>CM062344.1:26409752-28909752 GCA_031216105.1 Dalbergia cultrata | reverse complement strand
AAGGCAAGATATTGAGCATAGGTATAAGAACATGCCAAAATGAGTGCCTAGGGTAGCTCTAATCTTTAAAGATATGGTTGAAGATGAGCAAGCTAGGGTGGCTGCTGAAGATAAAGACTTTGTTAAAGAAGAGGATGAAGAAGAACCTAAGATGATTCTCAAGGAGCAATGTATTCTCTAATAGAAAAGGAGGTTGGAAGAAGCATATAAATTGGGAAGGGCCAAAAGGATTCAGGGCTCAAGTAGAAGAAGAACAAAATCTTCTGTTCTTGAACTCTTTATAGTTATTGAAGAACAACCAACAAGGCCAATAACCTAACAATTTGGGTACACTTCCCAATCTTTACTACATCTCCAAGAAGCCATGTGCCTTTAAAACCAGCTCCACCATTGAATCAATCATCGCTCCAGAAAGAATAGCTGATGATAAAGCTCAGATTGCTCCTAAAGGTACTGATCATGACTCTTTGACTATAAAGCAGATACTGAAGTTTAGGATTAAAGACCTGGAGAACAAGTCATAGTCTAGAGGTGATGGCCTTGAGGAACTCATTTTTTGCATGAATAAGCTTTCTCAAACCTTGGAGCCAATAGTGGAAAAGCCTGTAGAGGAAGTTACTAAACTAGTAATTGATATCATTTTGATGGTGCCTCAGCCTCCTCCCTCCATAAGAATAACTCAATTGGAGGAAGAGAATTAACCTTAAGAAACTGGCTCCTCTAAGCCTAACATTGCTCCCACTACTGCTAATCAAGTTGATCTTGTTTCACATGCTGCTTCTATACCTGCTTTTATTTATGATCATGATTTTAATCATGATTTTGCTACTCATGCTTCTAACCATGCTCCTGATCATGGCTATATTTCTATGTTTGTTGCCAATGTCCCACCTGCTAAAGTTCCACTAGATCCCACACACACTACTGCCCCTACCACTTCACCTATCACCTCACTTGTTAATAAACCACCATCCACCTGCAGCTACTGCTAATGATGAAAAAGAAGCTTCACCAAAGTCTAGGGACACCATTCCCTTAGACATTCCTAAACTTACTCCAAAACTTGGCCCAACAACACCTTAAGCAATCTATCTCCCAAGCCAACCTTCACCTAAGTCCCAACCAACTCTTTTTGAGGTCCAGCTCCTTCTGAACAATCAAAGAGATATGTCCTTGAGGCTAGATAAGGTTGAAGCCTCCAATAGGGACATTGGAGCCTAATTAGGAAGGCATGAAGAGTTGTTACTACAAATTCTTCGAGAACTCAGAAGAAGGGGCCAATGATGGCATGATTTCTAGCCCAAACCACTTTTTGTTTATGACAAAAGGGGGGAAAAAAAAGAAAGAAACAAATGAAGAAAATTCTTTGTGTGCTTGAGAAAATCCGAGGTCAAGCTGAGGGGGAGTTTAAATACTTCATTTAATCATGCATGCTTAGCATTTTTTGTTATCATTACTTTTTGACCATTTTATTTTTTATGTTTTTACTTTGATTTATTTGGTTGAATTCTTTATCATAAACTCTGATATTAATGATTTTTTTGAACTAGTTTATGGCCTTTTTGCTATATATCTATGTATTGAAACTTATGTTTCATCATGCACAGTCATACTACGTATGCTTAACATTTTATCATATGATCTGATATTTTTCTTGTGAGCTCTAAGTTTATACTCTGATATTTATACCTATATATATATTTATATCCTATCATCTAGTATGATTTGACATGTAGCATACCTGAAAATTGGATTTTAGAAAGCATACCTGAAAATTGGATTTTAGAAACTCCTATATGTTACATGTGTTATACACTTTATCTCTAGATTTTGTTTTTAAAATAATTTGCATAAAGCTGTGCTGTGTCAATATCAAGAATGAATATCACACGTATTATCCTTTTTGTATTTAAGTTTTGAAAGTTAAAAGACCTAAAATCAAGCCGTGTTGTTCAGACGGATTAAATGGTCCATCTTTTTCAAAAACTTACTCTGATACATTTAAGAGAATATTATGATATATTTCATAAACCTTCTTTAAAACAAATAGCTCTGATTCTAGTCACTTAAGGTTGAAAAATGATTTACTCATACCTACAATGAACCTTAAGAAAAAGACCTTATGAAATTCTATCAATATGATTTTGAAAGAATATCAAGTTACTTTGATCCAATATCTATCTAAATATTTCTTTCAAAATTGATTCAAAATATTTTGTCAAAGTTTGGTTTGTCATCATAAAAAAGAAGGAGATTATTAACTCCAGTACCTTTCAGAAAGCTTCAACACCAAATATTTTGAGTGACAACAAACCAATTTTTCATAAAACCTTTTAAAGAAGGACAAATTGTTTCCTTCAGTTTCTCAAATATAGACACACAACAATTCTTGTTAACATATGACTTCATGAACAAGTTTTATTCCCACAATACCATGAACAAACATGTTAAATCTTATTCAAAGAGATACAGGACAAAAGAAGTGAAAAATAATCCTTGATATGAACATTATTATGTTTAACACATGAAGTGTAGAACTAGATTTACTTGAGTGGTTTGATGCGATATGTTTTGATGATGACAAATGAATGCAAAGAGATATTCAATATAATATATTAGATCATGTGTAGTTATGTACTCATTATTGTGATATCTAACTCACAAACCATGCACTGATATTTGAGTAATATACTTATGGAAAATATCTAATAGCTCTCTACAAGTGCTTTGATGGTCTAATGTTGATTATGTTCTTATGTGAACTGTAATACCCTAATATTTAACCTAACATGCCTAGGACACATTCAAGTTAATTATTAGTTATTACTCTTTTGTTTCAATTCATATCTTTTGACTTGGAAATACTTTAGCAAAAATATGGGTAAAATTTTTTTTGAACTTTTTAAAACAAAACGTGAGCCACACGTTTAAGTAAAGCACGTCATTTGTCTGTCATGACATGAAGGAAAATAAAACTCTTCACAGGCAAAATATAAACACAACAACCTTATGACCATAATCACATCATCATATATGTAAGTAGCATAAGTGTTAACCGTTCCGTGTCATGCACCAAAACAAACCACTAAGATAGTATTATGCCCACCAACAGGGGTTGGGCCAAATACAATCATCTAAAGAAACATCACCCTACTAAAACTTCTCCTCTCACCACTCCTACTAGGACATACATAGAGTAGATAACCTCTAACAGAACGTCAAAATAGGGCTATCTTTTCCATGAGATAAGCACAAGTGCTCCAAAAGGCCCTCTATCAACACCTACTAACAACACTCTTGAGAGGGAGGAAGGTAGCCGAACTCACGAGTAAGGTCAGTTGGAGTAGTGAGACGACCCACGGGATGAACGTGAACTCCTCGACGTGGAAGGGTGGCTCGCCTACTAGCGTACTGCACTCCCCTTATCAGTTGCATCACTATAGCCTCTCCATCACTTCCCGCCTCCTTCGAAATGGTAAGTGCAGAATCACCTGACGAGTGCTGGAAGGATGATTCCTCTGATGGATTCGACCATGGCTCGATAGGCGGAGGGGGTGATCAAGGTACGTAGACAAAGGAGTCATAGATAGTTGATACAACAGGACGGCCACGAGGAAACTGCTCTGCAAGTGGACGAGCCTATTCAAAAGCAAAGTCATCAGTGACAGAAGTTGCGATGGAGAACCAAAAGCTAGTAATTGGGTGCACGAAGGATAGTCTAAGAAAACAAACAGGCAGATGGTGGCACATCAACCCACAAAATGAAAAGGCTGGTTGGCAGGATCAAAATGCATCTTCTAGGTAAGAGCGTTAATGTAAATCATGAGCGTGGCCATCGCCCTCTAAAGACGAGATGAAAAGAAAAAAGATTGAATGAAAAACTTGAACACGGATCTTAGGAGGGCTTTCACCTCCAAACATGTATCATCATCTTTGTTCTGAGGAACCTAGGGTTTCATTATGAAAACGGTGGACATAATAAGTTTCTTTTATTAAGTTTTAAAAAAGCCATTAGCCGAGGTCCATGTCTTTTAGAATGATTCTTAATACTATGAATGCATCGGACCTCATCATGAATAAGTGTCAATGCCATATGCAACACATCGCAAGATTGATAATAATTCAATATGGCATAATGAATACAAGCCGCCATAACTTAATCTTTCCTCTTTATTCTCTTAGGTGACTTAACTTTCTTGCTCTCTTTCAAAGGGTCGTCCTAATACTCTCCCCTCTTAAGAGTTCTAGGTTATCAGCTCATACCTAATTAGTCGTCACTAGTCTAGTGTGGGATAGGCGCATAAGGTCACTTCCCATAACTATTAATTCCTAGAGTCTGAAGGATCCCCTCATTGGATCACCTCCACCTCTCATAACCATTAATTCCTGGAGTTTAGAGGATCATTTCCATGTGTCTTATGTCATCTTTAATCTTAGCATGTTATTTAGAGATGTAAACATGAGCACATAACCATAGCCATCAGTATAACTTATGAATTAACATTTTATGTACAAAAATAGAATTAAGGAAAGAAAAATCGAGAAAAAATAGGAATAAAATTTTTGGAAAAGATAATTTCGGCTTGATAGTTGTTATCTATACTAACGTATCCCCTGGTGCAATGAGGAACTCAAAGCCACGTCATTCTTTAGAAAATGTTTATGGGTTGATGGATTCTATTTTCTTTGAAAAGGAATTAAGAATATCAAACTATTGACCAAAAATATTAAGTATCAATAGAAAGTAATTTACATCAGTAATGAAAAATACATGTAGATCTATAATAATATTATAATTATAGACAAAAATAGCATATATATAATATTTGATCATACCATCTTTAATAATAAACAATCTGCAGCATAACATTATCATCATATATAACACCTAGTGCCATATATATATATATATATATATATATATATATATTAATCAATTGACATATATATATATGTATGTATGTATGTATAAAATAATAAAACAGTTAATACTTAGTGGTATATCCTTTAAAGAATGCTACACAAAACCTAGTGTTAAAACTGTCTTATTACTATATATAATTATACAAAGAATAATATCCCTCGTCCACTACTCAGTGTGATAAATTGCAACAAAGCAGTAATAGATTTATATGTGCATTATTTCACATAGTATTTAATATTTATTTATAATCAGATGTTTATTTTGAAAGTTCATTATAACCTTGCTAATCATAGGATTTACATATATTGTCATATTAATTTGCACAATTTAAAATTTATAAGTATATGCCTAGTAGAAGAATGGAATGCTACAATTAAAATGTGCCAACATAGTGCAACAACATTATTACCACAAATCAATACACATCATATACAATAAGCAACAATACAAAAGAATATGAATAAACTCAATATTAATGCATATGTAAAAATAAGTAAAAAAATACATCTGTAAAGAATGTAGCATAATTGCACAAATCATTATATAGCAACATTGAAATTCTTGTGATTGTTTGAAAGAGAATATAAAAGTTATGTGATGTATTTACGTGAATAGTAAGAATGTATAAGAGTTTTGTGCAATGAAAGAATTTGTGATGTAATGAGTAAAAATAATATATATAGTAATATATGTATGTACCTTATATTATTATTATTGTTATTGTCCTCTCCCCTATTTTTTTATTATTATATATATATATTCATATTTTTATTATATATATATAAATATTTGAATAGACCTGCTGAGATCCTAATAGGAAACTAGGGCAGTCCAAAATCTATTCCCCAAAAAATAAAAATTGAACCAACCCACCTTTACCATTTTTTTTCCTAAAAGGTCCACCCTAGCCCATCACCCAAAATGACAAAAAAACAATAGCCTAATTAGTTATCAAGATAGATTTTTTTTATTTTTTATTTTTTGCTTTTAACTAATATGACACTTGTATAAAACAAAAGAAAAGAAATCTAGATTAAGGGGGCAATAAGGAATGGGGTTCTTAAACATGGGTTAAAGACTTCATTTCTTTTCATTTAGGGGCGAGGAGCTTCACAACACACACACACACACAGAGCGTAAGAGAGAGAAAATGATGCATGCATGGTTCTTTGACTGGCCAGGCACGACCACGATAGGAGGCGAATGACGAGGATCAGCCAGGTGTGCAGTGAGGAGGTCCTATTTTAGGCATGTGGCAAGGAGGTACTACTTCAGGTGTGCGACAGAAGGCTGGGTTCTAGTTCACGTGTGGGCTTCCAGAGGTAGAGGAGGAGGAGGTGCAAGGGGGAACATAGCCGTAGTGATGGTAGCAACCACCACGGCCTCCCTCTTTTTCTTTCATATGAGATTCTGTTTTCCTTCCTTCATTTTTGTTTTGAAAGATTTAGACTTTTCATTTATTACAAAGATCATTTTCTTGTTTCTGCCTTCTCTATTTTCTCTTTGATTTTGGTTTTGCAAACTTATATGTTGCAAAGATCATTTTCTTCTCGATTTTCTTGGGTTTTTTGGGTATATGTTGTTGATGATGTTGTTGGCTTTGGAACTATGTCTAATGCTAGGACATACACGATGTAGAGATTGAGTTTCCCGCCATTTGTGCTTGGTTATGTCGCTAGTAGGAAGGTTGGTTGACAGCTAGAAGACTTGCACAGTGAAGGGGGTTTTTAGCTATGGTGATTTGAGTTAGTAGGATTAGCTTTGAGTGAGAGAGTGAGTGATTGGTGTTAGCTTAGATTAGTTGTTGATAGCTCCATCTTACATTGTATATGTGTGTAATTGATAATCTAACAATGGATGTAGAAAATGAAACAAGGATCAACAAAAAGAACTACCACAGTTTATTCTATTTTTTTTTTTTTGAAAAAAGAAGGAATGCACACATGGAATGAAGCATGAATGTTGTGCATGTACCTTGAAAGTGGAAGAGAAGGAAGAACTCAAGTTGAGAAAAAATATGAGAGATTTTTTTGGGTAACAAGTTCTCAACAAAAAAGCTAGTGGTAAGAATGAGAGTTTCACTAGGTTTGAGTATGTTTGTATGTTGTAAAAATAAAATATAAGTGAAAATTGTTGGGGGGGGGGGGGGTGGAATTTGGGGGGAAATTTTCATTTCATTTTGGGTGTGTTAATTGTAACGCCCCGATTCTCTATTAAGAGTGAAAATGACCAAAATACCCCTAAGGTCATTTTCGGCCCAGAATTTGAGGAAAGTCGATCCGACAGTACTCGAAGGACAAACTCAATGTTGAAAGGGGATTATATGACCTGTGTACCTTTTTGGGATCGAAAATCTTGTTTTTCAAGTTTTCGGGTCAAAATGACCAAAACGCCCCTGTGGTGTTTTACCTGTTTGCAAGTGCTAGATGAATTAGTGCAAAATTAGTGCAAAATTACAATTTTGCCCCTAGATTCGTGTTTTTACGCTTAATCGCATGATTAAGCAAACCTAAGCAATATTAGGCTCTAATCGAAGATTAATTAATTTCCATAATTAATCTAGGGTCAAAATAATTTATCAAAGTTGATTAGAACCTAATAATGCTTGATTATACCTTGAAATCTTATTTTAATTTCAAGATTCCTAGTCATGGAATCTTGAATAGTGTTTCCTCTCTCCAATTCCTTAAATCATGGAATTGTGTTACACATTGTTTATTCATAAATGAGTTTAAAATTTTTAATGATGTATGAGCACTCCTAACCTTGTCATAAAATCCTAAATACTCATTCTTAGTTACCTAAACTTAAGCTTAATTACTCCTAACCTTGTACCTAAGCTAACCTACACTTAAACCCACCATTAACACTCAATTACATGATCAAACCTCACCTCCTCTCTACTGCCCTGGTCTAGCCAAAGCTTCCCCCCTCCATATGCATCACATGTTCAATTTTCTAACACTCCAAAGCTATACCACAAGTCACATACACCATACCTTGTCATATTTTCCATCACACTTGATTTTCCAAATAAATAACCAATTGAAATAAATCATTTCCCACATTTATTTGTGGCTGAAAATATTCCAGCCATGTTGAGTTTCTAGAAGACTAATTTCTTGCAAAATTAAAATAAAAGCTCAGTCAAAAACCCATGCTTCAAGCCTTACTTTGTGTCATGAACTCCATACTTCAACTATACTTCTATGACACAATCAAAGAGATATTTTTCTCTCCCTTTTTCCCTCCAATGCTACGGCCACTCCCCCATTGGTGAGCCCATGGTTTTGTTTTTCTATAAATAGGATGCTTGTGATAGCTCAGTTGCACCTTGAAGCATTTGCTAAGTTTAGAATTCTAGAGTTATCTTGCTAGTCCTTTTCTTTTCTCTCAAAGTTCCAAGAGTTCTTTCTCTTCATCTTCATCCTCTCTTCACATTATCACCTTACCACTTCAATCCACCATATCATAACCTTAGATCATCATCAAATCTCTTAAACACTAAACCTCAAACACAAGCTTCCTCAAAACACATCTCCTTTCCTTTTCTTTCTCTTTGGCCGAAGCCATCACACCACCTTAGGAAGAGTTGCTCTTCTCATTTTCCTTTTCAAGTTCAAGCTTTCATCTTCATCACTTGGTAGGGATTTGCTTTTCAAACTTGTTTTGCTCAAGAATGTGTTTTTCTCTAGTTTCCTCTTGGATTCTTTTTGAACTTTCCTTTGTTTTCCATCTCTTTTTCATTTCGGCCTCTTGGCCTTGATTATGAGTATGACAGCTTGATGATGAGAGTTTCTAGATAATGACCATGTGTTCATCTCAAAGAAACCTCTAAAGCTTGAGTTTTCCTTTTCTTATGACTTCATCTATATGATATCTAGCTCACGTGGTTTTTCAACTTAAGAAAATTAATCTAAGGATTTATAAAAGCCCAAGCCTACCCTTGTCAACCTTAAAGTTGGCCAGCGTGTTCTAGAGATCTTTCTCTAGATAGGGGTTTTGGGTATTTAATAAAGAACTTGACTTAGTTTCACTTTCTTTTTCTTTTGTAAGGTTTTTGGTTTTGGTATTTTGATCCTTGAGATTTTGTTTGGTTTTGTTTTGGAAATTTGTTTACTTGAGCTTGATGATGTTGTTCAAGAACCTCATAGTTCTTTTAAGAACTTGGTTTAATAACTCTAAAGCTCTTTTTATAATGAGATATGTGTTGGGTTGTTATCTTGTTAAAGTCTTGAATGAGCTCTAGCTAACCATAAAATGAACCTTGCATCATGTTTACTTTTATGCCTTGCACATCATGTTTATTTTCCTTGCTATCACTAAGTACCAAGATAATAAAGGAACTTGCATTATCATGTTTATAGTTCAAGCTATGCATTATCATGTTTACATTTCAAGTTCTCACCTAAATATCAAAGATAATAATATGATGCATCTCATATTTATTTTATGCTCTCACTTTACTTCCTAATAAAAGCTAAAACAAGTGCATAAGCATGTTTATCTTTATGCCATCACTTTAATGAACCTAAAGCTCAAAGACTTGCCCATTGTTGTCTCAAACAAAGGTCTAAATAATTATTTTCCATAGTTGAGATTTCGGCCCTAAAAGGCTTTAAGTTTTCCAAGTGTTAAAAATATGTTTCATAAATTTTCTAAGCTTATATGAGTATAAGGAATATGTAGAACTAAGTTTTATGTATTTAGAACCTCTTGAGATGAAAATGATTTAGCTATTTCCCTCTCAAGTATTTTTATGATTTTAAAGGATAAAAGTGTTTACAAAAGAGTTTTGAAAGTTTTAAAAAAGGTTCCAAGAGAAACTAGTAATCTATGTGCTTAAAAATTTGTGTTCTATGCCTTTTATGGAGATGCACATTTCGGTTCTTCCTTGCCATTGATTGCCACTATATGTGCTATTTTAATGATGATAATATTCTTATGTTTGAGTAAAAATAATGCTAAGACTCATAAGTGAAAGATAGGATAGGTTAGAGACTAGAAAAGAATTAATTTGAGAGTTTTAGATCCCTTAATTATTGAAATTTCTGGATTCTGTCCAGCAAGGATTAGATTTGATAATCATGGTTTCAAATTAGTTTAAATATGTAGGAATGACTCATAATTGGTTTAGGACTTGATCTTGATGCCTTAGGAGCAAACTAGACTTAGAAAGGGTCATTATTGTGACTCCTAGGAACCCGTAAAGTTAGGATTATAAATTCTGCATCCTTGAGGTTTAGAGATGTTATTGATCATAGTGTAAGGTGAGAAATACTTAGTTATAACCTCATAGGTACCCAAGAGATTAGGTTTGATGATTAATAACTTAGAACGTGAGTTAAGGACCTTAAGGGTCAATGCATAAGACATTAAAAAGTCTTGAGTTTCTATGATGCTTAATTTATGTAAATATGATATATGATACATGAGCTTTATCTATGATAAGTTTGATGTATATGCTATGAAGAAGTTTTATATGATGATATGCTATACCTCAGAAGAAATGTTTGTATGTCCTATATGTTTTCATGGCATAAGCAAATTGGAGGAAATTCAGTCTCCAGCCGCCATGCTGCCGAATTTCCATCAAATTTGAGGAACTTAGAAAAAGGTCTTTTTTTGAAAATCATGAGAACTTAAATTTGACACAACACTGAGACGCCTTCTTGGGTGACACCGGTTTAGCCGAGCACCCCCAAGAAAACAAATTCGTAAGGGTATTGACACAGAGCTTGCCAAAGCGGACAATACTACTATGCACTAGTTGCTAGTAGAGCATTTCAAAGAGGAAATGCCCCTAAGAGGTGATCCTTAATTTGCCCCCTAGCCCGTACTTTAAGTCGGGATTATGTATGTTATGCTTATCGTAGGATAAGTAAGAGCTAGTGACGACTAGTTAAGGTATGAGCTCATAACCCAGAGATGTTTTAGGGTGGCCCCATGAGATGAAAGTTAAAGTTAAAATGTCACATGTGCTATGAAAAAAGAAAAGTTATTATGAGATTTATACCTGTCACCTTATGCCACTGCTGTCACGACCCACCTACGGAGTGTGACTGGCACGTGAGGATTTGGGTCCCCACGGAAGCCTCTGGTAACGTAACTGACTAATATGCATAAATAATCCAAATTTATTCAAAATATCTCAAGTTCAACTGAAACTTCAATAATATGAAATTGTTCTCAAAACATAAATTTGCATAAAATCCATATTCTAGGCCAAAGCCAAACATAACAAAACAATTAACAGAAATTCTGAAAATATATCATGCATGTCCGGGGATCCTGCCTACACAATTTATTGGAGCACTACTAGACTGACATAATTGACAATAAGCTCCACTCCAAAGCGAAGCTCACCAAGGAAGCTGTAGCACAACTACTGAGGATCCTGTGGTACAACTGAAACTGTAGCTGTATCTGTAGGGAAAGGAAAAGAGAGGGGTGAGTTCATCAAAACTCAGTGAGCGAGCCTCCACTCACAACCCACACTGGACAATAACAAAATACATAACATATACATGCAACTGATGTGAAATATATTACATATATAATTACATATAAATTAACTGAATCTATGGCAATAACTAGTAGAGAAACATGAATTATTCTGTACATAATTATCTGAGCTGAATAGCTAAATCTGAGCCAATGGCTAATCTGATGGGCACCTAACTAGGTCCCATAAATGGACACCTCACTAGGTTCCTTATTGTGGGTGAGCTAGTCCTTTAGCGGACCACTTGGTACCAAGGTTAACGATCAATCCTGCAGCCGTTAACTCGCTGATCTGTTTCTCACTAATTAATATAAAATAATTTGTTCATAAACCAAATAAATATAAAAGCTCTGAATTCATATAATTCTAACAATTTGACTGTAGCATAACTGAGATTCTAAAATCATGCCCAAGGGATCACCAGCTTGTAGACATAGTGATTTCAGTAATCAATAGAATATGTATCTGACAATTGTTATGAATTATACTTTATTCAACACTTTCAATAAATCATATCTAATATTCTAAAATCTTCATAGGAAATACATAGTCTGAAAATATGATAATCAATATTTCTACTGTAAACATTAAACTAAGGTCTCACAATTTCATAAACTAGGAAAAAGATATTCTATAACACGCAAGGTATCAATTATGGTCCCATGAGTTTTGCTAAAATGATTAATTTTCATGATAACTGTAAAAGTAATAATATTTCTAAAACAGGCATAATCATAACAACAAATTCTCTTGACATAAATCATTCTAAAATTTCATAAATAATTTATATAATATGGAAAAATATTAATAATGACCAAAAGTATGATTATGAGCTTAATCCCACTCACGGTTGATAGTCGTGAGTGTGCTTCTACTAATAACTTTACTCTGAAGTATTGGAATGGTACAAATAACCAATCTCACATATTAAAAGAAAGGAGCATCACAACATCCCAAGAGAGGATTAGCTAGGCTCACTGAAGCTCGGCCATGAAGATCATGAGCATGACAAGATATGAGTTCGGCTAAGAAGAGGTTTGGTTTAGAGGAGGTGTGACTTAGAGGAGGTGTAAGCAAAACTTAGCAAAATGAAACTAAACATTTCTTACACATACACACTCCTACACTCATATATTTATACACAAATATAATAATCATGAATAATATTAGTGCTATTTGTCTACACTTAATAATAATAATATTAATTTTATTAATGCTTACTACACTTAGTAATTATAATGTTAAATAATAATAATGCTAACTACACTTAGTAATAATAATTATAATGCTAGCTACACTTAGTAATTATAATGTTAAATAATAATAATGCTATGTACACTTAATAATAATAATGCTAATGCTAGCTACACTTAGTAATAATAATGTTAAATAATAATAATGCTAGGTACACTTAATAATAATAATTATAATTCTAGTTACACTTAGTAATTATAATGTTAAATAATAATAATGTTAGGTACACTTAATAATAATAATGCTAATGTTAGCTACACTTAGTAATAATAATTATTATTAATATTAGTGGCATATATCTAGACTTAATAATAGTAATAACTAATATTAATGCTAACCACACTTAGTTATTATAATGTTAAATAATATTAGTGTTAGGTGCACTTGATAATAATAAATAATAATAATAATAATAATAATAATTCATAATAATCATAATTTCTTTATTTGGGATATCACAACTGCTATAATGTTCCTTAGTTATTCTATTGATTGGTTTATCTTTATGATGCATTCATGTCATTAGTGTATTCCATGCTTAGTCATAAGACGCATTGTAAAATATGACGGACCTTGGATAATTAATACTTTAGAAAACTAACTTAAAAGAAGTTTACATGCATGCGCACCGTTTTAGAAATGAAACCCAAGGTTCCTGAGGATGTGATGATGCACTTAGTTAGGGATTACCTTACTGAGAAATCTTTTAGAAGATTCTCATTCCTTCTCTCTTTTCTTCCGTCACATCTTCAGATGGCGACTTTCGTACTCTTCATCAACACCCCGACGTGGGAGCTGCACCATAACGGGGCACTCGGGTTATACCATTTTGAGGGTCGCTGTACTGTCAGAGTATTTATGTTTATGGGACGACCCTTCGGCGCTGATGCAGACTACCGCTTCACCCCGACTGCTCCCTACCATCATAACATGATTTTTGAGCGAGCTAGACCACGCGATGAGCAGATCCTCCGCATTCAGCCCGAGACGTCAACCGTATGTGACTACCCAGAGTACATGCCCTGAACTCAGTATTCGGAGATGGATCCATCAGAGGAACCACCCTCGCACATGTACAGTTGGAGCTCCAGCCCCGCTCCCCCACTGATGAGAGCCGGGAGTGAGGAGACGGTGGTTCAGCTGAGGTTGGCTCGTAGGCCATCCATGCGCCCTCGCCGTGGTGGACACACACCGATGATCCACACGACCACTCTCACCAAGATCCGCTAGTGGATCGATTCCACCCCTCAGTACTCGAACCAGCAAGAGTAGGTGCATAGGATGGGTAGTAGCTAGTGCACACATGTCACATAGTTGAGGACAAACCTTCTTTTGTATATGAGGTTGTCTACTCTAGGTGCACATGGGTATGGGTGTTGCTTTTATGATTTTCTTGTATTTGCTTTTCAGTTGTATTTCGTTCTTCCATGTACCGAATAGTCCTGCCTTTTTGGTAGGCACATTATCTGTATATATATTCAGTTGACGTATCCATGTTATTCATGTGTTTTATTATGGTTTGCTCATATGACTTGTATGAATTTCCTATTCCAAGAATCATGCGTGGCTCTCACTTTGGTTTTAATTCCAAAAAGAAAAATTTTACCCATATTTCCACTAAGTATTTTCAATTAAAGAATGAGACCAAGAGGTAATATTCTAAGGATTAACCTAAATACATACTAGTAGTATTAGGTTAAGATTTAGGGTGTTACATTAATTAGGTCTTAGGGTAATTTTAATTAGGGAGCATGGTTAAAAACTTGTGTTTTGGTGTTAAGAGTTGTAATTGTGTGATTAGAGTTCTCAAGACATGATTAGAAGTTGTCATACACACTTAGTTTGAATAAAATTGTTTAGATTGAAATTCAAACTCCAACAAGGATCCTAATTTTAAGGAGCATAAGAGAGAAAATACTATTTGGTCATGACATGACATAAAGTCTTGGATGCTCTTCGCTAAGAATGAAATTTGAAATTTCTTAAATACTTTTAGGCCCTAAACAACCTTAATTAATTATTTTGACTCAAGATTAATAATTAAAATTAAACTACCTTTAATTAGAGCCTAATATCGCTTATGTTTCCTTAATCATTTAATTAAACTCATTATCCACTAATCTAGGGGTAAAAAGGTCATTTCATATCAAAACTCTCCGGGACCACCCGGACTCATCCAAACATCATGTATTACATAAAAACAACATTTCAAACTCCCGAGAAATCTTTCCGAGTCCATTCGGCACTTTATCTCATGCAAAAACGCCGTAGGGGTATTTTCGTCATTTTGTATCAAAAGTCCAGAAAGTGAGATTTCCACCTCTTTTATAATTTCTAAAGCATCTAATCCCCTTCAATCATCAAACCAACCCCTTGAGGATGGCTCGTGTCAGCCATCCTCGAATTCCAAGCAAAAATTACCTCAGCGGCATTTTGGTCATTTTCACACGAGAAAATTACGAATCGCGATCTTCACACGGATCGCCATCTAATTCTCATGTAGTCTATTCCAAATATAGAAATAACCTTTTGAGAGTGGCCGGGGTTGACTGGCCTCGATTTTCACACAAAAATATCCTAAGGGTATTTTGATCATTTTTGCTAAGTAGAGAAAATTAGGGCATTACACTTGATGCTCTTTATCTTACAACTAATGATTTTGTACACAAAGTTGAATACAGAGATCAAGAAGAGAAAAATCCATTGGAGGATGCTTATCTTTATCAATGTCTTCAACAATAAGAGGTTTAATGTGCTCAAAAGGACAATCAAATTGAATTAGAGGCAAAGCAAAGTCAAAAGAAACACATTCTTCAAGTCTTTAAGAAAAGGATGAAGATAAAGATGATTATCATGAAGAGCCTATTATTAGAGATATAAAAGCAAACTCCAAGATAACTCAAAAGGACCTTGAGGTAAACAATGCAAAACTAAACTATTGTCCTTCCCGCAATGAACTACAATGTGCATATTGTAACACCCTAATAGAACCCCACTGTGCTTAAGTTCACATTTGGATTCTATTAGTTGTCACTTATGCCTTGTATTAATTTTCTTTTGAAATTAACTTAGAAAAATAATGGAAGTTTTTTTTTCTTTAAATAAATTAATTTTTTGAAAACTTAAGCCTGTAACGAGAAGTGAAATACATAGCGCTTTTATAGATAATAATCAAGTTACATTGCGCACTTAATTAAATAAGCGGAATAAAAGACTAAGTGTAGAACAATTATCACATAAACTGGAATATAATCACTTAATACATAAGTCACAACAGGGCATATATCATACTGATAAGTTATTACAAATAACAATATAAGTTCTACTATTACTAATTGTTTCTCACAAACTATAATGTAACTAAAGCTCGGAATGCTCCTACTTGAACGGTTTGAAATCTTCACGTGCTACCTCCTTCCTCAGCTACGGCCTCGTTGCTTTAGGTGGACACGTCTGTCTCTGGTAACGACAACGGAAAATAAACATAGGAGTGAGAAATACATGATTTCTCAGTAGGAGTTCCTACTTGTACTAAAAGTGTCATCGTTGTCATCCCAGTCACTTCGGGTTTATTATAAAAAGGTGAACAGGTAAGGATTCAATTATCAAACTTTCACAAACGTGATTAGCCGAAGTGCAGTTCTTGAACATTAGCAGAAATATTCATTCAGTATTTCATCAAGCATACATATAAGCATATCATGTAAAACCACTAATAGCGATAATCATTTAGGAGCTGCATGCATTTCATTATTACTCATCCTCAATATTCACTTGTTTAGTGATCATCATCTTTCATTTATTTCATCAACATATTTCTTAATTACTCACGGGATGAATGCATCAATGCCTTAGACCACCCTAAAAGGGTAATGAGCTCATACCGTGGCCGTCGCCACAACCTTTTTTTGGTTTCCTTTCCGTTGCCGTGATCTCAACGGTTTAGGGGGTTAAGCCGTGAGTTTAGCTCAAGTCCACTTTTCCAGACTTTCATTGCTACTTTTTCAAACTTTACTTTTATTATTTCTTTTGAAAATGAATGTATGCATATTATCATGTAATCACAATAAATCTGGGCAATCAATCATTCATCCTCATCATTTCATAATTCATCACCATACATTCACATTACTATAAATCACTTCATAAAACATGGACAATATCATGTAAATCTCATAGTAAACACTTTCATAGATGATTCATATTAACCAACCAAAGTTATCAAGTTGAGTTCCTAGTGTTCGTAAGAGGTAATGGATGTTTTAGTATTATCATTTTTTCTTAGTGTTCTTTGTACTCTTAGCATTCCATTAATACATTAATGCACTTCAAAATATTATTATAGGTTCTTTATATATTTTTATTATGACTTTCATATAACTCTTGAAGATTATTATTCTACTTAAATTCTTAAAATTCTCTCTTTACAAGACTTGATTCTTTTATTTATAGTTTTGACATCTTTTAGAAGAAAGTTTATAATTCTCTATATACTTGTTATCTCAGCTTAGTAAAGGTAGTTCCAAATTCCTAACTCATCAAATTTTAGCATTTACATCTTTGGAATAGTGTAACTGTAAACCATGCATAGGAGGGTTCCCAGAAAGAGAGGTGGGTCACAATGGACATGCTTAAATACCAAGTCTTTCCTTAGCCAGAACCTTTCCAAACTGCACTTTTACAGTACACTATCCCGAAATTTATTTCTCATTCTGTATTTATGTGGTACAAAGCTTATACATAACATACATGGGTGTATTCCTATATGTGTTAGCTCTCCAACAAAGTTGAAATCAGTCCATTTGCATTTTTCTAGAGTGAGTTACACCTATTTTACTACTACAAGGTCAGATTTAAAGTTTCAGTCTTAGGCTCTACTTTAAAAATTTATATCTTGAGCTAGAAAACTCCGTTTTGGGTGATTCTTTTTGGAGAGTGTTCTATAATGAGTCTAGTCTATATTAAAATTATTTTAATTTCGAGATACTTGATATTTTATGAACAGTAACTTTCAAGTACCTGCTGCCAGAAACAACTAGAAATTCCAGCACCTACCATTTTCATGTCTTAAGTTACCTTTATTAAATCAGGTTTCACATACAATCTTTTCAAGTTATATTTGAGTTTGATAACATCATAAAGGTACTCATAACAGAATAGAACATGTCATATTTCTAAAAATATATTTTTCAAATAATCATTTAAAACTTTTGACAATAACTCAAACTTGAGGCATTCTATCAAGGTTAGAAGCCAACAATGCTTGAACAATTAAAGATGAAGCTCCTACCTCTTGTGTAGAGTCTAAAAAGGGTCCTTCTCTTCTTCCTTAAGCTTCGAACAAGAGTCTTTGGAGTGGATGACCCTCCTTGAATCTTGGCTCTAGAACTTGAATGCTTAAGAAAATATTTCTCACTAGAGTTAAAGATTGTAACTCTTGTGAGGGCTAGTGAAAGTTTGGACTTAGGATTTAAGTGTTTGGATGAAGTTTAAAGGATCAAGAGAAGTTTTTGAAGAATATAAGAAGAATGATAGAATAAGAAAGAAAGAACACTTAGGGAGTTTCTGAATTGAAGAGAGTTTGAGGAGTATTTATAGTGGAAAGATTAGAGAAAAAAACAGAAGATGTAAAGCACTTGGAGCATGATTTATGGAAACATGTTGGCTGAATTTTGGGATGAAAATGCTCCTTGTTTTGTGCAAACACGTTTCCATGTTTTGTGTAAACACGTTTCCATGTTTTGTGCAAACACGTTTCCATATTTTGTGCAAACACGTTTCCATGTTTTATGCAAACATGTTGGATGAAAATGCTCCATGTTTTATGCAAACATGTTTCCATGTTTTATGCAAAGATGTTAGTGGATATTCTTGTAATTCCATTCATAGAGTAAGGGTATCTTTGTCATTTAATAAGGCAAGGGTAGTTTGGTAATTTCCTTTACATAGCAAGGGCATTTTCGTAATTTCTACTAAGGATGGCATTTTCGTAATTCTTTGCATTTTTCTCTAGACATACTTAAGTAGTCTATTTGTTGTGTTTCATAACATTTGTCCAGATTCTCTTAGTTTTGCTATCGATAATTAAGATTCTTAGTTATAAATTTGGGGATGTTACACATATGATGACTTGCATGATGGTTTGTTATGTTTAGAAAAGAAAATTTTGGCTTCTCTAGAAAATATTTTCTCTATTGAAAATAAAATTGAATCCTTAAAAAATGCATATTCTTTTCTTGATGAGAAAATTGCTTTTAAGTTTAAAGTCTCAACTATTATTAATAATTGTATTGTTCTTGAAAATCAAGTTGAGAACTTATCCACTAAACTTGGCAAAGATGACAGTTCTACATGTTTGCATTCTATGTTTGATAACTATAAGGAAAGTAAGGATGTTATATATTGAAAATCTAGCATGGTTTGCAACAAGAATGGTTTAGAATGTCATAAAGTCAAAATACCAAAGTGTTACAATATTAAAAATTCCAAACCATCATCAAATTCCATTGTTTGCAGTTATTGTGGTTATCAAGGACATATTTCTCATTTATGTCATTATAGAAGAAATATGTATATGAGAAATAATGACATAGGTTCCCCAAAATCTTAAATATTCTTACGCTTACCTTAAAGTACCCAAGATGAAATGGGTACCAGAATATCTTCCTAGTACTTCAACTATGTAAAAAATTTCTCAAAGGGTTGGACAAATCGATCAAGCAAAAGAGGATCATTAAGGAGAATTCTATCAAGGCATAAGAGTAGACATGTTGTTCAAACAAGAATAAAGCACTCAACCAAAGTTTCTTACAAGCAAAATATGGAACTTTCAACATTCAAAATATCAAAAAAGAAACAGTGGGTGAGAAAAAGTATTCATTTGAATACCAAAGTCAAGGTATCAAATGCTTCTACTTTTATGAATAATCACTTATAAAGTCAATTAATTTGAGGCATATACCTTGTAGGCCTTAGGTAATAGATCAAATCATGCATGCCTAACAAAATTCAAATACTATATCTAACACATGACTATACATTATTATTGTACCCCTTCTCACTAAGTTGAATATATCTTGATCATAATGCTATTTATGCCTAGACATGCTATCATACTTCAAATTGTAACTATTACATGAAAACGAGCATGCTATTTATGATTTGCTTAGTAACTATTTAATTTTCTATAATCTGCCATATCATGAAAATGATATTTGTGGAAGGACGTTTATCAATAACTAATCCTTGAGGATCCAATATTATCAGATACTAAAGAAAAGTATTTTTAATTATGCTGTAGGCATATGCAATTGATACAACAACAACATGAAAAACATGAACATCCTCAAGGAAGCTTGAAGTTTCAAAATTGATATCATCTATCAATTTCTTTTGGCCATCAAATCCAATCCTGATATAGAAGTATAAATGAACTAAGAGAAAATTTTTGAGGAATTCAAATGAGGAACATGAAAGAACTTTGTTCACATGTAATAGATTGGCATACTCAAAATAAAAACACTTAAATTCAAGAGAACAATATTTGAAGGATCATTACAATTTATCAAACTTGATATGTATCTCTATTCCTAAACTTATATTATGCTCAATTTTATGGATTGTGTGATACTTATTTGATAAAGTGCTCTAAATTGATTAGATTAATTTGTTCATATGAAAAGAATGACTAATATGACAAAAGTGCTTATATTGATCTTATTATATCATTGCATTAAGGTGAATTTTGCTAATTTATATGTACCTTGATTTCTAAAGTTTAAATCATTAGTGGTTATATTCATTCAAGAGTTATGCACTTGCTTTTTTTTATATGTGTCTTTTATTGGAAAAAAGAAAGAAAGAAAGGTTTCTTGTTCCCAAGTAGATGCAGTACAAATAAAATATTCCTGATATTTTTTTTCTGAACTTATTATTAGAATTTGGAAGTATTTTCACCTTTTCATTCTCTAAAAGGTTAGAAAATAATTTATTTTATGCATGTGATATTCTCTCAGTTTGCTTTGAAAGTATTATTAAATCTTGAGAGAATATTTAAGTGAGTTCCAAATACTAATGTTTTGAATTGTTTCTTAACAACTATTTTGGAACAAAAAGTATAAGCCTTGTTCTTTAAAGTGTTTATCATCTTTAAGCTCTTACTCAAGAATGAAAAGAGTTTTTTTTTTTCTCTTAATTTCAAATGATTTTTTTTTTTACAAGGGTTCTTTACTCAAGGGATATATGTCTTTAATCCAAAATTCTATTTTGCTAAAGAATATCATATGTCTTTGTGAAGTTCCATTTGAAAGGGGGAGAACAAGTTGATAACAATGATTTTTAAATCCTTTCTATCTCCATAAGTACACATTTGGATTGTTATTTATACTTGATTCCTTATATATCATGCATGTATATTCTCATTGCATATGGCTAACAAGTGGCTAAATGCATTGATATACATGTTGTATGCATGTATATATATTTAAAAGATATGCATATGTTGAGGGGGAGTCCAAGTCTTAATCATTTAACTTACATATTTACTAACACATGATGCAACTTTATCATTAGAAATCATAACTTACTCATAGAGACACCTTCTTATTCATTTTTCCTTTATCAATGAAAGAAGGTATGTATTCTTCACCTTCATATTTATTGGCCCTTTTATTGAGAAGTTCATTATATATGCAACAAGATATGATCCTTGATAATATCAATGCTATGCTCTCGTATGTCTTATTTATAACTTTTACACAATAATGATCATTTATCTTGTGCTTTATTTGTAGCAAGTAGTAGTGCAAAGGCTTGTGGTATCTAAAGTGACTTTATTTATATAGAACACTCTTGAACTTATATCTCGTACTTATTTGGCAAATGTTTATTTCATGTTTAAATATTTTTGACAATGCCAAAAGAGGAGAAGTATTATGGTGAAAAAATAGGAAAATCATTCCCTATCATTCCTAAAACTTTTTGATGATGTCAAATAGGGGGAGAGGCAGTGGAAAGAAAATATGTCCTTATGCTTATTGTTTGATATATTTGAATGAAAAATTATTTGAATATCTTGTCGGACATATATTTCTAACTCACAAACCATACAATGATATTTGAGTAATATACTTTGTGGAAAATATCAAATAGCTCATCATAAGTTCTTTGATGGTCTAATCTTGATTATATTCTTATGTGAACAATGGTACGCATGAAGCACATTGTTATTATTTGAACAAATATATGCATGAAGCACACTCTGGTGTTCTATTCTTAGGAACCATGCATACTGAGATATATATTATGTATAATCGATTTTAATTGTGTTATATATCAATGAGTCATGCATATTGAGGTATTCTTTTATTGGACTAAAAATGATTTTGAAGTGAGTTATTTTGTATAGAATAGTCCAAGTATCAACAATGGCCTTTGAACAAGAAAAATTACAACAATTGAAGCTAACAAGAATGGGGTCAAAGAAGAACGAGTCAAGAGCTTAATGGTCTAAAGGAGTTGATTGTTGTAACGCCCCGATTTTCTGTTAGAGTGAAAATGACCAAAATGCCCCTGAGGTCATTTTCAGCCCGGAATTCGAGGAAAGCCAGTGCGGCAGTAGTCGAAGGGCAAACTCAATGTTGGAAGGGGATTAGAAAACTTATGTACCTTCCCGGGATCGAAAATCTCGTTTTGAGTTTTAGTCAAAATGACCAAAAGCGCCCCTGTGGTGTTTTACCCGCTTACAAGTCTTGGGATGAACCCGAAACTTCTCCAGATGGTTTTAAAAGGCGTTTTTATGTATTCTATGACCTCAGTTTTAATTTTTGAAGTCCCGGGCAAAATTAGTGCAAAATTACAGTTTTGCCCCTAGTTTCGTATTTTTACGCTTAATCACGCGATTAAGCAAACCTAAGCAATATTAGGCTCTAATCGAAGGTTAATTAATTTCCTTAATTAATCTAGAGTCAAAATAATTTATTAAAGTTGATTAGAACCAAAAAGTACTTAATTACAACCTAAAATCATATTTTAATTTTATGACACCTAGTCATAGAATCTTGAATAGTATTTTCTCTTTCCAATTCCTTAAATCATGGAATTGTGTTACACATTGTTTATTCATAAATGAGTTTTAAATTCTTTAATGATGTATGAGCACTCCTAAACTTGTCATAAACTCCTAAATCACATTCTTAGTTACCTAAACTTAAGCTTAATCATTCCTAACCTTGTACCTAAGCTAATACACATCTAAACCTACCATTAACACACAATTAAATGGTCAAAACATCCTCCCACTCTGCTGTCCAGCCTTGGCCGAAGCTGCCCTCCCTCCATATGCATCACATGTTCAATTTTTCAACACTCCAAGGCCATACCTCAAGTCACATACACTATACCTTGTCATAACTTTCAATCAAGCTTGAATTTCCACATGAATAAATAATTAAAACAACCCATTTCTCCCATTTAATTGTGGCTGGAAAAGTTCCAGCCATGCATTATTTCTAGAAGCCTAAATTCATAAAAATGTGATAGGAAATTAACTCACATCAAGCCATACTTTGTAGCATAGCTTCCATACTTCAAACCATGCTTGAATGACCTTGTGTAAGAGATATTTTCTCTTCCTTCCTCCCTCAAAGGCTACGGCCAAGCCCTCCCCATTCACTCCTCCATGGTTTTGTTTTTCTATAAATAGGATGCTTGTGTTAGCCTTGTTGCACTTTGAAGCATTTGCAAAGTTTAGAGTTTTAGAGTTGTCTTGCTAGTCTTTCCTTTTTCTCTCAAAGTTCCAAGAGTGTTCTTCCTTCCTTTTCATCTTTATCTTCTTCATCTCATCATCACCTCTCAACCATCAAACACCACCCCAAAACCTTGAACCATCATCAAACCTCTCAAACACCACACCTCAAACACAACTCCACTTGAAACACATTTTCTTTCTTTTTCTCTCATCAAGGCCGAATCATCATCACCATCCTAGGAGGTGTTGCTCATCTCATTTCCATCTTCAAGATCAAGCTTTTATCTCCATCACTAGGTAGGGATTTGTTTTCAAACTTTATTTTGCTCAAGAAAGTGTTTTTCTCTAGTTTTCTCTTGGATTCTTTTTGAACTTTCCTTTGTCTTTCCTTTCCTTTCATTTTCGGCCATGAGGCCTTGATTTGAGCATGATAGCTTGATGATGAGAGTTTCTAGATGATGACGTTGTGTTCATCTCAAAGAAACCTCTAAAGCTTGAGTTTTCCTTTTCTTACAACTTCATCTATATGTTATCTAGCTCACATGGTTTTCCAACTTAAGAAAAATTAATCTAAGGATTTCTAAAAGCCCAAGCCTACCCTTGTCAACCTTAAAGTTGGCCGGCACGTTCTAGAGATTTGTCTCTAGATAGGGGTTTTGGGTACTTAATAAAGAAATTGATGTAGCTTCACTTTCTTTCTCTTTTATACGATTTTCGATTCTTGTGTCGTGATCTTTGAGATATTGTATGGGGTTATTATCTTGTTAAAGTCTTAAATGAGCTCTAGTTAAACATAAAAATGAAACTTGCATCATGTTTACTTTAAGCTTTGCATATCATGTTTATTTCCTTGCTATCACTAAATCCCAAGATAATGAATGAACTTGCATTATCATGTTTATGTTTCAAGCTTTGCATTATCATATTTATATTTCAAGTCCTCACCTAAATATCAAAGATAATAATATATTGCACCACATATTTATTTTATGCTCTCACTTTACTTTCTAGTAATAACTAAAATAAGTGCATGAGCATGTTTATTTTTATGTCATCCCTTTAATGATTCTAGAGCTCAAAGACTTGCCCAAGGATATCTCAAACAAAGGTCTAAAACATTTATTTCCTATGGTTCATATTTCGGCCCTATGAGGCCTTAATGTTTTCAAGTATTGAAAACTATGTTTTATAATTTTTCTAAACTTATATGAGTATAAGGAATGTGTAGAACTAAGTATTATAAATTTAGGACCTCTTGAGATGAAAATAACATAGCCACTGCCCTATTAAGTATTTTCATAAGTTTAGATGATAAAAGTGTTCATAAAAGAGTTTTGAAGGTTTTAATAAGGTTCCAAGAGAAACTAGTATTTTATGTGCTTTAGAAACTATGATTCAATGCCTTTAAATGGAGTTTCTGTTTCGGTTCTGCCTTGCTATGTTTGGCCACTGCATGAGCTGTGTTAATGATGTTAATATGCTTATGTTTGGGTAATAATTATGTTAAGACTCATATGTGAAAGATAGGATAAGTTAGGAACTAGAAAGGAATTAATTTGAGAGTTCTAGATCCCTTAAAGATTCATTTTTCTGGATTCTGTCCAGCAAGGGTTAGATTCAATAATCATGGTTTTAAATTAGTTTATATGTGTAGGAATGACTCATAATTGGTTTAGGACTTAATCTTAAAACCTTAGGAGCAAACCGAACTTAGAAAGGGTCATTATTGTGACTTCTAGGTACCCGTAAAGTTAGTATTTTGATTTCTGCACTCTTGAGGTTTAGAGATGTTCTTGACCATAGGGTGAGGTGAGAAATACTTAGTTATAACCTTATAGGTTCCCAAGAGACTAGGTGTTGATGATCAATAACTTAGAATGTGAGATAAAGATCTAAACCGTAATTTCTAGAACTCCGTAATCACATAAACATAAAGCTGTCCAAATTCTGCTTAGTGCTATTTGGATTAGTTCTTGAGCATAAAATTTGTATAACTCATTAATTGTCAAACTATAGGTGTATAAAGAAGTTAAGGATAATTAATTTGCAAGTTTAAGACTCATAAGAATCGAAGTTTAAAACACTATGAGTTATAACATAACATGTCTATGAGCTTATGGGGATGATTGTTAGATATGACTATGTGATGATGTTTGTGTGAAAGTTTTATGTGACGAATGTTATGAGAAAGTTTCATGTGATGATATATATGTTATGAAAAAGCTATATGAGAATGCATGATAAAAATGAATATGATAAATGATGAGGTAATTGTGATTTAATACTTATGAGAATATAAATGTGACACAACACTGAGGCAGCGCTTCTCTGGGTGACAGGTTGGTGAGCACCCCCAGGAGGAGACAAATCCGTGAGGGTATGTGTAGATGCAGCCTGCCAAAGCGGACAAATTGCGAGGCCTGTAACACCCTAAATCTTAACCCAAGACTACTAGTATGTCCTTAGGTTAATCTTTAGAATATTACCTCTTGGTCTCATCTTTTAGAAAATACTTAGCGGAAATATGGGTAAAATTTTTCTTTTTGGAATTTAAAATCAAAGTGAGAGCCACGCACGAAACTTAAAGGGGAAACATAGCGAAACATATAAGCACAGCATAAGAAACACATCATGTCATGGAAGCATCAACTGAATCATAGATATATATATATATAACGTGCCTACCCAAAGAGGCAGGACTATTTGATACATCATGAAGCGAAATACAACTGAAATGCAATACAAGGAAATCATAAAAAGCAAATACAAAAGAAACTACCCCCATACCCATGTGCACCTAAAGGAGACAACCTCATATACAAAAGAAGGTTTGTCCTCTACTATGTGGCGTGTGTGTGCACTAACTACTACCCCTCCTATGACTACTCCTGTGGTCCGAATGCTGCGGTCAGTCGATCCTTGGCGAATCTCGGCGGGAGTGGTCGAGTGCATCATCGGGCATGTCCACCGCGGCGGCGCATAGATGGCCGTCGAGCCAACCTCGGCTGGACCACCGTCTCCTCACTCCCAGCCCTCATTGGTGGAGGAGTGGGACTGGAGCTCCAACTGTACATGTGGGATGGCGGGTCCTCGGATGGGTCCGTCTCAGATCTTTGAGGGCCGGCACATACTCTGGTACTCGCGTACTGTTGATGTCTCGGGCTCCATGCGGAGGATCTGCTCGTCGCGTGGTCTCGCTCGCTCAAAAATCCCGTTATGACGGTAAGGAGCAGTCGGGGTGAAGCGGTAGCTCGGGGACGGGAATGCTGCGAAGGGTCGCCCCATGAACATGAATACTCGACGGTGCAGCGACCCTCAAAATGGTATGACCCGAGTGCCGGGTCATGGTGCAGCTCCCATACTGGGGTGTCGATGAAGAGTACAAACGTCGCCATCTGAAGATATGACGGAAGAAAAGAGAGAGGGAATGAGAATCTTTCTAAAAGAATTCTCAGTAGGGTTATCCCTACCTAGGTGTCATCGTCACATCCTCAGGAACCTTGGGTTTATTTCTAAAAGGTGTGCATGCATATAAATTCCTTTTAAGTGGGTTTCCCAAAGAGGTATTTTATCCAAGGTCCATCATATTTTATAATGCGTCTTTATAACTTAAGCAGAAATATACTAATGATATGAATGCATCATAAGGTAAACCAAACAATAGAATAACTAGGAAACATTATAACATTGGCATAAGTAAAGTTTATGTGACATTGTTAACTTTAACTTTCATCTCATGGGGCCGCCCTAAAACTTCTCTAGGTTATGAGCTCATACCTTAACTAGTCGTCACTAGCTCTTACTTATCCTATGATAAGCGTAACATAATCCCGACTTAAAGTTCGGGCTAGGGGGCAATTTAAGGATCTCCTTTCTAGGATCATTTCCTCTTTGATACGCTTTGCTAGCCACGTGGGCCTCGCAATTTGTCCGCTTTGGTAGGCTGCATCTACACATACCCTCACGGATTTGTCTCCTCCTGGGGGTGCTCGGCGAACCGGTGTCACCCAGAGAAGCGCGTCTCGGTGTTGTGTCACATTTATATTTTCATAAATATTAAATCACAATTACCTCATCATTTATCATATGCATTCTCATATAGCTTTTTCATAACATATATATCATCACATGAAACTTTCTCATAACATTAGTCACATAAAACTTTCACACAAACATCATCACATAGCCATATTTAACAATCATCCCCATAAGCTCATAGTCATGTTATGTTATAACTCATAGTGCTTTAAACTTGATTATTATGAGTCTTAAACTTGCAAATTAATTATTCTTAACTTCTTTATACACCTATAGTTTGACAATTAATGAGTTATACAAATTTTATGCTCAGAACTAATCCAAATAGCACTAAGTAGAATTTGGACAGCTTTATGTTTATGTGATTACGGAGTTCTAGAAATTACGGTTTAGATCTTTATCTCACATTCTAAGTTATTGATCATCAACACCTAGTCTCTTGGGACCTATAAGGTTATAACTAAGTATTTCTCACCTCACCCTATGGTCAAGAACATCTCTAAACCTCAAGAGTGCAGAAATCTAAATACTAACTTTACGGGTACCTAGAAGTCACCATAATGACCCTTTCTAAGTTCGGTTTGCTCCTAAGGTTTCAAGATTAAGTCCTAAACCAATTATGAGTCATTCCTACACATATAAACTAATTTAAAACCATGATTATTGAATCTAAACCTTGCTGGACAGAATCCAGAAAAATAAATCTTTAAGGGATCTAGAACTCTCAAATTAATTCTTTTCTAGTTCCTAACTTATCCTATCTTTCACATATGAGTCTTAACATAATTATTACCCAAACATAAGCATATTAACATCATTAACACAGCTCATGCAGTGGCCAAACATAGCAAGGCAGAACCGAAACAGAAACTCCATTGAAAGGCATTGAATCATAGTTTCTAAAGCACATAAAATACTAGTTTCTCTTGGAACCTTATTAAAACCTTCAAAACTCTTTTATGAACACTTTTATCATCTAAACTCATGGAAATACTTAATAGGGCAGTGGCTATGTTATTTTTATCTCAAGAGGTCCTAAATTCATAATACTTAGTTCTACACATTCCTTATACTCATATAAGTTTAGAAAAATTATAAAACATAGTTTTCAATACTTGAAGACATTAAGGCCTCATAGGGCGAAATATGAGCCATAGGAGATAAATGTTTTAGACCTTTGTTTGAGATATCCTTGGGCAAGTCTTTGAGCTCTAGAATCATTAAAGTGATGACATAAAAATAAACATGCTCATGCACTTATTTTAGTTATTGCTAGAAAGTAAAGTGAGAGCATAAAATAAATATGTGGTGCAATATATTATTATCTTTGATATTTAGGTGAGGACTTGAAATATAAATATGATAATGCAAAGCTTGAAACATAAACATGATAATGCAAGTTTATTCATTATCTTGGGATTTAGTGATAGCAAGGAAATAAACATGATATGCAAAGCTTAAAGTAAACATGATGCAAGTTTCATTTTTATGTTTAACTAGAGCTCATTTAAGACTTTAACAAGATAATAACCCCATACAATATCTCAAAGATCACAACACAAGAATCGAAAATCATATAAAAGAGATAGAAAGTGAAGCTACATCAAGTTCTTTATTAAGTACCCAAAACCCCTATCTAGAGACAAATCTCTAGAACGTGCCGCCAACTTTAAGGTTGACAAGGGTAGGCTTGGGCTTTTAGAAATCCTTAGATTAATTTTCTTAAGTTGGAAAACCATGTGAGCTAGATAACATATAGATGAAGTTGTAAGAAAAGGAAAACTCAAGCTTTAGAGGTTTCTTTGAGATGAACACAATGTCATCATCTAGAAACTCTCATCATCAAGCTATCATGCTCAAATCAAGGCCTCATGGCCGAAAATGAAAAGGAAAGGAAAGACAAAGGAAAGTTCAAAAAGAATCCAAGAGAAAACTAGAGAAAAACACTTTCTTGAGCAAAATAAAGTTTGAAAACAAATCCCTACCTTTTGATGAAGATAAAAGCTTGATCTTGAAGATGGAAATGAGATGAGCAACACCTCCTAGGATGGTGGTGATGATTTCGGCCAAGGAAAGGAAAAGGAAAGGAGATGTGTTTTGAGTGAAGTTGTGTTTGAGGTTGAGTGTTTGAAAGCTTTGAGAATGGTTTAAGGTTATGAGGTGATGGATTAAGGTTATGAGGTGATTATGTGATGGAAGAATGAAGAGGATGAAGATGAAGAGAAAGAGCTCTTAGAACTTTGAGAGAAGGAAAAAGCTTAGTAAGACAACTCTAAAACTCTAAACTTTGCAAATGCTTCAAGGTGCAACAAAGCTAACACAAGCATCCTATTTATAGAAAAACAAAACCATGGAGCTCACATTGGGAGGGTGCTGGCCATAGCTTTGAAGGGCAAAGGGAGAGAAAAATATCTCTTACACAAGGTCATTCAAGCATGGTTTGAAGTATGGAAGCTATGCTACAAAGTATGGCTTGATGTGAGTTAATTTCCTATCACATTTTTATGAATTTAGGCTTCTAGAAATAATGCATGGCTGGAACTTTTCCAGCCACAATTAAATGGGAGAAATGGGTTGTTTTAATTATTTATTCATGTGGAAATTCAAGCTTGATTGAAAGTTATGACAAGGTATAGTGTATGTGACTTGAGGTATGGCCTTGGAGTGTTGAAAAATTGAACATGTGATGCATATGGAGGGAGGAGGTTCACGGCCTGGTCTGGTTCAGCAAGGGAGGAGGTGAGTTTGACCATTTAATTGTGTGTTAATGGTAGGTTTAGATGTGTATTAGCTTAGGTACAAGGTTAGGAATGATTAAGCTTAAGTTTAGGTAACTAAGAATGTGATTTAGGGAGTTTATGACAAGTTTAGGAGTGCTCATACATCATTAAAGAATTTAAAACTCATTTATGAATAAACAATGTGTAACACAATTCCATGATTTAAGGAATTGGAAAGAGAAAACACTATTCAAGATTCTATGACTAGGTGTCATAAAATTAAAATATGATTTTAGGTTGTAATTAAGTACTTTTTGGTTCTAATCAACTTTAATAAATTATTTTGACTCTAGATTAATTAAGGAAATTAATTAACCTTCGATTAGAGCCTAATATTGCTTAGGTTTGCTTAATCGTGTGATTAAGCGTAAGAGTATGAAACTAGGGGCAAAACCGTAATTTGCACTAATTTTGCCCGGGACTTCAAAAATTAAAACTGAGGTCATAGAATACATAAACACGCCTTTTAAAACCATCTGGAGAAGTTTCGGGTTCATCCGGCACTTGCAAGCGGGTAAAACACCACAGGGGCGTTTTGGTCATTTTGACTAAAACTTCAACGAGATTTTCGATCCGGGAAGGTACATAAGTTTTCTAATCCTTCCAACATTGAGTTTGCCCTTCGAGTCTTGCCGCTGGCTTTCCTCGGTCCAGTGAAAATGACCTCGGGGCATTTTGGTCATTTTCACTCTAACAAAATCGGGCGTTACATTACTCCTCCTTAAAAGAATTTAGCCCTCGAAATTGCACCTTAGAAAAGCTCGGATATTTGGACTTCATCTCGACTCTAGTTCCCACGTGTATTCTTCCGACTTGCCTTGTCCCCACGCCACTTTTACCAAAGGAACGGACTTGTTCCTTAATCGCTGACTCAGTGATCCACTATTCCCGTAGGCGGTACATTGAAAGTGAGGTCCTCCCTTAACTGTACATGCTCTGGTTCTAGGACATGGCTAGGGTCGGACTCATATTTACGTGGCGGGAGACGTGAAAGACATCATGAAGGTTTGACAGATTGGGTGGTAAGGCTATTTTGTAAGCTACGAATCCGACTCTTTGAAGAATTTCAAAAGGACCGAGAAATCGGGGACTCAACTTTTTAACTTTCATGGCTCTCCCTATTCCTGTAGTGGGGGTGATTCTTAGAAATACATGTTCTCTCTCTTGGAACTCCAAGGGCTTGCGCCTTTTGTCCGCGTAGCTTTTGTGTCGACTTTGAGCGGTTAAGATTCTATCCTTGATCTTCTTGATTTGTTCCGTCGTTTCCCTCACTACCTCAGGTCCTAAGACACTTTGCTCTCAGGGCTCGTACCAACACAAGGGTGATTGGCACTTCCTTCCGTATAATGCCTCAAATGCGGTGCCATACCGATGCTTGCGTGATAACTGTTGTTATACGCAAACTCGATCAAAGGCATGTACTTATCCCAACTTCCTTTTTGGTCTAAGACACAAGCTCTCAGCATATCTTCTAGGGTTTGGATTGTCCTCTCGGACTGTCCATCCGTTTGTGGGTGGTAAGCAGTGCTTAGGCACAACTTGGAACCAAACGCCTTTGAAAGGCTCCCCAAAAGCGTGGCGTAAACCGCGGATCTCGATCCGAGATTATCGTCGATGGTACTCCATGCAACCTTACTATTTCTTGGATGTAAAGTCGGGCCAACTTATCCACCGAGTCCGTGACTCGAATAGGTAGAAAGTGAGCCGACTTAGTCAGTCGATCCACGATTACCCATACGGCATCGTGGCCAGCTTGGGTCTTTGGCAATCCTGTCACGAAGTCCATTGATATACTCTCCCACTTCCACTCGGGGATCGACAGGGGTTGCAACATGCCAGAAGGATTATGGTGTTCGATCTTGACCTTTTGGCGGACCAAACACTTACTCACCAAGCGACCACATCCTTCTTTAATCCGGGCCACCAAAACATCCTCTTCAAGTCCTGATACATCTTCGTAGTACCAGGATGGATGGCAAAATGGCTCTTGTGAGCTTCCTCCAAGATCTTCTCTCGGAGGTCACCATCTTGTGGCACACAGATTCGCCCCTCGAACCTCCATAACCAGTCGGGGCCTCGTACAAAACCTTTCAACTTTCCAGCCTTTACTGCCTCGATTGTCTCCATAAAGTCCTCATTTTCTCTTTGGGCAAGCATAATCCTTTGCTTAAACCCACCGGTCACCGTGAGATGACTCATCACGATGCCATTCTCCGTTATAGACATTCCGAGATTCATATCCCTAAATTGCTCTATTAACCCAACTTCATTAACCATCATACTTGACAGACGTAACGAGTTTCGGCTCAAGGCGTCGGCTACTACATTAGCCTTGCCGGGGTGGTAACTTAAACCAAAATCGTAGTCCTTGAGGAATTCCATCCATCTCCTTTGCCTCATATTCAACTCCTTTTGATCAAAGAGATGCTTGAGACTCTTATGATCGGAGAAAACTTCAAACCTCACACCATACAAATGGTGTCTCCACATCTTTAGAGCGAACACGATGGCTGCTAGTTCAAGGTCATGGGTGGGGTAGGTTACCTCATGAGGCTTGAGTTGCCTGGACGCATAGGCTACCACTTGCCTGTTTTGCATCAACACACAACCTAAACCTTTGCTGAAGCATCGCAATATACCTCGAAGGGTACATTGGGGTCAGGTAAAACTAAAACTGGGGTTGAGGTGAGCTTTTCCTTAAGCTCTAGGAAACTCTTTTCACACTCGGGGCTCCACTCAAACGGGGCATTCTTCCTAGTGAGCTTGGTTAAGGGTAGGGCTAATCGGGAAAATCCTTTAATGAACCTACGATAATATCCAGCTAAACCCAAAAGCTTCTAATCTCGATTCTGAGGTTGGTCTATCCCAATTCATCACACCTCTATCTTACTTGGGTCGACAGCTATGCCACCTTTTGACACAACATGTCCTAAGAACTTTACCTCCTCTAACCAAAATTCACACTTAGACAACTTAGCGTATAACTTCTTTTCCTTTAATACCTCTAAAACCAACCTTAAATGACGTTCATGCTCCTCGTGGGTTTTCGAATAGATGAGAATATCATCTATGAACACAACCACGAATTGATCTAAATAGGGTCTAAAGATCCTATTCATGTAATCCATAAAAACTGCGGGAGCATTTGTCAAACCAAACGACATTACATTGAACTCAAAGTGTCCATACCGAGTTCGAAAGGCGGTTTTAGGAATATCCGAATCTCTCACCCTAATCTGATGGTAACCGGTCCTTAAATCAATCTTAGAAAACACTACTGCTCCTTTCAATTGGTCCATAAGATCATCAATCCTAGGCAATGGGTATTTATTCTTTATGGTTACTTGGTTCAACTGCCTATAGTCTATACACATCCTCATGCTTCCGTCCTTTTTCTTCACAAATAAGACCGGAGCGCCCCAAGGTGAAGCACTCGGCCTTATAAAACTCTTTTCTAACAGCTCCTCTAACTGGGTTTTCAACTCTGCTAACTCCGAGGGTGACATCCTATACGGGGCTATAGAGATTGGCCCTGTCCTAGGAACCAACTCTATGGAGAACTCCACTTCTCTTTCGGGAGGGAACTCGGGTATTTCATCTGGAAACACCTCGGGATAGTCTCTCACCACAGGTATCTCACCTAGGTTCTGCTCCAAGTCTACATCACAAAGTGACTAGGAGAACATATCCCTTAGTTTTCTTCCCACTACAGAAGACCTCTACGGAATTTAGGTACAGCCTAATGGGTTGAGTGATGTTTTCGGGAGGAGAAGGGAAAACTACGGTTTGGGTTCCACAATCTAACATCACACGGTTGGGGTGAAGCCAGTTCATGCCTAAGATAATGCCTATGTCTTTCAAGGGTAAACAAATTAAATCTATGATAAAAGACCTATTTTCTACAACAAGATGACAGTTTAAACAACAACGGCAAGTATTAACAGGGCGATTTGTAGGAGTAGAAACAATAAGATCGAAGGGAAGTTTAGAGACTTTTAGATTTAAGGACTCGACACTAGCAAGTGAAATGAAAGAATGAGTAGCACCAGAGTCATATAGTACAGTTAAGGCTTTACCGCTTACTTCACATACCTTCGATGAGATCTTTGGACTTCTTGGCGTCTTCCGCGTTAAGGGTAAAGACCCTTCCTCGGTATTGTGGTCGGGGGTTTTGGTTCGATGTCCCTTGTCCGGTGCAGTCCTTTGCATAGTGGCCAGGCTTGCCACACTTGAAACATACATTACGGCCAGGCTAAGCATGGGCGATTCCGTGGTTCTTCCCGCATTGTGGGCGACGTCGGCAGATGTTGCTCGGGAGTAGCGGCGAGGGTTTGTGGTGCCTAGTTCTTGGCTGCACTTGGTTCTCCATTGTGGTTTCGGGGTCCAGCCGGTCCACGGGGTTGATTATTGAAATTCCTCGGGCCTTGATGTTGAAATGGCGGCCTTTGGTGTTGTTTGGATTGTTGGTGAGCAGGAGCTCTTGGCGGTTGTTGTTGTTGTTGTCGGGCTGGTTGGGTGGTAGGGGTTGTAGTGATTCCTCGGCGGTACTGCGGTTTGAACCGGGCTTGAGGTCCGAGCCCTTAGCTCGCTCCGCCCTTGTGATTTGAATCTTTCTCTGTCCTTCTTCAAGTATCAGGCACTTGTTGACCAGGGTCGGGAAGTCTCGATCTCCATATGGGCCTGGCGTAGTTCATCTCTGCCTTCAGACCGGCCTCATACTTCACACACTTCCAAACTTCATCGGGGTTCCCTTGGAACACCCGAGAGAACTTGATTAGCTCCTCAAACTTCGCAGTGTATTGGGCTACAGTAGACCCTCCTTGGGTCAACTGCATGAACTCAACGTCCTTCGCGTTCCTCACGGACTCCGGAAAGTACTTCTCATAGAAGTAAGTCTTGAAACGACTCAATGGGAGTTCCAGAGGCTTCTAGCGGATGCCTCGTGCCGTTCCACGAACTTCGGCGTCGAACTTCAAAGATGAAAGCGACAAATGTGACCTTCGCTCCTCTGGCGAGTAACGACAGTAGATCTTCTCCATGTCTTTGATCCATTCATCAGCCTTGTCGGGGTCCATCACCCCTCGGAACACTGGCGGGTTCGCCTTGCGGAACTCGCCGAAGCGGGCTTGTTCCACCATCTCAGCAGCAGGGGGAGGAGGGGGAACAGGAGCAGCATTCGCTTGTTGATCCATTCGGTCGAACATCCGTTCCATGGCTTACGCCATGCGACGGACAGCAGCAGTTGTATCATCTTGTTCAACATCGGGTGTAGTCCTAGGCCGTCGTCGCGGTGCCATTGGTCCCTATACACATGAAACAATGAACATCAAGTTGATCAGGCTCAATATCCATGCAAAATGAGCTAGTTACCATGGCACTTGCAACCAACAGAAGTCATGCATCTCTAGTCCTACAGCTTATCTCTATCAAGCACTATACATGACATAACTATCGTATTATGCTTATAAAGCATAGTCAGTCCAATCCTCAGGCTCCATGAGAATCGAATCGCTCGATACCATAATGTAACACCCTAAATCTTAACCCAAGACTACTAGTATGTCCTTAGGTTAATCTTTAGAATATTACCTCTTGGTCTCATCTTTTAGAAAATACGTAGCGGAAATATGGGTAAAATTTTTCTTTTTGGAATTTAAAATCAAAGTGAGAGCCACGCACGAAACTTAAAGGGGAAACATAGCGAAACATATAAGCACAGCATAAGAAACACATCATGTCATGGAAGCATCAACTGAATCATAGATATATATATATATATAACGTGCCTACCCAAAGAGGTGACTATTTGATACATCATGAAGCGAAATACAACTGAAATGCAATACAAGGAAATCATAAAAAGCAAATACAAAAGAAACTACCCCCATACCCATGTGCACCTAAAGGAGACAACCTCATATACAAAAGAAGGTTTGTCCTCTACTATGTGGCGTGTGTGTGCACTAACTACTACCCCTCCTATGACTACTCCTGCGGGTCCGAGAAGTCTGCGAGGTCAGTCGATCCACCGCGAATCTCGGCGGGAGTGGTCGAGTGCATCATCGGGGCATGTCCACCGTGGCGAGGGCGCATAGATGGCCGTCGAGCCAACCTCGGCTGGACCACCGTCTCCTCACTCCCAGCCCTCATTGGTGGAGGAGTGGGACTGGAGCTCCAACTGTACATGTGGGATGGCGAGTCCTCGGATGGGTCCGTCTCCAGTCTCCGGGACGCGGCACATACTCGGGGTACTCGCGTACTGCTGATGTCTCGGGCTCCATGCGGAGGATCTGCTCGTCGCGTGGTCTCGCTCGCTCAAAAATCCCGTTATGACGGTAAGGAGCGATCGGGGTGAAGCGGTAGCTCGGGACGGGAACGAAGGGTCGTCCCATGAACATGAATACTCTGACAGTGCAGCGACCCTCAAAATGGTATGACCCGAGTGCCGGGTCATGGTGCAGCTCCCATACCGGGGTGTCGATGAAGAGTACAAACGTCGCCATCTCAAGATATGACGGAAGAAAAGAGAGAGGGAATGAGAATCTTTCTAAAAGAATTCTCAGTAGGGTTATCCCTACCTACGTGTCATCGTCACATCCTCGGGAACCTTGGGTTTATTTCTAAAGGTGTGCATGCATATAAATTCCTTTTAAGTGGGTTTCCCAAAGAGGTATTTTATCCAAGGTCCATCATATTTTATAATGCGTCTTTATAACTTAAGCAGAAATATACTAATGATATGAATGCATCATAAGGTAAACCAAACAATAGAATAACTAGGAAACATTATAACATTGGCATAAGTAAAGTTTATGTGACATTGTTAACTTTAACTTTCATCTCATGGGGCCGCCCTAAAACTTCTCTAGGTTATGAGCTCATACCTTAACTAGTCGTCACTAGCTCTTACTTATCCTATGATAAGCGTAACATAATCCCGACTTAAAGTACGGGCTAGGGGGCAATTTAAGGATCTCCTTTCTAGGATCATTTCCTCTTTGAAACGCATTGCTAGCCACGTGGGCCTCGCAATTTGTCCGCTTTGGCAGGCTGCATCTACACATACCCTCACGGATTTGTCTCCTCCTGGGGGTGCTCGGCCGAACCGGTGTCACCCAGGAGAAGCGCGTCTCAGTGTTGTGTCACATTTATATTTTCATAAATATTAAATCACAATTACCTCATCATTTATCATATGCATTCTCATATAGCTTTTTCATAACATATATATCATCACATGAAACTTTCTCATAACATTCGTCACATAAAACTTTCACACAAACATCATCACATAGCCATATTTAACAATCATCCCCATAAGCTCATAGACATGTTATGTTATAACTCATAGTGCTTTAAACTTCGATTATTATGAGTCTTAAACTTGCAAATTAATTATTCTTAACTTCTTTATACACCTATAGTTTGACAATTAATGAGTTATACAAATTTTATGCTCAGGAACTAATCCAAATAGCACTAAGTAGAATTTGGACAGCTTTATGTTTATGTGATTACGGAGTTCTAGAAATTACGGTTTAGATCTTTATCTCACATTCTAAGTTATTGATCATCAACACCTAGTCTCTTGGGACCTATAAGGTTATAACTAAGTATTTCTCACCTCACCCTATGGTCAAGAACATCTCTAAACCTCAAGAGTGCAGAAATCTAAATACTAACTTTACGGGTACCTAGAAGTCACCATAATGACCCTTTCTAAGTTCGGTTTGCTCCTAAGGTTTCAAGATTAAGTCCTAAACCAATTATGAGTCATTCCTACACATATAAACTAATTTAAAACCATGATTATTGAATCTAAACCTTGCTGGACAGAATCCAGAAAAATAAATCTTTAAGGGATCTAGAACTCTCAAATTAATTCTTTTCTAGTTCCTAACTTATCCTATCTTTCACATATGAGTCTTAACATAATTATTACCCAAACATAAGCATATTAACATCATTAACACAGCTCATTCAGTGGCCAAACATAGCAAGGCAGAACCGAAACAGAAACTCCATTGAAAGGCATTGAATCATAGTTTCTAAAGCACATAAAATACTAGTTTCTCTTGGAACCTTATTAAAACCTTCAAAACTCTTTTATGAACACTTTTATCATCTAAACTCATGGAAATACTTAATAGGGCAGTGGCTATGTTATTTTTATCTCAAGAGGTCCTAAATTCATAATACTTAGTTCTACACATTCCTTATACTCATATAAGTTTAGAAAAATTATAAAACATAGTTTTCAATACTTGAAGACATTAAGGCCTCATAGGGCCGAAATATGAGCCATAGGAGATAAATGTTTTAGACCTTTGTTTGAGATATCCTTGGGCAAGTCTTTGAGCTCTAGAATCATTAAAGTGATGACATAAAAATAAACATGCTCATGCACTTATTTTAGTTATTGCTAGAAAGTAAAGTGAGAGCATAAAATAAATATGTGGTGCAATATATTATTATCTTTGATATTTAGGTGAGGACTTGAAATATAAATATGATAATGCAAAGCTTGAAACATAAACATGATAATGCAAGTTTATTCATTATCTTGGGATTTAGTGATAGCAAGGAAATAAACATGATATGCAAAGCTTAAAGTAAACATGATGCAAGTTTCATTTTTATGTTTAACTAGAGCTCATTTAAGACTTTAACAAGATAATAACCCCATACAATATCTCAAAGATCACAACACAAGAATCGAAAATCATATAAAAGAGATAGAAAGTGAAGCTACATCAAGTTCTTTATTAAGTACCCAAAACCCCTATCTAGAGACAAATCTCTAGAACGTGCCGGCCAACTTTAAGGTTGACAAGGGTAGGCTTGGGCTTTTAGAAATCCTTAGATTAATTTTCTTAAGTTGGAAAACCATGTGAGCTAGATAACATATAGATGAAGTTGTAAGAAAAGGAAAACTCAAGCTTTAGAGGTTTCTTTGAGATGAACACAATGTCATCATCTAGAAACTCTCATCATCAAGCTATCATGCTCAAATCAAGGCCTCATGGCCGAAAATGAAAAGGAAAGGAAAGACAAAGGAAAGTTCAAAAAGAATCCAGAAGAAAACTAGAGAAAAACACTTTCTTGAGCAAAATAAAGTTTGAAAACAAATCCCTACCTTTTGATGAAGATAAAAGCTTGATCTTGAAGATGGAAATGAGATGAGCAACACCTCCTAGGATGGTGGTGATGATTTCGGCCAAGGAAAGGAAAAGGAAAGGAGATGTGTTTTGAGTGAAGTTGTGTTTGAGGTTGAGTGTTTGAAAGCTTTGAGAATGGTTTAAGGTTATGAGGTGATGGATTAAGGTTATGAGGTGATTATGTGATGGAAGAATGAAGAGGATGAAGATGAAGAGAAAGAGCTCTTAGAACTTTGAGAGAAGGAAAAAGCTTAGTAAGACAACTCTAAAACTCTAAACTTTGCAAATGCTTCAAGGTGCAACAAAGCTAACACAAGCATCCTATTTATAGAAAAACAAAACCATGGAGCTCACATTGGGAGGGTCTTTGGCGTAGCTTTGAAGGGCAAAGGGAGAGAAAAATATCTCTTACACAAGGTCATTCAAGCATGGTTTGAAGTATGGAAGCTATGCTACAAAGTATGGCTTGATGTGAGTTAATTTCCTATCACATTTTTATGAATTTAGGCTTCTAGAAATAATGCATGGCTGGAACTTTTCCAGCCACAATTAAATGGGAGAAATGGGTTGTTTTAATTATTTATTCATGTGGAAATTCAAGCTTGATTGAAAGTTATGACAAGGTATAGTGTATGTGACTTGAGGTATGGCCTTGGAGTGTTGAAAAATTGAACATGTGATGCATATGGAGGGAGGAGGTTCACGGCCTGGTGCAGTTCAGCAAGGGAGGAGGTGAGTTTGACCATTTAATTGTGTGTTAATGGTAGGTTTAGATGTGTATTAGCTTAGGTACAAGGTTAGGAATGATTAAGCTTAAGTTTAGGTAACTAAGAATGTGATTTAGTGAGTTTATGACAAGTTTAGGAGTGCTCATACATCATTAAAGAATTTAAAACTCATTTATGAATAAACAATGTGTAACACAATTCCATGATTTAAGGAATTGGAAAGAGAAAACACTATTCAAGATTCTATGACTAGGTGTCATAAAATTAAAATATGATTTTAGGTTGTAATTAAGTACTTTTTGGTTCTAATCAACTTTAATAAATTATTTTGACTCTAGATTAATTAAGGAAATTAATTAACCTTCGATTAGAGCCTAATATTGCTTAGGTTTGCTTAATCGTGTGATTAAGCGTAAGAGTATGAAACTAGGGGCAAAACCGTAATTTGTACTAATTTTGCCCGGGACTTCAAAAATTAAAACTGAGGTCATAGAATACATAAAAATGCCTTTTAAAACCATCTGGAGAAGTTTCGGGTTCATCCGGCACTTGCAAACGGGTAAAACACCACAGGGGCGTTTTGGTCATTTTGACTCAAAACTTCAAAACGAGATTTTCGATCCCGGGAAGGTACATAAGTTTTCTAATCCCCTTCCAACATTGAGTTTGCCCTTCGAGTACTGCCAAGACCGCTTTCCTCGAATTCCGGGCTGAAAATGACCTCAGGGGCATTTTGGACATTTTCACTCTAACAGAAAATCGGGGCGTTACAAGGCCCACGTGGCTAGCAAAGCGTTTCAAAGAGGAAATGATCCTAGAAAGGAGATCCTTAATTTGCCCCCTAGCCCGTACTTTAAGTCGGGATTATGTTACGCTTATCATAGGATAAGTAAGAGCTAGTGACGACTAGTTAAGGTATGAGCTCATAACCTAGAGAAGTTTTAGGGCGGCCCCATGAGATGAAAGTTAAAGTTAACAATGTCACATAAACTATACTTATGCCAATGTTATAATGTTTCCTAGTCATTCTATTGTTTGGGTTACCTTATGATGCATTCATATCATTAGTGTATTTCTGCTTAAGTTATAAAGACGCATTATAAAATATGACGGACCTTGGATAAAATACCTCTTTGGAAAACCAACTTAAAAGGAAATTATATGCATGCACACCTTTTAGAAATAAACCTGAGGTTCCTGAGGATGTGACGATGACACCTAGGTAGGGATAACCCTACTGAGAATTCTTTTAGAAAGATTCTCATTCCCTCTCTCTTTTCTTCGGTCATATCTTCAGATGGCGACGTTTGTACTCTTCATCGACACCCCGGTATGGGAGCTGCACCATGACCCGGTACTAGGGTCATACCATTTTGAGGGTCGCCAGACCGCCGAGTATTCATGTTCATGGGACGACCCTTCACAAGACTTCGTCCCGAGCTACCGCTTCACCCCGATCGCTCCTTACCGTCATAACGGGATTTTTGAGCGGCGAGACCACGCGATGAGCAGATCCTCCGCATGGAGCCTGAGACATCAGCGACGCGAGTACCAGCACGTGCCGCGTCCCCGATTTCTGAGAGACGGACCCATCCGAGGACCCGCCATCCCACATGTACGGCTGGAGCTCAGTCCGCTCCTCCTCCACCGATGAGGGCTGGGAGTGGGAGACGGTGGTCCAGCCGAGGTTGGCTCGACGGCCATCTATGCGCCCTCGCCGCGGTGGACATGCCCCGATGATGCGCTCGACCACTCCCGCCGAGATTCGCGGTGGATCGACTCGACCCCACGATGCTCGGACGAGGAGTAGTCATAGGAGGGGTAGTAGCTAGTGCACACACACGCCACATAGTAGAGGTCAAACCTTCTTTTGTATATGAGGTTGTCTCCTTTAGGTGCACATGGGTATGGGGGTAGTTTCTTTTGTATTTGCTTTTTATGATTTCCTTGTATTGCATTTCAGTTGTATTTTGCTTCATGATGTATCAAATAGTCCTGCCTCTTTGGGTAGGCACGTTATATATATATATATATCTGTGATTCAGTTGATGTTTCCATGACATGATGTGTTTCTTATGCTTTGCTTATATGTTTCGCTATGATTCCCCTTAAAGTTTCGTGCGTGGCTCTCACTTTGATTTTAAATTCCAAAAAGAAAAATTTTACCCATATTTCCGCTAAGTATTTTCTAAAAGATGAGACCAAGAGGTAATATTCTAAAGATTAACCTAAGGACATACTAGTAGTCTTGGGTCAAGATTTAGGGTGTTACATTATGGTATCAGAGCAGTTCGATTCTCATGGAGCCTGAGGATTAGACTGACTATGCTTTATAAGCATAATACGATAGTTATGTCATGTATAGTGCTTGATAGAGATAAGTCAGCAGGACTAGAGATGCATGACTTCATGGTTGCAAGTGCCATGGTAACTAGCTCATTTTGCATGGATATTGAGCCTGATCAACTTGATGTTCATTGTTTCATGTGTATAGGGACCAATGGCACCGCGACGACGGCCTAGGACTACACCCGATGTTGAACAAGATGATACGACTGCTGCTGCTGTCCGTCGCATGGCGCAAGCCATGGAACGGATGTTCGACCGAATGGATCAACAAGCGAACGCTGCTCCTGTTCCCCTCCTCCCCTGCTTGAGATGGTGGAACAAGCCGCTTGGCGAAGTTCCGCAAGGCGAACCCGCCGGTGTTCCGAGGGGTGATGGACCCCGACAAGGGCGATGAATGGATCAAAGACATGGAGAAGATCTACTGCTGTCGTTACACCTTTCGGAGGAGCGAAGGTCACATTTGTCGCTTTCATCTTTGAAGTCCGACGCCGAAGTTACGGTGGAACGGCACGAGGCATCTGCTAGAAGCCTCTGGAACTCCCATTGGTAGGAGCTGTTCAAGACTTACTTCTATGAGAAGTACTTTCCGGAGTCCGTGAGGAACGCGAAGGACGTTGAGTTCATGCAGTTGACCCAAGGAGGGCTCATCAGAGCCCAATACACTGCAAAGTTTGAGGAGCTAATCAAGTTCTCTCGGGTGTTTCAAGGGAACCCCGATGAAGTTTGGAAGTGTGTGAAGTATGAGGCCGGTCTGAAGGCAGAGATGAACTACGCTGTGGCCCATATGGAGATCAGAGACTACCCGACTTTGGTCAACAAGTGCCGGATACTTGAGGAAGGACAGAGAAAGATTCAAATCACAAGGGCGGAGCGAGCTAAGGGGCTCGGACCTCAAGCCCCGAAATTCAAACCACAGTACCCATCGAGGAATCACTACAACCCCTACCAGTCCAACCAGTTCCGACAACAACAACAACAACCGCCAAGAGCTCCTGCTCACCAACAATCCAAACAACACCAAAGGCCGCCATTTCAACATCAAGGCCCGAGGAATTTCAATAATCAACCCCGTGGACCGGGTGGACCCCGAAACCACAATGGAGGACCAAGTGGAGCCAAGAACAAGGCACCACAAACCCCTGCTGCTTACCCCGGAGCAACATCTGCTGACGTCTGCCCACAATGCGGGAAGAGCCACGGGAATCGCCCATGCTTAGCCGGTCAGAATGTATGTTTCAAGTGTGGCAAGCCTGGCCACTATGCAAAGGACTGCACCGGACAAGGGACATCGAACCAAAACCCCCGACCACAATACCAAGGAAGGGTCTTTACCCTTAACACAGAAGACGCCAAGAAGTCCAAAGATCTCATCGAAGGTATGTGCGAAGTAAACGGTAAAGCCTTAACTGTACTATATGACTCTGGTGCTACTCATTCTTTCGTTTCACTTGCTAGTGTCGAGTCCTTAAATCTAAAAGTCTCTAAACTTCCCTTCGATCTTATTGTTTCTACTCCTACAAATCGCCCTGTTAATACTTGCCGTTGTTGTTTAAAGTGTCATCTTGTTGTAGAAAATAGGTCTTTTATCATAGATTTAATTTGTTTACCCTTGAAAGACATAGGCATTATCTTAGGCATGAACTGGCTTCACCCCAATCGTATGATGTTAGATTGTGGAACCCAAACCGTAGTTTTCCCTTCTCCTCCCGAAAACATCACTCAACCCATTAGGCTGTACCTAAATTCCGTAGAGGTCTTACGTAGTGGGAAGAAAACTAAGGGATATGTTCTCCTAGTCACTTTGTGATGTAGACTTGGAGCAGAACCTAGGTGAGATACCTGTGGTGAGAGACTATCCCGAGGTGTTTCCAGATGAAATACCCGAGTTCCCTCCCGAAAGAGAAGTGGAGTTCTCCATAGAGTTGGTTCTGGGACAGACCAATCTCTATAGCCCGTATAGGATGTCACCCTCGGAGTTAGCAGAGTTGAAAACCCGATTAGAGGAGCTGTTAGAAAAGAGTTTTATAAGGCCGAGTGCTTCACCTTGGGGCGCTCCGGTCTTATTTGTGAAGAAAAAGGACGGAAGCATGAGGATGTGTATAGACTATAGGCGCTGAACCAAGTAACCATAAAGAATAAATACCCACTGCCTAGGGTTGACGATCTTATGGACCAATTGAAAGGAGCAGTAGTGTTTTCTAAGATTGATTTAAGGTCCGGTTACCATCAGATTAGGGTGAAAGATTCGGATATTCCTAAAACCGCCTTTCGAACTCGGTATGGACACTTTGAGTTCAATGTAATGTCGTTTGGTTTGTGAATGCTCCAGCTTTTATGGATTACATGAATAGGATCTTTAGACCCTATTTAGATCAATTCGTGGTTGTGTTCATAGATGATATTCTCATCTATTCGAAAACCCACGAGGAGCATGAGCGTCATTTAAGGTTGGTTTTAGAGGTATTAAAGGAGAAGAAGTTATATGCTAAGTTGTCTAAGTGTGAATTTTGGTTAGAGGAGGTAAAGTTATTAGGACATGTTGTGTCAAAAGGTGGCATAGTCATTCGACCCAAGTAAGATAGAAATTTGTGATGAATTGGGATAGACCAACCTCTCAGAATCGAGATTAGAAGCTTTTTGGGTTTAGCTGGATATTACCGTAGGTTCATTAAAGGATTTTCCCGATTAGCCCTACCCTTAACCAAGCTCACTAGGAAGAATGCCCCGTTTGAGTGGAGCCCCGAGTGTGAAAAGAGTTTCCTAGAGCTTAAGGAAAAACTCACCTCAACCCAGCTTTTAGTTTTACCTGACCCCAATGTACCCTTCGAGGTATATTGCGATGCTTCCGCAAGGGTTTAGGTTGTGTGTTGTTGCAAAACAGGCAAGTGGTAGCCTATGCGTCCAGGCAACTCAAGCCTCATGAGGTAACCTACCCCACCCATGACCTAGAACTAGCAGCCATCGTGTTCGCTCTAAAGATGTGGAGACACCATTTGTATGGTGTGAGGTTTGAAGTTTTCTCCGATCATAAGAGTCTCAAGCATCTCTTTGATCAAAAGGAGTTGAATATGAGGCAAAGGAGATGGATGGAATTCCTCAAGGACTACGATTTTGGTTTAAGTTACCACCTCAAGGCTAATGTAGTAGCCGACGCCTTGAGCCGAAACTCGTTACGTCATCCAAGTATGATGGTGAATGAAGTTGGGTTAATAGAGCAATTTAGGGATATGAATCTTGGAATGTCTATAACGGAGAATGGCATCATGATGAGTCATCTCACGGTGACCAGTGGGTTTAAGCAAAGGATTATGCTTGCCCAAAGAGAAAATGAGGACTTTATGGAGACAATCGAGGCAGTTAAGGCCGGAAAGTTGAAAGGTTTTGTACGAGGCCCCGTCTCGTTATGGAGGTTCGAGGGGCGAATCTGTGTGCCACAAGATGGTGACCTCCGAGAGAAGATCTTGGAGGAGGCTCACAAGAGCCATTTTTCCATCCATCCTGGTACTACGAAGATGTATCAGGACTTGAAGAGGATGTTTTGGTGGCCCGGATTAAAGAAGGATGTGGTCGCCTGGGTGAGTAAGTGTTTGGTCTGCCAAAAGGTCAAGATCGAACACCAAAAACCTTCTGGCATGTTGCAACCCCTGTCGATCCCCGAGTGGAAGTGGGAGAGTATATCAATGGACTTCGTGACAGGATTGCCAAAGACCCAAGCTGGCCACGATGCCGTATGGGTAATCGTGGATCGACTGACTAAGTCAGCTCACTTTCTACCTATTCGAGTCACGTACTCGTTAGATAAGTTGGCCCAGCTTTACATCCAAGAAATAGTAAGGTTGCATGGAGTACCATCGACGATAATCTCGAATCGAGATCCGCGGTTTACGTCACGTTTTTGGGGAGCCTTCCAAAAGGCGTTTGGTTCCAAGTTGTGCCTAAGCACTGCTTACCACCCACAAACGGATGGTCAGTCCGAGAGGACAATCCAAACCTTGGAAGATATGCTGAGAGCTTGTGTCTTAGACCAAAAAGGAAGTTGGGATAAGTACATGCCTTTGATCGAGTTTGTGTATAACAACAGTTATCACGCAAGCATCGGTATGGCACCGTACGAGGCATTATACGGAAGGAAGTGCCAATCACCCTTGTGTTGGTACGAGCCGAAGAGCAAAGTGTCTTAGGACCTGAGGTAGTGAGGGAAACGACGGAACAAATCAAGAAGATCAAGGATAGAATCTTAACCGCTCAAAGTCGACAGAAAAGCTACGCGGACAAAAGGCGCAAGCCCTTGGAGTTCCAAGAGGGAGAACATGTATTTCTAAGAATCACCCCCACTACAGGAATAGGGAGAGCCATGAAAGTTAAAAAGTTGACTCCCCGATTTCTCGGTCCTTTTGAAATTCTTCAAAGAGACGGATCCGTAGCTTACAAAATAGCCTTACCACCCAATCTATCAAACCTTCATGATGTCTTTCACGTCTCCCAGTTACGTAAATATGAGTCCGACCCTAGCCATGTCCTAGAACCAGAGCATGTACAGTTAAGGGAGGACCTCACTTTCAATGTACCGCCTACTGAATAGTGGATCACTGAGTCAAGCGATTAAGGAGAAGTCCTGCCTTTGGTAAAAGTGGCGTGGGGACAAGGCAAGTCGGAAGAATACACGTGGGAACTAGAGTCGAGATGAAGTCCAAATATCCGTAGCTTTTCTAAGGTGCAATTTGAGGGCGAAATTCTTTTAAGGAGGGGAGTAATGTAACGCCCCGATTTTCTGTTAGAGTGAAAATGACCAAAATGCCCCTGAGGTCATTTTCACCTGACCGAGGAAAGCCAGTCTTGGCGGTACTCGAAGGGCAAACTCAATGTTGGAAGGGGATTAGAAAACTTATGTACCTTCCCGGATCGAAAATCTCGTTTTGAAGTTTTGGTCAAAATGACCAAAACGCCTGTGGTGTTTTACCCGCTTACAAGTGCTTGGATGAACCCGAAACTTCTCCAAATGGTTTTAAAAGGCGTTTTTATGTATTCTATGACCTCAGTTTTAATTTTTGAAGTCCCGGCAAAATTAGTGCAAAATTACGCTTTGCCCCTAGTTTCGTATTTTTACGCTAATCACGCGATTAAGCAAACCTAAGCAATATTAGGCTCTAATCGAAGGTTAATTAATTTCCTTAATTAATCTAGAGTCAAAATAATTTATTAAAGTTGATTAGAACCAAAAAGTACTTAATTACAACCTAAAATCATATTTTAATTTTATGACACCTAGTCATAGAATCTTGAATAGTATTTTCTCTTTCCAATTCCTTAAATCATGGAATTGTGTTACACATTGTTTATTCATAAATGAGTTTTAAATTCTTTAATGATGTATGAGCACTCCTAAACTTGTCATAAACTCCCTAAATCACATTCTTAGTTACCTAAACTTAAGCTTAATCATTCCTAACCTTGTACCTAAGCTAATAGACATCTAAACCTACCATTAACACACAATTAAATGGTCAAAACATCCTCCCACTCTGCTGTCCAGCCTTGGCCGAAGCTGCCCTCCCTCCATATGCATCACATGTTCAATTTTTCAACACTCCAAGGCCATACCTCAAGTCACATACACTATACCTTGTCATAACTTTCAATCAAGCTTGAATTTCCACATGAATAAATAATTAAAACAACCCATTTCTCCCATTTAATTGTGGCTGGAAAAGTTCCAGCCATGCATTATTTCTAGAAGCCTAAATTCATAAAAATGTGATAGGAAATTAACTCACATCAAGCCATACTTTGTAGCATAGCTTCCATACTTCAAACCATGCTTGAATGACCTTGTGTAAGAGATATTTTTCTCTCCCTTTGCCCTTCAAAGCTACGGCCAGCACCCTCCCAATGTGAGCTCCATGGTTTTGTTTTTCTATAAATAGGATGCTTGTGTTAGCCTTGTTGCACTTTGAAGCATTTGCAAAGTTTAGAGTTTTAGAGTTGTCTTGCTAGTCTTTCCTTTTTCTCTCAAAGTTCCAAGAGTGTTCTTCCTTCCTTTTCATCTTTATCTTCTTCATCTCATCATCACCTCTCAACCATCAAACACTACCCCAAAACCTTGAACCATCATCAAACCTCTCAAACACCACACCTCAAACACAACTCCACTTGAAACACATTTTCTTTCTTTTTCTCTCATCAAGGCCGAATCATCATCACCATCCTAGGAGGTGTTGCTCATCTCATTTCCATCTTCAAGATCAAGCTTTTATCTCCATCACTAGGTAGGGATTTGTTTTCAAACTTTATTTTGCTCAAGAAAGTGTTTTTCTCTAGTTTTCTCTTGGATTCTTTTTGAACTTTCCTTTGTCTTTCCTTTCCTTTCATTTTCGGCCATGAGGCCTTGATTTGAGCATGATAGCTTGATGATGAGAGTTTCTAGATGATGACGTTGTGTTCATCTCAAAGAAACCTCTAAAGCTTGAGTTTTCCTTTTCTTACAACTTCATCTATATGTTATCTAGCTCACATGGTTTTCCAACTTAAGAAAAATTAATCTAAGGATTTCTAAAAGCCCAAGCCTACCCTTGTCAACCTTAAAGTTGGCCGGCACGTTCTAGAGATTTGTCTCTAGATAGGGGTTTTGGGTACTTAATAAAGAAATTGATGTAGCTTCACTTTCTTTCTCTTTTATACGATTTTCGATTCTTGTGTCGTGATCTTTGAGATATTGTATGGGGTTATTATCTTGTTAAAGTCTTAAATGAGCTCTAGTTAAACATAAAAATGAAACTTGCATCATGTTTACTTTAAGCTTTGCATATCATGTTTATTTCCTTGCTATCACTAAATCCCAAGATAATGAATGAACTTGCATTATCATGTTTATGTTTCAAGCTTTGCATTATCATATTTATATTTCAAGTCCTCACCTAAATATCAAAGATAATAATATATTGCACCACATATTTATTTTATGCTCTCACTTTACTTTCTAGTAATAACTAAAATAAGTGCATGAGCATGTTTATTTTTATGTCATCACTTTAATGATTCTAGAGCTCAAAGACTTGCCCAAGGATATCTCAAACAAAGGTCTAAAACATTTATTTCCTATGGTTCATATTTCGGCCCTATGAGGCCTTAATGTTTTCAAGTATTGAAAACTATGTTTTATAATTTTTCTAAACTTATATGAGTATAAGGAATGTGTAGAACTAAGTATTATAAATTTAGGACCTCTTGAGATGAAAATAACATAGCCACTGCCCTATTAAGTATTTTCATAAGTTTAGATGATAAAAGTGTTCATACAAGAGTTTTGAAGGTTTTAATAAGGTTCCAAGAGAAACTAGTATTTTATGTGCTTTAGAAACTATGATTCAATGCCTTTAAATGGAGTTTCTGTTTCGGTTCTGCCTTGCTATGTTTGGCCACTGCATGAGCTGTGTTAATGATGTTAATATGCTTATGTTTGGGTAATAATTATGTTAAGACTCATATGTGAAAGATAGGATAAGTTAGGAACTAGAAAGGAATTAATTTGAGAGTTCTAGATCCCTTAAAGATTCATTTTTCTGGATTCTGTCCAGCAAGGGTTAGATTCAATAATCATGGTTTTAAATTAGTTTATATGTGTAGGAATGACTCATAATTGGTTTAGGACTTAATCTTGAAACCTTAGGAGCAAACCGAACTTAGAAAGGGTCATTATTGTGACTTCTAGGTACCCGTAAAGTTAGTATTTTGATTTCTGCACTCTTGAGGTTTAGAGATGTTCTTGACCATAGGGTGAGGTGAGAAATACTTAGTTATAACCTTATAGGTTCCCAAGAGACTAGGTGTTGATGATCAATAACTTAGAATGTGAGATAAAGATCTAAACCGTAATTTCTAAAACTCCGTAATCACATAAACATAAAGCTGTCCAAATTCGCTTAGTGCTATTTGGATTAGTTCTTGAGCATAAAATTTGTATAACTCATTAATTGTCAAACTATAGGTGTATAAAGAAGTTAAGGATAATTAATTTGCAAGTTTAAGACTCATAAGAATCGAAGTTTAAAACACTATGAGTTATAACATAACATGTCTATGAGCTTATGGGGATGATTGTTAGATATGACTATGTGATGATGTTTGTGCGAAAGTTTTATGTGACGAATGTTATGAGAAAGTTTCATGTGATGATATATATGTTATGAAAAAGCTATATGAGAATGCATGATAAAAATGAATATGATAAATGATGAGGTAATTGTGATTTAATACTTATGAGAATATAAATGTGACACAACACCGAGACGCTTCTCCTGGGTGACACCGGTTCGGCCGAGCACCCCAGGAGGAGACAAATCCGTGAGGGTATGTGTAGATGCAGCCTGCCAAAGCGGACAAATTGCGAGGCCCACGTGGCTAGCAAAGCGTTTCAAAGAGGAAATGATTCTAGAAAGGAGATCCTTAATTTGCCCCCTAGCCCGTACTTTAAGTCGGGATTATGTTACGCTTATCATAGGATAAGTAAGAGCTAGTGACGACTAGTTAAGGTATGAGCTCATAACCTAGAGAAGTTTTAGGCGGCCCCATGAGATGAAAGTTAAAGTTAACAATGTCACATAAACTATACTTATGCCAATGTTATAATGTTTCCTAGTCATTCTATTGTTTGGGTTACCTTATGATGCATTCATATCATTAGTGTATTTCGCTAAGTTATAAAGACGCATTATAAAATATGACGGACCTTGGATAAAATACCTCTTTGGAAAACCAACTTAAAAGGAAATTATATGCATGCACACCTTTTAGAAATAAACCCGAGGTTCCTGAGGATGTGACGATGACACCTAGGTAGGGATAACCCTACTGAGAATTCTTTTAGAAAGATTCTCATTCCCTCTCTCTTTTCTTCCGTCATATCTTCAGATGGCGACGTTTGTACTCTTCATCGACACCCCGGTATGGGAGCTGCACCATGACCCGGCACTCGGGTCATACCATTTTGAGGGTCACTGCCTTTGTCGGAGTATTCATGTTCATGGGACGACCCTTCGCGCACCCCGTCCCGAGCTACCGCTTCACCCCGACTGCTCCTTACCGTCATAACGGGATTTTTGAGCTAGCGAGACCACGCGATGAGCAGATCCTCCACATGGAGCCTGAGACATCAGCAGTACGCGAGTACCCCGAGTACGTGCCGCGTCCCCAGTACTCGGAGACGGACCCATCCGAGGACCCGCCATCCCACATGTACAGTTGGAGCTCCAGTCCCGCTCCTCCACCGATGAGGGCTGGGAGTGAGGAGACGGTGGTCTAGCCGAGGTTGGCTCGACGGCCATCTATGCGCCCTCGCCGCGGTGGACATGCCCCGATGATGCGCTCGACCACTCCCGCCGAGATTCGCCAATGGATCGACTCGACCCCACAATACTCGGACCCGCAGGAGTAGTCATAGGAGGGGTAGTAGCTAGTGCACACACACGCCACATAGTAGAGGTCAAACCTTCTTTTGTATATGAGGTTGTCTCCTTTAGGTGCACATGGGTATGGGGGTAGTTTCTTTTGTATTTGCTTTTTATGATTTCCTTGTATTGCATTTCAGTTGTATTTTGCTTCATGATGTATCAAATAGTCCTGCCTCTTTGGGTAGGCACGTTATATATATATATATATATCTATGATTCAGTTGATGTTTCCATGACATGATGTGTTTCTTATGCTTTGCTTATATGTTTCGCTATGATTCCCCTTAAAGTTTCGTGCGTGGCTCTCACTTTGATTTTAAATTCCAAAAAGAAAAATTTTACCCATATTTCTGCTAAGTATTTTCTAAAAGATGAGACCAAAAGGTAATATTCTAAAGATTAACCTAAGGACATACTAGTAGTCTTGGGTTAAGATTTAGGGTGTTACAATTGTGAAGTCTATGCCAATAGGATATTCAAACCACTCTTTAGTAAGAACGTATTTGACATGTTGAGAAATCCTTGTCAGCAATATCCCATAGGGAACTCCGGCTATTCTTCTTTTCTCCTTAGTAATGGCACTAAGCATGTAGTCCATTATTAATCTCGGCAAGTTTACTTTCCTTTTGGTTAAAAGATAGAAAAGTAGTATATTGTCCATGCCCAAAAGAACATGAGTGCTTCCTCGCCTAGGAAAAATGGTAAATTGTATAACAATGAAAACCTTTCTTGCATGTGGCTTGAGTGTAGACGTTGTAATGTTGCTCAAGTGATACTTTGTTGAATCAGTGAGACATTTTGAAATGTCTTCTTCACTACTCCAAGGGATTTGAACCACCCGTCATGAGTCACAAAATTTACTCCGGCAGATGGTGCCCTAACCACTGTGGATAGGTCAAATAACTCGATTTCCATATAGGTGTCCCTGATAGTGGCCTTTATAGCATTTCAGTTTCTTCCTAAAAAGGCATAAAAGGCAATCACCATTCCTAGGAATACCTTATCTGAGATGTCCAGAAAGTATTCCTACCCTTAAAAGGTAAACACCTCTTTGAGAATCTAAACCTGGTTTAACAGAGAATTGTTTAGCCTATTTCCAAAAGCTATAGTTCTTTGAAAGAAACTTTCTTCATAGATCCCCTACATGTGGTCCTCATTAAATGTGATAAATGGTCCCATTTTTGTAAAGGAGAAATCAATTTCTTTTCCTTCTGCCATTTTGATGGTGTGAGTGAGGTAGGTAAGAAAGGAGAAGATTTGATTTTGAAAAGATTGTATGATAGGGATTGAAGAGAGTTTTGTGTGAAAAGGGAACCGCTTTGGTTACAAACTTAAGATCTGAGAAGATGATGAGTTGTTTCAAAGAAGATTTGAGGGTGAGAGAATGCAAATGGATTGTTGAGGCGCGTAGTTGCAGCTGATGACAAAGCTATTACATGTAAAGAGAGGGAGGTTTATTAAGTGATGGTACATGAGTGGTTGATATCGAAGCGATATGGGAGAGAGAAATTATCCAGCCTTTTCCATCCTTCTTCAAATGAGCGATTTCTAACTCTTTAGATTTACTTTTTGAAGGGCTTACTTTTTGAGCTCCACTTCTTGCTTTCTGATCCCTTGAAGTGTTATGATGTTTCAATTATCGAGTCATCTTGACACTCTGACTTTCATAACACCATTTATTCCCATATTTCTGAACTTTCTCTTCTCTTTTCTTATCATTTCTTCTATTTCCTAAGCTATTGATCAAATCTTCTAAATTCAAAGAGATGAGTTGGTCTTGCAAGCTGATGACTTTATGTGATCTTCATATCAGAGCCATGGAGAGGAGAATACCTAAATATATTGTGCATGAATGCTTATGAAAATTTTAAAAATGATGCAACAACGAAAACAATTTTTAAATGTGATTTTAAACAAGATTGTCAATAGGTGGCTTGGATTTAAAGAGCTGAAGAGAATTTTCAACCAAGATTAATATCACTGGTATTATAAAAAGATGATAGGGATTTCAAGGTACCTCAAGTAGTGATCTCTTAACTGGTTCCTTATCCACAACATTTGTGTGCAATAATTTGCAACAATCTCCATTTTCACCTTAGGCATCAGATAGGGTATATGTATTCTTTTCGTTGCACAATCAAGAGCTTAAGTTTTTCAATAGAAAACAACATCTTGTGATCTCTTAGTTCTTATAGTTTAACATTTTGTGCTTTTGATGACTTTCCTTTCTGATCAAGCATTCAGACTTTTGCATTTATTTTGTCTAGTTCAGCTCTCATAGCAAAGCATCTACCTAACTTTGATTACTCAAAGCTTCTTTAATATAATTTTTTCCAATGGTGAAGATGAAAGCACAACTTAACAAAATTTTTAGGAGTGATTTGGTTTTCACTTCCTTCAACATTCTTCCAAGAACTCTGTATCTTGAAACTATCTTTTGATCAGAAATATTTTTGTAGTTTCTGAGCTTTGAAAATCTTCAACTTCTTTTCTTACTTCATGTTTAGAAATTTTCTTCTAATTTGCTTTGGAGTTATGAGCATACTTTTTGAAGTATTTGAGTTCTAGAGTCCTCTTTCTGAAGGTCTGGTTTTCATCTGTTTGCTATTACAAGTGTCATTGAGACTAATTTTCTCTAGATTTTCTTCCAGTCCTAAGTGATAGCTAGCAAAGATTTTCCTAAATACTTTTCATCAATGAATTTAAGCCATTCGGAGATCTTGAACATCTTGCTCCTGATTTTCATTCTGAGTCGGGGAAGGTGTTTGAAATAGCAGTTGTCTTTCTAAGCTTGTAAACACCTTGATCAATGACAATGTTCATATGTACCTGCAATAAGAGAATTTTGATCTTGATACTCAACTTTCCTGAGTCCACGAGGTTAGTTATTCAAGGAGAGGTTTCCCATCCTTTCTAACATATTTCTTCTTCAAGGATTATTTGTTAGATGGTTCTTTCTTTTTGTGATAGAAAGTGAAAGAAAATATGATGATAATCCTTAGATGAGGCTGCATTTCTTTTTCTCTCTTATTTTCTCTTTATTTCTCAACCCTGTTTTCTCAAACAAAAGTTTCTGACTTCCAAGCATAAGTTTAAGATTTTAAGACCTTTCCTCATGAGCTTTGAGGCAGATTTTAGAAGTCATGAAGTTCTCTCAAATTCATAAATAACTTTCTGAGATCTTCCTAATTTAGGTTTGTGACTTCAACTTCTAAGGCTTAGAGTTTGAAACTAGAAATTGTATATTCCTTATGATTTTTCTAATCAAACTTAAGCTATTTAGATTGAGACTTTTTAAAGGGATAAAATATATGACTTATGCAGCAGCTCATCATGTCATGTAATAAGTATAAGAGAATGGGTTTGAATATTCTAACCTTGTATTCTTCTGTAAGATTACACTCATGTCATGGAATATAGATTTGCAGCATTTTCAACCTTATCATGACTTACTGACTCATTTCTTTCATCTTTAGAGTTGCTCCTTTAAGATTTTCTTGCCCTCTTTTTTTTATCTTTCTCTGAGATTGATACTTCTACCATTCTTGGTTTAGACTCATCAGACTTTTGACACTTTCTCCACAAGCAAGGAGATCTCATATTCATTTTCAATCTCAGATTTTTTTTATCAAATTCTTCCTCTTCACAGAGGTATTAGCACCTTTCATTTCTGTAGCCTTTTACTGCCTCTGATGTGATGGCTTTTGGAATCAAAGACTTGCTTCTATTCATAAATTTTTCATACACTTGAGGGAGCATAACTTCTTGCTGCATATGGAATTTGTTCATTAAATCCTGAAGTCTCATAAGAAGAGAATCGTTAGTTGATAAAGTGATCTTTTGCGCCATTTTGTCCCTTTGATCTTTGTCCTTTACAATTTTTGGATTGCTCAACCCCTTAGAAGCCTAACTTTGATACCACTTGTAAGTAAAAGAGTGCACGAAAAGGGGGGTTGAATTGTGCTTTTCTCTTTTTTGAAATCTGAAACATTTAACAACAATACTATCAAGCATTAAGCTTGAAGTACAGCAAAATTATGGTTAGCTATTGCATAAAGTAGATTTTTAAAGTATGAATTGATAACAGCGCATCTATAACAATATTTCACCCATGATTAAATTAAAGAGCATACATAAAATAAGAGATTAGGGGGAAGAATAAATGACACAGATATTTTTATACTGGTTCGGCCAAACCTACCTATATCTAGTACACAACACATGTTGAGATTCTATTACAATATCTTTCTCAACCTGAGAAAGAAAACTATATAGTATTTATAGTAGCCTTCCCAAGCTCTTACTAGTAACTAGTAGACAACCCCTATTGTCACAAACTGAGGAGTTGCGAAGATAAATAAAAGCAAAAACAGAAAGCAAGCAAAGAAAGTGTATGAAAAGGAGGGGAAAACGATCAATGTGAAGCCCACTAAGCCCACTTCAGCATGGTCTTCGTTTGCGAGTCTTTTCAAATTCCCTATCGCCACAGTCCATTCGGCAACATGTGTCCATCACCATGTAGGAAAATTAAACCACATTTATGGAACGTGACTTCCAACCCAATAAAATGGTGACAAGTGGCCACTAACTTGAGAACCAGGCAACCGTCAAGATCTGGAGGGAAATTTAAAACATCAGTGGATTAAACCCCGAAGTTAGCTAGTAGGTCAATCCATGTCGAGTTGCCCTTGGTCCATATGGTCGATATTGAGTTGAACACGAGTTAGACCAAAGGTGAAGCTCGTTGAACCCCCAATATCAGGCCCTTCGAACCAGTTCAAAGAGCAACGGATTCCCTAGAGCATCTACATTGACAAAGCTCTGATATTCCTTTCAAGGAGATCTACTCTTGAATGCTAAAACGACTAGGATATTAATTAATGAAATGCAATGGTCTCCACCTAGGAATATATGCCTAGCAAGAATAAGGAGGAAAGCAGTTCATTCTCTAAGCCTAAACACAAAACCTACCCTGCTCTCAGAAGAAACAATAACAATATTGTAATATCTTGACAGCTTGAGTGCTATCTTCTCTCTTCATTGAGAGTATCATAAGCATCACTTCTTTTCTCATACTTGTAACTTTGACCCGTTAGTGGTCATTGTATGTTAGCTTGGAGAGGATAGACAATACTACTTGTTCGGTACCCTGTGAAGGCTAGAGAAAGAATATCTGCTATAAGCATGAATAGGCTTGGACAAGAATACTTTTTAATGGAACTCAACTTTTACATACTTGCATTATTTGTGCTTTCTTTATTCTAGTTTACATTCATTGAAGAACTAATCTTGCTTCAACTTCTCTAAGATTTTCAGAACTTAAGAATATTTGTTTGAAGAGTTACAAAAAAATTTAATAACGTGCGATTCAACCTCCCTGCTGATTCCCTTTGTCTTATCTACAACTAGTGCATGGAAATTAAATTTATTATTGATTCTAAAATTATTTTTATTATTTAATATATAATTTATAAAAATCAAATCATGAAAGAGAATATACCAAACACTCCATTAATGAAATGGGATGGATTCTAGGTTTTTCAAACAAATTAGGTGAAGTTTCATTTCTTGATACGTCAAGGGGGTAAGTGTATTTTACCCAAGATAGTAAAATATATCATAAAAATACATAGAAGAACAAGACCGTCAATAGTCAAATTCAAGACTACTTAATCATAGAAGATTTAATACCATGTCAAGTCATGAACCATCTTTTTCAAGAATTTAAGTTATTGGATAGAAGCATAATAGAATAGTAGTTTTATATTAACAATATAATTATTAATGTTTCTTCTTTTCAAAACTTTTAATTTTAATCACAAGTTGTTTGAGGATAAAATAAGTTGATTCAAAAACACACTTAATGCATGGTTAGATAAACTTATTTTGAATTCAAAAGAGCTTAGAATTGAAAGTTACGCCAGACAACATTTGAAAGGAAAAAGTTATTATAACCTCAAACAAAAAGATGTTCCGACCCCCAGCATTACTCTCACTAGTGTTTAGTTGTTTATATTTACTTATCTAATTCAGAAAAGGCAAGAAGGACATCAGTGATGAAGGTAAAAGATGATGCATTAAGAAATGCACAATACTGAAGTAAATCCTCAAGTTTATTTTTTAAAAAATGTAAAACATATTAGTTTAGGTGAAATGAATTTTTTTAAAGTATAAAAATTAGTCGCATTAATCCTCAATTACAAAATACATCAACCCCTAATAAAACGAATGAAACTGACAATTATAGTATGATATTTGCACATCATTATTTAACAACACCGTGGTTTTTATACTTCTTTTGATTTTTTTTGGTGGTTGTTTGCTGTCTAAAAGGTAATGCAAAAGTTTTGAATCTCTACTAGTTGAAAAGCCAGTTGTATGTAACCACTCGCTAGTTCCATTAGTTGAATAGCTTTCTTAGTTGTTATTTTAACTTAGATAGAATAAAAATTTAATAAAAATCCAAAATAAAAAGATTGAAAACATAAATTATGTAGGGTCATGTACAAAATTTGAATGATAGAGAGGAAAAGAAAAATATACTGAAATTAATATATTAGGTCAATAACCTAATGACTGGAATGCGTACCAAGTGAGTTCAGTTGCTTTAAAATAAATAAATAAATAAATATGAAAACTGTACAACAAGCTGAAGTAGCAACCACAAAAGTGGCTGCAACAAAGCTCGAACCTAGAAATGGCTACATCATCCTTTACACTCACATAAAATTGTCGAGCCGAGCCATCAAGGTGGGCCTAGGCCGAGCTGCAAGTCCAAACCTAACCCTTCATCAAGATTGGGCCCCTCATCGGCTTTGGAGAACCTACTCAAAGAAGGCCCATCAATCCTCCCGTAGTGGGCCAGGGCCTGTACTTGGGAGCTGATTGTTCGCAATGTGGGCGAGGTTTCCCCTGCTCCGCCACTGTATGGTAACACCCCTGCACCCGCAGATCTAGCACTTGATATAATGCTATGGTTACCACCACCACCACCACTGTTACAGCTACTGAAATTACCGTTGTTGCTGCTGTTGTTCGCCGAGGGGAACACGCAACCGTGTGAAACGGGCACGTGGAAGGGAGAAGGCGCAGCACGTGGCGGCATGTACACCCACGATGGATGTGCCACCGGGACCACCACGGACCCCGGTGGAGCCAGCAGGTGCGGTGGAGGAGCGAAGGCGGAGATGATCGGGTTCCGACCAAATGAAACGGCGGCGTTTCGAGTGGCCTGCAACTGAGCGCGCTTGAGCTGTTGACGCTCTTTCTTGTGCGCGTTCTGGTGACCTCCGAGAGCTTGCGAGTTCGCGAACTCTCGGCAGCAGTACTGGCACTCGTATTTCCGGTCGCCGGATGAGGGAGCGAAACCGGCTACGCCGCCTTCTTCGCCGCCGTCACCGCCTGAGTCTGCAGATCCAGCCGGGGAGATGGCCTTGGTGATCGAGTCTGATGCGTCCTCGATGTCATTGTCTTCGTGGTCGACGCTGAAGCCGAAGAGCTTTAACCGCGTGGTGGTGGAAGTGGGGTTTGGTCTTTTAGTGTGGTCGTGGAGCTGAGCCTCCATGGAACTGATTCGATCTGTCTTGTGTTGAATATCGGTTGTTAGTGGAAGCTAGTACGAGAGATAAGATGGGTGTGAAAGCGAAAATGGTGGGTGTGAGTTGAAGCTAAGAGCTTGCTGCATGCCTTGGGTTTCTATTTATACCTGGGATTTAGCTTAAAAAATAAATTAATAAAAATAAATAATATGCAAATATAAGTTGACACTGAAAGTGAAAAGAGACATAGTGGGGGAGGGGAGAAAAACTATTTTAACACCAAAAAGGGGTGTCTAAAACAGACACTCACTTTATAACCATTAGATGTCCCCACTTATTCTTAATATCCATCACATTCAACGGTTAAAAAGTGGGTGTCTGTTTCAGACATCTACTTTTGGATGTTAAGATAGTACTTCTCGGGAGGAGAGATATGAGGGGTTAGAGGGAGAAGCTTATTTCGGATTTTACAAAAATGTTATTTTAATTACTACCAAAAAAATGGATATATGATATTAGTTTTTATTATTTTTAATATTTATCATATCTAATAATTATAAAATAAACATTTCAATTGATATTTATTGTTCAATGTTAAAATATTATTATCAGCTTTTGCGGACTTCCCAGTGAGAGAAAACTGTGTGAAAATAAGGGAACACGACCCAAGAATACACACCGGGGCCCAAAGGGATTGCGAGAGCCATGTATCGGTGGGGCAGTGTTATTTCATTTTGCCTTTTTATTTTTTTAAACATTTTGTCTTTTTTATGTGCATGCCAAAAGTTGTTTTTTTATTGACGTGTATGCTAAAAGTTAAAACTTCAAAATTGAAAGGTGGCTTTCCTCGTCAGCGTTTCAATTATTTGACTTGTGAACAGTTCGAAATTAAAGAAACCAGCACTTAGTTCTATTATTCAAATGCTGCTCCAACTTTAAATAACCGTCCACCTATGAATACGTATTAGAATTCAAAAAATATTAAAATTTGAAAATTTTTAAATAATTTATTAAATTATTATTGTTTATTTTTAATATTCTAATTTTCTTTTATATCCTTGATTGTATCTTTCTCTTCTTTTAATAGTATTTAATAAATATATTATTGAAAAAAATAACTAATATTATTAAAATTTTTAAAATGCATAATTATTTCTATAAAAAAAGTTTCTTTCGAAATAAATTATTATTCAAGCACCAATGGTGTATAAGGAAGGAAGAAATCAATGTAATAGATGTTACGGCTGCTGTAATTGTTAATTTTATTTTGTGATTATTGTAACAATGTAATGAAATCAAGACGAGGATTGAGAACGTGATGCATGTGATGGGAGTATGGGACGGGATGAGAGTCGTATACAAATAAATGATTGGATTTGGATCAGAACTAGGTATTATCCCCTTTGTTTAAAAAAATTTTCCTGCGTTTCAGGCAGTTCTTCCTCATATATACACCATCAAGGCACCAGTACAAAAATTAATAAAATTATGCATTGTGTATCATGCAAGTTGCTAGTCTGAAGGACAACTCTCAAAGTCTCAACCAATTAACTTAGTTTGATGTATTATACTACATAGCAATCAAAGCCATTAAATATGCGGACTAATTAAGTAATTCAAAATATTGCAGTCATTTATCCCTTTGTTTATAATTCCAAACCTTCGAAGACTGTTTAACTTGAATGTCCAACCACCAACTAGAAAGTGAGAGACATTGAGGCTCTCTTAATGCAATTAGGTTGGAAAAGTATACATGGATGCTTTGTGGCACATGCTTGATCTACTCTCTTGATGCAATTGAATTTGGTATAACATGGCCAATCAAAAGGTTACCAAATAAATTGTTTGATCAACTAATAAACATTTGCTAAAGCACGAATCTAACTCGTCTCAACTCAAAACCTCAGCGCATTTGATCCACTTCATCTATGACATTGGTCAAAATTCTTAACGCTTAATCACAAAAGAAATGTTCCATTATGTTGAGGAAGGGTTCGATTAACGCTGGTGAATAAAAGTATTCTTATATCTTGAAATAAATATGATTTAGGATTTAGTATATTGAAGCTCGATAGTTTATATATGTTCAAAAAACATAATTTATATTAATTTAAAATTATATAAATATTTTTTATATATCTTTTTTTTGTGCTGAAATATTTTTATATACAATAATTGATGTTATAATTTATTATATCAAAAGGCTTTTGATAAGCACTCTTTTTGTAAACATTTTCCCTTTTACACTTGGTGCATTTGTATTCTTTTTGGTTTAATTTCCATAAGTTTTGTTAGTTTTTGAATCTTTTCTTCTATGCACTCAATTTTGTTTTGTGGCTTTTATTGAGTGACTTTTGCACAATTTTGGTTTCTATTTCCCACGATACCTCTTTGTCCCATAGAGCGGATAGCAGTCATCTGAAGAGTCAACTCCTAAGAGTACATTGTGGAATGGAGCTTTGAGCAAGCTGAAGAGAGAGAGAGAGAGAGAGAGAGAGAGAGAGAGAGAGAGAGAGAGAGAGAGAGAGAGAGAGAGAGAGAGAGAGAGAGAGAGAGAGAGAGAGAGAGAGAGCTGGAAGAAGGAATAATGCTCGGACAGCTTTGCTGTACCGAGCATCAGTCACTGTAGCAAGCCTGGAAGCCAGAGCAAGTTTAGCAATGAAGACATCTTTGCTGCAGTGAGCCTAAAAAGTGGCACTAGTGGAGATTTTCAAGTCAGTTCGCTACAGTGAGTTTTGCGGGACCGAGCCTGAAAGTTTAATTTTGCAATTTTGACCCACTTAGGCCCCTTTTTAGCAAAGTTAATGATGATGTAAGGCTCTGAAGCATGAAGTCCAACACATTCTTTGCCAAATTAGGAGATATAACTAGGTTTAGAGGGCTCTTTTCTTCTTTGTCTTCTTCTTCTTCTGCCACCATCTCAAGAATACATTGATGCACATAGTTTGATTTCATTTATGCAGATCACCATTTCTGATCACTTTTATTTTCCTTCTTTTTCTAGCTGTAACGTCCTCCATGGAGGAGTAATTCTTTTGCTAGCCAAAGGGATTCAAGAGTTAGGGTTATATTTTGAAACATTGTTGAATTTAATGCAAAACCTTGATGTGGTTCTCCTTCTCTTTGTGTTTTTCCTCTCTTTTCATGTTTATGATTCATATGCATGTTAAGTAAGGTGTTGTTTTTTGTATGTGAACATGATTTGTAAGCATACATGACTTAGCTCGTTGATTGAATGCATGCTAATTGATTGATTGGTGAGCATTTAGTTGACCAAGAGAATAGAAATAGTTCTTGATTGAGAATTGGACTATGGCAATTGGTATTCTAATTGGTTCATGCATTTATGTGTTGTGATTGCAATCATTTAAGTGTATGTGCTTAACATTATCCTCTACTTGATTGACTTTAGGGATAATTGCTATTTAATTGTGTGATTCATGATTAGTGCATAGTCCCTCACCAAGTGTTTGATATTTTGTTATGTTAATGATTGACATTCCCTAGCTCAAGAATCCCTTAGGCTAGCTCTGTTTTACTATTGCTAATGTTAATCACTTGTTATTTCAATTTTGATGTAACTAAATCTCCCATTTTTGCTCCGACTAATTAGCTCAGTTTCCTTGTGAGACAACCCAGATTGCATACCACTATCTAGGTGCACTTGCAATCCGGTTTGGGAATACAATTTCCTATTTTAAACTTGGTGTTGACAATGGCAAACTACCAAGTTTTTGGCGCTATTGCCAAGGAACGCTAAGCTACTTAGTTGTGTTTATATTGTGAATTTGTGAATAATTGTTTTCCTGTTTACTTTTATTTCTTACATTTTAAGAAAAATCCAAAATTTGTGGTTAGTTCTATTTTCCTTTTAGTTCTCTTTATGTTGGTTCCCATGCATAACTCGATCCCAGCTTGATTCTCAATTAGCCCGCTTTGATTTTGAGATTGAATAGACTCTCAAGCAATTGAGACAAACTAGGAGATAGTTATTCATTCCTAGGGAACTATTTGAAGCTTTTCCTGCAAATTCTAATTTTGATATAGAAACTATTTATACCTCTCTTGAACTTTTCTGATTCTGTTGTTAGTGTTTCAAGGAGCTCAGGCCTTATGGCTGACCAAGGGAGAACTCTTAAGGAGCTTGTAGCTCCTGACATGTTTCAAAAACCCTTGGGAATCGTCTATCCTGAGTTGGAAGTGGATTTTGAGTTGAAATATGGGCTCATACATCTACTTCCAAAGTTTCATGGTCATGCGGGAGAAGATCTGTAACGCCCCGATTTTCTGTTAGAGTGAAAATGACCAAAATGCCCCTAAGGTCATTTTCGGCCCGGAATTCGAGGAAAGCTGGTCCGGCAGTACTCGAAGGGCAAACTAAATATTGGAAGGGGATTAGATTACTTGTGTATCTTTTCGGGATCGAAAATCTCGTTTTTCGAGTTTTCGGGTCAAAATGACCAAAACGCCCCTGCGGTGTTTTACCCATTTGCAAGTGCTGTATAAACCCGAAACTTCTCCAGATGGTTTTAAAAGGTGTTTTTATGTACTCTATGACTTTAGTTTTGGTCCCGGAGGTCTCAGGCGAAATTAGTGCAAAATTACGATTTTGCCCCTAGTTTCGTGTTTTTACGCTTAATCGCATGATTAAGCAAACCTAAGCAATATTAGGCTCTAATCGAAGGTTAATTAATTTCCATAATTAATCTTGAGTCAAAATAATTTATTAAAGTTGATTAGAACCTAAAAGTGCTTAATTACAACTTGAAATCCTATTTTAAATTCAAGACTTAGTCATGGAATCTTAAATAATGTTTTCTCTTTCTAATTCCTTAAATCATGGAATTGTGTTTCCAATTGTTTACTCATAAAAATGAATTTAAACTTCCTAATGATGTATGAGCACTCCTAATCTTGTCATAAAATCCTTAAACCTCATTCTTAGTCACCTAAACTTAAGCTTAATTATTCCTAACCTTGTACCTAAACTAATACACACTTAAACCTACCATTAACACACAATTACATGAAACAAATCCTCCTCCCCCATGCTGTCCAGGTCTGGTCGTGTACTCCTCCCCCTCCATATGCCACACATGTTCAAATTTTCAACACTCCAAAGCCATACCTCAAGTCATATACACCATACCTTGTCATACTTTCAATCAAGCTTGATTTTCCAAATGAATAACTAATTGAAATAACCCATTTTCCTCATTTATTTGTGGCTGAAGAACAACCAGGCATGCATTGTTTCTAGAAGCCTAATTTCATTTAAAAATTGATAGGAAATTCACTCAAATCAAGCCATACTTTGTATCATACACTCCATACTTCAAACCATGCTTGAATGACCTTGTGTAAGAGATATTTTTCTCTTCCTTGCCTCCAAAACCACACAGTTACTCCTCCCCTCTTTGAGCTCTCATTTGTTTTCATTTTCTATAAATACCTTACCTAGAAACACATGCAAACACTTTAGCTTATTTGCACACTTTTAGTTTTCTAAGCTTTCTTTGTGTTCTTTCTTTTTTTCTCTAAGTTTCAAGAGAGTTCTCTCTAGTTCTTTATTTTCATCTTCTTCATCTCTTCATCTTATCATCATCTCATAACCTTCAAACACCACGTCACAACCTCAAATCACCTCCTAAGCTCTCAAACACTTCATCTCAAACACAACCTCACTTGAAACACAACTCCAACCTTCTCATCCTCTCTTAGCCGAAGCCATCTTGCCCTTTGGAGGAGTTCATCATCTTGTTTTCCTTTTCAAAGAGTTCAAGTTTTCATCTTCACTCTAGGTAGGAGTGTTTTTCTAAACCTTGTTTCTTGAAAAATGAGTTTTTATAGCTTTCTCTTGGACTTTCTTTTTGAAACTTTCTTTGTTTCTTTTCCTTGATGTTTCGGCCTCTTGGCCTTGAGGAGCACATGATAGCTCAATGATGAGAGCTCCTAGATGATGACTATGTGTTCATCTCAAAGGAACCTCTAGAGCTTGAGTTTTTATTTTCTCTAAGTTTCATCTTTATTATCTAGCTCAAAAGGATTTTTGTTCAAGAACACCCTTGCTTTTCTTGCTATTTTGATTTCTGTTTTCTTGTTCCTTTTCCTTTAAATATTTCGGTTTTGATTCCTTGATCTTTGAGGTCTTGTTTTGTTTTGAAAGTTTATTTATTTTGAGCTTGATTATGATGTTCAAGAACCTCATAGTTCCTTTGAGAACTTGGTTCAAAAACTCTGAAGATCTCTTTGTGATGAGATGAGTGTTGGGTTGCTAGTTGTTAAAGTCTTGTAAGAGCTCTAGACTATCATAAAATGAACCTTGTATCCATGTTTACTTTTATGCTTTGCACATCATATTTACTTTCCTTGCTATCACTAAGTATCAAGATAATGAATGAACTTGCATTATCATATTTATATTTCAAGCTATGCATTATCATGTTTATGTTTCAAGTTCGCACTTAATATCAAGATAATAATGAGTTGCATCTCATGTTTATTTTATGCTATCACTTTACTTTCTAATGGAACCTAAAATAAATGCATGAGCATGTTCATTTTATGTCATCACTTGAATGAACCTAGAGCTTGAAGACTTGCCCATTGTTGTCTCAAACAAAGGCTTGAAAACCTATGTTATTTGTCTCCTTGTTTTCAGCCCCTAAGAGTTTAATTGTTTCCAAGTATTGAAAACTATGTTTCATAATTTTTCTAAGCTTATATGAGTTAAAGGAATATATAGAACTAAGTTTTATGAATTTAGGAACTCTTGAGATAAAATTTATTTAGCTACTGCCCTCTCAAGTATTTGGATGATTTTAGATGTCAAAAATGCTTATAAATGAGTTTTGAAAGTTTTAAAAAGGTTTCAAGAGAAACTAGTATTTTATGTGCTTTAGAAATTGTGTTTGATGCCTTTGTATGGAGATGTTGGTTTCGGTTCTGCCTTGCCTTGTATGACCACTATATGTGCTGTGTTAATGATGATAATATACTTAAGTTTGAGTATAATTAATGTTAAAACTCATATGTGAAAGATAAGAGAAGTTAGAAACTAGAAAAGAATTAATTTGAGAGTTTTAGATCCCTTAATGTTTGAATTTTCTGGATTCTGTCCAGCAAGGTTTAGTAATGATAATCATGGTTCTAAATTAGTTTAAATGTGTAGGAATGACTCATAATTGGTTTAGGACTTGATCTTGATGCCTTAGGAACAAACTGGACTTAGAAAGGGTTATTGTTGTGGCTCCTAGGTATCCGTAAAGTTAGGATTATGAATTCTGCATCTTTGAGGTTTAGATATGTGCTTGATCATAGTATAAGGTGAGAAATAGTTAGTTATAACCTTATAGGTCCCCGAGAGATTAGGTTTGATGATTTATAACTTAGAATGTGAGTTAAGGATCTTAATGCTCAAAGCATAAGACAATAAGAAATGTGTTAATGCTATGATGCTTAATTTATGCAATGATATGTTGAGATGTTTATGATGCATGAGGAATGGATTAGTTTTGATATGAGGTTTATCATGGCATGAGGTTTTATTGAGGAATATGTTGTGTGATTAACTTGTGGCATAAGTTTGAAGGAAATTCGGTTTAACAGCTGTTATGCTGCCGAATTTCCGTCAAACCTTAAAGGGTTAAAAGAAATGTTTATGAGTACCATATGTGTTGAAAACCCTGGGTGACACCAGTTCGCCGAGCACCCCCAGGAGATTTTTATGTGACAAAGCACTGAGACGCGCTTGCCTGGGTGACACCGGTTCGGCCGAGCACCCCCAGGGGAGACAAATCCATGAGGGTATGAGTAGATGCAGCCTACCAAAGCAGACAAATTGCTGTGGCTTAATGCCTACAAAGCGTTTCAAAGAGGGTATATCCTAAGAGAGGTGATCCTTGCCCCCTACCCGTACTTGTGAGTCGGGATTATTTTATTATGTTTCACTTATTCAGATAATAAGCAAGAGCTAGTGACGACTAGCTGAGGTATGAGCTCATAACCTAATTATTTTAGGGTGGCCTTATTATGCTAAAGTACCATGATTGATGTCACGAAGTTGAGGAATGATCCACTTGAAAGTTATATGCCCTTATGCCACATGGTTTATGCTCATATGCTTTGATGTGTTGTTGTATATGCTCAAGTATGGACATGCATCCATGATATCATATGTTGCATACATAATGTCAAGATGCATGCTAAAAGGAATGGACCTTGGATAATTAGTTTTGGAAAACCCTAAATTGAATCTTATATGCACGATCTCTGTTTCATAATTAAACCCAAGGTTCCTGAGGATGTGAACGATGTAACCCTAGGATAGGAGATTCCTACTGAGATTCTTTAGCAAGAATTCTCACTCCTCTCTCTTCTCTCTTCCGTCACATCTTCAGAGACCGATGGCGACGTTCGTGGTTTTCATTGACACGCCAGTTTGGGAGGTGCACTACGACCCGGACCACCGATTGTATCATTTTGAGGGTCGTTGTGCCATTCGTGTTTTTGTGTACATGGGACGACCTTTCGCTTATCCGGTTTCGAGCTACCAGTTCACTCCTACTGCACCCTTTGGTGGTGATGACATGATCTTCGAGCACACTCGTCTGCGTGATGAGCAGCTACGCCACGCCTGCACCTCTGCCTCCGCTGTCCGTGACTACCCGGAGTACGTGCCTCGTTCGAGGAGGTCCGAGACTGATCCATCTGAGGATTCGCCGATGCATGTCCCTTTGGAGGGTTCTGCTCCCTTTCCCCAATTCCGGCGCAAGGGGAGCGAGGAGACCGTGAGGCAACCGCGCTTGGCGAGGAGAGCCGAGATGCGCCCGCATCGAGGAGCTCATATCCAGCCACCACGAGTTCCCTTCACACTCCATTGGCCCACTCAGGAGGAGATAGAGTGGTTCCCCAGTTACCTGCCCCCATCACCCGAGGACCCCTGTCGTCACTAGACTCCGATGGAGAGCTTTGCGAGTACCCGAGCCTTTATGGAGATCTTCTCTTCAGCAGTACCTTTTGGGAGGGGTTGTAGATTGTACTCGTTGATCAGTAGGAGGGTAGCATTTTGGGTTTATCTTCATGTCGTACCATGTACCTTGTATTTCCTTGTTTTTGTTATATTTTATTTCCGCTGTATTACAAGCTCTGCCCGTCTCCAAGAGGGTATGACTACTTATGTACTCTAATTAAGTTATTAATGAAATGTTTCCTTTGTTATCATTATTATTGTTCTTTGGTTATATGTTTTACTTTATGATTTTTAATGATTGTTACACGTGCTTTACATTTCTGTTATTCGATTAGTTAAGCTCGCGGCTCTCACTTTGCTTTATGTTTTCAAAAAAAAAATTTACCCATAATTTCCGCTAAGTATTTTATTAAAATGATGAAACTAAGAAGTAATAGCCTAATGTTTAACCTAATGTATTCTAGAGAGTTAGGTTAAAAATTAGGGTGTTACAAGATCCACACAAGCACCTCAAGGAATTCCATGTAGTTTGTTCAAACATCAGGCCCCATAGGGTGGATGAAGACCAAGTAAAGTTATGGGCATTCCCTTTCTCTCTTGAGGGAAATGCCAAAGATTGGCTCTTTTACCTTCCATATGGAGCAGTAAACAGTTGGGCTGGGTTGAGAAGACTCTTCTTAGAGAAATATTTTCCAGTATCTAGAGCAACTGCCATTAGGAAAGACATATATGGCATAAGGCAATTGCAATGGAAAATAGTTTATGAGTATTGGGAGTGTTTCAAAAGGTTATATGCTAGCTACCTTCATCACCAGATCCCTAAGTAGCTCCTTATCCAGTGTTTTTATGAGGGTTTGATGCCTATGGATCGGAGTATGATTGATGCAGCTAGTTGAGGTGCTCTAGTTGATAAGACTCCAGCTCTAGTTGATAAGACTCCAACTGCAGTAAGGGCCCTGATTGAGAACATGGCAGATAATTCACAGCATTTAGGTCTAGAGCCATCCCAGGTACTGAGTGTGCATGGAGTAGCCCAGTCAGATTCTCCAGCTCTTCAACAAACTCTTGAGGAGATTTCCGGGTTCATGAAGTAGCTGACTTTGGGTCAAGTACAACTCCCACTTCACCCTACACCAGCCATGGCATGTGGAATTTGTTCTTGCCACACTCATACCACTTATGCTTGTCCTCAATTGTTAGAGGATTTAACCAATGTTTTTGCTGCAAATGTTTTTTCCTAGGAGACCTCAGAACCAGCAGCAACATAATCCTTATAGCAATGCATACAACCCAGGGTGGAAAGATCATCTAAACATGAGGTGAGGGAATTCTACAAATCAATAATTCCAGAATCAATCCCCGTTTCAGTAGCAATAGGGGTATCAACCACCCCATCATAGACTGTCACGGCAACAACCTCATAAGCATTGACAACATCAACTCCCACCATCTGCTCAGCTTCCTGCATTGCCACCTCCAACAGCAGCTTCAAGTCAACCAACCATGCAAGAAATAATGAAGTTATTATTGGAGATGTAGACTGAGCTTAATCAATTAAAGAACTCTTCTTCTCAAGCTCAATAACCTACCTCCTTACAAATCCTATCTTAGACTATCCCAAATCCTAAGGGAAATATCAATTCTCTCACCTTAAGGTCTAGGATAGTCTTACCTAAAGTTAAGAACCCGCATGAAGAGGAGAAACAAGAGGAACCAAAGGAAGTGGTTGAAGAGGATACACTCGTCACCAATGCAAAGGAGCAACCAATGGTAACTCCAGTTGCTGAAGAGACAACTCCTATCTCATTACCATTTCCTCAGAAGGCCACTTCATCAAAAAGGCCAACTGAAGTTGAGCTAGACAAGGAATTGTTGGAGACATTCAAGAAGGTTGACGTGAACATAGCTTTCCAAGATGCAATCAATTAAATTCCAAAATATGCCAAGTTTCTGAAAGAATTATGCACAAACAAGCAGAGACTTAAGGGCAATGAGAAGGTGAATTTATGAGTGCATGTATCTTCCCTCATCAACGCAAGCCTCCTACAGAAATGCAAAGATCCAGGCACATTTACCATTCCTTGCACTATTAGGAACATGAAGTTTGGGGAAGCTCAAGCAGATCTGGGGCAAGAATCATTGTCATGCCTCATTCCATTTACCATGCTCTTCATGTAGGGGAGCTAAAGCCTACTAGAGTGATCTTGCAATTTGCAAACATAAGCATTCAACAGTTAGATAGACTCCTAGAGGATGTCCTTGTGAGGGTAAATGATCTTATCTTTTCTACTGATTTTATGTTTTAGAGATAGCCAATGATGAGGAAGTGAACCAATATACATTGATACTAGGAAGACCATTTTTTAAAATTACAAAGGCCAAGGTCGATGTATATCCTTAAAATGTGGTGCTTTGAAGGCACAATTTAATCCGCATGATGCCATGAAGTTTCCCCTAGAAAACCACTCTACTTTTGCAATTGATTTAATTGACTCTTTGATACAAAATGCATGTGGTGATCTAGTGGGAAAACCTTTTAGGATGTTGGAATTTCAAGATGACTTTGAATTCCCCAATTATGATAGAATATCAAACTTGCGTAAGGAATGTGCTGAAGTTGATGCTTTTTTTTTTTATTGAAAATATTGTGGAAAACACTGTTAAGTTATTATGTGAAAGGCATAACTTTGGCACATTCCCTACTATTTTTGGAAATTCTGTAGAATTAGAGTCTGAAACAGACTCACTACAGCAAATACCTCGAAACAGCTTAACTCGTTGCAGCAAGACTATATCGCTCTAGCTAGTAATTCCACCTAGGATTCTGTAGAGCTGCACAACTGGAAAGTTTCTAAGTGTCTAGGTATCCCTAACTCAATTTTTGATCCTAAGACACAAAACTCCCTGTCTTCACTCCCTCTTGCTAACACAAATACTAATTTCTTTGTTAGTCCTCCTTTCTTAAGGTATGATGGTGCACTTATTTCAAGTTTGTATGAGGTTTCAGGTACATGTACTTCACCCTCACATCCATCATCTACCATTGAGCTGAAGCCCTTCCCCAATCACTTGAAATATCCATATCCGAGGAAAGATGAAAAATTCCTTGTGATTAAGCCAAAAATCCCAAAGGGGATCAAGAGGAGAAGTTGCTTGAAGTCCTCAAAAGTCATAGGAAGGCTATTGGTTGGTCTTTGGCTAACATTATTGGTATTAGCCCATCCACTTGTTCATCGTATTTTCTTGGAGGAGGGTGCTAAACCTGTGAGACAACCTCAAAGATGCTTAAATCCTCTAATATTGGATGTCGTCAAAAAGGGGGTCACAAAATTGTTGGCTGCAGGCATTATATACCTAATTTCTGATAGTCAATGGGTTAGTCTAGTCCAAGTTGTTCCCAAGAAATCTGACATCATAGTGGTAAAGAATGATCAAAATGAGTTGGTTCCTACAAAGGTTAAAAATAGTTGGCAGGTCTGCATTGACTACAAAAAGGTAAACCAAGCCACAAGGAAAGATCACTTCCTACTTCTCTTCATAGATCAAATGCTGGAATGCCTGGTAGGCCAATCCCACTACTAGTTCCTAGATAGCTTTTCAGGATACTTCCAGATCCATATTGCTCCTGAAGACTAAGAGAAGACTACCATCACCTGTCCCTTTAGTACCTTCACTTACAGATGCATGCCATTCAATTTGTGTAATGCTCTAGGTACTTTTCAACGGTGTATGGTAAGTATCTTTTCTAATTTCTCAGAAAGTTGCATGGAGGTCTTCATGGATGATTTAACTATTTTTTGTTCTTCATTTGACTCATGTTTGGATAGCCTGACTAAGGTTTTAAAACATTGTATTGAAACTCGCCTTGTTCTTAATTTTGAAGAATGTCATTTCATGGTTCAACAAAGCGTAGTTTTAGGACATATCGTTTCATATGAAGGAATTGTTGTTGATAAGGCTAAAATTGATGTTCTCTCTTCTCTACCTTCCCCACATGAGTGTGGGATGTTCGTTCTTTTCTTAGCCATGCTGGGTTTTACAAGAGATTCATCAAGGATTTCAACAAGCTGGCTGTTTCTCTCATTTCCTTGCTGCAAAAAGATACACACTTTGTTTTTTATGATAAATGCAAGGAAGCTTTTCAGACCTTGAAGGTAGCTCTGACCACAGCACCTATCATTTAGCCTCTTGATTGGAGGCTTCCCTTTGAGCTGATGTACGATGCTTCTAACCATGCCTTGGGTGTTGTGCTTGCACAACGGGTCGGTAAGGTCCTTCATGCCATTTATTATGCTTCCATGACTTTAGATTCTGCACAATCTAACTACACTACCACTGAAAGAGAACTTTTGGAAATTGCCTTTGCCTTGGACAAGTTCAGGTCCTATTTCCTTGGAGCAAAAGTCTCCTCCTTTAAGAATTTGACATTGAAATAAAAGATAGGAATGGAGATGAAAATTTGGTTCTTGACCATCTGAGTAGGTTGGAGCATGTTTAGCATGACCCCATACTCCTCAATGACGCATTCCTTAATGATCAATTGATGCATGTGTATAATATCCTCCGAAGTCCAACATCATCCTTAAGTCATGACATTGGACTCGAGAGATGTTACTTATAAATTAGTGGACATCTATTAATTATCTATAGCAAGATCGATTAAATCAAGTAATAACTAAATCGTAGTTCTAATAAAATATATAACAAGGAAACAAAACATTTATTAAATACAAAGTCAAGTACAAGAGGAAGCCCTTCTAAGAGCTTTATAGTACATCTGTTATCTCTTAAAATTACAGACATATATAAAACTAACTATAACAAGTACAAGTCTTCCTTACTAAACTATTGCAAAGTTAATTCCTTTCATGTAGCAGCCTCCTTGTCCTTTGGATCAACTTGGAGACGATATAGGAACACAAAAGTACATAGGGATGAGAATTATACAATTCTTAGTAGGGTAAGTCCCTAAACACATAATCATAGTGTCATCGCCATCATCCTAGCCACTTCGGTTTATTAGAAAAATAGTGATCATGCATTTCATAACAATGGTTTATTTTTTAGAGTTCCAAATCATACCTTTGAAGTGGGTAGATTTTAATGATCAATCACTGAATGCATACACACCATGATCTTCAAACACCAAGTAAATCATCCTAAGCAGACCGTTCAAAATAATATGCGCATGCATATGATAAATGCTGAAATCTTTAATGAAATTATCTTTACTTGTTCTGAATATATCGAAAGGGAATTCCTTAGCTTTTCTTGTGGCTATAGAACTTAGTTCAGTGCATTTTTATCTTTTCGTTGACATAGGAAAGACTTAGTTTATACCCAATGCGTATCTGCCATGAACAACTCCACAATGGATAATTTATACCAAAAGGTATCTATTGTGAACAATTCCACAAAAATTAATAAATAAATATTAATATATTATCAACCAATAAAACCAAAAATATCAAATAAAATTAGTAGTTAAAACAGAAAAAATGAAGTTGATGCAAAAGAGGTTAAAAAACCCTACTTGTGAAGCTTTAGGGCTTCTAACTCTAAAGGTTCTTCCACAAATGGTTTTTCCTCACTTCAAGCCTTCCAAATAGCACCTAATCCCTTATATAACCGTGGGGTATGATATCTCAAAGTGGAGAATGGAGATGACTCAAAATTCTAATTGGTTGGTTTTGTAGATTATGTAGAGTAGAACAAGTTTTGTGAAGTAATCTTGGTATTTTAGTGACTTTGAGCTTAGGTTTTGGGGATCTGAAAGCAAGAATAAGGGTTTTAGAGCAAGAACAATGGAAGAGGAGTTCTTGGATAGTTCTGGCCAAAAATGATGATGATCGAGTGATAAGGTTGGTTAGTTTATCTTTATCTAGGTTAGGTTTAGGCATTTATGTAGTCAAAGTTTTTTTTTTTTTTCCTTTTTGAAACTAAATAATGAGATGGATGGCTAGGATTTGGTTTGATAGTCAAAGAATAAATCTTGGCTATCCACTTGGCTCAAGAGAAGTGACTTACTTTAACTTGGGGAGTAAGTAGTTTTTTCAATGTTAAAATTACACACCGAAATTCCACCGAGTGGATGAGATATTGACACCTGGGTAAAATAATAATAAATGAAAGACCATGATTAAAAATTTATTTTCAAGTTTTAATTCTTGCCATCCACTTAGAAAGATGTGATTGTTAGGAATTACTTGGCCACCACATAGCTTTTACGGTGTTAAAACTGCACACCGAAATCCTACTGAACGGATAAAATAGTGTACCCATGTAATCAAACATTGCCCAAAAATTAATTCTAGTTATAAAATCTTTATTCCTAATCATTTCTAATCTTAATCCTATAATTTCTCACTTTCAAGCATCTTTGGTCCTAATTCTAGGGTTTCGGCTGTCCCGACAGGCTCGTAGAGCCTATAAGGTTACTATTCATATTTGTTTTTACAGATTCATTGGATCATCCTCATCATTGTTACGTCTATCAGATTTTTGAAATTATGACTAGTAAAGATCAAATTAATTTTTAAATATTTTTTTAGAGTGCTACATTACCATTAACCTTGAAAAGAATTTTGCCTTAGAATTTATTTTGAAAATAGATTTCAAAAGAAAATTTTCATAAATCCAACAAGGAATTCACACAGAAATCCTGAATGTTACTACCTCGGATTGGATCATCGCATGGTGGTGTCCCCTTAATTCTTGGTATTCTCGTGTTGTGATATCCCAAATAAAGAAATTATAATCATTTTGAATTATTATTATTATTATTATTATTATTATTATTATTATTATTATTATTTATTATTATCAAGTGCACCTAACACTAATATTATTTAACATTATAATTACTAAGTGTGGTTAGCATTAATATTAGTTATTACTATTATTAAGTCTAGATATATGCCACTAATATTAATAATACTAAGTGTAGCTAGCATTAGCATTATTATTATTAAGTGTACCTAGCATTATTGTTATTTAACATTATTATTACTAAGTGTAGCTAGCATTAGCATTATTATTATTAAGTGTACCTAGCATTATTATTATTTAATATTATAATTACTAAGTGTAACTAGCATTATAATTATTATTATTATTAAGTGTACCTAGCATTATTATTATTTAACATTATTATTACTAAGTGTAGCTAGCATTAGCATTATTATTATTAAGTGTACCTAGCATTATTATTATTTAACATTATAATTACTAAGTGTAGTTAGCATTATTATTATTTAACATTATAATTACTAAGTGTAGTAAGCATTAATAATATTTATTATTATTATTAAGTGTAGACAAATAGCACTAATATTATTCATGATTATTATATTTGTGTATAAATATATGAGTGTAAGAGTGTGTATGTGTAAGAAATGTTTAGTTTCATTTTGCTAAGTTTTGCTTCCACCTCCTCTAAGTCAAACCTCCTCTAAACCAAACCTCTTCTTAGCCGAACTCATCTCTTGTTAAGCTCATGATCTTCATGGCCGAGCTTCAGTGAGCCTAGCTAATCCTCTCTTGGGACGTTGTGACGCTCCTTTCTTTTAATCTGTGAGATTGATTATTTGTACCATTCCAATACTTCAGAGTAAAGTTATTAGTAGAAGCACACTCACGACTAACAACGGTAAGTGGGTTTAAGCTCATGATCATACTTTTGGTCATTATTAATATTTTTCCATATTATATAAATTATTTATGAAATTTTAGAATGATTTATGTCAAGAGAATATATTGTTATGATTATGCCTGTTTTAGAAATATTATTACTTTTACAGTTATCATGAAAATTAATCATTTTAGCAAAACTCATGGGACCATAATTGATACCTTGCGTGTTATAGAATATCTTTTCCTAGTATATGAAATTGTGAGATCTCAGTTTAATGTTTACAGTAGAAATATTGATTATCATATTTTCAGATTATGTATTTCCTATGAAGATTTTAGAATATTAGATATGATTTATTGAAAGTATTGAATAAAATATAATTCATAACAATTGTCAGATACATATTCTATTGATTATTGAAATCACTATGTCTACAAGCTGGTGATCCCTTGGGCATGATTTTAAAATCTCAGTTATGCTACAGTCAAATTGTTAGAATTATATGAATTCAGAGCTTTTATATTTATTTGGTTTATAAACAAATTATTTTATATTAATTAGTGAGAAACAGATCAGCGAGTTAATGGCTGCAGGATTGATCGTTAACCTTGGTACCAAGTGGTCCGCTAGAGGACTAGCTCACCCACAATAAGGAACCTAGTGAGGTGTCCATTTATGGGACCTAGTTAGGTGCCCATCAGATTAGCCATTGGCTCAGATTTAGCTATTCAGCTCAGATAATTATGTACATAATAATTCATGTTTCTTTACTAGTTATTGCCATAGATTCAGTTAATTTATATGTAATTATATACGTAATATATTTCACATCAGTTGCATGTATATGTTATGTATTTTGTTATTGTCCCGTGTGGGTTGTGAGTGGAGGCTCGCTCACTGAGTTTTGATGAACTCACCCATCGCTTTTCCTTTCCCTACAGATACAGCTACAGTTTCAGTTGTACCACAGGATCCTCAGTAGTTGTGCTACAGCTTCCTTGGTGAGCTTCGCTTTGGAGTGGAGCTTATTGTCAATTATGTCAGTCTAGTAGTGCTCCAATAAATTGTGTAGGCAGGATCCCCGGACATGCATGATATATTTTCAGAATTTCTGTTAATTGTTTTGTTATGTTAGGCTTTGGTCTAGAATATGAATTTTATGCAAATTTATGTTTTGAGAACAATTTCATATTATTGAAGTTTTAGTTGAACTTGAGATATTTTGAATAAATTTGGTTTATTTATGCATATTAGTCAGTTACGTTACCAGAGGCTTCTGTGGGGACCCAAATCCTCACGTGCCGGTCACACTCCGTAGGTGGGTCGTGACACGTGTGGTGACTTCCCATCAAGCTTTGTATATCTCTCTGGACATTCCCAAATTTTATGCCCTAGTTTTCCACAGCGGTAGGATACGTTCTGCCTAGCCAAGCAAGGTCTTCCTGTAACACCCTAATTTTTAACCCAACTTGTAACACCCTAATAGAACCCCACTGTGCTTAAGTTCACATTTGGATTCTATTAGTTGTCACTTATGCCTTGTATTAATTTTCTTTTGAAATTAACTTAGAAAAATAATGGAAGTTTTTTTTTTCTTTAAATAAATTATTTTTTTGAAAACTTAAGCTCAGAACGAAGTGAAATACATAGCGCTTTTATAGATAATAATCAAGTTACATTGCGCACTTAATTAAATAAGCGGAATAAAAGACTAAGTGTAGAACAATTATCATATAAACTGGAATATAATCACTTAATACATAAGTCACAACAGGGCATATATCATACTGATAAGTTATTACAAATAACAATATAAGTTCTACTATTACTAATTGTTTCTCACAAACTATAATGTAACTAAAGCTCGGAATGCTCCTACTTGAACGGTTTGAAATCTTCACGTGCTACCTCCTTCCTCAGCTACGGCCTCGTTGCTTTAGGTGGACACGTCTGTCTCTGGTAACGACAACGGAAAATAAACATAGGAGTGAGAAATACATGATTTCTCAGTAGGAGTTCCTTCTTGTACTAAAAGTGTCATCGTTGTCGTCCCAGTCACTTCGGGTTTATTATAAAAAGGTGAACATTTCACAAACGTGATTAGCCGAAGTGCAGTTACTTTTAAACTAATCTTGAACATTAGCAGAAATATTCATTCAGTATTTCATCAAGCATACATATAAGCATATCATGTAAAACCACTAATAAGCAGTAATCATTTAGGAGCTGCATGCATTTCATGACTACTCATCCTCAACATTCACTTGTTTAGTGATCATCATCTTTCATTTATTTCATCAACATATTTCTTAATTACTCACGGGATGAATGCATCAATGCCTTAGACCACCCTAAAAGGGTAATGAGCTCATACCATGACCGTCGCCATAACCTTTTTGGTTTTCATTCCGTTGCCGTGATCTCAACGGTTTAGGGGGTTAAGCCGTGAGTTTAGCTCAAGTCCACTTTTCCAGACTTTCATTGCTACTTTTTCAAACTTTACTTTTATTATTTCTTTTGAAAATGAATGTATGCATATTATTATGTAATCACAATAAATCCTAAGCAATCAATCATTCATCCTCATCATTTCATAATTCATCACCATACATTCACATTACTATAAATCACTTCATAAAACATGGACAATATCATGTAAATCTCATAGTAAACACTTTCATAGATGATTCATATTAACCAACCAAATTTATCAAGTTGAGTTCCTAGTGTTCGTAAGAGGTAATGGATGTCTTAGTATTATCTTTTTCTCTTAGTGTTCTTTGTACTCTTAGCATTCCATTAATACATTAATGCACTTCAAAATATTATTATAGGTTCCTTATATATTTTTATTATGACTTTCATATAACTCTTGAAGATTATTATTCTACTTAAATTCTTAAAATTCTCTCTTTACAAGACTTGATTCTTTTATTTATAGTTTTGACATCTTTTAGAAGAAAGTTTATAATTCTCTGTATACTTGTTAGTAAAGGTAGTTCCAAATTCCTAACTCATCAAATTTTAGCATTTACATCTTTGGAATAGTGTAAATCAACTGTAAACCATGCATAGGAGGGTTCCCAGAAAGAGAGGTGGGTCACAATGGACATGCTTAAATACCAAGTCTTTCCTTAGCCGTAACCTTTCCAAACTGCACTTTCACAGTACACTATCCCGAAATTTATTTCTCATTCTGTATTTACGTGGTACAAAGCTTTATACATAACATACATGGGTGTATTCCTATATGTGTTAGCTCTCCAACAAAGTTGAAATCAGTCCATTTACATTTTTCTAGAGTGAGTTACATCTATTTTACTACTACAAGGTCAGATTTAAAGTTTCAGTCTTAAGCTCTACTTTAAAAATTTATATCTTGAGCTAGAAAACTCCGTTTTAGGTGATTCTTTTTGGAGAGTGTTCTATAATGAGTCTAGTTTATAGTAAAATTATTTTAATTTCTAGATACTTGATATTTTATGAATAGTAGCTTTCAGAAGTGCCTGCTGCCAGAAACAACTAGAAATTCCAGCACCTACCATTTTCATGTCTTAAGTTACCTTTATTAAATCAGGTTTCACATATAATCTTTTCAAGTTATATTTGAGTTTGATAATATCATAAGGGTACTCATAACAAAATAGAATATATTTTTCAAATAATCATTTAAAACTTTTGACAATAACTCAAACTTGAGGCATTCTATCAAGGTTAGAAGCCAACAATACTTGAACAATTAAAGATGAAGCTCCTACCTCTTGTGTAGGGTCTAAAAAGGGTCCTTCTCTTCTTCCTTAAGCTTCGAACAAGAGTCTTTGGAGTGGATGACCCTCCTTGAATCTTGGCTCTAGAACTTGGATGCTTAAGAAAATATTTCTCACTAGAGTTAAAGATTGTAACTCTTGTGAGGGCTAGTGAAAGTTTGGACTTAGGATTGAAGTGTTTGGATGAAGTTTAGAGGATCAAGAGAAGTTTTTGAAGAACATAAGAAGAATGATAGAATAAGAAAGAAAGAACACTTAGGGAGTTTCTGAATTGAAGAGAGTTTAAGGAGTATTTATAGTGGAAAGATTAGAGAAAAAAAACAGAAGATGGAAAGCACTTGGAGCATGATTTATGGAAACATGTTGGCTGAATTTTGGGATGAAAATGCTCCTTGTTTTGTGCAAACACGTTTCCATGTTTTGTGCAAACACGTTTCCATGTTTTGTGCAAACACGTTTCCATGTTTTATGCAAACACGTTCCATGTTTTATGCAAACATGTTGGATGAAAATGCTCCATGTTTTATGCAAACATGTTTCCATGTTTTATGCAAACACGTTTCCATGTTTTGTGCAAAGATGTTAGTGGATATTCTTGTAATTCCATTGATAGAGTAAGGGTATCTTTGTCATTTAATAAGGCAAGGGTAGTTTGGTAATTTCTTTTACATAGCAAGGGCATTTTCGTAATTTCCACTAAGTGATGGCATTTTCGTAATTCTTTGCATTTTTCTCTAGACATACTTAAGTAGTCTATTTGTTGTGTTTCATAACATTTATCCAGATTCTCTTGGTTTTGCTATCGATAATTAAGATTCTTAGTTATAAATTTGGGGATGTTACATTTCTCCCCTTCTTATTAAAAATTTTGCCCTCAAAATTTGATACAATGAATAGGTTCGAAATTCTTTTCAGATATCTTCCTTGAGCTCCCATGTGTGCTCTTCCATTCCATCTTGTCCCAGGCTACTCGGACCAGAGATACAGATTTGTTTCTCACCGCTTGATGCCATGATCCACGATCCTCATCGGTGGTAATACAAAAGTTAAGTCATCTTTTAATTGTATAGTTTCTGCTCAAACACATGACTGGGTCTGACTGATACTTTCTCAATTGGGACACATGAAAAACATTGTGTAGGTTAGACAAATTTGGAGGTAATGCAATTTGGTAGGCGGAGGGACCTACCTTTTTGAGGATTTGGAAGGGTCCTAAGAATCTAGGGCTTAGCTTTTTGACTTTCATTGCACGACCTATACCTGTGGTAGGAGTAATTCGCAAGAATATGTGTTCTCCTTCTTGAAATTCGAGAGGTTTCCTTCTCTTGTCAGCATAGCTCTTCTGCCTACTCTGAGCAATGAGGATTCTTTCCCTAATTTTCCTTATTTGTTTGGTTGTCTTTTCTACCAAATCAGGGCCCAAAATACTTTGCTCTCCTGGGTCACACCAACAAAGTGGTGATTGACACTTTCTACCATACAAAGCCTCATAGGGTGCCATCCCAATGCTAGTGTGGTAACTATTATTATATGCAAACTCAATCAATGGAAGTTGTTTGTCCCAACTTTTTGGCTGGTCTAAGACACATGCCCTTAGCATATCCTCAAGGGTTTGAATTGTTCTTTCTGATTGTCCATCAGTTTGAGGGTGATAGGCAGTGCTTAGACACAACCTTGAACCAAACGCCTTTTGCAAAGCTCCCCAAAATCTTGAGGTGAACCTTGGATCCCTATCTGAGACAATGGTTTTGGGTACTCCATGGAGCCTTATTATCTCTTGGATGTATAGTCGAGCTAACTTTTCCAAAGGGTAATTTGCTCGAATGGGTAAAAAGTGAGCAGATTTGGTCAATCTATCCACAATTACCCATATGGAGTCATGACCGGTAGGCGTTCTTGGCAATCCCATCACGAAATCCATGGATATTCCTTCCCACTTCCATTCGGGGATTTCGAGAGGTTGCAGCACTCAGGAGGGTTTTTGATGCTCTATCTTCACTTTTTGGCATACCAAACATTTTTGCTCTATATTTGCTATATCTGCTTTCATCTTTGGCCACGAACATCTTTTTAGGTCATGGTACATCTTGGTTATACCGGGTGTACACTAAATTGACTCTTGTGGGCTTCTTCCAAAATGCTAGCTCTCAATCCTTCTTTGTGTACACAGATTCTCCCTTGGTATCTCCACACTCCTTCCTTATCCTGGACAAACTCTTTCAACTTTCCTACTTCGACAAGGGTTAAGGTTCTAAGGAAATCCTCATCTTCCCTTTGGGCTTGAATTATTTGATCCTTAAAGCTACTGGTTACACTTAGCTGGCTTAACCAAATTTGTTCTGAAGTCCCCCTATATCCTAAGTTGAGGTTCCTAAAATCTTCTATCAGCTCATTTTCTTTCACCATGAGCCAAGCGGCATGCAAGGACTTACGACTCAAAGCGTCTGCTACCACATTTGCCTTTCCTGGGTGGTAGTTCAACCCAAAGTCATAGTCCTTGAGAAACTCCATCCAACGCCTTTGTCTCATATTGAGTTCCTTTTGGTTGAAGAGGTATTTCAGACTTTTGTGGTCAGAAAATACTTCAAACCTTACACCATAAAGATGATGTCTCCAGATTTTTAAGGCAAAGACAATAGCTGCTAGCTCTAAGTCATGGGTTGGGTAATTAACTTCATGGGGTTTGAGCTGTCTAGAGGCATAGGCTACTACATTCCTATTTTGCATCAAAACACATCCTAGTCCTCTTCCCGAGGCATCACAATACACCTCAAATTTTTCTTTTGGGTCGTAGGATTAGGACAGGGGTAGTGGTCAACTTCTTTTTAGTTCTTGGAAACTCTCTTCACATTCCTGGGCTCCATATAAAAGCTGAATTCTTCCTTGTTAGCTTGGTGAGGGGTAAGGCAATTTGGCAAAAACCTCTAATGAACCTTTCGGTAGTAACTGCTAGCCCTAGAAAACTCCTAATCTCCTTTACAAGGGTAGGGGTTTCCCATTGTTGCACCGCTTCTATCTTACTTGGGTCTCTTGCTATTCCCCATGTGACACTACATGACCTAAGAACTTAACTTCCTTCGTCCAAAATTCACACTTGGACAACTTTGCATAAAGTTTCTTGTTCCTCAACACCTCCAACACCACTCGTAAGTGTTCTTCGTGCTCTTCTTCGCTTCTAGAGTAAACTAGAATGTCATCGATGAACACTATTACAAACTTGTCCAAGTATGGTCTAAATATCCTATTCATGTAGTCCATAAACACTGCCGGTGCATTGGTTAACCCAAACGACATCACATTAAACTCATAATGTCCATATCTAGTCCTAAAGGCTGTCTTTGGTATGTCCTCCTCCTTCACTCGAATCTGGTGGTATCCTCGATCGCAGATCTATCTTGGAAAACACTTGGGCTCCTCTTAATTGGTCCATGAGGTCATCTATTCTAGGCAAAGGGTATTTATTCTTTATGGTCACTTGGTTTAGCTGCCTATAATCCACACATAACCGCAAGCTCCCATCCTTCTTCTTGACAAATAGCACCGAGCTCCCCATGGTGAAGCACTAGGCCTAATGAATTTCTTCTCTAGTAGCTCCTCTAATTGCTTCTTCAATTACATTAACTCGGCAGTGGCATCCTATAAGGAGCTATAGATATGGGTCCTGTTCGGTACCAAATCTATAGAAAACTCAATCTCCCTTTTGGAGGAAATTTAGGTATGTCATCGGGAAAAACATCGAGAATTCCTTTACTACAAGGATCTTTTCTAGAGCTTGCTCCACTTCCCTCTCACTTGTCATCGGAAAACATATCCTCGCTCTTCATTCCTACTATCCCCCATGATAATGGAGTTTAGGTATAGTCGTACCTTTCTATCAAGTTTAGAGGGATTGGGTAAAGATGGTTTGGGAAGAAATACTAGTGACTTATTTGCACAATGTAGTAACACACGGTTAAATAAAGCCAATCCATGCCCAAGATTACATCAAAACTAGACAAGGGTAGACAAACTAAATCATGATGAAAAATCCTATCGCCTACCTCAAATTCACAATTTAGGCAGGCTTGATGGCTTCTAACAGTATTTATAGTGGGTGTAGAGACAACTAAGATGATTTTTAAGTCAGATATATACAATCTCAACTTATTAGCACAATCATATGAAATGAATGAATGTGTTGCGCCAGAATCAAACAATACAATTAAGGATTTTCCATTAATTATACACTTACCTTGAATCAGATCATCGGATTCTGAGGGCATCTCAGCAATGATAGCAAACACGCGTCCCTGTGCCTTAGGCTTAAGTGTAGAGGACTGATTGAGCTTTAGGCACTCTCTAGAATAGTGTCCTGTCTGCCCACACCGATAACAAACATTCTTACCAAATCTGCATTCCCCTCCATGTATCTTTCCACAAGTGGCACAAGGGGGTCTAGTCATAGGTTCAGGGACAACAGCCATCCTAGGTCGATTAACGACTTGTGTCTTAGGTTGATTCATCATAGGGTGTTGGGGTTGTTTCCCTTTAAATCCACCTCCTTGGTAGGGTTTCTTGTAAGGGGGTGGGAACCCTCGGTGACCTTGTTGAGCAGACCTCTTCCTATTCTCTTCAACTCGGTGGGCAACTAGCTGGCGATTGCAACTCTCAGCCACTTGGCTTTTGCTGACTAAAGATGCATAGTCGGTGACCTCCTGGAGCCACAGATGCCAAAATGTCCGCCTCAAACCACTCTCATATTTCATGCATTTCCAAGCCTCGTTGGGATTACTTTGGTAGCTAGTTGAGTGTTTGATCAGTTCTTCAAACTTAGCTGTGTACTCAACCACACTTCGATTTCCCTGTGTCAGCAACAGAAATTCTACTTCCTTTGCCTTCTTAACCGGATCTGGAAAATATTTCTTATGGAATGTAGCATAGAAAACCTCCCACGTAATCTGTATGTCAAAGACTTTCAAGCAAGCCCTTTGCACCCTTCCACCACGCGCAGCCTCTCCTTTCGACATATAAGTAGAGAATGTCACCTTTTGTTCATCGAGCATTCTACCACCGAGAAAACCTTCTCCATCTCTTGAATCCATATGTCGGCTATTTCTGGTTAGTTGTCCCTTTGAATTCTGGAGGTCCAAATTCTCTTGAATTCTTACAATTTTCCATGTTCTTGGTTCCCAACTGATTCCTCTGACATCCTATTCATCTGCTTCCTCATCACTGTTGCTTGTGCTTGCATAGCCCTAGCCATCTCCTGGAGTGCATTTGCCAGTTCATCACGATTACCTCCACTGCGTGCCCCATGCGTCGTGCTTTGCCATTAGTTCCTAGACACACCAAACAATACCATCGAGTTGATCGGGCTCAATACTATAGCTAAGCATGGTAGCAACTATGGCAGATCACAAGACGATCATGCATTTCTAAATCCTATATCCCATCATACGATAAGATTAATAGCATGATATCATAGACAGAAGCATAGTCACCCATTCCTCAGGCTTAAATAGGATGAATCGCTCGATACCATAATGTAACACCCTAATAGAACCCCACTGTGCTTAAGTTCACATTTGGATTCTATTAGTTGTCACTTATGCCTTGTATTAATTTTCTTTTGAAATTAACTTAGAAAAATAATGGAAGTTTTTTCTTTAAATAAATTATTTTTTGAAAACTTAAGCCTCAGAACGAGAAGTGAAATACATAGCGCTTTTATAGATAATAATCAAGTTACATTGCGCACTTAATTAAATAAGCGGAATAAAAGACTAAGTGTAGAACAATTATCATATAAACTGGAATATAATCACTTAATACATAAGTCACAACAGGGCATATATCATACTGATAAGTTATTACAAATAACAATATAAGTTCTACTATTACTAATTGTTTCTCACAAACTATAATGTAACTAAAGCTCGGAATGCTCCTACTTGAACGGTTTGAAATCTTCACGTGCTACCTCCTTCCTCAACTACGGCCTCGTTGCTTTAGGTGGACACGTCTGTCTCTGGTAACGACAACGGAAAATAAACATAGGAGTGAGAAATACATGATTTCTCAGTAGGAGTTCCTTCTTGTACTAAAAGTGTCATCGTTGTCGTCCCAGTCACTTCGGGTTTATTATAAAAAGGTGAACATTTCACAAACGTGATTAGCCGAAGTGCAGTTACTTTTAAACTAATCTTGAACATTAGCAGAAATATTCATTCAGTATTTCATCAAGCATACATATAAGCATATCATGTAAAACCACTAATAAGCAGTAATCATTTAGGAGCTGCATGCATTTCATGACTACTCATCCTCAACATTCACTTGTTTAGTGATCATCATCTTTCATTTATTTCATCAACATATTTCTTAATTACTCATGGGATGAATGCATCAATGCCTTAGACCACCCTAAAAGGGTAATGAGCTCATACCATGACCGTCGCCATAACCTTTTTGGTTTTCATTCCGTTGCCGTGATCTCAACGGTTTAGGGGGTTAAGCCGTGAGTTTAGCTCAAGTCCACTTTTCCAGACTTTCATTGCTACTTTTTCAAACTTTACTTTTATTATTTCTTTTGAAAATGAATGTATGCATATTATTATGTAATCACAATAAATCCTAAGCAATCAATCATTCATCCTCATCATTTCATAATTCATCACCATACATTCACATTACTATAAATCACTTCATAAAACATGGACAATATCATGTAAATCTCATAGTAAACACTTTCATAGATGATTCATATTAACCAACCAAATTTATCAAGTTGAGTTCCTAGTGTTCGTAAGAGGTAATGGATGTCTTAGTATTATCTTTTTCTCTTAGTGTTCTTTGTACTCTTAGCATTCCATTAATACATTAATGCACTTCAAAATATTATTATAGGTTCCTTATATATTTTTATTATGACTTTCATATAACTCTTGAAGATTATTATTCTACTTAAATTCTTAAAATTCTCTCTTTACAAGACTTGATTCTTTTATTTATAGTTTTGACATCTTTTAGAAGAAAGTTTATAATTCTCTGTATACTTGTTAGTAAAGGTAGTTCCAAATTCCTAACTCATCAAATTTTAGCATTTACATCTTTGGAATAGTGTAAATCAACTGTAAACCATGCATAGGAGGGTTCCCAGGAAAGAGAGGTGGGTCACAATGGACATGCTTAAATACCAAGTCTTTCCTTAGCCAGAACCTTTCCAAACTGCACTTTCACAGTACACTATCCCGAAATTTATTTCTCATTCTGTATTTACGTGGTACAAAGCTTTATACATAACATACATGGGTGTATTCCTATATGTGTTAGCTCTCCAACAAAGTTGAAATCAGTCCATTTACATTTTTCTAGAGTGAGTTACATCTATTTTACTACTACAAGGTCAGATTTAAAGTTTCAGTCTTAAGCTCTACTTTAAAAATTTATATCTTGAGCTAGAAAACTCCGTTTTAGGTGATTCTTTTTGGAGAGTGTTCTATAATGAGTCTAGTTTATAGTAAAATTATTTTAATTTCTAGATACTTGATATTTTATGAATAGTAGCTTTCGAAGTGCCTGCTGCCAGAAACAACTAGAAATTCCAGCACCTACCATTTTCATGTCTTAAGTTACCTTTATTAAATCAGGTTTCACATATAATCTTTTCAAGTTATATTTGAGTTTGATAATATCATAAGGGTACTCATAACAAAATAGAATATATTTTTCAAATAATCATTTAAAACTTTTGACAATAACTCAAACTTGAGGCATTCTATCAAGGTTAGAAGCCAACAATACTTGAACAATTAAAGATGAAGCTCCTACCTCTTGTGTAGGGTCTAAAAAGGGTCCTTCTCTTCTTCCTTAAGCTTCGAACAAGAGTCTTTGGAGTGGATGACCCTCCTTGAATCTTGGCTCTAGAACTTGGATGCTTAAGAAAATATTTCTCACTAGAGTTAAAGATTGTAACTCTTGTGAGGGCTAGTGAAAGTTTGGACTTAGGATTGAAGTGTTTGGATGAAGTTTAGAGGATCAAGAGAAGTTTTTGAAGAACATAAGAAGAATGATAGAATAAGAAAGAAAGAACACTTAGGGAGTTTCTGAATTGAAGAGAGTTTGAGGAGTATTTATAGTGGAAAGATTAGAGAAAAAAACAGAAGATGGAAAGCACTTGGAGCATGATTTATGGAAACATGTTGGCTGAATTTTGGGATGAAAATGCTCCTTGTTTTGTGCAAACACGTTTCCATGTTTTGTGCAAACACGTTTCCATGTTTTGTGCAAACACGTTTCCATGTTTTATGCAAACACGTTCCATGTTTTATGCAAACATGTTGGATGAAAATGCTCCATGTTTTATGCAAACATGTTTCCATGTTTTATGCAAACACGTTTCCATGTTTTGTGCAAAGATGTTAGTGGATATTCTTGTAATTCCATTGATAGAGTAAGGGTATCTTTGTCATTTAATAAGGCAAGGGTAGTTTGGTAATTTCTTTTACATAGCAAGGGCATTTTCGTAATTTCCACTAAGTGATGGCATTTTCGTAATTCTTTGCATTTTTCTCTAGACATACTTAAGTAGTCTATTTGTTGTGTTTCATAACATTTATCCAGATTCTCTTGGTTTTGCTATCGATAATTAAGATTCTTAGTTATAAATTTGGGGATGTTACACAACTCTCTAGAATACATTAGGTTAAACCTTAGGCTATTACTTCTTTGTAACACCCTAAATCTTAACCTAATACTACTAGTATGTATTTAGGTTAATCCTTAGAATATTACCTCTTGGTTTCATCTTTTACTTTGAAAATACTTAGCGGAAATATGGGTAAACTTTTTCTTTATTGAATTAAACCAAAGTGAGAGCCATGCATGATTCTTTGAATGGGAATTATACAAGTCATATGAGCAAATCATAATAAAACACATAAATAACATGGATACATCAACTGAATATATATATAGATAATGTGCCTACCAAAAGGTAGGACTATTCGGTACATAGAAGAATGGAATACAACTGAAAAGCAAATACAAGGGAAGCACATACAAGGAAATCATAAAAGCAAGCACAAGGAAACCATGAAAGCAACACCCATACCCGTGTGCACCTAGATTAGACAACCTCATATACAAAAGAAGGTTTGTCCTCAACTATGTGGCATGTGTGCACTAGCTACTACCCATCCTATTCACCTACTCCTGCTGGTCCGAGTACTGAGGGGTAGAATCGATCCACTGGCGGATCTCGGCGGGAGTGGTCGTGCGGATCATCGGAGCGTGTCCACCGCGGCGAGGGCGCATGGATGGCCTACGAGCCAACCTCAGCTGAACCACCATCTCTTCACTCCCGGCTCTCATTGGTGGGGGAGTGGGGCTGGAGCTCCAACTGTACATGTGCGAGGGCGGGTCCTCTGATGGATCCATCTCCAAATACTGAGTCCGGGGCATGTACTCCGGGTAGTCACGTACGGCTGACGCCTCGGGCTTCATGCGGAGGATCTGCTCATTGCGTGGTCTAGCTCGCTCGAAAATCATGTTATGATGGTAGGGGGTAGTCGGGGTGAAGCGGTAGCTCCGTACTGGGTGTGCGAAGGGTCGTCCCATAAACATGAATACTCTGACTGTGAAGCGACCCTCAAAATGGTATGACCCGAGTGTTGGGTCATGGTGTAGCTCCCACGTCGGGGTGTCGATGAAGAGTACGAAAGTCGCCATATGAAGATATGATGGAAGAAAAGAGAGAGGGAATGAGAATCTTCTAAAAGAATTCTCAGTAGGGCAATCCCTAACTAAGTGACGTCATTACATCCTCAGGAACCTTGGGTTTTATTTCAAAAAAAGGTGTGTATGCATATAAACTCCTTTTAAGTTAGTTTTCTAAAGCATTAGTTATCCAAGGTCCGTCATATTTTACAATGTGTCTTATGACTAAGCATGGAATATACTAAGACATGAATGCATCATAAAGATAAACTAATCAACAAAATCACAAAAACGTTATAATAGTGGCATAAGTTAACAGGTATAAATCTCATAATAACTTTCTTGGTTTTTCATAGCATATGTGACATTTCAACTTTAACTTTATCTCATGGGGCCACCCTAAAACATCTCTAGGTTATGAGCTCATACCTTAACTAGTCGTCACTAGCTCTTACTTATCCTATGATAAGCGTAACATACATAATCCCGACTTAAAGTACGGGCTAGGGGGCAAATTAAGGATCACCTCTTAGGGTCATTTCCTCTTTGAAACGCTCTACTAGCAACTAGTGCATAGTAGTATTGTCCGCTTTGGCAAGCTCTGTGTCAATACCCTCACGGATTTGTTTTCTTGGGGGTGCTTGGCTAAACCGGTATCACCCAAGAAGGCGTCTCAGTGTTGTGTCACATTTAAGTTCTCATGATTTTCAAAAAAAGACCTTTTTCTAAGTTCCTCAAATTTGATGGAAATTCGGCAGCATGACGGCTGTAGACCGAATTTCCTCAAATTTGCTTATGCCATGAAAACATATAGGACATACAAACATTTCTTATAAGGTATAGCATATCATCATATAAAACTTCTTCATAGTATATACATCATCACGTTATCACGCATTCATATAAAACTTCTTCATAGCACATACATCATCACATAATCATTCTAATCATGTAAAAACTTCTTCATAGCATATACATCAAACTCATCAAAGATAAAGCTCATGTGTAACACCCCGATTTTCTGTTTGAGTAAAAATGACCAAAACACCCCTGTGGTGTTTCACCCGTTTGCAAGTGCCGGATGAACCCGAAACTTCTCCAGATGGTTTTAAAAGGCGTTTTTATGTGGAATATGACTTTAGTTTTGGTCCCGGAGGTCCCGGGCGAAATTAGTGCGAAATTACGATTTTGCTCCTAGTTTCGTGTTTTTACACTTAATCGCGTGATTAAGCAAACCTAAGCAATATTAGGCTCTAATCGATGGTTAATTAATTTCCATAATTAATCTTGAGTGAAGATGATTTATTAAAGTTGATCAGAACCTAAAAGTGCTTAATTACAACTTAAAATCCTATTTTAAATTCAAGATTCCTAGTCATGGAATCTTGAATAGTATTTTCTCTTTCCAATTCCTTAAATCATGGAATTGTGTTATACATTATTTATTCACAAATGAGTTTTAAATTCTCTAATGATGTATGAACACTCCTAACCTTGTCATAAAATTACTAATACACATCTTAGTTACCTAAACTTAAGCTTAATCATTCCTAACCTTGTACCTAAGCTAATACACATCTAAACCTATCATTAACACACCATTAGATTATCAAATCTCTCTCCCACCCATGCTGCCTGAACCTGGCCATGTACCCTTCTCCCCCATATGCATCACATGTTCAATTTTTCAACATTCTAAGGCCATACCTCAAGTCACATACACTATACCTTGCCATAACTTTCAATCAAGCTTAATTTTCCAAATGAATAAATAATTAAAACAACCCATTTTTTCCATTTATTTGTGGCTGGAAAAGTTCTAGCCATGCATTGTTTCTAGAAGCCTAATTTCATTCAAAATTGATAGGAAATTAACTCACATCAAGCCATACTTTGTAGCATAGCTTCCATACTTCAAACCATGCTTGAATGACCTTGTGTAAGAGATATTTTCTCTTCCTTTCCCTCCAAAGCCACACGGTTACCCTCCTCCCTCTTTGAGCCTTCATTTGTTTTCATTCTCTATAAATACCTTGCCTAGAAACACATGCACACACTTTAGCTCATTTGCATACTTTTAGTTTTCTAAGTTTTCTTTGTATTCTCTCTTTTTCTCTCTAAGTTTCAAGAAAGTTTCCTCTTGTTCTTCATCTCCATCTTCATTCTCTCTTCATCTCATAATCATCTCTCAACCTTGAAACACCACCCCACCACCTTAGATCATCATACAAACACCTAAACTTCCATCCTCAAACACAAGCCCACCAAGAACACATTTCCTTTCTTTTCCTCCCCACAAGGCCGAAGCCATCTAGCCCCAAGGAGGAGCTCATCATCTTGTTTTCCTTTTCAAAGAGTTCAAGTTTTTATCTTCACTCTAGGTAGGAGTGTTTTTATAAACCTTGTTTCTTGAAAAATGAGTTTCTCTAGCTTTCTCTTGGATTTCTTTTGAAACTTTTCCTTGGTTCTTTTCTTTCTTGAGATTTCGGCCATGAGGCCTTGATGAGCACATGATAGCTCAATGATGAGGACTCCTAGATGATGACTATGTGTTCATCTCAAAGGAACCTCTAGAGCTTGAGTTTTTCTTTTCCTTTAACTTCATCTACATTATCCTTAGCTCACATGGTTTTTCAACTTTCTTTGTCAACCTTAAAGTTGGCCGGCACGTTCTAGAGATCTCTCTCTAGATAGGGGTTTTGGGTATTTAATAAAGAACTTGACTTAGTTTCACTTTCTTTTTCTTTTGTAAGGTTTTCGGTTTTGGTATTTTGATCCTTGAGATTTTGTTTGGTTTTGTTTTGAAAGTTTGTTTACTTGAGCTTGATGATGTTGTTCAAGAACCTCATAGTTCTTTTGAGAACTTGGTTTAAGAACTCTAAAGCTCTCTTTATAATGAGATATGTGTTGGGTTGTTATCTTGTTAAAGTCTTGAATGAACTCTAGCTAACCATAAAATGAACCTTGCATCATGTTTACTTTTATGTCTTACACATCATGTTTATTTTCCTTGCTATCACTAAGAACCAAGATAATAAAGGAACTTGCATTATCATGTTTATATTTCAAGCTATGCATTATCATGTTTACATTTCAAGTTCTCACCTAAATATCAAAGATAATAATATGATGCATCTCATGTTTATTTTATACTCTTACTTTACTTTCTAATAAAAGCTAAAACAAGTGCATAATCGTGTTTATCTTTATGCCATCACTTTAATGAACCTAGAGCTCAAAGACTTACCCATTGTTGTCTCAAACAAAGGTCTAAAATATTTATTTTCCATAGTTGAGATTTCGGCCCTAAGAGGTTTTAAGGTTTCCAAGTATTGAAAATTATGTTTTATAATTTTCCTAAGCTTATATGAGTATAAGAAATATGTAGAACTAAGTTTTATGAATTTAGGACCTCTTGAGATGAAAATGATTTAGCCACTGCCCTCTTAAGTATTTTTATGATTTTAAAGGATAATAGTGTTTATAAATGAGTTTTGAAAGTTTTAAAAAGGTTCCAAGAGAAACTAGTATTCTATGTGCTTTAGAAATTGCGTTTTATGCCTTTATGGAGAATGGTTGTTTCGGTTCTGCCTTGCCATGATTTGCCATTGTATGAGCTGTGTTAATGATGATAATATGCTTGAGTTTAAGTATAATTAATGGTAAAGCTCATATGTGAAAGATAAGAGATGTTAGAAACTAGAAAAGAATTAATTTGAGAGTTCTAGATCCTTTAATGTTTGAATTTTCTGGATTCTGTCCAGCAAGGTTTAGTAATGCTAATCATGGATTTAAATTAGTTTAAATGTGTAGGAATGACTCATAAATGGTTTAGGACTTGATCCTAATGCCTTAGGAGCAAACCAGACTTAGAAAGGGTCATTGTTGTGACTCCTAGGAATCCGTAAAGTTAGGAATATGAATTCTGCATTCTTGAGGTTTAGAGATGTTCTTGACCATAGTGTGAGGTGAGAAATACTTAGTTATAACCTTATAAGTTCCTGAGAGATTAGGTTTGATGATTTATAACTTAGAATGTGAGTTGAGGACCTTAAGGGTCAATGCATAAGACACTAAGAAGTTGTTAATGCTATGATGTGTTGTATGATGCAATGATATGATAAGATGTGCTTGATGCATGAGATTCCATGAGAACATGATGTGTGGATTAGCTTGTGGCAGTTTGAAGGAAATTTAGTTTAACAGGGTTGAAAGAACCTTAAAAGGGTTGAAAGAAATGTTTATGAGTACCATATGAGTTGAAAACCCTGGGTGACACCGGTTCGGCTGAGCACCCCCAGGGGAGACAAATCTGTGAGGGTATGATTAGATGCAACCTATCAAAGTGGACAAATTGCTGTGGCTTAGTGCCCGCAAAGCATTTCAAAGAGGGTAATCCCAGAGAGAGATGATCCCTGCCCCCTACCCGTACTTGCAAGTCAGGATTATTATTTATGTTTCGCTTATTCAAGATAATAAGCAAGAGCTAGTGACGACTAGCTGAGGTATGAGCTCATAACTTAGTTAATTTTAGGGTGGCTTATATGCTAAAGTACCATGTTTGATGTCACAAGGATGAGGAATGAATCCCATTTGAAAGTTATGCGCCCTTATGCCACATGATTTATGTTTGTGTACTTTGATGTGTTGTTTTATGTGCTCAAGCATTGGCATGCATCCATGATATAACATGTTGCATTCATAACATCAAGATGCATGCTAAAAAGAATGGACCTTGGGTAATTAGTTTGGAAAACTGTAAATTGAACCTTATGTGTATGATCACTATTTTATAATTAAACCCAAGGTCCCTGTGGATGTGTACGATGTAACCCTAGGGTAGGAGACCCCTACTGAGATTTCTTTAGCAAGATTTCTCACTCATCTCTCTCTCTTTTTTCTTCCGTCACATCTTCAGAAACCGATGGCGACGTTCGTGCTTTTCATTGACACGCCTGTTTAGGAGGTGCACTACGACTCGGACCACTGTTCGTATCATTTCGAGGGTCGTTGTACCATCCGTGTTTTTGTGTACATGGGACGACCTTTCACTTACTCGGTTTTGAGCTACCAGTTCACTCCTACTGCACCCTTTGGTGGTGATGACATGATCTTCGAGCGTACTCGCCCGCGTGACGAGCAGCTACGCCATGCCCGTACCTCTGCCTTGGCTGTCCTCGACTACCCGGAGTACGTGCCTCGCTCGAGGAGGTCCGAGACTGATCCATTTGAGGATTCGCTGACGCATGTCCCTTCGGAGGGCTCCGCTCCCTTTCCCCAGTTCCGGCGCGAGGGGAGTGAGGAGACTGTGAGGCAGCCACGCTTGGCGAGGAGAGCCGAGATGCGTCCACGTCGAGGAGCTCACGTTCAGCCGCCGTCGCGAGTCCCCTTCACACTCCATTGGCCCACACAGGAGGAGATAGAGTGGTTCCCAGGTTACCTGCCTCCATCACCCGAGGATCCTCGTCGTCACTAGTTCCCGATGGAGAGCTTTGCGAGTACCCAAGCTTTTATGGAGATCTTCCCTTCGGTAGTACCTTTTGGGAGGGGTGTAGTTTGTACTCATAGTAGGAGGGTAGCGTTTTGGGTTTTTCTATCTTCATGTTGAACCACGTACTTTACATTTTCTGTTGTATTTTCTTTCCGTTGTATTACAACCTCTGCCCGTCTCCATGAGGGTATGACTACTTATGTACTTAAATAATGTTATTAATGGAATGCTGCCTTGGTTATATGCCTTACTCTGTGATCTCTGATAATTGTTACGCGTGCTTTATGTTTTTGTCGTTTGACTAGTTAAGTTCGCGGCTCTCACTTTGTTTATGTTTTCAAAAAGAAAAATTTACCTGTAAATTCCGCTAAGTATTTTGTTTAAAAGTTTAGACTAAGAATTAATAACCTAATGATTAGCCTAATATGTTCTAGAGTATTAGGTTAAAAATTAGGGTGTTACATCATGTATCATATATCATACTTACATAAATTAAGCATCGTAAAAACTCAAGACTTTTTAATGTCTTATGCATTGACCCTTAAGGTCCTTAACTCATGTTCTAAGTTATTAATCATCAAACCTAATCTCTTGGGTACCTATGAGGTTATAACTAAGTATTTCTCACCTTACACTATGATCAAGAACATCTCTAAACCTCAAGGATGCAGAATTTATAATCCTAACTTTACGGGTTCCTAGGAGTCACAACAATGACCCTTTCTAAGTCTAGCTTGCTCCTAAGGCATCAAGATCAAGTCCTAAACCAATTATGAGTCATTCCTACACATTTCAACTAATTTAAAACCATGATTATCAAATCTAATTCTTGCTGGACAGAATCCAGAAAATTCAATAATTAAGGGATCTAAAACTCTCAAATTAATTCTTTTCTAGTCTCTAACCTATCCTATCTTTCACATATGAGTTTTAACATTAATTATACTCAAAATTATTCATATTATCATCATTGAGCTATCATGTGCTCATCAAGGCCTCATGGTCGAAATGTAAAAGAAAAGGAAAACAAAGGAAATTTCAAAAGAATCCAAGAGAAAACTAGAGAAAAACACATTCTTGAGCAAAACAAGTTTGAAAGGCAAATCCCTACCAAGTGATGAAGATGAAAGCTTGAACTTGAAAAGGAAAATGAGAAGAGCAACTCCTCCTAAGGTGGTGTGATGGCTTCGGCCAAAGAGAAAGAAAAGGAAAGGAGATGTGTTTTGAGGAAGCTTGTGTTTGAGGTTTAGTGTTTAAGAGATTTGATGATGATCTAAGGTTATGATATGGTGGATTGAAGTGGTGAGGTGATAATGTGAAGAGAGGATGAAGATGAAGAGAAAGAACTCTTGGAACTTTGAGAGAAAAGAAAAGAACTAGCAAGATAACTCTAGAATTCTAAACTTAGCAAATGCTTCAAGGTGCAACTAAGCTATCACAAGCATCCTATTTATAGAAAAACAAAACCATGGGCTCACCAAGAGGAAGCCTTGGCTGTAGCAATGAGAGGGAGAAAGGAAGAGAAAAATATCTCTTACATGGTGTCATTCAAGCATGGTTTGAGGTATGGAGTTCATGACACAAAGTAAGGCTTTAAGCATGGGTTTTTGAGTGAGCTTTCATTTTAATTTTGCAAGAAATTGTTCTTCTAGAAACTCAACATGGCTGGAACATTTTCAGCCACAAATAAATGTGGGAAATGATTTATTTCAATTGGTTATTTACTTGGGAAATCAAGTGTGATGGAAAATATGACAAGGTATGGTGTGTGTGACTTGAGGTATGGCTTTGGAGTGTTAGAAAATTGAACATGTGATGCATATGGAGGGGGGAGGCTTGATTCGGACACAGCGTGAGAGGGAGAGAGATTTGATCATCTAATTGGGTGCTAATGGTGGGTTTAAGTGTAGGTTAGCTTAGGTACAAGGTTAGGAGTAATTAAGCTTAAGGTTAGGTAACTAAGAATGAGGTTTAGGGGTTTTATGACAAGATTAGGAGTGCTCATACATCATTAAAGAATTTTAAACTCATTTATGAATAAACAATGTGTAACACAATTCCATGATTTAAGGAATTGGAGAGAGAAAACACTATTCAAGATTCCCTAACTAGGAATCTTGAAATTAAAATAAGATTTCAAGGTGTAATCAAGCATTATTAGGTTCTAATCAACTTTAATAAATTATTTTGACCCTAGATTAATTATGGAAATTAATTAATCTTCGATTAGAGCCTAATATTGCCTAGGTTTGCTTAATCACGCGATTAAGCGTAAAAACACAAATCTAGGGGCAAAATCGTAATTTTGCACTAATTTTGCCCGAGACCTCTATAATCAAAACTGAGGTCATAGAATACATAAAAATGCCTTTTAAAACCATTTGGAGAAGTTTCGGGTTCATCCGGCACTTGCAAACAGGTAAAACACTGCAGGGGCGTTTTGGTCATTTTGACCCGAAAACTCGAAAAACGCAATTTTCGATCCCGGAAAGGTACACAAGTCATGTAATCCCTTTTCAACATTGAGTTTGCCCTTCGAGTACTATCGGATTGACTTTCCTCGAATTCCGGGCCGAAAATGACCTCAGGGGCATTTTGGTCATTTTCACTCTTAACAGAAAAATTGGGGCGTTACATTCTTAGTCTCATCTTTTTAATAAAATATTTAGCAGAAATTACGGGTAAATTTTTTTTTGAAAACATAAAGCAAAGTGAGAGCCGCGAGCTTAACAAATCGAACAATATAAATGTAAAGCACGCGTAACAATCATTAGAAATCATCAAGTAGGGCATATAACCAAAGAACAACAATCATGATAACAAAGGAAACATTTCATTAATAATAACATAGCTGAAGTATATAGCTAGTCATACCCTAAGAACGGGCAAAGCTTGTAATACAGTGGAAATGAAATACAATATAAAACAAGAAAGCAGAAATAAATCATAACTACCCGAGTGCACCTATGGTGAATAACCTCAAAAACAAAAGAAGGTTTATCCACTTTACATGTGGGTGTGTGCAGTAAGCCTCCCCTACAACGTCAACTACTGGAACCCGGGAAACGGTGGAGTGTAACCGATCCATGGACGCAGGGCGGCGGGAGTGGGAACGCATGAAGACTGAGCGTGAGCTCCTCGATAGGGGCACCTCTTAGCTCGCCTAGCCAGCCTCGGCTGTGTAACAGTCTCCTCACTCACGCCTCGTATGAACTGAGGTGTAAGACAGAACTCTCGCTATACATATCGGCGGGTCCTCGGATGGGTCGTCCTCCGAACTCGGGGATCGAGGCACGTAGTGCTGGAAGTCTCGGGGCATCGAACCACCAGTATACGTCCACAGAATCCTCTTATCTCGCATCCGGGCGCGCTCGAAAACCATTGCATCGTCATAGGGTGACATCAGGAAGAAATGGTAGCTCTGTACAAGGTGTGCAAAGGGGCGTCCAATGAACATGAAGACTTGCACGGTGCACTGCCCCTCAAAATGATATGACCCGTGGTCCGGGTCATAGTGAACCTCCCAAGTGGGTGTATCAACGAAGACCACGAACGTCGCCATCGCTCTATGAAGATGTAACGAAAGAAAGAGAAATGAGATAGAGGAGTGAGAATTCTTGCTAAAGAATCTCAGTAGGAGTCTCCTATCCTAGGGTTACATCGTACACATCCTTAGGAACCTTGGGTTTAATTGTAAAACAGTGATCGTGCATACAAGATTCAATTTAGGGTTTTCCAAAACTAATTATCCAAGGTCCATTCCTTTTAGCATGCATCTTGATGTTATGAATACAACATATTATATCATGGATGCATGTCAATATTTGAGCATATAAAACAACACATCAAAGCACATAAGCATAAACCATGTGGCATAAGGGCATATAACTTTTCAAGTGAATCATTCCTTAACTTTGTGACATCAATCATGGTACTTTAGCATAATAAGGCCACCCTAAAATAACTAGGTTATGAGCTCATACCTCAGCTAGTTGTTACTAGCTCTTGCTTATTATCTGAATAAGCAAAACATAATAAAATAATCCCGACTACTTGAAATGCAGGTAGAGGCGAGGATCACCTCTCTTAGGATATACCCTCTTTGAAATGCTTTGCGGGCATTAAGCCACAGCAATTTGTCCGCTTTGGTAGGCTGCATCTACTCATACCTTCACGGATTTGTCTCCCCTAGGGGTGCTTGGCCGAACTAGTGTCACCCAGGCAAGCGCGTCTCAGTGCTTTGTCACATAAAAATCTCCTGGGGGTGCTTGGCCGAACCGGTGTCACCCAGGGTTTTCAACTCATATGATACTCATAAACATTTCTTTTAACCCTTTAAGGTTTGACGGAAATTCGGCAGCATAACAGCTGTTAAACCGAATTTCCTTCAAACTTATGCCACAAGTTAATCACACAACATGTTCCTCAATAAAACCTCATGCCATGATAAACCTCATATCAAAACTAATCCATTCCTCATGCATCATAAACATCTCAACATATCATTGCATAAATTAAGCATCATAGCATTAACACATTTCTTACTGTCTTATGCTTTGACCGTTAAGGTCCTTAACTCACATTCTAAGTTATAAATCATCAAACCTAATCTCTCGGGAACTTATAAGGTTATAACTAAGTATTTCTCACCTCATACTATGATCAAGAATATCTCTAAACCTCGAGGATGCAGAATTCATAATCCTAACTTTACGGGTACTTAGGAGTCACAACAATGACCCTTTCTAAGTTCAGTTTGCTCCTAAGGCCTCAAGATCAAGTCCTAAACCATTTATGAGTCATTCCTACACATTTAAACTAATTTAAATCCATGATTAGCATTACTAAACCTTGCTGGACAGAATCCAGAAAATTCAAACATTAAGGGATCTAAAACTCTCAAATTAATTCTTTTTTAGTTGCTAACTTCTCTTATCTTTCACATGAGTTTTAACATTAATTATACTCAAAATTATTCATATTATCATCATTAAAACAGCTCATACAGTGATCACAAAGGGCAAGGCAGGACCGAAACATACATCTCCATAAAAAGGCATCAAACACAATTTCTAAGCACATAAATTACTAGTTTCTCTTGGAACCTTTTTCAAACTTTCAAGACTCATTTATAAACATTTTTAACATCTAAAATCATAAAAATACTTGAGAGGGCAGTAGCTAAATAAATTTTGTCTCAAGAGGTCCTAAATTCATAAAACTTAGTTCTATGCATTCCTTAAACTCATAAAAGCTTAGAAAAATTATGAAACATAGTTTTCAATACTTGTAAACAAACAAACCCTTAGAGGCCAAATGCTCAAGCCAAGGAAATAAATATTTTCAAGCCTTTGTTTGAGACAACAATGGGCAAGTCTTTGAGCTCTAGGTTCTCTTTAGTGATGACATAAAGATAAACATGTTCATGCACTAGTTTTAGCTTCCATTAGAAAGTAAAGTGAGAGCATAAAATAAACATGAGATGCAACTTATTATTATCTTTGGTATATTAAGTGAGGACTTGAAATATAAACATGATATGCAAAGCTTGAAATATAAATATGATAATGCAAGTTCTTTCATTATCTTGATACTTAGTGATAGCAAGGAAAGTAAATATGATGTGCAAAGCATAAAAGTAAACATGGATGCAATACTTATTTTAGTCCCATCTAGAGCTCTTACAAGACTTTAGAGATACAACCCAACACTTATCTCATCACAAAGAGAACTTTAGAGTTCTTGAACTAAGTTCTCAAAGGAACTATGAGGTTCTTGAACATCATCATCAAGCTAAAAATAAATAAACTTTCTAGACAAAACAAAACCTCAAAGATCAACGAATCAAAACCGAAATATTTAAAGGAAAAGGAACAAGAAAACCAAAATCAAAATAGCAAGAAAAGTAAAGGCGTTCTTGAACAAAAATCCTTTTGAGCTAGATAATAAAGATGAAACTTAGAGAAAACAAAAACTCAAGCTCTAGAGGTTCCTTTGAGATGAACACATAGTCATCATCTAGGAGCTCTCATCATTGAGCTATCATGTGCTCCTCAAGGCCAAGAGGCTGAAACATCAAGGAAAAGAAACAAAGAAAGTTTCAAAAAGAAAGTCCAAGAGAAAGCTAGAAAAACTCATTTTTCAAGAAACAAGGTTTAGAAAAACACTCCTACCTAGAGTGAAGATGAAAACTTGAACTCTTTGAAAAGGAAAACAAGATAATGAACTCCTCCTTGGGGCAAGATAGCTTCGGGCTTGGAGAGGGAGAAGGAAAGGAGATGTGTTTCAAGTGAGGTTGTGTTTGAGGTGAGGTGTTTGAGGGGTTTGATGGTGGTTCAAGGCTTTGGGGTGGTGTTTGAAGGCTAAGAAATGATGATGAGATGAAGAGAAGATGAAGATGAAGATGAAGAACAAGAGGAAACTCTCTTGAAACTTAGAGAGAAAAAGAGAGAATACAAAGAAAGCTTAGAAAACTAAAAGTGTACAAATGAGCTAAAGTGTTTGCATGTATTTCTAGGCAAGGTATTTATAGAAAATGAAAACAAATGAAGTCTCAAAGGGCAGAGGTGCTGGCCGTGTAGTTTGAGAAGGAAAGGAAGAGAAAATATCTTTTACACAAGGTCATTCAAGCATGGTTTGAAGTATGGAGTGTATGATACAAAGTATAGCTTGATTTGAGTGAATTTCCTATCAATTTTGAATGAAAGTATGACAAGGTATGGTGTATGTGACTTGAGGTATGGCTTTGGAGTGTGATGCATATGGAGGGGGGAAGGCTTTGGCTAGACTGGACAGCATGGAGGGAGAGAGATTTGATCATCTAATTGTGTGCTAATGGTAGGTTTAAGTGTGTATTAGTTTAGGTACAAGGTTAGGAATAATTAAGCTTAAGTTTAGGTGACTAAGAATGAGGTTTAAGGATTTTATGACAAGATTAGGAGTGCTCATACATCATTAGGAGATTTAAATTCATTTTTATGAGTAAGCAATTGAAAACACAATTCCATGATTTAAGGAATTAGAGAGAGAAAACATTATTCAAGATTCCATGACTAAGAGTCTTGAATTTAAAATAGGATTTTAAGTTGTAATTAAGCACTTTTAGGTTCTAATAAACTTTAATAAATTATTTTGACTCAAGATTAATTATGGAAATTAATTAACCTTCGATTAGAGCCTAATATTGCTTAGGTTTGCTTAATCACGCGATTAAGCGTAAAAACACGAAACTAGGGGCAAAATTGTAATTTTGCACTAATTTCGCCCGGGACCTCCGGGACCAAAACTAAAGTCACAGAATACATGAAAACACCTTTTAAAACCATCTAGAGAAGTTTCAGGTTCATCCAGCACTTGAAAACGGGTAAAACACCGCAGGGGCGTTTTGGTCATTTTGACCCGAAAACTCGAAAAACGAGATTTTCGACCCCAGAAAGATACACAAGTCATCTAATCCCCTTCCAACATTGAGTTTACCCTTCGAGTACTGCCGGACCAGCTTTCCTCGAATTCCGGGCCAAAAATGACCTCAGGGGCATTTTGATCATTTTCATTCTAATAGAAAATCGGGACGTTACACTTCCTATATTTTGGGCTATCTTGTCACGTGGTTGACTGTTGTTATTATTTATCCTTATGCAGATTAGGTTGAAATTGCTTTTTTTTGGGGCAGGACTTCCTCAAAATCTTGGTATTTAAGTGCCAATCTCTTCTTAGAATCGTCCCTAGGAATTTTGATAGTTGCTAGCTTCCTATTTGATTCCTTTGCAAGCCAACACTTGTTCACCAAAGTAGCAAAATCTTTGATTTCTAAGAGACTCAACTACTTCAATGTATTCTTGTAGCCTTTCTTCATACATCATGCACTTCCAAGCTTTATTCTAGAAGATGTGCATAGCTCATCAAACTTTACCATGTACTCAACTAGACTTATGGATCCTTGCTTGAGTGCCATGAACTCCAGCTCCTTTGTGTTTCGATTTAATCTTTCTATCATCCAATTGACCATTGTGGCTTATGCTCTTATATCGGCACCCATCTCACAGAGAGTACTTATCATGTCATCCTGTTCAGCCTTCCCGTTCCTAGTACATCAACGGTCTACCATTAGTTCCTGAACACACCAAACAAACATTTTGAGTTGATCAGGCTCAACAGTATACTAAGTGTGATAGCAACCAATGACAACACCACTAGATTATCAAGCATATCTAAGCCCTATATCCTATCATATAGATAAGATTCAAAGCATAATGTATCTATGCTTTAGAAGCATAGTCAGTCTATTTCTCAATGTCCTACAAGGATGAACTGCTCTGATACCATAATGTAACATCCTCCCAAATACAACATCATCCTTAAGTCATGACATGGGACTTGAGAGATGTTACTTATAAATTAGTGGACCTCTCTTAATTATCTATAGTAAGATCGATCGAATCGGGCAGTAACTAAATCATGTTTCTATTAAAATATATAACAAGGAAACAAAACATTTATTAAATATAAAGTCAAGTACAAAAGGAAGCTTTTCTAAAAGCTTTACATTACGTCTGTTATATCTTAAAGGTACACACACACACACACACACACACACACATATATCAAACTAACTATAACAAATGCAAGTTTTCTCTACTAAACTACTTTAGAGTTAATTCCTTTCTTGCAGCAGCCTCCTTGTCCTCTGGATCAACTTGGAGATGACATGGGAGCACAAAAACATATAGGGATGAGAATTATACAATTCTCAGTAGGACAACTCCCCAAATACACAATCATAATGTCATCGTCATTGTTCCAACCATTTTGGTTTATTAGAAAAAAAAGTGATTATGCATTTCATAACAATGGTTCATTTTTTAGAGTTCCAAATCATACTTCCAAAGTGGGTAGTTTTAGTGATCAATCACTTAATACATATACACCATGGTGTTCAAACACCTAGTAAATCATCCTAAGCATACCATTCAAAATAATATTCACATGCATATGATAAATGTTGAAATCTTTAATGAAATCATCTTTACTTGTTCTGAATATATCGAAGGGAATTCCCTAGTTTTTCTTGTGGCTATAGAACTTAGTTCAATACATTTTTCTCTTTTTGTTGACATAGGAAAGACTTAGTTTATACCCAATGGGTATATGCCGTGAACAACTCCACAATGGATAATTTATACCAAAAGGTATCATCTGCCATCGACAAATCCACAAAAATTAATAAATCAATATCAATATCTTATCAATAATAAAACCAAAAATATCAAATTAAATCAGTAGTTAAAACAGTAAAAAAGAAGTTGATGCAAAAGAGGTTTAAAAAACCCTACTTATGAAGCTTTAGGGCTTCTAACTCCAAAGGTTCTTTCACAAATGGTTTTTCCTCACTTCAAGCCTTCCAAATAGCACCTAATCCCTCCTTAACAGCAAGGTATGATATCTCAAAGTGGAGAATGAAGATGATTCAAAATTCTAATTAGTTGGTTTTGTAGATTATGGAGAGTAGAACAAGTTTTTTGAAGCAATCTTGGTATTTTAGTGACTTTGAGATTAGGTTTTGGGGGATTTGAAAGCAAGAATGAGGGTTTCAGAGCAAAAACAATGGAAGAGGATTTCTTGGACAATTTTGGCCAAAAATGATGATGATCGAGTGATAAGGTTAGTTAGCTTATCTTTATCTAGGTTAGGTTTAGGCATTTATGTAGTCAAAGTGTTATTTTTCCTTTTTGAAACTAAATAATGAGATGGATGGCCAGGATTTGGTTTGGTAGTCAAAGAATGAATTTTGGCCATCCACTTGGCTTAAGATAAGTGGCTTACTTTAATTTAGGGAGTAAGTAGTTTTTTCAGTGTTAAAATCATACACCAAAATTCTACCGAACGGATAAGATATTAGCACCCGGGTAAAATAATAATAAATGAAAGACCATGATTAAAACTTGCTTTTCAAGTTTCAATCCTTGCCATCCACTTGGCAAGAAGTGATTGGTAGGAATTACTTGGCCACCAAATAGCTTTTATGGTGTTAAAAACTACACACTGAAATCTTACTGAACGGATAAAATAATGTACCCAGGTAATCAAACATTGCCCAAAAATTAATTCAAGGTATGAAATCTTTATTCCTAACAATTTTTTATTTTAATCCTATAATTTCTCATTTTTGGGCATCTCCAGGGCCTAATTCTCGAGTTTCGACTGTCCCACGGGTCTGTGGGGCCCACAAGAGTACTATTCACATTTTTTCTTTTTACAAACCGTTGGATCATCCTCATCATTCTCACATCTGTCAGATTTTTGAAATTATGACTAATAAAGCTAAAATTAAGTTTTAAATATTTTTTTTTGGGTGTTACTATGTAGATGTGGTTCCCTGGTTTGCCCACATTGCTAATTACTTGGTTGGTCGTGTCATTCCACCACACTTCATGAAAGCTCAACTTGCTAAATTGAAGAGTGATTGTAAATATTTTATGTGGGATGACCCTTATCTGTGGAAATTTTGCTCCGACCAAGTAATTAAGAGATGTGTGCCTAACACTAAAATTAGGTCCATCTTCCACTTTTGCCATTCTTTTGCATGTGGAGGCCACTTTGGACCCCACCGCACCACTAGGAAGGTCCTTGATTCTGGTTTTTATTGGACTTCATTATTTAAGGACTCCTATGAATTTTGCAAGGCTTGTGAACAATGCCAAAAGACAGGGAATATATCTCGAAAAAATAAGATGCTCCAGCAACCCTTATTGTTTTGTGAAATCTTTGATGTTTGGGGTATTGACTTCAACGGTCCTTTTCCTATGTCCTCTAGCTATGTTTACATTTTGCTGGCTGTTGATTATGTATTTAAATAGGTGGAAGCAATTTCCACTAGGACTAATGATTCTCCAGTTGTCTTGGATTTTGTTAGAAAGAAATTTTTTTGCAAGTTTGGAACACCACATGCTATCATCAATGACCAAGGTTTTACAACTAGAACATGGGTGCTTTACTCCAAATATACAGGGTTGTTCATAGGGTATCCATCCCCTACCATCCCCAAACTAACTGGCAAGTAGAAGTGTCAAACCGAGAGATTAAGTGCATCTTGGAGAATGTGGTGAAGCCAAACCGAAAGGATTGGAGTGTGCACTAACCTGATGCTCTGTGGGCATATTGGACCGGCTACAAGATTTCCCTTGGGATGAGCCCTTTTAGGATAATTTTTGGAAAGGCGTGCCACTTACTTGTGGAGCTGGAGCGCAGAGCTTATTGGGTAGTGAAACAATGCAACATAGAATTGTCAAAGGCCTACAAGGAAAGGAAGCTCTAATTACAAGGGCTGGAAGAGTTAAGAATGGAAGCCTATGAGAGTTCAAGAATTTACAAAGAAAAGGCCAAGGCTTTCCATGATAAGAACATATTGAGAAAGAAATTCCACATTGGCCAATTGGTGTTACTTTACAACTCCTGTTTGCATTTGATGCCAGGAAAATTATATTCTAGATGGGATGGACTTTTTTGAGTGACTTTTGTACACCAATTTGGTGTTGTAGAGTTGGAAGAGCCGCACTTAAGCAAGATTCTGTGTTAACGAACATCTCTTGAAGACTTATCATGAAGGGATGGCAGTGCAAAGGGATGAATCAGAGGTGGTGTTGGTTGAAGCCACATATTCCCTTTGAGAGCTCAGAACGTTCAACTTGGGGATGTTAAACCTAAGTGCTTGGTGGGAGACAACCCACTATTCCTTTTTCCTTTCTTTTATCCTTGTTACCATTTTATTGCTCTACAACCTCTGACTTTCCAATTACATTTATGTATCTTTCATTTTTATTACGTCAGTTCTCCTTGCTTAGCAGTAGGTTGATCAATAGTTGTAGATGTTCTAGTCAGCTTCAATCTCACTCCAGCAAGTTAGAGTCACTCCAGCAAGTCTATACAAACAAGATTCGCTACAACAAACCATCGTTCTTTCTCTCTTTAAAAGGCTCAGTTTTTTTTTTAAATATGGGCTCAGTTTTAAAAATAAAAAAACTATATATTTATATATATGAATTCTAAATTAAAATTTGATTAAAAATTATATATATGAATTCTAAATTAAAATTTGATTAAAAATTAAGTTCTAGGGGGCACAAATTAGTGAAACACTACGTTTCACTATGCTCCACTCGCTGCAGCGAATTTTAGGTCGATGTAGTGAGGAAGGGATCACTCAAAACGTTAATTTCAGAATGATGGCCCTTATCCCCCTTATACTTTTCTCTTCTTTTCATTTGAAATCCTACTCCATCCTTTCCAATAGCACCCACTCACACAAGTGCATTGGCTCTCTTTCACCCTTATCACTACACTGCACTGCTCAAGTATGTTGCCATTCCCTTTCTTTTTGCTTTTTAGTTTCTTTGTTTCATGTGTATTCGTTACTTTATTGCTCTCTGTTCTTCAGGCTAGTTTAAATTAGTTCACTTAATTTTCTCTATTCTTTGTTGACATTTTGCTCGTATTTAGGTTTTGATTGTTTAGTTCATTTAGTTTTCGTTTAGTTCATTCCTAGTTTTTTTATTATTTTCCATTTTCCCTCACATGTGATATTGGGTTCACTGACTTATTACTGAATGCTGCGATTCACTAGCTGCAGCGAATCGAAGTCGTTGTAGTGAACCTGATTCTGTTACAGTCACTGTAGCGAGTCAAACTTGCTCTAGCAACTCTATTCTGTTCCCCCTGCTCTACATCTGTTTCTCTGCTACTTTTCTTATCCATCATTCATTATTGCTTCTAAAGCACTTCTTTCTTTTGCATACTCTAGACTACTTTCTCATGCTTGTATTTTTCATTTGTAGGTACTTGGCACCAAAATGTCAGCGCCCTGCCCAGAGCTCCTCGGATGAAGGGGCTGCTTTTCCACCCTCTGTTGACTCATTCAGATTTGTGAACATATTTGCGAAGAGAGCTTTCCAGAGGGCCATGCATAGGAGGCCCTACTTATTCGAGAACCGCATTTTGTATGAAGATATGCAAGAGCACAAACTGCAGGGGGTGTTCGATGATATTAAAGCCCGAGGTTGGGGCTTTCTCTTGGATGCGGCCATGCCACCGGCTAACATCTCATCGTTCATGAGTTCCATGTCAACCTATAGGATAGATCAGCAGATACTTTCTATTTGCGAAGGAGGCAGGCTCCCCTAACTGCTGATAGCATCTGTACCATATTAGCCTTACCCGATGATCCTGAGAAGGGAGAGCCCGATCGTAACGTCCCTAATTTTTCTTAATATAATGTTGCTTTATTATAGTTTTTTTATTTTATTTAGAAAGTATGAGGATTTTGTTTAGGTAAGAAATATTTAGAGATAGTTAAAAAAAAGTCTAAATTAAAATATACAAGACTTAGCATCAAAATGTAAAATATTTAATTATTCTCTTAGATTTTATTAAAATTAGAAAATGCCACTAAATAATAGAAAATAAGCTTATAACATAATTAATTACAGAAAAAGCCAATATAAATCTTAGAAAAGCTTAAAGAGTGTCAAAATTATGATGAAAAAATTATAAATACAATTTAAACATATTTTTTATGATAAATATCAATATTAAGTAAATTTGTATAATATTAGTATAATTACATAAAAAAAAACCTAACCTAGGGTATAAAATAAATATCGAAAAATCCTAGAAAACAACTCTAGGTTACATTAAAATTTTTTAACTAACTTATAATATTAGACAAAGAGGACCACGAAATGGGACTCTTCATTAGACTATGGATAGTGTTAAAAATAATTTTTTGATATTTAATTAATTAATTTTAATTTATTTAAAGCTTAAATAATCTCTTAAGCTTTAAGATAATTTTCCTAAACCTTGATTAATATAACTAATAATCTCATATTAGTTAATTAACATCTAGATCAGCCACTTGGAATAAAAAGAAAAATATGTTTGAAAAATGAATTAAATTGTCAAACTTTCATATCACAATTTTTCAAAAAACCTACCAAATCTTGACTAAAAATTTCAAACATGATGAGCTTGTCCCCTTATCATGTTGGATAGCTCAAAAAATTGACATGGGCTACTGTAAAAAATATATATATTATTTGTAGATAATTAATTATTTTAATTAACTTAAAATATGCCTAATTAAGGTAAAAAAATATATTAAAAATACTAAAAATTATAGACATTTCGTAAAAAAATTATAGATAGCATGTAAATAAGGTAAAAACATGTTAATGAATATTTTATTAATTATCTAGTATATGTAACTTTAAAATAAAATTTTAATATAGAAAATTTTGTCATTTTCATATATTAATCATTTAAGACAACTTGCCACCCACTACAACTTTAATAGAGAAAAGATTCAGACCTAGAGGCTACCAAGATAAAATAAGAATAATTTAAAAATATTTAAATAAATTATTAATTAATTAATTCCTAATAACACTAGTGATAATGTAATATACCAAATAAAATGCAAATAATTATAAAAATATTATATAAATTTCTTGAATCCTTGTATTATATATCTAATAATCTAATGAAGATATTTAAAAATAAATTAAGTCATTTAATAATTAATTAGTTTAATTAAGATTGACTAGTTTAAGTAATTTTGCCTTATTTTGAATAATTGATTATTAAATTCTATGTAACTATATTAAAATTTATTAAATGTCTTTAAATCATGTCATTAACATTTTAGTATGTCTTTAATTGATAATTGAGAATTTATTAAATTATTTAGTATTAGTTTTAATATTTTACTAATGAAACTAACTAAATATGACAAATAAATTATAAAATTAATAATATTTTAATCCTAGACTTTTTCTATAAATAGCACACCTCTAAACACAACTCTACACTTCATTTTTCTGCCCAAAAACTATCAAAACCGTGTAGCTATCATTTCTCTTCATTTACTTCATCTTCTGACCAAAAACACTTATAAAATTTTAGCAAAACACTCCCAAATTATCATCTTTTCTTATCACCATCTATCATCAACGCTTCCCAGCCGTTATACATGAATTTTAGCCCTTAGGAAAGGTTTAGAAAAGTTGAAGAAGTTGCTGGTCTAGCCTTGGTGTAGTAAAGTTTCTAAAGCTCCAAGAACAAGTAGGGGTTTTCTTTCATTTCTAAGCTTCATGTATAATTTTCTTGTATGATGTTATGCTATATGATATTCAAAGCTTATGTGATTGTCTTTAATATCTTTGAATGATTTAAAGATGGTGCCATAAAACACTTAATCTATGTGTATATGATGCATATTTATTTGTCAGCTTGTATGATTGAAAATTATGATTTAAGATCATTTTAAATTTTGATTATGCTTTCTTTAAATGTTTAGATATTGTATGAAGTTGTTTTAATATGTTAAACCATTTATATTTTTGTTTAATAAAGCTTTGTCCACAAGTTATGGAGTTTTAAGGCAATGTAGTTTTGATCTCATTATGTATTTGATCGTGAAACATTTTTATTTATGAAAAGTGCTTTATTTAATCCATTATAATAAATGGATTCTAAACCTTTGAGCATATAATATTTAGCTTGGTTTATGTATTGTATTTCTCTTGGGACCATTAGGACTTAATAAGATATAAAAGACACTAAAATATATTTATATTAATCATGACCTTTGCTATGGACCTATGAATATATGGACATTATCTAGACTATTATGAATCTTTAAGACTCACTTGGACTTGATGGAGACAATTTATATTTAGACTCAAACTATGAACATTGAATTATGGACCCTGGACTATAAATATTTGACTTGATTATACATTTATTAATATTAAGAAATATTGTTTACAAAGATTTAAATATAAGGTCTCATTAGAAACATGACATGTAAACTAGCTAGTTTCTTGCTTGAAGTGATTTTCTAAAGCTTGGGTATATTTTTGGCTATTTCTTTTTATGTTTCTTGAAAGATTTCATGCTCTTTTATTAGCTCAATAATTATATCCTTGTATGCATAAAAATATATTTTTTACCTATGTTGAACATGTGAAGATAATTTACCTATGTATTTTCTAAAGATAGATTTGAAATAATTTTAGGTGTATTTAGGCTTATGGAATTAGTAAAGAAAATGAATTTAATATAATAGTGTGATTCGGTGCTTCAATGATAATTATAAAGAAATATAGTTTTTTTAAGAAATTCTATGTTGTTTGGGCTTTATGTGTAAATATGGAAAATCTTGTGGTTTACATGTGAATATGAAAGAAATTGTGGAAACTCTCTGTAATTTTCATATTTTATGCATATTATATGTACAGTGTAAAATGGATAAATAAATAATTGACACTTCGGGACCTGCCTTGTAGCTGAAAAGGACTTGGTGGATGTTTTAGTGATGCCTTGGGCCCCGCCATGCTAGCGGACAAGGACATGACATTCACTGATCTGACTAAGGGAGCTCTAGCAATAAGAGCTCTCACAGATGCAATATGAAAAAAAAAACCTTGCAGACTATAACCATTAGAAGGGGACGAGATATTAAAAAGGGAGTTTAGAGTACACCCATGATTATTTATTACATTTCTTTTATTGCACTTTTATTATGATTGATATTATGCACTTCCATCTTGCTTGACACTAGTAAAATATAATTTGTGCATCTTGCTACACTCCCGCATTATTCTTAGTATTTTTGGGATGGAATGACACTCTCCTAGAAACATCACCCTACTGGGAGACTTCTCTCACCCTTTTTCTTTGATGTTTCCAGATAGCATGGATCGTCACCAACAGTGAAATGAATGTAGCCTTGGACTTAATTTCTAAATAATCAGATTCTATTATGTGTGCTAGATCGAATCTTTACTATCTATTACTAGACTTTGGTTATGTTGTATTATTATATTAAAGTTTTCCTTCATGTATCTTGAATGTGTAATATGTATTGTACCCTATGAATTGATGTTTGTAGTGTTTTCTATAGATGATGTCTAAACTGTGGGAATTAATGATTAACAAATATTAATATTATGTTAGAGAAGAAACATTCTTTATTATTTAAAAAAATTATTTTTAGGATACTGGAAGAAAGTGTATTACTATGATAATGTAATTTGGAAAAGTTCTGGCTAAGAAAAGACTTGGTATTTAAGCGTGTCCATTGTGACCTACCTCTCTTTCTTGGGAGTCTACCAAATACATGATTTATAATTAATACACATTATTTTAGTATATAACTATGAATAAGAAATAATCATAGCAGTAAAAATTTTTTTTTGCAAATTTCAAGTTACAAATTAGTAGCTAACCATTATAATATGAAAAATTAAGATAAAAGAATTAGATCTTAGTAGGGTGTTACACCGATGACTATCAGCTACTTCTAGATGATATCCTAAATGTCGATTTGGGAGAGATCAAGGATTGACCCACTCACCTAGGGAGTGAGTGGGTCTATAAGCAGCAAAGCATCCTTGTCACTCACCTTACACTGTAGGCCTAGGCCTGGATGTGTGTCCTCTTTTCCTATATCATACCATGCTCCCATGTCTCCAATCTTAGCCTTGACAACACCCTCATCCTTTATTGCCTGGTAGAAGGCAAGAGATTTGATCTTCCATCCAGGATTCTAGACCATATGCCTGAGGCCCATTTTGCTACTATTCAAGCAAGGTTGCCATACCAAGTTCTCATTACCAGGTTGGCTACTGCATGTGGGGTTTAGCAACCTCTTGATGACCTCCTCCACACCATATTTTCTTCTGTTACAATTGCTGGCCTTATGCCAAAGGATGCTGCGGCCAAGAAAAAAGCCAGTGGGTGTCCACCAGCAAATAACCCCTATGGAGCACTGTTAGGTGGGATAGAGGAACTAAAGGTCCAGATGTGGGAGAGACCTCAAGGGCTCAAGCAGAGCCTTCGCCAGCACGTTGCCGAGATTGTTGCTTCTTCTGAGTGTAGGATCATGAGCAGGATAGCCAAGTTGGAGGAGTAGATGTCTGGCGGACTGTAGAAGGATCCAAAGGAATCAGATGCTGATGAGGAGGGCTCAGACTCAGAGGATCCAAATGCAGCGGATTCCAAGGAAGAGACCTCAGATGACTGAGCCAAGTTCTTTCTTACCCCTTTCTACACTATTATGATTGAGACTCTTTTGTAGCACTGTGGATAGTGCTTTGTTTAAGTGTGGAGGGGGGAGATTTACTCTTGTAGGACTTTTCTTTCCCTCTCCTCTATCTTTTATGCTTTCATTTTATTTTTGTCTTACAGTTACATTTACTACTCTCAAACTTTTCCTAGATGCTTTCATGGTACCTTTTTACGTATATGTTTTTGCTTCCATACTTAATTTTGAATTTTCTACGCTTTGTTCACTTTTTCTTTAGTCTTTGATAGGTCATGTGAATAATAATATAAAAAAAAAGGTTAGGAATTTGGTTAGTTAATGATTCAATTCGGTCACACATACCTTTTGCTTCATAGTTAGCACCTGCTTAGAAATTTAGGCATCAATTTCCAATTTAATTAATGATTCAATTTGGTCACATATACCTTTTGATGTTGATTGATTGGTTGGAATTAGCTTGTGGTGATTGCATAATTTCGATCACTCTTATCTGCTTTCTTGGTGTGAATCACTGCTTGTCATTCTTTTTCAAAGCATTTTCGATGCATTTCATGGCATGTGTGTTATTAAGGCATTTTCCTTTTTTTGTTTCTTTTATCTTTAACCACTTGGCCTAAAAAGCCTATCCTCTTGCATACCCTCTTTTGAGCCTTATCACCCATCCTTTGTCTTAAGCAAATCATCTTAACCACAGGTGAAAAACAATGAAAAACACCCAACTTGAGCCTAGGAAACATTGGCAAAGTCGTTGTGCTAGAAACTAAGTGTGTGGGGAGCCTTGTTATCTTAAAGAAATGCTCCATGTGAATAAATGGTGAATTGGTGAAAATTTTGTGTTTACTTTGATTCTTTCTTTAAAAATATAAATCAAAGTGAGAGCCACATTATTAGTCTAATGTAAGACAGAAATATAAAACATGATTAGCAAGCAGAGAGTAACACGGAAATTAAGAACAAGTAACAACAGAGCAATAACCACCATAATAACAGAAATATTTCATTAATAACATAATTAGAAATACATATGTAGTCATACCCTCATAGGGACAGGCAGAGCTTGTAATACAGCGAAAAAGGAAATACAATGGAGACAAGGAAACATAAAGTAACATAAAGTAAACCATCACTACCCGAGTGCACCTATAATGGATAACCTCAAAACAGAAGCAGGTTTATCCAGTCTATGTGTGAGTGTGTGCACTAAGCTTCCCCTAAGACGTTTGCTACTGGAACCCGGGGAAAAGTGGAGTGTAATCGATCCATGGACGCAGGGCAGCAAGAGTGGGTACACGTGAAGATTGAGCATGAGCTCTTCGATAGGGATGCCTCTCGGCTCGCCTAGCAAGCCTCGGCTGTGTAATAGTCTCCTCGCTCACGCCTCGCATGAACTAAGGTGTAGGAGCAGAACTCTCGCTATACATGTGCATCGGCGGGTCCTTGGATGGGTCGTCCTCCGAACTCGGAGACCGAGGCACGTAGTCTTGGAAGTCTCGAGGCATCGAACCACCAGTATACGTCCGCAGAATCCTCTCGTCTTGCGTCCGGACGCGCTCAAAAGCCATCGTATCGTCGTAGGGTGACATCGGGGAGAAACGGTAGCTCTGTACAGGTGTGCAAAGGGGCGTCCAATGAACATAAAGACTCGCATCGTGCACTGCCCCTCAAAATGGTATGATCCATGATCTGGATCAAAGTGAACCTCCCAGGTAGGTGTGTGGACAAAAACCACGAACGTCGCCATCACTCTCTGAAGATGTGACGGAAGAAGGAGAAAGGAGAGAGAAGAGTGAGAATTCTTACTAAAGAATCTCAGTAGGAATCTCCTATCCTAGGGTTACATCGTTCACATCCTCAGGAACCTTGGGTTTATTTATAAAAGAGTGTGCATGCATATAAGATTCAATTTAGGGTTTATAAAACTAATTATCCCAGGTTCATTCCTTTTAGCATGCATATTGATGTTATGAATGCAACATGTTAAGGCATGGACGCGTGGCAATACTTAGGCCTACAAATCAACACATCAAATCATATAAACATAAACCATGTGGCATAAGGGCAATAACTTCCAACTGGAACTTTCATCAGTATATGTGTGACATCATTCATGTAATCTTTAGCAAGGTTGAGGCCACCCCAATAAATAAAAACCTAGGCTATGAGCTCATACCTTAGCTAGTCGTCACTAGCTCTTGCTTATTTATAAATAAGCGAATAAAAATCAAATAACATACCCGACCACTTAACAATACGGGCTAGGGGGCTAGGGGATTCCTCTCTTAGGACATACCCTCTTTGGAACGCTCTACTGGCCTCGAGTACACAGCGAATTGTCCGCTTTGGTAAAGCTCATGTCAGTACCCTCACGGATTTACCTCCTCCTCACTGTAGCAGGAGAAGTACGTCCCAGTGCTTGTCACATAAAAAATCTCCTGGGGGTGCTTGGCCGAACCGGTGTCACCCAGGGTTTTCAGCTCATATGGTACCTCAAAACATTTTTCAACCCTTTTAGGTTTGATGGAAATTCGGCAGCATAACAGCTGTTAAACCGAATTTCCTTCAAATTGAAACTTATGCCACAAGCTAATCACACAACACGTCTCATTTCACTTCCCTACTATGATAAACTCACATCTCAATTAATCAATTCCTCATGCATTATAAACATCTCAACATAGCATTGCATCATATACACATCATAGCATTAACAAATTCTTAAAGCATTATGCATTGACCCTTAAGGTCTTTAACTCACAGTCTAAGTTATAAATCATCAAAACTTAAGCTCTCGGGTACCTATAGGCTCATATCTAAGTATTCCTTACCTCACCCTATGGTCAAGAACATCTCTAAACCTCAAGGATGCAGAATTTAATATCCTAACTTTACGGGTACATAGGAGTCACAACAATGACCCTTTCTAAGTTTGGTTTGCTCCTAAGGCACCAAGATCAAGTCCTAAACCAATTATGAGTCATTCCTACACATTTAAACTAATTTAAAACCATAATTATCAATTCTAAACCTTTCTGGACAAAATCTAGAAAATTCAAACATTAAGGGATCTAAAACTCTCAAATTAATTCTTTTCTAGTTACTAACTTCCCTTATCCTTCACATATGAGTTCTAACATTAATTATACTCAAACATAGTCATATTATCATCATCAAAACAGCATATACAGTGGTCAAACACAGCAAGGCAGAACCGAAATATACATCTCCATAAAAAGGCATAAAACATAATTTCTAAGGCACATACAATACTAGTTTCTCTTGGAACCTTTTTCAAACTTTCAAAACTCATTTATAAAAATTTTATCATCTAAAATCAACAGAATACTTGTGAGGGCAGTAGCTAAATCAATTTCATCTCAAGAGGTACTAAATTAATAAAAATTGGTTCTATACATTCCTTGAACTCATATAAGCTTAAAAAATTATAAAACATAGTTTTCAATACTTGTAACACATAAACCTCCTTAGGGGCTGAAATCTCAAGCTAAAGAAATAAATATTTTCAAGCCTTTGTTTGAGACCATAATGGGCAAGTCTTTGAGCTCTAGGTTCTCTTAAGTGATGACATAAAAATAAACATGCTCATGCACTAGTTTTAGCTTTTCATTAGAAAGTAAAGTGAGAGCATAAAATAAACATGAGGTGCAACTTATTATTATCTTTCGTATATTAAGTGAGGACTTGAAATATAAACGTGACAATGCAAAGCTTGAAACATAAACATGATAATGCAAGTTCATTTATTATCTTGATACTTAGTGATAGCAAGGAAAGTAAATATGATGTGCAAGGCACAAACATAAATATGGATGCAATATTCATTTTAATCTCATCTAGAGCTCTTACAAGACTTTAGAGATACAACCCAACACTTATCTCCTCACAAAGAGAGCTTTAGAGTTCTTGAACCAAGTTCTCAAAGGAACTATGAGGTTCTTGAACATCATCATCAAGCTCAAAAGAAACAAACTTTCAAAGAAACACAAGACTACAAAGAAAAGGAAACCAAAACCGAAATATTAAACGAAAAGAGATAAGGAAACCGAAACCAAAATAGCAAAACAAGTAAAGGTGTTCTTAAGCAAAAAATCACTTTGAGTTAGAAAATAAAGATGAGACTTAAAGAAAGTAAAAGCTCAAGCTCTAGAGATTCCTTTGAGATGAACACATAGTCATCATCTAGGAGCTCTCATCATTGAGCTATCATATATCCATCAAGGCCTCATGGCCGAAAATAAGAAAAGCAAAGCAAAGAAAGTTTCAAAAAAGAAAGTCCAAGGGAAAGCTAGGAAAACTCATTTTCAAGAGAAACAAATTTAGAAAAACACTCCTACCTAGAGCGAAGATGAAAACTTGAACTTTTGAAAGAAAAAGAGATGAATAACTCCTCCAAGGATGTTGATGATGATTCAGCCAAGGGGGTGAGGAAGGTAAGGAGGTGTGTTTTGAGTGAGGTTGTGTTTGAGATGAAGTGTTTGAGAGCTTGGGAGGTGTTTCGAGGCTATGGGGTGGTGTTTGAAGGTTGTGAGATGATGATAAGATGAAGAGATGATGAAGATGGAGATGAAGAACAAGAGAGAACTCTTTTGGAACTTAGAGATAAAAAGAGAGAACACAAGGAAAGCTTAGAAAACTAAAAGTGTGCAAATGAGCTAAAGTGTTTGCATGTGTTTCTAGGCAAGGTATTTATAGAAAATGAAAACAAATGAGAGCTCATGGAGGGGGAGGAGTAACCGTAGCAATGGGAGGGAAAAGAAGAGAAAAATATGTCTTACAAAGTGTCATACAAGCATGGTTTGAGGTATAGAGGTTATGATACAAGGTATGACTTCAAGTAAGGTGATTTGAGTGAGCTTTTCTTTTAATTTTGAATGAAATTGTCTTCTAGAAGCTAGACATGGCTGGAAGTTTTTCAGCCACAAATAAATGAGGAAAATGGTTTATTTCATTTAGTTATTCATTTGGAAAATCAAGCTTGATTGAAAATATGACAAAGTATGGTGTATATGAGTTGGAAGCATGGTCTTAGTGTGTCAAAATTTTGCACATGTGATGGAAATGGGGAGGAGTGGCTTTGGCCAGATTGCAGCAGCCAAGGGGAGAGAAAAATATTCCATGTAATTGGGTGTTAATGATAGGTTTAAGTGTAGGTTAGCTTCGGTACAAGGTTATGAATAATTAAGCTTAAGTTTAGATAACTAAGAATGAGGTTTAGGGATTTTATGACAAGATTAGGAGTGCTCATACATCATTAGAGAGTTTAAAACTCATTTAGGAATAAACAATTGGAAACACAATTCCATGATTTAAGGAATTGGAGAGAGAAAACACTATTTAGGATTCTATGACTAGGAATCTTGAATTTAAAATAGGATTTCAAGTTGTAATTAAGCACTTTTAGGTTCTAATCAAATTTAATAAATTATTTTAACTCAAGATTAATTATGGAAATTAATTAACCTTCGATTAGAGTCTAATATTGCTTAGGTTTGCTTAATCATGCGATTAAGCGTAAAAACACGAAACTATGGGTAAAATCGTAATTTTGCACTAATTTCGCCCGGGACCTCCGGGACCAAAACTAAAGTCATAGAATATATAAAAATGTCTTTTAAAATCATTTGGAGAAGTTTCAGGGTTCATCCGGCACTTGCAAACAGGTAAAACACCGCAGGGGCATTTTGGTCATTTTGACCCGAAAACTCGAAAAACGATATTTTCGATCCCAGAAAGGTACACGAGTTATCTAATCCCCTTCGAGTACTGCCAAATTGGCTTTCCTCGAATTCCGAGCTGAAAATGACCTCAAAAGCATTTTGGTCATTTTTACTCTAGTAGAAAATCAGGGTGTTACACTATATAGTGAAAATAATTATAAAATGACTATTTAATTTAATTTTATACACTGATAGTATGAAATAAATTATTGGTAGATTAAATTTTATTGAATTTCATATTTTCTTGAATTTTTATTGGTATACAGTTAATATAAACTATTTAACTAAATTCTTAAATAATATTAAAAATTAACAATAATTTTTTAATTAAGAATTATTTTTCAAAAAATAAATAATACATGATAAATATTATGTGTAATAAATAATAGTAATAAAAATATAATTATATAAATGAGATTCAAAATATTAAAAATAATTATTATAAATCAATAATTTATTTATTATAGTTAATAGTTAGTTATCTAGCATGATTTGAAATTATTTTGAATTTTGTTTAGTTTATGGTTAAAATTTATTTTACATTGTCAAATGATAAAAATTCCAAAAATTGTTAAGCCATTATGGGTAGTTATAATAGTGGACAATTACCTCGCAAGATTTGACACTTTTTTCAATTTATATTAATTGAATTGTATTTTATGAATTTAATTTGATGTTTTAAGAGTATAAATGAGTTCTATAATGTATTAAAACATATATTGTCAAGTAGTCAAATTAAAGTGACTTACTCCTATATCCACTACTTATTAAAAAGTAATTTAAATAAAATAATTAATTGAATAACAATGTAAAAACTTTTACATTGCCAACGTTCTTATTTTTATATTTTTATTTTTGTAATATTTTATTTTCATATAATATCAAGTATACTAAAAATATATATATCATTTTCTTTTTCTTATAATATTTCCAATATTGTTTTTATCATAACACGTGTAATGAACATAGAAAACATACAAAAATAATATTATTTATGAATCATTTATAGATAATTTCAAAAAATTGATATTTAAAATATTAATTTTTAACAATTATTTTAAAAATTTTATTTTAATAATATAAAATTATATTTTATATGAAATGTTATATTATTCTATCATGTGTTATAAATTTATATATATTAATTTTTATTAATTTATGTATTTTAATGTTTAATTATCATTTATTATTTATAAAATTTATTATTAAATTTATAATTAAATAATTATTTAATTCCATTTAAAATTATCTATCATTTTAATACATAAAAAACAATTATAATAGATAAGTTTATTTAATGCATTGTAGGCATCAAACAACATAAACTTAGTCCATAGAAATTAAATTCATTATTTATTCTATGATTATATTTATTATTAAATATATAATCCATAAAAAGATTTAATGTATTTTACCTTCCTAAACTTTAGATCATGTGCAATTTATACCCTAATTTTCAAACCAAGCATAATGACAACCTAAACTCACCAAACAATGCTAAACATCCTTTTTGTTAAGTTGGCATCTATTTCCTTTTAGATAAGCAAGGTACTAGATCACATAAAATAGAAACTTCAGAGGGTTAAATGCACACAATATAAACATCCAAGGTGTTAGTTTTCACCAAATAGATGGTGAAAATGAATATCAGCTTAATAGAATGGGTATTTTTCACTATTTGGTATGTTTAGAGTGTCACAATGCACTTTGAAGAGTCATGATGTAAATTGTATATGACTTAAAATTCACGGGATAAAATGGATTTAATCCTTTATAAAAATCAAATCATGAAAGAGACTACATCAAACACACCCTTAATGAAATGAGGTGAATTGTCAGTTTTTCAAACAAATAGGGTGGTGTATCATTTCTTATTACCTCATTGGGATAAGTGTATTTTACCTAAAAATTTATCAAGTGAGGTTTGTGTAGGATATCCCATACTACGCTGTTTTTTTTTATGAGAATATATCTATGGGTTGGAACTTGCTTTGTTCCAAAAGTAAGTTAGGATATACTTACTCTATTTAATACTTTTTATGAACATGAAATTTTATTAATTTGACAATTGAATCAAAAGCTCCTACCAAGTAGATTAAACCTATAAACTTTCATACAATATAAAAATAATTTAACATTTCATTATCTTTCCACTTTGGTGTATGATATGTTTTTAAAAAATATAGGTAGTTCTTACCTGTTTCCAAAATAGGAGTCCTTGGCTAATCCTAATAATGGCTAATGGATCTTTGAGTCTCCGATACTGAGGGTATGGGACCTATAAGGATTTTGATGATTTAAGTTAAAAGAGGCTTTACTCAAGAGAGTGATAATTGAGATGTTAGTTACATGGATATTAGCGAGAGCTATTCTTATATAGAGGAGTTTGTTAAGATCTTATCTCGTAGACTTAGGGTAGCAGGTTATCTCTTTAGATATCTTAAAAGAAGATCTCTCCTTTATCTATAACTAAATTATCTTCTTATGTCCCTTAATTTGAGGAGGTTTGGTTGTCACATGCTCGTGGTCTGAGTGATAGGTCTTGACTAATAAGCTCAACTGAGTTATGCACTAGCCTTAACCTTTTGTTGGTCTTCTTGACTTATGATCCCTAGTAGGTATTGTTGTTGACCAATAGGTCACCTGAGACATTGCTCGATCCATGACCCCTAAGCTTGGTTTACTTTGCAAGGCATATTTTGAGCTTGTGTTACTCAAGTCTTATATCCCAACCTATTGGTCATTGTTTTGTTGATATCATTACTTGGTATCTTCTCCAAGACACTTCATTTTCTTTGATGGTTAATTAGGGAAAGCATGCATCTATGAAACACTTCATTAGGTCCAATCATTAAATGTTGATTGAAATCTTCAAATTTTGGCTGTTGCATGCTCTTCTTTCTGCTGTTAAATGTGTATCATTGATTTTGCCAATAGTTTAGACAGGTTTTTAGTGGAGGGAGCTTTTATGAGCCATTGGATTTGCCGAACTGCTCTTATTCTCCCTTAGTTTTTCTTACTTTCATTTCAATTTATAAAAACTTTTGTTTTCTTTGGTTTAGAGAAAAACTTTGCTCTCAAGCCCTTTGAGGGTTTTTTGCATTCCATTTCATTTTCATGAATTTTCTGAGGTACTCTGTTCTTCTTCTTAGTTCTTCGCTAAAGGTGAAGTCTTTGTTTCTTCTTTTTGTTGATATTTGCTTATTCTTGGTTTTCAACGTTTGTGATCATAATGCCATTTTTATGGACTTTTGGCAGGTTCTGTCATTTCTTTCCTTCTTTCTTCTTCTTGTTTATGGTTCTTCTAATGCTTCTTATTACAAGGTATGTAAATGTTTCTTGTATTATTGAATTCTTGTACTGTATTTGGTGAATTTGGAACCCTGGGATAGATTATTGTTAGTGTTGGTTTTTCTACTTTTTCCTACTTTTTTTCTCTTCTCCTTTTTGAGTTTATGTTTTGAGTTCTTGGCCCTATTGACTTTCCTTTGCTTTAGATGTTTGAAGAGAGCTTAGACAGTATTAAGGTTGTCAAGGCCTCATCGCCCAAGGACATTGCCAACCTTTACCTGTCATAACCTAATTTAGAAACATAGCAAACACGTGAGGAACCAACCCCATGAAAGCCCTGGAATGGTATGTTATGCATAAAAACTTCATAACTTTCTAATTAAATAGAATTTAAATAGCATTGGATAAACTTTGCCCATGTTTCATAAACTGATCCATAAACAACATTTAAATAAAACTGTTGCTCCAAAATCAAGTCATAAATCTGATAAACAAAATTACATAATTTCTCAAAAAGACACATGAACTAATATAAATGCATGGTCCATGAATCCTACCTACAAATGCACTAGAGCACTAGCTAAACATAAACTAGACTACACTTTACTAAAGATGTATCTGGAAGGACTCTGGAACAACAACTATATCTCTAAGGGGAAAAAGAAGGTGATTTTCATTTAAAACTCAATGAATTGATTCTCACCGATAGCCAATATGACATAACAAAGGAAGATACGTAAATAATAATATATCAGCCAAAACCAATTCTTTCATAACACATAAATAAAATAATAATGTCAACAATTTCATATATATGATAAGAAAATAATATAAAATTTACTAAGGAATTAAAGGAGAGATAGAATGCTAAATAACATAAAGGTGATGCTCAGTCCCTCGTGAATAAAAGCATCCAATCCAGATTGTAATGGTCCTTTGTGAGTCATATCATTCTTGGACAAAAGGATCTAATTCAGATTGTAATGGTCCCTCATGAATAGCATCCTTCATGGACTAATCTGAGTAAAGGTGACTACCCCTTGTGGGTGATACCTAGGTTAATAAATTGACTATTGTTAATTCATACCTCTATTTCTCTTTAATTCACATCCAAATATCAATCGCAATCATCATCCTAAAGTTTCAAGCTAAAATCTCACTATAGTGCTCTCCATCACTTGTACAATTTATATTCTATTTTCTGAAATAAATACTTTCATCTTAAAATTTATTGAAAACAATTTATAAGGCATACAATTATCAACAATGGTCCCATGTATTTCTAATAGTCATCTATTTTCATGGAAGGTTCTTTCTAACTTGGCATAATTTATAAAGCATGTTGATTGCATAATTAAATTTCTAAATTCATGGATAGTATATAAGATGCATAGAAGCTATTCATAATGGCCAAACTTGAAGTAGTGAGCTTAAATCCACTCACTGAGAGGTGTCAAAAAATGGGTGCCAATATTAAAGCTTCAGAGAGTTAGGATGGTACCAACGTCAGCCATGGGAACAACCAAACCCATAAACGATCACTTCTATATTCTAGGACAGATTTATGGACTCTAAGGGAGCAACAGAACATGAATTTTGTACATGGATACCCATAACCATAAATGTGAAGAATTGAGGAGGACCAATGCAATACACAATTTCTTACCTTAGAGCTTGGAAGAGGAAGAAAATGGTGGAGAATGAGAAAAAAATTGGGTGGTTGAGAGGTTGGCGACTACCAAGTTTCAAATTTTAGAGAGAGACCTGTTTATGTTGTGTTTATATAGGGTTACATGCTCACTGATAGAAACTACATCATTTTGGACGTGTATTAGCATCAAGGGTCTCACTACAGTGAGCCATGCTCACTACCACATGTCTGCCTAACCCTTTTACTTGCTACAGTGAGCTTGCTTGATTCTCTTGCTTTCAGTAACTTGGTATTTATTTTTTAGCAAATCGAGAGTTTCTAGCGTACTTGAAGGTTGTGTTAGGCTTAACCATAGGCATGTGAACCTAAAGTATCACACTACCATTAGGTCAACTCTGAGTTAAGAATGCATATTCTTTATAAACCAATCAGGGTTTAGTGTTTCATTCTCGAAACAAGTACAATCTAACTTAAGGGTATAGTTGAGGTTGCCACATGTAGCCCCTAGGATAGAGTCTGCCACATCCCAAGGACCATGGATAAGGACTCAACCTACTTTTTGTGTATGATGTCCTTTTTGCCACCTTTTCTATTTAGATTCCTTTCTCAGACTTTGCTTGTGATTGTCTGAACTTTATTAACATAGCCTCTACTTAACTTCACCATAATGGTTAGGGCTTGTATCCAAGCTTTTGAGGTGTTGATGGAGTATTTAGAGATTAATCTCTCTTTGGCCATTTTTATTTTCCTTATTATTCCAAGTTAAAATAGTTAACAAGGGGAAATAGCTTTCTTTAAGTGATACCCCCAAGAAAAAGATTTTCAGACCTATTACCTCTTGTTTTAAGAATTTTAAGGACCAATTCTTTAGGATTAGGGTGTCTGGATTTGAATACCACTTCTTCCTTGATTTTGAGGGCAATGCTAGGTTTCCTTTGTACTAGAAGAAATTCCCTTGGTAGAGTCTTTTAGCCTTTCTTCTAACGATCAAGCTGTTTTAGAATATTTTGCTGAGGACTTAACCAACTGCTAGAAAGCCTTATTAAGTATGGAGCTAGTTAAGTGGATCTTAAAAAAGGATGGGGTGATCCAACACATTAGTACGTGCATTCCTAGGTTGCTTTTGATATGATACTGTTGATTTGCCTTACTGCTTCATAGCTCAAATTATGTAAATATTTTATGTATCTTTTCATATTCAATGGCCCCAAAGATGGACCTTGCCTACGTTTAAGTTACTCTTAATAACCACTGAGATAAGGAGAGAAAACCATTGTTTAGGGTTCAAAAACTAACTTCTAGCCTTAATCGCTGGTAGTAAGGTGTTCTAAATGAAAGGTCATGAATGAGCTATCGATGTTGAGGCTTTGCTTGAAGAGCAAACTACAACTAGATCTTCCTCCATGTTGAAGAGGGCGAGGAGTGAGCCACAAGGTGTTTTTCTCCCTTATCACTTTAACAAGAACATTTCCTTATCCTCTTTTTGGAGTTTGGAGTACCCTTTCCAAGATGGTTAAGGGGTTAGGTTGGGCTGGTAAGGCTACAGAGCATGTAATTGTCAATCCTATTTTAGCAGTTCTTTCTTCTATTGATATTGTTGACTTAAGTACTCCTGTTGATGTTACTACTCTAATTGACACTTAGATTTTCTACCTGTACATTTTTCTTGTTGTATTTTGCTACAATTTTGGTAGTTTATGAACAATTTGTAAAATTTGTAATATTACTACCAATCTGGGTAGCTATTGAACAATTTCTATATTTGTATTGGTATCTAGTAGTTATTTCCCTTTTAGCTTTGATCTATTTTGCTTTGATTATGCTACATTGCCTTTGTTTGCATTTTAGCTTTTTAGTTTTTCTTTTGTATTTGCTTTTTTTGTGCATTATTTTTTAACTATTGAGTTTGCTTCTTAGCTATTTGTTGCAGCTTTTGCCTTAATTTCTTTTCTTACAATACTTCCAAGCTATTTAGCTTTCCTTTTAACCTTTAGTTTGCTTATTCCTAAATGGGATTTTTCTCCAAGTTTTGAATTGAATTTTTACCTCGTGCCCCTAATCTACAAGTTAGGGACTTAGGCTACTCATTTTTAGCTTATAAATGTGGGGATTTAATACTACTTGTTTAGGTTTCTAAACATGGGTTCTTACCCTATGCCCCTAATCTACAAACAGAGGACTTGGAATTGCTCATTTATACTTCTAAATCTGATATTTGCCCATACGCCCTCAGCCTACAGGTAGGAATTTAGTACTTGTCGTTTAGGTTTCTAAACATGGGTTTTCACCATACACCCTTAATCTACAAATAAAGGACCTAAAACTACTCATTTAGACTTCTAAATATGGGTTTTTTCCTTTATAATTTTTTGGCTTTGCCTTTGTTTCTTAATTGAGATTGGCTTAATTATATTTGGCATGGTAGTAGCTTGAATATTCAGCTATGGGTCAGATTTTATTCAAGATATATAGTATATACATATAATTTGTTTGAATAAAATATGTGGCAAGTGAATAACTTTACTTGAATAGTGCAAACGACTATAAAAATGAAACAAATGTAAAACTAATTGCCACTGAGCTTATTTCATGCTTGGCGTGTATAGGTCATGCTTTATTAATACCTCATCCATGTAAAAACATTGTAGGAAAACCATCTATGAGAAAAAAGTGAGCACCCATCTATACAATTTTAGGGCTTTTCTAGCTATAATACTTCTTGAGTAAAGGAACATTCCATGTCTAGGCAATTCTCTGCCTATGTGCTCAATGATCATGTAAGCTCTTTTTCCCACTTTGTAGGTAATGCAGAATGGAACTTCCTAATAAGGTGCCAATTTTCTTTCACCTTGGGACTTCCTTTAGTGTTCAATCTTTCTAAGAACTAGATCCTTTCTTCCCCAACTCCTTTAACCATATCTTGCTCAGCTTTCTGAATTTTATTTTCGAGGTTAGCAACATTGGCTAAAATCCTTAGGATTAGCTTTATAAGGTTGATTGGGATGACCACATTGCTTTCATACACTATCCTATAAGGAGTTTCCCTAATAGAGGATTAGGGAGTTGTGTGGTAGTGCTACATTACTGCTGGTAACTCCTCACCCTAAAAGTTTTTTGCATTGTCTAGCCTTTTCTTGAGTTTGGAAAGACAATCTTATTGGCTATCTTAGCTGACCCATTGGTCCAAGGATGCTCTACAAATGAGAATTGTTGAATGATTCCACACTCCTTGCAGAAATCTTCGAATTCTAATCCATGAATTGTGTGGGAATTCCAAACCTGCATATTATTTTCTTCCACACAAACTACCTGACCTTCTTGATTGTAATCCGAGGTATAGGCTCGGTCTCTATCCATTTGGTGAAGTAGTCAATAGATATTATTAAATACTTTAACTAACATGGAGTTAGAGGAAAATGGTTGAGTATGTTAATGCCCTATTTATTGAAAGGCCATTTGATCTTTAAGCAATGCAATTCTTTTGCTAGGGTATACATGAAATCGCTAAACTTTTAGCCTTTATAATATTCTTCATAGTTGGCCAAAAATACCTTGCTCTAAGTATTTTGGAGACCAAAGCTCATTTTCCGATGTGGCTTCCACATTGCCCCTATGGGACTTCATCCATGATTGAGGAAGATAAGGTTGGACCTATACACTTTAGCAATGGTTAGGAATAGCCTTGGCAATATAGCTTCCCAAGTATAATGATGTAGAAGCTTGAGGCTCTCCTTAGCATTTTGGCCTACTTCTCATATTCAGGCTTTTACCTTTTGGAGCTATCTGAGGATGGGGGCTTTTCTATCCTAGATCTATCTCCTTTTAGCTCATTATCTAGTGCTTTTCTTTATTGATGATTGGTTCTTTGAGCTCCTACTAGATAAGAGATCTATTGTTGCTTACCGACTTTATGCTTGCCAACTTTGATAGGATGTTTGCTTAAGTGTTTTGTTCCCGAGTAATATACTCAATATTACATTTATTAAAACTTCTTTTTAGCTTCAGCATATTTTCTAGGTACTTTATCCATTGAGGCTCTTTGGCATGGAATTCTCCTTTCTCCTACCTTACCACTAGCTGTGAATAAGCTCTAATGATAAGCTTTGTCACGTCGATCTCTCATGTGAGTTTGAGGCCTACAACTAAAGCCTCGTACACGGCTTGATTGTTGCCATTCTTGAACATGAACTTGAGGGATTACTCAATTGCTACTGCACTACGATATTCTAGAATGACCCTAGCTCCTCTTCCCTTGTTGTTAGATGACCCCATCCACATATAGTATTCACATATGTTTGGGTTTGGAGCCAGAAGGTGGTAACTCGGCTATGAAGTTAGTTAATACTTATGCTTTGATAGCCCTCTTGACCTATACTAAGTGATGAAATCTAAGATTTCAACTAACCGTGCAATCATTCTTCCTGCAAGTTCAGGCTTTCTCAGCACTTGCTGAATTGGGTTCTTGCTAAAGAAAATGGTATGGTGGCTTTGAAAATAAGGTTTGATTCTCCAAGCTGTGATGGAAAATGCAAAAGCTAGCTACTCTATCTTCTAATATCTTAGCTTAGCCCTTTGTAGAGCCTTGCTAACATAGTAGATCAACTTCTGCTGACCTTTGTCATCTCGATTAAGACCAAGCTTAATGCCCTATTAGTCACAAGTAAATATATCTATAGTGGTTCTCCTACCTTGGGTTTGCTGAGGATCAATGGTTGCGCGAAAGTTTTTTTCAAATCTTAGAAGTACTCTTCATACTCTTTAGTCCATATGAAGTTTGTTTGCTTCTTTAAGAGGTTGAGCATGGGATGAACTCTTTCTGTTGATCTTGACAGGAATCATGAGAGGGCAACTGTCCTCCTGAAAGTTGCTAAATTTCTTTGATAGTGTTCGGGCTCTTCATGTTATGGATTCCCTAGCACTTTTCTACGTTTGCTTCTATTCCTCTTTAGGTCAGTGGAAAAGTAAGGAACTTTCTCGCTTGTACGCTAGAAGCACATTTCTCAACGTTGAGACACATGCTATAAGGTTGGACTTTATCAAATATTTCAGCTAGATTTTAACAATGGACACCCTTTTTAGTAGTCTTTGCTACTATATATATTGTTGACATATAATTCCATGATTCAGTCGATTTGTTCCTTAAACACTTTATTCATCAGCCATTGATGTATTGCCCATGCATTTTTCAACCCAAAAGGGCTTGACTTTGTAACAATATGGTACTCTTGATTTAATTTTAGCCATAATGGGCATACATGTAGCTTTATAGCTTCACCTTTAATCTTCTATCAACAAGCTTGTCAATATTGAAGAGAGGACAAGCATCTTTTAGATATGCTTTATTGAACTCAGGGAAATCGACACACATTCTCCATTTTGCCAAACTCTTTAGGATCATAACCATGTTGGCTATCCATGTGGTAAAATGGACTTCTCTGATGAATCATGCTTTGTGGAGTTTCTGAGTTTTGGCAGCTGCCACCATGGCCTTCTTTGGGCCGAGCTTTCTCTTCTTTTGTGCTATAGGTTTAGAGCCTTGAGATCTATAGCCAATTAATGGCAATTGACTTTGGGATCTATTCTTGGCATATTTTTGAATCCCCAGAAAAAAAGATTAGCATTATCCTTCAAGAAAATATTGACTATTAGACTACATACCATTTGTTACTCACTTTTACAAAAACCACTACCAAATACATGTGATATATCGTTGAAAATTACAGTCATTTTTTCCCATTAAAATTCCAACAGATTTACTGAGGGAAATAGCCTTTGATGAGAAAAATGTAGAAAGCATTAACAAATTGGTATTATTGAGGAATTTTCTGCTACAAATAATAAACTTTTTTTATGATTAAACAATATTAATTACCAAAGGACTTTCACTTGGTAAATAACATGCATATAAAAATTAATAAAAAAAGAATCTACCAGTAAGATATTTTTTTTATTGATTTTTATGCAAAAGTTATTACCTATGGATTTTACCTTGGTAATAATTAAAACTGAAAAACTTAGAAAAAATAGTACCAAGGGAAAATTCCTTGAGAAATATGCTTGAATTTTACTTTTCCTAAATTATTATGGATAGGTTTTTTCAGGATATTCAACTTTCATAATGTTGATGTCTTTAATATTTCATTTTTCACATTACCGACAAATATTTCCTAAATGAGTAATCGTTTGATGTATGCCCTTTTGTGATCAAATTATAGTGAAAATCACTTGGTAATGGAAATTAGTGAAATGGTTCATTATTATCGATAGATTTTCTTTGGTAATTTATTAGTAAGGAACAAAAGTAATCAACTACACACCTTTTTCCTCATTTCTGCAACTCTTACCTATGTCATTTCTCCTGTCACTATCCACCACTACTATCAAACCATGATTGAACTATTAGAAACGGCCATTGACTATTGATAGTGTAGGAACTAAACATTGTTAAGTTAGTTAATAACTGATTTTGTTATAGCTAGATAACTGAATCAGTTATAGCTGGAGCTAGATGAATTGCTTTGCTGTAATGATTAGCTCCTTACTATCTCATGTATATAAAGCTAAGTACTCATGCATTGTAACTTAACTTGAATGAATTGAGTTTCTTACAATCATACGCCTCACCACTCTCTCCTTTTCTTCTCTCTACTCTCTTTACTTCGCTTCATAGCTTGATAGTTTTATGGTATCAAAGCTCAGAATCGATCCATGGCATACTCAATGCCCTCTGGGCACTCCAATTCATTCATTCTTAAGACTTTCTCTCATCCATTGTCCTTCAAACTAGATGAAGAAAAGTTTCTTACATGGAGGCATCAAGCATTCTCAGCAATTAGATTGCACAAGCTGTAGAACCACCTTGACAAAGAAAAAGTTCCAGCAAGGTTCAAATCGGAGGAGGATAAAAAGAGCCCAAATTGAGTCATAGGAGTTCTTGGACTGGGAGCAACAAGATTAGTATCTGGTAACTTGGCTTCTGGCTTCAATGGAGCCCTACTTCACCAATCAGTTGGTAGGTTGTGATCTTGCATATCAAGTTTGGCAAAAGATTGAGACCTATTTTGCCTCCAAAACAAAGTCCAAGGAAAGACAATTAAAGATTTAGTAGAAAGCTATCATGAAGCAAGGATTAACTGCTGTTGATTACTTGTTAAAGCTGAAAAAAGTCACTGATTCATTAGCTGCAGTAGGTGAGCCGATTTTTGAAAACAAAAAGTATATTGAATGCATTTTAGATGGTCTTAATGAGGAATATAGCTCATTCATCACCACAGTAATTTCTAGAGCGGAACCTTTTACTGTTGATAAGCTAGAGGCTATTTTAGTGGCTTAAGAAGAAATCTTTGAGAGGTTCAAGAAGGTTGATCTTGGAACCATACAAGCAAATGTAGCTCACACAACTGAGAATACTCCTTCAGCTGGAAGAGGTTTTAGTGGAAAAAGGATTAGAGGAAGAGGTTTTCATGGTGGAAGAACTTGAGGTAACTCCATAAGGCCACAATGCCAACTTTGTGGCAAAGTGGGACACATTGTATGGCAGTGTTGCCACAAATTCGATCGGTAGTTTCAAAACCCTAATAAAACTACAGTAAGTACACTAGCTCCACCCCTTCCTCTTTCCACAATCCTAGAGAATACATAGCTATTGTAGCTTATATTGAAGACAATGCATGGCACCTGAATTTAGGAGCCACTCATCATCTAACATTTGATGAAGCCAACCTACTGACTAGTGCAGATTTTGAAAGTTCAGATCAAGTAATGGTTGGAAATGGTGCATGTATGCAAATTAAACATCTTGGTAGTACCTTTCTGCACTCAAATAGGTTTAACACTTTCTTTAAATTGTTTAACCTCATGCATGTCCCAAATATAATCAAAAAATTTTTTGGTGTTTCCAAATTTGCCCAAGATAATAATGTCTATTATGAATTCTACCCTGACAAGTTCTATGTTAAATCTCAAGGCACCAGAAAAACAGTTCTTCAAGGCACACTTAGTAGAGATCTCTATAAGTTTGAAGATATATCCACATCTAAGAAGTAACATACACCTTCACTAGATTTTCATTCCTCTTGTAATTCTGTCTCATTCTTACTCTTTGTGGCATAGAAGACTAGGTCATCCCTCATTAAAAATTGTATCTTACGTAATCAAGCAATGTATTCCATCAATGCAATTCAATAAAATTTCCACTGTTTCATCTCTTTGCAATGAATACTATATGGCTAAATCACATGCTCAACCTCATTACCCCTCTGAAACCAAATATGCAACCCCACTGGATCTAGTTTTCTCAGACCTATGGAGACCAACACCTCTAAATAGCAAATCAGGAAAAAGATATTACATATGCTTTGTGGATGCCTACACTAGGTACACTTGCATTTACTTGCTGGAAACAAAATCTCGAGCCTTCCTTGCCTTCTAAAAATACAAAACCATAATAGAACAATTAACAAACCTCAAAATAAAATCACTCCAAATAGATAATGGAAAAGAGTATCTTTCCCATGCCTTTACCAATTACCTTAGCTCAGAAGGAATCACCCATAGACTAACCTGTCCCTACATCCACCAACAAAATGGAAAAGTACAAAGAAAACATAGACATATAATCGAAGCTAGCCTTGCTCTATTAGCCATAGCATCACATCCTCTTTTATATTAGGATGATGCCTTCATTTCAGCCACATACCTCATCAATCGCCTACCATCTCAAACCACACAACACAAGTCACCATATGAACTCATCTTCCATAATAAACCAGACTACACCTTCCTTAAAGTGTTTGGCTGCACATGCTACCCTAATCTCAGGCCTTGTAACTCCAATAAGTTACAATACAGATCCCACAAATGTATATTTGTAACACCCTAATTCTTAATTCTAGAACACATTAGGTTAATCATTAGGTTATTACCTCTTAGTCTCATCATTTTATTAAAATACTTAGCGAAAATTACGGGTAAATTTTTTTTTGAAAATATAAGTGAGAGCCACGTTATTAGTCTAATCGTAAGACAGAAATATAAAACACGATTTAGGAAGCAGAGAGTAACACGGGAATTAAGGACAAGTAACAACAGAGCAATGACCACCATAATAACATAAACATTTCATTAATAACATAATTAGAAATACATATGTAGTCATACCCTTATAGGGACGGGCAGAGCTTGTAATACAGCGAAAAAGGAAATACAACAGAAACAGGGAAACATAAAGCAACATAAAGTGAACCATCACTACCCAAGTGCACCTATAATGGATAACCTCAAAACAAAAGCAGGTTTATCCAGTCTATGCATGAGTGTGTGCACTAAGCCTCCTCTAGGACGTCTACCACTGGAACCCGGGGAATGGTGGAGTGCAACCAATCCATGGACGCAGGGCGACAGGAGTGGGCACACATGAAGACTGAGCGTGAGCTCCTTTATAGGGGCGCCTCTCGGCTCGCCTAGCCAGTCTCGGCTGTGTAACAGTCTCCTCGCTCTCGCCTCTCATGAACTGAGGTGTAGGAGCAAAGCTCTCACTATACATGTGCGTCGGCGAGTCCTCCGATGGGTCATCCTCTGAACTCGGAGACCGAGGCACGTAGTCTTGGAAGTCTCGAGGCATCGAACCACCAGTATACATCCGCAGAATCCTCTCGTCTCGCATCCGGGCACGCTTAAAAACCATCGCATCGTCATAGGGTGACATCAGGGAGAAACGATAGCTCTGTATAGGGTGTGCAAAGGGCCATCCAATGAACATGAAGAATCATACACTACCCCTCAAAATGATATGACCCGTGGTCCGGGTCATAGTGAACCTCCCAGGTCGGCGTGTCGACAAAAACTACGAACGTCGCCATTGCTCTCTAAAGATGTGACAGGAGAAAGAGGAAGGAGAGAAAAGAGTGAGAATTCTTACTAAAGAATCTCAGTAGGAGTCTCCTATCCTAGGATTACATCGTTCACATCCTCAAGAACCTTGGGTTTAATTATAAAAGAGTGTGCATGCATATAAGATTCAATTTAGGATTTATAAAACTAATTATCCAAGGTTCATTCCTTTTAGCATGCATCTTAATGTTATGGATGCAACATGTTAAGACATGGATGCATGGCAATGTTTCAATCAAATATCTTAATGAATCACAACTTTAAAGTGGCATAAAGGGCATATAACTTTCAAGTGGATCATTCCTCAACTTCGTGACATCAATTATGGTACTTTAGCATAATAAGGCCACCCTAAAATAACTAGGTTATGAGCTCATACCTCAGCTAGTCGTCACTAGCTCTTGCTTATTATCTGAATAAGCGAAACATAATAAAATAATCCCGACTATGCAAGTACAGGTAGGGGGCAGGGATCACCTCTCTTAGGATATACCCTCTTTGAAACGCATTAAGCCACAGCAATTTGTCCGCTTTGGTAGGCTGCATCTACTCATACCCTCACGGATTTGTCTCCCCTGGGGGTGCTCAGTCGAACCGGTATCACCCAGGAAAGTGCGTCTTAGTGCTTTGTCACATAAAAATCTCCTAGGGGTGCTCGGCTGAACCGGTGTCACCCAGGGTTTTCAACTCATATGGTACTTTAAAATATTTCTTCAACCCTTTAAGGTTTGATGGAAATTCAACAGCATAACAGCTGTTAAACCGAATTTCCTCCAAACCAAAACTTATGCCATAAGCTAATCACACAACATATTCCTCATTTAAATCTCATGCTATGATAAACTCATATCTCAAACAATCATTTCCTCATGCATCATAAACATCTCAACATATTATTGCATCATATAAACATCATAGCATTAACAATTTCTTAATATCTTATGCATTGACCCTTAAGGTCCTTAACTCACAGTCTAAGTTATAAATCATCAAAACTTAAACTCTCGGGTACCTATAGGCTTATATCTAAGTATTCCTCACTTCACATTATGGTCAAGAACATCTCTAAACCTCTAAGATGCATAATCTAAAATCCTAATTTTACGGGTACCTAGGAGTCACAACAATGACCCTTTCTAAGTCTGGTTTGTTCCTAAGGCACCAAGATCAAGTCCTAAACCATTTATGAGTCATTCCTACACATTTAAACTAATTTAAAACCATAATTATCAATTCTAAATATTGCTGGACAGAATCCAGAAAAATCAAATATTAAGGGATCTAAAACTCTCAAATTAATTCTTTTCTAGTTACTAACTTCTCTTATCTTTCACATATGAGTTTTAACATTAATTATACTCAAACATAATCATATTATCATCATCAAAACAGCATATACAGTGACCAAACATAGCAAGGTAGAACCGAAACATACATCTCCATAAAAAGTATAGAACTTGGTTTTTAAAACACATAACACCCTAGTTTCTCTTGGAACCTTTTCAAGACTTTCAAAAATCATTTATAAACATTTTTATCATCTAAGATCATCAAAATATTTGTAAGGGCAGTAGCTAAATCAATTTCATCTCAAGAGGTCCTAAATTAATAAAACTTGGTTCTATACATTCCTTGGACTCATATAAACTTGGAAAAATAAGTCTTTGAGCTCTAGGTTCTCTTAAGTGATGACATAAAAATAAACATGCTCATGCACTAGTTTTAGCTTTTCATTAGAAAGTAAAGTGAGAGCATAAAATAAACATGAGATGCAACTTATTATTATCTTGGGTGTGTTAAGTGAGGACTTGAAATATAAACATGATAATGCAAAGCTTGAAACATAAACATGATAATGCAAGTTCATTTATTATATTGATACTTAGTGATAGCAAGGAAAGTAAATATGATGTGCAAGGCATAAACATAAACATAGATGCAATATTCATTTTAATCTCATCTAGAGCTCTTACAAGACTTTAGAGATACAACCCAACACTCATCTCATCACAAAGAGAGCTTTAGAGTTCTTGAACCAAGTTCTCAAAGGAACTATGAGGTTCTTGAACATCATCATCAAGCTCAAAAGAAACAAATCTTAAAAGGAACATAAAATCTCAAAGAAAAGGAAATAAGGAAAGCGAAATGAAAAACAAGAAAAAGTAAAGGTGTTCTTGAGCAAAAATCATTTTGAGTTAGTAAACAAAGGTGAGACTTAAAAAAAGTAAAAGCTCAAGCTCTAGAGGTTCCTTTAAGATGAACACATAGTCATCATCTAGGAGCTCTCATCATTTAGCCATCATATACTCATCAAGGCCAAGAGGCCGAAACTCAAGGGAAAAGAAAACAAGAAAGTTTCAAAAAGAAAATCCAAGAGAAAGCTAGAAAAACTCATTTTCAAGAGAAACAAATTTAGAAAAACACTCCTACCTAGAGTGAAGATGAAAAGCTTGAACTTTGAAAAGGAAAACAAGATGAAGAACTCCTCCTTGAGGGCAAGATGGCTTCGGCCAACGCAAAGAGGGAGGGAAGGAGATGTGTTTTGAGTGAGGTTGTGTTTGAGATGAGGTGTTTGAGAGGTTTGATGATGGTTCAAGGCTATGGGGTGGTGTTTGAAGGTTATGAGATGATGATAAGATGAAGAGATGATGAAGATAAAGATGAAGAACAAGAGAGAACTCTCTTGGAACTTAGAGAGAAAAAGAGAGAACACAAGGAAAGCTTAGAAAACTAAAAGTGTGTAAATGAGCTAAAGTGTTTGCATGTGTTTCTAGGCAAGGTATTTATAGAAAATGAAAATAAATGAGAGCTCATGGAGGGGGAAGGCTGGCCGTAGCTTTTAGGAGGGAAGGAAGAGAAAAATATCTCTTACACAAGGTCATTTAAGCATGGTTTGAAGTATGGAAGTTATGATACAAGGCATGGCTTCAAGTAAGGTGATTTGAGTGAGCTTTTCTTTTAATTTTGAATGAAATTAGTCTTCTAGAAGCTAGACATGACTGGAAGTTTTTCAGCCACAAAAAAATGAGGGAAATGGTTTATTTCATTTAGTTATTCATTTGGAAAATCAAGCTTGATTGAAAATATGACAAGGTATGGTGAGTATGACTTCAGGTATGGCTTTGGAGTGTCAAAAATTAGAGCATGTGATGTATATGGAGGGGGAGTGGCTTCGACCAGACCAGTGGCAGCAGAGAGGGAGAGAAATTTGATCATCTAATTGTGTGCTAATGATAGGTTGAAGTATGTATTAGCTTAGGTACAAAGTTAGGAATAATTAAGCTTAAATTTAGGTGACTAAGAATGAGGTTTAGGGATTTTATATCAAGATTAGGAGTGCTCATACATCATTAGAGAGTTTAAAACTCATTTCGGAATAAACAATTGGAAACACAATTCCATGATTTAAGGAATTTGAGAGAGAAAACACTATTCAAGATTCCATGACTAGGAATCTTGAATTTAAAATAGGATTTCAAGTTGTAATTAAGTATTTTTAGGTTCTAATCAACTTTAATAAATTATTTTGACTCAAGATTAATTATGTAAATTAATTAACCTTCGATTAGAGCCTAATATTGCTTAGGTTTGCTTAATCACGCTATTAAGCGTAAAAACACGAAACTAAGGGCAAAATCATAATTTTACACTAATTTCACCCGGGACCTCCGGGACCAAAACTAAAGTCACAAACTACATAAAAACGCCTTTTAAAACCATCTGGAGAAGTTTCGGGTTCATCCGGCACTTGCAAACGAGTAAAACACCACAGGGGCGTTTTGGTCATTTTGAGCTGAAAACTCGAAAAATGAGATTTTCGATCCCGGAAAGGTACACGAGTCATCTAATCCCCTTCCAACATTGAGTTTGCCCTTCGAGTACTGCCAAATCGGCTTTTCTCGAATTCCGGGCCAAAAATGACCTCAGGGACATTTTGGTCATTTTCACTCTAACAGAAAATCGAGGCGTTACAATATTCCTAGGTTATGCCCCACACCACAAACGCTATAAGTCCCTATCTCCATTTGGCAGGACATATATTTCAACTGATGTGGTTTTTAATGAGACTGAATTCCCTTACTTTACCTTATTTCCCTCAAACAAGAAATCTAAAAACTCCCCTTTAACACCTACAAGACCAGTCAACCCACCAACCCCCATACAAAATTCTAATAACACACCTCAGACCTACATAAATCAACTTGTCCTTGGTCATATCAGCATCCCTACATACAGTCCTGTACCTATAACCTCTAGGTCCAGCCTTATACACACTTCACTACACCTCACACACATTACCAATGATGTTGAATTGCTTACATGCACTATATCAAATCAATTACCTGCTGTAACATCTAATGATGCTGCTAGTTCAGTAAATACAGACCCTACAGGTACCTCCCTTGCAATAGAAATTGTGTTGCCTTTTACAGGTTCCACATTAGTCCATACTACTAATGCTCATCCTATGCAAAACAAAAAGTCCAAAAATGGGGTTTTCAAACCTAAAACATATGCTGCAGCAGTCACTGGACCTATCACTAATCTAATTGAAACTGAACCTACTAATGTTAACATAGCCTTAAAGTGTGCCCACTGGAAACAGGCAATGTGGGAAGAATTCAATGCCTTGCTGAAAAACAAACCCTAAGACTTGGTTCAACTTCCTCCTAACACAAAAGCTATAGGGTGCAAGTGGGTATTCAAAATCAAGAGGAATCCAAATGGCATTATCAACGAATACAAGGCTAGACTTCCAGCCAAAGGGTTCCATCAAAGAGAAGGACTTGACTTTAAAGATGTGTTTAGTCTAGTTATAAGGCCATCTACTGTTAGAATCATGCTCACGATTGCTCTTTCTAAAGGGTGGAAAATAAGACAATTTGACTTTAATAATGCATTTCTAAATGGGGATCTAGTTGAGCATGTTTTCATGATCGAACCTGAAGGGTTCTCTACTGGACAAACTATGGTCTGCAAGCTCAAAAAGGCCCTTTATGGTCTCAAACAGGCCCCAAGGGCCTAGTATTCCAAGCTAAGTTCTACACTGCAGCAATTTGGCTTCACTAACACCAAGTCAGATTCCCTTTATTCACCATATTTGGCTCTTCAACTATATATGTCTTAGTGTATATCGATGACATTCTAGTCACAGGTGACAATGCTAAAGAAATTACAGCACTAATATAGTAGCTAAATGCAGTGTTTAGATTAAAAGACTTGGGAAAGATGCATTACTTTCTAGGCATTGAAGCAATCAAAACATCCCCAGGCACCATTCACTTATCCTAAAAGAAATATGTCTTAGACCTCTTCCAGAAAGCAGGCATGTCCTTAGCAAAAGCCATACTAATCCTTATGATCTCTTCCCAAAAGCTCTCAACAAATGGTGATGGGGCTTTCTCAAACCCTTCCTTGTATAGATCAATAGTTGGAGGACTCCAGTATGTGACAATAACCAGGCCAAACATCTCTTATGTAGTCAACAAGGCATCCAGTTTATGCATAAACCCCTTGACATGCACTAGAAAGCTGTAAAAAGAATACTTAGGTATCTACTAGGCACATTGGAACACGGGCTTGTGTTCCACAAATGTCAAGTACTAAGGTTATTTGCATTTTATGATTCGGATTGGGGATCAGATGTAGATGACGGGAAGTCCACAACTAGCTTCTGCACATACCTTGGTTCAAATTTAGTTACCTGGTCTAGCAAGAAACAGGTTGTAGTCTCTGGATCAAGTACTGAAGCTAAGTTTAGAAGCCTTGTAGCAGCACTGGCAGACTTAATATGGATCCAGTCTCTCCTTCATGAACTCAAAATTCCACTTGCAGTACCTCCATCCATCTTCTATGACAACAGTAGTGCTATTATGCTTGCAGCAAATCCAGTTATGCATAATAGGACCAAGCACTTTGAGCTTGATCTCTATTTTGTCCGAGACTATGTCATACAGAAGAAGGTTTTTGTCTCTCACATTCCTAGTATTGATCTCTATTTTTGTCTCTGAGCATCTTCCTTCCTTAAGTTCAGAAGCAAACTCAGAGTGTCCCCTTCTCCACCCTTGAGTTTGAGGGGGGATGATAGAGCAGGAACTAAATGCTGTTAAGTTAGTTAATAACTGATTCTATTATAGCTAGATAACTGAATCAGTTATAGCTAGAGCTAGATGAATTGCTTTGATGTAATGATTAGCTCCCTACTATCTCATGTATATAAAGCTCAGTACTCATGTGTTGAATTAATTGAGTTTCTTACAATCACACGCCTCACTACTCTTTCCCTTCCTTCTCTCTGCTATCTTTACTTTGGTTCATAGTGTGATACCTTTAACTATATATCATTTTTTTTCATTTGGTATATTTGACTTTCCATTTCTTTGCTCAAAATTGTTGGTTTTAAACTTCGTTTAACTTCAATATATTTTTCAGCCTATATGTTTCGGTCTTTATCTTTCAAGTCTTTAATTACATTTAACATTTACATTCAGTTTTTATTTTCTTTCCCTTTACTTGATTTGTCTTTACGTTTCAGCACTTCAAACCTTCTTTAATTTATCGCATTTCCTTTACATACTTTCTTTTGCTATTTCTCTATTTGTGTTCTAATTTGCTATATCCACCTACTAAGTGTTTTCTTTAACAATTGAGGAATTTGTAGTTGAGAGATAGATTCCCCTTCTGATTGTAATCGTCATATATTTGAGATCATTAGCGTTATGTGGTAGAACTCATCAATTCATTTTTCCAATAGCTTTTTTCATTTCTTAAAATAGTGACACCGGCTATTTTCCCTAATGATCGAACACGATAGTCCATTGTTTCAAATTACAGTTGGAGGTGAGATTGTTGCCATTGCAAATAATGTGTCATTGTAATGCGCATTGTGGTTGATGCTATATGAATTTTTCTTTTTTCTACAACTTGAAATGGAACTTGTTACAATATCTTGTAGGACACTGTAGCTCTAATGCGGTCCCATTGCAGCTTGATGAGCTTAAGTTGTGGCAGATATTCCTGCGATTTGGTGACATGATGCAACGGCTACACCATGTAGTTGCGCCGCGCCGATGATAACAACTGTAATATTGTATTCGCTTCACGTGATGTTGTCTGAAATTTAAATCCATGAATGATAGCCACTAATCTGTCCGTGAGGAAGTGGCCATGTCTTCTCTCCCCCGCCGGTTTACTGCCTTCCTGGATATCACTCCAACTACTCATGCAGTTGCTATAGAGAATTATAAAAGGAATTGCAAGTGCATATCTGCTTGCCCCTGAATTAGATATTGAAATTCCACCCCATCTCGGAAATTTATTTAGTTTCTTTTCCAGTTTAGGTTCTCTCTCTTTCTCCCAACACATCAATGTTGCCTTGGCTCAATCTTATTGGCCGACATCCTTACCCACCACTATCTATCTCTATCTAGAACAAGTCAAAGTAGCCCACAAGGCAGAGAGAGAGAGAGAAAGGTCGATCTAGAGAGAGAGTGGAACTTCCATAGTATGATAGCATCCAAGATCCTAAACTAGGATATGAACTCTGACACCGTTAGTCCCTCTAATCACCGCTTCATGGCCCACGTGTCAATATCATATTCACCTCACATATCTGAGTAGATACGCATGTTTTACATTACTTCAACCTCTTCTCTAACGAATGTCACCGCTTGCCAGGATGGCAATTTCGTGAATAAAGTCAACACAAGGAGAAGTTGAGGAAGACATATCTGGGAGGACCTTAGCTCATGGCTGATGCTAATTTGCTAATGCATGTGATCGATGTTCGCGGATGGGAGAGAGAGAGAGCTAAACAATATGTGAAAACAAGTTGTTACCATTAATTATTATTCCACACTTCACACTTGGCTTGTTCGAAATGGCATTGTAGTGTTATGACATGAGGGATTCAACATTGAATATAATAAACTTTCAGGTGTGGGAATAAACTTTCAGGTGAAGTATCGGGTTTGCGTCCCCACCATTACGTGTTGATGATGATGAACAATTGTTTAGGATGTGTGCGTGATTGACGTTGAAATCTATAATTGTATATTGGTTTTCTTTCTTTGGAGAGATCTGGGTGAATCTTACTAACTACGAGAGAGAGGGAGAGCGTGAGTGCTTTTTTGAGCTTGTAATCTCCCACTTAAAAAGCACAGTAATCATAATCATAATGGCTTATAGTAAATATTTTATAAAAAGGACAAAAGCCGTCTTCGATTCTAAAGTCTTCATCACAACTCCTAATATGACCCACCTTGTCCCCTCTTTCTCATATCTGTGATCTATTCAAAGCCCTCCTTATTAGTCAAATTTTCCCATGTCAGAAAAAAATATCTTTGTTAATCCCCATGATGTGGGCTATTTTTCTTGCGAAAGTTTATATTCTTTTCCCACCGTTGGATCCGACAATCACTCCTCATCTGCATAACTCCAAGTGACAAATCTATTCAATTACTCTTTCATCTCATTTGTTCAAAGGGAAAAAAAGAGAGCATAAATTAAGATAATAATAAATCAATCTCAGGGGTGATAAAAAGTTGTATATGTCGAACAAATTATCCCTATTAATATTGAAAAAAATAAAGGCTTTTTAGATAACACATAGACAGATGTTAAAAAAAAAAAAAAACTTTGTACATGAAGTGAAAGAGGAAGGGAGTAATTACTTACCTATGCTTGTAGTTACGTACTATGACATGGGTAAATGAACGGTAAAGAGCTATTAAATCATGACCGCCAATCGTCCATATGTAGCACGAGTTTTTGGGGCTTCCATTATCTTACTTTTTCATTTTTAAATAAAAACTTAATTGACTAGAATAATCTTTTATATATTTTGATTCCCGTCTAAATTTTTGTTATCATCTCATTGAATCTATTTAATTATATTAATAACTATATAAATATTAAAGGATAACCTAAACACGTTAACATTTAGAAACGTAGAACTTTTTTATATTAATATTAAGATTTAAATATGTTTTTATCCACATAAATATAAATTAGTTTGATTTTAGTTTTTCATATTCTTTTTTGACTTTTGATAATTTTTCTTCTAATATTATGTTTTTGGTCATTGCACTATATATTTAGGTCCACAAAAGTAGTTTAAGATATATATATATTAAAAAATTTATCTTTTGTCATTATAAATAAATTTTAAAATCTTCTTTTGATATTTATAAATATTACTTAATATATTACACATTAATGATAGGGACCAAAACCATAATCTTAGAAAAATGAGAGACTTAAAACTAACAAAAAACTTTAAAGGGATTAAACCAAGACAACTATATTATAAATATTTAAAAATATTTAAGCCTAATATTAATAATGTATTAAAATTAATTTCTTTTAATAAACTTTATAACCTTGATTTCTACTATTTCTTTTTCAACTTGGGTGTCTATTATGATTCCTTGTCAACTTGTGTGTAAACACAATGCAGGATGAATATCGGTTATAATGGTCATTTCATTAATCTTTTTAAGTGGGCCCCAGTGATTAACTGCCATAGAACATGGGTTTACCGTAAGCATCAATAATAATTGAGACATTTTTTTAGTACAACTTTAATATATCATATACTGACATTTATAATAAAAGTGAGTTCACCAACTTTATTCAATATATTTTCATTTATATATGAGTTTCACTAATTTTTTGTATGTCTAAAACTGATTCCATAGAACTGTGCCTAAATAAAAAAATTTCTAATAACAGTAGCGCATGTTGATTTCTGACTCACATTAGGATCTCCATCAACAAGTTTAGAAAAAAAGAAAGAAAACGGTCTAATGTACTGCTAAACCTAACAACCTTTTTACTTTATTATGTGGATCCAATGATTTTGCCCTTGGGTCTTTCTCAGTAGTCTTGGCCTCCTGATGAGAAGGTTAGGAAAACCAGGGGTGGGAACACTTTAGTCTCACTATGGGGCTCAAGGAATCACACTCGCACTCACACAGAAGAAAACATGTACACTGAATTGACAATCTCCTATAAATGTGTGTAGTCATCAAGGTTAAAAGAAGCTCATGTATAGATACCAGTTGTTGTTGTTGGGACCAGCGGTGGCCACGCATAACACTTGTAGTAAAATTTTTTGGCTTCATCCTTTTCGTTACTTGTCTGTTGTCTCCCACAAATGGCCTTAAAATAATTGCCATAAATGCTCCACTTTTCTTAGTTTGTGTTAGGTTGTTTGACAATGGGAACAAAATTCTAAGTCTTATTCAGGCCATCTGGCGCAGTGACATTGGTCCAAACTACTATTCGTGATTCATGCATCGACCTAAAACTGTGAACCCATCTTCCACTGGATTTTGTTAAATTAGGTTGTCTTGCAGGGTAGGTAGAGTCCTGTTAGAATTAGGGTTTAAAGGTCACCCAAAAACCTGGCATGGTAGTTTAGGGCTAGGATTATGTATACAGCATAGCGATTAATCACCAAGTTGATACCTTCTTCCTCTCTTCAACAAAGCATATACAAGCAGTTGGGACAAATAACATGCATTGATTAAAAGACAGGTTGAATTTCTTAAGTGAAAAGGTCTAAGAAAAGGGGAAACCAAAGAGTAGAAGATGAGACGACTTGCTTAAGAGAAAAGATGTAACAAGCAAACGAGAAAAATGGGAGAAGTGGGTTCTAGGAATAGTTTGAAAATGGTTAGACAAGAACTCAAGGATTTCTCCACTGATGTAGGGTGATAACACATGGGAAGGTACATCTGATTGGCTCCGCTTTGTTTGAACAGACATAGGTCGGTCCCACCCACATTGGGACCACATGGACAAGTTTTGTAGCGCTTGCCCACATCACATCGACATTTAACTCCTCGGCTTGAATATAAGTTAGGATGGCGAGAGAATTTTCCAATAAAACAACTGTCTTCCTAAACAGCATTTATTTATTTCTTCTTTTCGTTTGATTATAATTTTCTCTACATTTTTTAATCTTGCTGGAATGGTTTCCACCATCAATTTAAGAAAAGCACTTTTAGAAGGCATTAATCATGCTTTCTTTTGTTGTTGAATGAAGTGATGCCAATATTATCATTTAAGATTGCCCAAATCGTGATTATGGCCCACCAAAGTTGTGCTTATCAAGGTGAATTAACCAATGAGACAATAAATCGCAATATTTAATCAGTGATTATTAAGAGACATGATCCTATCATACTAGAAGCCCATTAACTTTTTAATGGTCTTTAATTTGTTCCTTTTCGCAACCATTACTTTGGAAGCATCCAAAAAGGATAAAAAGATAGCCCCCAATGTGACTTAGTTTTCAAGTTGGAAATCCTTTCCAAGGATATGTTCAAAGAACTTTTTAAGCACTCACCCAAACAATGTGGGTGTGACTCAATTATGCCCTTGATGTACTCCAAGTCACACTACCTACTTCATTTAAAAACCAAATTGGTGGATGTATTGTGGGGTGGGGTTTGCTTTAAGTCATGTGAAGTGTCTCTCTTTTTTCTCTCTCTTATACTAAGCCTAGATTGTAGTCCAGAATGTCCACATTTTATGACTAAGAACACAAGCAATTCTAAAATCCCTTGTGCCTTTTATGAGTTTAAAATACCAGTTTGGAAGCTCCCGTGAATGGAGTTCTATGGAAGGAAAAGGGGCTTTGGTCAATCAATACGACAAAAACAAGTGGATGGTTTGCTGATAAAGTGAGGGACATTTAGCCGGCTATTCAAATGCAATATGGCACCCACACAACATATAACCCAAACACTTCCATACTTGGGGAACATTTGCACATGACTTGACAAAATCCAATACCCGTCTTCTATATATAAACAAAAATCGAAGTATTCTTATTGGTTGCAATCAGTGTAGTTCTGTTTGGATGGAATAGAGTTAATGCCACATGGGCGCTAAACTGTTCGCAGGTATATCCAGATTTAATTCATTGACCTGCACTCTCTTACCACTTCACCCAACTTTGGCTGTTCTTGTTTTCACTTCCCATTAAACTATTCCAATTTCGGCTGTTTCAGCTGATCTCCTATTCAATTAGTGTCAAAGTCTATAATTGGAAATAGGTTTTGGCAATTAACTAATAAGCCTGGATTCTCAATGTTTTTCCAGCTACTAGGATAACTGTGCCTTTTTCGGCCCATGCTAAAGTTTTTGTTTAGTATTATTACTTGATATATAGGACAATATTTACTTTACTGAAATTGTCATCTTTTGGTAAGACGAAATATAATTTATATCCCTAATAGTAATATTTATAAAATAAAATACTAATAATCAAATCATTTGTATGCATAGGAAGGTAACTGTACGCTCGAATATTCTTACTGAATATGAACAGTATCTTTCAATATATGACAACAAGTTTTGCTATATGGATTCATATGCTTCATTATATTTTCTCATTTTCTTTTTTTGTTTTCTGTTTCAATTGCAGCCTGACTAGGGCACTGGACACGCACAAAATGAAATATGATGATCATGCAAACATAATTATAGTCGTAAATGCATATATCAAGGGTGTGGTTTCAAGTTTGATTTTGGAGAGAAGATAGAGAATGAGAGAGATTTGTAGAATAAAATTTTGAAAGTTTAATTCAACCTCTAAACATCAAACTCACAGGCATATACTAAAGATCCAATTATTCATGAAGGTATCAGAAACAGATCTAGAGAAAATCTGAGAAACTCTCTGTGAGAGAAAAGCAAAGAAAGCTAGGACTGACTAGAAATGATTATTGCCTCGTTGAATGAATACTGAGAGAATACATTCAAGAGTTTATATACAAGTCTATTAGAGCATGTGCTACATGTGCACTAATGTTAAATATGTTATAACAACTTAACAAAGCTTAACTATTTTAACAAAATGAGAGCCAAACTCTATCTACTCTAACTAACTTGTGAAATTTGTCATCCCCTTGCAAACTTAGAGACAAACGAAGTGACTCTAAGTTTGATTATGAACTTGTGAACCAAAGCAGCAAATAAGGGCTTTGTAAGGATATCTACTACTTGGTCTTCAGCTGGTACATGTGAGACAAACACTCTCTTTTGAACTACTTGATCTTTTACAAAATAGAGATCTAATTTGAAATGAATTGTTCTACAGTGGAGGACTAGGTTAGTAGCAAGTAAGACTGTGTTGAGGTTGTCATAGTAGATAGAAGGAGGTTGAACACATGAAACATGGAATGCATATAGTAGAGATTGGATCTTGGTAACTTTAGCTAGTGCAACAACCATACTTTGAAATTCAACATCAGTACTCGATCTGGAAACAACATTCTACTTTTTACTGAGCCATGAGATCAAGTTGGAGCCTAAGAAGATGCAAATAAATTTGTGGATTTCCTGTGATAAATGGTTGAAGGTATTTGAATCACAAAAGGTTAATAATTTGAGGGGAGAATTCTTATGCAATAGCAGCCCTTGAGACATAGTGCTTGCAAGGTATCTTAGGATTCTTTTTCCATTGCTCATTAATTGAAGAGTGCATGATTGACTGACCTTGTTTACAACAAAATGAAAGTCAGGCCTAGTTAGAGTAGCATATTGTAAGCCTCTTACTAGTGATCTGTAAAAGGAAGGATCAGAAAAGGAAGAACCAATGGCAAGGAGCTTTAGGTTGCTGGCCATTGGTGTAGGCATTGCTTTTGCACCTTCCATGTTAGCCTTTTTGAGTAATTCAAACATATTTCGTCTGATTTAGCAACATATTGACATCGGCTATTCTAATTGCCTGAATTCCAAGAAAGTAACTCATTTCCCAAGGTCTTTGAGTTCAAATGCCTAATTTAGTTGGCTGATCAAAGCAGAAATCTCATTTGAATTATCTCTAGTGATCAAGTGTCATCGAGATACACTATGATAATTGTTGTGGAAGTCGGATAAAACTTGTAAATAGAAAGCTATCTGATTTGGTGTTAGTAAAACCAGATGTATGTAAGGTAAAGGTGACCTTTAGGAGCAAACTCTAGGTTATTGCTTCAATCCATACAAAGCTTTGGTGAGTTTCCAAACTTGAGAGGTATTGGTTGAGGAGAAACCTTTAGGTTGAAACATGAACATGTCTCCATGTAGATCTCCATTAAGAAAAGCATTATTGAAGTCAAATGATCTCACTTTCCACCCTTTAGACAAGGCAATAGTGAGGATAATTTGGATGGTTGCTAGCTTTATTATAAGATTGAAAATATGATCATAGTCAATGACCTTCTTTTGATGAAAGTTCTTAGCTACTAACCTTGCTTGTATTTCTGGATTAAGCCATCAAGGTGTCTTTTTATCCTAAAAACCTACTTATACCTAATTGGTTTCACATTAAGGGAGTAGAGGTAAAATACCAGGTGTTGTTTCTTATCAAAGCATCATACTTCTCTTGCATAGCCTTCTTCCAATGAGGAGAAGTGAGGGCCTACTGCATACTCTGAGGTTCACAGGATACCAAATTAGAGGGTGAAGACATGAGAGCTGCTACATAAGACTTAGGTTTGAAAATCCTTGACTTGGCCTTTGTTGTCATGGTATGATCATTCACTGGTATAATTCCAGTATGTTTAGTATAACAAGAGGAGCTAGAATTGGAGGATAGATCTAAACTATTGTAGCAGGTATAGTAGTAAGAGTTGGTGTAGCAGATTTATTGTGTTCAGCAGTATGACCTGAAAACTGATCACTAGATAAAAATTCAAAAGTACCATCAGTTGGATGATAAGATTCAGTTACAACAGGTTAATTAGGTGCATTGGTAACTGAATTTGGAGTGATATGGGAAGAGGAAGGTTGTTTAATTATAGATGAGTAGGATGCTATGGATAGTACTGTAGGCTGAAAAATTATAATGTTTGAGTTATGATAAGGTTGGAAACAAATCTGTATAGGGAAAGGAATGTTCATCAAAGATGACATTTTTGGAGAGAAACACTTTCTTAAGGGGGACAGACACTTGTAACCTTTGTGATTGGGAGCATAACTTATGAACATACATTTTTGAGTTTAGAAGTCAAATTTGTGTTGATTATAAGGTTTAAGGTTTGGAAAACAAGCATAGCCAAATGTTTTAAGGAAAGGATAATCTAGTTTATGAGCATAGGTTATTTTAAATGGGGATTTGTGTTTAGTATATAGGGAAGGTAATCTGTTAATGAGATAGACTACTAAGTGAATGCTTCATCCCATAAATTTAAGTGGAAGGGGGTAGTGGCTAGCATGGATGAACCCGTTTCAGTAATGTATTCGTGCTTTCTTTCAGTACATCCATTTTGCTATAGGAGTAAGGGTAGAATAGTTTGTGAGTTATGCTATTTGAATTAAGAAAATTAGTGAAAGCATTTAATAGGAATTCTATGCCATTGTTAGACTGGAAAAGCTTGAAATAATTGAGATTTATTTTCCAGAAGATAAAGACAGGAACACTTTGAGAATGGATATATGAAGACTACATAGAATAAAAAACCAAAGCTGGAAATCATTGGTGCTTGTCTTCACCCATTAGAGTTGACCAATTTTAGAGGTTTGGTGTGTAACATCCTAATTTTAACCTAATATTCCTAGAGCATATTTAGGTTAATCATTAGGTTATTACCTCTTAGTCTCATTCTTTAAAATCTTTCTTTAAATTACTTAGCGGAAAATACAGATAATTTTTTTTTTTGAAATATAAAAGCAAAGTGAGAGCTGCGTACGTCCTAAGACAAAAAAATAAAATCATGGACTAACAACGCATGAAAGAACATGGAACAATCAATAACACATCAAAGGGAATGCTTCATTAATATTCATTACATGCCCACCTAAAGGTAGGGCTTAGTTTAGTACAAGAATATGCAAATACAACAGGAAAGGAAATACAACAGAAACGTAAATGCAAGGAAAGCATAAATAAAACACTCCTACCCTAGTGCACCTAAAGTTGATAACCTCATAACAAAAGAAGGTTTATCCTATCTATATGTGGTGTGTGTGCACTAGCTCTCCATAAGAGACCCTACTACTGATGGTGGCGATCCTCGGGTGACGGGGGCATGTAACCAGGGAACTACTCGAGCTCCTTGGACGTAACAAGCGGATGTGGGAATGGATGCGGGGCGGCTAGGTGCTTCACGATGGGGGCGCATCTCGGCTCTATAGCAGCCCGATTTTCTGTTAGAATGAAAATGACCAAAATGCCCCTGAGGTCATTTTCAGCCCGGAATTCGAGGAAAGCCGATCCGGTAGTATTCAAAGGGCAAACTCAATGTTGAAAGGGGATTAGATGACTCGTGGACCTTTCTGGTATCGAAAATCTCGTTTTTCGAGTTTTCAGGTCAAAATGACCAAAACGCCCCTGCGGTGTTTTATCCATTTGCAAGTGCCGGATGAACCCGAAACTTCTCCAGATGGTTTTAAAAGGCGTTTTCATGTAGACTGTGACTTTAGTTTTGGTCCCGGAGGTCCCGGAGGTCCCGGGTGAAATTAGTGCAAAATTACGATTTTACCCCTAGTTTTGTGTTTTTACGTTTAATTGCGTGATTAAGCAAACCTAAGCAATATTAGGCTCTAATCGAAGGTTAATTAATTTCCATAATTAATCTTAAGTCAAAATAATTTATTAAAGTTGATTAGAACCTAAAAGTGCTTAATTACAACTTGAAATCTTATTTTAAATTCAAGATTCCTATTCATGGAATCTTGAATAATGTTTTCTCTCTCCAATTCGTTAAATCATGGAATTGTGTTTTCAATTGTTTATTCCTAAATGAGTTTCAAACTCTCTAATGATGTATGAGCACTCCTAATCTTGTCATAAAATTCCTAAACCTCATTCTTAGTTACCTAAACTTAAGCTTAATTATTCCTAATCTTGTACCTAAGCTAATACACATCTAAACCTATCATTAACACCCAATTACATGAAAGATTTTCTTCCCTCTCTGCTGCCCTTGGTCTGGCCGAACCTCCATGCCCTCCATATGCATCACATGTTCAAATTTTCAACACTCCAAAGCCATACCTCAAGTCATACTCACCATACCTTGTCATATTTTTAATCAAGCTTGATTTTCCAAATGAATAACTAAATGAAATAAACCATTTTTCCTCATTTATTTGTGGCTGAAAAACAACCAGCCATGCATTGCTTCTAGAAGGATTATTTCATTCAAAATTGATAGGAAATTCACTCAAATCATCTTACTTGAAGCCATGCCTTGTATCATAACTTCCATACTTCAAACCATGCTTGAATGACAATGTGTAAGAGATATTTTGTAACACCCTAAATCTTAACCTAAGACTACTAGTATGTACTTAGGTTAATCTTTAGAATATTACCTCTTGGTCTCATCTTTTAGAAAATACTTAGCGAAAATATGGGTAAAATTTTTCTTTTTAGAATTGAAATCAAAGTGAGAGCCACACACGAATCTTTAAGAGGAAGCATAACGAAACATATAAGCAAGCATAAAGAAAACACATCATATCATGGGAACATCAACTGAACATAGATATATATATATATATATATATATATATATATATAATGTGCCTACCTAAAGGGCAGGACTATTTGATACATCAGGGAACAGAATACAATTGAAAAACGAATACACGGAAATCATAAAAAGCAAATATAAGAGAAACAACACCCATACCCATGTGCACCTAGAGTAGACAACCTCATATACAAAAGAAGGTTTGTCCTCAACTATGTGGCATGTGTGCTCTAACTGCTACCCCTCCTATGTCTACTCCTACTGGTCTGAGTACTGTGGGGTCGAGTCGATCCACTGACGAATCTCGGCAGGAGTGGTCGAGCGCATCATCGGGGCATGTCCACCGCAGCGAGGGTGCATAGATGGCCGACTAGCCAACCTCGGCTGGACCACCGTCTCCTCACTCCCAGCCCTCATCGGTGGGGGAGCGGGACTGGAGCTCCAACTGTACATGTGTGATGGCGGGTCCTCGGATGGGTCCGTCTCCGAGTACTAGGTACGAGGCACATACTCTGGGTAGTCGCGTACCGCTGATGTCTCGGGCTCCATGCGGAGAATCTGCTCATCGCATGGTCTAGCTCACTCAAAAATCCAGTTATGACGGTAAGGAGCAGTCGGGGTAAAACGGTAACTCGGGACTGGATGCGTAAAGGGTCGTCCCATAATCATGAGCACTCTAACTATGCAGCGACCCTCAAAATGGTATGACCCGAGTGCTGAGTCATGGTGCAGCTCCCATACTGGGGTGTCGATGAAGAGTACGAATGTCGCCATCTGAAGATATGACGGAAGAAAAGAGAGAGGGAATGAGAATCTTTCTAAAAGAATTCTCAGTAGGGCTATCCCTACCTAGGTGTCATCGTCACATCCTCAGGAACCTTGGGTTTTATTTCTAAAAAGGTGTGCATGCATATAAACTTCTTTTGAGTTAGTTTTCTAAAGTATTTATTTATCCAAGGTCCGTCATATTTTACAATGCGTCTTATAACCAAGCATGAAATATACTAATGATATGAATGCATCATAAAGGTGTACCAAACAATAGAATAACTAAGCAACATTATAACATTGGCATAGGTATAATATATGTGACATTGTAAACTTTAACTTTTATCTCATGGGGCCGCCCTAAAACATCTCTAGGTTATGAGCTCATACCTTAACTAGTCGTCACTAGTTCTTACTTATCCTATGATAAGTGTATCATATACATAATCCCGACTTAATAGTGCGGGCTAGGGGGTAATTAAGGATCGCCTCTCTTAGGGTCATTTCCTCTTTGAAACGCTCTACTAGCAACTAGTGCATCGTAGTTTTGTCCGCTTTGGCAAGCTCTATGTCAATACCCTCACGGATTTGTTTTCTTGGGGGTGCTCGGGTAAACCGGTGTCACCCAAGAAGGCGTCTCAGTGTTGTGTCACATTTAAATTCTCATGAAGTGTTAATTCATAGATACATCATTATTCATTACATAAATCTTTTTCATAGCATATACATCATCACATGAAACTTTCTTCATAGTGTATACATAAAACTATAGCATATACATTATCACATAATCACACCTTAGACAATCATACATACAAACTCCCAAGCTTATTATGTTATAAACCTATAGTATGTTATGCTTTGGTTCTTTTGAGTCTTAAATTTGTAAACTAATTGTTCTAGTATTATTCTTAACCTCTCGCACACCTATAGGTTCACAACTAATAAGTTTTACTAATTTTTATGCTCAAGGACCTATCCAAACAGCACTATATAGATTTAGATAGCTTTATATTTGTGTGATTACGGGGTTCTAGAAATTACGGTTTAGACCCTTAAAGTCTTTAACTCACATTCTAAGTTATTGATCATCAAAACCTAGTCTCTTGGGAACTTATGAGGTTATAACTAAGAATTTCTCACTTCACACTATGGTCAAGAACATCTCTAAACCTCAAGGATGCAGAATTTGAAATCCTAACTTTACGGGTACCTAGAAGTCACAACAATGACCCCTTCTAAGTTTAGTTTGCTCCTAAGGCTTCAAGATTAAGTCCTAAACCAATTATGAGTTATTCCTACACATTTAAACTAATTTAAAACCATGATTATTAGATCTAAACCTTGCTGGACAGAATCCAGAAAATTACATAATTAAAGGATCTAGAACTCTCAAATTAATTCTTTTCTAGTTCCTAACTTATCCTGTAACGCCCCGATTTTTCTGTTAGAGTGAAAATGACCAAAATGCCCCTAAGGCCATTTTCACTCTGACTGAGGAAAGCCGGTTCTAAGAAGACTCGAAGGGCAAACTCAATGTTGGAAGGGGATTAGATAACCTGTGTACCTTCCCGGGATCGAAAATCTCATTTTTCAAGTTTTCGGGTCAAAATGACCAAAACGCCCCTGCGGTGTTTTACCAGTTTGCAAGTGCCGGATGAACCCGAAACTTCTCCAGATGGTTTTAAAAGGCATTTTTATGTATTCTATGACCTCAGTTTTAATTTTAGAAGTCCCGGGCAAAATTAGTGCAAAATTACGGTTTTGCCCCTAGTTTCATATTTTTACGCTTAATCGCATGATTAAGCAAACCTAAGCAAAATTAGGCTCTAATCGAAGGTTAATTAATTTCCTTAATTAATCTTAAGTCAAAATAATTTATTAAAGTTGATTAGAACCAAAAAGTACTTAATTACAACCTAAAATCATATTTTAATTTCAAGACACCTAGTCATAGAATCTTGAATAGTGTTTTCTCTTTCCAATTCCTTAAATCATGGAATTGTGTTACACATTGTTTACTCAAAAATGAGTTTAAAATTCTCTAATAATGTATGAGCACTCCTAAACTTGTCATAAACTCCCTAAATCACATTCTTAGTTACCTAAACTTAAGCTTAATCATTCCTAACCTTGTACCTAAGTTAATACACATCTAAACCTACCATTAACACACAATTAAATGGTCAAAACTCACCTCCTCCCTGCTGTACCAGACCTGGCCATGAGCTTCCTTCCCCATTGTGCATCACATGTTCAATTTTTCAACACTCTAAGGCCATGCCTCAAGTCACATACACTATACCTTGTCATAACTTTCAATCAAGCTTGAATTTCCACATGAATAAATAATTAAAACAACCCATTTTTCCCATTTATTTGTGGCTGGAAAAGTTCCAGCCATGTCAAGTTTCTAGAAGCCTAATTTCATAAAAATTTGATAGGAAATTAACTCACATCAAGCCATACTTTGTAGCATAGCTTCCATACTTCAACCATGCTTGAATGACCTTGTGTAAGAGATATTTTCCTCTCCCTTTTCCCTCCAAACCACACGGGTACTCCCTCCCCTTGATGAGCCCATGGTTTTGTTTTTCTATAAATATGATGCTTGTGATAGCCTTGTTGCACCTTGAAGCATTTGCTAAGTTTAGAGTTTTAGAGTTATCTTGCTAGTTCTTTCTTTTTCTCTCAAAGTTTCAAGAGTGTTCTTCCTTTCTTTTCATCTTTATCTTCTTCATCTCTTCATCTCATCATCACCTCTCAACCATCAAACACCACCCCAAAGCCTTGAACCATCATCAAACCTCTCAAACACCACACCTCAAACACAACTTCACCCAAAACACATTTCCTTTCTTTTCCTTCCTCTTGGCCGAATCATCACCACCATCCTAGGAGGTGTTGCTCATCTCATTTCCATCTTCAAGTCCAAGCTTTTACCTTCATCACAAGGTAGGGATTTGTTTTCAAACTTTGTTTTGCTCAAGAAAGTGTTTTTTCTCTAGTTTTCCTCTTGGATTCTTTTTGAACTTTCCTTTGTTTTTCCTTTCTTTTCATTTCGGCCATGAGGCCTTAATTATGAGCATGATAGCTTGATGATGAGAGTTTCTAGATGATGACATTGTGTTCATCTCAAAGAAACCTCTAAAGCTTGAGTTTTCCTTTTCTTATGACTTCATCTATATGATATCTAACTCACATGGTTTTTCAACTTAAGAAAATTAATCTAAGGATTTCTAAAAGCCCAAGCCTACCCTTGTGAACCTTAAAGTTGCACGTTCTAGAGATTTTTCTCTAGATAGGGGTTTTGGGTATTTAATAAAGAACTTGATGTAGTTTCACTTTCTTTCTCTTTTATATGACTTTCGGTTTTTGTGTTGAGATCTTTGAGATATTGTATTGGGTTGTTATCTTGTTAAAGTCTTGAATGAGCTCTAGTTAATCATAAAATGAATCTTGCATCATGTTTACTTTATGCTTTGCACATCATGTTTATTTCCTTGCTATCACTAAATACCAAGATAATGAATGAACTTGCATTATCATGTTTATATTTCAAGCTATGCATTATCATGTTTATATTTCAAGTCCTCACTTAATACCTAGATAATAATAAGTTGCATTCATGTTTACTTTGTGCTATCACTTTACTTTCTAATGGAACCTAAAATAAGTGCATGAGCATGTTTATTTTTATGTCATCACCTAAATGAATCTAGAGCTCAAAGACTTGCCCATTGTCGTCTCAACAAGGGTCTAACAATATGTGTTTTTCTTGGGTTCATATTTCGGCCCTAAGAGGTCTTGAGGTCTCCAAGTATTTGAGACTATGTCTTATAATTTTTCCAAGCTTAAGTGAGTTTAAGGAAGGCATAGAACCAAGTTTTGAGAATTTAGAACCTCTTGAGACAAAGATGAATTGGTCACTGCCCTCTTAAATATTCTTATGATTTTAGATGTTAAAATTGTTTATAAATGAGCTTTGAGAGTTTAAAAAGAGTTCCAAGAGAAACTAGTATTTTATGTGCTTTAGAAATTATGTTTTATGCCTTTTATGGAGAAGTATATTTTCGGTTCTTCCTTGCTCTTTGCTGCCACTGTATGTGCTGTTTTGATAATGATAATGTGTCTATGTTTGAGTAAAAATAATGTTAAGACTCATATGTAAAAGATAGGGTAAGTTAGGAACTAGAAAAGAATTAATTTGAGAATTCTAGATCCTTTAATTATGTAATTTTCTGGATTCTGTCCAGCAAGGTTTAGATTTAATAATCATGGTTTTAAATTAGTTTAAATGTGTAGGAATGACTCATATTTGGTTTAGGACTTAATCTTGAAGCCTTAGGAGCAAACTAAACTTAGAAAGGGTCATTGTTGTGACTTCTAGGTACCCGTAAAGTTAGGATTTCAAATTCTGCATCCTTGAGGTTTAGAGATGTTCTTGACCATAGTGTGAGGTGAGAAATACTTAGTTATAAACCTCATAGGTTCCTAAGAGACTAGGTTTTGATGATCGATAACTTAGAATGTGAGTTAAGGACTTTAAGGGTCTAAACCGTAATTTCTAGAACCCCGTAATCACACAAATATAAGCTGTCCAAATCTGCATAGTGCTGTTTGGATAAGTCCTTGAGCATAAAAAATTAGTAACACTTATTAGTTGTGAACCTATAGGTGTGTAAGAGGTTAAGAATAATACTAGAACGATTAGTTTACAAGTTTAAGACTCAAAGGAACCAAAGCATAACATACTATAAGTTTATAACATAATAAGCTTGGGAGTTTGTATGAATGATTGTCTAAGGTGTGATTATGTGATAATGTATATGTTATGGTTTTATGTATACTATATGAAGAAAGTTTCATGTGATGATGTATATGCTATGAAAAAGATTATGTAATGAATAATGATGTATCTATAAATTAACACTTTATGAGAACTTAAATGTGACACAACACTGAGACGCCTTCTTGGGTGACACCGATTTAGCCGAGCACCTCCAAGAAAACAAATCCGTGAGGGTATTGACATAGAGCTTGCCAAAGCGGACAAAACTACGACGCACTAGTTGCTAGTAGAGCGTTTCAAAGAGGAAATGACCCTAAGAGAGGTGATCCTTAATTTGCCCCCTAGCCCACACTTTAAGTCGGGAATTATGTTACGCTTATCATAGGATAAGTAAGAACTAGTGACGACTAGTTAAGGTATGAGCTCATAACCTAGAAATGTTTTACGGCGGCCCCATGAGATGAAAGTTAAAGTTAACAATATCACATATAATATACTTATGCCAAATGTTTCTTAGCTTATTCTATTGTTTGGTTTACTTTTATGATGCATTCATATCATTAGTATATTTTCTGCTTAAAGACGCATTATAAAATATGACGGACCTTGGATAAATAACACTTTAGAAAACTAACTTAAAAGGAATTTATATGCATGCACACCTTTTAGAAATAAACCCAAGGTTCTTGAGGATATGATGATGTCACCTAGGTAGGGATAACCCTACTGAGAATTCTTTTAGAAAGATTCTCATTCCCTCTCTCTTTTTTTCCGTCATATCTTCAGATGGCGACATTCGTACTCTTCATCGACACCCCGGTATGGGAGCTGCACCATGACCCGGCACTCGGGTCATACCATTTTGAGGGTCGCTGCACGGTTAGAGTGTTCATGTTTATGGGACGACCCTTCGCGCACCCGGTCCCAAGTTACCGTTTTACCCCGACTGCTCCTTACCGTCATAACAGGATTTTTGAGCGAGCTAGACCACGCGATGAGCAGATTCTCCGCATGGAGCCCGAGACATCAGCGGTACGTGACTACCCAGAGTATGTGCCTCGCACCCAGTACTCGGAAACGGACTCGTCCGAGGACCCGCCATCACACATGTACAGTTCGAGCTCCAGTCCCTCTCCCCCACCGATGAGGGCTGGGAGTGAGGAGACGGTGGTCCAGCCGAGGTTGGCTCGTCGGCCATCTATGCCCCCTCGCCGCAGTGGACATGCCCCGATGATGCGCTCGACCATTCCCGCCGAGATTCGTCAGTGGATCGACTCAACCCCACAGTACTCAGACTAGCAGGAGTAGACATAGGAGGGGTAGCAGTTAGAGCACACACGCCACATAGTTGAGGACAAACCTTCTTTTGTATATGAGGTTGTCTACTCTAGGTGCACATGGGTATGGGTGTTGTTTCTCTTGTATTTACTTTTTATGATTTCCTTGTATTGCATTTCAGTTGTATTCCGCTTCCCGATGTATTGAATAGTCCTGCCCCTTTGGGTAGGCACAGTATATATATATATCTATGTTTTAGTTGATGTCTCCATGATATGATGTGCTTCTTTATGCTTTGCTTATATGTTTCGCTATGCTTCCTCTTAAAGATTCGTGCGTGGCTCTCACTTTGATTTTAAATTCCAAAAAGAAAAATTTTACCCATATTTCCGCTAAGTATTTTCTAAGTAAAAGACGAGGCCAAGAGGTAATATTCTAAAGATTAACCTAAGTACATACTAGTAGTCTTGGGTTAAGATTTAGGGTGTTACATATCCTATCTTTCACATGTGAGTCTTAACATTATTTTTACTCAAACATAAGCACATTATCATCATTAAAACAACACATACAGTGGTAGTAAAGAGCAAGGAAGAACTGAAAATATCCTTCTCCAAAATGGCATAAAACATAATTTCTAAAGCTCATAAAATACTAGTTTCTCTTGGAACTCTTTTTAAACTTTCGAAACTCATTTATAAACATTTTTAACATCTAAAATCATAAGAGTATTTAAGAGGGCAGTGACCAATTTATCTTTATCTCAAGAGGTCCTATATTCTTAAAACTTAGTTCTATGCATTCCTTAAACTCATGTAAGCTTGGAAAAATTATGAAACATAGTCTCAAATACTTAGAAACTTCAAGACCTCTTGGGGCCGAAATATGAACCGAGGAAAATACATATTGTTAGACCTTTGATGAGACAACAATGGGCAAGTCTTTGAGCTCTAGGTTCATTTAGGTGATGACATAAAAATAAACATGCTCATGCACTTATTTTAGGTTCCATTAGAAAGTAAAGTGATAGCACAAAGTAAATATGAATGCAACTCATTATTATCTTGGTATTAAGTGAGATGAGCAACACCTCCTAGGATGGTGGTGATGATTCGGCCATAGAGGAAGGAAAAGAAAGGAAATGTGTTTTGGGTGAAGTTGTGTTTGAGGTGTGGTGTTTGAGAGGTTTGATGATAGTTCAAGGCTTTGGGGTGGTGTTTGATGGTTGAGAGATGATGATGAGATGAAGAGATGAAGAAGATGAAGATGAAAAGAAAGGAAGAACACTCTTGAAACTTTGAGAGAAAAGAAAAACTTAGCAAGACAACTCTAAAACTCTAAACTTAGCAAATGCTTCAAGGTGCAACAAGGCTATCACAAGCATCCTATTTATAGAAAAACAAAGCCATGGAGCTCACCAAAGGGAGGGAGTGGCCGTGTGGTATTGGAGGGAAAAGGGAAATAAAATTATCTCTTACACAAGGTCATTCAAGCATGGTTTGAAGTATGGAAGCTATGCTACAAAGTATGGCTTGATGTGAGTTAATTTCCTATCAAATTTTTATGAAATTAGGCTTCTAGAAATAGTGCATGGCTGGAACTTTTCCAGCCACAATTAAATGGAGAAAATGAGCTATTTTAATTAGTTATTTACTTGGAAAATCAAGCTTGATTGAAAGTTATGACAAGGTATAGTGTATGTGACTTGAGGTATGGCCTTGGAGTGTTGAAAAATTGAACATGTGATGCATAATGGGGAAGGAAGCTCACGGCCTGGTCTGGGCAGCAGAGTGGGGGTGAGTTTTGACCATTTAATTGGGTGTTAATGGTAGGTTTAGATGTGTATTAGCTTAGGTACAAGGTTAGGAATGATTAAGCTTAAGTTTAGGTAACTAAGAATGTGATTTAGGGAGTTTATGACAAGTTTAGGAGTGCTCATACATCATTAAAGAATTTAAAATTCATTTGTGATTAAACAATGTGTAACACAATTCCATGATTTAAGGAATTGGAAAGAGAAAACACTATTCAAGATTCTATGATTAGGTGTCTTGAAATTAAAATATGATTTTAGGTTGTAATTAAGCACTTTTTGGTTCTAATCAACTTTAATAAATTATTTTGACTCAAGATTAATTAAGGAAATTAATTAACCTTCGATTAGAGCCTAATATTGCTTAGGTTTGCTTAATCACGCGATTAAGCATAAAAACACGAAACTAGAGGCAAAACCGTAATTTTGCACTAATTTTGCCCGGAACTTCTAAAATTAAAACTGAGGTCATAGAATACTAAAAATGCCTTTTAAAACCATCTGGAGAAGTTTCGGGTTCATCCGGCACTTGCAAACGGGTAAAACACCGCATGGGTGTTTTGGTCATTTTGACCCGAAAACTCAAAAAACGAGATTTTCAATCCCGGGAAGGTACACAAGTTATCTAATCCCCTTCCAACATTGAGTTTGCCCTTCGAGTACTGCCGAACCGGCTTTCCTTGAATTCCGGGCTTAAAATGACCTCAAGGGCATTTTGGCCATTTTTACTCTAACAGAAAAAATCGGGGCGTTACATATTTTCTCTTCCTTTTCCCTTCAATTGCTACGTGTAACGCCCCGATTTTTCTGCTAGAGTGAAAATGACTAAAATGCCCCTGAGGTCATTTTCAGCCAGGAATTCGAGGAAAGCCGATCCGGTTGTACTCGAAGGGAAACTCAATGTTGGAAGGGGATTAGATGGCTTGTATACCTTCCTGGGATCGAAAATCTCGTTTTTCGAGTTTTCGGGTCAAAATGACCAAAATGCCCCTGCGGTGTTTTACCCGTTTGCAAGTGCCGGATGAACCCGAAACTTCTCCAGATGATTTTAAAAGGCGTTTTTATGTAGATTGTGACTTTAGTTTTGATCCTGGAGGTCCCGGGCGAAATTAGTGAAAAATTACGGTTTTGCCCCTATTTTCGTGTTTTTATGCTTAATCGCGCGATTAAGCAAACCTAAACAATATTAGGCTCTAATCGAAGGTTAATTAATTCCCATAATTAATCTTGAGTCAAAATAATTTATTAAAGTTGATTAGAACCTAAAAGTGCTTAATTACAACTTAAAATCATATTTTAATTTCAAGACTCCTAGTCATGGAATCTTGAATAGTGTTTTCTCTTTCCAATTCCTTAAATTATGGAATTGTATTACACATTGTTTATTCATAAATGAGTTTAAAATTCTTTAATGATGTATGAGTACTCCTTAATCATGTCATAAAGGTCCCTAATCACATTCTTAGTCACCTAAACTTATGCTTAATGACTCTTAACCTTGCACCTAAGCTAATACACCCCTAAACACATCACTAACACACAATTACATGACCAAAACTCCCTCCTCCCTTGCTGCATCAGACCTGGCCAAAATTCACACTTCATTTTATCACAATTTAATTTTATTCCACACTCCAAAGACTATGCTTGAAGCCATACTCACCACCATAGTTCACCATGTCATCAAAATGCAATTCTCTCACCTCATGTTCCATGAGGATTCATTCTCCTCCACACATGCATTACCTCATGTTCCATGAGGATTCATTCTCCTCCACACACTCACCCTTATTCTTCTCTATAAATACCATGTCTAGATGAACTTTGCTACACTTTTATTCATTTGCTAAGTTTAGTTTTCTAGCCTTTCTCTAAGTTCTTCCTTTTTCTCTCAAGCATTCCAAGAGCTCTTCCTCTTCATCTTCATCTTCTTCATTCTTCCCTCACATAATCACCTCATAATCTCACTCCACCACCTCATAACCTTAGATCATCCTCTAAGCTGTCAAACATCACACATCAAACACAACCTCACTTGAAACACAACTCCAACCTTCTTGCTTCCTCTTGGCCGAAACCATCAAGCATCAAGGAGGAGCTCATCATCCTATTTTTCTTTTCAAAAGTTCAAGCTTTGTGTCTTCATTATAGGTAGGAGTGTTTTCCAAACTTTGTTCCTTGAAAAAAATGAGTTTCTCTAGCTTTCTCTTGGATTTCTTTTGAAACTTTTCTTGGTTCTTTGTTTTCCTTTCATTTCGGCCATGAGGCCTTGATTATGAGCATGATAGCTTGATGATGAGAGTTTCTAGATGATAACCTTGTGTTCATCTCAAAGAAACCTCCAAAGCTTGAGTTTTCCTTTTCTTATAACTTTATCTATATGATATCTAGCTCACATGGTTTTTCAACTTAAGAAAATTAATCTAAAGATTTCTAAAAGCCCAAGCCTACCCTTGTCAACCTTAAAGTTGGCCGGCACGTTCTAGAGATTTTCTCTAGATAGGGGTTTTGGGTATTTAATAAAGAACTTGACTTAGTTTCACTTTCTTTTTTCTTTTGTAAGACTTTCGGTTTTAGTATTTTGATCTTTGAGATATTGTATTGGGTTGTTATCTTGTTAAAGTCTTGAATGAGCTCTAGTCAACCATAAAATGAACCTTGCATCATGTTTACTTTATGCTTTGCATATCATGTTTACTTCCTTGCTATCACTAAATACCAAGATAATGAATGAACTTGCATTATCATGTTTATATTTCAAGCTATGCATTATCATGTTTATATTTCAAGTCCTTACTAAATATCAAAGATAATAATATGTTGCACCTCATATTTATTTTATGCTATCACTTTACTTTCTAATGGAACCTAAAATGAGTGCATGAGCATGTTTATTTTTATGTCATCACCTAAATGAACCTAGAGCTCAAAGACTTGCCCACTGTTGTCTCAACCAAAGGTCTAAAAATATTTATTTCCTTTGGTTCATATTTCGGCCCTAAGGGGTCTTGATGTTTCTAAGTATTGAAAACTATGTTTTATAATTTTTCCAAGCTTTTATGAGTTTAAGGAATGCATAGAACTAAGTTTTATGAATTTAGAACCTCTTGAGACAAGTTTGATTTAGTTACTGCCCTCATAAATATTTTGATGATTTTAGATGTTAAAAATATTTATAAATGAGTTTTGAAAGTTTTAAAAAGGTTCAAAGGGAAACCAGTATCTTATGTGCTTTAGAAAATGTGTTTGATGCCTTTAAATGGAGATGTTTGTTTCGGTTCTGCCTTACCATGTTTAGCCACTGTATGAGCTATGTTAATGATGATAATATGCTTATGTTTAAGTATAATTAATGTTAAGACTCATATGTGAAAGATAAGAGAAGTTAGAAACTAGAAAAGAATTAATTTGGGAGTTCTAGATCCTTTAATGTTTGAATTTTCTGGATTCTGTCCAGCAAGGTTTAGTAATGCTAATCATGGATTTAAATTAGTTTAAATGTGTAGGAATGACTCATAAATGGTTTAGGACTTGATCTTGATGCCTTAGGAGCAAACCGGACTTAGAAAGGGTCATTGTTGTGACTCCTAGGTACCCGTAAAGTTAGGAATATGAATTCTGCACTCTTGAGGTTTAGAGATGTTCTTGATCATAGTGTGAGGTGAGAAATACTTAGTTAAGACCTTATAAGTTCCCGAGAGATTAGGTTTGATGATTTATAACTTAGAATGTGAGTTAGGGACCTTAAGGGTCAATGCATAAGACACTAAAAAGTTGTTAATGCTATGATGTGTTGTTTGATGTAATGATATGATGAGACGTGCTTGATGCATGAGAAAATGATTGATGAAATGTTAAAGTTTATCATAGCATGAGATTTCATGAGAACATGATGTGTGGATTAGCTTGTGGCAGTTTGAAGGAAATTCGGTTTAATAGCTTATCTTTGCCGAATTTCCGTCAAACCTTAAAGGGTTGAAAGAAATGATTTATGAGTACCATATGAGTTGAAAACCCTGGGTGACACCGGTTCGGCCGAGCACCCCCAGGAGATTTTTATGTGACAAAGCACTGAGACGCGCTTCCCCCGAGGAGGTGCCGGTTCGGCCGAGTACCCCCGGGAGGAGACAAATCCGTGAGGGTATGAGTAGATGCAGCCTACCAAAGCGGACAAATTACGAGGCCATGCGTGGCTAGCAAAGCATTTCAAAGAGGGTAATCCTAGAGAGAGATGATCCCTGCCCCCTACCCGTACTTGCGAGTCGGGATTATTATTTATGTTTTGCTTATTCAAGATAATAAGCAAGAGCTAGTGACGACTAGTTAAGGTATGAGCTCATAACCTAGTTATTATTTTTAGGGTGGCCTATATGCTAAAGTACCATGATTGATGTCACGAAGTTGAGGAATGATTCACTTCAAAGTTATATGCCCTCATGCCACATGATTTATGTTTATGTGCTTTGATGTTGTCTTATATGCTCAAGTATTGCCATGCATCCATGATATAACATGTTGCATTCATAACATTAAGATGCATGCTAAAAGGAATGGACCTTGGATAATTAGTTTTGGAAAACCTTAATTAAACCTTATATGCATGATCATTATTTTATAAATAAGCCCAAGGTTCCTGAGGATGTGTACGATGTAACCCTAGGATAGGAGACTCCTACTGAGATTTCTTTAGCAAGATTTCTCACTCCTCTCTTTCTTTCCTTCCGTCACATCTTCAAAGAGTGATAGCGACGTTCGTGCTTTTCATTGACATGCTAGTATGGGAGATACACTTCGACCCGGACCACCGTTCATATCACTTTGAGGGTCGATGTGCCATTCGTGTTTTTGTGTACATGGGACGACCTTTCGCTTATCCAGTTTCGAGCTACCAGTTCACTCCTACCGCGCCTTTTGGTAGTGATGACATGATCTTCGAGCGCACCCGCCCGCGTGAGGAGCAGTTACGATGTGCCCGTAGCTCTACCTCCGCCGTCCGAGATTTCCTAGAGTACATACCTCATTCGAGGAGATCTGAGACTGACCCATCCAAGGATTGGCCGACGCATGTTCCTTCAGAGGGTTCAGCCCCTTTTCCCCGATCCCGACGTATGGGGAGTGAGGAGATTGTGGTGCAGCCACGCCTGGCAAGGAGAGCCGAGATGCGTCCGCAGCAAGGAGCCCACGTTCAGCCACCTCGTGTGCCTTTCACGTTGCGTTGGGCCACTCAAGAGGAGTTAGAGCGTTTCCCCGGCTACCTGCCTCCATCACCCGTGGATTCCCGTCGCCACTAGACTCCATTGGAGAGCTTTTGAGTACACGAGCTTCGCAGGGATCTTTCCTTCGGCCGTACCTTTTGAGAGGGGATGTAGTTCAGTGCTCGTAGCATAGTAGGAGGATAGTATTTTGGGTTTTTATCCTTACGTTGTACCATGTACTTTGCTATCTGTTGTATTTCCTTTTTCCGTTGTATTCCAAGCTCTGCCCGTTTCTATAAGGGTATGAATAGTTATGTACTTTAGCTACTTTATTATTAATGAAATGTTTCTGTCATCTTCATGATCTATGTTCTTCTGATGTATGATTTATTTTGCAAGGTTGTTTATGATCGTTACGCGTGCTTTACGTTTCTGTCATTCGATTAGTTAAGCTCGCGACTCTCACTTTGTTTTATGTTTTCAAAAAGAAAAATTTTCTCGTAATTTCCGTTAAGTATTTTAATGAAAGAATGAGACTATGAAGTAATAGCCTAATGTTTAACCTAATGTGTTCTAGAAAGTTGGGTTAAAAATTAGGGTGTTACACTACGGCCAAGGTCTCCTTAGTGAGCCTCAATTGTTTTGTTTTCTCTATAAATAGGTGCCTTAGATGAACTTGTGTCACTTTTGGTCTTTTGGCAAGTTTCAAGTTTCTGAGCTTCCTTGAGTTTCCTTTCTTTTTCTCTCTAAGTTTCAAAAGAGTTCTCTCTTATTCTTCTTCTTTATCTTCATCATCTCTTCATCTCATCATCATCTCATAACGTTCAAACATCACCCCAAAGCCTTGAATCACCTGCTAACCTCTCAAACACCTCACCTCAAACACAACCTCACTTGAAACACATCTCCTTTCCTTCTCCCTCTCTAAGGCCAAAGCTATCTTGCCCCAAAGAAGAGTTCATCATCTTATTTTCCTTTTAAAAAAGTTCAAGTTTTCATCTTCACTCTAGGTAGGAGTGTTTTCTAAACTTTGTTTTCATGAAAATGAGTTCTTTCTAGCTTTCTCTTGGTTTTTCTTTTTGGAACTTTCTTGTTTCCTTTTTCTTTGAGTATTCGGCCTCTTGGCTTTGATGAGCACATGATAGCTCAATGTTGAGAGCTCCTAGATGATGACTATGTGTTCATCTCAAAGGAACCTCTAGAGCTTGAGTTTTTATTTTCTTTAAGTTTCACCTTGATTTACTAACTCAAAATGATTTCTAGCTCAAGAACACCTTCACTTTTTCTTGTTTTTCATTTTGGTTTCCTTGCTTCGTTTCCTCTAAATATTTTGGTTTTGGTTTCCTTTCCTTTGAGGTTTTGTGTTCTTTGAAAGTTTATTTATTTTGAGCTTGATGATGATGTTCAAGAACCTCATAGTTCCTTTAAGAACTTGGTTCAAGAACTCCAAAGCTCTCTTTGTAATGAGATGAGTGTTGGGTTGTTAACCTCTAAAGTCTTGTAAGAGCTCTAGATAATCTTAAAATGAACTTTGTATCCATGTTTACTTTTATGCTTTGCACATCATATTTACTTTCCTTACTACCACTAGGTATCAAGATAATGAATGAACTTGCATTATCATATTTATATTTCAAGCTATGCATTATCATGTTTATGTTTCAAGTTCTCACTTAATATCAAGATAATAATGAGTTGCATCTCATATTTATTTTATGCTCTCACTTTACTTTCTAATGGAACCTAAAATAAGTGCATGAGCATGTTTATTTTTATGTCATCACTTAAAGGAACTTAGAGCTCAAAGACTTACCCTTTGTTGTCTCAAACAAAGGCTTGAAAAACCTATGTTATTTGTCTCCTTGTTTTCGGCCTCTAAGGGTTTTAGTGGTTACAAGTGTTGAAAACTATGTTTCATAATTTTACTAAGCTTTCATGAGTTTAAGAAATGCATAGAACCAAGTTTTATGAATTTAGGACCTCTTGAGACAAGTTTGATTTAGCTATTGCCCTCATAAACATTTTGATGATTTTAGATGTTAAAAATGTTTATAAATGAGTTTTGAAAGTTTGAAAAAGGTTCCAAGAGAAACTAGTATTTTATATGTTTTAGAAATTGTGTTTGATGCCTTTGTATGGAGACTTGGTTTCGGTTCTGCCTTGCTATTTTATGGCCACTGTATATGCTGTTTTGATGATGATAATATGATTAAGTTTGAGTATATTTAATGTTAAAACTCATATGTGAAAGATAAGAGAAGTTAGTAACTAGAAAAGAATTAATTTGAGAGTTCTAGATCCCTTAATGATAGAATTTTCTGGATTCTGTCCAGCAAGGTTTAGTAATGATAATCATGATTTTAAGTTAGTTTAAGTGTGTAGTAATGACTCATAAATGGTTTAGGACTTGATCTTGATGCCTTAGGAACAAACCGGACTTAGAAAGGGTCATTGTTGTGACTCCTAGGTACCCGTAAAGTTAGAATTTTAGTTTCTGCATCCTTGAGGTTTAGAGATGTTCTTGACCATAGTGTGAGGCAATGAATACTTAGATATGAGCCTATAGGTACCCGAGAGATTAAGTTGTGATAATTTATAACTTAGATTGAGAGTTAAGACCGTAAGGGTCAATGCATAAGACATTAAAAAACTGTAAATGCTATGCTGTTTATATGATGAGATGTTTATGATGCATGAGGAATTGATTAATGGAGATATGAAGTTTATTATAGCATGAAAGTGATATGAGACATGTGCTGTGTGAATTAGCTTGTGGCATAAGTTTCAGTTTGAAGGAAATTCGGTTTAACAGTTGTTATGCTACCAAATTTCCATCAAACCTTAAAGGGTTGAACAGATGTTTTAAAGTACCATATGAGTTGAAAACCCTTGGTGACACCGGTTCAGCCGAGCACCCCCAGGAGATTTTTATGTGACAAAGCACTGAGATGTGCTTTCCTGGGTGACACCGGTTCGGCCGAGCACCCCTAGGAGAGACAAATCCGTGAGGGTATGAGTAGATGCAGCCTACCAAAGCGGACAAATTGTTGTGGCTTAATGCCCACAAAGCGTTTCAAAGAGGGTATATTCTAAGAGAGGTGATCCCTGCCCCCTACTCGTACTTGCGAGTCGAGATTATTTTATTATGTTTCGCTTATTTAAATAATAAGCAAGAGCTAGTGACGACTAGCTGAGGTATGAGCTCATAACCTAGTTATTTTAGGGTGGCCTTATTATGCTAAAGTACCATGATTGATGTCACGAAGTTGAGGAAATATCCACTTGAAAGTTATATGCCCTTTATGCCACTTGTATGCTTCTTGAAGTTGTGATTCATTGAATTATTTGTTTGAGACATTGCCATGCATTCATGTTTTAGTATGTTGCATTCATGACATCTAGATGCATGCTAAAAGGAATGGACCTTGGATAATTAGTTTTATAAACTCTAATAATGAACCTTTTATGTATGCACACCTTTTATAATTAAACCCAAGGTTCTTGAGGATGTGAACGATGTAACCCTAGGATAGGAGACTCCTACTGAGATTTCTTTAGCAAGAATTCTCACTCCTTTCTCTTCTTTCTCTTTCTTCCGTCACATTTTCAGAGAGCGATGGCGACATTCGTGGTCTTCGTTGACACACCTACTTGGGAGGTTCACGATGACCCGGACCACGGGTCATATCATTTTGAGGGGCAGTGCACCGTGCGAGTCTTCATGTTCATCGGACGCCCCTTTGCACACCCTATACAGAGCTACCATTTCTCCCCAATGTCACCTTACGACGATGCGGTGATTTTTGAGCTCACCTGGACGCGAGGCAAAAGGATTCTGCGGACGTATACTGCTGGTTCGATGCCTCGAGACTTCCAAGACTACATACCTCGGTCCTCGAGTTCGGAAGACGACCCATCCGAGGACCCGCCGACGCATTTGTATAGCGAGAGCTCTGCTCCTACACCTCAGTACATGCGAGACGTGAGCGAGGAGACTGTTACACAGCCGAGACTGGCGAGCCGAGCCGAGAGGCGACCCTACCGAGGAGGTCATGCCCAGTCTTCACATGTTCCCACTCTTGCCGCCCTATGTCCATGGATCGGTTACACTCCGTCGTTTCCCGGGTTCCAGTAGTTGACGCCGTAGGGGAGGCTTAGTGCACACACCCACATGTAAAGTGGATAAAACCTTCTTTTGTTTTTGAGGTTATTCACCATAGGTGCACTCGGGTAGTTATGGTTTACTTCTGCTTTCTTGTTTTATGTTGTATTTTATTTCCACTGTATTACAAGCTCTACCCGTCCCTATGAGGGTATGACTATTTATGTGCTCTAATTATGTTATTAATGAAATGTTTCTTTTGTTATCATGATCGTCGTTCTTTGAGTATATGCTTTACCTTGTGATTTCTAATGACTGTTATGCGTGCTTTATATTTCTGTTGTTCGACTAGTTAAGTTCGCGGCTCTCACTTTGTTTTTATGTTTTCAAAAAAAAAATTTACCTATAATTTCTGCTAAGTATTTTAATAAAATGATGAGACTAAGAGGTAATAACCTAATGATTAACCTAATGTGTTCTAGAAAGTTGGGTTAAGAATTAGGGTGTTACAGGCTCTGCTCGCTAACCTTGGCTGCATCACTATCTCCTCACTCCCCTCTTGCCTGAACGAGGGAATGGGGGCAGAACTCTCCAAATAAATGTGTGTCAGTGAGTCCTCGGATGGATCCGTCTCTGACCTCCTCGATCGAGGCACATACTAGGGGTAGTCACGTACGGCTGAGGCAGATGAGCGAGCACGTCGGGTTTGCTCATCACGAGGGTGGGTGTGCTCGAAGATCAAGTCTTCACCAAAGGGAGACGTCGGGGAGAATCGGTATCTCTGTACAGGATATGCGAAAGGATGTCCTATGTACAAGAAGACTCAAACGGCGCATCATTCCTCAAAATGATATGACCCGTGGTCCGGATCAAAATGCACCTCCCATGTGGGAGTGTCGATGAACACTACGAACGTCGCCATGATCTGAAGATGTGATGAGAGAGGAAGAAAGAAAGAAAAAGGAGTGAGAATCTTGCTAAAGAACCTTAGTAGAGTATCTCCTGTCTAGGGTTACATCGTCAGCATCCTCAGGAACCTTGGGTTTAATATGGAAAGATGAGTCATGCATATAAAGTTCATTATTAGGTTTAGAAGCATAGTTATCCAAGGTTCATTCCTTTTAGAATGAATCTTAATGCATGAATGCAACATAGTAAGGCATGAATGTGTGTCAATACATTATGCAAGCAATCCAATAAATCATAACATCAAACAACATATAAGTGGCATAAAGTGGCATGTTAACTTTCAAGTGACACTTTTCTCTTTTCTCAACTTTGTGACTTAAGAACTTCATACTTAAGCATCATGGGGCCACCCTAAAACATCATCTAGGTTATGAGCTCATATCTTAACTAGTCGTTATTAGTTCTTACTTATCCTTTGATAAGCAAAAAATCATAAAAATAATCCCGACTACTAGAGTACGGGCTAAGGGGCTTAAGGATCACCTCTCATAGGAATATTTCCTTCTTCGAAACGCTCTACTGGCATCTAGTGCACAGCGAATTGTCCGCTTTGGTAAGCTACATCCACTCATACCCTTATGATTTTGCCTCCTCGCCACCGAAGCAGGAGAAATACATCTCAGTGCTATGTCACATTAGGACTCAGTTCCTAGGGGTACTCAGCCGAACCGGTGTCACCCAGGACTTTACCCCATATAATTTTAAAAAACATTCTCAAGTTCTCAATTTGACGGACATTCTGCAGCATAACAACTGTGTACCGTTACTTTATGCCACGATAACTTTTGATACGTGTACTTTCTCATTCAACTTCTATAATCATGATAAGCTTAAAGTCACATAAGCACACTCATCATAGCACATGTAAACACACTTAAATTTAATAATCTCAAAGCATCAAAGAATCTATAATGTCTTATGCTTTGAACCTTAGGGCCTTAAACTTGATGTAACATCCTAATTTTTAACCTAATACTCTAGAACATATTTAGGTTAATCATTAGGTTATTACTTCTTAGTCTCATTCTTTTATTAAAATACTTAGCAGAAGATATGGGTAAATGTTTTTTGAAATATAAAAGCAAAGTGAGAGTCGCATTGATGAAATATCAAACTAAACATACATTGCAATTCATAAGGAATAAACATGAAACAGAAGAACACATAACAAATGATCAGTCAATAACACACCAAGGAAATACTTCATTAATATCATAATTAAAGGTACATAAAGTCACACCCTTACAGAATCAGGCTGAGCTTTCGATACAAGGAGAATACAAAAGCAGTAAAGTATATGGTACGATGGCAAAATAAAACCAACTAGACTACCCTCCCACTAAAGCTATGAGTGCAAAACTAGAATACCCCCATCAAAGGATACTACAAAAGGGGAAATCCTCATGATGGCTCAAGTACTCGAATAGCCCTCCAAAAAGCCTATTGGCGGTGAGAACCCTCGGGTGATGGAGGCATGTATCTGGGAAACTGTGCGAGCTCCTTGGAGGTGAACAAATGGAATGGGGGTTGGGAATGGTCTCCATGATGTGGACACATCTCTGGTCGCCGAGCTCGACAAGGCTGAGTTACCATGTCCTCGCTACGGCCACCAATGTCCATCGGGACCACAGGAGCAGAGTCCTTCGAATAGATATGTGCCGGGGGGGTCCTCGGAGGGGTTAGTCTTCGATCGTTGTGAGCAGGGAAAGTACTCGGGATAGTCACATACAGCCGAGGCGGATGGACAAGCACGACGAGTCTGCTCATCGCGGGGGCGTGTGCGCTTGAAGATCAGATCATCATCGCTAAACGGGGCAGTGGGAGTGAAACGATAGCTGGACACACGGTAAGAAAAAGGTCATCCTATACACACAAAAACACGTATAGCATATCGACCCTCGAAGTGATAAGAGCGGTGATTCGGGTCATAATACACCTCCCAAACCGCGTGTCAACAAACAGCACGAAAGTCACCATCAAACTCTGAAGATGTGACTGGAGAGAAAAAAAGAAGAGAAAGGAGTGAGAATCTTACTAAAGAATCTCAGTAGGGATCTCCTATCTAAGGTTACATCGTTCACATCCTTAGGAACCTTGGGTTTATTATTAAAAAGTGAGCATGCATATAAATTCCTTCTTTAGGTTCATAAAACTAATTTATCCAAGGTTTGTTCCTTTTAGAATGCATCTTGATGTCATGAATGCATGGTACTACTTTAAACAAATGACTCGATAATTCATCACATCAAGAAGCATGCAAGCGACATATTCTTTCAAGTGGAACTTTTCTCTTTTCTTAACTTGTGACTTAAGAACTTAAGCTTAAGCATTATGGGCCACCCTAAAACATCTAGGTTATGAGCTCATACCTTAACTAGTCGTCACTAGTTCTTACTTATTATCTGAATAAGCGAAACATAATAAAATCCAGACTCTTTGAGTACGGGTTAGGAGGCTTAGGGATCACCTCTCTTAGGATATATCCTCTTTGAAACGCTTTGCGGGCATCTAGCCACAACAATTTGTCTGCTTTGGTTGGCTACATCTATTCATACTCTCACGGATTTGTCTTTCCTAGGGGTGCTCGGCCGAACCAGTGTCACCCAGGAAAGCGCGTCTCAGTGCTACGTCACATAAAAATCTCCTGGGGGTGCTTGGCCGAACCGGTGTCACCCAGGGTTTTGATCTCATATGATACTTCAAAAACATTCTCAAGTCCTTTAGGTTTGATGGAAATCTGGCAGTATAATGTAACATCTTCATTTTTATCCTAAGTGAAGAATCGCTCGGTAATGACCCGCGTGAGCAACTTCGCTTAAAACAGTTGAACTTTTACCCGATCAAGGGCAAGTCAACATAAAAAGATTAAGTGTTGACTAGAGTCAATAAGAATCAAGATCAAAGGTCAAAGTCAAAAAGTCAAAACTCATGGTCAAAGTTCAACCACGAAGTCAAAGTCAACCATAAAAAGTCAAAGTTGATCAAAATCAACAAAATCATGTAAAAGTCAACTAAAGCATGCTTAGATCAACAATGAAGCCAAATAATGATATGAAATCAATAAAAATGTGATCAAGTAATTTAAATTAAGATAATAGAGGTTTAATGGTCTAATCATGCTTAGAATAAAGTAATTAACATAGAATTCTCAAAATAATGATAATTAATCCTAACCAATAATTTACCGTAAAAGATAACTATCTTCAGAATGAGTTGTGCCAAAAATAGCTAAAGTGGATATGATTAACCTCTGATGAAGAGTAATTAGTAACCTAGGAGAGGGTTAGTATAATTAATCTATGAAAGATTCTGCACAAAGAATAAAATATCTATAACAGATGAATTAAACTATTTCTGGTAAAAGGTGCTTATTACTAAAAGTGGTAAGCACAGCTAAATACCCAGCAGGTAATGAGTTGCTTTACAGAGTAACTCTTTTAAACACAAAGGAACCTTTTATAACCTCACCTTTTAGCCACCATATAATAGAAATTACCCATACAAAGTTTCTTCAAAACAACTTACACTAAAACTAAATTAACTACAAGATAACACCTAGTTCTACATTAAATCAAAACATGAGGTTTCCCTCCTTTCCTTCTCTGCTTTTTGCGCAGACTCCAGCACCCATTCAGGAGAAATGTGGGCTGACTTGATGTTTTCTTGAAGTGTTGGTTAAGGTTGATGGATGGGTGGGTTAAGGTTGATGGATGGGTGAGTGACCACTTGTCACTAGATTGAAAGCTAGCCTTAGGTGTTGGAGTTTTTGGCAAAGAAACCAACTTGAAAGCCTAACTAAGTTCTAAGTCTCCTTTACTCCAACCAATCAGCTAACTAAATGAACTAATTATGAGATTAAAAACTCACCAAATAGCCCTTAACATCTCACGTCCAGGTTGCTTATAAATAGCGGTGCATTGGTTTCATTTTGTTCTTTGTTGACACTAGCATCACTCCTAGTCTCCAAGTGTCTTACTCTCTTGTTTTCCTTCTCTAAACTCTTCCTTATGCTCTCATATCCTCAACTCTAAGGCCCTCATTCTACCTCATTCTTCCTAAACAGATTACCACATTTGACAACCCTAAACCCTTGCAAACACATCCAAACACACACATAGCCTTCACTTCCAACAAGCATTCAGAACTTGTGTCAAGATCAAGCCAAGATTTCTCTTCTACTCTTTTAATTTTTCTGTTTGTTCGAGAATTCCATAGGGGTTGGAAGGACTCATTGAATCCTATACATCTTCTTGGTAGGTGATTCTTATCTTTAGAATCTAGGGGTTTCAAGTCTTGATACATGCTGTTTTAAAATCTTGAAACTGGTGCATATATCCTCTTTACTGGTTGTGCTATTTTTCCTCCCTATAGTACATGCTCTAGGGGATGTATTAGAATGTTCATTGTCTTGTTAATGAGGTGTTTTCGTGCTGGTCATGCTGAAATGAGAGGGAATGCATGTTTTGAATCAAAGAGAAGTAAGCTTCACATAAAATGATGCTGATAAAACTGTTTCTGACCGAACCCGTATTTCTAAAGTGTGTCACAGTTGCTGCCCTTAATTTATGAGCCTCTGGAAAAAATTATATCTGAAATTTAACCCTTTAAGGAAAACTCTCCAAAAGAAATCACGCCAAAACACGTTTCCTAGAGAAAGCTATAATTTTTCAAAGTTCAGTCTCTATACTGGAAGTTCTGTCCGACCACTGGTCACTAAAATAAACTTTTCTCTTTCTACAAAAATGAAAAACGTGTAAACTCGGTTTTGTTGGAAAGCTAAGACATTAAAGAACACATACATATAAAATTAATAAGCTGGAACGAACCATGTACTTACAGAATCAGGACGCAAGTCGCGTTTCGGATTTCGGGATGCTGCTTTAATAACCTAACTTTGTAAGGGTATAAAAGACATTTCACTTGGAATATTTCTGCAAACTATATATTCAGAGAAAGCTTATTGAGTTAGGAATTCGGGAATGTGCTCAGTTCCTTTAAATAATGAGTATAGTGAAAGATATGAATTTTTGACGCAGATATGCCAGAATTAGAAACAAGCTGTAAGACTCTTAGATACAAATATAGTACTAATAAGGCAATTCCGAAAATTCCCTAATTTCCAGAAGTTTAAAAGATAATATTTAATACTTATTAAATTGAAATAAACATAATAAATATATATACACCTAAGCTAAAACAGAAATAACAATTTTCTCACTCATAAGAGACTAGGAAAGACTTAACACATAATTCTTGAAATATGTTCCAATTACATAAGACTTAATAACATTGAGTTACACATAATGTTTGACCTTGATCTATGACCTTGTATGTACTAAAATGCAGTAGATGCTCATGAATGGAAATTGATTTGCTATATGCTTGGATGCTGTAAATGTGATGAGATGAAATTTTGTGATATCATATGTGGTGGCATGTATCGATGCAAATGGATGAGATAAATGCTCCAACATGACATGACTTATTACATAATTATACATGCACATTCATGATTCATATGATATGATAAATGGGAGAAGCTCACTGCTTAACCCCTTACCCCGTCCGTTGAGATTTCTCACGGAACCAAGTTTGTGGCGACGACCACAGTATGAGCTCATTACCCATGGAGGTGGTTTAAGACATTGGTGTTGGTGCACTCAGTGAGTGACCGAAGCAAGTTAAGAATGCATTCATTTGTCAAGAGTCTCATATTTAATATTGTAATAATTGCCATCATTATGTTATCTGTTTGCATTATTTATTATCCCTGTTAATGAAAGATCTTAAAAGACACCTCACTTCGGAGTATGAATAATTTTGAAATTAAAGCATAATGCAACCTATAAATGTCCATGTTTTCATTAATAAACCTGAAGTGACTAGGGATGTACATGATGACACTAATATAAGATAAAAATCCCTTACTGAGAAATTCTTTATTTCTCACACCTTCAACCGTGTCATCTTTAGATCCGCCTTCGACCGACGATGGTACGCGCCCGCCACTCCTCTGATTATGATTCTGATTGGACCCCGGGTAACAGGGCCACGTTCCCGAGGAGTTCATAGCACCATGGTAGCCCCAGTAGTAGAACACGGAGTTACCAGAACTCACCTAGTAGGCCTAGCATCATCTCCGACTCTTCTGACTCCGACGTGCAGATCCTTGAGGCTCCACCCCGCCATATACCAATGGTGGAGCTATCGTCCGATTCCGAAATCGAGATCTTAGAGGAACCTTTGAATGTAGAACCTCTTCAGGTGATTCTTCCCGAGCCTATTCAATACGACACTGATAATGAGGAGGACCCGGATGAAGACCCCATGGAGGTCGAAGAGGATGTGATGGAGGAGGACCTAATGGGGGAGGACTTTGAAGACTGGCAGGATGACTTTGAGGTCGATGGTTGGCAGAATTGGGATATGTCGCATGATGAGTCAGGACCTGTTCCTGACATGATCTCCATTTCTGACTACGATCTACACAGTGATGCCTCTAGTCACCCCGTAGTTGGTAGAGCACCTGCTCAGAGGACTCGTGCCCTCCCTCATACTGAGCGTCTAGTGGTTAGGAGCCCTTTTCGCACCCATCACACTATCTGAGCCCTGGAGTTACCCGCTGTGCTGCTGCTGATGTTATTTTCTCTTAGCTAGTTATGTTTGCTAGTTTTTCTGTACTTATATTCGGATTGTATTAAGAAAGTGACATGTATTAGTTGTAGTTCTTTTTATTGTTCATTTGATATGTACTGTACTAAGGGCGGGAATACCCGACCCCTTCAGACCTATCTATGTATTGTGCCATGATTAATGCAAATGCCGTTGTTATTATTAGTATTCATATCGATAAAGGGTTCTATCGACAAATAGTTCCGCTTAATTAACGTTATTTCTATTTCACGCTGCAGGCTTTATTTTCGAATATGTGGTTTCAAAAAGAAAAATTTTCCCACTATTTTCTACAACATTAATTTAAAATGAGTAAAAGGATCGCAAAATAAAAAGGTAATAACTAATAAGAATGAAACATGGCTTAAGCATGGTTCGAACTTATTAGGGTGTTACACATAATAGCTATACACCGAATTTCCTTCAAACTACTTTATGCCACAAATCTCATAACACATATGTATTTCTCAATCAACTTGCATAAACATGATAGTCATAACAACTCAATCAAACATTTATCATAGCTCATAAATCATCATATCATACTAGAAATATCAACATAAAGCATCAAAGTCTCTTAATGTCTTATGCTTTGACTCTTAAGGTCCTTTAACTTGATATCTAAGTTGTATATCATCACGACTCAAGCTCTCGGGTACCTATAGGTTCATATCTAAGTATTCCTCACTCAATTCTATGATCATAAACAAATCTAAACCTCAAGAGTGCAGATTCCATAATTTACATTTTACGGATACCTAGGAGTCACAACTTTGACCCTTTTTAAGTTCGGTTTGTTCCTAAAACATCAAGATCAATTCCTAAACCAATTATGAGTAGTTCCTACACATTTAAACTAGTTATAAACCATTAATTCTCATTTTTATCCTTGCTGGACAGAATCCAGAAAATTACATTTCTAAGGGATCTAAAAGTCTCATTGTAATTCCTTTCTAGTTGTTAACTTATCTTAACTTTCTCAAATTAATTCTAACATCAAATATACATGGACATACTCATATTATCATCATAAAAAAAGCATCATGCAGTGGACAATCAAGCAAGGCAAAACCGAAAACATCTCCATCAAGTAATGCATAGAACTTCATTTTTAAAACACATAAGTTGCTAGTTTCTCTTGAAACCCTTTCAAGGACTTTAAAACTCATTAGAACACTTTTTATTTCATTAAAATCATCATAAAATAACATGAGGGCAGTAGCTAATTTAAAATAATTTCAAGGGGGTTTTAAAACATAAAATCTTGCTCAAGACTTTTCTTCAGATTATCTAGACTTAAGAAAATCATGAAACATGAGTTTTAGCACTTGTAACTAGATGAATCTCATTCTAAGACTCAACATCATCACAAGGCCAAAATCAAGGGAGTTAAAGACATATATTTTCCAACTTTGTTTGAGATAATAATAGGTAAGTCCATGAGCTCTAAATCTCTTAAGTGATTGACATAAAAATAAATATGCAATGCACTTTGTTTTAGTCTTTATTAGGAGGTGAGAGCATAAAATAAATATGCTATGCAAATCCATTATTATCTTAGAGATTTAGTGAGAACATAAACATAAATATGAAGATGCAAGTTCATTCTTTAATCTTGAGCATTTAGTGATGACATAAAAGTAAATATGGATGCAAATCCTTTTTATCTTAACTTAGAGCTCATATAAGACTTTTAGAGAGAATAAAAAATCTCAACCCAACACTTATCTCAACAACAAAGTGAGCTTTAGAGTTCTTGAACCAAAGTTTCAAGGAAACTACATGGCTCTTGAACATCATCATCAAGCTCAAGAAATCAACTTAAAGCATTGCTTTAAAGGAAAAGAAATAAGGAAACTGAAACCAAACAAGAAAAGAAAATGAGAAGGAAACTATGTCATATTCTTTATTAAGTACCCAAAACCCCTATCTAGAGAAAACTCTAGAACGTGCCGGCCAACTTTAAGGTTGACAAGGGCAGGCTTGGGCTTTTTGAAAACCTTGAGATTAATTTTTCTTAAGTTAGAAACCATGTGAGCTAAGTAACATATATAAAGTTCAAGGAAAAGAAAAATTCAAGGTTTAGAGGTTCCTTTGAGATGAACACAAGTCATCATCTAGGAATACTTATCATCAAGCTATCATGCTCAAAATGGGGCCTTAAGGCCGAAATGAAAAGAAAAGGAAAAGCAAGGAAGAACTTAAAAAGAAACCAAGAGAAACTTTAAGGAAACCTCATTTTTGAGTAAAATAAAAACTAGATAGCAACTCCCTACCAAGTGTGATGACAAAGGCTTGGTCTTGAGGATGAGAATGAGAAGAACAACTCCTCCTAGATTGATGGTGATGATTCGGCCACCAAGAGGAAAAAGGAAAGGAGATGTGTTTGTGTTTGAGGATGAGAGTTTGAGTGTTTAGGAGATGATTCAAGGTTGTGGTTTGAGGTTGTGAGGTGATGATGCAAAGAGGAGATGAAGAAGATGAAGATGAAAGAAAGCTCCTAAGAACTTGAGAGGAAATGAAGAACTTGAGGGGAAAAAAGGAAAGAATTTGCAAAGAATGCTTGAAAGCTTAAACTTGCCAAATGATCTAAAGTGTAACCAAGCTCAAGTAAGCAAGGTATTTATAGAAAAACAAAACAAATGAGAGCTCATGGAGGGAAGGAAGAAACCGTGTGCATCCTCATGTTCCATGAGGTGAGAGATTGAAATTTTGAAGCATGGAGGAGTATGGATGAAAGTATGGGAGGTATGGTACAAAGCATGGTCTAAGCATGACTTGGTGTGGACTAAAAATTGCATTTGAATTTCAAATATTTGAGGCATGGGGGGAGGAATGGCCATGAACTTCTAAAAGAGAGGAGGAGGGGTTTCTTTTGCTTAATGATGGTTTAGAGATGTGTTTAGGTGTGTATTAGATTAGGTGCAAGATTAGGAATTGCTAAATATGTGTCTAGGTGACTAAGAATGTGATTAGGAATTTTATGACATGAATAAGGAGTGCTCATACTCATTTAGAGGATTTTAAATTCATTTTATGAGTAAACCATGTGGACACAATTCCATGATTTAAGGAATTGGAGAAAGAAAACACTATTCAAGATTCTATGACTAGGAATCTTGAATTTAAAATGAGATTTTAGTTTAATCTACGCAACTTTAGGTTCTAATTAATTTTAATAAATTATTTTGACTCTAGATTAATTATGAAAATTAATTAATCTTCTATTAGAGCCTAATATTGCTTAGATTTGCTTAATCACGCGATTAAGCTTAAAAGCACAAAAACTAGGGGCAAAATCGTAGTTTTGCACAAAAAATGCCCGAGACCACCGGGACTAAAATTGAGGCTATAGAATATATAAAAACACCTTTTAAAACTATCTGGAGAAGTTTCGGGTCCATTTGGCGCTCGTACCCGTGTCAAACACAACAGGGATATTTTGGTCATTTTGACATGAAATACCAGAAAACGAGATTTTCAATCTCAGAAAGACTCACAAGTCCACTAATCCCCTTCAAACATTGAGTTAGCCCCTCGAGGACTACCGAATCGACTATCCTCGAGTTCCGGGCCGAAAATGACCTCAGGGGCATTTCGGTCATTTTCACTCTAATAGAAAAATCGGGGCATTACACTTGAAATCTAAGTTCTCTATCATCACGACTTAACCTCTCAGGCACCTAAAGGTTCATAACTAAGTAGTTCTTGTAATGCCCCGATTTTCTATTAGAGTGAAAATGACCGAAATGCCCCTGAGGTCATTTTCGGCCCGGAATTCGAGGAAAGCCAGTCCGACAGTTCTCGAAGGGCTAACTCAATGTTTGAAAGGGATTCAATGGCCTTGAATGGTTCCGGGATTGAAAATCTCATTTTCTAAGGTTTCGGGTCAAAATGACCAAAATACCCCTGTTGTGTTTCACACGGGTACGAGTGTCGGATGAGCCCGAAAACTTCTCCAGATAGTTTTAAAAGGTGTTTTTATGTATTTCGTGATATCAGTTTAATTCCTGGTGGTCCCAGGCAATTTTTGTGTAAAATTATGATTTTACCCCTAGTATAGTGTTTTTGACCTTAATCGCGTGATTAAGCAAAATAATTAATTTTCTTAATTAATCTAGAGTCAAAATAATTTATTAAAGTTAATTAGAACCTAAAATTGCTTAAATTAAACTTAAATCTTTTTAAATTCAAGATTCCTAGTCATGAAATCTTGAATAGTATTTTCTCTCTCCAATTCCTTAAATCATGGAATTGTGTTCATAAAAGAGTTTTAATTCCTCTAATGATGTATGAGCACTCCTTAATCAAGTCTTGAAATTCCTAATTACATTCTTAGCTACCTAACCACATGCTTAGCAATTCCTAATCTTGCACCTAAGCTAATATACACCTAAACACATCATCAACACACATATAAATGAAAGATTTTTCTCTCCTTTGGGCTGCCATCACCTGGCTGAAGACATCTCTTCCATTTTCCATCACATGTGTAAATTCTTGCACTCAAATGACTATGCTTACACCATGCTTGCATCTTACCTTGCACCATACTTGATCATACTTCCACCCATGCTTGAATGACAACATGAATGAGATATTTTCCCTCATTCTTTGCTGCCCAAAACCGTCAATCCCTCCTCTCCCTTCTAGAAAGTTTATTTCAATTCAAATCAAAGAGAAAACAACATGCTTTGAGCCATGTTTAAGCCCATGCTTGCCATATCTTCAACCATGCTTTGAATGATAACTTGTAAAAGATATTTTCCCTCCCCAAAGCCATGAGAACCACATGACCAGCCCTCCCCCTTTATGAGCCTTCATTGTTTTATTTCTATAAATAGGTACATTAGATGAACTTGTATCACTTTTTTTCATTTAGAAAGTTTGAGCATTTTAGCATTCTTGTGAGTTCTTTCCTTTTTCTCTCAAGTTTCAAGAAGCTTTTTTCTTTATCTTCATCTCCTCTTTGAATCACAACCTCAAACCACCACACCACCACCTTGAATCATCTTCCAAACACTCAAACACTCATCCTCAAACACAAGCTCATTTGAAACACATCTCCTTTCCTTTCCTCTCCCTTTGGCTGAAACATCATCATCACTCTAGGAGGAGGTGTTCTTCTCATTTCATCTCAAGACCAAGCTTTTTTATCTTCAAACTTGGTAGGGAGTTGCTTTAAAGTTTTTGTTTTGCTAAAAAATGCTTTGTTCTTGAAAGAAAAATGCTATTTTCCTTAAGTTTCTCTTGGTTTCTTTTCGATTTTCCTTCTCATTTTCTTTTTCCTTTTTTGGCCTCAAGGCCTAGTATTTATCATGATAGCTTGATGATGAGTTTCTCTAGAGGATGACCTTGTGTTCATCTCAATGAGACCTCTAAAGCTTGAGTTTTCTTTCTTTCTTCAAAGTTTCTCTTATAACTATATAGCTCACTAATGATTTCAACTTAAGAAAAATAATCAAGGATATCAATAAGCTCAAGGCCTACCCTTGTCAACCTTAAAGTTGGCCGGCACGTTCTGGAGTTCACTCTAGATAGGGGTCTTGAGTACATAATAAAGAACATGGTGTATATTCCTTCTATTGTGATTTCGATTTCTTGTTTCCTTTTCTTTATGTTTCGACCCTCGTTCCTATTTCCTTTATGGTTTTGTTTTCTTTTAAGTTCATTTTCTTGAAGTTTGATGATGATGTTCAAGAGCCATGTAGTTTCCTTGAAACCTTGGTTCAAGAACTCTAAAGCTTACTTTGTTTGTAGGAGATAAATGTTGGGTTGAGACTATGTTTCTCTAAAAAGTCTTGTATAAGCTATAAGTTAAGATAAAAAGAACTTGCATCCATATTTATCTTTATGTCATCACTAAACTCTCAGGATTAAAGAATGAACTTGCATCCTCATGTTTATGTTTATGTCCTCACTAAATCTCTAAGATAATAATGGATTTGCATAACATATTTATTTTATGTTCTCACCTCCTAATAAAGAGTAAAACAAAGTGCATTGCATATTTATGTTTGTGTCATCACTTAAGAGATTTAGAGCTCATGGACTTGCCCCTTGATATCTGAAACAAAGCTAGAAATGAATGTGTTTTACTACTTTGATTTCGGCCTTGTGATGATGTTGAATCTTAGAATAAGATTCATCTGGTCACAAGTGCTAAAACATATGTTTCATGATTTTCCTAAGCTTAGATGGTCTCAAGAAATGTTTTGAGCAAGGTTTTATGATTTAAATCCCTCTTGAGATTAATTAGAAATAGCCACTGCCCTCATGTGTTTTATGATGATTTTAAAGAATTAACTTGTTCTCAAATGAGTTTATGAAGTCCTAAAAGGGTTTCAAGAGAAACTAGCAATTTATGTGTTTTACAAATAAAGTTTTATGCATTATATAATGACTTTGAATTCAGTTCTGCCTTGCTTGGTTGCCCACTGTATGATGATGTTTTAATTATGTTAGAATGTGTATCTTCATGTATATTTGATGTTGGAATTAATTTGAGAAAGCTAATGCAAGTTAAAAACTAGAAAAGAATTAAAATACAAGTTCTAGATCCCTTAGAAATAAGAATTTTCTCGGTTCTGTCCAGCAAGGGTAATATTAGTAAATAATAGTTTATAATTAGTTTAAATGTGTAGGAAATACTCATAATTGGTTTAGGAATTGATCTTAATACGTTAGGAGAAAACCGAACCTAGAAAGGGTTAAAGTTGTGACTCCTAGGTACCCGTAAAGTGTAAATTATGGATTCTAAACTAATGGATTCTAGATCAAGTGATGATCACAATAAATAGAAGAATAATTAGTTTTGAGCCTTTAGGTGCATAAAATATTAAGATTTGATGATTAGAAAATTTAAGTTTCAAGTTTAAGACTTTAAGGGTCAAGCATAAGACACCTTAGGTTCCTCGATAAGATAAGTTTATTGTTCAAGTATGATGCGATGATATATGTTATGTGAGGAGTGTATTAATGTGATTTCAAGTTGAGCATGGTTAGAGAATTTGAATGATGAAATGTATATGTGACATGAGTTTCGTGGCATAAAGTAGATTTGAAGGAAATTCGGTATACAGCCGTAATGCTGCCGAATTTCCATCAAATCTAAAGGACTTGAGAATGTTTTTGAAGAATCATATGAGATTAAAACCCTGGGTGACACCGGTTCGGCCGAGCATGTAACACCCTCCCAAGTGCAACACCATCCTTAAGTTATGAAATTGTACTTGAGAGTTGTTACTTATTAACTAATGGACCTTTTTTAAATAACTATAGCAAATTCGATGGGTTCGTGTAATAACTAGCGCAATTCGATTAAAATATATAACAAAGATACAAACTTTTATTTCATATAAAGTCAATTACATAAGGAAGCTCTACAAGGAGCTTTAATACATATACAATCTCTATTACATTTACATACACACATGCCTACAACTATATACAATATAATAACATCATCAACTACTATGCTACTGTACTTCCATGTTCTTTCAGGTAATAATCCCATAATCCGCTACGATCGACCTGGAAACGACACGGGAACACAAACAAGTAGGGGTGAGAATTATACAATTCTCAGTAGGGCAACTCCCTAATTACACAATCATAATGTCATCGTCATCGTCCCAGTCACCTCGGTTTATTAGCAAAAGTGATCATGCATTTCATAACAATAGTTCAATTTTAGAGTTCCAAATCATACTTCCGAAGTGGGTAGCTTTTAATGATCAATCACTTAATACACATATATAATAAAACTCAAGCACATAGTAAATAATCCTAATCAAACATTTAAATATGGCATGACTATGCATATGATTATTGTATTGAACTTATCTCAAAGGAACCTGGCCTTACTTATGACCATAGAACTCAACTTGGTGCATTTTTCTCTTTTTATTGACATAGGAAAGACTTGCTTCATATCATATGGCAAAACTCAATTCGTTGCAAAACTCAATTCATTTCATTCTTCTCTTTTTATCGTTGACATAGGAAAGACTTAGTTTATACCCAACAGGTATCTGCCGTGGACAACTCCACAATAGATAATTTATACCAAAAGGTATTTGCTGTGGACAACACCACAATGGGAAATAGACTGCTTATCAGGACTGAGCTCATTCCTATATGTGATCATCAGACTTCATTTTATTCCATTTCCGAATCACACACAGTTCTATTCCTAGCCGATACGTCTACCGACTCATAATATCTCAAGGGAAGTTCCTCTTTTTGCCTTCCCCTCAATTACACCTAAGTCTTGTTTTTGTTTCCTCCTATGTCACAACATGCACACTAGGGAAGTTCCTCTTTTTGCGTTCCCTTCAATCCAACTTAAGCCTTGTTTCTGTTTTCTCCTATGTCAGAACATGCACGAGTGAAATTTATACATTCTCTTTTCTCATATAGTAGCACCATGTGCTTTCTTCTTTTCAAATGCATGCATAAGCCACATATAGGCATTCAATCATAAGAAATTCTTATTTGTGCCTCGTAAATCAATCTTTAAATTATCTAGCATGCATACATATTCATCATAGTTAATCAAGAATCATTATATCACCAAATCAATACTTGAGTTCATTTCAGCACAATTACAGCATGTTGGCAGAATTCATGCCTAAAGAGTAAAATTCATTATGCATATCAAACATCCATTACCAGGGCTATAAAAATTACCCAAGACACCTCAATGTGTGCACAAGGCCCTGTAAAAATTTCATAGGAAGAAGAGTCCTCTAACTCTGTCAACAAATTCTACAAATTTGGTGGTCATAGACCACTTAACCTTAGCTCAATGCCAGAATTCACTAATTTTTAACCATAGCAAATGAATGAATCACTTCAGGATAAAAATCATGGCTAAACTTCAATATGTTTCCAGCACTTTGTAAACATTTCAAAGGATAATTCCATCATTTGATATGATAACAAAATTAGACAATTTCCTAGCTTCAGATTCAACTTTCCAGGCAGCATGCTTACAATTTCGGTTCTTGAATTTTTTGAAGCATTATGAATCAAAAAAAGAGCTCACGAAAATTAGTGCAACTAGCCTAGGATGCTAGCTTCAATATATAATTTTTATAGCTAATGAAAATACCTGCAATCACACCAGAAAATTCGTGTACAGTTTCTGCCTATCAAAGGACCGAAATTCCAGCAAACCAATTCAAAAACTCTTTTGGTAAAACAGATTTTTGCACAACACCAAACACTCCACCAAAATTAATACATCAATATCAACATATTATCAACCAATATAATTAAAAATTTCGGACTAAAACACATCAAAATTCTCAGAATAAATTTTGAAAGAAAAAGGCCAAAGAAAACCCTACACTTTGAAGCTTTAAAGATCTTGGCTCCAAGATTGATTCCCTTCACTTCCAAGCCTTTAAACCACACACCAAACCCTTCCTTAAACAGCTGATAATGAGCTCTTGAGGTATGAAAAGTTGATGGATTCAAATTCTAATCGGTTAGTTTGGTAGATATTAAGGAGTGGAACAAGTTTTGTGAAGGGAGTTTAGTGTTTTATGAACTTTAGACAAGGGTTTTGATGATATGAAATGAAAACATGAGCTCTTGGAGAAGATAACAATGGTGGCTGCATCATGGAGATAAGAACCGTGAATGCTTGGCTTCTTAGACAAGGTTTTGTATTTCTTTTATATATAAAAAGTTAGATACAATAAATATGTAGTCAAAGGAATAAAGAGAAATAAAGAGATGGATGGTTAGGATTTGTTTTAAAAGTCAAAGAATGAATCTTGGCCATCCAATTGGCTCAAGATAATTGGCTCACCTTTACTTGGCCACCAAGTAGCTTTTATGGTGTTAAAAACCGCACACTGAAATTCTATCGAATGGGTAAAACAGTGTACCCGGGAAATTAATTATCGCCTAAAAATTAATTCTAAGTACAAAATATTTATTCCTAACTATTTCTAATCTCAATCCTATAATTTGTCTATTTTGGGCATCTCCAGGTCGTAATTCTAGGGTTTCGGCTGTTACGGCGGGCTTGTGGGGCCCGCAAAATACTATTCACATTTTTTTTTTTTTACAGATTGGTTAGGTTGTCCTGATCATTGCTATTTCTGTCAGATTTTTAAAATTATAACTAGAAAAGCTCAAATTAATTTTTAAATAATTTTTAGGGTGTTACAGAGCACCCCCAGGAAAGACAAATCTGTGAGGGTATGAGTAGATGTAGCCTACCAAAGCGGACAAATTACTGTGCATTAGATGCTGGTAAATCGTTTCAAAGAAGGTATGTTCTAAGAGAGGTGATCGTTAAGCCCCTTAACCCGTACTCAAGGAGTCGGGATTTTATTATGTTTTTCGCTTATCCAGATGATAAGTAAGAACTAGTGACGACTAGTTAAGGTATGAGCTCATAACCTAGATGATGTTTTAGGGTGGCCCTATAATGCTAATTTATGATGTTCTAAGTCACAAAGTTAAGGAAAGTTCCACTTGAAAGTTATATGCCACTTTATGCCACTTGTATGCTTCTTGATGTTATGATTTGTTGAGTTATTTGTTTAAGGTATTACCATGCATTCATGCTTTGATATATTGTATTCATGACATTAAGCTGCATTCTAAAAGGAACGAACCTTGGATAATCTAGTTTTATAAACCGAAATGAGGAACTCTATATGCATGCTCACCTTTTGAAAATAAACCTAAGGTTCCTGAGGATGTGAATGATGTAACCCTAGATAGGAGTCCCTATTGAGATTCTTTAGCAAGATTCTCACTCCTTTTTTTTTCTCTCTTTCTCTCCCGTCACGTCTTTAGAGCATGGCGACGTTCATGGTTTTTGTCGACACCCTAACGTGGGAGGTGTGCTTTGATCCGGACCACGGATCCTACCATTTTGAAGGACGATGCACTTTTCGTGTTTTCATGTATGTAGGACGTCCCTTCACTCATACTATACAAAGCTATCGGTTCTCCCCGATGTTTCCCTTTGGCGACGACCTGATCTTTGAGTGCACACGCCTCCGTGATGTGCAGATCTGATGCCCTCGCCCTTCCACCTCAGCTGTATGTGACTATCTGGAGTATGTACCTCGATCGAGGAGGTCGGAGACGGACCAATCCGAGGACTCACTGACACACATCAACTCAAAAAGTTCTGCCCCCACTCCCTCATTCGGGTAAGAGGGGAGTGAGGAGATGGTGCTGTAGCCGAGGTTAGCGAGGAGGGCCGAGATACACCCTCGCCGCGGAGCACACATCTAACCACCATGTATTTGTTTCCCCATCCGCTTGTTCACCTCCAAGGAGCTCGTGCAGTTCCCTGGTTACATGCCTTCGTCACACGAGGATTACCACCGCCAGTCGTAGAGCGTCTCGAGGAGAGCTAGTGCGCACACACACATATAGACAGGATAAACCTTCTTTGTTATGAGGTTATCCCCTTTAGGTGCACTAGGGTAGGAGTTTTTATTTACGCTTTCCGTATATTTTAGTTTCCATTATATTTCCTTTCATGATGTATTTGCACTACCTTGTATCAAATTAAGTCCCGCCTTCGGGTGGACATATTAGTCATATTAATGAAGTACTATCTCGGTGTGTTATTGTCTTCTATGGTGAACTCATTTGATGATCATGCTTGTGCTTTCCTTTATATTTGAGTGATGCTTTACTTTCGATGCTTGTCTAAGTTTCACGTGGCTCTCACTTTGTTTTAGTAATTTTAAAAGAAAGAATGAGACTAAGAAGTAATAACCTAATGGTTAACCTAAATATGTTATAGGAATATTGGGTTAAAAATTAGGATATTACATTTTGGTATCAGAGCAGTTCGATTCTCACGGAGCTTGAGGATTGGACTGGCCATGCCTTAGAAGCATGATGCGATAGTTATGTCATGTGTAGTGCTGGATAGAGATAAGCTATAGGACTAGAGATGCATGGTTTCTGTTATTTGCACGTGCCATGGTAACTAGCTCATTTCGCATAGAATGTTGAGCCTGATCAACTTGATGTTCACTGTCTCATGTGTTTAGGGACCAATGGCACCACAATGACAACTTAGGAATATGCCTGAGGGTGATCAAGACAATGCGACTGCTGCTGCTATTCGTGACATGCACAAGCCATGGAACGTATGTTTGAACGGATAAATCAAGGAGAAGCTACTCATGGTCCCCCTACTACTGAGATGCTGGAGCAGACTCGCTTCGATGAGTTCCATAAGGTAAACCTGCTCATGTTTAGAGGGCCCATGGATCCTGACAAAGCTGACAAGTGGATTAAGGACATGGAGAAGGTCTGCTTTGTAGTTGACTGCTCAGAGGAGCAGAAGGTCATGTTCACTGCCTTTATCATGAAGTTTGATATCGAGTTCTAGTGGACCAGCACTCGAAAGCTGCTAGAGGCTGCTGAAACCCCCATCAACTGGGAGCTGTTCAAGACATACTTCTACGAGTAGTATTTCTCGGAGTCAGTGAGAAACACGAAAGACATCGAGTTTATGCAACTGACCCAAGGTGGGTCTTCTATCGCCTAATACATGGCGAAGTTTGAGGAACTGATCAAGTTTTCTCGGGTGTTCCAAGGGAACCCCGATGAGGTATGGAAGTGCATCAAGTATGAGGCCAGATTAAAGGCAGAGTTAAACTTCATGGTGGCACACATGGAGATTAGGGATTTCCCAACCCTAGTCAACAAATGTCAGATTCTAGAAGAGGGATAGAGGAAGCTTGTAACACCCTCCCAAGTGCAACATCATCCTTAAGTCATGACCTTTCTTAAATAACTATAGCAAATTCGATGGGTTCATGTAATAACTAGCGTAATTCGATCAAAATATATAGCAAGGATACAAAACATTTATTTAATATAACATCGATTACATAAGGAAGCTCTTCTATGAGCTTTAATACACATATGTTCTCTGTTAAATTTACACACTTATACATACATCTAAGTACATATGATACAATCTCAGACACCCGACTACTGTCAATTCGACTTCTTTTGGTGTAACAACCCATAGTTCTTTGGATCAACCTGGAAACGACACAAGAACACAAACAAGTAGGGGTGACAATTATACAATTCTCAGTAAGGCAATTCCCCAATTACGCAATCATATTGTCATCGTCATCGTCCTAGCCACTTCGATTTATTAAGAAAAAGTAAGCATGCATTACATAATAACTGTTCATTTTTAGAGTTCCAAATCGTACTTCCGAAGTGGGTTACTTTTAACATTCACCCACTTAATTCACAGGTAATATCAGGTTTAAGATCATATGAAATAATGTTAAACATCATAACTCAATATGATATAACCATGCATAAGCCAATTACAATGAAATTTTCTCCAAGGGCCTACTTCTTTTTATGGCCACAAAACTCAAACTCAATTCATTTTTCTCTTTTCATCGACATAGGAAAGACTTAGTTCATATCATGCTGCAAAACTCAATTTAGTGTATTTTTCATTGACATAGGAAAAGACTTAGTTTATACCCAACGGGTATCTTCCGTAGACAACTCCACAATAGATAATTTATACCAAAAGGTATTTTCCTGGACAATGCCACAATGGGAAATAGACTACTTATCAGGACTGAGCTCATTCCTATACGCGATCATCGGGCTTCATTTTATTCCATTTCCGAATCACACATAATTCTATTCCTAACCGATATGTCTACCGACTCAATATCTCGGGGGAAGTTCCTCTTTTTGCCTTCCCCTCAATTACACCTAAGTCTTGTTTCTGTTTTCTCTTATGTCACAACATGCATACTAGGGAAGTTCCTCTTTTTGCCTTCCCTTCAATCCAACTTAAGTCTTGTTTCTGTTTCCTCCTATGTCAGAATATGCACAAGTGAAATTTATACATTCTCTTGTCTCATATAGTTGCACCACATGCTTTCTCCTTTTCAAATGCATGCATAAGCCACATATAGGCATTCAATCACAAGAAATTCTTATTTGCGCCTCATAAATCAATCTTGAAATTGTCTAGCATTCATACACACTCATCATACTTAAATCAAGAATCATTATATCACCAAATCAATACTTGAGTTCATTCCAGCACAATTACAGCATATTGGCAGAATTCATGCCTACGGAGTACAATTTATTGTGCATATCAAACATTCATTTCAAGGGATATACAAATTCTCCAAGACACCTAAATGTGTCTGCAAGGCCCTGTTAAAATATCAGGATAAAAAGAGTTCTCTAACCATGCTAAATAAATTATACAAATTTAGTGGTCAGAGGCCACTTTTTCACAGCTCAGAATAGGGTTCTCGCAATTTTTAAATTTATAAAATGATGGAAACAAATTAAAATAAAACTCAAAGTTACACTTCAAGATGTTATTAACTTCGTCTAAAAATTTCAAAGGAAAAATCCATCATTTGCTATGATAACAAAATTATAGAACTTCACAGCTTCAGATTCAACATTTCAGGCAGCATAGTTACAACTTCAGTCCTTGATTTTTCTCAGGCAATAAAAGTCTTTATTATGCACCACAAAAATTCTCAGAGTTTCTTTAGGATATTAGCTTGAATATATAATTTTTATAGCTCATAAAAATGACTAGAATTGGACCAGAAAATTCATGAACAAATCCTGTCCTGTTGAAATCCGAAAATCTAGCAGCATGTGTCAAATTCTCTTTTGACAAAAATCATTTTTTACAACATCAAAACACATCACCAAAATTAACACATGAATATCAATATATAATCACCCATATAACAAGAAAGTTTGGCCAGAACTCATTCAGAAATGTTCAAGATAAATTTTGTAAGAAAAGACCATAAAAAACCCTACTTGTGATGCTTCAAGACTCCTAGCTCCAAAAGTCCTTCCAAGACTGGTTTTTCCCTCACTTGAAACCTTCCAAACAGCACCTAATCCCCTCCCTTAACAGTGAAGAATGAAGATATCAAACTGAGAAAGGTGAGGAATTAAAATTCCAATCGGTTAGTTTTGTAGGTGGTGATGTATAGAGTAAGTTTTGTGAAGGAAGGTTAAGTGTTTAACAATTTTAGGCTATGGTTTTTGAAGCTTGAAACTTGATAATGGAGGTTTGGAAGCAAAAAAATGGAGGTTGTGTTTCTTTTGTTCATAACCGTGAATGAAAAGTTTTGGAGTGATAAGGTTGATTTTGTATTTATCTTAACTAAGATATTACAAAGCATAAATGCATACTTCTTTTAAGAAAAGAAAAATAAATGGATGGCTAGGATTTGTTTTGGAAGTCAAAGAATGAATCTTGGCCATCCAATTGGCTCAAGATAATTGGGTCACCTTTACTTGGCCACCAAGTAGGTTTTACGGTGTTAAAAATCGTAGACCGAAATTTTATCGAACGGGTAAAATAGTGTACCTGGGTAATCAACTAGTGTCCAAAAATTAATTATAGGTATAAAATACTTTTTCCTACCTATTTCTAACCTTAATCCTATAATTTCTCACTTTTGAGCATCTCCGGGCCCTAATTCTAGGGTTTCGGCTGTCCCAGCGGGCCTGTAGGGCCCGCAAGTTAGTATTCATATTTTTTTTTTTTACAGATCCGTCGTATCGTCCGCATTATTTCTATGTATGTCGGATTTTTGAAATTATGACTAGAAATGCTCAAATTAATTTTTATATAATTTTTAGGGTGTTACAAAGCTCAACGCTGCGAGGGCGAAGCAAGCTAAAGGGCTAAGACCTCAAGCCCCAATGGTTCAAACCACACCAATCGAGGACTCACTACAATCCATACCACAACAATCAGTTCAGACAGCAACAACAACAGAGACCACAACAATAACAGAGAGCACCCGCGTACCAGCAATCCAAGCAACACCAAAGGCCACCGTTCCAGTTCAACGGCCCAAGGAACTTCAACAACCAACCCCGAGGATCGGGTGGTCCTCGAAACAACAACCAGCAAGGAGGGTCCAGTGGGGCCAAGAACAAGGCACCGCAAGGAGCCCCCGTTACCTTCCCTGGACCCGCATCGGCCGAAGTGTGCCCTTGATGCGGAAGGAATCATGTAATTGCCCCTGCATAGCTGGGCAAGGAGTCTACTTTCTATGTGGCAATCACGACCGCTATGCGAAGGATTGCATAAACAGAGGGCCATCGAACCAGAACCCCTGACCACAACACCAAGGACGGGTCTTTGCTCTTAGCACGGAAGACACAGAGAAGTCCAGCGACCTCATTCAAGGTAAGTGCAAATTAAATGGTAGAACCTTAACTGTATTCTATGATTCTAGTGCTACCTATTCTTTTGTCTCACATGCTAGTGTCAAGTCTTTGAATTTACGAGTTTCTAAATTTCCCTTTGATCTCATTGTTTCTAGTCCCACAAATCGCCCTGTTAATACTTGCAATTGTTGTTTAAACTGTCATCTTATTGTAAAAAATAGGTCTTTTATCATAGATTTGATTTGTTTACCCTTGAAAGGCATAGACATAATTCTAGGCATAGATTGGCTTCACGCCAACCATGTGTTGTTAGATTGCGGTACCCAGTCTGTTGTTTTTCCTTCTCCTCCTAGCACAAGTAGTCAACCCTTAGGGATTTAACTCTGTAGAGGTCTACTGTAGTGGGGAAAAGACTAAGGGATATGTTCTCCTAGTTGCTTGTGAGGTGGATTTTGAGCAAAACCTAGGTGATATACCTATGGTAAGAGACTATCCTGAGATATTTCCGGATGAAATACCCGAGTTCCCTCCAGAAAGAGAAGTAGAGTTTTCTATAGAGTTGGTTCTGGGGACGGGACCGATCTCTATAGCCCCTTATCAGATGTCACCCTTAGAGTTAGCTGAGTTGAAAACCCAGTTAAAGTGTAACACCCTAATTCTTAACCCAACTTTCTAGAACACATTAGGTTAATCATTAGGTTATTACTTCTTAATCTCATTATTTTATTAAAATATATAGCGAAAATTATGGGTAAAATTTTTTTTTGAAATATAAAACCAAAGTGAGAGCCGCGTTGCATCGTATGACAGATGACAAGATGCACAAATAAAGAATACGGTAAGTAAAACATATAGCAAGGAGACAGGGACCAATCATCATAAAAGAAAATACTCCATTAATATCTATAGTTTTGAGATACATAAGTAGTCACGCCCTTATAGAAACGGGCTGAACTGGCAATACATAGGGAAAATGGAAATACAATAGAAATACATAAAACAAAGAAAGCATAGATAAATCACAACTACCCAAGTGCACCTAAAGTGGATAACCTTAAGACAAAAGAAGGTTTATCCCATCTATGTGAGAGTGTGTGCACTAACCCTCCCCTATTGCATCGACTACTGGAACCTGGGGTATGGCGGAACATAACCAATCCACGGACGTAGTGTGGCAGGAGTAGGCACACGTGAAGACTGAGCGTGAGCTCCTCGGTAAGGGAACCTCTCGGCTCGCCTAGCCAGTCTCGGCTGCATGACAGTCTCCTCGCTCTCACCTCGCACAAATTGAGGAGTAGGACCAGAACTCTTGCTATACATATGCATCGGCGGGTCCTCGGAAGGGTCGTCCTCCGAATTGGGAGACCGAGGCATGTAGTCCTGGAAGTCTCGAGGCATCGAACCACCAGTGTACGTTCGTAGAATCCTCTCATCTCGTGTCTGGGCACGCTAAAAACCATCGCATCGTCGTAGGGCGACATGGGGGAGAAATGGTAGCTCTATACAGGGTGTGCAAAGGGGCAACCGATGAACATGAAGACTCGTATTGTGCACTGCCCTCAAAATGATATGACCTGTGGTCCGGGTCAAAGTGAACTTCACAAGTCGGCGTGTCGACAAAGACCACAAACGTCCCCATCGCTCTCTGAAAATGTAACGGAAGAAAGAGAAGGAGGAGAAATGAGTGAGAATTCTTACTAAAGAATCTCAGTAGGAGTCTCCTATCCTAGGGTTACATCGTTCACATCCTCAAGAACTTTGGATTTATTTGTAAAAGGTGTGCATGCATATAAGATTCATTATTAGGGTTTATAAAACCAATTATCCAAGGTTCATTCATTTTAGCATGCATCTTGATGTCATGAATGCAACATATCAAAATATGAATGCATGGCAATACTTGAGCATATAAATCAACAAATCAAATCATATAGAAACAATTGTGGCATAAGGGCAATAACTTCTCAAATGGAACTTTCATCAATATGTGTGACATCATTCATGGAATCTTTAGCAATGTAGAGGCCACCCTAATAATAATAACTAGGCTATGAGCTCATACCTCAGCTAGTCGTCACTAGCTCTTGCTTATTATCTGAATAAGCGAATAATAAAATAATACACCTGACTACTTAAGAGTATGGGCTAGGGGGCTAGGGAACTCCTCTCTTAGGATATACCCTCTTTGAAATGCTCTACTGGCCTCAAGTGCACAGTGAATTGTCCACTTTGGAAAGGCTCATGTCTAGACCCTCACGGATTTGCCTCCTCCTCACCAGAGCAGGAGAAGTACGTCTCAATGCTTGTCACATAAAAATATCCTGGGGGTGCCCAGCTCAACCATGTCACCCAGGGTTTTCAACTCATGTGGTACTTTAAAAACATTTTTCAACCCTTTTAGGTTTGACGGAAATTCGGTAGCATAATAGCTGTTAAACCAAATTTCCTTCAAACCGACATTTATGCCACAAGCTAAAAACACAGACATGTTTCTCACTCAAACCTCATGCTTAGAATAAACTCATGTCTCAGTCAATTTATCTCATCATAACTCATACATCATATACATCTCATCATCATTATAAAATTCAAGACTTCTTAGTGTCTTATGCATTGACCCTTAAGGTCCTTAACTCACAATCTAAGTTATAAATCATCACAACTTAATCTCTCAGGTACCTATAGGCTCATATCTATGTATTCCTCACTCAATACTATGATCATAAATATCTCTAAACCTCAAGAGTGCAGAAACTAAAATTCTAACTCTACGGGTACCTAGGAGTCACAACAATGACCCTTTCTAGGTTCAGTTTGCTCCTAAGGCGTCAAGATCAAGTCCTAAACCAATTATGAGTCATTCCTATATATTTAAACTAATTTAAAACCATGATTATCATTTCTAAACCATGCTAGACAGAATCTAGAAAAATCATTTACTAAGGGATCTAAAACTCTCAAATTAATTCTTTTCTAGTTACTAACTTCTCTAATCTTTCTCATATGAATTTTAACATCAATTATAAACAAACATACTCATGTTATCATCATCCAAACAGTATAAACAGTGAGCATAACATGGCAAGGCAGAACTGAAAATCCATCTCCATAAGAAGGCATATAACTTGATTTCTAAAGCACATTAAATACTAGTTTCTCTTAGAACCTTTTTAAAACTTTCAAAACTCATTTGTAAACATTTTTATCATCTAAAATCATCAAAATAATCTCAAGGGCAGTAGCTAGTCCAAATTGATCTCAAGAGGTTTTAAAATCATAAAGCTTGTTTTAGACATTTCTTGAACTCATATAAGCTTAGAAAAATTATGATACATAGATTTTAATACTTATGACAAATAAAACTTCTAGAGGCCGAAATCACAAGCTAGAGAACACATATTTTCAAGCCTTTGTTTGAGACAATAATGGGCAAGTCTTTGAACTCTAGGTTCTCTTAAGTGATAACATAAAAATAGACATGTTCATGCACTTGTTTAGCTTTCATTAGAAAATAAAGTGAGAGCATAAAATAAACATGAGATGCAACTTATTATTATCTTTGATATTTAATTGAGGACTTGAAATATAAACATGATAATGCAAAGCTTGAAATATAAATATGATAATGCAAGTTCATTTATTATTCTTGATGTTTAGTCATAGCAAGGAAAGTAAACATGATGTTCAAGGCATAAACATAAACATGGATACAATATTCATTTTAATCTTATCTAGAGCTCTTACAAGACTTTAGATATACAACCCAACACTTATCTCATCACAAAGAGAGCTTTAGAGTTCTTGAACCAAGTTCTCAAAGGAACTATGTGGTTCTTGAACATCATTATCAAGCTCAAGAACAAGCTTCTTAAAGAAAAGAAAAACCCTAAGAAGGCAAGAATCAAAAAAACTTTCTTTCATGACATAAAATAGAAGTAGGGACACTAAAATTTTTTAACAAAAACCTTTGAGGATAAGCTATGAAGGCCGAATGTATAAGAAGACAAAAAAGGAAGAAAAACAAAAACTTTACTTAGATAAAGAACAAGACTTAAGCTTTAGAGGTTCCTTTGAGGTGAACACAAGGTCACCATCTATGAACACTCATCATCAAGCCATCATAGCCATGAACAAGGCCTCATGGCCGAAATGGAGGAAAGAAGGAAACAAAGGAGAGTTTTCAAAAAGTAACCAAGAGAAAACTAGAGAAAAACTCATTTTCAAGAAAAGCAAAGCTTAGAAAAACACTCCTACCTAGAGTGAAGATGAAAACTTGAACTTGAAAAGAAAAACAAGAAGGAGAACTCCTCCAAGGATGATGATGAGCTTCGGCCAAAGTGAAGAGAAAAGAAAGGAGATGTGTTTTGAGTGAGGTTGTGTTTGAGGTCAAGTGTTTGAGAGGTTTGATGATGATTCAAGGTTATGAGATGGTGTTTAGAGATTATGAGGTGATTATGTGAGGAAGAGATGAAGAAGATGCAGATGAAGAGGAAAGGAAAACTCTCTTGAAACTTGAGAGAAAAAGGAAGAACTTAGAGAAAGCTTTGGAAACTTGAAACTTTGCAAATGATCTAAAGTGTTTGCAAGCTCAAGTTAGTAAGGTATTTATAGAAAAATGAAACAAATGAAGTCTCATGGAGAGGAGGGAGAGGTCGTGTGGTTTGGGAGGCAAAGGAAGAGAAAAATATCTCTTACAACTTGTCATTCAAGCATGGTTTGAGGTATGGGAGTTATGGTGCAAGACATGGCTTCAAGTATGGTGATTTGGAGTGAAATTTCTTTCAAATTTGAAATGAAATATTTCTCCTAGAAGCAAGGAGGACTGGATGATTTTGAGCCACAAAAATGAGGGAAAATAGCTTAATTTATTTAGTCATTCACTTAGCAAATCAAGCATGGATGAAAGTATGACAAAGTATGGTGTAAGTGAGGTGGAAGCATGGCCTTAGAGTGTCAAAAATTTGAGCATGTGATGGAAAATAGGGGAGGAGTGGCTTCGGCCAGACCTGGGTAGAAAAAGGGGAGGAGAAATCTTCCATGTAATTGGGTGTTAATGATAGATTTAAGTGTAGATTAGTTTAAGTACAAAGTTAGGAATCATTAAACATGAGTTTAGGTAACTAAGAATGAGGTTTAAGGATTTTATGACAAGATTAGGAGTGCTCATGCATCATTAGAGAATTTAAAACTCATTTATGAATAAACAATTGAAAACACAATTCCATGATTTGAGGAATTGGAGAGAGAATTTACTATTTAAGATTCCATGACTAGGAATCTTGAATTTAAAATAAGATTTCAAGTTGTAATTAAGCATTCTTAGGTTCTAATCAACTTTAATAAATTATTTTGACTCAAAATTAATTATGGAAATTAATTAATCTTTGATTAGAGCCTAATATCTCTTAGGTTTACTTAATCACACGATTAAGCTCGAAAACACAAAACTAGGGGTAAAATTGTAATTTTGCACTAATTTTGGCCGAGACCTCCGGGACTAAAACTGAAGTCACAGAATACATAAAAATGCCTTTTAAAACCACTTGGAGAAGTTTCGAGTTCATCTGACACTTGCAAACGGGTAAAACACCACAGGGGTATTTTGGTCATTTTGATCCGAAAACTCGAAAACGAGATTTTCAATCCTGGAAAGGTACACAAGCCAAATAATCCCCTTCCAACATTGAGTTTGCCCATCGAGTACTGTCGGATAGGCTTTCCTCGAATTCCGGGCCGAAAATGATCTCAGGGGCATTTTGGTCATTTTTACTCTAACAGAAAATCGGGGCGTTACATAAAGGAGTTATTGGAGAAGAGCTGTAACATCCTAATTTTTAACCCAATACTCTAAAACATATTTAGGTTAATTATTAGGTTATTACTTCTTAGTCTCATTCTTTGTTAAAATACTTAGCAAAAAATACGAGTAAATTTTTTCTTTTTGACACTTGAAAACAAAACATGAGCCCCGTGCTAAAATAAAATCTAACGTCCGCCACATCACAACATATAAGAAAGTGAAATCCTATCATTCATAGCCACAAAATACAATTGTTATACATAATAGTGCCACATAGTCACATCATTATAGATACATTAATTACTACTAACATAGCTTCATTGTCACATCAAAAGAAATACACCTATGTAAATCTAAAGCAACATCTACGCGCTTCCGTTGCATCCCACTGATCTAACTCTTAGTGTATGTCTCATGCCCATGCCTTAGTAGAAATCACGAACCACGTCACCGACTTCGTCTGGAGACGACATGGAAGAAAAGAGAGAGAGAGGAATGAGAAACTTATTCAAGATTCTCAGTAGGGATTTCCGACTGTAACACATGTGTCATCGTCATCGTCCCCAGCCACTTCGGTCTTAATTATGAAAGAGGTGTTCATGTATAAGGATTGGTTTTAAACTTTCCAAATCTATTTTTCCAAAGTGGGTGTCTTTTAGTATGAGTCTTAATGACATGAATGCAACAGATATCGAATGGATGCATGCTAATACGTTATGCAAGTAATTGATAGAACACAATCATCAGAAAACCTCAACATATTAGTGGCATAAAGTGACATTAAAACATCATACTCATTTTCATGCTTAAATTCTTAAGTTCTTTTTCTCAAGACCACCTTCATATCAAGTTCACCAAAATCCAACCAACATACCGGCCCGGTGATATTATTCTTGGTCACCAAAAACTCCCTCTCACCTATCGCCTAGGAATGAGCTCAATCCTAACTAATCGTCACTAGATTTAATATGGGCAAAAGAAAGGGTAACTTATCATTTCTAAGGATCACCTAGCATAGGATCTTTCCTTCTTTGAAATGCTCTACTGGTAACTAGTACACAGTGATATTGTCCACTTTGGCAAGCTCAATGTCAATACCCTAACGGTTTTGTCTTTCCTGGGGGTGCTCGGCCGAACCGGTGTCACCCAAGAAAGCACGTCTCAGTGCCTTGTCACATAAAAATCTCCTGGGGGTGCTCAGCCGAATCGATGTCACCCATGGTTTTAATTTCATATGATACTTCAAAAACATTCTCAAATCCTTTAGGTTTGATGGAAATTCGGCAGCATAACTCCTATACACCGAATTTCCTTCAAACCAACTTTATGCCACAAACCTCGTAACACATACATTTCTCATTCAACTTGCATACACATGATAGGCATAATAACTCAACACTTCATCATAGCTCTTATATCATCAAAACATATGCATCCAAACATCAAACTTGCATTATTAAACTCATAGCATCAAATATATCTTAATGTCTTATGCTTTGACCCTTAAGGTCTTTTAACTTGAAATCTAAGTTGTCTATCATCACAACTTAAGCTCTCGGGTTCCTATAGGCTCATATCTAAGTATTCCTCACTCAAATCTATGATCACAACCAATTCTAAACCTCAAGAGTGCAAAACCTATAATTCATACTTTACGGGTACATAAGAGTCACAACATTGACCCTTTCTAAGTTCGGTTTGCTCATAAGGTATCAAGATCAATACCTAAACCAATTATGAGTAGTTCCTACACATTTAAACTAATTATAAACTGATTTCTAATTTTAGACCTTGCTGGACAGAATCCAAAAAATTACATTTCTAAGGGATCTAAAAGTCTCAAATTAATTCCTTTCTAGTTACCAACTTATCTTAACTTTCCCAAATGAATTTTAGCATTAATTACACATGATCATACTCATATTATCATCATCAAAACAGCATAAAACAGTGAGCATATGAACCAAACAGAACCAAAAACATCTCCATTAAACAAGGCATAAAACTTTATTTCTAAAGCACATAACTTGCTAGTTTCTCATGGAACCTTTCTAAAACTTTTAAAACTCACTTAGAAATAATTTATTTCATCAAGACCATCATAAAACACATGAGGGCAGTAGCTATTTCAAATTATTCTCAAGAGGGTTTTAAAACATAAAACTTTGCTCACAACATCCCTTGAGATCACCAAAACTTAGGAAAATCATAAAACATAAATTTTAGTATTTGTAACTATACAAACCCTCATGAGGCCGAAAATCAAAGGAGTAAGAAACATATACTTTCAAGCTTTGTTTGAGATAATAATGGGTAAGTCTATGAGCTCTAAATCTCTTAAGTTATGACATAAACTTAAATATACAATGCACTTTGTTTTAGTCTTTATTAAGAGTTGAGAGCATAAAATAAACATGTTATGTAAATCCATTATTATCTTAGAGATTTAGTGAGAGCATAAACATAAATATGGAAATGCAAGTTCATTCATTAATCTTGAGCATTTAGTGACAACAAAAAAGTAAATATGGATGCAAGTTCTTTTTATCTTAACTTAGAGCTCATATGTGATTTTTAAAGAGAATAAAATATCTCAACCCAACATGTATCTCATCAACAAAGTGAGCTTTAGAATTCTTGAACCAAGTTCTCAAAGAAACCACATGGTTCTCGAACATCATCATCAAGCTCAACGGAAGATGAACCAATAAGCCAAAATAAATAGCAACATTTCATCAAACTTGTAAAGGAAAGGAAATGAGCACCGAAATAAGAGAAGAAAAGGAAACCGAAAACCAAAAGAAAGGAAAAGAAAAGAGAAGCTAAAATGGTTCAAGATAAAAAAAACAAGATTAAAGCTTTAGAGGTTTCTCAAATGAGAATCTCAAGATCTTTATCTTGAAACCTCATCATCAAGCTCAAGTTTTCCTTTTGAGAACCAAGTTCCAAAATAAAAATAAAACAAAGAAGAAAAGAATGTGTTCCAAGAGAAAAACCAACACTTTTTCATCTCAAGCATCAAAACAAAAGAAAAGCTTTTGGAAACAAGAACCCCTACCAAGTGTGAAGATGAAAGCTTAGTTCTTTGAAGTGAGAATGAGATGAAAAGCTCCTCCAAAATGGTGGTGGTGATTCGACCAAGCACAAGGAAAAGGAAAGAAAGGTGTTTTATGTGAGCTTTGTTTTTGAGAAAGGAAGCTTTGGTGTTTAGATGATGATCTATGATGGGGGTGTGGTGGTTTAAGGTGGTTTATGGTGATTTGTGGTGGTGGAAGGAGTTTCTAAGTGGTGGAGGAGAATTTGAGGTTGAGAGAAAGTAAGAAAGCTTTTTCGGTCACAAACTCAAACAAAAAAGCAAATGGTAAAAGTGTGGGATTTCTTTACACTTTGCTATATATATTATGAGTTAAATTTTGAAATGTGGAGGTGAATTATGGGGGGGGGGGAAGATGCACGAAATTTTGGAGCCTTTGAGGAAGGAAAATATCTCCTCAAAGTGGTCATTCAAAGCATGGTTGAAAGGATGGTAAGTATGGGTTCAAGCATGACCAAGTATGGTGCAAGGTATGGCCATTGTGTGCAAGAAAATTCAACATGTAGGAAATGAGGGGGAGTGTATTTCGGCTAGCACATGACAGCCCATGGGGAGGAGAAATTGTTCTTCTAATTGTGTGTTAATGATGTGTTCAGGTGTAGCTTATGTTAAGCTTAAGATTAGGAATTACTAAGCAAGTGTTTTAGGTGACTAAGAAGGTAATTAGAGCCATGTAAGACTAGATTAGGAGGTGGTCTTGATAGATTAATGAATTTAAACCTCATTAACTTGGAATCCAATGCCAGCATGTTTCCTTGATTTAGGGGAATAGGGAAGAGAAAATACTATTCCTAGATTCCTTTCTCAAATAATTAAAATTAGAAAAGGATTTTGAGTTTCTTTAAGCAATTTTAGGTTCTAAACAAATTTAATAAATTATTTTGACTCTAGATTAATTATGGAAATTAATTAATCTTCGATTAGAGCCTAATATTGCTTAGGTTTGCTTAATCACGCGATTAAGTTCAAAAACACTATGCTTAGGGGCAAAATCATAATTTTGCACAAAAACTGCCCGGGACCACCAGGACTAAAACTGAGGTCATAGAATACATAAAAAAATTGTTTAAAACCATCAGGAGAAGTTTTGGACTGATCCGGCACTTGTACTCAGGTGAAACACCACAGGGGTATTTTGGTCATTTTGATCTGAAAACTCAGAAAACGAGATTTTCGATCCTGGAAAGACACACAAGTCAACTAATCCCCTTCAAACATTGAGTTAGCCCCTCAAGGACTGCCGGCTCAACTATCCTCGAGTTTCGGGCCAAAAATAACCTTAGGGGCATTTCGGTCATTTTCACTCTAATAGGAAAATCGGGGCGTTAGAAGAGCTTTATAAGACCTAGTGCTTCACCTTGGGGAGCCTCGATCTTATTCATGAAGAAGAAGGATGGAAGTATAAGGTTATGCATAGACTATAGGCAATTGAATCGAGTAATAGTGAAAAAAAATACCCGTTGCTTAAGATTGATGATTTGATGGACCAATTGAAAGGAGCTGTAATGTTCTCTAAGATTGATTTGAGGTCAAGATACCACCAGATTAGAGTTAGAGATCGAGACATACCTAAAACCGCCTTTAGAACTTAGTACGGACACTTTGAGTTCAATGTGATATCGTTCGGTTTGATGAATGCTCCTGCAGTTTTTATGGATTACATGAATAGGATCTTTAGACCCTATTTAGATCAGTTCGTGGTTGTGTTCATAGATGATATACTTATCTGTTCAAAAACCCACGAGGAGCATGAGCATCATTTAAGGTTGGTTGTAACACCCCGATTTTCTGTTAGAGTGAAAATGACCAAAATGCCCCTGAGGTCATTTTCTGCCCGGAACTCCAAGATAGCCGATCCGGTAGTCCTCGAGGGGATAACTCAATGTATGAAGGGGATTCTATATATTATAATGTTTAATAGAGCAGAAGAATCTCATTTCTGAGGTTTCTGCACGTAAATGACCAAAATACCCTTACAGTAATTTAAGGCAGTTTTGAGTTTTGTTTTGACCCGGACTTGTCTCGGAGGTCTAAAACAATGTTTTTAAAGGATGATTTATGTTTGCTTAAGTCCTAGTGGTCCCGGGTAATTTTTGAGAAAATTACGATTTTACCCCTACTTAAGTGCATTTAGGCTTAATGATGTTTTTAGAACAAAACCTAAGCAATATTAGGCTCTGATTGAAGGTTAATTAATTTTCATAATTAATCTAGAGCTAAAATAATTATTTGAGGTGGATTAGAACCTAAAATTTCTTAAGGAACCTTAAAACCCATTTCTAGTTACATTTCTTCAAGAAAGCATCTAGGAATAGTGTTTTCACTATTCACTTTTCCTATTTCCAAGAAAATGTGTCATTCCCTAGGTTTTGAGTCATTGGAATTTGACTCCACATTCTCTACATGCTTGAAATTCAAACATTCAAAGAATTATTTTATTTATTTATTTATTTATTTTTGTCCATACCTCAAGTTACACTACACCATGCTTCACCATGACTACACCTTACCTTGCACTATATTTGATCACACTCCCAACCATGCTTAATATGACCAAATAAATTAGATACTTTTCCTCCCTCACTTTCTAGAAGGTTTATTTCCCTCCAAAAAGAGTTGCTTTATGTCAATCAACCTTTCACTCAAGTCTTTCATGCATAATGTCTCCTATGCTTCACACTTTACCATGAATGACAACTCAAAGAGATATTTTCTCTCTTCCTTCTCCAAGAAGCCACACTCCTCTTCATGATTCAACTTTATAAATACATTTCCTTGGTGAGCTTTGCTCCATTTTACACTATTTACAAAGTTTGAGTTTTTGAGAAAGTGTTAGTTCTCTCAAGTTTTCTTTTCCTCCTCCTTACTCCAAGAAGAAACCACTACCTTCTCCACCTTCAATCTCCATCTAGCTCTCATCCAAACACATTCCCAAGCTCAAACACAAGCCAACCCACTTCCTCCTTCCTTTTCTCTTTAAGGACAGAAGCTATACCCCAAGATACAAGGAGATCTCTTCTTGTTTTCCTTTCAAGATCAAACCTTTCTTCACTTCAAAGAACACCAACACTTGGTAGGGATTTTTTCTAAAAATGTTTTCTTTGATCTTTATGTTGAATCTTGTTGGAATATGATGTATGGATGAACTTTCTTTGTTGTTTCATTTTTAGTTTCTTCCTTTATTTTTCTCTTGGATTTCGGCCTCAAGGCCTTGTATATGATAGCTTGATGATGAGTGTTCTCTAGAGGTGACCTTGTGTTCATCTCTCAAGAAAACCTCTAAATCTTGAATCTTTCCTAAAGAAAAGTTTTTTCTTTTACAAGTTAAGTAAAGAATGAGCTTTATGTTTCTCTTGACCTTTTTGGAACCTTTCTTTTTCCTTTGAGATTTCGGCCATAGAGCCCTTGGGAACTTGGAAAAATGAGAGATTGATGATGTAGGTTTCATGATGGTGTTTAACACTTGAACAACGTCTAAAGCTTGAAGCTTGCTTTTGATCTTGAAGTATTTTAGTTTTCCTTTTTCTTCAAGTTTCGGTTTTGCTTCCTTATTTCCTTTTTATTTTTTGGCCTCAAGGCCTTGAGCATGATGGCTTGATGATGAGTGTTCTCTAGAGATGATTATGTGTTCATCTCTCCTGAGACCTCTAGAGCTTGAGTTTTTCTTTAAGTCTTGCTTATGTTATATAGCTCTTTTATGTTTAAAGCATAGAAAAGCTTACTTTTTCATGTTGGATGAGTATTGGGTCTAAGCTTTGTTCTTTTAAAAGTCTTGGAGGAGCTCTAGATAAGATAAAGAAGTGAACTTGCATCCATATTTATTTTATGCTATCACTAAACTCCCAAGATAAAGAAATGAACTTGCATTTCATGTCTTATTTCAAGTTATCACTTAACTCAAATATAAAGAGGTGAACTTGCATCTCATATTTATTTTGAGCTCTCACTTTACTTTCTAAGCAAATCTAAAATGGAGTGCATATCATGTTTATGTTTATGTCATCACCTAAAACTCCTAGAGCTCAAAGACTTGCCCTCTTCATCCTAAGAAAAAGTTAAATATGTAGACATTCCTTGGAATGTACATTTCGGCCATGTGGTGATAATAAAGCTAGAATGAGTTTCATTTAGTCACAAGGGCCCATAATCTATGTCTTGAGATTTTTCTTAAGCATAGGTGACTATGACAAATGTTTTAAGTATGATTTTGTGATTTAAATACCCTTGGAGATTATTTTGAAATGGTCACTGCCCTCATTTATTTTATGGAGATTTTAAAAAAAATAAATTGTTTCCTAATGAGTTTTATAAGTTTTAAAAAGGTTCTAAGAGAAACTAGCCATTTATGAGTTTTAGAAACAAAGTTCTATGTGTCATATGATGTTATTATTTTCGGTTCTGCCTTGTTATTTTCCACACCTTAAATTCTATTTTGGGTGGTCTATATGTGTTTAAATACCTTACTAATTGTATGATAATTGTTCTAGGCATCTTAGGTATGCTTAGTAACTCTATATGTTTGAAAATGTGATTTCTAGAACTCCTTAGGAACTGAAAATATGCATTCTGTTCCAGCCTTGATAGAGTTTGTAGAATCATATTATATCATGGTTAGATGAGTGAGAATGACTCATAATTGGTTTAGGTATTAATTATTGCATCATAGAAAAAGTCGGTAATGAGAAAGGACCTAAAATGCAACTTCTAGAACACCGTAATTCATCAAAACATGTTTATTGCCTATGCTGCCCAGCCATAATTAATTAGGTTCTAGGACTTAATAAATTGTGGTGATGAGGTTAATCGATCCCTTAGAGGTGTAAGAAAATAATTTGGAAGTTTGAGGTTACCCGATTTAGGGGTTTTGCTTTTAAGGGAATGATTTGTGTGCCTCCATGATTGATGAATTAATGTGTTGTCTCATGACTTATGTGATGCTATGTGATAATAGAATTATCAATTGCATGTTATTTTTCTATTAGAACCTTAGAGATGCCTATGTTAAGATTATATGAAATATGTGTTATGCATGAAATATGTGGCATCTTGTTATAACATGCTAAGACTTAAGGTGGCATAAACTATGTGAAAATGATCCTTTGAACCATCAAAAGGGATGGTGATGAGGTGATTCAAACCATGAGAAAATGTTCCTTTGAAACCATCAAAAGGGATGGAGGATGAGGTGATTCTAGCCCCCTAGCCCGTACTTTATGTCGGGATCTTAGCTTATCAAAAGGGATAAGCCTTTATGCTAGTGACGACTAGTGATGTATGGGCTCATAACCTAGAGGTTTCTCAAAAGGGAGAACAATTAGGGTGGCCCCATGTTCAAAGTAAATGTCTTAATGTCAACTAAGTAACCAAGATAAGATTTATTGTCATACTGGGGACGGCGATACGTAACACCCAGATGTGACTAGAGTTATTCTAAGATTTATTATTATACTGGGGACGGGGATACGTAACGCCCAGATATAACTAGACATTTGTGTCTTTATGTTCTATGCTCTATGCACCATGTACCATGTTCCATGCCTTATATTCTATGCTCTATGCCCCATGTACCATGTTTGATGCCTTATGTTCTATGCTCTATGCACCATGCACCATGTTCTATGCCTTATGTTCTATGATCTATGCACCATGTACCAAGTTTTATGCTCTATGCTAAATGCTCTATGATTTATGCTTCATGCTATGAATTCTATGCTTTATGCTCCATGTCATATGTTTTACGTCCTATGTTCTATGTTATAAGTTAGTTTTGTTGCCGCATATCATAATGAATTATGATGCATCCATATAAGAACGAGTGTATGTTAAAAAGAACGGGCCTCAGTAATTAACGTTTTAGAACTTCATAATTGAACAATTGTATGCCCACTTTTTAGAAGCAACCCAAGGTTCCTGGAGATGTAGATGATGACACCTAGATAGGAGGAAAACCCTACTAAGTTTCTTTAGTAAAGATTCTCACTCCCCCTACCTTTTCTTTCCGTCACGTCTTCAGATTCCAATGGTGACCTTCGTCCTGCTCGTTGACACACCCACATGGGAGCTCCACTACGATCCGTGTAACACCCTAACTTTTAACCCAACTCTCTAGAACACATTAGGTTAAATATTAGGCTATTACTTCATAATCTCATTCTTTCTTTAAAATACTTAGCGAAAATTATGGGTAAATTTTTCTTTTTGGAAACATAAAACAAAGTGAGAGCCGCGAGCTTAACTAATCGAATGATGGAAACATAAAGCACGCATAACAACCATGTTAAATCATAGAGTAGAACATATAGTCAGAGCAATGATCAGGATAACAAAGAAACATTTCATTAATAATAAGGTAGTTTAGGTTATACATAACTAGTCATACCCTCATAGGGACGGGCAGAGCTTGGAATACAACAGAAATAAAATACAACAAAGAATAAGAAAGTATAGATAAACCATAACTACCCCAGTGCACCTATGGTGAATAACCTCAAGACAAAAAAAGGTTTATCCACTCTACATGTGGGTGTGTGCACTAAGCCTCTCCTATGACGTCGACTACTGGAACCCAGGAAACGGTGGAGTGTAACCAATCCATGGACGCAGGGCAGCAGGAGTGGGTACACGTGAAGACTGAGCATCGGCTCCTCGATAAGGGCACCTCTCGGCTCGCCTAGCTAGCCTTGGCTGTGTGACGGTCTCCTCACTCTCGCCTTGCATGAACTGCGATGTAGGAGTGGAGCTCTCGCTATACATGTACGTCGGCGGGTCCTCGGATGGGTCGTCCTCTGAGCTCAGAGACCGAGGTACGTAGTCCTGGAAGTCTTGAGGCATCGAACCTCCAGTATACGTCCGCAGAATCCTCTCGTCTCGTGTCCGGGCGCGCTCAAAAACCATCGCATTGTCGTAGGGTGACATTGGGGAGAAACGGTAGCTCTGTACAGGGTGTGCGAAGAGGCGTCCAATGAACATGAAGACTCGCACAGTACACTGCCCCTCAAAATGATATGACCCATGGTCCGGATCATAGTAGACCTCCCATGTAGGCGTATCAATGAAGACCACGAACGTCGCCATCGGTCTCTGAAGATGTGTCGGAAGAAAGAAGAGAGAGGAGTGAGAATTCTTGCTAAAGAATCTCAGTAGGAGTCTCCTACCCTAGGGTTACATCGTACACATCCTTAGGAATCTTGGGTTTAATTATAAAATAGTGATCATGCATATAAGGTTCAATTTAGGGTTTTCCAAACTAATTATCCAAGGTCCATTCCTTTTAGCATGCATCTTGATGTTATGAATGCTGTAACACCCTAAATCTTAACCCAAGACTACTAGTATGTACTTAGGTTAATCTTTAGAATATTACCTCTTGGTCTCATCTTTTACTTAGAAAATACTTAGCGGAAATATGGGTAAAATTTTTCTTTTTGGAATTTAAAATCAAAGTGAGAGCCACGCACGAATCTTTAAGAGGAAGCATAGCGAAACATATAAGCAAAGCATAAGGAAACACATCATATCATGGAGACATGAACTGAAACATAGATATATATATATATATATATATACTGTGCCTCCCCAAAGGGCAGGACTATTCAATACATCGGGAAGCAAAATACAATTGAAATGCAATACAAGGAAATCATAAAAAGCAAATACAAGAGAAACAACACCCATACCCATGTGCACCTAGAGTGGACAACCTCATATACAAAAGAAGGTTTGTCCTCAACTATGTGGCATGTGTGCACTAACTACTACCCCTCCTATGTCTACTCCTGCTGGTCTGAGTACTGTGGGGTTGAGTCGATCCACTGAAGAATCTCAGCGGAATTGGTCAAGCGCATCATCGGGGCATGTCCACCGCGGCGAGGGCGCATAGATGGCCGATGAGCCAACCTCGGCTGGACCACCGTCTCCTCACTCCCAGCCCTCATCGGTGGGGGAACGAGACTGGAGCTCCAACTGTACATGTGTGATGGCGGGTCCTCGGATGGATCTGTCTCCGAGTACTGGGTACGAGGCACATACTCTGGGTAGTCGCGTACCGCTGATGTCTCGGGCTCCATGCGGAGAATCTGCTCATCGCGTGGTCTCGCTCGCTCAAAAATCCCGTTATGATGGTAAGGAGCAGTCAGGGTAAAATGGTAACTCGGGACTGGGTGCGCGAAGGGTCGTCCCATAAACATGAACACTCTAACTGTGCAGCTACCCTCAAAATGGTATGACCCGAGTGCCGGGTCATGGTGCAGCTCCCATACCGGGGTGTCGATGAAGAGTACGAATGTCACCATCTGAAGATATGACGGAAGAAATGAGAGAGGGAATAAGAATCTTTCTAAAAGAATTCTCAGTAGGGTTATCCCTACCTAGGTGATATCGTTACATCCTCAGGAACCTTGGGTTTCTTTCTAAAAATGTGTGCATGCATATAAATTCCTTTTAAGTTAGTTTTCTAAAGTGGTATTTATCCAAGGTCCGTCATATTTTACAATGCATCTTATAACTAAGCATGAAATATACTAATGATATGGTACATCATAAAGGTAAACCAAACAATAGAATAACTAAGAAACATTATAACATTAGCATAAGTATAGTATATGTGACATTGTTAACTTTAACTTTCATCTCATGGGGCCACCCTAAAACATCTCTAGGTTATGAGCTCATGCCTTAACTAGTCGTCACTAGTTCTTACTTATCCTATGATAAGCGTAACATATACATAATCCTGACTTAATAGTGCGGGCTAGCGGGCAATTAAGGATCACCTCTCTTAGGGTCATTTCCTCTTTGAAACGCTCTACTAGCAACTAGTGCATCATAGTTTTGTCCGCTTTGGCAAGCTCTATGTCAATACCCTCACGGATTTGTTTTCTTGGGGGTGCTCGGGTAAACCGGTGTCACCCAAGAAGGCGTCTCAGTGTTGTGTCACATTTAAATTCTCATGAAGTGTTAATTCATAGATACATCATTATTCATTACATAAATCTTTTTCATAGCATATACATCATCACATGAAACTTTCTTCATAGTGTATACATAAAACTACAGCATATACATTATCACATAATCACACCTTAGACAATCATACATACAAACTCCCAAGCTTATTATGTTATAAACCTATAGTATGTTATGCTTTGGTTCTTTTGAGTCTTAAACTTATAAACTAATTGTTCTAGTATTATTCTTAACCTCTCACACACCTATAGGTTCACAACTAATAAGTTTTACTAATTTTTTTATGCTCAAGGACCTATCCAAACAGCACTGTGCAGATTTAGACAGTTTTATATTTGTATGATTACGGGTTCTAGAAATTACGGTTTAGACCCTTAAAGTCTTTAACTCATATTCTAGGTTATTGATCATCAAAACCTAGTCTCTTGGGAACCTACGAGGTTATAACAAAGTATTTCTCACCTCACAATATGGTCAAGAACATCTCTAAACCTCAAGAATGCAGAATTTGAAATCCTAACTTTACGGGTACCTAGAAGTCACAACAATGACCCTTTCTAAGTTCGGTTTGCTCCTAAGGCTTCAAGATTAAGTCCTAAACCAATTATGAGTCATTCCTACACATTTAAACTAATTTAAAACCATGATTATTAAATCTAAACCTTGCTGGACAGAATCCAGAAAGTTACATAATTAAAGGATCTAGAATTTCTCAAATTAATTCTTTTCTAGTTCCTAACTTATCCTATCTTTCACATATGAGTCTTAACATTATTTTTACTCAAACATAGGCACATTATCATCATCAAGACAGCACATACAGTGGCAGCAAAGAGCAAGGAAGAACCAAAAATATACTTCTCCATAAAAGGCATAAAACACATTTTCTAAAGCACATGAAATACTTGTTTCTCTTGGAACTCTTTTTAAACTTTCAAAACTCATTTATAAACAATTTTAACATCTAAAGTCATAAGAATATTTAAGAGGGCAGTGACCAATTTAGTTTTATCTCAAGAGGTCCTAAATTCATAAAACTTAGTTCTATGCATTCCTTAAACTCATGTAAGCTTGGAAAAATTATGAAACATAGTCTCAAATGCTTAGAAACTTCAAGTCCTCTTGGGGCCGAAATATGAACCAAGGAAAATACATATTGTTAGACCTTTGTTGGGACAACAATGGGCAAGTCTTTGAGCTCTAGGTTCATTTAGGTGATGACATAAAAATAAACATGCTCATGTACTTATTTTAGGTTCCATTAGAAAGTAAAGTGATAGCACAAAGTAAATATGAATGCAACTCATTATTATCTTGGTATTAAGTGAGAACTTGAAATATAAACATGATAATGCATAGCTTGAAATATAAACATGATAATGCAAGTTCATTCATTATCTTGGTATTTAGTGATAGCAAGGAAGTAAACTTGATATGCAAAGCATAAAGTAAACATGATGCAAGGTTCATTTTATGATTAACTAGAGCTCATCCAAGATTTTAACAAAATAACAACCCATTACAATATCTCAAAGATCAAAACATCAAAACCGAAAGTCTCACAAAAGAAAAGAAAGTGAAACTAAGTCAAGTTCTTTATTAAATACCCAAAACCCCTATCTAGAGAAAAATCTCTAGAACGTGCCGGCCAACTTTAAGGTTGACAAGGGTAGGCTTGGGCTTTTAGAAATCCCTAGATTAATTTTCTTAAGTTGAAAACCATATGAGCTAGATATCATATAGATGAAGTCAAAAGGAAAGGAAAACTCAAGCTTTAGAGGTTTCTTTGAGATGAACACAATGTCATCATCTAGAAACTCTCATCATCAAGCTATCATGCTCATAACAAGGCGTAGAGGCCAAAATGAAAAGAAAAGGAAAAACAAAGGAAAGTTCAAAAAGAATCCAAGAGGAAACTAGAGAAAAACACTTTCTTGAGCAAAACAAAGTTTGAAAACAAATCCCTACCTAGTGATGAAGGTAAAAGCTTGGACTTGAAGATGAAATGAGATGAGCAACACTTCCTAGGATGGTGGTGATGATTCGGCCAAAGAGGAAGGAAAAGAAAGGAAATGTGTTTTGGGTGAAGTTGTGTTTGAGGTGTGGTGTTTAAGAGGTTTGATGATGGTTCAAGGCTTTAGGGTAGTGTTTGATGGTTAAGAGATGATGATGAGATGAAGAGATGAAGAAGATGAAGATGAAAAGAAAGGAAGAGCTCTCTTGAAACTTGAGAGAAAAAGAAAGAACTAGCAAGACAACTCTAAAACTCTAAACTTAGCAAATGCTTCAAGGTGCAACAAGGCTATCACAAGCATCCTATTTATAGAAAAACAAAACCATGGAGGAGTGAGGGGAGGGGGCTGGCCGTGTGGTATTGGAGGGAAAGGGAGAGGAAAATATCTCTTACACAAGGTCATTCAAGCATGGTTTGAAGTGTGGAAGCTATGCTACAAAGTATGGCTTGATGTGAGTTAATTTCCTATCAAACTTTTATGAAATTAGGCTTCTAGAAACTTGACATGGCTGGAACTTTTCCAGCCACAAATAAATGAGGGAAATAATTTATTTTGCTTGGTTATTTATTAGGAAAAGCAAGCTTGATTGAAACTATGACAAGGTATGACATGTATGGTGATTTGAGGTGATTTTCCTACAAGTTTTAAAATGAAATAAATCATGAAAATGGGGGATGAGGGTGGCGAAAATCTGACCAGAAATGGGGGGAAGAGAAGTCTTCTAGATGTTGTCCTTGGATGCATGGATGAAAGCATGGTTTGTATGACTCAAAGTATGGTTTGTGTAAGATCAAAGCATGGCTCTTTGAGTGAGAAAAATGCACACATGAGGTGCACATGGGAGGGCATGGCTTCAGCCAAAATTCAGACAACATGGGGGAGGGTTTATCTTCCATGTAATTGGGTTCTAATGATAGGATTAAGTGTAGGTTAGCTTAGGTACAAGGTTAGGAATAATTAAGCTTAAGTTTAGGTAACTAAGAATGTGATTTAGGGAGTTTATGACAAGTTTAGGAGTGCTCATACATCATTAAAGAATTTAAAACTCATTTGTGAATAAACAATGTGTAACACAATTCCATGATTTAAGGAATTGGAAAGAGAAAACACTATTCAAGATTCTATGACTAGGTGTCTTGAAATTAAAATATGATTTTAGGTTGTAATTAAGCACTTTTTGGTTCTAATCAATTTTAATAAATTATTTTGACTCAAGATTAATTAAGGAAATTAATTAGCCTTCGATTAGAGCCTAATATTGCTTAGGTTTGCTTAATCACGCGATTAAACGTAAAAACACGAAACTAAGGGCAAAACCGTAATTTTTTACTAATTTCGCCCGGGACTTCTAAAATTAAAACTGAGGTCATAGAATTCATAAAAACGCCTTTTAAAACCATCTGGAGAAGTTTCGGGTTCATTCGGCACTTGCAAACGGGTAAAACACCGCAGGGGCGTTTTGTTCATTTTGACCCGAAAACTCGAAAAACGCGATTTCGATCCCGGGAAGGTACACAAGTTATCTAATCCCCTTCCAACATTGAGTTTGCCCTTTGAGTACTGCCGAACCACCTTTCCTCGAATTCTGGGCTGAAAATGACCTCAGGGGCATTTTGGTCATTTTTACTCTAATAGAAAAATCGGGGCGTTACAAATGCAACATGTTATATCATGGATGCATGGCAATACTTGAGCATATAAGACAACACATCAAAGCACATAAACATAAATCATGTGGCATAAGGGCATATAATATTTCAAGTGAATCATTCCTCAACTTCGTGACATTAATCATGGTACTTAGCTAGTCGTCATTAGCTCTTGCTTATTATCTTGAATAAGCGAAACATAAAAAATAATCCCGACTCGCAAGTACGGGTAGGTGGCAGGGATCACCTCTCTCTAGGATATACCCTCTTTGAAACGCTTTGCTAGCCACGCATGGCCTCGCAATTTGTCCGCTTTGGTAGGCTGCATGTAACATCCTAATTTTTTTCAGAAAATAATTGAGGCTTTAGTAGTAAGAATATCAAAATTTTGGTGTACACAAAAATGATGAGAACAATGTAACGAACGTAAAAAAAAAAAAAAAAAAACGTGAATAGTGTTTTGCAGGCCCCGTAGACCCACCTAACAATTAAACCTTAGATTCAAGACCTGAAGGTGCCCGAAATTTGGAAACTATAGGATTAAGGTTAGAAATAGGTAGGAATAAGTATTTTATACTTAGAATTAATTTTCAGGCAATAGTTGATTACCCGAGTACACTGTTTTACTGGGTTCGATAAAATTTCGGTGTGCGATTTTTACACCGAAAGAAAGCTTAATCCATAAGATTTGGATAGTGTCTATCCATTTAAACCAAGTGGATGGCCAAGATTCAATCTAGCTTTCCAAGATCAAATCCTAGCCATCCATCTTATATTCTTTTTGAAAGAACTAGATTTTATATTAAATAACTAGTAAGACTACACGGTGTTCCTTCCTCGATAGTTTCTGACAGAGATCCAAGGTTTACTTCGAGATTTTGGGGAACGTTCCAAAAAGCCTTTGGTACCAAACTTTGTTTGAGCACTGCCTATCACCCCCAAACTGACGGGCAAACAGAACGAACCATACAAACCCTGGAAGATATGCTAAGGGCATGCGTGATTAAGCAGAAGGGAAGTTGGGACAAGTTACTCCCATTGGTTGAGTTTGCTTATAATAACAGCCATCACGCTGGTATTGGCATGGCCCCGTATGAAGCTCTATATGGAAGAAAATGTCAATCCCCATTGTGTTGGTATGATTCGGGAGAAGCGAGACTATTGGGACCCGATCTTGTTAATCAAACAACGGAGCAAATCCAGAAGATCAGGAGCAAGATTCTCACCGCACAGAGTCGTCAAAAGAGCTATGCTGATACTCGAAGGAAACCTTTAGAATTTCAAGAGGGAGAACATGTATTCCTGAAGGTCACGCCCACTACTGGAGTAGGTAGGGCCCTTAGAGTTAAAAAGTTGTCACCTAGGTTTATAGGTCCTTTTCAAATTCTTAAACGAATTGGGTCAGCTACTTACCAGATAGCCTTACCCCCATATTTATCCAACCTTCATAATGTCTTCCATGTATTTTAACTTCGAATGTACCACCCAGATTAAAACCATATCATTGAGCCCGAGTCTATACAGTTAAGGGATGACTTGACGTTTCAAGCCCCTCTTATTCAGATCGTTGATAGAGAAGTCAAGCAACTTAGAAATAAATCTGTGCAACTTGTAAAAGTGGCTTGGGGTGGACTTGGAAATGAAGAGTATACATGGGAACTAGAATCAAGTATGAAGACAGATCATCCGGAATTATTTCCAGGTATGAAATTTTGAGGGCAAAATTTTTTTTAAGGTGGGGAGTAATGTAACATCCTAATTTTTTTTTCAGAAAATAATTGAGGCTTTACTAGTAAGAATATCAAAATTTTGGTGTACACAAAAATGATGAGAACAATGTAACGAACATAAAAAAAAATAAGAAAAAAAATGTGAATAGTATTTTGCAGGCCCCGTAGACCCACCAGAACAGCTGAAACCTTAGATTCAAGACCTGAAGGTGCCCCAAATTTGGAAATTATAGGATTAAGGTTAGAAATAGGTAGGAATAAGTATTTTATCCTTAGAATTAATTTTCAGGCAATAGTTGATTACCCGAGTACACTGTTTTACCAGTTCGATAAAATTTCGGTGTGCGATTTTTACACCGAAAGAAAGCTTAATCCATAAGATTTGGATAGTGTCTATCCATTTAAACTAAGTGGATGGCCAAGATTCAATCTAGCTTTCCAAGATCAAATCCTAGCCATCCATCTTATATTCTTTTTGAAAGAACTAGATTTTATATTAAATAACTAGTACAACTTGATTAAATATCATTAAAAAGCCAACCTTATCACTTCATTTTCTTCATCATTCTCGGCCATGCTCTGACCACACACAGCCTCCATTTTCTTCCATTGAAACATCCATGAGCAAGCTTTAAACCTCCAAATACCTAGCTTAAAATTTCTAAAATCACAAACTCCCTTCACTAAACTTATTCCACTCATCAAGATCTTTCAATCTAACCGATTAGAATTTGAATCCATCAACTTTTCCTACTTTGAGAGCTTATTATCAGCTGTGTAAGGAAGGGTTTGGTGTGGGTTAGAAGGCTTGGAAGTAAAGGAAATCAATCTTGGAGCCAAGAGCTTGAAAGCTTCAAAGTGTAGGGTTTTCTTTGGCCTTTTTCTTTCCAAATTATTCTGTAAAATTTTTTGGGTTTTATTCCAAAATTTATGGTTATATTTGATGATAATATGTTGATATTGATGTGTTAATTTTGGTGGAGTGTTTGGATGAGGTTAAATAATGATTTTTGTCAAAATAAGTTTTGGCTAGGCTGCTGAATTTTCGGATTTCAGCAGGACAGGATTTGTTCATGAATTTTCTGGTTCAATTCTAGTCATTTTTATGAGCTATAAAAATTATATGTTGAAGCTAACATCGTAAGAAAACTCTGATAATTTTCGTGGTGCATAATAAAGAGTTTTATTGCCTGAGAAAAATCAAGAACCAAGAGTATATCTATGCTGGCTGAAATCTTGGTACTGGAGCTGTGAATTTGTATAAATTTTTATTCATAGCAAATGATGGAGTTATCCTTTGCAATTTTTACAGAGTTTTTTAGACATCTTTAAGTATAACTGTGATTTTTATTTTGAGTTGTTTCTATCATTTGCTAAAGTTAAAAATTGTGTGAATCCTATTCTGAGCTGTGAAAAAGTGGCCTCTGACCACTAAAATTGTAGAATTTATTTGACATGGTTCTAGTATTCTGTTTGCTATCAAATTTTTACAGGGACTTTTAGACACATTGAGGTGTCATAGAGAATTTTATGGCCAGTGAATTGCCCATTGGATATGTGAATTAAATGTTGTCACCATAATGGTAAATCTGTCAAGAAGCTGGAATGGTGAAGATGTATTAAGTTAATGATAGAAATCTATTTAATCCAAGTATATATCATATGAATGTATGTTAATTGTTTGAAAGGCTTGTTTATAAAGTATGAATGAGACTCCAATGATATTGAATGCCTATATCTGGGATATAAACCTGACTTTGAAATAGAAAGGTCCATGACATGGTTGTATGACAAAAGAGAATATGTGAAATTTAATGGTGCATGTTTTAACATACGGGGAAAATAGAAACGAGGCTTATGTGTGATAGAGAGGGAAGGCAAAAATGAGAACTTCCCAAGAAATTTTATGAGTCGGTAGACTTATCGACTAGGAAATAGAACTGTGTGTGATTCAGAAATGGAAAAAAATGAAGTTTGATGATCACGAATAGGAATGAGCTCATGTCCTAGCAGTCTATGGTCCTCTGAGGAGTTATCCACTACATATGTTACCTGATGTGAATCTAAGCCTTCCCTATGTTAATAAAAAGAACTACTACACTAAGTTGAATTCCATGTGATATAAGAGAAACACTTATGATTACTACCATTTTGCATATAATTTTCTTTGACTCATGTATGCTAATATTGATATATGTGATCTAACATGATGTTGTTCTTTATTATTATAAATGCATTTACTGTTTATATTCTGTCTGTATGTAAGGGGTTACCCTACTGAGAATTTTATAATATTCTCACCCCTATTTGTGTATATGTTGTATTGTGCTCAGACTCTGCAGATGCCCCTGGCTGAGGAGAGGCCATCATACCGATGGCCAATGGTTTCGCGTAGGAGGACATGAGACTTACAGGGGCTTTTGACTTGTATGTAGTGTAGTATAGTGCCAGGAACTTACCAGCTTGTAGACTAATTGGTGTTAGATGTCTTAGGTCCATTTCTGTGTGTTTAGTATTTTGTTGGACCTTGATATTTGAGCAAGCTTGGTAGATCTTTTCATAGTAGTTCCTATGTTGTATTATAAGCGAAGTGACTTAACTTCAAGTATGGTATATATTAAAGAAAGCGGTATGTAAAGTAATAATATATGTACATTTTATAGTAGTTTTCTTTATAACTCTAGAGTTTGATTTATCTTATTTCATTTCATTAGACTAGTGGATATTATAGAAAGGAAGTGATACTCTTCTAATTACAATGTTAATGCTCAAGTAATACATGGTAGTTAGGAGGGTGTTACACTGCATCTACTCATACCCTCACGGATTTGTCTCCTCCCGGGGGTACTCGGCCGAATCGGCACCTCCTCGGGGGAAGCGCGTCTCAGTGCTTTGTCACATAAAAATCTCCTGGGGGTGCTCGGCTGAACCGGTGTCACCCAGGGTTTTCAACTCATATGGTACTCATAAACATTTCTTTCAACCCTTTAAGGTTTGATTTGAAATTGGCTGATAGCAAAGTTAAACCGAATTTCCTTCAAACTGCCACAAGCTAATTCACACAACATGTTCTCATGAAACTCATGCTATGATAAACTTTAACATTTTCATCAATCATTTTCTCATGCATCAAGCACACCTTATCATATCATTGCATCATACAACACATCATAGCATTAACAACTTTTTAGTGTCTTATGCATTGACCCTTAAGGTCCTCCACTCACATTCTAAGTTATAAATCATCAAACCTAATCTCTCGGGGACTTATAAGGTTATAACCAAGTCTTTCTCACTTCACACTATGATCAAGAACATCTCAAATCCTCAAGAATGCATAAATCATAAATCCTAATTTTACGGGTACCTAGGAGTCACAACAATGACCCTTTCTAAGTCCGGTTTGCTCCTAAGGCATCAATATCAAGTCCTAAACCATTTATGAGTCATTCCTACACATTTAAACTAATTTAAATCCATGATTAGCATTACTAAACCTTGCTGGACAGAATCCAGAAAATTCAATCATTAAGGGATCTAGAACTCTCAAATTAATTCCTATCTAGTTACTAACTTCTCTTATCTTTCACATATGAGCCTCAACATTAATTATACTCAAACATAAGCATATTACCACCATTAAAACAGCTCATACAGTGGCATAACATAGCAAAGCAGAACCGAAACAAACATCTCCTTTTAAAGGCATCAAACTCATTTTCTAAAGCACATAAAATACTAGTTTCTCTTGGAACCTTTTTAAAACTTTCAAAACTCATTTATAAATATTTTTTTAACATCTAAAATCATCAAAATATTTATGAGGGCAGTAGCTAAATCAAACTTGTCTCAAGAGGTTCTAAATTCATAAAACTTAGTTCTATGTATTCCTTAAACTCATAAAAGCTTGGAAAAATTATAAAACATAGCTTTCAATACTTAGAAACATCAAGACCCCCTTAGGGCCGAAATATGAACCAAGGGAAATGAATATTTTTAGAACTTTGTTTGAGACAACAATGGGCAAGTCTTTGAGCTCTAGGTTCATTTAAGTGATGACATAAAAATAAACATGCTCATGCACTTATTTTAGGTTCCATTAGAAAGTAAAGTTATAGCACCAAATAAATATGAATGCAACTCATTATTACCTTGATATTAAGTGAGAACTTGAAATATAAACATGATAATGCATCGCTTGAAATATAAACATGGTAATGCAAGGTTCACTTATTATCTTGATACTTAGTGATGGCAAGAAAAGTAGACATGATATGCATAGCATAAAAGTAAAAATGATGCAAGGTTCATTTTATGGTTAGCTAGAGCTCATCCAAGACTTTAACAAAATAACAACCCAACATACATCTCATTACAAAGAGAGCTTTAGAGTTCTTGAACCAAGTTTTCAAAGGAACTATGAGGTTCTTGAACAACATCATCAAGCTCAAGTAAATAAACTTCCAAAACAAAACAAAATAAAATCTCAAGGATCAAAATACCAAAACCAAAAACCTTACAAAAGAAAAAGAAAGTGAAGCTAAGTCAAGTTCTTTATTAAATAGCCAAAACCCCTATCTAGAGAAAGATCTCTAGAACGTGCCGACCAACTTTAAGGTTGACAAGGGTAGGCTTGGGCTTTTAGAAATCCTTAGATTAATTTTCTTAAGTTGAAAAACCATATGAGCTAGATACCATATAGATGAAGTTATAAGAAAAGGAAAACTCAAGCTTTAGAGGTTTCTTTGAGATGAACACAAGGTCATTATCTAGAAACTCTTATCATCAAGCTATCATGCTTATAATCAAGGCCTCATGGCCGAAATGAAAGGAAAACAAAGAACCAAGGAAAAGTTTCAAAAGAAATCCAAGAGAAAGCTAGAGAAACTCATTTTTCAAGAAACAAAGTTTAGAAAAACACTCCTACCTAGATTGAAGATAAGAAGCTTGAGCTTTGAGAAAAGAAAACAAGATGATGAGCTCCTCCAAGGGCTTGATGGTTTCGGCCAAGGGGAGATAAGGAGGTTAGAGTTGTGTTTGAGGTGAGGTGCTTGAGAGCTTAGGAGGTGTTTCAAGGCTATGGGTTGGTGTTTAGAGGTTGTAAGATGATGATGAGATGAAGAGAAGATGAGGATGAAGAAGATGAACAAGAGAGAGTTCTCTTGGAACTTAGAGAGAAAAAGGAAAAGAACTCAAAGAAAACTTGAAAACTAAAAGTGTGCAAATGATCTAAAGGTTCTCACAAGTTCTAAAGCCTAGGTATTTATAGAGAATGAAAACAATTGAGGTCTCATGGTGGGGGAGGGCTGGCCATGTGGTTTGAGAGGGAAAGGAAGAGAAAATATCTCTTTGATGGTGTCATACAAGCATGGTTTGAAAGTATGAGAGGTATGGCTTTAGGCATGGGTTTTTGAGTGAGTTTTTCTTTTAATTGTGAATGAAATTAGGCTTCTAGAAGTGAGACATGGATGGAAGTTTTTCAGCCACAAATAAATGGAGGAATTGATTTATTTTACTTGGTTATTCATTAGGAAAAGCAAGCTTGATTGAAACTATGACAAGGTATGACAAGTATGGTGACTTGAGGTGATTTTTCTTCAAGTTTTGAAATGAAATAATTCATGAAAATGGGGAGAGGGCTGGCGTGCATTTCAGACCAGAAAATGGGGGAAAGAAAGGCTTCTAGATGTTGTCCTTGGAAGCATGGATGAAAGCATGGTTTGTATGACTCAAAGCATGGTTTCTGCAAGGTCAAAGCATGGCTCTTTGTGTAGGAAAAATTCACACATGTGATGGATAAATGGGAGGCATGGCTTCAGCCAGATTGGGCGGAAAAGAGAGAGGAAAAATCTTCCATGTAATTGGATGCTAATGATAGGATTAAGTGTAGGTTAGCTTAGGTACAAGGTTAGGAGTAATTAAGCTTAAGTTTAGGTAACTAAGAATGTGTTTTAAGGAGTTTATGACAAGATTAGGAGTGCTCATACATCATTAAAGAATTTTAAACTCATTTATGAATAAACAATGTGTAACACAATTCCATGATTTAAGGAATTGGAAAGAGAAAATACTATTCAAGATTCCATGACTAGGAGTCTTGAAATTAAAATATGATTTTAAGTTGTAATTAAGCACTTTTAGGTTCTAATCACTTTTAATAAATTATTTGGACTCAAGATTAATTAAGGAAATTAATTTACCTTCGATTAGAGCCTAATATTGCTTAGGTTTGCTTAATCACGCGATTAAGCGGAAAAACACGAAACTATGGGCAAAATCGTAATTTTGCACTAATTTCGCCCGGGACCTCCGGGACCAAAACTAAAGTGACAGTCTACATAAAAATGCCTTTTAAAATCATCTGGAGAAGTTTCGGGTTCATCCGGCACTTGCAAACGGGTAAAACACCGCAGGGGCATTTTGGTCATTTTGACTCGAAAACTCGAAAAACGAGATTTTCGATCCCGGGAAGGTACACAAGTTATCTAATTCCCTTCCAACATTGAGTTTGCCCTTCGAGTACTGCCGAACCGACTTTCCTCGAATTCCGGGCTGAAAGTGACCTCAGGGGCATTTTGGTCATTCTTACTCTAACAGAAAAATTGGGGCGTTACAATCCGGAGCGCTGATCGTATCATTTTGAGGAGGCCAGTCATGCGCCCTAGACGTGGAGGTCATGGGTGACCATCTGGTGTACCTGTCCCCGTCAAGCTACGACCATGGATTGGATACGTTCTCGTAGACCATTATTGGAGTTTTAGTGCACACACACCTCACTAGCTATGATGACCTTCTTTTTTTAAGGTTGTCTACCTTAGGTGCACCATGTAGGTTCGTGTTCTACACATTTCGTTTCCCATGTATTTCCCTTTTATCTATTTGTATTTCGTTCTTATGTATTCCAACTTAACTCACCTCTAGGTGGGTAGTTTAATATATATGATGTGTTATGTTCATTATGGAGCCTTCTTGATGTTTAAATTTTCGCATTATTTTATATCGATGATATATATGCTACATGCGGCTCTTACTTTATCGAGGTTTTAAAGAAAGAAAAATTTGGCTCGTATTTTCAGTAAGTATTTTCAATGATAAATGAACTGAAACAAAAGGTAATGACTAATATTTAGCCTCAGTACGTTCTAGGAGTATTGGGTTGAATATTAGGGTGTTACATTGGTTTTGGAGATTCTAAAGGAGAAGAAGTTGTACGCAAAGCTTTCTAAGTGTGAATTTTGGTTGGAGGAGGTGATATTTTTAGGACACGTTGTGTCAAAAGGTGGCATAGCCGTCGACCTTAGTAAGATAGAGGCTGTAATGAATTGGGAGAGACTAACTTTTGTGACCGAAATGAGGAGTTTTTTGGGTTTATCAGGCTATTATCTTAGGTTTATTAAGGGATTTTCCTAGATCGCCCTACCTCTATCCAAACTCACTAGGAAGAATGCCCCATTTGTGTGGAACCTCGAGTGTGAGAAGAGCTTCCTAGAGCTAAAAGAGAAGCTAACCTCGACCTTAGTATTAGTTTTACCTAACTCCAATACACCTTTCAAGGTGTATTGTGATGCTTTGGGTAAAGGTTTAGGTTGTGTGTTGATGGAAAATAGTCAAGTGGTAGCCTATGCATCTAGACAACTCAAACCTCACGAGGTGAGTTATCCCACCCATGACCTAGAGTTAGCAGCCATAGTCTTCACCTTGAAAATGTGGAGGCACCATTTATATGGTGTTAGGTTTTAAGTATTCTCCGATCATAAGAGTCTCAAGCATCTCTTTGATCAAAAGGAGTTAAATATGAGGCAGAGAAGATGGATGGAGTTCTTAAAGGATTATCATTTCGGCTTAAGTTACCACCCCAGCAAGGCTAACGTAGTCGCTAATGCCTTGAGTCGAAAGTCATTACGCTTGTCTCTTATGATGGTTAAAGAAGTTGGGTTAATAGAGAAGTTTAGAGATATGAATCTAGGGTTATCTCTGATCGATGAAAGTATAAAGATGTGTCACCTTAGTATGATGAGTGGGTTTAAGCAGAGAGTTATGCTAGCACAAAGGGAGAATGAAGAGTTTAGAGAGATTGTAAAGGCTGTTAAGGCGGGAAAACTGAAGGGTTTCGAACAAGGTCCCGATGGCATGTGAAAGTTTGAGGGACGGATCTATGTGCCACAAGATGGTGACCTCTGAGAGAAGATCTTAGAGGAGGTTCACAAGAGCCATTTTGCCATTCATCCTGGTACTACCAAGATGTATTAGGACTTGAAAAAGATGTTCTGGTGACCCGGATTGAAGAAGGATGTGGTTGCCTGGGTTAGTAAGTGTTTGGTCTACCAAAAGGTTAAGATCGAGTGCCAAAAACCTTCAAGTATGTTGCAACCCCTATCAATCCCCAAGTGGAAGTGGGAGAGCATATTGATAGACTTTGTGACAGGATTGCCTAGGACCCAAGCTGGCCATGATGCTGTATGGGTGATCGTGGATCGACTAACCAAGTCGGCCCACTTTCTGCCTATTAGAGTTACGTACTCGTTGGATAAATTGGCAAAGCTGTACATCCAAGAGACTGTAAGGTTGCATGGTGCGCCGTCGACGATAATATCGGATAGGGATACGCGGTTTACGTCGCATTTTTGGGGAGCCTTTCAAAAGGTGTTTGGTTCCAAGTTGTGCTTAAGCACCGCTTACCACCCTCAAATAGATGGCCAATCAGAGAGAACAATCTAAACCCTAGAAGATATGTTAAGCCTAGAAGATATGTTAAGAGCTTGTGTCTTGGACCAAAAAGGAAGTTGGGATAAGTACATGCCGCTGATTGAGTTTGCGTATAACAACAGTTACCATGCGAGTATCGGTATGGCACCGTAAGAGCCGTTGTATGGAAGGACGTGCCAATCACCTCTATGTTGGTACAAGCCCGGAGAACAAAGTATGTTAGGACCCGATGTTTTGAGGGAAACGACGGAGCAAATCAAGAGAATTAAGGATAGAATCTTAACCGCTCAAAGTCACCATAAAAGCTATGCGGCCAAAAAGCAAAAGCCCTTGGAATTCCAAGAAGACGAGCATGTATTTCTGAGAAGGCAATACACATACAGTTAAGGGAGGACCTAACATTCAATCTACCACCTACAGGATCGTAGACCACGGTATTAAGCAATTAGGGAACAAGGCTGTTCCATTGGTGAAAGTGGCATGGGGACAAGGCAAGACTGAGGAGTTCATGTGGGAGCTGGAGATCGAGATGAGGTCGAAGTACCTCAAGCTATTCTAAGGTAACGAATTTCGAGGATGAAATTCTTTTTAAGAAGGGGAGTAATGTAATGCCCCGATTTTCGATAACATCCTAATTTTTAACCCAACTCTCTAGAACACATTAGGTAATCATTAGGTTATTACCTCTTAGTCTCATCTTTTTAATAAAATACTTAGCGAAAATTACGGGTAAATTTTCTTTTTGAAAACATAAAACCAAAGTGAGACCCGCGTTCTTATCTAATCGTGAGACAGAAATATAAAGCACAAATAACAGAACGAAGAACACAACGGGTAAAGAATATAACAATGAACAGGAATGACACATCAAAGGAAATACTTTCATTAATAACATAGTTAAGGTACATATGTAGTCACGCCTTTATAGATCAGGCTGAGCTTGCAATACATAAGAAAATGAAAATACAACATAAATACAAAAGCAAGGAAAGCATAGATAAACCACGACTACCTGAATGCACCTAGAGTGGATAACCTCAAAACAAAAGAAGGTTTATCCTATCTATTTATGTGTGTGTGCACTAAACCTCCCCTATGATGTCGACTACTGGAAACCAGGATAAGGTGGAATATAACCGATCCATGGACGCAGCACGTCAGGAGTAGGCACACACGCGATGACTGAGCATGAGCTCTTCGGTAGGGGCACATCTCGGCTCGCCTAGCCAATCTCGGCTGTGTGATGGTCTCCTCGCTCTCGTCTCACAAAAACTGAGGAGTGGGAGCGGAGCTCTCGCTGTACATATGCATTGGTGGGTCCTCAGAAGGGTCGTCCTCCGAACCGGGAGACCGGGGCACGTAGTCCTGGAAGTCTCAGGGCATCCATCCTCCGGTATAGGTTTGAAGAATCCTCTCGTCATATGTCCGGGCACGCTAAAAAACCATAGCTTCGTCATAGGGTGACATCGGGGAGAAGCAATAACTCTGTACAGGGTGTGCGAAGGGACATCCGATAAACATGAAGACTCGTATTGTGCACTGTCCCTCAAAATGATAGGATCCATGGTCCGGATCAAAATTCACCTCCCACGTCGGAGTGTCGACAAAGACCATGAACGTCGCCATCGAGCTCTGAAGATATGACGGAAGAAAGAGAAAGAAGAGAAAGAAGTGAGAATCTTACTACAGAATCTCAGCAGGGACCTCCTATCTAGGGTTACATTGTTCACATCCTCAAGAACCTTAGGGTTATTATTAAAAAGAGTGAGCATGCACATAAGATTCATTATTAGGGTTTCTAAAACTAATTATCCAAGGTTCATCCCTTTTAGCACGCATCTTAATGTCATGGATGCAACATATTAAAGTATGAATACATGGCAATACATAAGCATATAATTCAGATAACTCATAACATCAAGAAACATCCATGTAGCATAAAAGGCAATAGCTTTCAAGTGGAACTTTCCTCAACTTGTGTGACATCAATCATGGTACTTTAGCAATATAAGGCCACCCTAAAAATCTAGGCTATGAGCTCATACCTCAACTAGTCATCACTAGCTCTTGCTTATTATTTGAATAAGTGAATAATAAAAATAATAATCCTAACTACTTAAGAGTACGGGCTAGGGGACTAAGGATCACCTTTCTTAGCATATACCCTCTTTGAAACGCTCTACTGGTATCTAGTGCACAGCGAATTGTCTGCTTTGGTAAGGCTGCATCTACACATACCCTCATGGATTTGCCTCCTCCTCACTGTAGTAGGAGAAGTACATCTCAGTGCTTGTCACATAAAAATCTCATGGGGGTGCTCGGCCGAACTGGTGTCACCCAGGGTTTTCAATCTCATATGGTACTTTGAAACATTTCTCAAACCCTTTAGGTTTGATGGAAATTTGGTAGCATAAGAGCTGTTAAACCGAATTTCCTTCAAAACATCCTTATGCCACAAGCTCATTGTAACACCCTAAGTTTTAACCCAACTCTCTAGAATACATCAGGTTAAATATTAGGCTATTACTTCATAGTCTCATCATTTTAATAAAATACTTAGCGGAAATTGCAGGTGAATTTTCTTTCTTTTTTTTTGAAAACATAAAGCAAAGTGAGAGCCGCGAACTAAACTAATTGAACGACAGAAACATAAAGCACGCGTAAAAAACATTATAAATCATGAAGTGAAGCATATAACCAAAGAACAACAGTCGTGATAACAAAGGAAACATTTCATTAATAACATACTTAGAGTACATAAGTAGTCATACCCATATGGGGACGGGCAGAACTTGTAATACAGTGGAAATAAAATATAACATAAACCAGAAAATACAAGGCACATGGTATGACAAGAAGATAAACCCAAAATGCTACCCTCCTACTAAGCTACGAGTACAATATACAACCCCTCCCAAAAGGTACTGTCGAAGGGAAGATCTGCACGAAGGCTCGGGTACTCGTAAGGCTCTCCATCGGAATCTAATGATGACGAGGATGCTCGGGCGACGGGGGTATATAGCCCACGAACTGCTCAATCTCCTCCTGAGTCAGCCAGTGGAGTGGGAAGGGAACACGTGCTGGCTGGGCATGAGCTCCTCGGCACTGGCGCATCTCGGCCCTCCTCACTAAATGCGGCTACAATACAGTCTCCTCACTCCTCGCACGTCGGTACTGGGGAAAAGGTGCAGAACCCTCCGAAAGGACATGCGTGGGTAAATCCTCAGACGGGTCAATCTTAGACCTCCTCGAACGCGGCACAGACTCTGGGAAGTCACGGACGCCAGAAGCAGATGGACATGCGTGGGTACGCTCGAAGATCATGTCATCACCACAAGAGGGTGCAGTATGAGTGAACTGGTAGCTCAATACCGGATAGACGAAAGATTGTCCCATGTACACAAAAACGTGAACCGCACAACCACCCTCAAAGTGATACGAGAGGTGATCCGGGTCGTAGTGCACCTCCTACACGAGCGCGTCAATGAAGACTACGAACGCTGCCATCGACATCTGAAGATGTGACAGAAGAGAGAAGAAAGAGGAGTGAGAATTCTTGCTAAAGAATCTCAGTAGGAGTCTCCTATCCTAGGGTTATATCGTTCACATCCTCAGGAACCTTGGGTTTAATTCTAAAACAGTGATCACGCATATAAGATTCAATTTAGGGTTTTCCAAAACTAATTATCCAAGGTCCATTCCTTTTAGCATGCATCTTGATGATATGAATGCAACATGTTATATTATGGATGCATGTCAATACTTTAGCATATAAACAACACATCAAAGCATATAATCATAAACCATATGGCATAAGGGCATATAACTTTCAAGTGAATCATTCCTCAACTTCGTGACATCAATCATGGTACTTTAGCATAATAAGCCACCCTAAAAATAACTAGGTTATGAGCTCATACCTCAACTAGTCGTCACTAGCTCTTGTTTATTATCTTGAATAAGCGAAACATAAATAATAATAATAATCCCGACTCGCAAGTACAGGTAGGGGGCAGGGATCACCTCTCTTTAGGATATACCCTCTTTGAAACGCTTTGCGGGTATTAAGCCACAGCAATTTGTCCACTTTGATAGGCTGCACCTACTCATACCCTCACAGATTTGTCTCCCCTGGGGGTGTTCGGTCGAGCCGGTGTCACCTAGGGAAGCGCATCTCAGTGCTTTGTCATGTAAAAATCTCCTGGGGGTGCTCGGCTGAACCGGTGTCACCTAGGGTTTTCAACTCAGATGGTACTCATAAACATTTCTTTCAACCCTTTAAGGTTTGACGGAAATTTGGCAGCATAACAGCTGTTAAACCGAATTTCCTTCAAACTGCCACAAGCTAATTCACACATCATGTTCTCATGAAATCTCATGCTATGATAAACTTTAACATTTTCATCAATCATTTTCTCATGCATCAAGCACATCTCATCATATCATTGCATCATATAACACATCATAGCATTAACAACTTCTTAGTGTCTTATGCATTAACCCTTAAGATCCTTAACTCACATTCTAAGTTATAAATCATCAGACCTAATCTCTCAGGAACTTATGAGGTTATAACTAAGTGTTTCTCACCTCACACTATGATCAAGAACATCTCTAAACCTCAAAGATGCATAATTCATAATCCTAACTTTACGGGTACCTAGGAGTCACAACAATGACCATTTCTAAGTCCGGTTTGCTCCTAAGGCATCAAGATCAAGTCCTAAACCATTTACGAGTCATTCCTACACATTTAAACTAATTTAAGTCAATGATTAGCATTACTAAACCTTGCTGGACGGAATCCAGAAAATTCAAACATTAAGGGATCTAAAACTCTCAAATTAATTCTTTTATAGTTTCTAACTTCTCTTATCTTTCACATGTGAGTTTTAACATTAATTATACTCAAACATAAGCATATTATCACCATTAAAACAGCTCATGCAGTGGTCATACAAGGCAAGGCAGAATCGAAACAAACATCTCCATTTAAAGGCATCAAATACAATTTTTAAAACATCTCCATTTCACAACTCATTTCTAAACATTTTTATCATCTAAAATCTTAAAAATATTTAAGAGGGCAGTGACTAAATCAACTTTGTCTCAAGAGGTCCTAAATTCATAAGACTTAGTTCTATATATTCCTTTAGCTCATGAGAGCTTAGAAAAATTATGAAACATAGCTTTCAATACTTGGAAAGCAACAAAACCCATGTGGCTGAAACATAAGCCAAGGGAAAGTAGATATTTTTAAACCTTTGTTTGAGACAACAATGGGCAAGTCTTTGAGCTCTAGGTTCATTTAAGTGATGACATAAAAATAAATATGCTTATGCACTTGTTTTAGCTTGCATTAGAAAGTAAGGTGAGAGCATAAAATAAACATGAATGCAACTCATTATTATCTTGATATTAAGTGAGAACTTGAAATATAAACATGATAATGCATAGCTTGAAATATAAACATGATAATGCAAGGTTCACTTATTATCTTGATACTTAGTAATAGCAAGGAAAGTAAACATGATGTGCAACGCATAAAGGTAAACATAGATGCAAGGTTCATTTTAAGATTATCTAGAGCTCATACAAGACTTTAACATATAACAAGCCAACACTCATCTCATCACAAAGAGAGCTTTAGAGTTCTTGAACCAAGTTCTCAAAAGAACTATGAGGTTCTTGAACATCATCATCAAGCTCAAAGTAAATAGACTTTCAAAAAAAAAAAAAAATCTCAAAGACCAAGGAACCGAAATCGAAAACCATACGAAAGGAAAAGAGAATGAAACTAAGTCAAGTTCTTTATTAAGTACCCAAAACCCCTATCTAGAGAAAAATCTCTAGAACGTGCCGGCTAACTTTAAGGTTGACAAGGGTAGGCTTGGGCTTTTAGAAATCCTTAGATTAATTTTCTAAAGATGAAAAACCATGTGAGCTAAGTATAGTATAGATGAAGTTAAAGGAAAAGAAAAACTCAAGCTTTAGAGGTTTCTTTGAGATGAACACAAGGTCATCATCTAGAAACTCTCATCATCAAGCTATCATGCTCATAAACATGGCCTCATGGCCGAAATGAGAAGAAAGAAAAGAATCAAAGAAAAGTTTCAAAAGAAATCCAAGAGAAAGCTAGAGAAACTCATTTTTCAAGAAACAAAGTTTAGAAAAACACTCCTACGTAGAGTGGAGACAAAAAGCTTGAACTTTTGAAAAGGAAAACAAGATGATGAGCTCCTCCAAGAGGCAAGATGGCTTCGGCCAAGAGAGGATGAGAAGGTTGGAGTTGTGTTTCAAGTGAGGTTGTGTTTGAGAGGTTTGATGATGGTTCAAGGCTATGGGGTGGTGTTTGAAGGTGATGAGGTGATGATGAGATGAAGAAGATGAAGATGAAGAACAAGAGGAAACTCTCTTGAAACTTAGAGAGAAAAAGAGAGAATACAAGAAAAGCTTAGAAAACTAAAAGTGTGCAAATGAACTAAAGTGTTTGCATGTGTTTCTAGGCAAGGTATTTATAGAGAATGAAAACAAATGAAGGCTCAAAGGGGAGGAGGGGTAACCGCGTGGTTTTGGAGGCAAGGAAGAGAAAAATATCTCTTACACAAGGTCATTCAAGCATGGTTTGAAGTATGTAGTGTATGATACAAAGTATGGCTTGATGTGAGTGAATTTCCTATCAATTTTGAATGAAATTAGGCTTCTAGAAACAATGCATGGCTGGAACTTTTCCAGCCACAAATAAATGGGGAAAATGGGTTATTTTAATTAATTATTTATTTGGAAAATCAAGCTTGATTGAAAGTTATGACAAGGTATGGTATATGTTACTTGAGGTATGGCCTTGGAGTGTTGAAAAATTGAACATGTGATGCATATGGGGGCATGGAGGTCTTGGCCAGACCTGGTACAACAAGGGGGAGGGAGGTTTTGATCATCTAATTGTGTGCTAATGGTAGGTTTAAGTGTGTATTAGTTTAGGTACAATGTTAGGAATAATTAAGCTTAAGTTTAGGTGACTAAGAATGTGATTTAAGGATTTTATGACAAGATTAGGAGTGCTCATACATCATTAGAGAATTAAAAACTAATTTGTGAATAAACAATGTGTAACACAATTCCATGATTTAAGGAATTGGAGAGAGAAAATACTATTCAAGATTCTATGACTAGGAATCTTGAATTTAAAATAAGATTTTAAGTTGTAATTAAGCACTTTTAGGTTCTAATCAACTTTAATAAATTATTTTGACTCAAGATTAATTATGGAAATTAATTAACCTTCGATTAGAGTCTAATATTGCTTAGGTTTACTTAATCACGCGATTAAGCGTAAAAACACGAAACTAGGGGCAAAACCATAATTTTACACTAATTTTGCCCGGGACCTCCGGGACCAAAACTAAAGTTACAGTCTACATAAAAACACCTTTCAAAACCATCTGGAGAAGTTTCGGGTTCATCCAGCACTTGCAAACGGGTAAAACACCGCAGGGGCGTTTTGGTCATTTTGACCTGAAAACCCGAAAAATGAGATTTTCGATCCCGGGAAGGTACACAAGTCATCTAATCCCCTTCCAACATTGAGTTTGCCCTTCGAGTACTGCTGGACCGGCTTTCCTCGAATTTCGGGCCGAAAATGACCTCAGGGGCATTTTGGTCATTTTTACTCTAACAAAAAATCGGGATGTTACACTCATAACACAAACATATTTCTCATTCAATTCTCATGCTTATAATAAACTTAACTTGTCAATAATTCATTTCATTATAGCTCATGCATCACAACATCGTACTTTCATAGATAAACATCAAAGCATTAACGGATTCTTAGTGTCTTATGTATTGACCCTTATGGTCCTTTAACTCAAATTCTAAGTTGTATTAGATCAAAACTTAAGTTCTTGGGTACCTATAGGCTCATATCTAAGTATTCCTCACTCAATTCTATGATCATAAATATTTCTAAACCTTAAGAAGGCAGAATTTATAATTCTTACTTTATGGGTACCTAGGAGTCACAACATTGACCCTTTCTAAGTTCGGTTTGCTCCTAAGGTATCATGATCAAGTCCTAAACCAATTATGAGTAATTCCTACACATTTAGACTAATTATAAACCATGATTTTCAATTCTAAACCTTGCTGGACAGAATCCAGAAAAATCCTTTACCAAGGGATCTAAAAGTCTCAAATTAATTCTTTTCTGGTTACTAACTTCTCTTAGCTTTCACATATTAATTTTAACATCAATTATACATAAACATACTTGTATTAACATCAATAAAACAACATAAAATAGTGAGCATTCATAGGAAACCAGAACCGAAAAATCATCTCCAACAAACAAGACATAAAACTTGATTTCTGAAACACATAAAATGCTAGTTTCTCTTGGAACCTTTCTAAAACCTTCAAAAATCATTAGTAAACATTTTTATCATATAAAAGTCATCAAAATACTTCCAAGGGCAGTAGCTATTTCGAATGAGTCATAGAGGTTTTAAAATCATAGAACTTTGTTCAAAATATTTCTTAAGCTCATATAAACTTAGAAAAGTTATGAAGCATAGATTTTAGTACTTGTAACAAATCAATCCTCCTAAGGTCGAAACCAAGGAGCTAAGAAAAAAGAAAGAAAAACTAAACTTCACTAGATTAAGAACAAAACTCAAGCTGTAGAGGTCTCTTGGAGATGAATACATGGTCATTCTCTAGAGGCACTCATCATCAAGCAATGATGCTAACATCAAGGCCTCATGGCCAAAATAAAGAAAAGAGAAACCAAAGGAAAGTTCAAAAAGAAACCAAGAGAAAGCTAGAGAAAAACACATTTTCAAGCAAAACAAAGTTTTGAAAGCAACTCCTACCAAGTGGTGAAGATGAAAGCTTGAACTTTTGAAAAGAAATGAGAAGAGCAACTCCTCCAAGGATGGTGATGTAGCTTCAGCCTTGGGGGAGAGAAAGGAAAGGAGATGTGTTCTTGGTGGTTTAGTGTTTGAGGTTAAGTGTTTGAGTGTTTAGGAGGTGATTTGAGGTTGTGAGGTGGTGGTTTGAGATTATGTGATGATGATATGAAGAGAAGATGAAGAAGATGAAGATGAACAAGAAGAACTCTTTGAGAGAAAAGAAAAGAACTCAAGAGAAAGCTAGAAAACTAAACTTAGCAAATGATCTAAAGTGTTTGCAAGCTCAAGTAAGCAAGGTATTTATAGAAGAATGAAACAAATGAAGTCTCATGGAGGGAAAGATGAAACTGTGGGCTTGCCTCATGTTTCATGAGGTGAGAGATTGAATTTTGAAGCATGGAGGAGTAAGGTTGAAAGCATGGGAGGTATGGGTTCAAGCATGGTGTTTGAAGTGATTTTCCCCCAAATTTTGAAATAAAATAATTCATCAAAGGGGAAAGAATAGTTGGTGGTTTTGGGCAGCAAAAATTGAGGGAAAATGTCTTCTAGAAGTTGTCCTATGAAGCATGGATGAAAGTATGGTGTTAGTATGACAAGGTATGGTGTATGTAAGGTGAAAGCATGGTCTTTGGAGTGTAAAAATTCACACATGTGATGGAAATGAGGGGGGTATGGGTTCGACCAGACCTGGACAGCCAAGGGGGAGAGAGATTTGTTCATGTAATTATGTGTTAATGATAGGTTTAAGTGTGTATTAGTTTAGGTACAAGGTTAGGAATCATTAAGCACAAGTTTAGGTGACTAAGAAAGTGATTAGGAATTTTTATGACAAGATTAAGGAGTGCTCATACACATTTAGAGGATTTAAAATCCATTTAAGAATAAACAATTGAAAACACAATTCTATGATTTAAGGAATTAGAAAGAGAAAATACTATTCAAGATTCCATGACTAGGAATCTTGAATTTAAAATAAAGTTTTAAGTTGAAATTAAGCATTCTTAGGTTCTAATCAACTTTAATAAATTATTTTGACCCTAGATTAATTATGGAAATTAATTAATCTTCGATTAGAGCCTAATATTGCTTAGGTTTGCTTAATCACACGATTAAGCTTGAAAACACAAAGCTAGAGGCAAAATCGTAATTTTGCACTAATTTTTCCCGGGACCACCGGGACAAAAACTGAGGTCACAGAATACATAGAAACATCTTTTAAAACCATTTGGAGATGTTTTAGATTCATTCGGTACTTGTAAACGGGTCAACCACCACAGGGGTATTTTAGTCATTTTGACCCGAAAACTCGAAAAACGAGATTTTCGATCCTGGAAGGGTACACGAGTCATCTAATCCCTATCCAACATTGAGTTTGCCTTTCTAGGACTGCCGGATCGGCTTTCCTTGAATTCTAGGCCGAAAACGACCTCAAGGGCATTTTGGTCATTTCACTCTATCAGAAAATCAGGGCGTTACATTTTTCTGTTAGAGTGAAAATGACCGAAATGGCCCTAAGGTCATTTTTGGCCGGGAATTCAAGGAAAGCCGGTCTGGTAGCCCTCGAAGGGCTAAATCAATGTTGGAAGGGGATAAGATGGCCTTGAATGGTTTCGGATTGAAAATCTCATTTTCTGAGGTTTCGGGTCAAAATAACGAAAATACCCCTGTTATGTTTCACATGGGTACGAGTGTCGGATGAGCCTAAAACTCCTCCAGATGGTTTTAAAGGTGTTTTTATGTATTTCGTGACATCAGTTTAAGTCCCGGTGGTCCCAGTCAGTTTTTGTGTAAAATTACAATTTTGCCCCTAGTATAGTGTTTTTTACCTTAATCGTGTGATTAAGCAAACCGAAGCAATATTAGGGTCTAATCGAAAATTAATTAATTTCCTCAATTAATCTAGAGTCAAAATAATTTATTAAAGTTAATTAGAAACTAAAATTGCTTATATTAAACTTAAATCATAGTCATGGAATCTTGAATATTATTCTCTCTCCAATTCCTTAAATCATGGAATTGTATTCACAATTGCTTATTCATAAAATGAGTTTTAATTCCTCTAATGATGTATGAACACCCCTTAATCAAGTCCTGAAATTCCTAATTACATTCTTAGTTACCGAAACACATGCTTAGCAATTCCTAATCTTGCACTTAAGCTAATACACACCTAAACATATCATCAACACAAATTTAGATGAAAGATTTTTCTCTCCCTTGGGCTGCCATTAGCTGGCTGAAGACATCTCCCCCATTTTCCATCACATGTGTAAATTCTTGCACTCAAATGACCATGCTTACACCATGCTTGCACCTTACCTTGTACCATACTTGATCATATTTCCACCCATGCTTGAATGACAATATGAATGAGATATTTTCCCTCCTTCTTTGTTGCCCAAAATCGTCAGCCCCTCCTCTCCCATCTAGAAGGTTTATTTCAATTCAAATAAAAAAGAAAACACCATGCTTTGACCCATGTTTAAGCCCATGCTTGTCATACCTTAAACCATGTTTTGAATGACAACTTGTAAGAGATATTTTCCCTCCCCAAAGCCATGAGAACCACACAGCCAACCTTTCCCTTTTATGATCCTTCATTGTTTTATTTTCTATAAATAGGTACATTAGATGAACTTGTGTCACTTTTGTTCATTTGGCAAGTTTGAGCATTTTAGCATTCTTATGAGTTCTTTCCTTTTTCTCTCAAGTTTTAAGAAGCTTTCTTCTTCATCTTCATCTTCTTCATCTCCTCTTTGAATCACAACCTCAAACCACCACACCACCACCTTGAATCATTTTCCAAACACTCAAACACTCATCCTCAAACACAAGCTCATTTGAAACACATCTCATTTCCTTTCCTCTCCCCTTGGCTGAAACATCATCATCACTTTAGGAGGAGGTGTTCTTCTCATTTCATCTCAAGACCAAGCTTTTTCATCTTCAAACATGGTAGGGAGTTGCCTTAAAGTTTTTGTTTTGCTCAAAAAAGCTTTGTTCTTGAAAGAAAAATGCTATTTTCCTTAAGTTACTCTTGGTTTCTTTTCGGTTTTCCTTCTCATTTCCTTTTTCCTTTTTCAGCCTCAAGGCCTAGTATTTATCATGATAGCTTGATGATGAGTGTCTCTAGAGGATAACCTTGTGTTCATCTCAATGAGACCTCTAAAGCTTGAGTTTTCTTTCTTTCTTCAAAGTTTCTCTTATAACTATATAGCTCACTAATGATTTCAACTTCAGGAAAATAATCAAGGATTTCAATAAGCTCAAGGCCTACCCTTGTCAACCTTAAAGTTGCCCGACACGTTCTAGAGTTTACTCTAGATAGGGGTTTTGAGTACATAATAAAGAACATGGTGTATATTCCTTCTATTGTGATTTCAGTTTCTTGTTTCCTTTCCTTTATGTTTTGGCCCTTATTCCTATTTCCTTTATGGTTTTGTTTTCTTTTAAGTTCATTTCCTTGAAGCTTGATGATGATGTTCAAGAGCCATGTAGTTTCCTTGAAACCTTGGTTCAAGAACTCTAAAGCTTACTTTGTTTATAGGAGATAAATGTTGGTTTGACACTATGTTTCTTTAAAAAGTCCTGTATGAGCTCTAAGTTAAGATAAAAAGAACTTACATCCATATTTATCTTTATGTCATCACTAAACTCTCAAGATTAAAGAATGAACTTGCATCCTCATGTTTATGTTTATGTCCTCATTAAACCTCTAAGATAATAATGGATTTGCATAGCATATTTATTTTATGTTCTCACCTCCTAATAAAGAGTAAAACAAAGTGCATTGCATATTTATGTTTGTGTCATCACTTAAGAGATTTAGAGCTCATGGACTTGCCCCTTGATATCTCAAACAAAGTTGGAAATGAATATGTTTTACTACTTTGATTTCGGTCTTGTGATGATGTTGAGTCTTAGAATAAGATTCATCTAGTCACAAGTGCTAAAACATATGTTTCATGATTTTCCTAAGCTTAGATGGTCTCAAGAAATGTTTTGAGTAAGGTTTTATGATTTAAATCCCTCTTGAGATTAATTAGAAATAGCCACTACCCTCATGATGATTTTAAAGAATTAACTTGTTCTCAAATGAGTTTATGAAGTCCTAAAAGGGTTCCAAGAGAAACTAGCAATTTATGTGTTTTAGAAATAAAGTTTTATACATTATATGATGACTTTGAATTCGGTTCTGCCTTGCTTGGTTGCCCACGGTATGATGATGTTTTAATTATGTTAGAATGTGTATCTTCATATATATTTGATGTTGGAATTAATTTGAGAAAGCTAAGACAGGTTATAAACTAGAAAAGAATTAAAATACAAGTTCTAGATCCCTTAGAAATAAGAATTTTCTGGGTTCTATCCAACAAGGGTAATATTAGTAAATAATGGTTTATAATTAGTTTAAATGTGTAGGAAGTACTCATAATTGGTTTAGGAATTGATCTTGATACTTTAGGAGAAAACCGAACCTAGAAAGGGTCAAAGTTGTGACTCCTAGGTACCCGTAAAGCGTAAATTATGGATTCTACACTAATGGATTCTAGATTAAGTGATGATCACAATAAATAGAACAATAATTAGTTTTGAGCCTATAGGTGCATAAAATATTAAGATTTGACGATTAGAGAATTTAAGTTTCAAGTTTAAGACTTCAAGGGTCAAGCATAAGACAACTTAGGTTCCTCGATGAGATAAGTTTATTTGTTCAGGTATGATGTGATGATATATATGATGTGATGAGTGTATTAATGTGATTTCAAGTTGAGCATGATTAGAGAATTTGAATGATGAAATGTATATGTGACATGAGTTTCATGGCATAAAGTAGATTTGAAGGAAATTCGGTATACAGCCGTTATGCTACCGAATTTTTGTCAAATCTAAAGGACTTGAGAATTGTTTTTAAGAATCATATGAGATTAAAACCCTGGGTGACACCAGTTCGGCCGAGCACCCCCCAGGAGATTTTTATATGACAAAGCATTGAGACGCGCTTTCCTGGGTGACACCGGTTCGGCCAAGCACCCCCAGGAAAGATAAATCTGGGAGGGTATGAGTAGATGCAGCCTACCAAAGCGGAAAAATTGTTGTGCACTAGATGCCGATAAAGCGTTTCAAAGAATGTATATCCTAAGAGAGGTGATCCTTAAGCCCCCTAACCCGTACTCGAGCAGTCAAGATTTTATTATGTTTTTCGCTTATCCAGATGATAAGTACGTCACTAGTTAAGGTATGAGCTCATAACCTAGATGATGTTTTAAGGTGGCCCTATAATGCTAATGTATGATGTTCTAAGTCAGAAAGTTGAGGAAAGTTCCAGTTAAAAGTTATATGCCACTTTATGCCACTTGTATGCTTTTTGATGTTATGATTTGTTGAGTTATTTGTTTAAGGTATTACCATGCATTCATGCTTTGATATATTGCATTCATGACATTAAGATGCATTCTAAAAGAAACGGACCTTGGATAGTCTAGTTTTATAAACCTAAATGAGGAACTCTATATGCATGCTCACCTTTTGAAAATAAACCCAAGGTTCCTGAGGATGTAAATGATGTAACCCTAGATAGGAGGTCCCTACTGAGATTCTTTAGCAAGATTCTCACTCATTTTTCTTTCTCTCTTTCTCTTGCACTTTGATCCGAACCATGGATCCTACCATTTTGAGGGACGATGTGCTGTTCATGTTTTCATGTACGTAGGATGTCCCTTCGCTCATCCTGTCCAGAGCTACCGGTTCTCCCTGATGTCTCCCTTTGGCAACGACCTGATCTTTGAGCGCACACGCCCCCGTGATGTAACACCCTAATTCTTAACCCAACTTTCTAGAACACATTAGGTTAATCATTAGGTTATTACTTCTTAGTCTCATCATTTTATTAAAATACTTAGCAGAAATTACGAGTAAACTTTTTTTTTGAAAACATAAATCAAAGTAAGAGCCGCGTTCTTATCTAATCATGATCGATACACACATTACAAGGCATACAACATAAGCGCATTGGAACAGAACAAGTATTAACTTAATCAATGAATGAACATGGAAGGATACACTTTCATTAATATCATATTTAGAAGTACATAAGGTCACACCCTTATAGAACTGAGCTGAACTTGCAATACATAAAGGATAACAGGAAAGCAGTAAAGTACATGGTACGGCGGCAAAATAAAAACCAACTACACTACCCTCCTACCAAGCTATGAGTACTAAGCTAAAACCCCCTCCCAAAAGATACCTTCAAAGGGGAGATCCTCGTGACTGCTCAGGCACTCGAATAGCTCTCCGATGAGGTCCAGTGATGACGGGGATCCTCGGGTGATGGAGGTAGGTAACTGGGGAACCACTAGATCTCCTCCTGAGTAGGCCAGTGAAGTGGGAAAGGAATGCGTGTCGACTGGACGTGAGCTCCTCAGTGCGGACGCATCTCGACTCTCCTGACCAAGTGTGACTGCATCACGGTATCCTCGCTGCCCTCCCACCTAAACGAGGGAAGGGGAGCAGAACTCTCCGAATAGACGTGCATCGGTGAGTCCTTGAACGGCTCCATTTCTGACCTCCTCGAGCGAGGCACATACTCCAGGTGGTCACGAACAGCTGAGGCGGACGAGCGGGCACGACGCAATTGCTCATCGCGAGGGCAGGTGTGCTCAAAGATCAAGTCATCGCCACCAAAAGGAGCAGTAGGAGTGAATTGGTAGTTGGACACTAGATAATCAAAAGGTCAACCCATGTACACAAAAACATGAATAGCATAATGACCCTCAAAGTGATAGGAACGATGCTTCGGGTCGTAGTGCACCTCCCAGACGGGCATATCAATGAAAACCATGAATGTCGCCATCAATCTCTAAAGATGTGACATAAGAAGGAAAAGGAAGAGAAAGGAGTGAGAATTCTTACTAAAGAATCTCAGTAGGAGTCTCCTATCCTAGGGTTACATCATTCACATCCTCAGGAACCTTGGGTTTATTTGTAAAAGGTATGCATACATATAAGATTCATTATTAGGGTTTATAAAACCAATTATCCAAGGTTCATTCCTTTTAGCATGCATCTTGATGTCATGAATGCAACATATCAAAATGTGAATGCATGGCAATACTTGAGCATATAAATCAACAAATCAAATCATATAGAAATAATCCATGTGGCGTAAGGGCAATAACTTCTCAAATGGAACTTTCATCAGTATGTGTGACATCATTCATGGAATCTTTAGCAATGTAGAGGCCACCCTAATAATAACTAGGCTATGAGCTCATATCTCAGCTAGTCGTCACTAGCTCTTCCTTATTATCTAAATAAGGGAATAATAAAATAAGGCACCCAACTACTTAAGAGTACGGGCTAGGTGGCTAAGGAACTCCTCTCTTAGGATATACCCTCTTTGAAATGCTCTACTGGCCTCGACTGCACAACGAATTGTCTGCTTTGGAAAGGCTCATGTCCAGACCCTCACGGATTTGCCTCCTCCTCACCATAGCAGGAGAAGTACGTCTCAGTGCTTGTCACATAAAAAAAATCTCATGGGGGTGCTCAACCGAACCGGTGTCACCCCGGGTTTTCAACTCATGTGGTACTTTGAAACATTTTTTAACCCTTTTAGGTTTGACGAAAATTCGGTAACATAACAGCTGTTAAACCGAATTTCTTTCAAACCGACATTCATGTCACAAGCTAAGAACACAAACATGTTTCTCATCCAAACCTCATGCTTAGGATAAACTCATGTCTCAATCAATTCATCTCATCATAACTCACACATTATATACATCTCAACATCTCATTACATTATCATATAATTCAAGACTTCTTAGTGTCTTATGCATTGACCCTTAAGGTCCTTAACTCACAATCTAAGTCATAAAATCATCACAACTTAATCTCTCGGGCACCTATAGGCTCATATCTAAGTATTCCTCACTCAACACTATGATCATAAACATCTCTAAACCTCAAGAATGCAGAATCTAAAATTCTAACTTTATGGGTACCTAGGAGTCACAACAATGACCCTTTCTAAGTCCGGTTTGCTCCTAAGGCATCAAGATCAAGTCCTAAACCAATTATGAGTTATTCCTACACATTTAAACTAATTTAAATCCATGATTATCATCTCTAAACCATGCTGGGCAGAATCCAGAAAAATCAATTACTAAGGGATCTAGAACTCTCAAATTAATTCTTTTCTAGTGTCTAACTTCTCTAATCTTTCATATATGAATTTTAGCATCATTTATACACAAACATACTCATGTTATCATCATCAAACAGCACAAACAGTGGTCATATAATGGCAAGGCAGAATCGAAATCCAATTTCCATATAAAGGCATAAAACTTGATTTCCAAGGCACATAAAATACTAGTTTCTTTTGGAACCTTTTTAAAACTTTCAAAACTCATTTATAAATATTTTTATCATCTAAAATCATCAAAATATTCTCAAGGGCAGTAGCTAATTTAAATTAAACTCAAGAGGTTTTAAAATCACAAAACTTTGTTTTAGACATCCCTTGAACTCACATAAGTTTAGAAAAATTATGAAACATAGATTTTAATTCTTGTAACAATTAAAACCTTCAAGGGCCGAAATCACAAGCTTGAGAACACATATTTTTCAAGCCTTTGTTTGAGACAACAATGGGCAAGTCTTTGAGCTCTAGGTTCTCTTAAGTGATGACATAAGAATAAACATGCTCATGGACTTGTTTTAGCTTTCATTAGAAAACAAAGTGAAAGTATAAAATAAACATGAGATGCAACTCATTATTATCTTTGATATTTTAAGTGAGGACTTGAAATATAAACATGATAATGCAAAGCTTGAAACATAAACATGATAATGCAAGTTCATTTATTATTCTTGATGTTTAGTGATGGCAAGGAAAAATAAATATGATGTGCAAGGCATAAACATAAACATGGATGCAATATTCATTGTAATCTTGTCTAGAGCTCTTACAAGACTTTAGCAATACAACTCAACACTTATCTCATCACAAAGAGAGCTTTAGAGTTCTTGAACCAAGTTCTCAAGGAACTATGAGGTTCTGGAACACCCATCAAGCTCAAAAGAAACAAACTTGTAAAAGAAAATAAAACCTCAAAGAAAAGGAAACCAAAACCGAAACCTCAAGGTAAAGGAAATAAGGAAACCGAAATCAATAGCAAGGAAAAGTGAAGGTGATTCTTGAACTAAAATCATTTAGGTGAGCAAATGAAGATGAAACTTAAGGGAAATAAAAACTCAAGCTCTAGAGGTTCCTTTGAGATGAACACATGGTCGTCATCTAGGAGCTCTCATCATTGAGCTATCATGAACCAAACAAGGCCTCATGGCTGAAATAAGGAAAAAGAAAAACAAGAAAAGTTTCAAAAAGAAACCAAGAGAAAACTAGAAGAAAATCATGTTTTTCAACAAAACATAGTTTAGAAAAACACTCCTACCTAGAGTGGAGATAAAAAGCTTAAACTTTGGAAAGGAAATGAGATGAACAACTCCTCCTTGAGGGTTGATGATGATTCGGCCAAGAAAGGATGGAGAGGTTGGAGATGTGTTTTGAGTAAGGTTGTGTTTGAGGTCAAGTGTTTGAGAGATTTGATGATGATTCAAGGTTATGAGGTGGTGTTTAGAGGTTATGAGATGATTATGTGATGAGAGGATGATGAAGATGAAGATGAAAAGATGAAGAGAAGAAAGGAAAACTCTTGGAATGGTTGAGGAAAGAAAGAACTCAAAGAGAAAGCTAGAAAGCTAAACTTAGCAAATGATCAAAAAGTATCACAAGTTCTTCCAATGCACCTATTTATAGAAAATGAAACAATGAGAGCTCACACAAGGAGGTCTTGGCTGTAACACCCTAACTTTTAACCCAACTCTCTCGAACACATAGGTTAAACATTAGGCTATTACTTCATAGTCTCATTCTTTCTTTAAAATACTAAGCGGAAATTATGGGTAATTTTTTTTTTTTTGAAAACATAAAACAAAGTGAGAGCCGCGAGCTTAACTAATCGAATGACGGAAACGCAAAGCCCGCATAACCACCATGTTAAATCATAGAGTAGAACATGTAGTCAGAGCAACGATCAGGATAAACAAAGAAACATTTCATTAATAATAAGGTAGAGCTTGGAATACAACAGAAATAAAATACAACAAAGAACAAGAAAGTAAAGATAAACCATAACTACCCCAGTGCACCTATGGTGAATAACCTCAAGACAAAAGAAGGTTTATCCACTCTACATGTGGGTGTGTGCACTAAGCCTCTCCTATGACATCGACTACTGGAACCCGGGAAACGGTGGAGTGTAACCAATCCATGGACGCAGGGCAGCAGGAGTGGGTACACGTTAAGACTGAGCATCGGCTCCTCGATAGGGGCGCCTCTCGGCTCGCCTAGCTAGCCTCGGCTGTGTGACGGTCTCCTCACTCTCGCCTTGCATGAACTGCGGTGTAGGAGCGGAGCTCTCGCTATACATGTACGTCAGCGGGTCCTCAGATGGGTCGTCCTCTGAGCTCGGAGACCAAGGTACGTAGTCCTGGAAGTCTTGAGGCATCGAACCTCCAGTATACGTCCACAGAATCCTCTCGTCTCGTGTCCGGGCGCGCTCAAAAACCATCGCGTCATCATAGGATGACATCAGGGAGAAACGGTAGCTCTGTACAGGGTGTACGAAGGGGCGTCCAATGAACATGAAGACTCGCACAGTACACTGCCCCTCAAAATGATATGACCCGTGGTCCGGATCATAGTGGACCTCCCATGTAGGCGCATCAACGAAGACCACGAACGTCGCCATCGGTCTCTGAAGATGTGTCGGAAGAAAGAAGAGAGAGGAGTGAGAATTCTTGCTAAAGAATCTCAGTAGGGTTACATCGTACACATCCTCAGGAACCTTGGGTTTAATTATAAAATAGTGATCATGCATATAAGGTTCAATTTAGGGTTTCTCAAATCAATTATCCAAGGTCCATTCCTTTTAGCATGCATCTTGATGTTATGAATGCAACATGTTATATCATGGATGCATGGCAATACTTGAGCATATAAGACAACACATCAAAGCACATAAACATAATCCATGTGGCATAAGGGCATATAACTTCCAGGTGAATCATTTCTCAACTTCGTGACATCAATCATGGTACTTTAGCATATAAGCCACCCTAAAAATAACTAGGTTATGAGCTCATACCTTAGCTAGTCGTCACTAGCTCTTGCTTATTATCTTGAATAAGCGAAACATAAATAATAATCCCGACTCGCAAGTACGGGTAGGGGGCAGGGATCACCTCTCTTTAGGATATACCCTTTTTGAAACGCTTTGCTAGCCACGCATGGCCTTGCAATTTGTCCGCTTTGGTAGGCTGCATCTACTCATACCCTCACGGATTTGTCTGCTCCCGGGGGTACTCGGCCGAACCGGCACCTCCTTAGGGGAAGCGCGTCTCAGTGCTTTGTCACATAAAAATCTCTTGGGGGTGCTCGGCCAAACCGGTGTCACCCAGGGTTTTCAATTCATATGGTACTCATAAACATTTCTTTCAACCCCTTAAGGTTTGACGGAAATTCGGCAGCATAGTAGCTGTTAAACCGAATTTCCTTCAAACTGCCACAAGCTAATTTACACAACATGTTCTCATGAAAACTCATGCTATGATAAACTTTAACATTTTCATCAATCATTTTCTAATGCATCAAGCACATCTCATCATATCATTGCATCATACAACACATCATAGCATGAATAACTCTTTAGTGTCTTATGCATTGACCCTTACGGTCCTCCACTCACATTCTATGTTATAAATCATCAAACCTAATCTCTCGAGGACTTATAAAGTTATAACTAAGTCTTTCTCACCTCACACTATGATCAAGAACATCTCTAAACCTCAAGGATACATAAATCATAATCCTAATTTTACGGGTACCTAGGAGTCACAACAATGACCCTTTCTAAGTCCGGTTTGCTCCTAAGGCATCAAGATCAAGTCCTAAACCATTTATGAGTCATTCCTACACATTTAAACTAATTTAAATCCATGATTAGCATTACTAAACCTTGCTGGACAGAATCCAGAAAATTCAATCATTAAGGGATCTAGAACTCTCAAATAAATTCTTTTCTAGTTACTAACTTCTCTTATCTCTCACATATGAGCCTTAACATTAATTATACTCAAACATAAGCATATTATCACCATTAAAACAGCTCATACAGTGGCATAACATAGCAAGGCAGAACCGAAACAAACATCTCCATTTAAAGGCATCAAACTCATTTTCTAAAGCACATAAAATACTAGTTTCTCTTGGAACCTTTTTAAAACTTTCAAAACTCATTTATAAACATTTTTAACATCTAAAATCATCAAAATATTTATGAGGGCAGTAGCTAAATCAAACTTGTCTCAAGAGGTTCTAAATTCATAAAACTTAGTTCTATGCATTCCTTAAACTCATAAAAGCTTGGAAAAATTATAAAACATAGCTTTCAATACTTAGAAACATCAAGACCCCCTTAGGGCCGAAATATGAACCAAGGGAAATGAATATTTTTAGACCTTTGTTTGAGACAATAATGGGCAAGTCTTTGAGCTCTAGGTTCATTTAAGTGATGACACAAAAATAAACATACTCATGCACTTATTTTAGGTTCCATTAGAAAGTAAAGTGATAGCACAAAATAAATATGAATGCAACTCATTATTATCTTGATATTAAGTGAGAACTTGAAATATAAACATGATAATGCATCGCTTGAAATATAAACATGGTAATGCAAGGTTCACTTACTATCTTGATACTTAGTGATAGCAAGGAAAGTAGACATGATGTGCATAGCATAAAAGTAAACATGATGCAAGGTTCATTTTATGGTTTGCTAGAGCTCTTCCAAGACTTTAACAAAATAACAACCCAACATACATCTCATTACGAAGAGAGCTTTAGAGTTCTTGAACCAAGTTCTCAAAGGAACTATGAGGTTCTTGAACAACATCATCAAGCTCAAGTAAATAAACTTCCAAAACAAAACAAAATAAAATCTCAAGGATCAAATACCAAAACCAAAAACCTTACAAAAGAAAAAGAAAGTCAAGCTAAGTCAAGTTCTTTATTAAATACCCAAAACCCCTATCTAGAGAAAGATCTCTAGAATGTGCCGGCCAACTTTAAGGTTGACAAGGGTAGGCTTGGGCTTTTAGAAATCCTTAGATTAATTTTCTTAAGTTGAAAAACCATGTGAGCTAGATACCATATAGATGAAGTTATAAGAAAAGGAAAACTCAAACTTTAGAGGTTTCTTTGAGATGAACACAAGGTCATCATCTAGAAACTCTCATCATCAAGCTATCATGCTCATAATCAAGGCCTTATGGCCGAAATGAAAGGAAAACAAAGAACCAAGAAAAAGTTTCAAAAGAAATCCAAGAGAAAGCTAGAGAAACTTAATTTTTTTAAGGAACAAAGTTTGGAAAACCCTCCTACCTAGAGTGAAGATGAAATCTTTGAACTTTTGAAAAGGAAAACAAGATGATGAGCTCCTCCAAGAGGCAAGATAGCTTCGGCCAAGGGAGGATGAGAAGGTTGGAGTTGTGTTTCAAGTGAGGTTGTGTTTGAGGTGTGGTGTTTGAGAGGTTTGATGATGGTTCAAGGCTATGGGGTGGTGTTTCAAGGTTGAGAGATGATGATGAGATGAAGAGAGGATGAAGATGAAGATGAAAAGAAAGAAAGAACTCACTTGGAACTTGTCATGGCTGGAATTTTTCCAGCCACAAATAAATGGGAAAAATGGGTTGTTTTAATTATTTATTCATATGGAAATTCAAGCTTGATTGAAAGTTATGACAAGGTATAGTGTATGTGACTTGAGGTATGGTCTTGGAGTGTTGAAAAATTGAACATGTGATGCATATGGGAGGAGGGAGTGCATGGCCAGGTCTAGTACAGCAAGGGGGAGGTGAGTTTTGATCATTTAATTGAGTGTTAATGGTAGGTTTAAATGTGTATTAGCTTAGGTACAAGGTTAGGAACAATTAAGCTTAAGTTTAGGTAACTAAGTATGAGTATTAGGAATTTTATGACAAGGTTAGGAGTACTTCGACCTCATCTTGGACTCGAGTTCCCACGTGAACTCCTCGATGTTGCCACGTCCCCACGCAACCTTCACTAAAGGAACAGACTTGTTCCTCAACTTCTTGATGCCTTGGTCCACGATTCTCGTCGGTGGTAGATTAAACGTCAGGTCTTCCCTTAACTGTACGTGTTCTGGCTCTACGACATGGCTAGGGTCGGACTCGTATTTACGCAATTGAGAGACGTGAAAGACGTCATGAAGATTTGACAGATTGGGTGGTAGGGCTATTTTGTAGGCTACAGTTCTGATTCTCTGAAGAATTTCAAAAGGACCGAGAAATCGGGGACTCAACTTTTTGACTTTCATGCCTCTACCTATTCCTGTAGTGGGAGTAATTCTTAGAAATACATGCTCGCCTTTTTGGAATTCCAAGGGCTTGCGCCTTTTGTCCGCATAGCTTTTCTACCGACTTTGAGCGGTTAAGATTGTATCCTTGATCTTCTTGATTTGCTCCGTCGTTTCCCTCACTACATCGGGTCCTAAGACACTTTGTTCTCCGGGCTCATACCAACACAAAGGTTATTGGCACTTCCTTCTATACAACGCCTCATACGGTGCCATACCGATGCTCGCGTGATAACTATTGTTATACGCAAACTCGATCAAAGGCATGTACTTATCCCAACTTCCTTTCTGCTCCAAGACGCAGGCTCTTAACATATCCTCCAGGGTTTGGATCGTCCTCTCAGATTGACCATCCGTCTGTGGGTGGTAAGCAGTGCTTAAGCACAACTTCGAACCGAACGCCTTTTGAAAGGCTCCCCAAAAACGTGACGTAAATCGCGGATCTCGATCCGAGATTATCGTCGATGGTACTCCATGCAACCTTACTATTTCTTGGATGTAAAGCTGAGCCAACTTATCCAACGAGTACGTGACTCGAATAGGTAGAAAGTGAGCCGACTTAGTCAGTTGATCCATGATTACCCATATGGCATCATGGCCAGCTTGGGTCTTTGGCAATCCTGTCACGAAATCCATTGATATACTCTCCCACTTCCACTCAGGGATCGACAGGGGTTGCAACATGCCAGAAGGTTTTTGGCGTTCGATCTTGACCTTTTGGCAGACCAAACACTTACTTACCCAGGCGACCACATCCTTCTTTAATCCGGGCCACCAAAACATCCTCTTCAAGTCCTGATACATCTTGGTAATACCAGGATGAATGGCGAAGTGGCTCTTGTGAGCCTCCTCCAAGATCTTCTCTCGAAGGTTGCCATCTTGTGGCACACAGATTCGGCCCTCAAATCTCCACAACCAGTCGGGGCCTCGTACAAAACCTTTCAACTTTCCGGCCTTAACTGCCTCTATTGTTTCCATAAAGTCCTCATTTTCTCTCTGGGCAAGCATGATCATTTGCTTAAACCCACTGGTCACCGTGAGATGACTCATCACGATGCCATTCTTTGTTATTGACATCCCAAGATTCATATTCCTAAACTGCTCTATTAACCCAACTTCATTAACCATCATACAAGATAAACACAACGACTTTCGTCTCAAGGCATCGACGACTACATTAGCCTTGCCGGGGTGGTAACTTAAGCCGAAATCGTAGTCCTTGAGGAATTCCATCCATCTCCTCTGCTCATGTTTAACTCCTTTTGATCAAAGAGGTGCTTGAGACTCTTATGATAGGAGAAAACTTCAAACCTTACACCATACAAATCAGTTAAAACACCGCAGGGGCGTTTTGGTCATTTTGACCCGAAAACTCGAAAAATGAGATTTTCGATCCCGGGAAGGTACACAAGTCATCTTGTAACGCCCCGATTTTTCTGTTAGAGTGAAAATGACCAAAATACCCCTGAGGCCATTTTCAAATGACTGAGGAAAGCGGGTTCTGATACTAAAGGAAAACTCAATGTTGGAAGGGGATTAGATAACCTGTGTACCTTCCCGGGATCGAAAATCTCATTTTTCGAGTTTTCGGGTCAAAATGACCAAAACGCCCCTGCGGTGTTTTACCCGTTTGCAAGTGCCAGATGAACCCGAAACTTCTCCAGATGGTTTTAAAAGGCGTTTTTATGTATTCTATGACCTCAGTTTTAATTTTAGAAGTCCCGGGCAAAATTAGTGCAAAATTACGGTTTTGCCCCTAGTTTCGTATTTTTACGCTTAATCGCATGATTAAGAAAACCTAAGCAATATTAGGCTCTAATCGAAGGTTAATTAATTTCCTTAATTAATCTTGAGTCAAAATAATTTATTAAAGTTGATTAGAACCAAAAAGTACTTAATTACAACCTAAAATCATATTTTAATTTCAAGACACCTAGTCATAGAATCTTGAATATTGTTTTCTCTTTCCAATTCCTTAAATCATGGAATTGTGTTACACATTGTTTATTCAAAAATGAGTTTAAAATTCTCTAATGATGTATGAGCACTCCTAAACTTGTCATAAACTCCCTAAATCACATTCTTAGTTACCTAAACTTAAGCTTAATCATTCCTAACCTTGTACCTAAGCTAATATACATCTAAACCTACCATTAACACACAATTAAATGGTCAAAACTCACCTCCTCCCTGCTGTACCAGACCTGGCCGTGAGCTTCCTTCCCCATTGTGCATCACATGTTCAATTTTTCAACACTCCAAGGCCATACCTCAAGTCACATACACTATACCTTGTCATAACTTTCAATCAAGCTTGAATTTCCACATGAATAAATAATTAAAACAACCCATTTTCCCCATTTATTTGTGCCTGGAAAAGTTCCAGCCATGTCAAGTTTCTAGAAGCCTAATTTCATAAAAATTTGATAGGAAATTAACTCACATCAAGCCATACTTTGTAGCATAGCTTCCATACTTCAACCATGCTTGAATGACCTTGTGTAAGAGATATTTTCCTCTCCCTTTTCCCTCCAAACCACACGGCTACTCCCTCCCCTTGATGAGCCCATGGTTTTGTTTTTCTATAAATAGGATGCTTGTGATAGCCTTGTTGCACCTTGAAGCATTTGCTAAGTTTAGAGTTTTAGAGTTATCTTGCTAGTTCTTTCTTTTTCTCTCAAAGTTTCAAGAGTGTTCTTCCTTTCTTTTCATCTTTATCTTCTTCATCTCTTCATCTCATCATCACCTCTCAACCATCAAACACCACCCCAAAGCCTTGAACCATCATCAAACCTCTCAAACACCACACCTCAAACACAACTTCACCCAAAACACATTTCCTTTCTTTTCCTTCCTCTTGGCCGGATCATCACCACCATCCTAGGAGGTGTTGCTCATCTCATTTCCATCTTCAAGTCTAAGCTTTTACCTTCATCACAAGGTAGGGATTTGTTTTCAAACTTTGTATTGCTCAAGAAATTGTTTTTCTCTAGTTTTCCTCTTGGATTCTTTTTGAACTTTCCTTTGTTTTTCCTTTCTTTTCATTTCGGCCATGAGGCCTTAATTATGAGCATGATAGCTTGATGATGAGAGTTTCTAGATGATGACATTGTGTTCATCTCAAAGAAACCTCTAAAGCTTGAGTTTTCCTTTTCTTATGACTTCATCTATATGATATCTAACTCACATGGTTTTTCAACTTAAGAAAATTAATCTAAGGATTTCTAAAAGCCCAAGCCTACCCTTGTCAACCTTAAAGTTGGCCGGCACGTTCTAGAGATTTTTCTCTAGATAGGGGTTTTGGGTATTTAATAAAGAACTTGATGTAGTTTCACTTTCTTTCTCTTTTATATGACTTTCGATTTTTGTGTTGAGATCTTTGAGATATTGTATTGGGTTGTTTTTATATGACTTTCTCATTTTCTTATGACTTTGGGTTGTCAACCATAAAATGAACCTTGCATCATGTTTACTTTATGCTTTGCACATCATGTTTATTTCCTTGCTATCACTAAATACCAAGATAATGAATGAACTTGCATTATCATGTTTATATTTCAAGCTATGCATTATCATGTTTATATTTCAAGTCCTCACTTAATACCAAGATAATAATAAGTTGCATTCATGTTTACTTTGTGCTATCACTTTACTTTCTAATGGAACCTAAAATAAGTGCATGAGCATGTTTATTTTTATGTCATCACCTAAATGAATCTAGAGCTCAAAGACTTGCCCATTGTTGTCTCAACAAAGGTCTAACAATATGTGTTTTTCTTGGGTTCATATTTCGGCCCTAAGAGGTCTTAAGGTCTCCAAGTATTTGAGACTATGTCTTATAATTTTTCCAAGCTTAAGTGAGTTTAAGGAATGCATAGAACCAAGTTTTGAGAATTTAGAACCTCTTGAGACAAAGATGAATTGGTCACTGCCCTCTTAAATATTCTTATGATTTTAGATGTTAAAATTGTTTATAAATGAGCTTTGAGAGTTTAAAAAGAGTTCCAAGAGAAACTAGTATTTTATGTGCTTTAGAAATTATGTTTTATGCCTTTTATGGAGAAGTATATTTTCAGTTCTTCCTTGCTCTTTGCTGCCACTGTATGTGCTGTTTTGATAATGATAATGTGTCTATGTTTGAGTAAAAATAATGTTAAGACTCATATGTGAAAGATAGGATAAGTTAGGAACTAGAAAAGAATTAATTTGAGAATTCTAGATCCTTTAATTATGTAATTTTCTAGATTCTGTCCAGCAAGGTTTATATTTAATAATCATGGTTTTAAATTAGTTTAAATGTGTAGGAATGACTCATAATTGGTTTAGGACTTAATCTTGAAGCCTTAGGAGCAAACTAAACTTAGAAAGGGTCATTGTTGTGACTTCTAGGTACCCGTAAAGTTAGGATTTCAAATTCTGCATCGTTGAGGTTTAGAGATGTTCTTGACCATAGTGTGAGGTGAGAAATACTTAGTTATAACCTCATAGGTTCCTAAGAGACTAGGTTTTGATAACTTAGAATGTGAGTTAAGGACTTTAAGGATCTAAACCGTAATCTCTAGAACCTCGTAATCACACAAATATAAGCTGTCCAAATCTGCATAGTGCTGTTTGGATAAGTCCTTGAGCATAAAAATTAGTAACACTTATTAGTTGTGAACCTATAAGTGTGTAAGAGGTTAAGAATAATACTAGAACGATTTGTTTACAAGTTTAAGACTCAAAGGAACCAAAGCATAACCTACTATAAGTTTATAACATAATGAGCTTGGAAGTTTTGATTGTCTAAGGTGTGATTATGTATATGCTATGGTTTTATGTATACACTATGAAGAAGTTTCTTGTGATGATATATATGCTATGAAAAAGATTTGTGTAATGAATAATGATGTATCTATGAATTAACACTTTATGAGAACTTAAATGTGACACAACACTGAGACGCCTTCTTGGGTGACACCGGTTTAGCCGAGCACCCCCAAGAAAACAAATCCGTGAAGGTATTGACATAGAGCTTGCCAAAGCAGACAATACTACGATACACTAGTTGCTAGTAGAGCGTTTCAAAGAGGAAATGACCCTAAGAGAGGTGATCCTTAATTTGCCCCTTAGCCCGCACTTTAAGTGGGGAATTATGTTACGCTTATCATAGGATAAGTAAGAACTAGTGACGACTAGTTAAGGTATGAGCTCATAACCTAGAGATGTTTTAGGGCGGCCCCATGAGATGAAAGTTAAAGTTAACAATGTCACATATACTATACTTATGCTAAATGTTATAATGTTTCTTAGCTGTTCTATTGTTTGGTTTACTTTTATGATGCATTCATATCATTAGTATATTTTCTGCTTAAAGACGCATTATAAAATATGACGGACCTTGGATAAATAACACTTTAGAAAACTAACTTAAAAGGAATTTATATGCATGCACACCTTTTAGAAATAAACCCAAGGTTCCTGAGGATATGATGATGTCATCTAGGTAGGGATAACCCTACTGAGAATTCTTTTAGAAAGATTCTCATTCCCTCTCTCTTTTCTTCCGTTATATCTTCAGATGGCGACATTCGTACTCTTCATCAACACCCTGGTATGGGAGCTGCACCATGACCCGGCACTCGGGTCATACCATTTTGAGGGTCGCTGCACGGTTAGAGTGTTCATGTTTATGGGACGACCCTTCGCGCACCCGGTCCCAAGTTACCATTTTACCCCGACAGCTCCTTACCGTCATAATGGGATTTTTGAGTGAGTTAGACCATGTGATAAGCAGATTCTCCGCATGGAGCCCGAGACATCAGCAGTACACGACTACCCAGAGTATGTGCCTCGCACCCAGTACTCGGAGACGGATCCGTCCAAGGACCCACCATCACACATGTACAGTTGGAGCTCCAGTCCCACTCCCCCACCGATGAGGGCTGGGAGTGAGGAGACGGTGGTCCAGCCGAGGTTGGCTCGTCGGCCATCTATGCACCCTCGCCACGGTGGACATGCCCAGATGATGCGCTCGACCACTCCTGCCCGAGATTCGTCAGTGGATCGACTCAACCCCACAGTGCTCGGACCCACAGGAGTAGACATAGGAGGGGTAGTAGTTAGTGCACACATGCCACATAGTTAAGGATAAACCTTTTTTTGTATATGAGGTTGTCTACTCTAGGTGCACATGGGTATGGGTGTTGTTTATCTTGTATTTACTTTTTATGATTTCCTTGTATTGCATTTCAGTTGTATTCCGCTTCCCGATGTATTGAATAGTCCTGCCCCTTTGGGTAGGCACAGTATATATATTATATATATATATATATATATCTATGTTTTAGTTGATGTCTCCATGATATGATGTGCTTCTTTATGCTTTGCTTATATGTTTCGCTATGCTTCCTCTTAAAGATTCATGCGTGGCTCTCACTTTGATTTTAAATTTCAAAAAGAAAAATTTTACCCATATTTCCGCTAAGTATTTTCTAAGTAAAAGATGAGATCAAGAGGTAATATCCTAAAGATTAACCTAAGTACATATTAGTAGTCTTGGGTTAAGATTTAGGATGTTACACATCTAATCCCCTTCCAACATTGAGTTTGCCCTTCGAGTACTGCCGGACCAGCTTTCCTCGAATTCCGAGCTGAAAATGACCTCAGGGACATTTTGGTCATTTTCACTCTAACAGAAAATCGGGGCGTTACATTGGCCATAGCTTTTGGGAGGGAAAGGAAGAGAAAAATATCTCTTACAACTTGTCATTCAAGCATGGTTTGAGGTATGGAAGTTATGATGCAAAGCATGGCTTCAAGTATGGTAAATTTGAGTGAAATTTCTTTTAAATTTGAAATGAAATATCTCTTCTAGAAGCAAGGAGGGCTGGCTGAATTTTAGCCACAAAAATGAGAGAAAAAGTCTTCTAGAAGTGGTCATATGAAGCATGGATGAAAGCATGGTATTTGTATGACAAAGTATAGTTTATGGTGAGGTGGAAGCATGGTCTTGGAGTGTCAAAAATTTGAGCATGTGATGGAAAATAGGGGAGGAGTGGCTTTGGCCAGACCTGGGCAGCAAGGAGGGAGGAAATGTTGATCATGTTATTGGGTGCTAATGATAGGTTTAAGTGTAGATTAGTTTAGGTGCAAGGTTAGGAATCATTAAGCATGAGTTTAGTTGACTAAGAATGAGGTTTAAGGATTTTATGACAAGGTTAAGGAGTGCTCATACACATTTAGAGAGTTTAAAATTCATTTTATGAGTAAACAAGGTAGACAAATTTCCATGATTTAAGGAATTGGAAAGAGAAAACACTATTCAAGATTCCATGACTAAAAATCTTGAATTTAAAATAAGATTTCAAGTTGTAATTAAGCATTCTTAGGTTCTAATCAACTTTAATAAATTATTTTGACTCAAGATTACTTATGGAAATTAATTAATCTTCAATTAGGGCCTAATATTGCTTAGGTTTGCTTAATCACGCGATTAAGCTTTAAAACACAAAACTAGGGGCAAAATCGTAATTTTGCACTAATTTTGCCCGGGACCTCCAGGACCAAAACTAAAGTTACAGAATACATAAAAACGTCTTTTAAAAACATCTGGAGATGTTTCGGGTTCATCCGACACTTGCAAAAAGGTAAAACACCACAGGGGTATTTTGGTCATTTTGACCCGAAAACTCGAAAAACGAGATTTTCAATCCCGGAAAGGTACACAAGCCAACTAATCCCCTTCCAACATTGAGTTTACCCTTCGAGTACTGCCAGATCGGCTTTCCTAGAATTCCGGGCCGAAAATGACCTCAAGGGCATTTTGGTCATTTTCACTCTAACAGAAAATCGGGGCGTTACACGTGACGAGCAGATCCGATGCGCTCGTCCTTCCACCTCAGCTTTACGTGACTATTTGGAGTATGTACCTTGATCGAGGAGGTTGGAGACGAACCCATCCGAGGACTCACCGATGCACATATACTCGGAGAGTTCTGTCCCCACTCCCCCATTCAAGCGAGAAGGGAATGAGGAAACGGTGCTACAATCGAGGTTAGCGAGGAGGGCTGAGATGCACCCTCACCGCGGAGCACACATCCAGCCGCCCCGCATTCGTTCCTCTATCCGCTTGTTCACCTTCAAGGAGCTCGTGCAGTTCCCTAGTTACATGCCTTCGTCACCCGAGGATTACTGCCGCCAGCTGTAGAGCGTCTTGAGGAAAGCTAGTGCACACACACATATATAGACAGGATAAACCTTCTTTTGTTATGAGGTTATCCCCTTTAGGTGCACTAGGGTAGGCGTTTTTATTTATGCTTTCCGTATATTTTAGTTTCCGTTGTATTTCCTTTCATGATGTATTTGCACTACCTTGTATCAAATTAAGTCCCGCTTTCGGGTGGGCATATTAGTCATATTAATGAAGTACTATCTTGGTGTGTTATTGTCTTCTGTGGTGAACTCATTTGATGATCATGCTTGTGCTTTCCTTTATATTTTAGTGATGCTTTACTTTCAATGCTTGTATAAGTTTCACACGGCTCTCACTTTGTTTTATATTTCAAAAAAAAATTTACCCATATTTTCCACTAAGTAATTTAAAAAGAAAGAATAAGACTAAGAAGTAATAACCTAATAGTTAACCTAAATATGTTCTAGGAATATTGGGTTAAAAATTAGGATATTACAGTCCTCACTCAATTCTATGATCATAACTAATTCTAAAACCTAAATAGTGCTAAATCTATATTTTGCTAATTACAGGTACCTAGGAGTCACAACTTTGACCCTTTCTAGGTTCGATTTTCTCCTAAAGCACCAAGATCAATTCCTAAACCAATTATGAATGATTCCTACACATTTACACTATTTATAAACCATTATCACCAATATTATCCTTGCTAAATAGAATCCAGAATTTCCATTTCTAAGGGATTTAGAAATCTCATTTTAATTCTTTTCTAGTTACTAACTTGTCTTAGCTTTCTCAGATTAATTCTAACCTCAAATATACATGAACATACTCATTCTAACATGATTAAATCACCATCATACAGTGAACAAACAATCAAGGCAGAACTGAATTCATATTCATCATATCATGCATAGAACTTTATTTCTAACACACATAAATAACTAGTTTCTCTTGGAACCTTTTCAAAGCTTCTAAAACTCATTTGAAGACAATTTATTTCATTAAAATCATCATGAAACCAATGAGGTTAGTAGCTATTTCAAAGTAATCTCAAGAGGGATTTAAATCATAAAATCATTCTTAAAACATTTCTTAAGATCATCTAAGCTTAAGAAAATTATGAAACATAGGTTTTGACACTTGTGACTAGATAAAACTCACGCCAAGCTCATCATCATCACATGGCCGAATGTAGTTCTAAAACACCTTCCATTTCCAAGTCTTTACTTGAGATACCAAGGGACAAGTCTTTGAGCTCTAATATTCTTAGGTGATAATAAGAATATAAACATACTATACACTTCATTTTTATCTTTATTAGAAAGTAAAGTGAGGGCTTAAAATAAATATGAGATGCAACTCATTTTTATCTTAAGATTTAGGTGATGACTTGAAAAGTAAACATGAAATGTAAAGCTTGAATTTAAACATGATAATGCAAGTTCATTTATTTATTCTTGAGGATTTAGTGATGACATAAGAAATAAATATGCTATGCAAGGCATAAATTTAAATATGAATGCTAGTCCATTATCATATGTTATTAGAGCTCATACAAGACTTTAAAGGATGAAACATTACAAACCCAATCATCATCTCATCATCATAAAGCAAGCTTTAGATTTCTAAGTATTAAGGTTTCAAGGGAACCTCATGATTCTTTAAACATCAACATCAAGCTTAAGGAAATATATGCAAAAACAAAACTTCAAAGGAAAGGAAAGAAAAGAAACTGAAACTTCAAAGAGAAGGAAAATACACCATATTCTTTATTATGTACCCCTATCTAGAGCAAAACTCTAGACCGTGCAGGCCAACTTTAAGGTTGACAAGGGTAGGCTTTGGGCTTATTGAAATCCTTATAATTATTTTCTTAAGTTGAAATCATTAGTGAGCTAAGTAACATAAGTAAAACTTAAAAGAAGAAAGAAAAACTCAAGTTTTAGAGGTCTCATTGAGATGAACACAAAGTCATCATCTAGAGACTCTCATCATCAAGCTATCATGAGGAATAAACAAGGCCTTGAAGGCCGAAAATCAAAAGGAAAGGATAAAGGAAAACCAAAAAGAAGAACCAAGAGAAACAACATTTTACTTCATGAACAAAACACCTTTGAGTAAAAGAAATACTTTAGAACAACTCCCTACCAAGTATGAAGATGAAAAAGGCTTGGTCTTTGATATGAGAAGGAGAAGAAAAGGTCCTCCCAATGTGATGATGGTGATTCAGCCTAGAGGAGGAAAAAGGAAAGTAATGTGTTTTTTTAGTGAGTTTGTGTTTGAGAATGAAAGTTTTGGTGCTTAAATGATGATCTAAGGTGGTGGGTTGGTGTTTTGAGATGATGATATGGTGGCTCAAGGTGGAGGATGAAGAAGATGAGGAAGAAAAAGAAAGCTCTTTGGAACTTGAGAGGAAAAAGAAAGGACTCACAAGAAAGCTTGAAACTTAAACTTGGCAAATGATCTAAAGATTCACTCAAGTTCTTTAGCATGTGTATTTATAGAGAAGCAAAACAATGGAAGCTCATGGAGGGGGAGGGGTAACCGTGGGCTTGCCTCATGTTCCATGAGGTGAGAAGTTGAATTTTTGAAGCATGGTTGAAAGTATGGTAAGCATGCTCCAAGGTAAGGCTTCAAGCATGGTGAGGTATGGCTCTTTGAGTGCAAGAATTCAAACACGTGATGGAAAATAGGGAGGAAGATGGCACCGATTTCATTAGGCCATGGGAGAGGTTTTTCTTTTGCTTAATTGTGTGCTAATGATATGTTTAGGCGTGTATTAGATTAGGTTTAAGATTAGGAATTGTTAATCAAGTGTTTAGGTAACTAAGAATGTAATTAGGAATCTCAAAACATGATTAGGGAGTGCTCATACATCATTAGAGGAATTAAAACTCATTTTATGCATAAACAATTGTAGACACAATTCCTTAATTTAAGGAATTGGAGAGAGAAAATACTATTCAAGATTCTATGACTAAAAATCTTGAATTTAAAAAGATATTTATCTTTAATCTAAGCAATTTTAGGGTCTAAATAACTTTAATAAATTATTTTGACTCTTGATTAATTATGGAAATTAATTAATCTTTTATTAGAGCTTAATATTGCTGATGTTTTCCTTAATCACGCGATTAAGCTCAAAAACATTATACCAGGGGCAAAATCATAATTTTGCACAAAAACTGCCCGGGACCATTGGAACTTAAACTGATGTTGTGAAATGCATGACAACATCATTTAAAACCATTTGGAGAAGTTTCGGGCTCATCCGACACTTATACCCGCGTAAAAACGCCATAGGTGTATTTTCGTCATTTTGACCCGAAACCTAAGAAAACGAGATTTTTGATCCCGGAACCACTTGAAAGTCATCTAACCCCCTTCTAACATTGAGTTAGCCCTTCGGGGACTACTAGGTCGGCTATCCTCGAATTCCAAGCAGAAAATGACCTCAGGGGCATTTTGGTCATTTTTACTAAGACAAAAAATCGGGGTGTTACATGGTATATGTATGAGAAGAATGAAAGTAAGGTAATTGAAGAATCTTTACCATACACCATGTGTCATAGGCAAATGATTCAGAAATGGAAACTTTATTGCATTTATTGATGAGGGAATTACAATCTTAAAGAAATTGATTTACAATTGAGAAGAAGGGTGGCCTAGCCTATAGTGCCACAGCCTATAAAAATAAAAAAACTAAATTTGTGCATTATAAATGAAAGACAAAAACAAAACCAACAACATTTCTTGGAATAGAGATAAAAGGAAAATTAGAGGACATAACAATATATTCAAAAGTATAGAGTCTTTCTCTATGGTTGCCTTTGAGGAGTGTCTCTCAAGAAGCCTAGGGGTGAAACTCAAAGAAAACATGATTGTCTTGAGCAAAATTAGAGACACTAATTAAGTTCTTTGTCATATCAGGAACATGCATAAGATTGGAAAGAATAAAGGCTTTATGAGACATTGTGGAATATAAAAATGAGTTACCAATGTGTCTAATTTCCATACCTTGGCCGTTTACTACTACCATCTGATCTGAGCCATCAAAATCAATGCTAGAGAGTAGATTTCTTTTATCATATGTGAGGTGGTTGGTGGCTCCACTATCAGGGTGTGAATTAGATCTAAGATGGAAACAGGGGTTGCCAAATATGCTTGAGGTTTATGAAAAGAGGTTGGGAGAGGTTGATGTTTTTGGTGTTGATTAGATGTTTTCATAGGATTTGTAAAGTTGGGATCAAATCTAAGATAACATTGCCACACTATATAGCCTACTCTTCCACAGAGTTGATAGTGAGCTCTCCTATTATTGGCCCAATTTGAGCGATCTTCTCTCATGAATCTTCCTTTGCGTATTTGACCAAAGGAACCTCTATAACTCCATTTGAAACTCTCATTTTTCCTTATATCAGATCTAGAATCACTTAGGGCTATTTGAGCAAGGTGAGCTTGAACAATCCCAAATACAAGTTTCTCAAACCTTTCTAGCATTTCTTCTTGAGGCATTAAGAGAGCCTCTAGCTCATTTATTGAAAAGGTTCCACTCTTGACATCACAGTCATTATGAAAGGACCATAATCTTCCCTTAGGCCATCTAATATAACCTTAATGTGTTCTTCAATTGAAACTAGATCACCTACCATAACTAAAGAATCTATAATTTCCCTGATCTTTATCAGATATTCAGAAGCAATATTACCTTGTTTTTGCATTGGTTTGAGCTGAATCTACAATTGCTTGACTTTGGAACAAGTCTTTGATGCAAAATAGACTTCAATCTTGTAAGGTCTAGAACCCTTTAGAAAGTATGAGCTCTATTATTTTGAATGACAACAAAGCCAATTTAAAGAAAATATTTTGAAGAATGATTAATGATTGCCTTGAGTTTCTTGACTAAGCTTAACAAGTATTTTCCAAAGTGCATTACACGGACTTGAGCGAGAATATTTCACTTTACATGTGCAAACATGTTTTATCACGTGGAAAGAGAATGAGCTTAGTAAATATTATATCGTGTAAAGAACGCTTATATTATTAACGAATGAAGAAGATCAACATAAGAACAAGAAACCCAAGGAAACAGTCTTTATAAAGTAATACGGAATGTCAGAAAGTATACTAAAGAATGAGAAAATTAGACAAACTCTGAAAGTAACGTGTTAATCAGTTGACAATCATCATAATAGAAAATTATTCATCATTAAAAAGCTGAGATTGAAGACTAAAAGACCAAAGTATGACCAAGGAATTGATTACGCATGTCAAAAAGCTCACTTAACTGTGAAGCATAGAGCACTATAGGAAATGGAAGGAGATTTGAATTTCAAATTTCAAATCTCGAATCAAACCCAATTTTATAACTGGTATGTCATCTCCTCTGCCTGATTGGTCGACCATCCTAGCTTCTAGAAAGAGGAGTTCATAAACCACGATTAGAAAGTAAAAAGAACGAGAGATGTTAGAAACCTCTATAATACAATGGCTTTTGCAACCGATGTGACAAGTTTGTCAGCCTACCTTTCTGAACTAACATTATAAGACACAATAAATGATCTACACGTTTCACTTGGAGATCTAATCAAGGGCAACAGTCATAAAAAGGACCACTATAAATAGAGATGCTATGCTTGAAAGCTAATGAAAGAGTTGAAGACATAGGAGTGGAAATTCTGGAAAAATCTCTCCACACTTCTTGTGATGTTCATCATAATATATAATTAGTCTCCTTGAAGTGTAAAATCTTCTTTTTATGATTTGTATACTCTTCTTAGGAAGAGATGTTAGAAAGAAGTCGCTGTTGTTTCTCACGTCTGTTTTATTCAATATTTGTAAGGAAACTTGAGCGTAGGTTACTTTGAGGGGTAACCCAAACGCATAACCTTTGTAACTTTGATCTAGTAGTGATCAGAGTGAGACATAGCTTGGAGAAGCTAAGGTAAAACTACTTGTAATGCGATGGCAGAGACGTTCTACTCATCTCGATCCAGTTTGAAGAGGTTGTGCAAGAACTACTCACAACTTGATGATGGAGGCATTCCAGTCATCACGGTTTAGCTTGGAGAAGTTGGAAAGAACTACTTGCAACGTGGTAGTAAGTGTTGTTTACTAGTCAAGGTTTAGCTTGGAGAGGCTGGTTCAAAACTACTCATTTAAGCTTGGAGAGGTTGGTACAAAACTACTCGATTTGTGACAGTAGAGTTGTCTACTGTTCACTGTGAGAGTGTAACACTTGATTTTTCTGTCTGATCGAACATGACCAAAATGCCCCTGAGGTCATTTTCCACCCGCAATTCGAGGATAGTTGACCCGGCAGTCCTCGAAGGGTCAACTCTGTAATACCCCGATTTTTCCTGTCTGAGTGAAAATCACCAAAATACCCCTAAGGTCATTTTCTGTCCAGAATTCGAGGATAGTCGAGCCGGCAGTCCTCAAAGGGCCAACTTAATGTTTGAAAGGGGTTAGATGGCTTCTGTTTGGGTTCGGAGATGAAAATCTCATTTTCTGTGGTTTCGGGTCAAATGACCAAAACACCCCTGAAGCGTTTTTACGCGAGTATAAGTGTCGGATGAGCCCAAAACTTCTCCAAACGGTTTTAAAAGGTGTTTTTATGTATTTTGTGACATCAGTTTAAGTCCCGGTGGTCCCGGGCAATTTTTGTGTAAAATTATGATTTTGCCCCTAGCATAGTGTTTTTGAGCTTAATTGCGTGATTAAGAAAACCTAAGCAATATTAGGCTCTTATCGAAGATTAATTAATTTTCATAATTAATCTAGAGTCAAAATAATTTATTAAAGTTAATTAGAACCTAAAATTGCTTAGATTAAACTTAAATCTCTTTTTATAAATCAAGATTCTTTTCCAAAGAATCTTGAATAGTATTTTCTCTCTCCAATTCTTTAAATTAAGGAATTGTGTTTTTACACAATCATATCATAAAATGAATTTTAAATTAGCTAATGAAGCAAAACCATTCCTAATCATGCTCTAGTATTCCTAATTACATAATTAGCTCACCTAAACACTTTCTTACAATTCCTAATCTTAAGCTTAATCAAAGATACACCTAAACACATCACTAAACCATAATTAAATGAGACAAATCTCTACCCCATGAGATGATAAGCAACCAGCCACCACTCCCCCATATTCTTCACATGTTGAATTTCCAACACTCCAAGGCCACACTTTAGGCCATGCCTTAACCCATACCTTTGACCATGCTTACCCATGCTTTCCACCATGCCTTGAATGACCATTTGTAAGATATTTTCTTCCCTCCAAAGCCTTGAAAACCGTGGCCTCTTCTCCTCCACACATTCCTTCACATTTTGTTTCTTTATAAATACCACACTTTGAAGAACTTGGCCATTTTGTTCATTCTTGCAAACTAGCTTCAAGAGTTGTCTTGAGTTTTCTTTCCTTTCTTCCAATAGTTCAAAAGTTCTCTCATTTTCTCTTCTTCTTCATCTTCTTCTTCAACAAAGAGCCACTCTTTACATCCTCAACCACTACACAACCATCATCAACTATTATCCAAACACCAAAGCTTTCCCTTTCAAACACAAGCTCACATAAAACCCAACTCCTTCCTTTTCCTTTGTGCTTGGCTGAAATCATCACCATCACTTGGAAAGGAGTTTTCTTCCCATTGTCTTTTCAAGAGCAAGCTTCTTTTTTATTCCAAAGAGAAATACCACAAGGTAGGGGTTTTGTTTCAAAAGCTTTTCTTTTACTTGATGTGAAAAAGTGCTAGTTTCCTCTTGGTTCAACTCTTTCCCTCTATTTTGTTTTTGGTCATGAGACTTCATCTTTGAAAGGAAAATCTTGAGCTTGATGATGAGGTTTCAAGATAATAGTCTTGACATTTTCATTTGAGAAACCTCTAAAGCTTGAAACTTGGTTTCGATCTTGAAGCATTTTAGTTTTTCCTTCCTTTTTCTTTCCTTCAAGTTTTGGTTTTCTTTTCCTTTCTCTTGTTTATGATTTCAGTTTCTTTCTTTTCCTTGGACATGGTTTTGGTTTCTTTTTCCTTTCCTTTGTTCTTACTTTGGTTTTGGTTCTTAAGAAATGATGCTACTTGTTTTGATCTTTTGGTTCATTTTCCTTGAGCTTGATGATGATGTTCAAACCATAAGGTTTCTTTGGAACCATGGTACAAAGAACTCTAAAGCTCACTTTGCTTTGTTAGATAAGTGTTAGGTTTAGGTTATTTGTTCCATTAAAGTCTTGTATGGGCTCTACATAGCTTAAAATGAACTTGCACTCATATTTATTTTTATGTCATCACTAAATCTCAAGAGTAAAGAAATAAACTTGCATTTCCATGTTTATATTTCAAGTCATCACTTAAATCTTAAAGATAATAATAAGCTTGCATCTCATATTTATTTTATGCTCTCACTTTACTTTCTAATAAAAAGTAAAACAAAGTGCATATCATGTTTATGTTTATGTCATCTCCTAAAGATCCTAGAGTTGAAAGACTTACCCTTTTTATCTCAAGTAAAGTTTGAAAAATGATAGTATTTTATGCAGGTTATTTTCAGCCAAGTGATGAGGATAAGCTTAGCATGAGTTTCATCTAGTCACAAGGACCAACAAAATATGTTTTAAGAATTTTCTTAAGCTTAGATGAACTTAGAATATGTTATAAATATGTTTTTGTGTTTTAAATCTCAAATATGAGAAAAATAAACTAGCTACTGCCCTTGGTTGTATTTTTATGATTTTAATGAAATAAAATGATTCCTAAAAGAGTTTTGAGGGTCTAAAAAGGTTCCAAGAGAAAACTAGTAACTTATGTGCACTTGAAAATGTGATTTCATGAGATTCCATGACATTTATGTTTCGGTTCTGCCTTGATGTTGTACTCACTATATGATGATGATTTTGTCATGTTAGAATGAGTGGTTTCATGTATATTTGATGTTAGAATTAATTAGAGAAAGTGAAGACAAGTTAGTAACTACAAAAGAATTAAAATGAGACTTTTAGAAACCTTAAGAATGGAAATTCTGGATTCTGTTCCAGCAAGGATAACATTATTAATAATGGTTTATAATTAGTGTAAATGTGTAGGAAACTCTCATAATTGGTTTAGGAATTAATCTTAGTACTCTAGGAGAAAACTGAACTTAGAAAAGGTCAAAGATGTGACTCATAGGTACCCATAGAGTGTAAATTATAGATTCTACACAATGAGTTTTAGGATGAGTTATGATCACAATAAATAGTAAAAATCATTAGGTTGGACCTATAGGTGCATAAAATATTAAGATTTGATTATTAGAGAACTTAAGTTTCAAGTTTAAGACCCTAAGGGTCAAGCATAAGGCACCTTAGGTTCCTTAATGTGTAACACCCTAATTTTTAACCCAACTTGCTAGAATACGTTAGGTTAAACATTAGGCTATTTCTTCTTAGTCTCATCATTTTAATAAAATACTTAGCGAAAATTATGGGTAAATTTTTCTTTTTGAAAACATAAAGCAAAGTGAGAGCTGTGAGCTTAGCTAATCGAATAACAGAAATGTAAAGCACGCGTATCAACCATGTTAAATCATAGAGTAGAGCATATAGTCAAGAACAATGATCAAGATAAACAAAGAAACATTTCATTAATAATAAGGTAGTTTAGGTACATAACTAGTCATACCCTCATAGGGATGGGCAGAGCTTGGAATACAATAGAAATAAGATACAACAAAGAACAAGAAAGCAGAGATAAACCATAACTACCCCAGTGCACCTATGGTGAATAACGTCAAGACAAAAGAAGGTTTATCCACTTTACATGTGGGTGTGTGCACTAAGCCTCTCCTATGATGTCGACTACTAGAACCCGGGAAACGGTGGAGTGTAACCAATCCATGGACGCAGGGCAACAAGAGTGGGTACATGTGAAGACTGAGCGTCAGCTCCTCGATAGGGGCGCCTCTCAGCTCGCCTAGCCAGCCTCGGCTGTGTGACGGTCTCCTTGCTCTCGCCTCGCATGAACTGCGGTGTAGGAGCGGAGCTCTCGCTATACATGTGCATCGGCGGGTCCTCGGATAGGTCGTCCTCCAAGCTCGGAGACCGAGGTACATAATCCTGGAAGTCTCAAGGCATCAAACCGCCAGTATACGTCTACAGAATCCTCTCGTCTCATGTCCGGGCACGCTCAAAAACCATCGCGTCGTCGTAGGGTGACATCGGGGAGAAACGGTAGCTCTATACAGGGTGTGCGAAGGGGCGTCCAATAAACATGAAGACTTGCACAGTACACTACCCCTCAAAATGATATGACCCGTGGTCCGGGTCATAGTGGACCTCCCATGTAGGCGTATCAACGAAGACCACGAACGTCGCCATCGCTCTCTGAAGATGTGACGGAAGAAAGAAGAGAGAGGAGAGAGAATTGTTGCTAAAGAATCTTAGTAGGAGTCTCCTATCCTAGGGTTACATCGTACACATCCTCAGGAACCTTGGGTTTAATTATAAAATGATGATCATGCATATAAGGTTTAATTAAGGTTTTCCAAAACTAATTATCCAAGGTCCGTTCCTTTTAGTATGCTTCTTAATGTTATGAATGCATCATAATAAGTATGGCAATACTCAAGCATATAAGTCAATAGGTCATAGCATTAAGAAATCATACAAGTGGCATAAAAGAACGTAAATCTTTCAAGTGAATCTTTCCTCAACTTGTGACATTTATCATGGTACTTTAGCATAATATGGCCACCCTAAAATATAACTAGGCTATGAGCTCATACCTCAGCTAGTCGTCACTAGCTCTTGCTTATTATCTGAATAAGCGAAACATAAATCACGATATAATCCCGACTATGCAAGTACGGGTAGGGGGCAGGGATCACCTCTCTTTAGGATATACCCTCTTTGAAACGCTTTGCTAGCCACGCATGGCCTCGCAATTTGTCCGCTTTGGTAGGCTGCATCTACTCATACCCTCACGGATTTGTCTACTCCCGGAGGTACTCGGCCGAACCGGCACCTCCTCGGGGGAAGCGTGTCTCAGTGCTTTGTCACATAAAAAAAATCTCCTGGAGGTGCTCGGCCGAACCAGTGTCATCCAGGGTTTTAAACTCATATAATTCTTTCAAAAACATTCTTAAGTCTCTTTTTGATTTGACGGAAATTCGGCAGCATAACAGCTGTATACCGGATTTCCTTCAAATCCTCTTTATGCCACAAGCTTACACACATACATATTTCTCATTTAAACCTCATGCTATGAAAAGCTCATAATTCAAACAATCAATTTCTCATGCATCACAAACATCTCAACTCATCATTGCATCATATGAACACCATAGCATTAACAACTTCTTAATGTCTTATGCATTGACCCTTAAGGTCCTTAACTCACATCCTAAGTTATAAATCATCAAACTTAGACTCTCGGGTACCTATAAGGTTATAATTAAGTATTCCTCACTTCACACTATGATCAAGAACATCTCTAAACCTCAAGAATGCATAAATCATAATCCTAACTTTACGGGTACTTAGGAGTCACAACAATGACCCTTTCTAAGTCCAGTTTGCTCCTAAGGTATCAAGATCAAGTCCTAAACCAATTATGAGTCATTCCTAAACATTTAAATTGTAACACCCTAAGTCTTAACCTAATACTACTAGTATGTATTTAGGTTACTCCTTAGAATATTACCTCTTGGTCTCATTCTTTAGTTGAAAATACTTAGCGGAAGTATGAGTAAAATTTTTCTTTTTGGAATTAAAACCAAAGTGAGAGCCACGCATGATTCTTTGAACGGGAATTCATACAAGTCATATGAGCAAATCATAATAAAACACGTAAATAACACGTAAATAACATGGATACATCAACTGATCATATATATAGATAATGTGCCTACCAAATGGCAGGACTACTCGGTACATAGGAGAACGAAATACAACTGAAAGCAAATACAAGGAAATCATGAAAGCAAGTACAAGGAAACTATGAAAGCAACACCCCTACCCATGTGCACCTAGAGTAGACAACCTTATATACAAAAGAAGGTTTGTCCTCAACTATGTGGTGTGTATGCACTAGCTACTACCCATCCTATGCACCTACTCCTGCTGGTCCGAGTACTGAGGGGTGGAGTAGATCCACTGGCAGATCTCGGCGAGAGTGGTCGTGCGGATCATCGGAGCGTGTCCACCATGGTGAGGGCGCATGGATGGCCTACGAGCCAACCTCGGCTGAACCACCGTCTCCTCACTCCGAGCTCTCATCGGTGGGGGAGTAGGGCTAGAGCTCCAACTATACAGGTGCGAGGGCAGGTCCTCTGATGGATCTGTTTCTGAGTACTGAGTCCGGGGCACGTACTCTGAGTAGTCACGTACAGCTAACGCCTCGGGCTGCATGCGGAGGATCTGCTCGTCGCGCGATCTGGCTCACTCAAAAATCATGTTATGATGGTAGGGAGCAATCGGGGTGAAATGGTAGCTCCGTATTGGGTGTACGAAGGGTCGTCCCATGAACATGAATACTCTGACTGTGCAGCGACCCTCAAAATGGTATGACCCGAGTGCTGGGTCATGGTGCAGCTCCCACGTCGGGGTGTCGATGAAGAGTACGAAAGTTGCCATCTGAAGATGTGACGGAAGAAAAGAGAGAGGGAATGAGAATCTTCTAAAAGAATTCTCAGCAGGGTAATCCCTACCTAAGTGATGGAAATTCGGTAGCATGACGACTGTAGACCGAATTTCCTCAAATTTGCTTATGCCATGAAAACATATAGGACATACAAACATATCTTATGAAGTATAGCATATCATCATATAAAACTTCTTCATAGCACATATCAAACTTATCATAGACAAAGCTCATGTATCATATATCATATTTACATAAGTTAAGCATCATAAAAACTCAAGTCTTTTTAATGTCTTATGCATTGACCCTTAAGGCCCTTAACTCACGTTCTAAGTTATTGATCATAAAACCTAATCTCTTGGGTACCTAGGAGGTTATAACTAAGTATTTCTCACCTCACACTATGATCAAGAACATCTCTAAACCTCAAGGATGTAGAATTTATAATCCTAACTTTACGGGTACCTAGAAGTCACAACGGTGACCCTTTCTAAGTCTGGTTCGTTCCTAAGGCTTCAAGATCAAGTCCTAGACCATTTATGAGTCATTCCTACACATTTAAAATAATTTAAATCCATGATTAGAATTACTAAACCTTGCTGGATAGAATCCAGAAAATTCAAACATTAAAGGATCTAGAACTCTCAAATTAATTCTTTTCTAGTTTCTAACTTCTCTTATCTTTCACATATGAGTTTTACCATTAATTATACTCAAACTCAAGCATATTATCATCATTAACACATCTCATACAGTTTCAAAATAATGGCAAGGTAGAACCGAAACAAAACTCTCCATAAAGGCATAAAATACAATTTCTAAAGCACATAAAATACTAGTTTCTCTTGGAACCTTTTCAAAACTTTCAAAACTCATTTATAAACATTTTTAACATCTAAAATCATAAGAATATTCAAGAGGGCAGTGACCAATTCATCTTTGTCTCAAGAGGTCCTAAATTTATAAAACTTAGTTCTACATATTTCTTATACTCATATAAGCTTAGAAAATTTATGAAACATATTTTTAACACTTGGAAAACTTAAGACCTCTTAGGGCCGAAATCTCAACTATGGAAGATAATTATTTTAGACCTTTGTTTAAGACAACCATGGGTAAGTCTTTGAGCTCTAGTTTCATTAAAGTGATGGCATAAAGATAAACATGCTTATGCACTTATTTTAGCTTTTATTAGAAAGTAAAGTGAGAGCATAAAATAAATATGAGATGCATCATATTATTATCTTTGATATTTAGATGAGAGCTTGAAATGTAAACATGATAATGCATAGCTTGAAATATAAACATGATAATGCAAGTTCCTTTATTATCTTGGTACTTAGTGATAGCAAGGAAAATAAACATGATGTGCAAGGCATAAAAGTAAACATGATGCAAGGTTCATTTTATGGTTAGCTAGAGCTCATTCAAGACTTTAACAAGATAATAACCCAACACATATCTCATCACAAAGAGAGCTTTAGAGTTCTTGAACCAAGTTCTCAAAGGAACTATGAGGTTCTTGAACAACATCATCAAGTTCAAGTAAACAAACTTCCAAAACAAAACTGAACAAACTCTCAAAGTTCAAAATACCAAAACCAAACATCTTACGAAAGAAAAAGAAAGTGAAACTAAGTCAAGTTCTTTATTAAATACCCAAAACCCTTATCTAGAGAAAGATCTCTAGAACGTGCCGGCCAACTTTAAGGTTGACAAGGGTAGGCTTGGGCTTTTAGAAATCCTTAGATTAATTTTCTTAAGTTGAAAAATCATGTGAGCTAGATATCATATAGATAAAGTTATAAGAAAAGGAAAACTCAAGCTTTAGAGGTTTCTTTGAGATGAACACAAGGTCATCATCTAGAAACTCTCATCATCAAGCTATCATACTCATGATCAAGGCCAAGAGGCCAAAATGAAAAAGAAAAGAAGAACAAAGGAAAGTTCAAAAAGAATCCAAGAGGAAACTAGAGAAAAACACATTTCTTGAGCAAACAAGTTTGAAAAGCAAATCCCTACCTAAGGTGAAGACACAAAGCTTGAACTTTTGAAAAGAAAAACAAGATGATGAGCTCCTCCTTGGTGCTTGATGGTTTTGGCCAAGAGAAAGCAAGAAGGTTGGAGTTGTGTTTCAAGTGAGGTTGTGTTTGAGGTGTGGTGTTTGAGAGGTTTGATGATGGTTTAAGGCTATGGGGTGGTGTTTCAAGGTTGAGAGATGATGATGTGATGAAGAGAGGATGAAGATGAAGATGAAAAGAAAGGAAGAACTCTCTTGAAACTTGAGAGAAAAAGAACTAGCAAGACAACTCTAGAATTCTAAACTTAGCAAATGCTTCAAGGTGCAACTAAGCTATCACAAGCATCCTATTTATAGAAAAACAAAACAATGAAGCTCACCAAGGGGGGGTGCTAGCCGTAGCTATTGGACGGAAAAGGAAGAGAAAATGTCTCTTACACAAAGTCATTCAAGCATGGTTTGAAGTATGGAAGCTATGCTACAAAGTATGGCTTGATGTGAGTTAATTTCCTATCAATTTTTGATGAAATTAGGCTTCTAGAAACAATACATGGCTGGAACTTTTCCAGCCACAAATAAATGGAGAAAATGGGCTATTTTAATTAGTTATTTACTTGGAAAATCAAGCTTGATTGAAAGTTATGACAAGGTATAGTGTATGTGACTTGAGGTATGGCCTTGGAGTGTTGAAAAATTGAACATGTGATGCATATGGGGAGGGAGGGTACACGGCTGCACTAGGGGCAGCATGGGGGAGGTGAGTTTTGATCATTTAATTGGGTGTTAATGGTAGGTTTAAATGTGTATTAGCTTAGGTACAAGGTTAGGAATAATTAAGCTTAAGTTTAGGTAAGTAAGAATGAGTATTTAAGATTTTATGACAAGGTTAGGAGTGCTCATACATCATTAAAGAATTTTTAACTCATTTATGAATAAACAATGTGTAACACAATTCTATGATTTAAGGAATTGGAAAGAGAAAACACTATTCAAGATTCCATGACTAGGAGTCTTGAAATTAAAATATGATTTTAGGTTGTAATTAAGCACTTTTAGGTTCTAATCAACTTTAATAAATTATTTTGACTCAAGATTAATTAAGGAAATTAATTAACCTTTGATTAGAGCCTAATATTGCTTAGATTTGCTTAATCACGCGATTAAGCGTAAAAATACGAAACTAGGGGCAAAACCGCAATTTTACACTAATTTCGCCCGGGACCTCCGGGACCAAAACTAAAGTCATGGTCTACATAAAAACACCTTTTAAAACCATATGGAGAAGTTTCGGGTTCATCCGACACTTGCAAACGGGTAAAACACCGCAGGGGCGTTTTGGTCGTTTCGACCCGAAAACTCGAAAAACGAGATTTTCGATCCCGGGAAGGTGCACAAGTCATCTAATCCCCTTCCAACATTGAGTTTGCCCTTTGAGTACTGCTGGACCGGCTTTCCTCAAATTCCAGGCTGAAAATGACCTCAGGGGCATTTTGGTCATTTTCACTCTAATAGAAAATTGGGGCGTTACATAAACTAATTTAAAACCATGATTATCAAATCTAATCCTTGCTAGACAGAATCCAGAAAATTCAATAATTAAGGGATCTAAAACTCTCAAATTAATTCTTTTCTAGTCTCTAACCTATCCTATCTTTCACATATGAGTCTTAACATTATTTTTACTCAAACATAAGCATATTATCATCATTAAAACAGCACATACAGTGGCAATAAATGGCAAGGCAGAACCGAAATGTGCATCTCCATAAAAGGCATAGAAGACAATTTTTTAAGCACATAGAATACTAGTTTCTCTTGGAACCTTTTTAGAACTTTCAAAACTCATTTATAAACACTTTTATCCTTTAGAATCATAAAAATACTTGAGAGGGCAGTAGCTAAATCATTTTCATCTCAAGAGGTTCTAAATTCATGAAACTTAGTTCTACGTATTCCTTATACTCATATAAGCTTAGAAAATTTACGAAACATATTTTTAACACTTGGAAAACTTAAAACCTCTTAGGGCCAAAATCTCAACTATGGAAAATAATTATTTTAGACCTTTGTTTGAGACAACAATGGGCAAGTCTTTGAGCTCTAGGTTCATTAAAGTGATGGCATAAAGATAAACATGCTTATGCACTTGTTTTAGCTTTTATTAGAAAGTAAGGTGAGAGCATAAAATAAATATGAGATGCAACATATTATTATTCTTGATATTTAGGTGAGAACTTGGAATATAAACATGATAATGCATAGCTTGAAATACAAACATGATAATGCAAGGTTCACTTATTATCTTGATACTTAGTGATAGCAAGGAAGTAAACATGATATGCATAGCATAAAAGTAAACATGATGCAAGGTTCATTTTATGGTTAGCTAGAGCCCATCCAAGACTTTAACAAAATAACAACCCAACATATATCTCATTACAAAGAGAGCTTTAGAGTTCTTGAACCAAGTTCTCAAAGGAACCATGAGGTTCTTGAACACCATCATCAAGCTCAAGATAAACAAACTTCCAAAACAAAACAAAACAAAGTCTCAAGGATCAAAGTACCAAAACCGAAAATCTTACAAAGGAAAAAGAAAGTGAAACTAAGTCAAGTTCTTTATTAAATACCCAAAACCCCTATCTAGAGAAAGATCTCTAGAACGTGCCGGCCAACTTTAAGGTTGACAAGGGTAGGCTTGGGCTTTTAGAAATCCTTAGATTAGTTTTCTTAAGTTGAAAAACCCTGTGAGCTAAGTATAGTATAGATGAAGTTAAAGGAAAAGAAAAACTCAAACTCTAGAGGTTTCTTTGAAATGAACACATAGTCATCCTCTAGGAGTCCTCATCATTGAGCTATCATGTGCTCCTCAAGGCCTCATGGCCGAAATCACAAGGAAGGAAAAACAAAGAAAGTTTCAAAAGAAAATCCAAGAGAAAGCTAGAAAGAAACTCATTTTCAAGAAAATAAAGTTTAGAAAACACTCCTACCTAGAGTGAAGATGAAAACTTGAACTCTTTGAGAAGGAAAACAAGATGATGAGCTCCTCCTTAGGGCTAGATGGCTTCAGCCGTGTGGGGAGGAAAAGAAAGGAAATGTGTTCTTGGTGGGCTTGTGTTTAAGGATGGAAGTTTAGGTGTTTGTATGATGATCTAAGGTGGTGGGGTGGTGTTTCAAGGTTGAGAGATGATTATGAGATGAAGAGAGGATGAAGATGGAGATGAAGAACAAGAGGAAACTCTCTTGAAACTTAGAGAGAAAGAGAGAGAATACAAAGAAAACTTAGAAAACTAAAAGTATACAAATGAGCTAATGTGTTTGCATGTGTTTCTAGGCAAGGTATTTATAGAGAATGAAAACAAATGAAGGCTCAAAAGGGAGCAGGGGTGGCCGTGTGGTATTGGAGGGAAAGGAAGAGAAAATATCTCTTACACAAGGTCATTCAAGCATGGTTTGAAGTATGGAAGCTATGATACAAAGTATGGCTTGATGTGAGTGAATTTCCTATCAATTTTTGATGAAATTAGGCTTCTAGAAACTTGACATGGCTGGAACTTTTCCATCCACAAATAAATGGGAAAAATGGATTGTTTTAATTACTTATTCACTTGGAAAATCAAGGTTGATTGAAAGTTATGACAAGGTATGGTGTAAGTGACTTGAGGTATGGCCTTGGAGTGTTGAAAAATTGAACATGTGATGCATATGGAGAGGGAGAAGCTACGGCCAGACCTGGGTAGCAGAGAGGAGGTGAGGTTTGATAATCTAATTGGGTGTTAATGGTAGGTTTAGATGTGTATTAGCTTAGGTACAAGGTTAGGAATAATTAAGCATAAGTTTAGGTAACTAAGAATGAGATTTAAGGAGTTTATGACAAGATTAGGAGTGCTCATACATCATTAAAGAATTTAAAACTCATTTGTGAATAAACAATGTGTAACACAATTCCATGATTTAAGGAATTGGAAAGAGAAAACACTATTCAAGATTCCATGACTAGGAGTCTTGAAATTAAAATATGATTTTAAGTTGTAATTAAGCACTTTTAGGTTCTAATCAACTTTAATAAATTATTTTGACTCAAGATTAATTATGGAAATTAATTAACCTTTGATTAGAGCCTAATATTGCTTAGGTTTGCTTAATCACGCGATTAAGCGTAAAAACACGAAACTGGGGCAAAACCGTAATTTCACACTAATTTCACCCGGGACCTTCGGGACCAAAAATAAAGTCATATTCCACCTAAAAACACCTTTTAAAACCATCTGGAGAACTTTCGGGTTCATCCGGCACTTGCAAACGGGTAAAACATCACAGGGGCGTTTTGGTCATTTTGACCCGAAAACTCGAAAAACGAGATTTTTGATCCCGGGAAGGTACCCAAGTCATCTAATCCCCTTCCAACATTGAGTTTGCCCTTCGAGTACTGCCGGACCGGCTTTCCTCGAATTCCGGGCCGAAAATGACTTTAGGGGCATTTTGGTCATTTTCACTCTAACAGAAAATCGGGGCGTTACATAATGAAATGAGTTTGTTTATGCAAGTATGATGTGATGGTATATGTGCTATGATGAGTGTTCTAATGAGATTCTAAGTCTATCATGATTATAGAAGTTGAATGAGAAATATATATATATGATATGAGTTTCGTGGCATAAAGTAGATTTGAAGGAAATTCGGGATACAGCCATTATGCTGCCGAATTTCCGTGATCAAGGACTTGAGAATATTTTTGAAGAATCATATGAGACAAAACCCTGGGTGACACCGGTTAAGCCGAGCATCCCTAGGAGATTTTTATGTGACATAGCACTGAGATGCATTTCCTAGGTGACACCGGTTCAACCAAGCACCCGCAGGAAAACAAAACAGTGAGGGTATTGACATTGAGCTTGCCAAAATGGACAATATCACTATGTACTAGTTACCAGTAGAGTGTTTCAAAGAAGGAAATATCCTATGAGAGGTGTAACGCCCCGATTTTTCTGTTAGAGTAAGAGTGACCAAAATGCCCCTGAGGTCATTTTCAGCCCGGAATTCGAGGAAAGCCGGTTCGGTAGTACTCGAAGGGAAAACTCAATGTTTGAAGGGGATTAGATGACTTGTGTACCTTCCCGGGATCGAAAATCTCGTTTTTCGAGTTTTCGGGTCAAAATGACCAAAACGCCCCTGCAGTGTTTTACCCGTTTACAAGTGCCGGATGAACCTGAAACTTCTCCAGATGATTTTAAAAGGCGTTTTTATGTAGAATGTGACTTTAGTTTTGGTCTCGAAGGTCCCGGGCGAAATTAGTGCAAAATTACAGTTTTGCCCTTAGTTTCGTATTTTTACGCTTAATCGCGTGATTAAGCAAACCTAAGCAATATTAGGCTCTAATCGAAGGTAAATTAATTTCCTTAATTAATCTTGAGTCAAAATAATTTATTAAAAGTGATTAGAACCTAAAAGTGCTTAATTACAACTTAAAATCATATTTTAATTTCAAGACAGTCATGGAATCTTGAATAGTATTTTCTCTTTCCAATTCCTTAAATCATGGAATTGTGTTACACATTGTTTATTCATAAATGAGTTTAAAATTCTTTAATGATGTATGAGCACTCCTAACCTTGTCATAAAATCCTAATTACTCATTCTTAGTTACCTAAACTTAAGCTTAATTACTCCTAACCTTGTACCTAAGCTAACCTACACTTAAACCCACCATTAACACCCAATTACATGATCAAATCATCCTCCCCACTCTGCTGCCAGGTCTGCCCAAAGCCTCACCCCCTCCATATGCATCACATGTTCAATTTTTCAACACTCCAAGGCCATACCTCAAGTCACATACACTATACCTTGTCATAACTTTCAATCAAGCTTGATTTTCCAAGTAAATAACTAATTAAAATAGCCCATTTTCTCCATTTATTTGTGGCTGGAAAAGTTCCAGCCATGCATTGTTTCTAGAAGCCTAATTTCATAAAAATTGGTAGGAAATTAACTCACATCAAGCCATACTTTGTAGCATAGCTTCCATACTTCAAACCATGCTTCTATGACACAATCAAAGAGATATTTTCCTCTCCCTTTTCCCTCCAAGACCACACGGCCACTCCCTCCCTTGATGAGCCCATGGTTTTATTTTTCTATAAATAGGATGCTTGTGATAGCTTAGTTGCACTTTGAAGCATTTGCTAAGTTTAGAATTCTAGAGTTGTCTTGCTAGTTTTTTCTTTTTCTCTCAAGTTTCAAGAGAGTTCTTCCTTTCTTTTCATCTTCATCTTCATCCTCTCTTCATCTCATCATCACCTCTCAACCTTGAAACACCACCCCATAGCCTTGAACCATCATCAAAACTCTCAAACATCACACCTCAAACACAACCTCACTTGAAACACAACTCCAACCTTCTTGCTTCCTCTTGGCCGAAACCATCAAGCACCAAGGAGGAGCTCATGATCTTGTTTTTCTTTTCAAAAGTTCAAGCTTTGTGTCTTCACTCTAGGTAGGGAGTTCCTTTTCAAACTTTGTTTTACTCAAAAGATGTGTTTCCTCTAGTTTTCTCTTGGTTTCTTTTTGAGCTTTCCTTTATATTCCTTTTCTTTTTCCATTTCGGCCTCTTGGCCTTTTCTTCTCAAACATGATAGCTTGATGATGAGAGTTTCTAGATGATGACCTTGTGTTCATCTCAAAGAAACCTCTAAAGCTTGATTTTTCCTTTCCTTATGACTTCATCTATATGATATCTAGCTCACATGGTTTTTCAACTTAAGAAAATTAATCTAAGGATTTCTAAAAGCCCAAGCCTACCCTTGTCAACCTTAAAGTTGGCCGGCACGTTCTAGAGATTTTCTCTAGATAGGGGTTTTGGGTATTTAATAAAGAACTTGACTTAGTTTCACTTTCTTTTTCTTTTGTAAGACTTTCGGTTTTGGTGTTTTGATCTTTGAGATATTGTATTTGGTTGTTATCTTATTAAAGTCTTGAATAAGCTCTAGTCAACCATCAAATGAACCTTGCATCATGTTTACTTTATGCTTTGCATATCATGTTTACTTCCTTACTATCACTAAATTTCAAGATAATAAGTGAACCTTGCATTATCATGTTTATATTTCAAGCTATGCATTATCATGTTTATATTTCAAGTTCTCACTTAATACCAAGATAATAATGAGTTGCATTCATATTTACTTGGTGTTATCACTTTACTTTCTAATGGAAACTAAAATAAGTGCATGAGCATGTTTTTTTATGTCATCACCTAAATGAACCTAGAGCTCAAAGACTTGCCCATTGTTGTCTCAAACAAAGGTCTAAAAATATTTATTTCTTTTGGTTCATATTTCGGCCCCAAGGGGTCTTGATGTTTCTAAGTATTGAAGACTGTGTTTTATAATTTTTCCAAGCTTTTATGAGTTTAAGGAATGTATAGAACTAAGTTCTAAGAATTTAGGACCTCTTGAGACAAAGATGAATTGGTCACTGCCCTCTTAAATATTCTTATGATTTTAGATGTTAAAATTGTTTATAAATGAGTTTTGAAAGTTTAAAAAGAGTTCCAAGAGAAACTAGTATTTTATGTGCTTTAGAAATTGTGTTTTATGCCTTTATGGAGAAGTATATTTTCGGTTCTTCCTTGCTCTTTACTGCCACTGTACGTGCTGTTTTAAATGATGATAATGTGCCTATGTTTGAGTAAAAATAATGTTAAGACTCATATGTGAAAGATAGGATAAGTTAGGAACTAGAAAAGAATTAATTTGAGAGTTCTAGATCCTTTAATTATGTAATTTTCTGGATTCTGTCCAGCAAGGTTTAGTAATGCTAACCATGGATTTAAATTAGTTTAAATGTGTAGGAATGACTCATAAATGGTTTAGGACTTGATCTTGAAGTCTTAGGAGCAAACCGAACTTAGAAAAGGTCATTGTTGTGACCTCTACGTACCCGTAAAGTTAGGATTTCAAATTCTGCATCCTTGAGGTTTAGAGATGTTCTTGACCATAGTGTGAGGTGAGAAATACTTAGTTATAACCTCATAGGTTCCCAAGAGACTAGGCTTTGATGATCGATAACTTAGAATTTGAGATAGGGACTTTAAGGGTCTAAACCGTAATTTCTAGAACCCCGTAATCACACAAATATAAAGCTATCCAAATCTGCATAGTGCTGTTTGGATAGGTCCTTGAGCATAAAAATTAGTAAAACTTATTAGTTGTGAACCTATAGGTGTGTAAGAGGTTAAGGATAATACTAGAACAATTAGTTTACAAATTTAAGACTCAAAAGAACCAAAGCATAAAACACTATGGGTTTACAACATAATAAGCTTGTGAGTTTGTATGAATAATTGTCTAAGGTATGATTATGTGATGATGTATATGCTATGAAGAAGTTTTATGTATACGCTATGAAGAAGTTTCATGTGATGACGTATATGCTATGAAAAAGTTTTATGTGAAAAATAGGTTATAGTTTTATATATGATTATATGATGAGATGCATACTACGAGAAAGATTTATATGATGAATAATGATGTATCTATGAATTAACACTTTATGAGAACTTAAATGTGACACAACACTGAGATGCTTTCTTGGGTGACACCGGTTTAGCCGAGCACCTCCAAGAAAATAAATCCGTGAGGGTATTGACATACAGCTTGCCAAAGCGGACAATACTACTGTGCACTAGTTGCCAGTAGAGCGTTTCAAAGAGGAAATGACCCTAAGAGAGGTGATCCTTAATTGCCCCCTAGCCCGCACTATTAAGTCGGGATTATGTATATGTTACACTTATCATAGGATAAGTAAGAACTAGTGACGACCAGTTAAGGTATGAGCTCATAACCTAGGAGATGATTAGGGTGGCCCATGAGAAAAAGTTAAAGTTTAGAATGTCACATATGATATGAAAAACCAAGAAAGTTATAATGAGATTTATCTGACACCTTATGCCACTATCATGATGTTTCTTAAATATATCATTGACCTATATGATGCATTCATGTCTCGATTATCGCATGCTTAGTCATAAGACGCATTATAAAATATGACGGACCTTGGATAATTAATGCTTTAGAAAACCAATTTAAAAGAAGTATGCATATATGCACACCTTTTAGAAATAAACCCAAGGTTCCTGAGGATGTGATGATGTCACCTAGTTAGGGATTGCCCTACTGAGAATTGTATTAGAAGATTCTCATTCCCTCTCTCTTTTCTTCCGTCATATTTTCAGATGGCGACATTCATACTCTTCATCGACACCCCGGTATAGGAGCTGCACCATGACCCGGCACTCGGGTCATACCATTTTGAGGGTCGCTGCACTGTTAGAGTCTTCATGTTCATGGGACAACCCTTCGCACACCCAGTACGGAGTTACCGATTCACCCCGACTGCCCCCTACCATCACAACAATATTTTTGAGCGAGCTAGATCACGGGACGAGCAGATCCTCCGCATGCAGCCTGAGGGATCAGCGGTACGCGACTACCCGGAGTATGTGCCTCGCCCCCAGTACTCAAAGACGGATCCATCCGAGGACCCGCCATCACACATGTACAGTTGGAGCTCCAGTCCCGCTCCCCCACCGATGAGAGTCGGGAGTGAAGAGACGGTGGTCTAGCCGAGGTTGGCACGTAGGCCATCCATGCGTCCTCACCGCGGTGGACATGCCCCGATTGTAACACCCTAAATCTTAACCCAAGACTACTAGTATGTACTTAGGTTAATCTTTAGAATATTACCTCTTGGTCTCATCTTTTAGAAAATACTTAGCGGAAATATGGGTAAAATATTTCTTTTTGGAATTTAAAATCAAAGTGAGAGCCACGCACGAAACTTAAAGGGGAAACATAGCGAAACATATAAGCAAAGCATAAGAAACACATCATGTCATGGAAGCATCACTGAATCATAGATATATATATATAACGTGCCTACCCAAAGAGGCAGGACTATTTGATACATTATGAAGCAAAATACAACTGAAATGCAATACAAGGAAATCATAAAAGCAAATACAAAAGACACTACCCCCATACCCGTGTGCACCTAAAGGAGACAACCTCATATACAAAAGAAGGTTTGTCCTCTACTATGTGGCGTGTGTGTGCACTAACTACTACCCCTCCTATGACTACTCCTGCGGGTCCGAGTATCATGAGGTCGAGTCGATCCACCGCGAATCTCGGCGGAGTGGTCGAGTGCATCATTAGGGCATGTCCACCGCGCGAGGGCGCATAGATGGCCGTCGAGCCAACCTCGGTGGACCACCGTCTCTCACTCCCAGCCCTCATCGGTGGAGGAGCGGACCGAGCTCCAACCGTACATGTGGGATGGCGGGTCCTCGGATGGGTCCGCCTCCGAGTCGGGACGCGGTACATACTCGGTACTCGCGCATACCGACGTCTCGGGCCCCATGCGGAGGATCGGCTCATCGCGTGGTCTCGCTCGCTCAAAAATCCCGTTATGACGATAAGGAGCAGTCGGGGTGAAGCGGTAGCTCGACGAAGTGCGCGAAGGGTCGTCCCATGAACATGAATACTCTGACAGTGCAGCGACCCTCAAAATGATATGACCCGAGTGCCGGGTCATGGTGCAGCTCCCATACCGGGTGTCGATTTAAGAGTACAAACGTCGCCATCTCAAGATATGACGGAAGAAAAGAGAGAGGGAATGAGAATCTTTCTAAAAGAATTCTCTGTAGGGTTATCCCTACCTAGGTGTCATCGTCACATCCTCTGGAACCTTGGGTTTATTTCTAAAAGGTGTGCATGCATATAAGTTCCTTTTAAGTGGGTTTCCCAAAGAGGTATTTTATCCAAGGTCCATCATATTTTATAATGCGTCTTTATAACTTAAGCGAAATATACTAATGATATGAATGCATCATAAGGTAAACCAAACAATAGAATGACTAGGAAACATTATAACATTGACATAAGTAAAGTTTATGTGACATTGTCAACTTTAACTTTCATCTCATGGGGCCGCCCTAAAACTTCTCTAGGTTATGAGCTCATACCTTAACTAGTCGTCACTAGCTCTTACTTATCCTATGATAAGCGTAACATAATCCCGACTTAAAGTACGGGCTAGGGGGCAAATTAAGGATCTCCTTTCTAGGATCATTTCCTCTTTGAAAGCGCTTTGCTAGCCACGTGGGCCTCGCAATTTGTCCGCTTTGGCAGGCTGCATCTACACATACCCTCACGGATTTGTCTCCTCCTGGGGTGCTCGGCCGAACCGGTGTCACCCAGAGAAGCGCGCCTCGGTGTTGTGTCACATTTATATTTTCATAAGTATTACATCACAATTACCTCATCATTTATCATATTCATTTTTATCATGCATTCTCATGTAGCTTTTTCATAACATATATATCATCACATGAAACTATAACATTCGTCACATAAAACTTTCACACAAACATCATCACATAGTCATATTTAACAATCATCCCCATAAGCTCATAGACATGTTATGTTATAACTCATAGTGTTTTAAACTTCGATTCTTATGAGTCTTAAACTTGCAAATTAATTATCCTTAACTTCTTTATACACCTATAGTTTGACAATTAATGAGTTATACAAGTTTTATGCTCAAGAACTAATCCAAATAGCACTAAGTAGAATTTGGACAGCTTTATGTTTATGTGATTACGGAGTTCTAGAAATTACGGTTTAGATCTTTATCTCACATTCTAAGTTATTGATCATCAACACCTAGTCTCTTGGGAACCTATAAGGTTATAACTAAGTATTTCTCACCTTACCCTATGGTCAAGAACATCTCTAAACCTCAAGAGTGCAGAAATCAAAATACTAACTTTACGGTACCTAGAAGTCACAATAATGACCCTTTCTAAGTTCGGTTTGCTCCTAAGGTTTCAAGATTAAGTCCTAAACCAATTATGAGTCATTCCTACACATATAAACTAATTTAAAACCATGATTATTGAATCTAAACCTTGCTGGACAGAATCCAGAAAAATAAATCTTTAAGGGATCTAGAACTCTCAAATTAATTCTTTTCTAGTTCCTAACTTATCCTATCTTTCACATATGAGTCTTAACATAATTATTACCCAAACATAAGCATATTAACATCATTAACACAGCTCATACAGTGGCCAAACATAGCAAGGCAGAACCGAAACAACAACTCCATTTAAAGGCATTGAATCATAGTTTCTAAAGCACATAAAATACTAGTTTCTCTTGGAACCTTATTAAAACCTTCAAAACTATTTTATGAACACTTTTATCATCTAAACTCATGAAAATACTTAATAGGGCAGTGGCTATGCTATTTTCATCTCAAGAGGTCCTAAATTCATAATACTTAGTTCTACACATTCCTTATACTCATATAAGTTTAGAAAAATTATAAAACATAGTTTTCAATACTTGAAAGCATTAAGGCCTCATAGGGCCGAAATATGAGCCATAGGAGATAAATGTTTTAGACCTTTGTTTGAGATATCCTTGGGCAAGTCTTTGAGCTCTAGAATCATTAAAGTGATGACATAAAAATAAACATGCTCATGCACTTATTTTAGTTATTGCTAGAAAGTAAAGTGAGAGCATAAAATAAATATGTGGTGCAACATATTATTATCTTAGATATTTAGGTGAGGACTTGAAATATAAATATGATAATGCAAAGCTTGAAACATAAACATGATAATGCAAGTTCATTCATTATCTTGGGATTTAGTGATAGCAAGGAAGTAAACATGATATGCATAGCATAAAATAAACATGATGCAAGATTCATTTTATAGTTAACTAGAGCTCATTCAAGACTTTAACAAGATAGAAACCCATTACAATATCTCAAAGATCACAATACAAAAACCGAAAGTCACATAAAAGAGAAAGAAAGTGAAACTATATCAAGTTCTTTATTAAATACCCAAAACCCCTATCTAGAGAAAAATCTCTAGAACGTGCCGCCCAACTTTAAGGTTGACAAGGGTAGGCTTGGGCTTTTAGAAATTCTTAGATTAATTTTCTTAAGTTGGAAAACCATGTGAGCTAGATAACATATAGATGAAGTTGCAAGAAAAGGAAAACTCAAGCTTTAGAGGTTTCCTTGAGATGAACACAATGTCATCATCTAGAAACTCTCATCATCAAGCTATCATGCTCAAATCAAGGCCTCATGGCCGAAAAATGAAAGGAAAGGAAAGACAAAGGAAAGTTCAAATGAATCCAAGAGGAAACTAGAGAAAACACTTTCTTGAGCAAAATAAAGTTTGAAAACAAATCCCTACCTTTTGATGAAGATAAAAGCTTGAACTTGAAGATGGAAATGAGATGAGCAACACCTCCTAGGATGGTGATGATGATTCGGCCTTGATGAGAGAAAAAGAAAGAAAATGTGTTTCAAGTGGAGTTGTGTTTGAGGTGTGGTGTTTGAGAGGTTTGATGATGGTTCAAGGTTTTGGGGTGGTGTTTGATGGTTGAGAGGTGATGATGAGATGAAGAGATGAAGAAGATAAAGATGAAAAGAAAGGAAGAACACTCTTGGAACTTTGAGAGAAAAAGGAAAGACTAGCAAGACAACTCTAAAACTCTAAACTTTGCAAATGCTTCAAAGTGTAACAAGGCTAACACAAGCATCCTATTTATAGAAAATCAAAACCATGGAGGAGTGAATGGGGAGGGCTTGGCGTAGCCTTTGAGGGAGGAAGGAAGAGAAAATATCTCTTACACAAGGTCATTCAAGCATGGTTTGAAGTATGGAAGCTATGCTACAAAGTATGGCTTGATGTGAGTTAATTTCCTATCACATTTTTATGAAATTAGGCTTCTAGAAATAATGCATGGCTGGAACTTTTCCAGCCACAATTAAATGGGGAAAATGGGTTGTTTTAATTATTTATTCATGTGGAAATTCAAGCTTGATTGAAAGTTATGACAAGGTATAGTGTATGTGACTTGAGGTATGGCCTTGGAGTGTTGAAAAATTGAACATGTGATGCATAATGGAGGGAGTGAGGCTTCGCCAGCTTGGGGCAGCAGAATGGGAGGATGATTTGACCATTTAATTGTGTGTTAATGGTAGGTTTAGATGTGTATTAGCTTAGGTACAAGGTTAGGAATGATTAAGCTTAAGTTTAGGTAACTAAGAATGTGATTTAGGAGTTTATGACAAGTTTAGGAGTGCTCATACATCATTAAAGAATTTAAAACTCATTTATGAATAAACAATGTGTAACACAATTCCATGATTTAAGGAATTGGAAAGAGAAAACACTATTCAAGATTCTATGACTAGGTGTCATAAAATTAAAATATGATTTTAGGTTGTAATTAAGTACTTTTTGGTTCTAATCAACTTTAATAAATTATTTTGGCTCTAGATTAGTTAAGGAAATTAATTAACCTTCGATTAGAGCCTAATATTGCTTAGGTTTGCTTAATCGTGTGATTAAGCGTATAAATCTGGCCCAGAGGGCAAAGCAGTAATTTTGCACTAATTTTGCCCGGGACTTCAAAAATTAAAACTGAGGTCATAGAATACATAAAAACGCCTTTTAAAATCATCTGGAGAAGTTTCGGGTTCATCCGGCACTTGCAAACGGGTGAAACACCACAGGGGCGTTTTGGTCATTTTGACCCGAAAACTCGAGATTTTCGATCCCAGGAAGGTACATAAGTTTTCTAATCCCCTTCCAACATTGAGTTTGCCCTTCGAGTACTGCCGCACTGGCTTTCCTCGAATTCCGGGCTGAAAATGACCTCAGGGGCATTTTGGTCATTTTCACTCTAACAGAAAATCGGGGCGTTACACCGATGATGCGCTCGACCACTCCCGCCAAGATTCAACAGTGGATCAACTCGACCCCACAGTACTCGGACCAGCAGGAGTAGACATAGGAGGGGTAGCAGTTAGTGCACACACGCCACATAGTTGAGGGCAAACCTTCTTTTGTGTATGAGGTTGCCTACTCTAGGTGCACTCAGGCATGGGTGTTGTTTTATGATTTCCCTGTATTTGTTTTCCTTGTATTTGTTCTTCAGTTGTATTCTGTTTCCCGATATATCGAATAGTCCTGCCCTTTGGGTGGGCACATTATATATATATGTTTCAGTTGATGTTTCCATGATATGATGTGTTCCTTTATGCTTTGCTTATATGTTTCGTTATGCTTCCTTTTAAAGATTCGTGCGTGGCTCTCACCTTGATTTTAAAAAGAAAAATTTTACCCATATTTTCGCTAAGTATTTTCTAAGTAAAAGATGAGACCAAGAGGTAATATTCTAAAGATTAACCTAAGTACATACTAGTAGTCTTAGGTTAAGATTTAGGGTGTTACAAGAGGTGATCCTTAGAAATGATAAGTTACCCCTTCTTTTGCCTATATTAAATCTAGTGACGACTAGTTAGGATTGAGCTCATTCTTAGGCGATAGGTGAGATGGAGTTTGGTGACTAGAATAAAATCGCCGAGTCAGCATGGTGGTTGGATTTTGGTGAACACAATAAGAGGGTGGTCTTTAAGAAAAAGAACTTATGAGTTTAAGAATGAGAAAGAAGTTATATCAAAGTACTGTGTATTTATGCCACCTTTATGATTTATGCTTCCTTATGTAGTGCTCAAATACTATGATTTTCATGTTAATGTGCATATGGTATTGTCATGCATACATCCAATATCTGTTGCATTCATATCATTAAGACTCATACTAAAAGACACCCATTTCAGATAAATAGATTTGGAAAGTTTAAAACCAAACCTTATGCATGAACATATTTTTCATAATTAAAACTGAAGTGGTTAGGACGATGACAATGACACTTGTGTTAGAGTCAAGAATCCCTACTGAGAACCTTAAATGAGTTTCTCACCCCCTCTCTCTTTTCTTCCGTGTCGTCTCCAGACGAAGGTAATGACGTGGTTCGTGATTTCTACTAAGGCATGGGCATGAGGCATTCGCTACGAGTTGGATTAGAGGGATGTAGTGGAAGCATGTAGATGCCGCTTTATATATATGTATTTCTTTTGATGTGACAATGAAACTATGTTAAGTAGTAATTGATGTATCTATGATGATATGACTATGTTGTGTGGTTATGTATAACAATTGTATTCTATGGTTATGAATGATATGATTTCACTTTCTTATATGTTATGTTTGTGGCGAACGTTAGATTTTATTTTAGCACGCGGCTCATGTTTTGTTTTCAAGTTTTAAAAAGAAAAATTTATTCATATTTTCCGCTAAGTATTTTAAAGAAAGAATGTAACTAAGAAGTAATAAACTAATAATTAACCGAAATACGTTCTAGGAGTATTGGGGTAAGAATTAGGATGTTACAAACTCGATGTTAGAAGGGGATTATATGTGAATGAATGTTATTAGAGCAAAAAATCTCATTTTATGAGGTTTCGGGTCAAAATGACTAAAATATCCCTATAGCATTTTTACACTGGTATAAGTGCCATTTGAGCCCAGAAACTTTCTAAAAGGTTTAAAATAATGTTCTTATGTGTCTGAGGATATCTGTTCAAGCCTCGGTGGTCCCGGGGCAGTTTTTGTGCAAAATTATGATTTTGCCCCTAGAATAGTATTTTTGAGCTTAATGATGTAATTAAGGAAACTAAGCAATATTAGGCTCTAATAGAAGATTAATTAATTTTCATAATTAATCTAGAGTTAAAATAATTTATTAAAGTTAATTAGAACCTATGATTGCTTAGTTACACCTTAATCTTTTCTAAAAATCAAAATTCTTTGCCATGGAATCTTAAATAGTATTTTCTCTCTCCAAATCCTTAAATTAAGGAATTGTGTTTGTGCACAATCATATCATAAAATGAGTTGTTATTTAGCTAATGAAGCAATACCATTCCTAACCATGCCTTAATATTCCTAATTACACAATTACCTCACCTAAACACTTTCTTACAAATTCCTAATCAAAAGCTTAATCAAAGAAACACCTAAACACATCATTAAACCACAACTAGATGAACAAATCTCCCCCCTTGGCTGCATCATGGCTAAACCTCCTCTTCCTCATTTCCCACATGTTGAATGTTTTGCACTCCAAGACCATGCTTGAACTATACCTAGGCCTTACCTTGAACCTTACCTTGAACTATACCCACCATACTTCAAACCATGCCTCACCATGCCTCCATGAAGCAATCTCTCACCTCATGGAGCATGAGGAAACCTCATGGCCAGTACCCTCCGTTCATCTTCCATTGTTTTGTTTTTCTATAAATACACATGCAAATGAACTTATAAGAACCTTTAGATCATTTGCTAAGTGTAAGTTTCAAAGCATTCTTGCAATTCTCTCTTTTGCTCTCAACTTCAAAGAAGCTCTTTTCATCTTCATCTTTTTCATCCTCCTCCTTGAGCCACCATATCACAACCTCAAACCATCACACAACCACCATAAACTACCATCCAAACACCAAAGCATCATTTCTCAAACACAAGCTCACACAAAACACCTTTCCTCTCCTTTTCTCATAGCTTGGCTGAAACCTCTTCCTTGCTTTGGAAGAAGATTTTCTTCTCATCCTCACTTGAAAGAACCAAGTTCTCATCTTCATACTTGGTAAGGGTTTTGTTTCAAAAGCTTTTCTTTTATTTGATATGAAAAAGTGCTAGTTTCCTCTTGGTTCAAACTCTTTTTATTTTTAGCCATGAGACTTGATTTTTGAAAGGAAAATCTTCAGCTTGATGATGAGGTTTCAAGATAATGGTATTGAGATTTTCATTTGAGAAACCTCTAAAGCTTGAAACTAGTTTTTAATCTTGAAAACACTTTAGTTTTTCCTTTCCTTTTCTTTTCCTCTTGGTTTGGTTTTCCCTTTTCCTTTCCTTTTGAATTCGATTCTCATTTTCTTTTTTTGTACAAAGTGATGAAAAAGGTAGATAGCTTACATAATGTTTACTTAAGCAAATTTGTCACTCGATTTCAAAAAGCTCAAAGCTTACCCTTGTTAACCTTAAAGTTGGCCAACACGTTCTAGAGTTTACTCTGGATAGGAACTCTTGAACATAAAATAAAGAATATGGTGTAGTTCTCTTTATGTTTTGTTTCAAGAAATGTAGTTATTTATTTTTATCTCTTTGTCTATTTTCCTTGAGCTTGATGATGATGTTCAACCCATGAGGTTTCTTTGAAACCTTGGTACAAAGAACTCTAAAGCTCCCTTTGCCTTGTTAGATAAATGTTAGGTTGAGATTATTATTGTTCTTCTAGAAGTCTTGTATGAGCTCTAGTTAGATTAAAATAAACTTGAACTCATATTTATCTTTAATTCAAGACTAAACTTCCAAGAATTAAGAATAAGCTTGCATTCTCATATTTATATTTCAAGTCATCACCTAAACTTTAAAGATAATAATAAGTTGCATCTCATATTTATTTTTATGCTTATACTTCATAATGAAGAATAAAACAAAGTGCATAGCATGTTTAAGTTTATGTCATCACCTAAAGAACCTAGAGCTCAAAGACTTGCCCACTATTATCTCAAGTAAAGTTTGGAAAATGGAAGTGTTTTATGAATAATAATTTCAGCCATGTGATGAAGATGGACCTAGTATAGGTTTCATCTAGTCATAAGTGCCAATAGCCTATGTTTTAGGATTTTCTCAAACATAGGTGAACTTATAAAAGGTTATAAGTATGTTTTAAAGTTTTAAATCTCAACTAGGAGTGAAATAATATAGCTACTGCCCTTGCTTATATTTTCATTATTTTTAAGAAATAAATTAGTTCCTAAAAGAGTTTGAGGTCCTAAATTGATTCCAAGAGAAAACTAGTAACTTGTATGCACTTGAAAATGTGATTTTATGTGATTATGTGACATATGTGATTCAGCCACTTCCCTGGAATTTTGGCCACTGTTTGATGCTGTTTTTATGAGTTAAAATGTGTAAAAATTATGTTTAAGTGAAGGATAAATTATTCGGTGAGTGTTAGGAACAACAAGTAACTAAAAAGGATTAGAAATGAGAATTCTAGAACCCTTAGAAGCAAAAATTATAGATTCTATTTCAGCATGTTTAAAATTAGTAATAATAGTTTATAATTAGTTTATATGTGTAAGAATCCCTCATAATTGGTTTAGGAACTGACTTTAGTACCTTAGGCGAAGACGGAATTTAGAAAGGGTTAAAGTTGTGACTCCTAGATACTCGTAATTGTGATCTATATAGATTCTGCAATATGCTGTCCAATATTGATCATGATCATAATGATTAAGTAAGAATTATTGGTAATGGTTCCCTAGGTGCATAAAAGGTTAAGAGCATATTTTAGATTAATCAGATTTTAAGCTTAAGATCTATGATGCTGTGATCTTATTATTTTGATACTATGATGATGTGTGATGCATGTGCTATGATGAAACTATTTATGTGACTTTAGTGATTTATTCTGAAATGTGGAATTGAATGTGAAAGTACATGCACTATGAGTTATTGTGGCATAAAGAAAATTTGAAAGAAATTCGGTATACAGCAATTATGCTGCTGAATTTTCATCAAATTTGAGGACTGGAGAATGTTTTTGAAAAACTTCATGAGATGCGTCCTGGGTGACATCAGTTTAGCCAAGCACCCTTAGGAACACAAAAATGAGATTTTAATATGCATAGCACTGAGACGTATTTCTCTCGCTCCGATGAGGAGGAGGCAAATCCGTGAGGGTATTGACATTGAGCTTGCCAAAGCGGACAATTCACTATGCACTAGATGCTAGTAGAGCATTTCAAAGAAGGAAATATTCCTATGGACTCCCCGAATTAAAGGTTATGATAAGTGATCTTATGCCCCTAGCCTGTACTCTAGAAGTCGGGACTGTTATTTTTATGCTTATCATAGGATAAGTAAGAACTAGTGACGACTAGTTAAGGTATGAGCTCATAACCTAGATGATGTTTTAGGGTGGCCCCATGATGCTAAGTATGATGTTTTAATGTCACACAGTTAAGAAAAGAGAAAAGTTTCATATGAAAGATTATATGCCACTTATGTGTTTCTTGTTGTTGTGTTTTATTGATTTACATGCATAATGTATTATCATGCATTCGTGCTTCACTATGTTGCATACATAACATTAGGATTCATTCTAAAATGAATGAACCTTGGATAATTATGTTTATAAACCTAATAATGAACCTTATGTATGCTCACCTTTTTATAATAAAGCCAAGGTTCCTGAGGATGTTAACGATGTCACTTAGATAGGAGGTTCCCTACTGAGATTTTTTAGTAAGATTCTCACCCATTTTCTTTCTCTTTTTATTTCCTGTCACTTCTTCAGATTAGGATAGCGACCTTCGTACTGTTCATCGACACCCCCACCTGGGAGGTTCACTATGACCCCGAGCACCAGTCATACCATTTTGAGGGATGATGTGCTGTTAGAGTTTTCATGTTCGTAGGACATCCCTTTGCACATCCAGTACCTAGCTATCGATTATCCCCGATGTCGCCCTATGGAAACGACATGGTTTTTGAGTGCACTCAGACACGGAATGAGAGGATCCTTCGCACACATACGACTCCATTGGTCATACATGACTTCCCCGACTACGTGTCCTGTTCACAGTCTTCAAAGGTTGACCCCTCGGAGGACCCACCGACCCACCTGTACAATGAGAGCTCTGCTCGCACTCCCTCGTTGATGAGAGAAGGGAATGAGGAGACCGTGACTTAGCCGAGGTTAGCCCGGAGGCCGACCATGAGCCGCCGTCATGAAGCACACGTCCAGCCATAGCACATGCCAACTCCTGCCGAGTTGCGTCAATGGATCAGTTATGTCCCACCCTTTCCGGGATAGCAGCAGTAGAGGCTCTTAGGGAGAGTTAGTGCACACACCACGCATAGATTAGGATAGCCTTCTTTTGTTTTAGAGGTTATCCATTTCAGTTGCAGTAGGGTAGAGGTGTTATTCCTTTATGTTTTCCGTTGTATTTCATCTCAGTTGTATTTGTTTTTCTATTGCATTGAACTCATCTTGCCTTTCATAGGTGGGCAGTTATTGTATTAATATAATATTATATTATCGTTGGCGTGCACTTGACTTGTCTAATGTTATGAAGCTAATTGATGTTCTTATCTTGTGCTTTCTTCTGTATGTATTATGCTTTATGATAACACTTGTTTATGATATGCGTGGCTCTTATTTTATCCCTATGTTTCAAAAAAAAAAATTACCCGTATTTTCTACTAAGTATTTAATGAAAGAATAAAACTAAAGAGTAATAAACTAATGGTTAACCTAAATACACTCTAGGAGTATTGGGTTAAAAATTAGGATGTTACAGAAAGCTTAGGAAGGCTAATGTAAAGACTATCCAGTTTACTTTCTTAGGTTGAGAAAGTTGTTTAGTGGAATTTGAACATGTGTTGAGTATTGGATGTAGGCAGGTTTGGCCGAACTAATATAAAAACATTTCTGTCATTTCTTTCTTCCCTGATCTCTTATTTTTTATGTTATGTGTTTTAATTTAGTAACCGCTTAAGTACTGTTAAAGTTGCATTATTACTAAAAGGCTTCAGAGATCTACTTTTTGAAACAACTAACCAAGATTTCCCTACACTTTAAGCTTAATGCTTGATAGTATTTTCATTAGATGTTTCAGACTTGAAGAAAGAACAAAAGCATGGTTCAACCCCCTTTTCATACACTCTTTTACGTACAAGTGGTATCAGAGTAAGGCCTCTGAGGGGTTGAGCAATCCAATGATTGTAGGGGACAAAGATCAAGGGAATAGAATATCACTCATCAAACTGACCATCCACTCCTAATGAGCTTCCAAGATATGACAAGGCAATCTCTACGGTATATGGAATCTAAATGAAGCAGTTTGACAAAGAAGATCAAAGTTAAAGTTCAACAAAATCCATAGTGTAACGCCCCGATTTTTCTATTAAGAGTGAAAATGACCGAAATGCCCTTAAGGTCATTTTCGGCCCGGAATTCAAGGAAAGCCGGTCTGGCAGTACTCGAAGGGCAAACTCAATGTTGGAAGGGGATTGGATGACTTGAGTACCTTCCCGGAATCGAAAAACTCATTTTTCGAGTTTTCAGGTCAAAATGACCAAAATGCCCCTGCTGTGTTTTACCTATTTGCAAGTGCCGGATGAACCCAAAACTTCTCCAGATGATTTTAAAAGGCATTTTTATGTAGACTGTGACTTTAGTTTTGGTCCCGGAGGTCCCGGGCGAAATTAGTGCAAAATTACGGTTTTGCCCCTAATTTCGTGTTTTTACGCTTAATCGCGTGATTAATCAAACCTAAGCAATATTAGGCTCTAATCGAAGGTTAATTAATTTACTTAATTAATCTTGAGTCAAAATAATTTATTAAAGTTGATTAGAACCTAAAAGTGCTTAATTACAACTTAAAATCATATTTTAATTTCAAGACTCCTAGTCATGGAATCTTGAATAGTGTTTTCTCTTTCTAATTCCTTAAATCATGGAATTGTGTTACACATTGTTTATTCATAAATGAGTTTTTAATTCTCTAATGATGTATGAGCACTCCTAATCTTGTCATAAAATCCTTAAAACACCTTCTTAGTTACCTAAACTTAAGCTTAGTTATTCCTAACCTTGTACCCAAGCTAATACACATTTAAACCTACCATTAACACCCAATTAAATGATCAAAACTCACCTCCTCTCTGCTGCCTAAGGCCTGGCCGAAGCTGTCCTCCTCCCATATGCATCACATGTTCAATTTTTCAACACTCCAAGGCCATACCTCAAGTCACATACACTATACCTTGTCATAACTTTCAATCAAGCTTGAATTTCCACATGAATAAATAATTAAAACAATCCATTTTTCCCATTTATTTGTGGCTGGAAAAGTTCCAGCCATGTCAAGTTTCTAGAAGCCTAATTTCATCAAAAATTGATAGGAAATTAACTCACATCAAGCCATACTTTGTAGCATAGCTTCCATACTTCAAACCATGCTTGAATGACCTTGTGTAAGAGATATTTTCTCTTCCTTCTTCCCCCTCAATGCTACGGCCAAGGCTTCCTCTTGGAGGGCCTCAATGTTTTGTTTTTCTATAAATAGGTGCCTTAGATGAGCTTGTGTCAATTCAGTTCATTTGGTAAGTTTCAAGTTTTCCTAAGCTTTCTTGAGTTCTTTCTTTTTCTCTCAAGTTTCAAGAGAGTTCTTCCTTTCTTTTCATCTTCTTCTTCTTCATCTCTTCATCTCATCATCATCTCTTAACCATCAAACACCACCCCAAGGCCTTGAATCATCTCCTAACCTTTAAACACCTCACCTCAAACACAACCTCACTCAAACACATTTTCCTCTCCATTGTTCCTCATAAGGCCGAAGCCATATCCACCTCAAGGAGGAGCTCATCATCTTGCTTTCCTTTTTAAAGTTCAAGCTTTGTGTCTTCACTCTAGGTAGGGATTTGCTTTTCCAACTTGTTTTGCTCAAGAATGTGTTTTTCTCTAGTTTCCTCTTGGATTCTTTTTGAACTTTCCTTTGTTTTTCTTTTTTTCTTCATTTCGGCCTCTTGGCCTTGATTATGAGTATGATAGCTTGATGATTAGAGTTTCTAGATGATGACCTTGTGTTCATCTCAAAGAAACCTCTAAAGCTTGAGTTTTCCTTTTCTTATAACTTCATCTATATGATATCTAGCTCACATGGTTTTTCAACTTAAGAAAATTAACCTAAGGATTTCTAAAAGCCCAAGCCTACCCTTGTCAACCTTAAAGTTGGCTGGCACGTTCTAGAGATTTTTCTCTAGATAGAGGTTTTGGGTATTTAATAAAAAACTTGACTTAGTTTCACTTTCTTTTTCTTTTGTAAGGTTTTCGGTTTTGGTATTTTGATCCTTGAGATTTTGTTTGGTTTTGTTTTGGAAGTTTGTTTACTTGAGCTTGTTAATGTTGTTCAAGAACCTCATAGTTCCTTTGAGAACTTAGTTCAAGAACTCTAAAGCTCTCTTTGTAATGAGATATGTGTTGGGTTGTTATCTTGTTAAGGTCTTGAATGAGCTCTAGCTAACCATAAAATGAACCTTGCATCATGTTTACTTTTACGCCTTGCGCATCATGTTTACTTTTATGCCTTGCGCATCATGTTTATTTTCCTTGCTATCACTAAGTACCAAGACAATAAAGGAACTTGCATTATCATGTTTATATTTCAAGCTATGCATTATCATGTTTACATTTCAAGTTCTCACCTAAATATCAAAGATTATAATATGATGCATCTCATATTTATTTTATGCTCTCACTTTACTTTCTAATAAAAGCTAAAACAAGTGGATAAGCATGTTTATCATTATGCCATCACTTTAATGAAACTAGAGCTCAAAGACTTGCCCATTGTTGTCTCAAACAAAGGTCTAAAATAATTATCTTCTATAGTTGAGATTTCGGCCCTAAGAGGTTTTAAGTTTTCCAAGTGTTAAAAATACGTTTCATAAATTTTCTAAGCTTATATGAGTATAAGAAATATGTAGAACTAAGTTTTATGAATTTAGGACCTCTTGAGACAAAGTTGAAATGGTCACTGCCCTCTTAAATATTCTTACGATTTTAGATGTTAAAAATGTTTATAAATGAGTTTTGAAAGTTTTAAAAAGGGTTCCAAGAGAAACTAGTATTTTATGTGCTTTAGAAATTGTGTTTTATGCCTTTATGGAGAGTGTTTGTTTCGGTTCTGCCTTGCTAATTATTTGCCACTGTATGTGCTGTTTTAATGATGATAATATGCTTATGTTTGAGTAAAAATAATGTTAAGACTCATATGTGAAAGATAAGATAAGTTAGAGACTAGAAAAGAATTAATTTGAGAGTTCTAGATCCCTTAATTATAGAATTTTCTGTATTCTGTCCAGCAAGGTTTAGACTTAATAATCATGGCTCTAAATTAGTTTAAAGGTGTAGGAATGGCTCATAATTGGTTTAGGACTTGATTTTGAAGCCTTAGGAACAAACCAGACTTAGAAAGGGTCACTGTTGTGACTTCTAGGTACCCGTAAAGTTAGGATTACAAATTCTGCATCCTTGAGGTTTAGAGATGTTCTTAATCATAGTGTGAGGTGAGAAATACTTAGTTATAACCTCCTAGGTACCCAAGAGATTAGGTTTGATGATCGATAACTTAGAACCTGAGTTAAGGACCTTAAGGGTCAATGCATAAGACATTAAAAAGTCTTGAGTTTTTATGATGCTTAACTTATGTAAATATGATATATGATACATGAGCTTTGTCTATGATAAGTTTGATATGTGCTATGAAGAACTTTTATATGATGATATGCTATACCTCATAAGATATGTTTGTATGACCTATATGTTTTTATGGCATAAGCAAATTTGAGGAAATTCGGTCTACTGGCCATGTCATCTTTGCCGAATTTCCATCAAATTTGAGGAACTTAGAAAAAAGATCTTTTTGAAAATCATGAGAACTTAAATGTGACACAACACTGAGACGCCTTCTTGGGTGACACCGGTTTAGTCGAGCACCCCCAAGAAAACAAATCCGTGAGGGTATTGACATAGAGCTTGCCAAAGCGGACAATACTACTATGCACTAGTTGCTAGTAGAGCATTTCAAAAAGGAAATGACCCTAAGAGGGTATTGACTTATGTATGTTACGCTTATCCGTGAGGGTATTGACATAGAGCTTGCCAAAGCGGACAATACTACTATGCACTAAGTGACGACTAGTTAAGGTATGAGCTCATAACCTAGAGATGTTTTAGGGTGGCCCCATGAGATAAAAATTAAAGTTTAAAATGTCACATATGCTATGAAAAACCAAGAAAAGTTGTTATGAGATTTACATCTGTCACCTTATGCCACTGTTATAATGATCCTTAGTTATTCTATTGATTGGTTTACCTTTATGATGCATTCATGACATTAGTATATTCCCTGCTTAGTCATAAGAAGCATTGTAAAATATGACGGACCTTGGATAATTAATACTTTAGAAAACTAACTTATAAAAAGTTTACTTGCATGCGTACCTTTTTAGAAATAAAACCCAAGGTTCCTGAGGATGTGATGATGTCACTTAGTTAGGGATTGCCCTACTGAGAATTCTTTTAGAAGATTCTCATTCCCTCTCTATTTTCTTCCGTCACATCTTCGGATGGCGACTTTCATACTCTTCATTGACACCTCGACATGGGAGCTGCACCATGACCCAGCACTCGGGTCATACTATTTTGAGGGTCGCTGCACTGTCAGAGTATTTATGTTTATGGGATGACCCTTCGCAGACCCAGTACGAAGCTAGCGCTTCACCCCGACTGCTCCCTACCATCATAACACGATTTTTGAGCGAGCCAGACCACGCGACGAGCAGATCCTCAGCATGAAGCCCGAGGCGTCAGCCGTACGTGACTATCCGAAGTACGTGCCCCAGACCCAATATTCGGAGATGGATCCATCAGAAGACCCGCCCTCGCACATATACAGTTGGAGCTCTAGCCCCACTCCTCCACCGATGAGAGCTGGGAGTAAGGAGACGGTGGTTCAGCCGAGGTTGGCTCATAGGCCATCCATGCACCCTCACCGCGGTGGACACGCTCTGATGATCTGCACAACCACTCCCGCCGAGATCCGCCAGTGGATCAATTCCACCCCTCAGTACTCGGACCAACAGGAGTAGGTGCATAGGATGGGTAGTAGCTAGTGCACACACACCCCATAGTTGAAGACAAACCTTCTTTTGTATATGAGGTTGTCTACTCTAGGTGCACATGGGTATGGGTGTTGCTTTCATAGTTTCCTTGTACTTGCTTTTATGATTTCCTTGTATTTGCTTTTCAGTTGTATTTTGTTCTTCTATGTACCGAATAGTCCTGCCTTTTGGTAGGCACATTATCTATATATATAATCAGTTGATGTATCCATGTTGTCTATGTGTTTTATTATGATTTGCTCATATGACTTGTATGAATTCCCGTTCAAAGAATCATGTGTGGCTCTCACTTTGGTTTTAATTCCAAAAAGTAAAATTTTACCCATATTTTCGCTAAGTATTTTCAAATAAAGAATGAGACCAAGAGGTAATATTCTAAGGATTAACCTAAATACATACTAGTAGTATCAGGTTAAGATTTTAGGGTGTTACACATAGCCAACGTTATTCTCACTAGTGTACCAAGCTAAGCGTAAGCTGCCAAATTAACACTTGAAACACTGTGAAATGAAGATGGGATAAACTGGACATACTGAAAAAGTCGTGCTTCTTGAAATGAATGACAATCCCATAGAAAGGAGAAAGCCTTCAATCCTAAAAGTCTTCACATCAGAAGTAGTAAAACGCTAAAGCAATAGAAGTTGCTGATACCTCTTCTGATGAAGGAGATGGTCATTAAGTCTTGATAAGAGCAAAGGTGCCAAAAATCTAAAGTTCATGACATAAAAGTGATCTGAGAATGAAGTACAAGGTTAGAATATCCAATGCTCCTATATCAGTTCTTGTATTTCTTGCACTGTTTATTGGGTTGCTGTATACCCTGCATATTTCTCTTCTCAATATTTCTCAAAATTAAATACCTTTAGTTTGATTATGAAAATCATAAGGAAAATACATATTCTACTTTCAAATTTTAAGCCTTAGAAGTTGAAGTCTCATAATTATATTAGAAAGATCTCAAAAAGTTATTTCTTAATTTAAGAAAACTTCATGACTTAAAGCCTATAAGAATAGGTCCTATTATCTTAAACTCATGATTGAGATTAGAGACCATTGTTTGAGGAAAAAAATCTGAGAAATAAATGGGAAATAAGAAAGAAAATGTAATATAGAAGAATTGGCAAGAAAAGAGAAGAGGAAGTTTAGAAATCAGGGAGCGTTTGGTATTATGGGAGTTAGGATGTAAAGATGACTAGTAAATAGGAACTTTTTAATACTCCAAGCTATCAGAAAGTGAGAAGTAGGGCTCAGAAAATGAACTGTTCAGAAAATGCTTCAAAAATAAAAAATCACCTATTCTAAAGAAAGACAAAAAGGCGAGAAGACTCCCTCGAGTCTTGTTGTTTCTCTCACTCATGTTGTTTCATCTTCAATCAGTCACGTCCCATCACATACATATTATCCACTTCTCATACATCACACAATTACTTACATCTTCCTCAACATGCTTCCTCATCCGTTTAGTATTCCTATGTCTTCCAACCTTTAATTCGAACTCAAAATCAACCATCGTACTATGAAACCCTAACCAATACCTCACCTAAACACTTATTTACAAACTCCTAATCAAAAGCTTAATCAAAGAAACACCTAAACACATCACTAAACCACCATTAGATGAAATAAACCTCCTCCCCCATGGCTTAATAAGTAACCGGCCACACCCTCCCCATGTGCTCCACATGTGGATTTTCATCACACTTAAAAGCCATGCTTGGACTATACTTGAGACCATACCTCACCATGCTTTAAACAATACCTAGCCTTACCTTGGAATGACCAACTTGAATGAGATATTTTCCTCCCGAAAAGGCTTCAAGTCCACGACCTCTCCTCCTCTATTCACTCATTCACATTTTGTTTTTCAATAAGTGCATCACTTAGAGGAAACTTGATCCATTTGGTTCATTCTTGCGATTTAGTTTGAAAGAGTCATCTTGATTCTCTCTTTTCCTTTCAAGAACACTTTATCTTCTTCATCCTCTTCTAAGACCATCCTCTTGCAACCTCAAACCACCACACCACCACCATAAACCATCATCCAAACATCAAAGCTTCCTTTCTCAAACACAAACTCAGACAAAACACATTTTCTTTCCTTTTTCCTTAGCTTGGCCGAATCATCATCATCATCTTGGAAAGGAGTTTTCTTCTCATTGTCTTTTCAAGAACAAGCTCTCTTTTCCTTCCAACAAGAGAAACCACTTAGTAGAGGTTTTGTTTTCAAAATCTTTTCCTTTTTATGTTGATGTCTTGATATGAAAAGTTTTAGTTTTCTCTTGGTTCAAACTCTTTTTCTCTCTTTTTTTGTTTTGGTTATAAGACTTGATTTTTTTTAAAGGAAATCTTTACCTTGATGATGAGGTTTCAAGATAATGGCCTTGTGATTTTCATTTGAGAAACCTCTAAAGCTTGAACTTGGTTTTGATTCTAACTCATTTTCGATTTTCATATTCCTTTCCTTGGATATGGTTTCGGTTTTTCCTTTCCTTTCCTTTATAGTTTCGGTTCTCAATTCCTTTTCTTTTACAAAGATTGATGAAAATGCTAGGTAGCTCACTAAAAGTCTTACTTAAGAACATATATCACTTGTTTTTCAAAAAGCTCAAAGCTTACCCTTGTCAACCTTAAAGTTAGCCAACACGTTCTAGAATTTACTCTAGATAGGAGCTCTTGGGTGTAAAATAAAGAATATGGTGTAGTTATCTTTACATCTTTGTTTGAAGAAAATGTTGTCATTTATTTTGATCTCTTAGACTATGTCCTGGAGCTTGATGATGATGTTCAAACCATAAGGTTTCTTTAAAACCTTGGTACAAAAACTCTAAAGCTCACTAGTCTTGCTAGATAAGTGTTGGGTTGAGGTTATTATTGTTCCTTTAAAGTCTTGTATGAGCTCTAGTAAACTGAACTTGCATATCATGTCTACTTTTCCTTGTTATAACCAAAATCTCAAGAATAAAGAAATAAACTTACATTCTCATGTTTATGTTTCAAGTCATCACTTAACTTTAAAGATAATAATGAGCTTGCATCTCATATTTATTTTGATGCTCACACTTTATAATTAAGAATAAAACAAAGTGCATAGCATGTTTAAGTTTATGTCATCACCTAAAGATCCTAGAGCTCAAAGAATTGCCCTCTTTATCTCAAGTGAAGTTTGGAAAATGGAAATATTTTATGAAAACTATTTTCAGTCATGTGATGTTGGTAGACTTAGTATAAGTTTCATTTGGTCACAAGGGCTAATAAACTATGTCTTAAGATTTTTCTTAAATATGGAAAGGCTCAAAGAATACTTTGAGCATGATTTTTATGATTTAAATCTTGAGAATATTTTCAGATAGCTACTGCCCTTATATTTTTATGATTTTAATGAAATAAATTAGTTTCTAAAAGAGTTTTGAGGTTCCAAAATGATTCCAAGAGAAAATTAGTAACTTATATGCACTTGAAATGTGATTTTATGAAGTATATGTTTCGGCCACTGCCCTGGATGTATGGCCACTATATGATGCTGTTTTAACAAGTTAGAATGTCCAAAAATCATGTTTGAGTGAAGGAAAAATTATTTGGTGAGTGTTAGAAACAAGAAGTAACTAGAAAGGATTAGAAATGAGAATTCTAGAGCACTTAGAAACTAAGATTTTAGAATTCTGTTCCAGAATGATTAAACATAGTAAAAATGGTTTATACTTAGTATATATGTGTAGAAATCCCTCATAATTGGTTTAGAATTTATTATAGTACCTTAGGTGAAGACGGAACTTAGAAAGGGCCAATATTATGACTCATAGACACCCATAATTGAAAGATTATAATTATGCTCTATGCTGTTTGGAGTTAATCATAATCATAATAATTAGTGCAAATTGTTGGTAATGATCTCTTTGGTGCATAAAAGACTTAATTCGGATGCTAGATTAATTAGATCCAAAGTTTAAGGCCCGTAAGGGTAAATGCATAATATACTATAAGATAGGAGAGGAATTTGAGAGTTAGTATTTCATGTGAGTAATTGTTACCTATCTATATGGTTGTTATGCATAGCATTTGCACTAGCTGAGCCCGGTCCCTTATTCCGACATTCTGAGTAAGAGCATGTTTATTACTTTGCTAAAGTGCTGATGTTATGTGTATATAAATGTACAAACTTGAGAATTGAGTATTTGTGTACATGGTGGCAATGCTATGGTGATTTGCATGATTTGATGAGCATGAAATATTGAATGAAATGCCATGATGATATTTGAGAACATGAGGTTATGTTGCATTCTTTCATAATTTACCGAGACACATTTCTCCTGCTACGGTAAGGAGATAACAAAACCGTGTAGATGCAGCCTGCCAAAGCAGACAAATTTACATGTGCACCGAGTGCCAATAGATGCGTTTCGAAGAAGGAAATAACCTTAACCCGCACTCCAGGAGTCATGTATTAGGAAATCCTTAGAAATGATAAGATACCCTTTCTATTACCCCATATTAAATCTAGTGACGACTAGTTAGGATTGAGCTCATTCCTAGGCCATAGGTGAGATGGAGTTTGGTGACAGGATAAAATCATCGGGGCCGATATGTTGGTTGGATTTTGGCGAACATGATAAGACGGTGCCTTATAAGAAAAAGAACTTAAGAGTTTAAGTATGAGAAAAAGTTTTACATGAGATGTTATATGCCATTTATATGTTGATGTTTCTTGATGCCATGTTCTATTGATTACTTGCATAATGTATCATCATGCATTCATGCTTTACTATGTTGCATACATGACATTAAGATTCATTCTAAAATGAACGAACCTTGGATAATTATGTTTGAAACTTAAAAATGAACTTTGTGCATGATCACCTTTTTACAATAAACCCAAAATTTCTGAGGACGTTATCGATGTCACTTAGATAGGAGGTTGCCCTACTAAGATTCTTTAGTAAGATTCTTACTCCCTCTCTTTTTCTTTCCGTCACATCTTTAGATCTAGATGGAGACCTTCATACTGTTCATCGACACCCCCACATAGGAGGTTCACTATGACCCCAAGCTTCGGTCATACCATTTTGAGGGGCGCTGTGCTGTTAGAGTCTTTATGCTCATGGGATGCCCGTTTGCACATCCTGTACATAGCTATTGTTTCACTTTGACATCCCCATATGGCAATGATATGGTCTTCGGGCGTGCGCGTACGCACAACAAGAGGATCCTTCGTACGCACGCCACCGCATCTGCCATTCGGGACTTTCTTGATTATGTCCCTCGCTCAAGGTTATCGGAGACCGATCCATCGGAGGACCCGCCTATCCACATGTACTCTGAGAGCTCTGCCCCCACTCCTCTGTTCGTATAGGAGGGCAGTGAGGAGACCATCATGCAGTCGAGGTTGGCACGGAGGCCGGCCATGCATCCCTTGTGTGGAGCCTATGTTCAGGCACTTCGTGTGCGTACTCCTACCAAACTTTGTCAGTGGATTGGTTTCATCCCACTTTTCCGGGCTAGCAGTAGTAGAGGTCTTGTGGAGGGTTTTTAGTGCACACACCACTTCCAGCTTAGAATGACCTTCTTTTGTTATAGAGGTCATCTATTTATAGGTGCACTAGGTGGGCATGTTTTCCTATGTATTTGCATTATCTTGTTGTACTAAACTTAACTATGTCGTGGCAATGGTTGTTCATTCTATGGAGCCTATTTATTGTTTCTGTTTCATGATATCCTGCTTATGCTATTAGTGTTCAAATGCTTGATTTATGTTAGCGCCCGTGGCTCACGTTTTGTTTTATGTTTCAAAAAAAAAATTTTACCCTATTTTCCGCTAAGTATTTTGACTAAAAGATGAAACAAAAGAGTAATAACTAATAATTAATTGTAATACGTCCTAGGCGTGTTGAGTTAAATATTAGGATGTTACATCTCTCCTAAGGTTTGACATTCTAGTTCTGAACAAATTTAAAGATGGTGAAAGAAAAGAAGTTTAATGGAACTGTCGCCGATCTAGGAATACTCTAGATGTATGATGAATCCTTTTATCAACAATACTATGCCGATAGCTTTGCTCCTCGACCTATAGCTCCAGGAAAGAGCCTCACTGAGGAATTAATAAGTCTTTACATGATTATGTTCGAAGTCATCTCCTTCTAAGGATAGGAAAGATTTCTCAACATCACAGATAGAATATTTACTGGAATGGTAACAACCTTTTATTCCCAATTGGTACAGGTAACTAACTATGTACTCACTTCCTATATCAGAGGTGCAGATTTGGAATTAAGCACAAATGACCTCTCTCATATCATTTATGCACTTGATGAGGAATCCAATGTTCATCTGATAAAAATTGGTTCATTACTCTTGGAGTATCAGCAAAATAAGTTTCAAATTGCCTAACAAATTCTAAGGAGCACTAACCCAGCAACATAACTGTTGCTATGCTTAACTCCAGAGCCAGACAAATGTGCATCCTTATTCAATTCTCTTTTCTCCCAAGAATAAAAAGCATGGGCTCATTGGCATGGATGGACTGTGTGTTGCTTTTCTGCTTGCTAACAATGAGGAAAGTTAACCTGCCCAGACTTATCTTCAACTACATAGTTGATGCTACTGTAGATAAAAAGAAAAATATAAAATTTGCCTGTATTCTGTATGGAATACTATTAACCATAGTGTTCGAACACCTAAATTATCCCTTGGCAAATGAATGGTTTGAATATATGGTTGGAATTGACTATACCATATCTTCATTTAGAGCCAAGAGAAAATCCGTTGGTTATCTCATAGAACACTTCAAAAAGATGAGAGATGTAACGCCCCGATTTTCTATTAGAGTGAAAATGACCAAAATGCCCATGAGGTCATTTTCGGCCCGGAATTCGAGGAAAGATGGTTCGGCAGTACTCGAAAGGCAAACTCAATGTTGGAAGGGGATTAGATGACTTGTGTACCAATCCGGGATCGAAAATCTCATTTTTCGAGTTTTCGGGTCAAAATGACCAAAATGCCCCTGCGGTGTTTTACCCGTTTGCAAGTGCCGGATGAACCCAAAACTTCTCCAAATGGTTTTAAAAGGAATTTTTATGTAGACTGTAACTTTAGTTTTGGTTCTGGAGGTCCTGGGCGAAATTAGTACAAAATTACAGTTTTACCCCTAGTTTCGTGTTTTTACGCTTAATCGCGTGATTAAGCAAACCTAAACAATATTAGGCTCTAATCGAAGGTTAATTAATTTCCATAATTAATCTTGAGTCAAAATAATTTATTAAAGTTGATTAGAACCTAAAAGTGCTTAATTACAACTTAAAATCCTATTTTAAATTCAAGACTCCTAGTCATGGAATCTTGAATAGTGTTTTCTCTCTCCAATTCCTTGAATCATGGAATTGTGTTATACATTGTTTATTCACAAATGAGTTTTTAATTCTCTAATGATGTATGAGCACTCTTAATCTTGTCATAAAATCCCTAAACCTCATTCTTAGTCACCTAAACTTAAGCTTAATTATTCCTAACCTTGTACCTAAGCTAACCTACACTTAAACCTATCATTAACACCTAATTACATGAGAGATTTTTCTTCCTCTCTCTTGCTGCTGGTCTGGCCGAAATTAAACTCCCCATTATCCATCACATGTGTAAATATTTGACACTCCAAAGACCATGCTTCCACTTCACAAAGAACCATGCTTTGAGTCATAACCTCCATGCTTTCATCCATAATTCATATGACCACTTCTAGAAGACTTTTTCTCTCATTTTTGTGGCTCAAATTCAGTCAGCCCTTCTTGCCTTCTAGAAGGGTTATTTTAAATTCAAACAAAGGGAAATTACCATACTTGAAGCCATACCTTGCACCATGACTTCCATACCTCAAACCATGCTTTGAATGACCGCTTTGAGGAGATATTTTTCTCCCCCAAAGGCTCCAAAATTTTGTGCATTTTCCAGCCCATATTTCACCTCCACATTTCAATTTTCAACCCATAATATATATAGCAAAGTGTAAAGAAATCTCACACTTTTACCATTTGCTTTTTTGTTTGAGTTTGTGACCAAAAAAGCTCTCTTACTTTCTCTCAACCCCAAGTTCTTCTCCACCACTTAGAAACTCTTTCCACCATCACAAACCACCTCAAACCACCACACCACCACCATAGATCATCATCTAAACACCTAAGCTTCCTTTCTCAAACACAAAGCTCACATAAAACACTTTTCTTTCCTTCTCCACCCTCCTTGGCTGAATCTTGTTCTTCACTTTGGAAGGAGATTTTCTTTTCATCCTCACCCCAAAGATCAAGCCTTTGCCTCCACACTTGGTAGGGAGTTTCTTTTCAAACTTTGTTTTACTCAAAAAATGTGTTTTCTCTAGTTTTCTCTTGGTTTCTTTTTGAGTTTTCCTTTATATTCCTTTTCTTTTTCCATTTCGGCCTCTTGGCCTTTTCTTCTTAAACATGATAGCTTGATGATGAGAGTTTCTAGATTATGACATTGTGTTCATCTCAAAGAAACCTCTAAAGCTTGAGTTTTGTTTCTTGATCTAGCAAGGTTTTGGTTTTTCTTCCCTTTTTCCTTCCTATATGATTCGGCCTCCATGTGCTTTCCTTTAAAGGTTTTGTTAAAAATTTTAAAGTGTTCTTATATTTATTTCATCTCTAAAAATAATGTTGTTTTGGTTCTTACTTCTTTGAAGTTTTGTTTTCTTCTAAAAGTTTACTTCTTTTTGAGCTTGATGATGATGTTCAAGAACCATGTAGTTCCTTTGAGAACTTGGTTCTTCTTCCATGTCGTCTCCAGACGAAGATGATGGTGTATCTCGTGAAGCGGTTCGTGATTTCTACTAAAGCATGGGCATGAACCATACACTATGAGTCGGGTTGGTGGGATGCAACGGACACACGCAGATGCCGCTTTAGTTTTATAAATTATAGAAGTGTATTTCTATTGAACAGATAATAGGACTATGATAGTCGTAAATTATGTACCTATGATAATATGATCCTGTTGTGATGTAATGAACAACCTTTGTGTTTTGTGACCATGAATGATATGAGATCTTTTTTCTATATGTTAGTCTTTGTTACGTCATATGCGACTCTCACTTTGATTTATATTTTCAAAAAAAAAAATTTACCAGTATTTTCGCTAATTATTTTCATAAAAGAATGAGACTAAGAAGTAATAACCTAACGATTAGCCTGATGTGTTCTAGAGTATTGGGTAAAAAATTAGGATGTTACAAGAGAAGCCATCAACAATGCTGAGTGCTCCGAGTAAAAAAGAATGATAATCAATCTAGACAGCAGCTCAGAAGATTCTGCAAAACCTCAAACTGACATCGTTGGTGAAAACAGACTTGATCTATCTCCAAACCTACAGAATCTAGGATTGATCAAGGAAGCAGAATTTGGCAGAACAAAGAAGAACCTTTCTCATCCACAAAAGGGAAGTCATCAGACGGTAACACGAGAAGCATGGTTCCTGAGACCGACTTTACTTTAGCTAATGACTCTCTTCCTATTCATGCCAAACAATCCTCCATGTCAGCTCTACTACATGTTCCAAATTCAAATCCAACCCAAGCAACTGACCAACTTTCAACTAGTCGTCCTTAGCCCATGCCTTCTCAAACCACTAGTCGAGTATGAATGTTGCTAGAAAATCAATAGATCATTGCTGATAGGTTGAGTGATTTGGAAGAATGGTTGCGCAATCATGAAGGCTTATAGCTTCAGATTTCTTCAGATCAATCAAGAAATTTTACAAGAATTGAGTCGTCAAGGTTGTAGATAATGTAACACCCTAAATCTTAACCCAAGACTACTAGTATGTACTTAGGTTAATCTTTAGAACATTACCTCTTGGCCTCATCTTTTACTTAGAAAATACTTAGCAGAAATATGGGTAAAATTTTTCTTTTTGGAATTTAAAATCAAAGTGAGAGCCACGCACGAATCTTTAAGAGGAAGCGTAGCGAAACATGTAAGCAAAGCATAAGGAAACACATCATATCATGGAGACATCAACTGAAACATAGATATATATATATATTGTGCCTACCCAAAGGGCAGGACTATTCAATACATCGGGAAGCGGAATACAACTGAAATGCAATACAAGGAAATCATAAAAAGCAAATACAAGAGAAACAACACCCATACCCATGTGCACCTAGAGTAGACAACATCATATACAAAAGAAGGTTTGTCCTCAACTATGTGGCGTCTGTGCACTAACTACCAGCCCTCCTATGTCTACTCCTGCTAGTCTGAGTACTGTGGGGTCGAGTTGATCCACTGACGAATCTTGGCGGGAGTGGTCGAGTGAATCATCGGGGCATGTCCACCGTGGCGAGGGCGCATAGATGGCCGACGAGCCAACCTCGGCTGGACCACAGTCTCCTCACTCCCAGCCCTCATCAGTGGGGGAACGGGGCTGGAGCTCCAACTGTACATGTGTGATGGCGGGTCCTCGAATGGGTCCGTCTCCGAGTACTGGGTACGAGGCACATACTCTGGGTAGTCGCGTACCGCTGATGTCTCGGGCTCCATGCGGAGAATCTGCTCATCGCGTGGTTTAGCCCGCTCGAAAATCCCGTTATGACGGTAAGGAGCAGTCGGGGTAAAACGGTAACACGGGACTGGGTGAACGAAGGGTCGTCCCATAAACATGAACACTCTAACCGTGTAGCGACCTTCAAAATGGTATGACCCGAGTGCCGGGTCATGGTGTAGCTCCCATACCGGGGTGTCAATGAAGAGTACGAATGTCGCCATCTGAAGATATGACGGAAGAAAAGAGATAAGGAATGAGAATCTTTCTAAAAGAATTCTCAGTAGGGTTATCCCTACCTAGGTGACATCGTCACATCCTCAGGAACCTTGGGTTTTATTTCTAAAAAGGTGTGCATGCATATAAATCCCTTTTAGTTAGTTTTCTGAAGTATTTATTTATCCAAGGTCCGTCATATTTTACAATGCATCTTATAACTAAGCATGAAATATACTAATGATATGAATGCATCATAAAGGTATACCAAACAATAGAATAACTAAGAAACATCATAACATTGGCATAGGTATAATATATGTGACATTGTAACTTTAACTTTCATCTCATGGGGCCACCCTAAAACATCTCTAGGTTATGAGCTCATACCTTAACTAGTCGTCACTAGTTCTTACTTATCCTATGATAAGCGTAACATACATAATTCCCGACTTAAAGTACGGGCTAGGGGGCAAATTAAGGATCACCTCTCTTAAGGTCATTTCCTCTTTGAAACGCTCTATTAGCAACTAATGCATCGTAGTATTGTCCGCTTTGGCAAGCTCTATGTCAATACCCTCACAGATTTGTTTTCTTGGGGGTGCTCGGCTAAACCGGTGTCACCCAAGAAGGCGTCTCAGTGTTGTGTCACATTTAAGTTCTCATAAAGTGTTAATTCATAGATACATCATTATTCATTACATAAATCTTTTTCATAGCATATACATCATCACAAGAATAGTATATACATTATCACATAATCATATCTTAGACAATCATTCATACAAACTCCCAAGCTCATTATGTTATAAACCTGTAGTATGTTATGTTTTGGTTCTTTTGAGTCTTAAACTTGTAAGCTAATGGTTCTAGTATTATTCTTAACCTCTTACACTCCTATAGGTTCACAACTAATAAGTTTTACTAATTTTTATGCTCAAGGACCTATCCAAACAGCACAATGCAGATTTAGACAACTTTATATTTGTCTGATTACGGGGTTCTAGAAATTACGGTTTAGACCCTTAAAGTCTTTTAACTCACATTCTAAGTTATTGATCATCAAAACCTAGTCTCTTGGGAACCTATGAGGTTATAACTAAGTATTTCTCACCTCACACTATGGTCAAGAACATCTCTAAACCTCAAGGATGCAGAATTTGAAATCCTAACTTTACAGGTACCTAGAAGTCACAACAATGACCCTTTCTAAGTTTAGTTTGCTCCTAAGGCTTCAAGATTAAGTCGTAAACCAATTATGAGTCATTCCTACACATTTAAACTAATTTAAAACCATGGTTATTAAATCTAAACCTTGCTGGACAGAATCCAGAAAATTACATAATTAAAGGATCTAGAATTCTCAAATTAATTCTTTTCTAATTCCTAACTTATCCTATCTTTCACATATGAGTCTTAACATTATTTTTACTCAAACATAGGCACATTATCATCATCAAGACAGCACATACAGAGGTAGCAAAGAGCAAGGAAGAACCGAAAATATGCTTCTCCATAAAAGGCATAAAACATAATTTCTAAAGCACATAAAATACTAGTTTCTCTTGGAACTCTTTTTAAACTTTCAAAACTCATTTATAAACAATTTTAACATCTAAAGTCATAAGAATATTTAAGAGGGCAGTGACCAATTTATTTTTATCTCAAGAGGTCCTAAATTCATAAAACTTAGTTCTATGCATTCCTTAAACTCATGTAAGCTTGGAAAAATTATGAAACATAGTCTCAAATACTTAGAAACTTCAAGACCTCTTGGGGCCGAAATATGAACCAAGGAAAATACATATTGTTAGACCTTTGTTGAGACAACAATGGGCAAGTCTTTGAGCTCTAGGTTCATTTAGGTGATGACATAAAAATAAACATGCTTATGCACTTATTTTAGGTTCCATTAGAAAGTAAATTGATAGCACAAAGTAAATATGAATGCAACTTATTATTATCTTGGTATTAAGTGAGAACTTGAAATATAAACATGATAATGCATAGCTTGAAATATAAACATGATAATGCAAGTTCATTCATTATCTTGGTATTTAGTGATAGCAAGGAAGTAAACATGGTATACAAAGCATAAAGTAAACATGATGCAAGGTTCATTTTATGATTAACTAGAGCTCATCCAAGACTTTAACAAGATAACAACCCATTACAATACCTCAAAGATCAAAACATCAAAACTGAAAGTCTCACAAACGAAAAAGAAAGTGAAACTAAGTCAAGTTCTTTATTAAATACCCAAATCCCTTATCTAGAGAAAAATCTCTAGAACGTGCCGGCCAACTTTAAGGTTGACAAGGGTAGGCTTGGGCTTTTAGAAATTCTTAGATTAATTTTCTTAAGTTGAAAACCATGTGAGGTAGATATCATATAGATGAAGTCATAAGGAAAGGAAAACTCAAGCTTTAGAGGTTTCTTTGAGATGAACACAATGTCATCATCTAGAAACTCTCATCATCAAGCTATCATGCTCATAACAAGGCCTGGAGGCCGAAATGAAAAGAAAAGGAAAAACAAAGGAAAGTTCAAAAAGAATCGAAGAGGAAACTAGAGAAAAACACTTTCTTAAGAAAAACAAAGTTTGAAAACAAATCCCTACCTTATGATGAAGGTAAAAGCTTGGACTTGGAGATGGAAATGAGATGAGCAAGACCTCCTAGGATGGTGGTGATGATTCGGCCAAAGAGGAAGGAAAAGAAAGGAAATGTGTTTCGGGTGAAGTTGTGTTTGAGAGGTTTGATAATGGTTTAAGGCTTTGGGGTGGTGTTTGATGGTTAAGAGATGATGATGAGATGAAGAAATGAAGAAGATGAAGATGAAAAGAAAGGAAGAACACTCTTGAAACTTTGAGAGAAAAAGAAAGAACTAGTAAGACAACTCTAAAACTCTAAACTTAGCAAATGCTTCAAGGTGCAACAAGGCTATCACAAGCATCCTATTTATAGAAAAACAAAACCATGGGCTCATCAAGGGGAGGGAGTAGCCATGTGGTATTGGAGGGAAAAGGGAGAGGAAAATATCTCTTACACAAGGTCATTCAAGCATGGTTGAAGTATGGAAGCTATGCTACAAAGTATGGCTTGATGTGAGTTAATTTCCTATCAAATTTTTATGAAATTAGGCTTCTAGAAATAATGCATGGCTGGAACTTTTCCAGCCACAATTAAATGGAGAAAACGAGCTATTTTAATTAGTTATGTACTTGGAAAATCAAGCTTGATTGAAAGTTATGACAAGGTATAGTGTATGTGACTTGAGGTATGGCTTTAGAGTGTTGAAAAAATGAACATATGATGCATAACGGGGAGGGAAACTCACGGCCAAGTCTGGACAGCAGATGGGGGTGAGTTTTGACCATTTAATTGGGTGTTAATGGTAGGTTTAGATGTGTATTAGCTTAGGTACAAGGTTAGGAATGATTAAGCTTAAGTTTAGGTAACTAAGAATGTGATTTAGGGAGTTTATGACAAGTTTAAGAGTGCTCATACATTATTAAAGAATTTAAAACTCATTTGTGAATAAACAATGTGTAACACAATTCCATGATTTAAGGAATTGGAAAGAGAAAACACTATTCAAGATTCTATGACTAGGTGTCTTGAAATTAAAATATGATTTTAGGTTGTAATTAAGCACTTTTTGGTTCTAATCAACTTTAATAAATTATTTTGACTCAAGATTAATTAAGGAAATTAATTAACCTTCGATTAGAGCCTAATATTGCTTAGGTTTGCTTAATCACGCGATTAAGCATAAAAACACGAAACTAGGGGCAAAACCGTAATTTTGCACTAATTTTGCCCGGGACTTCTAAAATTAAAACTGAGGTCATAGAATACATAAAAACGCCTTTTTAAAACCATCTGGAGAAGTTTCGGGTTCATCTGGCACCTGCAAATGGGTAAAACACCGCAGGGGCGTTTTGGTCATTTTGACCCGAAAACTCGAAAAACGAGATTTTCGATTCCGGGAAGGTACACAAGTTATCTAATCCCCTTCCAACATTGAGTTTTCCCTTCGAGTACTGCCGAACCGGCTTTCCTCGAATTTCGGGCTGAAAATGACCTCAGGGGCATTTTGGTCATTTTCACTCTAATAGAAAAATCGGGGCGTTACATTACTCCCCTCCTTAAAAAGAATTTCGCCCTCGAAATTCATACCTTAGAAAAGCTCTGGATATTTGGACATCATCTCTGATTCCAGTTCCCACGTGTATTCTTCCGACTTGTCTCGTCCCCACGCCACTTTCACCAAAGGAACAGACTTGTTCCTTAACTGCTTGACTCCGTGATCCACTATTCTCGTAGGCGGTACATTGAAAGTGAGGTCCTCCCTCAATTGTACATGCTTTGGTTCTAGGACATGGCTAGGGTCGGACTCATATTTGCGTAACTGGGAGACGTGAAAGACATCATGAAGGTTTGACAAATTGGGTAGTAAGGCTATTTTATAAGCTACAGATCCGATTCTCTGAAAAATTTCAAAAGGGCCGAGAAATCGGGGACTCAACTTTTTAACTTTCATGGCTCTTCCTATTCCTGTAGTGGGGGTGATTCTTAGAAATACGTGTTCTCCTTCTTGGAATTCCAAGGGCTTACGCCTTTTGTCTGCGTAGCTTTTCTACCGACTTTGAGCGGTTAAGATTCTATCCTTGATTTTCTTGATCTACTCCGTCATTTCCCTCACTACATTAGATCCTAAGACACTTTGTTCTCCGGGCTCATACCAACACAAGGGTGATTGGCACTTCCTTCCGTATAACGCCTCGTACGATGCCATACCGATTCTCGCGTGATAACTGTTGTTATACGCGAACTCGATCAAAGGCATGTACTTATCCCAACTTCCTTTCTGGTCTAAGACACAAGCTCTCAGCATATCTTCCAGGGTTTGGATTGTCCTCTCGGACTGACCATCCGTTTGTGGGTGGTAAGCAGTGCTTAAGCACAACTTGGAACCAAACGCCTTTTGAAAGGCTCCCCAAAAATTTGACGGAAACCGCGGATTTCGATCCGAGATTATCGTCGATGGTACTCCATGCAACCTTACTATTTCTTGGATGTAAAGCTGGGCCAACTTATCCAACGAGTATGTGACTCAAATCGGAAGAAAGTGAGCCGACTTAGTCAGTCGATCCACGATTACCCATACGGCATCGTGGCCAGCTTGGGTCCTTGGCAATCCTGTCACGAAATCCATTGATATACTTTCCCACTTCCACTCAGGGATTGACAGGGGTTGCAACATGCCAGAAGGTTTTTGGTGTTCGATCTTAACCTTTTGACAGATCAAACACTTACTCACCTAGGCGACCACATCCTTTTTTAATCCGGGCCACCAAAACATCCTCTTGAAGTCCTGATACATCTTGGTAGTACCAGGATGGATGGCAAAATGGCTCTTGTGAGCCTCCTCCAAGATCTTCTCTCGGAGGTCACCATCTTGTGGCACGCAGATTCGCCCCTCGAACCTCCACAACCAGTTGGGGCCTTGTACAAAACCTTTCAACTTTCCGGCCTTAACTGCCTCGATTGTCTCCATAAAGTCCTCATTTTCTCTTTGGGCAAGCATAATCCTTTGCTTAAACCCACTGGTCACCGTGAGATGACTCATCACGATGCCATTCTCCATTATAGACATCCCAAGATTCATATCCCTAAACTGCTCTATTAACCCAACTTCATTAACTATCATACTTGACAGACGTAACGAGTTTTGGCTCAAGGCGTCGGCTACTACATTAGCCTTGCCGGGGTGGTAACTTAAGCCAAAATCGTAGTCCTTGAGGAATTGCATCCATTTTCTTTGCCTCATATTCAACTCCTTTTGATCAAAGAGATGCTTGAGACTCTTATGATCGGAGAAAACTTCAAACCTTACACCATACAAATGGTGTCTCCACATCTTTAGAGCGAACACGATGGCTACTAGTTCTAGGTTATGGGTGGGGTAGGTTACCTCGTGAGGCTTGAGTTGTCTGGACGCATAGGCTACCACTTGCCTGTTTTTCATCAACACACAACCTAAACCCTTGCTAGAAGCATTGCAATATACCTCGAAGGGTACATTGGGGTCAGGTAAAACTAAAACTGGGGTTGAGGTGAGCTTTTCCTTAAGCTCTAGGAAACTCTTTTCACATTCGGGGCTCCACTCAAACGGGGCATTCTTCCTAGTGAGCTTGGTTAAGGGTAGGGCTAACTGGGCAATCCTTTGATAAACCTACGGTAATATCCAGCTAAACCCAAAAAGCTTCTAATCTCAGTTACAGAGGTTGGTCTATCCCAATTCATCACAGCTTCTATCTTACTTGGGTCGACAGCTATGCCACCCTTTGACACAACATGTCCTAAAAACTTTACCTCCTCTAACCAAAATTCACACTTAGAAAGCTTCGCATACAACTTCTTCTCCTTTAACACCTCTAAAACCAGCCTCAAATGACGCTCATGCTCCTCATGGGTCTTCGAATAGATGAGAATATCATCTATGAACACAACCACGAATTGATCTAAATAGGGTCTAAAGATCCTATTCATGTAATCCATAAAAACTGTGGGAGCATTCGTCAAACCAAACGACATCACATTGAACTCAAAGTGTCCATACCGAGTTCGAAAGGCGGTTTTAGGAATATCCGAATCTCTAACCCTAATCTGATGGTAACCGAACCTCAAATCAATCTTAGAAAATACCATGGCTCCCTTCATTTGGTCCATAAGATCATCAATCCTAGGTAACGGGTACTTGTTCTTTATGGTTACTTGGTTTAACTGCCTATTGTCTATACACATCCTCATACTTCCGTCTTTCTATTTCACAAATAAGACCGGAGTGCCCCAAGGTGAAGCACTTGGCCTTATAAAACTTTTCTCCAACAGCTCCTCCAACTGGGTTTTTAGCTCTGCTAGCTCCAAAGGTGACATCCTATACGGGGCTATAGAGATTGGTCCTGTTCCAGGAACCAACTCTATGGAGAATTCAACTTCTCTCTCGGGAGGGAACTCGGGTATTTCATCCGGAAATACCTCGGGATAGTCTCTCACCACAGGTATTTCACATAGGTTCTGCTCAAAGTCTACATCGCAGGCGGCTAGGAGAACATATCCCTTAGCTTTCTCCCCACTACAGAAGACCTCTACTGAATTTAGGTACAGCCTAATGGGTTGAGTGATGTTTTCGGGAGGAGAGAGGAAAACTACGGTTTGGGTTCCACAATCTAACATCACACAGTTGGCGTGAAGCCAATTCATGCCTAAGATAATGCCTATGTCTTTTAAGGGTAAACAAATTAAATCTATGATAAAAGACCTATTTTCTACAACAAGATGACAGTTTAAACAACAACGGCAGGTATTAACAGGGCGATTCGTAAGAGTAGAAACAATAAGATCAAAGGGAAGTTTAGAGACTCTTAGATTTAAGGACTCGACACTAGCAAGTGAAATAAAAGAATGAGTAGCACCAAAGTCATATAGTACAGTTAAGGGTTTACCATTTACTTCGCACATACCTTCAATGAGATCTTTGGACTTTTTGGCGTCTTCCGCATTAAGGGTAAAGACTCTTCCTCGGTATTGGGGTCGGGGGTTCTGGTTTGATGTCCCTTGTCCGGCGCAGTCCTTTGCATAGTGGTCAGGCTTGCCACACTTGAAGCACACATTCTGACCGGCTAGGCATGGGCGATTCCCATGGTTCTTTCCGCATTGTGGGCAGATATCAGCAGTCGTTGCTCCGGGATAAGCAGTAGGGGTTTGTGGTGCCTTGTTCTTGGCTCCACTTGGTCCTCCATTGTGGTTCCGGGGTCCACCCGGTCCACGGGGTTGATTGTTGAAATTCCTCGAGCCTTGATGTTGAAACAACGGCCTTTGGTGTTGCTTGGATTGTTGGTGTGCAGGAGCTCTCGGTGGTTGTTGTTTTGTTGTCGGAACTGGTTGGTCTGGTAGGGGTTGTAGTGATTCCTCGAAGGATACTACGGTTTGAACTTCGGGGCTTGAGGTTCGAGCCCCTTAGCTCGCTCCGCCTTCGTGATTTGCATCTTCCTCTGTCCTTCTTCAAGGATCCGGCACTTGTTGACCAGAGTTGGGAAGTCTCTGATCTCCATGTGGGCCACGGCGTAGTTCATCTCTGCCTTCAGACCAGCCTCATATTTAACGCATTTCCAAACCTCATCGGGGTTCCCTTGAAACACCCGAGAGAACTTGATCAGCTCCTCGAACCGCGTGTCTTTGAGCAACAGTAGACCCTCCCTGGGTCAATTGCATGAACTCAATGTCTTTTGCATTCCTTACAGACTCCGGGAAATACTTCTTGTAGAAGTAAGTCTTGAACAGCTCCCAGTCAATGGGAGTTCCAGAAGCCTCTAGCAGACGCTTCGTGCCGTTCCACCAAAACTCGGCATCGGACTTCAGCATGAAAGCAGTAAATGTGACATTCTGCTCCTCTGAGCAGGTAACGACAGAGTAGATCTTCTCCATGTCTTTGATCCACCCATCAGCCTTGTCGGGGTCCATTACCCCTCGGAACACCGGCGGGTTCGCCTTGCGGAACTCGCCGAACCGGGCTTGTTCCACTGTCTCCGTAGCAGGGGGAGGAGGGGGAACAGGAGCGACATTCGCTTGTTGGTCCATTCGGTCAAACATCCGTTCCATGGCTTATGCCATGCGGCGGACAGCAGCAACAGTCGCATTGTCTTGATCAGCATCGGGAGTAGTCCTAGGCTGTCATCGCAGTGCCATTGGTCCCTAAACACATGAAACAATGAACATCAAGTTGATCAGGCTCAATATCCATGCAAAATGAGCTAGTTACCATGGCACTTGCAAGCAACAGAAGTCATGCATCTCTAGTCCTACAGCTTATCTTTATCAAGCACTACACATGATATAACTATCGTATCATGCTTATAAAACATAATCAGTCCAATCCTCAGGCTCCATGAGAATCGAACTGCTCTGATACCATAATGTAACACCCTAAATCTTAACCCAAGACTACTAGTATGTACTTAGGTTAATCTTTAGAACATTACCTCTTGGTCTCATCTTTTACTTAGAAATTACTTAGGGGAAATATGGGTAAAATTTTTCTTTTTGGAATTTAAAATCAAAGTGAGAGCCACGCACGAATCTTTAAGAGGAAGCATAGCGAAACATGTAAGCAAAGCATAAGGAAACACATCATATCATGGAGACATCAACTGAAACATAGATATATATATATATACTGTGCCTACCCAAAGGGCAGGACTATTCAATACATCGGGAAGCGGAATACAACTGAAATGCAATACAAGGAAATCATAAAAAGCAAATACAAGAGAAACAACACCCATACCCATGTGCACCTAGAGTAGACAACCTCATATACAAAAGAAGGTTTGTCCTCAACTATGTGGCATGTGTGCACTAACTACCAGCCCTCCTATGTCTACTCCTGCTAGTCCGAGTACTGTGGGATCGAGTCGATCCACTGACGAATCTCGGCGGGAGTGGTCGAGCGCATCATCGGGGCATGTCCACCACGGCGAGGGCGCATAGATGGCCGACTAGCCAACCTCGGCTGGACCACCGTCTCCTCACTCCCAGCCCTCATTGGTGGGGGAGCGGGGCTGGAGCTCCAACTGTACATGTGTGATGGCGGGTCCTCGGATGGGTCCGTCTCCGAGTACTGGGTACGAGGCACATACTCTGGGTAGTCGCGTACCGCTGATGTCTCGGGCTCCATGCAGAGAATCTACTCATCACGTGGTCTAGCTCGCTCGAAAATCCCGTTATGACGGTAAGGAGCAGTCGGGGTAAAACGGTAACTTCGGGTGAGTGCTGAAGGGTCGTCCCATAAACATGAAGACTCTAACTGTGCAGCGACCCTCAAAATGGTATGACCCGAGTGCCGGGTCATGGTGCAGCTCCCATACCGGGGTGTCTATGAAGAGTACGAATGTCGCCATATGAAGATATGACGGAAGAAAAGAGATAAGGAATGAGAATCTTTCTAAAAGAATTCTCAGTAGGGTTATCCCTACCTAGGTGACATCGTCACATCCTCAAGAACCTTGGGTTTTATTTCTAAAAAGGTGTGCATGCATATAAATCCCTTTTAGTTAGTTTTCTGAAGTATTTATTTATCCAAGGTCCGTCATATTTTACAATGCGTCTTATAACTAAGTATGAAATATACTAATGATATGAATGCATCAAAAAGGTATACCAAACAATAGAATAACTAAGAAACATCATAACATTGGCATAGGTATAATATATGTGACATTGTAACTTTAACTTTCATCTCATGGGGCCACCCTAAAACATCTCTAGGTTATGAGCTCATACCTTAACTAGTCGTCACTAGTTCTTACTTATCCTATGATAAGCGTAACATACATAATTCCCGACTTAAAGTACGGGCTAGGGGGCAAATTAAGGATCACTTCTCTTAGGGTCATTTCCTCTTTGAAACGCTCTACTAGCAACTAATGCATCGCAGTATTGTCCGATTTGGCAAGCTCTATGTCAATACCCTCACGGATTTGTTTTCTTGGGGGAGCTTGGCTAAACCGGTGTCACCCAAGAAGGCGTCTCAGTGTTGTCACATTTAAGTTCTCATAAAGTGTTAATTCATAGATACAGCATTATTCATTACATAAATCTTTTTCATAGCATATATATCATCACAAGAATAGTATATACATTATCACATAATCACATCTTAGACAATCATTCATACAAACTCCCAAGCTCATTATGTTACAAACCTGTAGTATGTTATGCTTTGGTTCTTTTGAGTCTTAAACTTGTAAGCTAATGGTTCTAGTATTATTCTTAACCTCTTACACACCTATAGGTTCACAGCTAATAAGTTTTACTAATTTTTATGCTCAAGGACCTATCCAAACAGCACTATGCAGATTTAGACAACTTTATATTTGTCTGATTACGGGGTTCTAGAAATTACGGTTTAGGCCCTTAAAGTCTTTTAACTCACATTCTAAGTTATTGATCATCAAAACCTAGTCTCTTGGGAACCTATGAGGTTATAACTAAGTATTTCTCACCTCACACTATGGTCAAGAACATCTCTAAACCTCAAGGATGCATAATTTGAAATCCTAACTTTACGGGTACTTAGAAGTCACAACAATGACCCTTTCTAAGTTTAGTTTGCTCCTAAGGCTTCAAGATTAAGTCGTAAACCAATTATGAGTCATTCCTACACATTTAAACTAATTTAAAACCATGATTATTAAATCTAAACCTTGCTGGACAGAATCCAGAAAATTACATAATTAAAGAATCTAGAACTCTCAAATTAATTCTTTTCTAGTTTCTAACTTATCCTATCTTTCACATATTAGTCTTAACATTATTTTTACTCAAACATAGGCACATTATCATCATCAAAACAGCACATATAGTGGCAGCAAAGAGCAAGGAAGAACCGAAAATATGCTTCTCCAAAAAAAGGCATAAAACATAATTTCTAAAGCACATAAAATACTAGTTTCTCTTGGAACTCTTTTTAAACTTTCAAAACTCATTTGTAAACAATTTTAACATCTAAAGTCATAAGAATATTTAAGAGGGCAGTGACCAATTTATTTTTATCTCAAGAGGTCCTAAATTCATAAAACTTAGTTCTATGCATTCCTTAAACTCATGTAAGCTTGGAAAAATTATGAAACATAGTCTCAAATACTTAGAAACTTCAAAACCTCTTGGGGCCAAAATATGAACCAAGGAAAATACATATTGTTAGACCTTTGTTGAGACAACAATGGGCAAGTCTTTGAGCTCTAGGTTCATTTAGGTGATGACATAAAAATAAGCATGCTTATGCACTTATTTTAGGTTCCATTAGAAAGTAAAGTAATAGCACAAAGTAAATATGAATGCAACTCATCATTATCTTGGTATTAAGTGAGAACTTGAAATATAAACATGATAATGCATAGCTTGAAATATAAACATGATAATGCAAGTTCATTCATTATCTTGGTATTTAGTGATAGCAAGGAAGTAAACATGATATACAAAGCATAAAGTAAACATGATGTAAGGTTCATTTTATGATTAACTAGAGCTCATCCAAGACTTTAACAAGATAACAACCCATTACAATACCTCAAAGATCAAAACATCAAAACTGAAAGTCTCAAAAAAGAAAAAGAAAGTGAAACTAAGTCAAGTTCTTTATTAAATACCCAAAACCCCTATCTAGAGAAAAATCTCTAGAACGTGCCGGCCAACTTTAAGGTTGACAAGGGTAGGCTTGGGCTTTTAGAAATTCTTAGATTAATTTTCTTAAGTTGAAAACCATGTGAGGTAGATATCATATAGATGAAGTCATAAGGAAAGGAAAACTCAAACTTTAGAGGTTTCTTTGAGATGAACACAATGTCATCATCTAGAAACTCTCATCATCAAGCTATCATGCTCATAACAAGGCCTAGAGGCCGAAATGAAAAGAAAAGGGAAAAAAAAAGGAAAGTTAAAAAAGAATCCAAGAGGAAACTAGAGAAAAACACTTTCTTGAGAAAAAAAAAGTTTGAAAACAAATCCCTACCTTATGATGAAGGTAAAAGCTTGGACTTGAAGATGGAAATGAGATGAGCAACACCTCCTAGGATGGTGGTGATGATTCGGCCAAAGAGGAAGGAAAAGAAAGGAAATGTGTTTTGGGTGAAGTTGTGTTTGAGAGGTTTGATGATGGTTTAAGGCTTTGGGGTGGTGTTTGATGGTTAAGAGATGATGATGAGATGAAGAGATGAAGAAGATGAAGATGAAAAGAAAGGAAGAACACTCTTGAAACTTTGAGAGAAAAAGAAAGAACTAGTAAGACAACTCTAAAACTCTAAACTTAGCAAATGCTTCAAGGTGCAACAAGGCTATCACAAGCATCCTATTTATAGAAAAACAAAATCATGGGCTCATCAAGGGGAGGGAGTAGCCGTGTGGTATTGGAGGGAAAAGGGAGAGGAAAATATCTTTTACACAAGGTCATTCAAGCATGGTTGAAGTATGGAAGCTACGCTACAAAGTATGGCTTGATGTGAGTTAATTTCCTATCAAATTTTTATGAAATTAGGCTTCTAGAAACAATGCATGGCTGGAACTTTTCCAGCCACAATTAAATGGAGAAAATGAGCTATTTTAATTAGTTATTTACTTGGAAAATCAAGCTTGATTGAAAGTTCTGACAAGGTATAGTGTATGTGACTTGAGGTATGGCTTTGGAGTGTTGAAAAATTGAACATGTGATGCATAATGGGGAGGGAAACTCACGGCCAATCTGGACAGCAGAATGGGGGTGAGTTTTGACCATTTAATTGGGTGTTAATGGTAGGTTTAGATGTGTATTAGCTTAGGTACAAGGTTAGAAATTATTAAGCTTAAGTTTAGGTAACTAAGAATGTGATTTAGGGAGTTTATGACAAGTTTAAGAGTGCTCATACATCATTAAAGAATTTAAAACTCATTTGTGAATAAACAATGTGTAACACAATTCCATGATTTAAGGAATTGGAAAGAGAAAACACTATTCAAGATTCTATGACTAGGTGTCTTGAAATTAAAATATGATTTTAGGTTGTAATTAAGCACTTTTTGGTTCTAATCAACTTTAATAAATTATTTTGACTCAAGATTAATTAAGAAAATTAATTAACCTTCGATTAGAGCCTAATATTGCTTAGGTTTTCTTAATCACGCGATTAAGCATAAAAACACGAAACTAGGGGCAAAACCGTAATTTTGCACTAATTTTGCCCGGGACTTCTAAAATTAAAACTGAGGTCATAGAATACATAAAAACGCCTTTTAAAACCATCTGGAGAAGTTTCGGGTTCATCCGGCACTTGCAAACAGGTAAAACACCGCAGGGGTGTTTTGGTCATTTTGACCCGAAAACTCGAAAAATGAGATTTTCGATTCTGGGAAGGTACACAAGTTATCTAATCCCCTTCCAACATTGAGTTTGCCCTTCGAGTACTGCCGAACCGGCTTTCCTCGAATTCCGGGCTGAAAATGACCTCAGGGGCATTTTGGTTATTTTCACTCTAACAGAAAAATCGTGGTGTTACAGATGACATCCTGTACACTTCCTTTTTGATGATGCTAAAAGGAGGAGAAAGAAGATAAAGAAAATCTATACTATGGAGTTCAGAGGGAGCTTCGATGAGGAACTCAAGGGGAGCATATGTTGAGGGGGAGCCTAGAATTTTGTTTAGCATGCTACATATATTTTTCCTTTTTTTTTTCTTTGATTGGAACTCATTTATGCTTCAACTATTTTCCTTCATAACTTGACAGTTTTCCTCTTCTAAGTTACATAATCTATTATAATTACTTATCTATTGTGTTCATCATTGGTTTAATTTTTTTCCTACTTTAAGTCTTTTCATGCTCTGATACATATGTGACTGTTCAAGCTCTGATACATATTGATACCTACCTATCATGCTTAGTTAATCATATATCATGACCTGCTTGTGTGTGCTTCTGATCTCTTAAGCGCTTGCTCTGGAATGATTAATCATTAATATGCAAGAGATATTAGCATACGTCTGTATCCATGATTAGGTTTAGCAAGTATCCTTAAGAGGCACCAATTCTTTTTTTTTTCGTGGATACTCAAACTCTATTGATGTGATTAGATATGTATAAGTTGCTCAAACATGCTTATCATTATAAAACACATTCTGTTTGACACATGTATAAAAGGCTCAAAACAACATGATCTCCTATAGGCATGAATAGTTTCTAAGATTCTTCATAAACTTGTTTCTATATGTTTTTAACCCAACTAAGATAAGTTTTTATGCCCTAGAAATCTCTCGAGTGTGTTATGCTTATAAGTTATATAATGTGTTATATTCTGATTCAAAATGTATTAGTGTGCAAAAATTCATACTTTGCATTAACATATATCAGTTTTGAGAAAAGTTTTCAAAAAGTATTTTCACACCTTGATACTTATGTGAAAAGTTTCCTAGCTCATACCAATAAGCTCGTATGTTCTTAATGCTCAGATAAAACTGGGTTGGATCCTTAATTGAGATTCAAAAACCTCATCTCATAATGTGCTGATATCATTTATATCAAGATTTCTTTGAGCGTTAGAAATTACATTTGTATCACTTAATTTTTCTCATGACATGCTCAAAAATGTTTATATATATATATTTTTATCTTTGGGCATTTGTTTTAGGAAAAGAATATGCTGAATAAAATTTTCAATCAAGAAAGAATATCACAAATATTACTTGTTTATTTATTCAAGTACACTTGAATTTTAGAAAGTCATTTTATGACAAGGATCATGCTATTGGTACAATTGAACTTAAATGATGACATTTTCTTTAGTATCTTTGTGATACAATTTCAAGAAGCATTCTAATTTAAATTAGAAAATATCATTATAAACCAAACAGCTCTAATTTGAGTTAACTTAAGGCTTCAAAATTTGCTTGATCACATCCTACATGCCTTAAGAAAATGACTTACTAGAATTTAGAGTATGTGATGTTTTGAAAGAACATGTGCTGATCTATATATATTTCAATATATTTTTTCAATATCTCTTCAAAATATTTTCTTCAAATTGGTTGGTCATCATAAAAAAAAAAGGAGAGATTGTAAGCTCTAGAACCCTTCAAAAAGTATGAGCTTTCTTGTTTTCTTCAAATTGGTTTGTCATCATAATGGATGCTTTGAGTTTTCTGACTAAGCCTAACAGGTATTTTCCAAATTGCATTACATGGACTTGAGCGAGAATAATTTCATTTTGCATGTTCAAATTTATCTCGTGGAAAGAGAATGAACTTAAACAAAGTGAATATTATATCATGTAAGGAATACTTACATGCATTATGTAACGCCCCGATTTTTCTGTTAGAGTGAAAATGAGCAAAATGCCCCTGAGGTCATTTTCAGCCCGGAATTCGAGGAAAGTCGGTTCGGCAGTACTTGAAGGGCAGTACTCGAAGGGCAAACTCAATGTTGGAAGGGGATTAGATAACTTGTGTACCTTCCCGGGATCGAAAATCTCGTTTTTCGAGTTTTCGGGTCAAAATGACCAAAACACCCCTGCGGTGTTTTACCCATTTGCAAGTACCAGATGAACCCGAAACTTCTCCAGATGGTTTTAAAAGGCGTTTTTATGTGTTCTATGACCTCAGTTTTAATTTTAGAAGTCCCGGGAAAAATTAGTACAAAATTACGGTTTTGCCCCTAGTTTCGTGTTTTTACGCTTAATCGCGTGATTAAGCAAACCTAAGCAATATTAGGCTCTAATCAAAGGTTAATGAATTTCCTTAATTAATCTTGAGTCAAAATAATTTATTAAAGTTAATTAGAACCAAAAAGTGCTTAATTACAACCTAAAATCATATTTTAATTTCAAGACACCTAGTCATAGAATCTTGAATAGTATTTTCTCTTTCCAATTCCTTAAATCATGGAATTGTGTTCCACATTGTTTATTCATAAATGAGTTTAAAATTCTTTAATGATGTATGAGCACTCCTAACCTTGTCATAAAAATTCCTAATACACATGCTTAGTTACCTAAACTTAAGCTTAATTATTCCTAACCTTGTACCTAAGCTAACCTACACTTAATCCTATCATTAGAACCCAATTACATGGAAGATAAATCCTCCCCCATGCTGTTTGAATTTTGGCCGAAGCCACGCCCTCCCATGTGCACCTCATGTGTGCATTTTTCTCACTCAAAGAGCCATGCTTTGATCTTACACAAACCATACTTTGAGTCATACAAACCATGCTTTCATCCATGCATCCAAGGACAACATCTAGAAGACTTTTCTTCCCCCCCATTTCTGGTCAGATTTCCGCCACCCTCATCCCTCATTTTCATGATTTATTTCATTTTAAAACTTGTAGGAAAATCACCTCAAATCACCATACATGTCATACCTTGTCATAGTTTCATTCAAGCTTGCTTTTCCTATTAAATAACCAAGCAAAATAAATTATTTCCCTCATTTATTTGTGGCTGAAAATATTCCAGCCATGTCTCATTCTAGAAGCCTAAATTCATTTACAATTAAAAGAGAAACTTACTCAAAAAGCCCATGCCTAAACCCATGCTTTGTATCATACACTCCATCCTACAAACCATGCTTTTATGACACCATCAAAGAGATATTTTCTCTTCCTTTCCCTCTCAAACCACATGGCCAGCCCCTCCCCTCACTCCTCCATGGTTTTGTTTTTCTATAAATAGGATGCTTGTTATAGCCTTGTTGCACCTTGAAGCATTTGCTAAGTTTAGAGTTTTAGAGTTGTCTTGCTAGTTCTTCCTTTTTCCCTCAAAGTTTCAAAAGTTTTCTTCCTTTCTTTTCATCTTCATCTTCTTCATCTCTTCATCTCATCATCATCTCTCAACCATCAAACACCACCCCAAAGCCTTGAACCATCATCAAACCTCTCAAACACCACACCTCAAACACAACTTCACCTAAAACACATTTCCTTTCTTTTCCTTCCTCTTTGGCCGAATCATCACCACCATCCTAGGAGGTGTTGCTCATCTCATTTCCATCTTCAAGTCCAAGCTTTTACCTTCATCACAAGGTAGGGATTTGTTTTCAAACTTTGTTTTGCTCAAGAAAGTGTTTTTCTCTAGTTTCCTCTTGGATTCTTTTTGAACTTTCCTTTGTTTTTCCTTTTCTTTTCATTTCGGCCTCTAGGCCTTGTTATGAGCATGATAGCTTGATGATGAGAGTTTCTAGATGATGACATTGTGTTCATCTCAAAGAAACCTCTAAAGCTTGAGTTTTCCTTTTCTTGTAACTCCATCTATATGATATCTAGCTCACATGTTTTTTTTCCACTTAAGAAAATTAATCTAAGGATTTCTAAAAGCCCAAGCCTACCCTTGTCAACCTTAAAGTTGGCCGGCACGTTCTAGAGATTTTTCTCTAGATAGGGGCTTTGGGTATTTAATAAAGAACTTGACGTAGTTTCACTTTCTTTCTCTTTTATATGACTTTCGATTTTTGTGTTGTGATCTTTGAGATATTGTATTGGGTTGTTATCTTGTTAAGGTCTTGAGTGAGCTCTAGTTAATCATAAAATGAACTTTGCATCATGTTTACTTTATGCTTTGCATATCATGTTTACTTTCTTGCTATCACTAAATACCAAGATAATGAATGAACTTGCATTATCATGTTTATATTTCAAGTTCTCACTTAATACCAAGATAATAATGAGTTGCATTCATATTTACTTTGTGCTATCACTTTACTTTCTAATGGAACCTAAAATAAATGCATAAGCATGTTTATTATGTCATCACCTAAATGAACCTAGAGCTCAAAGACTTGCCCATTGTTGTCTCAACAAAGGTCTAACAATATGTATTTTCCTTGGTTCATATTTCGGCCCCAAGAGGTCTTGAAGTTTCTAAGTATTTGAGACTATGTTTCATAATTTTTCCAAGCTTACATGAGTTTAAGGAATGCATAGAACTAAGTTTTATGAATTTTGAACCTCTTGAGATAAAAATAAATTGGTCACTGCCCTCTTAAATATTCTTATGACTTTAGATGTTAAAATTGTTTATAAATGAGTTTTGAAAGTTTAAAAAGAGTTCCAAGAGAAACTAGTATTTTATGTGCTTTAGAAATTATGTTTTATGCCTTTTATGGAGAAGCATATTTTCGGTTCTTCCTTGCTCTTTGCTACCTTTGTATGTGCTGTCTTGATGATGAGAATGTGCCTATGTTTGAGTAAAAATAATGTTAAGACTCATATGTGAAAGATAGGATAAGTTAGGAACTAGAAAAGAATTAATTTGAGAATTCTAGATCCTTTAATTATGTAATTTTCTGGATTCTGTCCAGCAAGATTTAGATTTAATAACCATGGTTTTAAATTAGTTTAAATGTGTAGGAATGACTCATAATTGGTTTACGACTTAATCTTGAAGCCTTAGGAGCAAACTAAACTTAGAAAGGATCATTGTTGTGACTTCTAGGTACCTGTAAAGTTAGGATTTCAAATTCTGCATCCTTGAGGTTTAGAGATGTTCTTGACCATAGTGTGAGGTGAGAAATACTTAGTTATAACCTCATAGGTTCCCAAGAGACTAGGTTTTGATGATCAATAACTTAGAATGTGAGTTAAAGACTTTAAGGGTCTAAACAGTAATTTCTAGAACCCCATAATCACACAAATATAAAGTTGTCTAAATCTGCATAGTGCTGTTTGGATAGGTCCTTGAGCATAAAAATTAGTAAAACTTATTAGTTGTGAACCTATAGGTGTGTGAGAGGTTAAGAATAATACTAGACCAATTAGCCTACAAGTTTAAGACTCAAAAGAACCAAAGCATAACATACTATAGGTTTATAACATAATAAGCTTGGGAGTTTGTATGTATGATTGTCTAAAGTGCGATTATGTGATAATGTATATGCTATAGTTTTATGTATACACTATGAAGAAGTTTCATGTGATGATGTATATGCTATGAAAAAGATTTATGTAATGAATAATGATGTATCTATGAATTAACACTTTATGAGAACTTAAATGTGACACAACACTGAGACGCCTTCTTGGGTGACACCGGTTTAGCCGAGCACCCCAAGAAAACAAATCCATGAGGGTATTGACATAGAGCTTGCCAAAGCAGACAAAACTATGATGCACTAGTTGCTAATAGAGCGTTTCAAAGAGGAAATGACCCTAAGAGAGGTGATCCTTAATTGCCCCCTAGCCTGCACTAGTAAGTCGGGATTATGTATATGTTACGCTTATCATAGGATAAGTAAGAACTAGTGACGACTAGTTAAGGTATGAGCTCATAACCTAGAGATGTTTTAGGGAGGCCCCATGAGATGAAAGTTAAAGTTAACAATGTCACATATACTATACTTCTGCCAATGTTATAATGTTTCTTAGTTATTCTATTGTTTGGATTACCTTTATGATGCATTCATATCATTAGTATATTTTATGCTTAGTTATAAGACGCATTGTAAAATATGACGGACCTTGGATAAATAACACTTTAGAAAACTAACTTAAAAGGAATTTATATGCATGCACACCTTTTAGAAATAAACCCAAGGTTCCTGAGGATGTGACGATGTCACCTAGGTAGGGATAACCTACTGAGAATTCTTTTAGAAAGATTCTCATTCCCTCTCTCTTTTCTTCCGTCATATCTTCAGATGGCGACATTCGTACTCTTCATCGACACCCCAGTATGGGAGCTGCACCATGACTCAGCACTCGGGTCATACCATTTTGAGGGTCGCTGCACAGTTTGAGTGTTCATGTTTATGGGACGACCCTTTGCGCATCCAGTCCCGAGTTACCGTTTTACCCCGACTGTTCCTTACCGTCATAACGGGATTTTTGAGCAAGCTAGATCACGCGGTACGCTACTACCCAGAGTATGTGCCTTGTACCCAATACTCGGAGACGGACCCATTCGAGGACCTGCCATCACACATGTACAGTTGGAGCTCCAGTCCCGCTCCCCCACCGATGAGGGCTGGGAGTGAGGAGACGATGGTCCAGCCGAGGTTGGCTCGTCGGCCATCTATGCGCCCTCGCCGCGATGGACATGCCCCGATGATGCGCTTGACCACTCCTGCCGAGATTCGTTAGTAGATCGACTCGACCCCACAGTACTCGGACCAGCAGGAGTAGACATAGGAGGGGTAGTAGTTAGTGCACACACGCCACATAGTTGAGGACAAACCTTCTTTTGTATATGAGGTTGTCTACTCTAGGTGCACATGGGTATGGGTGTTGTTTCTCTTGTATTTGCTTTTTATGATTTCCTTGTATTGCATTTCAGTTGTATTCCGCTTCCCGATGTATTGAATAGTCCTGCCCTTTGGGTAGGCACAGTATATATATATATATATATATATATCTATGTTTCAGTTGATGTCTCCATGATATGATGTGTTTCCTTATGCTTTGCTTACATGTTTCGCTATGCTTCCTCTTAAAGATTCGTGCGTGGCTCTCACTTTGATTTTAAATTCCAAAAAGAAAAATTTTACCCATATTTCCCCTAAGTAATTTCTAAGTAAAAGATGAGACCAAGAGGTAATGTTCTAAAGATTAACCTAAGTACATACTAGTAGTCTTGGGTTAAGATTTAGGGTGTTACATTATGGTATCAGAGCAGTTCGATTCTCATGGAGCCTGAGGATTGGACTGATTATGCTTTATAAGCATGATACGATAGTTATGTCATGTGTAGTGCTTGATAGAGATATGCTATAGGACTAGAGATGCATGACTTCTGTTGCTTGCAAGTGCCATGGTAACTAGCTCATTTTGCATGGATATTGAGCCTGATCAACTTGATGTTCATTGTTTCATGTGTTTAGGGACCAATGGCACCGCGACGACAGCATAGGACTACGCCTGATGCTGATCAAGACAATGCGACTGCTGCTGCTGTCCGCCGCGTGGCGCAAGCCATGGAACGGATGTTCGACCGAATGGACCAACAAGCGAATGTTGCTCCTGTCCCCCCTCCTCCCCTTGCTGCTAAGACGATGGAACAAGCACGCTTCGGCGAGTTCCGTAAGGCGAACCCGCCGGTGTTCCGAGGGGTAATGGACCCCAACAAGGCTGATGAGTGGATCAAAGACATGGAGAAGATCTACTCTGTCGTTAGCTGCTCAAAGGAGCAGAAGGTCACATTTGCTGCTTTCATGCTGAAGTCCGACGCCGAGTTTTGGTGGAACGGCTCGAAGCTTCTGCTAGAGGCTTCTGGAACTCCCATTGACTGGGAGCTGTTCAAGACTTACTTCTACGAGAAGTATTTCCCAGAGTCCGTGAGGAATGTAAAAGACATTGAGTTCATGCAGTTGACCCAGGGAGGGTCTACTGTTGCCCAGTACACTGCAAAGTTCGAGGAGCTAATCAAGTTCTCTCGGGTGTTTCAAGGGAACCCTGATGAGGTTTGGAAATGCGTTAAGTATGAGGCCGGTCTGAAGGCGGAGATGAACTACGTCATGGCCCACATGGAGATCAGAGACTTCCCAACTCTGGTCAACAAGTGCCGGATCCTTGAAGAGAGAAAGATGCAAATCACGAGGGCAGAGTGAGCTAAGGGGCTCGGACCTCAAGCCCCGAAGTTCAAACCACAGTATCCTTCGAGGAATCACTACAACCCTTACCAGACCAACTAGTTCCGACAACAACAACAATCATCACCGAGAGCTCCCACACACCAACAATCCAAGTAACACCAAAGACCGCCATTTCAACATCAAGGCCCGAGGAATTTCAACAATCAACCCCGTGGACCGGGTGGACCCTGGAACCATAATGGAGGACCAAGTGGAGCCAAGAACAAGGCACCACAAGCCCCTGCTGCTTACCCCGGAGCAACATCTACTGACGTCTGTCCCCAATGCAGGAAGAACCACGGGAATCACCCATGCTTAGCCGGTCAGAATGTGTGCTTCAAGTGTGGCAAGCCTGGCCACTATGCAAAGGACTGTGTCGGATAAGGGACATCGAACCAGAACCCCCGACCACAATACCGAGGAAGAGTCTTTACCCTTAATGCGGAAGACGCCAAAAAGTCCAAAGATCTAATTGAAGGTATGTGCGAAGTAAATGGTAAACCCTTAACTGTACTATATGACTCTGGTGCTACTCATTCTTTTATTTCACTTGCTAGTGTCGAGTCGTTAAATCTAAGAGTCTCTAAACTCCCCTTTGATCTTATTGTTTCTACTCCTACGAATCGCCCTGTTAATACCTGTCGTTGTTGTTTAAACTGTCATCTTGTTGTAGAAAATAGGTTTTTTATCATAGATTTAATTTGTTTACCCTTAAAAGACATAGGCATTATCTTAGGCATGAATTGGCTTCACGCCAACGGTGTGATGTTAGATTGTGGAACCCAAACCGTAGTTTTCCCCTCTCCTCCCGAAAACATCACTCAACCAATTAGGCTGTACCTAGATTCAGTAGAGGTCTTCTGTAGTGGGGAGAAAGCTAAGGGATATGTTCTCCTAGCCGCCTGCGATGTAGACTTTGAGCAGAACCTAGGTGAGATACCTATGGTGAGAGACTATCCCAAGGTATTTCCGGATGAAATACCCAAGTTCCCTCCCGAGAGAGAAGTTGAATTCTCCATAGAATTGGTTCCTGGAATAGGACCAATCTCTATAGCCCCGTATAGGATGTCACCTTTGGAGCTAGCAGAGCTAAAAACCCAGTTGGAGGAGCTGTTGGAAAAGAGTTTTATAAGGCCGAGTGCTTCACCTTAGGGCGCTCCGGTCTTATTTGTGAAAAAGAAAGACGGAAGTATGAGGATGTGTATAGACTATAGGCAGTTAAACCAAGTAACTGTAAAGAACAAGTACCCGTTACCCAGGATTAATGATCTCATGGACCAATTAAAGGGAGCCGTAGTATTTTCTAAGATTGATTTAAGGTCTAGTTACCATCAGATTAGGGTTAGAGATTCGGATATTCCTAAAACCGCCTTTCGAACTTGGTATGGACACTTTGAGTTCAATGTGATGTCGTTTGGTTTGACAAATGCTCCTGCAGTTTTTATGGATTACATGAATAGGATCTTTAGACCCTATTTAGATCAATTCATGGTTGTGTTCATAGATGATATTCTCATCTATTCGAAGACCCACGAGGAGCATGAACGTCATTTGAGGCTGGTTTTAGAGGTGCTAAAGGAGAAGAAGTTGTATGCAAAGCTTTCTAAGTGTGAATTTTGGTTAGAGGAGGTAAAGTTTTTAGGACATGTTGTGTCAAAGGGTGGCATAGCTATCGACCCGAGTAGGATAGAAGCCGTAATGAATTGGGATAGACCAACCTCTGTAACTGAGATTAGAAGCTTTTTGGGTTTAGCTGGATATTACCGTAGGTTTATCAAAGGATTTTCCCAGTTAGCCCTACCCTTAACCAAGCTCACTAGGAAGAATGCCCCGTTTGAATGGAGCCCCGAATGTGAAAAGAGTTTCCTAGAGCTTAAAGAAAAGCTCACCTCAACCCCAGTTTTAGTTTTACCTGACCCAAATGTACCCTTCGAGGTATATTGTGATGCTTCTGGCAAGGGTTTAGGTTGTGTGTTGATGCAAAACAGGCAGGTGGTAGCCTATGCGTCTAGACAACTCAAGCCTCACGAGGTAACCTACCCCACCCATGACCTAGAACTAGCAGCCATCGTATTTGCTCTAAAGATGTGGAGACACCATTTGTATGGTGTAAGGTTTGAAGTTTTCTCTGATCATAAGAGTCTCAAGCATCTCTTTGATCAAAAGGAGTTGAATATGAGGCAAAGAAGATGGATGGAATTCCTCAAGGACTATGATTTTGGCTTAAGTTACCACCCCAGCAAGGCTAATGTAGTAGCCAATGCCTTAAGCTGAAACTCGTTACGTCTGTCAAGTATGATGGTTAATGAAGTTGGGTTAATAGAGCAGTTTAGGGATATGAATCTTGGGATGTCTATAACAGAGAATGGCATCGTAATGAGTCATCTCACGGTGACCAGTGGGTTTAAGCAAAGGATTATGCTTGTCCAAAGAGAAAATGAGGACTTTATGGAGACAATCGAGGCAGTTAAGGCTGGAAAGTTGAAAGGTTTTGTACGAGACCCCGACTGGTTGTGGAGGTTCAAGGGCCGAATCTGTGTGCCACAAGATGGCGACCTCCGAGAGAAGATCTTGGAGGAGGCTCACAAGAGCCATTTTGCCATCCATCCTGGTGCTACCAAGATGTATCAGGACTTGAAGAGGATGTTTTGGTGGCCCGGATTAAAGAAAGATGTGGTCGCCTGGGTGAGTAAGTGTTTGATCTGTCAAAAGGTTAAGATCGAACACCAAAAACCCTCTGGCATGTTGCAACCCCTGTCAATCCCCGAGTGGAAGTGAGAGAGTATATCAATGGATTTCATGACAGGATTGCCAAGGACCCAAGCTGGCCACGATGCCGTATGGGTAATTGTGGATCGACTGACTAAGTCGGCTCACTTTCTACCTATTCGAGTCACATTCGTTGGATAAGTTGGCCCAGCTTTACATCCAAGAAATAGTAAGGTTGCATGGAGTACCATCGACGATAATCTCGGATCGAGATCCGCAGTTTATGTCACGTTTTTGGGGAGCTTTTCAAAAGGCGTTTGGTTCCAAGTTGTGCTTGAGCACTGCTTACCACCCACAAACGGATGGTCAATCCGGGAGGACAATCCAAACCCTGGAAGATATGCTGAGAGCTTGTGTCTTAGACCAGAAAGGAAGTTGGGATAAGTACATGCCTTTGATCGAGTTCGCGTATAACAATAGTTATCATGCGAGCATCGGTATGGCACCGTACGAGGCGTTATATGGAAGGAAGTGCCAATCACCCTACGAGCCCGGAGAACAAAGTGTCTTAGGACCTGATATAGTGAGGAAAACGACGGAGCAGATCAAGAAAATTAAGGATAGAATCTTAACCGCTCAAAGTCAGCAGAAAAGCTACGCGGACAAAAGGCGTAAGCCCTTGGAGTTCCAAGAAGGAGAACATGTATTTCTAAGAATCACCCCCACTATAGGAATAGGAAGAGCCATGAAAGTTAAAAAGTTGAGTCCTCGATTTCTCGGCCCTTTTGAAATTCTTCAGAGAATCGGATCTGTAGCTTATAAAATAGCCTTACCACCCAATCTGTCAAACCTTCATGATGTCTTTCACGTCTCCCAGTTACGTAAATATGAGTCTGACCCTAGCCATGTCCTAGAACCAGAGCATGTACAGTTGAGGGAGGACCTCTATTTCAATGTACCGCCTACGAGAATAGTGGATCACGGAGTCAAGCAGTTAAGGAACAAATCTGTTCCGTTGGTGAAAGTGGCGTGGGGACGAGACAAGTCGGAAGAATACACGTGGGAACTGGAATCAGAGATGAAGTCCAAATATCCAGAGCTTTTCTAAGGTACAAATTTCGAGGGCGAAATTCTTTTTAAGGATGGGAGTAATGTAACGCCCCGATTTTTCTATTAGAGTGAAAATGACCAAAATGCCCCTAAGGTCATTTTCAGCCCGGAATTCGAGGAAAGCCGGTTCGGCAGTACTCGAAGGGCAAACTCAATGTTGGAAGGGGATTAGATAACTTGTGTACCTTCCCGGGATCGAAAATCTCATTTTTCGAGATTTCGGGTCAAAATGACCAAAACGCCTCTGCGGGGTTTTACCCGTTTACAAGTGCCAGATGAACCCGAAACTTCTCCAGATGGTTTTAAAAGGCATTTTATGTATTATATGACCTCAGTTTTAATTTTAGAAGTCTCGGGCAAAATTAGTGCAAAATTACGGTTTTACCCCTAATTTCGTGTTTTTACGCTTAATTGCGTGATTAAGCAAACCTAAGCAATATTAGGCTCTAATCGAAGGTTAATTAATTTCCGTAATTAATCTTGAGTCAAAATAATTTATTAAAGTTGATTAGAACCAAAAAGTGCTTAATTACAACCTAAAATCATATTTTAATTTCAAGACACCTAGTCATAGAATCTTGAATAGTGTTTTCTCTTTCCAATTCCTTAAATCATGGAATTGTGTTACACATTGTTTATTCATAAATGAGTTTAAAATTCTTTAATGATGTATGAGCACTCCTAACCTTGTCATAAAAATTCCTAATACACATGCTTAGTTACCTAAACTTAAGCTTAATTATTCCTAACATTGTACCTAAGCTAACCTACACTTAATCCTATCATTAGAACCCAATTACATGGAAGATAAATCCTCCCCCATGCTGTCTGAATTTTGGTCGAAGCCATGCCCTCCCATGTGCACCTCATGTGTGCATTTTTCTCACTCAAAGAGCCATGCTTTGTTCTTACACAAACCATACTTTGAGTCATACAAACCATCCTTTCATCCATGCATCCAAGGACAACATCTAGAAGACTTCTCTTCCCCTCCATTTTTGGTCAGATTTTCGCCACCCTCATCCCCCATTTTCATGATTTATTTCATTTTAAAACTTGTAGGAAAATCACCTCAAATCACCATACATGTCATACCTTGTCATAGTTTCGTTCAAGCTTGCTTTTCCTATTAAATAACCAAGCAAAATAAATTATTTCCCTCATTTATTTGTGGCTGAAAATGTTCTAGCCATGTCTCATTCTAGAAGCCTAAATTCATTTACAATTAAAAGAGAAACTTACTCAAAAAGCCTATGCCTAAACCCATGCTTTGTATCATACACTCCATCCTACAAACCATGCTTTTATGACACCATCAAAGAGATATTTTCTCTTCCTTTCCCTCTTAAACCACACGGCCAGCCCCCTCCCCTCACTCCTCCATGGTTTTGTTTTTCTATAAATAGGATGCTTGTGATAGCCTTGTTGCACCTTGAAGCATTTGCTAAGTTTAGAGTTTTAGAGGTGTCTTGCTAGTTCTTCCTTTTTCCCTCAAAGTTTCAAAAGTGTTCTTCCTTTCTTTTCATCTTCATCTTCTTCATCTCTTCATCTCATCATCATCTCTCAACCATCAAACACCACCCCAAAGCCTTGAACCATCATCAAACCACTCAAACACCACACCTCAAACACAACTTCACCCAAAACACATTTCCTTTCTTTTCCTTCCTCTTTGGCCGAATCATCACCACCATCCTAGGAGGTGTTGCTCATCTCATTTCCATCTTCAAGTCCAAGCTTTTACCTTCATCACAAGGTAGGGATTTGTTTTCAAACTTTGTTTTGCTCAAGAAAGTGTTTTTCTCTAGTTTCCTCTTGGATTCTTTTTGAACTTTCCTTTGTTTTTCCTTTTCTTTTCATTTCGGCCTCTAGGCCTTGTTATGAGCTTGATAGCTTGATGATGAGAGTTTCTAGATGACGACATTGTGTTCATCTCAAAGAAACCTCTAAAGCTTGAGTTTTCCTTTTCTTGTAACTCCATCTATATGATATCTAGCTCACATGTTTTTTTTCCACTTAAGAAAATTAATCTAAGGATTTCTAAAAGCCCAAGCCTACCCTTGTCAACCTTAAAGTTGGCCGACACGTTCTAGAGATTTTTCTCTAGATAGGGGTTTTGGGTATTTAATAAAGAACTTGACGTAGTTTCACTTTCTTTCTCTTTTATATGACTTTCGGTTTTTGTGTTGTCATCTTTGAGATATTGTATTGGGTTGTTATCTTGTTAAAGTCTTGAGTGAGCTCTAGTTAATCATAAAATGAACCTTGCATCATGTTTACTTTATGCTTTGCATATCATGTTTACTTCCTTGCTATCACTAAATACCAAGATAATGAATGAACTTGCTTTATCATGTTTATATTTCAAGCCATGCATTATCATGTTTATATTTCAAGTTCTCACTTAATACCAATATAATAATGAGTTGCATTCATATTTACTTTGTGCTATCACTTTACTTTCTAATGGAACCTAAAATAAATGCATAAGCATGTTTATTATGTCATCACCTAAATGAACCTAGAGCTCAAAGACTTGCCCATTGTTGTCTCAACAAAGGTCTAACAATATGTATTTTCCTTGGTTCATATTTCGGCCCCAAGAGGTCTTGAAGTTTCTAAGTATTTGAGACTGTGTTTCATAATTTTTCCAAGCTTACATGAGTTTAAGGAATGCATAGAACTAAGTTTTATGAATTTAGGACCTCTTGAGATAAAAATAAATTGGTCACTGCCCTTTAAATATTCTTATGACTTTAGATGTTAAAATTGTTTATAAATGAGTTTTGAAAGTTTAAAAAGAGTTCCAAGAGAAACTAGTATTTTATGTGCTTTAGAAATTATGTTTTATGCCTTTTATGGAGAAGCATATTTTCGGTTCTTCCGTGCTCTTTGCTGCCACTGTATGTGCTGTCTTGATGATGATAATGTGCCTATGTTTGAGTAAAAATAATGTTAAGACTCATGTGAAAGATAGGATAAGTTAGGAACTAGAAAAGAATTAATTTGAGAATTCTAGATCCTTTAATTATGCAATTTTCTGGATTCTGTCCAGCAAGGTTTAGATTTAATAATCATGGTTTTAAATTAGTTTAAATGTGTAGGAATGACTCATAATTGGTTTAGGACTTAATCTTGAAGCCTTAGGAGCAAACTAAACTTAGAAAGGGTCATTGTTGTGACTTCTAGGTACCCGTAAAGTTAGGATTTCAAATTCTGCATCCTTGAGGTTTAGAGATGTTCTTGACCATAGTGTGAGGTGAGAAATACTTAGTTATAACCTCATAGGTTCCCAAGAGACTAGGTTTTGATGGTCAATAACTTAGAATGTGAGTTAAAGACTTTAAGGGTCTAAACCGTAATTTCTAGAACCCTGTAATCACACAAATATAAAGTTGTCTAAATCTGCATAGTGCTGTTTGGATAGGTCCTTGAGCATAAAAATTAGTAAAACTTATTAGTTGTAAACCTATAGGTGTGTGAGAGGTTAAGAATAATACTAGACCAATTAGCCTACAAGTTTAAGACTCAAAAGAACCAAAGCATAACATACTATAGGTTTATAACATAATAAGCTTGGGAGTTTGTATGTATGATTGTCTAAAGTGCGATTATGTGATAATGTATATGCTATAGTTTTATGTATACACTATGAAGAAGTTTCATGTGATGATGTATATGCTATGAAAAATATTTATGTAATGAATAATGATGTATCTATGAATTAACACTTTATGAGAACTTAAATGTGACACAACACTGAGACGCCTTCTTGGGTGACACCGGTTTAGCCGAGCACCCCCAAGAAAACAAATCCGTGAGGGTATTGACATAGAGCTTGCCAAAGCAGACAAAACTACGATGCACTAGTTGCTAGTAGAGCGTTTCAAAGAGGAAATGACCCGAAGAGAGGTGATCCTTAATTGCCCCCTAGCCCGCACTATTAGGTCGGGATTATGTATATGTTACGCTTATCATGGGATAAGTAAGAACTAGTGACGACTGTAACACCCTAAATCTTAACCCAAGACTACTAGTATGTACTTAGGTTAATCTTTAGAATATTACCTCTTTGTCTCGTCTTTTACTTAGAAAATACTTAGCAGAAATATGGGTGAAACTTTTCTTTTTGGAATTTAAAATCAAAGTGAGAGCCACGCACGAATCTTTAAGAGGAAGCATAGCGAAACATATAAGCAAAGCATAAAGAAGCACATCATATCATGGAGACATCAACTGAAACATATATATATACTGTGCCTACCCAAAGGGGCAGGACTATTCAATACATCGGGAAGCGGAATACAACTGAAATGCAATACAAGGAAATCATAAAAAGTAAATACAAGAGAAACAACACCCATACCCATGTGCACCTAGAGTAGACAACCTCATATACAAAAGAAGGTTTGTCCTCAACTATGTGGCGTGTGTGCACTAACTACTACCCCTCCTATGTCTACTCCTGGCCGTCCGAAAGTCGTGGGGTCGAGTCGATCCACTGACGAATCTCGGCGGGAGTGGTCGAGCACATCATCGGGGCATGTCCACCGCGGCGAGGGTGCATAGATGGCCGACGAGCCAACCTCGGCTGGACCACCGTCTCCTCACTCCCAGCCCTTATCGGTGGGGGAGTGGGACTGGAGCTCCAACTGTACATGTGTGATGGCGGGTCCTCGGACGGGTCTGTCTCCGAGTACTGGGTGTGAGGCACATACTCTGGGTAGTCGCGTACCGCTGATGTCTCGGGCTCCATGCGGAGAATCTGCTCATTGCGTGGTCTAGTTCGCTCAAAAATCCCGTTATGACGGTAAGGAGCAGTCGGGGTAAAATGGTAACTTGGGACCTGGTGCTCGAAGGGTCATCTCATAAACATGAACACTCTAACCGTGTAGTGACCTTCAAAATGGTATGACCCGAGTGCCGGGTCATGGTACAGCTCCCATACCGGGGTGTCGATGAAGAGTACGAATGTCGCCATCTGAAGATATGACGGAAGAAAAGAGAGAGGGAATGAGAATCTTTCTAAAAGAATTCTCAGTAGGGTTATCCTTACCTAGGTGACATCATCATATCCTCAGGAACCTTGGGTTTATTTCTAAAAGGTGTGCATGCATATAAATTCCTTTTAAGTTAGTTTTCTAAAGTGTTATTTATCCAAGGTCCGTCATATTTTATAATGCGTCTTTAAGCAGAAAATATACTAATGATATGAATGCATCATAAAAGTAAACCAAACAATAGAACAGCTAAGAAACATTGGGCATAAGTATAGTATATGTGACATTGTTAACTTTAACTTTCATCTCATGGGGCCATCCTAAAACATCTCTAGGTTATGAGCTCATACCTTAACTAGTCGTCACTAGTTCTTACTTATCCTATGATAAGCATAACATAATTCCCGACTTAAAGTGCGGGCTAAGGGGCAAATTAAGGATCACCTCTCTTAGGGTCATTTCCTCTTTAAAACGTTCTACTAGCAACTAGTGCATCGTAGTTTTGTCCGCTTTGACAAGCTCTATGTCAATACCCTCACGGATTTGTTTTCTTGGGGGTGCTCGGCTAAACCGGTGTCACCCAAGAAGGCGTCTCAGTGGTGTGTCACATTTAAGTTCTCATAAAGTGTTAATTTATAGATACATCATTATTCATTACATAATCTTTTTCATAGCATATACATCATCACATGAAACTTTCTTCATATAGTATACATAAAACCATAGCATATACATTATCACATAATCACACCTTAGACAATCATTCATACAAACTCCCAAGCTTATTATGTTATAAACTTATAGTATGTTATGCTTTGGTTCCTTTTAGTCTTAAACTTGTAAACTAATCGTTCTAGTATTATTCTTAACCTCTTACACACCTATAGGTTCACAACTAATAAGTGTTACTAATTTTTTATGCTCAAGGACTTATCCAAACAGCATTATGCAGATTTGGACAGCTTATATTTGTGTGATTACGGGGTTCTAGAAATTACGGTTTAGACCCTTAAAGTCCTTAACTCACATTCTAAGTTATCGATCATCAAAACCTAGTCTCTTGGGAACCTATGAGGTTTATAACTAAGTATTTCTCACCTCACACTATGGTCAAGAACATCTCTAAACCTCAAGGATGCAGAATTTGAAATCCTAACTTTACGGGTACCTAGAAGTCACAACAATGACCCTTTCTAAGTTTAGTTTGCTCCTAAGGCTTCAAGATTAAGTCCTAAACCAAATATGAGTCATTCCTACACATTTAAACTAATTTAAAACCATGATTATTAAATCTAAACCTTGCTGGACAGAATCCAGAAAATTACATAATTAAAGGATCTAGAATTCTCAAATTAATTCTTTTCTAGTTCTTAACTTACCCTATCTTTTACATATGAGTCTTAACATTGTTTTTACTCAAACATAGACACATTATTATTATCAAAACAACACATACAGTGGCAGCAAAGAGCAAGGAAGAACCGAAAATATACTTCTCCATAAAAGGCATAAAACATAATTTCTAAAGCACATAAAATACTAGTTTCTCTTGGAACTCTTTTTAAACTCTCAAAGCTCATTTATAAACAATTTCAACATCTAAAATCATAAGAATATTTAAGAGGGCAGTGACCAATTCATCTTTGTCTCAAGAGGTTCTAAATTCTCAAAACTTGGTTCTATGCATTCCTTAAACTCACTTAAGCTTGGAAAAATTTTAAGACATAGTCTCAAATACTTGGAGACCTCAAGACCTCTTAGGGCCGAAATATGAACCCAAGAAAAACACATATTGTTAGACCTTTGTTGAGACGACAATGGGCAAGTCTTTGAGCTCTAGATTCATTTAGGTGATGACATAAAAATAAACATGCTCATGCACTTATTTTAGGTTCCATTAGAAAGTAAAGTGATAGCACAAAGTAAACATGAATGCAACTTATTATTAGCTATGCTACAAAGTATAGCTTGATGTGAGTTAATTTCCTATCAAATTTTTATGAAATTAGCCTTCTAGAAACTTGTCATGGCTGGAACTTTTCCAGCCACAAATAAATGGGAAAAATGGGTTGTTTTAATTATTTATTCATATGGAAATTCAAGCTTGATTGAAAGTTATGACAAGGTATAGTGTATGTGACTTGAGGTATGGCCTTGGAGTGTTGAAAAATTGAACATGTGATGCACAATGGGGAAGGAAGCTCACGGCCAGGTCTGGTATAGCAAGGAGGAGGTGAGTTTTGACCATTTAATTGTGTGTTAATGGTAGGTTTAGATGTGTATTAGCTTAGGTACAAGGTTAGGAATGATTAAGCTTAAGTTTAGGTAACTAAGAATGTGATTTAGGGAGTTTATGACAAATTTAGGAGTGCTCATACATTATTAGAGAATTTTAAACTCATTTTTGAATAAACAATGTGTAACACAATTCCATGATTTAAGGAATTGGAAAGAGAAAACACTATTCAAGATTCTATGACTAGGTGTCTTGAAATTAAAATATAATTTTAGGTTGTAATTAAGGAAATTAATTAACCTTCGATTAGAGGCTAATATTGCTTAGGTTTGCTTAATCATACGATTAAGCGTAAAAATACGAAACTAGGGGCAAAACCATAATTTTACACTAATTTTGCCCGGGACTTCTAAAATTAAAACTGAGGTCATAGAATTCATAAAAACTCCTTTTAAAACCATCTGGAGAAGTTTCGGGTTCATCCGGCACTTGCAAACGGGTAAAACACCGCAGGGGCGTTTTGGTCATTTTGACCCGAAAACTCGAAAAACGAGATTTTCGATCCCGGGAAGGTACACAGGTTATCTAATCCCCTTCCAACATTGAGTTTGCCCTTCGAGTACTGCCGAACCGGCTTTCCTCGACTGGTCAAAATGGCCTCAGGGGCATTTTGGTCATTTTCACTCTAACAGAAAAATCGGGGCGTTACAACGACTAGTTAAGGTATGAGCTCATAACCTAGAGATGTTTTAGGGCGGCCCCATGAGATGAAAGTTAAAGTTAACAATGTCACATATACTATACTTATGCCAATGTTATAATGTTTCTTAGTTATTCTATTGTTTGGATTAACTTTATGATGCATTCATATCATTAGTATATTTTATGCTTAGTTATAAGATGCATTGTAAAATATGATGGACCTTGGATAAATAACACTTTAGAAAACTAACATAAAAGGAATTTATATGCATGCACACCTTTTAGAAATAAACCCAAGGTTCCTGAGGATGTGACGATGTCACCTAGGTAGGGATAACCCTACTGAGAATTCTTTTAGAAAGATTCTCATTCCTTCTCTCTTTTCTTCCGTCATATCTTCAGATGGCGACATTCGTACTCTTCATTGACACCCCGGTATGGGAGCTGCACCATGACCCCGCACTCGGGTCATACCATTTTGAGGGTCGCTGCATAGTTAGAGTGTTCATGTTTATGGGACAACCCTTCACATCCAAATTCCGGGAAGTTACCGTTTTACCCCGACTGCTCCTTATCGTCATAATGGGATTTTTGAGCGAGTTAGACCATGCGATGAGCAGATTCTTCGCATGGAGCCCGAGACATCAGCGGTACGCGACTACCCAGAGTATGTGCCTCGTACCCAGTACTTGGAAATGGACCCATCCGAGGACCCGCCATCACACATGTACAGTTGGAGCTCCAGTCCCACTCCCCCATCGATGAGGGCTGGGAGTGAGGAGACAGTGGTCCAGCCGAGGTTGGCTCGTCGGCCATCTATGCGCCCTCGCCGCGGTGGACATGCCCCGATGATGCGCTTGACCACTCCCGCCGAGATTCGCTGCTGGATCGACTCGACCCACAAGACTTCGGACCAAAGAGGAGTAGACATAGGAGGGGTAGTAGTTAGTGCACACACGCCACATAGTTGAGGACAAACCTTCTTTTGTATATGAGGTTGTCTACTCTAGGTGCACATGGGTATGGGTGTTGTTTCTATTGTATTTGCTTTTTATGATTTCCTTGTATTGCATTTCAGTTGTATTCCGCTTCCCGATGTATTGAATAATCCTGCCCTTTGGGTAGGCACAGTATATATATATATATATCTATGTTTCAGTTGATGTCTCCATGATATGATGTGTTTCTTTATGCTTTGCTTATATGTTTCGCTATGCTTCCTCTTAAAGATTCGTGCGTGGCTCTCACTTTGATTTTAAATTCCAAAAAGAAAAATTTTATCCATATTTCCGCTAAGTATTTTCTAAGTAAAAGATAAGACCAAGAGGTAATATTCTAAAGATTAACCTAAGTACATACTAGTAGTCTTGGGTTAAGATTTAGGGTGTTACACATTAAGGAGTGAAGTATATCAATACAAGAACAAGAAACCCAAGAAAACGGTCTTCAGAAAGTAACACAGAATGTCAGAAAGTAAAGTGAAGAATGTGAAAATCACACAAACTCTTAAAGTAAAATGTTACTCAATTGAAAATCATCATAATCGAAAATCATTCAACATTAAAAAGCTAAGATTGAAGATTGGAAGACCAAAGTATGATCAAGGAACTAATTACGCATATTAGAAAGCTCACTTAAATGTAAAGCACAAAATGCTACAGGAAATGAAGGGAAATTTGAATTTCAAATTTCAAATCTCAAATCATAGTTGGGTTTGTCATCTCCTTTACCTAATTGGTCAACTATCCTAGCTTCTAGAAGGAGGAGTTCTGAAACCACAATCAGAAAGAAAAAAGAAAGAGGGACATTAAAAACCTTTACAATACAATGGTTTCTACAATCGATGTGACAAGTCTTTCTGTAACATCCTAAAATTATATAAAAATTAATTTGAGCTTTTCTAGTCATAATTTCAAAAATCCGATAGACATAGAAATGATGAGTATGATCCACTAGATCTATAAAAAAATAGTGAATAGTAACTTGCGGGCTCGCGCAGCCGAAACCGTAGAATTAGGGCCCGAAGATGCCTGAAAGTGAGAAACCATAGGATTAAGATTAGAAATGCGTAGGAATAAATATTTTATACATAGAATTAATTTTCGGGTAATAGTTGATTACCCGGGTACACTATTTTACCCGTTCGGTAAAATTTCGATGTGCAATTTCTATCACCGAAAGAAAATCAAATCTTTAGGATAAAGTTATCCTTTATAGCCAAATGTAAGGCTAAGATTTAATCTTGATTTAAGATTTAAATCCTAGCCATTTATCTTGCTTTCTTGTAGAAAAAGTTTAGATTTTATATTAGATAAAGATTAATCAATTAAAGCCACCTAACTTTGTCATTTTTCTCTTGTCATTCTCAGTTATGATCAAAATGAATACAACCTCCATTTCTTTGCTTCCAAACCTCTTTTGTCAAGTTTTAAGCTTCACAAACTATAGCCTAAAGTTGCTAAACACTTAAACTTCCTTCACAAAACTTACTCTACTTATCACTACCTACAAAACTAATCGATTGGAATTTTAATTCCTCACCTTTCTCACTAATGGGTTGCATTTATGCACCCATTTTCCATCCTAACTCTGCATATTTTGCATTTGAATTGTTTTTAATTGATGCTTAATTGGTGACTCTGCACTTTGTCCTCATCTTGCATTGTTAAGTAATTTCATGGTTATTAGCACCATTTTGAGATAAATAATTGGTTTTGAAAATCACTTGTGCTATTAACCTTTTATGTAAGCTTTATTGAGTAACAGGAACTCCCCATTGGGCGCCAAAATAAAGAAAAAGGCTCAGGAGCTTTACTTAGAGAACTTTGGATGCAGACCAGCATTGCTAAGACCGCTATAGCGGTCTCCAGGGAGGAATTTGGCAGCAGTGCATGGACAGGATTGCTATAGCAGTCACAAGTGAAATTGGTTTCAACACTTGTGAGTCTTTGGAAAGCTAGGACCACTATAGCAGTCATCAAAGAATGTAACTTGTCTACAGCGCTGTGAGTAGGAGGCAGGACTCCTATAGCGGTCCGAGACCGCTATAGCAGTCATAAGTGATTTCCATTCCGCGTTCCTATGCGACTTTGTATGTTGTTTTTGGCTTTTGGTATTTGAACTCCATTTCGGAGATCGGGAAAAATATTCAGACTTTTATATTTTTAGTTGAGAAATTCAAACTCTTTCTCTCTCACACTACTCTCTCTCTAGGCTAGGGTTCCTAATCATTGTAGAATTTTGGTATTTTCTAGGTTAGAATTTATCGTTTTTCTTCAACGTTGATCATGAGACTCCCCCTATGGAGGAGTAATTTCTTTATCGTGCAGAGGGATGACTGAAGATTAAGATTGTTCTTGAGACTCCTAATTTTGATTGCAATTCGTGATTGGTTTTTCTCTCCTTTTTATCTTCTCTCATTAATTTCAGTTGTGAAAATTATTGCAATTGCATTTTGTAGGGTTGTTTGATTGTGCATTCGTTTGCGTGTATAATTGGGATTCGATTGGGGTATTGGATCGATTGATTTAATTACATCCAATTGTTAGGGGATTGAAATTAACTCTACTAGGAATTAGGTTACTGTAATTGGTAATCAGACTGTCATTGGTTCATAGTATCACGATCGTGAATTAATAGTTCATATGTTAGTCAAACCCTTAGTAGGAGTGTGATTGTATGACTGCTAAGTAGAATTACGTCATTATTGTGTGATAGCATAAATAATGAAAGTAACCACCACCACGAATTTATTTCTTAAGTCAATGATTGAACAACTGTTAATCTAATGGAATCCTTGTGTAGGTAATTCTTCCCATTATTGTCTCAATTTAATTTTGTTGTTGATTAATTACTAAACCCCCCAAATTTCTTTAATCAATTAGAACATTCCTTGTGAGACGACTTGGATTGCACCCTAACTACATTTTTGGTGTAATTTAGGTACTTTAATAATTTTTAATTTGTTATGGGTAGTGACAACTCGCATCACTCACCTTGATATTTGCATTATTCACTATTAAGGGAGGGTAATAGGTGTTGTTTGGAAGGATTTAGGTGAAAAAAATCATTATTGTAGCATCCTGTGGACCCAAGATCTCTAAAGCTCCAAAGAGTAGGGTTTTTTGTCTTGTTTTGTGATTTTTTGTTCTTGCTGATTTTGGCTTGTCTTTAAGTGATAAAATCTGGTTCTTATGTGATGTTACACCTAGATATTGATGTATTTGCATAGGTGAGTTAATTTGTTGATGTGGAAAAATCATTTTTGTCAAAGAGATGTTGAGTGATACTTGCTGGATTTTCAGTTTTCCTACTGGCAGTTATTCTTCATGAATTTTCTGAGAGAATTATGTGTATTTTCATGAGCTATAAAAATTATATGTTGAAGCTAACATCCTAGGATAGTTCCACAAATTTTCTTGAGCTCTGGTTTTGACTTATACTATGTTCTAAAAATCATGAACCGAAATGATACATGTACTGCTTGAATTGTTAGACTAGAAGCTGTGAATTTTGCTAATTTCGTTACCATAGGAAATGATTGATTTTTTCTTTGTACGTTTTACAGGGAGTTGAAAACATCTTAAGATTGAACCCAGATTTTTATTTTGAATTTATTCAATCATTTTCTAGGGTTAAAAATTGAGAGATTTTGGTTCTGAGCTGAGGTTAAGTGGTCTCTGACCACTAAAATTATAGAATTTTGTTGACATAGCTAGAGAATTTGTTTTGCTCTAAACATTTTATAGGACATTGGGGACACATTGAGGTGTCATGGAGAATTTCTTTGGACATGAAATTGATGGTTTCATATGAGAAATAAGTTTTATTACTTGAGTGAGAAATCATTCAATTTGCTAGAATTAAGCTAAATTCTTGATTTGGAAGTAAAATGTCCTTTAATGCAACTATGATGAATATAAATGCATGCTATATACTTTAAATTTTGGTTTATGAGAAAGGAATGAGAATCACATGCGATTAATTGTTTATATGTGAGTAAAACATGAATTGCTAAAAAGATAAGTGAAAAATGAATGATATATATGTTTGAAGCATTATGAAATTCAAAATTTATGGTAATGCATGCCTGTATATGTGAGCTTAAGGATGATGTATGTGCTAAGTAAGGAATAAAAAGTCCCTTTTTTCTACGTAAAGGGCACGGGAGAGTCCCCTTTAATGTGAAGGGCACGAGAAAGTCCCCTTTAATGACAAGGGCATGAAAGAGTCCCCTTTAATGATAAAGGCATAGAAAAGTCCTCATTAGTATGATAAGGGCATGAAAAAGTCCCCATTAGTATGACAAAGGCATGGAAAGGTCCCCTGTGATGTACTGAGGGCACGTAAAGTTGCGAATGAGCTTCTCTGATGTTAAGTAGAATGATAGGTGTATGTTAAGTGATTGAAAATGTTGAGTAGTATGACAAATATATTGAGTGACTAAGAAATTAAAAGAAACCCACTTCGGAGGAATGATTTGGACTTTAAAATAAACCTTGATATATGTAGTATGCTCACAATTTTACGAATAAACTAAAGTGGCTGGGACGATAACAATGGCATGAGTTTCATTATATGTTTTAGGGATGTCTTACTGAGAATTTTAGAATTCTCACCCTTATTTGTTTGTTTTCGTGTCGTCTCCAGGTTGATTCCAAAGAGTAGTGAAGTCCCTACAAGAAAGACTGAGTTAGAATTTCTGTAGCTCATATATACATGTGTCTGTAAAAATAGTAAAGAACAGATATGTACTAAAGCTCATAGGAGAGCTTCCTTACGTAATTGACTTTATGCTTAATAAATGTTTTGTATCTTTGTTATATACTTTAATTAAATTATGCTTGTTATTACATGAACACATCGAGAATGCTATAGATAAATAAGAAAGGTCCGTTAATTAATAAGTAACAACTCTCGAGTATGATATCATGACTTAAGAATGAGGTTGTACTTAGAGGGATGCTACACTTTCAGCCTACCTTTCTAGATGAACGTTACAAGACACAACAGATGATCTACACGTGTCACTTGTAGATCTGATCAAGGGCAATGGTTATGAAGAAAAACCACTATAAATAGAGATGCTATGCTTGAAAGCTTATCAGAGAGTTAAAGACATATGAGTGGAAACTCTAGAAAAATCTCTCCACACTTCTTGTAATGTTCATCATAATATGTAATCAGTCTCCTTGAAGTGTAAAATCTTCTTTCTATGATTTGTAATGATTTATATACTCTTCTTAGGTAGAGATGTTAGAAAGAAGTCACTCTTGTTTCCTGGGTTTGCTTTATTAAATATTTGTAAGGAAACTTGAGCATATTTTAGTTTAAGTGGTAACCCAAACACATAACCTTTGTAACCTTGAGCTAGTAGTGATTAGAGTAAAACATAGCTTGGAAAGGCTTAGGTAAATGTGATGGCTGTGGCGTTCTACTCATCTCGGTCCAACTTAAAGAGGCCGTACAAGAACTACTCCCAACTTGATGATGAGGGCATTCCAGTCATCATGGTTCAGCTTAGAAAGGTTGGGAAGAACTACTTGCAATGTAGTAGTAGGGGTTGTCTACTAATCACGGTTTAGCTTGGAGAGGCTGGTTCAAGACTACTTAGTTCAACTTACAGAGGCTGGTTCAAGACTACTCAGTTCAGCTTGGAGAGGGTGGTACAGAACTACTCGATTTGTGACAATAGGGTTGTTTACTATTCACTTGAGAGCTTGGGAAGGCTAATATAAAGACTGCCCAGTTTACTTTCTCAAGTTGAGAAATTTATTTGGTTGAATCTCAACATGTGGAGTACTAGATGCAGGCATGTTTGGCTGAACTAGTATAAAACAATTTGTGTTATTTCTTTCTTGCCTGATCTCTTATTTTTTATGTTACACATTTTAATTTCACAACCAATTAAATGCTATTAAACTTACCTCATTACTAAAAGGCTTCAGAGATCTATTTCATAAAACAACTAACCATGCTTCCACTACGCTTCAAGCTTAATGCTTGATAGTATTTTCATTAAATGTTTCAAATTTGAAGAAAGAACAAAAGCACGATTCAACCCCCCTTCTCGTGAACTCTTTTACCTACAAATCTTCCACTAAAACTGATGAACATGTTCACATCCAACAACTCTACTACAATAAGTTGGATTAAGCGAAGGTAGAAGCCAAGATCTCAAGTGCTAATCTTGGTTCTTCCAGTTCAAGTAAGTGGAAGATACTAGTTTCTCTTGGAACCTTTTTAAAACTTTCAAAACTCATTTATAAATATTTTTAACATCTAAAATCATCAAAATATTTATGAGGGCAGAAGCTAGATCAAACTTGTCTCAAGAGGTCCTAAATTCATAAAACTTAGTTCTATGCATTCCTTAAACTCATAAAAGCTTGGAAAAATTATAAAACATAGTTTTCAATACTTAGAGACACCAAGACCCCTTAGGGCCGAAATATGAACCAAAGGAAATAAATATTTTTAGACCTTTGTTTGAGACAACAATGGGCAAGTCTTTGAGCTCTAGGTTCACTTAGGTGATGACATAAAAATAAACATGCTCATGCACTTATTTTAGGTTCCATTAGAAAGTAAAGTGATAGCACAAAGTAAATATGAATGCAACTCATTATTATCTTGGTATTAAGTGAGAACTTGAAATATAAATATGATAATGCATAGCTTGAAATATAAACATGATAATGCAAGGTTCACTTATTATCTTGATATTTAGTGATAGCAAGGAAGTAAACATGATATACAAAGCATAAAGTAAACATGATGCAAGGTTCATTTTATGGTTGACTAGAGCTCATTCAAGACTTTAACAAGATAACAACCCAATACAATATCTCAAGGATCAAAATACCAAAACCGAAAGTCTTACAAAAGAAAAAGAAAGTGAAACTAAGTCAAGTTCTTTATTAAATACCCAAAACCCCTATCTAGAGAAAAATCTCTAGAACGTGCCGGCCAACTTTAAGGTTGACAAGGGTAGACTTGGGCTTTTAGAAATCCTTAGATTAATTTTCTTAAGTTGAAGAACCATGTGAGCGAGATATCATATAGATAAAGTTATAAGAAAAGGAAAACTCAAGCTTTAGAGGTTTCTTTGAGATGAACACAAGGTCATCATCTAGAAACTCTCATCATCAAGCTATCATGCTCATAATCAAGGCCTCATAGCCGAAATGAAAGGAAAACAAAGAACCAAGGAAAAGTTTCAAAAGAAATCCAAGAGAAAGCTAGAGAAACTCATTTTTCAAGAAACAAAGTTTAGAAAAACACTCCTACCTAGAGTGAAGATGAAATCTTTGAACTTTTGAAAAGGAAAATGAGATGATGAGCTCCTCCAAGAGGCAAAATAGCTTCGGCCAAGGGAGGATGAGAAGGTTGGAGTTGTGTTTCAAGTGATGTTGTGTTTGAGGTGTGGTGTTTGAGAGGTTTGATGATGGTTCAAGGCTATGGGGTGGTGTTTCAAGGTTGAGAGATGATGATGAGATGAAGAGAGGATGAAGATGAAGATGAAAAGAAAGGAAGAACTCTCTTGGAACTTTGAGAGAAAAGAAAAGAACTAGCAAGACAACTCTAGAATTCTAAACTTAGCAAATGCTTCCAAGTGCAACTAAACTATCACAAGCATCCTATTTATAGAAAAACAAAGCCATGGGGCTCACCAAGGGGAGATGTGGTCGTGGCTTTTGAGGGGAAAAAGGGAGAGAAAAAAATATCTCTTACACAAGGTCATTCAAGCATGGTTTGAAGTATGGAAGCTATGCTACAAAGTATGGCTTGATGTGAGTTAATTTCCTATCAAATTTTTATGAAATTAGCCTTCTAGAAACTTGTCATGGCTGGAAATTTTCCAGCCACAAATAAATGGGAAAAATGGGTTGTTTTAATTATTTATTCATGTGGTAATTCAAGCTTGATTGAAAGTTATGACAAGGTATAGTGTATGTGACTTGAGGTATGGCCTTGGAGTGTTGAAAAATTGAACATGTGATGCATATGGGATGAGGGGGTGCACGGCCAGGTCTAGTACAACAAAGGGGAGGTGAGGTTTGATCATCTAATTGGGTGTTAATGATAGGTTTAGATGTGTATTAGCTTAGGTACAAGGTTAGGAATAATTAAGCTTAAGTTTAGGTAACTAAGAATGTGTTTTAAGAATTTTATGACAAGATTAGGAGTGCTCATACATCATTAAAGAATTTAAAACTCATTTGTGAATAAACAATGTGTAACACAATTCCATGATTTAAGGAATTGGAAAGAGAAAACACTATTCAAGATTCCATGACTAGGAGTCTTGAAATTAAAATATGATTTTAAGTTGTAATTAAGCACTTTTAGGTTCTAATCAACTTTAATAAATTATTTTGACTCAATATTAATTATGGAAATTAATTAACCTTCGATTAGAGCCTAATATTGCTTAGGTTTGCTTAATCATGTGATTAAGCGTAAAAACACGAAACTAGGGGTAAAACCGTAATTTTGCACTAATTTCGCCCAGGATCTCCGGGATCAAAACTAAAGTCACAGTCTACATAAAAATGCCTTTTAAAATCATCTGGAGAAGTTTCAGGTTCATCCGGCACTTGTAAACGGGTAAAAACACTACAGGGGCGTTTTGGTCATTTTGACCCGAAAACTCGAAAAACGAGATTTTTGATCCCGGGAAGGTAAACAAGCCATCTAATCCCCTTCCAACATTGAGTTTGCCCTTCGAGTACTGCCGGATCGGCTTTCCTTGAATTCCGGGCTGAAAATGACCTTAGGGGCATTTTGGTCATTTTCACTCTAACAGAAAAATCGGGGCGTTACAAAAGGAACCTCTAGAGCTTGAGTTTTTATTTTTTCTAAGTTTCATCTTGATTTACTAACTCAAAATGATTTCTAGCCCAAGAAAACCTTCACTCTTTCTTGTTTTCATTTCGGTTTCCTTGTTTCCTTTCCTCTAGTATTTCGGTTTTATTTCCTTTTCTTTAAGGTCTTGTGTTTCCTTGAAGGTTTATTTATTTTGAGCTTGATGATGATATTTAAGAACCTCATAGTTCCTTTGAGAACTTGGTTCAAGAACTCTAAAACTCTCTTTGTGATGAGATGAGTGTTGGGTTATTATTTTCTAAAGTCTTGTAAGAGCTCTAGATAACCTTAAAATGAACTTTGCATTCATGTTTACTTTTTTGCTTTGTACATCATATTTATTTTCCTTGTCATCACTAAGTACCAAGATAACAAAGGAACTTGTATAATCATGTTTATATTTCAAGCAATGCATTATCATGTTTATATTTCAAGTCCTCACTTAAATACCAAAGATAATAACAAGTTGCATTCATGTTTATTTTATGCTATCACCTTACTTTCTAAAGGAACCTAAAATAAGTGCATGAGCATGTTTATTTTATGTCATCACTTAAGTAAACCTAGAGCTCAAGGACTTGCCCATTGTTGTCTCAAACAAAGGCTTGCAATATGTATTTCCTTAGCTTATGATTTCGGCCCCTAAGAAGATTTATTGTGTACAAGTATTGAAAACTATGTTTTACAATTTTTCTAAGCTTTTATGAGTTCGAGGAATACATAGAACTAATTTTTACGAATTTAGAAGCTCTTGAGACAAACTTTATTTAGCTACTGCCCTCTCAAGTATTTTGATGATTTTAGATGTTAAAAGTGTTTATAAAGGAGTTTTGAAAGTTTGAAAAAGGTTCTAAGAGAAACTAGTATTTTATGTGCCTTAGAAATTATGTTTTATGCCTTTTTATGGGGATGTATGTTTCGGTTATGCCTTGCTATGTTTGGTCACTGTATATGCTGTTTTGATGATGATAATATGATTATGTTTGAGTATAATTAATGTTAAAATTCATATGTGAAAGATTAGAGAAGTTAGTAACTAGAAAAGAATTAATTTGAGAGTTTTAGATCCCTTAATGTTTGATTTTTCTGGATTCTGTCCAGCAAGGTTTAGAAATGGTAATCATGGATTTAAATTAGTTTAAATGTGTAGGAATGACTCATAATTGGTTTAGGACTTGATCTTGGTGCCTTAGAAGCAAACCGAACTTAGAAAGGGTCATTGTTGTGACTCCTAGGTACCCGTAAAGTTAGGATTTTAGATTCTGCAACCTTGAGGTTTAGAGATGTTCTTGACCATAGTGTGAGGCAATGAATACTTAGATATGAGCCTATAGGTACCCGAGAGTTTAAGTTCTGATGATTTATAACTTAGACTATGAGTTAAGGACCTTAAGGGTCAATACATAAGACATTAAGGAATTGTTAATGCTATGATATTTATATAATGCAATAATATGTTGAGATGTTTATGATGCATGAGGGGATGACTGTTTGAGATATGAAGTTTATCATAGCATGAGATTTAAATGAGGAATATGTGGTGTGATTAACTTGTGGCATAAGTTTCAGTTTGAAAGAAATTCAGTTTAACAGCTGTTATGCTGCCGAATTTTCGTCAAACCTTAAAGGGTTAAAGAAATGTTTTGAAGTACCACATGAGTTGAAAACCCTGGGTAACACTGGTTCGGCCAAGCACCCCCAGGGGAGACAAATCTGTGAGGGTATGAGTAGATACAGCCTACCAAAGTGGACAAATTGTTGTGGCTTAATGCCCGCAAAGCATTTCAAAGAGGGTATATCCTAAGAGAGGTGATCCCTGCCCCCTACCCATACTTGCGTAGTCGGGATTATTTTATTATGTTTCACTTATTCAGATAATAAGCAAGAGCTAGTGACGACTAGCTGAGGTTTGAGCTCATAAACTGGTTATTTTAGGGTGGCCTTATTATGCTAAAGTACCATGATTGATGTCACGAAGTTGAGGAAGGATCCACTTGAAAGTTATATGCCCTTTATGCCACTTGTGTGTTTACTTGAAGTTGTGATTCATTGAGTTATTTGATTTCATGTTTAGTATGTTGCATTCATAACATCAAGATGCATGCTAAAAGGAATGAACCTTGGATAATTGGCTTTATAAACCCTAATTAATGAACCTTTATGTATGCACACCTTTTATAAATAAACTCAAGGTTCCTGAGGATGTGAACGATGCAACCCTAGGATAGGGGACTCCTATTGTGATTCTTTAGCAAGAATTCTCACTCCTTTCTCTTTCTTCTTCCGTCACATCTCCAGAGGTCGATGGCGACGTACGTAGTCTTCATTGACATGCCCATATGGGACGTGCACTACGACCCGGACCACCATTCGTATCACTTTGAGGGTCGTTGTGCGGTTCGCATTTTTGTGTACATGGGACGACTTTTCGCCTATCCGGTATCGAGCTACCAGTTCACTCCTACTGCACCTTTTGGTGGTGACGACATGATCTTCAAGCATACCCGCCCGCGCGACGAGCAAAGACGTCATGCTTGTTCATCTGCTTCTGCCGTCCATGACTTTCCGGAGTATGTGCCACGTTCAAGGAGGACTGAGATGGACTTGTCTGAGGATTCGCCTATGCACGTCCCTTCGGAGGGTTCTGCACCATTTCCCCAATACCGTCGTGCGGGGAGTGAGGAGACTGTGATGCAGTCGCATCTAGCGAGGAGGGCCGAGATGCGTCCGCGTTGAGGAGCTCATGCCCAGTCGGCACATGTTCCCTTCCCACTCCACTGGCCGACTCAGGAGGAGATCGAGCAGTTCGTGGGCTACATACCCCCATCGCCCGAGCATCCCCGTCATCAGTAGATTCCGGTGGAAAGCCTTACGAGTACCCGAGCCTTCGTGGAGATCTTCCCTTCGGCAGTACCTTTTGGGAGGGGTTGTAGATTAGTACTCGTAGCTTAGTAGGAGGGTAGCATTTTGGGTTTCATTTCCTATTGTGCCATGTACTTTACACTTTCTAGTTTTTTTGTTGTATTTTATTTCCGATGTATTACAAGCTCTGTCCGTTCTTAGGATATGACTAGCTATGTACTTCAACTATATTATTATTAATGAAATGTTTCTTTTGTTATCATCGTTGTTCTTTGAGTATATGCTTTACCTTATGATTTCTAATGACTGTTACGCATGCTTTATATTTCTGTCATTCGACTAGTTAAATTCGCGGCTCTTACTTTGATTTATGTTTTAAAAAAACAAAATTTACCCGTAATTTCCGCTAAGTATTTTAATAAAATGATGAGACTAAGAAGTAATAACCTAATGTTTAACCTAATATGTTCTAGAGAGTTGGGTTAAAAATTAGGATGTTACATTTATTATCAAGCTTATGAGCTTTGATCATAACCAGGGCTTGATGCTTCCATGTTAGGAAGTTTTCTTCATCAAGCATGATGGAAATTGGATTTGCAAACATCTTTGCCATGAGATTTTAGAGGCCATGGATCTTTCACAACTTTCATATCATGAAGGTATCAGAAACAGATCCAGAGAAAAAGTAAGAAACTCTGTGTGAAAGAAAAGTAAAGAAAACTAGAATTGAGTGGAAATGATTATTGCTTCATTGAATGACTACTGAGAGAATACACTCGAGATATATATATATATATATATATATATATATATATATATATATATTTATTTATTTATTTATTTATTAGAGCATGTGCTACATGTGCACTAACAGATTTTATATGGCACTATTAAAAGAATACAGATTTATATAAGTCTAACAGATTTACATTAGTGCACATGTAGTACAATCGAGTAGCACATGCTCTAGTACACTTGAGTAGATAGAGCATTACTGAGAGAAAACACTCGAGAGTATATGTATAAGTCTATTAAGCATGTGCTACATGTGCATTAACTATTTTAAGATAATGAGAATTGAGCTCTATCTACTCTAACTAACTTGTGATATCTGTCAATTTGAAATTGCCTTTAGGATTAAACTAAAAGTTAAGATTACTAGACAATTTTTGGAAAAACAAAAACAAAAAAAGATGTAATGTCTCTGTATGAAAAAATAACTTGAAAAAATCCATGAAGAAATTAAATTAGACAAATTACATTATATCATTTTTAAGCTTCAATGAACTCATTCTAAGGGTATGTTTGGTTGAGGAGTAAAAATAGGGATAAATTTTCCATGGATGAGGTTCATGTGTAATAGTACATAGAGTCATTCAAGAAAAAGTTATATCTCATTTTCACCGCCTAACCAAAGATACATACCCTAAATAGGAGATGACATTCAAGTAATATTTGGTATAATCGGCATCACAAATTGTATGTGTATTACTTAGCCATTTTCAAAGTTTTGTATTTGTTTTCTTTCAAGCATGATGTACTTTTTGGTTCCTTTCTATTATCCATCAAAATTTTTATCCTATTTTATTACCACCAACCAAACACACATAAGAGTTAGGCCTTATCTAGCTATTAAAAAGAGGAGTAAATAGCCCATGTATTCCCTTAAGAAAATTTTGCAAGACAATCTTGTCCATCAAAACCTAAAACTAAACTTGTCATCCCTTAAGATTTTAATAATAGAACACATCAGTCTATCTGTGTGTGTTTGATCTTTTAAACACTAATAGAATTTCAAAGTGACCCATTAAAAAGATGTTAAATGATGCATATGTCATATGAAGTATAATGAAGTTTAAAATAACTTATTTTAGCTATTAAAATTACACAAAATAAGTCATTTAAATCTCCATTACAAGTCATAAAATGACTCACTTTGTGTAATTTTAAACACAAAAATGAGTGCAATATGTTCTAAGATTATGTCATTTTGCTTGCATCTAACCTTTTAATGGTAGATTACCATTATACTATATTATGTGTGTATTCCACTAACGAAGAACCAATAGAGGGACTAATAAGGGGAATTTATGCCACTTATCTAGCTACCAAACCTTAGCTTTTTGCATGAAATTTATTGTGTTATTGATGTAATTAATAAGGATTTTGATTTACTCCTCATTGTGTGATTTTAATAGAATTATTGGCTTTTGCATTGATTTTGGAATAATTTGTAATTACATCCTGTTGTATTTGACTTGTCCTTTTGAGTATGGGTTTATGCACAGGAGCTTTGGATTAAGTGCAAAATGTCAAGAACAAGGTTGGAAACTATTGGGAAGAATTTGGGAACAAAATAGAAGAGTTCTTGAGCTCATTTGAGCACATTTGAAGAAAATGTTGTAATGGAAAATCCGTATATTTTTTTACAGAGATCGTATTGAGACAAATAAAGATGTTTTAGAAAGCTCAAGAAGTCCTATAAAATGTTCATGTTCAACTCAAAACCCATTTCTAAAAGTATCTTGGTGAAAATAAAGTTGCAGGATTAAAGGTTGCTGATGTTCTGATGATGTCCAACTTGACCTTCAATTAGTACTTTTGCAATATTTGGAGCTACAGATGTTTAATTGAGGTGATTTTGGTGGAGTTAGAAAGCTTATTTAAATGGCTACAATCACTATTTCTAATGCCAAGGACAGATTCGATTCTATTCAGCGCTGCAACGCTCAATAGTAACAAAAAAAAAAGATTTTTATTAGCACAATTCACTATTGAGCGTCCTAGTGCTCGTGCGATGACGCAGAACAGCTCATTTTATTTGTTTTTGGGTCTCACTTTGGTCCATTTGATCTATTTTTAGAGAGCAGTATATATAGAAATGTTACAGGCTTTTACCCTAGCTTTTGACTCACGGTTAGATCTACAATTTAGGTTGCTATTATTCTCTCTCTACATCCTTCTTCTTCTCTCTTCCCTTTCTAAGGGTTGCATTAGTGAAGGTGCTTTGTCTTGGAGATTGTGACAAAGATTATTGCTATTATTTTTTTGTTATTTTATCTTCATTTTTGTAATCCTCCAAGGATGGAGGAGTAGATGTCTTTACTACTGTAAGGGTTTCTGAATGGATTGGGATAATGTTTGAGAACCCTTTTGATATTTAATGCATTGGTTTTCTAAATGTTCTACAGTTTTTATTCCTATAATTATTGTGGTGATTGTTATAATCTTTATTGGGATAACTAAATTGGTAATTGTCATTTAAAGAAACCCTTTCGACATAAATTGATAGATCTATTGGTTTATGTTTAAGGGAAAACATTATGATTAACTTTTTGATTAGCAGTTAGGCTATAGCAATTGGTTCATTAAATTAATATGGTTTCTAAATAAATTGAGATATCGTTTATTAGTTATTTGCATTGATCAAATTCTAGAGGCCAATTGATCACTGTAACGCCCCGATTTTCTGTTAGAGTGAAAATGACTAAAATGTCCCTGAGATCATTTTCAGCCCGGAATTTGAGGAAAGCTAACCCGGCAGTACTCAAAGGGAAAAATAATGTTGGAAGGGGATTAGATGACGTGTATATCTTCCCGGGATCGAAAATCTCATTTTTCGAGTTTTCGGGTCAAAATGACCAAAACGCCCCTGCAGAGTTTTACCCGTTTGCAAGTGCCGGATGAACCCGAAACTTCTCCAGATGTTTTTAAAAGGTGTTTTTATGTATTCTGTGACTTTAGTTTTGGTCCCAGAGGTCCCGGGCAGAATTAGTGCTAAATTACGATTTTGCCCCTAGTTTCGTGTTTTTATGCTTAATCGCGTGATTAAGCAAACCTAAGCAATATTAGGCTCTAATCGAAGGTTAATTAATTTTCATAATTAATCTTGAGTCAAAATAATTTATTAAAGTTGATTGGAAACTAAAAGTGCTTAATTACAACTTGAAATCCTATTTTAAATTCAAGATTCCTAGTCATAGAATCTTGAGTAGTGTTTTCTCTCTCCAATTCCTTAAATAATGGAATTGGGTTTCACATTGTTTATTCCTAAATGAGTTTTAAACTCTCTAATGATGTATGAGCACTCCTAATCTTGTCATAAAATCCCTAAACCTCATTCTTAGTTACCTAAACTTAAGCTTAATTATTCCTAACCTTGTGCCTAAGCTAACCTACACTTAATCCTATCATTAATACCCAATTACATGAGAGATTTTTCTTCCTCTCTCATGCCCTTGGTCTGGCCGAATGCTTTCCCCCTCCATATGCATCACATGTGCAAATTTTTCACATATAAAGAACCATGCTTTGACCTTACATGAACCATACTTTGAGTCATACAAACCATGCTTTCATCCATGCTTCCAAGGACAACATCTAGAAGACTTTTTCCTTCCCCATTTTTTTGGTCTGAAACCGCCAGCCCTCTCCCCCATTTTAATCAATTATTTCATTTCAAATTTGACGGAAAATCACCTCAAATCACCATACCTTATCATACCTTGTCATACTTTCAATCAAGCTTGATTTTCCAAATGAATAACCAATTGAAATAAACCAATTCCTCCATTTATTTGTGGCTGAAAAACTTCCAGCCATGTATAGTTTCTAGAAAGCTTAATTCATTCAAAATTAAAAGAAAAGCTCACTAAAAAACCCATGCTTGAAGCCATGCTTTGTATCATACACTCCATACCTCAAACCATGCTTGTATGACACCTTGAAAGAGATATTTTTCTCTTCCTTGCCTCCAAAACCACACAGCTCCTTCTCCCACTCAATGAGACTTCATTTGTTTTCATTTTCTATAAATACCTTGCCTAGAAACACATGCAAACACTTTAGCTCATTTGCATACTTTTAGATTTCTTAGCTTTCTCAAAGTTCTCTCTTTTTCTCTCTAAGTTTCAAGAGAGTTATCTCTTTTTCTCTCTAAGTTTCAAGAGAGTTCTCTCTTATTCTTGATCTTCATCTTCATCCTCTCTTCATCTGATCATCATCTCTTAACCTTCAAACACCACCCCAAAGCCTTGAACCACCATCAAACCCCTTAAACACCTCATCTCAAACACAACCTCACTTGAAACACAACTCCAACCTCTTCACACCCCCCTTGGCCGAATCACTACCCATACTCAAGGAAGAGTTCTTCATCTTGTTTCCTTTTCAAAGATCAAAGCTTTTAACTTCACTCTAGGTAGGAGTGTTTTTCTAAACCTTGTCTTTCTTGAAAATGAGTTTTTCTAGCTTTCTCTTGGATTTTCTTTTTGAAACTTTCTTGGTTTTTCTTTCCTTGATGTTTTGGCCTCTTGGCCTTGGTGAGCACATGATAGCTCAATGATGAGAGCTCCTAGATGATGACTATGTGTTCATCTCAAAGGAACCTCTAGAGTTTGAGTTTTTATTTTCTCTAAGTTTCATCTTGATTTACTAACTCAAAATGATTTCTAGCTCAAGAACACCTTCACTTTTTCTTGTTTTTCATTTTGGTTTCCTTGCTTCCTTTCCTCTAAATATTTCGATTTTGGTTTCCTTTCCTTTGAGGTTTTGTGTTCTTTGAAAGTTAGTTATTTTGAGCTTGATGATGATGTTTAAGAACCTCATAGTTCCTTTGAGAACTTAGTTCAAGAACTCTAAAGCTCTCTTTGTAATGAGATGAGTGTTGGGTTGTTAATCTCTAAAGTCTTGTAAGAGCTCTAGATAATCTTAAAATGAACTTTGCATCCATGTTTACTTTTATGCTTTGCACATCATATTTACTTTCCTTGCTATCACTAAGTATCAAGATAATGAATGAACTTGCATTATCATATTTATATTTCAAGCTATGCATTATCATGTTTATGTTTCAAGTCCTCACTTAAATACCAAAGATAATAACAAGTTGCATCCATGTTTATTTTATGCTATCACTTCACTTTCTAAAGGAACCTAAAATAAGTGCATGAGTATGTTTATTTTTATGTCATCACTTAAATGAACCTAGAGCTCAAAGACTTACCCATTGTTGTCCCAAACAAAGGCTTGAAAACCTATGTTATTTGTCTCCTTGTTTTCAGCCTCTAAGGGTTTTAGTGGTTACAAGTGTTGAAAACTATATTTCATAATTTTTCTAAGCTTTTATGAGTTTAAGGAATGCATAGAACTAAGTTTTATGAATTTAGGACCTCTTGAGACAAGTTTGATTTAGCTACTGCCCTCATAAATATTTTGATGATTTTAGATATTAAAAATGTTTATAAATGAGTTTTGAAAGTTTTAAAAAGGTTACAAGAGAAACTACTATTTTAGGTGCTTTAGAAATTGTGTTTGATGCCTTTTATGGAGATGTATGTTTCGGTTCTGCCTTGTTATTTTATGGCCACTGTATGTGCCGTTTGATGATGATAATATGATTAAGTTTGAGTATGATGAATGTTAAAACTCATATGTGAAAGATAAGAGAAGTTAGTAACTAGAAAAGAATTAATTTGAGAGTTTTAGATCCCTTGATGTTTGATTTTTCTGGATTCTGTCCAGCAAGGTTTAGGGATAGTAATCATGGATTTAAATTAGTTTAAATGTGTAGGAATGACTCATAATTAGTTTAGGACTTGATCTTGGTGCCTTGGGAGCAAATAGGACTTAGAAAGGGTCATTGTTGTGACTCCTAGGTACCCGTAAAGTTAGGATTTTAGATTTTGCATCCTTGAGGTTTAGAAATATTCTTGATCATAGTATGGGGTGAGCAATACTTAGATATGAGTCTATAGGTACCCGAGAGTTTAAGTTTTGATGATTTATAACTTAGACTGTGAGTAAAAGACCTTAAGGGTCAATACATAATACTTTAAGAAATTGTTAATGCTATGATGTTTATATGATGTAATAATATGTTGAGATGTTTATGATGCATGAGGAAATGATTGTTTGAGATATGAGGTTTATCATAGCATGAGATTTAAATGAGGAATATGTTGTGTGATTAACTTGTGGCATAAGTTTCGGTTTGAAGGAAATTCGGTTTAACAGCTGTTATGCTGCCGAATTTCCATCAAACCTTAAAGGGTTCAAGAAATGTTTAAGAAGTACCATATGAGTTGAAAACCCTGAGTGACATCGATTCGGCCGAGCACCCGTAGGGGAGACAAATTCGTGAGGGTATGAGTAGATTCAGCCTACCAAAGCGGATAAATTGCTATGGCTTAATGCCCGCAAAGCGTTTCAAAGAGGGTATATCCTAAGAGAGGTGATCCCTGCCCCCTACCCGTACTTGCGAGTTAGGATTATTTTATTATGTTTCACTTATTCAGATAATAAGCAAGAGCTAGTGACGACTAGCTGAGGTATGAGCTCATAACCTAGTTATTTTAGGGTGGCCTTATTATGCTAAAGTACCATGATTAATGTCACGAAGTTGAGGAATGATCCACTTGAAAGTTATATGCCCTTTATGCCACTTGTATGTTACTTGAAGTTGTGATTCATTGAGATAATTTGATTGAGGCATCGCCATGCATTCATGTTTTTTAATATGTTGCATTCATAACATCAAGATGCATGCTAAAAGGAATGGACCTTGGATAATTGGTTTTATAAACCCTAATAATGAACCTTTATGTATGCACACCTTTTATAATTAAACCCAAGGTTCCTGAGGATGTGAACGATGTAACCCTAGGATAGGAGACTCCTACTGAGATTATTTAGTAAGAATTCTCACTCCTCTCTCTCCTTTCTCTTTCTTCCATCACATCTTCAAAGAGCGATTGCGACGTTCATGGTCTTCATTGACACACCTACTTGGGAGATTCACTATGACCTGGACCATGGGTCATGTCATTTTGAGGGGCAGTGCACCGTGCGAGTCTTCATGTTCATCAGACGCCCCTTTGTACACCTTGTACAGAGCTACCGTTTTCCCCGATGTCACTCTACGACGATGCGATGGTTTTTGAGTGCACCCAGGCGAGGCGAAGATTCTCATGGACGATATCTTGGTGGTTCGATGCCTCGAGACTTCCAGGACTACGTGCCTCGGTCCCCGAGTTTGGAGGACGACCTATCCGAGGACCCGCCAACACACCTGTATAGCGAGAGTTATGCTCCTACACCCCAGTTCACGCGAGGCGTGAGCGAGGAGACTGTTACACAGCCGAGACTGGCTAGCCGAGCCGAGAGGCGCCCCTATCGAGGAGCTCACACTCAGTCTTCATGTGTTCCCATTCCTACCGCCCTGCGTCCATGGATTGGTTACACTTCACCGTTTCCCGGATTCCAGTGGTTGACGTCGTAGAGGAGGCTTAGTGCACACACCCACATGTAGAGTGAATAAACCTTCTTTTGTTTTTGAGGTTATTCACCATAGGTGCACTCGGGTAGCTATGGTTTACTTCTGCTTTCTTGTTTTATGTTGTATTTTATTTCCACTGTATTACAAGCTCTGCCCGTGCCAATGAGGGTATGACTATTTATGTACTCTAATTATGTTATTAATGAAATGTTTCTTTTGTTATCATGATCGTTGTTCTTTGATTATATGCTTTATTTTATGATTTCTAATGATTGTTATGCGTGTTTTATATTTCTATTGTTCGACTAGTTAAGCTCGCGGCTCTCACTTTGTTTTATGTTTAAAAAAAAAAATTTACCCGTAATTTCCGCTAAGTATTTTAATAAAATTATGAGACTAAGGAGTAATAGCCTAATGTTTAACCTAATGTATTCTAGAGAGTTGGGTTAAGAATTAGGGTGTTACAATCACTAGTAGAATTGTCAGTAATTTATTACTAATAGTCATTAATCAGTTTAATATTTGGTCAATAATAATTAATTAATCTTAGGAATACTTTGCACTAGTGTTTTTTTTTCATTATTGCTATTATCACGTTGCTATTATCTTTTAATTTTAATTATTTTAAATTTCATTCTTCAAAATCTCAATTTTCCGGACTAAGTGTTGAAGCCTCCTTGAGAGACGACCTAGCTTGTGCCTTTTACTGCATTTTTTGTGTAACTTAGCATAAAATAATTTCTAATTTGAGGAGATAGGCAACAGCCTTTGTTCAAATTTTGGCACCGTTGCCGGCGAGGCATTAGAACATAGTTGTTTATTTATTTACTATTTTTATTTTATTTTAGTCCAATTTTTATTTATTTATTTTCCTTTCTTTTATTTTAGTTTTATTTTATTTACTATTTCTAATTTTATTAAAACAATTCTAATTTTATTTATTGTTTCTTAAATTCTGCAAAAAAAAAAAAAAGACTGGTTGTTCCTTTGTATTAGGTGTTTCGTATCTATTAGAAATTTGATACCTCTTGACTCTGAAATGGATAAAACATTGAGAAAATTTAGACAAGCAAAGCATCAACAAGTAGAACCATCTGAGTGTTTTGATCCTCTGTTTAATGTTTCAAGAAATACAGGTGATATGGGAGAACGCCAACATACATTGAGGGAGCTCATTGCTCTTGATTTCACCTAACAACCCTTGGCCATTACATACCGTAGACTAAAGAATGATTGGTATATGGTACATGCTTTGCCCAAGTTCCATGGGCTATCTAGAGAAGATCCCCACCAGCACTTGAAGAAGCTACATATGGTGTGTTCTGGCATGAGACCCAATGGGGTGGAGGTTGATTTCCTTTGAGGGCGCAGCAGAAAATTGGTTCTGCAATCTTCCTGATGGAGTTGTAAATAACTGGACTAAGATGAAAAGGCTTTTCCTGTAAGGGTATTTTCTTGCTTATAGAGTGGCTTATATTAGAAAAAAGATCTCTGGAATCCACCAAATTGATGAGACTCTACATGAATATTGGGAACACTTCAAACTCCTTTGTGCAAGCTGTCCCAATCATCAGATTCCAGAACAACTCCTCTTTCAGTACTTTTATGATGGATTGGTGCCTATTGATAGATGTATGATAGATGTTGCTAGTGGAGGGGCAGTTTTGGATAAGACTTTGGCAGAGGCTCGCTCTTTGATTGAGAATATGGCTGCAAATTTTCAGCAGTTTGGTTCCAAGGCAATCACAACTGCTAGAGGCCTTCATGAAATGAGCCATTCAGAGAATCCAATGTTGACCCAGACTTCACAACAATTGTTTGGCCTTATGCAACAATTGATTGTGAGCCAGGTAACACCTCCAATGGTTCCCAAGATTTATAGTATATGCACTTCAAATGACCATCATATAGATATGTGCCCAGCATTGGAAGATGACTCAACCACTAAGGTGGTAACAACAAACTCCTTCTAGAGCCAACCAAGCCAGTTTTCATTTGGGAACACTTATAACCCAAATTGGAAAAATCACCCTAATCTGAATTAGGGAAATAACTTTCAGGCACAAGGCCAATCTTCACAGTAGAAATACTTGGCACATCATCAGAGGCAATAGGCCCTCCCTGCACCTCCATCTTCAAATCCTACTATGACTTAAATGACGAAGATGATGATGGAGCAAATACAGGAAATAAAAAAATAAAATGCCCAGCTAAGAGAAGAGATGACTCAATTGAAGCAAAATCAGAGTTAGCAGGCCCTAGCTACCCAATCACCTTCTCAGACCGTGCCTAATCTAAGGGGAAATGTTTGTGCAATCACCCTGCAGTATGCGACAAAAATTCCCAAGGTAATCAGGCCTACAGAGGAAGATCAAAAAGAGAAGACTAGGCTCAGAGATGATTCTATTGAGCGCCACAGTACTCGAGTAAGTGCTACAGTGCTAAAACAGCACAACAACGCTAGCCAATGGTAAGCATAACACTAAAGAGCCTTCTGTTGAGCACTGCAACACTCAAGCAACACTACAACACTCTACAGAACCCAAACAAGTTCCAAATATCACTCCCCCACTATCATTCCCACAGAGGATGAAACCTAGGAAAGTCACTACAACAAATTTGGATCCGGACCCACTAGAAACCTTCTAAAAAGTGCAAGTGAATATCCCCTTATTGGAAGCAATCAAGCAAATTCCTAAATATGCAAAATTCTTGAAAGATCTATGCACCAATAGGAGAAAGATCAGGGGTAGTAAGGAGGACATGGTAACTATGGGGGTAAATGCTTTTTCCATTATCAAGCCGAGTAACTTGCCTACCAAGTACAAGGACCCAGGCACATTCTATGTTCCTTGTACCATTGGGAACTTTCACATCACAAAGGCCCTAGTTGGCCTTGGAGCTAGCATTAATGTTATGCCTAAATCTCTCTATCAATCCTTGCACTTTGGAGAGCTCAAGCCAACCGAATTGCAAATTCAACTGGCCAACTGCAACATCACAACACTAGAGGGAGTATTGGAAGATATTCTGGTACAGGTAAGTAATTTAATATTCCTTGTTGATTTCTATGTGGTTTGTAACACCTTAATATTTAACTTCAACACGCCTAGGACGTATTGCAATTAATTATTAGTTATTACTTTTTTGTTTCATTTTTTAGTCAAAATACTTAGTGGAAAATAGGGTAAATTTTTTTTTTTTGAAACATAAAACAAAATCATGAGCTGCGTGCGCTAACGTAAATCGAGCATAAAGTACAAATATAGTAGACAGGTCAAATGCAAATATATACAGAAGCACATCATTCTTCAAACATGAAGCATACATTCATTAATAACGTAATTAATAATACAGTAGGAATGAAGTCACACCCTTATATATTGGGCTAAGCTTTCAGTACATGGAAATAGAAGAAAGTACAGGAAAGCAGTAAAATACATGGAAAGTAGGAAAGTACATGAAATGTCGAAATCAAAGCCAGCTACATCTCCCTCACACTAACCCCACGAGTGCTAAACTAAAGATACCCTAGCAAAAGACACTACATGAAAGGGGATCCTCATGACAGCTCGGGCACTTAAACGGGCTACTCCATCAAGGTCTACTAGCGACACTAATCCTCAGGTGACAGGGGTATATACCTAATGAACTATGCGAGCTCCTCAGGCGTATGCAAGCAGAATGGGGGACGGACATGACCTCCACGACATGGACACATCTTCTAACTTCGAGCTAGGCGGGGCTGAGTCACTGTGTCCTCGCTGCCTCTGCAAACATCCATGGGCACCGTCGAGGCAGAACCCTCCAAGTAGACGTGAGTAGGGGAGTCCTCGGACGGATCGGTCTTCAATGGTCTCGAGCAGGGAACATACTCAGGGTAGTAGCATACTGCCGAGGCGGACGGGCGAGCACGACAAGTCTGCTCATCATGGGGGAGCGTACGCTCGAAGATTAGATCATCACTGTAAGAAGAAGTGGGAGTGAATCTGAAGCTGGACATCGGGTACGCAAAAAGATGTCCCATGTATGCAAAAATACGTACGGCGCATCGACCCTCGAAGTGGTAGGAATAGTGGTCTGGGTCAAAATGCACCTCCCAAACTGGCGTGTCAACAAAAATCACGAACGACGCCATTGGCCTCTGAAGACATAATGGAAAGAAAGAGAGAGAGGGAGTGAGAATCTTCACAAAAGAATCTCAGTAGGGTAACCTCCTATCTAAGTGGCATCGCCAACGTCCTTAGAAACCTTGGGTTTATTGTAAAAAGGTGAACATGCATAAAGTTCATTATTAGGTTTTAAACATAATCATCTAAGGTTCATTCATTTTAACTGAATCTTAATGTCGTGTATGTAGCATAGCAAAGCATGAATGCATGGTAATACATTATGCAAGTAATCAATAGAACACAATGTCCAGAAACATATAAGTGGCGTAAAGTGGCATATAACTTCTTATGTGAAACATTTTCTCTTTTCTTAACTGTGTGACATTAAAATATCATACTTTGCATCATGGGGCCACCCTAAAACATCTCTAGGTTATGAGCTCATACTTAACTAGTCGTCACTTGTTCTTACTTATCCTATGATAAGCGTAATCATAATAATCCCCACTTCTAGAGTACGGGCTAGGGGGCATAAGTATCACCTATAATAACCTTTAATTTAGGGAGTCCATAGGATTATTTCCTTCTTTAAAATGCTCTACTGGTACCTAGTACACAGTGAATTGTCTGCTTTGGCAAGCTCAATGTCAATAACCTCACGAATTTTCCTTCTCCCCACCGGAGCAGGAGAAGTGCATCTCAGTACCCTGTCACATTTAAAATCTCATGAAGTTTCGAAAAATTTCTTAAGTCTTCAAATTTGATGGAAATTCGGTAGCATATCGGCTGTACACCAAATTTTCTCAAATTTGCTTTATGCCACATAAACTTATAGAGAATGTACTTTCTCATTTAATTCCATAATCAGAATAAATCACTAAAGTCATATAAACATATCACCATAGCACATGCATCAACACACCATAACTTGAATTAATAAAATCACCATGTCATTTATTCTGTGGCTTCTCATACCTTTAAACCTTGCGGGTCTTAAGCTTATAATCTAATTAATCTAATATCCATTTTTAACCTTTTATGCACCTAGAGGCTCTCAACTAACAATTCTCGCTAATTCTTATTTTAGGAACAAATCCCACATCATTAGGTAGTTTTGATTCCATAAGATTACGGGGTTCTAGAAACTATGTCTTTGACCCTTTTTAGATTCTGTCTTCCCTAAGGTGCTATGGTCAATTCCTAAACTAATTATGAGGGATTCCTACACATATATACTAATTATAAACCATTTTTACTATGTTTAATCATGCTGGAACAGAATCTAAAATTTTAGTTTCTAAGTGCTCTAGAGATCTCATTTCTAATCCTTTCTAGTTACTTGTTTTTCCTAGCATTCACAAATTAATTCTAACATCGATTAATCATGATCTTTACACATTTAAACATGTTAAAACATCACCAAACAACAGCCAAATCACCAAGACAGAACCGAAACCATACATCACAACATAACCAATAAAATCACATTTTTATCACACACGAGCCATTAGTTTCACTTGGAATCATTTTAGGACTTCTAAAACTCTTTGGAAACCAACTTATTTCTTTAAAATCATCAAAATATAAGTAAGGGCAGTAGCTATTTTAATTTGTTCATGGTTGAGATTTAAAACATAAAAACATGTTTATAACATTCTTTAAGTTCACCTTTGCTTAAGAAAATCCTAAGACATAGGTTATTGGCACTTGTGACTAGATGAAACTTATATTAAGTCCATCACCATCACATGGCTGAAAATATAATTCATAGAATACTTCCATTTTCCAAACTTTACTTGAGATACAAAGGGCAAGTCTTTGAGCTTTAGGATCTTTATGTTATGACATAAACTTAAACATGCAATGCACTTTGTTTTGCTCTTCATTATAGCAAAAGATAAGGTGAGAGCTGGAAGCAAATATGAAGTGCAAGTCCATTATTATCTTTAGAGTTTAGGTGATAACTTGAAATATAAACGTGAGAGTACAGGTTCATTTCTTTATTCTTGAGAATTTAGTGTTGACATGAAAATAAATATGAGTGCAAGTTCTTTTTAGCTTTACTAGAGCTCATACAAGACTTTAAAGGAATAATAACCTCAACCCAACACATATCTTAGCAAGACAAAGTGAGCTTTAGAGTTCTTTGTACCAAGGTTTCAAAGAAACCTTATGGTTTGAACATCATCATCAAGGTCAAGGAATGGATCAAAAGAAAACAATAATCAATGAGGAAAAAGAAAAGTGACCGAAGCCAAAAAGAAAGGAAAAGCACCATATTCTTTATTTTATGTCCAAGAACTTCTATCTAGAGTAAACTTTAGAACGTGTTGGCCAACTGTCACAACATACCCGGAGGGTTATTGCGACGAGGATGACAATCGATTTAAAAATAAATGTGGGAGTCGCCACCAATTTTAATTCTGAAAAAATTGGAAAACCTTTTGATTTGTAAAACTGGTCTTATAAGAGTTTTGAGGTTCGGGAGTCTAATTACGATTAAGGAAGGGTGGAAACTTAATCCCACTGCACCCCTAATACGTCCGTATAAATACGGTTACCTTAGAGTTTATTATGTAAATTAATTATAATTTTAATATATTTATTTTTCCCCAAAATGTAATTATATATTTACAAAAATGAAACTAAAATTAGTAATTATATATCTACAAAAATAAAGATGAAATTGATAATTATATATTTACAAAAATAAAGATAAAATTAATAATTATATATTTATAAAAATAAAGCTAAGATTAATAATTATATATTTATAAAAATAAAGCTAAGATTAGTAGTCATATATTTATAAAAATAAAGCTAAAGTTAAAAATTATATATTTACAGAAATAAAGCTAAACTTAAAACAGAAATTAAGGAACTAATTTTATGAAAAAGAGATTTTGGTTGGATAGTTGTTAGCTATGCCGACGTATCCTCTAGTGCAATGAGGAACTCAAAACCACGTCGTTCTGTAGAAAATATTTGTGGATTGATTGATTTTAATTAAAAGAGAAGAACAAAAAAAATGCATTGATTAATTTAACTTTGAAAAGATTGGCGACTTATTAAAAGAAAAATATGGCTTTGCATAGGATTTCAATTAACACTAAACAATTAATAAAGCTTTATGATTTAATGGTGAATAAAGGAGGCATCCACCTCTCAATCATGACTATTGATCACTGTATTGAAGCATAAAAATTTATTTTTCTTCATTTTTAATAGAATAAAAAGATAAAACTCAAAATCCTATTTTTAAGGCGTCTCAGCTTTAAAATCCCTATCATTAAACAAATAAGGTATAAAATTCTAAATAGAATAAACTAAGACTTTTAACTGAAAATAAAATTATCACAACGTCAACCAACAAATAACTAGAAGACCCAAGTTAATACACTTCAAAGGTAATAACATCCAACCCAAATTAAAAAGATATAAAAAGCCAAACTAAATAAAATAAAGCCCAAAACTATAATTCCCCTAAAGCCCACGAGACCAACTCAAATGGTTTTAACAAAGCACAAAACACATCCTGACAAAAGGTATAGAGGAAACAATAAAAAATTGAATTGTTTTACCTTTACTTAATAAACGTGATATGGAACTAGGAAAGAAACAAAACCGTGAAGCACAAGTGCGCAGACAGCTATGGCCTGATTTGGTCTGACCTTCGCGATGTACTCTAGTGGATTTCACGGCTGACTTCTTGGCGAGGAAGGTGATGGAAGGAACAGTGATGAAGGCTTTAACGGCGGAGTGGGCTGGGCATCATGGGGGAAGCACTGTGATGCGGAGCTGCAGGATGCGATGCTGGCGGTGTGCGAGGCTGGCTGTCGAAGGTGCTGGCGCAGCGGCGTTTCGCAGGTGGGGTGCTGCAACGGCGGTCGCAACTCCTCCTTCTTCCTTTCTTTCTTTTTATTATTTATTGATTAAGGTTTTGAAAATTGTTATGGATCATGTGGCCTGAGTTTATGCTGATGAAGATTGGGTATTTTTTTTATTTTTATTTTTTGGTTGAGTTTGAAAGGTAATTATGATGGTAGGCTAACGGCTGTTGGTAGTGAATAAAGAATGATAGTGATAGTTTGGGTGGTTATCAGGAGTGATGAGTTTCAAAAATGGAGGCTAGGGATGAAGTTGGGGTGATCATGTAATGGCGAGTTTGCAGTGATTGTGAGAATGATGGCGTTGGAGTTAATAGCAAGATGAACTTTTTCTCTTTGTGTCTTTTTAAAATTGGCTTTGTCTGTCTCCTTCTCTCTGGCCTTTTGCTCAATTTAACTCCGGGTCTCTTTGCTAAAAAAAAGTTAGCTCCCCTTTAGTTTTCTCTGTGATCGCTCATTTATACCTTGTAATCCTTGATCTTGACAACTGAGGAATTAATGTTCTGAATCTTAGCTACTGAGATTGTCAGCTTGATCTGACTCAGTCATTAAATGTATTAGTTCCTTTTACTGTTGGAGCTTTGAATAAGATGATCAACATTAAATGTATTGATCTGTAATCAAAGAATTATTGTCCCTTCAGTATTGGAATGTTGAATTTGTCAACTCTGACGTGCTTGAGACATTAAATGCACTGGACCCGTGTGCCTTTTTGCTCTTTTATCTTCTTTTCTTTAATTTGATCAAAATCTGACGCGGAGAGACTTTCAATTAAGTTTTTTAATGGGCTAATACTAACGAGCTAAGAAACTAGAATGGGTTGTTTTTTTTTTTTTACAATTGGGCCAAAAGCAACAAATAAGCTAGAGACCTAAACTAAAAAAAAAAGAAAAGAATTGGGCTAAAAAAAATGAAGAAAACAAAATAAGGAAATGAAATAAAAATGAGAATAAAATGTTCAGACAAAATGTGGTGTTCACAGTTGCCCCTCTTTACTTGTTCTTTATTGAAAATATAAAGGTCATGATGTTTTGCTGTAAAGAACAAGTAAAGATATGAACACACATTTTGTCCAAATGCATGATACATGAGAATGATATTGATGATGACAGGTGTATGATGGGAATGAATGAATACACATTGTGAAAACTTTAACAGATGCTGCCAAAGAATCAATGCACAATGACAACGAATGCATGATGACAATGTGAAACGATGTGTATAGAAGATTTCATGAAGGTGTTGAATGCATGATGGCTATGAAAAGTGAATGACAGAATTGAGAAATGCATAATGACAATGCGGAGAAAATTGTGAATAGATGTTCTATGAATGCACAACGAAACATTAAATGCGTGATGACCAGGTGATATGTTCTAATTGGATGGTGCTAAACGACTAATGCGCATGATAGTGAATGCATGATGATAAATGTACGATTGTGAGTGAATGCATAGTGGTAATGCTAAAAGCTCTAATGGATGTACATAGACAATAAATGACAATGCGAGATGAGGTTAGATGATTTCATGAAGAGGATGAATACATGATGCTGATGCTTTTAATGAGTGATGCCAGATGATCTCATGATGAATGCACATTGTTAATGTTAAGTAGGGAATGAAACCTATATGAACATTAGATGCATGCAAAATCTGATAGAAACTGGAAGAGAATGAGGAATTCAAAAGATTATGAATGTGGAATGTGTGTGATATGTGAAGTACGTGAAAATGAGAAAGTGAATGTGAAGGTAGCAAAAGTGAGTATGAAAGCAATGATAGCCTGTGAAATGTGAAAATTTAAACTCTGTGAAAACAAGTAAATGTGAAAACATATAAATGAGAAAGCTGATAAATGTGAAAGCTGTAAGTGTGAAAGCAGTAAATGTGAAAGCAAGTAAATGTCTGTGAAAGCAAGTAAAGATCTATGAAAGCAATTAAATGTCTGTGAAAGCAATTAAATGTCTATGAAAGCAATTAAATGTCTGTGAAAGCTGTAAATGTCTGTGAAAGCAGTAAATGTCTGTGAAAGCTGTAAAAGTCTGTGAAAGCAATAAAAGTCTGTGAAAGCAAGTAAATGTCTATGAAAGCGAATAAAAGTCTGTGAAAGCTGTAAATGTCTGTGAAAGTAAGTAAAAGTTTGTGAAAGCTGTAAATGTCTGTGAAAGCAAGTAAAAGTCTGTGAAAGCAATAAAACTCTGTGAAAGCAATTAAATATCTGTGAAAGCAGTAAATTTCTGTGAAAGCAATAAAAGTAAAAGCTTGTAAAATCGACAACTTGAAGAATTGTAAAATTTAAAAGACTTGTGAAAATGAATAATGCCAATGATTGATAGTGCAAGATTGATGTGATGATGCTGTGATGTAAAGCTGATGTGATGATATGATGAATGATGCTTAGATGGTGAAGGAGTTATTGTAAAACTTATGTAATGATGGTATGATGAATGACACCAGACTGGTATAACGATAAATGATGATGGAATTGCTGTAAAACTGATGTAAAGATAAAAATTATTCCTCAAAACTAAAATCGCCCCAGTTTGAGACGTCCTCACATTGTCCTTAAGAAAGCTTTTATCTCTCATAATGAGTCATCTACTCAGATGGGTTGTTTCCTAAACCACTTCATTGTAGTTTTCAAACACCTTCATTTGATGACAGTTCAACAACTCCTTATTGCCCTAGTTTTCTTTGTTAGTCCATCTGTTGTTCTGACCTCTCCTTATTGCCCCTGTTTTCTTTTTTACTCCATCTGATCTATTGTTCTGACCTCTATTACCTTTCCTTTGTGAGCCTATCTTAATCCTCAAGCTCCTTATTTGACTTATCAATCATGAGTTTTGTTAGCAGACCAGTCCCTTGGTTGTACTTCAATTATAATATCATGATTATGCATGGTAATAAAAGGAAGTATGAGATAAACATTTTGATAGAAGAGGAAAGATAAATAGAGACATAGAGGAAGAGAAAAATATTTTTATTAGACTTGAAACTGAAGAGTATTTATAGTATTTCAACAACTATCAAGAGATATAGGAGGAATAAAGACATGAAAGGAATAAAGACAAGACTATTAGTGCTGCTTTCATGTGATTAACTCACTTCACTGATTCATTGGCTACACCAGACTTGAAATCTATGATAGCACATGCAATCCTTTATTGCATTTTTAAAAATATGCCATGATCCACTAGCATTCAAATTGCCCCTGTTTCGGTTTCCCCATAGCTCCTTGGTTATTGGTCCGATTTTTCACCATAGCATAAGCCGCCCTTTCAGGTTTTCAACCTAGCACTTAAAAATTGCTCTAACTTTTGCCTAGGTTGCCTTTCCAGGTTTTCAACCTAGCGAGCATTTTCTTTTCTCTTTTTGTTTTTGTGCTCTAATTTTTTTTTGCCTAGGTAGCCTTTCCGGGTTTTCAACCTAGTGAGCATTTTTAATCCTCAGGCAAAGTATTTCTTCACAGCATCTGAGTTGACTGGCTTGGCAAGCGTTTTGCCTTCCATGTCAGTCAAGATTAAAGCTCCTCCAGAAAAAGCATCTTTGACAATGTAAGGCCCTTCATGTGTGGGTGCCCATTTGCCTCTATTATCTTCTTGATTTGACAAAATCTTCTTTAAAACAAGATCCCCTAGTTGTAAAATTCGAGGACGAACATTCTTATTGAATGCTTTAACCATCATTTTCTGGTATAATTGACCGTGGCAAACTGCAGTTAACCATTTTTCTTCAAGCATGTTCAATTGTTCGTATCTCATCTTGACCCACTCAGCTTCATCTAATTCTGCTTCCACCAAGACCCTTAAAGATGGTATTTCTACTTCTATAGGTGTGACTGCCTCCATTCCATACACCAGTGAATACGGAGTTGCCCCTGTTGAGGATCTAACTGAAGCACGGTAGGCATGTAATGCATAAGGCAGCATATCACTCCAATCCTTATACGTGACCACCATTTTCCCCAAGATCTTTTTGACGTTTTTATTTGCTGCTTCCACAGCCCCATTCATTTTTGGTCGATAAGGAGCTGAGTTGCGATGCTTGATCTTGAATTGTTCACACAGTTTTTGGACTTCTGTATTGTTGAAGTTAGTTGCATTATCTGTGATGAGCCTTTCTGGCAACCCATATCTACAAATGATGTTGTTCTTCAGGAACTTCACCACCACTTTCCGAGTTACATTGGCGTAAGATGCAGCCTCCACCCATTTAGTGAAGTAATCGATGGCGACCAGAATAAATCGATGCCCATTAGAAGCTTTAGGACTAATTGGTCCTATGACATCCGTGCCCCACATTGCAAATGGCCAAGGTGATGTCAGAGTATGCAGTAGCACAGAAGGAGAATGGATTCAATCAGCATAGATTTGAATTTGTGGCACTTTCTGATGAAATCTATGCAATCTTTCTCCATAGTGAGCCAATAGTATCCTTGTCTGAGGATTTGCCAGGATAATGTGTGTCCATTAGCATGGGTTCCACAAACACCCTCATGGACTTCTGATATGATGGTGTTAGCTTTCACAGCGTCAACACACCTTAATAAAACTCCATCATAGTTTCTTTTATACAACACATTACCCGAAAGGAAAAAGGACATTGATAGTCGTCTGAGTGTCTTTCTGTCATTCTCATTTGCTGATACTGGATATTCTTTCTCCTTAATGAACCTTTTGATGTCGTAGAACCATGGTCGGCCGTCAGGCTATTCTTCAATGTTAGAACAGTATGCTGGTTCTTTTCTGACAACCACTTGCAAAGGTCGCATTTCTACTTCCAAATCGAGCTTGGTCATTACAGCCAAGGTAGCTAAAGCATCTGCAAATTGATTCTGTTCACGGGATAAGTAATGGAAATTAACATCCTTGAATTTATCTTTTAAGCTCAAGAGATGTTCATAATATGACAACAATCTATGCTCCTTGACTCGCCATTCTCCATTAACCTGAAAGATGATTAGAGCTGAGTCCCCGTAGACTTCTAGATATTCTGTACCAAGGCCTATTGCTGCCTTCAGACCTGTTATGCACACTTCATATTCAGCCGTGTTGTTAGTGCAATCAAATGCTAGTTTGACAGCGATCGGGAACTGTGTTCCATTGGGGGACATTAGTACTGCTCCAACTCCATTCCTGTGAATGTTGACGGCACTATCAAAGTACATTTTCCACATTAGGTCTCCTTCTTCCTTGCTTTCATTATCCTCTTCTACAGCTGCTAGGACTTCTTCATCAGGAAATTTGAACTCTATTGGCTGATATTCTTCTAGTGGATTCTCAGCCAAGTGGTCTGCTATCACGCTTCCTTTTATGGACTTTCTGGTCACATACTTAATGTCAAATTCTGCTAAAGCCACTTGCCATTTGGACATTCTTACGGAAATATGTGGGCTTTCAAAAATGTATTTCATGGGGTCCATTCGTGATATAAGCAGAGTTGTGTAATGGAGCATGTATTATCATAACCTCTTCGTCGTCCACACTAGTGAACAACAAGTCTTTTCAATAGCTAGATACCTAGATTCGCAATCGTTGAACTTCTTGCTCAAGTAGTAAATGGCTTGTTCCTTTCGACTGGACTCATCATGCTGTCCTAACACCGCTCCCATTGACCCGTGCAATACTGTGAGGTAGAGTATCAACGGTCATCCTGGTGTGGGTGGAACCAGGAGAGGTGGATTTGACAAGTAGTTCTTGATTTTGTCAAAGGCTTCTTGACATCTATTGTCCCATCTACTCGGATTATCCTTCCTCAATAGTTTAAATATCGGGTCACAAGTATTGGTTAAATTATAGATCAATCTTGCTATGTAATTCAAACGACCTAAGAAACCTCGAACTTCCTTTTCTATCTTGGGCACTGACATGCCTTGGATGGCTTTAATCTTGTCTGGGTCAACCTCAATACCTTTCTTGCTAATGATGAACCCCAACAACTTTCCAGTCGATGCTCCGAATGTGAATTTTGCTGGATTCAATCGAAGCTTGTAAATCCTCAACCTCTCAAACAATTTTCTAAGCACAGCAACATGACTTTCTCCTTCTCATGACTTTGCTATCATATAATCCATATACACCTCTAGTTCCTTGAGGATCATGTCATGGAAAAGGGTCACCATTGCTCGCTGATATGTTGCTCCAGCATTCTTCAGCCCGAACGGCATCACTCGATAGCAAAATACTCCCCACTGAGTGATGAATGATGTCTTCTCCTTATCTTCTTCTGCCATCAAGATCTGATTGTAGCCTGAATAACCATCCATGAAGGAGAATCGGTGACTTCTTGCTGTGCTATCGACTAGGACATCTATATGGGGAAGGGGAAAATTGTCTTTTGGGCTAGCTTTGTTTAAATCCCGATAGTCCACACACATTCTGACTTTTCCATCTTTCTTTGGCACCGGTACTATATTGGCTATCCATTTTGGATATAGCGGGACCTCTAGAAAGCCTGCGTCAAGTTGCTTCTTGACTTCCTCCTTGATCTTGAGTGACATTTCTGGACTCATCCTCCGTAACTTCTGTTGCTTAGGTTCTATCCCCTCAATTAATGGGATTTTATGAGCCACTATCTCTGGGTCCAAACCAGGCATATCCTTGTAAGACCAGGCAAAAACATTTATGAATTCATGGAACAATGCAATCATCTCTTCTCTTTCTGGGTTGTCGACTTTTTTCACCTCTTTCTTATCCTCATCAGTACCCAGATTCACAATTTTGACAATCTCATCATGTGGATTTATCCCCTTTTCCATTGAATCTATGATTTGGGCAAATTGTTGGCACAACTCAGGATCTTCATCTTGTTCATTTTCATTCAAGTCCATTGTAACACAATAATCAGTTAATGGATTTTCACAATCATTTGCACAAGATAGAGATTCTGAAAGAGATGAGTCCCTGGAATTGAGACGAGACTCGAAATAAATAAGAGGAAAAAATAAATGAAAAGAAAAGAAAAGAGAAGGAAAAAAAATTACGAAAAGAGAATGGAAAAGAAAAAACCCATGCATAATTATTTAATTAAAATTGAAGTGCAACAAAGGTGACTAAAATGTTCATTACTCAAGATACAACAAATCATCTAAGGGCTCAGAATCCCAATTGTTCAATGGCTCGCTGCTTGGGTAGACTAGCAGAGGCATCTCCTTGGTTCCTTCGAGAGTGCTAATGGTTTCAGATGCTTCTATCATTACCACTGCTGCAGGCGTAGGAAATGTGTCCCTGATATGTGGAATTTTCTTCTTGGCAGATTCAACAGATTGGAGCTCTCCTGTAGCTTCATATCCAAGGCCGAACTTCCCAGGATTGTCAGGGAGGAAAATTGGATCCTTGATTCCTTGTAACTGGCTTCCTAGTCCTTTTCCTTCTTTGAATCCGCTCTTTTGCATGATTCGAGCGGCCACTGGAAGTGTGTCACCTTTTTGTTTCTCCGGTTCAGCTATTTCGAGATTCTGAAATAAAACCTCGAGAATGTCTTCAGCACAATCAATATACGGCACCGCCACTAGTTTGGTCACCAACAACTCCTCTTCTCCTTTTACCGTAATGAGCTTTCCACAATCTATGAATTTCACCCTCTGATGAAGAGTAGAAGGAATTGCACCTGCCTCATGAATCCAGGGTCTTCCTAACAGCATTGTATACCCTGGTTCAATATCCATCACCTGAAATCTGGTCAGAAATGTGATTGGCCCAATTTCCAACTAAAGGTCAATGGTACCCGTGATTTCCCACAATGATCCGTCAAATTCCTTGACAATTGTCTCGCTTGGTGCAATTGTGGAAGGATCGATCGGTAGTTGCTGCAGAGTGGAGTAAGGAAGCATGTTGAAAGCTGACCCCCAATCAATCAATATTTTCGCAATGTTGCAACCCTGGCATTTTAGGGTAATGTGGAGCGCCTTCGGGCGTCCCACTGCATGAGCACAAACTTCTTCCTCCTTGAACATGATGGTATTTGTGGTTCTGATTGCACCCACAATCCCTTCAATTTTATCCGGGGTCATATCTTTAGGTACATATGCCTGATCCAATACTCTCTTTATCGCATTGCGATGAGCCTCTGAAGATAAGATCAATGAATAAAGTGAGATCTTTGCCGGTGTTTTCTTCAGTTGATCCACCACATCATACTCACTCTGTTTCATTATTTTTAGAAATTATTCTTCTTCGTCTTCATGGCATTTTCCTTTGCTTTCAGGTATCACTTGAGGGTCTTTTAATAGTTTCCTGGGAGTATAACACCTACCACTCCGAGTGATCCCTCCTATTCCTGTGACATTTGTTATGGATTATGATGCAAATGGTTCTAAGCATACTTCACCATTAGGCTCTTCAATTATTTCTGGTTGATCAAGCTTTGCATGGATTGCGAGATGAGAAGGCAATCTAGACACTTTGAAGACAGGAACTGCCCCTTGTTTAGGGGCTATTTTTCCGGACATCGCAGAATGGGATTCTATGACATTTTCATATTTCCACGGAACTGTGTGATTGCTCTCATAGGAAAATGGCTTAGGTATCTTGAAAACAAGTGCCGGCTTAGGTTTATAAACTTTAAAAATAGGGGGAGCTTGATGGACCATATTGATGCTCTGTTTGATGCCTCTTGGTATCTCAAGCACCCCTAGTTTGACCATTCTTTCAACAAAGAACTTTAGCTTTGGACACTCTTCTATGTGATGTTTCTTTCTGGAACACTCACAAAATAAATCACTTTCATCTACCTTCACTGTTCTTTTTCCTTTCCTTCCTTCGACTTCCATCTCATAGCCCGCTTTCCTCAGGGCTTCCAGGATCTCATTCATTAGGAGTTTAACATTCTCCACTCTTTGATTTGCACGATTCTCATTGCAAATGGAATTTACCTGTCCTCCACTATGATTGGGGAATGGATTGTTCTTTATGTGTGGCCTTGGTTCTTCTTCCAGCTTAATGGCACCGCGATGAATTAAGCGCCATACTGCACTCCTGAAACCATAACAATCTTCAATAGAATGTCCAGGAGAGTTGGAATGGTAATCACATGTTTGATTTGGATTGTACCACCGAGGATATGGCGGCACCAAGGTTTTTCCAGGACGTGGAGCTAGCAGGTTATCTCCACACAAATGCTTGAACAACTCAGCATTGCTCATGTGGAAATCAGGTAATGGTCAATTTTCCATTGGAGGTCTATTATTGGTGTTGAATAGTGGGGTTGTTGTGGAAGAGTTGGTTTTCTGGTGGGTCAGGGGTACTATTTGGTGGGGTCTAGGTGTTATTAGTGTATAAGGTCGTGGTTGGGAGACATGGTTAATCTGGTGCGGTTGATGTGTATATTGTGTTTGGGCTTGAGTTGGGATGATTCTTGGAGGTGGATATTGTTGGTGTGAGTAAGATGGGTAATGGTTTGGCCGAGGAGTGGATTGATAAGGTTGGGGATGGATGTAATTGATAGCATTTTCTTTCTTCTTAAAATGGGAGCCTTTTTTTGATTCACTTGTTTCTCCTGTTGCTAGCTCCACCTTCCCTTCTTGGATATTGGTTTCGATTCTTTCTCCTATCTCGACTAAATCCATGAACTCTTTCACATGAGTCCCAAGCATGTTCTTGAAAAAAGGACCTTCCAAAGTACGGATGAAGTAAGAGCACATTTCTTGCTCTAACATCGGTGGAACAACCCTTCCAGCCATAACCCTCCATCTTTGAGCATATTCCTTGAAAGACTCATTCTCCTTCTTCCTCATTCCCTTCAACTGATCTCTGGTAGGTGCAGCATTCAGATTAAACTTATATTGGTTAGTGAAAGCTTGAGCTAAATCTTCCCAACACCGAATCTATGTTCGATCCATCTGCATATACCACTTCCATGCAGCGCTTTCCAAGCTCTCAGGGAAAAAGCTAATCAGGAAGTTCTCATCCTTGGACCACATTCCCATCTTTGTGCAGTACATCCGTAAATGCACAAGGGGATTAGTGCTTCCATCAAACTTGATGAGCTCGGGCATCTTGAAATCTTTAGGAATAATCACGCTTGGCACTAAACACAGATCGTTGATACTCATTGAACCATATGGGCTAGGTTTACGTAGCATTCGGAGCTGCTCTTGCATGCTTTCTTGTAGTTCCTGTTTGAGTTTCAATCGTTCTGCTTCTTTATCCACATTGTTATGGGAGGCTGCATTGTTGGCATCAAGCAGCGGGTTCCGTTGTTGTCATTCCCATCCGAGTCATATCCTGGTCGCTCAACATTTTCCTCGTTTTCTTTGGCCATATTCACAGTGTCCACAATGAACTTTTTGAATTCTGGTCCGAACATGGATTTCATCATGGCCTTAAGCTCATCAATTTCTTGACTTAGATTCCTTCCTTGGTTATTATCTTCTGTAGCCATGGTCTATTCCTTTTCTTTGGCCTTTTTCTTCTCAACCCTAGATCGAAGTTCGTACGGCTCTCTAGCCGACGCACTACTGTCAGACAAAGCTTTCTTTGAAGGAGCAATGTTTGATGACCTGGCTCACAAAAACAGATGGTTAAGTAAATGAAAAGTAAAACTTAAAAAAATTCTTTGATAGCAAGGAATAAAATCTATATTTGATGGTAACAGACTTGACTCATATCCTGTTCAGAGGACGTTTTTGTCCATAAGACAGGGTATGTGATGGACCGAAGTACAGGGGGCTATTAGTCCACAATATACTTTGTTAGGAGCATACTAGAAATGTAAAGCTTGATCTTCTTTCTTACATTCTACACAGAAGGAAAATTTTCCTATAAGGTAGAAATGTAATTGACAAAATATCCAAAGGAGATTTTATTTCACAATGGATATAGTCTTGCGCATTTATTTGAAGAGAATTGGAGGAAAGTCAAAGGACGAATTCATTTCATTCATTCATTCAAAGGGTACAATTACATCATAGTTGAGTCAAGAATGGACAATTTCTTTCTCTTAAAACCCCTAGCTATACCCCTGCTCATATCCATGAAGTCATTCATTTCCCTAGGTAAATGAAGCTTAAGATTGTGTAGAACTTCCTTCTCTGCCCTTTCAAAATGATAGATAAACTTTGGAATATGATGACCCAATTCCTCAGTTAATCTTGTATGTTTTTCTTTCCACATCTCAGCCTTCATTGCCCAGTCACCAGCTTGTTTCTTCCAGAATCTACCTGCATCTCCTGTATGGAGAAGCCGATTTCGACATTGCATGAAACGGGCCCATTCCTGGTCACATTCATCCTTAGCCTGTGCTAGACTTGCATTTAACTTTTCTATCTTGAGCTCTAATTCTTCTTTTTGCTTTTGCATTTCATCTTCCAATTCTTCTTTCATTTGTTTTTGCTGGCTAAGCTTTGTCTTCAATCCTTTGTTTGCTTTATTCAATTGGCTAATATGCTTCAAAAAACTATTCTTTTCAATAGCCATCATTCGGACCTCCTTTTCAAGATCATGGATCATCTGTCTTTCTCTTTCTTGACTAGGGACATCAGCAAGTTCATCTTTCAATTGCTCAATCAACTTTTCTTTCTTCTCACATTGACTTTGTGTAATAACAACTTCTAGTTCCGCTGCTTGTTTTTGCTGTTCTAGGAGCTTCATCTGTGCTTTCATGACTTCTATCTGTTCAGCCAACTGAGGATCATTCCCTTTTTCAATAGGAAAGCTAGGACCACTTTGATGTACCTTTCTTGCTTATCTCCATGTGACATACTCATTAGTACTAATCACAAGTGATTTTCCTAACTCATTTCTTCCTACCATGTGAACATTTCTCTATGCTTCTTTGACTTCTTGTGATAACATCTTAGTGTGTTCACCTTCCTTATACCATAAATAAAGTCCTCCAAGTTGCTCTTCCTGTGGTTTCTTTTGTGTCCAACAAAGTTGTCTGAGTACTATTGCCGGTGTGTATGATATGCAACCTCTAGGACCCATCAATGGTACATTATGAAATTTTCCACAACTAAGAATGATGTCACTTCTTTCATGTTCATACCATGGACAAACCCATTTAAATGACTGTTCCTTTATACTATCAAATTCCGTTTTCCATTCATGGGCTCCTCTTGGCTTGGTTGGGATACGATGAAAGCTTCTTAGTGGGTTTGAGATATTTCTGATGTGATTCCTTACATACATGTGTGTAATAATCCACACATATAAGAGATGTAGACAACATCGAAGCTTCCCTTTTTGTTTCTGTTGGCAGAAGTTTAAGGTCAAGAATGTTTCAGCTAACACAGCAGGAACTGGATTTCTTCGTTTATTTTCTATAGCAAAGAAAACATCCATAGCAACTTGATCAATTATATATGGAGCAGAAGGAAATAGTACCAGCCCATAGATAGCAAATGCCAATACTCTTGAAAAAGTAGCCCATTCTTTTTTATGCCCCAAGTCTTTTAAACGATCTTCCATGAATGTTTTAGTCACCCCTTTTGAATCTGTGTGCCCTGTTAGCTTCACTCGAGTCATCGGTACCCCTAATAATTCTCCAAATTGCTCTACTATCTTTACATCTGAAGAGGGTTGTTCCAGATGAAAATAAATAGAGGTGCTTTTCTTTATTGGTAATTTTAGCAAGCAGACATACTCTTCAATAGTAGAAGTGATGTCAATGTTTGGCAATTCAAAACATCTCAAGGTGGGACTCCAAAATTGGGCTAAAATATTGAGGACAGAAGTTTCCACTGATATGAGTAATAGATCTAGAATAGATCTATACTTATTTGAGAAAGCTCTTCTATCTTCGTTAGGTAACAATTGACTCAACTGATACAACTTCTCCAGAGAGCTGATATTTCCCATCACATTGAAGTGCTTCTTTAACTTGGATACATTGCTAGTGTGTTGTGCTCCTTCCATCATCTATTGTCAAATATGATGTTATTCCTCTGCCACCAACAGATTTTTTTAAAAGAAAGAAGAAAAATGAATGAGATGCATGTCATGAATAAAAATAAATATGCATGTTGGATGAAGAGAATGCATGTGACATGAATAAGTGCAATTAAAATGTGATTGTTATTTTTCATGTTTGAAAAGTAAATATGCTTGATGAGAAAAAATGCATGTGCCATGCATGATTATAATATGCATAAATTTTATTTTTTTATTTTTATTTTTTGCATGTTATAATGTCTATGTTGAAAGTTGCAAGATATTACAATGCATGATGCATGATAAAAGAGGGGAAAAAAGAAAAAAAATATATATATATGCTCTCTTGTGTCCTAACAGGGTGGTACTTAATGTTTGATGGTTCTATGGTCGACCCTATTTGAGGTTAGCTAACTAAGGTCTCTAGTAGTGCACAGCTTTTGGATAGATCTAGACCCCTAAAGGATTATGGTCCCCAGGTTGCCTTTATCAATAAGATAAAGACCTAGTTCTATGAGTCAAACCACAGAGACATGAAAGTCACAATATGGCAACCCATAGTTCTAGTAACAACCTGAGCGGTGAGTCACCGACTGTCAGGGAAGCATAAGCCTCACAATAACAACGTCAAAACCCCTTCTTGCCCTATGGTTTTCCAAAGGCTCGGGTATAGAGCCCAAATAATGTGTGAGGACAGTGTAGTGAAAGTGTATGTAGGGAGCATACAAACCTTGTAATCCTAAAACAACTTTTTCCTGAAGAAGAAAACAAGCCAGTATATATTCAAGAAACACAATCAACTATCCAAAAGAAATAAATAAAACAAAGTCTTTTACCCTAAGGTTCAAAATATATACAAAAATAAAAGTCTTCTATCCTAATGTTCAAAAAAGAAATATTTATAAGCAAACCAAAATTAAATAAATCAATATTTATAAAATGGAAAATAAAATATTTACAAAAAGTAAAACAAATGTAAATAAACTGATATTTACAAAAAGGAAAATAAAATATTTATAAAGGGAAAACAAATGTAAATAAACCAATATTTGCAAAAAGATTTTGGATTTTTACTAGTAGAATAAATCATCATTTAAAAAATAAATAGCTAAATAAAATAAAATATTCACAAAAGTAAAACAAATATAAGTAAATCAATATTTGCAAAAATTAATAAAAGATTTACAACAATAAAAGAAATATCTCATGAGGGAAAAATAAACATAATAAAGTTGTAATTATTTGCATAATTAACTCTAATGGGCTTGACTCTCTAACTATCCCCAGTGGAGTCACCAAGCTGTCACAACGTACCCGGAGGGTTATTGCGACGAGGATGACAATCGATTTAAAAATAAATGTGGGAGTCGCCACCAATTTTAATTCTGGAAAAGTTGGAAAACCTTTTGATTTGTAAAATTGGTCTTGTAAGAGTTTTGAGGTTCGGGAGTCTGATTACGATTAAGGAAGGGTGGAAACTTAATCCCACTGCACCCCTAATACGTCCGTATAAATACGGTTACCTTAGAGTTTATTATGTAAATTAATTATAATTATAATATATTTATTTTTCCCCAAAATGTAATTATATATTTACAAAAATGAAACTAAAATTAGTAATTATATATCTACAAAAATAAAGATGAAATTGATAATTATATATTTACAAAAATAAAGATAAAATTAATAATTATATATTTATATATTTATAAAAATAAAGCTAAGATTAATAATTATATATTTATAAAAATAAAGCTAAGATTAGTAGTCATATATTTATAAAAATAAAGCTAAAGTTAAAAATTATATATTTACAGAAATAAAGCTAAACTTAAAACAGAAATTAAGGAACTAATTTTATGAAATAGAGATTTTGGTTGGATAGTTGTTAGCTATGCCGACGTATCCTCTAGTGCAATGAGGAACTCAAAACCACGTCGTTCTGTAGAAAATATTTGTGGATTGATTGATTTTAATTAAAAGAGCAGAACAAAAAAAAAATGCATTGATTAATTTAACTTTGAAAAGATTGGCGACTTATTAAAAGAAAAATATGGCTTTGCATAGGATTTCAATTAGCACTAAACAATTAATAAAGCTTTATGATTTAACGGTGAATAAAGAAGGCATCCACCTCTCAATCATGACTATTGATCACTGTATTGAAGCATAAAAATTTATTTTTCTTCATTTTTAATAGAATAAAAAGATAAAACTCAAAATCCTATTTTTAAGGCGTCTCAGCTTTAAAATCCCTATCATTAAACAAATAAGGTCTAAAATTCTAAATAGAATAAACTAAGACTTTTAACTGAAAATAAAATTATCACAACGTCAACCAACAAATAACTAGAAGATCCAAGTTAATACACTTCAAAGGTAATAACATCCAACCCAAATTAAAAAGATATAAAAAGCCAAACTCAATAAAATAAAGCCCAAAACTATAATTCCCCTAAAGCCCATGAGACCAACTCAAATGGTTTTAACAAAGCACAAAACACATCCTGATAAAAGGTATAAAGGAAACAATAAAAAATTGAATTGCTTTACCTTTACTTAATAAACGTGATATGGAACTGGGAAAGAAACAAAACCGTGAAGCATGAGTGCGCAGACAGCTATGGCCTGATTTGGTTTGACCTTCGCAATGTACTCTAGTGGATTTCACGGCTGACTTCTTGGCGAGGAAGGTGATGGAAGGAACAGTGATGAAGGCTTTAACGGCGGAGTGGGCTGGGCATCATGGGGGAAGCACTGTGATGCGGAGATGCAGGATGCGATGCTGGCGGTGTGCGAGGCTGGCTGTCGAAGGTGCTGGCGAAGTGGCGTTTTGCAGGTGGGGTGCTGCAACGGCGGTCGCAACTCCTCCTTCTTACTTTCTTTCTTTTTATTATTTATTGATGAAGGTTTTGAAAATTGTTATGGATCATGTGGCCTGAGTTTATGTTGATGAAGATTGGGTATTTTTTTTATTTTTATTTTTTGGCTGAGTTTGAAAGGTAATTATGATGGTAGGCTAACGGCTGTTGGTAGTGAATAAAGAATGATAGTGATAGTTTGGGTGGTTATCAGGAGTGATGAGTTTCAAAAATGGAGGCTAGGGATGAAGTTGGGGTGATGATGTAATGGCGAGTTTGCAGTGATTGTGAGAATGATGACGTTAGAGTTAATAGCAAGATGAACTTTTTCTCTCTGTGTCTTTTTAAAATTGGCTTTGTCTGTCTCCTTCTCTTTGGCCTTTTGCTCAATTTAACTCCGGGTCTCTTTGCTAAAAAAAAGTTAGCTCCCCTTCAGTTTTCTCTGTGATCGCTCATTTATACCTTGTAATCCTTGATCTTGACAACTGAGGAATTAATGTTCTGAATCTTAGCTACTGAGATTGTCAGCTTGATCTGACTCAGGCATTAAATGTAGTGGTTCCTTTTACTATTGGAGCTTTGAATAAGATGATCAACATTAAATGTATTGATCTGTAATCAAAGAATTATTGTCCCTTCAGTATTGGAATGTTGAATTTGTCAACTCTGACGTGCTTGAGACATTAAATGCACTGGACTCGTGTGCCTTTTTGCTCTTTTTTCTTCTTTTCTTTAATTTGATCAAAATCTGACATGGAGAGACTTTCAATTAAGTTTTTTAATGGGCTAATACTAACATGAGCTAAGAAACTAGAATGGGTTGGTTTTTTTTTTTACAATTGGGCCAAAAGCAGCAAATAAGCTAAAGACCTAAACTAAAAAAAAAAGAAAAGAATTGGGCTAAAAAAAATGAAGAAAACAAAATAAGGAAATGAAATAAAAATGAGAATAAAATGTTCAGACAAAATGTGGTGTTCACACCAACTTTAAGGTTGACAAGGGTAAGCTTTGGGCTTTTTGAAAACCAAGTGATTATTTTCTTAAGATAAAACCATTAGTGAGCTATGTAGCATCTTCATCAAAACTTTATTAAAGCAAAACTCAAGCTCTAGATGTAACACCCTAATATTTAACTCAACACGCCTAGGATGCATTTAAGTTAGTTATTAGTTATTACTTTTTTGTTCCAATCTTAAACTTAAACCTTGAAAATACTTTAGTAAAAATAGGGTAAATTTTTTTTTTCTTTAAATACAAAACGTGAGCCGCACATACTAACTAATTTGTATCAACCATCTTACTCATAAAAGTAGAAGAATAATATCAGGTCACCAATAATTATGAAATACCTCACTCAATCAATATAATAACACCATTATAAATAATGATCGTTCCTCATCGAACATCTAAAACTTACAGGAAACAAAACAGCACACCACTGTCATAGTCAAAGCAAATACATTAATCCAACAGAAATTATCATGCAAATAAAAGCTTAACAAACTAGTATAAGACTTTTCTCCCACGTTTCCTACTCAAAGCGCCTAGAATGGATTCTATGAGTCGGTTCATCACGAGGAGCAAGACATCTCACAAGTAGAACACGAATGGCATCAACTTAAATCACGAACGTCGCCATCTACCTCTGAAGACGAGATGGAAAGAAATAAAGAGGGAGTGAGAATCTTATAAAAGAATCTCAGTAGGGTAATCGCCTCCTAACATGTGTGTCATCATCATCGTCCCCAGGAACCTCGGGTTTCATTATGAAAAATGTGGGCACATATAATATTCATTCATTAAGTTCCAAATACCATTAGCCGAGGCCCGTGTCTTTTAGCATGAATCTTGATGTCATGGATGCATCATACTATTATTATGTATGCATGTCAATGCCATATACATTATAACATAAGAGATTCTATAAATACATCATACGTAAAGAACATAAATTCCTTTAACATAAATTTTCCTTAATATGCTTTTTAGGTGACTTAAATTTCTCAATCTTTTTCCTTGGGGAAACCACCCTATAATTTCTCTCCTCTTGAGAGTTCTAGGTTATGAGCTCATACCTCACTAGTCATCACTAGTATACACTTATCCTCTTGATAAGTTAATTCCTAACTTCCAGAGTTCATAACCATTAATTCCTGGAGTCTAAAGGGTCCTTATTGAATCTCCTCTTATAACCTTTAATTCGGGGAGTTTAGAGGATTACCCCATTGGATCACCTCTCATAATCTTTAATTCGGGGAGTCTAGAGGATCATTTCCATATGTCTTATGTCACCTTTTCATCTTAGTATGTTATTCATAGATGCAAGCACGAATATATAATCATAGCTTATCCTTTAATATATCATGCTTATAGAACTCTTAAATATGCATCTCAATTAATCAATCATACACATAGCATACTACAATTCATCAAGTAATTATTATATAAGTATGCATATATACATTTATATAAGCATGCTATTATCAAATATCTCATGAAAGTGAACATACTTAACAGGATAGATGCCATATATTAATGATCGCCAATTGCATAAAACAAGAATTGAGCATGCATAATCCTTAATTAGTAACAAAGCACAAATATCATGAGTCATATAAACTTTGACTAAAACACATGAATATGACTTCCATAATATATCGATTTATGCTAACCTCCTCAAGTTATCAATATTTACACTTAAGCCCAAAAGAGGGTCTAAACTGCAATTTCTCAAAGATTGCGGTCAAAACATAATTTTTTTTCTTTTTAACATATTTCCTCAAACCAATGATCCCAAAAATTTCTCTATACTTTTAAGAGACCCATAACAACTAGAATTCATTTAAGTTCATCATAAAAACCATCTATGGACATAGACTAAATTTTGCCACACTTTAGGGGTCAAAGTGCAAAATCACTAATTTTTTTCACCCTTAATAATTTCCGAAACTTCTAAAACTTTTTATAAGCATTGTAAATGGTATTTTAAATACATAGACACATTTAACATCATTATTAACTCGAATTAAAGTAATTTGGCATAATTAATAATTCAAAACATAACTTTCTATATTTTGCAAAACGGCCCAAACTAACACTTGTAATTATTCTTTTATACATCTAAGACACAAAAAATAATTTTTACAACAATTATTAATGATTATTATGCCTATGAACAGTACCCTACAGTGATGAACAGTGCCTAAACAGTAATGAATAGTACTAGAAAATTATTTTTCTAAAGCTTTCTAAAATTACAATTTTTGATTCATTCTAAATACTAGTTTTCCTTGTTACTTGATTTGAGACTTAGGAAACACTTAAAATAGTTTTTACCACTTAGCATGACCAAATATTAATACCAAACAGAGAGTAAATCACAAGGTTAAATAATAAATCTTTTTGCTCATAAAAATGCTATTTATACTATCTTTTAAGTTTCAAGACTTGTAAAACTTCTAAAGTACAACTCACAAAAATTCCAACAACACAAGATTGAGCTATAAAATGAAATAAAAGTTATCTTAACCTCTCCATCATATCATGGCCGAAAATATATATCCATGGGGGTGGCCATGGGTTGAAATTTTTATTTAAGATCCAAGAACAAGTTTATGAGCTTTAAGATCTTAAGTGATGACCAAAAGTAAACATGCTATGCAACCTCATTTTTAATCTTTAACATTATAAGGTGATAACTTGAAAATATAAATATGAGTGCAAGGCTTGAAATATAAACATGAGATGCAAATTCATTATTAAATCTTTAAACTTTAGTGATGACTTGAAATAAATATGATATGCAAGACTTGAAAATTAAATATGACAATGCAAATCCACTTCATTAATCTTCTAGATTTAAGGTGATGACTTAAAAATAAATATGATATGCAAGACATTGAAACATAAACATGAGATGCAAGAGCTTGAAATTTAAACATGAGTGCAAGTCCATTTTATATCTTGTTTACTTAAAGCTCAAAAACTTCACAAGATTAAATTCTTGTCCCTAATAGATCTTAAACATTAGTAAGCATTAGAGTCCTTTATTACCAAGGTTCCAAGAACCTTATTTCTTAAATTTATTATCAAGCCATGGTCATCATAAAAATTCAAAGAATTAAAGAAGAAGAACATGAGAAAGAATATGAAATAAAGTCCCTACCAAGTTATTTCTTGATTATTAAAGAAAGCTTGATCTTCTATGATCAACCAAGAACCAAAAATATGGTCCTAATGCTTATGATATTCCGGCCAAGAAGGTTGGAGTGGAGGATGGATTTTCTTGTGTTCTAGTGCTTGGAAATGGAAAGTTTAAGTGTTTAGGAGTTTGTTTATGATTGAAATATGTATGCTTGAGGTTTAGAGCTTGGTTAAAGGTTGGAAATGAAGTCTCTTAAGTGAGAATGAGGAAGAAAAAGAAAGCTTGAAGTCTTGAGAGAATTAGAGAACTTTGAGCACACTTTGAGTAAGAAAACTATCAAGTAAGAAAATGCTAAGGCCAAGAGTGTTTGTGTGAACATTTTAGCAATGAAAGAGCATGTATTTATAGCCTCATGGAGCTTGTTTGGCCGTGACATATGGGCTAGAAAATGGAGGGTTTATTTCATTTTTTTTTGTTAAAGAAAACTTTAGAAAAAGAAAGCATATGGTATTGTAATGATTTTGCACATGTATAATGGATGGAAATGCTAAAATATGATGCATGTGGGAGACATCTTGGCTGCTCATATCATGGCTGAAATGGGTGGGTTTTCTTTTGATTAAACATAACAAAAAACAATGCAAAAGAAAGCTTAAGGTGTGGTGTCTTTGTTGTATATGTTTTTATGTTAGAAAAGCAATAAAATATGGTGCACATGGAGCATTATGGCCGTGGTTTCTGGTCCATTATGATCATATTTGGTGTTCTTTTACATGTATTAGATGTGTAATTACTTAGGTAAAAGATTTGGAATTGATAGATTAGTAAAAATGGTAAAAGGTTAAGTGTTTAGAACAAATTAAAATGAAGTAAAAGAATGATTATACACTAGTAAATGAAGTTAGTTTCAAATGAGTTAAAAATCAATTTGTAACATAAGTTCTATACTAAATTTTACCTAAACCGTAATTTTTAACTTTGATTTTAGCATCACTAATTTTTATGAGCTCTAGAAATCACGAAAGGAAATTAACTCTCCTAAAACTTTCTTAAACTCTAATCATCCTAGGTAATTATTTTTTAACCTCAAGTAATTATTTTTAACCTTAAGTAATTAATTTTTAACTCAAGGTTAGTGAATGAAATCAATTCTGAGTTCAATTAGAGCTTTAACATTTCCTTAATTACATAAGTGAACTTATTTAGCACAACTAGGGGTAAAAAGGTAATTTCACATAAAAATTTTCTAGAATTACCTTAACATTTCTAGATATCAAGTCATATTTGAAATAAACAATTTTGAACTTCTCGGGTGATAACTGGGTTCAAGGATTGCTTAATTTCACACTAAATTACCGCAGGGGTAATTTGGTAATTTCTGTCTGATAAAATCCGGAACTTGTGATTTTAACCGTGACATCAACATAACACAAATAATCCCCTTCAAACATAAAATTAACCCCTTGAGGATAATCGGAATTGGTTATCTTTGATTTTCGGGGCAAAATGACCTTAGGGGCATTTTGGTCATTTGCAGACAGAAAAATTAAGATTTGTGATTTTTCGCACAGATTGCTATTCAAGCCTCATATAATGTTGTTCTAATGTTAAAATTCCTTATTAAAGATTTCTCATCCTCAAATCTCGTGTAAAATTTACCTAGGGGCATTTTGGTAATCTTACACAACATGAAAATCGGGGTGTTACACTAGAGGTCTTATTGTGATGAACTCATGGTTATCATCTAGAAACACTCATCATCAAGCCATCATGGGAAGTAAAATAGGCCTTGAAGGCCAAAATGAGAAAGAAAGAAAAAGGAGAGAATCGAAAAGGAAAAACATGAAAAATTCATCAAAACATTACTCTAATCCAAGAGCAAAGCATATTAAACAAGAGAATGATTTTTAGAACAACTCCTTACCAAGTGGTGAAGGTAAAAACTTGGTTCTTGAAGTGAAGATGAGAAGAAAATTTTCTTCCAAAGTGAGGAAGAGGTTCGGCCAAGTGAGTGAAGGAAAGGAAGTGAGGTGTTTTCTTTTGAGCTTTGTGTTTAGGAGTTAGTGTATGGTTGAGAGGTGATGAGGTGAGGTTGAGGTGTGATGGTTCTTTGTGAGCAAGAGGAAGAAGAAGAAGATGAAGAGAACTCTTTGAACTTGAAAGGAAATGAGAGAATTGCAATAATGCTCTTGGAAACTTACACTTAGCGAATGATCCAAAGTGTAACCGAGTTCATCCAAGCATGGTATTTATAGGAAAACAAAACAAATGGTGGATGAATGGAGGGAAGGAGGCAGCAGACTTCATTAAAAAAAATGGAGGAAAATATATCCTAAATGTGGTTATTCAAAGGCATGGTTGAAAGTATGGCTAGGTATGGTTTGAAGCATGGTAAAGTATGGTCTCAAGTATGGTCCAAGGCATGGCTCAGAGCATGGCCTTTGTGTGCAAAGCAATTCAACATGTGGAGAATATGGTGGAGGAGGTTCGGCTATGTGTAGCCCATGGGAGAGGAGGTTTGTTCTTCTGATTGTGGTTTAATGACGTGTTTAGGTGTTTATTTGATTAAGCTTTTAGTTAGGAGTTTTGTAAATAAGTGTTTAGGTGAGATAATGGGTAATTAAGAATGGTGAGACATAATTAGGAGTGGTCTTGGTTCATTAGCAAAATCAAAACTCATTTTATGATATGATTATGCACAAATATAATTCCTTAATTTAAGGAATTGGAGAGAAAAAACACTATTCAAGATTCGATGACATGAAATCTTGATTTTTAGAAAAGATTAAGGTGTATCTAAGCAATCTTAGGTTCTAATTAACCTTAATAAATTATTTTGACTCTAGATTAATTATCAAAATTAATTAACCTTCGAATAGAGTCTAATATTGCTTAGGTTTCCTTAATTACGCCGTTAGGCCCGAAATACACTATTTTAGGGGCAAAATGGTAATTTTGCACAAATACTACCCGGGACCACTCAAATCAAAACAAATATCATCAAGCACATATAATTAACATTCCGAACCCTTAGGAGAGGCTCCAGGCTCAAATGGCACTAATACCCACATAAAATGCTATAGGGGTATTTTAGTCATTTTGAGCTGAAAATTCAGAAAATGAGATTTTCATCTTTGCTATCCATCACAACATATATATAATCCCCCTTCAAACATTGAGTTGACCCTCCGGGGACGGCCAGGTCGGCCATCCTCAAATTTTCAAGTAAAAATGACCTCAGGGGCATTTCAGTCATTTGTGCTTAAACAGAAAAATCGAAGCGCTACATGCTTGAGATAGAGAATGACACCAATGCCAACCAGCATACATTGATCTTGGGTAGACCCATTTTGAAAACTGTTAGAACTATGATTGATGTTCATGCTGGCACATTATCCATGCTGGCACATTATCCATGGAGGGTAGGGACATGAAACTCCAATTTAACTTATTTGATGCTATGAAACATCCCCATGAGGAACACCCTGTGTTTGGCATTAATGTTATTGATTCTTTAGTTGATTGCAAGAATCTAGATCCCCCTTTCTCTACTTTTTCTTCTTCTATGGGATATGATATACCTGTTGTTTTAGAATGCCCCAAGTTTTTAGATACAGGTACACCACATAGGTAGCAATCATCAATTTGCCAGGTGCTCCAGGACCAGACCAAGTTAGGAAGGATGCCTTGTGAGGGGCAAAGAATTTTGTTGTGTGGGCAAGATTGATGACTAGAAAGTCAATATCTAGATGGAAATGACCATTCTTGGTCACTTGTGTGCATCTTGGGGGTGCCATTGAGTTAGAGAATCCTAGGACCAAGATCTGGTGTGATATTGATGGGCACCGATTGAGGCACCTACATGAAGTCCCAAAGGATTTGGAGGCTCAGATGGCATATTTGTGGGTTAAAACTGCCTACCCTCCATGAGGGTCCTTACCATCCAACTTAGGGATGTTAAAGCAAAATACTGGGTGGGAGACAACCCTTCGTTAGGTTTTTCTTTACTGTTCTATTTAAGTTTTTTGTATTTTATTTATTTTAATTTTAGTTTTGAGTCTTGCATCATATTTATTTTTGTTTGTATTCTACACCATTCCTTTGGAACCTTAGAAATCATATGCATAGGCTCACACCACTTGCACTACATTGACTTGCTTGGTGTAACACCCTAATATATAACCTAACACGCCTAGGACGCATTTGAGTTAAAGACTAGTTATTACTCTTTTGTTCCAATTACATGACATTACTTTTCTAAAATACTTAGCAAAATAAGGGTAAATTTTTTTTTGAATATAAGAAAAACAAAGAATAAGCCTTGTGTATCTAAGCAAGCTACAATGTTCATTTCCCACACAGAATAACATAGCACCATAAGCATAGATAAACATCATGGATTTCATACAATCATCAAAGTCATCACCCACATTACATATAGATATCATAAATAATAAGTAGCATAGTACCCACCAATAAAGGTTGGGTCAATACAATAATCCCAGAGTCATGTAAATAAAGTACATAAAAGTAACGTAAATCAAACCACTAGAGACCTTTCTCCTCTCCTAAGTCTACCAAGATTTGCCTATGTAAGATAACTTCAAAATATAGGAACAAAAGAAAGCTATCCATCGCATTTGCTCGGACACTCCCATGAGGTCCATCATCAGCTACTAGGGATGTCCCTTGTAACATCCCCAAATTTATAACTAAGATAAATATTAATCTTAATTATCGATAGCAAAACCAAGAGAATCTGGAAAAATGTTATGAAACACAACAAATAGACTACTTAATATGTCTAGAGAAAAATGCAAAGAATTACGAAAATGCCATCACTTAGTAGAAATTATGAAAATGCCCTTGCTATGTAAAGGAAATTACCAAACTACCCTTGCCTTATTAAATGACAAAGATACCCTTACTCTATGAATGGAATTACAAGAATACCACTATCATTGTCTAATTACAAAAATATCCTTGTCTTAGTTAAAGAAATTACTACAATGCCATTTGCACAAATCCCTAGACTTGTCTTTAGACAAGAATGAATCTAAGCCATTGGATTAAGATGATAACACAATAATTTAACCACATACATCATACACATTTCTGAATCACATACATGCACTAAAGGTTAGAAAATCTCCACTAACATCTTTGCACAAAACATGGAGCATTTTCATCCAACATGTTTGCACAAAACATGGAAACATGTTTGCACAAAACATGGAAACATGTTTGCACAAAACATGGAAACATGTTTGCACAAAACATGGAGCATTTTCATCCAACATGTTTGCATAAAACATGGAAACATGTTTGCACAAAACAAGGAGCATTTTCATCCCAAAATTCAGCCAACATGTTTCCATAAATCATGCTCCAAGTGTTTTCCTTCTTCTATTTTTTTCTCTAATCTTTCCACTATAAATACTCCTCAAACTCTCTTCAATTCAGAAACTCCCTAAGTGTTCTTTCTTTCTTATTCTATCATTCTTCTTAGACTTCTCTTGATCCTCTAAACTTCATCCAAACACTTAAATCCTAAGTCCAAACTTTCACTAGCCCTCACAAGAGTTACAATCTTTAACTCTAGTGAGAAATATTTTCTTAAGCACTCAAGTTCTAGAGCCAAGATTCAAGGAGGGTCATCCACTCCAAGGACTCTTGTTCAAGCTTAAGGAAGAAGAGAAGGACCCTTTTTTAGACCTTACACAAGAGGTAGGAGCCCTCACTTTGGTTGTGTAAGCCATGATGACATCTAACCTTGCTCATGGTTAGGATGCCATCAAGCTTATGTTTGTTGATAAAAATGTTTCAAGGGGATATTGTATAAATATTTTGTGAAACCCCTTGTTCCATTCTGCTTTCAAAGTGATATTATGTTGGTTTCATGCTCAAATGATGCTTGAAATATATTGTGTGATCCTTGTGTTAAAATAAGTGACATAAAACATGAAAATGGTAAGTGCTGGATTTTTGGCTATTTCTTGCAGTAGGTGTTCTGAAATTTAATACTCATAAAATATGAAGTATCTTGAAATAAAAATATTTTTACCATAAACTAACGCATCATAAAACACTCTCCAAAAATAAGCACCCAAAACGGAGTTTTCTAGCTCAAGATATAAATTTTTAAAGTAGAGCCTAAGACTGAAACTTTAAATCTGACCTTGTAGTAGTAAAATAGGTGTAACTCACTCTAGAAAAATGAAAATGGACTGATTTCAACTTTGTTGGAGAGCTAACACATATAGGAATACACCCATGTATGTTATGTATAAAGCTTTGTACCACGTAAATATATAATGAGAAATAAATTTCGAGATAGTGTACTGTGAAAGTGCAGTTTGGAAAGGTTCTGGCTAAGGAAAGACTTGGTATTTAAGCGTGTCCATTGTGACCCACCTCTCTTTCCTGGGAACCCTCCTATGCATGGTTTACAATGGATTTACACTATTCCAAAGATGTAAATGCTAAAATTTGATGAGTTGGGAATTTGGAACTACCTTTACTAAGCTGAGATAACAAGTATACAGAGAATTATAAACTTTCTTCTAAAAGATGTCAAAACTATAAATAAAAGAATCAAGTCTTGTAAAAAGAGAATTTTAAGAATTTAAATAGAATAATAATCTTCAAGAGTTATATGAAAACCATAATAAAAATATATAAAGAACCTATAATAATATTTTGAAGTGCATTAATGTATTAATGGAATTCTAAGAGTACAAAGAACACTAAGAGAAAAAGATAATACTAAGACATCCATTACCTCTTAGGAACACTAGGAACTTAACTTGATAACTTTGGTTGCTTAAAATGAATCATTTATGAAAATGTTTACTATGATATTTACATGATATTATCCATGTTTCATGAAGTGAATTATAGTAAAGTGAATGTATGGTGATGAGTTATGAAATGATGAAGATGAATGATTGATTGCCCATGATTTATTGTGATTACATGATGATATGCATACATTCATTTTCAAAGGAAATAATAAAAGTAAAGTTTGAAAAAGTAGCAATGAAAGTCTGGAAAAGTGGACTTGAGCTAAACTCATGGCTTAACCCCCTAAACCGTTGAGATCACGGCAACGGAAAGGAAACCAAAAAGGTTGTGGCGACGGCCACGGTATGAGCTCATTACCCTTTTAGGGTGGTCTAAGGCATTGATGCATTCATCCCGTGAGTAATTAAGAAATATGTTGATCACTAAACAAGTGAATGTTGAGGATGAGTAATCATGTGCAGCTCCTAAATGATTATTGCTTATTAGTGGTTTTACATGATATGCTTATATGTTTGCTTGACGAAATACTGAATGGATATTTCTGCTAATGTTCAAGATTAGTTTAAAAGTAACTGCACTTCGGCTAATCACGTTTGTGAAAGTTTGATAATTGAATCCTTATCTGTTCACCTTTTTATAATAAACCCGAAGTGACTGGGACGACAATGATGACACTTTTAGTACAAGTAGGAACTCCTACTGAGAAATCATGTATTTCACACTCCTATGTTTATTTTTCGTTGTCGTTACCAGAGACAGACGTGTCCACCTAAAGCAACGAAGCTGTAGCTGAGGAAGGAAGTAGCACGTGAAGATTTCAAACCGTTCAAGTAGGAGCATTCTGAGCTTTAGTTACATTATAGTTTGTGAGAAACAATTAGTAATAGTAGAACTTATATTGTTATTTGTAATAACTTATCAGTATGATATATGCCCTGTTGTGACTTATGTATTAAGTGATTATATTCCAGTTTATGTGATAATAGTTCTACACTTAGTCTCTTATTCCGCTTATTTAATTAAGTGCGCAATGTAACTTGATTATTATCTATAAAAGCACTATGTATTTCACTTCTAAATTCTGAGGCTTAAGTTTTCAAAAAATTTATTTATTTAAAGAAAAAAAAAACTTCCACTATTTTTCTAAGTTAATTTCAAAAGAAAATAAATACAAGGCAAAAGTGACAATTAATAGAATCCAAATGTGAACTTAAGCACAATGGGGTTCTATTAGGGTGTTACATCCCTACTGAGATGGAGGCATATAACTAATGAAATGAGCCAACTACTTAGGCGTGTTAAGATGCAATGTAAGATGGGTGTGGGCTTTGCGACTAGGCTGAGTAGCTCCTCTCATTGGACCTCTAACTGTGGCATCTCCATCGGAATCTCCTCCGATCTCCATGGGAATGGTCGAGGCATAACGTCTAAAAGAGTGCTGGGATGGTGACTCCTCTGAAGGGCCTATCTCGAGCTCAGACGAGTGGGGTGGCGAACGAGGGATGTACTCAGGATAACCTCAAACAGACAAAGCAAAAGTATGGGCATGGTGAATTTGCTCTCCGCGAGGGCAACCATGCTCGAAAATCATGTCTTCAAAGAACGAGGTGGCGGGAGAGAATCTATAGATGGTAACAGGGTGTAAGAACGTTTGCTCCATGAACATAAAAAGGTGAACTGAACATTGACCCACAAAGTGAAGGGTAATGAAGAATAAAATGTATGTGAAGTGAAGTCTATGAAAATAAAGAAAATACACGGGAAATTAAAACTCTGTGAAAGCAAATGCATTTGAAAATAAAACAGAGATATGTGAAATTGAAATATGTGAAAGTAAATGTGAAAGCAGAATAAAGGCATATGAAATTAGAATCTGTGAAAGTAGATAAATTGTGAAAGCATGTAAATTTGAGAAAGCAGATAAATTGTGGAAGCAGTAAATTGTGAAAGCAGCAGTAAATTATGAAAACATGTAAATTATGAAAGCAGATAAATTCTAAAAGCATGTAATTTATAAAAGCAGTAAATTGTGAAAGCAGAAAAATTTTGAAAGCATGTAAATTGTAAAGCAGGTAAATTGTGAAAGTATGATGTGATGACGAGATGATTACTGAAATGACGTGATGCTTGTCGAAAAGTAAATGATTTGATATTGTGGAAAAGCAAATGATTTGATGATTGTTGAAAAGTAAATGATTTTATGATTGCTGGAAAGTAAATGTTGTGATATTGCAGAAAAGTTTGCTGAAATGTAAATGATGTGATGATTGTAATGATGTGATAGTTCCTGAAAAATAAATGTTGTGATAATTGCTGAAGATTAGATGAAGTGACGATGTGATAAGACAAAGATGAATGATCAGGATATGAAAGAGTAAATGTTTTGAATTGAATAATGTATTATATTTACAAAATGCACAGATTGTTAGTGTAGAAAAGTGAGTGCCTATGAATTCTTAGATGATGTAATGTTGATATGATGAATGATCTATGTGTATGACACTATGCCTAGATGATTTGATGAGGTAAGGATGATATGATGGATGATCGTATGTGTATTATATTATGCTGGATGATTTGATGATGTAATGATAATACGAGGAATGATTTAATGTGTATGATGCTATACTGGACAGTTTGATGATGTAAGGATGATACGATGAATGATTTGATGTGTATGACACTATGCTATATGATTTGATGAGGTAAAGATGATATGATGAATGATTTGATGTGTATAACACTATGTTGTATGATTTGATGGGGTAAGGATGATATGATGAATGATCTAATGTGTAAGATATTATGTTGGATGATTTGATGATGTAATAATGATATGATGAATGACACTATATCTAGAGGACTTGATGATGAATGACTTCACAAAATAGCAGAGAAGACACAAAGCTGACTATTCGAGCGGATAAACCAAAAAATTGCCCCAATTTAGGATGATGATATGCATGTATGATCTGAGTATGAAAGAATGAATGATCTCACAAATGATGATATGATGAATGATCTGATTTCACTAACGAAAAGAAAAAAAAAAAGCCCCAGTTTGCTGTATTTGAACATTCTTTACTTCAGAAAGCCTTAGTCTGATACAATGAGTCATTTTGTTTGAAGAACCACTACTATTGACTTATGTTATGGACAATCCACTTTATCTTCTTCTTTTCTGATTGCACATAGATTTTCAACTCCACTTCTTGCCCCTGTCCCATGTTAGTGCCAATCTTGATTCTGTCATAACTTTTGTTGAAACTGCAAGCTTTTCTTCTCCTTTCTTGCTTTTTCTACTTTTTCATGTTCTAGATTTTGCGAGTTGTCTAAACTCTTGTTAACTAATGACCCTTGAATTTGTATGATTATGCATGATTCAATAAAAGTGTGGACAAAACAAAGTGCATTTATTGAGGGAACACACCTTTTGATGATGATAGAAAGGAAGAAAGATAAGGGTGATCAGCAGCATTTATGGTAGTGGTTTTGTTTTTGGATGGGCAATAGGGCAATCGACTAAACAGGACTTTGAGGTAAGTGGGGCCATGGGTTTATTGAAGATGGTAGGTCCCTGTAATTTTGATTAGGATGGGTTATGATATTTGTTTGGATTGTGATTGGATGATGGTGTCAGGTTTATTCTGTTAGGTTTTTAGGTTCTAATCCTTATTTTGGTTAGTTTGATCTTGGTGGAGGCTGCTATGGTTGATTATGTGACTATGGTAAAGATGTTGCGTTGTTGTATGAGTCTAGTGGATGGGGGAGATTGGAAAAGTGCAGATTTAATCAAATTAACACGTTGATTGATTGCTTAATTACATTGAGCTTGAATCCATGTCCAAGATTACAATATTTTGCTATGCGACAATCGAGTCGACATATGAAATTTGACTTTTTCTTTTTTTTCTTTATTTGTCCTCTACCACCAAATCAAATTGCCCCAGTTTAGGCTTTTTGACAGTTTCCATCTGTAATCTCTCCATTGATGTGTTTTCCAGGTCATCATCTTTGTTTTTCCCTTGACGGGTATTTCTTACGCTAATTTTTGCCTAGATTATCTTGTTAAGATTTTAATCTAGCGAGCTCTTACTTTTCCCTTCTTCTTTTTTTGGCAATCCTAGGAGGTTTTTCTTTATTTATTTTTTACTAAATATCCTATGCTACTCCTTTTCTGCAGTGCTTTTTTTTTTCTATGTATTTCCCTAAATCATCTTATTAACTTATTTCCAAAACTAAGTCATTTGACCAGAGCATTTGAGGCCGTGATAACAAACTGTGTTATCCTATGATGGTGGTATCTTGATTTTGGATTTGCATCATGATCATGGTTGTTCAAGCTCATTGTAATACAACAATCAATTAATGAGTTTTCATAATTAGTTTTTGCTTTTGTAACACCCTAAAATCTTAACCTAATACTACTAGTATGTATTTAGGTTAATCCTTAGAATATTACCTCTTGATCTCATTCTTTATTTGAAAATACTTAGCAGAAATATGGGTAAAATTTTTCTTTTTGGAATTAAAACCAAAGTGAGAGTCACGCATGATTCTTTGAACGGGAATTCAAACAAGTCATATGAGCAAATAATAATAAAACACATAGACAACATGGATACATCAACTGATTATATATATAGATAATGTGCCTACCAAAAGGTAGGACTATTCAATACATAGAAGAACGAAATACAACTGAAAAGCAAATACAAGGAAATCATAAAAGCAAGTACAAGGAAACTATGAAAGCAACACCCATACCCATGTGCACCTAGAGTAGACAACCTCATATACAAAAGAAGGTTTGTCCTCAACAATGTGGCGTGTGTGCACTAGCTACTACCTATCCTATGCACCTACTCCTGCTGGTCCGAGTACTGAGGGGTGGAATCGATCCACTGGCGGATCTCGGCGGGAGTGGTCGTGCGGATCATCGGAGCGTGTCCACCGCGGCGAGGGCACATGGATGGCCTATGAGCCAACCTCGGCTGTACCACCGTCTCCTCACTCCCAGCTCTCATCGGTGGGGGAGTGGGGCTAGAGCTCCAACTGTACATGTGCGAGGGCGGGTCCTTAGATGGATCCGTCTCCGAATACTAAGTCCGGGGCACGTACTCCGGGTAGTCATGTACGGCTGACGCCTCGGGCTGCATGCAGAGGATCTACTCGTCGCGTGGTCTGGCTCGCTCAAAAATCGTGTTATGGTGGTAGGGAGCAGTCAGGGTGAAGCGGTAGCTCCGTACTGGGTGTGCGAAGGGTCGTCCCATAAACAGTGCAGCGACCCTCAAAATGGTATGACCCGAGTACTGGGTCATGGTGCAGCTCCCACGTCGGGGTGTCGATGAAGAGTACGAAAGTCGCCATCTAAAGATGTGACGGAAGAAAAGAGAGAGGGAATGAGAATCTTCTAAAAGAATTCTCAGTAGGGCAATCCCTAACTAAGTGACATCATCACATCCTCAGGAACCTTGGGTTTTATTTCTAAAAAGGTGTGCATGCAGGTAAACTTCTTTTAAGTTAGTTTTCTAAAGTATTAATTATCCAAGGTCTGTCATATTTTACAATGCGTCTTATGACTAAGCAGGGAATACACTAATGACATGAATGCATCATAAAGGTAAACCAATCAATGGAATAACTAAGAAATATTATAACATTGGCATAAGGTGATAGGTATAACTTTTCTTGGTTTATCATAGCACATGTGACATTTTAAATTTTAACTTTTATCTCATGGGGCCACCCTAAAACATCTCTAGGTTATGAGCTCATATCTTAACTAGTCGTCACTAGTTCTTGCTTATCCTATGATAAGCGTCACATACATAATCCCGACTTAAAGTACGGGCTAGGGGGCAAATTAAGATCACCTCTTAGGGTCATTTTCTCTTTGAAACACTCTACTAGCAACTAGTGCATAGTAGTATTGTCCGCTTTGGTAAGCTCTATGTCAACACCCTCACGGATTTGTTTTCTTGGGGGTGCTCGGCTAAACCGGTGTCACCCAAGAAGGCGTCTCAGTGTTGTGTCACATTTAAGTTCTCATGATTTTCAAAAAGATCTTTTTCTAAGTTCCTCAAATTTGATGGAAATTGGCAAAGATGACGATCAGAGACCGAATTTCCTCAAATTTGCTTATGCCATGAAAACATATAGGTCATACAAACATATCTTATGAGGTATAGCATATCATCATATAAAACTTCTTCATAGCACATATCAAACTTATCATAGACAAAGCTCATGTATCATATATCATATTTACATAAGTTAAGCATCATAAAAACTCAAGACTTTTTAATGTCTTATGCATTGACCCTTAAGGTCCTTAACTCACGTTCTAAGTTATCGATCATCAAACCTAATCTCTTGGGTACCTAGGAGGTTATAACTAAGTATTTCTCACCTCACACTATGATCAAGAACATCTCTAAACCTGAAGGATGTAGAATTTATAATCCTAACTTTACGGGTACCTAGGAGTCACAACAATGACCTTTTCTAAGTCTGGTTTGTTCCTAAGGCTTCAAGATCAAGTCCTAAACCATTTATGAGACATTCCTACACATTTAAACTAATTTAAATCCATGATTAGCATTACTAAACCTTGCTGGACAGAATCCAGAAAATTCAAACATTAAAGGATCTAGAACTCTCAAATTAATTCTTTTCTAGTTTCTAACTTCTCTTACCTTTCACATATGAGCTTTACCATTAATTATACTCAAACTCAAGCATATTATCATCATTAACATAGCTCATACAGTGGAAAAATAATGGCAAGGCAGAACCGAAACAAAACTCTCCATAAAGGCATAAAACAGAATTTCTAAAGCACATAAAATACTAGTTTCTCTTGGAACCTTTTCAAAACTTTCAAAACTCATTTATAAACATTTTTAACATCTAAAATCATAAGAATATTCAAGAGGGCAGTGATCAATTCATCTTTGTCTCAAGAGGTCCTAAATTTATAAAACTTAGTTCTACATATTCCTTGTACTCATAAAAGATTAGAAAAAGTATGAAGCATAGTTTTCAATATTTAGAAACATCAAAACCTTTTAGGGCCGAAATATGAACCAAGGGAAATAAACATTTTTAAACCTTTGTTTGAGACAACCATGAGCAAGTCTTTATTAGAAAGTGATGGCATAAAGATAAACATGCTTATGCACTTGTTTTAGCTTTTATTAGAAAGTAAAGTGAGAGAATAAAATAAATATGAAATGCATCATATTATTATCTTTGATATTTAGGTGAGAACTTGAAATGTAAACATGGTAATGCATAGCTTGAAATATAAACATGATAATGCAAGTTCCTTTATTATCTTGGTACTTAGTGATAGCAAGGAAAATAAACATGATGTGCAAGGCATAAAAGTAAACATGATGCAAGGTTCATTTTATGGTTAGCTAGAGCTCATTCAAGACTTTAACAAAATAACAACCCAACACATATCTCATTACAAAGAGAGCTTTAGAGTTCTTGAACCAAGTTCTCAAAGGAACTATGAGGTTCTTGAACAACATCATCAAGCTCAAGTAAACAAACTTCCAAAACAAAACCAAACAAAATCTCAAGGATCAAAATACCAAAACCGAAAACCTTACAAAACAAAAAGAAAGTGAAACTAAGTCAAGTTCTTTATTAAATACCCAAAACCCCTATCTAGAGAAAGATCTCTAGAACGTGCCGGCCAACTTTAAGGTTGACAAGGGTAGGCTTGGGCTTTTAGAAATCCTTAGATTAATTTTCTTAAGTTGAAAAACTATGTGAGCTAGATATCATATAGATGAAGTCATAAGAAAAGGAAAACTCAAGCTTTAGAGGTTTCTTTGAGATGAACACAAGGTCATCATCTAGAAACTCTCATCATCAAGCTATCATACTCATAATCAAGGCCAAGAGGTCGAAATGAAAAAGAAAAGGAAAACAAAAGAAAGTTCAAAAAGAATCCAAGAGGAAACTAGAGAAAAACACATTCTTGAGCAAAACAAGTTGAAAAGCAAATCCCTACCTAGAGTGAAGACACAAAGCTTGAACTTTAAAAAGGAAAGCAAGATGATGAGCTCCTCCTTGAGGTGGATATGGCTTCGACCTTGTGAGGAACAATGGAGAGGAAAATGTGTTTGAGGTGAGGTGTTTGAGAGGTTAGGAGATGATTCAAGGCCTTGGGGTGGTGTTTGATGGTTAAGAGATGATGATGAGATGAAGAGATGAAGAAGATGAAGATGAAAAGAAAGGAAGAACTCTCTTGAAACTTGAGAGAAAAAGAAAGAACTCAAGAAAGCTTAGGAAAACTTGAAACTTACCAAATGAACTAAATTGACATAAGCTCATATAAGGCACCTATTTATAGAAAAACAAAACATTGAGGCCTCCAAGAGGAAGCCTTGGCCGTAGCATTGAGGGGGAAGAAGGAAGAGAAAATATCTCTTACACAAGGTCATTCAAGTATGGTTTGAAGTATGGAAGCTATGCTACAAAGTATGGCTTGATGTGAGTTAATTTCCTATCAATTTTTGATGAAATTAGACTTCTAGAAACTTGACATGGCTGGAACTTTTCCAGCCACAAATAAATGGGAAAAATGGGTTGTTTTAATTATTTATTCATGTGGAAATTCAAGCTTGATTGAAAGTTATGACAAGGTATAGTGTATGTGACTTGAGGTATGGCCTTGGAGTGTTGAAAAATTGAACATGTGATGCAGATGGGAGGAGGACAGCTTCGGCCAGGCCTTAGGCAGCAGAGAGGAGGTGAGTTTTGATCATTTAATTGGGTGTTAATGGTAGGTTTAAATGTGTATTAGCTTAGGTACAAGGTTAGGAATAACTAAGCTTAAGTTTAGGTAACTAAGGTGTTTTAAGGATTTTATGACAAGATTAGGAGTGCTCATACATCATTAGAGAATTAAAAACTCATTTATGAATAAACAATGTGTAACACAATTCCATGATTTAAGGAATTGGAAAGAGAAAACACTATTCAAGATTCCATGACTAGGAGTCTTGAAATTAAAATATGATTTTAAGTTGTAATTAAGCACTTTTAGGTTATAATCAACTGTAATAAATTATTTTGACTCAAGATTAATTAAGGAAATTAATTAACCTTTGATTAGAGCCTAATATTGCTTAGGTTTGCTTAATCACGCGATTAAGCGTAAAAACACGAAACTAGGGGCAAAATCGTAATTTTCACTAATTTCGCCCGGGACCTCCGGGACCAAAACTAAAGTCACAGTCTACATAAAAATGCCTTTTAAAATCATCTGGAGAAGTTTCGGGTTCATCCGGCACTTGCAAATGGGTAAAACACCGTAGGGGCATTTTGGTCATTTTGACCCGAAAACTCGAAAAACGAGATTTTCGATTCCGGGAGGGTACTCAAGTCATCCAATCCCCTTCCAACATTGAGTTTGCCCTTCGAGTACTGCCAGACTGGCTTTCCTCAAATTCCGGGCCGAAAATGACCTTAGGGGCATTTCGTCATTTTCACTCTTAACAAAAAAATCGGGGCGTTACAGCTTTAGTCTCAATGAGAGGAGAAGATTAAAGTAAAAGTGAATGGAGTGAAAGGATAAGGATGATAGAAATGGAAACAGATAATATAATGTCCAAAAAATGAAACACACATAATCATAAACAAATCTCAAGACATAAGAAAATTGGTAAAGACAAATGTAGGAAAGCTTCAATGAGACACTCAAACACCACTACTCTCAATAAGGACTTCTTATGATCTTTCATCTTGTACTTCGATAGCTTTTTCATTGATCAGATCCCACATTGCATTTTTGAAACTCTTACAGTCGTCAATCGAGTGTCTGAGAGTGTTGGCATGGTATTCACACACACGATTTGGATTGAACCAATGACGATATGGGGGTGTCGCTGCACTAGCAGGATGTGGAGCTAATAGATTTGCGTGGTGCAAGTTCTTAAACAAATCTAAGTTACTTACTTTGAAGTCATGCAAGGGACGACTGTGCCTTGGTGGTCTAAGGGTTGTAGTGTTGAAAGGGGTTCTTTGGTGGTTTAAAGATATAGTCTGATGAGGTGAGACTTTGAAAGGCGCGTGCGGTTGAAAGGAAGAGATACAATTGACATGAGACGGCTGGGGTGGGTAGTGTGTAGGGAATAGGTAAGGTCTGGAAGGTGGATAGTGCGGGTATTGATAGGTCTGGAAGGTGGATAGTGCGGGCATTAATAGGATGGATAATGGTTTGGTTGGAAGGTTGACTTGTAGGATTGGGATAGCTGTTGCGTTTGTATGAAATTCATAGTGCTTTTCTTCTTTTTGTAGAATGACCCTTGCTTAGATTGAGACTAATTTTCTGTTAACTTCAACTTTTCCTCTTGAATATTCACCTCAATTCTCTCTTCGATTTCCACCAAATCCACAAACTCCTTGACATGGGTCCCTATCATATTCTTGAAGAACGGGACCTCTAGTGTGTGAATGAATTAGGAACATATCTCTTGCTATAGTATTGATGGGACAATTTTAGCAGCATGATTCTTGAAGGCTCTTCAAATAAAACTACTCAGAATCAGTTGAAGTTTCATTAGGGAAATGAGTTGAGAAACGCAAACCGTTGAAAAGAAGGCAAATTAACTAGGAGAGAAAGGAATAAGGATGGATCCTCCTATTGAGGTTATGTGATGTATGCATGAGAGATGAACTACATGAACATGTAAAATAATTACTCTTTTTCTTTTTTCCATTCATGTATGAATTCGTGTATGCATAGACATGTCAAAAACCCCTGGAAAAGATATTTTTTTTTAATTATGGATGAATGCATGAGATGCTTATGCATGAAAGATTATGCTCCCTCTTTTGAATACATCAATACATTAAAAGAAATTACTTTGATTTTTTGAAATTAGGATGCTTTATATGAATGCATGTTTGAAATTTTCTCTCTGTTTTGTTTTTTTTTTTAATGAATGTAGTTATAATGTGTTGAAAAAGAGTATGAATGAATGTCGCGTGATTTTTTCTTCTTTTTTTTTTTTTGAGGATATGAATGTATGCAATGAATGAGCTATACATTAAGAGAAAAAATTGATTTTGAATTTTTTTTTAAAATTAGAATGCTATGTATGAATACATGTCAAATGATTTATTCTTTTTGGTGATGTCAATGTGTTGAATGAATGAATGGATGAATGGTAAGAGTGAGTAATGTGTGAAAAGAATGTATGCCGTGTATGCATGCGAGTTATAAATTCATGAAAATGCATTTGAAAATAATTTTCTCTCTTTTTTTTGTTATATGCATGGGATGAAAATGCATGAAATGTGTACTAATTGATTTTTTTTCATCCATGTAATGAATGCAACATTTACAATTACTACGCATGAGATGGTGATCTTATGCATGCAATAAATGCAAAATTGATTTATGATTTTAGATATGCATGCAATGAATGAGTTATGCATTAGAAGAAATGATTTTGATTAGAATGCATTATATGAATGCATGTCTAATGATTGATTTTGTTTATGCATGCTACAACATGACGAAAATGTATGAATGTGGTGAACAGTAAGTGTGAGAATGTATGCCGTGTATGCATGAGAAATGGACACGAGTTATGATGCATGGAAATGCATGTGAAAATGATTTTCCCCTTTTTATATGCGTGTGATGAAAATGCGTGGTTGGAATACACAAAATGTATGATAATTGATTGTTTTTTATTACGGATGTATGTCATGCATGAAAGAAGATATATGAATGTATGCGACTGCTTTTATGAACATATGTAAAATGATTTCTCTTTTTTCCTTTTTGAATGATGTCAATATGATGCGAATGTATGCGTGGGTGAGTCGTGGATAGTATAAGATAGTGATGTATGCTAAAACTTGGACTATGCATGAAAAATAAATGAACACATGCCATGACTGCAAGAAAATGCATGTGAAGTGAGTTTTTTCTTTTGATAATGATAAGAATGTATGCTAATTGAATTTTTTTCATATATGTATGCAATGAATGCAACACTTTTTTGTTCTTTTCTTTTTCTTTTTCTTTTTCTTTTTGAAGATGCGTGTCATGCAATAAGAGATGAATGAGTAACTCCTTGTATGAAATTTACACAGTAGATGCAACATTGACTAATGGTTTTAGCACTACAACATTTTAGACCTAAGGCAACACTTTTTAAAGGCAATGCTTCTAAACCATTGCATTTGGTCAATATAAGCAACGTTTTTTCAGATCTAGAGTTTTGGCAATGGGTTTTAAGACAACGCTTAAAAAAAGTTGTCTTAAAGGAAAAAAGGAACATGTTCGAACCGTTGCCTTATCTTTTAGAAACAGGCAATGATTTTTAATCAATTGGTAACGTTTTGTACCCCTTACTATTTAATTTCTAACAGGCAACATAGTTAACCTGTTGTCTAAATTAATTGGCACTACTGAAAATATCTTTTCTCACTTTGACTAAAAATTTATCCATTTTCTAAAACTATCTTTACCAAAACCACTCAAAATTTTATAAGCTGTGAGTTCTACCCCCCTTCCATATCAAATCCCTAATTTTTCACGTCTTCCCAGTTGACGGTGCTCTGAATTCACCACCTTCATCTTGCATGAAGGTATGCGCCCTAACCATTTCACCCCTTGGCAAAGCCACAGCTTCCACCGTGCATCCCTTCAAACTCCGCCTCGGCCACAGCTTCGAAAATGCAATCCCTTTCATCGCTCCGCGGCTTCGCAGCCACCATGAAGAAAGCACCTTCTCGGCCACCTATCAACGTCCGCATCAACTCCGAGTGTAGATGCCACTCCTACGTCAAAGTTTCCTTCTTCTCGAATTGAATTTCAAACCTCAAACTCAAACCTTATATATGTATAAGTTTCTTGAGTTAACCATTAACCTTAGCTTCTTATTCGCCAGCCATGAGTTTTCAAGACATCCAAGGTGGTCCCAGGCCAGCCGCTCACTGGAGCTAATCGCCGACGCAGGCAGTCACTGCCGGAATCTTCCAAATCGATGCCGTCGTCGCTATTTTCTAGCATCTCAAAGATGTATGGTTACGCTTCTCTCTCTCTTTCTAATTTTTTTTTCATTTCATTTTTTTCTTTTCTTCTTCGGTGTTCTTTGTTTCTATGTTATCACTGTGTAGGAGTTTTTTTCTAAAAATTTTTTTGCTTGATATTATTGGTAGGCACAATATGAGGCAGAGGATATTGCAGCTGGTGCTGATGCTAATGTAAGCTTCGATTCTCTTCTTATTCTAATATTATAATTTCATTACTTTTTTTTTATATGTTTTCTGCTTCAAGAGGAACGTTGAATTTGATTATTATGCTGAATTTTGAAAATTTTTCATCAAAATTCAAGCCTTGTTGAACTGAACCCTAGGAAGCTAGTTAGTGAAATTACTGAAATTCCTTTTCAGCAAGAAATTTAAACCCTAAATATGACCCCAAAGTTCACTTCTTTTTTTGTGTTCTCTGAATATTTTATATCAAAATTTACTTCACTTTGGAAGATGGGGTGTGCCTAGATTTTGCTCACATATTTTTTATTTTTCCACCCAGAGTTATTTGCTGTTGTTATGATAAATTGCTGAAATAACTGTTTGGTTTGGCCAAATTCGGATTTACAATATTTAAGTTGGTGTACTTTGTTTGCTTTATCTGCTTGTTGAGTGAATGGAGCCTAGTTTCAAGTCTTGGTTGAATGGATCATTGAGATGCTAATGTTGGATGCTTATGTTTGATGAATCTATTATTTGAGGTTGATGAATTGAAGTGTAATTCAATAATTTTGGTGTTTAAGTGGATCATTGATTCATTGTGATATCATTGTGATATGTAGAATGGGTGTGCCTTTTTCATGGTACTGTTATGATTAACTGCTGAATAGTTTATTGATAGTTGTTTTACTAATATATAGTTTTAGATCTCTTTTTGAGTAAATGAAGCATAGTTCCATGTTGTATGTTTTTTTAAAAGCAGTCAAAACACCTTTAAACAGCCTTTTTTGAGCCTAGAACCACTGCTAACCAGCTTCACCCGTTCCCATGGTGACACTCTTGTCTGGGGCTTTCCATTGATATGCATCAATAGTCATTCTGATACTCGGATCAAAAGTTATGCCTATTTGAAGTTTTGCTGACAAATAGAGCCCCTATCAATTGGACATTCTTGTAGTCTTGTTCTTGCTTTTGTTGTCCTTTCTGGTCTGACCTTGTTCATTTAGCTGTTCTTATTGCAAGTCATGCCCCATGAGATGTTTTAAATGGTCTGTTATCTCGGTTAAGCTTTTATTTGTTGCCAGTGATGCGGCATGAAATGTTTAAATGACTCGCTTCGTTGTTTTGTGGTTATCTTGGTAAAGTTTGCTTCCTTTTCATTTCTATATTGATATTTGCTTCATATATTTACTTCTTATCCTTAACTTTACAGAGTCTTTTTGAATTTGGAAGGTGCTGAATCATTCTTCATTCTGCTTTTTGACAAGTTTATATGTTTGCTTCCCTTCCCATTTATGTTCCCTGCATTTATGTGATATATTATCATGTATGTGCTTCTCTTAACCTTTTTTTTTTTACAAGCAGTACCTGGATGAGAACAAGTCCTTAGTTTTAAAGATTGTTGAAAACTAGAATACCGGCAAGTTGAGTGAGTGTGCTGAGTAAGAATCACTCTAATTCTGATCCTGTCACTTGCATAGATATGATTCAAGCATATCTCCAATCTCTCCTCTTTATGTGCATATTCTTTCATTTCATTTTTTTTAAACTTTTGGTTTCATAGGTGACTTGCTTTTTTCCATTTCAGTGAGTCTAATTCTATTAGTGTTTGCATGTTGCAATGGGAATGAGGCACCTGAGATTAAGATATTGCTGGTGTATCACTTGAAGAACTCAAAAAAAGAGGTACAAGTGATTTACTATCCAATGCTTCTTCTTAGTATATGGTAATATAATTCAATATATGATAATTGACATTAACTTACAAGAGTACTACTTTATGATTTGGAAAAATATATCATAAATTGCTTATGTACCAACAAGGAAAAGCTTGACCCTACAAATTGCTATCTTCATTTTTTTAGTTATGTATAGACTATGAGATATGTTTATTTTTTAAATAATAATACATATAGCGCTATTTGTGGAGATCTTGCTCTGTGACTGAATGATTGGTACAAATGTAATCTTATTATGTAGGAATCAATCCTAGGAAAAACTAGAAAAAGAAAACAACTGAGTGGTTTTGTCTTCATATTCCTAGAGAGACTAAACCATTTGAATTTGGAGGTGCTAATCTTAACATGACGTTAACTAGATGTATGTATTATGCACATGTGAATCCGTGTTTTATGCTGAATAATCAATGAATTACATAGGAAACTCTTGTTTGCTTCATGATTTCAAAGAGAGCAGTTAAAATCATCTCTGACTACACACAAAACTCTTGTTTGCTGAATAATTTTAGATATTGTATGAGGCTTCCATTTCCCGTGTCCCGGAAAACAACTCCACAACACCCTAGTACAAAAATAAAAGGTTCCCTTTTGAAGGGCCCATTACACAAATTTTTAGATTTGTTCGTACTACATGCTTCAAAAATCACCTGTTGATTTTTTTTTTTTTTTTTCTTTTTTGCTGGTTTGTAATCAATTATAGAAATTTGAATCCTAGTATATAGGTTTATTTGTGCCAATCTGATCATAGCAGTTGACCATGATCATTGCTTATCAAGTGCCCTGTTATGATTATCAGGTTCTGGGAAGCGTTTCAAGCATAAGTTCAATCTAAAACCCAAGCTATAATTAGCTCATGAAGGCGTAGATTGCAAACACAAGTATAAATTTCAAGCAAAGGATAGTATAGTTTAGAACATAATTGTATTATGTTTGTGTACTTAAAAGTAATTAATTAGTAGCAGTAAGATTCAATTGCTAACTTTAGCATATTAACATCTAGACCCTATAATTAAGGATTCAAATGTTGGAGTTGTTATTCTGTTATGCATGTATTTTGGACCTTTCTAGCACAGGTCAAATTTGTATTCTTATACATTTATATGTAGGTTATAATCAATTTTTGGTGGTAGTAGTGTTTAGACTAAGACAACCTGTGCATGTGAACTACAGAGTTTCTGATGTTAGTAGAGAAAATGGTAAAAATATATGATAAAGACATGGAATACATGCTCCTTGTAAAATGAATTTTTAGGTAAATCACGTTTGAGCAATTTTCCACAAAGTTTTATAATGAAAAGAGGGTCATTGTTGCTGATTTCCAATTGAAGAGAAATAAATAAACTACTGCCTTTAATTAAAGAAAAGGCAACGTTTTTTATAAGTTGCCAAAAAGCAGCATCATAGACTGTTGCCTTTAACCAAAGAAAAGGAAACGCTTATAAAGTGAGAATAAATTACAATGCATGAAAGGTGCAAAAACCATTGTCTTTAACTAGAGAGAAGACAACGCTTATAAAGTGTTGCCTTAAGTTGGAATAAATTGCAACACATGAAAAGTGAAAAAACCATTGCCTTTGATTCAATAAAGGCAACGCTTTTTTTTAGGGACTGTTGCCTTTGCTCTATCAACCGTTGCCTTAGAGAAAAGGTAACGCCAATGTAAGCAACCCCTTGAAAAATGTTGCCTTTGCTAGGAAAGTGTTGCCGTTGAGAAAAGGCAACATTTTTTCTGTGTTTAGGCAACGCTTTTGAAATGTTGCCTTTGAGCATTTTTCTTGTAGTGTAGACACGAATGAGCTAACCACTATGCATGCAATGGATGAATTATATCGAAAAAGGAAAAAAGAAACAGATGAATGCTCCTTTGTGTCCTACAATGGTATTCCTAGAAGACAAATATTCAATCACTAAGCTCACTCTATTTGTGCATTTGGTATAGATCTAAACTTCTAAAAGGCCAAAGATCCCAGATTGCCCCTATTCATGAGATAGAAACCCAGTTCATGAAATGACCACAAGGAATGATGGACCTTCTCAGTGTGATTGTTCCATGAGGCTAGTGACAATCTGAGTGGTGTCCCAATAAATGTCAAGTGAGCATGAAGTCCCTTAGTGACAATGTTGGGACTCGTCCTATTTCCTAGGCTACACAAGCTCGGGCATAGAGCCGAAATATATGTGAGATAGTGATTGTGCACAGTGTGTAAGGAGCATACTTGCAAGACAAAAGCTCAAACAATATATGCACAAAAGTTATATACCCTAAAGTTTGAGTAACAAATATTTACAGATGAAGTAAAGAATTATGTACAAGAAGAAGACATTTGTTTATTCTAAAGTCCTTTTAGTAGTGCTAGGTTTCTGGATAGATCTAGATCCTCAAAGGTTATGGTCCTTATGTTGCCTTTATCAAGAAGATAAAGACCTAGTTCTACGAGTTAAACCACAGGGACATGAAAGTTACAATATGGCAACTCATAGCTCTAGTAACAACTTGAGCGGTGAGTCAACGACTGTCAGGGAAGCATTAGCCTCACAATAACTATGTCAAAATCCCTTCTTGCCCTACTATTTTCCAAGGCTCGGTATAGAGCTCAAATAGTGTGTGAGGATAGTGTAGTAAAAGTGTGTGCAAGGAGCATATAAACCTTGCAATCCTAAACTACCCTTTCCTGAAAAGAAATTAACAAATCAATATACATTAAAAAACACAATCGACTATCCTAAGGTTCAAAGAAAAATAAAACAAAGTCTTCTACCCTAAGGTTCCAAATATATACAAATTATAAATAAAAGTCATCTATCCTAATGTTTGAATGAGTGTCACGACCCAAAAATTGTGACCGGCACATAAGGGATATTATCTCTTATGGAAGCCTTCTAGAATTAATTTGATGAAATCAATGCTAAATTAAATTACTAAATCAATGCTCATAATAAATTATAAATAAATAAATTCCTCAAAATTTCTTGAAACTTTACTAATAAAATAAATGAAATATTTAATTAATCCAAATATTCCAAAACCTATAATTGAAATAAATAATCTTGAATTGTTTTCCTTGAAGAAATTACATAAAATATAATTATGATAAAATAACATAACTTTAAAATAATCATACATGTTAAATGATGTCTGAGGACCCTACCTGCACACTACTGGAGTACTCTATTATAACATGATCCTAATTTAAACTTCACTACAAAGTGAAGCTCACCAATAGAACAGCTGCAAAGCTATTGAGACTGGGTCTGAATGATAACTGGATTTGCAACTATAACTATAAGGGGAGGAAAAGGAGGGGTGAGTTCATCAAATATTTAGATTATTTTTTCACTTCCATCTTCTTTCTCTCCCTGCTGTGTGGAACCGTGGGCCACCTACTGAAGCCGTGCGCCACCTACTGAAGCCCTGCCCCAACCTATTCGCTAGTAGCCTCACACTGCCTGGCCATCAACTGTGAGACCCAACGCCGCTATCAGCCTTCTCTTCATCATCTCCGCCCAGACCACCGCTAAGCTACTGTAGTCGCACCCCAACTGTGAGACACTGCCTCGGAACTCGCCTCAGCCACCCATCTCCACGATCCGCGCGCGACAAGCCTCCCACTGCGTAAAGCATAGGCAGCGCCTCCCTCTCTACCTCAGATCTGCTATGTCGCTGCGACCCCAGCTGCAAGCGCATCTCCCTCAAGTAGCCTACATCCACAAGACTCGTCACCACCAGTTCCGTCAAGCCGCCACACCACAGCACGTACGTGTTGGTACGAAAATGCATGAGAAGGGGGGGTTGAATTGTGCTTTTGGTAATTTAAACTTCAAATTCGAAAAACTTTTTATAGCAATATCTTATCAAGTTTAGAACTTGAAGAATAGTGAAAGTATGGTTAGTGTATTCAGAAGGCAACTTTCTGAAAGAAGTAGTTTGAATAGATAAGATAATAATGAAAAAAAATAATCTAAATATTTATGATGAAGAGAAGGCTGATAGCGGCATTGGGTCTCACAGTTGATGGCCGGGCAGTGTGAGGCTACTAGCGAATAGGTTGGGGCACGGCTTCAGTAGGTGGCGCACGGTTCCACACAGCAAGGAGAGAGAGAAGATGGAAGTGAAAAATTGCAACCTCCTTCTCTTTCTTCTGCATAAGTTTATTTGTTTTTTGTCTTTTAATTTATTTGAGGTTTGAAAGAGTTTTGATCTATGTTTTTGAGATGCTTTGACTGGATTTTGAGTGTGGACTGCTATTGTTTGTATTTTGCTTTGGTTGAATGCTTGACAGATTGTTTTTGGTTGTGGTGGTTGTTATGGTCTTGATTGGTTTTTTTTTTCATGGGGCTTGTATGGCGGTGGTAATGGAAGTTGTATGGTAGTGATGATGGATGTTTACAATGGCAGAAAAAGATTAAGGGTCAGGCAGGTTGCTGTTGATACTAGGGAATGGTGAAGTTAGTGAGTGGCTTAAGGATGAGGGCAACAGAGGTGACATTGGGACTCAAGGTGAGGAAGAATGATAATGACTGTGAGGTGAGATTGATTATTTTTCTTCTTTTGATTCATGCCTCCTTCATTCTGCTACTGATTGCTTTCTATATAGCATTTTCTTCATTGACCAAATCATTACTCATCCCCTTTAACAGGTTGGCTCTAGCTCATCCTCTTAACTGTAGCTGAAAGACTATTTTCCTTTTGCAAGGAGTGAGGAAGAACATAATCATCGTGCTGCCACTCCTGTCACTTCCCTTCTTTTCTTTTCCTTTTGTTTTGTTTCTAGTGTATCATAGGAGTGATTTGTTATGTCATGGGGGAATTAGAGATATTAGGAGCTGACACATTTTATTTTATTTACTTTTTTGCTTTTGGCAATTAGAAGTGGGCTGAAAAATAAAGAACCAAAATGGGCTCATATTTTTTATTTTTTGGGTTTTTGTTCAAATGAAATAAATGGAAAGGATGTGAAATAAAATAAAATAAAATAAAATCTTTGAAATAAATAAACTGCAATTTTTTTGGATTTTCTTGTTTAATTGACCGGACAAAATCGAGTGTTCATAGTTGCCCCTCTTTACTTGGTTCTTACTAGAGAATATTGAAAACGACAGTTTTTTATATTTCTTTTGTAAGGAACAAGTAAAAATATGAACACGTATTTTGTCCGACCATATATGATGCATGATGGTGATGAATGCGTAGTGACAATGCAAAAAGCTCTAGTGGATACTGATGAAGAACTAATACACAATGATAATGAATGCATGATGACATAATGAATGTATGCTGACTATGTTAAATGTTTTGATTGAATGATGCTAATGACCAATGCACATTATGATGACTACATGATGATAATGATGTAGTGGATGACACTCAATGATGATTGTACAATGCTGATGTTAAGTTGACAATTAAATGCATGTGGAAATTTAAATTCTATGAAAGCAAAGTTGAAGCATGTGAAATTCAAATCTGTAAACTTGTGAAAGCTTGTAAATTCGTGAAAGCATGTAAATTTGTGAAAACAATAAATTGTGAAAGTAATAAATTGTGAAAGCAGTAAGTTACGAAAGTAGATAAATTGTGAAACCAGATAAAATGTGAAAGCATGTAAATTTGTGAAAGCAGATAAATTATGAAAGCAAGTAAATTTGTGAAAGCAATAAGTTGTGAAAGCAGATAAATTATGAAACCATGTAAATTTGTGAAAGCAAATAAATTATGAAAGCATATAAATTTGTGAAAGCAGTAAATTCCGAAAGCATGTAAATTGTAAAAACAATAAATTGTGAAAGCAGTAAATCGTGAAAGTGTAACACCCTAATTTTTAACCCAATACTCTAGAACATATTAGGCTAATCATTAGGTTATTACTTCTTAGTTTCATTATTTTATTAAAATACTTAGAGAAAATTACGGGTAAATTTTTTTTTGAAAACATAAAACAAAGTGAGAGCCGAATTCTTAGTCTAATCGTAAGATAGAAATATAAAGCATGATTAGCAAGCAGAGAGTAACACGGAAATCAAGAACAAGTAACAACAGAGCAATAACCACCATAATAACAGAAACATTTCATTAATAACATAATTAGAAATACATATGTAGGCATACCCTCATAGGGATGGGCAGAGCTTGTAATACAGCAGAAAAGGAAATACAATGGATACAGGGAAACATAAAGTAACATAAAGTAAACCATCACTACCCGAGTGCACCTATAATGAATTACCTCAAACAAAAGTAGGTTTATCCAGTCTATGTGTAAGTGTGTGCACTAAGCCTCCCCTAAGAAGTCTACTACTGGAACCCAGGGAAAGGTGGAGTGTAACCGATCCATGGACGCAGGGCAGTAAGAGTGGGTACACATGAAGACTGAGCGTGAGCTCCTTGGTAGGGGCACCTCTCGGCTCGCCTAGCCAGCCTCGGCTGTGTAACAGTCTCCTCGCTCACGCCTCACATGAACTGAGGTGTAGGAGCATAACTCTCACTATACATGTGCGTCGGTAGGTCCTCGAATGGGTCATCCTCCGAACTCAAGGACCGAGGCACGTAGTCCTGGAAATCTCGAGGCATCGAACCACAAGTATATGTCTGCATAATCCTCTCGTCTTGTGTCTGGGCGCGCTAAAAAACCATTGCATCGTCTTAGGGCGACATCGGGGAGAAACGGTAGCTCTGTACAGGGTGTACAAAGGGGCGTCCGATGAACATGAAGACTCACATGGTGCACTGCCCCTCAAAATGATATGACCCGTGGTCCGGGTCATAGTGAACCTCCTAAGTAAGTGTGTCAACGAAGACCACGAACGTCACTATCGCTCTCTGAAGATGTGACGGAAGAAAGAGAAAGGAGTGAGAATTCTTGCTAAAGAAATTTCAGTAGGAGTCTCCTATCCTAGGGTTACATCGTTCACATCCTCAGGAACCTTGGGTTTAATTATAAAAGGTGTGCATACATAAAAGGTTCATTATTAGAGTTTATAAAACCAATTATCCAAGGTCCATTCCTTTTAGCATGCATCTTGATGTTATGAATGCAACATATTGACCCATGAATGCATGGCAATGCCTCAATCAAATAATTCAATGAATCACAACTTCAAGAAACATACAAGTGGCATAAAGGGCATATAACTATCAAGAGGATCTTTCCTCAACTTCGTGACATTAATCATGGTACTTTAGCATAATAAGACCACCCTAAAATAACTAGGTTATGAGCTCATACCTCAACTAGTCGTCACTAGCTCTTGCTTATTATCTGAATAAGCAAAACATAATAAAATAATCCCGACTACGCAAGTATGGGTAGGGGGCAGGGATCACCTCTCTTAGGATATACCCTCTTTGAAACGCTTTTGCGGGCATTAAGCCACAGCAATTTGTTCACTTTGGTAGGCTGCATCTACTCATACCCTCACAGATTTGTCTCCCCTGGGGGTGCTCGGCTGAACTGGTGTCACCTAGGAAAGCGTGTCTCAGTGCTTTCTCACATAAAAAATCTCCTGGGGGTGCTCGGCTGAACCGGTGTCACCCAGGGTTTTCAACTCATGTGGTACTTTTAAAACATCTCTTCAACCCTTTAAGGTTTGATGGAAATTCGGCAGCATGACAGCTGTTAAACTGAATTTCCTTCAAACCCAAACTTATGTCACAAGCTATTCACACAACATATTCCTCAATAAAACCTCATGCCATGATAAACATCATATCTTAAATAATCATTTCCTCATGCATCATAAACATCTCAACATGTTATTACATCATATAAATATCATAGCATTAACAATTTCATAATGTCTTATGCATTGACCCTTAAGGTCCTTAACTCACAATCTAAGTTATAAATCATCACAACTTAAGCTCTCGGGTACCTATAGGCTCATATCTAAGTATTCCTTACTCAACACTATGATCACAAACATCTCTAAACCTCAAGAACGCAGAATCTAAAATCCTAACTTTATGGGTACCTAGGAGTCACAATAATGACCCTTTCTAAGTCCGGTTTGCTCCTAAGGCACCAAGATCAAGTCCTAAACCAATTATGAGTCATTCCTACACATTTAAACTAATTTAAATCCATGATTACCATTTCTAAACCTTGCTGGACAGAATCCAAAAAAATTAAACATTAAGGGATCTAAAACTCTCAAATTAATTCTTTTCTAGTTACTAACTTCTTTTATCTTTCACATATGAATTTTAACATTAATTATACTCAAACATAATCATATTATCATCATCAAACAGCACATACAGTGGCCACAAAATAGCAAGGCAAAACCGAAACCAAGTCTCCATACAAAGGCATCAAACACAATTTTTAAAGCACATAAAATACTAGTTTCTCTTGGAACCTTTTTCAAACTTTCAAAACTCATTTATAAACATTTTTAACATCTAAAATCATCAAAATGTTTATGAGGGCAGTAGCTAAATCAAACTTGTCTCAAGAGGTCCTAAATTCATAAAACTTAGTTCTATGCATTCCTTAAGCTCATAAAAGCTTAGAAAAATTTATGAAACTTAGTTCTCAATACTTGGAAACAAATAAACTCTTAGGGGCCAAAATCTCAAGCTAGAGAAATAAATATTTTAAAGCCTTTGTTTGAGACAACAATGGGCAAGTCTTTGAGCTCTAGGTTTGCTTAAGTGATGACATAAAATAAACATGCTCATGCACTTATTTTAGGTTCCTTTAGAAAGTAAAGTGATAGCATAAAATAAACATGAATGCAACTTGTTATTATCTTTGGTATTTAAGTGAGGACTTGGAATATAAACATGATAATGCAAGTTTCTTTGTTATCTTGGTACTTAGTGATGACAAGGAAAATAAATATGATATGCAAAGCATAAAAGTAAACATGAATGCAAAGTTCATTTTAAGGTTATCTAGAGCTCTTACAAGACTTTAGAAAATAATAACCCAACACTCATCTCATCACAAAGAGAGCTTTAGAGTTCTTGAACCAAGTTCTCAAAGGAACTATGAGGTTCTTGAACATCATCATCAAGCTCAAAATAAATAAACTTTCAAAGAAACACAAAACCTTAAAAGAAAGGAAACCAAAACCAAAATATTTAGAGGAAAGGAAGCAAGGAAACTGAAATGAAAAACAAGAAAAAGTAAAGGTGTTCTTGAGCTACAATCATTTTGAGTTAGTAAATCAAGATAAAACTTAGAGAAAATAAAAACTCAAGCTCTAGAGGTTCTTTTGAGATGAACACATAGTCATTATCTAGGAGCTCTCATGTGCTCATCAAGGCCAAGAGGCCAAAACATCAAGGAAGGAAAAACAAAGAAAGTTTCAAAAAGAAAATCCAAGAGAAAGCTAAATAAAACTCATTTTAAAGAAAACATGGTTTAGAAAAACACTCCTACCTAGAGTGAAGTTAAAAGCTTTGATCTTTGAAAAGGAAAACAAGATGAAGAACTCCTCCTTAGGGCAAGATAGCTTCGGCCTTGGAGAGGGAGATGGAACACCCTAAATCTTAACCTAATACTACTAGTATGTATTTAGGTTAATCCTTAGAATATTACCTCTTGGTCTCATTCTTTACTTGAAAATACTTAGCGGAAATATGGGTAAAATTTTTCTTTTTGGAATTAAAACCAAAGTGAGAGCCACGCATGATTCTTTGAACGGGAATTCATACAAGTCATATGAGCAAATTATAATAAAACACATAAATAACATGGATACATCAACTGATTATATATATATAGATAATGTGCCTACCAAAAGGTAGGACTATTCGGTACATAGAAGAACGAAATACAACTGAAATGCAAATACAAGGAAATCATAAAAGCAAGTACAAGAAAACCATGAAAGCAACACCGATACCCGTGTGCACCTAGAGTAGACAACCTTATATACAAAAGAAGGTTTGTCCTCAACTATGTGGCGTGTGTGCACTAGCTACTACCCATCCTATGCACCTACTCCTGCTGGTCCGAGTACTGAAGGGTGGAATCGATCCACTGGCGGATCTCGGCGGGAGTGGTTGTGCGGATCATCGGAGCGTGTCCACCGCGGCGAGGGCGCATGGATGGCCTACGAGCCAACCTCGGCTGTACCACCGTCTCCTCACTCCCAGCTCTCATCGGTGGGGGAGTGGCTAGGGCTCGAACTGTACATGTGCGAGGGCGGGTCCTCTGATGGATCCGTCTCCAAATACTGAGTTCGGGGCACATACTCCGGATAGTCATGTACGGCTGACACCTCGGGCTGCATGCGGAGGATCTACACGCCGCGTGGTCTGGCTCGCTCAAAAATCGTGTTATGATGGTAGGGAGCAGTCGGGGTGAAGTGGTAGCTCCGGACTGGGTGTGCGAAGGGTTGTCCTATAAACATAAATACTCTGACAGTGCAACGACCCTCAAAATGGTATGACCCGAGTGCTGGGTCATGGTGCAGCTCCCACATCGGGGTGTCGATGAAGAGTACGAAAGTCGCCATCTGAAGATGTGACGAAAGAAAAGAGAGAGGGAATGAGAATCTTCTAAAAGAATTCTCAGTAGGGTAGTCCCTACCTAAGTGACATCATCACATCCTCAGGAACCTTGGGTTTTATTTCTAAAAAGGTGCGCATGCATGTAAAATTCTTTTAAGTTAGTTTTCTAAAGTATTAATTATCCAAGGTCCGTCATATTTTACAATGCATCTTATGACTAAGCAAGGAATACACTAATGACATGAATGCATCATAAAGGTAAACCAATCAATGGAATAACTAAGAAACATTATAACATTGGCATAAGGTGACAGGTATAACTTTTCTTGGTTTTTCATAGCACATGTGACATTTTAAACTTTAACTTTTATCTCATGGGGCCACCCTAAAACATCTCTAGGTTATGAGCTCATACCTTAACTAGTCGTCACTAGTTCTTACTTATCCTAGGATAAGCGTAACATACATAATCCCGACTTAAAGTACGGGCTAGGGGGCAAATTAAGGATCACCTCTTAGGGTCATTTCCTCTTTGAAACGCTCTACTAGCAACTAGTGCATAGTAGTATTGTCCGCTTTGGCAAGCTCTATGTCAATACCCTCACGGATTTGTTTTCTTGGGGGTGCTCGGCTAAACCGATGTCACCCAAGAAGGCGTCCCAATGTTGTGTCACATTTAAGTGTTCATGATTTTCAAAAAGATCTTTTTCTAAGTTCCTCAAATGTGATGGAAATTCGGCAGCATGACGGCTGTAGACTGAATTTCCTCAAATTTGCTTATGCCATGAAAACATATAAGTCATACAAACATATCTTATGAGGTATAGCATATCATCATATAAAACTTCTTCATAGCACATATCAAACTTATCATAGATAAAGCTCATGCATTATATATCATATTTACATAAATTAAGCATCATAAAACTCAAGACTTTTTAATGTCTTATGCATTGACCCTTAAAGTCCTTAACTCACGTTCTAAGTTATTAATTATCAAACCTAATCTCTTGGGTACCTATGAGGTTATAACTAAGTATTTCTCACCTCACACTATGATCAAGAACATCTCTAAACCTCAAGGATGTAGAATTTATAATCCTAACTTTATGGGTACCTAGGAGTCACAATAGTGACCCTTTCTAAGTTCGGTTTGTTCCTAAGGCTTCAAGATCAAGTCCTACACCATTTATGAGGCATTCCTACACATTTAAACTAATTTAAATCCATGATTAGCATTACTAAACCTTGCTGGACAGAATCCAGAAAATTCAAACATTAAAGGATCTAGAACTCTCAAATTAATTCTTTTAGTTTCTAACTTCTCTTATCTTTCACATATAAGCTTTACCATTAATTATACTCAAACTCAAGCATATTATCATCATTAACACAGCTCATACAGTGGCAAAATAATGGCAAGGCAGAACCGAAACAAACACTCTCCATAAAGGCATAAAACACAATTTCTAAAGCACATAAAATACTAGTTTCTCTTGGAACCTTTTTAAAACTTTCAAAACTCATTTATAAACATTTTTAACATCTAAAATCATAAGAATATTTAAGAGGGCAGTGACCATTTCAACTTTGTCTCAAGAGGTCCTAAATTCATAAAACTTAGTTCTACATATTTCTTATACTCATATAAGCTTAGAAAATTTATGAAACGTATTTTTAACACTTGGAAAACTTAAAACCTCTTAGGGCCAAAATCTCAACTATGGAAGATAATTATTTTAGACCTTTGTTTGAGACAACAATGGGCAAGTCTTTGAGCTCTAGTTTCATTAAAGTGATGGCATAAAGATAAACATGCTTATGCACTTGTTTTAGCTTTTATTAGAAAGTAAAGTGAGAGCATAAAATAAATATGAGATGCATCATATTATTATCTTTGATATTTAGGTGAGAACTTGAAATGTAAACATGATAATGCATAGCTTGAAATATAAACATGATAATGCAAGTTCCTTTATTATCTTGGTACTTAGTGATAGCAAGGAAAATAAACATGATGTGCAAGGCATAAAAGTAAACATGATGCAAGGTTCATTTTATGGTTAGCTAGAGCTCATTCAAGACTTTAACAAGATAACAACCCAACAAATATCTCATTACAAAGAGAGCTTTGGAGTTCTTGAACCAAGTTCTCAAAGCAACTATGAGGTTCTTGAACAACATTATCAAGCTCAAGTAAACAAACTTCCAAAAACAAAACCAAACAAAATCTTAAGGATCAAAATACCAAAACCGAAACTTTACAAAAGAAAAAGAAAGTGAAACTAAGTCAAGTTCTTTATTAAATACCCAAAACCCCTATCTAGAGAAAAATCTCTAAAATGTGCCGGCCAACTTTAAGGTTGACAAGGGTAGGCTTGGGCTTTTAGAAATCCTTAGGTTAATTTTCTTAAGTTGAAAAACCATGTGAGCTAGATATCATATAGATGAAGTTATAAGAAAAGGAAAACTCAAGCTTTAGAGGTTTCTTTGAGATGAACACAAGGTAATCATCTAGAAACTCTCATCATCAAGCTATCATACTCATAATCAAGGCCAAGAGGCTGAAATGAAAAAGAAAAGAAGAACAAAGGAAAGTTCAAAAAGAATCCAAGAGGAAACTAGAGAAAAACACATTCTTGAGCAAAACAAGTTTGAAAAGAAAATCCCTACCAAGTGATGAAGATGAAAGCTTCAACTTGAAAAGGAAAATGTGAAGAGCAACTCCCTCCTAAGGTGGTGTGATGGCTTCGACCAAAGAGAAAGAAAAGGAAAAGAGATGTGTTTTGAGGAAGCTTGTGTTTGAGGTTTAGTGTTTAAGAGATTTGATGATGATCTAAGGTTATGATATGGTGCATTGAAGTGGTGAGGTGATAATGTGAAGAGAGGATGAAGATGAAGAGAAAGAACTCTTGGAACTTTGAGAGAAAAGAAAAGAACTAGCAAGATAACTCTAGAATTCTAAACTTAGTAAATACTTCAAGGTGCAACTAAGCTATCACAAGCATCCTATTTATAGAAAAACAAAACAATGAGGCTCATCAAGGGGGGGAGTGGCCGTGGCTTTTGAGGGGAAAAAGGGAGAGAAAAATATCTCTTACACAAGGTCATTCAAGCATGGTTTGAAGTATGGAAGCTATTCTACAAAGTATGGCTTGATGTGAGTTAATTTTCTATCAATTTTTTGATGAAATTAGGCTTCTAGAAACTTAACATGGCTGGAACTTTTCCAACCACAAATAAATGGAAAAAATGGGTTGTTTTAATTATTTATTCATGTGGAAATTCAAGCTTGATTGAAAGTTATGACAAGGTATAGTGTATAGTGTATGGTTCATGTAAGGTCAAAGCATGGTTCTTTGAGTGGGAAAAATTTGAGTATGTGATGCATATGGAGGGGGACAGTTTCGGCCAGATTGGGGCAGCAAGGAGAGAGGAAAAATCTCTCATGTAATTGGGTGTTAATGATAGGATTAAGTGTAGGTTAGCTTAGGTACAAGGTTAGGAATAATTAAGCTTAAATTTAGGTAACTAAGAATGAGGTTTAGGGATTTTATGACAAGATTAGGAGTGCTCATGCATTATTAGAGAGTTTAAAACTCATTTAGGAATAAACAATTGAAAACACAATTCCATGATTTAAGGAATTAGGGAGAGAAAACACTATTCAAGATTCCATGACTAGGAATCTTGAATTTAAAATAGGATTTCAAGTTGTATATTAAGCACTTTTAGGTTCTAATCAACTTTAATAAATTATTTTGACTCAAGATTAATTATGGAAATTAATTAACCTTCGATTAGAGCCTAATATTGCTTAGGTTTTCTTAATCACGCGATTAAGCGTAAAAACACGAAACTAGGGGCAAAATCATAATTTTGCACTAATTTCGCCCGGGACCTCCGAGACCAAAACTAAAGTCACAGTCTACATAAAAATGCCTTTTAAAACCATTTGGAGAAGTTTCGGGTTCATTCGGCACTTGCAAATAGGTAAAACACCGCAGGGGCATTTTGGTTATTTTGACCCGAAAACTCGAAAAATGAGATTTTCGATCTCGAAAAAGTACACAAGTCATGTAATCCCCTTGCAACATTGAGTTTGCCCTTCGAGTACTGCCGAATCGGCTTTCCTCGAATTCCGGGCTAAAAATGACCTCAGGGGAATTTTGGTCATTTTCACTCTAGCAGAAAATCGGGCGTTACAGAAAGCAATTAAATTGTGAAAGCAGATAATCGTGAAAGCGGATAAATTCTGAAAGCGGATAAATCGTGAAAGCGGTAAATTGTGAAAGCAGTTAAATTGTGAAATCATTAAATTGTGATTGTGAAAGCAGTAAATTATGAAAGCAGTAAATTTGTGAAAGCAGATAAATTGTGAAAGCATGTAAATTTGTGAAAGCAGTAAATTGCAAAAGCAGCAAATTGTGAAAGCAGATAAACTTGTGAAAGCAGATAAATCGTGAAAGCATTTAAAATGTGAATTTAAAGATTTGTGAAATGTAAAAGCAAATTACGAAAACATGTAAAATGTTAAATGAAAACATGCAACCTTATGAAAGCACGCAACCTTATGAAAGCACATGAAATGTGAAATGTAACGCCCCGATTTTCTATTATAGTGAAAATGACCAAAATGCCCCTGAGGTCATTTTTGGCCCGGAATTCGAGGAAAGCCGGTCCGGCAATACTCGAAGGGCAAACTCAATGTTGGAAGGGGATTAGATGACTTGTGTATCTTTCCGGGATCGAAAATCTCGTTTTTCGAGTTTTCGGGTCAAAATGACCAAAACGCCCCTGCGGTGTTTTACCCGTTTGCAAGTGCCGGATGAACCCAAAACTTCTCTAGATGGTTTTAAAAGGCATTTTCATGTATTCTGTGACTTTAGTTTTGGTCCCGGAGGTCCCAGGCGAAATTAGTGCAAAATTACGATTTTGCCCACAGTTTCGTGTTTTTACGCTTAATCGCGTGATTAAGCAAACCTAAGCAATATTAGGCTCTAATCGAAGCTTAATTAATTTCCATAATTAATCTTGAGTCAAAATAATTTATTAAAGTTGATTAGAACCTAAAAGTGCTTAATTACAACTTGAAATCCTATTTTAAATTCAAGACTCCTAGTCATGGAATCTTGAATAGTGTTTTCTCTCTCCAATTCCTTAAATCATGGAATTCTGTTTTCAATTGTTTACTCATAAAAATGAATTTAAATCTCCTAATGATGTATGAGCACTCCTAATCTTGTCATAAAATCCTTAAACCTCGTTGTTAATCACCTAAACTTAAGCTTAATTATTCCTATCATTGTACCTAAACTAATACACACTTAAACCTACCATTAGCACACAATTAGATGATCAAATCTCTCTCCCTCCATGCTGCCCAGTCTGGCTGAAGCCTTCCCCCCTCCATATGCACCACATGTTCAAATGTTACACTCCAAAGCCATACCTAAAGTCACATACACCATACCTTGTCATACTTTCAATCAAGCTTGATTTTCCAAATGAATAACTAATTGAAATAAATCCTTTTCCTCAATTATGTGTGGCTGAAAAACTTCCAGCCATGTCTTACTTCGAGAAGGATTATTTCTTTCAAAAATAAAAGAAAAGCTCACTCAAAAACTCATGCTTTGTGTCATGAACTCCATACCTCAAACCATGCTTGTATGACACCTTGAAAGAGATATTTTTCTCTTCTTTGCGTCCCCATAGCTACGGCCAGCCCTCCCTCCCCTCACTCCTTCATTGTTTTCATTTTCTATAAATACCTAAGCTTAAGGACTTGTGAAAACCTTTAGATCATTTGCATAGTTTCAAGTTTCTAGCTTTGTCTAAGTTCTTTTCCTTTTCTCTCTAAGTTTCAAGAGATTTTCTTCTTGTTCTTCATCTTCATCTTCTTCATCCTCTCATCACATAATCATCTCATAACCTTGAAACACCACCCCACCACCATAGATCATCATACAATCACCTAAACTTCCATTCTCAAACACAAGCTCACCAAGAACACATTTCCTTTCTTTTTCTCTCCACAAGGCCAAATCATCATCAACATCCTAGGAGGTGTTGCTCATCTCATTTTCATCTTCAAGTTCAACCTTTTTATCTCCACTCTAGGTAGGAGTGTTTTTCTAAACCTTGTTTCTTGATAAATGAGTTTTTCTAGCTTTCTCTTGGACTTTCTTTTTGAAACTTTCTTTGTTTCTTTTCCTTGATGTTTTGGCCTCTTGGCCTTGAGGAACACATGATAGCTCAATGATGAGAGCCCCTAGATGATGACTATGTGTTCATCTCAAAGGAACCTCTAGAGCTTGAGTTTTGGTTTTCTCTAGGTTTCATCTTTATTATCTAGCTCAGAAGGATTTTTGTTCAAGAACACCTTTACTATTCTTGCTATTTTGATTTCGGTTTTCTTGTTCCTTTTCCTTTAAATATTTCGGTTTTGATTCCTTGATCTTTGAGGTTTTGTTTTATCTAGAAAGTTTATTTATTTTGAGCTTGATGATGATGTTCAAGAACCTCATAGTTCCTTTGAGAACTTAGTTCAAGAACTTTAAAGCTCTCTTTATGATGAGATAAGTGTTGGGTTGTATCTCTAAAGTATTGTAAGAGCTCTAGATGGGACTAAAATAAGTATTGCATCCATGTTTACTTTTATGCTTTACACATCATATTTACTTTCCTTGCTATCACTAAGTATCAATATAATGAAAGAACTTGCATTATCATATTTATATTTCAAGCTTTGCATTATCATGTTTATATTTCAAGTCCTCACTTAATATACCAAAGATAATAATAAGTTGCATCTCATGTTTATTTTATGCTCTCACTTTACTTTCTAATGGAAGCTAAAACTATTGCATGAGCATGTTTATCTTTCTATCATCACTAAAGAGAACCTAGAGCTCAAAGACTTGCCCATTGTTGTCTCAAACAAAGGCTTGAAAACATTTATTTCCTTGGCTTGAGCATTCGGCCTCTAAGGGTTTGTTTGTTTACAAGTATTGAAAACTATGTTTCATAATTTTTCTAAGCTTTTATGAGTTTAAGGAATGTATAGAACTAAGTTTTATGAATCTAGGACCTCTTGAGACAAAATTTATTTAGCTGCTGCCCTCTCAAGTATTTTTATGATTTTAGATGTTAAAATTTTTTATAAATGATTCTTGAAAGTTTGAAAAAGGTTCCAAGAGAAACTAGTAATTTATGTGCTTAGAAATTGTGTTTGATGCCTTTTTATGGAGATGTATGTTTCGGTCCTGCCTTGCCCTTTGTGATCACTGTATGAGCTATTCTAATGATGATAATATGAATAAGTTTGGGTATAATTAATGTTAAAACTCATATGTGAAAGATAAGAGAAGTTAGCAACTAGAAAAGAATTAATTTGAGAGTTTTAGATCCCTTAATGTTTGAATTTTCTGGATTCTGTCCAGCAAGGTTTAGTAATGCTAATCATGGATTTAAATTAGTTTAAATGTGTAGGAATGACTCATAAATGATTTAGGACTTGATCTTGAGGCCTTAGGAGCAAACTGGACTTAGAAAAGGTCATTGTTGTGACTCCTAAGTACCCGTAAAGTTAGGATTATGAATTCTGCATCATTGAGGTTTAGAGATGTTCTTGATCATAGTATGAGGTGAGAAATACTTAGTTATAACCTTATAAGTTCCTGAGAGATTAGGTTTGATGATTTATAACTTAAAATGTGAGTTAAGGACCTTAACGGTTAAAGCATAAGACAGTAAGAAATGTGTTAATGCTATGATGCTTAATTTATGCAATGATATGTTGAGATGTTTATGATGCATGAGCAATGGATTAGTTTTGATATGAGTTTATCATAGCATGAGATTCCATGAGAACATGTGGTGTGATTTAGCTTGTGGCAGTTTGAAGGAAATTCAGTTTAACAGCTGTTATGCTGCTGAATTTCCGTCAAACCTAAAAGGGTTAAAGAAATGTTTATGAGTACCATATGAGTTGAAAACCCTGGGTGACACCAGTTTGGCTGAGCACCCCCAGGAGATTTTTATGTGACAAAGTACTGAGACGCGCATGCCTGGGTGACACCGGTTCGGCCGAGTACCCCTAGGGGAGACAAATCCATGAGGGTATGAGTAGATGCAGCTTACCAAAGTAGACAAATTGATGTGGCTTAATGCCCGCAAAGTGTTTCAAAGAAGGTATATCCTAAGAGAGGTGATCCCTACCCCCTACCCTTACTTGCGAGTCGGGATTATTTTATTATGTTTCGCTTATTCAGATAATAAGCAAGAGCTAGTGACGACTAGCTGAGGTATGAGCTCATAACCTAGTTATTTTAGGGTGGCCTTATTATGCTAAAGTACCATGATTGGCGTCATGAAGTTGAGGAACGATTCACTTGAAAAGTTATATGCCCTTATGCCACATGGTTTATGCTTATGTGCTTTGATGTGTTGTTTTATATGCTCAAGTATTGACATGCATCCATGATATAATATGTTGCATTCATAACGTCAAGATGCATGCTAAAAGGAATGGACCTTAGATAATTAGTTTTGGAAAACCCTAAATTGAATCTTGTATGCACGATCACTGTTTTACAATTAAACCCAAGGTTCCTAAGGATGTGTATGATGTAACCTACGATAGGAGAATCCTACTGAGGTTCTTTAGCAAGAATTTTCACTCCTGTCTCTACTTTCTCTTTCTTCTGTCACATCTTCAGAGAGCGATGGCGACGTTCGTGGTCTTCGTTGATACACCCACTTGGGAGGTTCACTATGACCCGGACCACGGGTCATATCATTTTGAGCGGTAGTGCACTGTGCAAGTCTTCATGTTCATTGGGCCCCTTTGTACACCCTGTACAGAGCTACCGTTTCTCCCCCGATATCACCCTATGATGATCCGATGGTTTTCGAGTGCGCCCGGATGCGAGACGAGAGGATTCTGCGGACGTATACTGGTGGTTCGATGCCCCGAGACTTCCAGGACTACATGCCTCGATCCCCGAGTTCGGAGGATGACCCATCCGAGGACCCGCCGACGCACATGTATAGCGAGAGTTCTGCTTCTACACCTCAGTTCATGCGAGGTGTGAGTGAGGAGACCGTTACACAGCCGAGGCTGGCTAGGAGAGCCGAGAGGCGCCCCTATCGAGGAGCTCACGCTCAGTCTTCACGTGTTCCTACTTCCGCCACCTGCGTCCATGGATCGGTTACACTCCACCATTTCCCGGGTTCCAGTAGTTGACATTGTAGGGTAGGCTTAGTGCACACACCCACATGTAGAGTGGATAAACCTTCTTTTGTTTTTGAGGTTATTCACCATAGGTGCACTCGGGTAGTTATGATTTATTTCTGCTTTCTTGTTTTATGTTCTATTTCATTTCCGCTGTATTACAAGCTCTGCCTGTAACACCCTAATTTTTAACCCAACTCTCTAGAACACATTAGGTTAAACATTAGGTTATTACTTCTTAGTCTCATCATTTTAATAAAATACTTAGCGGAAATTACGGGTAAATTTTTCTTTTTGAAAACATAAACAAAGTGAGAGCCGCGAGCTTAACTAATCGATCAATAGAAACGTAAAGCATGCGTAACAATCATTATAAATCATGAAGTGAATCATATAACCAAAGAATAACAATCATGATAACAAGGGAAGCATTTCATTAATATTATAATTAAGGTACATAAGTAGTCATGCCCTCATGGAGACGGGCAGAGCTTGTAATACAGTGGAAATAGAATACAAGAGAAAACAAGAAAGCATAAATAAACCATAACTACTTGAGTGCACCTATGGTGAATAACCTCAAAACAAAAGAAGGTTTATCCACTCTACATGTGGTGTGTGCACTACGCCTCCCATACGACGTCAACTACTGGAATCCGGGAAACGGTGGAGCGTAACCAATCCATGGACGCAGAGCAGCAGGAGTGGGAACACGTGAAGACTGAGCGTGAGCTCCTCGGTAAGGGCATCTCTTGGCTCGCCTAGCCAGCCTCGACTGCATAACAGTCTCCTCGCTCACATCGCGCATGAACTGAGGTGTAGGAGCAGAGCTCTCGCTATACATGTGCGTCGGCGGGTCCTCGGATAGGTCATCCTCTGAACTCGGGGATCGAGGCATGTAGTCCTGGAAGTCTTGAGGCATCGAACCACTAGTATATGTCCGCAAAACCCTCTCGTCTCGCATCCGGGCATGCTCAAAAACCATCGCATCGTTGTAAGGTGATATCGAGGAGAAATGGTAGCTCTGTACAGGATGTGCAAAGGGGCGTCCAAGGAACATGAAAACTCGTACAGTACACTGCCCCTCAAAATGATATGACCCGTGGTCCGGGTCATAGTGGACCTCCCAAGTAGGCATGTCAATGAAAACCACGAACGTCGCCATCGGTCTCTGAAGATGTGACAGGAGAAAGAAGAGAAAGGAGTGAGAATTCTTGCTAAAGAATCTCAGTAGGAGTCTCCTATCCTAGGGTTACATCGTTCACATCCTCAGGAACCTTGGGTTTAATTATAAAGCAGTGATCATGCATTTAAGGTTCAATTTAGGGTTTTCCAAAACTAATTATCCAAGGTCCATTCCTTTTAGCATGCGTCTTGATGTTATGAATGCAACATGTTATATCATGGATGCATGTCAATACTTGAGCATATAAAACAACACATCAAAGCACATAAACATACACCATGAGGCATAAGGGCATAAAACTTTCAAATAAGATCATTCCTCAACCTCGTGACATCAATCATGGTACTTTAGCATATAAGCCACCCTAAAAAAATAACTAGGTTATGAGCTCATACCTCAGCTAGTCGTCACTAGCTCTTGCTTATTATCTTGAATAAGCGAAACATAAATAATAATCCCAACTCGCAAGTACGGGTAGGGGGCAGGGATCATCTCTCTCTGGGATTTACCCTATTTGAAACGCTTTGCGAGCATTAAGCCACAGCAATTTGTCCACTTTGGTAGGCTGCATCTACTCATACCCTCACGGATTTGTCTCCCCTAGGGGTGCTCGGCCGAACCGATGTCACCTAGGCAAGCGCATCTCAGTGCTTTGTCACATAAAAATCTCCTGGGGGTGCTCGGCCGAACCGGTGTCACCTAGGGTTTTCAACTCATATGGTACTCATAAACATTTCTTTAACCCTTTAAGGTTTGACATAAATTCGGCAGCATAACAGCTGTTAAACCGAATTTCCTTCAAACTGCCACAACCTAATTCACATAACAAGTTCTCATGAAATCTCATGCTATGATAAAGTTTAACATTTTCATCAATCATTTTCTCATGTATCAAGCACATCTTATCATATCATTGCATCATACAACACATTATAGCATTAACAACTTCTTAGTGTCTTATGCATTGACCCTTAAGGTCCTCGATTCACATTCTAAGTTATAAATCATCAAACCTAATCTCTTGGGAACTTATAAGGTTATAACTAAGTATTTCTCACCTCACACTATGGTCAAGAACATCTCTAAACCTCAAGGATGCAGAATTCATAATCCTAACTTTACGGGTACGTAGGAGTCACAACAATGACCCTTTCTATGTCCGGTTTGCTCCTAAGGCATCAAGATCAAGTCCTAAACCATTTATGAGCCATTCCTACACATTTAAACTAATTTAAATCCATGATTAGCATTACTAAACCTTGCTGGACAGAATCCAGAAAATTCAAACATTAAAGGATCTAGAACTCTCAAATTAATTCTTTTCTAGTGTCTAACTTCTCTTATCTTTCACATATGAGCTTTACCATTAATTATACTTAAGCATAGGCATATTATCACCATTAAAACAGTTCATACAGTGGCAAATAATAGCAAGGCAGAACCGAAACAACCATTCTCCATAAAGGCATAAATCACAATTTCTAAAGCACATAAAATACTAGTTTCTCTTGGAACCTTTTTAAAACTTTCAAAACTCATTTATAAACATTTTTAACATCTAAAATCATCCAAATACTTGAGAGGACAGTAACTAAATAAAACTTGTCTCAAGGGGTCCTAAATTCATAAAACTTAGTTCTACATATTCCTTGTACTCATAAAAGCTTAGAAAATTTATAAAACATAGTTTGCAATACTTAGAAACATCAAAACCTCTTAGGGCCGAAATATGAACCAAAGGAAATAAATATTTTTAGACCTTTGTTTGAGACAACAATGGGCAAGTCTTTGAGCTCTAGGTTCATTTAAGTGATGACATGAAGATAAACATGCTTATGCACTTGTTTTATCTTTCATTAGAAAGTAAAGTGAGAGCATAAAATAAATATGAGATGCACATTATTATTATCTTTATGATTTAAGTGAGGACTTGAAATATAAACATGATAATGCAAAGCTTGAAATATAAACATGATAATGCAAGTTCCTTTATTATCTTGGTACTTAGTGATAGCAAAGGAAGTAAACATCATGTGCAAAGCATAAAATAAACATGATGCAAGGTTCATTTTATGGTTAGCTAGAGCTCATCCAAGACTTTAACAAAATAATAACCCAACATATATCTCATTACAAAGAGAGCTCTAGAGTTCTTGAACCAAGTTCTCAAAGGAACTATGAGGTTCTTGAACATCATCATCAAGCTCAAAGAAAACAAACTTTCTAAACAAACAAAACCTCAAAGATCAAAAAGGAAATGGAAAACAGAAATGTTAAAGAAAAGGAAACAAAGAAACCGAACTCCAAAATAGCAAGAAAAGAAAAGGTGTTCTTGAGTAAAAAAAAAAATCATGTTTGAGTTAGAAAATGAAGTTGAAACTCAAGGAAAGTAAAACCTCAAGCTCTAGAGGTTCCTTTGAGATGAACACAAAGTCATCATCTAAGAGTCCTCATCATTGAGCTATCATGTGCTCATCAAGGCCTCATGGCCGAAATCTCAAAGATAGAACAACAAAGGAAGTTCCAAAAAGAAAATTCAAGAGAAAGCCAGAAAGAACCCATTTTCAAGAAAATAAAGTTTAGAAAACACTCCTACCTAGAATGAAGATAAAAACTTGAACTCTTTGAAAAGGAAAACAAGATGATGAGCTCCTCCTTGGGGCTAGATGGCTTCGGCCTTGTGGGGAAGAAAAGAAAGGAAATGTGTTCTTGGTGGACTTGTGTTTGAGAATGGAAGTTTAGGTGTTTGAATAATGATCTAAGGTGGTGGGGTGGTGTTTCAAGGTTATGTGATGATTATGTGATGAGAGGATGAAGAAGATGAAGATGAAAAGAAAGGAAGAACTCTCTTGAAACTTGAGAGAAAAAGAAAGAACTCAAGAAAGCTTAGGAAAACTAAAAGTGTGCAAAGGAACTAAAGTGTTTGCATGTGTTTCTAGGCAAGGTATTTATAGAGAATGAAAACAATTGAAGGCTCAAAAGGGGAGGAGGGTGACCGTGTGGCTTTGGAGGGAAAAGGAAGAGAAAATATCTCTTACACAAGGTCATTCAAGCATGGTTTGAAGTATGGAGTTCATGACTCAAGGTATGGCTTTAGGCATGGGTTTTTGAGTGAGTTTTTCTTTTAATTGTGAATGAAATTAGGCTTCTAGAAGTGAGACATGGCTGGAAGTTTTTCAGCCACAAATAAATGGAGGAATTGATTTATTTCACTTGGTTATTCATTAGGAAAAGCAAGCTTGATTGAAAATATGACAAGGTATGACAAGTATGGTGATTTGAGGTGATTTTTCTTCAAGTTTTGGAATGAAATAATTCATGAAAATGGGGGAGAGGGCTGGCAGAAATCTGACCAGGAAAATGGGGGAGGAAAGGCTTCTAGATGTTGTCCTTGGAAGCAAGGATGAGAGCATGGTTTGTATGACTCAAAGTATAGTTCATGTAAGGTCAAAGCATGGTTCTTTGTGTGTGAAAAATTCACACATGTGATGGATTTAATGGAGGCATGGCTTCGGCCAGATTGGGGGCATGACAGAGGAAGAAAAATCTCTCATGTAATTGGGTGTTAATGATAGGATTAAGTGTGTATTAGCTTAGGTACAAGGTTAGGAATAATTAAGCTTAAGTTTAGGTAGCTAAGTATGAGTATTAGGAATTTTATCACAAGGTTAGGAGTGCTCATACATCATTAAGGGATTAAAAACTCATTTGTGAATAAACAATGTGTAACATAATTCCATGATTTAAGGAATTGGAAAGAGAAAACACTATTCAAGATTTCATGACTAGGAGTCTTGAATTTAAAATAAGATTTTAAGTTGTAATTAAGCACTTTTAGGTTCTAATCAACTTTAATAAATTATTTTGACCCAAGATTAATTATGGAAATTAATTAACCTTCGATTAGAGCCTAATATTGCTTAGGTTTGCTTAATCACGCGATTAAGCGCAAAAAACACGAAACAACGGGCAAAATCGTAATTTTGTACTAATTTCGCCCGGGACCTCCGGGACCAAAACTAATGTCATAGTCTACATAAAAATGCTTTTTAAAACCATCTAGAGAAGTTTCGGGTTCATTCGGCACTTGCAAACGGGTAAAACACTACAGGGGCATTTTAGTCATTTTGACCCGAAAACTCGAAAAACAAGATTTTCGATCCTAGAAAGATACACAAGTCATCTAATCCCCTTCCAACATTGAGTTTGCCCTTCGAGTACTACCGGACCGGCTTTCCTCGAATTCCGGGCCGAAAATGACCTCAGGGGCATTTTGGTCATTTTCACTCTAACAGAAAATCGGGGCGTTACACTGCCCGTTCTTAGGGTACGACTAGCTATGTACTTCAACTATGTTATTATTAGTGAAATGTTTCCTTTGTTATCATGATTGCTGTTCTTTGGTTATATGCCCTACTTGATGATTTCTAATGATTGTTACGCGTGCTTTACATTTCTGTTGTTCGATTCGTTAAGCTCGCGGCTCTCACTTTGCTTTATGTTTTCAAAGAAAAATTTACCCGTAATTTCCGCTAAGTATTTTATTAAAATGATGAGACTAAGAAGTAATAGCCTAAGGTTTAACCTAATGTATTCTAGAGAGTTGGGGTAAAAATTAGGGTGTTACATGAAATGTAAAAGACTATGAGATAAAAACTTTGTGAAGCTGTGTGAAAGTAAGTGCAGATGCATGGTTGGCAATTTTGATGAGATAATGATGCAAGATTGGTGTTATGAGATACAAACGATGCAAAATTGATGTCGTGATGATGTGAATGATGTGAACTGGTATAATGATGACAGGATGAGTTGCTACAAAAACTGACATATTGATGGTAGATGAATGAATTACTGCAAAGCTGATGTTAGGATGAAAATATCCCCTAAAACTAAAAATTGCCCCAATTTGAGGTATCTTCACATTATCCTTCAAGAAAGCTCTTGTCTTTCCCAAAAAGAGTCGTCTCCTTGGCCGAGCAGCTTTCTGAGCTTCTTCATTGCAGTTTTTCAATACATCTTTGGCTGGCGACGCTTCAGCGTCTTCTTTTTGCCCCATGCTTTCATGGTTCTCACTCTTGCTTTGATCTCTCATCTGGATTTTCGATCAAGCAATTTTATTTGGTCCATCGAAACCTCCTCTTTGGTTGTCGTCTCCAAATCCTGGTTAAACAAGTTGCTTCTTTTGCCTTGCCAATCAATCTTGAGTCCTCTGCTTGATTTATTATTCATGAATTTTGTTAGCAAATTAGTCTTTTATTATATTTCAATTTTAATATCATGATCATTCATGGTTTTAAAAAGAAATAAAGAGACAAAGATTTTGATATGAGAGGAAAGATAAACAAAGATACATCGGAAGAGATAGACAATTTTATTGGGTCTCAAACTGGAAGGGTATAGAATTTCAACAACTGTCAAAAGATAAGAAAGGAAGAAAGACAAGGCTGATAGTGCTGCTTTCATATGATTAACCCATTTTGCTGATTCATTGGTTACACCAAACTTGAATTTATGACAGCAAGTGCAATCCTTTATTGTGTGTTCAACAGCATGCCCTAATCCATCCATATTCAAATTGCCCCAGTGTTAGTATCCTTCATAGCTTCTCAGCCTTTCACCATTGCACAGGCTGTATTTTCCAAGTTTTCAACCCAGTTCCCCTCCATTTCAATGCTCTAATTTTTGCCTAGGCCACCCGTCCAGGTCTTAACCTAGTGAGCATTTTTTTCTCTTTTTTCTTTTTGTGTGCTCTAATTTTTGCCTAGGTCGCTCGTCTGGGTTCTCAACCTAGCGAGCAATTTTTTTTCTCTTTTTTCTCTTTGTGTGCTCTAATTTTTGCCTAGGTCACCCTTTCGGGTTTTCAACCTAGCGAGCATTTTTAATCTTTAGGCAAAGTATTTCTTTCCAACATCCAAATTGATCGGCTTAGCAAGTACTTGGCCTTTCATATCAGTCAAGATCAAAGCCCCTCCAAAGAAAGCATCTTTGACAAGTAAGGGCCTTCATGTGTGGATGCCCATTTGCCTCTGTTATCTTTTTGATTTGGGAAAATCTTCTTCAGAACAAGATCACCTGGCTGAAATATTTGAGGGTGAACATTCTTATTAAATGCTTTAGCCATCCTTTTCTAGTACAACTGGCCATGGCAGACCACATTCAACAGTTTCTCTTCAAGCATATTCAATTCCCCGTATCTCATTTTTACCTACTTAGCCTTTTCCAATTTAGCTTCTGCCAAGACCCTTAAAGATGGTATTTCCACTTCTATAAATGTAACGGCTTCCAACCTGTAACACCCTAAAAATTATTTAAAAATTAATTTGAGTTTTTCTAGTTATAATTTCAAAAATCTGACAGACATGGAAATGATTGGGATGATCCAACGAATCTGTATTAAAAAAAGAAAGTGAATACTAACTTATGGGACCCGTAAGCCTGCCAGGACAGCTGAAACCCTAAAATTAAAGCCCGGGGATGCCCGAAACTAAAAATTATAGCATTAAGATTGGAAATGGTTAGGAATAAAGATTGTATACCTAGAATTAATTTTCGGGCAATGGTTGATTATCTGAGCTCATTGTTTTACCGGTTCGGTAAAATTTCAGTGTGTAATTTTTAACACCGAAAGAAAATCAAATCTTTAGGATAAAGTTATCCTCTATAGCCAAATGTAAGGCTAAGATTTAATCTTGATTTACAAGATTAAATCCTAGCCATTTATCTTGCTTTCTTGTAGGAAAAGTTTGGTTTTATATTAAATAAAAATTAAACATAACTTATAATGATTATAAGCCACAAAAATGTGTCATTTTCATCTTCCATTCTCGGACAAGAATAGAAACCCTTTCAACCTTCATTGTTTCTTCTCAAAACACATCAAAACTTGATTAAAAACCTCCAAAATCCTAGCTTAGGCTTGATAAAACACTAAACTTCCTTAACTAAACTTGTTCTACACATCAATACTTACAAATCTAACTTATTGAAATGTCAATTCTCTATCAATCCTAACCTTGATACCTCACTTCCTCACTGTTTTAGGAAGGTTTAGGTGCTGTTTGGGAGGTCTTGAAGTGAGCAAAATTAATCTCGGAACATTCTTGGAGCATAGAGCTCAAAATGTTTCAAAGTAGGATTTCCTTTGGTCCTTTCTTTCCAATTTTATGCTGGACTTTTTTGATTGGGTTTGGTTCGAAATTTTGTTTGTATTGGTTGATAATATGTTGATATTGATGTGTTAATTTTAGTGGAGTGTTTGGTGTTGTGAAAGAATCATTTTTATCAAAAGAGATTTTGAATTGGTTTGCTGAATTTCAGTTTTCCTACTGGCAGTGATTGCTCAAGAATTTTCTGAGGGAATTGTAGGTGTTTTTATTAGCTATTAAAAATATATGTTGAAGAAAACATATGGATTTAGTCCCACAAATATTCTTGTCCTCTGACTTTTACTTATACTACTTTAAAAAAATGAAGAACTGAGAATGTAACTATGTTGTCTGGATTATGGGAACTAAAGCTCTGATTTTGTATAATTTTTTTACCATAGAAAATGATTGAATTATCATTTGAAATTTTTACAGGAAGTTAATAACATCCTTAAGTGTAACTATGATTTTTATTTTGGGTTTTTTTCCATCATTTTCTAAATTTAAAAATTATGAGAACCCTATTCTAAGCTGTCAAAAAGTGGCCTCTAACCACTAAATTTGTATAATTTATTTACTATGGTTAGAAAACTCTTTTTATTCTGACATTTTTACAGGGCCTTGTGACACATTGAGGTGTCTTGGAGAATTTTTATAGCCCTTGAAATAGAAGTTTGGTATGCATAATAAATTGTACTCCTTAGGCATGAATTTTGCCAATATGTTGTATTTGTGCTGGAATGAACTCTAGTATTGATTTGGTGATTTAATGACTCTTAATTTAAGTATAATGAGTATGAATGCATGCTATTGACTTTAAAGATTGGTTTAAGGCATGATTGGAATCATATATTGTGAATCAATGCCTATATGTGTTGTATTGCATGCATTCAAAAAAGAAAAGTGAATGATACATTAAATTAAGTTCTATAGCAATAAGAAGATATAAATGAGATCCTTTTGATTTATCGAGGGCAAATAAAGTAACATAAGATTCTTTCAATTTGTCGAGGGTAAATAAAGTGATAATAAATCCTTTTGACTAATCGAGAGCAACTAAAAGTGATAAATGATCCTTTCGATTTTGTCGAGTGCAAATAGAGTGATATAAGATCCTTTCGACTTACCGAGGGCAAATAAAGAGTGTTAAGATCCTTTTGACTTGTCGAGAGCAAATAAATATAAATGAGATCCTTTTGACTTGTCAAGAGCAAATAAAGAGATATGAGGTTTTCTTCGACTTATCAAAGACAATTACAAATAAGTCCATTACACTTAGCATATGCATAATCATGTTATATGTAAATGGTTGATTAGAATTACTTACTATGTGCTTGAGCTTTATAATATATGAGCATTAAATGATTGATTATTAAAAGCTGTCCACTTCAAAAGTATGAGTTGAAACTTTAAAATTGAACCATTGATATATGTTGCATGCTCACTTTTTCTAAATAAACCAAAGTGGCTGGGACAATGACAATGACGTTATGATTGTGTATTTGGGGAGTTGCCCTACTGAGAATTGTATAATTCTCACCCCTATGTTTTTGTGCTCCCGTGTCGTCTCCAAGTTGATCTAGAGGATAAGGAGGCTGTTGCACAAAAGAAATCTACTCTGCAATAGTTTAGTAGAGAAGACTTGTATTTGTTGTAGTTACTTTATTATAAATATATATATATATATATGTCTGTACCTTTAAAGATAATCAGACGTACTGCAAAGCTCTTAGAAAAGCTTCCTTGTATATTCAACTTTGTATTTAAATAACTACTTTTTGTATTTGATATATATTTTGATAGAACCTCACATTAGTTACTACACGATTTAGCCGACCCTTGTTCTAGATATTTAAGAGAGGTCCACTAAATTATAAGTAACAACTCTCGAGTATAATGTCATGACTTAAGGATGATGTTTTACTTGGGAAGGTGTTACACATCCTATACACTAGTGAATATGGGGTTGCCCCAGTTGAGAATCTAACAGAAGTGTAGTAAGCGTGCAATGCATAAGGCAGCATATCACTCCAATCCTTGTAGGTGACCACCATTTTCCCCAACATCTTCTTGATGTTTTTGTTTGCTGCTTCTACAGCCCCATTCATTTTTGGTCGATAAGGAGCTGAGTTGTGATGCTTGATCTTGAATTGCTCACACAGTTTCTATACCTCTGCATTATTGAAATTAGTCGTATTATCTATGATCAGTCTTTCTGGCAACCCGTACCGACAAATTATATTATTCTTCAAAAACTTCACTACCACTTTCCTTGTTACATTAGCATAGGAAGCGGCCTCAACCCATTTGGTGAAGTAATCGATGGCTACCAAAATTAATCGATGCCTATTGGAGGCTTTGGGATTAATTGGTCCTATGACATCCATGCCCCACATTGCAAATGACCAAGATGATGTAATAGTGTGCAATGGCACAGGACGAGAATGGATTCGATCTGCATAGATTTGGCATTTGTGCACTTTCTGACAAACTGTATGTAGTCTTTTTCCATTGTTAGCCAATAGTATCCTTGCCTGAGAATCTATTAGGATAATGTGTGCTCGTTAGCATGGGTTCCACAGATACCCTCATGGACTTCTGATACGATAGCATTGGCTTCCACAGCATCGATACATCTCAATAAAACTCTATCATAGTTTCTTTTATACAACATATCTCCTGAGAGGAAGAAAGACATTGATAGCCGTCTAAGTGTCTTTCTGTCATTCTCATTTGTTATTGACGAATATTCTCTTTCCTTAATGAACCTCTTGATATCGTGGAACCATGGTCGGCCGTCTGGTTCCTCTTCAATGTTAGAACAGTATGCTGGCTCTCTTTTAACATCCACTTGCAAAGGTCTGACTTCCACCTCTAGATCAAGCTTGGTCATTATGGCCAAGGTAGCTAAAGCATCTGCAAACTAATTATGTTCACGGGTAGGTAATGGAAACTGACATTCTTGAACTCATCCTTCAAGCTCACAAGATGGTTGTAATATGACAACAACATGTGCTCCTTGACTTGCCATTCTCCATTAACTTGAAAAATGATTAAGGCTGAATCCCCATAGACCTCCAAGTATTCCACCCCAAGGGATATTACTACTTTTAGACCTGTTATGCATGCTTCATATTCAGCTGTGTTGTTGGTACAATCAAATGCCAATGTAATAGCAATTGGGAATTGCTTTCCATTGGGGGACACTAAGACTGCTCCAACTCGGTTCCTATGAATATTGACAGCACCATCAAAGTTCATTTTCCACATTAAGTCTCCTTCTTCCATGCTTTCACTGTTCTATTCTACAGGTGCTAGGACATCCTCATCAGGAAGTTCAAGTTCCATTGGTTAATATTCTTCAAGCGGATTCTCGGCCAGGTGGTCTGCTATCACACTTCCTTTTATAAACTTTCTGGTCACATACTTGATGTCAAATTTTGCTAGAGCCACTTGCCATTCGAACATTCTCATGGAGATATGCGAGCTTTCAAAGATATACTTCCTGAGATCTACCCGCGATACAAGCAAAGTTGTATAATGGAGCATGTATTATTGTAAACTTTTTGCCATCCATACTAATCTACAACAAGTCTTTTCAATAGCCAGATACCTAGATTCATAATCATTGAACTTCTTGCTCAAGTAGTAAATAGCTTGCTCCTTTCGACCAAACTCATCATGTTGACCCAATACTATGAGGTATAGTATTAGTGGTCGTCCTGGCGTGGGTGGAACCAAGAGTGGTGGAGTTAACAAGTAATTCTTGATTTTGTCGAATGCCTCTTGGCATCTGTCATCCCATTCACCTAGATTACTTTTCCTTAACAGTTTGGATATGGGTTCGCAGGTATGGGCCAAATTGGAGATAAATCTTGCTATATAGTTCAGATGACCCAAGAAACCTCGAACCTCCTTCTCTATTTTTCATGTTGGCATGTTTTGAATGGCTTTAATTTTGTCTAGGCCGACCTCAATGCCTTTTTTGTTAACAATGAACCCTAACAATTTTCTAGTGGATGCTCCAAAAGTACATTTTGCTGGGTTTAATTGAAGTTTGTAAATCCTTAGCCTTTCAAATAACTTTCTGAGTACACGACAAGACATTCTCCTTCTTGTGACTTTGCTACCATATCATCAACATACACCTCTAGCTCCTTGTGGATCATGTCATGGAAAATGGTCACCATTGCTCGCTGGTAAGTTGCCCCAGCATTCTTCAGCCCAAATGGCATCACTTGATAACAAAATACTCCCCACTGAGTGATGAATGATATCTTCTCCTTATCCTCTTCTACTATCTGGATCTGATTATAGCCTGAATGAGCATCCATGAAGGAGAATTGGTAACTTCTTGCTGTGTTATCGACTAGGACATCTATATGAGGAAGAGGAAAATCGTCCTTTGGGCTAGCTTTGTTCAAATCCCAATAGTCCACACATATTCTAACCTTTCCATCTTTCTTCGGCATCGGTACTATATTGGCTATCCATTTTGGGTATAGCAGGACCTTTTGAAAGCCTGCATCAAGTTGCTTTTTGACTTCCTCTTTGATCGTAAGTGACATTTCTGGATTCATTCTTCGCAACTTTTGTCGTTTAGGTTCTATCCCCTCCATTAATGGGATTCTATGGGCCACTATCTCTGGGTCCAAATTAGGCATATCTTTGTAAGACCAAGCAAAAATATCTATGAATTCATGGAATAGTGCAATAATTTCTTCCTTTTCTAGGTTGTTAACTATTTCACCTCTTTCTTATCCTCTTCATGTAGATTTATCCCCTTTTCCATTGAATTTATGATTTTGGCAAATTGTTGACACAGATCAGGATATGTGGGAAATGTATGGGAATTTATCATCACCACTGTTGCAAGTGTGGGAAATGTGTCCCTAATATGTGTAACGCCCGGGGACGAGGACGAGGAGTGATCGCCGGTGCAAAGAGGGCACGGACAAGGAGCGGCTCCTCGCAAGGTCCTCTAAGCGGAGAGGTACATGAATGAACCGATTACACACCCGATGAGAGGGATCCTAAGACTGTATAGGTATGGGACTATACAGTTGAGGAGGGCTTATATGAATTGATTTGCACTACCTATAACAACAAGATGCATCTTCTTTTCAGTAGCCTAAACTGAAAGAACTCCACAGTTAAGCGTGCTTGACCTGGGGTAATTTTGGGATGGGTGACCTCCTGGGAAGTTTTCCTAGGAAGCTTGTGAGTGAGGACAAAGCATGTTGAAAGGACCCGTGTTGGTTTGTGGGGACAGTCATCAATCCATAAAGCAGCAGGGGATGTTACAAATGGTATCAGAGCCTGCACCTCTCCCAGTACGGTGTAGTTCGGGGACGAACCAGGCGAAAGCTAGTGGGCATGTAATGCCCGGGGACGAGGACGAGGAGTGATCGCCGGTGCAAAGAGTGCACGGACAAGGAGCGGCTCCTCGCAAGGTCCTCTAAGAGGAGTGGTACATGAATGAACCGATTACACACCCGAATAAGAGGGATCCTAAGACTGTATAGGTATGGGACTATACAGTTGAGGAGGGCTTATATGAATTGATTTGCACTACCTATAACAACAAGATGCATCTTCTTTTCGGTAGCCTAAACTGAAAGAACTCCACAGTTAAGCGTGCTTGACCTGGGGTAATTTTGGGATGGGTGACCTCCTGGGAAGTTTTCCCAGGAAGCCTGTGAGTGAGGACAAAGCATGCTGAAAGGACCCGTGTTAGTTTGTGGGGACAGTCATCAACCATAAAGCAGCAGGGGATGTTACAAATGGTATCAGAGCCTGCACCTCTCCCAGTACGGTGTGGTTCGGGGACGAACCAGGCGAAAGCTAATGGGCATGTAACGCCCGGGGACGAGGACGAGGAATGATCGCCGGTGCAAAGAGGGCACGGACAAGGAGCGGCTGCTCGCAAGGTCCTCTAAGCGGAGAGGTACATGAATGAACCGATTACACACCCAAATGAGAGGGATCCTAAGACTGTATAGGTATGGGACTATACAGTTGAGGAGGGCTTATATGAATTGATTTGTACTACCTATAACAACAAGATGCATCTTCTTTTCGGTAGCCTAAACTGAAAGAACTCCACAGTTAAGCGTGCTTGACCTGGGGTAATTTTGGGATGGGTGACCTCCTGGGAAGTTTTCCCAGGAAGCCTGTGAGTGAGGACAAAGCATATTGAAAGGACCCGTGTTGGTTTGTGGGGACAGTCATCAATCCATAAAGCAGCAGGGGATGTTACAATATGTGGGATCTTCTTCTTGATGGATTCCAAAGATGACAGCTCTACTGTGGCTTCATACCCAAGGCCAAACTTCCCAGGATTGTCAGGAAGGGAGATTGGGTTCCTAATTCCTTATAATTGACTCCCCAAGCTTTTCCCTTCTTTGAATCCACTCTTGTGCATTATTCAAGCGGCCACTTGTAGCAGGTCACCCGTTCATTCCACTGGTTCGGCTATCTCAAGGTTTTGGAATGAGACCTCAAAGGTATCTTCAGCACAATTAATGTATGGCACCGCCACTAGTTTAGTCACCAACAATTCCTCTTTCTTTTAACTGTGATGAGTCTCTCGCAATCTATAAACTTCACCCTCTGATGAAAAGTAGAGGGGACTACACCTGGCTTATGAATCCAGGGTCTTCCTAATAACATCATGTATCCCAGCTTGATGTCTATAACCTAGAATCTAGTCAGGAACATGGTCGACCTAATTTCTAGCTGAAGGTCAATGGTACCCGTAATTTCCCTCAATGATTCGTCAAATGCTTTGACAATTGTCTCGCTTGGTTCAATTGCAGAAGGATCAATCAGTAGTTGCTGCAGAGTGGAGTAGGGGAGCACATTGAAAGCTAATCCTCCATCAATTAGTACTTTGGCGATATTGTAACCCTGGCATTTTAAGGTGATGTAAAGGGCCTTCAGGCATCCCACTATATGAGGGAAGACCTCATTTTCTGTGAAAATGATGGCATTATCTATTCTGATAGCACCCACAATCCCTTGAACTCTATTCGGGGTTATATCTTTAGATACATATGCTTGATCCAACACTTTCTTGATTGTGTTACAGTGAACCTCCAAAAATAAGATCAAAGAATGAAGTGAGATCTTTGCTAGTGTTTTCTTCAGTTGTTCCACTACATCATACTCACTTTGTTTCATTATTTTCAAGAATTCTTCTTCCTCAATTTCCTGATTCTTTCCTTTAGTCTCTTTCACAAGTGCCTCTTCGGGGTATTTCACAGGTATCATTTGTGGATTTTTCAAAAGTTTACTAGGAATATAACATCTGCCACTTCAGGTAATTCCCCTGATTCCTGTGACATTTGTTATGGACTCAGATGCAGAGGGTTCTAAACAAGCTTTGTTGCTAGATTCTTCAGTTGTTTCTAACTGATTAGACTTGACCAGATAAGGAGGCAAACTAGCCACCTTGAAAATAGGTACTGCATATTGTTTAAGGGGTGTGACAATTTCATACTTCCAAGGAACTGTATGATCACTTTCATAGGGAAATGGCTTAGGCACCTTGAAAACAAGTGCTGGCTCACGGTTGTAGACTTTAAAAACAGGGGGTGCATGGTGGATCATATTGATACTTTGTTTTACCCCTTTTTGTATCTTGAGAACCCCCAGCTTGATCATCTTTTCAATGTAAAGCTTCAGCTCTGGACATTCTTCGATATGGTGTTTCCTTCCAGAACATTCACAGAATAGATCACTTTCATCTCCTTTCACCGTTCTTTTTCTTTTCTTTCCCTTGGCTTCCATCTCATAACCAGCCCCCCTCAAGGTTTCTAGGATCTCTTTCATTGGGAGTTTGACATTTTCTATGTAACACCCTAATTCTTAACCCAACTTTTTAGAACACATTAGGTTAATCATTAGGTTATTACTTCTTAGTCTTATCATTTTATTAAAATACTTAGCGGAATTTATGGGTAAATATTTTTTTGAAAATATAAACCAAAGTGAGAGCCACGAACTTAACTAGTCGAATGATAGAAATATAAATCACGTGTAACAACCATTATAAAGCATAAGGTAACCCACATAATCAAAGAACAACAATCAAGATAACAAAGGAAACATTTCATTAATAACATGATTAGAGTACATAAATAGTCATACCCTCACAGGGATGGGCAGAGCTTGTAATACATCGGGAATGAAATACAACAGAAAGCGTAAAGTACATGGCACAACAGGAAATGAAATCCAAAATGCTACCCTTCTACTAAACTACTGGTACTAATGGACAACCCCTCCCAAAAGGTACTGCCAAAGGGAAGATCTCCACGAAGGCTCGGGTACTCGTAAGGCTCTCCATCGGAAACTAGTGACGACGAGGACGCTCAGGCGACGGGGGTATATAGCCCATGAACTGCTCAATCTCTTCCTGAGTCGGCCAGTGGAGTGGGAAGGGAACACGTGCCGGTTTGGCATGAGCTCCTCGGCACAAACGCATCTCGGCCCTCCTCGCTAAACGCGACTGTAACACGATCTCCTCACTCCCCACATGTCGATACTAGGGAAAAGGTGTAGAACCCTCCGAAGGGACATGCATGGACGAATCCTCAGACGGGTCCGTCTCAAACCTCCTTAAACGTGGCACATACTCCGAAAAGTCACATGTAACACCCTGATTTTCTGTTAGAGTGAAAATGACCAAAATGCCCCTGAGGTCATTTTCGGCCCGGAATTTGAGGAAAGCCGGTCTGGCAGTACTCGAAGGGCAAACTCAATATGAGAAGGGGATTAGATGACTTGTGCACCTTCCCGGGATCGAAAATCTCGTTTTTCGAGTTTTCGAGTCGAAATGACCAAAACGCCCCTATGGTGTTTTACCCGTTTGCAAGTGTCGGATGAACCCGAAACTTCTCCAGATGGTTTTAAAAGACGTTTTTATGTAGACTATGACTTTAGTTTTGGTCCCGGAGGTCCTGGGAAAAATTAGTGCAAAATTACGGTTTTGCCCCTAGTTTCGTATTTTTACGCTTAATCGCGTGATTAAGCAAACCTAAGCAATATTAGGCTCTAGTCGAAGGTTAATTAATTTCCTTAATTAATCCTGAGTCAAAATAATTTATTAAAGTTGATTAGAACCTAAAAGTGCTTAATTACAACCTAAAATCATATTTTAATTTCAAGACTCCTAGTCATGGAATCTTAAATAGTGTTTTCTCTTTCCAATTCCTTAAATCATGGAATTGTGTTACACATTGTTTATTTATAAATGAGTTTAAAATTCTTTAATGATGTATGAGCACTCCTAACCTTGTCATAAAATCTTAAATACTCATTCTTAGTTACCTAAACTTAAGCTTAATTATTCCTAACCTTGTACCTAAGCTAATACACATTTAAACCTACCATTAACACCCAATTAAATGATCAAAACTCACCTCCCCCATGCTGCCCCTGGTCTGGCCGTGTACCCTCCCTCCCCATATGCATCACATGTTCAATTTTTCAACACTCCAAGGCCATACCTCAAGTCACATACACTATACCTTGTCATAAATTTCAATCAAGCTTGATTTTCCAAGTAAACAACTAATTAAAATAGCCCATTTTCTCCATTTATTTATGGCTTGAAAAGTTCCAGCCATGCATTGTTTCTAGAAGCCTAATTTCATCAAAAATTTATAGGAAATTAACTCACATCAAGCCATACTTTGTAGCATAGCTTCCATACTTCAAACCATGTTTGAATGACCTTGTGTAAGAGATATTTTCTCTCCCTTTTCCCTCCAATAGCTACGGCCAGCACCCTCCCTTGGTGAACTTCATTGTTTTGTTTTTCTATAAATAGGATGCTCGTGATAGCTTAGTTGCACCTTGAAGCATTTGCTAAGTTTAGAATTCTAGAGTTGTCTTGCTAGTTCTTTTTCTCTCAAGTTTCAAGAGAGTTCTTCCTTTCTTTTCATCTTCATCTTCATCCTCTCTTCATCTAATCATCATCTCTCAACCTTGAAACACCACCCCATAGCCTTAAACCATCATCAAACCTCTCAAACACCACACCTCAAACACAACCTCACTTGAAACACAACTCCAACCTTCTTGCTTCCTCTTGGCCGAAACCATCAAGCACCAAGGAGGAGCTCATCATCTTGTTTTTCTTTTCAAAAGTTCAAGCTTTGTGTCTTCACCTTAGGTAGGGATTTGCTTTTCAAACTTGTTTGCTCAAGAAATGTGTTTTTCTCTAGTTTCCTCTTGGATTCTTTTTCAACTTTCCTTTGTTCTTCTTTTCTTTTTCATTTCGGCCTCTTGGCCTTGATCATGAGTATGATAGCTTGATGATGAGAGTTTCTAGATGATGACCTTGTGTTCATCTCAAAGAAACCTCTAAAGCTTGAGTTTTCCTTTTCTTATAACTTCATCTATATGATATCTAGCTCACATGGTTTTTAAACTTAAGAAAATTAATCTAAGGATTTCTAAAAGCCCAAGCCTACTCTTGTCAACCTTAAAGTTGGCCGGCATGTTCTAGAGATCTTTCTCTATATAGGGGTTTTGGGTATTTAATAAAGAACTTGACTTAGTTTCACTTTCTTTTTCTTTCGTAAGATGTTCGGTTTTGGTATTTTGATCTTTGAGAGTTTGTTTGGTTTTGTTTTGGAAGTTTGTTTACTTGAGCTTGATGATGTTGTTCAAGAACCTCATAGTTCCTTTGAGAACTTGGTTCAAGAACTCTAAAGCTCTCTTTGTGATGAGATATGTGTTAGGTTGTTATCTTGTTAAAGTCTTGAATAAGCTCTAGCTAACCATAAAATGAACCTTGCATCATGTTTACTTTTATGCCTTGCACATCATGTTTATTTTCCTTGCTATCACTAAGTACCAAGATAATAAAGGAACTTGCATTATCATGTTTATAGTTCAAGCTATGCATTATCATGTTTACATTTCAAGCTCTCACCTAAATATCAAAGATAATAATATGATGCATCTCATATTTATTTTATGCTCTCACTTTACTTTCTAATAAAAGCTAAAACAAGTGCATAAGCATGTTTATCTTTATGGCATCACTTTAATGAAACTAGAGCTCAAAGACTTATCCATGGTTATCTCAAACAAAGGTCTAAAATAATTATCTTCCATAGTTGAGATTCCGGCTCTAAGAGGTTTTAAGTTTTCCAAGTGTTAAAAATATGTTTCATAAATTTTCTAAGCTTATATGAGTATAAGAAATATATAGAACTAAGTTTTATAAATTTAGGACCTCTTGAGACAAAGATGAATTGGTCACTGCCCTCTTGAATATTCTTATGATTTTAGATGTTAAAAATGTTTATAAATGAGTTTTGAAAGTTTTGAAAAGGTTCCAAGAGAAACTAGTATTTTATGTGCTTTAGAAATTGTATTTTATGCCTTTATGGAGAGTTTTGTTTTGGTTCTACCTTGCCATTATTTTGCCACTGTATGAGCTGTGTTAATGATGATAATATGCTTGAGTTTGAGTATAATTAATGGTAAAACTCATATGTGAAGGATAAGAGAAGTTAGAAACTAGAAAAGAATTAATTTGAGGGTTCTAGATCCTTTAATGTTTGAATTTTCTGGATTCTGTCCAGCAAGGTTTAGCAATGCTAATCATGGATTTAAATTAGTTTAAATATGTAGGAATGACTCATAAATGGTTTAGGACTTGATCTTGAAGCCTTAGGAACGAACCGGACTTAGAAAGGGTCAGCGTTGTGACTTCTAGGTACCCGTAAAGTTAGGATTATAAATTCTGCATCCTTGAGGTTTAGAGATGTTCTTGATCATAGTATGAGGTGAGAAATACTTATTTATAACCTCCTAGGTACCCAAGAGATAAGGTTTGATGATCGATAACTTAGAACGTGAGTTAAGGACCTTAAGGGTCAATGCATAAGACATTAAAAAGACTTGAGTTTTTATGATGCTTAACTTATGTAAATATGATATATGATACATGAGCTTTGTCTATGATAAGTTTGATATGTTCTATGAAGAAGTTTTATATGATGATATGCTATACCTCATAAGATATGTTTGTATGTCCTATATGTTTTCATAGCATAAGCAAATTTGAGGAAATTCGGTCTACAGTCGTCATGCTGCCGAATTTCCATCAAATTGAGGTACTTGGAAAAAGGTCCTTTTTTTTTTTTTTAAATCATGAGAACTTAAATGTGACACAACACTGAGATGCCTTCTTGGGTGACACCGGTTTAGCCGAGCACCCCCAAGAAAACAAATTCGTTAGGGTATTGACATAGAGCTTGCCAAAGCGGACAATACTACTATGCACTAGTTGCTAGTAGAGCATTTCAAAGAGGAAATGACCCTGAGAGGTGATCCTTAATTTGCCCCCTAGCCCGTACTTTAAGTCGGGATTATGTATGTTACGCTTATCATAGGATAAGTAAGAACTAGTGACGACTAGTTAAGGTATGAGCTCATAACCTAGAGATGTTTTAGGGTGGCCCCATGAGATAAAAGTTAAAGTTTAAAGTGTCACATATACTATGAAAAAAATTATACCTGTCACCTTATGCCAATGTTATAATGTTTCTTAGTTATTCCATTGATTGGTCTACCTTTATGATGCATTCATGTCATTAGTATATTCCCTGCTTAGTCATAAGACGCATTGTAAAATATGGTGGACCTTAGATAATTAATACTTTAGAAAACTAAAAGAAGTTTACATGCATGCGCACTTTTTTAGAAATAAAAACCCAAGGTTCCTGAGGATGTGATGATGTCACTTAGGTAGGGATTACCCTGCTGAGAATTCTTTTAGAAGATTCTCATTCCCTCTCTCTTTTCTTCCGTCACATCTTCAGATGGCGACTTTCGTACTCTTCATCGACACCCCGACGTGGGAGCTGCACCATGACCCAGCACTCGGGTCATACCATTTTGAGGGTTGCTGCACAGTCAGAGTATTCATGTTCATGGGACAACCCTTCGCACACCCAGTACGGAGCTAGATCACGCGACAAGCAGATCCTCCGCATGCAGCCCGAGGCGTCAGCCGTACGTGACTACCCGGAGTACGTGCCCCGGACTCAGTACTTGGAGATGGATCCATCAGATGACCCGCCCTCGCACCTGTACAGTTGGAGCTCTAGCCCTACTCCCCCACCAATGAGAGCTGGGAGTAAGGAGACAATGGTTCAGCCGAGGTTGGCTCGTAGGCCATCCATGCTCCCTCGCCGCAGTGGGCACGCTCCGATGATCCGCACGACCACTCCCGCCGAGATTTTCCAGTGGATCAACTCCACCCCTCAGTACTCGGACCAGCAGGAGTAGGTGCATAGGATGGGTAGTAGCTAGTGCACACATGCCACATAGTTGAGGACAAACCTTCTTTTGTATATGAGGTTGTCTACTCTAGGTGCACATGGGTAGGGGTGTTACTTTCATAGTTTCCTTGTACTTGCTTTCATGATTTCCTTGTATTTGCTTTCAGTTGTATTTCGTTCTCCTATGTACCGAATAGTCCTACCATTTGGTAAGCACATTATCTATATATATGATCAGTTGATGTATCCATGTTATTTACGTGTTTTATTATGATTTGCTCATATGATTTGTATGAATTCCCGTTCAAAGAATCATGCGTGGCTCTCACTTTGGTTTTAATTCCAAAAAGAAAAATTTTACTCATATTTCCGCTAAGTATTTTCATCTAAAGAATGGGACCAAGAGGTAATATTCTAAGGAGTAACCTAAATACATACTAGTAGTAACCTAAATACATACTCGCACGGGTGGGTACGCTCAAAGATCATGTCGTCACCACCAAAGGGTGCAGTAGGAGTGAACTGGTAGCTCGATACCGGATAGGGGAAAGGTCATCCCAGGTACACAAAAACGCGAACCGCACAACGACCCTCAAAGTGATACTAGCGGTGATCCGGGTCGTAGTGCACCTCCCACACGGACGCGTCAATGAAGACTACCAACATCACCATCAACCTCTGAAGGTGTGACGGAAGAAGAAAGCGAGAGGATTGAGAATTCTTGCTAAAGAATCTCAGTAGGAGTCTCCTACCATAGGGTTACATCGTTCACATTCTCAGGAACCTTGGGTTTAATTTTAAAACAGTGATCATGCATATAAGATTCCATTTAGGGTTTTCCAAAACTAATTATCCAAGGTCCATTCTTTTTAGCATGCATCTTGATGTTATGAATGCAACATATTATATCATGGATACATGTCAATACTCGAGCATATAAAACAACACATCAAAGCATATAAACATAAACCATGTGGCATAAGGGCATATAACTTTTCAAGTGAATCGTTCCTCAACTTCGTGACATCAATCATGGTACTTTAGCATAATAAGGCCACCCTAAAATAACTAGGTTATGAGCTCATACCTCAGCTAGTCGTCACTAGCTCTTGCTTATTATCTGAATAAGCGAAACATAAATAATAATCCCGACTCACAAGTACGGGTATGGGGCAAGGATATACTCTCTTTGAAATGCTTTGCGAGCATTAAGCTACAGCAACTTGTCCGCTTTGGTAGGCTATATCTATTCATACCCTCACGGATTTGTCTCCCCTGGGGGTGTCGACCGAACCGATGTCACCCAGGGTTTTAAACTCATATCATACTCATAAACATTTCTTTCAACCCTTTAAGGTTTGACGGAAATTCGGCAACATAACAGCTGTTAAGCTGAATTTCCTTCAAACTGCCATAAGCTAATTCATACATCATGTTCTCATGAAATCTCATGCTATGATAAACTTTAACATTTTCATCAATCATTTTCCCATGCATCAAGCACATCTCATCATATCATTGCATAATATAACACATCATAGCATTAACACATTTCTTAAAGCATTTTGTATTGACCGTTAAGGTCCTTAACTCACTTTCTAAGTTATGAATCATCAAAGCCTAGTCTCTCGGGTACCTATAAGGTTTATAACTAAGTATTCCTCACTCCATACTATGATCAAGAACATCTTTGAACCTCAAGGATGCAGAATTCATAATCCTAACTTTACGGGTACCTAGGAGTCACAACAATGATCCTTTCTAAGTCCGGTTTGCTCCTAAGGCATCAAGATCAAGTCCTAAACCATTTATGAGTCATTCCTACACATTTAAACTAATTTAAATCCATGATTATCATTACTAAACCTTGCTGGACAGAATCCAGAAAATTCAAACATTAAGGGATCTAAAACTCTCAAATTAATTCTTTTCTAGTTTCTAACTTCTCTTATCTTTCACATATGAGTTTTAACATTAATTATACTCAAACATAAGCATTTTATCATCATTATCACAGCACATACAGTGGCCAAACATAGAAAGGTAGAACCGAAACAAACATCTCCATTTAAAGGCATCAAACACAATTTCTAAAGCACATAAAATACTAGTTTCTCTTGGAACCTTCTTAAAACTTTCAAAACTCATTTATAAACATTTTTATCATCTAAAATCTTAAAAATATTTATGAAGGCAGTGGCTAAATCAAACTTGTCTCAAGAGGTTCTAAATTCATAAAACTTGATTCTATATATTCTTTTAACTCATATAAGCTTAGAAAAATTACAAAACATAGTTTTCAATACTTGTAAACAATAAATCTCATTGAGGCTGAAAACATGAAGACCAAAAACATAGATTTTCAAGCCTTTGCTTGAGACAACAACGGGCAAGTCTTTGAGCTCTAGGTTCATTTAAGTGATGACATAAAGATAAATATGCTTATGCACTTGTTTTAGCTTTCATTAGAAAGTAAAGTAAGAGCATAAAATAAATATGAGATGCAACATATTATTATCTTTGATATTTAGGTGAGAACTTGAAATATAAACATGATAATGCGTAGCTTGAAATATAAACATGATAATGCATAGCTTGAAATATAAACATGATAATGCAAGTTCATTCATTATCTTAATACTTAGTGATAGCAAGGAAAGTAAATATGATCTGCAAAGCATAAAAGTAAACATGATGCAAGGTTCATTTTAAGGTTGGCTAGAGCTCATACAAGACTTTAACACATAACAACCCAACACTAATCTCCTCACAAAGAGAGCTTTAGAGTTCTTGAACATCATCATCAAGCTCAAAATAAATAAACTTTCAAAACAAAACAAAACCTCAAAGATCAAGGAATCAAAACCGAAATATTTAAAAGAAAAGGAACAAGAAAATTGAAATCAAAATAGCAAGAAAAAGTAAAGGTGTTCTTGAACAAAAATCCTTTTGAGCTAGATAATAAAGATGAAACTTAGAGAAAACAAAGACTCAAGTTCTAAAGGTTCCTTGGAGATGAACACATAGTCATCATTTAGGAGCTCTCATCATTGAGCTATCATGTGCTCACCAAGGCCAAGAGGCCGAAACATCAAGGAAAGAAAAACAAAGAAAGTTTCAAAACGAAAATCCAAGAGAAAGCTAGAGAAACTCATTTTTCAAGAAACAAGGTTTAGAAAAACACTCCTACCTAGAGTGAAGATGAAAACTTGAACTCTTTGAAAATTAAAACAAGATGATGAGCTCCTCCTTGGGGCTAGATGGTTTTGGCCAAGGAAGAACAAGAAGGTTGGAGTTGTGTTTCAAGTGAGGTTGTGTTTGAGGTGTGGTGTTTGAGAGGTTTGATGATGGTTCAAGGCTATGAGGTGTTGTTTGAAGGTTGAGAGATGATGATAGGATGAAGAGAAGATAAAGATGAAGGTGATGAACAAGAGAGAACTCTCTTGAGACTTTGAGAGAAAAGGAAAAGAACTTAGAGAAAGCTAGAAACTTGAAACTATGCAAATGATCTAAAGGTTCTCACAAGTCCTTAAGCTTAAGTATTTATAGAAAATGAAAACAATGAAGGAGTGAAGGGAGGGAGGGCTGGCCGTAGCTATGGGGAGGCAAGGAAGAGAAAAATATCTCTTACACAAGGTCATTCAAGCATGGTTTGAAGTATGGAGTGTATGATACAAAGTATGGCTTGATGTAAGTGAATTTCCTATAAATTTTTTAATGAAATTAGGCTTTTAGAAACAAAACATGGCTGGAAGTTTTTCAGCCACAAATAAATGAGGAAAATGGGTTATTTTAATTAGTTATACATTTGGAAAATCAAGCTTGATTGAAAGTATGACAAGGTATGGTGTATGTGACTTCAGGTATGGCTTTGGAGTGTTGAAAATTTGAACATGTGATGCATATGGAGGGCATGGAGGCTTCAGCCAGGTTCAGACAACATGGGGGAGGAGGATTTGTTTCATGTAATTGTGTGTTAATGGAAGGTTTAAGTGTGTATTAGTTTAGGTACAAGGTTAGGAATAATTAAGCTTAAGTTTAGGTAATTAAGAATGAGGTTTAAGGATTTTATGATAAGATTAGGAGTGCTCATACATCATTAGAGAATTAAAAACTCATTTGTGAATAAACAATGTGTAACACAATTCCATGATTTAAGGAATTGGAAAGAGAAAACACTATTTAAGATTCCATGACTAGGAGTCTTGAATTTAAAATAAGATTTTAAGTTGTAATTAAGCACTTTTAGGTTCTAATCAACTTTAATAAATTATTTTGACCCAAGATTAATTATGGAAATTAATTAACCTTTGATTAGAGCCTAATATTGCTTAGGTTTGCTTAATCACGCGATTAAGCGCAAAAACACGAAACTAGGGGCAAAATCATAATTTTGCACTAATTTCGCCCGGGACCTCCGGGACCAAAACTAAAGTCACAGTATACATAAAAACGCCTTTTAAAACCATCTAGAGAAGTTTCGGGTTCATCCGGCACTTGCAAACGAGTAAAACACCGCAGGGGCGTTTTGGTCATTTTGACCCGAAAACTCGAAAAACGAGATTTTCGATCCTGGAAAGGTACACAAGTCATCTAATCCCCTTCCAACATTGAGTTAGCCCTTCGAGTACTGCCGGGTTGGCTTTCCTCGAATTCCGGGTTGAAAATGACCTCAGGGGCATTTTGGTCATTTTCACTCTAACAGAAAATCGGGGCGTTACATTCTAGTCCCTGAATTTAAAAACTAGCCAATAGGTGCTGTATATTGTTTAAGGGGTGTGATAGTTTCATACTTCCATGGAACTGTATGATCACTTTCATAGGGAAATGGCTTAGGCACCTTGAAACCAAGTGCTGGCTCACGGTTGTAAACTTTAAAAACAGGGGGTGCATGGTGGATCATATTGATACTTTGTTTTACCCCCTTTTGTATCTTGAGAACCCCCAGCTTGATCATCTTTTCAATGTAAAGTTTTAGCTCTGGACATTCTTCCATATGGTGTTTCCTTCCAGAACATTCATAGAATAGATCACTTTCATCTCCCTTCACCGTTCTTTTTCTTTTCTTTCCCTTGGCTTCCATCTCATAACCAGCCCTCCTCAGGGTTTCTAGGATCTCCTTCATTGGGAGTTTGACATTTTCTAGTCCCTGAATTACACGAGTCTCACAACAGATAGAATTTGTAACACCCTAATTGTTAACCCAACTTTCTAGAACACATTAGGTTATTACTTCTTAGTCTCATCATTTTATTAAAATACTTAGCGGAAATTACGGATAAAATTTTTTGAAAACATAAACCAAAGTGAGAATCGCACTCTTCTCCACACGAGAGACATAAATATCAATCATAATGAACACAAAAGCTAAAGTAAGTCACAATAGAACAATGGTCATCACAACAAAGGAGACATCTCATTAATAACATAGCTAAGATACATAGTAGTCACGCCCTTATAGGAACGGGCTGAGCTTGTAATACATAGGGAAAATGGAAATACAACAGAAATACATAAAACAAAGAAAGCATAGATAAATCACAACTACCTGAGTGCACCTAAAGTGGATAACCTCAAGACAAAAGAAGGTTTATCCCATCTATGTGAGAGTGTGTGCACTAACCTTCCCCTATGATGTCGGCTACTGGAACCCGGGGTATGGCGGAACATAACCAATCCATGGACGCAATGTGGCAGGAGTAGGCACACGTGAAGACTGAGTGTGAGCTCCTCGATAAGGCGCCTCTCAGCTCGCCTAGCCAGCCTCGGTTGCATGACAGTCTCCTCGCTCTCGCCTCGAATGAACTGAGGTGTAGGAGCAGAGCTCTCGCTATACATATGCATCGGCAGGTCCTCGAAAGTGTCATCCTTCGAACTAAGAGACCGAGGCACATAGTCCTGGAAGTCTCGAGGCATCGAACCATTAGCGTACGTCCGCAGAATCCTCTCATATCGTATCCGGGCACGCTAAAAAACCATAGCATCGTCGTAGGGCGACATCGGGAGAAACAGTAGCTCTGTACAAGGTGTGCAAAGAGGCACCCGATGAACATGAAGACTCGTACTATGCACTACCCCTCAAAATGATATGACCCGTGGTCCGGGTCAAAGTGAACCTCCCAAGTCTGCGTGTCAACGAAGACCACGAACGTCGTCATCGCTCTCTGAAGATGTGACGGAAGAAAGAGAAAGAAGAGAAAAGAGTGAGAATTCTTACTAAAGAATCTCAGTAGGAGTCTCTTATCCTAGGGTTACATCGTTCACATCCTCAGGAACCTTGGGTTTAATTATAAAAAAGTGTGCATGCATATAAGATTCATTATTAGGGTTTATAAAACCAATTATCCAAGGTTCATTCCTTTTAGCATGCATCTTGATGTCATGAATATGACATATCAAAACATGAATGCATGGCAATACTTGAGCATATAAAACAACAATTCAAATCATATAGAAACAATCCATGTGGCATAAAGGCAATGACTTCTTAAATGGAACTTCCATCAGTATGTGTGACATTATTCATGGAATCTTTAACAAGGTAGAGGCCACCCTAATAATAACTAGGCTATGAGCTCATACCTCAGCTAGTCGTCACTAGCTCTTGCTTATTATCTGAATAAGTGAATAATAAAATAATGCACCTGACTACTTAAGAGTACGGGCAAGGGGGCTAGGGAACTCCTCTCTTAGGATATACCCTCTTTGAAACGCTCTACTGGCCTCAAGTACACAGCGAATTGTCCGCTTTGGAAGGCTCATGTCCAGACCCTCACGGATTTGCCTCCTCCTCACCGTAGCAGGAGAAGTACATCTCAGTGCTTGTCAAATAAAAATCTCCTGGGGGTGCTCGACCGAACCAGTGTCACCCAAGGTTTTCAACTCATGTGATACTTTGAAACATTTTTCAACCCTTTTAGGTTTGACGGAAATTCGGCAGCATAACAGCTGTTAAACCGAATTTTCTTCAAACTAACATTCATGCCACAAGCTAAAAACACAAACATGTTTCTCATTCAAACCTCATGCTTAGGATAAACTCATGTCTCAATCAATTTATCTCATCATAACTCACACATTATATACATCTCAACATCTCATTACATCATCATATAATTCAAGACTTCTTAGTGTCTTATGCATTGACCCTTAAGGTCCTTAGCTCACAATCTAAGTTATAAATCATCACAACTTAATCTCTCGGGTACCTATAGGCTCATGTCTAAGTATTCCTCATTCAACACTATGGTCATAAACATCTCTAAACCTCAAGAATGCAGAATCTAAAATTCTAACTTTAAGGGTACCTAGGAGTCACAGCAATGACCCTTTCTAAGTCTGGTTTGCTCCTAAGGCATCAAGATCAAGTCCTAAACCAATTATGAGTCATTCCTATACATTTAAACTAATTTAAATCCATGATTATCATCTCTAAACCATGCTGGACAGAATCCATAAAAATCAATTACTAAGGGATCTAGAACTCTCAAATTAATTCTTTACTAGTTACTAACTTCTCTAATCTTTCACATATGAATTTTAGCATCATTTATACACAAACATACTCATGTTATCATCATCAAACAACACAAAAAGTGGTCATATAATGGCAAGGCAGAACCGAAATCTAATCTCCATATAAAGGCATAAAACTTGATTTCGAAAGCACATAAAATACTAGTTTCTCTTGGAATCTTTTTAAAACTTTCAAAACTCATTTATAAATATTTTTATCATCTAAAATCATCAAAATATTCTCAAGGGCAGTAGCTAATCAAAATTAAACTCAAGAGGTTTTAAAATCACAAAACTTTATTTTAGACATTCCTTGAACTCATATAAGTTTAGAAAAATTATGAAACATGGATTTTAGTACTTCTAACAAATAAAACTTTCAAAGGCCGAAATCACAAACTTGAGAACACATACTTTTCAAGCCTTTGTTTGAGACAACAATGGCCAAGTCTTTGAGCTCTAGGTTCTCTTAAGTGATGACATAAAAATAAACATGCTCATGCACTTGTTTTAGCTTTCATTAGAAAATAAAGTGAGAGCATAAAATAAACATGAGATGCAACTCATTATTATCTTTGATATTTTAAGTGAGGACTTGAAATATAAACATGATAATGCAAAGCTTGAAACATAAACATGATAATGCAAGTTCATTTATTATTCTTGATGTTTAGTGATGGCAAGGAAAAATAAATATGATGTGCAAGGTATAAACATAAACATGGGTGCAATATTCATTTTTAATCTTATCTAGAGCTCGTACAAGGTTTTAGAAATACAACCCAACACTTATCTCATCATAAAGAGAGCTTTAGAGTCTTTTGTAACACCCTAAATTTTATTCAGAAATTAATGGAGACTTTATTAATGGGAATCCCAAAATTCTGATGTACATAGAAATGATGAGAACAACATAATGGATCTCTAAAAAAAAAATGTGAATAGTAACTTACGGGCCCCACAGGCCCGCCGGGACAGCCGAAACCTTAGAATTGGGCCCTGGAGATGTCAAAAATTGAGAAATTATAGGATTAAGGGTAGAAATAGGTAGAAATAAAAATTTTATAATTAGCATTAATTTTCGGACAATATTTGGTTTCCCGGGTACACTGTTTTACCCATTCAGTAAAATTTCGGTGTGTGATTTCTAACTCCGAAAACTATTTTAATCTTTACAAAATAAATACCCTTATCTCTTTATATTAAAGGAATGGCTAAGATTCAATCTTGAATTACAAGATTGATCCTAACCATCCATTTAGCTTTGTTAAGTAAAGAAATATCTAAGAATAATATATTAAATTCATTTGCATTTATTATAAGATAAACTTAAACAAAGTGCTTCTTCATGAAGATACATTCTCGGCCATTTAGAAGAAAGGAGACAGCCTTCATACCTCCATAACCAAGAGCTCCATTTTGTGTTCAAATCACCTATATACTAGCTAGAGCTACCAAAACCAAAAACTCCCTTCACTAAAATTGTTCTATACATCAACCTCTACAATTCTAACCGATTAAAATTCCCAAACCTCATCTTATTTACCCCACTCATCACTGATTATAGGAGGGTTTGGGTGTCTCTTGAGAGTTGTGGAGTGAAGAGCATCACTTGGGATCATCCTAGAGACCAAGGCATCTTTAGCTTCTAAGAGTAGGGTTTTCTTTGGTCTTTTCTTTGAAATTTTATGCTGTATGTTTTTGCTGGGTTTTGGTTCGAAATTTCTGGTTATATTTGAAGGTAATATGTTGATGTTGATGTATAAATTTTGGTGATATGTTTGGATGTTGTGAAAAATAATTTTTGTCAAAAGAGAATTTGACACATGCTGCTGGATTTTCGGATTTCAACAGGACAGAATTTGTTCATGAATTTTCTGGTTCATTCCTAGTCATTTTTATGAGCTATAAAAATTATATGTTGAACCTAACATCTTAAGGAAACTTTGATAATTTTCGGGTTCATGATAAGGAATTTTACTCCCTGAGAAAAATCAGAAACCAAGAGTCTAACTATGCTGCCTGGATTGTGGGAAGTGAAGCTCTAATTTTGTATAATTTTGTTACCATAGCAAATGATTGAATTATCATTTGAAATTTTTACAGGGAGTTAACAACATCTTGAGGTGTAACTTTGATTTTTATTTTTTAGTTGATTCCATCATTTGCTAGATTTAAAAATTGTGAGAACCTTATTCTGAGCTGTGAAAAAGTGGCCTCTCATCACTAAAATTGTATAATTTATTTAGCATGGTTATAGGGCTCCGACTGCTATGAAAATTTTACAAGGTCTTTTAGATACATTGAGATGTCATGAGGAATTTTTGTGGCTCTTGAATTAGCCATTTGATATGGAAAGTAAATGTTGTTATTGGAGTGGTAAATCTGCCAAGTTGCTGAAATGGTGGGAATGTCTTAAATTGATAATGTAATGACATTTAGTCCACATATATGATATATGAATGCATGCTAATGGTTTTAAAGAGTTACTTATAAAGCATGAATGAGATCTAGATATAACTGAATTGCCTTTGTGTGATGTGAGCAAGCCTTTGAAAAATAAAAGTACATGATGCATTTATATAACAAAAGAGGATATGTGAGATTTAATGATGTATGTTTTAATATATGGGGAAAATAGAAACAAGGCTTATGTGAAGTAAAGAGGGAAGGTAAAAATAAGAACTTCCCAGGAAATTGTATGAGTCGGTAGACGTATCAGTTAGAGAACTGTGTGTGATTCGGAAATGGAAAATAAAATGAAGTCCGATGATCACGAATAGGAATGAGCTCATGTCCTAACAGTCTATTGTTCGTTGTGGGGTTATCCACTACAGATGTTATTGGATATGAAACTAAGTCTTCCCTATGTTAATAAAAAGAACAACCGCACTAAGTTGAATTCCATGTGATATAAGAGAAACACATACGATTACTACCACTTTGCATTTAATTTTCCTTGACTCATGTACACTAATGTTGATATATGTGATCTAGCATGATGTTTTCTTTTTATTATATGAATGCATTTACTGATTATATTCTATCCACATGTAAGGGATTACCCTACTGAGAATTTTATAATATTCTCACCCCTATTTGTGTATATGTTGTATTGTGCTCATACTTTATAGATGCCGTCACTAGTATTCTTCCTTGATTCACCACAGTGGGTGTGGCACTACGATCTGGTACTCGACTCTCTTTATGCAGTAGCTTATTCCCAGATCCGTGCATATGTGTTCTTTGGTCGTTCCTTTAGTGCGTCCGTTTTCACTGCTGATTTCAATCCAGCTTTTCCTTACGATGGTGTGCCTCTCCATATGGCGCACCCAGTTATATTTGATATTCCTCTAGCACCACCAGTACCTCCCCCAGTGGATGCTCCCTCCTCATCCTCGTCCTCCGATTCGGACCCACCAGAGGGTCCTGATGCCTCTGGCGGAGGAAAGGCCATCATATTGATGGCCAATGGTTTCGCCTAGGAGGACATGAGACCTACGGGGCTTTTGACTTGTATATAGTGTAGTATAGTGCCAGGAACTTACCAGCTTGCAAACTGATTGCTGTTAGAGGTCTTAGGTCCATTTCTGTGTATATATGATTTTTGTTGGACCTTGATGTTTGAGCAGGCTTGGTAGGTCTTTTGATAGGAGTCCCTGAGTTGTATTATAAGTGAAGTGACTTAACTTCAAGTATGGTATGTATTAAGAAAAGTTGTATGTGAAGTATAAACATATGTATATTTTGTAGTAATTTTCTTTACAACTCAAGAATTTGATTTACCTTATTTTCATTTCATTCGACTAGTGGATATTATAGAAAGAAAGTGATACTCTTCTAATTACGATGTTAATGCTCGAGTAATACATGGTAGTTAGGAGGGTGTTACATCTTTGAACCAAGTTCTCAAGGAACTATGAGGTTCTTGAACATCATCATCAAGCTCAAAGGAAACAAACTTGTAAAAGAAAATAAAACCTCAAAGAGAAGGGAACCAAAACTAAACCCTCAAGGTAAAGGAAATAAGGAAACCGAAATCAATAGCAAGGAAAAGTGAAGGTGATTCTTGAACTAAAATCATTTAGGTGAGCAAATGAGGATGAAACTTAAAGGAAATAAAAAATCAAGCTCTAGAGGTTCCTTTAAGATGAACACATGGTCATCATCTAGGAGCTCTCATCATTGAGCTATCATGTAAATAACAAGGCCTCATGGCTGAATACAAGAAAAAGGAAAACAAAGAAAAGTTCAAAAAGAAACCAAGAGAAAACTAGAAGAATATCTCATTTTCAAGCAAAATAAAGTTTAGAAAAACACTCCTACCTAGAGTGAAGATACAAACTTGAACTTGAAAAGGAAAACTCCTCCAAGGATGATGATGAGCTTCGGCCAAAGTGAAGAGAAAAGAAAGGAGATGTGTTTTGAGTGAGGTTGTGTTTGGGGTCAAGTGTTTGAGAGCTTAGGAGGTGATTTAAGGTTGTGAGGTGGTGGTTTGAGATTATGATGATGATGATATGAAGAAAGGATGAAGAAGATGAAGATGAACAAGAAGAACTCTAAGAACTCTTTGAGAGAAAAGAAAAGAACTCAAGAAAGCTTAGAAACTAAAACTTTGCAAATGATCTAAAGTGTTTCCAACTGCTTCTAAGCAAGGTATTTATAGAAGAATGAAACAAATGAAGTCTCATGGAGAGGAGGGGCTGGCTGTGTGGTTTGGGAGGCAAAGGAAGAGAAAATATCTCTTACAACTTGTCATTCAAGCATGGTTTGAGGTATGGAGGTTATGGTGCAAAGCATGGCTTTAAGTATGGTAAATTGGAGTGAAATTTCTTTCAAATTTGAAATGAAATATCTCTTCTAGAAACAAGGAGGACTGGCTGAATTTTAGCCACAAAAATGAGGGAAAATAGCTTAATTTATTTAGTCATTCACTTAGTAAATCAAGCATGGTTGAAAGTATGACAAAGTATGGTGTAAGTGAGGTGGAAGCATGGTCTTGGAGTGTCAAAAATTTGAGCATGTGATGGAAAATAGGGGAGGATGGCTTCAGCCAGAATAGGTACAGCAAGGGGGAGGAAGTGTTGATCATGTTATTGGGTGCTAATGATAGGTTTAAGTGTAGATTAGTTTAGATACAAGGTTAGGAATCATTAAGCATAAGTTTAGGTAACTAAGAATGGGGTTTAAGAGTTTTATGACAAGGTTTAGGAGTGCTCATACATCATTAGAGAATTTAAAACTCGTTTATGAATAAACAATTGAAAACACAATTCCATGATTTAAGGAATTGGAGAGAGAATTCACTATTCAAGATTCCATGACTAGGAATCTTGAATTAAAAATAAGATTTCAAGTTGTAATTAAGCATTCGTAGGTCTAATTAACTTAATAAATTATTTTGACTCAAGATTAATTATGGAAATTAATTAATCTCCGATTAGAGCCTAATATTGCTTAGGTTTGCTTAATCACGCGATTAAGCTCAAAAACACAAAATTAGGGGTAAAATCGTAATTTTGCACTAATTTTGGCCAGGACCTCCGGGACCAAAACTAAAGTTACAGAATACATAAAAACGTCCTTTAAAACCATTTGGATAAATTTCGGGCTCATCCGGCACTTGCAAACAGGTAAAACACCACTAGGGTATTTTGGTCATTTTGACCTGAAAACTCAAAAAACGAGATTTTCGATCCTGGGAAGGTACACAAGCCAACTAATCCCCTTCCAACATTGAGTTTGCCCTTCGAGGACTACCGGATCAACCTTCCTCGAATTCCGAGCCGAAAATGACCTCAAGGGCATTTTGGTCATTTTCACTTTAACAGAAAATCAGGGCGTTATAGAATTCACCTGTCTTCCACCATGATTAGGGAACAGATTGTTCCTTATATGTGGTCTTGGTTCTTCTTCCAGCTTAATCACACCATTATCGATCAAACGCCACACTGCACTTCTGAACCCATAACAATCTTTGACAGAGTGCCGAGGAGAATTGGAATGGTAATCACATGTTTGGTTTGGATTGTACCACCGAGGATATGGCAATATGAAGGTCTTGCCAAGACATGGGGTTAGCAAGTTGTGTCCACACAAATGCTTGAACAACTCAGCATTGTTCATGTGGAAATCAGGTAGCGGTCAATTTTCAATTGGGGGTCTATTGCTGGTGTTTAATGGATTGATTGTCCGATGGGTCGAGGGTAGTGTTTGGCGAGGTCTGGGTATTGTTGGGGTGTAAGGTCATGGGTAGGAGACATGGTTGATTTGGTGCGATTGAGGCACATATGGTGTTTAGGTTAGAATGGTTCTTGGAGGTGGGTGCGGATAAGATGTGTGTTGTGTGTGTAGGTAAGATGGGTAGTGATTTGGGTTGGATGAGTAATGGTCTGGCCAGGTATTGGGTTAATAAGGTTAAGGGTGGATTTAGTTGACAGCATTCTCCTTCTTCTTGAAATGGGAACCTTTCTTGGATTCACTTGCTTCCCTCATTGCTAGCTCCAAGTTTCCTTCTTGGATATTGGTCTTGATCCTTTCTCCTATTTCAACCAAATCCATGAACTCTTTCACATGAGTCCCAAGCATGTTCTTGAAAAAGGGACCTTCCAACATACGAATAAAGTAAGAGGACATTTCTTGCTCTAACACTGGTGGGATAACCCTTCCAGCCATGGCCCTCCATCTCTAGGCATATTCTTTGAAGGTTTCATTCTCCTTCTTACCCATCCCTTTCAGCTGATCTCTAGTGGGCGCAACGTTCAAATTAAATTTGCATTAGTTAGTGAACGCCAAAGCCAAGTCTTCCCAACACCGGATTTGAGCCATGTCCAGTTGCATGTACCATTCCGAAGCAGCACCTTCTAAGCTTTTAGAGAAGAAACTAATTAAGAAGTTTTCATCTTGAGACCACATACCTATCTTAGTACAATACATTTTCAAGTGCATGATAGGGTTAGAGCTGCCATTAAACTTGACAAGTTCCTATATTCTAAAATCTTTAGCAATGTTGACATTGGGAGCAAGGCATAGCTCTTTAATATTCATATAACCAAATAGACTTGGTCCTCTCAATGCCCGGAATTGATCTTGCATCTTTTCCTCTAGCTCTTCTCTTAATTTTGTTCATTCTAACTCCCTTGTAGTTTCATTAGCAAAGCCATTATCATTTTGCTTGCTCAGAATATATCCCTCATCATTCTCATATCCTGACTGATCTTCAGGCTCATCATTTTCAATATTTTTTTCGAAGTATCAATGATGAATTTCTTGAATTCCGGTTCAAACATGGATTTGATCATGGCCTTGAGCTCATCAATTTCTTGAATTAGATCCCTTCCTTGGGTATCGCCTTCTGTAGCCATAGTCTTTTCATTGCCTTTACTCTTCTCGGCCTTCTTCTTCTCAACTTTCTCCCTCTCAATTCTGGGTCAAAGTTCGTACAGCTCTCTAGCCGGCACCCTACTATCAAACAAAGCTTTCTTTGAAGGAGCAATGTTTGATGACTTGTGCTATAGACCAAGCTTTCTTTAAGGACTAATAAAGATTCCTTGCAAGATGGAACACGATCTAGTTTTTTTTGTCTTATATATTTTTTATTTACTATTTTTTTTGGCACAAGAGATTTCATCAGCACTTGTGACAAATGGAAGTATCCTCCCACACATATCATTACGAGCACACTACCCTGTTACTTAAGTGTAGTTGATAGCGATCGTAAAGGGAGTATTTACTTCCTCATCATATGCCATTTAATAAACATTAGCAATGCAATTTCTTGGAGCTGAACTCTATGAACACATGCTTATAATGAAAGACTTGAAAATTTTATTCCTTGAAACAAAATATAATTCAATACACCATAAGCTATTAAGTCTAATACATCAAAGAATTTGGTTTTCTGTTTCTTGAATCTTCTAGCATAGCCTTCACACTTCTTCATGAATTTGGTTACTCCTTGTGGTAGGTCAAGCAGCGATGTCTCCTCTATTTGTTCTTTTGCTTCTTCAAAACATTGTATAACTTCATGACTGTGATAATCAATCTCATTGATCGTTCGGGCATAGTTAGTCTTCCATTCTTCAACCTCTTCCATATTGTCCAAAGCTTTATTCTTCCAAAACATCCTATGCTCTGTTGCCATGACATAGAGGTGCTGATACTGGCTTGCTGTCTTCCATGCACGAGCAGAATCATCTTTTGTTTATGCTAGGATTTCCAACAGATCTTTTACTTTTCCTTTTAATTCCCTTCTTGCTTGTCATTCTATGCCAATCACCTTTTCTAATTCCCTTTTTGTCCCCCTTTCATTGGCAACCTTTGCTTCTAGGTCCCTCACAATCTTCTCTTTCTTGTCAAGCTCAGCTTCAAGTTTTGCTTTGGTCTTATCTTGGAGCTTGATTTCTTTTTCAAAGGCTTTCTTTTCCTTTAAAAGGTCATGGAGCTTTCCTTAAAGTTCTTAGAGTCTAGCAGTTACTGTGCTTCTTACACCTCTTAGGACATCTAGGGAGTTTGCATATTCATCTTTTAATGTCTCAATTTCTCTGGCCATCTTATGACATTGGTCTTGGAGAATGACAACTTGCATGTCAGCCTCTTGTTTCTTTTCTTCTAGGAGCCTTATTTGTGTCTTCAATATCTCAATATGGGAGACCATTTGTGACATTGATTGGAGTTGGTCTGCTTCATATTAGGGAACTTCCATTGCGAAGTTAACTTGTAACACCTTAAAAATTATATAAAAATTAATTCAAACTTTTCTAGTCATAATTTCAAAAATCCAAAAGACATAGAAATGATGAGGACGATCCAACGGATTTGTTAAAATAAAAAAATGTGAATAGTACCCTTGCGGGCCCTACAGGCCCGCCGGGATAGCCGAAACCCTAGAATTAGGGCCCGAAGATTCCCGAAAGTGAGAAATTATAGGATTAATATTAGAAATGGGTAGGAATAACTATTTTATATCTAGAATTAATTTTTGGGCAATAGTTGATTACCCGGGTACACTGTTTTACCCGTTCAATAAAATTTCGGTGTGCGATTTCTAACAACGAAAGATTGAATGAATGGCTAAGATTCAATCTTGAATTAGAAGATTGAATCCTAGCCATCCATGTACTTTCTTATATTAGAGATTATACAATTATAATATATAATATTCATGGCATTTATTATAAAGATTAACACAAACCACCAAACTTCATCTTGAAGATTTTTCATTCTCGACCATATGAACCAGCCACCATTTTAGTTTTCTCAAGAGCTCAAGTTTTGATTTCCAACCATTAAAACACTTGCCTAAAGTTGTTAAAACCATAAACTCCCTTCACAAAACTTGTTCCACTCCTCAATATCTATCAAACTAACTGATTAGAATTTGAATCCATCAACTTTTCCTACTTTGAGAGCTCATTATCAGCTATGTAAGGAAGGGTTTGGTGTGGATTTGAAGGCTTTGAAGTGAAGGGAATCAATCTTGGAGCCAAGATCCTTAAAGCCACCAAAGTAGGGTTTTCTATGGTCTTTTCTTACAAAATTTATCTTAAACATTTCTGAATGAGTTCTGTCCAAAATTTCTGGTTATATGGGTGATTATATATTGATATTGATGTGTTAATTTTGCTGATGTATTTGGATGTTGTGAAAAATGATTTTTGTCAAAAGAGAGTTTGACATATGCTACTAGATTTTCGTATTTCAACAAGACAGGATTTGTTCATGAATTTTCTAGTTTAATTCTAGTCATTTTTATGAGCTAAAAAAAATTATATGTTGAAGCTAACATCTTAAGCTAGTTCTTGAGCCCTGATTTCAATTGATACCCCTTGAAAAAAATGAAGAACTGAGAGTGTATCTATGCTACCTGAAATCTTGGTACTGAAGGTGTGAATTTGTATAATTTTGTGACTATAGCAAATGATGGAACTATCCTAAACATCTTGAAGTTCAACCTTGATTTTTATTTTGAGTTTATTTAATTATTTGCTATGTAACACCCTAATATTCAACCCAATACTCCTAGAACGTACTGAGGTTAAATATTAGTCATTACCTCTTGTTTTAGTTCATTTATCATTGAAAATACTTACTGAAAATACGAGCCAAATTTCTTTCTTTTACAAAACTCATTAAAATATGAGCCGCGTGTAGCATATATATCATCGATATAAAATAATGCGGAAATTTAAACATCAAGAAGGCTCCATAATGAACATAACACATCATATGTATTAAACTACCCACCTAGAGGTGAGTTAAGTTGGAATACATAAGAACGAAATACAAATACATAAAAGAGAAATACATGGGAAACGAAATGAGTAGAACACAAACCTACATGGTGCACCTAAGGTAGACAACCTTAACAAAAGAAAGTCATCGTAGCTAGTGAGGTGTGTGTGCACTAAAACTCCAAGAGTGGTCTATGGGAACGTATCCAATCCATGGTCATAGCTCGACGGGAACAGGTACACTAGATGGTCGCACATGACCTCCACGTCTAGGGCGCATGGCTGGCCTCTTCAAAATGATGCGATTTGCGCTCCGGGTCGTAGTAGAGCTCCCATGTGGGCGTGTCAACGAGCAAGATGAAGGTCACCATCGGAATTTGAAGACGTGACGGAAAGAAAAGGTAGGGAGAGTGAGAATCTTTACTAAAGAAACTCAGTAGGGTTTTCCTCCTATCTAGGTGTCATTATCTACGTCTCCAGGAACCTCGGGTTCTTATAAAATAGTGGGCATGTAATAGTTCAATTATGAAGTTCTAAAACGTTAATTACCGAGGCCCATTCTTTTTAACATACACTCTTATACTTACATGGATGCATCATAATTCACTATGATATGCGGAAATAACTAACTTATAGAGCATAAAACATAAAACATAAAGCATATAACATAGATCATAGAGCATAAACATTGAACATGGAATCATAATCATAGAACTTGGTACATGGTACATGGTGCATAGAGCATAGAACATAAGACATAGAACATGGTGCATGGTGCATGGTGCATAGAGCATAGAACATAAGGCATGGAACTTAAAAGACACAAATGTCTAGTTATATCTGGGCGTTACGTATCGTCGTCCCTAGTATAACAATAAATCTCATGGTGTCTTATCTTGGTTACTTAGGTGACATTAGGACATTTACTTTGAACATGGGGCCACCCTAATTGTTCTTAACACCCTAATTTTTAACCCAATACTCTAGAACATATTAGGCTAATCATTAGCTTATTACTTCTTAGTTTCATTATTTTATTAAAATACTTAGCAAAAATTACGGGTAGCTTTTTTTTTGAAATCATAAACCAAAGTGAGAGCCGCGAACTTGACTAGTCGAACGACAGAAATATAAAGCACGTGTAACAATCATTAGAAATCATGAGGTAAAGCATATAACCAAAAGAACATAAGTCATGATAACAGAGAAAACATTTTATTAATAACATAATTAGAGTACATAAGTAGTCATACCCTCATAGGGACAGGCAGAGCTTGTAATACAACAAAAATGAAATACAATAGAAAACTAGAAAGCGTAAAGTACATGGCACAAAAGGAAATGAAACCCAAAATGCTACCCTTCTACTAAGCTACGAGTACTAATCTACAACCCATCCCAAAAGGTACTGTCGAAGGGAAGATCTCTATGAAGGCTCGGGTACTCATAAGGCTCTCCACCGGAATCTAGTGATGACAGGGATGCTTGGGCGATGGGGGTATGTAGCCCACGAACTGCTCGATCTCCTCTTGCATTGGCCAGTGGAGTGGGAAGGGAACACGTGCCGACTGGGCAGGAGCTCCTCAGTGCAGACGCATCTCAGCCCTCCTTGCTAGACACGGTTGTAACACGGTCTCCTTACTCCCCGCACGCCGATACTGGGGAAAAGGTGTAGAACCCTCCGAAGGGACGTGCGTAGGCAAATCCTCAGACGGGTTCGTCTCAGACCTCCTCGAACGTGGCACATACTCCGAAAAGTCACAGACGGCAGAAGCAGACAGATGAGCACGACGTCTCTGCTCGTCGCGCAGGTGGGTACGCTCGAGGATCATGTCGTCACCACCAAAAGGTGCAGTAGGAGCGAACTGGTAGCTCGATACTAGATAGGCGAAAGGTCATCTCGTGTACACAAAAACACGAACCGCACAACGACCCTCAAAGTGATACGAGCGGTGGTCCGGGTCATAGTGCACCTCCCATACGGGCGCGTCAATGAAGACTACGAACGTCGCCATCAATCTCTGAAGATGTGACGGAAGAAGAAAGAGAAAGGAGTGAGAATTCTTGCTAAAGAATCTCAGTAGGAGTCTCCTACCCTAGGGTTACATCATTCACATCCTCAGGAACCTTGGGTTTAATTATAAAAGGTGTGCATATATAAAAGGTTCATTATTAGGGTTTATAAAACCAATTATCCAAGGTTCATTCCTTTTAGCATGCATCTTGATGTTATGAATGCAACATATTAAAACATGAATGCATGGCAATGCCTCGATCAAATATCTCAATGAATCACAACTTCAAGAAATATACAAGTGGCATAAAGGGCATATAACTATCAAGATGATCTTTCCTCAACTTTGTGACATTAATCATGGTACTTTAGCATAATAAGGCCACCCTAAAATAATTAGGTTATGAGCTCATACCTCAGCTAGTCGTCACTAGCTCTTACTTATTATCTAAATAAGTGAAACATAATAAAATAATCCCGACTATGCAAGTATGGGTAGAGGGCAAGGATCACCTCTCTTAGAATATACCCTCTTTGAAACACTTTGTGGGCATTAAGCCACAACAATTTGTCCACTTTGGTAGGCTGCATCTACTCATACCCTCACGGATTTGTCTCCCCTGGGGGTGCTCGGCCGAACCGGTGTCACCCAGGAAAGCGCATCTCAGTGCTTTGTCACATAAAAATCTCCTGGGGGTGCTCAGCCGAACCGGTGTCTGTAACGTCCCGATTTTCTGTTAGAGTGAAAATGACCAAAATTCCCCTGAGGTCATTTTATTTCCGAAAATTGAGGAAAGCCAAGATCTGACAGTACTCGAAGGGCAAACTCAATGTTGGAAGGGAATTAGATGACTTGTGTACCTTCCCGGGATCGAAAATCTCGTTTTTCGAGTTTTCAGGTCAAAATGACCAAAACGCCCTTGCGGTGTTTTACCCGTTTGCAAGTGCCGGATGAACCCAAAACTTCTCCAGATGGTTTTAAAAGGCATTTTTATGTATTCTATGACCTCAGTTTTAATTTTTGAAGTCCCGGGAAAAATTAATGCAAAATTACGGTTTTATCCCTAGTTTCGTATTTTTACGCTTAATCGCGTGATTAAGCAAACCTAAGCAATATTAGGCTCTAATAGAAGATTAATTAATTTCCTTAATTAATCTTTAGTCAAAATAATTTATTAACGTTGATTAGAACCAAAAAGTACTTAATTACAACCTAAAATCATATTTTAATTTCAAGACACCTAGTCATAGAATCTTGAATAGTATTTTCTCTTTCCAATTCCTTAAATCATGGAATTGTGTTACACATTGTTTATTCATAAATGAGTTTAAAATTCTTTAATGATGTATGAGCACTCCTAAACTTGTCATAAACTCCCTAAATCACATTCTTAGTTACCTAAACTTAAGTTTAATCATTCCTAACCTTGTACCTAAGCTAATACACATCTAAACCTACCATTAACACACAATTAAATGGTCAAAACTCACCTCCTCTCTGCTGTCTTGAACCTGGCCGTGTACCCTCCCCCTCCATATGCATCACATGTTCAATTTTTCAACACTCTAAGGCCATACCTCAAGTCACATACACTATACTTTGTCATAACTTTCAATCAAGCTTGATTTTCCAAGGAAATAACTAATTAAAATAGCTCATTTTCTCCATTTATTTGTGGCTGGAAAAGTTCCAGCCATGCATTGTTTCTAGAAGCCTAATTTCATAAAAATTTGATAGGAAATTAACTCACATCAAACCATACTTTGTAGCATAGCTTCCATACTTCAAACCATGCTTCTATGACACAATCAAAGAGATATTTTTCTCTCCCTTTGTCCTTCAAAGCTACGGCCAGCACCCTCCCTTTGGTGAGCCTCATGGCTTTGTTTTTCTATAAATAGCATGCTTGTGATAGTTTAGTTGCACTTGGAAGCATTTATTAAGTTTAGAATTCTAGAGTTGTCTTGCTAGTTCTTTTCTTTTCTCTCAAAGTTCCAAGAGAGTTCTTCCTTTCTTTTCATCTTCATCTTCATCCTCTCTTCGTCTCATCATCATCTCTCAACCTTGAAACACCACCCCATAGCCTTGAACCATGATCAAACCTCTCAAACACCACACCTCAAACACAACCTCACTTGAAACACAACTCCAACCTTCTCATCCTCCCTTGGCCGAAGCTATCTTGCCTCTTGGAGGAGCTCATCATCTCATTTTCCTTTTCAAAAGTTCAAAGATTTCATCTTCACTCTAGTTAGGAGTGTTTTTCTAAACTTTGTTTCTTGAAAAATGAGTTTCTCTAGCTTTCTCTTGGATTTCTTTTGAAACTTTTCCTTGGTTCTTTGTTTTCCTTTCATTTCGGCCATGAGGCCTTGATTATGAGCATAATAGCTTGATGATGAGAGTTTCTAGATGATGACCTTGTGTTCATCTCAAAGAAACCTCTAAAGCTTGAGTTTTCCTTTTCTTATAACTTTATCTATATGATATCTAGCTCACATGGTTTTTCAACTTAAGAAAATTAATCTAAGGATTTCTAAAAGCCCAAGCCTACCCTTGTCAACCTTAAAGTTAGCCGGCACGTTCTAGAGATTTTCTCTAGATAGGGGTTTTGGGTATTTAATAAAGAACTTGACTTAGTTTCAATTTCTTTTTCTTTTGTAAGACTTTCGGTTTTGGTATTTTGATATTTGAGATATTGTATTGGGTTTTTATCTTGTTAAAGTCTTGAATGAGCTCTAGTCAACCATAAAATGAACCTTGCATCATGTTTACTTTATGCTTTGCATATCATGTTTACTTCCTTGCTATCACTAAATATCAAGATAATAAGTGAACCTTGCATTATCATATTTATATTTCAAGCTATGCATTATCATGTTTATATTTCAAGTTCTCACTTAATACCAAGATAATAATGAGTTGCATTCATATTTACTTTGTGCTATCACTTTACTTTCTAATGGAACCTGAAATAAGTGCATGAACATGTTTATTTTTATGTCATCACCTAAATGAACCTAGACCTCAAAGACTTGCCCATGGTTGTCTCAAACAAAGGTCTAAAAATATTTATTTCCTTTGGTTCATATTTCGGCCCGAAGGGGTCTTGGTGTTTCTAAGTATTGAAAACTATGTTTTATAATTTTTCCAAGCTTTTATGAGTTTAAGGAATGCATAGAACTAAGTTTTATGAATTTAGGACCTCTTGAGACAAGTTTGATCTAGCTACTGCCCTCATAAATATTTTGATGATTTTAGATTTTAAAAATATTTATAAATGAGTTTTGAAAGTTTTAAAAAGGTTCCAAGAGAAACTAGTATGTTATGTGCTTTAGAAAATGTGTTTGATGCCTTTAAATGGAGATGTTTGTTTCGATTCTGCCTTGCTATGTTATGCCACTGTATGAGCTATTTTAATGGTGATAATATGCTTATGTTTAAGTATAATTAATGTTAAGACTCGTATGTGAAAGATAAGAGAAGTTAGAAACTAGAAATGAATTAATTTGAGAGTTCTAGATCCTTTAATGTTTGAATTTTCTGGATTCCGTCCAGCAAGGTTTAGTAATGCTAATCATGGATTTAAATTAGTTTAAATATGTAGGAATGACTCATAAATGGTTTAGGACTTGATCTTGATGCCTTAGGAGCAAATCGGACTTAGAAAGGGTCATTGTTGTGACTCCTAGGTACCCATAAAGTTAGGAATATGAATTCTGCACTCTTGAGGTTTAGAGATGTTCTTGATCATAGTGTGAGGTGAGAAATACTTAGTTAAGACGTTATAAGTTCCTGAGAGATTAGGTTTGATGATTTATAACTTAGAATGTGAGTTAGGGACCTTAAGGGTCAATGCATAAGACACTAAAGAGTTGTTAATGATATGATGTGTTGTATGATGCAATGATATGATGAGATGTGCTTGATGCATGAGAAAATGATTGATGAAAATGTAAAGTTTATCATAGCATGAGTTTCCATGAGAACATGTGGAGTAAATTAGCTTGTGGCAGTTTGAAGGATATTCGGTTTAACAGCTACTATGCTGCCGAATTTTCGTCAAACCTTAAGGGGTTGAAAGAAATGTTTATGAGTACCATATGAGTTGAAAACCCTGGGTGACACCGGTTCGGCCGAGCACCCCCAGGAGATTTTTATGTGACAAAGCACTGAGACGCGCTTCCCCCGATGAGGTGCCGGTTCGGCCGAGTAACCCAGGGAAGAGACAAATCCGTGAGGGTATGAGTAGATGAAGCCTACCAAAGCTGACAAATTGCGAGGCCATGCGTGGCTAGCAAAGCGTTTCAAAGAGGGTATATCCTAAAGAGAGGTGATCCCTGCCCCCTACCCATACTTGCGAGTCGGGATTATTATTTATGTTTTGTTTATTCAAGATAATAAGCAAGAGCTAGTAACGACTAGCTAAGGTATGAGCTCATAACCTAGCTATTATTTTTAGGGTTGCTTATATGCTAGAGTACCATGATTGATGTCACGAAGTTGAGGAATGATTCACTTGGAAGTTATATGCCCTTATGCCACATGGATTATGTTTATGTGCTTTGATGTGTTGTCTTATATGCTCAAGTATTGCCATGCATCCATGATATAACATGTTGCATTCATAACATCAAGATGCATGCTAAAAGGAATGGACCTTGGATAATTAATTTGAGAAACCCTAAATTGAACCTTATATGCATGATCACTATTTTATAATTAAATCCAAGGTTCCTGAGGATGTGTACAATGTAACCCTAGGGTAGGAGACTCCTACTGAGATTTCTTTAGCAAGATTTCTCACTCCTCTCTCTCTTTCCTTCCGTCACATCTTTAGAGAGCGATGGCGACGTTCGTGCTTTTCATTGACACGCCAGTATGGGAGATACACTTCGACCCTTACCACCGTTCATATCACTTTGAGGGTCGATGTGTCGTTCGTGTTTTTGTGTACATGGGATGACCTTTTGCTTATCCAGTTTCGAGCTACCAGTTCACTCCTACTGCGCCCTTCGGTAGTGACGACATGATCTTCGAGCGCACCCATCCGCGTGAGGAGCAGTTGCGATGTGCCCGTACCTCTGCCTCCGCCGTCCGAGATTTCCCGGAGTACGTACCTCATTCGAGGAGATCCGAGACTGACCCATCCGAGGATTGGCCAACGCATGTTCCTTCAGAGGATTCAGCCCCTTTTCCCCGATCCCGACGTATGGGGAGTGAGGAGACTGTGGTGCAGCCGGCCTGGCGAGGAGAGCCGAGATGCGTCCGCATCAAGGAGCTCACGTTCAGCCACCTCGTGTGCCTTTCACGTTGCATTGGCCCACACAGGAGGAGATAGAGCGTTTCCCCGGTTACCTACCTCCATCACCCGAGAACCCCCGACGTCACTAGTTCCTGATGGAGAACCTTGTGAGTACTCGAGTTTTTATGAGGATTTTCCCCTTCGGTCGTACCTTTTGGGAGGGGTGTGTAGTTTGTACTCATAGCCTAGTAGGAGGGTAGCGTTTTGGGTTTTTCTATCTTCATGTTGAACCATGTACTTTGCTATCTGTTATATTTCCGTTCCGTTGTATTTCAAGCTCTGCCCGTTTCTATAAGGGTATGACTAGTTATGTACCTTAGCTACTTTATTATTAATGAAATGTTTCTGTCATCTTCATGATCTATGTTCTTCTGATGTATGATTTATTTTACATGGTTGTTTATGATCGTTACGCATGCTTTACGTTTCTGTCACTCGATTAATTGAAGCTCGCGGCTCTCACTTCGTTTTATGTTTTCAAAAAAAAAAAAAAAAAATTTACCCGTAATTTCCGCTAAGTATTTTAATGAAAGAATGAGACTATGAAGTAATAGCCTAATGTTTAACCTAATGTGTTCTAGAAAGTTGGGTTAAAAATTAGGGTGTTACAGTGTCACCCATTCCTTCAAACCGAAACTTATGCCACATGTTAATCACGCAACATATTCCTCAGTTAAACCTCATGCTATGATAAACTTCATATCTCAACAATCATTTCCTCATGCATCATGAACATCTCAACATAGCATTGCATCATATACACATCATAGCATTAACAAATTCTTAATGTCTTATGCATTGACCCTTAAGGTCCTTAACTCACCATCTAAGTTATAAATCATCACAACTTAATCTCTTGGGTACCTATAGGCTCATATCTAAGTGTTCCTCACTCAACACTATGATCACAAACATCTCTAAACCTCAAGAACGCAGAATCTAAAATCCTAACTTTACGGGTACCTAGGAGTCACAATAATGACCCTTTCTAAGTCTAGTTTGCTCCTAAGGCACCAAGATCAAGTCCTAGGCCAATTATGAGTCATTCCTACACATTTAAACTAACTTAGAGAAAATAAAACTCAAGCTCTAGAGCTTTCTTTGAGATGAACACATAGTCATCATCTAGGAGCTCTCATCATTGAGCTATCATGTGCTCATCAAGGCCAAGAGGCCGAACTCATAGAAAAAGAAGAACAAGAAAGTTTCAAAAGGAAAATCCAAGAGAAAGCTAGAAAAGATCATTTTCATGAAAAGCAAAGTTTAGAAAACACTCCTACCTAGAGTGAAGTTAAAAGCTTTGATTTTTTAAAAGGAAAACAAGATGAAGAACTCCTCCTTGGGGCAAGATAGCTTTGGCCTTGGAGAGGGAGAAGGAAAAGAGATGTGTTTCAAGTGAGGTTGTGTTTGAGGTGAGGTGTTTGAGAGGTTAGGAGGTGATTCAAGGCTTTGGGGTGGTGTTTGAAGGTTATGAGATGATGATGAGATGAAGAGAGGATGAAGATAAAGATGAAGAACAAGAGAGAACTCTCTTGAAACTTAGAGAGAAAAAGAGAGAACTTTGAGAAAGCTAAGAAATCTAAAACTATGCAAATGAGCTAAAGTGTTTGCATGTGTTTCTAGGCAAGGTATTTATAGAAAATGAAAACAAATGAAGGCTCATCCAAGGGGGAAAGAAGCCGTAGCATTTAAGAGGGAAATGAAGAGAAAATATCTCTTACAACTTGTCATTCATGCATGGTTTTGAGGTATGGAGTGTATGATACAAGGTATGGCTTCAAGCATGGGTTTTTGAGTAAGTCTTCTTTCAAATTTTGAATGAAATAAATCTTCTAGAAACTAAGCATGGCTGGAAGTTTTTCAGCCACAAATAAATGAGGGAATTGGTTTATTTCATTTAGTTATTCATTTGGAAAATCAAGCTGGATTGAAAGTATGACAAGGTATGACAAAGTATGGTGATTTGAGGTGATTTCCCTTCAATTTAGAAATGAAATAATTCATTAAATGGGGGAGAGGGCTAGCAGTTTTCAGACCAGAAAATGGGGGAAGAAAAAAGCCTTCTAGAAGTTGTCCTATGAAGCATGGATGAAAGCATGGTTTGTATGATTCAAAGTATGGTTCATGTAAGGTCAAAGCATGGTTCTTTGAGTGGGAAAAATTTGAGCATGTGATACATATGGAGGGGGAGAGTTTCGGCCAGATTGGGGCAGCAAGGAGAGAGGAAAAATCTCTCATGTAAATGGGTGTTAATGATAGGATTAAGTGTAGGTTAGCTTAGGTACAAGGTTAGGAATAATTAAGCTTAAATTTAGGTAACTAAGAATGAGGTTTAGGAATTTTATGACAAGATTAGGAGTGCTCATGCATCATTAGAGAGTTTAAAACTCATTTAGGAATAAACAATTGAAAACACAATTCCATGATTTAAGGAATTGGAAAGAGAAAATACTATTCAAAATTCCATGACTAGGAATCTTGAATTTAAAATAGGATTTCAAGTTGTAATTAAACACTTTTAGGTTCTAATCAACTTTAATAAATTATTTTGACTCAAGATTAATTATGGAAATTAATTAACCTTCGATTAGAGCCTAATATTGCTTAGGTTTGCTTAATCACGCGATTAAGCGTAAAAACACGAAACTAGGGACAAAATCATAATTTTGCACTAATTTCGCCTGAGACCTCCGAGACCAAAAATAAAGTCACAGTCTACATAAAAACGCCTTTTTAAACTATCTGGAAAAGCTTCGGGTTCATCAGGCACTTGCAAACGGGTAAAACACCGCAGGGGCATTTTGGTCATTTTGACCCGAAAACTCGAAAATCGAGATTTTCGATCCCGGAAAGGTACACAAGTCATCTAATCCCCTTCCAACATTGAGTTTGCCCTTCGAGTACTGCCGGATCGGCTTTCCTTGAATTCTGGGCTAAAAATGACCTCAGGGGCATTTTGGTCATTTTCACTCTAGCAGAAAATCGGGGTGTTACAGTTCTTCCTTTTGAGAAACCTCTAGGTTATGAGCTCATACCTCATTAGTCGTTACTAGCATAAAGACTTATCCCTTTTGATAAACTAAGGTCCTGACATAAAGTACGGGCTAGGGGGCTAAAATCACCTCATCCTCCATCCATTTTGATGGTTTCGAAGGATCATTTTCTCATGGTTTGAATCACCTCATCCCCATCCCTTTTGATGGTTCAAAGGATCATTTTCACATAGTGGATGTCACCTTGAGTCTTAGCATGTTATAACAAGATGCTACATATTTCATGCATGACACATATTTCATATAATCTTAACATAAGCATCTCTAAAGTTCTAATAGAACAATAACATGCAATTGATAATTCTATTATCACATAGCATCACATAAGTCATGAGACAACACATTAATTCATCAATCATGGAGGCACACAAATCATTCTCTTAAAAGCAAAACCCCTAAATCGGGTAACCTCAAACTTCCAAATTATTTTCTTGTACCTCTAAGGGATTGATTAACCTCATTGCCACAATTTATGAAGTCCTAGAACCTAATTAATTATGGCTGGACAGCATAGGCAGTAAGCACATTTTGATGAATTACAGTGTTCTATAAGTTACATTTTTTGTCCTTTCTCATTACCGACTTTTTCTATGATGCAATAATTAATACCTAAGCTAAATATGAGTCATTCTCACTCATCTAACCATGATATAATATGATTCTACAAACTCTATCAAGGCTGGAACAGAATGCATATTTTCAGTTCCTAAGGAGTTCTAGAAATCACATTTTCAAACATATAGAGTTACTAAGCATACCTAAGATGCCTAGAACAATTATCATACAATTGGCAAGGTATTTAAACATATATAGACCACCCAAAATAGAATTTAAGGTGCTGGAAAATAACAAGGCAGAACCAAAATTTATGTCATCACTTAATGCCTATAACTTTCATTTAAAAACACCTAAATTGTTAGTTTCTCTTGGAACCTTTTTAAAGCTTTTAAAACTCACTTGGAAGCTATTTATTTCTTTAAAATCTCCATAAAATACATGAGGGCAGTGACCATTTCAAAATAATCTCAAAAGGAAATTAAATCATGAAATCATACTTAAAACATTCGTCATAGTCACCTATGCTTGAGAAAAATCCTAAGACATAGATTATAGGTCCTTGTGACTAAATGAAACTCATTCTAGCTTCATTATCATCACATGGCCGAAATGTACATTCCAAGTAATGTTTCCATGTTTATCTTTTTCTTAGGATGAAGAGGGCAAGTCTTTGAGCTCTAGGGGTTTTAGGTGATAACATAAACATAAACGGGATATGCACTCCATTTTAGATTTGCTTAGAAAGTAAAGTTGAGCTCAAAATAAATATGAGATGCAAGTTCACTTCTTTATCTTTGAGTTAAGTGATAACTTGAAATAAGACATGAAATGCAAGTTCATTTCTTTATCTTGGGAGTTTAGTGATAGCATAAAATAAATATGGATGCAAGTTCACTTCTTTATCGTATCTAGAGCTCCTCCAAGACTTTTAAAAGAACAAAGCTTAAACCCAATACTCATCCAACATGAAAAGGTAAGCTTTTCTAAGCTTTAAACATAAAAGAGCTATATAACATAAGCAAGACTTAAAGAAAAACTCAAACAAGGTTCATCCAATCATCATTTTCCAACAAGATTCAAACACAAAGGTAAAAGAAAACATTTATAGAAGAGCTCCCTACCAAGTGTTAGTGTTCTTTGAAGAAAAGAAAGGTTTGATCTTGAAAGGAAAACAACAAGAAATCTCCTTGTATCTTGGGGTATGGCTTCGGCCTTGCAGAGAAAAGGAGGGAGGAAATGGGTTGGCTTGTGTTTGAGCTTGGGAATGTGTTTGGATGAGAGCTAGATGGAGATTGAAGGCGGAGGAGGTGGTGGTTTCTTCTTGGAGTAAGGAGGAGGAAAGGAAAACTTGAGAGAACTAACATTTTCTCAAAAACTCAAACTTTGCAAATGACTCAAAAGTGAAGCAAGGTTCACAAAACGAGGTATTTATAGAGTTTTAGATCATGAGGAAGTGAATTAGGGAGGAAGTAAATGGGGGGGTGGCCTAATGGCTTCTTGGACAAGGAGAAGAGAAAAATATCTCCTTGAGTTGTCATTTTCATGGTAAAGTGTGAAACATGGGAGGCATGGTTGATGTGAGACTTGAATGAAAGCTTTGAATGACATAAATCAATTCTTTTTTTTTTTTGAGAAAATAAATCTTCTAGAAGGTGAGGGAGGAAAATATCTCATTTATTTGGTCATATTAAGCATGGTTGGAAGTATAACCAAGCATGTGCAAGGTAAGGTGTGGTCATGGTGGAGCATGGTGTGATGTAAGACATAATAGGCATGGTTCATATGGTGGCTAGTGAAAGCTTGATTGACTACATAAAATATAATTCTTTTGAATGAAATATTCTTCTAGAATTTGGAGGAAGGGAAAGTGGCGGTCATGAAGAAGCCATGGGGAGAGAGTTTTTATTTCAAACGATCATGTATTAGTGGGGTATTAAGGAGTAAGCAAGGTTAGGTCACTAATCAAGCTTTTATGATTAAGTGTCTAGGTGACTAATTAGGTAGTTTAAGCCATGATCAACTTGGATTTAGGAGAAATCTTGTTGGATTGATGGAATCAACTTTTTGTGACTAAAGTTTATAGGGAATGATAAACTTTTTTTGAATTGAGAAAAAGGTGAATAGTGAAATCACTATTCAAGAATGCTTTTTAGGAAAAAGTGCTAGAAATAGGTTTTAGGTTTCACTAAGCAATTGTAAGTTCTAATCAACCTCAAATAATTATTTTAGCTCTAGATTAATTATGAAAATTAATTAACCTTTAATTAGAGCCTAATATTACTTAAGTTTTTGTTTTAAAAACATCATTAAACTTTAATGCACTTAAGCATGGGCAAAATCTTAATTTTTCTTAAAAATTGCCCGGGGTCACTGGGACTTAAACAAACATAGATCATGCCTTAAAAACATTGTTTTAGACATCCGGGATAAGTCCGGGTCAAAACAAAACTCAAAACAACCTTAAATTATTGTAAGGGTATTTCAGTCATTTATGCGCAGAAACCTCAGAAATGAGATTCTTCTGCTCTATGAAACATTCTAATACATAGAATTCTCTTCATACATTGAGTTAGTCCCTCGAGGGCTACCAGATCGGCTATCCTGGAGTTCCGGGCAGAAAATGACCTCAGGGGCATTTTGGTCATTTTCACTCTAATAGAAAATTGGGGTGTTACATGCTAAGGTTAAAAATTATGAGAGTTCTGATCTGAACTGTGAATAAGTGGTCTCTGACCACCAAACTTGTAAAATTTATTTAACATTGTTAGGGAACTCTTTTTGCTCTAATATTTTTACAGGCCCCTGTGGACACATTGAGGTGTCTTGGAGAATTTTTATAGCCCTTGACATGGATGTTTGATATGCATAATAAATCGTACTCCTTAGGCATGAATTCTGCCAACATGCTGTAATTGTGCTGAAATGAACTCAAGTATTGATTTGGTGATTTAATGACTCTTAATTTAAGTATGATGAGTATGAATGCATGCTATTGACTTTAAAGATTGGTTTAAGGCATGATTGGAATTATATTGTGAATCAATGCCTATATGTGTTGTATTGCATGCATTTGAAAAAGAAAAATGAATGATACATTGAATTAAGTTCTATAGCAATAAGAAGATATAAATGAGATCCTTTCAATTTATCGGGGGCAAATAGAGTAACATAAGATCCTTTCGATTTGTCAAGGGCAAATAAAGTGATATCATATCCTTTCAACTAATCAAGGGAAACTAAAGTGATAAATGATCCTTTTGATTTTGTTGAGGGCAAAGAGAGTGACATAAGATCCTTTCGATTTACCAAGGGCAAATAAATAGTGATAAGATCTTTTTCACTTGTCGAGGGCAAATAAATATAAATGAGATCCTTTTGACTTGTCGAGGGCAAATAAAGACATTTGAGGTTTTCTTCAATCTATCAGGGGCAAGAACAAATACGTTCACTACATTTAGCATATGTGTAACACCCTCCCAAGTACAACATTATCCTTATGTCATGACATCGTACTCGAGAGTTGTTACTTTTTAATTAGCGGACCTTTCTTAAATAACTATAGCAAATTCAATAGGTTCGTGTACTAACTAGCGTAATTCGATTAACATATATAGCAAGATACAAAATATTTATTTAATATAAAGTCAATTACCTAGGGAAGCTCTTCTATGAGCTCTAATACACATATGTTCTCTATTAAGTTTACACATCTATACATACATCTAGGTACATCTGATACAATCTCAAACACCCAACTACTGTCAATCCGACCTCTTTTGGTGTAGCATCCCATAGTTCTCTGGTTCAACCTAGAGACGACACGGGAACATAAAAACACATAGGGGTGAGAATTACACAATTCTCAGTAGGGTATTCCCCAAAACACGCACTGATCAATGTCATCATCATTGTCCCAGCCATTTCAATTTATTAAGAAACTGTGAGCATACAACCTAGATCCATGGTTCTTTTTTGAAGTTCTAAATCATACTTTTGAAGTGGTTCTCTTTTATTATTCAATCACTTGATATACACATAGCATACTACTTAACATTATAGTGCTTTATTTACAACTTTACGTACTCTCGATACATCAAAAAGAATCTTAGAAATATTATCCTTGTCTTTTCATGCCTTCGACCAAATAAAGGGGACTTTTTCGTGCCCTTTACCCACTAAAGAGGACTTACCCGTGCCCTTTACACATTAAAGGGGACTTTTCTGTGCCCTTTACATATTAAGGGAACTTTTCTATGCCCTTCACACTCTAAATGGGACTTTTCCTCCTTTACATAGCTTATATATCATCTTCAAGCTCACATATACAAGCATGCATTAGCATCAATTTCTAGCCTTCTTAATACTTCAACCATATATGTATATATATATCAGTCATTCTAATCCTCTCTTTGTATAGGAACGTTTATCATGAGCATTCACATTTATATAGGTGTAACATCATCTTTAAGCTCACATAAGATCAATGAAACCAAATCATATGCATTTCATTATTTTTTTCAGCCAATTTAGTATGCTGCTAGAATTTCGATTCTGAAGAAAATTATGGTTAAATTAGTAAACATCCTTAGAACAGAGCAAAAATAATTTTCAAAGACAATTCAATGTATCAATGAGTTTCTATAAAAATTTCAATGTATAATAAAGTCTCTAACTATATTTATAAAATTTCTCAAATTCAGATGTCAGAATTGCTCAATTTCAGCCAACAGCTAGAAGTCTTAAATTTTATACCTTATCAAATGAGCTCAAAACTTCATACAAAAATTTATGGTCAACTTCAAGATGTCTTCAACCTCCTATACAAATTTCATTTCAAAATTCGTTCATTTGCTAGGGTAATAAAATTATAAAATTCCAGTGCTACAAACTGGACTATACAGGTAGAAACCCTGACCTATTCGGTTTTCCAATTTTTAAAAATCGAGAAAAGTACTTAATATGAGCCAAGAAAATTAGTGGAAACTCTTCCATATGTTATTTCTTCATATAAAACTTTTATCTCATAATCATATCTCTAAATCAATGAAAAAAATCAAAACATTTCACCTGCTTGCTAAATTGAGGATTTCCAGCAGCAAGGGTTAGAACATGTTTTAAGAAAATAGCTTATCTAACTTCATCAAAACCCTCTACCAAAATTAACACATTAATATTCATGTATAATCATCAAATAAATCCTAAAATTACGGACTAAATCATTCAGCAAATCTCATACCAAAATTTGAAAGAAAAGTGGATGAATAAAGCCCTACTTGTGATGCTTGAGACTTCTAACTCCAAAAGCACTTTCAAGAATGGTTTTTCCTCACTTCAACCTTCTAAACAGCCTCTAAATCTTCTCTTAAACAGTGATGTATGATGGCTCAAAGTGGAAAAATAGTGATGGATTAAAATTCTAATCGGTTAGATTTGTAGGTAGTGCTGTCTAGAACAAGTTTTGTGAAGGAAACTTTGTGTTTTAGTGACTTTGAGCTAGGGTTTTGCAAGCTTTGAAAGTTGTCAATGGAGGTTTGGAATAAACAAATATGGAGGCTATATTTTTGGAGTCTTGGATGAAAATGATGGAGTGGTGGTAATAAGATATTGATCTTGTGAGTTTAGGGCAAAATGCATAATGATTTCAAGTACAAAATGATTTTTCTTAAAGATAAATATGATAATTTTGTAATACTCTTATTGGTCCATTTGTAAAGGCAACAGTGTGGCTTCTCTTAAGCCACACACTTGTCTACTTAGGTGTCTCATTTATGCTGTCAGTCTCATGCGATGTAAGAAACTACACACTATAATTTTATCAAACGGGTAAAGCAGTGTACCCGGGTAATCAACTATAGCCCAAAAATTAATTCTAGATATAAAATATTTATTCTTACACATTTTAATCTTATTCCTATAATTTCTAACTTTCGGGCATCTCCGGACCCCCCAATTCTAGGATTTCAACTGTTCTGATGGGCGTATGGGGCCCATAAGTTGCTATTCATATTTTTTTTTTTACATATTCGTTGGATCGTCCTTATCATTTCTGTGTCTATCAGATTTTTGAAAGTATGACCATAGAAGCTCAAATTAATTTTTAAATAATTTTTTAGAGTGTTACAATATGCATGATCATGTTATATTTAAAAGTTTGACTAGAATGATTTACTATGTGTTTAAGCTTTATTATATATATGCATTAAGTGATTGATCATTAAAAGCTACCCACTTCGAAAGTACGATTTGGAACTCTAAAATTGAACCATTGTTATGAAATACATGATCACTTTTTCTTAATAAACCGAAGTGGCTGCGACGATGATGATGACATATGAAATTGTGTATTTGGGGATTGTCCCTATTGAGAATTGTATAAATTCTTACCCATATATTTGTGTGTTCCTGTGTTGTCTCCAAGTTGATCCAAAGGATAAGGAAGCTGTTGCATGCAAGAAATATACTCTACAGTAGTTTAGTAGAGAAGACTTCTATTTGTTGTAGTTAGTTTATTATAAATATATATATGTCTGTACCTTTAAAGATAATCAGACGTACTGTAAAGCTCTTAGAAGAGCTTCCTTGTATATTATAACGGCCTAATTTTTCTCTGCTTAGCAAAAATGACCAAAATATCCCTAGGTCATTTTTGTGTGAAAATCTAGGCCGGCCAACCCCAGCCACCCTCAAAGGTTTATTTCTATAATAGGAATAAGTTACATGAGGATTAGATAGCAATCCATTCGAAAATCGCGATCCACGATTTTCCCATGTAAAAATGACCAAAATGTGAAAATGACCAAAATGCCCATGAGGTTATTTTTGCTCAGAATTTAAAGCTGGCCGACTCGGGCCATCCGCAAGGGATTAGTTTGATATTTGAAGGGGATTAGATGCCTTAGAAATAATAATAAAGGTGAAAATCTCACTTTCTGGACTTTTAGCATAAAATAACGAAAATGCCCATGTGGCGTTTTTACACGAGATTTAGTGCCGATTGAGCCGGAAAGATTTCCCACGAGTTTGAAATGTTTTTATGTAAGGCATGATATTTGGATGAGTCCTGGTGGTCCCGGAGAGTTTTGATGTGAAATGACCTTTTTACCCCTAGATTAGTGCATAATAAGCTTAATTAAATGACTAAGGAAACATAAGCGATATTAGGCTCTAATTAAAGGTAATTTAATTTTAATTATTAATCTTTAGTCAAAATAATTAATTAAGGTTGTTTAGGGCCCAAAAGTACTTAAGGAATTTCAAATTTCATTCTTAATCATAAACCATCCAAGACATCATGTCATGTCATGATCAAATAGTATTTTCTCTCTCCATTTCCTTAATTTTAGGAGATGTGTTCCCATTTGAAATTCAAATTAATCTTGTTTAATTCAAACTAAGTATGACAACTCTTTAATCATATCCTGAAAGCCTTAAACACATGCTTACAACTCCAAACACTTAATTATCAATCCCTAAATCTTTGCCTAATCAAACTTACCTCTAATTCATGTCCTAACCCACATGAAATGAAATATTTTTCCCTCCCAATGGCAGCAGCCTTCCCCCCAAAATTACCATCATATTTATTTCATTTGCCTCCCAAAAATCTCATTATTTACCATTTACTTTTTTGGCAAAACTTTTGTGTCAAAAAAGTTGTCTTAGAATTCTCTCAACTCCAAGCATTCTTTCTACTTGTCCAACTTCAAGAAACTTCTTCCACCACCACCACAAACAACCTTGAACCACCACACCACCACCTCAAACCACCTCCTAAATACACAACCTTTCCACCCCTAAGCTCAACCTCACAAGAAAACCATTCTTTTCCTTTCTTTCCCCCTTGGCTGAAACCCCTCAAGCCAGCAAGAGAAGATTTTGTCTTCTCATTTTGGCCACAACAACTGAGCTTTCTTCCTTCCTTCAAAGACAACATCCTTGGTAGGGTTTTGTTTTGAGTTTCTTTTCTTTCCTTTGCTTTATTTTTGATTTTATTGTTATTTGGTTGGACAAGTTCTTTTGGTTTTTCCTTTCTTTATGCTTTGATGTGGATCTCCTCCTCTGGATGTATATTTTCAGTTCTTGGATCTTTTTCCTCTATGTTTTTGGTTGTAAATGAAGTGTTGGAACCATAGCTTGATGATGAGAGCTCTTGGTGGTGGTTTTGACATCACCATATTTGAGGCCTCTAAAGCCAAAGACTTGGTTCCAATAGCTTCATTTCATTTTCGGCCTCATCTCCTTCTTCCTCTTAGGTTTCGGTTTTGATGATGTTATGAGTTAGATCATGGCTTGATGATGAGTATCTTTGAAGGTGATTTGATATCACCAACCTCAAGATCTTTAAAGACTAAGATTTTGATCTTCTTGATTTATTGATTTTTTGGTTTTCATCTCTTATTTTCCTTTTTATTTTCGATTTCAAAGAAAAACATCGAAATGAAATGTTGTTGTTTATTTTCTTCTCTTTGTTCATTGTTTTGAGCTTGATGGTGAGTCCAAGAGATGAACCATGGTGTGGATAGACTCTAAAGCTCTCTAAGGTTTAAGATCCACTAGGACCAAGAAACTAATCTTGTAAGGTTTTTGAGCTTTAAGTGAACAAGGCATAAAAAGAGCTTGCATTCATATTTACTTTTATGCTATCACTTAAATCTAAAGATAAGAAATGAGTTTGCATAGCATGTTTATGTTTTGAGCCATCACCTTAAAGCTTGAAGATAAAAATGAGGTGCATAGCATATTTACTTTTTATGTCATCACCTTAACTTTGAAGATAAAAATAAGTTGCATAGCATATTTACTTTTGAGCTATCACCTTTAAATCTTGAAGATAATAATATGATGCATAGCATGTTTAAATTCCAAGTTGTCACCTAAAGATCATAAAGCTCAAAAACTTGTCCTTGGATCTAGAATGACATTTTAAATCATGGCTACACTCAATGCATGTGCATTTCAGCCATGACAAAGTATTGAGGTTTGAGATGAGTTTTATTTGGTTTTATGGCTCAACCTCTATGTCTTAGAATTTCCTTAAAAGTTGTCTTAGAAATCTTGTTACAAGGAAAAGTAAAAGAATATGTTTTTATGTGTTTTTAGCACACAAACTTTTGGCTACTGTTTTGGTTTTTCTTTTTCTATTTGATGCTGTTTGAAGAGGTTAGAAGATGTAAACATTGGTATTAAATTTTGTAAAAATTACTTTTGGCATCCTAGGATAAACTAGTAACAATAATGGGTCAAAGAAATAATTTTCGGGTACTTTTAAGAAATGAGTTTTTGGCTACTGCCTCATTTATTTTATTTCTATAAGATACTGTTTAAAATGATCCAAATGTGTATTGATCACTAAAAATTGATGCGATGATTCAATTCTTTGTCTTGAGGAAAACTAGGAACTTGAAAGAACCGAAAAACGCGTTGTTGAGACCTCTAAAAATTGAGATTTTATATCTACTGTTTTGGCAAACTTATTTTAATGAGAATACTGTTTGAAACTGATTTTATGTGTAAAAATTTCCATTAGTGGTGGCAAGAATTAATTTTGGATTTTTGGGAAAAACCAAAAATCAAAAAGGGTCGAAAATGTAATTTCTAGAACACCTAAATAGATTAATTTTAAAGCACTGCCCTGCTGTCCAACACTATTTGAAAACTTTTTTGAGGTCAAAAGTTAGTGAAAACCTTTTTGGTGAGTCCCTTAAGTGCTTAAAGAATTAATTTCAGTAATTAGGTTAAACCAGGTCGTAAGTTTTAACCCGTGCAGGACTATGTTGTAATTACGATAAATCGGGTACGCTTTCGTATAAAGTGCTTGATGATGATTTTTATTGCCCTGCCTATGTATGTATATCTTATGTTGATAAGCATAGCATGTGCACTAGCTGAGTCTGGTCCATGATTCCGACAAATTGGGTAGGAGCATGTTTATCTTTTAGTAGAAATGATGATGGTTATGTGATCTATTATGGCATGCTATGATTATGATTCAACTATTGAGATGCATGATTGATGTGTTTGTTGATAGGTAGCAAATTTAGCCGTTATGTTGTCGGATTTCTGCCAAATTTGTGAACTTAAGAAAATCTATGGAATTTATGAGTATGAAATGTTATGTGATAAGTTTTGATGATATATAAAGTTATGCGTTCATGCATGCATCTCTACCTAATATGTGAAAATTTTAAAGATGACATAAGATACATGGAGATGATCCTCTAGACTCCCCGAATTAAAGGTTATGAGAGGTGATCCAATAAGGAAATGATGTGTTACCCCCTCTATTAACCCATATTAAATCTAGCGATGACTAGTTAGGTTGAGCTCATCCTAGGTGATTGGTGAGGGGGAGTTTTGGTGGCTATTATAAAATTGCTGGGGAAGGTGAGATGGTTGGCTCAGGATGGTTACTAAGAGGATGGTTATTATGAAAAGAACTTAAGAGTTTAGTTATGAGAAAGTAAAGCAAAGGTGCATATGCATATTTTATCTTATTCTCCCATCAGTGCATTTAATCATATGATATGTGCTAAGTGACTCTAGTCCTCTAACTTTCCTTCTGCTTATATACTTAGCATTATGTTGAGTTAAAAATTTGTATGCTTGTGTTACCTATGCCCCTACAATGGGCATATATATATTTATAACGTATTAAATCATTTTGTTTAACATTATTTACTATGATTATGAGCTTATGGTGAATGTGTACTACGAAATTGATTTCCTTTAAAAGCAACCCACTTCGAAGTATGATTTGGAACTTTAAAAATGAACCGTTATTATTTAATACATGATCACCTTTTTCTTAATAAATCGAAGTGGCTGAGACGATGACGATGACATTACGAGTGCATATTTGGGGAAATGCCCTATTGAGAATTTTATAATTCTCACCCATATGTGTTTGTGTTTCCGTGTAACTCTAGATTGATTTCAGAGAACAGTGAAGCTGCTACAAGAAAGACTAAATTAGAATTTATGTAGTTTAGTAGTGGACACTCATATCTATTATATATATATATATATATATATATATATATATGTCTGTAAATATAGATGTGTAATAAAGTTCATAGAAGAGCTTCCTTTTGTACTTGAGTTGTATTAAATAAATGTTTTGTTTTTCTACAATATATTTTGATAGAACCACGAGTTATTTAGTACACGTCTCGACTGATTTTTACTATGGATAATTAAGAAAAGTCAGCAAATTTATAAGTAACAACTCTCGAGTACGATGTTATGACTTAAGGATGAGATCGTGCTTAGGAGAATGTTACATGTGGGGTCTTAATTTGTAACAGAATGATGAGCTGGCAGAGAGAGTGAATAGAGTGCATAATATGTGTTTCTATTAGACTTGGTATACATGTAATGGGGAGGTATGTGAGAGAGGCACGCAGTCATTTGGCTTTAGCTTAGGCATATGAATTTTGAGCTGCTATAGTGCTCAAGTTTGCTCCCAATTGTTTTACATTTTCATACTCAATGTTAGTCTCAGTTTCTTTCTTCCATTTCTGTGTTCTTTCTTGTGCAGTTTCTATCATAATCCCTAAGCATTATAGCAGCTTAGATTTTACTATGCCTATGCCAATATTCTGCCTACCTCCCAATTCCACACATCCCAAACAAATATCCCCTTTCCCTAGCCGAATCACACACCCCTTGGTAGCAGCACACATAGAGCAAGTTAGTTAGGGCCACTAGGGCTAACAAGATCCACAATTTTCCCTAATCCATATTCCCTTTTATACCCTTATGTTTCTTTCTTTTGCACACTTTGTTCCCTCCTAAAATCAGACCCTAACACAGAGTCTCATGAGAACCACATTGAAGGAATGCAGTAATGGATGAATACTAGCAGGAGAAACCATCTTGTAACAAGAGCAAAATCACCGCAATGGTTAGACCATATTTGTCAAGTAAGAAATTCAGGTCACTAGGGCTCTGCAGGAAGACGGATTTCTTCCGAAGAGTCCAATTCACAAACGTAGAGGGAATCTGCAAAGTAATGCTTCTATAGGTATAGTAAAGTTGAAAACAGTTTAACCCGCTCGTCAACCGAATTGTTCGGTTTGATACTCTTTGCTTGCTGATTCCCACGAGTTCGTTTATCAGCACTTCTTCAGCACGATATTTGACGTATTGGTAGCGGAAATGTTTGTCTTCGCATATGAGTGATTCAAGCTTGTAACTTGGGTTTGCAGGATGGCAAACAAATAGTACCAATAAGCATTATGGCATAGCTTGCGTGAAAAACATAATATTACTCTGATATTCAGATTTAGCAAAGCATAGAATTGCTACCATTTACAGTTCAGCAATTGATAGCTCTAGCCTGCAGCTTCGGAGGAAAGTAGGCTACCTACATAAACTGAGTTTCTATTGCATGTTGAGGGTCAAACCAGCAACAGATACGATCAAAAAGCATGCACTCATTAGATGACAAGGAAAATACAATAACAAGTAGGTGCATCCGCTGTTCTGACCCAATGAGTCCTAATGAAATGCAATATGCACCAAAACTAAGGGGTTAATAATAAAGTTTAATTTACTCCAAACATAACAAAATTATCTCAGAAATAAGAGACTAACACAACCGAGTCTGAATGAGTGTCACTGGCCATTATCAAGTAATTGAAATCAATGTTTAAAATTGTGATATAGCTGCGTACATGAAGCCACAGAGCTCCACAAGCAAAATCAGCTAACTACAGTATCCTCCTCTATCACCATTCATTTTCCGGTAGAGAATTATTCTTATAAACAAATGAATGAACTATATATCTACCAAAACTACAATCAGCATTCAAAGCAACATAACTAGATGGTAAAAGGAGAAATATCACTCCAGACATCCATCCATCAAGATTCTTCTTCAGACTCGGCCAGATGCATTTTGCCCTTCCCCTTCCCAGATTGACGCGCCTTGCCAGTCACTGTCTCTTCAGGAACCTTGTACAAATCCGGTGTAACCTCTGTTAACCACAAACCAGGAGCCATAGTCTGCACAACAAAAAGATAAAAAAATCAAAATCAGAATATCGCCGATAACCATAAATCTTCCACGCCAACAAACGAGCTAACAAAAAACCCAAACAAAAACCATATCAGCGTGACACAGAATCAAAGTAAAACGATCAAATGCAACTTACATCCATTTGCTTCTGAACAGCTCTGGGCCTCCTGTTGGGCCTGCGCGGCGGCCGGTGGCCCGCCATCTTCAAGAAATCTTCCTCAATCTCCTTCTTCGTTAACTGTAGGGAAAATTTCGGCCTTGGCGCTGTCTTATCGGAATTGCTTCTCAACTTCGGCAACGTGGGGGCGCCGTCAGTTCTTGCTGGCGTGGAGCAAATAGGTTTCTGCTCATCAACCTTCAACACTTTGTCGCTGCCACTGCCAACTCCGCTGCCAAACAGACCCTTACACTCCGCACGCCTTGTCCTCAGATTCCACGTCCTCACGCCCTCCCCCGCCGTCGCCATCGCCGGCCGCGACGATTCCCGCTTTTCTTCCTCCTCCTTCTCATCCTCTTCCTCGTTCCTCAAAATCGCGTCTTTCATCTTATCGGCCTCTGTCTTCAGATCAAACATCAGCTTCTGCCTCATGGCCTCGATCCCGTCCTTCACGCCGTCACCTCTGCTGCCGTTGATTCCCGGTTTCGGCAGCCTCGAGCCAATCGGATGGTTCGTCTCCGGCTCCGATTCCATCTTCCGGCTCGGAGACGAGACGTCAGACCTCGACGACGGAGATCGCCGATCTCCGCTGCTGGAGGAGCCGGCGCCGGTGGCGTTTGTGCACCTAAGGTACCTCTGGCTTCCCCATTTCAAGCACGGAAGCGTGAAATTGTGAAGGCGCGTTGGTCTCTTGGGACTGGTCGCCATGGCCTCCAGCGCCGGAATTGCCCCTCTCTCTTCGCCCAAGCCCGGTAACACCATTTACACGAAAAGAAGGAAAGAATCACAGGAACGGCGAAGGCAATGGAGAACGAAGGAAAGAGAGAGAGCCCTGCCTTGCACCAAGTGTTTTGAGAGCGAAGGCAGAACGGAAGAAAGCTGAAAATTTAATCGAGTGAAGGGAGAAAACAAGGGGAGTTGAGTTCTCTCATGTGGCTGTGTTCTGCGAAGTGGCCTGCAAACGAAGTTTATATAGGGAGTGCAAGTGTTACCACTAAAATTGCCGTGGGCTAATGGGTTTGATTGGGCCCAACAAGCGGATAGAACTAAAAGAAAATGGGCTTCAGAAACAGAAGTCACGGGTCGTTAAAAGGAATACACTTGACAAGCCATGCAAGTTGCAGGAACAGTTGCAACCGTTGAGGATGTGGCCCTGAAATGCAAGTGTAAGTGAAGCGAGGTAACCGTTTTTGGCCATGATACAAATAGAACTGCAAGCCAAAATGGGAGTGACAATTGGCTGTTATTGGCAGAAGCGGCATTGGCTTGAAGCTGATATAAAAGGGACAGAGAATGGAGAAAGGGACGGGAAGTCATACACAAATTTACAACTTGTTTCGTTCGCATATTTCTTTTACTTTCTTTTAGGCATAGTGTAGTTTAGCCATATGTAAGCTTTAGCTTTCTATACTTACTTAAGGTTGATGTTGTACATTTTTAGTTCATTAATAAAATTCCTACTTTAATCTTAGTACAAAGCTTATTGTGATTTAGTGTTTAGAGAATTTATAACCAATGGGTAAATTTCCCTCCTTGGTGAAGTCGTCTATATGTTTAGGATCAAGCTTGAAATTATGTTCTTGGTTTAGTTAGTATCATACCTCAGTTAAACCATGTTTCATTGCAACATATTTTTGGCACACCCAGTAGGACTCAAAAAGATTAATAGTAGGATGCTACAATCTCTAGGGTTGTATTCTCAGTGACGCAAGGACCTATGCTCTAGTAAAATGAGTACTTCAGGTGCAATGTCAACTAAAGCTAAACATTGAAACCATAAAGGGAATGATAGCACGGTTGGTACCCCGGTAAACGAAACTAGTTCAAGTATACTAGAGAATACTACTGCTTCCATCCCTCGAAAGAATGTTACTTCAAGTTCAATGTCTACTACTAAAAGTAATGAAGATAAACAGCATACTTCTATGTCTGCTTCATTCATAAGGTAGCAAATGGAACTTGGAGTTAATGATGTAATGTTGAATATATCAAAGCAACTCTTGAATATTGTGAAACCAATGGTGTAAGATATCAAGCAAGGCAATGGTTATAACTAGCAAATGGGGTCTGTGCCATCTGATCCTATGCTCATGATGACAAACACAGGTTATTATCCGGGGGTGATACCATGTGCAGCCATATATGAACCTATGAGAGATAGTTAATTTGATTAGATAACCTACAAATGCGATAGGCCATTAGGGTTTACCACCCAGGGCTAATAATGTTTTTAGTATGACTGGTGATCTGCATTATGTGTACCTTCTGGAGGAGATCAAAATGCAGCATAAGGTCCTAATATGGAGGACTAATGGGCTATGGTGCCGTATAATAGAATGCACCAAGGAGGAGGTTCCTCTCCTGGTAATTTGAATTATGATACCGAGTTTAATCAAGGTAGAATTGTGTTGTTCCAACACAAGACCAGCCATGGAATATACATGTACTAGGCTTTAATGCTATGCAAGATCAAGGTTTGTTTAGGTTAAGACCACTAGGAATTTTCCCAAACAATCAACTTCAAATAGTTTATCAAAAAAAGGTTGGCCTTCAATTTTTGGATCCAAATGTTATTGTAGAAGCTATGAGACAATATTTTGGGGTGCATCTAAGGCCATTGGAAATATTTGTATACCTGAGACCATATGTTGACTAGGTTGACAGGGTTCTTTTCCCACAGGGTTTTAGAGTGCCAAGCTTTGTCTCCTTTTCATGGGAGGATGGAAGGTCTTCAATGAAGTATGTAAGCAAGTTCGTGGCTTAGTGTGCAAAAGCCAACCAGAATAAAGCACTACAACTTCAATTGTTTCTTATATCTTTAGCTGGGATGATTTTTTCATGGTATTCTACCCTTCTACCTAACTCAATAAGTAGTTGGATGAACACAGAGTGTGTTTTTCACGATCATTTTTACAAACCATTCCCAGAGGCTTCAATGTTAGATTTATTTTGGATTAAACAACAAGTACATGAGCCAATGCTCAATTTTATTGAAAGATTCCAGAAGATACATGGCAAATGTAGTGTACAACTACCAGAAACTAAATGTACATCCATAGCTGTCAACAAAAGTTTATCAAATCTTTGATTTCCTATTAAAGGACAAGTAGTTGAAGTTACCTAAGGGACACAAGATACCTTTAGCTAAATGATTGAAGAACAAGAAATATTGTAAGTGGCATAACTCTTATACACATTCTATAGTAAATTGTTTGGTGTTTAGAGGAGCCATACAGAAGGCATTGAAATAAGGGAGATTGAAATTACTAGAGAAAAAGAATGCTAACATGATTATGGATGCATATTTTTTACCTATAGCTGTAATCAATATGGTTTCAATAGCTGATCATAGTTGAGGTAGAAGAGTTACTGGAAGATATGGTAGTATGAAAAACATGGCTAAATTTTGGAAGCCAAAGTCAATAATAGTACAAGAGGAGTCTAGGAAAGTGCTTGGTTTATCCATGGCTGATTGGGTAAAGAAAAAGCCTACTTCAATAGCTAAGGGCCAAATAGAAATGTTTTCAACCAATTGAAGTATCCAACGTATAGAGATAATAAAGCCTAGAGGGCAAAGTAAAGGTGTCAGCAGCAATGTGCTTCATCGATTTAATCGTGGTGGCAAAGAGAATCTTTAATGTAGGAATGTGTTTCAACGCCTCAGTCCTTTTGTTGATGGTTTGAGCCTCATGAATCTAAGGGGAAAAATAAAATGAATTTGAAGATCCCTCAAGTACCTGATCACCCATTGCCCAAGTAAAAGAGAAGAGCTATAGAGGTGAGTTACATTGAAGGAAGGTCCATGTTGAGAATCACTGTGAAAGATGATAAAGGAGTTCAGCCAGAGTGTATGTTGAAGCCAAGAGTTCAAACTAGCAAGTTAGGTTGGACAACAATGGAAATAAGTTAAAGCAATCCCATTTTAGCAAGGGAAAGAAGAAAGAATCCTCACTAAATCTAAAAAATGTTGCCTCCAAAGTAAAAAAAATCCTTCATGAATGTAAAAGATAAGTTAGAATTCTTGGACCAGATGAAGCTAATAGAATAGATGCTTAAGATTCATAAAAAGATGAGATATAAATTGTATTAGTTGTTCAGGGGTTGTCCATTTGAAAGTCACAACAAGATAAGGTAATGTTAGAAAAAAGTTCTATAGAGAAAGAGCTTGATGAAGCTAATGATGAAGATTTGGGTTGATGGCAATAATTGGAGTTTTTCCCTCATAATTCATAACTAAAAGAGAACAACCTGATGCTTTAGAAGTAGATGTCATGGTAAAGAAGGTTGAATGTATATCTATTATGAGTGAAAAAGAGAAAAAGGATCAAACAAAAAAAGAACAAGTGATGATGTTTGATAAGCCAAAACAACTATGCCATTTGAATACGCTTTGCATTAAAGCTCCTGTTGATGGAAAGCCGGTTTTGAGGGTGTTGGTTGATGAAAGGGTGGATAGAGGTTGTCATTACCTCCTTAAATTAGAATTAATTTTTATGGTAAGTTGCACAAAAAATTTAGCAAAGGGGACAATCTTGGTCATCCCTCAAGGAGGCTTTATCATTTAGCTGGAAAATTTTGGGTTTTGAGAATTAAAATTGAACCAATTAAAAATAATTAGGAAAATTCAATAATTAAAAGGTGAGCTCTAGACTTGAATCTTGAAGCTTCTATTGAGCACTATAGCACTAAATTGGCACTACAGTGCTCAACTGAAAGTGAACTTCTGCCATTTTGCTCCCTTTTAGTTCCAAGCTTCTTCCTAAGATTTCTTAGCCTTGTTCTTGATATTTTGCACTCAATCCAAAGTTCTTGTATATAAAAATCATACCCAAAGAAACAGGTTAAATGTAATAGGGTTTGATCCAATAATTATTGTAAAATTAGTGCAATAGTCAATGATTCTATAAAAAATACATAATGAGGTACAAGTCAAAATCCTCATTATTTATATCAATAACACAGTTAAACTTGAGCAAAAAACTAAGGGTTAGAAGTAAGACAAGTGGCGTAAATGCCCTTTATCAAACTCCTCCACACTTAAGCCTTTACGTGTCCTCATGTGAAACTAAGATCAGGATAAGGAATGGATGAGAAGCAATTTACAAGGAATTTGACCACACTCCTAACTTTATTAACTTTAAAAATGCATATGCATGAAAAGAAATGATAATACACTACACCAATGAACCTAGAAGCACAACAGTAGGCTTCCACAATAACAATAAAGAGGATTTCATGATGATGAATATAGCATATAAGGTAGAATCCACATATGATGCATGGACTGAGTATAAAAATCCTCCTAAGGTCAGTGTTTACCATTTATTCACTCAAGTGTTTTGGGTTATGATGTATACTCAATCTCCTTAAATGAAAATGTATTACCATAGGCTTGCTATGGGTCTCATTCTCCCTTGGTCATACATAGATACATACTGAATCAAGAGGACTTATCTTGGGTTGTAATGAGACTTAGACGAAGGTGGGTAAATATTTAGGCCAATAGGTTAAACCTCTAGTCAATAGAGAGCAAATGCATATACCAAGAGCATAAATGTTTAAGGGTACACTTTATCCAACTTAACAAAAATACAAGCCTTTAATATGTAATGTGACACAACCTAAACCAAACTTTTTTAGAATTTTTTATAAAATCTGCCTTGCTTTTTTTTTTTCCTTGGTGTGCCACTTGCTGATTTTTTTTTATACACATTATTCCTCCATCACACTTAAATTGGGGCATGTCCTCATGCTCTCTCCAACACTTATGCTCAGTCACATGCAAGAATTGTACAAATGCTCTCGTAAGCCTAAAAGGTTAGGAATTTTCATGGTTTTTCACTTTAATGAAGGATGTACTAAAACAAAAGAATGTGCAATGATGCTTCAAGGGGCTATATAATGGTAACATACAAAATGTGACTATATCGACAAGTGGCTATAAACAAGAAAAATGCCTCAATCGTATTCAACCATGCACATGGAAACATATTTTCAAACAATACTCTAAGCAAGTTCTAGAATACAAATCCAAAGAAGGGAAACACATATGAACAAATAAGAATAACACATGATAGTCTAATTAAAAAGGCTCAAAATCTCACAAGTAAAAATGCATGTCCTCAATCCAAACAATATAGTGAATCATTAAGCATGCAATACAAGAAAAAGTCAATTCCAAGCAAGTCAATATAGTGCATATGGTGTAAGCCTAAGCATATAACCTCTAAGATGTCAAAGGGATGGTGTAAGACACCAATAAAAATAAAACATGATGCTAGACTCAACTAAAAATGAAAGTATATAAAATGCATAAATGTAAAAGAGAAAAGTAAAGAAAACTTTCTCATAGTGAGTTGTCTCCTTTACTTTAACATCCCTAAGTTGAACGGTCAGGACCCTTATAGAGGGTGTACAGCTTTAACCCACATAATCGCTATCTGAGCCCTTAGATCCGTTGCAGCTTCATGAAGGTACATCATCCGATACCTATCGATTTCACTACAAGTCATGGACCTCAGGTTCTCCAACTTATTTGTACTACTAGGGTGCACATGAGTGACCAAGAATGTTCTCTTCCATCTGGACTTTGGGCTCCCAATCATTAGTTTTCCTAGGGCTCATGAAGCAATATCTTTTGCCCTACACAAGGCTTATTCCTATTGTGGGCTAAGCACGAGGCTCTTCTAAAATTGATGACTGCTACTTAAATGGAGTATTGTAACAGCAAACTTGGAACATTCTAGCATAGTAAAATCATCATATCCCATGGGAGAAGAAAATATGGGAAATGGGTGATGTGTATCCTCACTAAGCAAGCAACTACATGCATTTTTTACTAAGGAATCAATGACATCAATGCCAAACATAGAGTTTTCCTCATGGGGATATATCATGGGATTAGATAAATAAAATTGGGACTTTCATGAATATCCATAGATAGTGTGCCAGCATGAATATCAATCATGGTTCTAGTAGTTTTCAAAAAAGGTCTTCCTAAGATTAATGTATACTGGCAGGCATCAATGTCATTCTCCATTTCAAGCATATAGAAATCAACAGGAAATAGTAAATCATTTATATGTACCAGAACATCTTCCAACACTCCCTTTGACTTAGTGATGTTATGGTTGGCAAACTGAATTTGCAACTGGGTGTGCTTGAGCTCTCTAAAATGCAAGGACTGATAGAGTGATTTAGGAATGACACTAATGCCAGCTCCAAGGTCAGCCAGGGTTTGTTTGATGTGCAGGTTCCTAATAGTGTAAGAAACATTGAATGAGTCCAGATCCTTACACTTGGGTGGTAGTTTACTTGGCTTGATAATGCATGAAGTATTCACTATCATAGTCACCGTAATTGGTGCACAGATCCTTAAAAAACTTTGCATACTTTGAAATCTATTTGATTACATTCAACAACGGTATATTCACCTCCACCTTTTGAAAGGATTCCAATGTTTCTGGATCCAATTATGGTGTAGTTGCTTTCTTAGAATGGATCTTTTGAGGAAATGGTAGTGAAGGAGTGAAGATTTTATCTCTGAAAATGAAATATGAAATAAAAGATCCCCTTTGAGATTGAGTTAGAGAAAGTAAACCTGGCTAGGAATAGATATGTGTGAGAAAGTCGGAGAAAGTAAATATGATGACCATATATAAGAATGAGCTCAGTCCTAATAAACAGTCTATTATCCTGGAGTGGATAAGCTACCATACGTCAAGGGCAATCAAAATCAAAGATTTCTTTGATATGTCAAGGGCACATAAAGTTGAGATCCCCTTCGGTATGTCAAGCGTACGTAAAAGATAAGATATAAATGAGATCCCCTTCGATATACTAAGGGTACGTAAAGATGAGAAAGATGTATATGCGATCCCCTTCGACATATCAAGGGCATGTGAAGATAATATCATTTAAAGATAGTTACTGCATTTAGCATATGGATACTCATATTATTTGTTTAAGAGGTTTGACTATGAGGTTGAGTATTATGACATATGAGAAATAAGTGATTGAATTAATGTTAAAAGAAACCTACTTCGGAAGGATGATTTTGAACTTTAAAATGAACCTTTATTATGTAATGCATGATCGCAAGTGGCTAGGATGATGATGATGATGGCATGGATTTTATTGTGTATTTTGGGGATGCCCTATTGAGAATTTCATAATTCTTCCCCCTATGTTTTGTGTTACCATATCGTCTCCGTATTGCTCAAGAGAACAATGAGGCTTCTACCATGACAGAATTTGATTTGTAGTAGCTCGATAGCTGAAGTCCATGATTAGTTTTAGTTTGTTGTGTGTGTGTGTGTGTTTGTGTGTGTGCATGTGTGTGTGTGTGTTTGTAAACATATGAAAAGACAAATGTACATTAAGGCTCATAGAAGAGCTTTTTCTTGTATTTGAACTTGTATTCAATATATAATTTGATTCTTTGTTATATGTCTTAATAGAATTACGAATTAATTATTGCATGATTCGATTGACTATAAATACTTAAGAAATTTCTGCTAATTTATAAGTAACAACTTCCAAGATTAATGTCATGGCTTAAGGATGGTGTTGTACTTGAGAGGGTATTACACCCTGCACTCAATTTCTAAATATGGCTCTACTCAATACAAAAAAAGAGGTAAATTATGGCCCCTTTTTTTTCGTGAATTGTGGCTGTTATAATTGTCTCTTGTAACGTCCCGATTTTCTGTTAGAGTGAAAATGACCAAAATGCCCCTGAGGTCATTTTCGGCCCGGATTCGAGGAAAGCCGGTCTGGCAGTACTCGAAGGGCAAACTTAATGTTGGAAGGGGATTAGATGACTTGTGTACCTTCCCGGGATCGAAAATCTCGTTTTTTGAGTTTTCGGGTCAAAATGACCAAAACGCCTCAAGGTGTTTTACCCGTTTGCAAGTGCCGGATGAACCCGAAACTTCTCCAGATGATTTTAAAAGGCGTTTTTATGTAGACTGCAACTTTAGTTTTGGTCCCGGAGGTCCCGGACAAAATTAGTGCAAAATTACGGTTTTGCCCCTAGTTCGTGTTTTTACGCTTAATCGCGTGATTAAGCAAACCTAAGCAATATTAGGCTCTAATCGAAGGTTAATTAATTTCCTTAATTAATCTTGAGTCAAAATAATTTATTAAAGTTGATTAGAACCAAAAAGTGCTTAATTACAACCTAAAATCATATTTTAATTTCAAGACACCTAATCATAGAATCTTGAATAGTGTTTTCTCTTTCCAATTCCTTAAATCATGGAATTGTGTTACACATTGTTTATTCACAAATGATTTTTAAATTCTTTAATGATGTATGAGCACTCCTAATCTTGTCATAAAATTCTTAAAACACATTCTTAGTTACCTAAACTTAAGCTTAATTATTCCTAACCTTGTACCTAAGCTAATACACATCTAAACCTATCATTAACACCCAATTAGATGATCAAACCTCACCTCCCCCTTGTTGTACTAGACCTGGCTGTGCACTCCCTCATCCCATATGCATCACATGTTCAATTTTTCAACACTCCAAGGTCATACCTCAAGTCACATACACTATACCTTGTCATAACTTTCAATCAAGCTTGAATTTCCACATGAATAAATAATTAAAACAACCCATTTTCCCCATTTATTTGTGGCTGGAAAAGTTCCAGCCATGTCAAGTTTCTAGAAGCCTAATTTCATAAAAATTTGATAGGAAATTAACTCACATCAAGCCATACTTTGTAGCATAGCTTCCATACTTCAAACCATGCTTGAATGACCTTGTGTAAGAGATATTTTTCTCTCCCTTTTTTCCCTCAAAAGCCACGGCCACATCTCCCCTTGGTGAGCCCCATGGCTTTGTTTTTCTATAAATAGGATGCTTGTGATAGTTTAGTTGCACTTGGAAGCATTTGCTAAGTTTAGAATTCTAGAGTTGTCTTGCTAGTTCTTTTCTTTTCTCTCAAAGTTCCAAGAGAGTTCTTCCTTTCTTTTCATCTTCATCTTCATCCTCTCTTCATCTCATCATCATCTCTCAACCTTGAAACACCACCCCATAGCCTTGAACCATCATCAAACCTCTCAAACACCACACCTCAAACACAACCTCACTTGAAACACAACTCCAACCTTCTCATCCTCCCTTGGCCGAAGCTATCTTGCCTCTTGGAGGAGCTCATCATCTCATTTTCCTTTTCAAAAGTTCAAAGATTTCATCTTCACTCTAGGTAGGAGTGTTTTTCTAAACTTTGTTTCTTGAAAAATGAGTTTCTCTAGCTTTCTCTTGGATTTCTTTTGAAACTTTTCCTTGGTTCTTTGTTTTCCTTTCATTTCGGCCATGAGGCCTTGATTATGAGCATGATAGCTTGATTATGAGAGTTTCTAGATGATGACCTTGTGTTCATCTCAAAGAAACCTCTAAAGCTTGAGTTTTCCTTTTCTTATAACTTTATCTATATGATATCTAGCTCACATGGTTCATCAAGCCTACCCTTGTCAACCTTAAAGTTGGCCAGCACGTTCTAGAGATTTTTCTCTAGATAGGGGTTTTGGGTATTTAACAAAGAACTTGACTTAGTTTCACTTTCTTTTTCTTTTGTAAGACTTTCGGTTTTGGTATTTTGATCTTTGAGATATTGTATTGGGTGTTATCTTGTTAAAGTCTTGAATGAGCTCTAGTCGACCATAAAATGAACCTTGCATCATGTTTACTTTATGCTTTGCATATCATGTTTACTTCCTTGCTATCACTAAATATCAAGATAATAAGTGAACCTTGCATTATCATGTTTATATTTCAAGCTATGCATTATCATGTTTATATTTCAAGTTCTCACTTAATACCAAGATAATAATGAGTTGCATTCATATTTACTTTGTGCTATCACTTTACTTTCTAATGGAACCTAAAATAAGTGCATGAACATGTTTATTTTTATGTCATCACCTAAATGAACCTAGACCTCAAAGACTTGCCCATGGTTGTCTCAAACAAAGGTCTAAAAATATTTATTTCCTTTGGTTCATATTTCGGCCCGAAGGGGTCTTGGTGTTTCTAAGTATTGAAAACTATGTTTTATAATTTTTCCAAGCTTTTATGAGTTTAAGGAATGCATAGAACTAAGTTTTATAAATTTAGAACCTCTTGAGACAAGTTTGATTTAGCTACTGCCCTCATAAATATTTTGATGATTTTAGACGTTAAAAATATTTATAAATGAGTTTTGAAAGTTTTAAAAAGGCTCCAAGAGAAATTAGTATTTTATGTACTTTAGAAAATGTGTTTGATGCCTTTAAATGGAGATGTTTGTTTCGGTTCTGCCTTGCTATGTTATGCCATTGTATGAGCTGTTTTAATGGTGATAATATGCTTATGTTTGAGTATAATTAATGTTAAGGCTCATATGTGAAAGATAAGAGAAGTTAGTAACTAGAAAAGAATTAATTTGAGAGTTCTAGATCCCTTAACGATTGAATTTTCTGGATTCTATCCAGCAAGGTTTAGTAATGCTAATCATGGATTTAAATTAGTTTAAATGTGTAGGAATGACTCATAAATGGTTTAGGACTTGATCTTAATGTCTTAGGAGCAAACTGGACTTAGAAAGGGTTATCGTTGTGACTCCTAGGTACCCGTAAAGTTAGGAATATGAATTCTGCACTCTTGAGGTTTAGAGATGTTCTTGATCATAGTGTGAGGTGACAAATACTTAGTTAAGACCTTGTAAGTTCCCGAGAGATTAGGTTTGATGATTTATAACTTAGAATGTGAGTTAGGGACCTTAAGGGTCAATGCATAAGACACTAAAAAGTTGTTAATGCTATGATGTGTTGTTTGATGCAATGATATGATGAGATGTGCTTGATGCATGAGAAAATGATTGATGAAATGTTAAAGTTTATCATAGCATGAGATTTCATGAGAACATGTTGTGTAAATTAGCTTCTGGCAGTTTGAAGGAAATTCGGTTTAACAGCTGCTATGCTGCCAAATTTCCGTCAAACCTTAAGGGGTTGAAAGAAATGTTTATGAGTACCATATGAGTTGAAAACCTTGGGTGACACCGGTTCGGCCGAGCACCCCCAGGAGATTTTTATGTGACAAAGCACTGAGACGCGCTTCCCCCGAGGAGGTGCCGGTTCGGCGGAGTACTCCGGGAGGAGACAAATCCGTGAGGGTATGAGTAGATGCAGCCTACCAAAGCAGACAAATTGCGAGGCCATACATGGCTAGCAAAGCGTTTCAAAGAGGGTATATCCTAGAGAGAGGTGATCCTCGCCTCACCCGCATTTCAAGTCGGGATTATTATTTATGTTTCGCTTATTCAAGATAATAAGCAAGAGCTAGTGATGACTAGTTAAGGTATGAGCTCATAACCTAGTTATTATTTTAGGGTGGCTTATATGCTAAAGTACCATGATTGATGTCACGAAGTTGAGGAACGAATCACTTGAAAGTTATATGCCCTCATGCCACATGATTTATGTTTATGTGCTTTGATGTGTTATCTTATATGCTCAAGTATTGCCATGCATCCATGATATAACATGTTGCATTCATAACATCAAGATGCATGCTAAAAGGAATGGACCTTGGATAATTAGTTTAAGAACCCTAAATTGAACCTTATATGCATGATCACTATTTTATAATTAAACCCAAGGTTCCTGAGGATGTGTACGATGTAACCCTAGGGTAGGAGACTCCTACTGAGATTTCTTTAGCAAGATTTCTCACTCCTCTCTCTTCTTTCTTCCGTCACATCTTCAGAGAGCGATGGCGACATTCGTGGTCTTCGTTGATACGCTAGTATGGGAGATACACTTCGACCCGGACCACCGTTCATATCACTTTGAGGGTCGATGCGCCGTTCGTGTTTTTGTGTACATGGGACGACCTTTTGCTTATCCAGTTTCGAGCTACCAGTTCACTCCTACTGCGCCCTTCGGTAGTGACGACATGACCTTCGAGCGCACCCGTCCACATGAGGAGCAGTTGCGACGTGTCCGTACCTCTGCCTCCACCGTCCAAGATTTTTCGGAGTACGTACCTCGTTCGAGGAGATCCGAGACTGACCCATCCGAGGATTGGCCGACGCATGTTCCTTCGGAGGGTTCAGCCCCTTTTCCCCGATCCCGACGTATGGGGAGTGAAGAGACTGTGGTGCAGCCGCGCCTGGCGAGGAGAGCCGAGATGCGTCCGTATCAAGGAACTCACGTTCAGCCACCTCGTGTGCCTTTCACGTTGCATTGGCCCACACAGGAGGAGATAGAGTGTTTCCCCGGTTACCTGCCTCCATCACCCGAGGACCCCCGACATCACTAGTTCCCGATGGAGAGCCTTGCGAGTACTCGAGCTTTTATGAGGATCTTCCCCTCCGGTCGTACCTTTTGGGAGGGGTGTGTAGTTAGTACTCATAGCCTACTAGGAGGGTAGCGTATTGGGTTTTCTATCTTCATGTTGAACTATGTACTTTGTTATCTGTTGTACTTCCTTTTCCGTTGTATTTCAAGCTCTGCCCGTTTCTATAAGGGTATGACTAGTTATGTAAACTACTTCATTATTAATGAAATGTTTCTATTGTCTTCATGATCTATGTCCTTCTGATGTATGTTTTATTTTACATGGTTGTTTATGACTGTCACGCGTACTTTATGTTTCTATCGTTCGACTAGTTAAGTTCGTGGCTCTCACTTTGTTTATGTTTTCAAAAAGAAAAATTTACCTGTAATTTCCGCTAAGTATTTTATTAAAAGATGAGACCAAGAAGTAAGAATCTAATGATTAGCCTAATATGTTCTAGAGTATTGGGTTAAAAGTTAGGGTGTTACATCTCTTCTTATAGTAATAACAGTTCAAGGAACCACTGTACTTACCAATGCCTTTAGGTAAATTATGGTGGTTATAAAAACATCACCGAAATCACCCTATACAATCGCCATAAAGCAAGTGAATTATGGTGATTTTAGACCACCACAATTTACGATAGTTTTTTTTTTCAAAAAATTAATTATGGCAATTTGAAATTGCTGTAATTTGCAATGAAATATTGTTTTATATGACAGTCTGAAAGCGCTGCAAGTTGATATGAAATATTTTGAACAAACTATTTATTACGACAATTTTAAACCACCCTAATTGTAGCACCAACTAAAAAACATGTTATAATAATCATGCAAAATAGTTTAATAAAACCAACTTCTATTTCATATTAAGCTAACTAGATAAAGTAAAATAATCAAATATAGATCAAGACATATTTTAAGCACTAAAATGACTGCCATCTTTAATTACTTTAAGAAGAGGGGTTTTCACTATTCCAATCCATAGAGGCAATAGAAAGAACATTAACGGCCTAATAAAATATAGCACATAAAATTCTACATAAATAACGGAACAAGAAACAAATCTTAAAGTATATTATCATTTATGGAACATATTTAATTTACTCATAAACAAAAGTAACTTAAGCATTAGCAATATATCAAAACTATTTTGAAAACATTGTAGTAGGGTTTACAGATTAGATAGAATAGATTCAGTAGATCATTATCACTGAGTCATCAATAGGCAATGGCACAATATTGTGGCAACAAAAATTAAGCTACACTATGTAATGCCCATTTTGTTTTATTTTAGTTATAATTATGTGGTAATTGGAATTAATTGAGTTTTATTAGGAAATTAATATCCTTAATTAATTAGATAATGAATAATTAGATATTCCTCTTTTAGCAGTTTGAGTGCATGTTTTGTTAGTTGTTGTGTTGATTTGTCTAAATATAAAGGATTAAAACATTTTAAAAGTTTAGAGCTCCCTCTAATGCTAATTTCAAGACACAACATTAAAATAAAATTTACTTAAATGAGTGATGTATAAAAAAAATAGTATTTAATTATAGTCTTGGACTTATTTAAATAATTATTTTAGTGTTTTCTATACGAAATTACCTAGTTGTCCTTACCTACTTCTATCATATTACATTTACACCCTTCCTCACCTACAAAAAAAAAAAAAAAAAATAGAAGAGAAAAACCCTACCCTTTAAGTGTGAATAGCGCCCCCCTCCCCTCAATTTCATTTTTCTATTCTCTTTCCCTTGTTTTCAAACACCACCTCTACCTCCACCATTCCCCCATTCCCCCATTCTCTTATTCTTCCTCAAAGCTCCAAGAGCCACGACCCCTTAACCTCAAACACAACTCCATTCTCTCCCTAAAATCCAAAAGCCGCATTCCTTGGAAGCACAAAACCTTGGCTGCTATCTTGCTTGGAGGGGAGAGTTTGTTTTGGCTCTTTTTCAATCTCTAGAGCTTCCAAGACTTTCTCTATTGAAGATCACTTCATTGGTAGGGTTTTGTTACCATTACCTTCTTTTGTGTCATTTTAGTTGTTGTGTGAGCTTGGTTAATACCTTTTCATTTTGTGTTGTTAGTTTTGCACAGCTTTAGGTTCTATTTCTATTTTGTACACCAGTAAATCCGAAAATCCTACATCATTTGGGTGTTATTCCTTAGTTTTAGTGCTTTCCCTGTTTTGTGCATGAACAAACATAAAAATTATGCATCATTCATGTGTTATTTCTTAGCTTAGGTGATGTTTCTATTTTGTTCACTAGTAAATCCGAAAATCCTGCATCATTTGGGTGTCATTCCTTAGTTTTAGTGCTTTCCATGTTTTGTGCATGAACAAACATGAAAATTATGCATCATTCATGTGTTATTTCTTAGCTTAGGTGCTGTTTCTGTTTTGTGCACCAGTAAATCCAAAAATCCTGCATCATTTAGGTGTTATCCCTTAGTTTTAGTGCTTTCCCTAGTTGTGCATGAACAAACATGAAAGTTATGCATCATTCATGTGTTATTTCTTAGCTTAGGTGCTGTTTCTAGTTTGTGCACCAGTAAATCCAAAAATCTTGCATCATTTGGGTGTTATTCTTTAGTTTTAGTGTTGTTTCTGTTTTGTGCATGAACAAATCCAAAAATGAGTTCCTTTGGTCATGAAATGTCTTGATAAAAATGGTGCTAGTTGCTGGAAAATTTTCAGCATGCGCGTTCCTCCCATAAAGTGGCAATGTGAACTTGATTTCTTGCATTCATGACTCGTGTTTTGTGTACAAATGTTAGGGCGTAAGGTGCAAGCCTTGGATTTGAGAATTTGGGGTCTTTGAACTACTTTATTTGAATTAAAGGATAAAAATTCTGGTTTTAGATTGGATACGTTAATCTAAATATGATATTATCTTGATGTTGTGAGCTTGGAGTATTTATGTGTGAATGGTATTAGAAATGTTATTATTGGTTTTATCATTGGAATGTGTGACTGGATGAACGCCAGTTGGGTCCGGTCCTTTTTCTGGCAATTGGTTTAGACACGTTTGTGTTATTATTGATTGACTCTCCATTTGAAATGTTAAATGATGGAAATTGTAAAAAAAAGGAAAAGTAAACTTTATCTTTGATATTCATAAAGGATATGTTTATGTTTCCTAAAAACCTATGAGATTTTTACATGTCATTGGAACGTGAGATTCAAGGAAGTGAAACTTGAAGTTAAATGAAGTTTCCCCTCTACCCCCATTTAAATCTAGCGACGGCTAGTTAGGTTGAGCTCATCCTAGGCAATAGGTGATGCGGAGTTTAGGAGCCAATTAAATCGCTGGGGACGGTGATGCGGTTGGTTAAGGTGACATGAGAGAGGGTGAAATATTAAAGGGATTAATGTTATTAAACAAAAGTGCTAGAGAAAGTGTTATGTTTTGATTCTTTTATTTATTTTTTATGTAAGTTCTTTCTACGTGATTTATATGTCATAATGCCATGCTCTCTAGATTATTATTTCTTAATTAAGAATTTTTATAAGACTTAAAATACATGTCACTTCGAGACTTTTATTTGTGAACTAATTAAAATAAACTAAAGCATGCTTGCTTATTTCATAATTAAACTGGAGTGACTGGAGACGACAAGGATGACACTTCAATTGTTTTTATTTAATTATTGAGTTTCCTTTTGGATTCTCACCCCTTTTTATCTTTCCGTGTCGTCTTTAGAAGAGTCAACAGATCAGGGTCCTGGAGTCCCTTGAGTTGATGACTTTGAAGCTAGCCTATGCTTGGAGACTTGATTATCTTCTTAGGCATATTTATGTACTTTTGTCTTTGAGCATGTAGACTGTTAATCCTTATTTATGTTTGTCCTTATTTTGGGACTTCTATACTCATGGATGACTATATTTGAGACTAGGCTTTATTACTAGCTCTTCACTAGAACTTATTTATGTTACGATTCTTGTGACTTGTATTAGGAGTGGTTGTTTTTCATGGACTTAAACTCCTTTATGATATATTAATACCTTATCTATGCATTGATGTGAGTTGTTAAATATTTACGATACCCAGGATATGTTTTGTTATGTATTTATTAGTATGGAAATGTTATTTTGTCCATGGGTTCCATTGGTCTATATTATTTGCTTATGAATGAAGCTCTTGTCATTTTAAGTTTTTAAAAATAAATAAATAAATAAATAAATATTTGCTATTTTCCGCTGAGGTATTTTCAACTGAAATAAACATATGAAGTCAAAATGTAAGAAATCTAATAATTGACCAATTATGATGAACACATAAGAGGTTAAAAATTAGGGTGTTACATTTTGGTATCAGAGTAAGTCAATCTTGATAGAGCCTGGGTATTGGTCTGATTATGCTTTTGATGCATAGTACGATGGTCATGTCATGCTTAAATGTCTTATCTGTATGATAGGCTATTCGAGTGGGATTGCATGATTGTTATGCTTATATGTCATAGTTGCTAGCTCCCTAGACATGAGTATTGAGACTGATCACCTCAGTGTTCCTTGTTTGGTGTGCTTAGGGACTGATGGCATCGAGAAGACATCAGAGGGCACCAGAGGATGGTCCCATTAAGAACCAACATCCAGACACGGCATTGGATGCATTGCAGGACATTGCTCGCACGATGCAGCGCATGATAGACCAGATGGATAGGCAAGATGAACAAAGAGAAGTGGCACAGTAAGAGGCAGAGAATTTGGAGAAGGTAAGGTTCTTTGAGTTCAGGAAGGCCAACCCTCCTGCTTTTTCAGGCACCTTTAATCCCAGTATTGCAAATGGGTAGATCAAGAGCATGGAGAAGATTTTTACTGTGATTGTAGCATCCTAATTTTTAACCCAATACTCTAGAACACATTAGGTTATTACTTCTTAGTCTCATTCTTTTATTAAAATACTTAGCAGAAGATACGGGTAAATTTTTTTTTTGAAATACAAAAGCAAAGTGAGAGCCGCATTGATGAAATAATAAACTACACATACATTGCAATTCATAAGTAATAAACACGAAATAGAAGAACACATAACAGATGAACAGTCAATAACACACCAAGGAAATACTTCATTAATATCATAATATAAGATACATAAAGTCACACCCTTATAGAATCGGGCTGAGCTTTCGATACAGGGAAATAACAGGAAAATACAAAAGCAGTAAAGTACATGGTACGACGGCAAAATAAAAACCAACTACACTACCCTCCCACTAAAGCTATGGGTGCTAAACTAGAATAACCCTATCAAAAGATATTGCAGAAGAAGAAATCCTCGTGACGGCTTGAGTACTCGAATAGCTCTCCAAAAAGTCTACTAGCGGTGAGAACCCTCAGGTGATGGAGGTATGTACCCGGGAAACTGCGCGAGCTCCTCGAAGGTGAACAAACAGAATGGGGGTTGGGTATGGCCTTTAAGCTATGGACGCATCTCTGTTCGCCGAGCTCGATGGGGTTGAGTCACCGTATCCTCGCTACGGCCACCAATGTCCATCGGGACCGCAGGAACAGAGCACTTCGAATAGATATGTGTCGGGGAGTCCTCAGAGGGGTCAGTCTCCAATCTGCAAACGGGGAAAGTACTCGGGATAGTCACATACAACTGAGGCGGATGGACTAGCACGACGAGTTTGCTCATCACGGGGGCGTGTGCGCTCGAAGATCAAATCATCTTTGCCAAACGGGGCAGTGGGAGTGAAACAGTAGCTGGACAAAGGGTAAGCAAAGGGTCATCCCATATACACAAAAACACATACAGCACATCGACCCTTGAAGTGATAGGAGCGGTGATCCGGGTCGTAATACACCTCCCAAATCAACGTGTCAATGAACAGCACGAAAGTCGCCATCGAACTCTGAAGATGTGACAAGAGAGAAAGAAAGAAAAGAAAGGAGTGAGAATCTTACTAAAGGATCTCAGTAGGGATCTCCTATCTAAGGTTACATCGTTAACATCCTCAGGAACCTTTGGTTTATTATTAAAAACTGAGCATGCATATAAATTCATTCGTTAGGTTTATAAAACTAATTTATCCAAGGTTTGTTCCTTTTAGAATGCATCTTAATGTCATGAATGCAATATATCAAAGCATGAATGCATGGTAATACCTTAAGCAAATATCTTAATAATTCATCACATCAAGAAGCATACAAGTGGCATATTCTTTCAAGTGGAACTTTTCTCTTTTCTCAACTTGTGACTTAAGAACTTAAGCTTAAGCATTATGGGCCACCCCAAAACATCTAGGTTATGAGCTCATACCTTAACTAGTCATCACTAGTTCTTACTTATTATCTGAATAAGCGAAACATAATAAAATCCCGACTCCTTGAGTATAGGTTAGAGGGCTTGGGGATCACCTCTCTTAGGATATACTGTAACACCCCGATTTTCTATTAGAGTAAAAATGACCAAAATGCCCCTGAGGTCATTTTCGGCCTGGAATTCGAGGAAAGCCGGTTCGACAGTACTCGAAGGGCAAACTCAATGTTGGAAGGGGATTAGATGACTTGTGTACCTTCCCGGGATCGAAAATCTCGTTTTTCGAGTTTTCGGGTCAAAATGACCAAAACGCCCCTGCAGTGTTTTACCCATTTGCAAGTGCCAGATGAATCCGAAACTTCTCTAGATGGTTTTAAAAGGCGTTTTTATGTAGACTATGACTTTAGTTTTGGTCCCGGAGGTCCCAGGCGAAATTAGTGCAAAATTACGGTTTTGCCCCTAGTTTCGTGTTTTTACGCTTAATCGCGTGATTAAGCAAACCTAAGCAATATTAGGCTCTAATCGAAGGTTAATTAATTTCCCTAATTAATCTTGAGTCAAAATAATTTATTAAAGTTGATTAGAACCTAAAAGTGCTTAATTACAACTTAAAATCATATTTTAATTTCAAGACTCCTAGTCATGGAATCTTGAATAGTGTTTCCTCTCTCCAATTTCTTAAATCATGGAATTGTGTCACACATTGTTTATTCATAATTGAGTTTAAAATTCTTTAATGATGTATGAACACTCCTAACCTTGTCATAAAATTCCTAATACACATGCTTAGTTACCTAAACTTAAGCTTAATTACTCCAAACCTTGTACCTAAACTAACCTACACTTAATCCTATCATTAACACCCAATTACATGGAAGAAAAATCCTCCCCCATGCTGTCTGAATTCTGGCTGAAGCTCCTCCCTCCCCATATGCATCACATGTTCAATTTTTCAACACTCCAAGGCCATACCTCAAGTCACATACACTATACCTTGTCATAACTTTCAATCAAGCTTGATTTTCCAAGTAAATAACTAATTAAAATAGCCCATTTTCTCCATTTATTTGTGGCTGGAAAAGTTCCAGCCATGCATTGTTTCTATAAGCCTAATTTCATCAAAAATTGATAGGAAATTAACTCACATCAAGCCATACTTTGTAGAATAGCTTCCATACTTCAAACTATGCTTCTATGACACAATCAAAGAGATATTTTCCTCTCCCTTTGTCCTCCAATGCTACGGCCACTCCTCCCCCTTGGTGAGCTTCATTGTTTTGTTTTTCTATAAATAGGATGCTTGTGATAACTTAGTTGCACTTTGAAGCATTTGCTAAGTTTAGAATTCTAAAGTTGTCTTGCTAGTTCTTTCTTTTTCTCTCAAGTTTCAAGAGAGTTCTTCCTTTCTTTTTCATCTTCATCTTCATCCTCTCTTCACCTCATCATCATCTCTCAACCTTGAAACACCACCCCATAGCCTTGAACCATCATCAAACCTCTCAAACACCACACCTCAAACACAACCTCACTTGAAACACAACTCCAACCTTCTTGCTTCCTCTTGGCCGAGACCATCAAGCACCAAGGAGGAGCCCATCATCTTGTTTTTCTTTTCAAAAGTTCAAGCTTTGTGTCTTCACTCTAGGTAGGGGTGTTTTCTAAACTTTGTTTTCTTGAAAATGAGTTCTTTCTAGCTTTCTCTTGGATTTTCTTTTGAAACTTTCTTGTTTTTCTTTCCTTGTGATTTCGGCCATGAGGCCTTGAGGAGCACATGATAGCTCAATGATGAGGACTCCTAGAGAATGACTATGTGTTCATCTCAAAGGAACCTCTAGAGCTTGAGTTTTTCTTTTCCTTTAACTTCATCTATACTATACTTAGCTCACATGGTTTTTCAACTTAAGAAAATTTATCTAAGGATTTCTAAAAGCCCAAGCCTACCCTTGTCAACCTTAAAGTTGGCCGGCACGTTCTAGAGATTTTTTTCTCTAGATAGGGGTTTTGGGTATTTAATAAAGAACTTGACTTAGTTTCATTTTCTCTTCCTTTTGTAAGGTTTTCGGTTTTGGTACTTGATCCTTAAGGCTTTGTTTTGTTTTGTCTTGGAAGTTTGTTTATCTTGAGCTTGATGATGGTGTTCAAGAACCTCATAGTTCCTTTGAGAACTTGGTTCAAGAACTCTAGAGCTCTCTTTGTAATGAGATATATGTTGGGTTGTTACTTTGTTAAAGTCTTGGATGAGCTCTAGATAACCATAAAATGAACCTTGCATCATGTTTACTTTATGCTTTGCATATCATGTTTACTTCCTTGCTATCACTAAATACCAAGATAATGAATGAACTTGCATTATCATGTTTATATTTCAAGCTATGCATTACCATGTTTATATTTCAAGTTCTCACTAAATATCAAAGATAATAATATGTTGCACCTCATATTTATTTTATGCTATCACTTTACTTTCTAATGGAACCTAAAATAAGTGCATGAGCATGTTTACTTTTATGTCATAACGTAAATGAACCTAGAGCTCAAAGACTTGCTCATTGTTGTCTCAAACAAAGGTTTCAAATATTTATTTCTTTTGGTTCACATTTCAGCCCTAAGGGGTTTTGGAGTTTCCAAGTATTGAAAATTATGTTTTATGACTTTTCTAAGCTTATATAAGTATAAGAAATATGTAGAACTAAGTTTTATGAATTTAGGACCTCTTGAGATGAGAATGATTTAGCCACTGCCCTCTTAAGTATTCTTATGATTTTGAAAGATAAAAGTATTTATAAATGAGTTTTGAAAGTTATAAAAAGGTCCTAAGAGAAACTAGTATTCTATGTGCTTGAAAAACTATGTTCTATGCCTTTTATGGAGATGCACATTTCGGTTCTGCCTTGCTATTTATTTGCCACTGTATGTGTTGTTTTAATGATGATAATATGTTTATGTTTGAGTAAAAATAATGTTAAGACTCATATGTGAAAGATAAGATAAGTTAGAAACTAGAAAACAATTAATTTGAGAATTCTAGATCCTTTAATGTTTGAATTTTCTGGATTCTGTCCAATAAGGTTTAGTAATGCTAATCATGGATTTCAATTAGTTTAAATGTGTAGGAATGCCTCATAAATGGTTTAGGACTTGATCTTAAAGCCTTAGGAACAAACCGGACTTAGAAAGGGTCACTGTTGTGACTCCTAGGTACCCGTAAAGTTAGGATTATAAATTCTGCATCCTTAAGGTTTAGAGATGCTCTTGATCATAGTGTGAGGTGAGAAATACTTATTTATAACCTCATAGGCACCCAAGAGATTAGGTTTGATGATTAATAACTTAGAACGTGAGTTTGGGACCTTAAGGGTCAATGCATAAGACATTAAAACGTCTTGAGTTTTTATGATGCTTAATTTATGATGTATGATACATGAGTTTTGTCTATGATAAGTTGATGTGTGCTATAAAGAAGTTTTACATGATGATCTACTATACCCCATAAGAAATGTTTATGTATGTCCTATATGTTTTTATGGCATAAGCAAATTTGAGGAAATTCGGTCTACAGCCACCATGCTGCCGAATTTCCATCAAATTTGAGGAACTTAGAAAATGGTCTTTTTGAAAATCATGAGAACTTAAATGTGACACAACACTGAGATGCCTTCTTGGGTGACACTAGTTTAGCCGAGCACCCCCAAGAAAACAAATCCGTGAGGGTATTGACATAGAGCTTGCCAAAGCGGACAATACTACGATGCACTAGTTGGTAGTAGAGCGTTTCAAAGAGGAAATGACCCTAAGAGGTGATCCTTAATTTGCCCCCTAGCCTGTACTTTAAGTCGGGATTATGTTATGCTTATCATAGGATAAGTAAGAGCTAGTGACGACTAGTTAAGGTATGAGCTCATAACCTAGAGATGTTTTAGGGTGGCCCCATGAGATAAAAGTTAAAGTTTAAAATGTCACATATACTATGAAAAAGTTATACCTATCACCTTATGCCAATGTTATAATATTTCTTAGTTATTCCATTGATTGGTTTACCTTTATGATGCATTCATGTCATTAGTATATTCCATGCTTAGTCATAAGACGCATTATAAAATATGACGGACCTTGGATAATTAATACTTTAGAAAACTAAGAGATGTTTACATGCATGTCCACCTTTTTATAAATAGAAACCCAAGGTTCTTGAGGATGTGATGATGTCACTTAGGTAGGGATTACCCTATTGAGAATTCTTTTAGAAGATTCTCATTCCCTTTTTCTTTTCTTCCATCACATCTTCAGATGGCGACTTTTGTACTCTTCATCGACACCCCGACGTGGGAGCTACACCATGACCCAGCACTCGGGTCATACCATTTTGAGGGTCGTTGCACAATCAGAGTGTTCATGTTTATGGGACAACCCTTCGCACACCCAGTACGGAGCTACCGCTTCACCCCGACTGCTCCCTACCATTATAACACGATTTTTGAGCGAGCTAAACCACGTGACGAGCATATCCTCCGCATGCAGCCCGAGGCATTAGCCGTACGTGACTACTTGGAGTACGTGCCTTGGACTCAGTATTCGGAGATGGATCCATCGGAGGACCCGCCCTCACACATGTACAATTGGAGCTCCAGCCCCACTCCCTCACCGATGAGAGCTGGGAGTGAGGAGACGGTGGTTCAACCGAGGTTGGCTCGTAGGCCATCCATGCGCCCTCACCGCGGTAGATAAGCTCCGATGATCCGCACGACCACTCCCACCGAGATTCGCTAGTGGATCGATTCCACCCCTCAGTACTCGGACTAGCAGGAGTAGGTGCATAGGATGGGTAGTAGCTAGTGCACACACGCCACATAGTTGAGGACAAACCTTCTTTTGTATATGAGGTTGTCTACTTTAGGTGCACACGGGTATGGGTGTTGCTTTCATGGTTTCCTTGTACTTGTTGTTATGATTTCCTTGTATTTGCATTTCAGTTGTATTTCGTTTTCCTTTGTACCGAATAGTCCTGCCTTTTGGTAGGCACACTATCTATATATAATCAGTTGATGTGTCCATGTTATTTACATGTTTTACTATGATTTGTTATTTATGCGTTTTATTATGATTTGCTTATATGACTTGTATGAATTCCCGTTCAAAAATCATGCATGGCTCTCACTTTGGTTTTAATTCTAAAAAGAAAAAATTTACCCATATTTCGCTAAGTATTTTCAAAGTAAAAGGTGAAACCAAGAGGTAATATTCTAAGGATTAACCTAAATACATACTAGTAGTATTAGGTTAAGATTTAGGGTATTACATATACCATCTTTGAAACGCTTTGTAAGCATCTAGCCACAACAATTTGTCCACTTTGGTAGGTTGCATATACTCATACCCTCATGGATTTGTCTTTCCTAGGGGTGCTTGGCCATGCAGGTGTCACCCAGGAGAGCGCATCTCAGTGCTACATCACATAAAAATCTCCTGGGGGTGCTCGGCCGAACCGGTGTCACCTAGGGTTTTAATCTCTTATGATACTTCAAAAACATTCTCAAGTCCTTTAGGTTTGACGGAAATCCGGCAGCATAACAGTTGTACACCGAATTTCCTTCAAACTACTTTATACCACAAATCTCATAACACATATGCATTTCTCAATCAACTTGCATAAACATGATAGTCATAACAACTCAATCAAACATTCATCATAGCTCATCATCATATCATACTTGCAATATCAACTCAAAGCATCAAAGTCTCTTAATGTCTTATACTTTGACCCTTAGGGTCTTTTAACTTGATATCTAAGTTGCCTATCATCACAACTTAAGCTCTCGGGTACCTATAGGCTCATATCTAAGTATTCCCCACTCAGTTCTATGATCATAAACAATTCTAAACCTTAAGAGTGCAGAATCCATAATTATACTTTACAGGTACCTAGGAGTCACAACTTTGACCCTTTCTAAGTTCGGTTTGTTCTTAAAACATCAAGATCAACTCCTAAACCAATTATGAGTAGTTCATACACATTTAAACTAATTATAAACCATTAATTCTCATTTTTATCCTTGCTGGACAAAATCCAGAAAATTACATTTCTACGGGATCTAAAAGTCTCATTTTAATTCCTTTTTAGTTGTTAACTTGTCTTAACTTTCACATATTAATTCTAACATCAAATATACATGGACATACTCATATTATCATCATCAAAACAGCATCATGCAGTGGACAATCAAGCAAGGCAGGACTGAAAACATCTCCATCAAATAATGCATAGAACTTCATTTTTAAAACACATAAATTGCTAGTCTCTCTTGGAACCTTTTCAAGGACTTTAAAACTCATTAGAACACTTTTTATTTCATTAAAATCATCATAAAATAAGATGAGGGCAGCAGCTAATTTAAAATAATTTTGAGGGGGTTTTAAAACATAAACTCTTGCTCAAAACTTTTCTTGAGATCATCTAGACTTAAGAAAATCATGAAACATGAGTTTTAGCACTTGTAACTAGCCGAATCTCATTCTAAGACTCAACATCATCACAAGGCCAAAATCAAGGGAGTTAAAGACATATTTTCCAACTTTGTTTGAGATAATAATAGGTAAGTCCATGAGCTCTAAATCCATTAAGTGATTGACATAAAAATAAATATGCAATGCACTTTGTTTTAGCCTTTATTAGGAGGTGAGAGCATAAAATAAATATGCTATGCAAATCCATTATTATCTTGGAGATTTAGTGAGAACATAAACATAAATATGAAGATGCAAGTTCATTCTTTAATCTTGAGCATTTAGTGATGACATAAGAGTAAATATGGATGCAAGTCCTTTTCATCTTAACTTAGAGCTCATATAAGACTTTTAGAGAGAATAAAAAATCTCAACCCAACACTTACCTCAACAACAAAGTGAGCTTTAGAGTTCTTGAACCAAAGTTTCAAGGAAACTACATGGCTCTTGAACATCATCATCAAGCTCAAGAAATCAACTTATAACATTACTTTGAAGGAAAAGAAACTAAGGAAACTGAAACCAAACAAGAAAAGAAAATGAGAAGGAAACTATGTCATATTCTTTATTAAGTACCCAAAATCCCTATCTAGAGAAAACTCTGGAACATGCCGGCGAACTTTAAGGTTGATAAGGGTAGGCTTGGGCTTTTTGAAAACCTTGAGATTAATTTTTCTTAAGTTAAAAACCATGTGAGCTAAGTAACATAGATATAGTTCAAGGAAAGGAAAACTCAAGCTTTACAGGTTTCTTTGAGATGAACACAAAGTCATCATCTAGAAACACTCATCATCAAGCTATCATGCTCATATTAAGGCCTTGAGGCCGAAAAAGAAAGAAAAGGAAAAGCAAGGAAAACTTAAAAAGAAACCAAGAGAAATTTTAAGAAAATCACATTTTTAAGCAAAACAAAACTAGAGAGCAACTCCATACCAAGTTGGAAGGTGAAAATGCTTGATCTTGAAAGGAAATGAGAAAAGCAACTCCTCCTAGAGTGGAGATATGACTTCGGCCTTGTGGAGAGGAAAAGAGAGGAAATGTGTTCTTGGTGAGCTTGTGTTTGAGGTTGGGTATTTAAGTGTTTAGGAGATGATTCAAGGTTGTGGTTTGAGGTTGTGAGGTGATGATGCAAAGAGGAGATAAAGAAGATGAAGATGAAAGAAATTTCCTAAGAACTTGAGAGGAAAAAGGAAAGAACTTGCAAAGAATGCTTGAAAGCTTAAACTTGTCAAATGATCTAAAGTGTAACCAAGCTCAAGTAAGCAAGGTATTTATAGAAAAACAAAACAAATGAGAGCTCATGGAGGGAAGGTGGAAATCGTGTGCATCCTCATGTTCCATGAGGTGAGAGATTGAAATTTTGAAGCATGGAGAAGTATGGATGTGTAACACCCTAAATCTTAACCCAAGACTACTAGTATGTACTTAGGTTAATCTTTAGAATATTACCTCTTGGTCTCGTCTTTTACTTAGAAAATACTTGGCGGAAATATGGGTAAAATTTTTCTTTTTGGAATTTAAAATCAAAGTGAGAGTCACGCATGAATCTTTAAGAGGAAGCATAGCGAAACATATAAGCAAAGCATAAAGAAGCACATCATATCATGGAGACATCAACTGAAACATAGATATATATATATATACTGTGCCAACCCAAAGGGGCAGGACTATTCAATACATCGGGAAGCGGAATACAACTGAAATGCAATACAAGGAAATCATAAAAAGTAAATACAAGAGAAACAACACCCATACCCATGTGCACCGAGAGTAGACAACCTCATATACAAAAGAAGGTTTGTCCTCAACTATGTGGCGTGTGTGCACTAACTACTACCCCTCCTATGTCGACTCCTGCTGGTCCGAGTACTGTGGGGTCGAGTCGATCCACTGACGAATCTCGGCGGGAGTGGTCAAGCGCATCATCGGGGCATGTCCACCGCGGCGAGGGAGCATAGATGGCCGACGAGCCAACCTCGGCTGGACCACCATCTCCTCACTCCCAGCCCTCATCGGTGGGGGAGTGGGGCTGGAGCTCCAACTGTACATGTGTGATGGCGGGTCCTCAGACGGGTCCATCTCCGAGTACTGGGTGCGAGGCACATACTCTGGGTAGTCGCGTACCGCTGATGTCTCGGGCTCCATGCGGAGAATCTGCTCATCCCGTGGTCTAGCTCGCTCAAAAATCCCGTTATGACGGTAAAGAGCAGTCGGGGTAAAACGGTAACTTGGGACCGGGTGCGCGAAAGGTCATCCTATAAACATGAACACTTTAACCGTACAGCGACCCTCAAAATGGTATGACCCGAGTGCTGGGTCATGGTGCAGCTCCCATACCAGGGTGTTGATGAAGAGTACGAATGTCGCCATCTGAAGATATGACGGAAAAAAAGAGAGAGGGAATGAGAATCTTTCTAAAAGAATTCTCAGTAGGGTTATCCCTACCTAGGTGACATCATCATATCCTCAGGAACCTTGGGTTTATTTCTAAAAGGTGTGCATGCATATAAATTCCTTTTAAGTTAGTTTTCTAAAGTGTTATTTATCCAAGGTCCGTCATATTTTATAATGCGTCTTTAAGCAGAAAATATACTAACGATATGAATGCATCATAAAAGTAAACCAAACAATAGAACAGCTAAGAAACATTTGGCATAAGTATAGTATATGTGACATTGTTAACTTTAACTTTCATCTCATGGGGGCCGCCCTAAAACATCTCTAGGTTATGAGCTCGTACCTTAACTAGTCGTCACTAGTTCTTACTTATCCTATGATAAGCGTAACATAATTCCCGACTTAAAGTGCGGGCTAGGGGGCAAATTAAGGATCACCTCTCTTAGGGTCATTTCCTCTTTGAAACGCTCTACTAGCAACTAGTGCATCGTAGTTTTGTCCGCTTTGGCAAGCTCTATGTCAATACCCTCACGGATTTGTTTTCTTGGGGGTGCTCGGCTAAACCGGTGTCACCCAAGAAGGCGTCTCAGTGTTGTGTCACATTTAAGTTCTCACATTTAAGTCCTAAACAAATTATGAGTCATTCCTACACATTTAAACTAATTTAAAACCATGATTATTAAATCTAAACCTTGCTGGACAGAATCCAGAAAATTACATAATTAAAGGATCTAGAATTCTCAAATTAATTTTTTTCTAGTTCCTAACTTACCCTATCTTTTACATATGAGTCTTAACATTATTTTTACTCAAACATAGACACATTATCATATCAAAACAGCACATATAGTGGCAGCAAAGAGCAAGGAAGAACCAAAAATATACTTCTCCATAAAAGGCGTAAAACATAATTTCTAAAGCACATAAAATACTAGTTTCTCTTGGAACTCTTTTTAAACTCTCAAAGCTCATTTATAAACAATTTTAACATCTAAAATCATAAGAATATTTAAGAGGGCAGTGACCAATTCATCTTTGTCTCAAGAGGTTCTAAATTCTCAAAACTTGGTTCTATGCATTCCTTAAACTCAAGACCTCTTAGGGCCGAAATATGAACCCAAGAAAAACACATATTCTTAGACCTTTGTTGAGACGACAATGGGCAAGTCTTTGAGCTCTAGATTCATTTAGGTGATGACATAAAAATAAACATGCTCATGCACTTATTTTAGGTTTCATTAGAAAGTAAAGTGATAGCACAAAGTAAACATGAATACAACTTATTATTATATAGGTATTAAGTGAGGACTTGAAATATAAACATGATAATGCATAGCTTGAAATATAAACATGATAATGCAAGTTCATTCATTATCTTGGTATTTAGTGATAGCAAGGAAATAAACATGATGTGCAAAGCATAAAGTAAACATGATGCAAGGTTCATTTTATGATTAACTAGAGCTCATTCAAGACTTTAACAAGAAAACAACCCAACACAATATCTCAAAGATCTCAACACAAAAACCGAAAGTCATATAAAAGAGAAAGAAAGTGAAACTACATCAAGTTCTTTATTAAATACCCAAAACCCCTATCTAGAGAAAAATCTCTAGAATGTGCCAGCCAACTTTAAGGTTGACAAGGATAGGCTTGGGCTTTTAGAAATCCTTAGATTAATTTTCTTAAGTTGAAAAACCATGTGAGTTTGATATCATATAGATGAAGTCATAAGAAAAGGAAAACTCAAGCTTTAGAGGTTTCTTTGAGATGAACACAATGTCATCATCTAGAAACTCTCATCATCAAGCTATCATGCTCATAATCAAGGCCTCATGGCCGAAATGAAAAGAAAGGAAAAACAAAGGAAAGTTCAAAAGGAATCCAAGAGGAAAACTAGAGAAAAAAACACTTTCTTGAGCAAAACAAAGTTTGAAAACAAATCCCTACCTTGTGATGAAGGTAAAAGCTTGGACTTGAAGATGGAAATGAGATGAGCAACACCTCCTAGATGATTCGGCCAAGAGGAAGGAAAAGAAAGGAAATGTGTTTTGGGTGAAATTGTGTTTGAGGTGTGGTGTTTGAGAGGTTTGATGATGGTTCAAGGCTTTGGGGTGGTGTTTGATGGTTGAGAGGTGATGATGAGATGAAGAGATGAAGAAGATAAAGATGAAAAGAAAGGAAGAACACTCTTGAAACTTTGAGAGAAAAAGAAAGAACTAGCAAGATAACTCTAAAACTCTAAACTTAGCAAATGCTTCAAGGTGCAACAAGGCTATCACAAGCATCCTATTTATAGAAAAACAAAACCATGGGCTCATCAAGGGGACGAAGTAGCCGTGTGGTTTGGAGGGAAAAGGGAGAGGAAAATATCTCTTACACAAGGTCATTCAAGCATGGTTGAAGTATGGAAGCTATGCTACAAAGTATGGCTTGATGTGAGTTAATTTCCTATCAATTTTTGATGAAATTAGGCTTCTAGAAACTTGACATGGCTGGAACTTTTCCAGCCACAAATAAATGGGGAAAATGGGTTGTTTTAATTATTTATTCATGTGGAAATTCAAGCTTGGTTGAAAGTTATGACAAGGTATAGTGTATGTGACTTGAGGTATGGCCTTGGAGTGTTGAAAAATTGAACATGTGATGCACAATGGGGAAGGAAGCTCACGGCTAGGTCTGGTACAGCAGGGAGGAGGTGAGTTTTGACTATTTAATTGTGTGTTAATGGTAGGTTTAGATGTGTATTAGCTTAGGTACAAGGTTAGGAATGATTAAGCTTAAGTTTAAGTAACTAAGAATGTGATTTAGGGAGTTTATGACAAGTTTAGGAGTGCTCATACATTATTAGAGAATTTTAAACTCATTTTTGAATAAACAATGTGTAACATAATTCCATGATTTAAGGAATTGGAAAGAGAAAACACTATTCAAGATTCTATGACTAGGTGTCTTGAAATTAAAATATGATTTTAGGTTGTAATTAAGTACTTTTTGGTTCTAATCAACTTTAATAAATTATTTTGACTTAAGATTAATTAAGAAAATTAATTAACCTTCGATTAGAGCCTAATATTGCTTAGGTTTGCTTAATCATGTGATTAAGCGTAAAAATACGAAACTAGGGGCAAAACCGTAATTTTGGACTAATTTTGCCCGGGACTTCTAAAATTAAAACTGAGTTCATAGAATACATAAAAACGCCTTTTAAAACCATCTGGAGAAGTTTCGGGTTCATCCTGCACTTTCAAATGGGTAAAACACCGCAGGGGCGTTTTGGTCATTTTGACCTGAAAACTCGAAAAACAAGATTTTCGATCTCGGGAGGGTACACAGGTTATCTAATCCCCTTCCAACATTGAGTTTGCCCTTCGAGTACTGCCGAACCGGCTTTCCTCGAATTCCGGGCTGAAAATGGCCTCAGGGGCATTTTGGTCATTTTCACTCTAATAGAAAAATCGGGTGTTAATTATGGAACTTAATTAATCTTTGATTAGAGCCTAATATTGCTTAAGTTTACTTAATTGCACGATTAAGCTTAAAAGCACAAAACTAGAGGCAAAATCATAATTTTGCACAAAATTTGCTAGGGACCACCAGGACTAAAAATGAGCTCACAGAATACATAAAAACACCTTTTAAAACCATCCGGAGAAGTTTCGGGCCCATCCGATGCTCGTACCCATGTCAAACACAATAGGGGTATTTTGGTCATTTTGACCTGAAATCTCAGAAAACGAGATTTTCAATCTCGAAAAGATACACAAGTCCACTAATCCCTTTCAAACATTGAGTTAGCCTCTCGAGGACTACTAGGTTGGCTATCCATGAGTTTCGGGCCAAAAATTACCTCAGGGGCATTTCGGTCATTTTTACTCTAACAAAAAAAACCGGGGCGTTACAGTGATTGCATGTTCAGAGGAGCAAAAAGTGTCATTTGCCTTGTATATGTTGGAGAAGGAAGTAGAGTATTGGTGGAATGATGCTAGGAGAGTACTTGAGACGACTGGTTTGCCTATCACTTGGCAAGGGTTCAAGACTAGTTTCTATGAGAAGTATTTCCCGCAATCAATCAAGAATGCCAAAGAAATTGAGTTCCTGCAGTTGAAGTAGGGGAAGATGGCAGTACCAGAGTATACTTCCAAATTTGAGGAGCTGATCAAGTTTCCGACATGTATCTTGGAAATCCTGATGAAGAGTGGAAGTGTGTCATGTATGAGAATGAGTTGAGGCTAGAAATCAACAACGCCGTTGCACATCTTGAGATTTGAGAGTTTGCCACTTTGGCAAACAAATGTCGGATTGAGGAAGAGAGCTAGAAGAAGCTAGTTACAGCTCGAGCAGAAGAACATAGGAGTAGGTTGGCACCACAAGCACAAAGGTTCAAGCCACAGACTCATAGGCCACCGTTCCAAAGAGGTCATCCCCATCCTAAAGGGAACCAACAGTAGAAGACATCTTTTCTTTCCTCCTCTCTAGCAGTAGTAGTAGCAACTCCCACAACCTCTTTTTCTTGCCCAAAGTATGACAAGAACCATGGTGACCGTCCGTGTCTTTATGGCCAGAATGCGTGCTACAAGTGTGGCAAGCCAGGCCACATGGCCCGGGAGTGCAATATGAGGACTTATCAGCCTACATCTTCTACCAAGCCACAACATCAGGGTTGTGTCTTCACCGTGAAAGCTGAGAGTGCCGCTTTATCTAGCGACCTGATTCAAGGTAAGTGTGAAGTAAATGGTAATACCTTAGTTGTGCTTTTTGATTCCGGTGCTACACATTCTTTCATTTCACATGACCACTCCAAATTCTTACATTTGCCTATCTCTGAGCTTCCTTTTGATTTGACAATCTCCACACCTACTGCTAAATCCATAAAAACATGTCTTTGTTGTTTGAGTTGTCATTTTAGCATTGATGATAGACCCTTTATATTTGACCTCATATGTATGCCTATGTCTGGTCTCGGTATTATTCTTGGGATGGATTGGTTATCTGTTCATCGTGTGTTGCTTGACTGTTATACTAAGTCTGTTATTTTTCGTGTTGAGCTTGTCTTACCTGTGAAACCTGTCCACCTATTCTTAAATTCCATAAAGTCAAACTATTGTGGGGTTGAGAATAAAGGATTTGTTCTTTTATCTGCTAGTGAGGTGGAACCTGAGCAAACCTTACAGGACATATCAGTAGTGAAAGAGTATCCAGATATTTTCCCTGAGGAAATACCCGAGTTTCCCCCAACTAGAGAGGTTGAGTTTGCCATAGAACTTGTCCCTGGAATTGGACCTATATCCATAGCTCCTTACAGAATTCCCCTTTTGGAGTTAGTCGAGCTTAAGACCCGGTTAGAAAACCTCTAAGAGAAGAAGTTTATTAGGCCTAGTGCCTCACCTTAGGGAGCCCCAGTTTTGTTTGTGAAAAAGAAATATGTAAGTATGAGGTTGTGTATAGATTACAAACAGCTCAATAAGGTGACAGTGAAGAATAAGTACCCCTTACCTAGGATAGATCATCTGATAGACCAATTGAGAGGAGCAATGGTGTTTTCTAAGATTGACTTGAGATTAGGATACCATCAGATTCAGGTTAGAGAAAAGGACATACCTAAGACGGCATTTTGAACTCGTTATGGTCATTATGAGTTCATAGTCATGTCTTTCGGATTGACTAATGCTCCCACAATATTCGTGGACTATATGAATAGGATCTTTAGACCCTATTTGGATAAGTTTGTGGTAGTCTTCATCGATGATATTCTCATTTATTCAAGGACCCATGAGGAGCATGAGGGCCACTAAGAGTAGTGTTGGAGATCTTGAGGGAAAAGAAACTCTTTGCTAAGTTATCAAAGTGTGAGTTTTGGATGCCAGAGGTAAAGTTTCTAGGACATGTTGTATCTCGAGGAGGAATATCAGTGGACCCTAGTAAGATAGAGGTAGTGATAAGCTGGAAAAGACCCACTACGATGATTGAGATTAGGAGCTTTTTAGGCTTAACTGGCTATTATCGTAGGTTCATAAAGGGTTTTTCTCAGATTACATTACCCTTGATGAAGCTTACTAGAAAAGATACCCTTTTTAGGTGGACGAAAGAGTGTGAGAGTAGCTTCTTGGAGTTGAAGCAGAAATTGACCATGACCCCTATGCTTATCTTACCTAACCCTAGTGAGCCTTTAAAGGTTTACTGTGATTCCTCTGGTAGAGGTTTAGGTTGTGTGTTGATGTAACACCATCAAGTGGTGGCTTATGCCTCATAGTAGTTAAATCCCATGAAGCTAATTACCCTACCCATGACCTTGAGCTTGCAACAGTGGTGTTTGCACTAAAGATATGGAGACATTACCTTTTTGGTGTGAGGTTTGAAGTTTTCTCTAATCATAAGAGTTTGAAGTATCTTTTTGATCAAAAAGAGTTAAACATGAGACAGAGGAGATGGATGGAATTCCTCAAGGACTATGACTTTGGGTTGAATTATCATCCTGGTAAAGCCAATGTAGTGGTGAATGCCTTGAGTAGAAAGTCATTGTATATCTCTCATTTGATAGTGAAAGAAGTTGAGCTCATAGAGAAGTTTAGGGATCTCAACCTTGGAGTGACGCTTACCTCTAGTGGTATGAGAATATGTCAGTTGACGGTGTCTAGTAGTTTTTAGAGAGCAGATTACTCAAGCTCAAAAGGAGGATGAGGAGTTTAAAGAGGTAGTTAAGACAGTTGGAAAAGGGAAACTCAAGGGTTTTGCCTTGGATAGCGAAGGTGTATGGAGGTTTGAAGGCCGTGTTTGTGTACCGACGGGTGGTGACCTCCAAAAGAGTATTCTAGAGGAGGCACATAAGAGCCAGTTCACCATTCATCCCGGTGCCACAAAGATGTACCAGGATTTAAAGAAGATGTTTTGGTGGTATGGGATAAAGAAAGATGTAACAAATTGGGTAAGTAATTGTTTGGTGTGCCAGAAGGCAAAGATTGAGCATCAAAGGCCTTCAGGCTTGTTGCAACCTTTAGAAATCCCCAAGTGGAAGTGGGAAAGCATCTCCATGGATTTTGTTGTGAGTTTACCTAGAACTCAAGCTAGCCATGACTCTATATAGGTGATAGTTGACCAATTGACTAAGTCGGCTCACTTTTTGCCTATTAGGATGACTTATTCCTTGGATAGATTAGCTCAATTCTACATCCAGGAGATTGTAAAGCTACATGGAGTACCATTAACGATAATCTCAGATCGTGATCCACGGTTCATGTCACATTTCTAGGGAGCCTTGCAAAAGGGTTTTGGGACGAGATTGTGCCTGAGCACAGCTTATCACCTCTAGACAGATGGTCAATCTGAGAGAACTATCCAGAACTTGGAGGATATGTTGAAGGCTTGTGCTCTTGATGAAAAAGGGAGTTGGGATAAGTATCTCCCTTTATTTGAGTTCTTCTATAATAACAGTTTCCATGCTAGCATTGGGATGGCCCCATATGAAGTACTTTATGGAAGGAAGTGTCAGTTTCCCCTTTGCTGGTATGAACCAAGTGAGAGTAGTGAATCAGGACCTGACCTTGTGAGGCAAACCATGGAACAGATAAAGAGGATTAGGGAGAGGATCCAAAATACTCAGAGTAGATAGAAAAGTTACGCAGATAAAAGAAGGAAACCTTTAGAGTTCTAAGAGGCTGAGCATGTGTTCCTTAAAATCACTCCCATAGCAAGGATAGGACGTGCTATGAAAGTCAAAAAGTTGAGTCCTAGGTTCCTTGGTCCTTTTCAAATTCCCCAGAAAGTCGGGTCAATCGCTTACTGAATGGCCTTACCTCCCAATCTCTCAAATCTTCATGATGTCTTTCACGTCTCCCAGCTACGTAAATTGCATTCTGATTCGAGTCATGTTCTTAAACCGGAACAAGTGCAACTAAGGGATGACCTAACATTTAACCTTCCTCCATCACGGATTGTCGATAAGGGTATCAAGCAATTACGAAATAAGACAGTGCCCTTGGTGAAGGTGGGGAAGAGGTGCTGTAGAGGAACTCACTTGGGAGCTAGAGACGGAGATGAGACGCCTTTACCCGGAGTTGTTTACAGGTACGAATTTCGAGGACAAATTTTTTTTTAGGAGGGGAAAAATGTAATACCCATTTTTTTTATTTTAGTTATAATTATGTGGTAATTGGAATTAATTGAGTTTTATTAGGAAATTAATCTCCTTAATTAATTAGATAATGAATAATTAGATATTCCTCTTTTAGTAGTTTGAGTACATGTTTTGTTAGTTGTTGTGTTGATTTGTCTAAATGTTATGGATTAAAACGTTTTAAAAGTTTAGAGCTCCCTCTAATGCTAATTTCAAGACATAACATTAAAATAAAATTTATTTAAATAAGTGATGTATAAAAAAAAATAGTATTTAATTATAGTCTTGGACTTATTTAAATAATTATTTTAGTGTTTTCTATATGAAATTACCTAGTTGTCCTTACCTACTTCTATCATATTACATTTACACCCCTCCCCACCTACAAAAAAAAGAAGAAGAGAAAAACCCTACCCTTTAAGTGTGAATAGTGCCCTCCTCCCCTCAATTTCACGTTTCTATTCTCTTTCCCTTCATTTCAAACACCACCTCCACCTCCACCATTCCCTCATTCTCTTCTTCTTCCTCAAAGCTCCAAGAGCCATGGCCCCTTAACCTCAAACACAACTCCATTCTCTCCTTAAAATCCAAAAGCCTCACTCCTTGGAAGCACAAAACCGTGGCTGTTATCTTGCTTTGAAGGGAGAGTTTGTTTTGGCTTTTCTTCAATCTCTAGAGCTTCCAAGACTTTCTCTGTTGAAGATCACTTCATTGGTAGGGGTTTTGTTACCATTATCTTGTTTTGTGTCATTTTAGTTATTGTGTGAGCTTGGTTAATACCTTTATTGTGTGCTGTTAGTTTTGCACAACTTTAGGTGCTGTTTCTATTTTGTGCACCAGTAAATCCGAAAATCCTGGATCATTTGGGTGTTATTCCTTAGTTTTAGTGCTTTCCCTGTTTTGTGCATGAACAAACATGAAAATTATGCATCATTCATGTGTTATTTCTTAGCTAAGGTGCTGTTTCTGGTTTGTGCACTAGTAAATCCGAAAATCTTGTATCATTTGGGTGTTATTCTTTAATTTTAGTGCTGTTTCTGTTTTGTGTATGAACAAATCCAAAAATGAGTTCCTTTGGTCATGAAATGTCTTGATAAAAATGGTGCTAGTTGCTGGAAAATTTTCAGTGTGCGCTTTCCTCCCATAAAGTGGCAATGTGAACTTGATTTCTTACATTGATAACTCGTGTTTTGTGTACAAATGTTAGGGCGTAAGGTGCAAGCCTTGGATTTGAGAATTTGGGGTCTTTGAACTACTCTATTTGAATTAAAGGATAAAAATTCTGGTTTTAGATTGGACACGTAATGTGATATTATCTTGATGTTGTGAGCTTGGAATATTTATGTGTTAATGGTATTAGAAATGTTATTATTGGTTTTATCATTGGAATGTGTGACTGGATGAATACTAGTTGGGTTTGGTCCTTTTTCCAGCAATTGGTTTAGGCACGTTTGTGTTATTATTGGTTGACTTTCCATTTGAAATGTTAAATGATGGAAATTGTAAAAAGAAGGAAAAGTAATGTAACGCCCCGATTTTCACTAAACTTTTAAATGACCAAAATGCCCTTAATGTCATTTCTTGACCATCCTCATAGGGTTTATATGATATATGAAGGGGACTGTGTATATATGAATGCTTATTAGAGCAGAAAAATCTCATTTCTAGGGTTTCTACATATAAATGACCAAAATACCCCTATGACAGATTTAAGGTGTAACATCCTAATTTTTAACCCAATACTCTAGAACACATTTGGTTATTACTTCTTAGTCTCATTCTTTTATGAAAATACTTAGCGGAAATACGGGTAAATTTTTTTTTGAAAATATAAATCAAAGTGAGAGTCGCGTATGACGTAACAAAGACTAACATATAGAAAAGAGATCTCATAGCATTCATGGTCACAAAACACAAAGGTTGTTCATTACATCACAACAGGATCGTATTATCATAGGTACATAATTTACGACTATCATAGCCGTATTATCGCTTCAACAGAAATGCACTTCAATAATTTATAAAACTAAAGCGGCATCTGTGCGTGTCCATCGCATCCCACTAACCCGACTCATAGGGTATGCTTCATGCCCATGCTTTAGTAGAAATCACAAACCGCATCACGAGATACACCATTATCGTCGTTTGTAGACGACATGGAAGAAAAGAGAGAGAGGGATGATAAACTTATTCAAGATTCTTAGTAGGGAATTCCGACTCCAACACATGTGTCATCATCATCGTCCCCAGCCACTTCGGTTTTAATTATGAAAGAGGTGTTCATGCATAAGGTTTTGTTTTAAACTTTCCAAAGCTATTTATCCGAAGTGGGTGTCTTTTAGTATGGGTCTTTAATGATATAAATTCCACAGATATCGGATGAATGCATGGCAATACATTATGCAAGCAATTCAATAAATCATAACATCAAGTAACAGATAAGCAGCATAGAAGTATAGAACTTTCCTCTATTCTTTTCTCATACCTGAACTTTCAAGTTCTTCTCCTCAAGAACCACCTTCTTTTCTCGTCACCGAATCCAACCATAAACACTAGTGCCCGATGATATTTATACGCATCACCAAAACTAACCAAATACACCCTATTGCCTAGGATTGAGCTCAACCAAACGAGCTCAAACCTAACTAGTCATCACTAGATTTCTAAGAGGGCAAAGAAGGGGTAACTTAGGATTAGTTCTTTCTTTACTCATGACTATGTGACTTGAAAAGAGACATCGCATCTCTTTCCTCATGTTCGAACTCTTGAGTTCTTTCTCTCAAAGACTACCTTCTTTTCTCATCACCGAATCCAACCATAAACACCAGTGCCCGGCGATATTCATACTCATCACCAAATCCAACCAAACACACCCTATCGCCTAGGAATGAGCTCAACTATGTTTATACTCATCACCAAATTATTCTCATTATCAAGTCCAACCAAATACACCCAAATCCAACTGTAAACACCCATATTGCCTCAATGAGCTCAAACCTAACTAGTTTTCACTAGATTTTTAAGAGGGCAAAAGAAGGGGTACATACTCTCTCTCATTCAATTCTGACAAACATGGTAGACATAACATCTTAACAATTCATAATCAATTTCCACATCATCATAGCATCATCATAAAAGGTCACATCATCATAACTCATATAAATAAAGCTCGTGTATCACACATCACACCTCATATATCATCACATCATGCATATCAACATATCATACTTGCATTACCAAGCTAAAAGCGAGAAAATCTCTTAATGTCTTATGCATTGACCCTTAAGGTCCTTAACTCACAATCTAAGTTATAAATCCTCATATCCTAAACTCTCGGGGTACCTATAAGCTCATATCTAAGTATTCCTCACTCAATACTATGATCATAAACATCTTTAAACCTCAAGAATGCAGAATAAATAATTCTAACTTTATGGGTACCTAGGAATCATAACAATGACCCTTTCAAAGTTTGGTTTGCTCCTAAGGCATCAAAATCAAGTCCTAACCAATTATGAGTCATTCCTACACATTTAAACTAATTTAAATCCATGATTATCACTTCTAAACCATGCTGGACAGAATCCAAAAAAATCATTTACTAAGGGATCTAAAACTCTCAAATTAATTCTTTTCTAGTTACTAACTTCTCTTATCTCTCACATATAAATTTTAACATCAAATATACATGATTATACTCATATTATCATCATCAAAATAGCATATAACAATGAGCATAGCAAGCAAGGCAGAACCGAAATCATCTCCAAACAAACAAGGCATAAAACTTGATTTCTAGAACACATAAAATACTAGTTTCTCTTGGGAACCTTTTTAAAGCTTTCAAAACTCATTGATAACTAGTTTTATCAACTAAAATCCTCAAAATACTTTTAGAGGCAGTGGCTATTTTAAATTAGTCTCAAGAGGTTCTAAATTCATAAAACTTGTTTCTAGATATTTCTTGAACTCATCAAAGCTTAGAAAAATTATGAAACATAGACTTTAGTACTTGTAACAAAGTAAACCTCCTAAGGCCGAAATCATAAGCTAAAGAACACACTTTTTTCAAGCCTTTGTTTGAGGAAATAAAGAGCAAGTCTATGAGCTCTAAATCATCTTAAGTTGTGACATAAAAGTAAATATGCAATGCACTTTATTTTAGTCTTTATTTTGAGGTGAGGACATAAAATAAATATGCTATGCAACTCCTTATTATCTTAGAAATTTAGTGAGAACATAAACATAAATATGGAGATGCAAGTTCATTCTTTAATCTTAAGCATTTAGTGATGACATAAAATGTAAACATGGATGCAAAGTCTTTTATCTTAACTTAGAGCTCATATGAGACTTTTAAAGAGAAAAACAAATCTCAACCCAACACTCATCTCATCACAAAGAGAGCTTTAGAGTTCTTGAACCAAATTCTCAAAGGAACTACATGGTTCTTGAACATCATCATCAAGCTCAAAAAGAAGTAAACTTAGAGGAAAACAAAATCTCAAGGAAGCAAAAACCAAAGCAACATTCTTTCTTGATAATAAATACATATAGAGATACTTTAAATTTTTTTTAACAAAATATTTGAAGGAGACCTAGAGGAGCCAAAATCATGTAGGAAAGAAAAAGGAAAGAAAGACCACAACTTTGCTAGATCAAGAAACAAAACTCAAGCTTTAGAGGTCTCTTTGAGTTGAAAACAAGGTCATCATCTTGAAACACTCATCATCAAGCTATCATGGGGATGAAATAAGGCCGTTGAGGCCAAAAATGGAAAAGGAAAACCGAAACTCTAGGAAAGAAAAGGAAAGGAAAAAGTAAAATGCTTCAAGATCAAAAGAAAGTTTCAAGCTTTAGAGGTCTTTCAAATGAGAATCATAAAACCATTATTTTGAAACCTCATCATCAAGCTCAAGATTTTCCTTTCAAAAACCAAGTCTCATGACTAAAAACAAAAAGAGAGAAAAAGAGTTGAACCAAGAGAAAGCTAGCATTTTTATGTCATAAACAACATCATAAGAAAAGCATTTTGAAAACAAAACCCCTACCTAGTGGAAATTTCTTTGGAAGGAAAAGAGCTTGGTTCTTGGAACTAAAATGTGGAGACAAAAACCTCTTCTTTGTGGCTTGGTGATTTTGGCCAAGGGGTGAAGACAAGCAAAGGAGGAGTTTTTCTTGAGAGTTTAAGTTGAAGGTGGAAAGGTTGAGTGCTAGGGAGGTGGCTTGAGGTGGTGGCGTGGTGTTTCAAGGTGGTTTATGGTGGTTTGTGGTGGTGGAAGGGGTTTATAGGTGGTGGAGAGGAATTTGAGGTTGAGAGAAAGTAAGAGAGATTTTTGGTCACAAGCTCAACAAAAAAGCAAATGGAAAAAGTGTGAAATTTCTCTACACTTTATTATATATATCATGGTTTAAATTTTGAAATGTGGAGATGGATTTTGGGGGGAAAAATGGAGCCATTTTTTCAGCCTTGGGGGAGGGAAAATATCTTCTCAAATGTGTCCTCCAAGGCATGTGCTAAGCATTGGTAAGCGCGAACACTATTCCTAGATTCCTTTCTCAAAGAATTAAGACTAGAAAAGGATTTTGAGTTCCCTTAAGCAATTTTAGGTTCTAATTAACTTTAATAAATTATTTTGACTCAAGATTAATTATGGAAATTAATTAATCTCCAATTAAAGCCTAATATTGCTTAGGTTTGCTTAATCACGCGATTAAGCTTAAAAACACGAAACTAGAGGCAAAATCATAATTTTGCACTAATTTCGCCCGGGACCTCTGGGACCAAAACTAAAGTCACAGACTACATAAAAACACCTTTTAAAACCATCTGGAGAAGTTTCGGGTTCATCCGGCACTTGCAAACGGGTAAAACACCACAGGGGCGTTTTGGTCGTTTTGACCCAAAAACTCGAAAAATGAGATTTTCGATCCCGGAAAGATACACGAGTCATCTAATCCCCTTCCAACATTGAGTTTGCCCTTCGAGTACTGCCGGATCGGCTTTCCTCGAATTCCGGGATGAAAATGACCTCAGGGGCATTTTGGTCATTTTCACTCTTGCAGAAAATCGGGGCGTTACATAAGGCAGTTTTAAGTTCTGATTTAACCCGGACATGGCCTGGAGGCGCAAAACAATATTTTCAAGGCATGACCTATGTTTATTTAAGTCTCGATGGTCTCGGGCAGTTTTTGAGAAAAATTACGATTTTGCCCTTACCTAAGTGCATTAAGGGCCTAATTACGTTTTAAAATAAAACCTAAGCAACAATAGGTTTTAATAAAAGGATAATTAATTTCTATAATTAATTTAGGGCTAGAATATTTATATGAGGATGATTTGAATATAAAATTATTTAAAACCTATTTCTAGCACCTTTTTTTTCAAAAAGGAGAATATATGAATAGTGATTTCACTATTTACCTTTTCTCAAATCAAGAAAAGTTGTCATTCCCTAGAAACTCTTGTCACAAAAAGTTAACCCCATCAATCCAACAATGTTTCTCCTAAATCTAAGTTAATCATGGCCTAATTCCCTAATTTGTTCACCTAAAACCCTTACTTAGCAATTCCTAATCATAAGCCTAACCAATGTTACACCTAAGTACACTTCTAAACCATGATTAGAGGAGATATTTTCCCTCCCTGTGGTTGTCCAAAAGTGGTGCCACTTTTCCCCCCAAGAATTCAAAAGAATAATACTTTATGGTGTCAATCAAGTTTCCTTTTCCAAGCCACCCTATAACCATGCCTAACAAGTTTTCAATCACCCTATGAATGACAACTCAAGGAGATTTTTCTTCTCTCCTCCTTGTAATGAGAATTCGGCCAGCCCTCCCCTCCACTCATCCTTGATTCATTTGTCTATATATAGCTTGCCTTGATGAGCATTTGGAAACTTTACAACACTTGCAAAGTTTTGTGTTTCAAGGGTTCTCTCAAAAGCTGTATCTTTCTCTCTTTGTTCAAGCCAAGACCACCACTCCTCCACCTTCAATCTTCATCTTCCTTCTCATCTAAACACTTCCCCAAGTTCAAACCAAGCCAAACACATCTCCTTCCTCCTTTTCTCCTCTTGGCTGAATCCACCACCAAGGATTCAAGGAAATTTCTTTTCAGTCCTCTCCAAGAACCAACCTTTCCTTCATCTCTAGAGCATCAACACTTGGTAGGGAACTTGTTTAAAAATGTTTTCTTTACTTTGTATGTCTTGATCTTGTTGGAAAATCTTGGTTGGAATAAGTTTCTTTGATGATGGGTTGATGTTTTCTTCTCTTTGTTATTCCTTTTGGTTTTGGCCTCAAGGCCAACAAAATGAAAGCTTGATGATGAGAGCTTCATGTTGATGCTTGTCACATGAACAAACTCTAAAGCTTGAGATTTTTTTTAAAGATTTTATCTTTTCAAGTTTTAGCCAAGTAAGAGTTATATCCCTAGTGAATCTCTTGGAACTTCACCTTTTCTTTCTTGTGTATTTCTGCCATGAGTGCCTTAGAGATTTGGAAAAATGATAGCTTGATGATGAGAGCTTCATGTTGATATTTGTCACATGAACAAACTCTAGAGCTTGAGTTTTCAAAGAAAGGTTTCATCTTTTCAAGATTTAGCCAAGAATGAGTTAGGTTTCTCTTGAACTATTTGAAACTTCCTTTTTCTTCCTTTCAAGTTTAGCCCATGAGTGCCTTGATGATTGGAAAAAAAATGAGAGCTTGATGATGAGGGTTTCATGTTGATGTTGGTCACATAAATAAACTCTAAAGCTTGAGTTTTTGAAAGAAAAACTTGACCTTTTTTAAAACATTAGTAAGAATGAGTTTATGTTTCTCTTGAACACTTGTTTAGTGTAACATCCTAATTTTTTTTTCCAGAAAATAATTGAGGCTTTAGTAGTAAGAATATCAAAATTTTGGTGTACACAAAAATGATGAGAACAATGTAACGAACGTTAAAAAAAAAAAATATGAATAGTGTTTTACAGGCCCCGTAGACCCACCGGAACAACTGAAACCTTAGATTCAAGACCTGAAGGTGCCCGAAATTTGGAAATTATAGGATTAAGGTTAGAAATAGGTAGGAATAAATATTTTATACCTAGAATTAATTTTCAAGCAATAGTTGATTACCCGGGTACACTATTTTACCCATTCGGTTAAATTATGGTGTGTAGTTTTTACACAGTATAAAGCTACCAGTGCAAGCATGCCACCTAGGGTGACAAGTGTGTGGCTTGAGATATGCCACACCATTGCACCTTTATGGCTAACCAATAGGAATTGTACAAAATTACCATATTTAACTTTAAGAAAAACCATTTTGTACTTGAAATCATTATCCATTTTGCCCTAAACTCACAAGATCAATATCTTATCACCACCACTCCATCATTTTCATCCAACACTCCAAAAATACAGCCTCCATGTTTGTTTCCTCTCAAACCTCCATTAACAAGCTTCAAGCTCCAAAAACCCTAGCCCAAAGTCACTAAAATACAAAGTTTCCTTCACAAAACTTGTTCTAGACATCAACACCTACAAATCTAACCGATTAGAATTTTAATCAATCACTATTTTTGCACCTTGAGCCATTATACATCACTGTTTAAGGGAAGATTTAGGGGCTGTTTGGAAGGTTGAAGTGAGGAAAAACTATTCTTGGAAGTACTTTTGGAGTTAGAAGTCTTAAGCATCGCAAGTAGGGGTTATTTCATCCTATTTTCTTTCTGATTTTGCTCTGGAATATTATAATTGAATAATTCTGAAATTCTGAGTTTCATTGGTTGATATTATGTTGATATTGATGTATTAATTTTGGTGGAGTATTTGGATGTTGTGAAAAATGATTTTTGTCAAAAGAGAATTTGACACATGTTGCTGGATTTTCGGATTTCAATAGAACATAATTTGTTCACGAATTTTTTGGCTCATTACTAGTCATTTTTATTAGCTATAAAAACTTATATGTTGAAGCTAACATCATAAGGAAACTCTGATAATTTTCGTGGTGCATAATAAAGAGTTTTACTCTCTGAGAAAAAATCAAGAACCAAGAGTATATCTATGCTGGCTGAAATCTTGGTACTGAAGCTGTGAATTTGTATAAATTTTTATTCATAGAAAATGATGCATTTATCCTTTGAAATTTTTACAGAGTTTTGTAGACATCTTTAAGTATAACTGTGATTTTTATTTTGAGTTGTTTCTATCATTTGCTAAAGTTAAAAATTGTGTGAATCCTATTCTGAGCTGTGAAAAAGTGGCCTCTGACCACTAAAATTGTAGAATTTATTTGACATGGTTCTAGCATTCTGTTTGATATGAAATTTTTACAGGGACTTTTACACACATTGGGGTGTCATAGAGAATTTTTATGGCCAGTGAATTGCCCATTGGAGATGTGAATTAAATGTTGTCACCATAATGGTAAATCTGTCAAGAAGCTGGAATGGTGAAGATGTATTAAGTTAATGATAGAAATCTATTTAATCCAAGTATATATCATATGAATGTATGTTAATTGTTTGAAAGGCTTGTTTATAAAGTATGAATGAGACTCCAATGATACTGAATGCCTATATCTGGGAAATAAACCTGACTTTGAAATAGAAAGGTCCATGACATGGTTGTATGACAAAAGAGAATATGTGAAATTTAATGGTGCATGTTTTAACATACGGGGAAAATAGAAACAAGGCTTATGTGTGATAGAGAAGGAAGGCAAAAATAAGAACTTCCCAAGAAATTTTATGAGTCGGTAGACTTATCGACTAGGAAATAGAACTGTGTGTGATTCAGAAATGGAAAAAAATGAAGTCTGATGATCATGAATAGGAATGAGCTCATGTCCTAGCAGTCTATGGTCCTCTGAGGAGTTATCCACTACATATGTTACCTGATGTGAATCTAAGCCTTCCCTATGTTAATAAAAAGAACTACTACACTAAGTTGAATTCCATGTGATATAAGAGAAGCACTTATGATTACTACCATTTTGTATATAATTTTCTTTGTCTCATGTATGCTAATATTGATATATGAGATCTAACATGATGTTTTTCTTTATTATTATAAATGCATTTACTGTTTATATGCTGTCTGTATGTAAGGGGTTACCCTACTGAGAATTTTATAATATTCTCACCCCTATTTGTGTATATGCTGTATTGTGCTCAGACTCTGCAGATGCCTCTGGCTGAGGAGAGGCCATCATAACAATGGCCAATGGTTTCGCGTAGGAGGACATGAGACTTACGTGGGCTTTTGACTTGTATGTAGTGTAGTATAGTGCCAGGAACTTACCAGCTTGTAGACTAATTGGTGTTAGATGTCTTAGATCCATTTCTGTGTGTTTAGTATTTTGTTGGACCTTGATATTTGAGCAAGCTTGGTAGATCTTTTGATAGTAGTTCCTGTGTTGTATTATAAGCGAAGTGACTTAACTTCAAGTTTGGTATGTATTAAAGAAAACGGTATGTAAAGTAATAATATATGTACATTTTATAGTAGTTTTCTTTATAACTCTAGAGTTTAATTTATCTTATTTCATTTCATTTGACTAGTGGATATTATAGAAAGGAAGTGATACTCTTCTAATTACAATGTTAATGCTCGAGTAATACATGGTAGTTAGGAGGGTGTTACATTATGGTATCAGAGCCGGACTATCCTATAAGCCTGAGGATTGGACTGGCTATGCTTTCTTAGAAATTGTCATGCATTATGACTTTATATATATGTGTATGACTGCTGATTAGAAATGTTGTGGGTTGCTGTACACTTTGCTTGGTATTGAGACTGATCAACTCAATATTTTCGTTTGGTGTGATAGGAACCAATGACTTCGAATCGGCGAACTAGGAGTGGAGCTGGAAACGATGCCGACATGATGAATACTTTTCGTGAGATGGCAGCTGCCAAGAGGGAACAAGGTACAGCTACTACCCGAATGATGGAGCAACTGAACCGCAATGAAAGGCAAAACCCAGCTGATAATCCTGTAGTGAACGAAGTCGATGTAGAATATCAGAAATTTGCCGAGTTCAGAAAGGCAAATCCCCCTCCATTTCGAGGAGCTTTTAATCCCTGTAAAGCAGAAGAATGGATTAAGGCCATGGAAAAGATTTTCTCCATTCTTCCTTGCACAGAGATCCAGAAGGTGGCCTTTGCCACCTATATGCTAGAAGCATATGCAGATTTTTGGTAGGTTGGCACTAGGGGATTATTTGAAGCTTCCCATACTGTAGTTACCTGGACTATTTTTAAGGAAGCTTTTTACCATAAGTACTTCCCTATTTCTGTGAGAAATGCGAAGGAATTGGAGTTCATGGCTCTCAAACAAGGACCTATGAGTGTAGTAGAGTATACTGCCAAATTTGAAGAGCTCTGCAAGTTTTCTACAATTTATCAACGTGACCCGGATGAAGTTTGGAAATGCATGAAATATGAAGGAGGTCTACGAGAAGATATAGAAGCAGTTGTAAGTCTCTTGGAGATTAGGGACTATCCTACCTTGGTAAATAAATGTCGACGCAAGTGCAGGAGTCCAACAGGAAGCTAACAAATTTCAAGTATGCCCAAAACAATGCTAGAAGGGGATTAGCACCTCAAGGTCCCCGATTCAAGCCTGTTAACCAACCTCAGAGAAGGTTTCCACCCAACAATAACAACAACAAAGGAAAACAACTTCAACCTCTAAGACCTGAGACAGGAGAGATTGCCCCAAGTGTGGGAAAAATCATGGGAATCGACCTTCTTTGGACAACGCAAATCATTTGCTTTGGCTGTGGGAAACCAGGACATAAGATATTTGAGTGCCCTAACAAGAAAGGTCATCAGCTCGCCTCCAGGCCACAACAACATGGGCGCGTTTTTACTATAAGTGCCAAGGAAGCTTCTCAATCTGCCGATCTGATCCGAGGTAAGTGTGAAATAAATGGTAATGTCCTAGATATACTGTATGATACGGGTGCCACTCATTCTTTCATATCCCATGACTGTGTACAGAAGTTGCAATTATCTGTGTCTGAACTACCTTATGATCTTCTTGTATCCACACCTCTTCTTTGGTCCTGTTAGGACTTGTTATACCTGTGTAAATATTCCTCTTCAAATAGGTGCTAGAGACTTTACTGCCAATTTAGTTTGTCTTCCTTTATCTGGTCTAGATGTAATTTTAGGTATGGATTGGCTAGTACCCAATTATGTCCTTTTACACTGTCCAGATCGAGCTGCCATATTTCTTTCCACTCTACCCTCCATTCCTGTAGTTCCTTTTTCTTTTATTTGAACCTTGTAACATCCAACCCTAGTAAGACAGATCGTCAGGAATATGTTCTCCTTTCTACTAGTGAAACTGAATGTGACTACGAGTTGAGCAAGATTCCAGTGGTGAGGGAATATCCAGATGTTTTTCTAGAGGATATTCCCGAATTTCCTCCTGAAAGAGAGATTGAATTTTCCATCGAGTTGGTTCCAGGAACGGGTCCTATTTCAATTGTTCTTTATAGGATGTCCCCTTTGGAGTTGAAAGAATTAAAGTCCCAAATTGAAGAACTGTTAGGGAAGCATTTTATTAGACCAAGTGCCTCTCCATGGGGAGCCCCTGTTCTTCTGGTGAAGAAAAAGGATGGGGGTATGAGGCTTTGTGTAGACTATAGGCAATTGAACAAAGTGACAATAAAAAATAAGTACCCCTTGCCAAGAATTGACGATCTCATGGATCAATTACGAGGTGCAACTGTATTCTCAAAGATTGATCTTAGATCAGGGTACCATCAGATTCGGGTTCGAAATGAGGATATACCTAAATCGCTTTTAGAACTCGATATGGGCATTACGAGTATAGGGTGATGTCTTTTGGATTGACTAATGCTCCGGCTGTATTCATGGATTATATGAATCGAATCTTCCACCCTTACTTGGATAAATTTGTAGTTGTCTTCATAGATGACATACTTATATATTCAAGGACTGAGGAAGAACATATGGAGCACCTTGGGGTTGTGTTACAAATCCTAAGAGAGAGAAAGTTGTATGCTAAGTTGTCGAAATGTGAATTCTGGATGGGAGAGGTTAGATTCCTAGGTCATGTAGTATCGCGAGGAGGAATCTCTCAGAGATCCCAGAAGGTAGAATCGATCTCCATTGGGAACGACCAACAACGGTGATGGAGATTCGGAGTTTCCTAGGGTTAGTTGGATATTATAGGCGTTTTATCATGAGTTTTTCTCAGATAGCATTACCTTTGACTAAATTAACCCAAAAGAATGCTCCATTCAATTGGACACCAGAGTGTGAAAATGGTTTCCAGGAGTTGAAACAAAAGTTAACCACGGCTCCAGTCCTAGTATTACCTGATCCTTATAGACCCTATGAGGTTTATTGTGATGCTTCTAGTAAGGGTTTAGGATGTCTGTTGATGCAAAATCATAACGTGGTTGCCTATGCTTCTCGACAGTTGAAACCTCATGAAGTAAACTATCCAACCCATGACCTTGAACTTGCAGCTGTGGTTTTTGCCCTAAAGATCTGGCGACATCATTTGTATGGTGTACAGTTTAATGTTTTCTCTGATCATAAAAGTTTAAAGTATCTTTTTGATCAAAAAGAGTTGAATATGCGGCAAAGAAGGTGAATGGAATTCCTCAAGGACTATGAGTTTAGTCTGAATTACCATCCAGGCAAGGCAAATGTTGTTGCCGATGCTCTGAGTAGAAAATCCCTAAGTGTAGCATGCTTGATGATTAAAGAGACGGAGCTAGTTGAAAGTTTCAAGGAACTTAGTTTAGACATGTTTGTGAACCCTCAGGGTGTGGTGCTAGGGCAAATAAAGGTAACAAGTGAGTTCAAAGGACAAATTTTAGCTGCACAACGTGAAAACCTGCATTTCAGGAGATATTAAGATCAATTCATGCAAAGAAGTTGCCAGGATTCACTCAAGACCAACAAGGTATATGGAGATACAAGGATAGGGTATGTGTACCCACAAGTGGCGATCTTAGAAAGAAGATCTTAGAGGAAGCTCATAGGGCGAACTTACTATACATCCAGGCATTAGTAAAATGTATGCGGATCTCAAGAAAATGTTCGTGGTCGAATGAAAAAAGATATAGAAGAGTGTGTCAGGAAGTGTTTAACTTGCCAAAAAGTTAAAATAGAACATCAAAAACCAGCTGGGACCCTGCAACCCTTAGAAATCCCGGAATGGAAGTGGGAAAGTATTTCTATGGACTTTGTAATGGATTTGCCAAGGACATCGTCAGGTCATGATGCTATATGGGTTATAGTAGATAGATTGACCAAGTCTGCTCATTTCTTACCCATTAAGGCTAATTTTCCTTTGGATAAGTTAGCTTCCTTGTACATCCAAGAAATAGTAAGACTACACGGTGTTCCTTCCTCGATAGTTTCTGACAGAGATCCAAGGTTTACTTCTAGATTTTGGGGAACGTTCCAAAAAGCCATTGGTACCAAACTTTGTTTGAGCACTGCCTATCACCCCCAAACTGACGGGCAAACAGAACGAACCATACAAACCCTGGAAGATATGCTAAGGGCATGCGTGATTGAGCAGAAGGGAAGTTGGGACAAGCTACTCCCGTTGGTTGAGTTTGCTTATAATAACAGCCATCACGCTAGTATTGGCATGGCCCCGTATGAAGCTCTATATGGAAGAAAATGTCAATCCCCATTGTGTTGGTATGATTCGGGAGAAGCGAGACTATTGGGACCCGATCTTGTTAATCAAACAACGGAACAAATCCAGAAGATCAGGAGCAAGATTCTCACCGCACAGAGTCGTCAAAAGAGCTATGCTGATACTCGAGGGAAACCTTTAGAATTTCAAGAGGGAGAACATGTATTCTTGAAGGTCACGCCCACTATTGGAGTAGGTAGGGCCCTTAGAGTTAAAAAGTTGTCATCTAGGTTTATAGGTCCTTTTCAAATTCTTCAACGAATTGGGTCAGCTGCTTACTGATAGCCTTACCCCCACATTTATCCAACCTTCATAATGTCTTCCATGTATCTCAACTTCGAATGTACCACCCAGATCAAAACCATATTATTGAGCCCGAGTCTATATAGTTAAGGGATGACTTGACGTTTCAAGCCCCTCCTATTCAGATCGTTGATAGAGAAGTCAGGCAACTTAGAAATAAATCTGTGCAACTTGTAAAAGTGGCATGGGGTGGACCTGGAAATGAAGAGTATACATGGGAACTAGAATCAAGTATGAAGACAGATCATCCGGAATTATTTCCAGGAATGAAATTTTGAGGGCAAAATTTTTTTTTAAGGTGGGGAGTAATGTAACATCCTAATTTTTTTTTTCAGAAAATAATTGAGGCTTTAGTAATAAGAATATCAAAATTTTGGTGTACACAAAAATGATGAGAACAATGTAACGAACGTTAAAAAAAAAAAAAAAACATGAATAGTGTTTTACAGGCCCGTAGACCCACCGGAACAGCTGAAACCTTAGATTCAAGACCTGAAGGTGCCCGAAATTTGGAAATTATAGGATTAAGGTTAGAAATAGGTAGGAATAAATATTTTATACCTAGAATTAATTTTCAAGCAATAGTTGATTACCCGGGTACACTATTTTACCCATTCGGTTAAATTACGGTGTGTAGTTTTTACACAGTATAAAGCTACCAGTGCAAGCATGCCACCTAGGGTGACAAGTGTGTGGCTTGAGATATGCCACACCATTGCACCTTTATGGCTAACCAATAGGAATTGTACAAAATTACCATATTTAACTTTAAGAAAAACCATTTTGTACTTGAAATCATTATCCATTTTGCCCTAAACTCACAAGATCAATATCTTATCACCACCACTCCATCATTTTCGTCCAACACTCCAAAAATACAGCCTCCATGTTTGTTTCCTCTCAAACCTCCATTAACAAGCTTCAAGCTCCAAAAACCCTAGCCAAAGTCACTAAAACACAAAGTTTCCGTCACAAAACTTGTTCTAGACATCAACACCTACAAATCTAACCGATTAGAATTTTAATCAATCACTATTTTTGCACCTTGAGCCATTATACAGCACTGTTTAAGGGAAGATTTAGGGGCTGTTTGGAAGGTTGAAGTGAGGAAAAACTATTCTTGGAAGTACTTTTGGAGTTAGAAGTCTCAAGCATCACAAGTAGGGCTTATTTCATCCTATTTTCTTTCTGATTTTGCTCTGGAATATTATGATTGAATAATTCCGAAATTATGCATTTTATTGGTTGATATTATGTTGATATTGATGTATTAATTTTGGTGGAGTATTTGGATGTTGTAAAAAATGATTTTTGTCAAAAGAGAATTTGACACATGTTGCTGGATTTTCGGCTTTCAACAGAACATAATTTGTTCACGAATTTTTTGGCTCATTACTAGTCATTTTTATTAGCTATAAAAAATTATATGTTGAAGCTAACATCATAAGGAAACTCTGATAATTTTCATGGTGCATAATAAAGAGTTTTACTGCCTGAGAAAAAATCAAGAACCAAGAGTATATCTATGCTGGCTGAAATCTTGGTACTGAAGCTGTGAATTTGTATAAATTTTTATTCATAGCAAATGATGCATTTATCCTTTGAAATTTTTACAGAGTTTTGTAGACATCTTTAAGTATCACTGTGATTTTTATTTTGAGTTGTTTCTATCATTTGCTAAAGTTAAAAATTGTGTGAATCCTATTCTGAGCTGTGAAAAAGTGGCCTCTGACCACTAAAATTGTAGAATTTATTTGACATGGTTCTAGTATTCTGTTTGCTATGAAATTTTTACAGGGACTTTTAGACACATTGAGGTGTCATAGAGAATTTTTATGGCCAGTAAATTTCCCATTGGAGATGTGAATTAAATGTTGTCACCATAATGGTAAATCTGTCAAGAAGCTGGAATGGTGAAGATGTATTAAGTTAATGATAGAAATCTATTTAATCCAAGTATATATCATATGAATGTATGTTAATTGTTTGAAAGGCTTGTTTATAAAGTATGAATGAGACTCCAATGATACTGAATGCCTATATCTGGGATATAAACCTGACTTTGAAATAGAAAGGTCCATGACATGGTTGTATGACAAAAGAGAATATGTGAAATTTAATGGTGCATGTTTTAACATACGGGGAAAATAGAAACAAGGCTTATGTGTGATAGAGAAGGAAGGCAAAAATAAGAACTTCCCAAGAAATTTTATGAGTCGGTAGACTTATCGACTAGGAAATAGAACTGTGTGATTCAAATGGAAAAAATGAAGTCTGATGATCATGAATAGGAATGAGCTCATGTCCTAGCAGTCTATGGTCCTCTGAGGAGTTATCCACTACATATGTTACCTGATGTGAATCTAAGCCTTCCCTATGTTAATAAAAAGAACTACTACACTAAGTTGAATTCCATGTGATATAAGAGAAACACTTATGATTACTACCATTTTGCATATAATTTTCTTTGTCTCATGTATGCTAATATTGATATATGTGATCTAACATGATGTTTTTCTTTATTATTATAAATGCATTTACTGTTTATATTCTGTCTGTATGTAAGGGGTTACCCTACTGAGAATTTTATAATATTCTCACCCCTATTTGTGTATATGCTGTATTGTACTCAGACTCTGCAGATGCCTCTGGCTGAGGAGAGGCCATCATACCGATGGCCAATGGTTTCGCGTAGGAGGACATGAGACTTACGTGGGCTTTTGACTTGTATGTAGTGTAGTATAGTGCCAGGAACTTACCAGCTTGTAGACTAATTGGTGTTAGATGTCTTAGATCCATTTCTGTGTGTTTAGTATTTTGTTGGACCTTGATATTTGAGCAAGCTTGGTAGATCTTTTGATAGTAGTTCCTGTGTTGTATTATAAGCGAAGTGACTTAACTTCAAGTTTGGTATGCATTAAAGAAAACGGTATGTAAAGTAATAATATATGTACATTTTATAGTAGTTTTCTTTATAACTCTAGAGTTTGATTTATCTTATTTCATTTCATTTGACTAGTGGATATTATAGAAAGGAAGTGATACTCTTCTAATTACAATGTTAATGCTCGAGTAATACATGGTAGTTAGGAGGGTGTTACATTTAGCTTCTCTTTTTCTTTCAAATATTTCGGCCATCTCCATGGTTTCTTGAGGATCATGTTTTTCTTTTTGGTACTTTAGCACTATTAGTTTTCTTTTCTTGTGAGGATGAGTTTTGGGTTGGAACTTTGGTTCTTTCTAAAGTCTTGCAAGAGCTTTAGACAAGATGTAAAAGGAATTGCATCCATATTTGTTTTATGCTACCACTAAATCCCCAAGATAAAGAAATGAACTTGCATCTCTTGTTTTATTTTCAAGTCATCACTAAACTCAAAGATTAAAATGAGTGTGCATTTCATATTTACTTTGAGCTATCACTTTACTTTCTAATGAACTATGAAAATGGAATGCATAGCATGTTTATTTTGTGTCATCACTCTAAACTACTAGAACTCAAAGACTTGCCCACTTCATCTCGAGAAAAGATTAATCAAGGAGGTATCTCCTTGAATATGCAATCAGCCAAGTGATGAAAATGGCTCTAAAAGGAGCTCATTTAGTTTCTAGGGCCTATAACCTATGTCTTAGGGTTTTCCTAAGCTATTGTGGACTTAGTCAATGTTTTAAACATGTTTTTAAGGTTTAATCTTGTTCCAAAGAACATTACATAGCTACAGCCCTATGTGTTTTGTGATGGTCTTTAACGAAATAAAATGGTTTCCAAAGAGTTTTAGAAGTTCCAAAGGTGTTCCAAGAGAAACTAGCAACCCATATGCATTAAAGTGAAGTTTTTCCTATGATTTAATGACACATGTTTTCAGTTCTGCCTTGATAGTTTACAGCACCTTAAATTCTATTTTGGATGGTCTAAATATGCTTAAATACCTTGCCAAGTATGTGATAATCATTCTAGATATTTTAAAGTACACTTAGTAACTTTATTTGCTTGATATGTGAATTCTAGAACTACATAGGAACAAAAAATTTTAGATTCTGTCCAGCCTTGTTAAAGTAGTTAGATTAACATTATATGATGTCTAGATGAGTGAGAGTGACTCATAATTGGGTTAGGTATTAATTATTATATCATAGAAAAAGTCGAAAGTGAGAAAGGACCTAAAACGCACATTCTAGAACATCGTAATTCATTTAAATTAGCACACTGCCTAAACTGTCCAGCCATAATTAATTAGGTTTTAGGACTTAATAAATTATGGAGAAGAGGTTAATCAATCCCTTAAACTCATGAGAACATAATATGCTAGTTTGAGGTTACCCAATTTAGGGATTTTACTCTAAGGGAATGATTTATAAGCTCTTGGATTAGGGATGATTTATTGTGTCATCTTATGACTAGTATGATGCTATGTGAATTATTATTTCTGAATGCTAGTTTTATTGTTGCATGTGTTTGTTCTGTAAAGAACTTAGAGATGCCTATGTTGTAACATGAGATATGTGACATGTATGTTTTGAGTGGCATTTCATTAAACATGCTAAGACTTAAGGTGACTTAAACTATGAGAAAATGATCCTTTTGAACCACTAAATTAAGGGTGGGGATGAGGTGATTCTATGTGTAATGCCCCGATTTTTGTAACGCCCCGATTTTCTGTTAAGAGTGGAAATGACCAAAATGCCCCTGAGGTCATTTTCAGCCCGAAATTCGAGGAAAGCCGGTTCGGCAGTACTCGAAGGGCAAACTCAATGTTAGAAGGGGATTAGATGACTTGTGTACCTTCCCGGGATCGAAAATCTCATTTTTCGAGTTTTCGGGTCAAAATGACCAAAATTACCTTCTCCAGATGATTTTAAAAGGCTTTTTTATGTAGACTATGACTTTAGTTTTGGTCCCGGAGGTCCCGGGCGAAATTAGTGTAAAATTACGGTTTTGCCCCTAGTTTCGTGTTTTTATGCTTAATTGCGTGATTAAGCAAACCTAAGCAATATTAGGCTCTAATCGAAGGTTAATTAATTTCCTTAATTAATCTTGAGTCAAAATAATTTATTAAAGTTGATTAGAACCTAAAAGTGCTTAATTACAACTTAAAATCATATTTTAATTTCAAGACTCCTAGTCATGAAATCTTGAACAGTGTTTTCTCTTTCCAATTCCTTAAATCATGGAATTGTGTTACACATTGTTTATTCATAAATGAGTTTAAAATTCTTTAATGATGTATGAGCACTCCTAATCTTGTCATAAAATCCTTAAAACACATTCTTAGTTACCTAAACTTAAGCTTAATTGTTCCTAACCTTGTACCTAAGCTAATACACATTTAAACCTACCATTAACACCCAATTAAATGGTCAAAACTCACCCCCTCTCTGCTGCCCAAGGCCTGGCCGAAGCTGTCCCTCCCCATTATGCATCACATGTTCAATTTTTCAACACTCCAAGGCCATACCTCAAGTCACATACACTATACCTTGTCATAACTTTCAATCAAGCTTGATTTTCCAAGTAAATAACTACTTAAAATAGCCCATTTTCTCCATTTATTTGTGGCTGGAAAAGTTCCAGCCATGCATTGTTTCTAGAAGCCTTATTTTATCAAAAATTGATAGGAAATTAACTCACATCAAGCCATACTTTGTAGCATAGCTTCCATACTTCAAACCATGCTTGAATGACCTTGTGTAAGAGATATTTTCCTCTCCCTTTTCCCTCCAATACCACACGACCACTCCTCCCCTTGGTGAGCCCAATGGTTTTGTTTTTCTATAAATAGGATGCTTGTGGTAGCTTAATTGCACTTTGAAGCAATTGCTAAGTTTAGAATTCTAGAGTTGTCTTGCTAGTTCTTTTCTTTTCTCTCAAAATTCCAAGAGAGTTCTTCCTTTCTTTTCATCTTCATCTTCATCCTCTCTTCATCTCATCATCATCTCTCAATCTTGAAACACCACCCCATAGCCTTGAAACATCATCAAACCTCTCAAACACCACACCTCAAACACAACCTCACTTGAAACACAACCCCAACCTTCTCATCCTCCCTTGGCCGAAGCTATCTTGCCTGTTGGAGGAGCTCATCATCTTGTTTTCATTTTCAAAAGTTCAAAGATTTCATCTTTACTCTAGGTAGGGAGTTTCTTTTCAAACTTTGTTTTACTCAAAACATGTGTTTCCTCTAGTTTTCTCTTGGTTTCTTTTTGAGCTTTCCTTTATATTCCTTTTCTTTTTCCATTTCGGCCTCTTGGCCTTTTCTTCTCAAACATGATAGCTTGATGATGAGAGTTTCTAGATGATGACCTTATGTTCATCTCAAAGAAACCTCTAAAGCTTGAGTTTTCCTTTCCTTATGACTTCATCTATATGATATCTAGCTCACATGGTTTTTCAACTTAAGAAAATTAATCTAAGGATTTCTAAAAGCCCAAGCCAACCCTTGTCAACCTTAAAGTTGGCCGGCACGTTCTAGAGATTTTCTCTAGATAGGGGTTTTGGGTATTTAATAAAGAACTTGACTTAGTTTCACTTTATTTTTCTTTTGTAAGACTTTCGGTTTTGGTGTTTTGATCTTTGAGATATTGTATTGGGTTGTTATCTTATTAAAGTCTTGAATGAGCTATAGTCAACCATAAAATGAACCTTGCATCATGTTTACTTTATGCTTTGCATATCATGTTTACTTCCTGGCTATCACTAAATTTCAAGATAATAAGTAAACCTTGCATTATCATGTTTATATTTCAAGCTATGCATTATCATGTTTATATTTCAAGTTCTCACTTAATACCAAGATAATAATGAGTTGCATTCATATTTATTTTATGCTATCACTTTACTTTCTAATGGAACCTAAAATAGGTGCATGAGCATGTTCATTTTTATGTCATCACCTAAATGAACCTAGAGCTCAAAGACTTGCCCATTGTTGTCTCAAACAAAGGTCTAAAAATATTTATTTCTTTTGGTTCATATTTCGGTCCTAAGGGGGGGGGTCTTGATGTTTCTAAGTATTGAAGACTATGTTTTATAATTTTTCCAAGCTTTTATGAGTTTAAGGAATGCATAGAAGTAAGTTTTTAGAATCTAGGACCTCTTGAGACAAAGATGAATTAGTCACTGCCCTCTTAAATATTCTTATGATTTTAGATGTTAAAATTGTTTATAAATGAGTTTTGAAAGTTTAAAAAGAGTTCCAAGAGAAACTAGTATTTTATGTGTTTTAGAAATTGTGTTTTATGCCTTTATGGAGAGTGTTTGTTTCGGTTCTGCCTTGCTACTTGTTTGCCACTGTATGTGCTATTTTAATGATGATAATATGCTTATGTTTGAGTAAAAATAATGTTAAGACTCATATGTGAAAGATAAGATAAATTAGAAACTAGAAAAGAATTAATTTAAGAGTTCTAGATCCTTTAATGTTTGAATTTTCTGGATTCTGTTTAGCAAGGTTTAGTAATGATAACCATGGAATTAAATAAGTTTAAATGTGTAGGAATGACTCATAATTGGTTTACGACTTGATCTTGAAGCCTTAGGAACAAACCGGACTTAGAAAGGGTCACCGTTGTGACTCCTAGGTACCCGTAAGGTTAGGATTCTAAATTTTGCATCCTTGAGGTTTTAGAGATGTTCTTCGTCATAGTGTGAGGTGAGAAATACTTAGTTATAACCTCATAGGTGCCCGAGAGATTAGGTTTGATGATTTATAACTTAGAACGTGAGTTAAGGACCTTAAGGGTCAATGCATAAGACATTAAAACGTCTTGAGTTTTTATTATGCTTAATTTATGATATATGATACATGAGTTTTGTCTATGATAAGTTGATACGTGCTATAAAGAAGTTTTACATGATGATGTGCTTGTGTATGTCCTATATGTTTTTATGGCATAAGCAAATTTGAGGAAATTCGGTCTACAGTCGTCGTGCTGCCGAATTTCCATCAAATTTGAGGAACTTAGAAAATGGTCTTTTGAAAATCATGAGAACTTAAATGTGACACAACACTGAGACGCCTTCTTGGGTGACACCGGTTTAGCCGAGCACCCCCAAGAAAACAAATTCGTGAGGATATTGACATAGAGCTTGCCAAAGCAGACAATACTACGATGCATTAGTTGCTAGTAGAGCGTTTCAAAGAGGAAATGACCCTAAGAGGTAATCCTTAATTTGGCCCCTAGCCCGTACTTTAAGTCGGGATTATGTTACTCTTATCATAGGATAAATAAGAGCTAGTGACGACTAGTTAAGGTATGAGCTCATAACCTAGAGATGTTTTAGGGTGGCCCCATGAGATGAAAGTTAAAGTTTAAAATGTCACATGTGCTATACCTATCACCTTATGCCAATGTTATAATGTTTCTTAGTTATTCTATTGATTGGCTTACCTTTATAGTGCATTCATGTTATTAGTATATTCCATGCTTAGTCATAAGACGCATTATAAAATAAGACGGACCTTGGATAAATGATATTTTAGAAAACTAACTTAAAAGGAGTTTATATGCATGCACACCTTTTTAGAAATAAACCCAAGGTTCCTGAGGATATGATGATGTCACTTAGGTAGGGATCACTCTACTGAGAATTCTTTTAGAAGATTCTCATTCCCTCTCTCTTTTCTTCCGTCACATCTTCAGATGGCGACTTTCGTACTTTTCGTCAACACCCTGACATGGGAGCTGCACCATGACCCAGCACTCGGGTCATACCATTTTGAGGGTCCCTGCACTGTCAGAGTATTTATGTTTATGGGACGACCCTTCGCGCACCCAATACGAAGCTACCGCTTCACCCCGACTGCCCCCTACCATCATAACACGATTTTTGAGCGAGCTAGACCACGCAATGAGTAGATTCTCCACATACAGCTCGAGGCATCAGCCGTACGTGACTACCCAGAGTACGTGCCCCGGACTCAGTACTTGGAGACGGATCCATCAGAGGACCCGCCGTCGCACATGTACAGTTGGAGTTCCAGTCCCGCTCCCCCACCGATGAGAGCCGGGAGTGAGGAGACAGTAGTTTAGCCGAGGTTGGCTCGTAGGCCATCCATGCGCCCTCGCCGTGGTAGACACGCTCCAATGATCCGCACGACCACTCCCGCCGAGATCTGCCAGTGGATCGATTCCACCCTCAAGATTTCGGACCACAGAATAGGCACATAGGATGGGTAGTAGCTAATGTACACACGCCACATAGTTGAGGACAAACCTTCTTTTCTATATGAGGTTGTCTACTCTAGGTGCACAAGGGTATGGGTGTTACTTTCATGTTCTCTTTGTACTTGTTTTCATGATTTCCTTATATTTGCATTTCAGTTGTATTTCATTTTCTTATGTACTGAATAGTCTTACCTTTCAGTAGGCACGCTATCTATATATAATCAGTTGATGTGTCCATGTTTTATTATGATTTGTTATTTATGTGTTTTATTATGATTTGCTCATATGACTTGTATGAATTCCCGTTCAAAGAATCAAGCGTGGCTCTCACTTTGGTTTTAATTCCAAAAAGAAAAATTTTACCCATATTTCCACTAAGTATTTTCAAGTAAAGAATGAGACCAAGAGGTAATATTCTAAAGATTAACCTAAATACATACTAGTAGTATTAGTGAAAAATTTTACCCATATTCCCGTGCAAAATTACGGTTTTGCCCCTAGTTTCGTGTTTTTACGCTTAATCGCGTGATTAAGCAAACCTAAGCAATATTAGGCTCTAATCGAAGGTTAATTAATTTCCTTAATTAGTCTTGAGTCAAAATAATTTATTAAAGTTGATTAGAACCTAAAAGTGTTTAATTACAACTTAAAATCATATTTTAATTTCAAGACTCCTAGTCATGGAATCTTGAATAGTGTTTTCTCTTTCCAATTCCTTAAATCATGGAATTGTGTTACACATTGTTTATTCATAAATGAGTTTTTAATTCTCTAATGATGTATGAACACTCCTAATCTTGTCATAAAATCCTTAAAACACTTTCTTAGTTACCTAAACTTAAGCTTAGTTATTCCTAACCTTGTACCTCAGCTAATACACATTTAAACCTACCATTAACACCCAATTAAATGATCAAAACTCACCTCCTCTCTGCTGCCTAAGGCCTGGCCGAAGCTGTCCTCCTCCCATATGCATCACATGTTCAATTTTTCAACACTCCAAGGCCATACCTCAAGTCACATACACTATACCTTGTCATAACTTTCAATCAAGCTTGAATTTCCACATGAATAAATAATTAAAACAACCCATTTTTCCCATTTATTTGTGGCTGGAAAAGTTCCAGCCATGTCAAGTTTCTAGAAGCCTAATTTCATCAAAAATTGATAGGAAATTAACTCACATCAAGCCATACTTTGTAGCATAGCTTCCATACTTCAAACCATGCTTGAATGACCTTGTGTAAGAGATATTTTCTCTTCCTTCTTCCCCCTGAATGCTACAGCCAAGGCTTCCTCTTAGAGGGCCTCAATGTTTTGTTTTTCTATAAATAGGTGCCTTAGATGAGCTTGTGTCAATTTAGTTCATTTGGTAAGTTTCAAGTTTTCCTAAGCTTTCTTGAGTTCTTTCTTTTTCTCCCAAGTTTCAAGAGAGTTCTTCCTTTCTTTTCATCTTCATCTTCTTCATCTCTTCATCTCATCATCGCCTCTTAACAATCAAATACCACCCTAAGGCCTTGAATCATCTCCTAACCTCTCAAACACCTCACCTCAAACATAACCTCACTCAAACACATTTTCCTCTCCATTGTTCCTCACAAGGCCAAAGCCATATCCACCTCAAGGAGGAGCTCATCATCTTGCTTTCCTTTTTAAAGTTCAAGCTTTGTGTCTTCACTCTAGGTAGGGATTTGCTTTTCCAACTTGTTTTGCTCAAGAATGTGTTTTTCTCTAGTTTCCTCTTGGATTCTTTTTGAACTTTCCTTTGTTTTTCTTTTTTTCTTCATTTCGGCCTCTTGGCCTTGATTATGAGTATGATAGCTTGATGATGAGAGTTTCTAGATGATGACCTTGTGTTCATCTCAAAGAAACCTCTAAAGCTTGAGTTTTCCTTTTCTTATAACTTCATCTATATGATATCTAGCTCACATGGGTTTTCAACTTAAGAAAATTAACCTAAGGATTTCTAAAAGCCCAAGCCTACCCTTGTCAACCTTAAAGTTGGCCGGCACGTTCTAGAGATTTTTTTCTAGATAGGGGTTTTGGGTATTTAATAAAGAACTTGACTTAGTTTCACTTTCTTTTTCTTTTGTAAGGTTTTCGGTTTTGGTATTTTGATCCTTGAGATTTTGTTTGGTTTTATTTTGGAAGTTTGTTTACTTGAGCTTGATAATGTTGTTCAAGAACCTCATAGTTCCTTTGAGAACTTGGTTCAAGAACTCTAAAGCTCTGTTTGTAATGAGATATTTGTTGGGTTGTTATCTTGTTAAAGTCTTGAATGAGCTCTAGCTAACCATAAAATGAACCTTGCATCATGTTTACTTTTATGCCTTGCACATCATGTTTATTTTCCTTGCTATCACTAAGTACCAAGATAATAAAGGAACTTGCGTTATCATGTTTATATTTCAAGCTATGCATTATCATGTTTACATTTCAAGTTCCCACCTAAATATCAAAGATAATAATATGATGCATCTCATATTTATTTTATGCTCTCACTTTACTTTCTAATAAAAGCTAAAATGTAACATCCCCTGCTACTTTATGGATTGACGATTGTCCCCACAAACCAACACGGGTCTTTTCAGCATGCTTTGTCCTCACTCACACGCTTCCTAGGAAAACTTCCTAGGAGGTCACCCATCTCAAAATTACCCCAGGTCAAGCACGCTTAACTGTGGATTTCTTTCAATTTGGGCTACCGAAAAGAAGATGCATCTTGTTGATAAAGGTAGTACAAATCAATTCATATAAGCCCTCCTCAACTGTATAGTCCCATACCTATACAGTCTCAGGATCCCTCTCATTTGGGTGTGTAATCGGTACATTCATGTACCCCTCCGCTTAGAGGACCTTGTGAGGAGCCGCTCCTTGTCCGTGCCCTCTTTGCACCGGCGATCACTCCTCGTCCTCATCCCCGGGCGTTACATGCCCACCAGCTTCCGCCTGGTTCATCCCCGAACCACACCGTACTAGGAGAGGTGCAGGCTCTGATATCATTTGTAACATCCCCTGCTGCTTTATGGATTGACGACTGTCCCCACAAACCAACACGGGTCTTTACAGCAAGCTTTGTCCTCACTCACACGCGTCCTGGGAAAACTTCCCAGGAGGTCACCCATCCCAAAATTACCCCAGGTCAAGCACGCTTAACTGTGGAGTTCTTTCAGTTTAGGCTACCGAAAAGAAGATGCATCTTGTTGATATAGGTAGTACGAATCAATTCATATAAGCCCTCCTTAACTGTATAGTCCCACACCTATACAGTCTCAAGATCCCTCTCATTCGGGTGTGTAATCGGTTCATTCATGTACCCCTCCACTTAGAGGACCATGTGAGGAGCCGCTCCTTGTCCGTGCCCTCTTTGCACCGCGATCACTCCTCGTCCTCGTCCCTGGGCGTTACATGCCCACCAGCTTCCGCCTGGTTCGTCCCCGAACCACACCGTACTAGGAGAGGTGCAGGCTCTGATATCATTTGTAACATCCCCTGCTACTTTATGGATTGACGACTGTCCCCACAAACCAACACGGGTCTTTTCAGCATGCTTTGTCCTCACTCACACGCTTCCTGGGAAAACTTTCCAGGAGGTCACCCATCCCAAAATTACCCCAGGTCAAGCACGCTTAACTGTGGAGTTCTTTCAGTTTAGGCTACCGAAAAGAAGATGCATCTTGTTGATATAGGTAGTACGAATCAATTCATATAAGCCCTCCTTAACTGTATAGTCCCATACCTATACAGTCTCAGGATCCCTCTCATTCGGGTGTGTAATCGGTACATTCATGTACCCCTCCGCTTAGGGGACCTTGTGAGGAGCCGCTCCTTGTCCGTGCCCTCTTTGCACCGGCGATCACTCCTCGTCCTCATCCCCGGGCGTTACATGCCCACCAGCTTCCGCCTGGTTCGTACCCGAACCACACCGTACTGGGAGAGGTGCAGGCTCTGATACCATTTGTAACATCCCCTACTGCTTTATGGATTGACGACTATCCCCACAAACCAACACGGGTCTTTTCAGCATGCTTTGTCCTCACTCACACGCTTCCTGGGAAAACTTCCCAGGAGGTCACCCATCCCAAAATTAACCCTGGTCAAGCATGCTTAACTGTGGAGTTCTTTCAGTTTAGGCTTCCGAAAAGAAGATGCATCTTGTTGATATAAGTAGTACGAATCAATTCATATAAGCCCTCCTCAACTGTATGGTCCCATACCTATACAGTCTTAGGATCCCTCTCATTCGGGTGTATAATCGGTTCATTCATGTACCTCTCCGCTTAGAGGACCTTGCGAGGAGCCGCTCCTTGTCCGTGCCCTCTTTGCACCGGCGATCACTCCTCGTCCTCGTCCCCGGGCGTTACATGCCCACACGCTTCCGCCTGGTTCGTCCCCGAACCACACCGTACTAGGAGAGGTGCAGGCTCTGATACCATTTGTAACATCCCCTGCTGCTTTATGGATTGACGACTATCCCCACAAACTAACACGGGTCTTTTCAGCATATTTTGTCCTCACTCACACGCTTCCTCGGAAAACTTCCTAGGAGGTCACCCATCCCAAAATTACACCAGGTCAAGCACGCTTAACTATGGAGTTCTTTAAGTTTAGGCTATCGAAAAGAAGATGCATCTTGTTGGTATAGGTAGTGCAAATCAATTCATATAAGCCCTTCTCAACTGTATAGTCTCATACCTATATAGTCTTAGGATCCCTCTCATTCGGGTGTGTAATCGGTTCATTCATGTACCCCTCCGCTTAGAGGACCTTGCGAGGAGCCGCTCCTTGTCCGTGCCCTCTTTACACCGGCGATCACTCCTCGTCCTCGTCCCCGGGCGTTACATGTTTTGTGACATCCCCTGCTGCTTTATGGATTGACGACTATCCCCATAAACTAACACGGGTCTTTTTAGCATGTTTTGTCCTCACTCACACGCTTCCTAGGAAAACTTCCCAGGAGGTCACCCATCCCAAAATTACCCCAGGTCAAGCACGCTTAACTGTGGAGTTCTTTAAATTTAGGCTACCGAAAAGAAGATGCATCTTGTTGGTATAGGTAGTGCAAATCAATTCATATAAGCCCTTCTCAACTGTATAGTCTCATAGCTATATAGTCTTAGGATCCCTCTCATTCGGGTGTGTAATTGGTTCATTCATGTACCCCTCCGGTTAGAGGAACTTGCGAGGAGCCGTTCCTTGTCCGTGCCCTCTTTACACCGACGATCACTCCTCGTCCTTGTCCCTGGGCATTACATGCCCTAGCAAGGTCCTCTAAGCCGAGGGGTAGATGAATGAACCGATTACACACCCGAATGAGAGGGATCCTGAGACTGTATAGGTATGGGACTATACAGTTAAGGAGGGCTTATATGAATTGATTTGTACTACCTATACCAACAAGATGCATCTTCTTTTCGGTAGCCCAAATCGAAAGAACTCCACGCTAAGCGTGCTTGACCTGGGGTAATTTTGGGATGGGTGACCTCCTGGGAAGTTTTCCCAGGAAGCGTGCGAGTGAGGACAAAGCATGTTGAAAAGACCCGTGTTGGTTTGTGGGGACAGTCGTCAATCCATAAAGCAGCAGGGGATGTTACAAATGGTATCCGAGCCTGCACCTTTCCCAGTACGGTGTGGTTCGGGGACGAACCAGGCGGAAGCTGTTGGGCATGTAACGCCCGGGGACAAGAACGAGGAGTGATCGCCGGTGCAAAGAGGGCACGGACAAGGAGCGGCTCCTCGCAAGGTCCTCTAAGCGGAGGGGTACATGAATGAACCGATTACACACCCGAATGAGAGGGATCCTAAGATTGTATAGGTATGGGACTATACAGTTGAGGAGGGCTTATATGAATTGATTTGCACTACCTATACCAACAAGATGCATCTTCTTTTCGGTAGCCCAAACTGAAAGAACTCCACAGTTAAGCGTGCTTGACCTGGGGTAATTTTGGGATGGGTGCCTCCTGGGAAGTTTTCCCAGGAAGCGTGCGAGTGAGGACAAAGCATGCTGAAAGGACCTGTGTTGGTTTGTGGGGACAGTTGTCAATCCATAAAGCAGCAAGGGATGTTACATAAAACAAGTGCATAAGCATGTTTATATTTATGCCATCACTTTAATGAAACTAGAGCTCAAAGACTTGCCCATTGTTGTCTCAAACAAAGGTCTAAAATAATTATCTTCCATAGTTGAGATTTTGGCCCTAAGAGGTTTTAAGTTTTCCAAGTGTTAAAAATACGTTTCATAAATTTTCTTAGCTTATATGAGTATAAGAAATATGTAAAACTAAGTTTTATGAATTTAGGACCTCTTGAGACAAAGTTGAAATGGTCACTGCCCTCTTAAATATTCTTATGATTTTAGATGTTAAAAATGTTTATAAATTGTGTTTTATGCCTTTATGGAGAGTGTTTGTTTCGGTTATGCCTTGCTAATTATTTTCCACTGTATGTGCTGTTTTAATGATGATAATATGCTTATGTTTGAGTAAAAATAATGTTAAGACTCATATGTGAAAGATAAGATAAGTTAGAGACTAGAAAAGAATTAATTTGAGAGTTCTAGATCCCTTAATTATAGAATTTTCTGTATTCTGTCCAGCAAGGTTTAGACTTAATAATCATGGCTCTAAATTAGTTTAAAGGTGTAGGAATGGCTCATAATTGGTTTAGGACTTGATCTTGAAGCCTTAGGAACAAACCGGACTTAGAAAGGGTCACTGTTGTGACTCCTAGGTACTCGTAAAGTTAGGATTATAAATTCTGCATCCTTGAGGTTTAGAGATGTTCTTGATCATAGTGTGAGGTGAGAAATACTTAGTTATAACCTCCTAGGTACCCAAGAGATTAGGTTTGATGATCGATAACTTAGAACGTTAGTTAAGGACCTTAAGGGTCAATGCATAAGACATTAAAAAGTCTTGAGTTTTTATGATGCTTAACTTATGTAAATATGATATATGATACATGAGCTTTGTCTATGGTAAGTTTGATATGTGCTATGAAGAAATTTTATATGATGATATGCTATACCTCATAAGATATATGTTTGTATGACCTATATGTTTTCATGGCATAAGCAAATTTGAGGAAATTCGGTCTACAGCCGTCATTCTGCCAAATTTCCATCAAATTTGAGGAACTTAGAAAAAAGATCTTTTTGAAAATCATGAGAACTTAAATGTGACACAACACTGAGATGCCTTCTTGGGTGACACCGGTTTAGCCGAGCACCCCCAAGAAAACAAATCCGTGAGGGTATTGACATAGAGCTTGCCAAAGCAGACAATACTACTATGCACTAGATGCTAGTAGAGCGTTTCAAAGAGGAAATGACCCTAATAGGTGATCCTTAATTTGCCCCCTAGCCCGTACTTTAAGTCGGGATTATGTATGTTACGCTTATCATAGGATAAGTAAGAACTAGTGACGACTAGTTAAAGTATGAGCTCATAACCTAGAGATGTTTTAGGGTGGCCCCATGAGATAAAAGTTAAAGTTTAAAATGTCACATATGCTATGAAAAACCAAGAAAAGTTATTATGAGATTTACATCTGTCACCTTATGTCACTGTTATAATGATCCTTAGTTATTCTATTGATTGGTTTACCTTTATGATGCATTCATGACATTAGTATATTCCCTGCTTAGTCATAAGACGCATTGTAAAATATGACGGACCTTGGATAATTAATACTTTAGAAAACTAACTTATAAGAAGTTTACCTGCATGCGCACCTTTTTAGAAATAAAACCCAAGGTTCATGAGGATGTGATGACGTCACTTAGGTAGGGATTCCCTACTGAGAATTCTTTTAGAAGATTCTCATTCCCTCTCTCTTTTCTTCCGTCACATCTTTATATGGCGACTTTCGTACTCTTCATCGACACCCCGACGTGAGAGCTGCACCATGACCCAACACTCGAGTCATACCATTTTGAGGGTCGCTGCACTGTCAGAGTATTTATGTTTATGGGACGACCCTTCGCACACCCAGTACGGAGCTACCGCTTCACCACAACTGCTCCCTACCATCATAACACGATTTTTGAGCGAGCCAGACCACGCGACAAGCAGATCCTCTGCATGCAGCCCGAGGCATCAGCCGTACATGACTATCCGGAGTACGTGCCCCGGACCCAGTATTCGGAGACGGATCCATTAGAGGACCCTCCCTCGCACATGTACAGTTGGAGCTCTAGTCCACTCCCCTACCGATGAGAGCTGGGAGTGAGGAGATGGTGGTTCAGCCGAGGTTGGCTCGTCGGCCATCCATGAGCCGTCGTCGCGGTGGACACGCTCCGATGATCTGCACAACCACTCCCGCCGAGATCCGCCAGTGGATCGATTCCACCCCTCAGTACTCGGACCAGCAGGAGTAGGTGCATAGGATGGGTAGTAGCTAGTGCACACATGCCCCATAGTTGAGGACAAACCTTCTTTTGTATATGAGGTTGTCTACTCTAGGTGCACATGGGTATGGGTGTTGCTTTCATAGTTTCCTTGTACTTGCTTTTATGATTTCCTTGTATTTGCTTTTCAGTTGTATTTCGTTCTTCTATGTACCGAATAGTCCTGCCTTTTGATAGGCACATTATCTATATATATAATCAGTTGATGTATCCATGTTGTCTATGTGTTTTATTATGATTTGCTCATATGACTTGTATGAATTCCCGTTCAAAGAATCATGCGTGGCTCTCACTTTGGTTTTAATTCCGAAAAGAAAAATTTTACCCATATTTTCGCAAAGTATTTTCAAATAAAGAATGAGACCAAGAGGTAATATTCTAAGGATTAACCTAAATATATAGTAGTAGTATCAGGTTAAGATTTTAGGGTGTTACACTATGCCCCCTAGAACCGTACTTTAAGTCGAGACCTTTAACTTATCCGAAAGGATAAGTCTAGATGCTAGTGACGACTAGCTTGGTATGAGCTCATAACCTAGTGATATCTCCCAAGGGAGACCAGTTAGGGTGGCCCCAGGAAGAATGTGATGATGTTTTAATGTCACCTCAGTAACCAAGTTAAGCTTCCATGCAACATGTTTTATGTTTTATGAACTATGATCCTCTATACCATGAACTATGATTTTATGTACCATGAACTATGAATTTATGTGCCATGATCCTTGAGGTTAGGAACCATGATTTATGATTCAAGTTTCATGATTTGTAGTCTGTGTAACCAAGAAGTTTTAGAATTAAAAGGAATAGGTCTCAAAAGTTAATATTTTCGAACTTCATAATTGAACCATTATATGTCCATGTTTTTTTAGAAACCGAGGTCCTTGGAGTCATAGAAGATGACACCTAGGTAGAAGGAAAAACCCTACTGAGTTTCTTTAGTAAGAAATCTCATTCCCTCTATCTCTTTCTTTCCTTTACGTCTTCATATCAGGATGGCGACGTCGTACTCTTCATTGATACACCTACTTAGGAGGTGCACCACGACCCCGAGCATGGGTCGTTTCATTTTGAGGGCCGCTGCACAGTCCGTGTTTTTATGTTCCTTGGATGGCCGTTCGCACACCTTGTAGATAGCTACCTCTTTTCCCCGACTTTACCATATGGAGATGACATGGTTTTCGAGCGTGCTCGCACACGCAATGAGAGGATTCTATGGACTTACTCTATCGGCTCGGGCACTGTACCCGACTACGTATCCCATTCCTAGCATTCAGAGAAGGACCCCTCGGAGGATCCACCCGCTTACATGTATGGATAGGACTTTGCCCCCACTCCCCCACAGATGCCTATGGGTAGCGAGTAGACAATTACCCAGCCATGGAGGGCTCGGGTGCCCAGTCCACGACCTCGATGCGGAGGACATGTTTGACACGCTAGCATGCCTGCCCCTGCCTAGCTCTGCCCTTGGATTGGCTACGTTCCCCCGTAGTCGTGACCTTCGCCGTGTAGCTTGGAGGGTAGTCCCTAGTGCACACGTGACACATAGTTAGGATAATCTTCTTTTGTGTTGAGGTTGTCCACCTTAGATTGCACTTGGGTAGAGGTGTTTCCTTCATGTCCTTTCTATGTATTTTATGTTTCCGTTGTATTCGTATTTCCTATGTACTTGAAAAGTCCCACCCTTAGGGTGGGCATATTATATGCATGAGTTATTTCAGATATAATGATGTCATGATTATTTTGGAGCCACTTCTATGTTTATATTTCCGCACTTTATTATACCGTTTATATACATGCTACACGCGGCTCATATTTTAAAGAGTTTTCAACAAAAAAAAAATCGACTTGTATTTTCCTTAAGTTAATTTCAAAGTAATAGAATTATGACAAGAGGTAATGACTAATATTTGGCCTAAATACATACTAGTAGTGTTGGGTCGAATATTAGGGTGTTACATTTTGGTATCAGAGCAGTTCGGTTCTCGCAGAGCCTGAGGATTGAACTAGCTATGCTTCTTAAGCATAATACGATAGAAATTTCATGAATAGGTGTGTTAGGTTTAGATATGCATGACTACTATTTGTTGTGCATGCCATGGTAACTTACTCGCTTTACATGGAGTATTGAGCCTAATCAACTCAGTGTTGTTGTTTTGTGTCTATAGGGACTAATGGCATGTCGACAATCAGCTAGGAACGCGACTCTCGAAGTTCAAAACAACGAGACTGCAGAAGCACTCCGTGATGTGGCAAGGACGATGAGAATGATGATGGAACAGATGAATCAAGATCATCATGCTGGTGCGGGACGTGGTCCCAACGTAGCTGAGATCCCCGAACACGTCCAGTTTGGGGAATTTTGTAAAGCGGATCTGCCAACTTTCAAGGGAACTGCCAACCCGAACCATGCAGAAGAGTGGATTCGAAGCATGGAGAAAATCTTTAAGGTGGTGCCATGCTCGGAGGAGCAAAAGGTGACCTTCACCACTTACATGCTGGAAGGTGATGCTGGTTTTTGGTGGACTGGAGTCCAAAGATTGCTGGATGCAACCAAGGATGCCATCACGGGGGAGGTGTTCAAAGCTCACTTATATGAGAAGTACTTTCCAGAATCTGTTCGCAATGCAAAGGACATCGAGTTTATGCAACTCGTTCAAAGGAACATGACGATCGCCCAGTATACTGCCAAGTTCGAAAACCTCGTCAAGTTTTCAAGGTTGTACCAAGCTAACCCCAACGAGTATTGGAAGTGCGTCAACTACGAGTCTGGATTGAAGGCCGAACTCAATCTTGCGGTCGCTCACTTGGAGATCAGGGACTTCCCGACCTTGGTCAACAAATGCCGGATCATTGAGGATGGACAAAGGAGGGTGAACATAACTAAATTTGATAACTTTAACAAGAAACTGGCACCTCAAGGCCAGAAGTTCAAGAAGAGGAATCCGCAATAGTTCCAACCCCAACAGAAGCCACAATCCGGGTCCAGACCCAGAAGAGACGCCAACCCAAGAAGCAACAACAACAACAACAATCACAACAAGAACAAGCAACAGAATAACAAAGGAAAGGCACCCCAAGGAGCCCCAGCCACTCTACATGCTGAATGCCCTAAGTACGGCAGACCACACGGGAGCTTGCCGTGCCGGGCTGGTTTGGATGTTTGCTACTAGTGTGTAGAACCGAGGCATTATTCCAAGTATTGCCCGAAGAGGAATCAACCAACCCCCAACCCTAAGCTGCAATGACAAAGGAGGGTCTTCACCCTCAATACGGAAGAGACGACAGAATACTAGGTTCTCATCAAAGGTAAGTGTGAAATGAACAGTAAAAACTTAATTGTACTGTTTGATTCTGGTGCTACCCATTCTTTTATATCCTATTCCTGTGTTGAGACTCTTAAATTACATGTGTCAAAACTCCCTTTTAATCTCATTGTCTAGCAAGTGTTGCCTAGAATGTAGCTTTGTTCTTGAGGATAGACCATTTGTTTTAAATTTCATATGTTTACCCACGCAAGGCCTAGATATAATTATTGGCATGGATTAGCTTTATGCCAACCGTGTGTCATTGAACTGTTATGAGAAAACCATTACTTTTCTTCTTATCCCCCATGAACCTAGGAAAACCATGAGGGTGTACTTAAATGCTGTAGACCTAGGCTGTGGGAAGGGTGAACAAGGTTATATTCTTTTAGCTGCTAGTGATGTTGACTTTGAGCAAAGTATCGAAGAGATACTGATAGTGAGAAATTATCCCGAAGTATTCCCAGATGAAATACCTGAGTTTCCCCCCAAGAGAGAAATTGAATTCTCAATAGAGCTACTCCCAGGTACCGGACCCATATCTATAGCCCCAAATAGAATGCCCCCTTTGGAATTGGCCGAGTTGAAAACCCAGTTGGAGGACCTTTTGGAGAGGAAGTTCATTAGGCCTAGTGCATCACCATGGGGAGCCCCTGTGTTGTTTGTGAAAAAGAAGGATGGAAGTATGAGGATGTGTGTTGATTATAGGCAGTTGAACAAAGTAACGATAAAGTACAAGTACCCCTTGCCTAGGATTGATGATTTGATGGACCAACTAAGAGGAGCTGTAGTATTTTCTAAGATTGATTTAAGGTCAGGCTATCACCAGATTAGGGTTAGGGATGAAAATATACCTAAGACCGCCTTTCGCACCCGATATGGTCATTTTGAGTTTGCAGTTATGTCTTTTGGATTAACCAATGCTCTGGTTGTTTTTATGGATTATATGAATAGAATCTTTAGACCCTATCTGGACAAGTTCGTGGTTGTCTTTATAGATGATATTCTCATTTATTCAAGGACCCACAAGGAGCATGAGCAACACTTAACCCTAGTGTTAGAGATCTTGAAGGAAAAGAAACTATATGCCAAACTGTCTAAGTGTGAATTCTGGTTAGAGGAAGTAAAGTTTTTAGGGCATGTAGTGTCTAAGGGAGGAATTGCTGTAATCCTAGTAAGGTGGAAGCTATGATGAATTGGGAACAACTGACAATAGTAACCGAGATAAGGAGCTTTTTGGGTTTAGCTGGCTATTATCGTAGGTTTATAAAAGGATTTTCCCAAATTTCATTACCCTTAACCAAGCTTACTAGGAAAAATACCCCTTTCTTGTGGACCTCGGAGTGTAAGTAGAGCTTTCAAGAGCTGAAGTGTAAGTTGACCTCAACCCCTGTCTTAGTTTTACCTGACCCTAAGGAACCTTTTGAGGTGTTTTTTGATGCTTCTGGTAAAGGTTTAGGTTGCGTATTGATGCAAAATAGGCAAGTGGTGGCCTATGCATCAAGGCAGCTTAAGCCGCATGAGGCAAATTACCCTACCCACGACCTTGAGTTGGCTGCCGTTGTGTTTGCTTTAAAGATCTGAAGGGACCACTAGTATGGAGTGAAGTTTGAGGTGTTCTCTGATCACAAGAGTTTGAAGTACTTTTTTGACCAAAAAGAGTTAAACATGAGGCAGAGGAGATGGATGGAGTTCCTAAAAGATTATGATTTTGGTTTAAACTACCATCCCAAAAAAGCTAACGTTGTAGCCAATGCCCTATGTAACGCCCCGATTTTCTGTTAGAGTGAAAATGACCAAAATGCCCCTGAGGTCATTTTCACTGACCGAGGAAAGCGGTCTTGGCAAGTACTCGAAGGGCAAACTCAATGTTGGAAGGGGATTAGAAAACTTATGTACCTTCCCGGGATCGAAAATCTCGTTTTTCGAGTTTTCGGGTCAAAATGACCAAAACGCCCCTGTGGTGTTTTACCCGTTTGCAAGTGCCGGATGAACCCGAAACTTCTCCAGATGATTTTAAAAGGCGTTTTTATGTATTCTATGACCTCAGTTTTAATTTTTGAAGTCCCGGGCAAAATTAGTGCAAAATTACGGTTTTGCCCCTAGTCTCAGATTTCTTTACGCTTAATCACACGATTAAGCAAACCTAAGCAATATTAGGCTCTAATCGAAGGTTAATTAATTTCCTTAATTAATCTAGAGTCAAAATAATTTATTAAAGTTGATTAGAACCAAAAAGTACTTAATTACAACCTAAAATCATATTTTAATTTTATGACACCTAGTCATAGAATCTTGAATAGTGTTTTCTCTTTCCAATTCCTTAAATCATGGAATTGTGTTACACATTGTTTACTCATAAATGAGTTTTAAATTCTTTAATGATGTATGAGCACTCCTAAACTTGTCATAAACTCCCTAAATCACATTCTTAGTTACCTAAACTTAAGCTTAATCATTCCTAACCTTGTACCTAAGCTAATACACATCTAAACCTACCATTAACACACAATTAAATGGTCAAATCATCCTCCCATTCTGCTGCCCCAAGCTGGCGAAGCCTCACTCCCTCCATTATGCATCACATGTTCAATTTTTCAACACTCCAAGGCCATACCTCAAGTCACATACACTATACCTTGTCATAACTTTCAATCAAGCTTGAATTTCCACATGAATAAATAATTAAAACAACCCATTTTCCCCATTTATTTGTGGCTGGAAAAGTTCCAGCCATGTTAAGGTTCTAGAAGCCTAATTTCATAAAAATGTGATAGGAAATTAACTCACATCAAGCCATACTTTGTAGCATAGCTTCCATACTTCAAACCATGCTTGAATGACCTTGTGTAAGAGATATTTTCTCTTCCTTCCTCCCTCAAAGGCTACGCCAAGCCCTCCCCATTCACTCCTCCATGGTTTTGATTTTCTATAAATAGGATGCTTGTGTTAGCCTTGTTACACTTTGAAGCATTTGCAAAGTTTAGAGTTTTAGAGTTGTCTTGCTAGTCTTTCCTTTTTCTCTCAAAGTTCCAAGAGTGTTCTTCCTTTCTTTTCATCTTTATCTTCTTCATCTCTTCATCTCATCATCACCTCTCCACCATCAAACACCACCCCAAAACCTTGAACCATCATCAAACCTCTCAAACACCACACCTCAAACACAACTCCACTTGAAACACATTTTCTTTCTTTTCTCTCATCAAGGCCGAATCATCATCACCAACCTAGGAGGTGTTGCTCATCTCATTTCCATCTTCAAGTTCAAGCTTTTATCTTCATCAAAAGGTAGGGATTTGCTTTCAAACTTTATTTTGTTCAAGAAAGTGTTTTTCTCTAGTTTTCTCTTGGATTCTTTTTGAACTTTCCTTTGTCTTTCCTTTCCTTTCATTTTCGGCCATGAGGCCTTGATTTGAGCATGATAGCTTGATGATGAGAGTTTCTAGATGATGACATTGTGTTCATCTCAAAGAAACCTCTAAAGCTTGAGTTTTCCTTTTCTTACAACTTCATCTATATGTTATCTAGCTCACATGGTTTTCCAACTTAAGAAAAATTAATCTAAGGATTTCTAAAAGCCCAAGCCTACCCTTGTCAACCTTAAAGTTGGCTGGCACGTTCTAGAGATTTGTCTCTAGATAGGGTTTTGGGTACTTAATAAAGAACTTGATGTAGCTTCACTTTCTTTCCCTTTTATATGATTTTCGGTTCTTGTGTTGTGATCTTTGAGATATTGTAAGGGGTTATTATCTTGTTAAAGTCCTTAATGAGCTCTAGTTAAACATAAAAATGAAACTTGCATCATGTTTACTTTAAGCTTTGCATATCATGTTTATTTCCTTGCTATCACTAAATCCCAAGATAATGAATAAACTTGCATTATCATGTTTATGTTTCAAGCTTTGCATTATCATATTTATATTTCAAGTCCTCACCTAAATATCAAAGATAATAATATATTGCACCTCATATTTATTTTATGCTCTCACTTTACTTTCTAGCAATAACTAAAATAAGTGCATGAGCATGTTTATTTTTATGTCATCACTTTAATGATTCTAGAGCTCAAAGACTTGCCCAAGGATATCTCAAACAAAGGTCTAAAACATTTATCTCCTATGGCTCATATTTCGGCCCTATGAGGCCTTAATGTCTTCAAGTATTGAAAACTATGTTTTATAATTTTTCTAAACTTATATGAGTATAAGGAATGTGTAGAACTAAGTATTATGAATTTAGGACCTCTTGAGGTGAAAATAACATAGCCACTGCCCTATTAAGTATTTCCATGAGTTTAGATGATAAAAGTGTTCATAAAAGAGTTTTGAAGGTTTTAATAAGGTTCCAAGAGAAACTAGTATTTTATGTGCTTTAGAAACTATGATTCAATGCCTTTAAATGGAGTTGTTGTTTCGGTTCTGCCTTGCTATGTTTGGCCACTGTATGAGCTGTGTTAATGATGTTAATATGCTTATGTTTGGGTAATAATTATGTTAAGACTCATATGTGAAAGATAGGATAAGTTAGGAACTAGAAAAGAATTAATTTGAGAGTTCTAGATCCCTTAAAGATTTATTTTTCTGGATTCTGTCCAGCAAGGTTTAGATTCAATAATCATGGTTTTAAATTAGTTTATATATGTAGGAATGACTCATAATTGGTTTAGGACTTAATCTTGAAACCTTAGGAGCAAACCGAACTTAGAAAGGGTCATTATTGTGACTTCTAGGTACCCGTAAAGTTAGTATTTTGATTTCTGCACTCTTGAGGTTTAGAGATGTTCTTGACCATAGGGTGAGGTGAGAAATACTTAGTTATAACCTTGTAGGTTCCCAAGAGACTAGGTGTTGATGATCAATAACTTAGAAAGTGAGATAAAGATCTAAACCGTAATTTCTAGAACTCCGTAATCACTTAAACATAAAGCTGTCCAAATTCCGCCTAGTGCTATTTGGATTAGTTCTTAAGCATGAGATTTGTATAACTCATAAATTGTCAAACTATAGGTGTATAAAGAAGTTAAGAATAATTAATTTGCAAGTTTAAGACTCATAATAATCAAGTTTAAAGTACTATGAGATATAACATAACATGTCTATGAGCTTATGGGGATGATTGTTAGATATGACTATGTGATGATGTTTGTGCGAAAGTTTTATGTGACGAATGTTATGAGAAAGTTTCATGTGATGATATATATGTTATGAAAAAGCTATATGAGAATGCATGATAAAAATGAATATGATAAATGATGAGGTAATTGTGATCTAATACTTATGAGAATATAAATGTGACACAACACTGAGACGCGCATTTCCTGGGTGACACCGGTTCGGCCGAGCACCCGCAGGAGGAGACAAATCCGTGAGGGTATGTGTAGATGCAGCCTGCCAAAGCGGACAAATTGCGAGGCCCACGTGGCTAGCAAAGCGTTTCAAAGAGGAAATGATCCTAGAAAGGAGATCCTTAATTTGCCCCTAGCCCGTACTTTAAGTCGGGATTATGTTACGCTTATCATAGGATAAGTAAGAGCTAGTGACGACTAGTTAAGGTATGAGCTCATAACCTAGAGAAGTTTTAGGGCGGCCCCATGAGATGAAAGTTAAAGTTGACAATGCCACATAAACTTTACTTATGTCAATGTTATAATGTTTCCTAGTTATTCTATTGTTTGGTTTACCTTATGATGCATTCATATCATTAGTATATTTCTGCTTAAGTTATAAAGACGCATTATAAAATATGATGGACCTTGGATAAAATACCTCTTTGGGAAACCCACTTAAAAGGAACTTATATGCATGCACACCTTTTAGAAATAAACCCAAGGTTCCTGAGGATGTGACGATGACACCTAGGTAGGGATAACCCTACTGAGAATTCTTTTAGAAAGATTCTCATTCCCTCTCTCTTTTCTTCCGTCATATCTTCAGATGGCGACGTTTGTACTCTTCGTCGACACCGGTATGGGAGCTGCACCATGACCCGGCACTCGGGTCATATCATTTTGAGGGTCGCTACACTGTCAGAGTATTCATGTTCATGGGACGACCCTTCGCGTACCCCGTCCCGAGCTACCGCTTCACCCCGACTGCTCCTTACCGTCATAACGGGATTTTTGAGCGAGCGAGACCACGCGACGAGCATCCTCCGCATGGAGCCCGAGACATCAGCAGTACGCGAGTACCCCGAGTATGTGCCGCGTCCCCAGTACTCGGAGACGGACCCATCCGGGGACCCGCCATCCCACATGTACAGTTGGAGCTCCAGTCCCACTCCTCCACCGATGAGGGCTGGGAGTGAGGAGACGGTGGTCCAGCCGAGGTTGGCTCGACGGCCATCTATGCGCCCTCGCCGCGGTGGACATGCCCCGATGATGCACTCGACCACTCCCGCCGAGATTCGCCAGTGGATCGACTCGACCCCACAGTACTCGGACCCGCAGGAGTAGTCATAGGAGGGGTAGTAGTTAGTGCACACACACGCCACATAGTAGAGGACAAACCTTCTTTTGTATATGAGGTTGTCTCCTTTAGGTGCACATGGGTATGGGGGTAGTTTCTCTTGTATTCGCTTTTTATGATTTCCTTGTATTGCATTTCAGTTGTATTTCACTTCGTGATGTATCAAATAGTCCTGCCTCTTTGGGTAGGCACGTTATATATATATCTATGATTCAGTTGATGCTTCCATGACATGATGTGTTTCTTATGCTTTGCTTATATGTTTCGCTATGTTTCCCCTTTAAGTTTCGTGCGTGGCTCTCACTTTGATTTTAAAAAGAAAAATTTTACCCGTATTTCCGCTAAGTATTTTCCAAAGGATGAGACCAAGAGGTAATATTCTAAAAATTAACCTAAGGACATACTAGTAGTCTTGGGTTAAGATTTAGGGTGTTACATTATGGTATCAGAGCAGTTCGATTCTCACGGAGCCTGAGGATTGGACTGACTATGCTTTGTAAGCATAATACGATAGTTATGTCATGTATAGTGCTTGATAGAGATAAGTCAGAGGACTAGAGATGCATGACTTCTGTTGGTTGCAAGTGCCATGGTAACTAGCTCATTTTGCATGGATATTGAGCCTGATCAACTTGATGTTCATTATTTCATGTGTATAGGGACCAATGGCACCGCGACGACGGCCTAGGACTACACCCGATGTTGAACAAGATGATACAACCGCCGCTGCCGTCCGTCGCATGGCGCAAGCCATGGAGCGAATGTTCGACCGAATGGATCAACAAGCAAGCGCTGCTCTGTTCCCCCTCCTCCCCTGCTGCAGATGGTGGAACAAGCCCGCTTCGGGCGAAGTTCCGCAAGGCGAACCCGCCAGTGTTCCGAGGGGTAATGGACCCCGACAAGGCTGATGAGTGGATCAAAGACATGGAGAAGATCTACTGTTGTTACCGCCTGAGGAGCAGAAGGTCACATTTGCTGCTTTCATGCTGAAGTCCGACGCTGAGTTCTGGTGGAACGGCACGAGGCATCTGCTAGAAGCCTCTGGAACTCCCATTGACCGAGTCGTTTCAAGACTTACTTCTATGAGAAGTACTTTCCGGAGTCCGTGAGGAACGCGAAGGACGTTGAGTTCATGCAGTTAACCCAAGGAGGGTCTACTGTAGCTCAATACACTGCGAAGTTTGAGGAGCTAATCAAGTTCTCTCGGGTGTTCCAAGGGAACCCCGATGAAGTTTGGAAGTGTGTGAAGTATGAGGCCGGTCTGAAGGCAGAAATGAACTACGCTGTGGCCCATATGGAGATCAGAGACTTCCTGACCCTGGTCAACAAGTGCCGGATACTTGAAGAAGGATAGAGAAAGATTCAAATCACAAGGGCGGAGCGAGCTAAGGGGCTCGGACCTCAAGCCCCGAAGTTCAAACCGCAGTACCCGTCGAGGAATCACTACAACCCCTACCAGTCCAACCAGTACCGACAACAACAACAACAACCGCCAAGAGCTCCTGCTCACCAACAATCCAAACAACACCAAAGGCCGCCATTTCAACATCAAGGCCCGAGGAATTTCAATAATCAACCCCGTGGACCGGGTGGACCCCGAAACCACAATGGAGGACCAAGTGGAGCCAAGAACAAGGCACCACAAACCCCTGCTGCTTACCCCGGAGCAACATCTGCTGACGTCTGCCCACAATGCGGGAAGAACCACGGGAATCGCCCATGCTTAGCCGGTCAGAATGTATGTTTCAAGTGTGGCAAACCTGGCCACTATGCAAAGGACTGCACCGGACAAGGGACATCGAACCAAAACCCCCGACCACAATACCGAGGAAGGGTCTTTACCCTTAACGCGGAAGACGCCAAGAAGTCCAAAGATCTCATCAAGGTATGTGCAGTAAATGGTAAAGCCTTAACTGTACTATATGACTCTGGTGCTACTCATTCTTTCATTTCACTTGCTAGTGTCGAGTCCTTAAATCTAAAAGTCTCTAAACTCCCCTTTGATCTCATTGTTTCTACTCTTACAAATCGCCCTGTTAATACTTGCCGTTGTTGTTTAAACTGTCATCTTGTTGTAGAAAATAGGTCTTTTATCATAGATTTAATTTGTTTACCCTTGAAAGACATAGGCATTATCTTAGGCATGAACTGGCTTCACCCCAATCGTGTGATGTTAGATTGTGGAACCCAAACCGTAGTTTTCCCTTCTCCTCCCGAAAACATCACTCAACCCATTAGGCTGTACCTAAATTCCGTAGAGGTCTTCTAAGTGGGAAGAAAACTAAGGGATATGTTCTCCTAGCCGCCTGTGATGTAGACTTGGAGCAGAACCTAGGTGAGATACCTGTGGTGAGAGACTATCCCGAGGTGTTTCCGGATGAAATACCCGAGTTCCCTCCCGAAAGAGAAGTTGAATTCTCCATAGAGTTGGTTCCTGGGACAGGACCAATCTCTATAGCCCTGTATAGGATGTCACCCTCGGAGTTAGCAGAGTTGAAAACCCAGTTAGAGGAGCTGTTAGAAAAGAGTTTTATAAGGCCGAGTGCTTCACCTTGGGGCGCTCCGGTCTTATTTGTGAAGAAAAAGGACGGAAGCATGAGGATGTGTATAGACTATAGGCAGTTGAACCAAGTAACCATAAAGAATAAGTACCCATTGCCTAGGATTGACGATCTTATGGACCAATTGAAAGGAGCAGTAGTGTTTTCTAAGATTGATTTAAGGTCCGGTTACCATCGATTAGGGTGAGAGATTCGGATATTCCTAAACCGCCTTTCGAACTCGGTATGGACACTTTGAGTTCAATGTAATGTCGTTTGGTTTGACGAATGCTCCCGCAGTTTTTATGGATTACATGAATAGGATCTTTAGACCCTATTTAGATCAGTTCGTGGTTGTGTTCATAGATGATATTCTCATCTATTCGAAAACCCACGAGGAGCATGAGCGTCATTTAAGGTTGGTTTTAGAGGTATTAAAGGAGAAGAAGTTATACGCTAAGTTGTCTAAGTGTGAATTTTGGTTAGAGGAGGTAAAGTTCTTAGGACATGTTGTGTCAAAAGGTGGCATAGTCATCGACCCAAGTAAGATAGAGGTCAGTGATGAATTGGGATAGACCAACCTCAGAATCGAGATTAGAAGCTTTTTGGGTTTAGCTGGATATTATCGTAGGTTCATTAAAGGATTTTCCCAATTAGCCCTACCCTTAACCAAGCTCACTAGGAAGAATGCCCCGTTTGAGTGGAGCCCCGAGTGTGAAAAGAGTTTCCTAGAGCTTAAGGAAAAGCTCACCTCAACCCCGCTTTAGTTTTACTCGACCCCAATGTACCCTTCGAGGTATATTGCGATGCTTCCGCAAAGGTTTAGGTTGTGTATTGATGCAAAACAGGCAAGTGGTAGCCTATGCGTCCACACAACTCAAGCCTCATGAGGTAACCTACCCCACCCATGACCTTGAACTAGCACCATCGTGTTCGCTCTAAAGATGTGGAGACACCATTTGTATGGTGTGAGGTTTGAAGTTTTCTCCGATCATAAGAGTCTCAAGCATCTCTTTGATCAAAAGGAGTTGAATATGAGGCAAAGGAGATGGATGGAATTCCTCAAGGACTACGATTTTGGTTTAAGTTACCACCCCAGCAAGGCTAATGTAGTAGCCGATGCCTTGAGCCGAAACTCGTTACGCCTGTCAAGTATGATGGTTAATGAAGTTGGGTTAATAGAGCAATTTAGGAATATGAATCTTGGAATGTCTATAACGGAGAATGGCATCGTGATGAGTCATCTCACGGTGACCAGTGGGTTTAAGCAAAGGATTATGCTTGCCCAAAGAGAAAATGAGGACTTTATGGAGACAATCGAGGCAGTAAAGGCTGGAAAGTTGAAAGGTTTTGTACGAGGCCCCGACTGGTTATGGAGGTTCGAGGCGAATTGTGGTGCCACAAGATGGTGACCTCCGAGAGAAGATCTTGGAGGAAGCTCACAAGAGCCATTTTGCCATCCATCCTGGTACTACGAAGATGTATCAGGACTTGAAGAGGATGTTTTGGTGGCGGATTAAAGAAGGATGTGGTCGCTGGGTGAGTAAGTGTTTGGTCCGCCAAAAGGTCAAGATCGAACACCAAAACCTTCTCGCATGTTGCAACCCCGCCGATCCCCGAGTGGAAGTGGGAGAGTATATCAATGGACTTCGTGACAGATTGCCAAAGACCCAAGCTGGCCACGATGCCGTATGGGTAATCGTGGATCGACTGACTAAGTCGGCTCACTTTCTACCTATTCGAGTCACGTACTCGTTGGATAAGTTGGCCCAGCTTTACATCCAAGAAATAGTAAGGTTGCATGGAGTACCATCGACGATAATCTCGGATCGAGATCCGCGGTTTACGTCACGTTTTTGGGGAGCCTTTCAAAAGGCGTTTGGTTCCAAGTTGTGCCTAAGCACTGCCTACCACCCACAAACGGATGGTCAGTCCGTGAGGACAATCCAAACCCTGGAAGATATCTTTGAGAGCCTGTGTCTTAGACCAAAAGGAAGTTGGGATAAGTACATGCCTTTGATCGAAGTTTGCGTATAACAACGCTTATCACGCAAGCATCGGTATGGCACCGTACGAGGCATTATACGGAAGGAAGTGCCAATCACCCTTGTGTTGGTACGAGCCCGGAGAGCAAAGTGTCTTAGGACCAGAGGTAGTGAGGGAAACGACGGAACAAATCAAGAAGATCAAGGATAGAATCTTAACCGCTCAAAGTCGATGAAAAGCTACGCGGACAAAGGCGCAAGCCCTTGGAGTTCCAAGAGGGAGAACATGTATTTCTAAGAATCACCCCCACTACAGGAATAGGGAGAGCCATGAAAGTTAAAAAGTTGAGTCCCCGATTTCTCGGTCTTTTTGAAATTCTTCAAAGAGTCGGATCCGTAGCTTACAAAATAGCCTTACCACCCAATCATCAAACCTTCATGATGTCTTTCACGCCTCCCGCCACGTAAATATGAGTCCGACTCTAGCCATGTCCTAGAACCAGAGCATGTACAGTTAAGGGAGGACCTCACTTTCAATGTACCGCCACGGGAATAGTGGATCACTGAGTCAAGCGATTAAGGAACAAGTCCTGCCTTTGGTAAAAGTGGCGTGGGGACAAGGCAAGTCGGAAGAATACACGTGGGAACTAGAGTCAGAGGTAAAGTCCAAATATCCAGAGCTTTTCTAAGGTACGAATTTCGAGGGCGAAATTCTTTTAAGGAGAGGAGTAATGTAACGCCCCGATTTTCTGTTAGAGTGAAAATGACCAAAATGCCCCTGAGGTCATTTTCAGCCCGGAATTCGAGGAAAGCCAGTGCGGCAATACTCAAGGGCAAACTCAATGTTGGAAGGGGATTAGAAAACTTATGTACCTTCAAGGGATCGAAAATCTCGTTTTGAGTTTTCGGTCAAAATGACCAAAACGCCTGTGGTGTTTTACCCGCTTGCAAGTGCCTGATGAACCCGAAACTTCTCCGGATGATTTTAAAAGGCGTTTTTATGTATTCTATGACCTCAGTTTTAATTTTTGAAGTCCGGGCAAAATTAGTGCAAAATTACTGGTTTGCCCCTAGTCTCGCATTTTTACGCTTAATCACACGATTAAGCAAACCTAAGCAATATTAGGCTCTAATCGAAGGTTAATTAATTTCCTTAATTAATCTAGAGTCAAAATAATTTATTAAAGTTGATTAGAACCAAAAAGTACTTAATTACAACCTAAAATCATATTTTAATTTTATGACACCTAGTCATAGAATCTTGAATAGTGTTTTCTCTTTCCAATTCCTTAAATCATGGAATTGTGTTACACATTGTTTATTCATAAATGAGTTTTAAATTCTTTAATGATGTATGAGCACTCCTAAACTTGTCATAAACTCCCTAAATCACATTCTTAGTTACCTAAACTTAAGCTTAATCATTCCTAACCTTGTACCTAAGCTAATACACATCTAAACCTACCATTAACACACAATTAAATGATCAAATCATCCTCCCATTCTGCTGCCCCAAGCTGGCCGAAGCCTCACTCCCTCCATTATGCATCACATGTTCAATTTTTCAACACTCCAAGGCCATACCTCAAGTCACATACACTATACCTTGTCATAACTTTCAATCAAGCTTGAATTTCCACATGAATAAATAATTAAAACAACCCATTTTCCCCATTTATTTGTGGCTGGAAAAGTTCCAGCCATGTTAAGGTTCTAGAAGCCTAATTTCATAAAAATGTGATAGGAAATTAACTCACATCAAGCCATACTTTGTAGCATAGCTTCCATACTTCAAACCATGCTTGAATGACCTTGTGTAAGAGATATTTTCTCTTCCTTCCTCCCTCAAAGGCTACGGCCAAGCCCTCCCCATTCACTCCTCCATGGTTTTGATTTTCTATAAATAGGATGCTTGTGTTAGCCTTGTTACACTTTGAAGCATTTGCAAAGTTTAGAGTTTTAGAGTTGTCTTGCTAGTCTTTCCTTTTTCTCTCAAAGTTCCAAGAGTGTTCTTCCTTTCTTTTCATCTTTATCTTCTTCATCTCTTCATCTCATCATCACCTCTCCACCATCAAACACCACCCCAAAACCTTGAACCATCATCAAACCTCTCAAACACCACACCTCAAACACAACTCCACTTGAAACACATTTTCTTTCTTTTTCTCTCATCAAGGCCGAATCATCATCACCAACCTAGGAGGTGTTGCTCATCTCATTTCCATCTTCAAGTTCAAGCTTTTATCTTCATCAAAAGGTAGGGATTTGCTTTCAAACTTTATTTTGTTCAAGAAAGTGTTTTTCTCTAGTTTTCTCTTGGATTCTTTTTGAACTTTCCTTTGTCTTTCCTTTCCTTTCATTTTCGGCCATGAGGCCTTGATTTGAGCATGATAGCTTGATGATGAGAGTTTCTAGATGATGACATTGTGTTCATCTCAAAGAAACCTCTAAAGCTTGAGTTTTCCTTTTCTTACAACTTCATCTATATGTTATCTAGCTCACATGGTTTTCCAACTTAAGAAAAATTAATCTAAGGATTTCTAAAAGCCCAAGCCTACCCTTGTCAACCTTAAAGTTGGCCGGCACGTTCTAGAGATTTGTCTCTAGATAGGGGTTTTGGGTACTTAATAAAGAACTTGATGTAGCTTCACTTTCTTTCCCTTTTATATGATTTTCGGTTCTTGTGTTGTGATCTTTGAGATATTGTAAGGGGTTATTATCTTGTTAAAGTCCTTAATGAGCTCTAGTTAAACATAAAAATGAAACTTGCATCATGTTTACTTTAAGCTTTGCATATCATGTTTATTTCCTTGCTATCACTAAATCCCAAGATAATGAATAAACTTGCATTATCATGTTTATGTTTCAAGCTTTGCATTATCATATTTATATTTCAAGTCCTCACCTAAATATCAAAGATAATAATATATTGCACCTCATATTTATTTTATGCTCTCACTTTACTTTCTAGCAATAACTAAAATAAGTGCATGAGCATGTTTATTTTTATGTCATCACTTTAATGATTCTAGAGCTCAAAGACTTGCCCAAGGATATCTCAAACAAAGGTCTAAAACATTTATCTCCTATGGCTCATATTTCGGCCCTATGAGGCCTTAATGTCTTCAAGTATTGAAAACTATGTTTTATAATTTTTCTAAACTTATATGAGTATAAGGAATGTGTAGAACTAAGTATTATGAATTTAGGACCTCTTGAGGTGAAAATAACATAGCCACTGCCCTATTAAGTATTTCCATGAGTTTAGATGATAAAAGTGTTCATAAAAGAGTTTTGAAGGTTTTAATAAGGTTCCAAGAGAAACTAGTATTTTATGTGCTTTAGAAACTATGATTCAATGCCTTTAAATGGAGTTGTTGTTTCGGTTCTGCCTTGCTATGTTTGGCCACTGTATGAGCTGTGTTAATGATGTTAATATGCTTATGTTTGGGTAATAATTATGTTAAGACTCATATGTGAAAGATAGGATAAGTTAGGAACTAGAAAAGAATTAATTTGAGAGTTCTAGATCCCTTAAAGATTTATTTTTCTGGATTCTGTCCAGCAAGGTTTAGATTCAATAATCATGGTTTTAAATTAGTTTATATATGTAGGAATGACTCATAATTGGTTTAGGACTTAATCTTGAAACCTTAGGAGCAAACCGAACTTAGAAAGGGTCATTATTGTGACTTCTAGGTACCCGTAAAGTTAGTATTTTGATTTCTGCACTCTTGAGGTTTAGAGATGTTCTTGACCATAGGGTGAGGTGAGAAATACTTAGTTATAACCTTGTAGGTTCCCAAGAGACTAGGTGTTGATGATCAATAACTTAGAAAGTGAGATAAAGATCTAAACCGTAATTTCTAGAACTCCGTAATCACTTAAACATAAAGCTGTCCAAATTCCGCCTAGTGCTATTTGGATTAGTTCTTAAGCATGAGATTTGTATAACTCATAAATTGTCAAACTATAGGTGTATAAAGAAGTTAAGAATAATTAATTTGCAAGTTTAAGACTCATAATAATCGAAGTTTAAAGTACTATGAGATATAACATAACATGTCTATGAGCTTATGGGGATGATTGTTAGATATGACTATGTGATGATGTTTGTGCGAAAGTTTTATGTGACGAATGTTATGAGAAAGTTTCATGTGATGATATATATGTTATGAAAAAGCTATATGAGAATGCATGATAAAAATGAATATGATAAATGATGAGGTAATTGTGATCTAATACTTATGAGAATATAAATGTGACACAACACTGAGACGCGCTTCTCCTGGGTGACACCGGTTCGGCCGAGCACCCCTAGGAGGAGACAAATCCGTGAGGGTATGTGTAGATGCAGCCTGCCAAAGCGGACAAATTGCGAGGCCCACGTGGCTAGCAAAGCGTTTCAAAGAGGAAATGATCCTAGAAAGGAGATCCTTAATTTGCCCCCTAGCCCGTACTTTAAGTCGGGATTATGTTACGCTTATCATAGGATAAGTAAGAGCTAGTGACGACTAGTTAAGGTATGAGCTCATAACCTAGAGAAGTTTTAGGGCGGCCCCATGAGATGAAAGTTAAAGTTGACAATGCCACATAAACTTTACTTATGTCAATGTTATAATGTTTCCTAGTTATTCTATTGTTTGGTTTACCTTATGATGCATTCATATCATTAGTATATTTCGCTTAAGTTATAAAGACGCATTATAAAATATGATGGACCTTGGATAAAATACCTCTTTGGGAAACCCACTTAAAAGGAACTTATATGCATGCACACCTTTTAGAAATAAACCCAAGGTTCCTGAGGATGTGACGATGACACCTAGGTAGGGATAACCCTACTGAGAATTCTTTTAGAAAGATTCTCATTCCCTCTCTCTTTTCTTCCGTCATATCTTCAGATGGCGACGTTTGTACTCTTCGTCGACACCCCGGTATGGGAGCTGCACCATGACCCGGCACTCGGGTCATATCATTTTGAGGGTCGCTGCTGCCGTCGAGTATTCATGTTCATGGGACGACCCTTCGCGCATTCCCCCGAGCTACCGCTTCACCCCGACTGCTCCTTACCGTCATAACGGGATTTTTGAGCGAGCGAGACCACGCGACGAGCAGATCCTCCGCATGGAGCCCGAGACATCAGCAGTACGCGAGTACCAGTATGTGCCGCGTCCCGATGCTGAGACGGACCCATCCGAGGACCCGTCCTCCGACATGAACAGTGCGAGCTCCAGTCCCACTCCTCCACCGATGAGGGCTGGGAGTGAGGAGACTGGTCGGCCGAGGTTGGCTCGACGGCCATCTATGCGCCCTCGCGCGGTGGACATGCCCGATGATGCACTCGACCACTCCCGCCGAGATTCGCCAGTGGATCGACTCGACCCCACAGTACTCGGACCCGCAGGAGTAGTCATAGGAGGGGTAGTAGTTAGTGCACACACACGCCACATAGTAGAGGACAAACCTTCTTTTGTATATGAGGTTGTCTCCTTTAGGTGCACATGGGTATGGGGGTAGTTTCTCTTGTATTTGCTTTTTATGATTTCCTTGTATTGCATTTCAGTTGTATTTCGCTTCGTGATGTATCAAATAGTCCTGCCTCTTTGGGTAGGCACGTTATATATATATCTATGATTCAGTTGATGCTTCCATGACATGATGTGTTTCTTATGCTTTGCTTATATGTTTCGCTATGTTTCCCCTTTAAGTTTCGTGCGTGGCTCTCACTTTGATTTTAAAAAGAAAAATTTTACCCGTATTTCCGCTAAGTATTTTCCAAAGGATGAGACCAAGAGGTAATATTCTAAAAATTAACCTAAGGACATACTAGTAGTCTTGGGTTAAGATTTAGGGTGTTACATTAGGAGCAAGTCCCACATCGATTGGGGAGGTGAACGAAGCATGCCTTATAAGGGTGTGGATACCTCCTCCTTGTGGACGCGTTTTGCGTGGGAGCAAGTCCCGGCAAGAACAAACCCGTGAGGGGCGCGAGGCCCCAAAGCGGACAATATCCACAATGCCGGGTGTCTGGGCTGTTACAGATGGTATCAGAGCCGGGCCCGGGATCGGTGTGCCAGCGAGGACGCTGGATCCCCATGAGGGGGATGGAGCAAGTCCCACATCGATTGGGGAGGTGAACGAAGCATGCCTTATAAGGGTGTGGATACCTCCTCCTTGTGGACGCGTTTTGCGTGGGAGCAAGTCCCGGCAAGAACAAACCCGTGAGGGGCGAGGCCCCAAAGCGGACAATATCCACAATCTTTGGGGTGTCCGGCTGCATACAGATGGTATCAGAGCCGGGCCCTGGATCGGTGTGCCAGCGAGGACGCTGGATCCCCATGAGGGGGATGGAGCAAGTCCCACATCGATTGGGGAGGTGAACGAAGCATGCCTTATAAGGGTGTGGATACTTCCTCCTTGTGGACGCGTTTTGCGTGGGAGCAAGTCCCGGCAAGAACAAACCCGTGAGGAGCGCGAGGCCCCAAAGCGGACAATATCCACAATGCCGGGTGTCTGGGCTGTTACACCCTAAGTAGGAAATCCTTACACCTCTCCTATCTTATGGTTAAGGAGGCCCAGTTGATTAAGGAGTTTAGGAACCTAAACCTAGGAGTAACCTTAACCACTAAGGGCATAAGAGTTTGCCATCTTAATGTGACGAGTGAATCCAAGGAAAGAATCACTCAAGCCCAAAGGGAAGATGCTGAGTTTCAAAAGACTTTGAAGGCAGTAAAAGCTGACAAGTTGAAAGGTTTTGCTCAAGGGAGCGATGGAATGTGGAGGTTTGAAGGACGCATATGTGTACCTGCTTGTGGTGACCTCCGAAAGGAGATTCTGGAGGAAGCCAACAAAAGCAATTTTACAATTCATCCTAGTGCCACGAAAATGTACCAAGACCTGAAGAAAATGTTCTGGTGGCCAGGTTTGAAGAGGGATGTTTACACATGGGTAAGTAAGTGCTTAGTCTGTCAGAAGGTGAAGATTGAGCACCAAAAACCCTCTGGAATGTTGCAACCCTTGTCTATTCCCGAATGGAAGTGGGACAGTATCTCAATGGATTTTGTGACTGGACTACCAAGGACCCAAGCGAATCATGATGCTATATGGGTAATAGTGGATAGGTTGACTAAGTCAGCTCACTTTCTACCTATTAAGGTGACTTATTCCTTGGATAGGCTAGCACAGTTGTATATTCAAGAGATAGCAAGATTACATGGAGTTCTGTCGACAATAATCTTGGATTGGGATCCGCGGTTTACGTCACGGTTCTGGGAAGCCTTTCAAAAGGCTTTTGGTTCAAAGCTGTGTTTGAGTATGGCTTACCATGCCCAAACGGATGACCAATCCTAAAGAACTATCCAAAACTTGGAGGATATGCTTAGGGCGTGTGTTCTAGATCAAAGAGGAAGTTGGGACAAATAATTGCCGCTAATTGAATTTGCATATAACAATAGTTATCACGCGAGTATTGGCATGGTACCGTATGAGGCCCTCTATGGATGAAAGTGTCAATCACCCCTATGTTGGTACGAACCTGCTGAGAAGAGTCTTATTGGACTAGATATTGTGAGGGAAACGACGAAACAAATTAAGAGGATAAGGGATAACATTCTCACTGCTCAAAGTCGACAGAAAAGCTATGCGGATACGCGGCGTAAGCCAATTGAGTTTCAAGTAGGAGAACATGTTTTCCTCAAAATCACCCCCACCACAGGTATAGGTCGAGCAATGAAAGTGAAAAAGTTAAGCCTTAGGTTTCTTGGCCTATTTGAAATCCTTAGTAGAGTAGGGTCTGTAGCATACCGCATAGCCCTACCCCCCAATCTATCTAACCTTCACGATGTTTTCCATGTATCCCAGTTACGGAAGTATCAGTCTGACCCTAGTCATGTACTAGAGCCAGAATATGTACAACTAAGGGATGACATGACATTTAACTTACCTCCTCCGAGAATTGTGGACCGAGGAGTCAAACAGTTAAAAAATAAAACAGTACCTTTGGTTAAAGTGGCATGGGGACGCGGAAAGACCGAAGAATTCACTTGGGAGTTAGAGGCCAACATGCATGCACAATTTCCCGAGCTTTTCTTAGGTAATGAATTTCGAGGACGAAATTCTTTTTAAGGAGGGGAGTAATGTAGTGCCCCAATTTTCACTAAATTTTTAAATGACCAAAATGTCCCTGAGGTCATTTTTTCCTAGAACACGAGGACGGCCGATCTCGGCCATCCTCATAGGGTTTATATGATATATGAAGGGGATTGTGTGTATATGAGTGCTTCTTAGAGCAGAAAAATCTCATTTTTGGGGTTTCTGCGCATAAATAACCAAAATACCCCTATGACAGATTTAAGACAATTTTAAGTTCCGATTTAACTCGGACAAGGTCCGGAGGCCCAAAACAATATTTTCAAGGCTTGACTTATGTTTATTTAAGTCCCGGTGGTCTCGGGTAGTTTTTGAGAAAAATTACAATTTTGCCCCTACCTAAGTGCATTAAGGGCCTAATTACGTTTTAAAATAAAACCTAAGAAACAATAGGTTTTAATAAAATGATAATTAATTTCTATAATTAATTTAAAGCTAGAATATTTATTTGAGGATGATTTGAATCTAAAATTATTTAAAACCTATTTCTAGCACCCTTTTTTTCAAAAAGGAGAATCTATAAATAATGATTTTACTATTCACCTTTTTCTCAAACCAAGAAAAGTTGTCATTCCCTAAAAACTCTTGTCACAAAAAGTTAACCCCATCAATCCAACAATGTTTCTCCTAAATCTAAGTTAATCATAGCCTAATTCCCTAATTTGTTAACCTAAAACCTTTACTTAGCAATTCCTAATCATAAGCCTAACCAATGTTACACCTAAGTACACTTCTAAACCATGATTAGAGGAGATATTTTCCCTCCCCATGGCTGCCCAAAAGTGGTGCCACTTTTCCCCCCAAGAATTCAAAAGAATAATACTTTATGGTGTCAATCAAGTTTCCTTTTCCAAGCCACCCTATGACCATGCGTTACAAGTTTTCAATCACTCTATGAATGACAACTCAAGGAGATTTTTCTTCTCTCCTCCTTGTGATGAGAATTCGGCCAGCCCTCCCCTCTACTCATCCTTGATTCATTTGTCTATATATAGCTTGCCTTGATGAGCATTTGGAGACTTTACAACACTTGCAAAGTTTTGTGTTTCAAGGGTTCTCTCAAAAGCTATATCTTTCTCTCTTTGTTCAAGCCAAGACCACCACTCCTCCACCTTCAATCCTCATCTTCCTTCTCATCTAAACACTTCCCCAAGTTCAAACCAAGCCAAACACATCTCCTTCCTCCTTTTCTCCTCTTGGCCGAATCCACCACCAAGGATTCAAGGAAATTTCTTTTCATTCCTCTCCAAGAACCAACCTTTCCTTCATCTCTAGAGCATCAACACTTGGTAGGGAACTTGTTTAAAAGTATTTTCTTTACTTTGTATGTCTTGATCTTGTTGGAAAATCTTGGTTGGAATAAGTTTCTTTAATGACAGGTTGATGTTTTCTTCTCTTTGTTATTCCTTTTGGTTTTGGCCTCAAGGCCAACAAAATGAAAGCTTGATGATGAGAGCTTCTTATTGATGCTTGTCACATGAACAAACTCTAAAGCTTGAGTTTTTTTTTTTAAAGGTTTTATCTTTTCAAGTTTTAGCCAAGTAAGAGTTATATCCCTTTTGAATCTCTTGGAACTTTACCTTTTCTTTCTTGTGTATTTCGGCCTTAAGTGCCTTGGAGATTTGGAAAAATGATAGCTTGATGATGAGAGCTTCATGTTGATATTTGTCACATGAACAAACTCTAGAGCTTGAGTTTTCAAAGAAAGGTTTCATCTTTTCAAGTTTTAGCCAAGAATGAGTTAGGTTTCTCTTGGAACTATTTGAAACATCCTTTTTCTTCTTTTCAAGTTTCGCCCATGAGTGCCTTGATGATTGGAAAAAAAATGAGAGCTTGATGATGAGGGTTTCATGTTGATGTTGGTCACATGAATAAACTCTAAAGCTTGAGTTTTTGAAAGAAAAGCTTGACCTTTTTTAAAATGTTAGTAAGAATGAGTTTATGTTTCTCTTGAACACTTGTTTAGCTTCTCTTTTTCTTTCAAATATTTTGGCCATCTCCATGGTTCCTTGAGGATCATGTTTTCTTTTTGGTACTTTAGCACTATTAGTTTTCTTTTCTTGTGAGGATGAGTTTTGGGTTGGAACTTTGGTTCTTTCTAAAGTCTTGCAAGAGCTCTAGACAAGATGTAAAAGGAATTGCATCTATATTTGTTTTATGCTACCACTAAATCCCCAAGATAAAGAAATGAACTTGCAACTCATGTTTTATTTTCAAGTCATCACTAAACTCAAAGATTTAAATGAGTGTGCATTTCATATTTACTTTGAGCTATCACTTTACTTTCTAATGAACTATGAAAATGGAATGCATAGCATGTTTATTTTATGTCATCACTCTAAACTACTAGAGCTGAAAGACTTGCCCACTTCATCTTGAGAAAAGATTAATCAAGGAGGCATCTCCTTGAATATGCAATCGGCCAAGTGATGAAAATGGCTCTAAAAGGATCTCATTTAGTTACTAGGGCCTATAACCTATGTCTTAGGGTTTTCCTAAGCTATTGTGGACTTGGTCAATGTTTTAAACATGTTTTTAAGGTTTAATCTTGTTCCAAAGAACATTACATAGCTACTGCCCTATTTGTTTTGTGACGGTCTTTAACGAAATAAAATGATTTCCAAAGAGTTTTAGAAGTTCCAAAGGTGTTCCAAGAGAAACTAGCAACCCATATGCATTAAGGTGAAGTTTTTCCTATGATTTAATGACACATATTTTCGGTTCTGCCTTGATAGTTTACAGCACCTTAAATTCTATTTTGGGTGGTCTAAATATGCTTAAATACCTTGCCAAGTATGTGATAATCATTCTAGACATTTTAAAGTACACTTAGTAATTTTATTTGCTTGATATGTGAATTCTAGAACTACAGAGGAATAGAAAATTTTAGATTCTGTCCAGCCTTGTTAAAGTAGTTAGATTCACATTATATGATGTCTAGATGAGTGAGAGTGACTCATAATTGGGTTAGGTATTAATTAGTATATCATAGAAAAAGTCGAAAGTGAGAAAGGACCTAAAACGCACATTCTAGAACACCATAATTCATCTAAATTAGCACACTGCCTAAACTGTCCATCCATAATTAATTAGGTTTTAGGACTTAATAAATTGTGGAGAAGAGGTTAATCAATCCCTTAAACTCATGAGAACATAATATGCTAGTTTGAGGTTACCCAATTTAGGGATTTTACTCTAAGGGAATGATTTATAAGCTCTTGGATTAGGGATGATTTATTGTGTCATCTTATGACTAGTATGATGCTATGTGAATTATTATTTCTGAATGCTAGTTTTATTGTTGCATGTGTTTGTTCTGTAAAGAACTTAGAGATGCCTATGTTGTAACATGAGATATGTGACATGTATGTTTTGAGTGGCATTTCATTAAACATGCTAAGACTTAAGGTGACTTAAACTATGAGAAAATGATCCTTTTGCACCACCAAATTAAGGGTGGGGATGAGGTGATTCTATGCCCCCTAGACCCGTACTTTAAGTTAGGACCTTTAACTTATCCGAAAGGATAAGTCCAAATGCTAGTGACGACTAGCTTGGTATGAGCTCATAACCTAGTGATATCTCCCAAGGGAGACCAGGTAGGGTGGCCCCAGGAAGAATGTGATGATGTTTTTGTAACACCCCGATTTTCTATTAGAGTGAAAATGACCAAAATGCCCTTGAGGTCATTTTCGGCCCGGAATTCGAGGAAAGCCGACCCAGCAGTACTCAAAGGGCAAACTCAATGTTGGAAGAGGATTAGTTGGCTTGTATACCTTCCAGGGATCGAAAATCTTGTTTTTTGAGTTTTCAGGTCAAAATGACTAAAATGCCCCTATGGTGTTTTACTCGTTTGCAAGTGCCATATGAACCCGAAACTTCTCCATATGGTTTTAAAAGGCATTTTTATGTATTCTATGACTTTAGTTTTGGTCCCGGAAGTCCCGAGAGAAATTAGTGCAAAATTACGATTTTGCCCCTAGTTTTGTGTTTTCAAGCTTAATCGCGTGATTAAGCAAACCTAAGCAATATTAGGCTCTAATCGAAGATTAATTAATTTCCATAATTAATCTTGATGTCAAAATAATTTATTAAAGTTGATTAGAACCTAAGAATGCTTAATTACAACTTGAAATCTTATTTTAAATTCAAGATTTCTAGTCATGGAATCTTGAATAGTGTTTTCTGTTTCCAATTCCTTAAATCATGGAAATTTGTCTACCTTGTTTACTCATAAAATGAATTTTAAAATCCCTAAATGTGTATAAGCACTCCTTAACCTTGTCATAAAACTCTTAAACCCCATTCGTAGTAACCTAAACTTATGCTTAATGATTACTAACCTTGTACCTAAACTAATACACACTTAAACCTATCATTAGCACCCACTAACATGATCAACACTTCCTCCCCCTTGCTGTAACTGGTCTGGCCGAAAGCTTCGTCCCCCATTTTTCATCACATGCTCAAATTTTTGACACTCCAAAGCCATACCTCAAGTCATACTCACCATACCTTGTCATACTTTCCACCATGCTTGATTTTTCAAGTAAATAACTAAACGAATTTAAGCTATTTTCCTCATTTATTTGTGGCCCAAAAACAGCCAGCCATGCCTTGTTTCTAGAAGGATTATTTCATTCAAAATTGATAGGAAATTCACTCAAATCACCTTACTTGAAGCCATGCCTTGTATCATAACTTCCATACTTCAAACCATGCTTGAATGACATTGTGTAAGAGATATTTTCTCTCCCTTTTCCCTCCCATTTGCTACAGCAAAGGCTCTCCTTGGATGAGCCTTCATTGCTTCATTTTCTATAAATAGGTGCATTAGAAGAACTTGCAAACACTTTAGCTCATTTGCAAACTTTTAGTTTTCTAAGCTTTCTTGAGTTTACTTTCTTTTTCCCTCTAAGTTTCAAGAGAGTTTTCTCTTGTTCTTCATCTTCATCTTCATTATCTCTTCATCTCATCATCAACTCATAACCTTCAAACACCACCCCATAGCCTTAAACCACCATCAAACCTCTCAAACTCTCAACCTTAAACACAACCTCACTCAAAACATATCTCCTTTCTTTTTCTCTCTTGGTGGCCGAAGCTCATCATCATCTTTGGAGGAGTTCCTCATCTTGTTTTTCATTTCAAGTTCAAGCTTTTTATTTTCACTCTAGATAGGAGTGTTTTTCTAAACCTTGTTTTTCTTAAAAATGAGTTTTTCTAGCTTTCTCTTGGATTTCTTTTTGAAAATTTTCTTGTTCTTCTTTTCTTGTTTTCGGCCATGAGGCCTTGTTGGATATATGATAGCTCAATGATGAGAGCTCCTAGATGATGACCATGTGTTCATCTCAAAGGAACCTATAAAGCTTGAGTTTTTACTTTCTCTAAGTTTCATCTTTGTTTTCTAACTCAAAATGATTTTAGCTCAAGAAAACATCTTCATCCTTTCTTGTTTTTGGTTTCAGTTTCTTTGTCTCCTTACCTTGAGATTTCGGTTTTGGTTTCCTTGTTTTGAGGTTTTGTTTTGTTTTGGAAAGTTTGTTTCTTTTGAGCTTGATGATGATGTTCAAGAACCTCATAGTTCCTTTGAGAACTTGGTTCAAGAACTTTAAAGCTCTCTTCGTGATGAGATAAGTGTTGGGTTGTATCTCTAAAATCTTGAAAGAGCTCTAGATGAGATTAAAATGAATATTGCATCCATGTTTATGTTTATGTCTTGCACCTCATATTTATATTCCTTGCCATCACTAAATATCAAGAATAATAAGTGAACTTGCATTATCATGTTTATGTTTCAAGCTTTGCATTATCATGTTTATATTTCAAGTTCTCACTTAAATATCAAAGATAATAACAAGTTGCATCTCATGTTTGTTTTATGTCTTCACTTTATTTTCTAATGAAAGCTAAAACAAGTGCATGAGCATTTTATTTTTATGTCATCACTTAAGAGAACCTAGAGCTCAAAGATTTGCCCATTGTTGTCTCAAATAAAGGCTTGAAAATATTTATTTCTTTAGCTTGAGATTTCGGCCCCTAAGGGTTTTGTTGGTTACAAGTGTAGAAAACTATGTTTCATAATTTTTCTAAGCTTATGTGAGTTCAAGGAATGTATAGAACCAAGTTTTATGAATTTAGGACCTCTTGAGATGAATTTGACTTAGCTACTGCCCTTACAAACATTTTAATGATTTTAGATGATAAGAATGTTTATCAATGAGTTTTGAAAGTCTTGAAAAGGTTCCAAGAGAAACTAGTATTTTATGTGCTTTGGAAATTATGTTTTTATGCCTTTATAAGGAGACTTGGTTTCGGTTCTACCTTGCTATGTTTGGTCACTGTATATGCTGTTTTGATGATGATAATATGATTATGTTTGAGTATAATTAATATTAAAACTCATATGTGAAAGATAAGAGAAGTTAGTAACTAGAAAAGAATTAATTTGAGAGTTTTAGATCCCTTAATGTTTGATTTTTCTGGATTCTATCCAGAAAGGTTTAGAAATGATAATTATGGTTTTAAATTAGTTAAAATGTGTAGGAATGACTCATAAATGGTTTAGGACTTGATCTTGATGCCTTAGGAGCAAACCGGACTTAGAAAGGGTCATTGTTGTGACTCCTAGGTACCCGTAAAGTTAGAATTTTAGATTATGCATTCTTGAGATTTAGAGAAGTTTATGACCATAGTATGGAGTGAGGAATACTTAGACATGAGCCTATAGGTACCCGAGAGATTAAGTTGTGATGATTTATAACTTAGATTGAGAGTTAAAGACCTTAAGGGTCCATGCATAAGACATTAAGAAATTGTTAATGCTATGATGTTTATATGATGTAATAACATGTTGAGATGTTTATGATGCATGAGGAAATGATTGTTTAAGATATGAGGTTTATCATGGCATGAGGTTTAATTGAGGAATATGTTGTGTGGTTAGCTTGTGGCATAAGTTTCAATTAGAAGGAAATTCGGTTTAACAGCTATCATGCTGCCGAATTTTCGTCAAACCTAAAAGGGTTGAAGAAATGTTTTAAAGTACCACATGAGTTGAAAACCCTGGGTGACACTAGTTCGGCCGAGCACCCCCAGGAGATTTTTATGTGACAAAGCACTGAGACGCGCTTTCCTGGGTGACACCGGTTCGGCCGAGCTCCCCCAGGGGAGACAAATCCGTGAGGGTATCAGTAGATGCAGCCTACCAAAGTGGACAAATTGCTGTGGCTTGATGCCAGCAAAGCGTTTCAAAGAGGGTATATCCTAAGAGAGGTGATCCCTAGCCCCCTACCCATACTTGCGTAGTCGGGATTATTTTATTATGTTTCACTTATTCAGATAATAAGCAAGAGCTAGTGACGACTAGCCTAGGTATGAGCTCATAACCTAGTTATTTTAGGGTGGCCATATTATGCTGAAGTACCATGATTAATGTCACGAAGTTGAGGAAAGATCCACTTGAAAGTTATATGCCCATTTATGCCACTTGCGTGTTTCTTGAAGTTGTGATTCATTGAGTTATTTGATTAAGGTATTGCCATGCATTCATGTTTTAATATGTTGCATTCATAACATCAAGATGCATGCTAAAAGGAATGAACCTTAGATAATTGGTTTTATAAACCCTAATTAATGAACCTTTGTGTATGCACACCTTTTATAATTAAACCCAAGGTTCCTGAGGATGTGAACGATGCAACCCTAGGATAGGAGACTCCTACTGAGATTCTTTAGTAAGAATTCTCACTCTTTTCTCTTCTTCCTCTTTCTTCTGTCACATCTTCAGAGAGCAATGGCGACATTCGTGGTTTTTGTCAACACGCCCCTTTGCACACCCTGTAAGAGCTACCGTGCACCGTGCGAGTCTTCATGTTCATTGGACGCCCCTTTGCACACCCTGTAAGAGCTACCGTTAATGTCAGCCTACGACGATGCGATGGTTTTTTAGCGCACCCGAACGCTAGACGAGAGGATTCTGCGGACGTATACTAGTGGTTCGATGCCTCGAGACTTCCAGGACTATGTGCCTCAGTCTCCTAGTTTGTTATTCCAGGACTATAGTGAGAGCTCTGCTCCTACACTTCAGTTCATGCGAGGAATGAGCGAGGAGACTGTTACACAGCCAAGGCTAGCTAGGCGGGCTGAGAGGCGCCCCTATCGAGAAGCTTACGCTCAATCTTCATGTGTACCCACTCCTGCCACCCTACGTCCATGGATCGGTTACACTCCACCTTTCCCCGGGTTCCAGTAGCAGACATCCTAAGGGAGGCTTAGTGTACACACCCACATGTAGAGTGGATAAACCTTCTTTTGTTTTGAGGTTATCCATCATAGGTGCACTCGGGTAGTTGTGGTTTATTTATGCTTTCTTGTTTCTGTTGTATTTCCTTTCTTATGTATTACAAGCTCAACCTGTTACTATAAGGGTGTGACTACTATGTATCTTAACTATGTTATCAATGCAATATTTCTTTGTTGAGATGATCATTGTTCTATTGTTCCTTGCTTTAACCTTCGTGTCCTCTATGATTGATGTTTATGTATCTCGTTTAGATAAGAGCACGGCTCTCACTTTGGTTGTGTTTTCAAAAAAAAATTTACCCGTAATTTCCGCTAAGTATTTTAATAAAATGATTAGACTAAGAAGTAATAACCTAATCTACTGTGTTCTAGAAAGTTAGGTTAAGAATTAGGGTGTTACAGTTTTAATGTCACCTAAGTAACCAAGTTAAGCTACCATGCAACATATTTTATGTTTTATGAACTATGATCCTCTGTACCATGAACTATGATTTTATGTACCATGAACTATGAATTTATGTGCCATGATCCATGAGGTTAGGAACCATGATTTATGATTCAAGTTTCATGATTTGTAGTCTATGTAACCAAGAAGTTTTAGAATTAAAAGGAATGGGTCTCGGAATTTAATATTTTCGAACTTCATAATTGAACCATTATATGTCCATGTTTTTTTAGAAACCGAAGTCCCTGGAGACGTAGAAAATGACACCTAGGTAGAAGGAAAAACCCTACTGAGTTTCTTTAGTAAGAAATCTCATTCCCTCTATCTCTTTCTTTCCTTTACGTCTTTAGATCAGGATGGCGATGTTCATACTCTTCGTTGATACACCTACTTGGGAGGTGCACCACGACCCCGAGCATGGGTCGTTTCATTTTGAGGGCCGCTGCACAGTCCGTGTTTTTATGTTCCTTGGACGGTCATTCGCACACCCTATAGATAACTACCTCTTTTCCCCGACTTCACCATATGGAGATGACATGGCTTTTGAGCGTGCTCGCACACGCAATGAGAGGATTCTACGGACCTACTCTGCCGACTCGGGCGTTGTACTCGACTACGTACCCTGTTCCCAGCATTCAGAGGAGGACCCCTTGGAGGATCCACCTGCCCACATGTATGGAGAGAACTCTGCCCTCACTCCCCTACAGATGCCCATGGGTAGCGAGGAGACAGTTACCCAGCCACGGAGGGCTCGGGTGCCCAGTCCACGACCTCAACGCGGAGGACATGTTCGACACACTAGCATGCCTGCCCCTTAGATTGGCTACGTTCCCCTCTACCCGTGAACTTCGCCGTGTAGCTTGGAGGGTAGTCCCTAGTGCACACGTGACACATAGTTAGGATAACCTTCTTTTGTGTTGAGGTTGTCCACCTTAGATTGCACTTGGGTAGAGGTGTTTCCTTCATGTCCTTTCCATGTATTTTATGTTTCCGTTGTATTCGTATTTCCTATGTACTTGAAGAGTCCCACCCTTAGGGTGGGCATATTATATGCATGAGTTATTTCAGATATGATAATGTCATGATTGTTTTGGAGCCACTTCTATGTTTATATTTTCGCACTTTATTATACCGTTTATATGCATACTACGCGCGGCTCATATTTTAAAGAGTTTTCAACAAAAAAAAAAAAACCTACTCGTATTTTCCTTAAGTTAATTTCAAAGTAATAGAATTATGACAAGAGGTAATGATTAATATTTGGGCTAAATACATACTAGTAGTGTTGGGTCAAATATTAGGGTGTTACAAGTAAACTTTATCTTTGATATACATAAAGGATATGTTTATGTCTCCTAAAAACCTATGAGATTTTTACATGTCATTGGAACATGAGATTCAAGGAAGTGAAACTTGAAGTTAAATGAAGTTCCCCTCAACCCCCATTTAAATCTAGCGATGGCTAGTTAGGTTGAGCTCATCCTAGGCGATAGGTGATACGGAGTTTAGGAGCCAGTTAAATCGCTGGGGACGGTGATGTGGTTGGTTAAGGTGACATGAGAGAAGGTGAAATGTTAAAGGGATTAATGTTATTAAACAAAAGTGTTAGAGAAAGTGTTATGTTTTGATTCTTTTATTTATTTATTTATTTTATGTAAGTTCTCTCTACGTGATTTATATGTCATAATGCCATGCTTTCTAGATTATTATTTGTTAATCAAGAATTTTTATAAAACTTAAAATACATGTCACTTCGAGACTTTTATTTGCGAACTAATTAAAATAAACTAAAGCATACTCACTTATTTCATAATTAAACTGGAGTGACTGGAGACGACAAAGATGACACTTCAATTGTTTTTATTTAATTACTGAGTTTCCTTTTGGATTTTCACCCCTTTTTATCTTTCCGTGTCATCTTCAGACGAGCCAATGGATCAGGGTCTTGGAGTCCCTTGAGTCGATGACTTTGAAGCTAGCCCATGCTTGGAGACTTGATTATCTTCTTAGGCATATTTCTGTACTTTTGTCTTTGAGCATGTAGACTATTCATCCTTATTTATGTTTTTCCTTATTTTGGGACTTCTGTACTTATGGATGACTGTATTTGAGATTGGGCTTTATTACTTGCTCTTCATTAGAACTTATTTATGTTATGATTCCCGCGACTTGTATTAGGAGTGGTTGTTTTTCATGTACTTAAACTCCTTTATGATATATTAATACCTTATCTATGCATTGATGTGATGATGTGAGTTGTTAAATATTTATGATACCCAGGATATGTTTTGTTATGAATTTATTAGTATGGAAATGTTATTTCATCCACGGGTTCCATTGGTCTATATTATTTGCTTACGAATGAGGCTATTGTCATTTTAGGTTTTTTTTTTTAAAATAAAAAAATAAAAAAATATTTGCTATTTTCCGCTAAGGTATTTTCAACTGAAATAAACATATGAAGTCAAAATGTAAGAAATTTAATAATTGACCAATTATGACGTATGCATAAGAGGTTAAAAATTAGGGTGTTACACACTACTATAATTAAGGGACTGCACGGCACTCCACTCACGGCGGTTCAACACAATGGTTGTCGATGCCATGAAATAAAGCATCTCCCTATGGTTGGAGGAATCGCCACCGCTTGCCCTCCCTTGGTCTAGTGATTTGTGGCGCTAAGCTCTCATTCTCTCTTCCGTATCAGTCCCTCTCTCATTTTTGCTTTTCAAACCTACTCTTTATCTCTCGCTCAAGGTCGCGCTGCTTTGCTTCTCTGCTTCTGTTTTCTCTCATGTAACCACTGCTGATCAGTTCCAAGGTTGCTACTAATCAGCTCCAAGGTCACTGATTGCTCTCACGCAATTAAAGCTTTGCTACGTATAGGAATAAAGGTTGCTACTTTCATTCGCTGCTTTGCCACGAGCCTCAACCTAACTCGAGACCATTTTCGATCCTTCAGATAAGTACATTTCGAAAGTGGGTGGGTTTTAAAGCCGCTACAACTGCTGCTCAGAGATCACAAAATGTTGCGTCAGAGGTTAAGGGCGGGACTTCTTAAATGGCTTCAAATCCTTTAGTTGTCCTTGAGACTGGACCTATGGCATAAAGGCTTGTCTTTCCTCTATTTTGGATTTTTTTTTCCATTTTTCCTTTTCCCTTTTATTTTCTGAATATCCAATCACTTTTATTAATTATTTATTTAGGGATTTATTTATTAGGCTCTTTGATCAATCATCATCATCTTCATCCTCTATCTGTATAAACCAGAAACCCTTATTCATTAGGCTCTTTGATCAATCAAGGTTTCTTTGATCAATCAATTAGATGCGTAGGTGAAGATATAAGTTATGAAATTTGCATTCTAGGATAATTGATGATGAGTTTGATTTCATGGGTAACTAATCTTTTTATTTTTATTTCATTTTTGCTTTGTTTTAGTTTCGCATTTAATTTGTGTTTAGTTCATACTCCAATGTTGCTATATTGATGGCAGATTAGAAGCCATCGAGCTTAAATTGCCTGCTCATTTCATATCCAATTACTATGAAATTATAGTATGCATCTGAAACTAACCTTTATCTAAAGGAAATAAAGCTTTAAGAATATTAGGGTCATTTGGTTGATATTTCACCCAAAAGTTTAAATTAACCTAAAATATGGTAAGTAAACGGGTTTACCTACTACCAAGTAACAACACACAATTGTGTATAGAATAAATTGGGTTATAAAAGTTAGTATTGAATAACATGTTAATGGAATTGAAGCTCCCAAAGAGGCTTATATAACTAGAACAATATTTCTTATTTCAGCAATTAAGTTATCTCACATTGTCTCATGACCCGCCTAGGGGACATGACCAGCACGTGAGAGATTGGGTCCCTACGAAAGCCTCTGATAACTTGACTAGCTAAAATGCATAAGTAGTAAAAATATATTCCAAATATCTCAAATATTGCTAAATTCCATAATGTTGAAAATGTTCCAAAACTTAGATATTGAATATAAAACTGATAACATAACCTTAAAATAATCATGCATACTAAATGATGTCCAAGGACCCTACCTGCACACTACTGGAGCATTCTATTCTAACATTATTCTAATCTAAACTTCATTACAAAGTGAATCTCACTATTGGAACAGCTACAAGGCTATTGAGCCCGAGTCTGAACTATAATTAGATTTGTGACTGTAACTGTAAGGGGGAGGAAAAAAGAGGGGTGAGTTCATCAAAACTCAGTAATCAGATAGCCACCTACAGCTCACATGGGACAATAAGGAACTAGATAGTAATAATACATACAGCATGGATATGCAGATAATTATATAATAATAATACTTGTAGATATTCAAATCGAGCCTAATCTTAAATAAGTAAAATCCAACTTAAAGGAAATTAACTTAAAAATGAATTCATATTCAATATGCATTCACTTGCATCATAAACATTTACTTATGGGTTTTTCCTTTTAAGGACTGTATCTTGTGGTATATTTGAATCATAAATAACAATACTCTAAACATGATGAACATATATATACATAAGAATGATAATAGTTGTTTTTAAATAACTCTGTTATCTTTGGGCACCTCACTAGGTCCGAAACTTCTTTGGTCTTTGAAAAGCTTGCCTCCATGGCTGCTTGACATACTGCCTCCATGGTAGCTAGGTATGCCAAGATTAAAGTCTTATAGGATTGCCTCCATGGCTACTTGGTATACCACCTTGTTGGCAGCTAGATAGACCAAGGCTAAAATCACATAAGACTGCCCCCATAGTTGCTCACTACAAGACATGTGCAGGAAACCAATGCTATTACTGACGGTTTTTTTTTATTGGTCTTAATATTATCGATGAATGTATTGACAGGCATGAGGGCATCAGTTTCCAGGCAGTCGATGATTATTATCGATTGTTGAATAAAACCTATTGTATTTATCGACATGTGTACCGACTGTTAATAAAATAAAAGACCGTCAGTAAAATTAGGAAAAAAGGCGTCATCATGTCGTTAATGATGCATATTTACCAATGGTCATAATTATTTTACCGATGGAAATTTAATTTAAAAAATAATTCTTTTAATTTACTTACAAATGGAGGTGCCAATGGGTGTTAAATAATTTTATTTTATAAAAATTACATGTTACCGATGGGCTTACCCATCGGTAATCAGTTAATTTTTTTAAAAAAAATTTCCTTTTTTATCATAAAATGTTTAGTAATTTATTATCTATTATTTATTTATGTAACAACCTAATTATCAAAGCAACTGATATTAAATAAGAAAATGAATAAATCAAATTGATTAAATAAAATATCAAATTATCACAATAAAAAATATACAAATTACAATAAATGTAAAAAAATCTAGAATGGGAATAAAAAATAAGCTAAATAAAACTAGCTAAACTTCTAGGTGTCATCGGTAGCGTCATCAGCGTCATCATCATCATCATCTGGACCATCATCACCCACACTGTCTAATGGCGAGTGGCCCTCAAAGATGGAGGGGAGTGGGATATGGGGAATGAGGGCTGGGGGAGCATCTTGTCGAAGCTGGAAGATCCTAAAACCTGCATGTCCCAGAAGAAGCTCATTACATCTACAATGATTTTCTGCTGCATCTTTTAGAGCTGAGTCTTCTTCTTCTTTGCTTTCTGCTATTGCTAGCGCTCCAAGGAGAGCTTAAGCTCTCAGATCTCTCTCAACTCCTGCTCCACAGCTGCTCGACCAGCCTATTGCTCTTGGAGCTGCTGAAGGAGCTATGCTTGCTACTGCTGGATCAACTATGCCTGCTACTGTAGCTCCTGGTTGAGTGCATGCATATACTTCTGCAGGGTATCATCCCCAGTAGCAGACTCAATGGCGGAGGATGGGGATATACTCTTAGTGTAATACCCCATCCTATATATGCGACCCTTGTAAGGGCCGCCAACCACCTAGGTCCGGACATTCTCCTTATTCGAAGGAGAAGGAATGTTAGCATCGGGCCCAACCTTAGCCACCTGGGTCTGGTATTGGGTTTGTGCCTGCTCCCAGAGGTCGAAAAACTAGTGCTGCAAATGAAAAAAGATAAAACACATTGTAAGTAATAATTTTGATATAAATTAAATAATAATAAAGACTAAGTAAAGATATGTCTAAAATAAAACTAACACAGGATGTCTCAGAGCAATGGTCTACCTAAACCTCTCCGTGTAACACCCTCCCAAGTATAACATTATCCTTAAGTCATGACATCGTACTCGAGAGTTGTTACTTTTTAATTAGCGGACCTTTCTTAAATAACTATAGCAAATTCGATGGGTTCGTGTACTAACTAGCGTAATTCGATCAACATATATAGCAAGATACAAAACATTTATTTAATATAAAGTCGATTACATAGGGAAGCTCTTCTATGAGCTCTAATACACACATATTCTCTGTTAAGTTTACACATCTATATATACATCTAAGTACATCTGATACAATCTCAAACACCCGACTACTGCCAATCCGACCTCTTTCGGTGTAGCATCCCATAGTTCTCTGGTTCAACTTGGAGATGACACGGGAACACAAAAAAAATACATAGGGGGTGAGAATTACACAATTCTTAATAGGGCATTCCCCAAAACATGCACTGAAATTAATGTCATTGTCATCGTCCCAGCCACTTCGGTTTATTCAGAAACTGTGAGCATACAACCTAGATCAATGGTTCATTTTTAAAGTTCTAAATCATACTTCCGAAGTGGGTCTCTTTTATTATTCAATCACTTGATATACACATGTCATACTACTTAACCTTATAGTAATGTATTTGCAATTTTACTTACTCTCTATACATCAAAGAGATTCTCAAAAACTTCACCTCTATCCTTCCGTGCCTTGGACATTCTAAAGGGGACTTTCTCGTGCCCTTTATGTTCTAAAGGGGACTTTCCCGTGCCCTTTACATTCTAAAGAGGACTTTTCCGTGCCCTTTACGTTCAAAAGGGGACTTTTTATCTAGTTAACATATACATCACCATCAACCTCATATAAGCATCCATTCACAATAAAATTTCAATCATCCTCTTTCAATTTTCTCAATGCATGCCCAAGTCACATGTAAATGTTTATTCATAATTAAATAATCATTCATTCCTCATAAATGAACCTTTAAATAATATAGCATGCATTGATACTCTTATATGTGCCTAACATCATCAATAGGGTCACATAGTATAAATGAAACCAAATCATATGCATTTCATCATCTTTTCAGCCAAACTAGTATGCTGCTAGAATTTCAGTTCTAAAGCAAATTATGGTTAAATTAGTAAACATCTTTATAACCCATCAAAAATAATTTTCAAAGAAAATTCAATGTATCAATGAGTTCCTGTAAAAATTTCAATGTATAATAAGGTCTCTAACTATATTTATAAAATTTCTTAAATTCGGAGGTCAAAATTGCTCAGTTTCAGCCAACAGCCAGAAGTCTCAAATTGTATACCCTATCAAATGAGCTCAAAACTTCATAAAAATATTAAGGGTTTAACGTCAATATTTCTTCAACCTCCTGTAAAAATTTCAGCTCAAAATTCGATCATTTGCTAGGGTAATCAAATTAGACAATTTCAGTGCTACAAACTGGACTGCACAGGCAGAAACCCTAACCTGCTCGGTTTTTCAATTTTTAAAAATAGAAAAAGTGCTTAATATATGCCAATAAAATTTGTGGAAACTCTTCCATATGTTAGCGTCATAATATAAAACTTTTAGATCAAGAATCCATCTACAAACCCTTCAGAAAATTCATGAATTACAACCTGTCAATACAAATCCGAGAATTCCAGCACATGATTCAAAACTTGTTTTGACAAAACGGGTTTCCTAACATCATCCAAATACTCTACCAAAATTAACATATCAATATTCATGTATAATCATCAAATAAATCCAAAAATTTCGGACTTAATCATTTCGAAAATCTCAGAGCAAAATTTGAAAGAAAAATGGATGAATAAAGCCCTTTTGTGATGCTTGAGACTTCTAACTCCAAAAGTACTTCCAAGAATGATTTTTCCTCACTTCAACCTTCCAAACAGCCCCTAAATCTTCCCATCAACAGTGAAGAATATGATATCAAATTAAGAAGTGGTGAGGATTTGAAATTCCAATCGGTTAGTTTTGTAGGTATTGAAGTATTGAACAAGTTTAGTGAAGGGAGTTTATGATTTTATCAAGTTTAGGCTAGGTTTTTGAGGGTTTGAAATCGGGATTTGAAGGTTTAGAGAAGATGATGATGGAGGGTGGTTGCTATCCGAGAAATGAGTTCATGGAATGAAAAAGTTAGGTGAGTTTTTTATTATCTTTCTTGTTTGTAGATAATGCACAAGTAACGCCCCGATTTTTCTGCTAAAGTAAAAATGACCAAAATGCCCCTGAGGTCATTTTCAACCCGGAATTCGAGGAAAGCCGATCCAGCAGTACTCGAAAGGCAAACTCAATGTTGGAATGGGATTAGATGACTTGTGTATCTTCCCGGGATCGAAAATCTCGTTTTTCGAGTTTTCGGGTCAAAATGACCAAAATGCCCCTGCGGTGTTTTACCCGTTTGCAAGTGCCGAATGAACCCGAAACTTCTCCAGATGATTTTAAAAGGCATTTTTATGTATACTGTGACTTTAGTTTTGGTCCCGGAGGTCCCGGGTGAAATTAGTGCGAAATTACGGTTTTGCCCCTAGTTTCGTGTTTTTACGCTTAATCGCGTGATTAAGCAAACCTAAGCAATATTAGGCTCTAATCGAAGGTTAATTAATTTCCTTAATTAATCTTGAGTCAAAATAATTTATGAAAGTTGATTAGAACCAAAAAGTACTTAATTACAACCTAAAATCATATTTTAATTTCAAGACACCTAGTCATAGAATCTTGAATAGTGTTTTCTCTTTCCAATTCCTTAAATCATGGAATTGTGTTACACATTGTTTATTCATAAATGAGTTTAAAATTCTTTAATGATGTATGACCACTCCTAACCTTGTCATAAAATCCTTAAAACACATTCTTAGTTACCTAAACTTAAGCTTAATTATTCCTAACCTTATACCTAAGCTAATACACATTTAAACCTACCATTAACACCCAATTAGATGATCAAACCTCACCTCCCCCTTGTTGTACTAGACCTGGCCCTGCACTCCCTTATCCCATATGCATCACATGTTCAATTTTTCAACACTCCAAGGCCATACCTCAAGTCACATACACTATACCTTGTCATAACTTTCAATCAAGCTTGAATTTCCATATGAATAAATAATTAAAACAACCCATTTTTCCCATTTATTTGTGGCTGGAAAAGTTCCAACCATGTTAAGTTTCTAGAAGCCTAATTTCATCAAAAATTGATAGGAAATTAACTCACATCAAGCCATACTTTGTAGCATAGCTTCCATACTTCAAACCATGCTTGAATGACCTTGTGTAAGAGATATTTTTCTCTCCCTTTTTCCCCTCAAAAGCCACGGCCACATCTCCCCTTGGTGAGCCCCATGGCTTTGTTTTGCTATAAATAGGATGCTTGTGATAGTTTAGTTGCACTTGGAAGCATTTGCTAAGTTTAGAATTTTAGAGTTGTCTTGCTAGTTCTTTTCTTTTCTCTCAAAATTCCAAGAGAGTTATTCCTTTCTTTTCATCTTCACCTTCATCCTCTCTTCATCTCATTATCATCTCTCAACCTTGAAACACCACCCCATAGCCTTGAACATCATCAAACCTCTCAAACACCACACCTCAAACACAACCTCACTTGAAACACAACTCCAACTTTCTCATCCTGGCCGAAGCTATCTTGCCTCTTGGAGGAGCTCATCATCTTGTTTTTCTTTTCAAAAGTTCAAGCTTTGTGTCTTCACTCTAGGTAGGAGTGTTTTTCTAAACTTTGTTTCTTGAAAAATGAGTTTCTCTAGCTTTCTCTTGGATTTCTTTTGAAACTTTTCCTTGGTTCTTTGTTTTCCTTTCATTTCGGCCATAAGGCCTTGATTATGAGCATGATAGCTTGATGATGGGAGTTTCTAGATGATGACCTTGTGTTCATCTCAAAGAAACCTCTAAAGCTTGAGTTTTCCTTTTCTTATAACTTTATCTATATGATATCTAGCTCACATGGTTTTTCAACTTAAGAAAATTAATCTAAGGATTTCTAAAAGCCCAAGCCTACCCTTGTCAACCTTAAAGTTGGCCGGCACGTTCTAGAGATTTTTCTCTAGATAGGGGTTTTAGGAATTTAATAAAGAACTTGACTTAGTTTCACTTTCTTTTTCTTTTGTAAGACTTTCGGTTTTGGTATTTTGATCTTTGAGATATTGTATTGGGTTGTTATCTTGTTAAAGTCTTGAATGAGCTCTAGTCAACCATAAAATGAACCTTGCATCATGTTTACTTTATGCTTTGCATATCATGTTTACTTCCTTGCTATCACTAAATATCAAGATAATAAGTGAACCTTGCATTATCATGTTTATATTTCAAGTTCTCACTTAATACCAAGATAATAATGAGTTGCATTCATATTTACTTTGTGCTATCACTTTACTTTCTAATGGAACCTAAAATAAGTGCATGAGCATGTTTACTTTTATGTCATCACTTAAATGAACCTAGAGCTCAAAGACTTGCCCATTGTTGTCTCAAACAAAGGTCTACAAATATTTATTTCCTTTGGTTCATATTTCGGCCCTAAGGGGGCTTGATGTTTCTAAGTATTGAAAACTATGTTTTAGAATTTTTCCAAGCTTTTATCAGTTTAAGGAATGCATAGAACTAAGTTTTATGAATTTAGAACCTCTTGAGACAAGTTTGATCTAGCTACTGCCCTCATAAATATTTTGACAATTTTAGATGTTAAAAATATTTATAAATGAGTTTTGAAAGTTTTAAAAAGGTTCCAAGAGAAACTAGTATTTTATGTGCTTTAGAAAATGTGTTTGATGCCTTTAAATGGAGATGTTTGTTTCGGTTCTGCCTTGCCATGTTTAGCCACTGTATGAGCTATGTTAATGATGATAATATGCTTCTATTTAAGTATAATTAATGTTAAGACTTATATGTGAAAGATAAGAGAAGTTAGAAACTAGAAAAGAATTAATTTGAGAGTTCTAGATCCTTTAATGTTTGAATTTTCTGGATTCTGTCCAGCAAGGTTTAGTAATGCTAATCATGGATTTAAATTAGTTTAAATGTGTAGGAATGACTCATAAATGGTTTAGGACTTGATCTTGATGCCTTAGGAGCAAACCGGACTTAGAAAGGGTCATTGTTGTGACTCCTAGGTACCCGTAAAGTTAGGAATATGAATTCTGCACTCTTGAGGTTTAGAGATGTTCTTGATCATAGTGTGAGGTGAGAAATACTTAGTTAAGACCTTATAAGTTCCCGAGAGATTAGGTTTGATGATTTATAACTTAGAATGTGAGTCAGGGACCTTAAGGGTCAATGCATAAGACACTAAAAAGTTGTTAATGCTATGATGTGTTGTTTGATGCAATGATATGATGAGATGTGCTTGATGCATGAGAAAATGATTGATGAAATGTTAAAGTTTATCATAGCATGAGATTTCATGAGAACATGAAATGTTAAGGTTTAACAGCTGTTATGCTGCCGAATTTCCGTCAAACCTTAAAGGGTCGAAAGAAATGATTTATGAGTACCATATGAGTTGAAAACCCTAGGTGACACCGGTTCGGCCGAGCACCCCCAGGAGATTTTTATGTGACAAAGCACTGAGACGCGCTTCCCCCGAGGAGGTGCCGGTTCAGCCGAGTACCCCCGGGAGGAGACAAATCCGTGAGGGTATGAGTAGATGCAGCCTACCAAAGCGGACAAATTGCGAGGCCATGCGTGGCTAGCAAAGCGTTTCAAAGAGGGTAATCCCAGAGAGAGATGATCCTCGCCCCTACCCGCATTTCATGCAGTCGGGATTATTATTTATGTTTCGCTTATTCAAGATAATAAGCAAGAGCTAGTGACGACTAGCTAAGGTATGAGCTCATAACCTAGTTATTATTTTTAGGGTGGCCTATATGCTAAAGTACCATGATTGATGTCACGAAGTTGAGGAATGATTCACTTGGAAGTTATATGCCCTTATGCCACATGGATTATGTTTATGTGCTTTGATGTGTTATCTTATATGCTCAAGTATTGCCATGCATCCATGATATAACATGTTGCATTCATAACATCAAGATGCATGCTAAAAGGAATGGACCTTCGATAATTAGTTTGAGAAACCCTAAATTGAACCTTATATGCATGATCACTATTTTATAATTAAACCCAAGGTTCCTGAGGATGTGTACGATGTAACCCTAGGGTAGGAGACTCCTACTGAGATTTCTTTAGCAAGATTTCTCACTCCTCTCTCTTCTTTCTTCCGTCACATCTTCAGAGAGCGATGGCGACGTTCGTGGTCTTCGTTGATATGCTAGTATGGGAGATACACTTCGAACCAGACCACCGTTGATATCACTTTGAGGGTCGATGTGCCGTTCGTGTTTTTGTGTACATGGGACGACCTTTTGCTTATCCAGTTTCGAGCTACCAGTTTACTCCTATTGCGCCCTTCGGTAGTGACGACATGATCTTTGAGTGCACCCATCCGCGTGAGGAGCTGTTGCGACGTGCCCGTACCTCTGCCTCCGCTGTCCGAGATTTCCCAGAGTACGTACCTCATTCGAGGAGATCCGAGATTGACCCATCCGAGGATTGGCCGACGCATGTTCCTTCAAAGGGTTCAGCCCCACTTCCCTGATCCCGACGTATGGGGAGTGAGGAGACTGTGGTGCAGCTGCGCCTGGCGAGGAGAGCCGAGATGCGTCCGCATCAAGGAGCTAACGTTCAGCCACCTCGTGTGCCTTTCACGTTGCATTGGCCCACACAGGAGGAGATAGAGCGTTTCCCCGGTTACCTGCCTCCATCACCCGAGGACCCCCGACGTCACTAGTTCCCGATGGGGAGCCTTGCGAGTACTCGAGCTTTTATGAGGATCTTCCCCTTCGGTCGTACCTTTTGGGAGGGGTGTGTAGTTTGTACTCATAGCCTAGTAGGAGGGTAGCATTTTGGGTTTTCTATCTTCATATTGAACCATGTACTTTGCTATCTGTTGTATTTCCTTTTCCGTTGTATTTCAAGCTCTGCCCGTTTCTATAAGGGTATGACTAGTTATGTATTTTAACTACTTCATTATTAATGAAATGTTTCTGTTGTCTTCATGATCTATGTTCTTCTGATGTATGTTTTATTTTACATGGTTGTTCATGATTGTCACGCGTGCTTTATGTTTCTATCATTCGACTAGTTAAATTCGTGGCTCTCACTTTGTTTTATGTTTTCAAAAAGAAAAATTTACCTGTAATTTCTGCTAAGTATTTTAATGAAAGAATGAGACTATGAAGTAATAGCCTAATGTTTAACCTAATGTGTTCTCGAAAGTTGGGTTAAAAATTAGGGTGTTACAGTACACAATTTAGTAATTATGAAATTATCTTCTTTGAAATTTTGTACATTCTCATTGGCTCTTGAAAAAGGAAAGGATATGTATTGTTCTAGACCATACACTTGTCACATTTGATGGCAAGCTTGCACTGATAGCTTTATACAGTGTAAAAACTACACACCGTAATTCAACCGAATGAGTAAAACAGTGTACTCAGGTAATCAAATATTGCCCGAAAAATAATTCTAAGTATAAAATATTTATTCCTACCTATTTCTAACCTTGATCCTATAATTTCTCACTTTTGGGTATCTCCGAGCCCTAATTCTAGGGTTTCGACTGTCCCAGCGGGCCTATTGGGCTCGCAAGTCACTATTCATATATATATTTTTTTTATAGATTCGTTGAATTGCCCTTATCATTGCTATGTCTATCAGATTTTTAAAATTATAACTAGAAAAACTCAAATTAATTTTTATAATTTTTATGGTGCTACACTCTGGACTCCCCCTACTCACCCTTTCGTTTCTGCATTTCCCAAAAAAGCTTGCCTTGGGTCGGAGGGTGGCTCAACTCCCTTGCCTACACAAATAGGCACAATAAAGTCATAAAAATATAGTATTTGCCACAATTCAAATATAGTAAATGTTATTATAAGATTTTAGAAATGTTAAAGACGTACCAGGCATTTTCGTGTCCCTTCCTAGGTCCTCGAACCACTCGTATGCAACGACTTGCCTTTCTGTGAGGAGCATTTTGTCCTTTCCTTGTCTAGCTTACCCTTGAAAGTCGGGTCGCTGGCCTAGTGGCATTGCAACTTAGCTAGGATGGCATCATTCAACCACGAGATGTTCATGTGTCCCTTACAGACATCATGAAAGATATCTCATATTTACTTAGAGGATTAGATCCTCTAAGCTATTTGAACTGCTAGCTCATGCTCGGGCTGAATATACAAGGATTTCTGTATACACAAATTCATAATGCTGAGGGAATATATATAAGCATATAACTAAATAATATAAACATATATTTTAACAAAATAAATCATATAATTACCTTCCATTCCTTCCACCACGAGTCCTTGACATCGATAAGGCTGTCAAACCATATAGGCCATGGATGGTTATACCAACTCTGTATAACCTCCGTGATCCTGTGGTGAGTTGGCCCAAACGGCTGAAAACTGTAACATCCCCAAATTTATAACTAAGATAAATATTAATCTTAATTATCGATAGCAAAACCAAGAGAATCTGGACAAATGTTATGAAACACAACAAATAGACTACTTAAGTATGTCTAGAGAAAAATGCAAAGAATTACGAAAATGCCATCACTTAGTGGTAATTATGAAAATGCCCTTGCTATGTAAAGGAAATTACCAAACTACCCTTGCCTTATTAAATGACAAAGATACCCTTACTCTATGAATGGAATTACAAGAATACCACTATCATTGTCTAATTACAAAAATATCCTTGTCTTAGTTAAAGAAATTACTACAATGCCATTTGCACAAATCCCTACACTTGTCTTTAGACAAGAATGAATCTAAGCCATTGGATTAAGATGATAACACAATAATTTAACCACATACATCATACACATTTCTGAATCACATACATGCACTAAAGGTTAGAAAATCTCCACTAACATCTTTGCACAAAACATGGAGCATTTTCATCCAACATGTTTGCACAAAACATGGAAACATGTTTGCATAAAACATGGAGCATTTTCATCCAACATGTTTGCACAAAACATGGAAACATGTTTGCATAAAACATGGAGCATTTTCATCCAACATGTTTGCATAAAACATGGAAACATGTTTGCACAAAACAAGGAGCATTTTCATCCCAAAATTCAGCCAACATGTTTCCATAAATCATGCTCCAAGTGCTTTCCTTCTTCTATTTTTTTCTCTAATCTTTCCACTGTAAATACTCCTCAAACTCTCTTCAATTCAGAAACTCCCTAAGTGTTCTTTCTTTCTTATTCTATCATTCTTCTTAGACTTCTCTTGATCCTCTAAACTTCATCCAAACACTTAAATCCTAAGTCCAAACTTTCACTAGCCCTCACAAGAGTTACAATCTTTAACTCTAGTGAGAAATATTTTCTTAAGCACTCAAGTTCTAGGGCCAAGATTCAAGGAGGGTCATCCACTCCAAGGACTCTTGTTCAAGCTTAAGGAAGAAGAGAAGGACCCTTTTTTAGACCCTACACAAAAGGTAGGAGCCCTCACTTTGGTTGTGTAAGCCATGATGACATCTAACCTTGCTCATGGTTAGGATGCCATCAAGCTTATGTTTGTTGATAAAAAATGTTTCAAGGGGATATTGTATAAATATTTTGTGAAACCCCTTGTTCCATTCTGCTTCCAAAGTAATATTATGTTGCTTTCATGCTCAAATGATGCTTGAAATATGTTGTGTGATCCTTGTGTTAAAATAAGTGACATAAAACATGAAAATGGTAAGTGCTGGATTTTTAGCTATTTCTTGCAGTAGGTGTTCCGAAATTTAATACTCATAAAATATGAAGTATCTTGAAATAAAAATATTTTTACTATAAACTAGACGCATCATAAAACACTCTCCAAAAAGAATCACCCAAAACGGAGTTTTCTAGCTCAAGATATAAATTTTTAAAGTAGAGCCTAAGACTGAAACTTTAAATCTGACCTTGTAGTAGTAAAATAGGTGTAACTCACTCTAGAAAAATGCAAATGGACTAATTTCAACTTTGTTGGAGAGCTAACACATATAGGAATACACCCATGTATGCTATGTATAAATCTTTGTACTACGTAAATACAGAATGAGAAATAAATTTCGGGATAGTGTACTGTGAAAGTGCAGTTTGGAAAGGTTCTGGCTAAGGAAAGACTTGGTATTTAAGCGTGTCCATTGTGACCCACCTCTCTTTCCTGGGAACCCTCCTATGCATGGTTTACAATTGATTTACACTATTCCAAAGATGTAAATGCTAAAATTTGATGAGTTAGGAATTTGGAACTACCTTTATTAAGCTGAGATAACAAGTATACAGAGAATTATAAACTTTCTTCTAAAAGATGTCAAAACTATAAATAAAAGAATCAAGTCTTGTAAAAGGAGAATTTTAAGAATTTAAGTAGAATAATAATCTTCAAGAGTTATATGAAAACCATAATAAAAATATATAAAGAACCTATAATAATATTTTGAAGTGCATTAATGTATTAATGGAATTCTAAGAGTACAAAGAACACTAAGAGAAAAAAAAAAATACTAAGACATCCATTACCTCTTAGGAACACTAGGAACTCAACTTGATAACTTTGGTTGCTTAAAATGAATCATTTATGAAAATGTTTACTATGAGATTTACATGACATTGTCCATTTTTCATGAAGTGAATTATAGTAAAGTGAATGTATGGTGATGAGTTATGAAATGATAAAGATGAATGATTGATTGCCCATGATTTATTGTGATTACATGATGATATGCATACATTCATTTTCAAAGGAAATAATAAAAGCAAAGTTTGAAAAAGTAGCAATGAAAGTCTGGAAAAGTGGACTTGAGCTAAACTCACGGCTTAACCCCCTAAACCGTTGAGATCACGGCAACGGAAAGGAAACCAAAAAGGTTGTGGCGACGGCCACGGTATTAGCTCATTACCCTTTTAGGGTGGTCTAAGGCATTGATGCATTCATCCCTTGAGTAATTAAGAAATATGTTGATCACTAAACAAGTGAATATTGAGGATGAGTAATCATGAAATGCATGCAGCTCCTAAATGATTATTGCTTATTAGTGGTTTTACATGATATGCTTATATGTATGCTTGATGAAATACTGAATGGATATTTCTGCTAATGTTCAAGATTAGTTTAAAAGTAACTGCACTTCGGCTAATCACGTTTGTGAAAGTTTGATAATTGAATCCTTATCTGTTCACCTTTTTATAATAAACCGAAGTGACTGGGACGACAACGATGACACTTTTAGTACAAGTAGGAACTCCTACTGAGAAATCATGTATTTCTCACTCCTATGTTTATTTTCCGTTGTCGTTACCAGAGACTGTCGTGTCCACCTAAAGCAACGGTCAGAGTCGAGGAAGGAGGTAGCACGTGAAGATTTCAAACCGTTCAAGTAGGAGCATTCCGAGCTTTAGTTACATTATAGTTTGTGAGAAACAATTAGTAATAGTAGAACTTATATTGTTATTTGTAATAACTTATCAGTATGATATATGCCCTGTTGTGACTTATGTATTAAGTGATTATATTCCAGTTTATGTGATAATAGTTCTACACTTAGTCTCTTATTCCGCTTATTTAATTAAGTGCGCAATGTAACTTGATTATTATCTATAAAAGCGCTATGTATTTCACTTCTCGTTATAGGCTTAAGTTTTCAAAAAAAAATTAATTTATTTATAAAAAAAAAAAACTTCCACTATTTTTCTAAGTTAATTTCAAAAGAAAATAAATACAAGGCAAAAGTGACAACTAATAGAATCCAAATGTGAACTTAAGCACAGTGGGGTTCTATTTGGGTGTTACAAAAACTAACACATAAATGAAATATATCAAATATAATCAAAATTACTTAAATATCATAAGCAAAGTAAAATTAAAATGTAATAAAAACATGTATCAACTTACCTCTCTTTACCGCCTGGCCTAATCTACGGTAGCAATCTACCATCAGGCCTAAGTGCCTTGCCATCTAGGCCAAGAGGCCTCCCGTGCCTATGACCCCATTGATGAAGGAGGAATCTGGTCAGATATGTGGCTAGGAGCCGGTGCAGTGGTAAGGCTAGGGGCACCCAGAAATGGGCATTATCCTGAAGCTCACATTTGCTGCTTTCATGCTGAAGTCCGACGCCGAGTTCTGGTGGAACAGCATGAGGCATCTGCTAGAAGCCTCCGGAACACCCATTGACTGGGAGTTGTTCAAGACTTACTTCTATGAGAAGTACTTCCCTAAGTCCGTAAGGAACGCGAAGGACATTGAGTTCATGCAGTTGACCCAGGGAGGGTCTACTGTAGCCCAATACACTGCGAAGTTCGAGGAGCTGATCAAGTTCTCTCGGGTGTTCCAAGGGAACCCCGATGAGGTTTGGAAGTGTGTGAAGTATGAGACCGGACTGAAGGCAGAGATGAACTATGCCGTGGCCCATATGGAGATCAGAGACTTCCCGACTCTGGTCAACAAGTGCCGGATCCTTGAAGAAGGACAAAGAAAGATTCAAATCACAAGGGCGGAGTGAGCTAAAGGGCTCCGACCTCAAGCCCCGAAGTTCAAACCGCAGTACCCTTCGAGGAATCACTACAACCCCTACCAGACCAACCAGTTCCAACAACAACAATAACAACCACCAAGAGCTCCTGCTCACCAAGACTCCAAGCAACACTAAAGGCCGCCATTTCAACATCAAGGCCCGAGGAACTTCAACAATCAACCCTATGGATCGGGTGGACCCCGGAACCACAATGGAGGACCAAGTGGAGCTAAGAACAAGGCACCACAAACCCCTGCTGCTTACCCTGGAGCAACATCTGCCAACATCTGCCCACAATGCGGAAAGAATCACGGGAATCGCCCATGCTTAGCCGGTCAGAATGTGTGCTTCAAGTGTGGCAAGGCCGGCCACTATGCAAAGGACTACGCCGGACAAGGGACATCAAACCAAAACCCCCAACCACAATACCGAGGAAGGGTCTTTACCCTTAATGCGGAAGATGCCAAGAAGTCCAAAGATCTCATTAAAGGTATGTACGAAGTAAATGGTAAACCCTTAACTGTACTATATGACTCTAGTGCTACTCATTCTTTTATTTCACTTGCTAGTGTCGAGTCCTTAAATCTAAGAGTCTCTAAACTTCCCTTTGATCTCATTATTTCTACTCCTACAAATCGCCCTGTTAATACCTGCCATTGTTGTTTAAACTGTCATCTTGGTGTAGAAAATAGGTCTTTTATCATAGATTTAATTTGTTTACCCTTGAAAGACATAGGCATTATCTTAGGCATGAATTGGCTTCACGCCAACCGTGTGTTGTTAGATTGTGGAACCCAAACCGTAGTTTTCCCTTCTCCTCCCGAAAACATCACTCAACCCATTAGGCTGTACCTAAATTCCGTAGAGGTCTTCTGTAGTGGGGAGAAAGCTAAGGGATATGTTTTCCTAGCCGCTTGCGATGTAAACTTTGAGCAAGACCTAGGTGAGATACCTGTGGTAAGAGACTATCCCGAGGAATTTCCAAATGAAATACCCGAGTTCCCTCCCGAAAGAAAAGTTGAATTCTCTATAAAGTTGGTTCCTGTGACAGGACCAATTTCTATAGCCCTGTATAGGATGTCACCCTCGGAGCTGGCAGAGTTGAAAACCCAATTAGAAGAGTTGTTAGAAAAGAGTTTTATAAGGTCGAGTGCTTCACCTTGGGGCGCTCCGGTCTTATTTGTGAAGAAAAAGGACAGAAGTATGAGGATGTGTATAGACTATAGGCAGTTGAACCAAGTAACCATAAAGAATAAATACCCATTGCCTAGGATTGACGATCTTATGGACCAATTAAAAGGAGCAGTAGTGTTTTCTAAGATTGATTTAAGGTCCGGTTACCATCAGATTAGGGTTAGAAATTCGGATATTCCTAAGACCGTCTTTCAAACTCGGTATAGACACTTTGAGTTCAATGTGATGTCGTTTGGTTTGATGAATGCTCCCGCAGTTTTTATGGATTATATGAATAGGATCTTTAGACCCTATTTAGATCAGTTCGTGGTTGTGTTCATAGATGATATTCTCATCTATTTGAAGACCCACGAGGAGCATGAGCATCATTTAAGGGTGGTTTTAGAGGTATTAAAGGAGAAGAAGTTATACGCTAAGTTGTCTAAGTGTGAATTTTGGTTGGATGAGGTGAAATTCTTAGGGCATATTATGTCAAAAGGTGGCATAGCTGTCGACCCGAGTAAGATAGAAGCCGTAATGAATTGGGATAGACCAACCTCTGTAACTAAGATTAGAAGCTTTTTGGGTTTAGCTGGATATTACCGTAGGTTTATCAAAGGATTTTCCCAGTTAGCCCTACCCTTAACCAAGCTCACTAGGAAGAATGCCCCGTTTGAGTGGAGCCCCGAGTGTGAAAAGAGTTTCTTAGAGCTTAAGGAAAAGCTCACATCAACACTGGTTTTAGTTTTACCTGACCCCAATGTACCCTTCGAGGTATATTGCGATGCTTCTGGAAAGGGTTTAGGTTGTGTGTTGATGCAAAACAGGCAAGTGGTAGCCTATGCGTCCAGACAACTCAAGCCTCATGAGGTAACCTACCCCACCCATGACCTAGAACTAGCAGCCATCGTGTTCACTCTAAAGATGTGGAGACACCATTTGTATGGTGTAAGGTTTGAAGTTTTCTCCGATCATAAGAGTCTCAAGCATCTCTTTGATCAAAAGGAGTTGAATATGAGGCAAAGAAGATGGATGGAATTCCTCAAGGACTACAATTTTGGCTTAAGTTACCACCCCGGCAAGGCTAATGTAGTAGCCGACGCCTTGAGTCGAAACTCGTTACGTCTGTCAAATATGATGGTTAATGAAGTTGGGTTAATAGAGCAGTTTAGGGATATGAATCTTGGGATGTCTATAACGGAGAATGTCATCGTGATGAGTCATCTCATGGTGACCAGTGGGTTTAGGCAAAGGATTATGCTTCCCAAAGAGAAAATGAGGACTTTATGGAGACAATTAAGGCAGTTAAGGCTGGAAAGTTGAAAGGTTTTGTACGAGGCCCCGACTGGTTGTGGAGGTTCGAGGGGCGAATCTGCATGCCACAAGATGGCGACCTCCAAGAAAAGATCTTGGAGGAGGCTCACAAAAGCCATTTTGCCATCCATCCTGGTACTACCAAATGTATCAAGACTTGAAGAGGATGTTTTGGTGGCCTGGATTAAAGAAGGATATTGTTGCCTGGGTGAGTAAGTGTTTGGTCTGGCAAAAGGTCAAGATCGAACACCAAAAACCTTCTGGCATGTTGTAACCCCTGTCAATTCCCGAGTGGAAGTGGGAAAGTATATCAATGGATTTCGTGACAGGATTGCCAAAGACCCAAGCTGGCCACGATGCCGTATGGGTAATCGTGGATCGACTGACTAAGTCGACTCACTTTCTACCCATTCGAGTCACGTACTCATTGCATGGAGTACCATCGACGATAATCTCGGATCGAGATCCGCGATTTACGTCACGATTTTGGTGAGCCTTTCAAAAGGTGTTTGGTTCCAAGTTGTGCTTGAGCACTGCTTACCACCTACAAATGGATGGTCAGTCCGAGAGCCTGTGTCTTAGACCAGAAAGGAAGTTGGGATAAGTACATGCCTTTGATCGAGTTCGCGTATAACAACAGTTATCACGCGAGCATTGGTATGGAACCGTACGAGGCGTTATATGGAAGGAAGTGCCAATCACCCTTGTGTTGGTACGAGCCCGGAGAACAAAGTGTCTTAGGACCTGATGTAGTAAGGGAAACGGCGAAGCAAATCAAGAAAATCAAGGATAGAATCTTAACCGCCGTAGTCGATGTAAAAGCTAAGGCATAAAAGGCGCAAGCCCTTGGAGTTCCAAGAAGGAGAACATGTATTTCTAAGAATCACCCCCACTACAGGAATAGGAAGAGCCATGAAAGTTAAAAAGTTGAGTCCCCGATTTCTCGGTCCTTTTGAAATTCTTCAAAGAATCGGAACTGTAGCCTACAAAATAGCCCTGCCACCCAATCTGTCAAATCTTCACGACGTCTTTCACGTCTCTCAGTTGCGTAAATACGAGTCCGACCCTAGCCATGTCTTAGAGCTAGAACACGTACAGTTAAGGGATGACCTGACGTTCAATCTACCACCAACAAGAATCATGGACCAAGGCGTCAAGCAATCGAGGAACAAGTCTGTGCCTTTGGTGAGGGTTGCGTGGGGACGTGGCAACACCAAGGAGTTCACATGGGAGCTTGAGTCCGAAATGAGATCAAAGTACCCCGAGTTGTTCTAAGGTATGAATTTCGAGGGCGAAATTCTTTTTAAGGAGGGGAGTAATGTAACGCCCCAATTTTTTTGCTAGAGTGAAAATGACAAAAATGCCCCTGAGGTCATTTTTAGCCCGGAATTCGAGGAAAGCCGATCCGGCAGTACTCGAAAGGCAAACTCAATGTCGGAAGGGGATTAGATGACTTGTGTATCTTCCCGGGATCGAAAATCTCATTTTTCGAGTTTTCGGGTCAAAATGACCAAAATGCCCTTGCGGTGTTTTACCCAATTGCAAGTGCCGGATGAACCCCAAACTTTTCCAGATGATTTTAAAAGGCGTTTTTATGTATACCGTGACTTTAGTTTTGGTCCCGGAGGTCCCGGGTGAAATTAGTGCGAAATTACGGTTTTGCCCCTAGTTTCGTGTTTTTACGCTTAATCGCGTGATTAAGCAAACCTAAGCAATATTAGGCTCTAATCGAAGGTTAATTAATTTCCTTAATTAATCTTGAGTCAAAATAATTTATTAAAGTTGATTAGAACCAAAAAGTACTTAATTACAACCTAAAATCATATTTTAATTTCAAGACACCTAGTCATAGAATCTTGAATAGTGTTTTCTCTTTCCAATTCCTTAAATCATGGAATTGTGTTACACATTGTTTATTCATAAATGAGTTTAAAATTCTTTAATGATGTATGACCACTCCTAACCTTGTCATAAAATCCTTAAAACACATTCTTAGTTACCTAAACTTAAGCTTAATTATTCCTAATCTTATACCTAAGCTAATACACATTTAAACCTACCATTAACACCCAATTAGATGATCAAACCTCACCTCCTCCTTGTTGTACTAGACCTGGCCCTGCACTCCCTTATCCCATATGCATCACATGTTCAATTTTTCAACACTCCAAGGCCATCCCTCAAGTCACATACACTATACCTTGTCATAACTTTCAATCAAGCTTGAATTTCCATATGAATAAATAATTAAAACAACCCATTTTTCCCATTTATTTGTGGCTGGAAAAGTTCCAGCCATGTCAAGTTTCTAGAAGCCTAATTTCATCAAAAATTGATAGGAAATTAACTCACATCAAGCCATACTTTGTAGCATAGCTTCCATACTTCAAACCATGCTTGAATGACCTTGTGTAAGAGATATTTTACTCTCCCTTTTTCCCCTCAAAAGCCACGGCCACATCTCCCCTTGGTGAGCCCCATGGCTTTGTTTTTCTATAAATAGGATGTTTGTGATAGTTTAGTTGCACTTGGAAGCATTTGCTAAGTTTAGAATTCTAGAGTTGTCTTGCTAGTTCTTTTCTTTTCTCTCAAAATTCCAAGAGAGTTATTCCTTTCTTTTCATCTTCACCTTCATCCTCTCTTCATCTCATTATCATCTCTCAACCTTGAAACACCACCCCATAGCCTTGAAACATCATCAAACCTCTCAAACACCATACCTCAAACACAACCTCACTTGAAACACAACTCCAACTTTCTCATCCTCCCTTGGCCGAAGCTATCTTGCCTCTTGGAGGAGCTCATCATCTTGTTTTTCTTTTCAAAAGTTCAAGCTTTGTGTCTTCACTCTAGGTAGGAGTGTTTTTCTAAACTTTGTTTCTTGAAAAATGAGTTTCTCTAGCTTTCTCTTGGATTTCTTTTGAAACTTTTCCTTGGTTCTTTGTTTTCCTTTCATTTCTGCCATAAGGCCTTGATTATGAGCATGATAGCTTGATGATGGGAGTTTCTAGATGATGACCTTGTGTTCATCTCAAAGAAACCTATAAAGGTTGAGTTTTCCTTTTCTTATAACTTTATCTATATGATATCTAGCTCACATGGTTTTTCAACTTAAGAAAATTAATCTAAGGATTTCTAAAAGCCCAAGCCTACCCTTGTCAACCTTAAAGTTGGCTGGCACGTTCTAGAGATTTTTCTCTAGATAGGGGTTTTGGGTATTTAATAAAGAACTTGACTTAGTTTCACTTTCTTTTTCTTTTGTAAGACTTTTGGTTTTGGTATTTTGATCTTTGAGATATTGTATTGGGTTATTATCTTGTTAAAGTCTTGAATGAGCTCTAGTCAACCATAAAATGAACCTTGCATCATGTTTGCTTTATGCTTTGCATATCATGTTTACTTCCTTGCTATCACTAAATATCAAGATAATAAGTAAACCTTGCATTATCATGTTTATATTTCAAGTTCTCACTTAATACCAAGATAATAATGAGTTGCATTCATATTTACTTTGTGCTATCACTTTACTTTCTAATGGAACCTAAAATAAGTGCATGAGCATGTTTACTTTTATGTCATCACTTAAATGAACCTAGAGCTCAAAGACTTGCCCATTGTTGTCTCAAACAAAGGTCTACAAATATTTATTTCCTTTGGTTCATATTTCGGCCCTAAGGGGGCTTGATGTTTCTAAGTATTGAAAACTATGTTTTATAATTTTTCCAAGCTTTTATGAGTTTAAGGAATGCATAGAACTAAGTTTTATGAATTTAGAACCTCTTGAGACAAGTTTGATCTAGCTACTGCCCTCATAAATATTTTGATGATTTTAGATGTTAAAAATATTTATAAATGAGTTTTGAAAGTTTTAAAAAGGTTCCAAGAGAAACTAGTATTTTATGTGCTTTAGAAAATGTGTTTGATGCCTTTAAATGGAGATGTTTGTTTCGGTTCTGCCTTGCCATGTTTAGCCACTGTATGAGCTATGTTAATGATGATAATATGCTTATGTTTAAGTATAATTAATGTTAAGACTCATATGTGAAAGATAAGAGAAGTTAGAAACTAGAAAAGAATTAATTTGAGAGTTCTAGATCCTTTAATGTTTGAATTTTCTGGATTCTGTCCAGCAAGGTTTAGTAATGCTAATCATGGATTTAAATTAGTTTAAATGTGTAGGAATGACTCATAAATGGTTTAGGACTTGATCTTGATGCCTTAGGAGCAAACCGGACTTAGAAAGGGTCATTGTTGTGACTCCTAGGTACCCGTAAAGTTACGAATATGAATTCTGCACTCTTGAGGTTTAGAGATGTTCTTGATCATAGTGTGAGGTGAGAAATACTTAGTTAAGACCTTATAAGTTCCCGAGAGATTAGGTTTGATGATTTATAACTTAGAATGTGAGTCAGGGACCTTAAAGGTCAATGCATAAGACACTAAAAAGTTGTTAATGCTATGATGTGTTGTTTGATGCAATGATATGATGAGATGTGCTTGATGCATGAGAAAATGATTGATGAAATGTTAAAGTTTATCATAGCATGAGATTTCATGAGAACATGATGTGTGGATTAGCTTGTGGCAGTTTGAAGGAAATTCGGTTTAACAGCTGTTATGCTGCCGAATTTCCGTCAAACCTTAAAGGGTCGAAAGAAATGATTTATGAGTACCATATGAGTTGAAAACCCTGGGTGACACCGGTTCGGCCGAGCACCCCCAGGAGATTTTTATGTGACAAAGCACTGAGACGCGCTTCCCCCGAGGAGGTGCCGGTTCGGCCGAGTACCCCCGGGAGGAGACAAATCCGTGAGGGTATGAGTAGATGCAGCCTACCAAAGCGGACAAATTGCGAGGCCATGCATGGCTAGCAAAGCGTTTCAAAGAGGGTAATCCCAGAGAGAGATGATCCCTGCCCCCTACCCGTACTTGCGAGTCGGGATTATTATTTATATTTCGCTTATTCAAGATAATAAGCAAGAGCTAGTGACGACTAGCTAAGGTATGAGCTCATAACCTAGTTATTATTTTTAGGGTGGCCTATATGCTAAAGTACCATGATTGATGTCACGAAGTTGAGGAATGATTCACTTGGAAGTTATATGCCCTTATGACACATGGATTATGTTTATGTGCTTTGATGTGTTATCTTATATGCTCAAGTATTGCCATGCATCCATGATATAACATGTTGCATTCATAACATCAAGATGCATGCTAAAAGGAATGGACCTTCGATAATTAGTTTGAGAAACCCTAAATTGAACCTTATATGCATGATCACTATTTTATAATTAAACCCAAGGTTCCTGAGGATGTGTACGATGTAACCCTAGGGTAGGAGACTCCTACTGAGATTTCTTTAGCAAGATTTCTCACTCCTCTCTCTTCTTTCTTCCGTCACATCTTCAGAGAGCGATGACGACGTTCGTGGTCTTCGTTGATATGCCAGTATGGGAGATACACTTCGACCCAAACCACCGTTGATATCACTTTGAGGGTCGATGTGCCGTTCGTGTTTTTGTGTACATGGGACGACCTTTTGCTTATCCAGTTTCGAGCTACCAGTTTACTCCTACTGCGCCCTTCGGTAGTGACGACATGATCTTTGAGTGCACCCGTCCGCGTGAGGAGCTGTTGCGATGTGCCCGTACCTCTGCCTCCGATGTCTGAGATTTCCCGGAGTACGTACCTCATTCGAGGAGATCCGAGACTGACCCATCCGAGGATTGGCCTACGTATGTTCCTTCGGAGGGTTCAGCCCCTCTTCCCCGATCCCGACGTATGGGGAGTGAGGAGACTGTGGTGCAGCCGCACCTGGCGAGGAGAGCCGAGATGCGTCCGCATCAAGGAGCTCACGTTCAGCCACCTCGTGTGCCTTTCACGTTGCATTGGCTCACACAGGAGGAGATAGAGCGTTTCCCCAGTTACCTACCTCCATCACCCGAGGACCCCCGAAGTCACTAGTTCCCGATGGAGAGCCTTGCGAGTACTCGAGCTTTTATGAGGATCTTCCCCTTCGGTCGTACCTTTTGGGAGGGGTGTGTAGTTTGTACTCATAGCCTAGTAGGAGGGTAGCATTTTGGGTTTTCTATCTTCATGTTGAACCATGTACTTTGTTATCTGTTGTATTTCCTTTTCCGTTGTATTTCAAGCTCTGCCCGTTTCTATAAGGGTATGACTAGTTATGTATTTTAACTACTTCATTATTAATGAAATGTTTCTGTTGTCTTCATGATCTATGTTCTTCTGATGTATGTTTTATTTTACATGGTTGTTCATGATTGTCACGCGTGCTTTATGTTTCTATCATTCGACTAGTTAAGTTCGTGGCTCTCACTTTGTTTTATGTTTTTAAAAAGAAAAATTTACCCGTAATTTCCGCTAAGTATTTTAATGAAAGAATGAGACTATGAAGTAATAGCCTAATGTTTAACCTAATGTGTTCTCGAAAGTTGGGTTAAAAATTAGGGTGTTACAGTACACAATTTAGTAATTATGAAATTATCTTCTTTGAAATTTTGTACATTCTCATTGGATCTTGAAAAAGGAAAGGATATGTATTGTTCTAGACCATACACTTGTCACATTTGATGGCAAGCTTGCACTGATAGCTTTATACAGTGTAAAAACTACACACCGTAATTCAACCGAATGAGTAAAACAGTGTACTCAGGTAATCAAATATTGCCCGAAAAATAATTTTAAGTATAAAATATTTATTCCTACCTATTTCTAACCTTGATCCTATAATTTCTCACTTTTGGGCATCTCTGAGCCCTAATTCTAGGGTTTCGACTGTCCCAGCGGGCCTGTGGGACTCGCAAGTCACTATTCATATATATATTTTTTTATAGATTCGTTGAATTGCCCTTATCATTGCTATGTCTATCAGATTTTTAAAATTATGACTAGAAAAACTCAAATTAATTTTTATAATTTTCAGGGTGCTACACTCTGGACTCCCCCTACTCACCCTTTCATTTCTGCATCTCCCAAAAAAGCTTGCCCTAGGTCGGAGGGTGGCTCAACTCCCTTGCCTACACAAATAGGCACAATAAAGTCATAAAAATATAGTATTTGTCACAATTCAAATATAGTAAATGTTATTATAAGATTTTAGAAATGTTAAAGATGTACCAGGCATTTTCGTGTCCCTTCCTAGGTCCTCGAACCACTCGTATGCAACAACTCGCCTTTCTGTGAGGAGCATTTTGTCCTTTCCTTGTCTAGCCTACCCTTGAAAGTCGGGTCGCTGGCCCATTGGCATTGCAGCTTAGCTAGGATGGCATCATTCAACCACGAGATGTTCATGTGTCCCTTACAGACATCATGAAAGATATCTCACATTTGCTTAGAGGATTAGATCCTCTAAGCTATTTGAACTGCTAGCTCATGCTCGGGCTGAATGTACAAGGATTTCTGCATACACAAATTCATAATGCTGAGGGAATATATATAAGCATATAACTAAATAATATAAACATATATTTTAACAAAATAAATCATATAATTACCTTCCATTCCTTCCACCACGAGTCCTTGACATCGATAAGGCTGTCAAACCATATGGGCCATGGATGGTTATACCAACTTTGTATAACCTCCGTGATCCTGTGGTGAGTTGGCCCAAACGGCTGAAAACTAACACATAAATGAAATATATCAAATATAATCAAAATTACTTAAATATCATAAGCAAAGTAAAATGTAATAAAAACATGTATCAACTTACCTCTCTTTACCGCCTGGCCTAATCTACCGTAGCAATCTACCATCAGGCCTAAGTGCCTTGCCATCTAGGCCAAGAGGCCTCCCGTGCCTATGACCCCATCGATGAAGGAGGAATCTGGTCAGATATGTGGCTAGGAGCCGGTGCAGTGGTAAGGCTAGGGGCACCCAGAAGTGGGATTATCCTGAAGCCTGGGTTGCTGATAGTAGGGACTAAGGTGGAGGTGGTGGCAGGGGCTGTGGCAGAGGTAGTGGGAGGCCTAGTGGAGAAGGTAGTGGGAGGCCTAATGGCAGAGGTGGTGGTGGGTAAACTGACCTTTCAAGATTGGCTTTTACCTCTACCACCCATACTGAAACAATTACAATAATAAGTTTTATATAATAAAACTTCAGTTTATATAATAATCTTCCCTAAATTCATTCAATGTCCTAAAGTTTTGTCTCATTCATGGATTTAGATTTAGATCGATGTAATTCTCTCTTCTTTCCCAACAAATGTCCAAAAGAACATTCCAGCATATAGCCATTGAGCTTGAACAAGAACTCCTGACATAATGTGAAACTTAGCAATAATAAGTTGTTTAGATTTCAACAAGATAGGGCATTATGATCTCAATCATTTAGCCATTAATAGTATTGAGGAAGGTGGCAGCTCAAGCAAGAACTTGAATAATTTTGTTGATTGGATAAAAGGCATAAATCAATAAATAAATAATTGCTTTTATGCTTCACTAGACATCGTTTGTGTAATATTTCCATGGAGATGAAAGTGAACAAAGTTTGTGCACCATATGAAATGTTGAGCCCTTTCTTTCACCTTTTATTATATGTTTGGACGTCAAACAGGAATATGGCACAGGACACAAACTTAGAATAAATGGGAATTTATCATAGATGGATCTATCATCTTTGCTGATGTACTTTATGTTTAGTGTTTTGGCATATTTGTTTGTAATTTATGTGCCTTAATGGATTCCTAATCCTTACTTCTTACTACCCAAATTTGTGTGTCCGATCTTTCATATTCAATATCCATTCACATTACTCATAAACACAATAACAAGATGTTATGTTATAGCATTATACTTTGTTTTTTATATACTCATAGTTTTCTTGTGAGTTGAATTTATGACTTCTAGTGTGATCACTGTAAGTCTATATACATGAGAGTATGTTAGAACATTTAATAATTGTGGAACTATAACTATTTTTAAATTTTCTGTATGTTAATTATTTCAAGAAGACAACAAATTTCATATGGACATGCCTTGGTGACTTGACCGTGGAGAAGATTATTTTTTAGTTAAAAGGAACAATAAAGTTATGAAAGTTGTAGACTGGATTATCTACAACTCATGAGTTATGACCATGAGCCTGCAGCATTTGATTTGGCTCTAGAAATTCTACCTATAGGTCCACTTCTAGTAATAAACCATGTTGAAAATTTAACCGAAAGCACTTTTTGGCTAGAAGACTCAACATGCTTTTGATCAACAACCAGCCAATTCAGTCAATATATGTTGCTTTTAGAAGTTTCACTATTTTTTACCACCCCCAATTGCTTCCTTCTTGAGTCATTTTGGTTGGAATTCTACAATTGAAGGTACAATAAGTGGAGTCCCATTTTTGTACTAGCCTTATCTTGCTAATCATTTCCTCAATGAGACTTACATCTGTGATACTTAGACGGTAGGACGACCAAGACTTGATCCAATGACACATGAAGAAATACAATATAAGATTAAGCAAGTGTTGCATGAAGAGAAGTTCTACATCTTGAGAGAATTAGTTATTGTTTTCAATAACGAACACCCTCTTTTTAGCTAAAAATATTTCATTACACTTAAAACTATTCTTTTTGGTCATTGTGATTTTGTAACTATTATTTTGACATGGTTATCAACTATGACTTGAAACCTTGCCTTATTTGAAGAATATATTTTAACAGATAATATTAGAATCCAAAAATGTTATCAGATTATTTAATCTATTATTCCTACAAAATATTTTAACAAAATTTTGACAGCATTTCCCCTTAAATTATGAGCTTCCATCGTTAGATATTTTAGTCAATACAACAATTATAGATATTATTATAAAAATCAACAACAGAATAGATTTAACAATTACATTTTAATAATATAGTATAATTCACATAATTCTAAAAACCATTCTCTTGTGCATCCCCTTATAATTCCACAACATATATCCTGTAATCTCTGCAAACATAAAGAATCCCATAGCAAACAATGCAAACAAGTCAGGGAAGGACCTCTATGCCTTTTCCCCCAGTCATGCAATCCCTATTTCCTATAACTCTATTCTACAAAACATAAGTCTCTATATATCCTACATACATATTAAACCAATCAACCATATAAACAACAAGGATTTAGTTACTAACCTCTATAGCAATAAAAAAAATCCACAGAATGTATTTAGGGAACCTCTCTACGACCAACCGAATCCGCATTTGAAAAAATTAATTACAACAAACTAAAATAATTTAAGAGATATAAAATATTTAAAGAATTTAATTTCTATTAAATTACAAAAGAAGATCATGAAAAAAAATTAGAATAATAATTACATACATACAAATATATATATATATATATGTGTGTGTGTGTATATAATATGTATGTATACACATACATACATACATATATATTATATACACATATATATACACACACATATGTAACCACTATAATAAGAATTGCATATATATATAATATTTGGTTTCTTTTTAAGTTTTTTTATGTAATAATATATATATATATATATATATATATTACATAAAAAAAACTAAAAAAGAGACCAAAAATAATTAAATATACACTAATGTAGAAAAACTAAATTAAATAAAAAAAAATAAACCGATTAAAATACTCATCAAATTCCCTGGATCAAAATGGTGGTCTCCATTTCTTGAACGGACGTCCGGCGACGGTGAGAAGCTGGCGGCAGCGAGGGGAAGTGAGAGAATGAGTGAGTGTAGAGAGAGAGAGATGGGTTAATAGAATGAGGAAGGAAATGGTGGTTTAGGGTGGGGTGATGAAGACCGGTTACCGACGGGTATACCGACAGCTACCATTTAATGAAACTGGGCATTTCACTAACAAGTTATTATTGACGGGTATACCGACGATTACTGTTTAATAAAATGGGGCATTTCACTAATAAGTTATTACCGACGGGTATACCCATCAGTTAACCTATCTAATGAAACAGGGAGTTTCACTAATCTGTTATTGCCGGTGGGTTTACCGATGGCCAGCCAGAAATACAAAAAGTTTGCATGGTAATTATTGAAATTTCAAAAACCCATCGATGAAGCCGTCGGTATAAATTGGATAATATTTAAAAATATTTAATTTTCCATCGGTACACTCATTAGTAAATATTATAAAAAATTCATGGTTATAATAATTACTATAGCGTCGGTAACACCATCGGAAAATATGCGCGCCAAGTGGTGTGTGGAAGGCGTCATAATTTACCAACGGGTGTACCGATGGAAACGTACCCCACCCCAACAAAAACCATAATTATTTCTAAAAACTCACTTTTCTGTCGGAGATACCATCAGTAATTATCAACGGGTGCATACCCATCGGTAAGTTACGTTGGTATTCGGCATGTTTCTGGTATTGGCTTGGTACACCATCTCCTTGGAAGCCAGGTGTACTGAGGTTAATGACATTTCCAAGGCATCCTACTATACAAATCCCAATATACATAAACTAACTAAATCAATAATAAATTCAAACACAGCAACTTATTCCTTTTATTGTACTTGCTACTAATGAAATAACAATTTCATCATTAAATATTTCATTATAAAAACTATTCCACTTGCAACAATAATAGCAATACTAATAATAATAACAAGGATTTAACTGTGAACTTTTAATTATTATTTGTCCATTTTATTATTGCTAAAAAAAATTTTGATTCTCTCATACTATATAAATTAATTTTAGGAACTGACAATAGATAAATACTACCTATAAAACTGAAACTAATCTTGCTATACTGAACACTTATTATTCTTTAATAATTAATTCATAATTTAATCATAGAGGCTACGAAAGCTATTGATTAATTTTTATTAATTGGTTGAGTCATGTCATGAATAATTATTAAATAAAATTTTAACTATTACTTAGACATTCTTATTATTCTAGATGTCATTCATATAATAAATTATAAGTATACATATTAATCAATATATATGAAAAATTCACTGCAATCCACACTTGTTACACACTTGAAGGGCAAAAAAAAAAAAAAGTTAGCAAATGAATATTTACACTAATCCCTCTATTTTATCAAATTTGAGTACCAAAAAAATGGAGCTAACTAATTTGTATTATGGTGTTAATGCTTCTGTTATATGTTTGTATTGTATATATGGTGAAAGAAATACAACACGTGCTATTTGTATGCAAAGAAGTGAACTATATAATTGCTGCTTTCATTGCCTTTGCATGGTTGAGGCTTTTCCTTAACTAAGAAAAAAATATAAATTAATTTATATGACTTTTGTTTTGAGGCCAAATAAATTTTTGTCATTACAAATTAATCAGAGATATTTTTTGTGATTTTTTTAATGGATAATTTATTGTCATTTTTTAAATCTGAATCTAAAATAATATACTAACAAGCATTTTTCAGTTTGAATAAAAAAAATGGCTATTATTAAGTAACTTTCTTTTTAAATATTATTTTATTGTGTATTGCATTTAGTAAATAATTTATATTCACTTTTGTTTAAATTTAAAATATGAGAAAATCTTTCTATCTTTAATAAATTTGAATTTTGATTTTATTTTTCATATCACTAACACAAATTTTGTAGGATAAGTTAGATGAACTCATTTAAAGTCTATAGTAAATTATTTATTTTTATTTGCACATATAGTAAATTTGATTATTATATCATATTGCAAATCTATAATTTATAACAGAGAATGATTTATTAAATTTAAAACTGAAGTGCAATTAAATAATTTCATAATGACCAAATTTAAAATTTAATTAAAAGTTGTTTCGTTTACTTACAATCAAAGGTTTGGAAGTGTGGAAGTGTGCATTTATAAGTTACAATTTAGTAATAAAAAGGTAGTTATGATGGAGTTGCAGTTCCACGGCAATTGTAACAAACAATATTTAATGAGGAACATAAAGTAAAATGTCATTCCAAATTATTGTGCAAACATGAGCGGTAACCACGTACTACTCTCCACAACCTTGAGCTTTTAATTTTCTGCATAAACTTAGGCACATAGATGCGGAATAAGAATTACATGGAGTGAAGAAGCTTTTAAGGTGGTTATCTAGAGCATATCAATTGGTCCCTATCAGCACACAGTTTTAATGTCAAACCCATGTAACAAATTTGCAAGTGTTCATTGCATCATCTGAAGATCAAATGAGAGTCCACCTATGTTATCAATTCAAAATGCTTGTCCCTAAGGTGTAACATCCTAATTTTTAACCCAATACTCTAGAACACGTTAGGTTATTACTTTTTAGTCTAATTCTTTCATTAAAATACTTAGCGGAAAATATGGGTAAATTTTTTTTTTGAAATATAAAAGCAAAGTGAGCGTCATAAGACGTAACGAAAACCAACATACGGAAAAGAGGTATCATAACATTCATTGTCACAAAATACAAACGTTGTTCATTACATCATAGCACAACATAGTCACATCATTATAGATACATTAATTACTACTAACATAGTTTCATTATCACATCAAAAGAAATACGCATATGTAAATCTAAAGCGACATCTATGCACTTCCGTTGCATCCCACTGATCCGACTTGTAGTGCATGCCTTATGCCCATGTCTTACTAGAAGTCATGAACCACGTCACCATCTTCGCCTGGAGACGACATGGAAGCAAAGAGAGAGAGGGATGATAAACTCATTCAAGATTCTCAGTAGGGATTTCCGACTCTAGCACACGTGTCATCGTCATCGTCCCCAGCCACTTCGGTTTTATTTATGAAAGAGGTGTTCATGCATAAGGATTGATTTTAAACTTTCCAAATCTATTTATTTGAAATGGGTGTCTTTTAGTATGAGTCTTAATGACATGGATGCAACAGATATTGAAGGGATGCATGCTAATACATTATGCAAGAAATCGATAGAACACAATCATAAAAAAACCTCAACATATTAGTAGCATTAAGCGACATTAAAACATCATACTCATTCTCATACTTAAACTCTTAAGTTCTTTTCTCAATACCACATTCATATCATGTTCACCAAAATCCAACCAACATACCGGCCCAATGATATTATTCTTCGTCACTAAAAACTCCCTTTCACCTATCTCCTAGGAATGAGCTCAATCCTAACTAGTTGTCACTAGATTTAATATGGCCAAAAGAAGGGGTAACTTATCATTTCTAAGGATCACCTATCATAGGATCTTTCCTTCTTTGAAATGCTATACTGGTAACTAGTACACAGTGATATTGTTCGCTTTGGCAAGCTCAATGTCAATACCCTCACGGTTTTGTTTTTCCTGGGGGTGCTCGGCCAAACCGGTATCACCCAAGAAATGCATCTCAGTGCTTTGTCACATAAAATCTCCTGGGGGTGCTCGGTCGAACCGGTGTCACCCATGGTTTTCTTTCTCATACGATTCTCAAAAACATTCTCAAGTCCTTTTGATTTGATGGAAATTCGACAGCATAACAGTTGTATACCGAATTTCCTTCAAATCTACTTTATGCCACGAAACTCATAACACATAAGCATTTCTCATTCAACTTGCACAAACATGATAGTCATAGCAACTCAATCAAACATTCATCTTAGCTCATAAATCCTCATATCATGCTTGCATGAATAAATTCATAGCATTAAAATCTCTTAATGTCTTATGCTTTGACCCTTAAGGTCTTTTAACTTTGAAATCTAAGTTGTATATCATTATGACTTAAACTCTCGAGTATCTATAGGCTCATATCTAAGTATTCCTCACTCAATTCTATGATCATAAACATTTCTAAACCTCAAGAGTACATAATCGAAAATTCTTACTTTGCGGGTACCTAGGAGTCACAACATTGACACTTTCTAAGTTCGGTTCGCTTCTAAGGTATCAAGATCAAGTCCTAAACCAATTATGAGTAGTTCCTACACATTTAGACTAATTATAAACCATGATTTCTAATTATTAACCCTACTGGACAGAACCCAGAAAAATCCATTACTAAGGGATCTAGAAGTCTCAAATTAATTCTTTTCTAGTTACTAACTTCTCTTATCTTTCACTTATGAATTTTAGCATTAAATATACATGAACATACTCATATTATCATCATCAAAACAGCATAAAACAGTGAGCACAACAAGCAAGGCAGAACCGAAATTATCTCTATCAAACAAAGCATAAAACTTGATTTTCAAGACACATAAATTGCTAGTTTCTTTTGGAACCTTTCTAAAACCTTCAAAACTCATTAGTAAACATTTTTATCTCATTAAAATCATCAAAATGCTTCATAAGGCAATAGCTATTTTTGAATAAGTCATAAAGGATTTAAAATCATAACACTTGTTCAAAACATCTCTTAAACTCATATAAACTTAGAAAAATTATGGAACATAAGTTTTAGTATTCGAAACTACATAAACCTCATAGGGCCGAACTTAAAGGAATTAAGAGACATGTAATTCCAAGTCTTTGTTTGAGATAATAATAGGTAAGTCTATGAGCTCTAAATCTCTTAAGTTATGACATAAAAATAAATATGCAATGCACTTTGTTTTAGTCTTTATTTAGAGGTGAGGATATAAAATAAATATGCTATGCAAACTCATTATTATCTTAGAGATTTAGTGAGGGTATAAACATAAATATGAAGATGCAAGTGCATTCTTTAATCTTGAGCATTTAGTGATAACATAAAAGTAAATATGGATGCAAGTCTTTTATCTTAACTTTAGAGCTCATATGAGACTTTTAAAGAGAACTAAAAATCTCAACCTAACATCTATCTCATCAACAAAGTGAGCTTTAGAGTTCTTGGACCAAGTTCTCAAAGGAACTACTTGGTTCTTGAACATCATCATCAAGCTCAAAAGAAGTAAGCTTTAAAAGAAAACAAAACCTCAAGGAAGTAAGAACCAAAACAACATTCTTTCTTGATATAAAATAATTATAGAGATACCTTAAAAATTTTAACAAAATATTTGAGGTGAAGACTATGGAGGCCGAAACTATGAAGGAAAAGAAAAGGAAAAGAAAAAAAAAACCAAAACTTTACTAAATCAAGAACAAAACTCAAGCTTTAGAGGTTCCTTTGAGATGAACACAAGGTCATCATCTAGGAGCTCTCATCATCAAGCTATCATGTTCACATAAACAAGGCCAAGAGGCCGAAATGAAAAAAAAAAAAAGAAAAGGAAAACAAAGGGAAAGCTCAAAAAGTAACCAAGAGAAAACTAGAGAAAACACATTTTTGAGTAAAAATAAAGTTTGAAAGCAACTCCTACCAAGTTTAGAAGATGAAAAGCTTGAAATTTGAAAGGAAATGAGAAGAGAAACTCCTCCTAGGATAATGAGATGGCTTCGGCCTTGAGGGAGAGGAAGGAAAGGAGATGTATTCTTGGTGGGTTAGTGTTTGAGGTCAAGTGTTTGACAGATTTGATGATGATCTAAGGTTGTGATGTGGTGGTTTGAGATTATGAGATGGTGATGTGAAGAGAAGATGAAGAAGATGAAGATGAAAAGGAAGAACTTCTTAGAATGCTTGAAAGAACTCAAAGAAAGCTAGGAAACTAAACTTAGCAAATGATCCAAAGGTTCACACAAGTTCTTAAGCTCATGTATTTATAGAAAATAAAAACAATGGAGGAGTGAAGTGAAGGAGGGCTGGCCGTAGACTTTGAGGCATGGGGGAGAGAAAAATATCTTTTACACAATGTCATTCAAGTATGGTTTGAAGTATGGGAAGCATGGTGCAAAGTATGACTTCAAGCATGGTGTTTTGAGGTGATTTTCCTTCAAATTTGAAATAAAATAACTCTTCTAGAAGGCAAGGGGGGCTCTTGATTTTTGAGCCACAAAAATGAGAGAAAAAGTCTTCTTGAAGTTGTCATATGAAGCATGGATGAAAGCATGGTGTTTATGACTCAAAGCATGGTTTATGGTGAGGTGGAAGCATGGTTATTTGAGTGAAAGAAATTCACACTGTGATGAAAAATGGGGGTATGGGTTTTGGCCAGACTTGAACAGCCAAGGGGGGGGGGGGAGATATTTGTCCATGTAATTGTGTGTTAATGATAGGTTTAGATGTATATTAGTTTAGGTACAAGATTAGGAATCATTAAGCACAAGTTTAGGTAACTAAGAATGAGGTTTAGGAATTTTATGACAAGGTTAAGGAGTGATCATACACATTTATAGAGTTTAAAATTCATTTTATGAGTAAACTATGTAGACAAATTTCCATGATTTAAGGAATTAGAGAGAGAAAACACTATTCAAGATTCCATGACTAGGAATCTTGAATTTAAAATAAAATTTGAGTTTAAATTAAGCAATCTTAGGCTCTAATTAACTTTAATAAATTATTTTGACTCTAGATTAATTAAGGAAATTAATTAACCTTCGATTAGAGCCTAATATTGCTTAGGTTTGCTTAATCACGCGATTAAGCTCAAGAACACAAAACTAGGGGCAAAATCGTAATTTTGCACACATTTTTCCCAGGACCACCGAGACTAAAACCGAGGTCACAGAATACATAAAAACACCTTTTAAAACCATCTAGAGAAGTTTCGGGTTCATCCGGCACTTGCAATTAGGTCAAACACCACAGGGGTATTTTGGTCATTTTGACCTGAAAATTGGAGAAACGAGATTTTCAATCCCGGAAAGGTACACAAGTCAACTAATCCCCTTCCAATATTGAGTTTACCCTTCGAGGACTGCCAGACCGGCTTCCCTCGAATTCCGGGTTGAAAATGACCTTAGGGGCATTTTGGTTATTTTCACTTTAATAGAAAATCGAGGCGTTACATAAGGTCAATGTCCTTATGTCCTTATCGGTTGTAATTTAAATTGAGGTATGCTTTCATTTCCATATTTGGTTAGAGGCTATGGATATTGCATTGCCTTCATAATCTTAATTCTCGGGCCAGCTAGGATTTTCGTAACCATGCAATTTAGTTTTTCATATAATGAACTTTGGAAGTAGGAAGATATGGATATGACTATTTTCGAGTTTGGCTTTGAATGTGAGGTTGCAGTGTTGAGTTTTAGTGTTGGATGTAGATATATATGTTGCTTTATTGTTAATGTATATATAGTTTTTATGTTATGTTTATGGAGTATGTTGCCCCTATTTTGCTCTCTCACTTCTTAATACAATTTGTTATCTCCATGGAAAAGAAAACCAGACCAGTCGATCTGACCAGGAATAGGTGGATCGGCTAGTCTGACCGGGAACCGGTCTCCCGGCCGGTTCAGTTAAGCTTCAAGAATCAGTAGAAGTCAAAATCAATCAAAAATTGGTCAAAATCGGGGAAAACCGGTGAATCGAACTGGTTAGACCAGTTTGAAACTTTTTTTTTTCAAATTTTAAATATTAATATTTTGTGGTAGCCACAGAGTAAGAATGAAAAACGAATTGAACCAAAGAAGGGCACTAACAAAGATTATTGGGTTATTCTTCTTCTCTCTTTGTCATTCATAGGCTACTAACCATAAACCTCATTGGTCACCAACAAATATTATTTTCAAATGCTTTGTGACCATACTATGAGGTTGAGACTAGAGAAATTTTATATAGATTATATTTATTTTTATAGACCTATATATATATATATTCAGGTTGAATCCTGGTTGAATTGGTTGGACCTCTAAACCTTTGAATCAATATCTTGACTGGTTCGATGTCCAGTCCAATGCCTGGTCCAGTTTTCTTTTCCTTGGTTATCTCCTATTCTTTTCAGGAGTTCACCTCAATTATCAACAAAATGAAAAAAAAAACTCAAGCCATTCTTTTCTTTCTCAGCACACAAAGAAGGTAATGTCTTCTTTTTTACTCTTGCTTTTGAATTTTATTAGTTTTCCTTATGTATTTTGTGTATTTTTTTTTCAATTGTGTTTTATTTAAATAAATATCGTGAATAAAATTTTGGAATAGATGATAAAATGACTTAAAATAATTTTTATGGATATAGATTACAAATTTGTAGTTTGTTAAATTAAAATTGATTTTTAATTGATTTTAGAATTTGGTAGTTTATATATTACATGTATTGTTTTATTTTGTATATATATTAGTATTTTATTTTAATGTTTACTATTTAATATGACAGTAAACATTTAAAAATTATTCACAATATTTCTCACTTAAGTTCAATTTATTTTTGTTATTATTGTCAGACCTTTTGATAAAGTGATATAGATTCTTAATTTAGTTAACAATAATAATATAATGTTATTTCAATAACTTTTCTTTAAATTGCTTGGCTAGACAAAAATTAGTTAAAAAAGAAAATTAAGTTCATATTCAACTAAATTTTCTTTTATCAGTTGCTTTTGCATTTTATTAGTTGTTCATGTATTTTTCACTAACATATATTATTGACTTAATTATCAAAGTTTAAATGTAGTGAGATAGAACGACTTACCCATATATATAATTTTATGTAGTATATAGTGTAAATATTAGTAGAATAGTTGTAAAGATAAAGAATTGAGTCAAAAAATTATTACCAAAGGTTAAAAAATATTATATATATTTTCTGGTGACAAAAAACTAACACAACATAACATGGTAACAAAAGTAAATTACATTTGAGAATAGCAAATACTGTACTACTATTTATTATGTAAATAAAATGCATAAAGTTCTTCAATATACATTGTTTAGTTAATTATCAAATTAAAGTCTGAATGTATTACAATGTTAATTTATATGTACATATAATTTTACGTAGGATTTAGTGTAAATATTAAGAGAATTGAGAGAAAGGGTTCAAAGTACATAACTGAATAAAAAAATTATTAATCAATGATAAAAGAAATTATATATGTTCTTTTATGTAAAAAAATAAAATAACACAATATGGTAACCAAATTAAACTACATTTGTGGCAAATACTCTATTACTATATTAATGATTAAATGTATAATTTTTTAAATCTATTTCATCATATTGGAAATTCTGAAATTTTTTAATTATTACTTTTGGTAAAATTTTGTTAATAGAGGACAAAAAGTGACTTCTATTTTGAGAAAAAAATGATGACATGGATATGTTTGGCAATGACAATAAATAAAAGTTGAAGACAATCATTCAAATATATGTGATTATATTTGTCAACATGTATTTTGTCATGGATGATTACATGTTACATTATCAAAAGTGATTTCATCAAAAGGTTTGTAAGTTATTGCAATTATGAACGATGAAAAATATAAAAATTATGAAAACAAATGGTGTGTGTTTTATAAACTCTCGCGATGTCATTGTGCAAAGTAATTGAGAAAAAACTCAATTATCATACCAAATTTAATTTTCAATTATTATCACAATTTTATTTTAAAAATATTTCAATTAAAATATTTATAAAAAATTAGTCAAACCTGTGCAACGCATAGGTATTTTATCTAGTCTATTTGTATAACTTAGCTATTAACTACTCCCCATCAACTGGCTAAGCCTTATGATGTTAAACATTACTATTTCCTATTTTAATTGGGCATTGTTCTAGTTCTTTAACTGAGTTATAATATTAGGCTAGACTCTATATATATTGTTCTTACCTAAAAGTAGTGGTAAGGATGCAAATAGCTCCGATGTCCGTGGAAACGGGGGGTGGGGTACCTACAAAGACACTCTGATGTTTAAGTCAGTGAAAGTATAAGGAGTAGAGAGGTATATGTGTGACAGATACTATCCACACTTGGGGGCGATAGCCCTTTTTATATAAGGTGAGGTTACCCCATAGTGAATCTGTTATGATCTTCCTCGAAGGTAGGAGATATTCCTGCAATTTAGTTAGTACCAAAGATAATAATAAGATATGATAAGATAAAGGGAGATTAGGTGCATGATTTAGGAGATATTTCCAAGATATAATCTTTAAGAGATATTTGTGCAATGAGACCAATCTGTAGGGCCCTTCGGGGAGAGTCTCCTTAATTGGGCCGAGGTCTGGGCTCCATATCCGAGGTCTTGTGTCTTGGGCCAAGGTATAGGCCCATATTTTCTAGTATAGTACATAGCCTTTGAGCTTGGTTGAAGTCCAAGTTATTTTTGTTATTCCAAGGACTTCATACCGAGCTTGAAAGAAGTTAAGTCTTTTCATCTGCAGTGGTGGCTGTTGTGGGAGAACGTGTTGTTACATGTGTTATTTTGTTTATCGGATGAGCAATCATTTCTCATAAATGTGGGATTGTGGGTTCACTTAGTCACCATTGGATTAAAGTGATAAGCCCCCTATCGTTGGATATGATAAACGCGTCAGATGTGTTATTGATTGGAGGGAAACGTTTCTAATCATTGGATGAGCTCAGCTTCTAAGTAAATAGGAAAAGGTTTTTTAGATTTTCATTTCTAGAAAACTCTTCCGTTTCTTTCTCGTTTTCCCTTTATTTCTGCTCTTTTGCTGAGTCTGCCTTCGAGTGCTTCAAATCACATAGCTAGGCTTAATTCATTTTGAATCGATTAGTTTGATTTCTCTCTTTATTCTTTTTAATTTAATCGGTTTGCGTTTTTGTATTCGAAACCCTAGGATAGGAGATTGTTGTTTTACTGCCTGGTACTTGCTCTAAGGTCGTCTTCCTTTCTTGAGTTCACTTTTATCATTTTTGATGTTTTAGGTAATTACTGATGGCTAAAAGAAAAGCTGTCTCAGTCTCTGGTAAGGGGAAAGAGGTAGTAGATAAGGTTGAGGTTGATCCCTATAGTTAGGTTAGTGAAGAGGTTAAGAAGGTAGCCTTCATTTTAGTGATAGGGAATCAGTTCATAGGTTTAGGAGGGCTTGTTTAGTGTCGTGCTACGGGTAGAGTAGGGTAGAATGCGTCCCCTGTGGTACCGATGATATGGTTTGTAAATATAGAGAGGATAGTGATGCTGACTTTATTTATATGTATATAGACTTGTTTGAAAAACTAGATATTAAGGTTCCTTTTACTCGTTTTGAGGAGGGGTGCTTAAATAAGGTTAACGTTGCCCCTTCCTAGCTTTATCCGAACAGTTGGGCTTTTATCCGAGCATTTGAGAATTTGTTTGCTATGCTCGGTCATGAACCCAGCGTACGTGTATTTTTTTTATTTTTTCCAAGTTAAAGCTATTGATAAGGGGTCGTGGATTTCTTTTAGCAGTGTTCCTTGAAAAAAGTTATTAAGCTTGTTAACCTCTAACTTTATAAAGTTCAAAGATAAATTTATAAAGTTGAGGTCGGCTGAGTCCGAGTTCCCCTTCTTTTTAGACTTTAGTGGCCTTAAAAGGTTTCCCCTGTATTGATAGCATAAGCCTTGCCAAATCTTGAGAGTAGAGTATGGTTCTCTTTCCTCCTCAGACCAAATAGTGGTGGATTTCTTGGAGGAGTGTGTGAGTCCAAGCTCTCCACTCTCTTGTGGAATTTTATTGGAGTAGGGTTTTGATAATGAGAGAGTTCTCAAACATATAGGTAGTGTTTCTGAATAATTATCTTTGTCTTTGCCTTTATTTATTTTATTGATTGTTAATTTATGTTGGTATTCTCTTTTATAAGCGAGATGGCTCCGAAGTTAGGTCCCAAGGAGTTGGCCACTCTAAAGCGCCAATGGAAGGTGGTGGTGGAGGATAGTTCCTCCTGTTTCTCCTGGTGTTGGTTCGAGCTCGAGGACTCCCACTAAGCCAAACCCTTTAAGCAAGCGAAAAAGGGCGAGGTTCACTGTTGGTCCCCAGGAGAGGGAGCAGGTGTCTGCACTTTCACCTTCTGCTTTTGATAAAGCTGCTGAGGTGAAAGATTTTCTTGGTTAAATTAATTCCTCCAGCCTTTGGAGCCTCTAGTTCCCGACCCTCGAGTTTATAGATCAGCAATTCATCCATGCCGATGATCAAGCTTTGATGGAAAGGGCGGGGATCCCTAGTCTCTGTCGTCATTTGGAGATCCAAGGTCTTCGCCAGGCTGCTATTTATCGATTCCTAGAGACGCAATATGGCAGCTCTATTCATGAGCTTGAAACATCCAGGATCGTCTCTATTGACTTCAAAGCTGAAAAGGAGGAAGTTGAGTCTAAGTTGGTTGAGGAGAGGAAGGGCTGGCTCGAGGCTAAGAAGGCCTTTGAGGACAAAATCGACAGCCTTGCTGCTCGAGTCAAGACGAAAGCTGATGTAGCAAAGCAAAAGATTTAGGAGTTTGAAGCTGGGAAGAAGATTTTGGAGGTTGAGAACAAGAGGTTGACTGAGGAGAATAAGAGTCTCCAAGATGAGATCGGCTTCTTAAAGGATGAGGTGGTTAGACAATATACAGCTGGCTTTGATCAGGCTCTTGACCAAGTCCGATTCTTCCACGGGGATTTGGAATTGAGTCAATGTGGTCCTTTTAAAGAGGTCGATGATGGTGTGTTGGTCGACCACCTTGTTGATGAAGGGGTCGATGGAGTTGAAGGGGTGAAGCTGCTCAAGCGGCAGAACCAATTCAGATTTTTCTCCCTGCTGATGGAGCTCCTGTTGATTCCTAGGCTTTTTGTTTTTGTAGTTATGCCCAGATAATAGTTTGTGAACATGTAAATTTGTAATGAGATTCCATCTCTTTATTTGTGATGGGCTTATTCTATGTTTGGATTTTGTTTAAAAATCTAAACTACTGTTTGGGTATATCGTATATGATTGGTTTTGAACAATTATGGGAATATGATTAGGTAAATAATAACATATGATCAGATATCATAATATATTATTAGAATTATATCACATAGATGAGTAATTATGCAATATGTTCAGATTTAACATATGTTCGGGTAATGACGTGAGATTTGACCAATCATGAAAAGCATATGATTGACTATCATGATATATGATAGGATATGTATATGATAAGATATATCATTGGATATAAGGGTATATCATTGGACATATGGATATATAATCAAATTTGATGGATCATGTAACTATTTGAGCTGAGAAGTAATAATTGGAGAATGTGCCAGATGGCTAATACTCGATTTGAAATGGCTATATATAGGTGTCTTTTTTTTACTATTTCCCTGAAGTTGACTAAGGATGATTTTTTCACAAGTAGGTTTGCCTTTGCTACTTGGCTGGTGTCTAGGTTGGAATGAGTATGCATCTTTGACTTTTCATTATTCAGGGCTGTAACCGAGGCTGATACGAAAGTGCGTCTTCACCATTTGGCTGTTGCCAAGGTTGACGTGAGTATAGTGGCTTTGACCTTTCACTGCTTGGGGCGGGAGCTGAGGCTGATGTGAAAGTGCACCTTCACCACTTGGCTGTTGCCAAGGTTGATGTGAGCATGGTGGCTTTGACCTTTCACTGCTCAGGACTGGAGCTGAGGTTGATGTGAAAGTGCGCCTTGGCCACTTGGCTGTTGCCAAAGTTGACGTGAGTATGGCGGCTTTGACCTTTAACTGCTCAGGATTGGAGCCGAGGTTGATGTGAAAGTGTGCCTTCACCACTTGGCTGTTGCCAAGGTTGACGTGAGTATGGCAACTTTGACCTTTCACTGCTCGGGACTGGAGCCGAGGCTGATGTGAAAGTACACCTTCACCACTTGGCTGATGCCAAGGTTAACGTGAATATGACGACTTTGTTTGAGTTTTGCCAACAATTGTTTTATGTAGATCTGCAAAAGAATGGTGAGATAAATAATATATTGAAGAGAAGTGAAATTACATCATATGCCATCGAAATGTTCGGTGAAGTAGTTAGTAGCCAATAGGATAAAACCCATCAAAGGAAAAAGAGTGCACCCATCAAATGTGATTTAAAGCATTCTAATTCTAGCTATAGTATTTCCTTAGGGATGTGGAATTCCATGTTGTCAGAAGTTCTTGTCCTGAGAGCTCGGGTATTTTGTAGGCTCCTCGACCAACGACTTGTGTTACTTGGAATGGTCCTTCCCAATTAGGGGCTAACTTCCCTTCTCTTATGGGCTTCCTCTGTTCTTCTACTTTCTGTAAGACTAAGTCTCCAGTTGAAAGGATCTTGGGCCAAACTTTTTATTGTAGAGTCGAGCCACCATTTGTTTGGTTGCTTGTTCTCTGATGTGGGCCAGCACCCTGTCTTTTTCTATGAGATCAAGTTTGGCTCTTCAGTTTTCTTCGTTTGCTACTTTCGTGATTGCAATTCGTCAGACATTGGGTTGAGCAACTTCTATTGGAAGCATGGCTTCACTACCAAAGACAAGTCTGTATGGTGTTTCTTGTGTTGAGGATTGAGCAGTAGTATGATATCCCCAGAGGATTTCGGGTAGATCTTCAACCCATAAGCCTTTTAATTTGTCGAGCTTTTTCTTTAGTGCCATGACGATGACCTTATTGGCGGTTTCAGCTAGGCCATTGGTTTGTGGATGTTCTATAGAAGCAAAGATATGCTTGATTTGAAAATTTCCACAGAGCTCTTTCAATCTTTGATCTGTGAATTGTGTGCCATTGTCGGTGATAAATTCTTTAGGGAGTCCAAATCTGCATATGATTCTTTTCCAGATGAATTTTTTGACTTTTTCTGCAGTAATTATTGTGAAAGGTTCTGCTTCGATCCACTTGGTGAAGTAGTCAATAGCTACTACTAAGTATCTGAGTTGTCCTGGTACTAGGGGGAAAGGACTGAATAGGTCGATTCCCCATCTGTGGAAAGGCTAGCTGCCTTTTGAGAAATGTAATGGTTCTGGGTGTTTGTGGGAGGCTTATAAGAATCTTTGGCATTTGTCACATTTGCGTACAAAGTTTGTGCAGTCAGTTTTCATAATATTCCAAAAGTGCCCTGCTCAGAGTATTTTGGCAACGGGAGCTTGACCTCCGATGTGGTTTCCGCATACCCCTTCATGAACCTCGACCATTACATCGTTGACCTCTTAAGGGCCGAGGCATTTCAGGATGGGGGTGAATATCCTTGCCGTAAAAGTTGACCTCCGCATAATGTATAGTAGCTTGCTTGCCACTTGAATTTTTTTATCATCGGCTACTGAGGTTGGGATTTCCCTTAATGCTAGGTAGTTGAGAAGTGGGGCTCGCCAATCTTGGCTTCCAATCTCAGTGTTGCAACTTTTGGATTGAAGGCGGCTCAGGTTTTGAAGTTTCACCTGGATTACAGACTTGTTATTCTATGACTTACTGGTGCTGGCAAGTTTAGAGAGTATATCGGCCCTGGTGTTGTGCTCTCTTGGTATGTGAGTTACTTCACAAGAATTGAAGTGTTGCATTAAGTTTTCAGTAGTACTAGATATTTTTCCAAGAGAGGGTCTCTGGCGGTGAAAGTACCATTAACTTGGCCAACGACTAGCTGAGATTTGCTTTCACTTCAAGTTTTTGGACTCCGATTTCTTGGGCGAGCTTAAGGCCTGCTATTAGGGCTTCATATTCAGCCTGATTGTTATTGGCCTGAAATTGGAATTGGAGAAATTGTTCTATTAAAATTCCTTCTCTATTCTCTAGTGTGATTCCAGCTCCACTTCCTTTACCATTGGCAGCTCTATTAACATGCAATGTCCAGGAGCCGAGTTCTTGTTGGGAAGGGTGTGAGAGTTTAGCCATGAAGTCGGCAAAGGTTTGATCTTTGATTGGGCCCTTGGGTTGGTATTCCAGGCTGTATTCCGAGAGTTCAATGGACCATGAGATCATTCGTCCAGCTAATTCAGGTTTAATTAGTATTTGCCTAATAGGTTGTTCTATGCGGACAACAATGTGGTGGCTCTGGAAGTATGGTCTCAATTTCCTAGCCGATACCACTATTGTGTATGCTACCTCTTCTATTGTTTGGTACCTTTGCTCAGGACCTTGGAGTATCTTGCTAACAAAATAAACTGGTTGCTGTATTTTGTCTTTTTCTATAATGAGGACCAAGCTCACGGTGTGTTCGGTCACAAAAAGATAAAGAGAAAGGATTTCTCCAAGGTGAGGCTTAGTAAGCATGGGTGGTGTTGAGAGAAGTATCTTTAATTCGGTGAAGGCCTTTTCACAATCTTCTGACCAAACAAAGGATGCCTGCTTTCTTAGCATTTTAAAGAATGGGGCTCTTTTCTCAGCCAATCTTGAGAGGAAACGAGATAGGGCTGCTAGGTGGCCAATTAGTTGATGTACTTCTTTCACCGGGTTTGGGCTTCTCATTTCAACTATTGCTTGGCATTTGTTAGGGTTGGCTTCTATTCCTTGGTTGGTGAGCATGAATTCGATAAATTTTCCTCCATGGACTCCGAATGCACATTTTTCAGGATTTAACCTCATGTTGTATGTGCGGAGTTGTTTGAATATTTCTTCGAGATCTTTAATATGATCTCCGGTTGAAGGTGTCTTTGCCACCATATCATCAACATATACTTCGACGTTTCTGCTGATCTGTTCTTCGAATACTTTGTTTATGAGTCTCTAGTACGTGGCTCCTACATTCTTCAGGCCAAAGGGCATGACTTTGTAATAGAAGTTGGCATGCTCTGTGAGGAAGGTGGTTTGGTCCTCATCTTCTGGGTGCATTCTGATTTGATTGTAAGCAGAGTATGCATCCATAAAGCTAAGATATTGGTAGCCAGAGGCATTATCAACGAGCTTGTCAATGTTGGGGAGAAGATAGGAGTCTTTTGGACAGGCCTTGTTAAGATCAGTGAAGTCCACACATATTCGCCATTTGTTCGTGCTTTTCTTCACCATTACTACATTTGCTAGCCATGTAATATATCATATTTCTTTGATGAAGCCAGCTTTGAGCGATGACACGTGTGTTAGAGTCGAAAATCCCTACTGAGAATCTTGAATGAATTTCTCATCCCTCTCTCTCTTTTTCTTCCGTGTCATCTCCAGACGAAGATGCTGGTGTATCTTATGACGCGGTTCGTGATTTCTACTAAGGCATGGGCATGAGGCATGCACTTTGAGCCGGACTGGTAGGAGGTAATAGACGCATGTAGATGCCACTTTAGTTTAATAATTATAGAAGTGTATTTCTTTTGATGTGACAATAGGACTATGATAGTCGTAAATTATGTACCTATGATTCTGTTGTGATGTAATGAACAACCTTTGTGTTTTGTGACGATGAATGATATGAGATCTCTTTTCTATATGTTAGTCTTTGTTACGTCATACGCGGCTCTCACTTTAATTTTATATTTCAAAAAAAATTTAGCCGTATTTCCTCTAAGTATTTTCACAAAAGAATGAGACAAAGAAGTAATAACCTAATGATTAACCTAATGTGTTCTAGAGTATTGGATTAAAAATTAGGATGTTACATCCGGCACTTATACCTGCGTAAAAACGCTATAGGGATATTTTGGTCATTTTGACCCAAAACCTTAGAAAATGAGATTTTTGATTCCGGAACCACTCGAAAGTCATCTAATCCCCTTCAAACATTGAGTTGGCCCTCCAAGGACTGCTAGCTTAGCTATCCTTGAATTCTGAGCTAAAAATGAGCATAGGGCATTTTGGTAATTTTCACTCAGACAGAAAATCGGACCGTTACAAGCCACATTTCTCAAAGAATAGTTGTCAACGTAATGATTCTACTAAAAAAGGTTCCTGGTACATAAGGAAAGTTCCTATACGTGCAATGTTTTTGTCAAAAAAATTTCCTTTAGCCATGATAAGTGAGATTTAAGAGGATTGGTCAAGAAAAAGCTGAAGTTTGTAAGGGTTCGGTGAAGATTATAGGGAAGATAAGTTTGTGAGAGAAGATGAAACATTTTAGGGTGAAGGTGAAGGCATTTAAGGTTGAAGATGAAGAAGTAACGTGTGACGTGTGAGGAGTGGAGAGTTATTTAACTGATAAGACATAAAATTGAAGGTGAGGCAACGTGGAAGAGAGAAACTCAAAAAGAGTAGGAATTATCTTGCTTTTTTTACTCTTCTAGAATAAGTGGTTTCTGAAACTTGGAACCAATTTCTGAAACTTGTCACCTTTCTAAACCATCAAGATAGCACTATTTTCTCACAACTTATCCATCTTTAGATTCTGATTCCTGTGAGATCATATAACCTATTTTCTAATCATCTGATCTGTGTAACACCCTAAATTTTAACCCAATACTCTAGAACATATTAGGCTAATCATTAGGTTATTACTTCTTAGTCTCATCTTTTAATAAAATAGTTAGCGAAAATTACAGGTAAATTTTTCTTTTTAAAACATAAACAAAGTGAGAGCCACGAACTTAACTAGCCAAACGATAGAAACATAAAGCACGCGTAACAATCATAAACAACCATGTAAAATAAAACATACATAAGAAGATCATAGATCACGAAGACAACAGAAACATTTCATTAATAATAAAGTAGTTAAAGTACATAACTAGTCATACCCTTATAGAAACGGGCAGAGCTTGAAATACAACGGAAAACGAAATACAACAGATAGCAAAGTACATGGTTCAACATGAAGATAGAAAAACCCAAAACGCTACCCTCCTACTAGGCTATGAGTACAAACTACACACCCCTCCCAAAAGGTACGACCGAAGGGGAAGATCCTCATAAAAGCTCAAGTACTCGCAAGGCTCTCCATCGGGAACTAGTGACGTCGGCGGTCCTCGGGTGATGGAGGCAGGTAACCGGGGAAACGCTCTATCTCCTCTTGTGTGGGCCAATGCAACGTGGAAGGCACACGAGGTGGCTGAACGTGGGCTCCTTGATGTGGACGCATCTCGGTTCTCCTTGCCAGGTGCGGCTGCACCATAGTCTCCTCACTCCCCATACATCAGGATCGGGGAAGAAGGGCTGAACCCTCCGAAGGAACATGCGTCGGCCAATCCTCATATTGGTCAGTCTCGGATCTCCTCGAGCAAGGTACGTACTCCGGGAAATCTCGGACGGCGGAGGCAGAGGTACGGCCACGTCGCAACTGCTCCTCACGTGGGCGGGTGCGCTCGAAGATCATGTCGTCACTACCGAAGGGTGCAGTAGGGGTGAACTGGTAGCTCAAAACTGGATAAGCGAAAGGTCGTCTCATGTACACAAAAACACGAACGGCACATCGACCCTCAAAGTGATATGAACGGTGGTCCGAGTCGAAGTGTATCTCCCATACTGGCATATCAATGAAAAGCACGAATGTCACCATCGCTCTCTGAAGCTGTGATGGAAGGAAAGAGAGAGAGGAGTGAGAAATCTTGCTAAAGAAATCTCAGTAGGAGTCTCCTACCCTAGGGTTACATCGTACACATCCTCAGGAACCTTGGGTTTAATTATAAAATAGTGATCATGCATATAAGGTTCAATTTAGGATTTATCAAATTAATTATCCAAGGTCCATTCCTTTTAGCATGCATCTTGATGTTATGAATGCAACATGTTATATCGTGGGTGCATGGCAATACTCGAGCATATAAGACAACACATCAAAGCACATAAACATAATCCATGTGGCATAAGGGCATATAACTTCCAGGTGAATCATTTCTCAACTTCGTGACATCAATCATGGTACTTTAGCATATAAGCCACCCTAAAAATAACTAGGTTATGAGCTCATACCTCAGCTAGTCGTCACTAGCTCTTGCTTATTATCTTGAATAAGTGAAACATAAATAATAATCCCGACTGTGAAAGTGCGGGTAGAGCAGGATCACCTCTCTCTAGGATATACCCTCTTTGAAATGCTTTGCTAACCACGCATGGCCTCACAATTTGTTCGCTTTGGCAGGCTGCATCTACTCATATCCTCATGGATTTGTCTCCTCCCGGGGGTACTCGGCCAAACCGGCACCTCCTCGGGGGAAGCGCGTCTTAGTGCTTTGTCACATAAAAATCTCCTGGGGGTGCTTCGCCAAACCGGTGTCACCCAGGGTTTTCAACTCATATGGTACTCATAAACATTTCTTTCAACCCCTTAAGGTTTGACGGAAATTCGGCAGCATAGCATCTGTTAAACTGAATTTCCTTCAAACTGCCACAAGCTAATTTACACAACATGTTCTCATGAAAACTCATGCTATGATAAACTTTAACATTTTCATCAATCATTTTCTCATGCATCAAGCACATCTCATCATATCATTGCATCATACAACACATTATAGCATTAACAACTCTTTAGTGTCTTATGCATTGACCTTTACGGTCCTCCACTCACATTCTAAGTTATAAATCATCAAACCTAATCTCTCGGGGACTTATAAGGTTATAACTAAGTCTTTCTCACCTCACACTATGATCAAGAACATCTCTAAACCTCAACAATGCATAAATCATAATCCTAATTTTACGGGTCCCTAGGAGTCACAACAATGACCCTTTCTAAGTCCGGGTTGCTCCTAAGGCATCAAGATCAAGTCCTAAACCATTTATGAGTCATTCCTACACATTTAAACTAATTTAAATCCATGATTAGCATTACTAAACCTTGCTGGACAGAATCCAGAAAATTCAATCATTAAGGGATCTAGAACTCTCAAATTAATTCTTTTCTAGTTACTAACTTCTCTTATCTTTCACATATGAGCCTTAACATTAATTATACTCAAACATAAGCATATTATCACCATTAAAACAGCTCATACAGTGGCATAACATAGCAAGGCAGAACTGAAACAAACATCTCCATTTAAAGGCATCAAACACATTTTCTAAAGCACATAAAATACTAGTTTCTCTTGGAACCTTTTTAAAACTTTCAAAACTCATTTATAAACATTTTTAACATCTAAAATCATCAAAATATTTATGAGGGCAGTAGCTAAATCAAACTTGTCTCAAGAGGTTCTAAATTCATAAAACTTAGTTCTATGCATTCCTTAAACTCATAAAAGCTTGGAAAAATTATAAAACATAGCTTTCAATACTTAGAAACATCAAGACCCTCTTAGGGCTGAAATATGAACCAAGGGAAATGAATATTTTTAGACCTTTGTTTGAGGCAACAATGGGCAAGTCTTTGAGCTCTAAGTTCATTTAAATGATGACATAAAAATAAACATGCTCATGCACTTATTTTAGGTTCCATTAGAAGGTAAAGTGATAGCACAAAATAAATATGAATGCAACTCATTATTATCTTGATATTAAGTGAGAACTTGAAATATAAACATGATAGTGCAAGGTTCACTTATTATCTTGATACTTAGTGATAGCAAGGAAGTAAACATGATGCAAGGTTCATTTTATGGTTAGCTAGAGCTCATCCAAGACTTTAACAAAATAACAACCCAATATATATCTCATTACAAAGAGAGCTTTAGAGTTCTTGAACCAAGTCCTCAAAGGAACTATGAGGTTCTTGAACAACATCATCAAGCTCAAGCAAATAAACTTCCAAAACCAAACAAAACAAAATCTCAAAGATCAAGATACCAAAACCGAAAACCTTACTAAAGAAAGTGAAGCTAAGTCAAGTTCTTTATTAAATACCCAAAACCCCTATCTAGAGAAAGATCTCTAGAACATGCCAGCCAACTTTAAGGTTGACAAGGGTAGGCTTGGGATTTTAGAAATCCTTAGATTAATTTTCTTAAGTTGAAAAACCATGTGAGCTAAGTATAGTATAGATGAAGTTAAAAGAAAGGAAAAACTCAAGCTCTAGAGGTTCCTTTGAGATGAACACATAGTCATCATCTAGGAGTCCTCATCATTGAGCTATCATGTGCTCCTCAAGGCCTCATGGTTGAAATCACAAGGAAGGAAAAACAAAGAAAGTTTCAAAAGAAAATCCAAGAGAAAGCTAGAAAGAACTCATTTTCAAGAAAACAAAGTTTAGAAAACACTCCTACCTAGAGTGAAGACACAAAGCTTGAACTTTTGAAAAGGAAAACAAGATGATGAGCTCCTCCAAGAGGCAAGATAGCTTCGGCCAAGGGAAGATGAGAAGGTTGGAGTTGTGTTTCAAGTGAGGTTGTGTTTGAGGTGTGGCGTTTGAGAGGTTTGATGATGGTTCAAGGCTATGGGGTGGTGTTTCAAGGTTGAGAGATGATGATGAGATGAAGAGAGGATGAAGATGAAGATGAAAAGAAAGGAAGAACTCTCTTGGAACTTTGAGAGAAAAGAAAAGAACTAGCAAGACAACTCTAGAATTCTAAACTTAGCAAATGCTTCCAAGTGCCACTAAACTATCACAAGCATCCTATTTATAGAAAAACAAAACCATGGGGCTCACCAAGGGGAGATGTGGCCGTGGCTTTTGAGGGGGAAAAAGGAGAGAAAAATATCTTTTACACAAGGTCATTCAAGCATGGTTTGAAGTATGGAAGCTATGCTACAAAGTATGGCTTGATGTGAGTTAATTTCCTATCAATTTTTGATGAAATTAGGCTTCTAGAACCTTGACATGGCTGGAACTTTTCCAGCCACAAATAAATGGGTTGTTTTAATTATTTATTCATGTGGAAATTCAAGCTTGATTGAAAGTTATGACAAGGTATAGTGTATGTGATTTGAGGTATGGTCTTGGAGTGTTGAAAAATTGAACATGTGATGCATATGGGAGGAAGGAGTGCACGGCCAGGTCTAGTACAACAAGGGGGAGGTGAGGTTTGATCATCTAATTGGGTGTTAATGGTAGGTTTAAATGTGTATTAGCTTAGGTACAAGGTTAGGAACAATTAAGCTTAAGTTTAGGTAACTAATAATGTGTTTTAAGGATTTTATGACAAGATTAGGAGTGCTCATACATCATTAGAGAATTAAAAACTCATTTGTGAATAAATAATGTGTAACACAATTCCATGATTTAAGGAATTGGAAAGAGAAAACACTATTCAAGATTCCATGACTAGGAGTCTTGAAATTAAAATATGATTTTAAATTGTAATTAAGCACTTTTAGGTTCTAATCAACTTTAATAAATTATTTTGACTCAAGATTAATTATGCAAATTAATTAACCTTTGATTAGAGCCTAATATTGCTTAGGTTTGCTTAATCATGCGATTAAGCGTAAAAACACGAAACTAGAGGCAAAACCGTAATTTCGCACTAATTTTGCCCGGGACCTCCGAGACCAAAACTAAAGTCATAGTCTACATAAAAACGCCTTTTAAAACCATCTGGAGACATTTCGGGTTCATCCTGTCCTTGCAATTGGGTAAAACACCGCAGGGGCATTTTGGTCATTTTGACCCGAAAACTCGAAAAACGAGATTTTCGATCCCGGGAAGGTACACAATTCATCTAATCCCCTTCCAACATTGAGTTTGCCCTTCAAGTACTGCCAGACCGGCTTTCCTCGAATTCTGGGCCGAAAATGACCTCAGGGGCATTTTGGTCATTTTCACTTTAACAGAAAATCGGGGCGTTACAATATGCTTTTTAAGCTTGCAAACTAACTTTATGATCTTGTAAGCTAATCTTCTAGTCTTGCAAACTGATCTTCATTTCTTCCAAACTGATGTCTTTATTTAGGCTTCAGATCATAGCCATGATGAGGAGAGTCCAGAGATGTTTATATATGAATGCTTATGCATATTTAAAAAACTTATAAGATTCAAAAGCATTTTTCAGGCAGCAAAAACAATCTTTAGCTAATAGTTTTGTGAATATATTAGACACTTGATCCTTAGTATTCACAAACATTAACTCAAAATCCATTTTTTGAACATGATCTCTAATAAAATGATGTTTAACATCAATATGCTTGGATCTAGAGCGCTGGATAGGATTCTTAGCAAGATTAATAGGAATTGTATTATCATAAAAGATAGGAATTTTGGAATATCTCAAGTGATAATCTTCAAGTTGATTCTTTATCCATGTATGTCGAGGTGCTGCAATTTGCAGCAATTACATATTCAGCTTCAGCTATAGAGAGAGCAATGGTATTTTGCTTCTTACATGACCAAGTGATGAGGCTCTTTCTAAAGCAATAGTAGTATCCACTAGTGCTTTTTCGATCTACTCTGTCTCCAGCAAAGTCAACATCATAATACCCTATAATCTCACAAGATGTATGTTTCTTGTACCATAAATCAAGATTAGTAGTACTTGATAAATATCTAAAAATCCTTTTAATAGCATTTAAGTGTGATTGCTTTGAATTGATTGAAAAATAGCACGAATTCCTATACTTGATTGAATGTTTATTCTACTTTTTGTTAAATACATAAGTGAACTAATCATTCCTCTATAATTTCTTTCTAATACCTTTTGACCATACTCATCTGCATCGATGACTTGAGATAGATGCATAGGGGTACTCATAGGTTTGGCTTGATCCATGTTAAATTTTTTCAAAAGCTCTTTTGTATACTTTTCTTGATGAATCAAGGCTCCTTCCTTTTGTTCGTAAAGAGAATGATTAGTTACATATAATGTCATCAACATATATTTGAAATATCAGAAAGTGATTATTTTGCTCAAGAGTAAACAAGTTTATATAAACTTTACCAAGCTCTGGGAGCTTATTTCCAGCTATAAAGTGCCTTTGTTAACTTAAAAACATGGTTGGTAAGGATTTTATTCTCAAAACCAAGAGCCTACTTCACATATACTTCCTCATAGAAGAATCCATTTAAGAATGCAAACTTAATATCTATTTGGTAAAAAGTAAATCCCTTGTAAGCAGTAAAAGCAAGTAGCATTTTTATGGCTTCAATCCTAGCTACTAGTGCAAAGGTTTCATCATAATCAATTCCTTGTTGTTGATTATGACCTTGTGCAACCAATCTTGCTTTATTTCTAATGGCCTTTCCAGCTTTGTCAAGCTTGTTTCTAAACACCCATTTGGTTTCAATGATGGTCTTTCCTTTGGGTCTTTCCATGAGCATCCAGACTTTGCTTTTCTCAAAATGGTCCAGTTCTTCTTGCATAGCATCCACCCAACTTTGATTGTTTAAAGTATCTTTAATGCTATCAGGCTTAATGGTGGAAATGAAGGCACATTTGGATACATTTCTAAACGAGGATATAGTTCTCACTCCCTTGGAAATGTCCCTTAGAACTTTTTATAAGAAATTGCTTTTAGACCAGAAACTCCTTTATAGTTCATGTAACCTTAGTGTTCTTCAGCTTCCCCTTCATCTTCTAATTACTTTTCTTTATGCTTAGAAATATCACTTTTTGAAAAGTCCATATTCTAGAGCTTACTTTTTGATAATTGTGCTTTCATTTGCTTGCTTTCAAAGGGTTCCTTAAGGTTTAACTTCTTAAAGTTCTCTTCTATCTCTTCCAGATCATTAGCAAAGTCTTTCTTAAACTCTTTGAATTTGATGTGGATAGTCTCTTCAATGTATAGCATTCTCTTCTTATACACCCTGTAAGCTTTGGAGACCGAAGAGCATCCTAAGAAAATTTCATCATTAGATTTAGTATCAAACTTTGCAAGTTTATCCTTGATGTTAAGAATAAAGCAAGATGAGCTAAATATATGAAAATAAGATATGTTGGGTTTTGTATCTTTCCATAGCTCATAAGGAGTTTTCTTGAGGATTTTCCTTAGAAAGATCCTGTTTTGAATACAGCACGAGGTGTTTATACCCTCTATCCAAAAACCTTTTGATAAACCACTTTCTAAAAGCATGGTTCTGGCTATCTCTTGTAAGCTTCTATTCTTTCAGCAACCCCATTTTTGTTGGGGAGTTCTAGGTGCAGAGAACTCATGAGAGATGCCAAGCTTTTCACAAAACTCTTCAAAAACATTATTTTCAAATTCTCCTTCATGATTTGATCTTATAGAGGTAATTTGAGAATCTTTTTCAATACAAACTCGTTTTGCAAAGACCTTGAAACTTTCAACCACCTTATCCTTAGAAGCTAGGAAGACAACCTATGTAAATCTAGAGTAATCATCCACTATGACTAGGCAATATCTCTTTCTAGCAAGACTTGTAGTCTTCGTTAGTCCAAAGAGATCCATGTGTAAAAGCTCAAGTGTTTTAGTAGTTGCAACCACATTTTTGTTGCCGAAATAAGCTTTGGTCTGCTTGCCTATCTCATAGAAATCACAAGTTGTATACTCATCAAATCTAATATTTGGTAGGCCTTTAACAAGCTCTTTATGAGATAGCTCTGAAATAAGCTTCATATGAGCATGTCCAAGCTTCTTATGCCACAACCATTTATCATCTATGGAGGATGCAAAACATTTTACATCTTAATCTGAAAGTCATCCAAGAATAACACATAAATTTTATCATGTTTCTTGCCAGATAAAATGAACTGTCTAGAATAGGATTTACAATTTTGTAAGCATGAACATTAAATAAAACACTTATCAAGTGAATGTCCCTTCTTGTGATAGAAAGTGCAAGAACATGTGTTCTTTGTTTTCTTTGATGAGGTTGTCTTTCCCTTCTCATCCATTTCACTTTCATATCCTACCCTAGTTTTTTGAAATAAGGCCTTTGACCACCAAGCATTAGTTCAAGATTCTTGGAGCCATTTACCATTTTCTCCATATCAGATTTGAGAAGTTTTCAAGTCCTCTCAAGTTTAGAAATTACTTTATAAGCCTTTTGATCTTTTTCTATGATTTTGAATTATAAGGCTTTGAGCTTTACATTTTAAAGCTTGTTTTCTCCATTTGTTTCATCCTTTTCAAGCCTTAGATTTTCAACATCTGATTTGGCCATTTCAAGTTCTAAAACAACTTTTTGATAGTTCCTTTACAGGTTAAGATAGTGAGATACAAAGTTTGAGAAATTTCAAGCAATTCCTCATATAAAGCTAATAACTTATCATAAGCAGGATCAGGTTCAAAAGTGTTATTTACCTTAGGTTCTCCTTCTAAAGTGTAGTCTACCATGAAATATAGGTTTGCAACATCTTCCAGCTCATTCTAGCTTTCTGAACCATCCTTCTCTTCCTCTGAGTCACTCCTAGTTGCCAGTATTCCTTTTTTCTTCTAGGGAAACTTATTCTATGGACCTTTGAGCTTGGGACAGTCAGTTTTGATGTGTCTCTTCTCTCCACAGTTATAGCAAGTAACGCTTTCTAGTTTTCCTTTGCCTTTTTGGTCCTTTCTGAGGTTGATGTTTTTTCTCTTATTTGTTCTACCTCTCCAAGCCTTGGACATCTTCCTTACGAGTATGGAGATCTTGTCTCCATCCTCTTCTTCAAATTCTTCATTAGATTCTTCTTTATTTGATGTTTCAATAACTTTCATTACTTTTCCCTTGGTCTGCTTCTTGTATGTGGACACCAAGGCCATATACTTTTTCTTCTTTATGGATTCACCATGAACTTCAGAGAGCACAAGCTCATGGGTTTTGAATAACCCATTAAATGTGTCCAAGCCGTTTGAAGGTCTTTGGCTTCTGTAATGGTTGTGACCTTGGACAGCCATTTACCAGGGAGGCTTATTATAATTTTTCAAGCCATTTCAGAGTTAGAATACTTTTTGCCCAATCCCTTCAATTGGTTTATGATGTGCATAAAATTTGTGGTCATGTCATCAATGTTTTCTTGCTCTATCATTTTAAACATCTCGTATTAATGGACCAGCATATTAATATTTGTCTCCTTGACTTTATCAGTGCCTTCATGCAACATATGAAGCCTATCCTAGATCTCCCTGGTTGTGTCGCAAGAAATAATATTATCATCTTCAGCTTTGCTTAGTGCATTTGAGTAGGTACTTAGCTTTAACATTTAGTTGAACTCTAGCTTAGTTATACATGTGAATAGGTACTTAGTGCACATGTTTCTTTGGAGGTGGAAGGTGCGTCTTCAGTTTAAGGAACTTCTTCCGTTGGAACATAATCTCCTTTTTGAATAATCTCCTACAACTGAAGACTTATGCATTTGATGAATAACTCTATTCTATCTTTCTAGTATGAATAGTCTCCACCATCAAAGGATGGTAGTCTATTTATGGAGTGTCCCTCTGCAATGTGAATATTATGTGCCATACTTCTTTAGGATCTTTAACCTTTGTAGCCATTAGATTGCTCAACTCCTTATGTAACACCCCAATTTCTCTACTTAGCAAAATACCGATAGGTCATTTTTTGTGAAAATCAAGGCCGGCCAACACCGGCTACCCTCAAAGGTTTATTTCTATAATAGGAATAAATTACATGAGGATTAGACAGCAATCCGTGCAAAAATTGCGATCCACGATCTTTCCGTGTAAAAATGACCAAAAGTCCCTTGAGGTCATTTTTGCCCAGAATTCGAGAACGGCCGACCCGAGCCATCCTTAAGGGGTTAGTTTGTTGATTGAAGGGGATTAGATGCCTTAGAAATAATAATAGATATGAAAATCCCACTTTCTGGACTTTTGGCACAAAATGATGAAAATGCCCCTGCGGCGTTTTTACACGAGATTTAGTATCGACTGAGCCGGAAAGATTTCTTGGGAGTTTGAAATGTTGTTTTTACGTAATGCAAGACGTTTGGATGAGTCCAGGTGGTCCTAGAGAGTTTTGATGTTAAATGACCTTTTTACCCCTATATTAGTGCATAATGAGCTTAATTAAACGATTAAGGAAACATAAGGGATATAAGGCTCTAATTAATGGTAATTTAATTTTAATTATTAATCTTGAGTCAAAATAATTAATTGGGGTTAATTAGGGCCTAAAAGTACTTATGGAATTTCAAATTTTATTCTTAGTCAAAGAGCATCCAAGACTTTGTGTCATGTCATGACTAAATAGTGTTTTCTCTCCCATGTTTATAAAATTAGGAACCTTGTTGGAGTTTGAATTTCAAACTAAACATGGTTAATTCAAACTAAGTAAGAATGATAACACTATAATCATGTCTTGCATTGCTAAACACTTGATTACTCATTCAAACACTTGATTACCAATTCCTAAACTTATGCTTAACCAAACTTGTAACGCCCCGATTTTCTGTTAGAGTGAAAATGACCAAAATGCCCCTGAGGTCATTTTCAGCCCGAAATACGAGGAAAGCCGATTCAATAGTACTCGAAGGGCAAACTCAATGTTGGAAGGGGATTAGTTGGCTTGTGTACCTTTCTGGGATTAAAAATCTCGTTTTTTGAGTTTTTGGGTCAAAATGACCAAAATACCCCTATGGTGTTTTACCCGTTTGCAAGTGCTGAATGAACCTGAAACTTCTCCAAACGGTTTTAAAAGACGTTTTTATGTATTCTGTGACTTTAGTTTTGATCCCGGAGGTCCCGGGCAAAATTAGTGTAAAATTACGATTTTGCCCCTAGTTTTGTGTTTTTGAGCTTAATCGCGTGATTAAGCAAACCTAAGCAATATTAGGCTCTAATCGAAGATTAATTAATTTCCATAATTAATCTTGAGTCAAAATAATTTCTTAAAGTTGATTAGAACCTAAGAATGCTTAATTACAACTTGAAATCTTATTTTAAATTCGAGATTTCTAGTCATAGAATCTTGAATAGTGTTTTCTCTTTCCGATTTCTTAAATGATGGAAATTTGTCTACCTTGTTTACTCATAAAATGAATTTTAAACTCTCTAAATGTGTATGAGCACTCCTTAACCTTGTCATAAAACTCTTAAACCTCATTCTTAGTTACCTAAACTTATGATTAATAATTCCTAACCTTGTACCTAAGCTAACCTACACTTAAACCCATCTTTAACACACAATTACATGGAAGATTTTTCCTCCCTCCATTCTATCCAAGTCTGGCTTAAACATACCCTCTCAATTTCCATCACATGCTCAAATTTTTACACTCAAAGAACCATGCTTCCACCTCACCATAAACCATACTTTGTCATACAAACACCATGCTTTCATCTATGCTTCATATGACCACTTCTAGAAGACTTTTTCTCTCATTTTTGTGGCTCAAATTCAGCCAGCCCTCCTTGCCTTCTAGAAGGATAATTTTAATTTCAAACAAAGGGAAATTACCATACTTGAAGCCATGCTTTGCATCATAACTTCCATACCTCAAACCATGCTTGAATGACAAGTTGTAAGAGATATTTTTCTATTCCTTTCTCTCCCAAAAGCTACAGCCAGCCCTCCTCCCTTTGGGCTTTCATTTGTTTTCATTTTCTATAAATACATTGCTTACTTGAGCTTGCAAACACTTTATATCATTTGCTAAGTTTCAAGTTTTCTAAGCTTTCTTTGAGTTCCTTGTTTTCTCTCAAGTTTCAAGAGAGTTTTCCTTTTCTCTTCATCTTCATCTTCTTCATCTCTTCATCCTATCATCATCTCATAACCTCTAAACACCACCCCACAACCCTGGACCACCATCAAACCTCTCAAACACTTGACCTCAAACACAACCTTACCCAAAACACATCTCCAACCTCTTCATCCCCTCTTGGCCGAATCATCATCATCTTTCAAGGAGGAGTTGTTCATCTCATTTCCTTTCCAAAGTTCAAGCTTTTTGAAACTTTTCCTTATCTTCTTCCTCCTAGTTTCGACCATGAGGCCTTGTTGGATACATGATAGCTCAATGATGAGAGCTCCTACATGATGACCATGTGTTCATCTCAAAGGAACCTCTAGAGCTTGAGTTCTTGCTTTCTTTAAGTTTCATCTTTATTTTCTAGTTCAAAATGATTTTAGCTCAAGACTACCTTTACTTTTCCTTGCTATTTGTAACACCCTAATCTTTAACCCAACTCTGTAGAATACATTAGGTTAAACATTAGGCTATTACTCCTTAGTCTCATCATTTTATTAAAATACTTAACGGAAATTACGGGTAAATTTTTTTTTGAAAACACAAAACAAAGTAAGAGCCACGAACTTAACTAGTCAAATGATAGAAATATAAAGCACACGTAACAATCATTAGAAATCATAAAATGAAGCATATAATCAAAGAACAACGATCATGATAACAAAAGAAACATTTCATTAATATCATAATTAGAATACATAAATAGTCATACCCTCATTGGGACGAGCAGAGCTTGTAATATAGCAGAAATGAAATAAAATAGAAAGCGTAAAGTACATGGCACAACAGGAAATGAAATCCAAAATACTACCCTCCTACTAAGCTACGAGTACTAATCTACAACCCCTCCTAAAAAGTACTACCAAAGGGAAGATCTCCACGAAGGCTCGGGTACTCGTAAGGCTCTCCATCGAAATCTAGTGACGATGGGGACGCTCGGGCAATGGGAGTATGTAGCCCACAAATTGCTCGATCTCTTCCTGAGTCGGCTAGTGGAGTGGGAAGGGAACACGTGCTAGCTGGGCATGAGCTCCTTGACGCGGGCGCATCTCGGCCCTCCTCGCTAGACGCGGCTGCAACACGGTCTCCTTACTACCCACACGCCGGTATTGGGGAAAAGGTGTAGAACCCTTCGAAGGGACATGCGTAGGCGAATCCTCAGACGGGTCCGTCTCAGGCCTCCTCGAGCGTGGCACATACTCCAGAAAGTCATAGACGGCAGAAGCAGATGGACGAGCACGACATCTCTGCTTGTCGCACGGGCGGGTACTCTCGAAGATCATGTCATCACCACCAAAAGGTGTAGTAGGAGTGAAGGTAGCTCAATACCGGATAGGCAAAAGGTCGTCCCATGTACACAAAAATGCGAAAAGCACAACGACCCTCAAAGTGATACGAGCAGTGGTCCGGGTCATAGTGCACCTCCCATACGGGCGCGTCAATGAAGACTACGAATGTCGCCATCGATCTCTGAAGATGTGACGGAATAAGAAAGAGAAAAGAGTGAGAATTCTTGCTAAAGAATCTCAGTAGGAGTCTCCTATCCTAGGGTTACATCGTTCACATCCTTAGGAACCTTGGATTTAATTATAAAAGGTGTGCATACATAAAAGGTTCATTATTAGAGTTTATAAAACTAATTATCCAAGTTCCATTCCTTTTAGCATGCATCTTGATGTTATGAATGCAGCATATTAAAAACATGAATACATGCCAATGCCTCAATCAAATAATTCAGTGAATCACAACTCCAAGAAGCATACAAGTGGCATAATGGGCATATAACTATCAAGTGGATCTTTCCTCAACTTCGTGGCATTAATCATGGTACTTTAGCATAATAAGGCCACCCTAAAATAACTAGGTTATGAGCTCATACCTCAGCTAGTCATCACTAGCTCTTGCTTATTATCTGAATAAGCGAAACATAATAAACTAATCTCGACTCGCAAGTATAGGTAGGGGGCAGGGATCACCTCTCTTAGGATATACCCTCTTTGAAATGCTTTGCGGGCATCAAGCCACAACAATTTATCCACTTTGGTAGGCTGCATCTACTCATACCCTCACGAATTTGTCTCCTCTGGGGGTGCTCGACTGAACCGGTGTCACCCAGGAAAGCGCGTCTCAATGCTTTGTCACAAAAAAATCTCTTGGGGGTGCTTGGCCGAACCGGTATCACCCAGAGTTTTCAACTCATATGGTACTCTTAAACATTTCTTTAACCCTTTAAGGTTTGATGGAAATTCAGCAGCATAACAGCTGTTAAACCGAATTTCCTTTAAACCGAAACTTATGCCACAAGCTATTCACACAACATATTCCTCAATAAAACCTCATGCCATGATAAACCTCATATCTTAAATAATCATTTCCTCATGCATCATAAACATCTCAACATATTATTGCATCATATAAACAGCATAGCATTAACAATTTCTTAAAGTATTATGCATTGGACCTTATGGTCTTTAACTCGCAATCTAAGTTATAAATCATCAAAACTTAAACTCTCGGGTACCTATAGGCTTATATCTAAGTATTCCTCACTCCATACTATGATCAAGAACATCTCTAAACCTCAAGGATGCAGAATGTAAAATCCTAACTTTATGGGTACCTAGGAGTCACAACAATGACCCTTTCTAAGTCCGGTTTGCTCCTAAGGCATCAAGATCAAGTCCTAAACTAATTATGAGTCATTTCTACATATTTAAACTAATTTAAAACCATGATTATCATTACTAAACCTTGCTTGATAGAATCCAGAAAATTCTATCATTAAGGGATGTAGAACTCTCAAATTAATTCTTTTCTAGTTACTTACTTCTCTAATCTTTCACTTATGAATTTTAACATTAATTATACTCAAACATAATCATATTATCATCATCAAACAGCACATACAGTGGCCATAAAATAGCAAGGCAGAACCGAAACATACATTTCTGTAAAAAGCATCAAACACAATTTCTAAAGCACATAAAATACTAGTTTCTCTTGGAACCTTTTTCAAACTTTCAAAACTCATTTATAAACATTTTTAACATTTAAAATTATCAAAAATATTTATGAAGGCAGTAGATAAATCAAACTTGTCTCAAGAGGTCCTAAATTCATGAAATTTAGTTATATGCATTCCTTAAACTCATAAAAGCTTAGAAAAATTATGAAACATAATTTTCAACACTTGTAACCACTAAAACCTTTAGAGGCCGAAAACAAGGAGACAAATAACATAGGTTTTCAAGCCTTTGTTTGAGACAACAATGGGCAAGTCTTTGAGCTCTAGGTTCATTTAAGTGATGACATCAAAATAAACATGCTCATGCACTTATTTTTGGTTCCATTAGAAAGTAAAGTGAGAGTATAAAATAAACATGAGATGCAACTCATTATTATCTTGATATTAAGTGAGAACTTGAAACATAAATATGAGAATGCACAGCTTGAAATATAAATATGATAATGCAAGTTCATTCATTATCTTGATATTGAGTGATAGCAAGGAAAGTAAATATGATGTGCAAAGCATAAAAGTAAACATGGATGCAAGGTTCATTTTAAGATTATCTAGAGCTCTTACAAGACTTTAGAGATTAACAATCCAACACTCATCTCATCACAAAGAGAGCTTTAGAGTTCTTGAACCAAGTTCTCAAAGGAACTATGAGGTTCTTGAACAACATCATCAAGCTCAAAAATAAATAAACTTTCAAAGAACACAAAACCTTAAAAGAGAGGAAACCAAAATCAAAATATTTAGAAGAAAGGAAGCAAGGAAACTGAAATGAAAAATAAAAAAAAGTGAAGGTGTTCTTGAGCTAGAAATCATTTTTGAGTTAGTAAATCAAGATGAAACTTAGAGAAAATAAAAACTCAAGCTCTAGAGGTTCCTTTGAGATGAACACATAGTCATCATCTAGGAACTCTCATCATTGAGCTATCATGTGCTCACCAAGGCCAAGAGGCCCAAACATCAAGGAAAGAAAACAAAGAAAGTTTCAAAAAGAAAGTCCAAGAGAAAGCTAGAGAAAAACTCATTTCAAGAAAACAAAGTTTAGAAAACACTCCTACCTAGAGTGAGGATGAAAACTTGAACTTTTTGAAAGAAATGAGAAGAGCACTTCCTCCTTGGATGGTGAGGAATGATTTGGCCAAAGAGAAAAGGAAGGCAATGAGGTGTGTTTTGAGTGAGATTGTGTTTGAGGTGAGGTGTTTGAGAGCTTAGGAGGTGATTTGAGGTTGTGAGGGGGTGTTTGAAGGTTATGAGAGGATTATGTGATGAAGAGATGAAGAAGATGAAGAAGATGAAGATGAAGAACAAGAGGAAACTCTCTTGAAAACTTAGAGAGAAAAAGAGAGAAAACAAAGAAAGCTTAGAAAACTAAAAGTGTGCAAATGAGCTAAAGTGTTTTCATGTGTTTCTAGGCAAGGTATTTATAGAAAATGAAAACAAATGAAGGCTCATTGAGGGAAAGAAGGAGCCGTGTGGTTTTGGAGGCAAGGAAGAGAAAAATATCTCTTTCAAGGTGTCATACAAGCATGGTTTGAGGTATGGAGTGTATGATACAAAGCATGGCTTCAAGCATGGGTTTTTGAGTGAGCTTTTCTTTTAATTTTGAATGAATTAAGCCTTCTAGAAACTAGACATGGCTGAAAGTTTTTCAGCCACAAATAAATGGGGAAAAATGGTTTATTTCATTCAGTTATTCATTTGGAAAATTAAGCTTGATTGAAAATATGACAAGGTATGGTGAGTATGACTTAAGGTATGGCTTTGGAGTGTTGAAAATTTGAACATGTGATGCATATAGAGGGCATGGAGGTTCGGCCAGACCAGGGGCAGTAGAGAGGGAAGAAAATCTTTCATGTAATTGGGTGTTAATGATGGGTTTAGATGTGTATTAACTTAGGTACAAGGTTAGGAATAATTAAGCTTAAGTCTAGGTGACTAAGAATGAGGTTTAGGGATTTTATGACAAGATTAGGAGTGCTCATACATCATTAGATAATTAAAAACTCATTTGTGAATAAACAATGTGAAACACAATTCCATGATTTAAGGAATTGGAGAGAAAACACACTATTCAAGATTCCATGACTAGGAATCTTGAATTTAAAATAGGATTTCAAGTTGTAATTAAGCACTTTTAGGTTCTAATAAACTCTAATAAATTATTTTGACTCAAGATTAATTATGGAAATTAATTAATCTTCGATTAGAGCCTAATATTGCTTAGGTTTGCTTAATCACGCGATTAAGCGTAAAAACACGAAACTAGGGGCAAAATCATAATTTTGCACTAATTTTGCCCGGGACCTCTGGGACCAAAACTAAAGTCACAGAATACATAAAAACGCCATTTAAAACCATCTGGAGAAGTTTCGGGTTCATTCGGCATTGCAAACGGATAAAACACCACAGGGGCGTTTTGGTCATTTTGACCCGAAAACTCGAAAAACAAGATTTTCGATCTCGGAAAGCTATACAAGCCAACTAATCCCCTTCCAACATTGAGTTTGCCCTTTGAGCACTGCCGGATCGGCTTTCCTCAAATTTCGGGCTGAAAATGACCTTAGGGGCATTTTGGTCATTTTCACTCTAGCAGAAAAATCGGGGCGTTACACTATTGATTTCGGTTTCCTTATTTCCTTTGCCTTGAGGTTTCGGTTTCAGTTTCCTTTTCTTTGAGATTTTATGTTCTTTTGAAAGTTTGTTTCTTTTGAGCTTGATGATGATGTTCAAGAACCTCATAGTTCCTTTGAGAACTTGGTTCAAGAACTCTAAAGCTCTCTTTGTGATGAGATGAGTGTTGGGTTGTTTGATCTCTAAAGTCTTGTAAGAGCTCTAGACAACATTAAAATGAACCTTGCATTCATATTTATGTTTATGCCTTGCACATCATATTTACTTTCCTTGCTATCACTAAGTATCAAGATAATGAATGAACTTGCATTATCATATTTATATTTCAAGCTTTGCATCATCATGTTTATATTTCAAGTCCTCACTTAAGTATCAAAGATAATAATAAGTTGCATCTCATGTTTATTTTATGCTTTCACTTTATTTTCTAATGAAAGCAAAAAACAAGTGCATGAGCATGTTTATTTTTATGTCATCACTTAAGAGAACCTAGAGCTCAAAGATTTGCCCATTGTTGTCTCAAACAAAGGCTTGAAAACCATATGTTGTTTAGCTCTTTGATTTTGGCCCTAAGGAGTTATATTTGTTACAAGTATTAAAATCTATGTTTCATAATTTTTCTAAGCTTATATGAGTTCAAGAAATATCTAGAACAAAGTTTTATGAATTTAGGACCTCTTGAGATAAATTTAATTTAGCTACTGCCCTTGAGATTATTTTGAGGATTTTAAATGATAAAAATGTTTATAAATGAGTTTTGATAGATTTAAAAGGGTTCCAAGAGAAACTAATATTTTATGTGCTTTAGAAACCAAGTTTTATGCCTTTGTATGGAGATGTATTTTCGGTTCTGCCTTGCCATGTTATGCTCATTGTTTATGCTGTTTGGATGATGATAGCATGAGTATGTTTGTGTATAATTGATGCTAAAATTCATATGTGAAAGATTAGAGAAGCTAGTAACTAGAAAAGAATTAATTTAAGAGTTCTAGATCCTTTAGTAATTAATTTTTCTGGATTCTGTCCAGCAAGGTTTAGAAATGGTAATCATGGATTTAAATTAGTTTAAATGTGTAGGAATGACTCATAATTGGTTTAGGACTTGATCTTGATGCCTTAGGAGCAAACCGGACTTAAAAAGGGTCATTGTTGTGACTCCTAGGTACCCCGTAAAGTTAGAATTTTAGATTTTGTATTCTTGAGGTTTAGAGATGTTTGTGATCATAATGTTGAGTGAGGAATACTTAGATATGAGCCTATAGGTACCCGAGAGATTAAGTTGTGATGATTTATAATTTAGATTGTAAGTTAAGGACCCTAAGGGTCAATGCATAAGACATTAAGAAATTGCTAATGCTATGATGTTTATATGGTGCAATAACATGTTGAGATGTTTATGATGCATGAGGAAATGATTGTTTAAGATATGAAGTTTATCATAGCATGAGGTTTAAATGAGGAATATGTTGTGTGAATAGCTTGTGGCGTAAGTTTCGATTTGAAGGAAATTTGGTTTAACAGCTGTTATGCTGCCAAATTTCCGTCAAACCTAAAAGGGTTGAAGAAATGTTTTAAAGTACCACATGAGTTGAAAACCCTAGGTGACACCGGTTTGGCTGAGCACACGCAGGAGATTTTTATGTGACAAAGCACTGAGATGCGCTTTCCTGGGTGACACCGGTTCGGTCGAGCACCCCTAGGGGAGACAAATCCGTGAGGGTATGAGTAGATGCAGCCTACCAAAGCGGGAAAATTTCTATGGCTTGATGCCCGCAAAGAGTTTCAAAGATGATATATCCTAAGAGAGGTGATCCCTAGCCCCCTACCCGTACTTGCGTAGTCGAGATTATTTTATTATGTTTCGCTTATTCAGATAATAAGCAAGAGCTGGTGACGACTAGCTGAGGTATGAGCTCATAACCTAGTTATTTTAGGGTGGTCTTATTATGCTGAAGTACCATGATTAATGTCACGAAGTTGAGGAAAGATCTACTTGAAAGTTATATGCCCTTTATGCCACTTGTGTGCTTTCTTGAAGTTGCGATTCATTGAGTTATTTGATTGAGGCATTGCCATGCATTCATGTTTTAATATGTTGCATTCATAATATCAAGATGCATGCTAAAAGGAATAAACCTTGGATAATTGGTTTTATAAACCCTAATAATGAATCTTTTATGTATGCACACCTTTTATATTTAAACCCAAGGTTCCTGAGGATGTGAACAATGTAACCCTAGGATGGGAGACTTCTACTGAGATTCTTTAGTAAGGATTCTCACTCCTTTCTCTTCCTTCTCTCTCTTCCATCACATCTTCAGAGATCGATGGCGACATTCGTGGTCTTCATTGATATGCCCGTCTGGGACGTGCACTATGACCCGGAGCATCATTCCTATCACTTTGAGGGTCGCTGTGCTGTTCATGTTTTTGTGTACATGGGTCGACCTTTTGCTTATCCAGTGTCCAGCTACCAGTTCACTCCTACCGCTCCTTTTGGTGGTGATGATTTGATCTTCGAGCGCACCTGCCCTAGTGACGAGTAGTTGTGTCGTGGTCGCTCGTCCGCCCCAGCTGTTCGTGACTACCCGGAGTATGTACCACGCTCGAGGAGGTCGGAGATGGATTCGTCCGAGGACTCACCGATGCACGTCTATTCGGAGAGTTTTGCTCCCCTTCCCCCGTATAGGCGGGAGGGCAGCGAGGATACCTTGATACAGCCACGCCTGGCGAGGAGAGCTGAGATGCGTCCGTGCCGAAGAGCTCACGTCTAGCTGACACGTGTTCCTTTCCCACTTCACTGGCCCACTCAGGAAGAGATCGAGCAGTTCCCCGGTTACCTACCTCCATCACCCAAGGGTCCCTATCATCACTAGACCTCATCAGAGAGCTATTCGAGTGCACGAGCAGTCACGAGGATCTCCCCTTCGACGGTATCTTTTGGGAAGGGGTTTTAGCTTAGTAGTCATAGGTTGGTAGGAGGGTAGTGTAGTTGGTTTTAATTTCACCATCACACCATGTACTTTATTGCTTTCTTGTTTCTGTTGTATTTCCTTCTGCTATACTGTAAGCTCAACCCGTTTCTATAAGGGCATGACTACTTATGTATCCCAACTATATTATTATTAATGAAATGTTTCCTCTATCGAGATGATCGTTGTTCTATTGTTACTTGCTTTAGCTTTTGTTTCCCTTATGCTTGATGTTTATGCCTCTCGTCTAGATAAGAGCGTGGCTCTTACTTTGGTTTATGTTTTCAAAAAAAAATGTACCCGTAATTTTCGCTTAGTATTTTAATAAAATGATGAGATTAAGAAGTAATAACCTAATGTGTTCTAGAAAGTTGGGTTAAGAATTAGGATGTTACAAAACTTACCTTTGATACACCTCCTAACTCACTTGAAATGAAATTTCCTTTCCCCCCAAATAGCCAAGAGGTTGCGGCCTTACCCCCTTCCCCCAAAAGCCACCATATTTATTCATTTTTCAACCCTAAAATGCCATTCATTACCACTCATTTTTTTGGCAACCTTTTGTGTCAAAAAGTTGTCTTAGAATTCTCTCAACTCCAAGCTTTCTCTCTACTCCTCTAACTTCAAGAAATTTCTTCCACCACCACCACAAACAACCTTGAACTACCACACCACCACCTCAAACCACCTCCTAAATACACAACCTTTCTAGCCCTAAGCTTAACCTCACAAGAAAACCACTTCTTTCCTTTCTTCCTCCTTTGGCTGAAACCTTGTAGCCACTAAGAGAAGATTTTTGTCTTCTCATTTTAACCCACAAGAACCAAGCTTTCTTCCTTCCATCAAAGACAACATCCTTGGTAGGGTTTTGTTTTGAGTTCGTTTACTTTTCTTTGCTTCATTTTCGGATTTATTGTTGGTTGGATGAACAAGTTCTTTTGGTTTTCCTTTCTTTATGTTTCGGTTTGGATCTCCATTTCTTGATGTATATTTTCAGTTTTTGGTCCTAGTTTTTCTATGTTTTCGGTTCTTGGTTGTAAACAAAGTGTTAGAACCCTGGCTTGATGATGAGAGCTCTTGGTGGTGGTCTTGACATCACCATGTTTGAGGCCTCTAAAGCCAAAAGGCTTGGTTCCTTAGTTTCATTTCTTTTCAATTTTATCTCCCCTTTTCCTCGTAGACTTCAGTTTTGTTGTTGGTATGAGTTTAGAACCATGCTTTGATGATGATGTATCTTGAATGGTGGTTGTGAAAAGCACCATGTCTTGGACTTCTATAGCTTAGGGTTCAGATTTGGGTCCTAAGGAAATGTAAAGGTTAAATGCTTGTTAGTTTCTTGGATGAGTAAAAATCATAGCTTGATATGAGTATCTTTGATGCTGGCTTGAAATCACTAACCTTAAGATCTCTAAAGCCTAAAGTTTTGATTTCCTTGGTCCATAGTCTTTTTTGGTTTTCATCTTTTATTTTCCTTTATTTTCAATTTTAAAGAGGAACATAGAAATGAAATGTTGTTCGTTATTTTCTTCTCTTTGTTCTTTATTTTGAGCTTGATGGTGAGTCCAAGAGATAAGGTTCTTGGAACCATGGTGTGGATGGACTCTAAAGCTCACTCATGTTTAAGATCTACTAGGAGCAAGAAACTAAATCTTGTAAGGTTTTTGAGCTTTAAGTGAACAAGATGTAAAATGAGCTTGCATTCATGTTTACTTTTATGCTATCACCTAAATCTCAAAGATAAGAATAGGTTTGCATAGCATGTTTACTTTTGTGCTATCACCTTAATCTTGAAGCTAAAAATGGGTTTGCATAGCATATTTAATTTTGAGCTATCACCTTTAAATCTTGAAGATAAATATAAGATGCGTAGTATGTTTAATTCCAATTCATCACCTAGGACCTTAAAGCTCAAAAACTTGTCCTTGGATCTAGAATAAAATTTTAAATCATGGCTACACTCTATGCATATGCATTTCGGCCATGTGAAAATGTTGGGGTTTGATATGAGTTTTATTTGGTTTTATGGCTCAACCTCTATGTCTTAGGACTTTTAAAAATGTTGTCTTAGAAATTTTGCTACAAAGAAAATTAAAATGTGATTTTTTGTGTCTTTTAAACTCAAACTTTTTGGCCTCTGTTTGATGCTATATGGAAGGGATAGAGAGTGTAAAATGTTTTATTAAATGTTATAAAAATTGTTTTTGACATCCTAGAATAAACTAGTAACAATAACGGGTCAAAGAAACAATTTTCGAGTACTTTTAGGAAATGGATTTTTGCTACTACCCCACGTATTTAATTTCTATAAAATGTTGTTTAGAATTATCTAAATGTGTGTCAATCAGTAGTAGCTGGTGTGAGGATCCAATTCTTTATCTTAAGAAAAACTAGAAACTAGAAAGAAACCAAAAATGTGTTTTTGAGACCTCTAAAAATTGAGATTTTATATCTACTTCCTTGGTAACTTTTTTTTTTATAAGAATTCTATTTGAAATTGATTTCAAGTGTAAAAATTTCCAACATTGGTGGTAAGAATTAATTTTGGCATTTTAGGAAAAACCGGTAATTAGAAAGGGTTGAAAACACGATTTCTAGAACCCCAAAACGGTCTTTTTTAAACACTGGCCAAAGCTGTCTAGAAACATTTGAAAATTTTTATGAGGTTTAAAGTTAGTGAAAATTTGTGGGGTGGGTCCCTTAGGTGCTTAAAGAATTAATTTCGGTAATTAGGCCAAGCCAAGTCGTGAGTTTTAACCTGTGTAGGACTATGTCGCGATTACGATAATTTGGGAATGCTTTCATATAAAGTGCTCGATGATGATCTTTAATGCCCTGCCTATGTATGTATATCTTATGTTGATAAGCATAACATGTGCACTAGCTGAGCCCAGTCCATGATTCCGGCATACTAGGTAGGAGCATATTTAGCTTTCAATAGAATTGATAATGATATGTGCTGATGGATGTATAAAAATAAGAGGTGAATATGTGACTTTTATGGCATGCTATGATTATGTTTGAGTTATTGAGATGCATGATCTATGTGAATATATGGCATGAAGCAAATTTGGGAAAATCTGGTTTCTAGCCATTATGCTCCCGGATTTCTACCAAATTTGCTAACTTAGATAATTAATGAGATTTCCAAGCATGATGTATTACATGATATGTTATAAATGATGATTATAATTATGGATTAAGATTGCATCTCTAAATAACATGCTAAGTTTTAAAGGTGACATAAGACACATGGAAATAATCCTCTAGACTCCAGCAATTAATAGTTATGAGAGGTGATCCAAAAGGACTCTTTGGACTCCAAGAATTAATGGTTATGAAAGGTGTTCCTATGCCCCCTAACCCGTACTCTGGGAGTCGGGAAATTGCTTATCATAGGATAAGTGTAAACTAATGATGACTAGTTAGGTATGAGCTCATAACCTAGAAACTCTCAAAAGGGGATAGTATTAGGGTGGCCCCATAGAGGAAAGGTTAATGAACTCAAAGTCACCTTAATTGATAAAAGGGAAAAGATTCATGTTTCTTTATGTTATTCATGTGATTATAATTTCTTATGCTATGCTTATTTAGTATGATTATATAATATGTAGCATATGGTATGGACATGCACTTATGATATAATACAATGCATTCATAACATCAAGAATCATGTTAAAAGACATGAACCTTGGATAATGGGCTTTGGAACTTAATAAAATGAACTTTATGCATGCTCACCACTTTCATAACAAAACCCAAGATTCGCTGTGCCCATACTTCTGCTTCATATGTCTAAGGTTATCCTGAGTACGTTCCTTGTTTACCACCCCACTCATCCGAGCCCAAGACAGACCCTTCAGAGGAGTCACCATCCCAGTACTCTTCTAGAGGCTCTGCCCTGACTATTCCCATGGAGATCGGAGGAGATTCTGACGGAGATGTCATGTTCAGAAGTCTAGTGAGAGGAGCTACTCAACTCCGTCGTGGAGCCCATGCTCGTCCTACCCTGTGTCTTAACACGCTCGAGGAGCTAGCACGTTTCATTGGTTATATCCCTCCCTCTCAATAGGGGTATCCCTAGTAGCTGATAATGGACTTCATGGGAGTGCTCGAGTGTAACACCCCGATTTTTTGTCTGAGTAAAAATGACCAAAATGCCCCTGAGGTCATTTTCTGCCTGGAATTCGAGGGTAGCTGACCCGACAGTCCTCGAAGGGACAACTCAATGTTTGGAGGGGATTAGATGACTTTCGAGTGATTCCGAGATCAAAAATCTCATTTTCGAAGGTTTTGGGTTAAAATGACCAAAGTACCCCTGCAGCGTTTTTACACAGGTATAGGTGCCAGATGAGCCCGAAACTCCTCCATATGGTTTTAAATGATGTTTTTATGTATTTTACAACATCAGTTTAAGTCTTGGTAGACCCAAGCAATTTTTGTGCAAAATTATGATTTTACCTCTAGTATAGTGTCTTTTAGCTTAATCGCATGATTAAACAAACCTAAGCAATATTAGGCTCTAATCGAAGATTAATTAATTCCCATAATTAATCTAGAGTCAAAATAATTTATTAAAGTTAATTAGAGTCTAAAATTACTTAGATTAAACCTAAATCTCTTTTTAAATTCAAGATTCCTAGTCATGGAATCTTGAATAGTATTTTCTCTCTCCAATTCCTTAAATTAAGGAATTGTGTCTACAATTGTTTATGCATAAAATGAGTTTTAATTCCTCTAATGATGTATGAGCACTCTTTAATCATGTCTTGAAATTCATAATTACTTTCTTCGTACCTAAACACTTGCTTAGTAATTCCTAATCACAAACCTAGCCTAAGATACACCTAATTATATCCCCAAACTACAATTAAACAAAAGAAACGTCTCCTCCCTCCCTTCTAAACCACACGACCACTCCTCCCCCATTTTCCACTTGTTGAATTTGTTTGTACACAATGGCCATACTTTGAGCCATGCTTGAAGCCTTACCTTGAGCCATACCCACCATACTTCAAACCATGCCTCACCATGCCTCAAAAATCAAAACATCTCACCTCATGTTCCATGAGGAACCGTCAGCCACCCCTCCTCCATTCACTTCCCATTGTTTTGATTTTCTATAAATAGCTTGCTTGGATGCACTTGAATCACTTTGGTTCATTTGCAAAGCTTTGAGTTTTCAAGAGCAACTTGAGTTCTTTCCTTTTCTCTCTAAGTTTCCAAGAAGCGTACTTCTTCTTCTTCATCTTCTTCATCCTCCACCTTGAGCCACCATATCACCACCTCAAACCACCACACCACCACCTTGAATCATCTTCTAAACATTTACACTTTCATCCTCAAACATAAGCTCACACAAAAACTCATCCTTTCCTTTTCTTCTTCTCAAGGCCGAATCATCATCATTGTAACGCCCCGATTTTCTGTTAGAGTGAAAATGACCAAAATGCCCCTGAGGTCATTTTCAGCCCGGAATTCGAGGAAAGCCAGTGCGGCAGTACTCGAAGGGCAAACTCAATGTTGGAAGGGGATTAGAAAACTTATGTACCTTCCTGGGATCGAAAATCTCGAGTTTTCGGGTCAAAATGACCAAAACGCCCCTGTGGTGTTTCACCCGTTTGCAAGTGCCGGATGAACCCGAAACTTCTCCAGATGATTTTAAAAGGCGTTTTTATGTATTCTATGACCTCAGTTTTAATTTTTGAAGTCCCGGGCAAAATTAGTGCAAAATTACGGTTTTGCCCCAGGGCCAGTATTTTTACGCTTAATCACACGATTAAGCAAACCTAAGCAATATTAGGCTCTAATCGAAGGTTAATTAATTTCCTTAATTAATCTAGAGTCAAAATAATTTATTAAAGTTGATTAGAACCAAAAAGTACTTAATTACAACCTAAAATCATATTTTAATTTTATGACACCTAGTCATAGAATCTTGAATAGTGTTTTCTCTTTCCAATTCCTTAAATCATGGAATTGTGTTACACATTGTTTATTCATAAATGAGTTTTAAATTCTTTAATGATGTATGAGCACTCCTAAACTTGTCATAAACTCCTAAATCACATTCTTAGTTACCTAAACTTAAGCTTAATCATTCCTAACCTTGTACCTAAGCTAATACACATCTAAACCTACCATTAACACACAATTAAATGGTCAAATCATCCTCCCATTCTGCTGCCCCAAGCTGACCGAAGCCTCACTCCCTCCATTATGCATCACATGTTCAATTTTTCAACACTCCAAGGCCATACCTCAAGTCACATACACTATACCTTGTCATAACTTTCAATCAAGCTTGAATTTCCACATGAATAAATAATTAAAACAACCCATTTCTCCCATTTAATTGTGGCTGGAAAAGTTCCAGCCATACATTATTTCTAGAAGCCTAAATTCATAAAAATGTGATAGGAAATTAACTCACATCAAGCCATACTTTGTAGCATAGCTTCCATACTTCAAACCATGCTTGAATGACCTTGTGTAAGAGATATTTTCTCTTCCTTCCTCCCTCAAGAGCTACGGCCAAAGCCCTCCCCATTCACTCCTCCATGGTTTTGTTTTTCTATAAATAGGATGCTTGTGTTAGCCTTGTTACACTTTGAAGCATTTGCAAAGTTTAGAGTTTTAGAGTTGTCTTGCTAGTCTTTCCTTTTTCTCTCAAAGTTCCAAGAGTGTTCTTCCTTTCTTTTCATCTTTATCTTCTTCATCTCTTCATCTCATCATCACCTCTCAACCATCAAACACCACCCCAAAACCTTGAACCATCATCAAACCTCTCAAACACCACACCTCAAACACAACTCCACTTGAAACACATTTTCTTTCTTTTTCTCTCATCAAGGCCGAATCATCATCACCATCCTAGGAGGTGTTGCTCATCTCATTTCCATCTTCAAGTTCAAGCTTTTATCTTCATCAAAAGGTAGGGATTTGTTTTCAAACTTTATTTTGGTCAAGAAAGTGTTTTTCTCTAGTTTTCTCTTGGATTCTTTTTGAACTTTCCTTTGTCTTTCCTTTTCTTTTCATTTTCGGTCATGAGGCCTTGATTTGAGCATGATAGCTTGATGATGAGAGTTTCTAGATGATGACATTGTGTTCATCTCAAGGAAACCTCTAAAGCTTGAGTTTTCCTTTTCTTGCAACTTCATCTATATGTTATCTAGCTCACATGGTTTTCCAACTTAAGAAAATTAATCTAAGAATTTCTAAAAGCCCAAGCCTACCCTTGTCAACCTTAAAGTTGGCCGGCACGTTCTAGAGATTTTTCTCTAGATAGGGGTTTTGGGTATTTAATAAAGAACTTGATATAGTTTCACTTTCTTTCTCTTTTATGTGACTTTCGGTTTTTGTATTGTGATCTTTGAGATATTGTAATGGGTTTCTATCTTGTTAAAGTCTTGAATGAGCTCTAGTTAACTATAAAATGAATCTTGCATCATGTTTATTTTATGCTATGCATATCATGTTTACTTCCTTGCTATCACTAAATCCCAAGATAATGAATGAACTTGCATTATTATGTTTATGTTTCAAGCTTTGCATTATCATATTTATATTTCAAGTCCTCACTTAAATATCAAAGATAATAATATATTGCACCACATATTTATTTTATGCTCTCACTTTACTTTCTAGCAATAACTAAAATAAGTGCATGAGCATGTCTATTTTTATGTCATCACTTTAATGATTCTAGAGCTCAAAGACTTGCCCAAGGATATCTCAAACAAAGGTCTAAAACATCTATCTCCTATGGCTCATATTTCGGCCCTATGAGGCCTTAATGTTTTCAAGTATTGAAAACTATGTTTTATACTTTTTCTAAACTTATATGAGTATAAGGAATGTGTAGAACTAAGTATTATGAATTTAGGACCTCTTGAGATGAAAATAATATAGCCACTGCCCTATTAAGTATTTTCATGAGTTTAGATGATAAAAGTGTTCTTAAAAGAGTTTTGAAGGTTTTAATAAGGTTCCAAGAGAAACTAGTATTTTATGTGCTTTAGAAACTATGATTCAATGCCTTTAAATGGAGTTGTTGTTTCGGTTCTGCCTTGCTATGTTTGGCCACTGTATGAGCTGTGTTAATGATGTTAATATGCTTATGTTTGGGTAATAATTATGTTAAGACTCATATGTGAAAGATAGGATAAGTTAGGAACTAGAAAAGAATTAATTTGAGAGTTCTAGATCCCTTAAAGATTCATTTTTCTGGATTCTGTCCAGCAAGGTTTAGATTCAATAATCATGGTTTTAAATTAGTTTATATGTGTAGGAATGACTCATAATTGGTTTAGGATTTAATCTTGAAACCTTAGGAGCAAACCGAACTTAGAAAGGGTCATTATTGTGACTTCTAGGTACCCGTAAAGTTAGTATTTTGATTTCTGCACTCTTGAGGTTTAGAGATGTTCTTGACCATATGGTGAAGGTGAGAAATACTTAGTTATAACCTTATAGGTTCCCAAGAGACTAGGTGTTGATGATCAATAACTTAGAAAGTGAGATAAAGATCTAAACCGTAATTTCTAAGAACTCCGTAATCACATAAACATAAAGCTGTCCAAATTCTGCTTAGTGCTATTTGGATTAGTTCTTGAGCATAAAATTTATATAACTCATAAATTGTCAAACTATAGGTGTATAAAGAAGTTAAGAATAATTAATTTGCAAGTTTAAGACTCATAATAATCGAAGTTTAAAGCACTATGAGATATAACATAACATGTCTATGAGCCTATGGGGATGATTGTTAAATATGACTATGTGATGATGTTTGTGTGAAAGTTTTATGTGACGAATGTTATGAGAAAGTTTCATGTGATGATATATATGTTATGAAAAAGCTACATGAGAATGCATGATAAAAATGAATATGATAAATGATGAGGTAATTGTGATGTAATACTTATGAAAATATAAATGTGACACAACACTGAGACGCGCTTCTCCTGGGTGACACCGGTTCAGCCGAGCACCCCAGGAGGAGACAAATCCGTGAGGGTATGTGTAGATGCAGCCTGCCAAAGCGGACAAATTGCGAGGCCCACGTGGCTAGCAAAGCGTTTCAAAGAGGAAATGATCCTAGAAAGGAGATCCTTAATTTGCCCCCTAGCCCGTACTTTAAGTCGGGATTATGTTACGCTTATCATAGGATAAGTAAGAGCTAGTGACGACTAGTTAAGGTATGAGCTCATAACCTAGAGAAGTTTTAGGCGGCCCCATGAGATGAAAGTTAAAGTTAACAATGTCACATAAACTTTACTTATGTCAATGTTATAATGTTTCCTAGTTATTCTATTGTTTGGTTTACCTTATGATGCATTCATATCATCAGTATATTTCTGCTTAAGTTATAAAGACGCATTATAAAATATGATGGACCTTGGATAAAATACCTCTTTGGGAAACCCACTTAAAAGGAACTTATATGCATGCACACCTTTTAGAAATAAACCCAAGGTTCCTGAGGATGTGACGATGACACCTAGGTAGGGATAACCCTACTGTGAATTCTTTTACAAAGATTCTCATTCCCTCTCTCTTTTCTTCCGTCATATCTTCAGATGGCGACGTTTGTACTCTTCATCGACACCCCGGTATGGGAGTTGCACCATAACCCGGCACTCGGGTCATACCATTTTGAGGGTCGCTGCACTGTCAGAGTATTCGTGTTCATGGGACGACCCTTCGCGCACCCCGTCCCGAGCTACCGCTTCACCCCGACTGCTCCTTACCGTCATAATGGGATTTTTGAGCGAGCGAGACCACGCGATGAGCAGATCCTCCGCATGGAGCCCGAGACATCAGCAGTACGCGAGTACCCCGAGTATGTGCCGCGTCCCCAGTACTCGGAGACGGACCCATCCGAGGACCCGCCATCCCACATGTACAGTTGGAGTTCCAGTCCCGCTCCTCCACCGATGAGGGCTGGGAGTGAGGAGACGGTGGTCCAGCCGAGGTTGGCTCGACGGCCATCTATGCGCCCTCGCCGCGGTGGACATGCCCCGATGATGCACTCGACCACTCCCGCCGAGATTCGCCAGTGGATCGACTCGACCCCACAGTACTCGGACCCGCAGGAGTAGTCATAGGAGGGGTAGTAGCTAGTGCACACACACGCCACATAGTAGAGATCAAACCTTCTTTTGTATATGAGGTTGTCTCCTTTAGGTGCACACGGGTATGGGGGTAGTGTCTTTTGTATTTGCTTTTATGATTTCCTTGTATTGCATTTCAGTTGTATTTCGCTTCATGATGTATCAAATAGTCCTGCCTCTTTGGGTAGGCACGTTATATATATATATCTATGATTCAGTGATGCTTCCATGACATGATGTGTTTCTTATGCTTTGCTTATATGTTTCGCTATGTTTCCCCTTTAAGTTTCGTGCGTGGCTCTCACTTTGATTTTAAATTCCAAAAAGAAAAATTTTACCCATATTTCCGCTAAGTATTTTCTAAAAGATGAGACCAAGAGGTAATATTCTAAAGATTAACCTAAGTACATACTAGTAGTCTTGGGTTAAGATTTAGGGTGTTACATTATGGTATCAGAGCAGTTCGATTCTCATGGAGCCTGAGGATTGGACTGACTATGCTTTATAAGCATAATACGATAGTTATGTCATGTTAGTGCTTGATAGAGATAAGCTATAGGACTAGAAATGCATGACTTCTATTGGTTGCAAGTGCCATGGTAACTAGCTCATTTTGCATGGATATTGAGCCTGATCAACTTGATGTTCATTGTTTCATGTGTATAGGGACCAATGGCACCGCGACGACGGCCTAGGACTGCACCCGATGTTGAACAAGATGATACAACTGCTGCTGCTGTCCGTCGCATGGCGCAAGCCATGGAACGAATGTTCGACCGAATGGATCAACAAGCGAATGCTGCTCCTGTTCCCCCTCCTCCCCCTGCTGCTGAGACGGTGGAACAAGCCCGCTTCGGCGAGTTCCGCAAGGCGAACCCGCCGGTGTTCCGAGGGGTAATGGACCCGAGCAAGGCGATGAGTGGATCAAAGACATGGAGAAGATCTACTGCTGTTACCTGCTCGGAGGAAGCGAAGGTCACATTCTTTGCTTTCATCTTTGAAGTCCGACGAAGTTACGGTGGAACGGCACGAGGCATCCGCTAGAAGCCTCTGGAACTCCCATTGATCGGAGTCGTTCAAGACTTACTTCTATGAGAAGTACTTTCCGGAGTCCGTGAGGAACGCGAAGGACGTTGAGTTCATGCAGTTAACCCAAGGAGGGTCTACTGTAGCCCAATACACTGCAAAGTTTGAGGAGCTAATCAAGTTCTCTCGGGTGTTCCAAGGGAACCCGATGAAGTTTGGAAGTGTGTGAAGTATGAGGCCGGTCAAGGCGAGAGATGAACTACGCTGTGGCCCATATGGAGATCAGAGACTTCCCGACCCTGGTCAACAAGTGCCGGATACTTGAAGAAGGACAGAGAAAGATTCAAATCACAAGGGCGGAGCGGGCTAAGGGGCCTTGACCTCAAGCCCCAGTTCAAACCGCAGCATCTGGCCGAGGAATCACTACAACCCCTACCACCCAACCGGCCCGACAACAACAACAACCGCCAAGAGCTCCTGCTCACCAACAATGCAAACAACACCAAAGGCCGCCATTTCAACATCAAGGCCCGAGGAATTTCAATAATCAACCCGTGGACCGGTGGACCTCAAACCACAATGGAGGACCAAGTGGAGCCAAGAACAAGGCACCACAAACCCTGCCGCTACTCCCGGAGCAACATCTGGCCGACGCCGCCCACAATGCGGGAAGAACCACGGAATCGCCCATGCTTAGCCTGGCCGTAATGTATGTTTCAAGTGTGGCAAGCCTGGCCACTATGCAAAGGACTGCACTGACAAGGGACATCGAACCAAAACCCCGACCACAATACCGAGGAAGGGTCTTTACCCTTAACGCAGAAGACGCCAAGAAGTCCAAAGATCTCATCAAGGTATGTGCGAAGTAAGCGGTAAAGCCTTAAGCTGTACTATATGACTCTGGTGCTACTCATTCTTTCATTTCACTTGCTAGTGTCGAGTCCTTAAATCTAAAAGTCTCCAAACTCCCCTTTGATCTCATTGTTTCTACTCCTACAAATCGCCCTGTTAATACTTGCCGTTGTTGTTTAAATTGTCATCTTGTTGTAGAAAATAGGTCTTTTATCATAGATTTAATTTGTTTACCCTTGAAAGACATAGGCATTATCTTAGGCATGAACTGGCTTCACCCCAATCGTGTGATGTTAGATTGTGGAACCCAAACCGTAGTTTTCCCTTCTCCTCCGAAAACATCACTCAACCCATTAGGCTGTACCTAAATTCCGTAGAGGTCTTACTCAGTGGGAAGAAAACTAAGGGATATGTTCTCCTAGCCTTTGCGATGTAGACTTTGAGCAGAACCTAGGTGAGATACCTGTGGTGAGACACTATCCTGAGGTATTTCCGGATGAAATACCCGAGTTCCCTCCCGAAAGAGAAGTAGAGTTTTCCATAGAGCTGGTTCTGGGACAGACCAATCTCTATAGCCCCGTATAGGATGTCACCCTCGGAGTTAGCGAGTTGAAAACCCAGTTAGAGGAGTTGTTAGAAAAGAGTTTTATAAGGCCGAGTGCTTCACCTTGGGGCGCTCGGTCTTATTTGTGAAGAAAAAGGACGGAAGCATGAGGATGTGTATAGACTATAGGCGCTTGAACCAAGTAACCATAAAGAATAAATACCCATTGCCTAGGATTGATGATCTTATGGACCAATTGAAAGGAGCGAGAGTGTTTTCTAAGATTGATTTAAGGTCAGGTTACCATCAGTTAGGGTGAGAGATTCGGATATTCCTAAAACCGCCTTGCGAACTCGGTATGGACACTTTGAGTTCAATGTAATGTCGTTTGGTTTGACGAATGCTCCCGCAGTTTTTATGGATTACATGAATAGGATCTTTAGACCCTATTTAGATCGGGTTCGTGGTTGTGTTCATAGATGATATTCTCATCTATTCCAAAACCCACGAGGAGCATGAGCGTCATTTAAGGTTGGTTTTAGAGGTATTAAAGGAGAAGAAGTTATACGCTAAGTTGTCTAAGTGTGAATTTTGGTTAGAGGAGGTAAAGTTCTTAGGACATGTTGTGTCAAAAGGTGGCATAGCAGTCGACCCAAGTAAGATAGAGGCTGTGATGAATTGGGATAGACCAACCTCTGTAACTGAGATTAGAAGCTTTTTGGGTTTAGCTGGATATTACCGTAGGTTCATTAAAGGATTTTCCCAGTTAGCCCTACCCTTAACCAAGCTCACTAGGAAGAATGCCCCGTTTGAGTGGAGCCCCGAGTGTGAAAAGAGTTTCCTAGAGCTTAAGGAAAAGCTCACCTCAACCCCAGTTTTAGTTTTACCTGACCCCAATGTACCCTTCGAGGTATATTGCGATGCTTCTGGCAAGGGTTTAGGTTGTGTGTTGATGCAAAACAGGCAAGTGGTAGCCTATGCGTCTAGACAACTCAAGCCTCATGAGGTAACCTACCCCACCCATGACCTAGAACTAGCAGCCATCGTGTTCGCTCTAAAGATGTGGAGACACCATTTGTATGGTGTGAGGTTTGAAGTTTTCTCCGATCATAAGAGTCTCAAGCATCTCTTTGATCAAAAGGAGTTGAATATGAGGCAAAGGAGATGGATGGAATTCCTCAAGGACTACGATTTTGGTTTAAGTTACCACCCCGGCAAGGCTAATGTAGTAGCCGACGCCTTGAGCCGAAACTCGTTACGTCTGTCAAGTATGATGGTTAATGAAGTTGGGTTAATAGAGCAATTTAGGAATATGAATCTTGGAATGTCTATAACGGAGAATGGCATCGTGATGAGTCATCCCACGGTGACCAGTGGGTTTAAGCAAAGGATTATGCTTGCCCAAAGAGAAAATGAGGACTTTATGGAGACAATCGAGGCAGTAAAGGCTGGAAAGTTGAAAGGTTTTGTACGAGGCCCCGACCGTTATGGAGGTTCGAGGCGAATCTGTGTGCCACAAGATGGTGACCTCCGAGAGAAGATCTTGGAGGAGGCTCACAAGAGCCATTTTGCCATCCATCCTGGTACTACAAAGATGTATCAGGACTTAAAGAGGATGTTTTGGTGGCCGGATTAAAGAAGGATGTGGTCGCTGGGTGAGTAAGTGTTTGGTCCGCCAAAAGGTCAAGATCGAACACCAAAACCTTCTCGGCATGTTGCAACCCCCTGTCGATCCCCGAGTGGAAGTGGGAGAGTATATCAATGGACTTCGTGATGATTGCCAAAGACCCAAGCCGCCACGATGCCGTATGGGTAATCGTGGATCGACCGACTAAGTCGGCTCACTTTCTACCTATTCGAGTCAATGCACTCGTTGGATAAGTTGGCCCACTTTACATCCAAGAAATAGTAAGGTTGCATGGAGTACCATCGACGATAATCTCGGATCGAGATCCGCGGTTTACGCCACGCTTTGGGGAGCCTTTCAAAAGGCGTTTGGTTCCAAGTTGTGCTTAAGCACTGCTTACCACCCACAAACGGATGGTCAGTCCGAGAGGACAATCCAAACCCTGGAAGATATGCTGAGAGCCTGTGTCTTAGACCAAAAAGGAAGTTGGGATAAGTACATGCCTTTGATCGAAGTTTATGATAACAACAGTTATCACGCAAGCATCGGTATGGCACCATACGAGGCATTATACGGAAGAAAGTGCCAATCACCCTTGTGTTGGTACGAGCCCGGAGAGCAAAGTGTCTTAGGACCTGAGGTAGTGAGGGAAACGACGGAGCAAATCAAGAAGATCAAGGATAGAATCTTAACCGCTCAAAGTCGACAGAAAAGCTACGCGGACAAAAGGCGCAAGCCCTTGGAGTTCCAAGAGGGAGAACATGTATTTCTAAGAATCACCCCCACTACAGGAATAGGGAGAGCCATGAAAGTTAAAAAGTTGAGTCCTCGATTTCTCGGTCCTTTTGAAATTCTTCAAAGAGTCGGATCCGTAGCTTACAAAATAGCCTTACCACCCAATCTGTCAAACCTTCATGATGTCTTTCACGTCTCCCGCCACGTAAATATGAGTCCGACCCTAGCCATGTCCTAGAACCAGAGCATGTACAGATAAGGGAGGACCTCACTTTCAATGTACCGCCTACGGGAATAGTGGATCACGGAGTCAAGCAGTTAAGGAACAAGTCCGTTCCTTTGGTAAAAGTGGCGTGGGGACAAGGCAAGTCGGAAGAATACACGTGGGAACTAGAGTCAGAGATGAAGTCCAAATATCCAGAGCTTTTCTAAGGTACGAATTTCGAGGGCGAAATTCTTTTTAAGAAGGGGAGTAATGTAACGCCCCGATTTTCTGTTAGAGTGAAAATGACCAAAATGCCCTGAGGTCATTTTCAGCCCGGACCGAGGAAAGCCGGTCTTGGCAAAGACTCGAAGGGCAAACTCAATGTTGGAAGGGGATTAGAAAACTTATGTACCTTCCTGGGATCGAAAATCTCGAGTTTTCGGGTCAAAATGACCAAAACGCCCCTGTGGTGTTTCACCCGTTTGCAAGTGCCGGATGAACCCGAAACTTCTCCAGATGATTTTAAAAGGCGTTTTTATGTATTCTATGACCTCAGTTTTAATTTTTGAAGTCCCGGGCAAAATTAGTGCAAAATTACGGTTTTGCCCCCAGTTTCGTATTTTTACGCTTAATCACACGATTAAGCAAACCTAAGCAATATTAGGCTCTAATCGAAGGTTAATTAATTTCCTTAATTAATCTAGAGTCAAAATAATTTATTAAAGTTGATTAGAACCAAACAGTACTTAATTACAACCTAAAATCATATTTTAATTTTATGACACCTAGTCATAGAATCTTGAATAGTGTTTTCTCTTTCCAATTCCTTAAATCATGGAATTGTGTTACACATTGTTTATTCATAAATGAGTTTTAAATTCTTTAATGATGTATGAGCACTCCTAAACTTGTCATAAACTCCCTAAATCACATTCTTAGTTACCTAAACTTAAGCTTAATCATTCCTAACCTTGTACCTAAGCTAATACACATCTAAACCTACCATTAACACACAATTAAATGGTCAAATCATCCTCCCATTCTGCTGCCCCAAGCTGGCCGAAGCCTCACTCCCTCCATTATGCATCACATGTTCAATTTTTCAACACTCCAAGGCCATACCTCAAGTCACATACACTATACCTTGTCATAACTTTCAATCAAGCTTGAATTTCCACATGAATAAATAATTAAAACAACCCATTTCTCCCATTTAATTGTGGCTGGAAAAGTTCCAGCCATACATTATTTCTAGAAGCCTAAATTCATAAAAATGTGATAGGAAATTAACTCACATCAAGCCATACTTTGTAGCATAGCTTCCATACTTCAAACCATGCTTGAATGACCTTGTGTAAGAGATATTTTCTCTTCCTTCCTCCCTCAAGAGCTACGGCCAAAGCCCTCCCCATTCACTCCTCCATGGTTTTGTTTTTCTATAAATAGGATGCTTGTGTTAGCCTTGTTACACTTTGAAGCATTTGCAAAGTTTAGAGTTTTAGAGTTGTCTTGCTAGTCTTTCCTTTTTCTCTCAAAGTTCCAAGAGTGTTCTTCCTTTCTTTTCATCTTTATCTTCTTCATCTCTTCATCTCATCATCACCTCTCAACCATCAAACACCACCCCAAAACCTTGAACCATCATCAAACCTCTCAAACACCACACCTCAAACACAACTCCACTTGAAACACATTTTCTTTCTTTTTCTCTCATCAAGGCCGAATCATCATCACCATCCTAGGAGGTGTTGCTCATCTCATTTCCATCTTCAAGTTCAAGCTTTTATCTTCATCAAAAGGTAGGGATTTGTTTTCAAACTTTATTTTGGTCAAGAAAGTGTTTTTCTCTAGTTTTCTCTTGGATTCTTTTTGAACTTTCCTTTGTCTTTCCTTTTCTTTTCATTTTCGGTCATGAGGCCTTGATTTGAGCATGATAGCTTGATGATGAGAGTTTCTAGATGATGACATTGTGTTCATCTCAAGGAAACCTCTAAAGCTTGAGTTTTCCTTTTCTTGCAACTTCATCTATATGTTATCTAGCTCACATGGTTTTCCAACTTAAGAAAATTAATCTAAGAATTTCTAAAAGCCCAAGCCTACCCTTGTCAACCTTAAAGTTGGCCGGCACGTTCTAGAGATTTTTCTCTAGATAGGGGTTTTGGGTATTTAATAAAGAACTTGATATAGTTTCACTTTCTTTCTCTTTTATGTGACTTTCGGTTTTTGTATTGTGATCTTTGAGATATTGTAATGGGTTTCTATCTTGTTAAAGTCTTGAATGAGCTCTAGTTAACTATAAAATGAATCTTGCATCATGTTTATTTTATGCTATGCATATCATGTTTACTTCCTTGCTATCACTAAATCCCAAGATAATGAATGAACTTGCATTATCATGTTTATGTTTCAAGCTTTGCATTATCATATTTATATTTCAAGTCCTCACTTAAATATCAAAGATAATAATATATTGCACCACATATTTATTTTATGCTCTCACTTTACTTTCTAGCAATAACTAAAATAAGTGCATGAGCATGTCTATTTTTATGTCATCACTTTAATGATTCTAGAGCTCAAAGACTTGCCCAAGGATATCTCAAACAAAGGTCTAAAACATCTATCTCCTATGGCTCATATTTCGCCCTATGAGGCCTTAATGTTTTCAAGTATTGAAAACTATGTTTTATACTTTTTCTAAACTTATATGAGTATAAGGAATGTGTAGAACTAAGTATTATGAATTTAGGACCTCTTGAGATGAAAATAATATAGCCACTGCCCTATTAAGTATTTTCATGAGTTTAGATGATAAAAGTGTTCTTAAAAGAGTTTTGAAGGTTTTAATAAGGTTCCAAGAGAAACTAGTATTTTATGTGCTTTAGAAACTATGATTCAATGCCTTTAAATGGAGTTGTTGTTTCGGTTCTGCCTTGCTATGTTTGGCCACTGTATGAGCTGTGTTAATGATGTTAATATGCTTATGTTTGGGTAATAATTATGTTAAGACTCATATGTGAAAGATAGGATAAGTTAGGAACTAGAAAAGAATTAATTTGAGAGTTCTAGATCCCTTAAAGATTCATTTTTCTGGATTCTGTCCAGCAAGGTTTAGATTCAATAATCATGGTTTTAAATTAGTTTATATGTGTAGGAATGACTCATAATTGGTTTAGGATTTAATCTTGAAACCTTAGGAGCAAACCGAACTTAGAAAGGGTCATTATTGTGACTTCTAGGTACCCGTAAAGTTAGTATTTTGATTTCTGCACTCTTGAGGTTTAGAGATGTTCTTGACCATATGGTGAAGGTGAGAAATACTTAGTTATAACCTTATAGGTTCCCAAGAGACTAGGTGTTGATGATCAATAACTTAGAAAGTGAGATAAAGATCTAAACCGTAATTTCTAAGAACTCCGTAATCACATAAACATAAAGCTGTCCAAATTCTGCTTAGTGCTATTTGGATTAGTTCTTGAGCATAAAATTTATATAACTCATAAATTGTCAAACTATAGGTGTATAAAGAAGTTAAGAATAATTAATTTGCAAGTTTAAGACTCATAATAATCGAAGTTTAAAGCACTATGAGATATAACATAACATGTCTATGAGCCTATGGGGATGATTGTTAAATATGACTATGTGATGATGTTTGTGTGAAAGTTTTATGTGACGAATGTTATGAGAAAGTTTCATGTGATGATATATATGTTATGAAAAAGCTACATGAGAATGCATGATAAAAATGAATATGATAAATGATGAGGTAATTGTGATGTAATACTTATGAAAATATAAATGTGACACAACACTGAGACGCGCTTTTCCTGGGTGACACCGGTTCGGCCGAGCACCCCCAGGAGGAGACAAATCCGTGAGGGTATGTGTAGATGCAGCCTGCCAAAGCGGACAAATTGCGAGGCCCACGTGGCTAGCAAAGCGTTTCAAAGAGGAAATGATCCTAGAAAGGAGATCCTTAATTTGCCCCCTAGCCCGTACTTTAAGTCGGGATTATGTTACGCTTATCATAGGATAAGTAAGAGCTAGTGACGACTAGTTAAGGTATGAGCTCATAACCTAGAGAAGTTTTAGGGCGGCCCCATGAGATGAAAGTTAAAGTTAACAATGTCACATAAACTTTACTTATGTCAATGTTATAATGTTTCCTAGTTATTCTATTGTTTGGTTTACCTTATGATGCATTCATATCATCAGTATATTTCTGCTTAAGTTATAAAGACGCATTATAAAATATGATGGACCTTGGATAAAATACCTCTTTGGGAAACCCACTTAAAAGGAACTTATATGCATGCACACCTTTTAGAAATAAACCCAAGGTTCCCGAGGATGTGACGATGACACCTAGGTAGGGATAACCCTCGAGAATTCTTTTAGAAAGATTCTCATTCCCTCTCTCTTTTCTTCCGTCATATCTTCAGATGGCGACGTTTGTACTCTTCATCGACACCCGGTATGGGAGTTGCACCATAACCCGGCACTCGGGTCATACCATTTTGAGGGTCGCTGCTCTGTCAGAGTATTCGTGTTCATGGGACGACCCTTCGCGCACCCGTCGAGCTACCGCTTCACCCCGATTGCTCCTTACCGTCATAATGGGATTTTTGAGCGGCGAGACCACGCGATGAGCGGATCCTCCGCATGGAGCCCGAGACGTCGGTTGTACGCGAGTACCCAGTATGTGCCGCGTCCCGGTACTGAGACGGACCCATCCGAGGACCCGCCATCCCACATGTACGCTGGAGTTCCAGTCCGCTCCTCCACCGATGAGGGCTGGGAGTGAGGAGACGGTGGTCCAGCCGAGGTTGGCTCGACGGCCATCTATGCGCCCTGTCCGCGGTGGACATGCCCGATGATGCACTCGACCACTCCCGCCGAGATTCGCCGGTGGATCGACTGACCCCACGATTTCGGACCCGCAGAGTAGTCATAGGAGGGTAGTAGCTAGTGCACACACACGCCACATAGTAGAGATCAAACCTTCTTTTGTATATGAGGTTGTCTCCTTTAGGTGCACACGGGTATGGGGGTAGTGTCTTTTGTATTTGCTTTTATGATTTCCTTGTATTGCATTTCAGTTGTATTTCGCTTCATGATGTATCAAATAGTCCTGCCTCTTTGGGTAGGCACGTTATATATATATATCTATGATTCAGTGATGCTTCCATGACATGATGTGTTTCTTATGCTTTGCTTATATGTTTCGCTATGTTTCCCCTTTAAGTTTCGTGCGTGGCTCTCACTTTGATTTTAAATTCCAAAAAGAAAAATTTTACCCATATTTTCGCTAAGTATTTTCTAAAAGATGAGACCAAGAGGTAATATTCTAAAGATTAACCTAAGTACATACTAGTAGTCTTGGGTTAAGATTTAGGGTGTTACAATCATCACTTTGAGGAGAGCTTTTCTTCTCATTTTCATTTCAAAGACCAAGCCTTTCTCATCTTCATACTTGGTAGGGAGTTGTTCTAAATCATTTCTTTTACTCAAATATGTTTTGTTCTTGAAGAAAAGTGTTGATTTTATGATGCTTCCTTGAGTTTTTCTTTTCAGTTTCCTTTTGGATTTCCTTTTTCTTTTCGGCCTCAATGGCCTTGCTTCACTCTCATGATAGCTTGATGATGAGTGTCTCAAGATGATGACCTTGTGTTCATTTCAATGAGACCTCTAAAGCTTGAGTTTTTCCTTTCTTCAAGTTCTTTATATATTACTTAGCTCACTAATGGTTTCAACTTAAGAAAATAATTATAAGGATTTCAATAAACCCAAGGCCTACCCTTGTCAACCTTAAAGTTGGCCGGCACATTCTAGAGTTTACTCTAAATAGGGGTTTTGGGTACATAATAAAGAATATGATGTATTTTCCTTCTCTTTTGCTTAGTTTAATTTTTGGTTCTGTAACACCCTAATTTTTAACCCAACTTTCTAGAATACATTAGGTTAATCATTAGGTTATTACCTCTTAGTCTCATTCATTTAACAAAATACTTAGCGAAAATATGGGTAAAATTTTTCTTTTTGGAAATTGAAAACAAAACAAGAGCCGCATGTTAAAATAAAACCTAACGATTGCTGCAATCATAACATGAGAAAGGAAGTAACCATATCATTAATAATCACCAAATACAAATATTACACATAACAACACAACATAGTCATATCTTCATTAATATATTAATTACTACTAGCATAACTTCATAGTCATATCAAAAGAAACACATGTCTATAAATAAAAAAAATCTAAAGCGGCATCTTCATTGTTTACACTACATCCCTCTGACTCGACTTGTAGTATATTCTGTATGCCCATCCCTCAATAGAAGTCATGAACCTTGTTACTATCTTCGTCTGGAGACGACACGGAAGAAAGAGAGAGAGAGGGATGAGAAACTTATTCAAGATTCTCAGTAGGGATTTTCGACTCTAACACACGTGTCATCGTCATCGTCCCCAGCCACTTCGGTTTTAATTATAAAAAGGTGGTCATGCATAAGGTTTAACTTTTAATCTTCTAAAATCTATTTATCCGAAGTGGGTGTCTTTTAGTATGGTTCTTAATGATATGAATGCAACAGATATTGGATGCATGCATGACAATACATTATGCAAATAGTCAATAGAACATAGCATCAAGGAAAACTATTAACATATAAGTGGCAAACTATTAACATATAAGTGGCATATAAAACTCTTTCTTTTCCCATAACAGTGTGACTTTAAAAAACCATCATATCTCTTTCTCATGCTTGAACTTTTAGGTTCTTTTTCTCAAAGACTGTAACGCCCCGATTTTCTTTTAAGAGTAGAAATGACCAAAATGCCCCTGAGGTCATTTTCAGCCCGGAATTCGAGGAAAGCCGGTTCAGTAGTACTCGAGGGCAAACTCAATGTTGGAAGGGGATTAGATGACTTGTGTACCTTCCCGGGATCGAAAATCTCATTTTTCGAGTTTTCGGGTCAAAATGACCAAAATACACCTGCGGTGTTTTACCCGTTTGCAAGTGCTGGATGAACCCGAAACTTCTCCAGATGATTTTAAAAGGCGTTTTTATGTAGACTGTGACTTTAGTTTTGGTCCCGGAGGTCCCAGGCGAAATTAGTGCAAAATTACGATTTTGCCCCTGGTTTCGTGTTTTTATGCTTAATCGCGTGATTAAGCAAACCTAAGCAATATTAGGCTCTAATCGAAGGTTAATTAATTTCCTTAATTAATCCTGAGTCAAAATAATTTATTAAAGTTGATTAGAACCTAAAAGTGCTTAATTACAACTTAAAACCATATTTTAATTTCAAGACTCCTAGTCATGGAATCTTATATAGTGTTTTCTCTTTCCAATTCCTTAAATCATGGAATTGTGTTACACATTGTTTATTCGTAAATGAGTTCAAAATTCTTTAATGATGTATGAGCACTCCTAATCTTGTCATAAAATCCTTAACACACATTCTTAGTTACCTAAACTTAAGCTTAATTGTTCATAACCTTGTACCTAAGCTAATACACATTTAAACCTACCATTAACACCCAATTAAATGGTCAAAACTCACCCCCTCTCTACTGCCCAAGGCCTGACCGAAGCTGTCCCTCTCCATTATGCATCACATGTTCAATTTTTCAATACTCCAAGGCCATACCTCAAGTCACATACACTATACCTTGTCATAACTTTCAATCAAGCTTGATTTTCCAAGTAAATAACTAATTAAAATAGCCCATTTTCTCCATTTATTTGTGGCTGGAAAAGTTCCAGCCATGCATTATTTCTAGAAGCCTTATTTTATCAAAAATTGATAGGAAATTAACTTACATCAAGACATACTTTGTAGCATAGCTTCCATACTTCAAACCATGCTTGTGATAGCTTAGTTGCACTTTGAAGCATTTGCTAAGTTTAGAATTCTAGAGTTATCTTGCTAGTTCTTTTCTTTTCTCTCAAAATTCCAAGAGAGTTCTTCCTTTCTTTTCATCTTCATCTTCATCCTCTCTTCATCTCATCATCATCTCTCAACCTTGAAACACCACCCCATAGCCTTGAAACATCATCAAACCTCTCAAACATCATACCTCAAACACAACCTCTCTTGAAACACAACTCCAACCTTCTCATCCTCCCTTGGCCGAAGCTATCTTGCCTCTTGGAGGAGCTCATCATCTTGTTTTCATTTTCAAAAGTTCAAAGATTTCATCTTCACTCTAGGTAGGGAGTTTCTTTTCAAACTTTGTTTTACTCAAAAGATGTGTTTCTTCTAGTTTTCTCTTGGTTTCTTTTTGAGCTTTCCTTTATATTCCTTTTCTTTTTCCATTTCGGCCTCTTGGCCTTTTCTTCTCAAACATGATAGCTTGATGATGAGAGTTTCTAGATGATGACCTTATGTTCATCTCAAAGAAACCTCTAAAGCTTGAGTTTTCCTTTCCTTATGACTTCATCTATATGATATCTAGCTCACATGGTTTTTCAACTTAAGAAAATTAATCTAAGGATTTCTAAAAGCCCAAGCCTACCCTTTTCAATCTTAAAGTTGGCCGGCACGTTCTAGAGATTTTCTCTAGATAGGGGTTTTGGGTATTTAATAAAGAACTTGACTTAGTTTCACTTTCTTTTTCTTTTGAAAGACTTTCGGTTTTGGTGTTTTGATCTTTGAGATATTGTATCGGGTTGTTATCTTATTAAAGTGTTGAATGAGCTCTAGTCAACCATAAAATGAACCATGCATCATGTTTACTTTATGCTTTGCATATCATGTTTACTTCCTGGCTATCACTAAATTTCAAGATAATAAGTGAACCTTGCATTATCATGTTTATATTTCAAGCTATGCATTATCATGTTTATATTTTAAGTTCTCAGTTAATACCAAGATAATAATGAGTTGCATTCAAATTTATTTTATGCTATCACTTTACTTTCTAATGGAATCTAAAATAGGTGCATGAGCATGTTTATTTTTATGTCATCACCTAAATGAACCTAGAGCTCAAAGACTTGCCCATTGTTGTCTCAAAAAAAGGTCTAAAAATATTTATTTCTTTTGGTTCATATTTCGGCCCTAAGGGGGGGTCTTGATGTTTCTAAGTATTGAAGACTATGTTTTATAATTTTTCCAAGCTTTTATGAGTTTAAGGAATGCATAGAACTAAGTTTTTAGAATCTAGGACCTCTTGAGACAAAGATGAATTGGTCACTACCCTCTTAAATATTCTTATGATTTTAGATGTTAAAATTGTTTATAAATGAGTTTTGAAAGTTTAAAAAGAGTTCCAAGAGAAACTAGTATTTTATGTGTTTTAGAAATTGTGTTTTATGCCTTTATGGAGAGCGTTTGTTTCGGTTCTGCCTTGCTACTTGTTTGCCACTATATGTGCTATTTTAATGATGATAATATGCTTATGTTTGAGTAAAAATAATGTTAAGACTCATATGTGAAAGATAAGATAAGTTAGAAACTAGAAAAGAATTAATTTGAGAGTTCTAGATCCTTTAATGATTGAATTTTCTGGATTCTATCCAGCAAGATTTAGTAATGATAACCATGGATTTAAATTATTTTAAATGTGTAGGAATGACACATAATTGGATTAGGACTTGATCTTGAAGCCTTAGGAACAAACCGGACTTAGAAAGGGTCACCGTTGTGACTCCTAGGTACCCGTAAAGTTAGGATTATAAATTCTGCATCCTTGAGGTTTTAGAGATGTTCTTCATCATAGTGTGAGGTGAGAAATACTTAGTTATAACCTCATAGGTGCCCAAGAGATTAGGTTTGATGATTTATAACTTAGAACGTGAGTTAAGGACCTTAAGGGTCAATGCATAAGACATTAAAACGTCTTGAGTTTTTATGATGCTTAATTTATGATATATGATACATGAGTTTTGTCTATGATAAGTTGATATGTGCTATAAAGAAGTTTTACATGATGATGTGCTTGTGTATGTCCTATATGTCTTCATGGCATAAGCAAATTTGAGGAAATTCGGTCTACAGCCGTCGTGCTGCCGAATTTCCATCAAATTTGAGGAACTTAGAAAATGGTCTTTTGAAAATCATGAGAACTTAAATGTGACACAACACTGAGATGCCTTCCTGGGTGACACCGGTTTAGCCGAGCACCCCCAAGAAAACAAATCCGTGAGGGTATTGACATAGAGCTTGCCAAAGCGGACAATACTACGATGCACCAGTTGCTAGTAGAGTATTTCAAAGAGGAAATGACCCTAAGAGGTGATCCTTAATTTGCCCCCTAGCTCGTACTTTAAGTCGGGATTATGTTACGCTTATCATAGGATAAGTAAGAGCTAGTGACGACTAGTTAAGGTATGAGCTCATAATCTAGAGATGTTTTAGGGTTGCCCCCTGAGATGAAAGTTAAAGTTTAAAATGTCACATGTGCTATACCTATCACCTTATGCCAATGTTATAATGTTTCTTAGTTATTCTATTGATTGGCTTACCTTTATGGTGCATTCATGTCATTAGTATATTCCATGCTTAGTCATAAGACGCATTATAAAATAAGACGGACCTTGGATAAATGATAGTTTAGAAAACTAACTTAAAAGGAGTTTATATGCATGCACACCTTTTTAGAAATAAACCCAAGGTTCCTGAGGATGTGATGATGTCACTTAGGTAGGGATTACCCTACTGAGAATTCTTTTAGAAGATTCTCATTCCCTCTCTCTTTTCTTCCATCACATCTTCAGATGGCGACTTTCGTACTTTTCGTCGACACCCCGAAATGGGAGCTGCACCATGACCCAGCACTCGGGTCATACCATTTTGAGGGTCGCTGCACTGTCAAAGTATTTATGTTTATGGGACGACCCTTCGCGCACCCAGTACGGAGCTACCGCTTCACCCCGACTGCCCCCTACCATCATAACATAATTTTTGAGCGAGCTAGACCACGCGATGAGCAGATTCTTCGCATGCAGCCCGAGGCGTCAGCCGTACGTGACTACCCGGATATGTGCCCTGGACTCAGTACTCGGAGACGGATCCATCAGAGGACCCACCCTCGCACATGCACAGTTGGAGTTCTAGTCCCGTTCCCCCACCGATGAGAGCCGGGAGTGAGGAGACAGTAGTTCAGCCGAGGTTGGCTCATCGGCCATCCATGCGCCCTCGCCGCTGTGGACACGTTCCGATGATCCGCATGACCACTCCCGCCGAGATCCGCCAGTGGATCGATTCCACCCTCGATCTTTCGGACCAGCAGGAGTAGGCGCATAGGATGGGTAGTAGCTAGTGCACACACGCCACATAGTTGAGGACAAACCTTCTTTTGTATATGAGGTTGTCTACTCTAGGTGCACAAGGGCATGGGTGTTGCTTTCATGTTCTCCTTGTACTTGTTTTCATGATTTCCTTATATTTGCATTTCAGTTGTATTTCGTTTTCTTATGTACTGAATAGTCCTACCTTTCGGTAGGCACACTATCTATATATAATCAGTTGATGTGTCCATGTTTTATTATGATTTGTTATTTATGCGTTTTATTATGATTTGCTCATATGACTTGTATGAATTCCCATTCAAAGAATCAAGCGTGGCTCTCACTTTGGTTTTAATTCCAAAAAGAAAAATTTTACCCATATTTCCGCTAAGTATTTTCAAGTAAAGAATAAGAGCAAGAGGTAATATTCTAAAGATTAACCTAAATACATACTAGTAGTATTAGGTTAAGATTTAGGGTGTTACATTATGGTATCAGAGCAGTTCGATTCTCATGGAGCCTGAGGATTGGACTGATTATGCTTTATAAGCATGATGCGATAGTTATGTCATGTGTAGTGCTTAATAGAGATAAGCTGTAGGACTAGAAATGCATGACTTCTGTTGCTTGCAAATGCCATGGTAACTAGCTCATTTTGCATGGATATTGAGCCTGATTCCTTTGGTGAAAGTGGCGTGGGGACGAGACAAGTCGGAAGAATACACGTGGGAATTGGAATCAGAGATGAAGTCCAAATATCCAGAGCTTTTCTAAGGTACGAATTTCGAGGGCGAAATTCATTTTAAGGAGGGGAGTAATGTAACGCCCCGATTTTCTATTAAGAGTGGAAATGACCAAAATGCCCCTGAGGTCATTTTCAGCCCGGAATTCGAGGAAAGCCGGTTCGGCAGTACTCAAAGGGCAAACTCAATGTTGGAAGGGGATTAGATGACTTGTGTACCTTCCCGGGATCGAAAATCTCATTTTTCGAGTTTTCGGGTCAAAATGACCAAAATGCCCCTGCGGTGTTTTACCCGTTTGCAAGTTCCAGATGAACCCGAAACTTCTCCAGATGATTTTAAAAGGCGTTTTTATGTAGACTGTAACTTTAGTTTTGGTCCTGGAGGTCCCGGGCGAAATTAGTGCAAAATTACGGTTTTACCCCTAGTTTCGTGTTTTTACGCTTAATCGTGTGATTAAGCAAACCTAAGCAATATTAGGATCTAATCAAAGGTTAATTAATTTCCTTAATTAATCTTGAGTCAAAATAATTTATTAAAGTTGATTAGAATCTAAAAGTGCTTAATTACAACTTAAAATCATATTTTAATTTCAAGACTCCTAGTCATGGAATCTTGAATAGTGTTTTCTCTTTCCAATTCCTTAAATCATGGAATTGTGTTACACATTGTTTATTCATAAATGAGTTTAAAATTATTTAATGAAGTATGAGCACTCCTAATCTTGTCATAAAATCCTTAAAACACATTCTTAGTTATCTAAACTTAAGCTTAATTGTTCCTAACCTTGTACCTAAGCTAATACACATTTAAACCTACCATTAACACCCAATTAAATGGTCAAAACTCACCCCCTCTCTGCTGCCCAAGGCCTCGCCGAAGCTGTCCCTCCCCATTATGCATCACATGTTCAATTTTTCAACACTCCAAGGCCATACCTCAAGTCACATACACTATACCTTGTCATAACTTTCAATCAAGCTTGATTTTCCAAGTAAATAACTAATTAAAATAGCCCATTTTCTCCATTTATTTGTGGCTGGAAAATTTCCAGCCATGCATCGTTTCTAGAAGCCTTATTTTATCAAAAATTGATAGGAAATTAACTCACATCAAGCCATACTTTGTAGCATAGCTTCCATACTTCAAACCATGCTTGAATGACCATGTGAAAGAGATATTTTCCTCTCCCTTTTCCCTCCAATACCAAACGGCCACTCCTCCCCTTGGTGAGCCCCATGGTTTTGTTTTTCTATAAATAGGATGCTTGTGATAGCTTAGTTGCACTTTGAAGCATTTGCTAAGTTTAGAATTCTAGAGTTGTCTTGCTAGTTCTTTTCTTTTCTCTCAAAATTCCAAGAGAGTTCTTCCTTTCTTTTCATCTTCATCTTCATCCTCTCTTCATCTCATCATCATCTCTCAACCTTGAAACACCACCCCATAGCCTTGAAACATCATCAAACCTCTCAAACACCACACCTCAAACACAACCTCACTTGAAACACAACGCCAACCTTCTCATCCTCCCTTGGCCGAAGCTATCTTTCCTCTTGGAGGAGCTCATCATCTTGTTTTCATTTTCAAAAGTTCAAAGATTTCATCTTCACTCTAGGTAGGGAGTTTCTTTTCAAACTTTGTTTTACTCAAAAGATGTGTTTCCTCTAGTTTTCTCTTGGTTTCTTTTTTAGCTTTCCTTTATATTCCTTTTCTTTTTCCATTTCGGCCTCTTGGCCTTTTCTTCTCAAACATGATAGCTTGATGATGAGAGTTTCTAGATGATGACCTTATGTTCATCTCAAAGAAACCTCTAAAGCTTGAGTTTTCCTTTCCTTATGACTTCATCTATATGATATCTAGCTCACATGGTTTTTCAACTTAAGAAAATTAATCTAAGGATTTCTAAAAGCCCAAGCCTACCCTTGTCAACCTTAAAGTTGGCCGGCACATTCTAGAGATTTTCTCTAGATAGGGGTTTTGGGTATTTAATAAAGTACTTGACTTAGTTTCACTTTCTTTTTCTTTTGTAAGACTTTCGGTTTTGGTGTTTTGATCTTTGAGATATTGTATCTTGTTGTTATCTTATTAAAGTCTTGAATGAGCTCTAGTCAACCACAAAATGAACCTTGCATCATGTTTACTTTATGCTTTGCATATCATGCTTACTTCCTGGCTATCACTAAATTTCAAGATAATAAGTGAACCTTGCATTATCATGTTTATATTTCAAGCTATGCATTATTATGTTTATATTTCAAGTTCTCACTTAATACCAAGATAATAATGAGTTGCATTCATATTTATTTTATGCTATCACTTTACTTTCTAATGGAACCTAAAATAGATGCATGAGCATGTTTATTTTTATGTCATTACCTAAATGAACCTAGAGCTCAAAGACTTGCCCATTGTTGTCTCAAACAAAGGTCTAAAAATATTTATTTCTTTTGGATCATATTTCGGCCCTAAGGGGGTTTCTTGATGTTTCTACGTATTGAAGACTATGTTTTATACTTTTTCCAAGCCTTTATGAGTTTAAGGAATGCATAGAACTAAGTTTTTAGAATCTAGGACCTCTTGAGACAAAGACTGCCCTCTTAAATATTCCTATGATTTTAGATGTTAAAATTGTTTATAAATCAGTTTTGAAAGTTTAAAAAGAGTTCCAAGAGAAACTAGTATTTTATGTGTTTTAGAAATTGTGTTTTATGCCTTTATAGAGAGTGTTTGTTTCGGTTCTGCCTTGCTACTTGTTTTCCACTGTATGTGCTGTTTTAATGATGATAATATGCTTATGTTTGAGTAAAAATAATGTTAAGACTCATATGTGAAAGATAAGATAAGTTAGAAACTAGAAAAGAATTCATTTGAGAGTTCTAGATCCTTTAATGTTTGAATTTTCTGGATTCTGTCCAGTAGTAATGATAACCATGGATTTAAATTATTTTAAATGTGTAGGAATGACTCATAATTGGTTTAGGACTTGATCTTGAAGCCTTAGGAACAAACCGGACTTAGAAAGGGTCACCGTTGTGACTCCTAGGTACCCGTAAAGTTAGGATTGTAAATTCTGCATCCTTGAGGTTTTAGAGATGTTCTTCGTCATAGTGTGAGATGAGAAATACTTAGTTATAACCTCATAGGTGCCCGAGAGATTAGGTTTGATGATTTATAACTTAGAACGTGAGTTAAGGACCTTAAGGGTCAATGCATAAGACATTAAAACGTCTTGAGTTTTTATGATGCTTAATTTATGATATATGATACATGAGTTTTGTCTATGATAAGTTGATACGTGCTATAAAGAAGTTTTACATGATGATGTGCTTGTGTATGTCCTATATGTCTTCACGGCATAAGCAAATTTGAGGAAATTCGGTCTACAGCCGTCGTGCTGCCGAATTTCCATCAAATTTGAGGAACTTAGAAAATGGTCTTTTGAAAATCATGAGAACTTAAATGTGACACAACACTGAGACGCCTTCTTGGGTGACACCGGTTTAGCTGAGCACCCCCAAGAAAACAAATCCACGAGGGTATTGACATAGAGCTTGCCAAAGCGAACAATACTACGATGCACCAGTTGCTAGTAAAGCGTTTCAAAGAGGAAATGACCCTAAGAGGTGATCCTTAATTTGCCCCTTAGCTCATACTTTAAGTCGGGATTATGTTACGCTTATCATAGGATAAGTAAGAGCTAGTGACGACTAGTTAAGGTATGAGCTCATAACCTAGAGATGTTTTAGGGTGGCCCCATGAGATGAAAGTTAAAGTTTAAAATGTCACATGTGCTATACCTATCACCTTATGCCAATGTTATAATGTGTCTTAGTTATTCTATTGATTGGCTTACCTTTATGGTGCATTCATGTCATTAGTATATTCCATGCTTAGTCATAAGGCGCATTATAAAATAAGACGGACCTTGGATAAATGATATTTTAGAAAGCTAACTTAAAAGGAGTTTATATGCATGCACACCTTTTTAGAAATAAACCCAAGGTTCCTGAGGATGTGATGATGTCACTTAGGTAGGGATTACCCTACTGAGAATTCTTTTAGAAGATTCTCATTCCCTCTCTCTTTTCTTCCGTCACATCTTCAGATGGCAACTTTCATACTCTTCGTCGACATCCCGACATGGGAGCTGCATCATGACCCAGTACTTGGGTCATACCATTTTGAGGGTCGCTGCACTATGAGAGTATTTATGTTTATGAGACGACCCTTCGCGCACCCAATACGGAGCTACCGCTTCACCCCAACTGCCCCCTACCATCATAACATGATTTTTGAGTGAGCTAGACCACGCGATGAGCAGATTCTCCGCATGCAGCCTGAGGCGTCAGCCGTACGTGACTACCCGGATACGTGCCCTGGACTCTGTACTTGGAGACGGATCCATCAGAGGACCCGCCCTCGCACATGTACAGTTGGAGTTCCAGTCCCGCTCCCCCACCGATGAGAGCCGGGAGTGAGGAGACAGTAGTTCAGCCAAGGTTGGCTCCTCGGCCATCCATGCGCCCTCGCCGCGGTGGACACGCTCCTATGATCTGCATGACCACTCCCGCCGAGATCCGCCAGTGGATCGATTCCACCCCTCAATACTCGGACTAGCAGGAGTAGGCGTATAGGATGGGTAGTAGCTAGTGCACACACGCCACATAGTTGAGGACAAACCTTCTTTTGTATATGAGGTTGTCTACTCTAGGTGCACAAGGGTATGGGTGTTGCTTTCATGTTCTCCTTGTACTTGTTTTCATGATTTCCTTATATTTGCATTTCAGTTGTATTTCATTTTCTTATGTACTGAATAGTCCTACCTTTCGGTAGGCACACTATCTATATATAATCAGTTGATGTGTCCATGTTTTATTATGATTTGTTATTTATGCGTTTTATTATGATTTGCTCGTATGACTTGTATGAATTCCCGTTCAAAGAATCAAGCGTGGCTCTCACTTTGGTTTTAATTCCAAAAAGAAAAATTTTACCCATATTTCCGGTAAGTATTTTCAAGTAAAGAATGAGACCAAGAGGTAATATTCTAAAGATTAATCTAAATACATACTAGTAGCATTAGGATAAGATTTAGGGTGTTACAAAGACCACCCTCTTAAACATATCCACCTTATTCCAACCGACACACAGCCCCGGCGATTTTTATCATAGCCTCCAATCTCTATCTCACCTAATCGCCTAGGAATGAGCTCAATCCTAACTAGTCGTCACTAGATTTAACATGGGGAATAATAGAGGGGGTAACACATCACTAGTTCCCGACTCATTATCTGAATAAATGAACCATGAGATAGAATCTCGACTACTAGAGTACGGGTTAGGGGCGTAAAGGTCACCTAATACACCGACTCCTTGAGTGCGGGTTAGGGACTTAAGGATCACCTAATACACCGACTCCCAGAGTGCGGGTTAGGGTTATTTCCTTCTTCAAAATGCATCTGGCATCTAGTGCACAGTAAATTTGTCCGCTCTGGCAGGCTGCATCTACCATACCCTTACGGTTTTGTTATCTCCTTACCGAGGTAGGAGAAATGCGTCTCGGTGTGTTATGCAAGAATGCATCATAAACACATGCCCTCAACTATCATCATGGAACCTCATGCAATGTGTATATCATGCTCATAAATTTATGCACTTCATCATAATATGTCATATCAACTCATAATGCATGTACTTACACATTCAATTTCACATTTCATAATTAATTTCTAAAGTCATATAAATGGTTTCATCCTAGCACATGCATTCACACGTCATCATAGCATCAACATAAAAAGATCACATCATCATAACTCATATATCATCACATCATGCATATCAACATATCATACTTGCATTATCAAACACAAAGCAATAAAAGATCTTTTAATGTCTTATGCTTTGACCTTTAAGGTCCTTTATCTTGAAATCTAAGTTGTCTATCATCACAACCTAAGCTCTCAGGTACCTATAAGCTCATATCTAAGTATTCCTCACTCAATTCTATGATCATAAACAATTCTAAATCTCAAGAGTGCAGAATCTAAGATTCTAACTTTACGGGTACCTAGGAGTCACAACAATGACCCTTTCTAAGTTCGGTTTGCTCCTAAGGCATCAAGATCAAGTCCTAAACCAATTATGAGTCATTCCTACACATTTAGACTAATTATAAACCATGATTATCAATTCTAAACCATGCTGGATAGAATCCAACAAAATCAATTACTAAGGGATCTAAAACTCTCAAATTAATTCTTTTCTAGTTACTAACTTCTCTTTCTTTCACATATGAGTTTTAGCATTAAACATACATGAATATACTCATATTATCATCATTGAAACAGCATATAACAGTGATCATTCATAGCAAGGCATAACCGAATTCATCTCCAAACAAACAAGGCATAAACTTGATTTCTAGAACACATTAAATATTAGTTTCTCTTGGAACCTTTCTAAAACTTTCAAAACTCATTAGTAAACATTTTTATCATCTAAAATCATCAAAATACTTGTAAAGGCAGTGGCTATTTTAAACTAAAATCAAGAGGTTTTAAATTCACAAAACTTTGTTCTAAACATCTTTTGAACTCATATGAGCATAGGAAAATTATGAAACATAGATTGTAGTACTTTTAACAAATCAAACCTTCTAAGGCCGAAATCAAGAGACTAAGAAACCTAAAACTTTCAAACCTTTGTTTGAGATAATAAAGGGTAAGTCTATGAGCTCTAAATCTCTTAAGTTGTAACATAAAAGTAAATATGCAATGCACTTTATTTTAGTCTTTATTTAGCGGTGAGGACATAAAATAAATATGCTATGCAACTCATTATTATCTTAGAGATTTAGTGAAAGCATAAACATAAATATGGATATGCAAGTGCATTCTTTAATCTTGAGCATTTGGTGATGACATAAAAGTAAATATGGATGCTGTAACGCCTTGATTTTTACTGCTATGTAAAATTACCAAAATGCCCCTAGGTAAATTTTTCATGAGAATTGAGGTCAAGCAATCCTTAATAAGGAATTTTAACATTAGGACAACATTATATGAGGCTTGAATAGCAATCTGCGCGAAAATCATAAATCCCGATTTTTCTGTGCGCAAATGACCAAATTGCCCCTGAGGTTATTTTGCCCCGAAAATCAAAGATAACCAATCCCGATTATCCTCAAGGGGTTAATTTTATATTTGAAAGGGATTATTTGTGTTATGATGATATCATGGTAAAAACCTCAATTCCTGATTTTTACTGTACGTAAAATTACCGAATTGCCCACGCGGTAATTTAGTGTGAAATTAAGCAATCCTTGAACCCAGTTATCACCGAGAAGTTCAAAAAATGTTTATTTCAAGTATGACTTGATATCTAGAAATGTTCAGGTAATTCTAGAAAGCTTTTATGTGAAATTACCTTTTTACCCCTAGTTGTGCTAAATAAGTTCACTTATGTAATTAAGGAAATGTTAAAGCTCTAATTGAACTCAAAATTAATCTTGAGTTAAAAATTAATAACCTAAGGTTAAAAATAATTACTTGAGGTTAAAAAATAATTACCTAGGATAATTAGAGTTTAAGAAATTTTTAGGGAAGTTAATTTCTTTTCTTGATTACTAGAACTCATAAAATCAATAATGTTAAGATTAAGGTAAATATAAGGCATCTTCTTTCTTTGACTTGAGGTTAGAACTTGAGTTACTAATTAATCTTTTACTCAATTGAGATTAACTCCATCTCTAGTGTAAGATTACTCTTTAACCTTGTCTTGTTGAATCTTATACATTTTATTTTTACCATTTATTCAAATTTACAAATTCCTAAACCTACCACCTAATTAACTATACTATCCTATGTGTCCTACCACTTAGAAAATAAATAAACTTGTCCCCCATTATTCTCAACAAAGGCCACGGTTCCATGCCATCCTCATGGCCACATTTTATTTTATTTCAAGGAATAATGCACACACAAACTCATCATTACCTTACCATATGCTTTGTTGGAGTTGTCTTGCACATTATTGCTAAAAAATTTTGCCTCCATTATAGCCATAAACGCCACGATTTTGCAGCTCCAAAACTCCTAGATATATGTGTTTTTCTAAAGCCTAATGCATACACAAACACTTATTCTTACTACTTGCATTTTTGGTGGTAGTCTTGCTCACAAAAATTGGCCAAAAATCCTCTATTCTCTCCTAAACTCAAAGCTCTCTTCTTCATCCTCCTCCATCTCTAAGAGACTCTATTCTTCACATTCATCCAAGTTCTCAAGCTCAAACAAACACATATCCACCATAAACCAACTCCTAAGCACTTAAACTTTCCATTTTTAAGCATTAGAACACAAGAAAAATCCTTCCTCAACATCAACCTTCTTGGCCGAAATATCACAAGCATTAGGATCATATTTTTGGTTCTTGATTAATCATAGAAGATCAAGCTTTCTTTAAGAAACAAGAAACAACTTGGTAGGGACTTTATTTTATATTCTTTCTCATGTTCTTCTTCTTTAATTCTTTGGATTTTTATGATGACCATGGCTTGATAATAAATTTAAGAAATAAGGTTCTTGGAACCTTGGTAATAAAGGACTCTAATGCTTTCTAATGTTTAAGATCTATTAGGGACAAGAATTTAATCTTGTGAAGATTTTGAGCTTTAAGTGAGCAAGATATAAAATGGACTTGCACTCATGTTTAAATTTCAAGCTCTTGCATCTCACGTTTATGTTTCAATGCCTTGCATATCATATTTATTTTTCAAGCCACCACCTTAAATCTAGAAGATTAAAGAAATGGATTGCATTATCATGCTTAATTTTCAAGTCTTGCATATCATATTTATTTCAAGTCATCACTAAATTTTAAAGACTTAATAATGAATGTGCATCTCATGTTTATAATTCAAGCCTTGCACATTATATTTATATTTTCAAGTCATCACCTTATAATGTTAAAGATTAAAAAATGAGGTTGCATAGCATGTTTACTTTTGGTTATCACCTAAGATCTTAAAGCTCAAAAAAATTGTCCTTGGATCTTAAATAAAAATTTTATTTCTTGGCTATGCTAATGGATATGTATTTTCGACCATGATATGATGGTGAGGTTGAGATAACTTTTATTTCATTTTATAGTTCAAATCTTGTGTTTTGGAATTTTAGTAAGATGTGCTTTAGAACTTTTACAAGTCTTGAAACTTAAAAGATAGTAAAAATAGCATTTTCATGAGCAAAAGGATTTATTATTAAACCTTGTGATTTGCTCTCTATTTGGTATTAATATTTGGTCATGCTAAGTGGTAAAAATAATTTTTAAGTGTTTCCTAAGTTTTAAATCAAGTAACAAGGAAAAATAGTATCTAGAAAAGATCAAAATTGTAATTTTAGAAAGATTTAGAAAAATAATTTTCTGGTACTATTCATTACTGTCTCGAACTGTTCATCACTGTAGGGTACTGTTCATAGGCATAATAATCATTAATAATTGTTGTAAAAATTATTTTTGGTATCTTAGATGTATAAAAGAATAATTACAAGTTCTAGTTTGGGCCATTTTGCAAAATATAGAAAGTTGTGTTTTGAACTATCAATTATGTGATTTCAGCCAAATGACTTTAATTCGAGTTATTAATGATGTTAAATGTATCCATGTATTCAAAATACCATTTACGATGTTTAGAAAATGTTTTAGAAGTTTCGGTAATTGTTAAGGGTAAAAAAATAAGTGATTTTGCACTTTGACCCCTAAAGTGTAGCAAAATTTGGTTTATGACCATAGATGGTTTTTACGATGAACTGAAATGAGTTCTAGTTGTTATGGATCTTTTAAAAGTATAGAGAAATTTTGAGGATCATTGGTTTAAGGAAATATGTTAAAAAGAAAAAATTACGTTTTGACCGCAATCTTTGAGAAATTGCAGTTTAGACCCTCTTTTGGGCTTAAGTGTAAATATTGATAACTTGAGGAGGTTAGCATAAATCAATATCTTATGGAAGCCGTATTCATGTGCTTTAGTCGAAATTTATATGACTTATGATATTTGTGCTTTGTTACTAATTAAGGATTATGCATACTTAATTCTTATTTTATGCAATTGGGGATCATTAATATATGGCATCTATCCTGTTAAGTATGTTCACTTTAATGAGATATTTGATAATAGCATGCTTAAATAAATGTATATATGCATACTTATAAGATAATTACTTGATGAATTGTAGCATGCTATGTGTATGATTGACTAATTGAGATGCATATTTAAGAGTTCTATAAGCATGATATATTAAAGGATAAGCTATGATTATATGTTCGTACTTGCATCTATGAATAACATACTAAGATGAAAAGGTGACATAAGACATATGGAAATGATCTTCTAGACTCCTCTAATTAAGGGTTATGAGAGGTGATCTAATGGGGTAATCCTCTAGACTCCCCGAATTAAAGGTTATAAGAGGATATTCAATAAGGACCCTTTAGATTCCAGGAATTAATGGTTATGAAAGGTGTGCCTAAACCCCCTAACCCGCACTCTGGGAGTCGGGAATTAACTTATCGAGAGGATAAGTGTATACTAGTGACGACTAGTGAGGTATGAGCTCATAATCTAGAACTCTCAAGAGGAGAGAAATTATAGGGTGGTTTCCCCAAGGAAAAAGATTGAGAAATTTAAGTCACCTAAAAACATATTAAGGAAAAGTTATATCAAAGGAATTTATGTTCTTTATGTCATGATGCATTTATATATGAACTCTTGTGTTATAATGTATATGGCATTGACATGCATTCATGATAATAGTATGATGCGTACATGACATCAAGACTCATGTTAAAAGATACGGGCCTCGGCTAATGGTATTTGGAACTTAATAAATAAACCTTATGTATGCCCACATTTTCATAATGAAACCCGAGGTTCCTGGGGATGATGATGATGACACTCATATTAGGAGACGGAGGCCCTACTGAGATTGTTTTATAAGATTCTCACTCCCTCTTTAATTTCTTTCCATCTCGTCTTCAGAGGTAGATGGCGACGTTCGTGATTTATGTTGATGCCCCCTCATGGGAAATGCATTTCGACCCGGCTAACTGATCATACTATTTTATGGGTCGTTGTGCCGTTCGTTTGTATGTCTTCATGGATCGTCCTTTTGCATACCTTGTTTCTAGTATGTGGTTTTCTCCTACCGCCCCTTTTTCGGATAACCTTGCTTTCGAGCATGCACAACCGCGTCCTCGGCAGTTTTCTCGACTTTTCGTATTGGTAGTTCGAGATTTCCCTGACTATACACCAAGGTCACCACCTTCCTCTACTGGTTCGTGGTCGGACCCATCTGAGGATATACCATCTGGTCACTTTTCAGGTGAATTTGCTCCTGCTGCCTCTATGGAATGGGAGTACGATAGCAATAGAGAAGCTACTGTCACGCAACCAGTGAGAGAAGCCACCCGTCCACGTCGAGGTGCTCATGTTCTACCTATGAGACGTCTTGCCTCTCATGATGAGCCGACTCGTAGAACCCATTCTAGGCACTCCGAGTAGGAAACGTGGGAGAAAAATTTTATGCTAGTTTGTTAAGTTTTTATTTGCATGATAATTTTTGTTAGACTAATGTATTTGTCTTAATCTATGTCAGTGATGTGCTGCTTTGTTTCCTGTAAGTTTTGGGTATTCAGTAAGGAACGATCATTATTTATAATGGTGTCGTTATATTAATTGAGTAAGGTATTTCATATTTATATGTGACTCGATGTTATCTTTTCACTTTTATAGGTAAGGTGGTTGATACAAATTAGTTAGTATGCGCGGCTCACGTTTTGTATTTAAAAAGAAAAAAATTTACCATATTTTTGCTAAAGTATTTTCAATGGTTTAAGTTAAAGACTAGAACAAAAGAGTAATAACTAATAATTAACTTAAATGCGTCCTAGGCGTGTTGAGTTAAATATTAGGGTGTTACATTTTGGTATCAGAGCCTGGTTCGATCTTCACGGAGCCTGAGGATTGGACTAACTATGCTTCTCAAGCATGATACGATGGTTATGTCATGAGTAGTTGCTTTGTTAATGGAATAAGCTATAAGATAGAAATGCATGACTATTGTGTGTGTATGTGCCATGGTAGCTAGCCCACTTAACATGAAGTATTGAGCCTGATCACCTCAGTATTTGCTGTTTTGTGTGCTCAAAAACCAATGGCGAGACCATGACAAAATAGGACTACAAATGAAAATGAGCAAGGTAACAAAACTGCTGAAGCTCTTTGGGACATGGCAAGGGCCCCGGAAAGGATGTTTGAACGAATAAACCTTCAAGACGAAGCTGGTCGCTTTCCTATTAATGCTGAAGGTCTTGAACATGCCCGATTTGGGGAATTTCGTAGGGCGAACCCGCCGTCTTTTCGAGGAGCTCTAAATCCAAACCTAGCTGATGAGTGGATCAAGAGCATGGAGAAAATCTTTTCAGTGATCGTTTGTACCGAAGAATAGAAGGTGACTTTTGCTGCATACATGCTAGAGGCGGATGCCGAGTTTTGGTGGACTAGTACTCGAAGACTATTGGAGGCATCTGGTACTTTGATAAATTGGGAGGTATTTAAGCATTATTTCTATGAGAAGTATTTTCTTGAATCGGTAAAGAATGCCAAAGACATAGAATTTATGCAGTTGACTCAAGAAGGAATGAGCATTGCACAATACACTGCAAGGTTTGAGGAATTGATCAAGTTTTCAAGGATCTTTCAAGGTAACCCTGATGAGATTTGGAAGTGCGTAAAATATGAGTCTGGGCTTAAGGCGGAAATCAATGTTGCTGTTGTACATATGGAAATTAGGGACTTCCCTGCCCTAGTCAACAAGTGTCGTATCATTGAAGATGGCCATAAGAAATTGAGTACATCAAGAGTTGAAAATTCCATTAAGAAGCTGGCACCACAAGCTCCGAGATTTAAGCCTCCATTCAGACCACAATTCAAGCCATAATTCAGACCACAAGGACCCCAAAGGAATTTTCATCAGGGAGGATCAAGTGGTTTCAAAGGCAAGGCACCCCAAAGGGCACCCCAGAGAGCCCCGGTTACACCCCCCAGGCTTACACCTGCAGCAGTATGCCCTAAATGTGAGAAGTCACATGGAGATCGGCCTTGCCTATTAGGCCAAGGAGTTTGCTTTAAATGTGGAAAACCCGGTCATTATGCTAGGGAATGCACTAAAAGAAAACTGATGGTTCCTAACCCTAAACCACAACGTCAAGGGAGGGTCTTCACTCTTAATGCTGAAGACTCGTCAAAGTCCAGAAACCTCATAGAAGGTAAGTATGAAATGAATGGTAGAACCTTAATTGTACTATTTGACTCTGGCGCAACTCACTCATTCATATCTCATACTAGTGTCGAGTCATTGCAATTATGTGTGTCAGAACTTCCTTTTGATCTTACTGTTTCTACACCCACTGGTAGACCTGTTAGGACTAGTAGATGTTGCTTAAATTGCCATATCATTGTAGAAGGTAGACTATTTATGTTGGATTTAGTTTGCCTACCTATGCATGGTCTAGACATAATTCTTGGCATGGATTGGCTTTATGCTAACCATGTAATGTTGAACTGTTATACAAAGTCTGTTATCTTTTTCCCGATCCCTAGTGTGCCTAGTAAACCTCTAAACCTTTACTTAAATGCAATAGAAGTCAACTGTTATGGGGGAGATAGTAAAGGATATATTCTCCTAACCGCTAGCGAAGTAGACTCTGAGCAGAAAATTGATGATGTACCTGTAGTAAAAGACTTTCCTGAGGTGTTTCCAAACGACATACCTGAGTTCCCTCCGGTAAGAGAAATAGAGTTCTCCATAGAATTGATTCTAGGAACAGGACCAATATCCATAGAACCCTATAGGATGTCACCCCTAGAATTAACCGAGTTGAAGCTCAGTTGGAGGAGCTTTTGGAAAAGAAGTTTGTGAGACCTAGTGCATCACCATGGGGAGCCCCGGTGTTGTTTGTTAAGAAGAAGGATGGAAGTATGAGGCTATGTGTAGACTATCGGCAGTTAAATCGAGTGACAGTGAAGAACAAGTACCCTTTACCTAGAATAGATGACTTGATGGATCAGTTAAAGGGAGCAGTAGTGTTCTCAAAAATTGATTTGAGGTTAGGATATCATTAGATTAGAGTAAAGGACAAAGACATACCTAAGACTACTTTTAGGACCCGATATGGCCATTTTGAGTTCATAGTCATGTTATTTGGATTAACTAATGCTCCTGTTGTATTCATGGACTACATGAATAGGATCTTCAGGCCCTATTTGGATCAGTTTGTGGTTGTTTTCATAGATGACATACTCATTTATTCAAAAACTCACAAGGAGCATGAACATCATTTGAGGATAATTTTGGAGATTCTAAAGGAAAAGAAGTTGTATGCGAAGTTGTCTAAATGTGAATTTTGGTTGGACGAAGTAAAGTTCTTAGGACGTGTAGTGTCAAAAGGAGGTATCGTAGTAGACCCTAGTAAGATTGAGGCTGTGATGAGCTGGGAGAGACCTTCTACGGTAATGGAGATACGAAGTTTTTTAGGACTTGCTGGCTATTACCGTAGGTTCATTAAAGGATTTTCTCAAATTTCCTTACCCTTGACCAAGCTTACTAGGAAGAATTCCCCTTTTGTTTGGACTCCGGAGTGTGAAAAAAGTTTCCATTAACTAAAGGTAAAATTGACCACAACCCCAGTGTTAGTGTTACCTGACCCTAGTATGCTTTTTGAGGTATATTGTGACGCTTCGGGGAAAGGTTTGGGCTGTGTGTTGATGCAAAATAGGCAAGTGGTAGCCTATGCATCCAGGCAACTCAAACCACATGAAGCAAATTTTCCCACCCATGACCTAGAGTTAGCGGCAGTTGTGTTTGCATTGAAGGTATGGAAACATCATTTGTATGGGGTAAAGTTCAAAGTGTTCTCTGATCACAAGAGTCTCAAGTATCTCTTTGATCAGAAGGAATTGAATATGACGCAGAGGAGGTGGATGGAATTTCTGAAGGACTATGACTTTGGGTTGAACTATCATCTTGGCAAGGCTAATGTAGTGGCTGACACCTTGAGCCGAAAGTCATTACACTTGTCTCAGATGATGGTTAAGGAAGTGGAATTGATTGAGAAGTTTAGGGATCTAAATTTAGGAATGACATTGACCACTAAAGGCATGCAAATATGTCATCTCAATGTGACAAGTGATTTCAAGGAGAGAATTACTCGATCTCAACAAAAGGATGAGGAATATAAGGAGACTTTGGAAACCATAGAAGAAGGGAAGTTGAAAGGATTTTCTTTAGGAAATGATAAGTTGTGGAGGTTTGAAGGTAGAATTTGTGTGCCAGCGAGTGGTGATCTACGAAAGGAAATTTTGCAGGAGGCTCATAAGAGCCATTTCACCATTCATCTTGGTGCCACCAAGATGTATCAGGATTTGAAAAAGATGTTTTGGTGGCCCGGTTTGAAGCAAGACGTGGTAACATGGGTGAATAAATGCTTGGTATGTCAAAAGGTGAAGATTGAGCACCAAAGATCTTCAGGCCTGTTGCAACCCCTGTCAATCCCTGAATGGAAATGGGAAAGTATATCAATGGATTTCGTGATAGGATTGCCAAGGACCCAAGCTGGCCATGACGCCATATGGGTGATTGTGGATCGACTAACCAAGTCTGCTCACTTTTTGCCTATTAGAGTGACCTACTCTTTGGATAGATTGGCGCAGTTGTACATCCAAGAGATTGTATGATTACATGGAGTGCCGTCGACAATAATCTCGGATCGAGATCCGATGTTTACGTCACGTTTTTGGGGAGCCTTTCGACAGGCGTTTGGTTTGAAGTTGCACTTAAGCACTGCTTACCACCCTCAAAAGGATGGCCAATCAGAGAGGACCATTCAAACCCTAGAAGATATGTTGAGAGCATATGCGTTAGACCAGAAAGGAAGTTGGGATAAGTACCTACCATTAGTCGAGTTTGCATATAACAACAGTTATCATGCAAGTATTGATATGGCACCATATGAGGCCCTTTATGGAAGGAAGTGTCAATCCCCTTTGTGTTAGTATGAACCCGGTGAGCAAAGCATGTTAGGACTTGAGGTCATTAGGGAAACCACTGAACAAATCAAAAGAATTAGGGATAGGATTCGAACTGCTCAAAGTCGATAGAAGAGCAATGCAGATAAGCGGCGAAAGTCACTGGAATTCCAAGAGGGAGACCATGTTTTCCTTAGGATCACCCCCACAACAGGCATAGGGCGAGCCATGAGAGTCAAAAAGTTGAGTCCCAGATTTCTTGGTCCCTTTGAAATTCTTAATAAAGTCGGGTTAGTAGCATACCGAATAGCCCTACCACCGAACTTATCCAACCTTCATGATGTCTTCCATGTCTCACAGTTAAGAAAGTATCAAACCGACCCTAGTCATGTATTAGATCCAGAGCAGGTACAATTAAGGGAGGACCTGACCTTCAATCTACCACCTATAAGGATTATGGACAGGAAAGTCAAATAGTTGAGGAGCAAAGACGTACCTTTGGTCAAGGTAGCGTGGGGACAAGGTAAAACGGAGAATTTTACATGGGAATTAGAATCGGAAATGAAGACTCAGTACCCCGAGCTATTCACAGGTAACGAATTTCGAGGGCGAAATTCTTTTTAAGGAGGGGAGAAATGTAACGCCCTGATTTTTACTGCTATGTAAAATTACCAAAATGTCCCTAGGTAAATTTTGCATGAGAATTGAGGTCGAGCAATCCTTAATAAGGAATTTTAACATTAGGACAACATTATATGAGGCATGAATAGCAATCTGTGCGAAAATCATAAATCCCGATTTTTCTGTGTGCAAATGACCAAATTGCCCCTGAGGTTATTTTGCCCCGAAAATCAAAGATAACCAATCCCGATTATCCTCAAGGGGTTAATTTTATATTTGAAGGGGATTATTTGTGTTATGATGATATCATGGTAAAAACCTCAATTCCTGATTTTTACTGTACGTAAAATTACCGAATTACCCATGCGGTAATTTAGTGTGAAATTAAGCAATCCTTGAACCCAGTTATCACCGAGAAGTTCAAAACATGTTTATTTCAAGTATGACTTGATATCTAGAAATGTTCAGGTAATTCTAGAAAGCTTTTATGTGAAATTACCTTTTTACCCCTAGTTGTGCTAAATAAGTTCACTTATGTAATTAAGGAAATGTTAAAGCTCTAATTGAACTCAAAATTAATCTTGAGTTAAAAATTAATAACCTAAGGTTAAAAATAATTACTTGAGGTTAAAAAATAATTACCTAGGATAATTAGAGTTTAAGAAATTTTTAGGGAAGTTAATTTCTTTTCTTGATTACTAGAACTCATAAAATCAATAATGTTAAGATTAAGGTAAATATAAGGCATCTTCTTTCTTTGACTTGAGGTTAGAACTTGAGTTACTAATTAATCTTTTACTCAATTGAGATTAACTCCATCTCTAGTGTAAGATTACTCTTTAACCTTGTCTTGTTGAATCTTATACATTTTATTTTTACCATTTATTCAAATTTACAAATTCCTAAACCTACCACCTAATTAACTATACTATCCTATGTGTCCTACCACTTAGAAAATAAATAAACTTGTCCCCCATTATTCTCAACAAAGGCCATGGTTCCATGCCATCCTCATGGCCACATTTTATTTTATTTCAAGGAATAATGCACACACAAACTCATCATTACCTTACCATATGCTTTGTTGGAGTTGTCTTGCACATTATTGCTAAAAAATTTTGCCTCCATTATAGCCATAAAGGCCACGATTTTGCAGCTCCAAAACTCCTAGATATATGTGTTTTTCTAAAGCCTAATGCATTTACAAACACTTATTCTTACTACTTGCATTTTTTGTGGTAGTCTTGCTCACAAAAATTGGCCAAAAATCCTCTATTCTCTCTCTAAACTCAAAGCTCTCTTCTTCATCCTCCTCCATCTCTAAGAGACTCTATTCTTCACATTCATCCAAGTTCTCAAGCTCAAACAAACACATATCCACCATAAACCAACTCCTAAGCACTTAAACTTTCCATTTTTAAGCATTAGGCCACAAGCTCCGAGATTTAAGCCGCCATTCAGACCACAGTTCAAGCCACAATTCAGACCACAAGGACCCCAAAGGAATTTTCATCAGGGAGGATCAAGTGGTTTCAAAGGCAAGGCACCCCAAAGAGCCTCGGTTGCACCCCCTAGGCCTACACCTGCAGCAGTATGCCCTAAATGTGAGAAGTCACATGGAGATCGGCCTTGCCTATTAGGCCAAGGAGTTTGCTTTAAATGTGGAAAACCCAGTCATTATGCTAAGGAATGCACTGAAAGAAAACCGATGGTTCCTGACCCCAAACCACAACGTCAAGGGAGGGTCTTCACTCTTAATGCTAAAGACTCGTCAAAGTCCAGAAACCTCATAGAAGGTAAGTGTGAAATGAATGGTAGAACCTTAATTGTACTATTTGACTCTGGCGCAACTCACTCATTCATATCTCATACTAGTGTCGAGTCATTACAATTATGTGTGTCAGAACTTCCTTTTGATCTTACTGTTTCTACACCCACTGGTAGACCTGTTAGGACTAGTAGATGTTGCTTAAATTGCCATATCATTGTAGAAGGTAGACTATTTATGTGGATTTAGTTTGCCTGCCTATGCATGGTCTAGACATAATTCTTGGCATGGATTGGCTTTATGCTAACCGTCTAATGTTGAACTGTTATACAAAGTCTATTATCTTTCTCCTGATCCCCAGTATGCCTAGTAAACCTCTAAACCTTTACTTTAATGCAATAGAAGTCAACTGTTATGGGGGAGATAGTAAAGGATATGTTCTCCTAGCCGTTAGCGAAGTAGACTCTGAGCAGAAAATTGATGATGTACCTGTAGTAAAAGACTATCCTGAGGTGTTTCCAAACGACATACCTGAGTTCCCTCCAGTAAGAGAAATAGAGTTCTCCATAGAATTGATTCCAGGAACAGGACCAATATCCATAGCACCCTATAGGATGTCACCCCTAGAATTAACCGAGTTGAAGACTCAGTTGAAGGAGCTTTTGGAAAAGAAGTTTGTGAGACCTAGTGCATCACCATGGGGAGCCCCGGTGTTGTTTGTTAAGAAGAAGGATGGAAGTATGAGGCTATGTGTAGACTATTGGCAGTTAAATCGAGTGACAGTGAAGAACAAGTACCCTTTACCTAGAATATATGACTTGATGGATCAGTTAAAGGGAGCAGTAGTGTTCTCAAAAATTGATTCGAGGTCAGGATATCATCAGATTAGAGTAAAGGACGAAGACATACCTAAGACTGCTTTTAGGACCCGATATGGCCATTTTGAGTTCACAGTCATGTCATTTGGATTAACTAATGCTCCTACTGTATTCATGGACTACATGAATAGGATCTTCAGGCCCTATTTGGATAAGTTTGTGGTTGTTTTCATAGATGACATACTTATTTATTCAAAAACTCACAAGGAGCATGAACATCATTTGAGGACAATTTTGGAGATTCTAAAGGAAAAGAAGTTGTATGCGAAGTTGTCTAAATGTGAATTTTGGTTGGACGAAATAAAGTTCTTACGACATGTAGTGTCAAAAGGAGGTATCGCAGTAGACCCTAGTAAGATTGTGGCTGTGATGAGCTGGGAGAGACCTTCTATGGTAACGGAGATACGAAGTTTTTTAGGACTTGCTGGCTATTACCGTAGGTTCATTAAAGGATTTTCTCAAATTTCCTTACCTTTGACCAAGCTTACTAGGAAGAATTCCCCTTTTGTTTGGACTCCGGAGTGTGAAAAAAGTTTCCATGAGCTAAAGGTAAAATTGACCACAACCCCAGTGTTAGTGTTACCTGACCCTAGTATGCTTTTCGAGGTATATTGTGACGCTTCGGGGAAAGGTTTGGGCTGTGTGTTGATGCAAAATAGGCAAGTGGTAGCCTATGCATCCAGGCAACTCAAACCACATGAAGCAAATTATCCCACCCATGACCTAGAGTTAGCGGCAGTTGTGTTTGCATTGAAGGTATGGAGACATCATTTGTATGGGGTAAAGTTCGAAGTGTTCTCTGATCACAAGAGTCTTAAGTATCTCTTTGATCAGAAGGAATTGAATATGAGGCAGAGGAGGTGGATGGAATTTCTGAAGGACTATGACTTTGGGTTGAACTATCATCCTGGCAAGGCTAATGTAGTGGCTGACGCCTTGAGCCAAAAGTCATTACACTTGTCTCAGATGATGGTTAAGGAAGTGGAATTGATTGAGAAGTTTAGGGATCTAAATTTAGGAATGATATTGACCACTAAAGGCATGCGAATGTGTCATCTCAGTGTGACAAGTGATTTCAAGGAGAGAATTACTCGTTCTCAACAAGATGATGAGGAATTTAAGGAGACTTTGGAAACCATAGAAGAGGGGAAGTTGAAAGTATTTTCTTTAGGAAATGATAAGTTATGGAGGTTTGAAGGTAGAATTTGTGTGCCAACGAGTGGTAATCTATGAAAGGAAATTTTGCAGGAGGCTCATAAGAGCCATTTCACCATTCATCCTGGTGCCACCAAGATGTATCAGGATTTGAAAAAGACGTTTTGGTGGCCCAGTTTGAAGCGAGATGTGGTAACATAGGTGAATAAATGCTTGGTATGTCAAAAGGTGAAGATTGAGCACCAAAGACCTTCAGGCCTGTTGCAACCCCTGTCAATCCCTGAATGGAAATGGGAAAGTATATCAATGGATTTTGTGATAGGATTGCCAAGGACCCAAGCTGGCCATGACGCCATATGGGTGATTGTGGATCGACTAACCAAGTCGGTTCACTTTTTGCCTATTAGAGTGACCTACTCTTTGGATAGATTGGTGCAGTTGTACATCCAAGAGATTGTGCGATTACATGGAGTGCCGTCGACAATAATCTCGGATCGAGATCCGCGGTTTACATCACATTTTTGGGGAGCCTTTCAAAAGGCGTTTGGTTCGAAGTTGTGCATAAGCACTGCTTACCACCCTCAAACGGATGGCCAATCAAAGAGGACCATTCAAACCCTAGAAGATATGTTGAGGGCATGTGTGTTAGACCAGAAAGGGAGGTGGGATAAGTACCTACCATTAGTCGAGTTTGCATATAACAATAGTTATCATGCAAGTATTGATATGGCACCATATGAGGCCCTTTATGGAAGGAAGTGTCAATCCCCTTTGTGTTGGTATGAACCCAGTGAGCAAAGCATGTTAGGACCTGAGGTCATTAGGGAAACCACTGAACAAATCAAAAGAATTAGGGATAGGATTCGAACTGCTCAAAGTCGACAGAAGAGCTATGCAGATAAACGGCGAAAGCCACTGGAATTCCAAGAGGGAGAACATGTTTTCCTTAGGATCACCCCCACAACAGGCATAGGGCGAGCCATGAGAGTAAAAAAGTTGAGTCCCAGATTTCTTGGTCCCTTTCAAATTCTTAATAAAGTCGGGTCAGTAGCATACCGAATAGCCCTACCGCCGAACTTATCCAACCTTCATGATGTCTTCCATGTCTCACAGTTAAGAAAGTATCAAATCGACCCTAGTCATGTACAATTAAGGGAGGACCTGACCTTCAATCTACCACCTATAAGGATTATGGACAGGAAAGTCAAACAGTTGAGGAGCAAAGACGTACCTTTGGTCAAGGTAGCGTGGGGACAAGGTAAAACGGAGAATTTTACATGGGAATTAGAATAAAAAATGAAGGCTCAATACCCCGAGCTATTCACAGGTAACGAATTTCGAGGGCGAAATTCTTTTTAAGGAGGGGAGAAATGTAACGCCCTGATTTTTACTGTTATGTAAAATTACCAAAATGCCCCTAGGTAAATTTTGCATGAGAATCGAGGTCGAGCAATCCTTAATAAGGAATTTTAACATTATGACAACAATATATGAGGCTTGAATAGCAATCTATGCGAAAATCATAAATCCCGATGTTTCTATGCGCAAATGACCAAATTGCCCCTGAGGTTATTTTGCCCCGAAAATCAAAGATAACCAATCCCGATTATCCTCAAGGGGTTAATTTTATATTTGAAGGGGATTATTTGTGTTATGATGATATCATGGTAAAAATCGCAATTCTCGATTTTTACTGTACGTAAAATTACCGAATTACCCATGCGGTAATTTAGTGTGAAATTAAGCAATCCTTGAACCCAGTTATCACCGAGAAGTTCAAAAAATGTTTATTTCAAGTATGGCTTGATATCTAGAAATGTTCAGGTAATTCTAGAAAGCTTTTATGTGAAATTACCTTTTTACCCCTAGTTGCGCTAAATAAGTTCACTTATGTAATTAAGGAAATGTTAAAGCTCTAATTGAACTCAAAATTAACCTTGAGTTAAAAATTAATTACCTAAGGTTTAAAATAATTACTTGAGGTTAAAAAATAATTACCTAGGATAATTAGAGTTTAAGAAATTTTTAGGGAAGTTAATTTCTTTTCTTGATTACTAGAACTCATAAAATCAATAATGTTAAGATTAAGGTAAATATAAGGCATCTTCTTTCTTTGACTTGAGGTTAGAACTTGAGTTACTAATTAATCTTTTACTCAATTGAGATTAACTCCATCTCTAGTGTAAGATTACTCTTTAACCTTGTCTTGTTGAATCTTATACATTTTATTTTTACCATTTATTCAAATTTACAAATTCCTAAACCTACCACCTAATTAACTATACTATCCTATGTGTCCTACCACTTAGAAAATAAATAAACTTGTCCCCCATTATTCTCAACAAAGGCCACGGTTCCATGCCATCCTCATGGCCACATTTTATTTTATTTCAAGGAATAATGCACACACAAACTCATCATTACCTTACCATATGCTTTGTTGGAGTTGTCTTGCACATTATTGCTCAAAAATTCTGCCTGCATTATAGCCATAAAGGCCACGGTTTTGCAGCTCCAAAACTCCTATATATATGTGTTTTTCTAAAGCCTAATGCATACACAAACACTTATTCTTACAACTTGCATTTTTGGTGGTAGTCTTGCTCACAAAAATTGGCCAAAAATCCTCTATTCTCTTTCTAAACTCAAAGCTCTCTTCTTCATCCTCCTCCATCTCTAAGAGACTCTATTCTTCACATTCATCCAAGTTCTCAAGCTCAAACAAACACATATCCACCATAAACCAACTCCTAAGCACTTAAACTTTCCATTTTTAAGCATTAGAACACAAGAAAAAATCATAAGCATTAGGATCATATTTTTGGTTCTTGATTAATCATAGAACATCAAGCTTTCTTTAAGAAACAAGAAACAACTTGGTAGGGACTTTATTTCATATTCTTTTTCATGTTCTTCTTCTTTAATTCTTTGGATTTTGTGATGACCATGGCTTGATAATAAATTTAAGAAATAAGGTTCTTGGAACCTTGGTAATAAAGGACTCTAATGCTTACTAATGTTTAAGATCTATTAGGGACAAGAATTTAATCTTGTGAAGTTTTTGAGCTTTAAGTGATCAAGATATAAAATGGACTTGCACTCATGTTTAAATTTCAAGCTCTTGCATCTCATGTTTATGTTTCAATGCCTTGCATATCATATTTATTTTTCAAGCCACCACCTTAAATCTAGAAGATTAAAGGAATGGATTTGCATTATCATGTTTAATTTTCAAGTCTTGCATATCATATTTATTTCAAGTCATCACTAAATTTTAAAGACTTAATAATGAATGTGCATCTCATGTTTATAATTCAAGCCTTGCACATTATATTTATATTTTCAAGTCATCACCTTATAATGTTAAAGATTAAAAAATGAGGTTGCATAGCATGTTTACTTTTGGTTATCATCTAAGATCTTAAAGCTCAAAAAAATTGTCCTTGGATCTTAAATAAAAATTTTATTTCTTGGCTATGCTAATGGATATGTATTTTCGGCCATGATATGATGGTGAGGTTGAGATAACTTTTATTTCATTTTATAGTTCAAATCTTGTGTTTTGGAATTTTAGTAAGATGTGCTTTAGAACTTTTGCAAGTCTTGAAACTTAAAAGATAGTAAAAATAGCATTTTCATGAGCAAAAGGATTTATTATTAAACCTTATGATTTGCTCTCTATTTGGTATTAATATTTGGTCATGCTAAGTGGTAAAAATAATTTTTAAGTGTTTCCTAAGTCTTAAATCAAGTAACAAGGAAAAATAGTATCTAGAAAAGATCAAAATTGTAATTTTAGAAAGATTTACAAAAATAATTTTCTGGTAATATTCATTACTGTCTCGAACTGTTCATCACTGTAGGGTACTGTTCATAGGCATAATAATCATTAATAATTGTTGTAAAAATTATTTTTGGTATCTTAGATGTATAAAAGAATAATTACAAGTTCTAGTTTGGGCCATTTTGCAAAATATAGAAAGTTGTGTTTTGAACTATCAATTATGTGATTTCAGCCAAATGACTTTAATTCGAGTTATTAATGATGTTAAATGTATCCATGTATTCAAAATACCATTTACGATGTTTAGAAAAAGTTTTAGAAGTTTCGGTAATTGTTAAGGGTAAAAAAATAAGCGATTTTGCACTTTGACCCCTAAAGTATAGCAAAATTTGGTTTATGACCATAGATGGTTTTTACGATAAACTGAAATGAGTTCTAGTTGTTATGGATCTTTTAAAAGTATAGAGAAATTTTGAGGATCATTGGTTTGAGGAAATATGTCAAAAAGAAAAAATTACATTTTGACCGCAATCTTTGAGAAATTGCAGTTTAGACCCTCTTTTGGGCTTAAGTGTAATATTGATAACTTGAGGAGGTTAGCATAAATCGATATCTTATGGAAGCCGTATTCATGTGCTTTAGTCGAAATTTATATGACTTATGATATTTGTGCTTTGTTACTAATTAAGGATTATGCATACTTAATTCTTATTTTATGCAATTGGCGATCATTAATATATGGCATCTATCCTGTTAAGTATGTTCACTTTAATGAGATATTTGATAATAGCATGCTTATATAAATGTATATATGCATACTTATATGACAATTACTTGATGAATTGTAGCATGCTATGTGTATGATTGATTAATTGAGATGCATATTTAAGAGTTATATAAGCATGATATATTAAAGGATAAGCTATGATTATATGTTCGTGCTTGCATCTATGAATAACGTACTAAGATGAAAAGATGACATAAGACATATGGAAATGATCCTCTAGACTCCCCGAATTGAAGGTTATGAGAGGTGATCCAATGGGGTAATCCTCTAGACTCCCCGAATTAAAGGTTATAAGAGGAGATTCAATAAGGACCCTTTAGACTGTAGGAATTAATGGTTATGAAAGGTGTACCTAAACCCCCTAACCCGCAATCTGGGAGTCGGGAATTAACTTATCGAGAGGATAAGTGTATACTAGTGACGACTAGTGAGGTATGAGCTCATAACCTAGAACTCTCAAGAGAGAGAAATTATAGGGTGGTTTCCCCAAGGAAAAAGATTGAGAAATTTAAGTCACCTAAAAACATATTAAGGAAAAGTTATATCAAAGGAATTTATGTTCTTTATGTCATGATGCATTTATATATGAACTCTTGTGTTATAATGTATATGGCATTGACATGCATTCATGATAATAGTATGATGCATACATGACATCAAGACTCATGTTAAAAGATACGGGCCTCGGCTAATGGTATTTGGAACTTAATAAATAAACCTTATGTATGCCCACATTTTCATAATGAAACCCGAGGTTCCTGGGGACGATGATGATGACACTCATATTAGGAGACGGAGGCCCTACTGAGATTCTTTTATAAGATTCTCACTCCCTCTTTATTTCTTTCCATCTCGTCTTCAGAGGTAGATGGCGACGTTCATGATTTATGTTGATGCCCCCTCATGGGAAATGCATTTCGACCCGGCTAACCGATCATACTATTTTATGGGTCGTTGTGCCGTTCGTTTGTATGTGTTCATGGATCGTCCTTTTGCATACCCTGTTTCTAGTATGTGGTTTTCTCCTACCGCCCCTTTTTCGGATGACCTTGCTTTCGAGCATGTGTAACGCCCCGATTTTCTGTTAGAGTGAAAATGACCAAAATGCCCCTGAGGTCATTTTCACGACCGAGGAAAGCCGCGGCAATACTCGAAGGGCAAACTCAATGTTGGAAGGGGATTAGAAAACTTATGTACCTTCCCGGATCGAAAATCTCGTTTTTGAAGTTTTGGTCAAAATGACCAAAACGCCCCTGTGGTGTTTTACCCGTTTGCAAGTGCCGGATGAACCCGAAACTTCTCCAGATGATTTTAAAAGGCGTTTTTATGTATTCTATGACCTCAGTTTTAATTTTTGAAGTCCCGGGCAAAATTAGTGCAAAATTACGGTTTTGCCCCTAGTCTCGTACTTTTACGCTTAATCACACGATTAAGCAAACCTAAGCAATATTAGGCTCTAATCGAAGGTTAATTAATTTCCTTAATTAATCTAGAGTCAAAATAATTTATTAAAGTTGATTAGAACCAAAAAGTACTTAATTACAACCTAAAATCATATTTTAATTTTATGACACCTAGTCATAGAATCTTGAATAGTGTTTTCTCTTTCCAATTCCTTAAATCATGGAATTGTGTTACACATTGTTTATTCATAAATGAGTTTTAAATTCTTTAATGATGTATGAGCACTCCTAAACTTGTCATAAACTCCCTAAATCACATTCTTAGTTACCTAAACTTAAGCTTAATCATTCCTAACCTTGTACCTAAGCTAATACACATCTAAACCTACCATTAACACACAATTAAATGGTCAAATCATCCTCCCATTCTGCTGCCCCAAGCTGGCCGAAGCCTCACTCCCTCCATTATGCATCACATGTTCAATTTTTCAACACTCCAAGGCCATACCTCAAGTCACATACACTATACCTTGTCATAACTTTCAATCAAGCTTGAATTTCCACATGAATAAATAATTAAAACAACCCATTTTCCCCATTTATTTGTGGCTGGAAAAGTTCCAGCCATGTTAAGGTTCTAGAAGCCTAATTTCATAAAAATGTGATAGGAAATTAACTCACATCAAGCCATACTTTGTAGCATAGCTTCCATACTTCAAACCATGCTTGAATGACCTTGTGTAAGAGATATTTTCTCTTCCTTCCTCCCTCAAAGGCTACGGCCAAGCCCTCCCCATTCACTCCTCCATGGTTTTGATTTTCTATAAATAGGATGCTTGTGTTAGCCTTGTTACACTTTGAAGCATTTGCAAAGTTTAGAGTTTTAGAGTTGTCTTGCTAGTCTTTTTCTTTTTCTCTCAAAGTTCCAAGAGTGTTCTTCCTTTCTTTTCATCTTTATCTTCTTCATCTCTTCATCTCATCATCACCTCTCCACCATCAAACACCACCCCAAAACCTTGAACCATCATCAAACCTCTCAAACACCACACCTCAAACACAACTCCACTTGAAACACATTTTCTTTCTTTTTCTCTCATCAAGGCCGAATCATCATCACCAACCTAGGAGGTGTTGCTCATCTCATTTCCATCTTCAAGTTCAAGCTTTTATCTTCATCAAAAGGTAGGGATTTGCTTTCAAACTTTATTTTGTTCAAGAAAGTGTTTTTCTCTAGTTTTCTCTTGGATTCTTTTTGAACTTTCCTTTGTCTTTCCTTTCCTTTCATTTTCGGCCATGAGGCCTTGATTTGAGCATGATAGCTTGATGATGAGAGTTTCTAGATGATGACATTGTGTTCATCTCAAAGAAACCTCTAAAGCTTGAGTTTTCCTTTTCTTACAACTTCATCTATATGTTATCTAGCTCACATGGTTTTCCAACTTAAGAAAAATTAATCTAAGGATTTCTAAAAGCCCAAGCCTACCCTTGTCAACCTTAAAGTTGGCCGGCACGTTCTAGAGATTTGTCTCTAGATAGGGGTTTTGGGTACTTAATAAAGAACTTGATGTAGCTTCACTTTCTTTCCCTTTTATATGATTTTCGGTTCTTGTGTTGTGATCTTTGAGATATTGTAAGGGGTTATTATCTTGTTAAAGTCCTTAATGAGCTCTAGTTAAACATAAAAATGAAACTTGCATCATGTTTACTTTAAGCTTTGCATATCATGTTTATTTCCTTGCTATCACTAAATCCCAAGATAATGAATAAACTTGCATTATCATGTTTATGTTTCAAGCTTTGCATTATCATATTTATATTTCAAGTCCTCACCTAAATATCAAAGATAATAATATATTGCACCTCATATTTATTTTATGCTCTCACTTTACTTTCTAGCAATAACTAAAATAAGTGCATGAGCATGTTTATTTTTATGTCATCACTTTAATGATTCTAGAGCTCAAAGACTTGCCCAAGGATATCTCAAACAAAGGTCTAAAACATTTATCTCCTATGGCTCATATTTCGCCCTATGAGGCCTTAATGTCTTCAAGTATTGAAAACTATGTTTTATAATTTTTCTAAACTTATATGAGTATAAGGAATGTGTAGAACTAAGTATTATGAATTTAGGACCTCTTGAGGTGAAAATAACATAGCCACTGACCTATTAAGTATTTCCATGAGTTTAGATGATAAAAGTGTTCATAAAAGAGTTTTGAAGGTTTTAATAAGGTTCCAAGAGAAACTAGTATTTTATGTGCTTTAGAAACTATGATTCAATGCCTTTAAATGGAGTTGTTGTTTCGGTTCTGCCTTGCTATGTTTGGCCACTGTATGAGCTGTGTTAATGATGTTAATATGCTTATGTTTGGGTAATAATTATGTTAAGACTCATATGTGAAAGATAGGATAAGTTAGGAACTAGAAAAGAATTAATTTGAGAGTTCTAGATCCCTTAAAGATTTATTTTTCTGGATTCTGTCCAGCAAGGTTTAGATTCAATAATCATGGTTTTAAATTAGTTTATATGTGTAGGAATGACTCATAATTGGTTTAGGACTTAATCTTGAAACCTTAGGAGCAAACCGAACTTAGAAAGGGTCATTATTGTGACTTCTAGGTACCCGTAAAGTTAGTATTTTGATTTCTGCACTCTTGAGGTTTAGAGATGTTCTTGACCATAGGGTGAGGTGAGAAATACTTAGTTATAACCTTGTAGGTTCCCAAGAGACTAGGTGTTGATGATCAATAACTTAGAAAGTGAGATAAAGATCTAAACCGTAATTTCTAGAACTCCGTAATCACTTAAACATAAAGCTGTCCAAATTCCGCCTAGTGCTATTTGGATTAGTTCTTAAGCATGAGATTTGTATAACTCATAAATTGTCAAACTATAGGTGTATAAAGAAGTTAAGAATAATTAATTTGCAAGTTTAAGACTCATAATAATCAAGTTTAAAGTACTATGAGATATAACATAACATGTCTATGAGCTTATGGGGATGATTGTTAGATATGACTATGTGATGATGTTTGTGCGAAAGTTTTATGTGACTAATGTTATGAGAAAGTTTCATGTGATGATATATATGTTATGAAAAAGCTATATGAGAATGCATGATAAAAATGAATATGATAAATGATGAGGTAATTGTGATCTAATACTTATGAGAATATAAATGTGACACAACACTGAGACGCGCTTCTCCTGGGTGACACCGGTTCGGCCGAGCACCCCCAGGAGGAGACAAATCCGTGAGGGTATGTGTAGATGCAGCCTGCCAAAGCGGACAAATTGCGAGGCCCACGTGGCTAGCAAAGCGTTTCAAAGAGGAAATGATCCTAGAAAGGAGATCCTTAATTTGCCCCCTAGCCCGTACTTTAAGTCGGGATTATGTTACGCTTATCATAGGATAAGTAAGAGCTAGTGACGACTAGTTAAGGTATGAGCTCATAACCTAGAGAAGTTTTAGGGCGGCCCCATGAGATGAAAGTTAATGTTAACAATGTCACATAAACTATACTTATGCCAATGTTATAATGTTTCCTAGTTATTCTATTGTTTGGTTTACCCTATGATGCATTCATATCATTAGTATGTTTCTGCTTAAGTTATACAGACGCATTATAAAATATGACGGACCTTGGATAAAATATCTCTTTGGAAAGCTAACTTAAAAGGAATTTATATGTATACACACCTTTTAGAAATAAACCCAAGGTTCCTGAGGATGTGACGATGACACCTAGGTAGGGATAACCCTACTGAGAATCCTTTTAGAAAGATTCTCATTCCCTCTCTCTTTTCTTCCGTCATATCTTCAGATGGCGACGTTTGTACTCTTCATCGACACCCCGGTATGGGAGCTGCACCATGACCCGGCACTCGGGTCATACCATTTTGAGGGTCGCTGCACTGTCAGAGTATTCATGTTCATGGGACGACCCTTCGCATTCTCGTCCCGAGCTACCGCTTCACCCCGACTGCTCCTTACCGTCATAACGGGATTTTTGAGCGAGCGAGACCACGCGACTAGCAGATCCTCCGCATGGAGCCCGAGACATCAGCAGTACGCGAGTACCCCGAGTATGTGCCGCGTCCCGGTTTCGGAGACGGACCCATCCGAGGACCCGCCATCCCACATGTACAGTTGAGCTCGGTCCCACTCCTCCACCGATGAGGGCTGGGAGTGAGGAGACGGTGGTCCAGCCGAGGTTGGCTCGACGGCCATCTATGCGCCCTCGCCGCGGTGGACATGCCCCGATGATGCACTCGACCACTCCCGCCGAGATTCGCCAGTGGATCGACTCGACCCCGCAGTACTCGGACCCGCGGGAGTAGTCATAGGAGGGGTAGTAGCTAGTGCACACACACGCCACATAGTAGAGATCAAACCTTCTTTTGTATATGAGGTTGTCTCCTTTAGGTGCACACGGGTATGGGGGTAGTTTCTTTTATATTTGCTTTTTATGATTTCCTTGTATTGCATTTCAGTTGTATTTTGCTTCATGATGTATCAAATAGTCCTGCCTCTTTGGGTAGGCACGTTATATATATATATCTATGATTCAGTTGATGTTTCCATGACATGATGTGTTTCCTATGCTTTGCTTATATGTTTCGCTATGATTCCCCTTAAAGTTTCGTGCGTGGCTCTCACTTCGATTTTAAATTCCAAAAAGAAAAATTTTACCCATATTTCCGCTAAGTATTTTCTAAAGGATGAGACCAAGAGGTAATATTCTAAAGATTAACCTAAGGACATACTAGTAGTCTTGGGTTAAGATTTAGGGTGTTACAGCATGCACAACCGCGTCCTCGGCAATTTTCTCGACCTTTCGTATCGGCAGTTTGAGATTTCCTTGACTATACACCAAGGTCACCACCTCGCTCTACTGGTTCATGGTCGGACCCATCTGAGGATATACCATCTGGTCACTTTTCAGGTGAATTTGCTCCTGCTGCCTCTATGGAATGGGAGTACGATAGCAATGGAGAAGCTATCACACGCAATCAAAGGAGAGGAGCCACCCATCCACGTCGAGGTGCTCATGTTCTACCTATGAGACGTCTTGCCTCTCGTGATGAGTCGACTCGTAGAACCCATTCTAGGCGCTCCGAGTAGGAAACGTGGGAGAAAAATCTTATGCTAGTTTGTTAAGTTTTTATTTGCATGATAATTTTTGTTGGACTAATGTATTTGTCTTGATCTATGTCAGTGATGTGCTGCTTTGTTTCCTGTAAGTTTTGGGTATTCAGTAAGGAATAGTCATTATTTATAATGGTGTCGTTATATTAATTGAGTGAGGTATTTCATATTTATATGTGACTCGATATTATCTTTTCACTTTTATAGGTAAGGTGGTTGATACAAATTAGTTAGTATGCGCGGCTCACGTTTTGTATTTAAAAAGAAAAAAATTTACCATATTTTTGCTAAAGTATTTTCAATGGTTTAAGTTAAAGACTGGAACAAAAGAGTAATAACTAATAATTAACTTAAATGCGTCCTAGGCGTGTTGAGTTAAATATTAGGGTGTTACAGATGCAAGTTATTTTTATCTTAACTTAGAGCTCATATAAGACTTGTAAACAGAACTAAAAAGCTCAACCCAACACTTATCTCATCAACAAAATGAGCTTTAGAGTTCTTGAACCAAGTTCTCAAAGACATTACTTGGTTCTTGAACATCATCATCAAGCTCAAAAAGAAGTAAGCTTTAAAAGAAAACTAAACCTCAAGGAAATAAAAACCAAAATAACATTCTTTCTTGATATAAAATAAATATAGAGATACTTTAAAAATTTTAACAAAATCTTTGAGGTAAAGATTATGGAAACTGAAACTATGTAGGAAATAAAAGGAAAGAAAAACTAAAACTTTGGTTCAAGAACCAAACTCAAGCTTTAGAGGTTTCTTTGAGATGAACACAAGGTCATCATCTAGAAACTCTCATCATCAAGCTATCATGGTCATAAACAAGGCCAAGAGGCCGAAATGAAAAAAAAAAAAGAAAGGAAGACAAAGGAAAGCTTCAAAAAGAAACCAAGAGAAAACTAGAGAAAACTCATTTTTAAGCAAAATAAAGTTTTGAAAGAAAACTCCCTACCAAATGTGAAGACAAAGGCTTGATCTTGAGGATGGAATGAGAAGGTCAACTCCTCCTAGAGAGGTGAGGTAGCTTCGGCCTTGAGAGAAAGAAAGGAAAGGAGATGTGCTCTTGGTGAGCTTGCGCTTGAGGTTGAGAGGTGATGATGTAAAGAAAAGATGAAAAGATGAAGATGAAGATGAAGAGGAAGAACTCCTAGAACTTTTCAGAGAAAAAGGAAAGTACTCAAAGAAAAGCTTGAAAACTAAAACTTAGCAAATGATCTAAAGGATCACACCAGTTCTTCAACACATGTATTTATAGAAAACAAAAACAATGGAGGCTCATTAAGGGGGGAAAGGTGCACGAAATTTTGGAGCTTTGAGGGAGGAAAATATCTCCTCAAAGTGGTCATTCAAAGCATGGTTTGAGGTATGGAAGACATGGTACAAGGTATGGCTTAAAGTATAGTAATTTCTCTTTGTTTGAAATTGAAATAAATCATCTAGAAGGCAAGGAGGGCTAGCTGATTTTGAGCCACAAAAATGAGAGAAAAAGTCTTCTAGAAGATGTCCTATGAAGCATGGATGAAAGCATGGAGGTTATAACTCAAAGCATGGTTCGGCTAGATTGGAGATAGCCAAGGGAGGAGAAAAATTGTTCATGTAATTGGGTGGTAATGATAGGTTTAGATGTGTATTAGTTTAGATACAAGGTTAGGAATCATTAAGCATAAGTTTAGGTAACTAAGAATGAGATTTAGGAAATTTTATGAAAAGATTAGGAGTGCTCATACATCATTAGAGAATTTAAAATTCATTTGTGAATAAACAATTGAAAACACAATTCCATGATTTAAGGAATTGGAGAGAGAAAACACTATTCAAGATTCTATGACTAGGAATCTTAAATTTTAAAAAATAAGATTTCAAGTTGTAATTAAGCATTCTTAGGTTCTAATCAACTTTAATAAATTATTTTGACTCAAGATTAATTATGAAAATTAATTAATCTTCTATTAGAGCCTAATATTGCTTAGGTTTGCTTAATCACGTGATTAAGCTTAAAACCACAAAACTAGGGGCAAAATCGTAATTTTACACTAATTTTTCCTGGGACCTTCGGGACTAAAAATAAAGTCACAGAATACATAAAAATTCCTTTTAAAACCATCTGGAGAAGTTTCGGGTTCATCCAGCACTTGCAAACGGGTAAAACACCACAAGGGCGTTTTGGTCATTTTGACCTGAAAACTCGAAAAACGAGATTTTCGATCCCGGAAAGGTACATAAGTCAACTAATCCCCTTCCAACATTGACTTTGCCCCTCGAGGACTGCCAGGTCGGCTATCCTCGAGTTCCGGGCCGAAAATGACCTTAGAGGCATTTTGGTCATTTTCACTCTAGCAGAAAAATTGGGCGTTACAGGTTCCTTTCTTTCCTTTTCCTTTAAAGTGTTGTTTTGAGTTTGTTTCCTTAAGCTTGATGATGATGTTCAAAGGATCATGAGATTTCTTTGTAACCTTGGTAGTTAGAACTCTAGAACTTGCTTTATATTGATGAGATTATGATTGGGATTGTGATCTTGATTTCTTTAAAGTCTTGTATGAGCTCTAATGACATATAATAATGGACTAGCATTCATATTTAAATTTATTCCTTTCATAGCATATTTATTTCTTATGTCCTCACTAAACCCTCAAAGGTAAAGAAATGAACTTGCATTATCATGTTTAAATTCAAGCTTTGCATTTCATGTTTACTTTTCAAGTCATCACCTAATCTTTAAGATAAAAATGAGTTGCATCTCATATTTATTTTAAGCTCTCTCTTTACTTTCTAATAAAGATAAAAATGAAGTGCATAGCATGTTTATATTCTTGTTATCACCTAAGAATATTAGAGCTCAAAGACTTGTCCCTTGGTATCTCAATAAAGAGTTGGAAATGGAAGCTGTTTTAGAACTAAATTTGGCCATGTGATGATGATGAGCTTGGTGTGAGTTTCATCTAGTCACAAGTGCCAAAACTTATATTTTATAATTTTCTTAAGCTCAGATGATCTCAAGAAATGTTTTAAGAATGATTTTATGATTTAAATCCCTCTTGAGATTATTTTGAAATAGCTACTGCCCTCATTGGTTTCATGATGATTTTAATGAAATAAATTGTTTTCAAATGAGTTTTAGAAGCTTTGAAAAGGTTCCAAGAAAAACTAGTAAGTTATGTGTGTTAGAAATGAAAATTCTATGCATGATATGATGTTTATGTTTTCGGTTCTACCTTGATATTATGCTCACTGTATGTTGATGATGTTATTGTGTTAGAATGTGTATATTCATGTATACTTGATGTTAGAACTAATTTGAGAAAGCTAAGATAAGTTAGTAACTAGAAAAGAATTGAAATGTAATTTCTAGAACCCCTTTGAAGTGAAAATTCTGGATTCTGTTCCAGCAAGGTTAACATTAGTTATAATGGTTTATAATTAGTATAAATGTGTAGGAATCACTCATAATTGGTTTAGAAATTGATCTTGGTGCTTTAGGAGAAAACCGAACTTAGAAAGGGTCAAAATTGTGACACCTAGGTACCCGTAATTAGTAAAACATAGATTCTGCACTCTTGAGGTTTAGAATTAGTTATGATCATAGAAATGAGTGAGGATTACTTAGTTGTGAACCCATAGGTGCCCGAGAGGTTAGCTTGTGATGATAGAGAATTTAGATCTCAAGTTTAAGGCGCTAAAGGTCAAGCATAAGACATTATAGAATCTTTGATGACTTGAGTTTATTATTTCAAGTATGGTTGTGATGATACATGTGCTATGATGAGTATGCTTATGTGACTTTAAGTTTATCATGATTATAGAAGTTGAATGAGAAAGTACATGTATTATGAGTTATTGTGGCATAAAACAAATTTGAAAGAAATTCAGTATACAGCTGTTATGCTGCTGAATTTGCGTCAAATTGAGGACTTGAGAATGTTTTTGAAAATCATACAGGATAAAGTCCTGGGTGACACCGGTTTGGCCGAGCACCCCCAGGAACTGAGTCCTAATGTGACGTAGCACTGAGATGTACTTCTCCCGCTTCGATGGGGACGAGGCAAATTTGTGAGGGTATGAGTGGATGCAGCCTACCAAAGCAGACAATTCGCTGTGCACTAGATGCTAGTAGAGCGTTTCAAAGAAGGAAATATTCATATGAGAGGTGATCCTTAAGCCCCCTAGCACGTACTCTAGTGGTTGGGATTATTTTTATGATTTTCGATTATCAGAGGATAAGTAAGAACTAGTGACGATTAGTTTAGGTATGAGCTCATAACCTAGATGATGTTTTAGGGTGGCCCATGATGCTTAAGTATGAAGTTCTTAAGTCACAAAGTTGAGAAAAGAGAAAAGTTTCACTTGAAAGTTTATATCGCCACTTTATGCCACTTATATGTTCCTTGATGTAATATTGATTGCTTTGTTGCATAATGTATATTCATGCATTCATGATTTGCTATGTTGCATTCATGCTTTAAGATTCATCTTAAAAGGAATGAACCTTGGATAATTCTATTTATAAACTTAATAATGAACTTTATATGCATGTTCACCTTTTCATGATAAACCCAAGGTTCCTAAGGATGATGACGATGTAACCCTAGATAGGAGGTACCCTACTGAGATTCTTTAGTAAGATTCTCACTCCCTTTTCTTTCTCTCCTTCTCTCCCGTCACATCTTCAGATCATGGTGACGTTCGTGGTGTTCATCGACACTCCCACCTGGGAGGTGCATTTTGATCCGGACCATAGATCATATCATTTTGAGGGACGATGCGCCGTTCGAGTCTTCATGTACATAGAACGTCCCTTTGCATATCCTATACAGAGCTACCGATTCTCCCCAATGTCTCCCTTCGGTGACAACTTGATCTTCGAGCGCACACACCCACATGACGACCAGACCCAGCACGCTCGCTTGTTCGCCTCAACCATACGTGACTACCTGCAGTATGTGCCTCAATCGAGGAGGTCAGAGACGGATCCATCCGAGGACTCAGCGACACACATCTATTTGGAGAGTTCTGCCCCCACTGCCCTGTTCAGGAGGGAGGGGAGTGAGGAGACGATGATGCAGTCGAGGTTAGCGAGGAGAGCCGAGATGTGCCCCCATTGCAGAGCACACATCTAGCGGCCCGCATCCATTCCCCCATCCACTTGTTTACGTCCGAGGAGCTCGATCAATTCCCTAGTTACATACCCCCGTTGCCCAAGGATCGCTGCCATCAGTAGTAGGGTCTCTTAGGGAGAGCTAGTGCACACACCACGTATAGATAGGATAAACCTTCTTTTGTTATGAGGTTATCCACTTTAGGTGCACTAGGGTAGGAGTGTTTTTTTTATTTATGTTTTCCTTGTATTTACGTTTCTATTGTATTTCCTCCCTGTTTTATTTGCACCTTCTTGTACTAAACTGGTGCATGTTATGAATATTAATGAAGTATTTCCTTTGATGTGTTAATTGATTGTTCCATGCCTTGCTATTCCATGATTTTATTTTCTTGTCTTAGGATGTACGGGGCTCTCACTTTGCTTTTATATTTCAAAAAAAAAGAAAAGTTATCTGTATTGTCCGCTAAGTAGTTTAAAGAAAGATTTTAAAGAGTGAGACTAAGAGGTAATAACCTAATGATTAACTTAAATATGTTCTAGGAATATTGGGTTAAAATTAGGATGTTACATCGAGCATATGTGATGGATAGTCTTCTTTTGCTCATATATTTTGAGGTTATCTTACATAGACACACCTTGGTAGACTTAGAAAATGAGAAAGGTCTCTAGTGGTTTGATTTATGTTACTTTTATGTAGTTTATTTACATGACTCTAGGATTACTGTATTAACCCAACCTTTATTGGTAGGTATTATGCTACTTATTATTTATGATTATCTGTATGTGATGTGGGTGATGACTCTGATGATTATATGAAATCCATGATGTTTATCTATGCTTATGGTACTGTGATATTCTGTGTACAAAGCGAACATTGTAGCTTGCTTAGGTACGCAAGGCTCATACTTTGTTTTTCATATTCAAAACAAAAATTTACCCTTATTTTTGCTAAGTATTTTAGAAAAGTAATGTCATGTAACTGGAACAAAAGAGTAATAACTAGTATTTAACTCAAATGCATCCTAGGCATGTTAGGTTAAATATTATGGTGTTACACTTTACAGGCCTGAGCTCTAATGCCAATTGTAGGTTGAAAACTGTACAAGAAAGAGGGTTGAATTGTGCTTAGAACTTTCTTTTCCTATTAGGTTTCAGAAAAACTCAAACAGATAATATTAAAGTATAAACTTGAAGTGCAATAGAAATAACATCAGTATATGTTAGAAAGTAACATTTTAAACTATGACACAGATGTCAAAGAGCGTTTAAAAAGTTTTCCATAGAACACAATATAAACAGCACAAAGCAAAGGGAGTTAAAGAAGAAGAAGACATTGCATAGAGATTTTTATACTGGTTCAGCCAACGTGCCTACATCTAGTTCTCAACCATAGTTGAGTTTCACTAAAACCTTTGTCAACCTGAGAAAGATATTCTTTATAGTAGCTTTCTTAAGCTCTTACCAATGACCAGTACCTCACTCCACTGTCACACCTGAGTAGTTTTTGACCAGCCTTTCCAAGCTAACTCCATGACCAATAGCTCACTCTATTATTACCTTACAAGTAGTTTTTGCTTAGCTTCTTCAAGCTAACTCATAGCGATCACTACCGGATCGGAGCTACAAAGGTTTATGTTTGGGTTGGATCACTTAAACTAACAAACACTCAAGTTTTCATATGATAAACAACAATAGAGATGGAAAACTAGAATGACTTTGTTCTATCTATTCTTCCTAGGAAGAACATATGATCTACTAAGAACGTAAAAAGAAGATTTTTACAAAGGTGAAACTAATTACAAATTGTAATAACTTTACAGATGATGAGAGGAAATTTCTTCAGCATTTCAGCACAGTGATAAGTAAAAGTCACTTTTGTTGTAAGCACAGTATCTCTTTATACTTGATCTATATATATGACCACTACCTTGATCTATTTTCCCAGTGACATGTGTTGATATTCTTTTTATGTCTTGGAAATACAGTCTAGAAGAGTATCTTCACGTGTCAGAGTAGATGTAGAAGCCGTTGTGTAATAGAGGTTTCTGAATCCACCCTCAAAAACTACTTTTTACTTTTGGAACGATGTTTCTAAATTTTTCTTTCTAGAAGGGAGGTAGTTGACCAAGTTGGCAGAAGAGATGTCATGTCAGTCCTTAATTAGGTTTGACTTTAAATTTGAATTTCAAATTTCCTTCCTATTCCTGTAATGTGCATCGGTGAAGCTTACTTTTTGAAATGCCATCTTATTTTCTGGACTTCTCTTAAATCTTTTACTCTTTAATCGGAGTTTGTTGTTAATGATATGATTATGACCATGATAATTAAAAGCACTAGAACACACTTGCTTCAAAATTAGATTGAAATCTTCACTTGAATAATATTTTCTGAAGTCACGTGTTACTCTTTGAAGATCCGAGTCTTGGTTTCTGATACTTGAGAATTTTCTTTTATCCATTGAGCATATAAACATTCGTTTCATGAAATATTTTTCACTTTTATTAAGTCCCAATCTCTTCAAATGAGAATAAACATGTTTGGACATGTCATTCTGAAAACATTCTCGTTTTAAGAACAAGTATGCTAATATGAAAATAACAGTTTGTTGCTTCAAGAAACTCAAGGAAAGATTAGTCCTTCTTCAAATATTTACACAAAAAATAGTTATATTATCACTCAAAACATTAAGTATTGGAGCTTTCTGAAGGGTTCTGGTGCTAATAATTTGTACAAAAGTGGCAAAAGCATAGTTGAACCTTGCTGAATCAGAGCACGGGACAGATTAGGAAGCACACAAAATGATGAATAAGACACAACGCTGAATCAAAACATGAAACAATGTTGATTGCTAAATTAGAGTATGACATGGGTTAGGCAGCAGGCGAAATGAGACAACACGGCACTGGTTAGCAGTGGTGGTGGGTCGGCTTTTCACAGCATGCAAACTGAAAGAGGGAGTGAAGTGTATTTAAGTGGTGTATGTGAAAAGTGAGATAGGGAAGTGTGAAATGTGAGAAAGGGAAGTGAAAACCCTATTTGATGAAAGTAAAGTGGCGTGAAGAAGCTCATTAATTAGTAATGGTATATAAAGATGGTTCTTAGCTGCCATATTTATCCTAACTGCCATTTCTTTCATTAAAATTATGGTTGTCAATAAATCGCCATAATTTGCCATAATTTATGGAGGATTTGAAGAATTGCCCTAATTTCACCGCCATAATACACACAATTTTTTTTGTAGTGAATTAGTTAGTTTTATGCATATTTGGTTTTGTCACTTATGAATCCTCTTACTTTTGCAAAGAGATTTGTGGATTTCAAGGGATTGTCTTCAAGATTGTAATGTGGAGTTGGAGCTTGGAGGCATGCTATGAAGAAGAAGAAAAGTTGAAAAGAAGCCCTAGAGTAATTGGAGAAGAATTCACCATTGAGCAGTATTGCAATAGTGAGCTCTAGTCACTATAGTGAGCTTAAGGAGACCTTTTATAAATAAAGATGATTGATCTTTCAAAGATAGATAGAAGAAAGAGCCAAAAAGGCTGAAAAATATTTTCCTTAACCTATCAGTGAAATCTATCTATTAGTTCCTCTATACATTAAAATCTTCTTTCTAAGTTCCTAGATTGTTCACACATTCTTCTGAAGAAGAATTAGTAGAAAGAATTCACTCAAGTTATCTCAGAATTATCATTCATACATACTTGTAAAGAAGCTTGAGTGCATGATAGTTTGAGTTGAAAATCAAACACTAAATCTCTATATCCTCGATCTAGTAGAGATCATAAATGAAATAGCTTGAAGAGGCTATGACAAAACTACTTGTTGAATGATTATAGGTGTTGTCTACTATCACTGAAGAGAGCTTGGGAAGGCTATTGTAAAGACTATCCAGTATTTCGTCTTCTCGGGTTAAGGAAGATTAGTGGGACTCAGTGGTTACTGAGAACTAGATATAGGCAAGTGTTGGCTGAACTAGTATAAAACTATTGTCCGATATCTTTTTATCCTTCATCTCATTATTTTCAGTATTTAGAATTACACAACATATCTCTGTTATTATTTATCACTTCAGTATAGTTACTCAAATTGCTTAATTCAGAAAGTTACTTTCTGAATAGTTTAACCTTGATTCTACTACACTCCAAGCTCTAAGCTTCATAGATTTTTATTTCAAAGTTTCAGTTCCAAGAGATTTCAAAAAGAGAAGCACTATTCGACCCTCCATTCTTGTGCAGTTTCTTATTTACAAGTGATATCAGAGCTTTGCCTCTAAGGGGTTTAGCATTCTAACGACTATTGTAACACCCTAAATCTTAACCTAATACTACTAGTATGTATTTAGGTTAATCCTTAGAATATTACCTTTTGGTCTCATTCTTTACTTGAAAATACTTAGCGGAAATATGGGCAAAATTTTTCTTTTTGGAATTAAAACCAAAGTGAGAGCCACGCATGATTCTTTGAACGGGAATTCATACAAGTCATATGAGCAAATCATAATGAAACACATAAATAACATGGATACATCAACTGATTATATATATAGATAAGGTGCCTACCAAAAGGCAGGACTATTTGGTACATAGAAGAATGAAATACAACTGAAAAGCAAATACAAGGAAATCATGAAAGCAACACCCATACCCGTGTGCACCTAGGGTAGACAACCTCACATACAAAAGAGGGTTTATCCTCAACTATGTGGCGTGTGTGCACTAGCTACTACCCATCCTATGCACCTACTCCTGCTGGTCTAAGTACTGAGGGGTGGAATCGATCCACTGGCGGATCTCGGCGGGAGTGGTCGTGCGGATCATCAGAGCGTGTCCACCGCGGCGAGGGCACATGGATGGCCTATGAGCCAACCTTGACTGTACCACCGTCTCCTCACTCCCAACTCTCATCGGTAGGGGAGTGGGGCTAGAGCTCCAACTGTACATGTGCGAGGGCGGGTCCTCTGATGGATCTGTCTCTGAATACTGAGTCCGGGGCACGTACTCCTGGTAGTCACGTATGGCTGACGCCTCGGGCTGCATGCGGAGGATCTGCTCGTCACGTGGTCTGGCTCACTCAAAAATCGTGTTGTGATGGTAGGGAGCAGTCGGGGTGAAGCAGTAGCTCCGTACTGGGTGTGTGAAAGGTCGTCCCATAAACATGAATACTCTGACTGTACAGCGACCCTCAAAATGGTATGACCCGATTACTAGGTCATGGTGCAGCTCCCACTTCGGGGTGTCGATGAAGAGTACGAAAGTTGTAATCTGAAGATGTGACGGAAGAAAAGAGAGAGGGAATGAGAATCTTCTAAAAGAATTCTCAGTAGGGCAATCCCTAACTAAGTGACATCATCACATCCTCAGGAACCTTGGGTTTTATTTCTAAAAAGGTGTGCATGCATGTAAACTTCTTTTCAGTTAGTTTTCTAAAGTATTAATTATCCAAGGTCCGTCATATTTTACAATGCGTCTTTATGACTAAGCAGGGAATACACTAATGACATGAATGCATCATGAAAGTAAACCAATCAATGGAATAACTAAGAAACATTATAACATTGGCAAAAGGTGACAAGTATAACTTTTCCTTGTTTTTCATAGCACATGTGACATTTTAAACTTTAACTTTTCATCTCATGGGGCCACCCTAAAACATCTCTAGGTTATGAGCTCATACCTTAACTACTCGTCACTAGTTCTTACTTATCCTACGATAAGTGTAACATACATAATCCCGACTTAAAGTATGGGCTAGGGGGCAAATTAAGGATCACCTCTTAGGGTCATTTCCTCTTTGAAACGCTCTACTAGCAACTAGTGCATAGTAGTATTGTCCGCTTTGGCAAGCTCTATGTCAATACCCTCATGGATTTGTTTTCTTGGGGGTGCTCGGCTAAACTGGTGTCACCCAAGAAGGCGTCTCAGTGTTGTGTCACATTTAAGTTCTCATGATTTTCAAAAAGATCTTTTTCTAAGTTCCTCAAATTTGATGGAAATTTGGCAGCATGATGGCTGTAGACCGAATTTCCTCAAATTTGCTTATGCCATGAAAACATATAGGTCATACAGACATATCTTATGAGGTATAGCATATCATCATGTAAAACTTCTTCATATCACATATCAAACTTATCATAGACAAAGCTCATGCATCATAAAAACTCAAGACTTTTTAATGTCTTATGCATTGACCCTTAAGGTCCTTAACTCACATTCCAAGTTATCGATCATCAAACCTAATCTCTTGGGTACCTAGGAGGTTATAACTAAGTATTTCTCACCTCACACTACGATCAAGAATATCTCTAAACCTCAAGGATGCAGAATTTATAATCCTAACTTTACGGGTACCTAGGAGTCACAACGGTGACCCTTTCTAAGTCCGGTTCGTTCCTAAGGCTTCAAGATCAAGTCCTAAACCATTTATGAGTCATTCCTACACATTTAAACTAATTTAAATCCATGATTAGCATTACTAAACCTTGCTGGACAGAATCCAGAAAATTCAAACATTAAAGGATCTAGAACTCTCAAATTAATTATTTTCTAGTTTCTAACTTCTCCTCTCTTTCACATATGAGTCTTGACATTATTTTTACTCAAACATAAGCATATTATCATCATTAAAACAGCACATACAGTGGCAAATAATTAGCAAGGCAGAACTGAAATAAAACTCTCCATAAAGGCATAAAACACAATTTCTAGAGCACATAAAATACTAGTTTCTCTTGGAATCTTTTCAAAACTCATTTATAAACATTTTTAACATCTAAAATCATAAGAATATTCAAGAGGGCAGTGACCAATTCATCTTTGTCTCAAGAGGTCCTAAATTTATAAAACTTAGTTCTACATATTCCTTGTACTCATAAAAGCTTAGAAAAAGTATGAAACATAGTTTTCAATATTTAGAAACATCAAAACCTCTTAGGGCCGAAATATGAACCAAGGGAAATAAACACTTTTAAACCTTTGTTTGAGACAACCATGGGCAAGTCTTTGAGCTCTAGTTTCATTAAAGTGATGGCATAAAGATAAACATGCTTATGCACTTGTTTTAGCTTTTATTAGAAAGTAAAGTGAGAGCATAAAATAAATATGAGATGCATCATATTATTATCTTTGATATTTAGGTGAGAACTTGAAATGTAAATATGATAATGCATAGCTTGAAATATAAACATGATAATGCAAGTTCCTTTATTATCTTGGTACTTAGTGATAGCAAGGAAAATAAACATGATGTGCAAGGCATAAAAGTAAACATGATGCAAGGTTCATTTTATGGTTAGCTAGAGCTCATTTAAGACTTTAACAAGATAACAACCCAACACATATCTCATTACAAAGAGAGCTTTAGAGTTCTTGAACCAAGTTCTCAAAGGAACTCTGAGGTTCTTGAACAACATCATCAAGCTCAAGTAAACAAACTTCCAAAACAAAACCAAACAAAATCTCAAGGATCAAAATACCAAAACCGAAAACCTTACAAAAGAAAAAGAAAGTGAAACTAAGTCAAGTTCTTTATTAAATACCCAAAACCCCTATCTAGATAAAGATCTCTAGAACGTGCCGGCCAACTTTAAGGTTAACAAGGGCAGGCTTGGGCTTTTAGAAATCATTAGATTAATTTTCTTAAGTTGAAAAACCATGTGAGCTAGATATCATATAGATGGAGTTATAAGAAAAGGAAAACTCAAGCTTTAGAGGTTTCTTTGAGATGAACACAAGGTCATCATCTAGAAACTCTCATCATCAAGCTATCATGCTCATAATCAAGGCCAAGAGGCCGAAATGAAAAAGAAAAGAAAAACCAAGGAAAGTTCAAAAAGAATCCAAGAGAAAACTAGGGAAAAACACATTCTTGAGCAAAACAAGTTTGAAAAGCAAATCCCTACCTAGAGTGAAGACACAAAGCTTGAACTTTTGAAAAGAAAAACAAGATAATGAGTTTCTCCTTGGTGCTTGATGGTTTCGGCCAAGAGGAAACAAGAAGGTTGGAGTTGTGTTTCAAGTGAGGTTGTGTTTGAGGTGTGGTGTTTGAGAGGTTTGATGATGGTTCAAGGCTATGGGGTGGTATTTCAAGGTTGAGAGATGCTGATGAGATGAAGAGAGGATGAAGATGAAGATGAAAAGAAAGGAAGAACTCTCTTGAAACTTGAGAGAAAAAGAAAGAACTCAAGAAAGCTTAGGAAAACTTGAAACTTACCAAATGAACTAAGGTGTTTGCATGTGTTTCTAGGCAAGGTATTTATAGAGAATGAAAACAAATGAAGGCTCAAAGAGTAGAGGAAGAAGCCATGTGGTCTTGGAGGGAAAGGAAGAGAAAATATCTCTTACACAAGGTCATTCAAGCATGGTTTGAAGTATGGAAGCTAAGCTACAAGGTATGGCTTGATGTGAGTTAATTTCCTATCAATTTTTGATGAAGTTAGGCTTCTAGAAACAATGCATGGCTGGAACTTTTCCAGCCACAAATAAATGGAGAAAATGGGCTATTTTAATTAGTTATTTACTTGGAAAATCAAGCTTGATTGAAAGTTATGACAAGGTATAGTGTATGTGACTTGAGGTATGGCCTTGGAGTGTTGAAAAATTGAACATGTGATGCATATGGGGAGGGAGGGGCTTCGCCAGACTGGCAAAGATGGGGTAGTGAGGTTTTGATCATCTAATTGGGTGTTAATGGTAGGTTTAGATGTGTATTAGCTTAGGTACAAGGTTAGGAATAATTAAGCTTAAGTTTAGGTAACTAAGAAGGTGTTTTAAGGATTTTATGACAAGATTAGGAGTGCTCATACATCATTAGAGAATTAAAAACTCATTTATGAATAAACAATGTGTAACACTATTCCATGATTTAAGGAATTGGAAAGAGAAAACACTATTCAAGATTCCATGACTAGGAGTCTTGAAATTAAAATATGATTTTAAGTTGTAATTAAGCACTTTTAGGTTCTAATCAACTTTAATAAATTATTTTGACTCAAGATTAATTAAGGAAATTAATTAACCTTCGATTAGAGCCTAATATTGCTTAGGTTTGCTTAATCACGCGATTAAGCGTAAAAACACGAAACTAGGGGCAAAACCGTAATTTTGCACTAATTTCGCCCGGGACCTCTATAATTAAAACTGAGGTCATAGAATACATAAAAACGCCTTTTAAAACCATCTGGAGAAGTTTTGGGTTCATCTGACACTTGCAAACAGGTAAAACACCGCAGGGGCGTTTTGGTCATTTTGACCCGAAAACTCGAAAAACGAGATTTTCGATCTCGGAAAGGTACATAGGTAATCTAATCCCCTTTCAACATTGAGTTTGCCCTTCGAGCACTGCCGGATCGGCTTTCCTCGAATTCTGGGCTGAAAATGACCTCAGGGGCATTTTGGTCATTTTCACTCTGGCAGAAAAATCGGGGCGTTACAACTATAGAGGACAAAGATACGAAGAAAAATGGCACAAAGCATTCATATAGCATAAGGACACTCGATCAGTAGACCACCATTCTTTGATGGTGGAGACTATGCCTATTGAAGATATCGTATGGAGTTGTTCATAAAATACACAAGTCTTGACTTGTGGGAAATAATCCAAGAAGATGATTATGTTCCAACCGAAGAGGCTTCTGCAACAGTTGGTGCATCATTCACATCAAGATAATTGCCTAGAAGCAGATGGATAGAGCAATATAAGGCCAGGGTTCAACTAAACTCCAAAGCCAAGTATTTGCTCACCTGTACACTAAGTAAAGTTGAATATGACAAAATTATTGTTGTGACAAAACAAAGGAAATATAGGACAGATTACTCATGTTGCACGAAGGAATTGATCTAGTCAAGGAGACAAAAATCAACATGTTGGTCCATCAATATGAAATGTTTAAAATCACAGATTAAGAAAGTATTGATGATATGACCACAAGGTTTATGCACATCATAAACCAACTAAAAGGCATCGGCAAAAGATATTCTAACTCTGAGCTAGTTAGGAAAATCTTACGAAGTCTCCCTGCAAAATGGCTGCCTAAAATAACAGCCATTAATGAAGCCAAAGATCTTCAAATTATGGGCTTGGATGCACTTATTAGGTCTCTCACAACCCATGAGGTAGTAATGGCAGAAATGCATGGTGAATCCATAAGAAAGAACAATTCCATTACCCTAAAGTCATCCTATCAGAGGTCAAGTAAAAGGAAAGTAATGAAAAATTGCTGAAACCTCTGATGAAGAGGACAAATCTGATGATGACTCCGAAGATAATGATGGAGATGAAATCTCCATGTTAGTAAGGAAGATGTCAAGAGCTTGAAAAGGCAAGTTCAAAAGAAAAAGATACATAAACTAAAAAAGGGACAAGAAAGGCAAAGTAAACCCAGAAAGTGTTATTTGATTTAACTGTGGAGAAAAAGGTCACTTCAGACCTAAATGTCCCAAACTAAAGGGTCTACAAAAGTTTGTAAGCAAGACAAAATGAATGCTGGCAATTAAGAAAAGGAGGAAACAAAAAGCCTAGAAGGACTAGAAGACATAGCCAACCTATGCTTTATGGCCGGCTACGATTCATAGGATGAATCCAAGGTAAATAACTCTGACCAAAATCTCTCCTATGATGAATTAATGGCATTATACAAAGAACTTCTTGAAAATTGTCAAACTATTTCCTTTCATTATCTTAATCTAAAGAGAAAGCATCAAAAGGTTGTTTTAGAACTTAAATTGGCTAGTTTGGAAGTTCAAAAATTAAGAAGTACGAAAGAGGAATTAAGAAAGAAAAATGAAGATTCAAATCATGAACTCAACACCTTAAAAATAGAAGTCTCAAAAGATAATAAGAAAAATCAAAAAATTATTTCTGAACTGGAGAAAACTGTCAAACTTCTAAAATCTAACCTTGAAAAAATGGTAAATGGCTCGAAAAATCTGGAACTAATGCTTGGAGGACAAAGGCCATACTTTCAAAAAACTGGGTTAGGATATGAAGAAATAGAAAATGGAAAAGGAAATGCAATTAATTAAGAAAAGTAAGAGACAAAGTCTCTTGCATTGTTTGTTACAAGAAGGGACATATACCTAACAAGTGCTTGATAAAAAGGAAGTCAGTCAAACAAGTTGGAAAACCCTTTCCTTCCATCACTAACCCAAAAGGACCCAAGAAGTCTAGGTACCTAAATTAAAAATTGTGTTTATTGGAGGTATGCCTAAGAATACATGTGGAATCTGTAACATCCTAATATTTAACTTAACACGCCTAGGATATATTGCAGTTAATTATTAGTCATTACTCTTTTGTTTCATCCTTTAATCAAAATACTTAGCGGAAAGTAGGGTAAAACTTTCTTTTTTGAAACAAAACGTGAGTCGCATGTGCTAGCGTAAATCGAGTAGTCAAACATAAATAGTGTAACTAGAATATCGTGCCACAGAAACATCAGATAGGCTCCATAAATGAACAAATCATGCACAACATAGTTTTATATATATAATAATCTACCCACAATGAAAGGTGAGTTATGTTTAGTACAACAAGATAATGCAAATACATCGGAAAACATGCCCACCTAGTGCACCTAGAAATGGATAACCTCTATGACAAAAAGGAGGTCATCCTAAGCTAGAAATGGTGTGTGTGCACTAAAAACCATCCACAAAACCTCTACTGTTACTGGCCTGGAAAAGGTGGGATGAAGCCAATCCACTGGCAAAGCTCGATAGGAGTGGGCACACAAAGTGGCTGAACATGGGCTCCACATCGGGGGCGCATGGCTGGCCTCCAAGCCAGCATCAGCTTCGTGACGGTCTCCTTACTATCTTCCCATGCGAACAGAAAAGTGGGGGCAAAACTCTCAGAGTACATGTGGGTAGGCAGGTCCTCCGATAGATCGGTCTCCGATAACCTCGAGCAAGGGACATAATCCAAAAAGTCACATACGGCGGACACAGTGGTGTGTGTGTGTGGAGGATCCTCTCATTGTGTGTACACGCACGCTCGAAAACCATATCGTCACCATATAGGGATGTCGGAGAGAAATGGTAGCTATGTATAGGATGTACAAACGGGCGTCCCATGAACATGAAGACTCTAACAGCACAATGCCCCTAAAAATGGTATAATCGGAGCTCGGGGTCACAGTGAACCTCCCATGTGGGGGTGTCGATGAACAGGATGAAGGTTACCATCTGGATCTAAAGACGAGACGGAAAGAAAGAGAGGGGGAGTAAGAATCTGTATTAAAGAATCTCAGTAGGGTAACCTCCTATCTAAGTGACATCGTTAACGTCCCCAGGAACCTTGGGTTTATTGTAAAAAGGTGGTCATGTATAAGGTTCATTTTTAGGTTTTAAACATAATTTATCCAAGGTTCGTTTATTTTAGAATGAATCTTAATGTCATGTGTGAAACATAGCAAAGCATGAATGCATGGTAATACATTATGCAAGCAATCAATAGATCACATCATCAAGAAACATCAACATATAAGTGGCATAAAGTGGCATGTGACTTCTCATGTAAAACTTTTTCTCATACTTAAGCTCTGAAGTTATTTTTCTTATGGACCACCCTCTTATCATAGCCACCAAAAACCAACCAACATACTGGCCTCGGTAATTTTATCCTAGTCACCAAAACTCCATCTCACCTATCGCCTAGGAATGAGCTCAATCCTAACTAGTCGTCACTAGATTTCACATGGGGTAATAGAGGGGGTAACTCATCATTTCTAAAGATCACCTAATACACCAACTCCTAGAGTACGGGTTAGGGTTATTTCCTTCTTCAAAACGCATCTGTTGGCACCCAATGCACAGCGAATTGTCCGCTTTAGCAAGCTCAATGTCAATTCCCTCACAGATTTGCCTTCTTCCCACCAGAGTAGGAGAAGTGTGTCTCGGTACTATTCCACATTCAAAAATCTTATGAAATTTTCAAAAACTTTCTTAAGTCTTCAAATTTGATGGAAATTCGACAGCATAACGGATGTACGCCAAATTTCCTCAAATTTGCTTTATGCCACATAAACTCATGTTCTCAAATATTATCATGGCATTTCATTCAATATTTCATGCTCGTCAAATCATGCAAATCACCATAGCATACCGTCATGTACACAAATACTCAATTCTCACGTTTATACATTCATATGCACATAGCATCAACACTTTTAGCAAAGCAATAAACATGCTCCTACCCAGAATGCCGGAATAAGGGATTGGGCTCAGCTAGTGCAAATGTTATGCATAACAACCATATAGGCAAGTAAACATACACTTGAAATACTAACTCTCGAATTCCTCTCCTATCTTATAGTATATTATGCATTGACCCTTATGGGCCTTAAACTTCCAATCTAAATAACCTAGCATCCGAATTAGGTCTCTCAAGCACCTAAGAGATCATTACCAACAATTCTCACTAATTATTATGATTATGGTCATGTCCAAACAGTAAAAGGGCAGAATCTACATTTCTCAAATTACGGGTGTCTAAGAGTCACAAAAATAACCCTTTCTAAGTTTCAGCTTCACATAAGGTACTATAATCAATTCCTAAACCAATTATGAGGGATTCCTATACATATACACTAGTTATAAACCACTTTTACTATGTTTAAACTTGCTGGAACAGAATCTATATTTTTAGTTTCTAAGGGTTCTAAAACTCACATTTCTAATCCTTTTCAGTTACTTATTGTTCCTAATACTCACCAACTAATTTTTTCTTCACTCAAACATAATTTTTACACATTCTAACTTATCAAAACATCATCAAACAGTGGCCATAAATTCAGGGCAGTGGCCGAAACTTAAATCACAAACAATCACATAAAATCACATTTTCAAGTGCACACAAGTTACTAGTTTTCTCTTGGAATCGATTTAGGACCTTAAACTCTTTTAGAAACTAATTTATTTCATACAAATCATAAAAATATAAGTAAGGTTAGTAGCTATTTTGATTTGCTCATAGTTGAGATTTAAAACATAAAAACATATTTAGAACATTCTTTAAGTTCACCTATGTTTAAGAAAATTCTTCAAACATAGTTTAATGGTCCTTGTGATTAGATGAGACCTATGCTAAGTCCATCACCATCATATGACTGAAAATAACATTCATAAAATGCTTCCATTTTCCAAACTTTTCTTGAGATAAAAGGGCAAGTCTTTGAGCTCTAGGTCCTTTAGGTGATGACATAAACTTAGACATGCTATGCACTTTATTTTATTCTTCATTATAAAGTGAGAGCATAAAGATAAATATGTGATGCAAGCTCGTTATTATCTTTAGAGTTAAGTGATGACTTGAAATATAAACATGAGAATGCAAGTTCATTCTTTATTCTTGGAAGTTTAGTGTTAACATAAAAATAAATATGAGTGCAAGTTCTTTTTAATTTAACTAGAGCTCAAATAAGACTTTAGAGGAACAATAATGACCTTAACCTAACATCTATCTAGCAAGACAAAGTGAGCTTTAGAGTTCTTTGTACCAAAGTTTCAAAGAAACCTCATGGTTTGAACATCATCATCAAGCTCAAGGAAAATGAACTCAGAGATCAAAATAAATAACCATATTTCTTGAAACAAGATATAAAGAGAACTACACCATATTCTTTATTTTATGCCCAAGAGCTCCTATCTAGAGTAAACTCTAGAAGCCGGCCAACTTTAAGGTTGACAAGGGTAAGCTTTGGGCTCTCTGAAATCAAGTGATATATGTAACACCCTAATATTCAACACAATACTCCTAGAATGTACTGAGGATAAATATTAGTCATTACTTCTTGTTTCAATTCATTTACCGTTAACAAAATACTTACTAAAAATACGAGCCAATTTTTTTTTTTTAAACCTTGATAAAGTAAGAGCCACGTGTAGCATACATAAGCGATAATAAAGAAAGAATGCGGAAATCTAAACATCAAGATGGCTCCACAAAGAACATATCACAACATAATATATATATATATATATATATATAAACTATCCAGCTAGAGGTGAGTTAAGTTTGAGTACATGAAGATGAAATGCTAATACATCAGAAATAAAATACATAGGAAATGAAATACATCAGAAACAAAATACATCGGACACAAACCTACAAGGTGCACCTAAGGTAGATAACATTTACAATAAAAGAAGGTCATCATAACTAGTGAGGCATGTGTGCACTAAAACTCTAAAAGGCGTCTACGGCTGATGGCCCGGGAACGGGGAAACATATCCAATCCATGGTCGTAGCTCATCGGGGACAGGCACACCAAATGGTCACACATGACTTCCATGTCTAAGGCGCATGGCTGGCCTCCGTGCCAATCGTGACTGTGTGACTATCTCCTCACTCCCCTCTCTCACAGGAATAGGAGTAGGAGTTGAACTCTCGGAATACACATGTGTAGGCTCGTCCTCGAAGGGGTCCATCTCAGAAAACCTCAAACAGGGTACGTAATCGGGGAAGTCTCAAACTGTCGATCCAGAAGCGGGCGTGCGAAGCATCCGCTCGAAAGACGGGCGTGCTCGCTCAAAAATCATCTCGTCTCCGTAGGAGGAAGTAAGGGTAAAACGATAGCTCGGTACTGAATGGTTGAAGAGGCGTCCAACAAACACAAAAACTCTGACCGCACAACGTCCCTCAAAATGATATGACCTGTGCTCCAAATCGTAGTGGAACTCCTACGTGGGCGTATCAATGAATAGGACGAAGGTCACCATCAAAATCTGAAGACGTGACAAAAAGAAGAGGTAGAGGGAGTGAGAATCTTTACCAAAGAAACTCAGTAGGATTTTCCTCTTATCTAGGTGACATCATCTACGTCTCCAGGAACCTCGGGTTCTTATGAAAATAGTGGGCATGTAATAGTTCAATTATGAAGTTCTAAAACATTGATTACGAAGGCCCATTCTTCTTAACACGTAGCTTGTATTTACATGGATGCATCATACTTCATCATGATATGCAATATCTAACTAACTTATTAGCATACATGGCAAATATGGACATAGTACATAGTACATAGATCATAGAGCATAAAGCATAAAACCTAGAACTTGGTACATGGTACATGGTATCTTATCTTGATTACTTAGGTGACATTAAGACGTTTACTTTGAACATGGGGCCACCTTAAGTTAAGGTCCCGACTTAAAGTACGGGCTAGGGGGCTAGAATCACCTCATCCCTATCTATAGTTTGATGGTTGCAAAGGATCATTTTCTCATAGTTTATGTCACCTTAAGTCTTAGCCTGTTATAACAAGATGCCACATAATTCATGCATATCACATATCTCATATAATTTTAACATAAGCATCTCTAAGGTTCTAAGAGAACAATAACATACAATTGATATTTCTATCATCATATAGTATCACATAAGTCATGAGATAACACATTAATTCATCATTCATAGAGGGCACACAAGCCATTCCCTTAAAGTAAAAACCCCTAAATCGGGTAACCTCAAATTTTCAAATTATTTACTTACACCTCTAAGGGATTGATTAACCTCGTTACCACATTTTATTAAGTCCTAGAACCTAATTAATTATGGCTGGACAGCATATGCAGTAAGCATATTTTGATGAATTACGGTGCTCTAGAAGTTACGTTTTAGGTCCTTTCTCATTACCGACTTTTTCTATGGTGCAATAATTAATACCTAAACCAATTATGAGTCATTCTCACCCATCTAAACATGTTATAATATGATTCTACAAACTCTATCAAGGCTGGAACAGAATATACAATTTCAGTTCCTAAGGAGTTCTAGAAATCACATTTTCAAACTATTAAATTTACTAAGCATGCCTAAGATGCCTAGAACAATTTTCATACAATTGGTAAGGTATTTAAATAGATATAGACCACCCAAAACAGAATTTAAGGTGCTGGAATGAATAAGGTAGAACCGAAATCAAAGCTATCATATAATGCATAGATCTTTATTTCTAAAACACCTACATTACTAGTTTTTTCTTGGAACCTTTTCAAAGCTTCTAAAACTCATTTGAAAATAATTTATTTCATTAAAATCCTTATAAAACATATAAGGGCAGTAGCTATTTCAAAATAAGCTTGAGAAGGATTTAAATCATAAGACTATACTTGAAACATTTCTTGAGATCAACTAAACTTTAGAAAATTATAAAACGTAGGTTTTGGCACTTGTGACTAGATGAAACTCACCCCAAGTTCATTATCATCACATGCCCGAAATTCAAAAGAGTAAAACACATTTATTCCTAAACTTTACTTGAGATACCAAGGGACAAGTCTTTGAGCTCTAATATTGTAAGTGATAACAAGAATATAAACATGCTATGCACTTCATTTTATCTTTCTTAGAAAGTAAAGTGAGGGCTCAAAATAAATATGAGATGCTACTCATTTTTATCTTAAATTTAGGTGAGGACTTGAAAAGTAAACATGGAATGCAAAGCTTGAATTTAAACATGATGATGCAAGTTCATTTATTTATTCTTGAGAGTTTAGTGATAGCATAAAATAAATATGCTATGCAAGGCATAAATTTAAACATGAATGCTAGTCCATTATTATGTGTCATTAGAGCTCATACAAGACTTTAAAGGATCAATATCAAAATCTCAATCCCAATCTCATCATCATAAAGCAAGCTCTAGAGTTCTAAGAACCAAGGTTATAAAGAAATCTCATGGTTCTTTGAACATCATCATCAAGCTTTAAAGAAATAAACTCAAGAAAACAAAACTTCAAAAAGGAAAAAGGAGTAAGGAATCGAATCCATAAAGAGGGGGAAAATACACTATGTTCTTTATTATATACCCAATACCCTTATCTAGAGCAAAACTCTAGAACGTGCCGGCCAACTTTAAGGTTGATAAGGGTAGGCCTTGGGCTTATTGAAATCATTGGAGTTATTTTCTTAAGTTGAAAAACTTAGTGAACTAAGTAATATAAATAAAGCTTTAAGGAAAAAAAAAAAGCATCAAGCTTTAGAGGTTTCATGAGAGATGAACACATAGTCACCTCTAGAGAACACTCATCATCAATCCATCATGTTCAAGGCTTTGAGGCTGAAATCATAAAGAGAAAAAAAAGAAGAAACCGAAAATGAAACAACAAGAAAGGTTCATCCATTCATCATATTTCAACAAAATCAAAGCATAATAATCAAAGAAACATTTTTAGAAAAGCCCCCTACCAAGTGTGTATGTTCTTGAAGACAAGGAAAAGTTTGATCTTGAAGAGGAAACAAGAAGAAATCTCCTTGTAGCTTGGAGTATAGCTTTAGCCTTAAAGAGAAATGGAGGAAGGAGATGTGTTGGCTTGTGTTTGAGCTTGGTAATGTGTTTAGATGAGAACTTAGATGAAGATTGAGAGGTGGAGGGGTGGCGGTTTCTCTTGGGAACAAGGAGGAGAAAAGGAAAGCTTTGAGAAAACTAGCACTTTCTTAAAACTTCAAACTTAGCAAATGACTCAAAGTGAAGTAAAGCTCACCAAGGCAAGGTATTTATAGAATTTTGAATCATGAGGGAGTGAATAGGGGAGGAAAGTTCATAGTTTCTTCAAGGCTTTGGGGGAAAAAAAATTTCTTACAAGTTGTCATTCAAGGCATAGTTAATGGTAAAATAGGTATGGGCTTAAGCATGGCTCCAAGTGAGGTGATTTCTTGTTGATTGGAAATGAAATAAATCTTCTAGAAGGGAGAGGGAGGGTTGACGGTTTTGGACAGCAAAGGGAGGGAAAAATATTTCATTTATTTAGTCATTCAATTAGTCATTCAAAGCATGGCTTGGAGTGTAATCAAGTATGGTGCAAGGTGAGGTGCAAGCATAGTGTAAGGCATGGTTCTTTGAGTGTTTGAATTTCAAACATGTGGAGAATGTGGGGGAGAGGTTTCAGCCATCATGACAGCCCATGGGGAGAGAAGATTGTTTCATCTAAATGTGTGTTAATGATATGTTTAGGAGCAAACAAGATTAGGCCACTAATTAAGGTTTTCTAACCAAGTGTTTAGGTGAACTAATTAGGTAATTAGGGCCATGAGCAACCTAATTTGGAAGTAATCTTGTTAGATTAGTGAGGTCAAACTCTATTGACTAGAGATTAGGGAGCAACACATTTCCTTGAATTAGGGAGATTGAATAGTAAAAACACTATTCTTAGATGCTTTCTTGAAGAAATAAGACTAGAGTTAGGTTTTAAGTTTCCTTGAGCAATTTTAGATCCTAATCAACCTCAAATAATTATTTTAGCTCTAAATTAATTATGGAAATTAATTAATTTTTAATTAGAGCCTAATATTGCTTAGGTTTCGTTTTAAAAACGTCGTTAAGCCTTAATGCACTTAGGCAGGGGCAAAATCGTAATTTTTTTCAAAAACTGCTCGGGACCACCGGGACTTAAGCAAACGTAAATCATGCCTTTAGACCTCAGGGACACGTTCGAGTCAAAACAAAACTCAAAACTGCCTTAAATTACTGTAAGGGTATTTTGGTCATTTGTGCGCAGAAACCTCATAAATGAGATTCTTCTGCTCTATTAAACATTCAAATACATAGAATCCCTTTTTGACATAATCAATGCTCTTATAAGGATAGCCGAGATGACCATCCTCGTGTTCCAGGTAAAAATGACCTCAAGGGCATTTTGGTCATTTACACGTTTAAAGAAAATCAGGGCGTTACATTACTCCCCTCCTTAAAAAGAATTTTTTCCTCAAAATTCATTACCTGAGAACAGCTCGGGGAACTGTGCTTGCATGTTGGCTTCTAACTCCCATGTGAAGGCTTTGGTCTTTCCGTGACCCCACGCGACTTTGACTAAAGGTACCGTCTTATTCCTTAGCTATTTGACTCCTCGGTCCACGATTCTCGTAGGAGGTAGGTTAAATGTCAAGTCATCCCTTAATTGTACATGTTCTGACTCTAGTACATGACTGGGGTCAGACTGATAATTTTGTAATTGGGATATGTGGAATACATCATGAAGGTTGGATAGGTTTGGGGGTAGGGCTATGCGGTACGCTACAGACCCTACTCTACTGAGAATTTCAAATGGGCCAAGAAACCTAGGGCTCAACTTTTGCACTTTCATCGCTCAACCTATACCTGTGGTGGGGGTGATCATGAGGAACACATGTTCCCCTACTTGAAACTTAATCGGCTTACGCCGCTTATCCACATAATTTTTCTGTCGGCTTTGAGCAGTGAGAATTTTATCCCTTATCCCCTTAATTTGTTCCGTTGTTTCCCTCACAATGTCTGGTCCAATAAGACTTTGCTCACCAGGTTCAAACCAACATAGGGGTGATTGACATTTCCGTGCATAAAGGGCCTTATACGGTGCCATGCCGATGCTTGCATGATAACTATTGTTATATGCAAATTCAATCAACGGCAAGTATTTGTCCTAACTTCTCCTTTCGTCTAGAATGTAACACCCAAATTTTTCTGTTAGAGTGAAAATGACCAAAATGCCCCTGAGGTCATTTCAGCCCGGAAATCGAGGAAAGCCGACCCGGCAGTACTCGAAAGGCAAACTCAATGTTGGAAGGGGTTTAGATGACTTGTGTACCTTTCCGGGATCGAAAATCTCGTTTTTCAAGTTTTCAGGTCAAAATGACCAAAAACGCCCCTGCGGTATTTTACCCGTTTGCAAGTGCCGGATGAACCTCGAAACTTCTCCAGATGGTTTTAAAAGGCGTTTTTATGTATTCTGTGATCTCAGTTTTGGTCCCGGAGGTCCCGGGCGAAATTAGTGCAAAATTACGATTTTGCCCACAGTTTCATGTTTTTACGCTTAATCGCGTGATTAAGCGAACCTAAATAATATTAGGCTCTAATCGAAGGTTAATTAATTTCCATAATTAATCTTGAGTCAAAATAATTTATTAAAGTTGATTAGAACCTAAAAGTGCTTAATTACAACTTGAAATCCTATTTTAAATTCAAGACTCCTAGTCATGGAATCTTGAATAGTGTTTTCTCTCTTCAATTCCTTAAATCATGGAATTGTGTTTTCAATTGTTTACTCATAAAAATGAATTTAAATCTCCTAATGATATATGAGCACTCCTTATCTTGTCATAAAATCCTTAAACCTCATTCTTAGTCACCTAAACTTAAGCTTAATTATTCCTAACCTTGTACCTAAACTAATACACACTTAAACCTACCATTAACACACAATTACATGAAACAAATCCTCCTCCCCCATGTTGTCCAGGTCTGGCCGAAGCTCCATGCCCTCCATATGCATCACATGTTTAAATTTTCAACACTCCAAGGCCATACCTCAAGTCATATACACCATACCTTGTCATATTTTCAATCAAGCTTGATTTTCCAAATGAATAACTAATTAAAATAACCCATTTTCCTCATTTATTTGTAGCTGAAAAACTTCCAGCCATGCATTGTTTCTAGAAGGATTATTTCATTCAAAATTGATAGGAAATTCACTCAAATCAAGCCATGCCTTGTATCATAGCTTCCATACTTCAAACCATGCTTGAATGACAATGTGTAAGAGATATTTTCTCTTCCTTTTCCCTCCAATTGCTACGGTTCCTCTCCTCCCCCAATGAGCTCTCATTTGTTTCCATTTTCTATAAATACCTTGCCTAGAAACACATGCAAACACTTTAGCTCATTTGCACACTTTTAGTTTTCTAAGATTTCTTTGTGTTCTTTCTTTTTCTCTCTAAGTTTCAAGAGAGTTCTCTCTTGTTCTTCATCTTCATCCTCATCCTCTCTTCATCTTATCATCATCTCATAACTTTCAAACACCAACCCAAAGTCTTGAATCACCATCAAACCTCGCAAACACCTCACCTCAAACACAACCTCACTTGAAACACAACTCCAACCTTCTTGTCCTCCCTTGGCCGAAGCCATATTGCCCTTTGGAGGAGCTCATCATCTTGTTTTCCTTTTCAAAGAGTTCAAGTTTTCATCTTCACTCTAGGTAAGAGTGTTTTTCTAAAACTTGTTTCTTGAAAAAAAATGAGTTTTTCTAGCTTTCTCTTGGATTTTCTTTTTGAAACTTTCTTTGTTTCTTTTCCTTGATGTTTTGGCCTCTTGGCCTTGAGGAGCACATGATAGCTCAATGATGAGAGCTCCTAGATGATGATTACATGTTCATCTCAAAGGAACCTCTAGAGCTTGAGTTTTTGTTTTCTCTAAGTTTCATCTTTATTATCTAGCTCAAAAGGATTTTTGTTCAAGAACACCTTTACTTTTCATGCTATTTTGATTTTGGCCTTCTTGTTTCCTTTTCCTTTAAATATTTCAGTTATGATTCAGTGATCTTTGAGTTCTTGTTTTGTTTTGAAAGTTTATTTATTTTGAGCTTGATGATGATGTTCAAGAACCTCATAGTTCCTTTGAGAACTTGGTTCAAGAACTCTAAAGCTCTCTTTGTGATGAGATGAGTGTTAGGTTGCTATTTGTTAAAGTCTTGTAAAAGCTCTAGACTATCATAAAATGAACCTTGCATCCATGTTTACTTTTATGCTTTGCACATCATATTTACTTTCCTTGCTATCACTAAGTCTCAAGATAATGAATGAACTTGCATTATCATATTTATATTTCAAGCTATGCATTATCATGTTTATGTTTCAAGTTCTCACTTAATATCAAGATAATAATGAGTTGCATCTCATGTTTATTTTATGCTATCACTTTACTTTCTAATGGAACCTAAGATAAGTGCATGAGCATGTTTACTTTATGTCATCACTTAAATGAACCTAGAGCCCAAAGACTTGCCCATTGTTGTCTCAAACAAAGGCTTGAAAACCTATGTTATTTGTCTCCTTATTTTCGGCCCCTAAGAGTTTAATTATTTCCAAGTATTGAAAACTATGTTTCATAATTTTTCTAAGCTAATATGAGTTAAAGAAATATATAGAACCAAGTTTTATAAATTTAGGAACTCTTGAGACAAAATTTATTTAGCTACTGCCCTCTCACGTATTTGGATGATTTTAGATGTCAAAAATGCTTATAAATGAGTTTTGAAAGTTTTAAAAAGGTTCCAAGAGAAACTAGTATTTTATGTGCTTTAGAAATTGTGTTTGATGCCTTTAAATGGAGATGTTTGTTTCAGTTCTGCCTTGCTATGTTTGGCCACTGTATGTGCTGTGTTAATGATGATAATATGATTAAGTTTGGGTATAATTAATGTTAAAACTCATATGTGGAAGATAGGAGAAGTTAGTGACTAGAAAAGAATTAATTTGAGAGTTTTAGATCCCTTAATGTTTGAATTTCCTGGATTCTGTCCAGAAAAGTTTAGTAATGATAATCATGGTTTTAAATTAGTTTAAATGTGTAGGAATGACTCATAAATGGTTTAGGACTTGATCTTGATGCCTTAGGAGCAAACCGGACTTAGAAAGGGTCATTGTTGTGACTCCTAGGTACCCGTAAAGTTAGGATTATGAATTCTGCATCCTTGAGGTTTAGAGATGTTCTTGACCTTAGTGTAAGGTGAGAAATACTTAGTTATAACCTTATAGGTTCCCGAGAGACTAGGCTTTGATGATTCATAACTTAGAATGTGAGTTAAGGACCTTAAGGGTCAATGCATAAGACATTAAAAAATGTGTTAATGCTATGATGCTTAATTTATAGAATGATATGTTGAGATGATTATGATTCATGAGGAAATGATTGTTTAAGATATGAGGTTTATCATGGCATGAGGTTTTATTGAGGAATATGTTGTGTGATTAACTTGTGGCATAAATTTAAAGAAAATTCGGTTTAACAGCTGTTATGCTGCCAAATTTCCGTCAAACCTTAAAGGGTTAAAAGAAATGTTTATGAGTACCATATAAGTTGAAAACCCTGGGTGACACTAGTTCGGCCGAGCACCCCCAGGAGATTTTTATGTGACAAAGCACTGAGACGCGCTTTCTTGGGCGACACCATTTTGGCCAAGCACCCCAAGGGGAGACAAATCCGTGAGGGTATGAGTAGATGCAGCCTACCAAAGCCCGCAAAGCGTTTCAAAGAGAGTATATCCTAAGAGAAGTGATCCCTGCCCCCTACCCGTACTTGCGAGTCAGGATTATTTTATTATGTTTCGCTTATTCAGATAATAAGTAAGAGCTAGTGACGACTAGCTGAGGTATGAGCTCATAACCTAGTTATTTTAGGGTGGCCTTATTATGCTAAAGTACCATAATTGATGTCACGAAGTTGAGGAATGATCCACTTGAAAGTTATATGCCCTTATGCCACATGGTTTATGTTTATATGCTTTGATGTGTTGTTGTATATGCTCAAGTATTGACATGCACCCATGATATAACATGTTGCATTCATAACATCAAGATGCATGATAAAAGGAATAGACCTTGGATAACTAAGTTTTGGAAAGACCTAAATTGAATCTTATATGCATGATCACTATTTTATAAATAAACCCAAGGTTCCTGAGGATGTAAACGATGTAACCCTAGGATAGGAGACTCCTACTGAGATTCTTTAGTAAGAATTCTCACTCCTCTCTCTCATTTCTCTTTCTTTCATCACATCTTCAGAGAGCGATGGCGACGTTCGTGGTCTTCGTTGACACACCTACTTGGGAGGTTCACTAAGACCCAGACCACGGGTCATATCATTTTGAGGGGCAGTGCACCGTCCGAGTCTTCATGTTCATTGGACGCCCCCTTGCACACCATGTACAAAGCTACCGTTTCTCCCCGATGTCACCCTACGATGATGCGATAGTCTTTGAGCATGCCCGGATGCAAGATGAAAGGATTCTGCGGACGTATACTGGTGGTTCGATGCCTCAAGACTTCCAGGACTACGTGCTTCGATCCCCGAGTTCGGAGGACGACCCATCCGAGGACCCGCCGACGCACATGTATAGCGAGAGTTCTGCTCCTACACCTCAGTTCATGCGAGGCGTGAGCGAGGAGACTGTTACACAGCCGAGGCTAGCTAGGTGAGCCGAGAGGTGCCCCTATCGAGGAGCTTACGCTCAGTCTTCACGTGTACCCACTCCTGCTGCCCTGCGTCCATGGATCGGTTACACCCCACCTTTCCCTGGGTTCTAGTAGTTGACGTCGTAGGGGAGGCTTAGTGCACACACCCATATGTAGAGTGGATAAACCTTCTTTTGTTTTTGGGGTTATTCACCATAGGTGCACTCAGGTAGTTATGGTTTATTTCTGCTTTCTTGTTTTCTGTTGTATTTCATTCTCGATGTATTACAAGCTCTGCCCGTCCTTAGGGTATGACTAGATATGTACTTCAACTATGTTATTATTAATGAAATGTTTCCTTTGTTATCCTGATTGTTGTTCTTTGATTACGTGCTTTACCTTATGCTTTATAATGGTTGTTACGCGTGCCTTATATTTCTGTTATTCGACTAGCTAGGTTCGCAGCTCTCACTTTGCTTTATGTTTTCAAAAAAAAAATTTACCCATAATTTCCGCTAAGTATTTTAATAAAATGATGAGACTAAAAGGTAATAACCTAATGATTAACCCAATGTGTTCTAGAAAGTTGGGTTAAGAATTAGGGTGTTACATAGAACACACACCCTAAGCATATCTTCCAAGGTTTGGATAGTTCTTTTGGATTGGCCATCCGTTTGTGGATGGTAAATCGTACTCAAACACAGCTTTGAACCAAATGCCTTTTGAAAGGCTCCCCAAAATCATGACGTGAACCGCGGATCTCGATCCGAGATTATTGTCAATGGTACTCCATGTAATTTTACTACCTCTTGAATATACAACTGTGCTAGCATATCCAAGGAATAAGTCACCTTAATAGGTAGGAAGTGGGCTAACTTAGTCAACCTATCCACTATCACCCATATGGCGTCATGATTCGCTTGGGTCCTTGGTAGTCCAGTCACAAAATCCATTGAGATACTGTCCCACTTCCATTCGGGAATAGATAGGGCTTGCAACATCCCATGCTCAATCTTCACCTTCTAACAAATAAAGCATTTACTCACCCATGTGCAAACATCCCTTTTCAAACCGGGCCACCAGAACATCTTCTTCAAGTCATGGTACATCTTGGTGGCACCATGATGAATTGCAAAATTGCTCTTGTGGGCCTTTTCCAGAATCTCTTTTCGGAGATCACCACTGGCAGGTACACATATACGTCCTTCGAACTTCCATATACCATTACTCCTTTGAGCGAAACCTTTCAATTTGCCTGCTTTCACTGCCTCTAAAATCTCTTGAAACTCATCATCTTCTCCTTGGGCTTGAGTGATTCTTTCCTTGAATTCACTCGTCATACTAAGATGGCAAACCCTTATGCCCTTAGTGGTTATGGTTATCCCTAGGTTTAGGTCTCTAAACTCCTCAATCAGCTGAGCCTCCTTAACCATAAGATAGGAGAGGTGCAAGGATTTCCTACTTAGGGCATCGGCTACGATGTTGGCTTTCCCCGGATGGTAGTTCAAACCAAAATCATAATCCTTCAAGAACTCCATCCATTTCCTTTGCCTCATGTTTAGCTCTTTTTGGTCAAAAAGGTACTTCAAGCTCTTGTGATCGGAGAACAACTCAAACTTTACTTCATACAAGTGGTGTCTCCAAATCTTTAGAGCAAACACAATGGCGACTAGGTTGAGGTCGTGGGTGGGGTAGTTTGCCTAATGTGGCTTAAGCTGCCTTGATGCATAGGCCACTACTTGCCTATTTTGCATCAATACACAACCTTATCCTTTACCACAAGTGTAACATCCTAATTTTTTTTTCAGAAAATAATTGAGGCTTTAGTAGTAAGAATATCAAAATTTTGGTGTACACAAAAATGATGAGAACAATGTAACGAACGTTAAAAAAAAAAACGTGAATAGTATTTTGCAGGCCCCGTAGACCCACCGGAACAGCTGAAACCTTAGATTCAAGACCTGAAGGTGCCCGAAATTTGGAAATTATAGGATTAAGGTTAGAAATAGGTAGGAATAAATATTTTATACCTAGAATTAATTTTCAGGCAATAGTTGATTACCCGGGTACACTATTTTACCCATTCGGTTAAATTACGGTGTGTAGTTTTTACACAGTATAAAGCTACCAGTGCAAGCATGCCACCTAGGGTGACAAGTGTGTGGCTTGAGATATGCCACACCATTGCACCTTTATGGCTAACCAATAGGAATTGTACAAAATTACCATATTTAACTTTAAGAAAAACCATTTTGTACTTGAAATCATTATCCATTTTGCCCTAAACTCACAAGATCAATATCTTATCACCACCACTCCATCATTTTCGTCCAACACTCCAAAAATACAGCCTCCATGTTTGTTTCCTCTCAAACCTCCATTAACAAGCTTCAAGCTCCAAAAACCCTAGCCTAAAGTCACTAAAACACAAAGTTTCCTTCACAAAACTTGTTCTAGACATCAACACCTACAAATATAACCGATTAGATTCTCCAAAAACCTCACCTTATCACATCACTCATCTCTGGTTAGAGGAGTATTTTACTGTATTTTAAGAGCTTTGGGGTAGAGTATATCTATCTTGGAGTATACAAGAGACAAAGAGGCATTAGCTTCCAAGGGTAGGGTTTTCTTTGGCCTTTTTCTTTCCAAATTATTCTGTAAATTTTTTTGGGTTTTATTCCGACATTTATGGTTATATTTGATGATAATATGTTGATATTGATGTGTTAATTTTGGTGGAGTGTTTGGATGAGGTTAAATAATGATTTTTGTCAAAATAAGTTTTGGCTAGGCTGCTAAATTTTCGGATTTCAGCAGGACAGGATTTGTTCATGAATTTTCTAGTTCAATTCTATTCATTTTTATGAGCTATAAAAATTATATGTTGAAGACAACATCATAAAGAAACTCTTATAATTTTCGTGGTGCATAATAAAGAGTTTTACTGCCTGAGAAAAATCAAGAACCAAGAGTATATCTATGCTGGCTGAAATCTTGGTACTGGAGCTGTGAATTTGTATAAATTTTTATTCATAGCAAATGATGGAGTTATCCTTTGAAATTTTACAGAGTTTTGTAGACATCTTTAAGTATAACTGTGATTTTTATTTTGAGTTGTTTCTATCATTTGCTAAAGTTAAAAATTGTGTGAATCCTATTCTGAGCTGTGAAAAAGTGGCCTCTGACCACTAAAATTGTAGAATTTATTTGACATGGTTCTAGTATTCTGTTTGCTATGAACTTTTTACAGGGACTTTTAGACACATTGAGGTGTCATAGAGAATTTTATGGCCAGTGAATTGCCCATTGGATATGTGAATTAAATGTTGTCCCCATAATGGTAAATCTGTCAAGAAGCTGGAATGGTGAAGATGTATTAAGTTAATGATAGAAATCTATTTAATCCAAGTATATATCATATGAATGTATGTTAATTGTTTGAAAGGCTTGTTTATAAAGTATGAATGAGACTCCAATGATACTGAATGCCTATATCTGGGATACAAACCTGACTTTGAAATAGAAAGGTCCATGACATGGTTGTATGACAAAAGAGAATATGTGAAATTTAATGGTGCATGTTTTAACATACTGGGAAAATAGAAACAAGGCTTATGTGTGATAGAGAGGGAAGGCAAAAATAAGAACTTCCCAAGAAATTTTATGAGTCGGTAGACTTATCGACTAGGAAATAGAACTGTGTGTGATTCGAAATGGAAAAAATGAAGTCGATGATCACGAATAGGAATGAGCTCATGTCCTAGCAGTCTATGGTCCTCTGAGGAGTTATCCACTACATATGTTACCTGATGTGAATCTAAGCCTTCCCTATGTTAATAAAAGAACTACTACACTAAGTTGAATTCCATGTGATATAATAGAAACACTTATGATTAATACCATTTTGCATATAATTTTCTTTGACTCATGTATGCTAATATTGATATATGTGATCTAACATGATGTTTTTCTTTATTATTATAAATGCATTTATTGTTTATATTCTGTCTGTATGTAAGGGGTTACCCTACTGAGAATTTTATAATATTCTTACCCCTATTTGTGTATATGCTGTATTGTGCTCAGACTCTGCAGATGCCTCTGGCTGAGGAGAGGCCATCATACCGATGGCCAATGGTTTCACGTAGGAGGACATGAGACTTACGTGGGCTTTTGACTTGTATGTAGTGTAGTATAGTGCCAGGAACTTACCAGCTTGTAGACTAATTGGTGTTAGATGTCTTAGGTCCATTTCTGTGTGTTTAGTATTTTGTTGGACCTTGATATTTGAGCAAGCTTGGTAGATCTTTTGATAGTAGTTACTGTGTTGTATTATGTTTAAGTGACTTAACTTCAAGTATGGTATGTATTAAAGAAAGCGGTATGTAAAGTAATAATATATGTACATTTTATAGTAGTTTTCTTTATAACTCTAGAGTTTGATTTATCTTATTTCATTTCATTTGACTAGTGGATATTATAGAAAGGAAGTGATACTCTTCTAATTACAATGTTAATGCTCGAGTAATACATGGTAGTTAGGAGGGTGTTACAACAAGCGTCACAAAACACCTCAAACGGTTCCTTGAGGTCAGTTAAAACTAGGACAAGGGTTGAGGTCAACTTACGTTTCAACTCTTGGAAACTCTTTTCACACTCTGGGGTCCATAAGAAAAGGGTATTTTTCCTAGTAAACTTGGTTAAGGGTAACGAGATTTAGGAAAATCCTTTAATGAACCTACGATAATAGCCAGCTAAACCCCAAAAACTCCTTATCTCGGTTACTGATGTCAGTTGTTCCTAATTCGTCACAGCTTCCACCTTACTAGGATCTATAGTGATTCCTCCTTTAGATACAACATGCCCTAAAAACTTTACTTCCTCTAACTAGAATTCACACTTAGACAGTTTGGCATATAGTTTCTTTTCCTTCAAAATCTCCAACACTAGGGTTAAGTGTCGTTCATGCTCCTCATGGGTCCTTGAATAAATGAGAATATTATCTATAAAGACAACCACGAACTTATCCAAATAGGGTCTAAAGATCCTATTCATGTAATCCATAAAAACAACCGGAGCATTGGTTAATCCAAAGGACATAACTGCAAACTCGAAATGACCATATCGAGTATGAAAGGCCGTCTTGGGTATATCTACATCTCTAACCCTAATCTGATGGCAACCTAACGTTAGGTCAATCTTAGAAAACACCACTGCTCCTCTTAGTTGGTCCACCAGATCATCGATTCTAGGCAAGGGGTACTTATTCTTTATCATTACTTTGTTTAACTGGCTATAATCGACACACATCCTCATACTTCCATCTTTCTTTTTCACAAACAGCACCAGGGCTCCCCATAGTGATACACTGGGCTTAATGAACTTCGTCTCCAAAAGATCCTCTAACTGGGTTTTCAACTCGGCCAATTCCAAAGGGGGCATTCTATATGGGGCTATGGATATGGGTCCGGTACCTAGGAGTAGCTCTATTGAGAATTCAATCTCTCTCTTGGGGGGAAACTCAGGTACTTCACCTGGAAATACTTCGGGATAATTTCTCACTATAGGTATCTCTTTGATACTTTGCTCAAAGTCAACATCACTAGCGGCTAAAAGAATATAACCTTGTTCACCCTTACCACAGTCTAGGCCTACAACATTTAGGTACACCCTCACGGTTTTCCTAGGTTCAGGGGGAATGGGAAGAAAAGTGATGGTTTTCTCATGACAATTCAACATCACATGGTTGGCCCAAAGCCAATCCATGCCAAGAATTATATCTAGGCCCTGCATAGGTAAGCATATGAAATCTAGAACAAAGGGTTTATTTTCAAGAATAAAGCTACATTCTAAGCAACAGTTGCAAGGCCTAACTGGTTTCCAAGTGGGGGTAGAGACAATGAGATTAAAAGGAAGTTCTGACACATGTAATTTAAGAGTCTCAACACAAGAACAGGATATAAAAGAATGGGAAGTGCCAGAATCAAACAGTACAATTAAATCTTTACCGTTCATTTTACACTTACCTTCAATGAGATCCTAAGACTCTGTCATCTCTTTCGCATTGATGGTGAAGACCTTCCCTTGTCGTTGCGGCTTAGGATTGGGGGTTGGTTGATTCCTCTTCGGGCAATCTTTAGAATAATGCCTCGATTCTCTGCACCGGTAGCAAACATCCAAACTGGCTCGGCACGGCAAGCTCCCATGGGGTTTGCAGCACTTGGAACATTCAGCATGTGGGGCAGCTGGGGCTCCTTGAGGTGCTTTTCCCTTCTTGTTAGGGTGCTTATTATTTTTGTTGTTGTTGTTGTTTCTTGGGTTGGAGTCCCTCCGAGGTCCTTGGGCTTGGACCAAGGTTGAGACTTCTGCTGGGTTTGCAACTGCTGTTGATTCTTCTTCTTGAACTTCTGGCCTTAAGGTGCCAGTTTCTTGTTGAAGTTGTCGGACTTCGTTGCATTTAGCCTCTTTTGCCTATCCTCAATGATGTGGCACTTGTTAATCAAGGTCGAAAAGTCCCTGATCTCCATGTGGGCGACCGCAACATTGAGTTCGGCCTTCAACCTGGACTTCTACTTAATGCATTTCCAGTACTTGTTGGGGTTAGCTTGGTACATCCTTGAAAACTTAATGAGGTCTTTGAACTTGGTGGTATACTGGGCGACCGTCATATTCCCTTGAACGAGTTGCATAAACTTGATGTCCTTCACATTGTGGATGGATTCCAAGAAACACTTCTCTTAAAAGTGAGCTTTAAACACCTCCCAATTGACGGCGTCATTGGTTGTGTCCAGTAGCCTTTGAATTCTGGTCCACCCGCAACCGGCATCACCTTCCAGCATGTAGGTGGCAAAAGTCACCTTTTGCTCCTCCGAGCATGGTATCACATTGAAGATTTTCTCCATGCTTCTGATCCATTCTTTAGCGTGGTTTAGATTTGCAGTTCCCTTGAAAGTTGGTGGATTCGCCTTGTGGAACTCCCCAAATCGGATGTGTTTGGGGATCTCGACAGTATTGGGACCATGACCCACACTAGCACAACAATCTTGATCCATCTGTTCCATCATCATCCTTATGGTCCTTGCCATATCATGGAGTGCCTCAACAGTCTCATTGTTTTGAGCTCTGGGAGTCGCGTTCCTAGCTGACTGTCATTGTGCCATTAGTCCCTATACACACAAAATAGCAACACTGAGTTGATCAGGTTCAATACTCCACGTAAAGCGAGCAAGTTACTATGGCACACGCAACAAACAGTAGTCATGCATATCTAAACTTAATACACCTATTCATGACATTTCTAACGTATTATGCTTAAGAAGCATAGCCAGTCTAATCCTCAAGCTCCATGAGAATCGAACTGCTTTGATACCAAAATGTAACACCCTAATATTCAACCCAATACTCCTAGAACGTACTGAGGCTAAATATTAGTCATTAATTCTTATTTCAATTCATTTACTGTTAACAAAATACTTACTGAAAATACAAGGCAAATTTTTCTTTTTAAAACCTTGATAAAGTAAGAGCCGCGTGTAGCATATACAAGCGATAATAAAGAAAAAATGCGAAAATCTAAACATCAAGATGGCTCCACAAAGAACATATCACAACATAATATATATATATATATAAACTACCCACCTAGAGGTGAGTTAAGTTTGAGTACATGAAGATGAAATGATAATACATCAGAAATAAAATAATAGGAAATGAAATACATCAGAAACGAAATACACCAAACACAAACCTATAAGGTGCACCTAAGGTAAATAACATTTACAACAAAAGAAGGTCATCATAACTAGTGAGGTGTGCGTGCACTAAAACTCCAAGAGTCGTCTACAGCTGATGGCCCGGGAATGGAGGAACGTATCCAATCCATGGTCCTAGCTCATCGGGGACAGGCACACTAGATGGTCGCACATGACCTCCACGTCTAGGGCGCATGGCTGGCCTCCATGCTAACCTTGGCTGCGTGACTGTCTCCTCACTCCCCTCTCTCATAGGAACAGAAGTGGGGGCTGAATTCTCGAAATACACATGTGTAGGCTCATCCTCGGAGGGGTCCGTCTTAGAAAACCTCGAACAGGGTATGTAATCGGGGAAGTCTCAAACGGCCGATCTGGAAGGGGGAAGCAAAGCCTCTGCTTGAAAGATGGGCGTGCTAGTAGATCTTTTGGCCTTCATCTCTCACTTTCTTTTTATTTTCAATTTCAAGGAAACCATAGAAATGAAATGTAGATTGGTTATCTTTTTTTCTTTGTTCTTTGTTTTGAGCTTGATGGTGAATCCAAGGAATAAGGTTCTTGGAACCACGGTGTGGATGGACTTTAAAGCTCTCTAAGGTTTAAGATCTACTAGGAGCAAGAAACTAATCTTGTAAAGGTTTTGAGCTTTAAGTGAACAAGACATAAAAAGAGCTTGCATTCATATTTACTTTTATGCTATCACTTAAATCTAACGATAAGAAATGATTTTGCATAGCATGTTTATATTTTGAGCCATCACCTTAAAGCTTGAAGATAAAAATGAGGTGCATAGCATGTTTACTTTTGTGCTATCACCTTAATTTTGAAGATAAAAATGGGTTTGCATAGCATATTTACTTTTGAGCTATCGCCTTTAAATCTTGAAGATAATAATATGATGCATAGCATGTTTAAACTCCAAGTTGTCACCTAGAGATCTTAAAGCTCAAAAACTTGTCCTTAGATCTAGAATGAAATTTTAAATCATGGCTACACTCAATGCACGTGCATTTCAGCCATGACAAAGTATTGAGGTTTGAGATGAGTTTTATTTGGTTTTATGGCTCAACCTCTATGTCTTAGAATTTTCTTAAAAGTTGGCTTAGAAATCTTGTTACAAAGAAAAATAAAAACATGATTTTATGTGTCTTTAGGACACAAACTTTTGGCTACTACCTGGATGTTTCCTTTCTACTTGCTGCTATTTGAATGGGTTAGAGTATAAAAATTGATATTAAATGTGGTAAAAATTGTTTTTGGCATCCTAGGATAAACTATGTGTAGATGAATTACTATAATGTTAAGTAGTAAGGCATGTGTATATTAAGTGATTGAATAATAAAAGAAATCCACTTCAGAAGAATGGTTCTTGAACTTGAAAACGAACGTTCGATATATGATGTATGCTCACATTTTCTTGATAAACCAAAGTGGCTAGGACGATGACGATGACATTATTATTGTGTATTTGGGGAGTTGCCCTACTGAGAATTATATAATTCTCACCTCTATGTCTTTATGTTCCCGTGTCGTCTCCGGGTTGAACCAGATGACTATGAGGCTGCTTTGCAAAAGAACTTAAAACTGCAATAGTGTACTGTTTAATACTTTTATTATGTTGTACTTAATGGAACGAATATGTATGTAAACGTAATATAGAATGGATATGTATTAAAGCTCATAGTAGAGCTTCCTTTTGTACTTAGTTATGTATTAAATAAAGATTGTGTTTCTTTGTCATATATTTTAATAGATTGCGCTTAGTTATTACGGGTGTTAATCGGGCCTACCATAGATATTTAATAAAGGTCCGTTATGTTATAAGTAACAACTCTCAAGTACGATATTATGACTTAAGGATAACGTTGTACTCAGGAGGGTGTTACATTTGGTCCAACTCAGACTGCTAGTCTTGTCATAAAAAGATATTGTCTTGTCATTGTAGATGGCTTTACCAAATTTACCTAGGTATTTTTCTTAACTTCTAAGTATGAAGTGATTGAAAGATTCAAAGCGTAATATCCAAAATTTCATCTAGGCTAATTGACTCGATGAACCCAAGCAATTAGTCTACCAACTAGACAGTTGATCTTAGCCCTATAGCGGGAAAGGTCAACACTGATGATTTATTGTTGATTTATGTCATAGTTAGAAGACACAAAAGAATGATCAATAATAAATAGTATTAAGGCAAAAACTCTAAATTAAATATATTAGACGAAGACAATTTAATTGTGAGAATAAATTTCATAATCAATATTTTAATTAGTAAATTACGTTAATTAAGGAGATAGTATAAAATTTATAATAAATAAAAAATTCAAATAAATAGAAAGGAATTAATTAGAAAGATTAGTTAATCCTAATAAAGGAAATTACAAGTATACCCTTGACTTATAATAAATGACAAAGATACCCTTACTTTATAAATAGAATTACAACAATGCCACTAACCTTGTCTAATTATTAAAATACCCTTGTCTTGGATTAGGAAATTACCATATGCCACTACTTTAATAATTACAAAAATGTCATTGCACAAATCCCTAGACTTATCTTTAAGCAAGAATGAATATAAGCCATTGGATTAATACTAAGAATGGTTAAAAGCTAAACTAACCTAAAATAGCAAATCTATAGCATAGAATATTAATTTATCTGTATAAGTTCCTACAGACAACTTATTTAACAGTATGAGTGAAACAATGCCAAAGTAAATTATTTAAATGCTATATATACATCACATGCATCATAATCACATGCATATTTTCACGCATACATACATGCATTTATGCACAAATAAGTTTGGAAATTAAATCATGTAGTAATCCTAGAGTCTCTTGAGATGAAATATATGATACATGCATGTATGAAAGAATGAAAAATCATCCCATGGTCCCCATGATACCCTATGGTTGCATCATCATTGTGGGAAGGAAAAATTGTGATTTGTGTAACACCCTAAATCTTAACCCAAGACTACTAGTATGTCCTTAGGTTAATTTTTAGAATATTACCTCTTGGTCTCATCCTTTGGAAAATACTTAGCGGAAATACGGGTAAAATTTTTCTTTTTAAAATCAAAGTGAGAGCCACGCGCGAAACTTTAAGGGGCAACATAGCGAAACATATAAGCAAAGCATAAGAAACACATCATGTCATGGAAGCATCAACTGAAACATAGATATATATATATAACGTGCCTACCCAAAGAGGCAGGACTATTTGATACATCATGAAGCAAAATACAACTGAAATGCAATACAAGGAAATCATAAAAAGCGAATACAAGGGAAACTACCCCCATACCCATGTGCACCTAAAGGAGACAACCTCATATACAAAAGAAGGTTTGTCCTCTACTATGTGGCGTGTGTGTGCACTAACTACTACCCCTCCTATGACTACTCCTGGGTCCGAGCATCTGGGTCGAAGTCGATCCACCTGGCGAATCTCGGCGGAGTGGTCGAGTGCATCATCGGGCATGTCCACCGCGTAGGCGCATAGATGGCCGTCGAGCCAACCTCGGCTGGACCACCGTCTCCTCACTCCCAGCCCTCATCGGTGGAGGAGCGGGACTGGAACTCCAACTGTACATGTGGGATGGCGGGTCCTCGGATGGGTCCGTCTCCGAGTACTGGGGACGCGGCACATACTCGGGGTACTCGCGTACTGCTGACGTCTCGGGCTCCATACGGAGGATCTGCTCATCGCGTGGCCTCGCTCGCTCAAAAATCCCGTTATGACGATAAGGAGCAGTCGGGGTGAAGCGGTAGCTCGGGACGGGGTGCGCGAAGGGTCGTCCCATGAACATGAATACTCTGACAGTGCGGCGACCCTCAAAATGATATGACCCGAGTGCCGGGTCATGGTGCAGCTCCCATACCGGGGTGTCGACGAAGAGTACAAACGTCGCCATCTGAAGATATGACGGAAGAAAAGAGAGAGGGAATGAGAATCTTTCTAAAAGAATTCTCAGTAGGGTTATCCCTACCTAGGTGTCATCGTCACATCCTCAGAAACCTTGGGTTTATTTCTAAAAGGTGTGCATGCATATAAGTTCCTTTTAAGTGGGTTTCCCAAAGAGGTATTTTATCCAAGGTCCATCATATTTTATAATGCGTCTTTATAACTTAAGCGAAATATACTAATGATATGAATGCATCATAAGGTAAACCAAACAATAGAATAACTAGGAAACATTATAACATTGACATAAGTAAAGTTTATGTGACATTGTCAACTTTAACTTTCATCTCATGGGGCCGCCCTAAAACTTCTCTAGGTTATGAGCTCATACCTTAACTAGTCGTCACTAGCTCTTACTTATCCTATGATAAGCGTAACATAATCCCGACTTAAAGTACGGGCTAGGGGGCAAATTAAGGATCTCCTTTCTAGGATCATTTCCTCTTTGAAAGCGCTTTGCTAGCCACGTGGGCCTCGCAATTTTCCGCTTTGGCAGGCTGCATCTACACATACCCTCACGGATTTGTCTCCTCCTGGGGTGCTCGGCCGAACCGGTGTCACCCAGAGAAGCGCGTCTCGGTGTTGTGTCACATTTATATTCTCATAAGTATTAAATCACAATTACCTCATCATTTATCATATTCATTTTTATCATGCATTCTCATGTAGCTTTTTCATAACATATATATCATCACGTGAAACTTTCTCATAACATTCGTCACATAAAACTTTCACACAAACATCATCACATAGTCATATTTAACAATCATCCCCATAAGCTCATAGACATGTTATGTTATAACTCATAGTGTTTTAAACTTCGATTCTTATGAGTCTTAAACTTGCAAATTAATTATCCTTAACTTCTTTATACACCTATAGTTTGACAATTAATGAGTTATATAAATTTTATGCTCAAGAACTAATCCAAATAGCACTAAGCGAGAATTTGGACAGCTTTATGTTTATGTGATTACGGAGTTCTTAGAAATTACGGTTTAGATCTTTATCTCACTTTCTAAGTTATTGATCATCAACACCTAGTCTCTTGGGAACCTATAAGGTTATAACTAAGTATTTCTCACCTTCACCATATGGTCAAGAACATCTCTAAACCTCAAGAGTGCAGAAATCAAAATACTAACTTTACGGGTACCTAGAAGTCACAATAATGACCCTTTCTAAGTCCGGTTTGCTCCTAAGATTTCAAGATTAAGTCCTAAACCAATTATGAGTCATTCCTACACATATAAACTAATTTAAAACCATGATTATTGAATCTAAACCTTGCTGGACAGAATCCAGAAAAATAAATCTTTAAGGGATCTAGAACTCTCAAATTAATTCTTTTCTAGTTCCTAACTTATCCTATCTTTCACATATGAGTCTTAACATAATTATTACCCAAACATAAGCATATTAACATCATTAACACAGCTCATACAGTGGCCAAACATAGCAAGGCAGAACCGAAATAACAACTCCATTTAAAGGCATTGAATCATAGTTTCTAAAGCATATAAAATACTAGTTTCTCTTGGAACCTTATTAAAACCTTCAAAACTATTTTATGAACACTTTTATCATCTAAACTCATGAAAATACTTAATAGGGCAGTGGCTATGCTATTTTCATCTCAAGAGGTCCTAAATTCATAATACTTAGTTCTACACATTCCTTATACTCATATAAGTTTAGAAAAATCATAAAACATAGTTTTCAATACTTGAAAGCATTAAGGCCTCATAGGGCCGAAATATGAGCCATAGGAGATAAATGTTTTAGACCTTTGTTTGAGATATCCTTGGGCAAGTCTTTGAGCTCTAGAATCATTAAAGTGATGACATAAAAATAAACATGCTCATGCACTTATTTTAGTTATTGCTAGAAAGTAAAGTGAGAGCATAAAATAAATATGTGGTGCAACATATTATTATCTTAGATATTTAGGTGAGGACTTGAAATATAAATATGATAATGCAAAGCTTGAAACATAAACATGATAATGCAAGTTCATTCATTATCTTGGGATTTAGTGATAGCAAGGAAGTAAACATGATATGCATAGCATAAAATAAACATGATGCAAGATTCATTTTATAGTTAACTAGAGCTCATTCAAGACTTTAACAAGATAGAAACCCATTACAATATCTCAAAGATCACAATACAAAAACCGAAAGTCACATAAAAGAGAAAGAAAGTGAAACTATATCAAGTTCTTTATTAAATACCCAAAACCCCTATCTAGAGAAAAATCTCTAGAACGTGCGGCCAACTTTAAGGTTGACAAGGGTAGGCTTGGGCTTTTAGAAATTCTTAGATTAATTTTCTTAAGTTGGAAAACCATGTGAGCTAGATAACATATAGATGAAGTTGCAAGAAAAGGAAAACTCAAGCTTTAGAGGTTTCCTTGAGATGAACACAATGTCATCATCTAGAAACTCTCATCATCAAGCTATCATGCTCAAATCAAGGCCTCATGGCCGAAAATGAAAGGAAAGGAAAGACAAAGGAAAGTTCAAAAGAATCCAAGAGAAAACTAGAGAAAAACACTTTCTTGAGCAAAATAAAGTTTGAAAACAAATCCCTACCTTTTGATGAAGATAAAAGCTTGATCTTGAAGATGGAAATGAGATGAGCAACACCTCCTAGGATGGTGATGATGATTCGGCCTTGATGAGAGAAAAAGAAAGAGAATGTGTTTCAAGTGGAGTTGTGTTTGAGGTGTGGTTTTTGAGAGGTTTGATGATGGTTCAAGGTTTTGGGGTGGTGTTTGATGGTTGAGAGGTGATGATGAGGTGAAGAGATGAAGAAGATAAAGATGAAAAGAAAGGAAGAACACTCTTGGAACTTTGAGAGAAAAAGGAAAAACTAGCAAGACAACTCTAAAACTCTAAACTTTGCAAATGCTTCAAAGTGTAACAAGGCTAACACAAGCATCCTATTTATAGAAAATCAAAACCATGGAGGAGTGAATGGGGAGGGCTTGGCCGTAGCCTTTGAGGGAGGAAGGAAGAGAAAATATCTCTTACACAAGGTCATTCAAGCATGGTTTGAAGTATGGAAGCTATGCTACAAAGTATGGCTTGATGTGAGTTAATTTCCTATCACATTTTTATGAAATTAGGCTTCTAGAACCTTAACATGGCTGGAACTTTTCCAGCCACAAATAAATGGGGAAAATGGGTTGTTTTAATTATTTATTCATGTGGAAAATCAAGCTTGATTGAAAGTTATGACAAGGTATAGTGTATGTGACTTGAGGTATGGCTTTGGAGTGTTGAAAAATTGAACATGTGATGCATAATGGGGGAGAAGGTTCACGGCCTGGTCTGGTTCAGCAAGGGAGGAGGTGAGTTTGACCATTTAATTGTGTGTTAATGGTAGGTTTAGATGTGTATTAGCTTAGGTACAAGGTTAGGAATGATTAAGCTTAAGTTTAGGTAACTAAGAATGTGATTTAGGGAGTTTATGACAAGTTTAGGAGTGCTCATACATCATTAAAGAATTTAAAACTCATTTATGAATAAACAATGTGTAACACAATTCCATGATTTAAGGAATTGGAAAGAGAAAACACTATTCAAGATTCTATGACTAGGTGTCATAAAATTAAAATATGATTTTAGGTTGTAATTAAGTACTTTTGGTTCTAATCAACTTTAATAAATTATTTTGACTCTAGATTAATTAAGGAAATTAATTAACCTTCGATTAGAGCCTAATATTGCTTAGGTTTGCTTAATCGTGTGATTAAGCGTAAAAATCTGGCGGGGGCAAAGCGGTAATTTTGCACTAATTTTGCCGGGACTTCAAAAATTAAAACCGAGGTCATAGAATACATAAAAACGCCTTTTAAAATCATCTGGAGAAGTTTCGGGTTCATCCGCACTTGCAAGCGGGTGAAACACCACGAGGCGTTTTGGTCATTTTGACCAAAACTTCGAAAAACGAGATTTTCGATCCCGGGAAGGTACATAAGTTTTCTAATCCTTCCAACATTGAGTTTGCCCTTCGAGTACTTGCCATGACCGCTTTCCTCGATTCCTGAAAATGACCTCGGGGGCATTTTGGTCATTTTCACTCTAATGTAAAATCGGAGCGTTACATTACTCCCCTCCTTAAAAAGAATTTCCCTCGAAATTGTACCTTAGAAAAGCTCTGGATATTTGGACTTCATCTCTGACTCTAGTTCCCACATGTATTCTTCCGACTTGCCTTGTCCCCACGCCACCTTTACCAAAGGAATGACTTGCTCCTTAACTCGCTTGACTCAGTGATCCACTATTCCGTAGGGCGGTACATTGAAAGTGAGGTCCTCCCTTAACTGTACATGCTCTGGTTCTAGGACATGGCTAGGGTCGGACTCATATTTACGTGAATCGAGACGTGAAAGACATCATGAAGGTTTGACAGATTGGGTGGTAAGGCTATTTTGTAAGCTACGGATCCGACTCTTTGAAGAATTTCAAAAGGACCGAGAAATCGAGGACTCAACTTTTTAACTTTCATGGCTCTCCCTATTCCTGTAGTGGGGGTGATTCTTAGAAATACATGTTCTCCCTCTTGGAACTCCAAGGGCTTGCGCCTTTTGTCCGCGTAGCTTTTCTGTCGACTTTGAGCGGTTAAGATTCTATCCTTGATCTTCTTGATTTGCTCCGTCGTTTCCCTCACTACCTCAGGTCCTAAGACACTTTACTCTCCGGGCTCGTACCAACACAAGGGTGATTGGCACTTTCTTCCGTATAATGCCTCGTATGGTGCCATCTGATGCTTGCGTGATAACCGTTGTTATCGCAAACTCGATCAAAGGCATGTACTTATCCCAACTTCCTTTTTGGTCTAAGACACAAGCTCTCAGCATATCCTCTAGGGTTTGGATTGTCCTCTCAGACTGACCATCCGTTTGTGGGTGGTAAGCAGTGCTTAGGCACAACTTGGAACCAAACGCCTTTTGAAAGGCTCCCCAAAAACGTGACGTAAACCGCGGATCTCGATCCGAGATTATCGTCGATGGTACTCCATGCAACCTTACTATTTCTTGGATGTAAAGCTGGGCCAACTTATCCAACGAGTACGTGACTCGAATAGGTAGAAAGTGAGCCGACTTAGTCAGTCGATCCACGATTACCCATACGGCATCGTGGCCAGCTTGGGTCTTTGGCAATCCTGTCACGAAGTCCATTGATATACCCTCCCACTTCCACTCGGGGATCGACAGGGGTTGCAGCATGCCAGAAGGTTTTTGGTGTTCGATCTTGACCTTTTGGCAGACCAAACACTTACTCACCCAGGCGACCACATCCTTCTTTAATCCGGGCCACCATAACATTTTCTTTAAGTCCCGATACATCTTCGTAGTACCAGGATGGATGGCAAATGGCTCTTGTGGGCCTCCTCCAAGATCTTCTCTCGGAGGTCACCATCTTGTGGCACATGATTCGCCCCTCGAACCTCCATAACCGGTCGGGCCTCGTACAAAACCTTTCAACTTTCCGGCCTTTCTTTGCCTCGATTGTCACCATAAAGTCTTCATTTTCTCTTTGGGCAAGCATAATTCTTTGCTTAAACCCACTGGTCACCGTGAGATGACTCATCACGATGCCATTCTCCGTTATAGACATTCCAAGATTCATATTCCTAAATTGCTCTATTAACCCAACTTCATTAACCATCATACTTGGATGACGTAACGAGTTTCGGCTCAAGGCGTCGGCTACTACATTAGCCTTGCCAGGGTGGTAATTTAAACCAAAATCGTAGTCCTTGAGGAATTCCATCCATCTCCTTTGCCTCATATTCAACTCCTTTTGATCAAAGAGATGCTTGAGACTCTTATGATCGGAGAAAACTTCAAACCTCACACCATACAAGTGGTGTCTCCACATCTTTAGAGCGAACACGATGGTCTGCTAGTTCAAGGTCATGGGTGGGGTAGGTTACCTCATGAGGCTTGAGTTGCCTGGACGCATAGGCTACCACTTGCCTGTTTTGCATCAACACACAACCTAAACCCTTGCCAGAAGCATCGCAATATACCTCAAAGGGTACATTGGGGTCGAGTAAAACTAAAGCGGGGTTGAGGTGAGCTTTTCCTTAAGCTCTAGGAAACTCTTTTCACACTCAGGCTCCACTCAAACGGGGCATTCTTCCTAGTGAGCTTGGTTAAGGGTAGGGCTAAGCTGGGAAAATCCTTTAATGAACCTACGGTAATATCCAGCCTAAACCCAAAAAGCTTCTAATCTCGATTCTGAGAGGTTGGTGCATCCCAATTCATCACACTCTATCTTACTTGGGTCGACTATGCCACCTTTTGACACAACATGTCCTAAGAATTTTACCTCCTCTAACCAAAATTCACACTTAGACAACTTAGCGTATAACTTCTTCTCCTTTAATACCTCTAAAACCAACCTTAAATGACGCTCATGCTCCTCGTGGGTTTTCGAATAGATGAGAATATCATCTATGAACACAACCACGAATCGATCTAAATAGGGTCTAAAGATCCTATTCATGTAATCCATAAAACTGCGGGAGCATTCGTCAAACCAAACGACATTACATTGAACTCAAAGTGTCCATACCGAAGTTCGAAGGCGGTTTTAGGAATATCCGAATCTCTCACCCTAATCGATGGTAACCTGACCTTAAATCAATCTTAGAAAACACTACTGCTCCTTTCAATTGGTCCATAAGATCATCAATCCTAGGCAATGGGTATTTATTCTTTATGGTTACTTGGTTCAACTGCCTATAGTCTATACACATCCTCATGCTTCCGTCCTTTTTCTTCACAAATAAGACCGGAGCGCCCCAAGGTGAAGCACTCGGCCTTATAAAACTCTTTTCTAACAACTCCTCTAACTGGGTTTTCAACTCGCTAACTCCGAGGGTGACATCCTATACGGGGCTATAGAGATTGGTCCCGTCCCAGAACCAACTCTATGGAGAACTCCACTTCTCTTTCGGGAGGGAACTCGGTATTTCATCCGAAACACCTCGGGATAGTCTCTCACCACAGGTATCTCACCTAGGTTCTGCCCCAAGTCTACATCACAGGCGGCTAGGAGAACATATCCCTTAGTTTTCTTCCCATTACAGAAGACCTCTACGAAATTTAGGTACCCTAATGGGTTGAGTGATGTTTTCGGGAGGAGAAGGGAAAACTACGGTTTGGGTTCCACAATCTAACATCACACGATTGGGGTGAAGCCAGTTCATGCCTAAGATAATGCCTATGTCTTTCAAGGGTAAACAAATTAAATCTATGATAAAAGACCTATTTTCTACAACAAGATGACAATTTAAACAACAACGGCAAGTATTAACAGGGCGATTTGTAGGAGTAGAAACAATGAGATCAAAGGGGAGTTTGGAGACTTTTAGATTTAAGGACTCGACACTAGCAAGTGAAATGAAAGAATGAGTAGCACCAGAGTCATATAGTACAGCTTAAGGCTTTACCGCTTACTTCGCACATACCTTCGATGAGATCTTTGGACTTCTTGGCGTCTTCTCGTTAAGGGTAAAGACCCTTCCTCGGTATTGTGGTCGGGGTTTTGGTTCGATGTCCCTTGTCCGGTGCAGTCCTTTGCATAGTGGCCAGGCTTGCCACACTTGAAACATACATTCTGACCGGCTAAGCATGGGCGATTCCCGTGGTTTTTCCCGCATTGTGGGCAGACGTCAGCAGATGTTGCTCCGGGGTAAGCAGCAGGGGTTTGTGGTGCCTTGTTCTTGGCTCCACTTGGTCCTCCATTGTGGTTTCGGGTCCACCCGGTCCACGGGGTTGATTATTGAAATTCCTCGGGCCTTGATGTTGAAATGGCGGCCTTTGGTGTTGTTTGGATTGTTGGTGAGCAGGAGCTCTTGGCGGTTGTTGTTGTCGGGCTGGTTGGGTGGTAGGGGTTGTAGTGATTCCTCGGCATCATGCGGTTTGAACTTCTGGCTTGAGGTCCGAGCCCCTTAGCTCGCCTCGCCCTTGTGATTTGAATCTTTCTCTGTCCTTCTTCAAGTATCCGCACTTGTTGACCAGGGTCGGAAGTCTCGATCTCCATATGGGCCACAGCGTAGTTCATCTCGCCTTGACCGGCCTCATACTTCACACACTTCCAAACTTCATCGGGGTTCCTTGGAACACCCGAGAGAACTTGATTAGCTCTTCAAACTTCGCGGTGTATTGAGCTACGAGAGACCCTCCTTGGGTTAATCGCATGAACTCAACGCCCTTCGTTCCTCACGGACTCGGAAAGTACTTCTCATAGAAGTAAGTCTTGAACGACTCGGTCAATGGGAGTTCCAGAGGCTTCTAGCAGATGCCTCGTGCCGCTCCACCGTAACTCGGTTCGGACTTCAAAGATGAAAGCAGCAAATGTGACGTTCTGCTCCTCCGAGTAGGTAACAACAGAGTAGATCTTCTCCATGTCTTTGATCCACTCATCGGCCTTGTCGGGTCCATTACCCTCGGAACATCAAGGGTTCGCCTTGCGGAACTCCCGGCGGACTTGTTCCACCATCTCTGCGCAGCAGGGGAGGAGGGGAGCAGGAGCAGCATTCGCTTGTTGATCCATTCGGTCGAACATCCGCTCCATGGCTTGCGCCATGCGACGGACAGCAGCAGCTTGTATCATCTTGTTCAACATCGGGTGCAGTCCTAGGCCGTCGTCAGCGGTGCCATTGGTCCCTATACACATGAAACAATGAACATCAAGTTGATCAGGCTCAATATCCATGCAAAATGAGCTAGTTACCATGGCACTTGCAACCAATGTAAGTCATGCATTTCTAGTCCTATAGCTTATCTCTATCAAGCACTAACATGACATAACTATCGTATTATGCTTATAAAGCATAGTCACCCAATCCTCGGGCTCCATGAGAATCGAATCTGCTCTGATACCATAATGTAACACCCTAAATCTTAACCCAAGACTACTAGTATGTCCTTAGGTTAATTTTAGAATATTACCTCTTGGTCTCATCCTTTGGAAAATACTTAGCGGAAATACGGGTAAAATTTTTCTTTTTAAAATCAAAGTGAGAGCCACGCGCGAAACTTTAAGGGGCAACATAGCGAAACATATAAGCAAAGCATAAGAAACACATCATGTCATGGAAGCATCAATCAAACATAGATATATGTATATATAACGTGCCTACCCAAAGAGGCAGGACTATTTGATACATCATGAAGCAAAATACAACTGAAATGCAATACAAGGAAATCATAAAAGGCGAATACAGGGGAAACTACCCCCATACCCATGTGCACCTAAAGGAGACAACCTCATATACAAAAGAAGGTTTGTCCTCTACTATGTGGCGTGTGTGTGCACTAACTACTACCCCTCCTATGACTACTCCTCATGTCCGAAGCATCATGGGTCGAGTCGATCCACTGGCGAATCTCGGCGGGAGTGGTCGAGTGCATCATCGGGGCATGTCCACCGCGGCGAGGGCGCATAGATGGCCGTCGAGCCAACCTCGGCCGACCACCGCCTCCTCACTCCCAGCCCTCATCGGTGGAGGAGCGGACCGAACTCCAACCGTACATGTGGGATGGCGGGTCCTCGGATGGGTCAGTCTCCAGAAATCTTGGGGGCCTTGGCACATACTCGAGGTACTCGCGTGCGGTGACGTCTCGGGCTCCATACGGAGGATCTGCTCATCGCGTGGCCTCGCTCGCTCAAAAATCCCGTTATGACGATAAGGAGCAGTCGGGGTGAAGCGGTAGCTCGGGACGGGGTGCGCGAAGGGTCGTCCCATGAACATGAATACTCTGACTGTGCAGCGACCCTCAAAATGATATGACCCTAGTGCCGGGTCATGGTGCAGCTCCCATACCGGGGTGTCGACGAAGAGTACAAACGTCGCCATCTGAAGATATGACGGAAGAAAAGAGAGAGGGAATGAGAATCTTTCTAAAAGAATTCTCAGTAGGGTTATCCCTACCTAGGTGTCATCGTCACATCCTCAGGAACCTTGGGTTTATTTCTAAAAGGTGTGCATGCATATAAGTTCCTTTTAAGTGGGTTTCCCAAAGAGGTATTTTATCCAAGGTCCATCATATTTTATAATGCGTCTTTATAACTTAAGCAGAAATATACTAATGATATGAATGCATCATAAGGTAAACCAAACAATAGAATAACTAGGAAACATTATAACATTGACATAAGTAAAGTTTATGTGACATTGTCAACTTTAACTTTCATCTCATGGGGCCGCCCTAAAACTTCTCTAGGTTATGAGCTCATACCTTAACTAGTCGTCACTAGCTCTTACTTATCCTATGATAAGCGTAACATAATCCCGACTTAAAGTACGGGCTAGGGGGCAAATTAAGGATCTCCTTTCTAGGATCATTTCCTCTTTGAAACGCTTTGCTAGCCACGTGGGCCTCGCAATTTTTCCGCTTTGGCAGGCTGCATCTACACATACCCTCACGGATTTGTCTCCTCCTGGGGGTGCTCGGCGAACCGTGTCACCCAGAGAAGCGCTGTCTCGGTGTTGTGTCACATTTATATTCTCATAAGTATTAAATCACAATTACCTCATCATTTATCATATTCATTTTTATCATGCATTCTCATGTAGCTTTTTCATAACATATATATCATCACGTGAAACTTTCTCATAACATTCGTCACATAAAACTTTCACACAAACATCATCACATAGTCATATTTAACAATCATCCCCATAAGCTCATAGACATGTTATGTTATAACTCATAGTGTTTTAAACTTCGATTCTTATGAGTCTTAAACTTGCAAATTAATTATCCTTAACTTCTTTATACACCTATAGTTTGACAATTAATGAGTTATATAAATTTTATGCTCAAGAACTAATCCAAATAGCACTAAGCTGAATTTGGACAGCTTTATGTTTATGTGATTACGGAGTTCTTAGAAATTACGGTTTAGATCTTTATCTCACTTTCTAAGTTATTGATCATCAACACCTAGTCTCTTGGGAACCTATAAGGTTATAACTAAGTATTTCTCACCTTCACCATATGGTCAAGAACATCTCTAAACCTCAAGAGTGCAGAAATCAAAATACTAACTTTACGGGTACCTAGAAGTCACAATAATGACCCTTTCTAAGTCCGGTTTGCTCCTAAGATTTCAAGATTAAGTCCTAAACCAATTATGAGTCATTCCTACACATATAAACTAATTTAAAACCATGATTATTGAATCTAAACCTTGCTGGACAGAATCCAGAAAAATAAATCTTTAAGGGATCTAGAACTCTCAAATTAATTCTTTTCTAGTTCCTAACTTATCCTATCTTTCACATATGAGTCTTAACATAATTATTACCCAAACATAAGCATATTAACATCATTAACACAGCTCATACAGTGGCCAAACATAGCAAGGCAGAACCGAAATAACAACTCCATTTAAAGGCATTGAATCATAGTTTCTAAAGCATATAAAATACTAGTTTCTCTTGGAACCTTATTAAAACCTTCAAAACTATTTTATGAACACTTTTATCATCTAAACTCATGAAAATACTTAATAGGGCAGTGGCTATGCTATTTTCATCTCAAGAGGTCCTAAATTCATAATACTTAGTTCTACACATTCCTTATACTCATATAAGTTTAGAAAAATCATAAAACATAGTTTTCAATACTTGAAAGCATTAAGGCCTCATAGGGCCGAAATATGAGCCATAGGAGATAAATGTTTTAGACCTTTGTTTGAGATATCCTTGGGCAAGTCTTTGAGCTCTAGAATCATTAAAGTGATGACATAAAAATAAACATGCTCATGCACTTATTTTAGTTATTGCTAGAAAGTAAAGTGAGAGCATAAAATAAATATGTGGTGCAACATATTATTATCTTAGATATTTAGGTGAGGACTTGAAATATAAATATGATAATGCAAAGCTTGAAACATAAACATGATAATGCAAGTTCATTCATTATCTTGGGATTTAGTGATAGCAAGGAAGTAAACATGATATGCATAGCATAAAATAAACATGATGCAAGATTCATTTTATAGTTAACTAGAGCTCATTCAAGACTTTAACAAGATAGAAACCCATTACAATATCTCAAAGATCACAATACAAAAACCGAAAGTCACATAAAAGAGAAAGAAAGTGAAACTATATCAAGTTCTTTATTAAATACCCAAAACCCCTATCTAGAGAAAAATCTCTAGAACGTGCCGCCAACTTTAAGGTTGACAAGGGTAGGCTTGGGCTTTTAGAAATTCTTAGATTAATTTTCTTAAGTTGGAAAACCATGTGAGCTAGATAACATATAGATGAAGTTGCAAGAAAAGGAAAACTCAAGCTTTAGAGGTTTCCTTGAGATGAACACAATGTCATCATCTAGAAACTCTCATCATCAAGCTATCATGCTCAAATCAAGGCCTCATGGCCGAAAATGAAAGGAAAGGAAAGACAAAGGAAAGTTCAAAAAGAATCCAAGAGAAAACTAGAGAAAAACACTTTCTTGAGCAAAATAAAGTTTGAAAACAAATCCCTACCTTTTGATGAAGATAAAAGCTTGATCTTGAAGATGGAAATGAGATGAGCAACACCTCCTAGGATGGTGATGATGATTCGGCCTTGATGAGAGAAAAGAAAGAGAATGTGTTTCAAGTGGAGTTGTGTTTGAGGTGTGGTTTTGAGAGGTTTGATGATGGTTCAAGGTTTTGGGGTGGTGTTTGATGGTTGAGAGGTGATGATGAGGTGAAGAGATGAAGAAGATAAAGATGAAAAGAAAGGAAGAACACTCTTGGAACTTTGAGAGAAAAAGGAAAAACTAGCAAGACAACTCTAAAACTCTAAACTTTGCAAATGCTTCAAAGTGTAACAAGGCTAACACAAGCATCCTATTTATAGAAAATCAAAACCATGGAGGAGTGAATGGGGAGGGCTTGGCCGTAGCCTTTGAGGGAGGAAGGAAGAGAAAATATCTCTTACACAAGGTCATTCAAGCATGGTTTGAAGTATGGAAGCTATGCTACAAAGTATGGCTTGATGTGAGTTAATTTCCTATCACATTTTTATGAAATTAGGCTTCTAGAACCTTAACATGGCTGGAACTTTTCCAGCCACAAATAAATGGGGAAAATGGGTTGTTTTAATTATTTATTCATGTGGAAAATCAAGCTTGATTGAAAGTTATGACAAGGTATAGTGTATGTGACTTGAGGTATGGCTTTGGAGTGTTGAAAAATTGAACATGTGATGCATAATGGGGAGAAGGTTCACGGCCTGGTCTGGTTCAAGAAGGGAGGAGGTGAGTTTGACCATTTAATTGTGTGTTAATGGTAGGTTTAGATGTGTATTAGCTTAGGTACAAGGTTAGGAATGATTAAGCTTAAGTTTAGGTAACTAAGAATGTGATTTAGGGAGTTTATGACAAGTTTAGGAGTGCTCATACATCATTAAAGAATTTAAAACTCATTTATGAATAAACAATGTGTAACACAATTCCATGATTTAAGGAATTGGAAAGAGAAAACACTATTCAAGATTCTATGACTAGGTGTCATAAAATTAAAATATGATTTTAGGTTGTAATTAAGTACTTTTTGGTTCTAATCAACTTTAATAAATTATTTTGACTCTAGATTAATTAAGGAAATTAATTAACCTTCGATTAGAGCCTAATATTGCTTAGGTTTGCTTAATCGTGTGATTAAGCGTAAAAATACGAAACTGGGGGCAAAACCGTAATTTTGCACTAATTTTGCCCGGGACTTCAAAAATTAAAACTGAGGTCATAGAATACATAAAAACGCCTTTTAAAATCATCTGGAGAAGTTTCGGGTTCATCCTAAGACTTGCAACTGGTGAAACACCACATGCGTTTTGGTCATTTTGACTAAAACTCAAAACGAGATTTTCGATCCCTGAAGGTACATAAGTTTTCTAATCCCCTTCCAACATTGAGTTTGCCCTTCGAGTCTTGCCGCCTTGGCTTTCCTCGGTCAGTGAAAAATGACCTCAGGGGCATTTTGGTCATTTTCACTCTAACAGAAAATCGGGGCGTTACAATTTGATCTTAGCTTGCACATTTTAATGAAAGCTTAATAGATGTCAAAGTTGTGACAACTTGTCATTTTCAACAAAAATAAGTGTGAGCTAAGCTACATTAGGCATATTATTTGGCATAATAACCAACTAGTAACCTCAACTAAATCCTAACTGATACTTAGTCCAACTAAATAATCTAACTAAATGAGCTTTTAGAGACAAAAATCATCCCCAAACACAGCCATAGGGCAACAGCCTTGAGGTCTATATAAGGGACCAAGTTGTGTTTCATTGTGTTCCTTTACTCATTTGCTAAGTTTTCAAGACTTCTATCATTCTCTCTTATTCTTATTCTTTCTCTTATAGTTCTTCTTCTACTCCCTGTAACATTCTAATTTTTAACCCAATACTCCTAGAACGTATTTAGGTTAATCATTAGTTATTACTTCTTAGTCTCATTCTTTCTTTAAAATACTTAGCGGAATATACAGATAATTTTTTTTTTGAAACATAAAAACAAAGTGAGAGCCGTGTATGATGTAAACGAGCATCAAATATAAAGTATAACACACATATAAAAGAAGGCGCAATACATGAATATCAGGTAACTTCATAACAATAGTCAATCATATGCACATCAAAGGGAACATTGTATTAATACCATAATATGCCCACCTAAAGACGGGACTTAGTTTAGTACAACAGAACATGAATACAACTGAAACAAGAAATACAAGGAAAGCATAAGAAATAACACTCATACCCTAGTGCACCTAAAGTGGATAACCTCATAACAAAAGAAGGTTTATCCTAAACTATATGTGGTGTGTGTACTAGTCCTCCCCAAATACCTCTACTGCTGTGACCTGGGATAAGGAGGGATGAAACCAATCCATTGACGAAGCTTGGCTGGAGTGGGCACTCACTGCGGCTAGACGTGTGCTCCATGACGATGGCATATCTTGGCTCTCCTAGCCACCCTCGGATGGGTCACAGTCTCCTCATTCCCTTCTCTCACGAACCGGGGAGTGAAGGCAGAACTCTCACTGTACATATGGGTTGGTGGATCCTCCGAGGGGTCGTCCTCCGAATACTTGGAACGAGGCACATAGTTCAGTAGTCGTGGATGGCAGATGTAGTCATGTGTGTCCAGAGAATCCTCTCATTGAGCGTCCGGGCGCGCTCAAAAACCATGTCATCTCCGTAGGGGGACGTAGGGGAGAATTAGTAGCTGTGTACTGGGTGCATGAAGGGATTTCCTACATACATGTACACTCGAACAGTGCATCGTCCCTCAAAATGATATGATCTGTGCTCCAGATCAAAATGCACCTCCCATGTGGGAGTGTCGATGAACACCATGAACGTTACCATCCTAGTTTGAAGACGTGATAAGAAAGAAAGAGAGAAAGAAGAGGTGGTCAGAATCTTACTAAAGAATCTCAGTAGGGAACCTCCTATCTAAGGTGACATCATTATCATCCTCAGTAGCCATGGGTTTGTTACAAAAAGGTGAGCATACATATAAAGTTCATTATTAGGTTTATAAACATAATTATCCAAGGTTTGTTCTTTTTAGAATAAATCTTAATGTTATGAATGCAACATGGTAAAGCATGAATGCATGATAATACATTATGCAAGAATTCAATCAAACATAACATCAAGAAAACATATAAGTGGCATAAAGTGGCATATCATCTTTCAAGTGAAACTTTCATCTTTTCTCAACTTTGTGACTTTAGAACATTATACTTTAGCATCATGAGGCCACCTTAAAACATCATCTAGGTTATGAGCTCATACCTTAACTAGTCGTCACTAGCCCTTACTTATCCTATGATAAGCGTAAACATAATAATCTCGACTTCTAGAGTATGGACTAGGGGGCTTAAGGATCATCTATCATAATCTTTAATTCGGGGAGTCCATAGGAATATTTCCTTTTTTGAAACACTCTACTGGCATCTAGTGCACAGTGAATTGTCCGCTTTGGCAAGCTGCAACTACCATGCCCTCACGAATTTGCCTCCTCCCCATCGGAGTGAGAAAAGTACATCTCAGTGCTATGTCACATTTAAAAACTCATTTCCTGGGGGTGCTCGGCTGAACCGGTGCCACCCAGGACTCATCTCATGTGGTTTTAAAAAATATTCTCAAGTCCTTTAAATTTGACGGAAATTCGGTAGCATAACTACTGTATACCGAATTTCTTTCAAATTTACTTTATGCCACAAGAATCTAAAATGCATGTACTCTCATATTCAATTTCTATGATCATGATAAACTTAAATCACATAAGCATACTCATCATAGCACATGCATCATCTCATCATACTTGAATTAACATTCATCATTGCATCAAAGAACCTATAGTGTTTTATGCTTTGACCCTTAGGGCCTTAAACTTGAAATCTAAGTTCGTTAGCATCCGATCTTAACCTCTTATGTACTTATAGTTTCACAACTAATTATTCTCACTAATTATGATGATCATAACCTATTCTAAACATCATTAGTGCAGAATCTATGTTTTACAATTTACAGGAACTTAGGAGTCACAACTTTGACCCTTTCTAAGTTCCGCCTTTTCCTAAACTACTAAGATTGATTCCTAAACCAATTTTGAGGGATTCCTATATATATATATACACTAATTATAGACCATTATTACTAATATTAATCATGCTGAAACAGAATCCTCAACTCTTATTTCTAAGGGTTCTAGAAGTTTTATTTTAATTCTTTTCTAGTTACTAACTTATCTTAGCTTTCTCAAATTAATTCTAACATCAAATATACATGAATACACTCATTCTAACACAATAAAATCATCATCATATAATGAGCACAATAAACAAGGCAGAACTGAAAACATCATCATCATATCATGCATAGAATCACATAAAATTTCATCTCAAGTGCACATAAATTACTAGTTTTCTCTTGGAACCTTTTTAAAACCTCAAAACTCTTTTTAGAAACCATTTTATCTCATTGAAGTCATAAAAATATGAACAAGGGCAGTAGCTAATTTGTAACACCCCGATTTCTCTGTCTGAGCAAAAATGACAAAAATGCGCCTAAGGTCATCTTCCGCCCGGAATTCGAGGATAGTCGACCCGATAGTCCTCGAAGGGCCAACTCAATGTTTGAAGGGGATTAGTTGGCTTTTGAATGATTTCAGAAATGAAAATCTCGTTTTCTGAGGTTTTGAGTCAAAATGACCAAAATACCCCTATAGCGTTTTTACGTGGGTATAAGTGCTGTTTGAGCCCAAAACTTCTCCAGAAGGTTTTAAATGATGTTTTTATGTGTTCTGAGACATCTTTTTAAGTCCAGGTGGTCCCGGGCAGTTTTTGTGCAAAATTACGATTTTGTCCCTAGTATAGTATTTTTGAGCTTAATGATGTGATTAAGCAAATCTAAGCAATATTAGACTCTAATAAAAAAATTAATTAATTTCCATAATTAATCTAGAGTCAAAATAATTTATTGAAGTTAATTAGATCCTAAAAATTACTTAGATTAAACCTAAACCTCTTTTTAAATTCAAGATTCCTAGTCATGGAATCTTGAATAATGTTTTCTCTCTTCAATTCCTTAAATTAAGGAATTCTGTCTACAATTGTTTATACATTAAAATGAGTTTAAATCTCTCTGATGATGCAAGAGCACTCCCTAACCATGTCTTGAGATCCTTAATTACTTTCTTAGTGACCTAAACACTTGCTTAGCAACTCCTAATCATAAACCTAATCTAAAATACACCTAAACACATCATTAGAACACAATTAGATGGACAAATCTCTCTCCCATGGCATGATAAGCAACCAGCCACCCCCTCCCCCATATTCTTCACATGTTGAAATAAATCACACACAAAGGCCATGCTTTGCACCTTACTTGGACCATACTTTGAACTATGCCTCACCATGCTTTCAACCATGTTTTGAATGACCACAACAAAGAGATATTTTCTCTCCCCTTGGCCATCAAGCTCACAGCCACACACACACTATTCGCCTCCATTGTTTTGTTTTTCTATAAATACACATGCAAATGAACTTCTTAATTACGCCGTTAGGCCCGAAATTCACTATTTCAAGGGCAAAATGGTAATTTCACACAAACACTGCCCATGACCACTCGGATCAAAACAAACACCATTAAGTACATATAATTAACATTCCAAACTCTCGGGAGAGATTCCAGGCTCAAACGGCACTAACACTTGTGTAAAACGCTATAGGAGTATTTTGGTTATTTTGAGCCGAAAGTTCGGAAAATGGGATTTTCATCTCTACAGTTAGTTACCACATGTATAATCCCCTTCAAACACTAAGTTGACCCTTCGAGGACTGCCGAATCGGCCATCCTTGAGCTTCCGGGTAAAAATGACCTTAGGGGTATTTCGGTCATTTATGCTCAATACAGGAAAAATCGAGGCGTTACAATTTTGTTAGAGAATGAAACAAAATAGTAATAACTAATAATTAATTTTAATATGTCCTAGGCATGTTGGGTTAAATATTAGGGTATTACAATTTTCTTTTTCATCTTCAGACTACTCTACTTCATGCTCAGAAATGTCACTTTCTAATGGCTTTGGAGTCCTTAGCAAGCTTTCTGAATATTCGATGTCCTGGAACTTACTTTCTGAACGAAGGTTAAGCTTTCATCTGCTTGCTTTTTGAAGGGTCCTTGATATTTAATTTCTCAAGATTCTCTTCTAGCTCTTCAAGATCATCAGCAAAGTCCTTCTTGAGCTCTTTGAACTTATGTGGATAGCCTCCTTAACGCATAGCGTTCCTTTGTTATATACCCTATAAGCTTTAGAGACTGAGGAATATCCCAAGAAAATGCCATCATCAAATTTAGGATCAAACTTTGCAAGCATGTCATTGGTGTTAGGAATAAAACATGATGAGCCAAATATATGGAAATAAGATATGTTGTGTTTTCTACCCTTCCATAGCTCATAAAAGGGTCTTCTTGAGGATTGGTCTTAGAAAGATTCTATTTTTTGATATAGCAAGAAGTGTTTATAGCCTCTGTCCAAAAACTTTTTAATAAACCACTTTCCAAAAGCATAGTTCTAGTCATCTCTTGTAAGCTTCTGATTTTCCTTTCTGGAACTCCATTTTGTTGGACAATTCTAGGTGCAAAGAACTTAGGAGAGATGCCATGTTTTCTCACTAAATCTTTGAAAACATGATTTTAAAATTCTCATTCATGTTCTAATCTTATAGAGGTGATTTGAGAATCCTTTTCAAAGATAAATATGTTTTGCAAAATCCTTGAATCTTTCAATCACCTCATCCTTAGAAGCTAGGAAGATAATCCATGTAAATCTTGAGTAATCATCCACTATGACATGGCAATATCTTTTTCCAGCTAGACTAGTAGTCTTGGTTGGTCGAAAGAGATCCATATATAAAAGCTCTAGTGGCTTAGTGGTTGAAACCACATTTTTGTTATGGAAAAAAGCTTTAGTCTACTTACCTTTCTCACAGAAATCACAAGTTGAATTCTTGCCAAATCTAATCTTTGGTAAGCCTTTAACAAGCTCTTTCAGAGAAAGCTTAGGAATAAGCTTCATATGAGCATATCCAAGCTTCTTATGCCACAGCTACTTATCATTCGTGAAGAATTCAAGACATTTTACATATTGCTCTAGAAGATCATCTAGGAGTAACAAATAAGTGTTATCGTGCCTTTTGCCAAATAAGATGACTTGTCCCGAAGCGGGATTTACAATTTTGCAAGCATGAGTATTAAATAAAATATTAAAGTCTTGGTCATAAAATTGGCTGATACCTAACAAATTATGAGCCAAACCATCAACAAATAGAGCATAAAAAATTTGGTGAGAATCATCATTACCAACATTTCCTACGCCAGTGACCTTGGCCTTATCTCCATTAGCAAATTTGACTAATCCAAAATTATTTGGTTTTAGGTTTCTAAACCATTTTCTGGATCTATACATGTTTTTGGAGTAGCCACTGTTTATGTACGACTTGTCCTGATCAATGTGTATTCTCGAACACACCTGCAACAAAAATAGTTTTTAATTTAGAAATCTAGACTTTCTTAGGTCATTTTGGGTTAGTCTTTCGAGGGAGAGGTTTCCCAACCTTTTTGACAAATTTCTTTCTCAAGGACAAACATTTCGAAAGGAAAAATTGGAAACTAAAATTGGACACCAAAAGTAACTACCTCAACAAAAGGCGAGTGCCTATTGCCACTCCTATATGGCTTTTACTAATTCTACTTGCATTAATTATTATTTAGTTTTACTAAATTATCTCTCTTCTATTTTAGCCAAAAACATACCTAACATAAGAATTCATAATACTATCAAAATTTATTATTACTAGTGAATTGAGAGGCATTTGCATGCCTATCAATTTATTTTTATAATTTCTTTTAATTTTCTAATTTCTTTTATTTATTTTTATAACTCCCTCAAACTACCTATGCTTCAAGGGTATTTTTGGAAATAGTAATTTCGTACACTAAAAAGTAGTTAAAAAGGACTATTCCCTTTATATATAGTATAGATAAATTTAATTAAAAGTTTGTTGAACTACGTAAAAATATTTATTATTTATCTTATTTTTAATATTCAAGTAATAACTAGATATTCTAAGTACTAATAATTTATTTATAATGATTTAATTCAAATATTAAATTGCTTTAAATTTTGTATTAAAAAAATATCTAAATAATATAATTTTGAATATTTTTACCAAAATAATACATAAAAATGAGAAATAACAAAGACATGATAATAAATTGTGATATATAATTACTTACATATTTTGCAACATTTAGCATTTATATAAATAAAAAAATTGTAAATAAACAAAATGATACCATAGTTTATTTCTATTGGGTTAGCAATTAATTTTTATTATAGCTTTTATTTATTCATATTATTAAAAATTGAGGTAATTTCATAAGTTAAATTATTACTTATTTACATCAAAAAGTGTTTAAAAGGGTTCCTTTTTTGATACGTGAATAATATAAAGGGCATATTATTTATTTTCTATTAGATAACATATATATAATTTAATTTTTTTAAATAAATTTAAAAAAATTAAAAAACTTGAGAAAGACAAGCATATTTGTATCTTTAGGCCATTAAAAGTAAGTGATTGTAAAAGAAAACTTAATATAATAAGTTTTTTAAATATTTTAAAATTATATACACATTGGACATTACAATTAAATAATAGCATGTGCATTGTATAGTTTGATTCAGTAATTACCTTTTTTATTACTCATTATTGATTATTTTTCTTTTCTATAAAATATTTAGGTAATTATTACCTTAGGAAACTTTTTAAGGAAATAATTCAATATATAAAATACTAATTATTACATAAAATAAGTTAATGTAAAATACTTGTAACTAAACTAATGAAAATAATATTAAATATTTTAATAATTAAATCATTTTTAATTAAAGGAAATTTCTTCGGTACTCTATAAAATTCATAGGTACTAATACTTTTTGGATAACATGTGGTTGAAAATTTGTCATGTATCCTATTAACTAAATTTATTAAATATTTTAAACACTCATGATTAAATTACAACACTTAGATTCAAAAGAGTATCGATATCTTTGAGGGTACCAAAGTGAAAACCTTCATTAAATTAACAATAATATAATTTTGATATAATTATAATGACTAATAAACTATAAATATAATTATGTATTAGTTTTATTTGATTATTATTTTTTAGGTAATGTGAGGAGAGAAAAAGCCAAATTAGACATAGAGTTGCACTCACATTCGATAGTGTAAATATATTTGTCATGCCATGGTAATAACATTTAAAATTAGACATTATATTATAATTATTACATATATTACTTTTGTTTGATTAAAATAGAATAAAGGTAATTTAGTGAAACTAAATAACAATTAACACAAATTAGAATGACAATAGCCATTTAAAAATGTCACTTCCATTTCCAGAAAATAATCTCTTTTAACTATTTTTTATGTCTAAATTTTCTATCACGTAAATATCTTTATTGCATAGTTAGTTGGTGAAGTTAAAAAAAAAAATGGAAAAAGAAGTTGAAAAAATGAAAAGAAATTATAAAAACGAAAACACGTGGATTGATAGCTTTGAAGTAAGTCGATACTATCAACGCAGCGAACAAAAGTGGTTTGAGTACCAAGGAGCAGAACAACTTGGAAAATGTCGAATGAGTTGTAACGCCCACAATCATAATCCTGTATTCGAAAGAAAATGTTGCGCCCATCTTCATTTCCTTGCTCTAACCATATGCCCATGCCTTCTCCATTATTCCTCAACACTACGTTGTTTCATCTCACCCGATACTCTCCGTCTTTCCCATTTCCCCGCCAGTCGTTCAATCTGCCGGCACTCCAGTCAGTTCTTCCGGCATGTGCTAGCAGCATCTCTGCACCGCTCTTCGACCTCGGAGGTGGCAAAGGGTACTTTAATGCTTCAATGTTAATTGTTTCTATTTTTCATCGGGATGATAAGTGTTAGATCTTTTGGGATTTGGTTTCGGTATCTAGTTTTTAGATTTGATTTTCAGTTTTTCAATTTTTCTAATTTTGTGAAGGAAATTATGAAAATACTTATGTAGTTGTCTTATTTTCCGCATTTCATTTACAAAATTCAGAAAACTGAAAAATTGGAAATCTTAGTTTGGCCTTCAATATGTCAAATTGATGGGTTGCAAGCAAATTTTCTTAATCTTGTTGGCATTCCCTGACATATGCAACTTCCATTCAAGCTTTCGCTCTGCTTTGTTATCGCTATTATTAATTTTGATTTTCCGATAGATTCTTTAATTGTTAATTTTAGTGAAGTAGGTGTTTAATTGGATAGGACCCCAATTTTTTTTTTTTTTTTTTTTGTGCGAAGAATTCAAATGAGAGAGTGATTGTTCGTGCAATAATATCTTTGTAAATTGAACAAGCAACTTTAGATGTAATATTGACTAAATACCCAAGTTTGTTGACAAATATTTCAGGGGACAAATTGGTCTTTTTAGGGTTTGAAAATCGCCATATGGTCTCTCACATTTTAGAAATGGGGACACGTTAATCTTTTTATTAACTCATCATTCCAATTTGACCCCCGAAATATTTAGACAAAACCCCATTTTTGTGCTTGGCCAAAATATTGGGGACAAATTAATCCCTGAACACTCAAAATTCTGGCCAAGTTCCCTCATCATTCAAAATGTAGGATACTTTCAAGTTTCATCCCTTTGCTTACCCTCCACCGCTATTTGTTTTGCATGCTTAGGAAGCAAAGAGTCTTTGAATAAAGAAATTACTTCTGTATAACAGGTTTCCTTTTGCAGTTTTGGGTTCTTTGCAGTGCTTTATGTTTATTGGTGTTTTGATTGAAATGGTAACCAAAATTTGTTCTACCTATCACATATATAATATTCATACAAGCTCGCCCTTCTTTGAGATATAAAGCAGGCTGCTTAATAGTTATACTCATTTTGCTGTGTCATTTAACAGAATGAGTGGGTTCTTTGATGTCGAATTAAAAGTCCGTGATTACGAGTTGGATCAGTTTGGTGTGGTCAACAATGCAGTCTATGCAAGTTATTGCCAACACGGTGAGATCTCAAAAGTTGATACATGCAAATTTTCAGTAGTGTGAACTGTCACTGTTGCTGCAATGTTTTCTTGAGTTAACTTTTTCCAGATGTTGTAGAAAACTATTCAATATACTTTTACAATATATATATATATATATTTGTGTGTATTTCTTGTAACTAATATATGAAAATAAATGTTAATTTTGAAGTGCTTGTAATTCCAAATTAACACTAAAATTGAGGAAGTGGTTCTGTTGTATGTTGCTGTTGTGTAATTCCAAATTAATACTATGCACATATTCAAAGTGTCACACACAAGCATACATGGATGAGAATAGACATATTCTGTAGCTCTGCACATTCAATAGAAAGGAGAAATTTACTGGAACTTGCCAATGTGCATATCGGTGGAATTTATGCCTTAGATTCTAGCATTTAATTCATTAATTGGTCAGAAATAACCAATGAAACTTAATTCAAGGTAGTTGTTACTTACCAAAGGCTATTTATGCTGTGGGATTGTGAGTGATGTCTACACAAGCAATCCTTTTCTCTTACAAAGACTCACACCCCTTTCTGCACTCAATGCATGCACAAAAATACCTGTGGGTTTCCAAACAGTCACATCAAAACTTCTCTATTTAAATCTATATGCAATCTAATTGTTCTTCACACTGGTAGTTTATTTTTGTTTCTCTTAGTGTTGTAACTTGTATGCATAGTATTTCAATTACCTTCATTATGGTTGGAAATGTTTCCCCTTTTTCCTTGATCTTTGTGCTGGTATTTTTGAGACTGTTTAATTTTTGTAATCAGGGCATTGACACTTGGCAGGGTATTGGGTTGAAATGTATTGAGTTCAATGATCTCAATGATCTGTAGATTTTTCAAGTTACCCGTGTACATTCTGCAGAAATTAAAAATAACATTTTGGGTTTGACATGCATAAACTGATCACTTGTCTATCAATATCTTCATAAGGCCGTCATGAACTCTTGGAAAGCATTGGTATTAATTGTGATACTGTGGCTCGCAGTGGTGATGCATTGGCGTTATCAGAATTATCATTCAAATTCCTTGCACCTCTGAGAGTGAGTCTCTGCAGTTTTTTTTGGTTCATTTCTCTTTTGTTAGGATATAGTGTAAACACCCTCTGGATATATTTTAACATACTACAAGGATATGATAAATGTGTTATATAAGATAGTTTGTTCACCAATATTTTTACTCATTTTAAGAGCATGGAAACAGAGTGGGGACAAATTTGTTGTAAAGGTTAGGATTTCTGGATCTTCAGCTGCTCGTTTATACTTTGATCACTTCATCTTTAAGCTGCCAAAGCAAGAGGTTTATCTTCACTTACAGCTTACCCTTTTCCCACATTGTGAGAGAACTTTTAGTGATACTTGTTTTATTTGATGGCAGCCTATTTTGGAGGCCAAGGCCACAGCGGTGTGGCTTGACAAAAACTATCGTCCTATTCGAATTCCAGCAGAGATGAAGTCTAAATTTGTGAAATTTATTCGAAATGAGGACTCTTAATTCAGTTTCCAGATGTATTCTGCTTTGTGGTTAATGGAATATCATGAAAGGTAATTGTTTCTATACTTGCATTCAAGTTTGCTTGTGGTGTGCACAAGGTTACAGGCTCCTATACGGAGAGAATCCAATAAGTTTCCATCATCCTTGTTTTTAAATACTACTATATGACTGTTAAACTATTTGCATTTTTGACGATTTTGAAGAGAACATGAAATAGAATTTTCTTCTCTATTTTACTTTTTATTATGGATCCTTTGGTTCTTTTTGGATTTGTCATGGTTTTTTCCTCCCTTGCTATCCTCATGGCAAAGGTGGTTAATTAGTTAAAGCCCTTACCAAAATGATAACCTTAAAATTGAAGTTGTTGGTTAAAATGAAAGCTTTTGTAAAACAAACACAATACCAGCACAAATGAGTTTGTTTATGTGAACTTAAAGCTGGTGTATATCAATACAAATTCAAACACTACAAAATCAATGCAACAACAAAATTTGTAGAAGATGAGAATTAGAGAAAGCTTGCTCTGGAGATTTTTTACTAGTTCGATCTTCAATGTGAAGTTTATGTTCAACCCCACTTAAATCTTTAGCTATCAAATCCAAGTGTTCTTCAATCGTTTAACCTCTTCAAGTTTGTAATAAGTAGTTATCATGGACTCTAACCTCATCAAGTTAGATGCTAAGTTATTCTTTTCAACCTTAGCTTTTCCAAACTAGATAAACACCAAGTAGTTTTATTTAACACTAGTATCTCTAAGCTAGAAATTCTTCTAGATTGGAATATTGGATCCCATGAGCCTCATAGTGGGCTGTCATATAAGGGATCAAGGACTGGCATCTGGAAACAACTTGAAATCTCAGGGAATATGCAACAAGAAGCTTATCATATGGTGAGAGATAAACTTCTCATATATAGATAAGCATTTGATAGATTCTGGTTCACAGGAAAAAGATTTGTATTAAAAATAGAGAAAAACAACACAATACAACAGGCACTTAGAGGGACATGCTTGGAAAGACAAGGAGGAAGTTGTTTCATCCTATTATTTTTTTTATGCACTTCTGTTTATCCTTCTAATTCGTTGATAATAATGTTGATTCCTCTACTTTTGATTATAATTTTGGTGATATGGATAAGAATGTGAATGCTGGGACGTCGAAAGAGTTGGTGAGTCTCTGCTGATGTTACATGCCAACCATAGTGTATCATTATTCTAATCTTTTGATAATGAATTTGAACTTAAATCTAGCTCATTGAATCTCATGGTTTTTCAGGTTAGGATCTTCATAAGCATCTAAAGGAATAACATGAAGTCACAGGGATGTCAAGGTGTGAGGCTTCCATTTATACCTAGTAGAAGCAGCCAAAGATTGGTTTTATTATCTTGCCCCTAGTTGTATGACAGGATAGATTAACATTAAGAGGCCATTAAGAGGCTCTTCCTTGAAAAATTCTCTTCTACAGATCGACTTGTTGCCTTAAAAAAAAGAACTCTTGACTATTGGGAGATTTCAAGAAGCTATATTCAATTGTCATGACCATAAGAGTTTCTATTGTCTCTATTGTTTTTCCTTATCAGTGTTTTACTTTTCTTCAGAAAATAATTGATTGGTAATAAATTACTACAAACTGCATTCTAGTAAGATTTCTTATCAAATAGTTAATTTTTTTTTCTGTTAGAATTAAATTCTTTTACTCATATTACAAGCCAGGCCTTAACCCACTAGGTGGTGTCAACTATATAGATCAGATGGCGTCATAGTGTTCTATAATCTAAATGAACAGCTCAGTACACAACGCTCCCACCTGATGGGATCTAGAGAGAATAGGTGCATGCAGCCTTACTCCCACCTTATGAAGAGGATGTTTCTAGGATTTGAACCCAAGGCAGGTGGGTTGAGTTTGAAGACGAGGATGAAGAGGGAGCATCTACTGGAAGGGGTGCTGGTGGTGCATGCAGAATATCAAATATCGCTAGGTGTGCTGTGTGGAAAGGCACACCATCGTACTCGAAAAAGTAGGGTTAAAGTCAGCTGTAAATATAGAAGTACTAAAGGAATGGCCAAAAAACACATAAACACGAACTTGCAAGTAACCGACTGCATAGAGAGAGTCTAGGGCAGGATCATAATGCCACATCCATTGTGGTGAGTCAAGGTAAAACACTAGTGACGGCATCTGCTGGATTTGAATAAATCAAAATGAATACAGCTGTAGGGATGAGAATATTATAAAATTCTTAGTAGGTTACTCACTCAAATGTGAACAGAATATAACTAGTAAATTTATTCATATAGAAATCAACACACAAAGTCATATGTATAAATATTAATGTATATAGTTCAGGCAAAGTTAAATGGAAAATGGTAGTAAGTATAAGTTTTTCTCTTGTAATCCTTGGAATTCAATTTAGTGCAATTGTTTCTTTTCATTAATATAGGGAAGGCTTGATTTCATATCATGTGATATCTATAGTGGATGACTCCACAATGAACAATAGACTACTAGGACATGAGCTCATTCCTATACGTGATCATTGGACTTCATTTTTTTTTTTTCCATTTCTGAATCACAGTTCTATTTCTAGCCGATACGTCTACCGACTCAATTTCTAGGGAAGTCCTTTATTTTGCCTTCCCTCTTTAACCCACATAAGCCTTGTCTCTATTTTCCCTATATGTTAAAACTTGCACGATTAAAATTCACATATTTTCTTTTGTCGTACAATCGCATCATGGACTTCTCTCTTTTCTAAGCATGCTTACATCATATGTAGACATTCAATTACATTGGGGTCTCACTCATGCCTCATAAACAAATCTTTAAAGTAGCTAACATGTATTCACATAACCTATACTTGGACTAAATGTCATTCTATCATTAATTTAAGACATTCTCATTATTCCAGCACCTTGGTAGATTTACCATTTTAGTAACAACATTTAATTTCTCTATTAAATGACCAATTCAAGAGCTACAAAAATTTCTCAGGACACCTCAATGTGTCTAACAGGCCCTATAAAATTTTCATGGCAAGAATCGTTTTCTAACTAAATTAACAAAATTAGACAATTTTTGTGGTCAAATGCCACTTATCCACAGCTCAGGATAGGATTCTCATAATTTTTAAACCTAGAATTGATGGAATCAACTCAAAATAAAAATCACAGCTACACTATAAGTTACCAACTCCCTATAAAAATTTCAAAGTAAGAATCAATCATTTGCTATGGTAATAAAATTAGATAATTTCACAGTTTCAATGCCAATAATCTAGACAGCATACATACCATTTCGGTATCTGATTTTTCCTTGATATTATACACTAAAACCAGTGCTCAAGAAAATTCGTATATTTAGTTTAAAATGTTAGCTTCAGCATATAATTTTTCCAGCTCAAAACCATGACCACAAATAGGTCTAAATATTTATGAAATTTCCCTGTCTGCAGCTAAACCAAAAATCCAGCAACATGGTCCAAAATCTCTTTTGACAAAAATGATTTTTATCATCATCCAAACACATTACCAAAATTTATACATCAATAACCATATGTCATCAACCAATACAATAAAAAATTTTAACCCAAAACCAATTACAGATGTTCAGTATAAATTTTGAAAGAAAAGACCAAGAAAACCCTACTATAGGAAGCTAGTATGTACTTGTCTCTAATATGCCCTAAGATGGATATTCTTCACTTGAAAGCTCTTAAAACACACCCAAAACCTTCTCTAATAAGTGATATGTTAGGTAATAAGGTGAGGTTTGGAGATTTTAATTGATTATACTTGTAGGTGTTGAAGTGTAGAACAATTTTGGTGAAAGAAGATTTCGATTTTGACAAGGTTTGGCTTAGGAATTTTAGGTTGAAAATCAAGGTTTCAAGGTATTTTGTGAAGAGAACATGGAGGTTCTGGCCTTTCTCTTGCTGGCCGAAGCTTAGAGGAGGAATTTATGAGGTTAGGTGTGTTAACTTGATCTTATAAGGTGTGATATCATTGGTTGAATACAAGGTTTTACTTTTTTTTTTCATTAAAAGAAACTAATATCAATGGCTAGGATTTGATCTTTCTTCCAAGAGGAAATCTTAGCCATTCATTTGGCTTCAAAAGGATAAAATTCATCATTTTGTAGAGATTAACTAGCTTTCGGTATTAGAAATCACACACCGAAATTTCACCGAACGGGTGAAACAGTGTACCTTGGATAATCAAGCGTTGCCCAAAAATTAATTCTAGGTAGAAAATCTTTATTCCTAATCATTTCTAATTTTAATCCTATAATTTCTCATTTTCAGGCATCTCTGGGCCCAAACTTTACGGTTTCCGCTTTCTCAAAGAAACTTGTGGGGCCCATTAAGTTACTATTTATTTTTTTTTAACAGATCCGTTGAGTTGTTCTTATCATTTCCATGTCTGTCAAAATTTTAAAATTTTTATTAATAAAGTCTCAATTAATTTCTGAATAAAAATTAGGGTGTTACATCTAGGACTAAGTCAAAAGCTAGGTTACAATTCTGATTTATTCCTATATATACTACTCTCTAAAAGTGGGCCCAAAAATAGATCAGTAAAACTGATAAGATGTCATTGCACGAGCGCAAGGGTTGCGGTGCTCTCCAAAGGAGTTGCTCCAATTTTTTCACGAGTAATGCTCTGCCGAGCGTTGCAGTGCTCAACACCAGAATGGTGAACTTCTGCAACTTTTCTTCCTTTCATTTCCTAGCTCCTTCTAGAGAGTTCCCAATCTTTCTCCTGCACTTTTGCACTCAATCCAATGCTTCCATACATAGAAACCACACTAAAAGAGACAGGTTAAATGCAACAAATTTTAATTTCCTAAAAATCAATATAATAGTCAATGATTCCATAAAATTGTGTAGTGAGGAACAAGTTAGTGATCACTATTATTTCCATCAATAATTCATCAAAAACTCATTCAAAAAGCTGATGTTTAGAAGTCAAATAAGTGGCATTAAAATAAGTGGCATAAATACCACATATCAAACTCCCCGACACTTAAGCTTTTGCATGTCTTCATGTGAAAATTAAAACTAGATCAAAGGGCTGGGTACAATAGTATCATGGAATGCACAGATTGTTTCTAATTCCTAAGGGCAAAAATGATAAGCAAATAACAGTTTGAACATTGACTCAAAGATCCATAGAGAAGGTTCATGGCACTTTCAAATTAATCAATCAATCACAAGAACTATGACTCTGAACATGGATGACTGCATTGACTTACTGGGTTATGTTTCACTCATCACTTATGTGTATGGGATTAATCAACTCTGAAGCAATTCACTAATGGTTGCCTCTATAGGCTTGCCTTTTTCCTAAGTCTTCACAAGTCCAACAATTACACAACATACATCAAGAGGTCTTTTACTGGTTATAATGAGGCCAGGGATTAGGTTTGGTCTTTTTAGGAAATCTTTTTGGTCAACTTAAGTCCTAGGAGAGTAGAAGTATGTGCCTTAGATTGTAAGCTATACGAGAATTTTCATCACACATCTTCTAAAGTACCCATTCCCTTTCCTTAGGTTTCCTTCATCCCTAGTACATTATTTGTTTACAGAAGTGGATTGGTGATTTTTTTTTTTATTGCCACCAATCCATCTTATTCATGCAATTCCCCTGTTCTACCTTAGTTTTTGTAACACCCTAATAGAACCCCACTGTGCTTAAGTTCACATTTGGATTCTATTAGTTGTCACTTATGCCTTGTATTAATTTTCTTTTGAAATTAACTTAGAAAAATAATGGAAGTTTTTTTTTCTTTAAATAAATTAATTTTTTTGAAAACTTAAGCTCAGAATTAGAAGTGAAATACATAGCGCTTTTATAGATTATAATCAAGTTACATTGCGCACTTAATTAAATAAGCGGAATAAAAGACTAAGTGTAGAACAATTATCACATAAACTGGAATATAATCACTTAATACATAAGTCACAACAGGGCATATATCATACTGATAAGTTATTACAAATAACAATATAAGTTCTACTATTACTAATTGTTTCTCACAAACTATAATGTAACTAAAGCTCGGAATGCTCCTACTTGAATGGTTTGAAATCTTCACGTGCTACCTCCTTCCTCAGCTATGGCCTCGTTGCTTTAGGTGGACACGTCTGTCTCTGGTAACGACAACGGAAAATAAACATAGGAGTGAGAAATACATGATTTCTCAGTAGGAGTTCCTACTTGTACTAAAAGTGTCATCGTTGTCGCCCCACACTTCGGGTTTATTATAAAAGGTGAACAGTAAGGATTCAATTATCAAACTTTCGCAAAACATGATTAGTCAAGTGCAGTTACTTTTAAACTAATCTTGAACATTAGCAGAAATATTCATTCAGTATTTCATATAAGCATATCATGTAAAACCACTAATAAGCAGTAATCATTTAGGAGCTGCATGCATTTCATGATTACTCATCCTCAACATTCACTTGTTTAGTGATCATCATCTTTCATTTATTTCATCAACATATTTCTTAATTACTCACGGGATGAATGCATCAATGCCTTAGACCACCCTAAAAGGGTAATGAGCTCATACCGTGGCCGTCGCCACAACCTTTTTTGGTTTCCTTTCCATTGCCGTGATCTCAACGGTTTAGGGGGTTAAGCCGTGAGTTTAGCTCAAGTCCACTTTTCCAGACTTTCATTGCTACTTTTCCAAACTTTACTTTTATTATTTCCTTTGAAAATGAATGTATGCATATCATCATGTAATCACAATAAATCATGGGCAATCAATCATTTATCTTCATCATTTCATAACTCATCACCATACATTCACTTTATTATAATTCACTTCATGAAACATGGATAATATCATGTAAATCTCATAGTAAACATTTTCATAAATGATTCATTTTAAGCAACCAAAGTTATCAAGTTGAGTTCCTAGTGTTCCTAAGAGGTAATGGATGTCTTAGTATTATCTTTTTCTCTTAGTGTTCTTTGTACTCTTAGAAATACATTAATGCATTTCAAAATATTATTATAGGTTCTTTATATATTCTTATTATGGTTTTCGTATAACTCTTGAAGATTATTATTCTACTTAAATTCTTAAAATTCTCTTTTACAAGACTTGATTTTTTTATTTATAGTTTTGACATCTTTTAGAAGAAAGTTTATAATTCTCTCAGATACTTGTTATCTCAAATTTAGTAAAGGTAGTTCCAAATTCCTAACTCATCAAATTTTAGCATTTACATCTTTGGAATAGTGTAAATCCATTGTAAACCATGCATAGGAGGGTTCCCAAGAAAGAGAGGTGGGTCACAATGGACATGCTTAAATACCAAGTCTTTCCTTAGCCAGAACCTTTCCAAACTGCACGTTCACAGTACACTATCCCGAAATTTATTTCCCATTCTGTATTTATGTGGTACAAAGCTTTATACATAACATACATGGGTGTATTCCTATATGTGTTAGCTCTCTAAAAAAGTTGAAATCAGTCCATTTGCATTTTTCTAGAGTGAGTTATACCTATTTTACTACTACAAGGTCAGATTTAAAGTTTCAGTCTTAGGCTCTATTTTAAAAATTTATATCTTGAGCTAGAAAACTCCATTTTGGGTGATTCTTCTTGGAGAGTGTTCTATAATGAGTCTAGTTTATATTAAAATTATTTTAATTTCTAGATACTTGATATTTTATGAACAGTAGCTTTCGAAGTACCTGCTGCCAGAAACAACTAGAAATTCCAGCACCTACCATTTTCATGTCTTAAGTTACCTTTATTAAATCAGGTTTCACATACAATCTTTTCAAGTTATATTTGAGTTTGATAACATCATAAGGGCACTCATAATAGAATAGAACATGTCATATTTCTAAAAATATATTTTTCAAATAATCATTTAAAACTTTTGACAATAACTCAAACTTGAGGCATTCTATCAAGGTTAGAAGCCAACAATGCTTGAACAATTAAAGATGAAGCTCCTACCTCTTGTGTAGGGTCTAAAATGGGTCTTTCTCTTCTTCCTTAAGCTTTGAACAAGAGTCTTTGGAGTGGATGACCCTCCTTGAATCTTGGCTCTAGAACTTGAATGCTTAAGAAAATATTTCTCACTAGAGTTAAAGATTGTAACTCTTGTGAGGGCTAGTGAAAGTTTGGACTTAGGATTGAAGTGTTTGGATGAAGTTTAGAGGATCAAGAGAAGTTTTTGAAGAACATAAGAAGAATGATTGAATAAGAAAGAAAGAACACTTAGGGAGTTTCTGAATTGAAGAGAGTTTGAGGAGTATTTATAGTGGAAAGATTAGAGAAAAAAACAGAAGAAGGAAAGCGCTTGGAGCATGATTTATGGAAACATGTTGGCTGAATTTTGGGATGAAAATGCTCCTTGTTTTGTGAAACACGTTTCCATGTTTTGTGCAAACACGTTTCCATGTTTTATGCAAACATGTTGGATGAAAATGCTCCATGTTTTATGCAAACATGTTTCCATGTTTTATGCAAACACGTTTCCATGTTTTGTGCAAAGATGTTAGTGGATATTTTCTAACCTTTAGTGCATGTATGTGATTCAGAAATGTGTATGATGTATGTGGTTAAATTATTGTGTTATCATCTTAATCCAATGACTTAGATTCATTCTTGTCTAAAGACAAGTCTAGGGATTTGTGTAAATGGCATTGTAGTAATTTCTTTAACTAAGACAAGGATATTTTTGTAATTAGACAATGGTAGTGGTATTCTTGTAATTCCATTCATAGAGTACGGGTATCTTTGTCATTTAATAAGGCAAGGGTAGTTTGGTAATTTCCTTTACATAGCAAGGGCATTTTCGTAATTTCCACTAAGTGATGGCATTTTCGTAATTCTTTGCATTTTTCTCTAGACATACTTAAGTAGTCTATTTGTTGTGTTTCATAACATTTGTCCAGATTCTCTTGGTTTTGCTATCGATAATTAAGATTAATATTTATCTTAGTTATAAATTTGGGGATGTTACATTTCTCCCCTTCTTATTAAAAATTTTGCCCTCAAAATTTGATACACCGTGAATAGGTTCGAAATTCTTTTCAGATATCTTCCTCGAGCTCCCATGTGTGCTCTTCCATTCCATCTTGTCCCTGTGCTACTCTGACTGCAGATACAGATTTGTTTCTCACCGCTTGATGCCATGATCCACGATCCTCATTGGTGGTAATTCAAAAGTTAAGTCATCTTTTAGTTGTATAGTTTCTGGCTCAAACACATGACTGGGGTCTGTCTGATACTTTCTCAATTGGGACACATGAAAACATTGTGTAGGTTAGACAAATTTGGAGGTAATGCAATTTGGTAGGCGGAGGGACCTACCTTTTTGAGGATTTGGAAGGGTCCTAAGAATCTAGGGCTTAGCTTTTTGACTTTCATTGCACGACCTATACCTGTGGTAGGAGTAATTCGCAAGAATATGTGTTCTCCTTCTTGAAATTGAGAGGTTTCCTTCTCTTGTCAAGATAGCTCTTCCGCCTACTCGAGCAAAGGAGGATTCTTTCCCTAATTTTCCTTATTTGTTTGGTTGTCTCTTCTACCAAATCAGGGCCCAAAATACTTTGTTTCTCCTGTCACACCAACAAAGTGGTGATTGACACTTTCTACCATACAAAGCCTCATAAGGTGCCATCCCAATGCTAGTGTGGTAATTATTATTATATGCAAACTCAATCAATGGAAGTTGTTTGTCCCAACTTTTGGTCGGTCTAAGGCACATGCTCTTAGCATATCCTCAAGGGTTTGAATTGTTCTTTCCGATTGTCCATCGCTTGAGGGTGATAGGCAGTGCTTAGACACAACCTTGAACCAAACGCCTTTTGCAAAGCTCCCCAAAATGTTGAGGTGAACCTTGGATCCCTATCTGAGACAATGGTTTTGGGTACTCCATGGAGCCTTATTATCTCTTGGATGTATAGCTGAGCTAACTTTTCCAAAGGGTAATTTGCTCTAATGGGTAAAAAGTGAGCAGATTTGGTCAATCTATCCACAATTACCCATATGGAGTCATGTCCGGTAGGCGTTCTTGGCAATCCCATCACGAAATCCATGGATATTCCTTCCCACTTCCATTCGGGGATTTCGAGAGGTTGCAGACTCTGAGGGTTTTTGATGCTCTATCTTCACTTTTTGGCATACCAAACATTTTTGCACTATATTTGCTATATCTGCTTTTATCTTTGGCCACCAAAACATCTTTTTTAGGTCATGGTACATCTTGGTTATACTGGGGTGTACACTAAATTGACTCTTGTGGGCTTCTTCCAAAATGCTAGCTCTCAATCCTTCTTTTGCAGGTACACAGATTCTCCCTTGGTATCTCCACACTCTTTCCTTATCCTGGACAAACTCTTTCAACTTTCCTACTTCGACAAGGGTTAAGGTTCTAAGGAAATCCTCATCTTCCCTTTGGGCTTGAATTATTTGATCCTTAAAGCTACTGGTTACACTTAGTTGGCTTAACCGAATTTGTTCTGAAGTCCCCCTATATCCTAAGTTGAGGTTCCTAAAATCTTCTATCACCATTTTCTTTCACCATGAGCCAAGCGGCATGCAAGGACTTACGACTCAAAGCGTCTGCTACCACATTTGCCTTTCTGGGTGGTAGTTCAACCCAAAGTCATAGTCCTTGAGAAACTCCATCCAACGCCTTTGTCTCATATTGAGTTCCTTTTGGTTGAAGAGGTATTTCAGACTTTTGTGGTCGAAAAGACTTCAAACCTTACACCATAAAGATGATGTCTCCAGATTTTTAAGGCAAAGACAATAGCCGCTAGCTCTAAGTCATGGGTTGGGTAATTAACTTCATGGGGTTTGAGCTGTCTAGAGGCATAGGCTACTACATTCCTATTTTGCATCAAAACACATCCTAGTCCTCTTCCCGAGGCATCACAATACACCTCAAATTTTTCTTTTGTGTCGTAGGATTAGGACAGGGTAGTGGTCAACTTCTTCTTTAGTTCCCTGAAACTCTCTTCACATTCTGGGCTCCATATAAAAGCTGAATTCTTCCTTGTTAGCTTGGTAAGGGTAAGGTAATTTGGGAAAAACCTCTAATGAACCTTCGGTAGTAACCGCCAGCCCTAGAAAACTCCTAATCTCCTTCACAAAGGGTAGGGGTTTCCCATTGTTGCACCGCTTCTATCTTACTTGAGTCTACTGCTATTCCCCCATGTGACACTACATGACCTAAGAACTTAACTTCTTTCGTCCAAAATTCACACTTGGACAACTTTGCATAAAGTTTCTTGTTCCTCAACACCTCCAACACCACTCATAAGTGTTCTTCGTGCTCTTCTTCGCTTCTAGAGTAAACTAGAATGTCATCGATGAACACTATTACAAACTTGTCCAAGTATGGTCTAAATATCCTATTCATGTAGTCCATAAACACTGCCGGAGCATTGGTTAACCCAAACGACATCACATTAAACTCATAATGTCCATATCTAGTCCTAAAGGCTGTCTTTGGTATGTCCTCCTCCTTCACTCGAACTGTGGTATCCTGATCGCAGATCTATCTTGGAAAACACTTGGGCTCCTCTTAATTGGTCCATGAGGTCATCTATTTTAGGCAAAGGGTATTTATTCTTTATGGTCACTTGGTTTAGCTGCCTATAATCCACACATAACCGCAAGCTCCCATCCTTCTTCTTGACAAATAGCACCGAGCTCCCCATGGTGAAGCACTAGGCCTAATGAATTTCTTCTCTAGTGGCTCCTCTAATTGCTTCTTCAATTTCGTTAACTCGGCCGGGCATCCTATAAGGAGCTATAGATATGGGTCCTGCTCCTGTACCAAATCTATAGAAAACTCAATCTCCTTTTGGAGGAAATTCAGGTATGTCATCGTGAAAACATCTGAGAATTCCTTTACTACAAAGATCTTTTCTAGAGCTTGCTCCACTTCCCTCTCACTTGTCATCAGGAAAACATATCCTCGCTCTTCATTCCTACTATCCCCCATGATAATGGAGTTTAGGTATAGTAGTACCTTTCTATCAAGTTTAGAGGGATTGGGTAAAGATGGTTTGGGAAGAAATACTAGTGACTTATTTGCACAATGTAGTAACACACTGCTAAATAAAGCCAATCCATGCCCAATATTACATCAAAACTAGACAAGGGTAGACAAACTAAATCATGATGAAAAATCCTATCAACTACCTCAAATTCACAATTTAGGCAGGCTTGATCAGTTCTAACAGTATTTATAGTGGGTGTAGAGACAACTAAGATGATTTTTAAGTCAGATATATACAACCTCAACTTATTAGCACAATCATATGAAATGAATGAATGTGTTGCGCCAGAATCAAACAATACAATTAAGGATTTTCCATTAATTATACACTTACCTTGAATCAGATCATCGGATTCTGAGGGCATCTCAGTAGTGATAGCAAACACGCGTCCCCTGCCTTAGGCTTAAGTGTAGAGGACTGATTGAACTTTAGGCACTCTCTAGAATAGTGTCCTGCTGTCCACACCGGTAACAAACATTCTTACCAAATCTGCATTCCCTCCATGTATCTTTCCACAAGAGGCACAAGGGGGTCTTCTCATAGGTTCAGTGACAAGCAGCCCATCCTAAGTCGATTAATGTACTTGTGTCTTAGGTTGATTCATCATAGGGTGTTGGGGTTGTTTCCCTTTAAATCCACCTTCTTGGTAGGGTTTCTTGTAAGGAGGTGGGAACCCTCGTGACCTTGTTGAGCGCACTCTTCCTATTCTCTTCAACTCGGTGGGCAACTAGTCGGGCGATTGCAACTCTCACCACTTGGCTTTGGTCGACTAAAGATGCATAGTCGTGACCTCCGGGAGCCACAGATGCCAAAATGTCCGGCCTCAAACCACTCTCATATTTCATGCATTTCCAAGCCTCGTTGGGATTACTTTGGTAGCTAGTTGAGTGTTTGATCAGTTCTTCAAACTTAGCTGTACTCACCACACTTCGATTTCCTGTGTCAAAGAATGTAAATTCTACTTCCTTTGCCTTCTTAACCTGATCTGGAAAATATTTCTTATGGAATGTAGCATAGAAAACCTCCCACGTAATCAGTATGTCAAGACTTTCAAGCAAGCCCTTTGCACCCTTCCACCACGCTGCCTCCCCTTTCAAAGATATAAGTAGAGAATGCCACCTTTGTTCATTAGAGCATTCTACCACCGAGAAAACCTTCTCCATCTCTTGAATCCATATGTCACTATTTCGGTTAGTTGTCCCTTTGAATTCTGGAGGTCCAAATTCTCTTGAATTCGAGAATTTTCCATGTTCTTGATTCCCAACTGACTCCTCTGACATCCTATTCATCTGCTCCATCATCACTGTTGCTTGTGCTTGCATAGCCCTAGCCATCTCCTGGAGTGCATTTGCCAGTTCATCACGATTACCTCCACCGCGAGCCCCATGCGTCGCTTGTCGCCATTAGTTCCTAGACACACCAAACAATACCATCGAGTTGATCGTGCTCAATACTATAGCTAAGCATGGTAGCAACTATGTCAGTATCACAAGACGATCATGCATTTCTAAATCCTATATCCCATCATACAGATATGATTAATAGCATGATATCATAGACAAGCATAGTCACCCATTCCTCAGGCTTAAATAGGATAAACTGCTGATACCATAATGTAACACCCTAATAGAACCCCACTGTGCTTAAGTTCACATTTGGATTCTATTAGTTGTCACTTATGCCTTGTATTAATTTTCTTTTGAAATTAACTTAGAAAAATAATGGAAGTTTTTTTTGTCTTTAAATAAATTTATTTTTTTGAAAACTTAAGCCTGTAACGAGAAGTGAAATACATAGTGCTTTTATAGATTATAATCAAGTTACATTGCGCACTTAATTAAATAAGCGGAATAAAAGACTAAGTGTAGAACAATTATCACATAAACTGGAATATAATCACTTAATACATAAGTCACAACAGGGCATATATCATACTGATAAGTTATTACAAATAACAATATAAGTTCTACTATTACTAATTGTTTCTCACAAACTATAATGTAACTAAAGCTCGGAATGCTCCTACTTGAACGGTTTGGAATCTTCACGTGCTACCTCCTTCCTCAGCTATGGCCTCGTTGCTTTAGGTGGACACGTCTGTCTCTGGTAACGACAACGGAAAATAAACATAGGAGTGAGAAATACATGATTTCTCAGTAGGAGTTCCTACTTGTACTAAAAGTGTCATCGTTGTCGTCCCAGTCACTTCGGGTTTATTATAAAAAGGTGAACAGGTAAGGATTCAATTATCAAACTTTCGCAAACATGATTAGCCGAAGTGCAGTTACTTTTAAACTAATCTTGAACATTAGCAGAAATATTCATTCAGTATTTCATATAAGCATATCATGTAAAACCACTAATAAGCAGTAATCATTTAGGAGCTGCATGCATTTCATGATTACTCATCCTCAACATTCACTTGTTTAGTGATCATCATCTTTCATTTATTTCATCAACATATTTCTTAATTACTCACGGGATGAATGCATCAATGCCTTAGACCACCCTAAAAGGGTAATGAGCTCATACCGTGGCCCTCGCCACAACCTTTTTTGGTTTCCTTTCCGTTGCCGTGATCTCAACGGTTTAGGGGGTTAAGCCGTGAGTTTAGCTCAAGTCCACTTTTCCAGACTTTCATTGCTACTTTTTCAAACTTTACTTTTATTATTTCCTTTGAAAATGAATGTATGCATATCATCATGTAATCACAATAAATCATGGGCAATCAATCATTCATCTTCATCATTTCATAACTCATCACCATACATTCACTTTATTATAATTCACTTCACGAAACATGGATAATATCATGTAAATCTCATAGTAAACATTTTCATAAATGATTCATTTTAAGCAACCAAAGTTATCAAGTTGAGTTCCTAGTGTTCCTAAGAGGTAATGGATGTCTTAGTATTATCTTTTTCTTAGTGTTCTTTGTACTCTTAGAAATACATTAATGCATTTCAAAATATTATTATAGGTTCTTTATATATTCTTATTATGGTTTTCGTATAACTCTTGAAGATTATTATTCTACTTAAATTCTTAAAATTCTCTTTTACAAGACTTGATTTTTTATTTATAGTTTTGACATCTTTAGAAGAAAGTTTATAATTCTCAGATACTTGTTATCTCAGCTTAGTAAAGGTAGTTCCAAATTCCTAACTCATCAAATTTTAGCATTTACATCTTTGGAATAGTGTAAATCCATTGTAAACCATGCATAGGAGGGTTCCTAGGAAAGAGAGGTGGGTCACAATGGACATGCTTAAATACCAAGTCTTTCCTTAGCCAGAACCTTTCCAAACTGCACTTTCACAGTACACTATCCCGAAATTTATTTCCCATTCTGTATTTACGTGGTACAAAGCTTTATACATAACATACATGGGTGTATTCCTATATGTGTTAGATCTCTAACAAAGTTGAAATCAGTCCATTTGCATTTTTCTAGAGTGAGTTACACCTATTTTACTACTACAAGGTCAGATTTAAAGTTTCAGTCTTAGGCTCTACTTTAAAAATTTATATCTTGAGCTAGAAAACTCCATTTTGGGTGATTCTTCTTGGAGAGTGTTCTATAATGAGTCTAGTTTATATTAAAATTATTTTAATTTCGAGATACTTTATATTTTATGAACAGTAGCTTTCGAAGAACCTGCTGCCAGAAACAACTAGAAATTCCAGCACCTACCATTTTCATGTCTTAAGTTACCTTTATTAAATTAGGTTTCACATACAATCTTTTCAAGTTATATTTGAGTTTGATAACATCATAAGGGCACTCATAACAGAATAGAACATGTCATATTTCTAAAAATATATTTTTCAAATAATCATTTAAAACTTTTGACAATAACTCAAACTTGAGGCATTCTATCAAGGTTAGAAGCCAACAATGCTTGAACAATTAAAGATGAAGCTCCTACCTCTTGTGTAGGGTCTAAAAAGGGTCTTTCTCTTCTTCCTTAAGCTTTGAACAAGAGTCTTTGGAGTGGATGACCCTCCTTGAATCTTGGCTCTAGAACTTGAATGCTTAAGAAAATATTTCTCACTAGAGTTAAAGATTGTAACTCTTGTGAGGGCTAGTGAAAGTTTGGACTTAGGATTGAAGTGTTTGGATGAAGTTTAGAGGATCAAGAGAAGTTTTTGAAGAACATAAGAAGAATGATAGAATAAGAAAGAAAGAACACTTAGGAGTTTCTGAATTGAAGAGAGTTTGAGGAGTATTTATAGTGGAAAGATTAGAGAAAAAAACAGAAGAAGGAAAGCGCTTGGAGCATGATTTATGGAAACATGTTGGCTGAATTTTGGGATGAAAATGCTCCTTGTTTTGTGAAACACGTTTCCATGTTTTGTGCAAACACGTTTCCATGTTTTGTGCAAACACGTTTCCATGTTTTGTGCAAACATGTTGGATGAAAATGCTCCATGTTTTATGCAAACATGTTTCCATATTTTATGCAAACACGTTTCCATGTTTTGTGCAAAGATGTTAGTGGATATTTTCTAACCTTTAGTGCATGTATGTGATTCAGAAATGTGTATGATGTATGTGGTTAAATTATTGTGTTATCATCTTAATCCAATGGCTTAGATTCATTCTTGTCTAAAGACAAGTCTAGGGATTTGTGTAAATGGCATTGTAGTAATTTCTTTAACTAAGACAAGGATATTTTTGTAATTAGACAATGATAGTGGTATTCTTGTAATTCCATTCATAGAGTACGGGTATCTTTGTCATTTAATAAGGCAAGGGTAGTTTGGTAATTTTCTTTACATAGCAAGGGCATTTTCGTAATTTCCACTAAGTGATGGCATTTTCGTAATTCTTTGCATTTTTCTCTAGACATACTTAAGTAGTCTATTTGTTGTGTTTCATAACATTTGTCCAGATTCTCTTGGTTTTGCTATCGATAATTAAGATTAATATTTATCTTAGTTATAAATTTGGGGATGTTACAGTTTTGACAAATGTGTTTCCCCACACTTAAATCTCAAGCACATTTGGTTCAACAACTCTTCCATGGCTCTTAAGTTAGGAATTTTATTCATTGTTTTCTAAGCTAGGCTTTTAATGTGATGGTGATAAGGGAAAGTTTTATTCAAGCTCAAAGAGGTTAACAAAGGGTCATTTACATGTAAGGGCTGGCTTTCTGGCTAAGTGGTTAGAATTAAGAAATAAAATGTCTCTATCATATGCAAGTTAAGCATTGTGCAGATAGAAAGTTTTAACAAAGGATCAAGCAAGTTCTAGATTAGACTATAGTAAATGCAGACACAAAAAATATATATATATATATAATGACTAATTTACTAAAATCACTATTCATGCTCAAGTCTCACATGGTAAATTCAGTTAATCAGTCATTCTCAAAATCTATAGATCCAATGAATTTGTCAAGCATTCATCATAATTTAGTTCTAGAGGAATTGCAAAACAATATGGCTAAATTGATCTGTTCAATCACACCTGCCTTTGAATTATGCAAAATAAAAGAAAGCTATCTAAAAAGCAAAATAAAAGAGAAATCAAAATAACTACTGAAAAATGACTCCTGAAAAGCAAAGTAAAAGAAACAACTCCCACACTTACAAAAATGACACTGCCCTTAGTGCCAAGTCATTAGAACTGGTGACAGCGAGAGTGATCATATGCTTAGTCATTCTCTTCAGAAGCATGCTCCTCCTCAAAGAACACAACATCAAGGTCCTCATCCCTAGAGTCATCTCCTAAGTTAGCCTTTGGCTTCTTTGCCTCTGTCTCGGAGCTAGGGTCAAGGCTCTACACCCTTAACTCAAGTCTCCTCAATCACCTCATAAAATAGGTCTCAAAGGCTCGAACCTGGGCTCACACCTAGCGCTCAGGTCATCGAATTTGATTTGTGAGAGCCCTCTGTAAATTTACAATGGCAAATGTGAAATCAGGGTGAAAACTAGAGCTAAAGTTGGATGGGAACTAGGATGGGATGCAGGGACACCCCTGGCTCTGTTCCTTGCAATTGTGTCAACATGCTGCAAGGTGGGTCTTGAAATAAGAGTCTTCTGCCTGTCAGGCGGGGGTCATTCATTAGCTGGCATAACATAGACTCTAGTAGCAAGGGCCATCTGGGTGATCAAGGAGGCAAAATGAAGTCTGTTAACCCTCTTATCATGATGCACTAACTCTATAGTCTGGCGGATGAGTCGGGGAATGTACACCCACTGCTTAGTAGAAAAGTATTAGATCATAAAAACCTGGTCCATAATTATGTGATGGACATAAAAGCAGGGCATGATGTGTGAGAATAGTAGCCGTATCTATATCCGGGCTGGAAAAGTGAGCCACTGGCTATCCAAAATGTAAGGATACCCCTGCATGTTCAGAGTCCAAATGGATCCAGGAGAAGTGATGGCATCCTTGAGTACATTTATATCAGGATTAGGGAGTTGCTCAAGGAGCTATTGGTAATCATCAGCGAGGGCATCTCTGGGGGATCTGGAATGCCAATTGTTGCTCGGATCACCTCCATAGTAACAAGGATCTATCTGCCTCACATATAGACCTCCTAGTACCCAAACCCTAAGAAGTTCACATAGAATTCCCAAATAGTGGGGAGGTTGGGCTCAACCGGCTCATTTAAAGAAAACCCCAACCATTTTGATTAATGATCTCAACAATAAGTTGAACACTACCGTAGGATAGATCAATCATAGAGGATGGGATGCCCCCCAACCTTTGTGAGGTACTAATGTTCAGCTTACAAGTCAATGAAGCAGTGGGGTCATTGGCCCGAGGAATCCAAGGCCTTAGTGGTGCAGGGGCAGGAATGATAGCCTCATGTGAAGGAGAGTGGGGGCGCTTACTGGAGCCGGTGGCAGAGCTAAAAGCTATATCTGAAAAATAGAATAATGCATGAAAGGAGTCCTAACAATATATGGCAAGAAGATAACAAATGGTAACCATGAATATAGGCATAAACAGGAGGGCGAATAGAAGCCAGAATGTGGAAAGAATTCAGTCACAGAGAGTGGGGAGTAGAGCAATGCAAGATTACCCTTGATTGAACTTTAAACACAATTCAGAAATTCACTTAGGCATTTTAAGTAGGCAATTCCAAACCCCCATAGTGAATAATAGAACCATAGCAATTTGCAAAAAATTCGAAATAGAAAAACAAACCCGGTTGTAGTAACTAGATTGTGAGGAGAATCGAAACATACCTGAATGGATGCGGAGTGAGAAGTAGTTAGAGAAGGAAGAATGTAGAAAAAAGAACACGAGAAGGTGATATGCTTCGCATGAAATAGAGAATGGCATGAACTAGGAGCGAATGAAGGAATGGTGGAGGTGTGGTGATGATGGTGGAGGGAAAGTGTGTGAGTGAGAGAGAGAATCGAGGTGGGAGAGGGGTAAGAAGTTGCAGAGTATGGAAAAGAAGAAGGGGAATAGCAAAGGTACATGTGTGATGAGTGGCAAATAGATTTTTAAAAAAATTTGCACGTGGTTGAGGGCTACAATGCTCTTAAGTGAAGCGGTGCGTTTCACTTATGGCGTTTTTTTATTTTTATATTTTTTGAGGAAACTAACCTGGCCATTCCACTCTATTGACTACTGCAGTGCTAGTGTGAGCACTGTAGCAATTTCTAGAGTGCTTGAATTTGTCCATGAATCTCCAATCATCTTTATTGAGTATTGTAGTTGTGGAAAGAATTGTTTTTGCTCCATATGTAACGCCTCGATTTTTCTGTTAGAGTGAAAATGACCAAAATGCCCCTGAGGTCATTTTCAGCCCGGAATTCGAGGAAAGCCGATTCGGCAGTACTTGAAGGGCAAACTCAATGTTGGAAGGGGATTAGATAACTTGTGTACCTTCCCGGGATCGAAAATCTTGTTTTTCGAGTTTTCGGGTCAAAATGACCAAAACGCCCCTGCGGTGTTTTACCCATTTGCAAGTGCCGGATGAACCCAAAACTTCTCCAGATGGTTTTAAAAGGCGTTTTCATGTATTCTATGACCTCAGTTTTAATTTTAGAAGTCCCGGGCAAAATTAGTACAAAATTACGGTTTTGCCCTTAGTTTCGTGTTTTTACGCTTAATCGCGTGATTAAGCAAACCTAAGCAATATTAGGCTCTAATCAAAGGTTAATTAATTTCTTTAATCAATCTTGAGTCAAAATAATTTATTAAAGTTGATTAGAACCAAAAAGTACTTAATTACAACCTAAAATCATATTTTAATTTTAAGACACCTAGTCATAGAATCTTGAATAGTGTTTTCTCTTTCCAATTCCTTAAATCATGGAATTGTGTTACACATTGTTTATTCAAAAATGAGTTTAAAATTCTCTAATGATGTATGAGCACTCCTAAACTTGTCATAAACTCCCTAAATCACTTTCTTAGTTACCTAAACTTAAGCTTAATCATTCCTAACCTTGTACCTAAGCTAATACACATCTAAACCTATCATTAACACACAATTAAATGGTCAAAACTCACCCCCACTCTGCTGTCCAGCCTTGGCCGAAGCTGCCCATCCCCATTGTGCATCACATGTTCAATTTTTCAACACTCCAAAGCCATACCTCAAGTCACATACACTATACCTTGTCATAACTTTCAATCAAGCTTGAATTTCCACATGAATAAATAATTAAAACAACCTATTTTCCCCATTTATTTGTGGCTGGAAAAGTTCCAGCCATGCCAAGTTTCTAGAAGCCTAATTTCATAAAAATTTGATAGGAAATTAACTCACATCAAGCTATACTTTGTAGCATAGCTTCCATACTTCAAACCATGCTTGAATGACCTTGTGTAAGAGATATTTTCTCTTCCTTTTCCCTCCAAACCACATGGCCACTCCCTCCCATTGTGAGCCCCATGGTTTTGTTTTTCTATAAATAGGATGCTTGTGATATCCTTGTTGCACCTTAAAGCATTTGCTAAGTTTAGAGTTTTAGAGTTGTCTTGCTAGTCTTTCTTTTTCTCTCAAAATTTCAAGAGTGTTCTTCCTTTCTTTTCATCTTTATCTTCTTCATCTCTTCACCTTATCACCATCTCTTAACCATCAAACACCACCCCAAAGCCTTGAACCATTATCAAACCTCTCAAACACCACACCTCAAACACAACTTCACTTGAAACACATTTCCTTCCTTTTTCTTTCATCAAGGCCGAATCATCATCACCATCCTAGGAGGTGTTGCTCATCTCATTTCCATCTTCAAGTCCAAGCTTTACCTTCATCACAAGGTAGGGATTTGTTTTATTTTGCTCAAGAAAGTGTTTTTCTCTAGTTTCCTCTTGGATTCTTTTTGAACTTTCCTTTGTCTTTCCTTTCTTTTCATTTTCGGCCATGAGGCCTTGATTTTGAGCATGATAGCTTGATGATGAGAGTTTCTAGATGATGACATTGTGTTCATCTCAAAGAACCCTCTAAAGCTTGAGTTTTCTTTTCCTTATGACTTCATCTATATGATATCTATCTCATATGGTTTTTCAACTTAAGAAAATTAATCTAAGGATTTCTAAAAGCCCAAGCCTACCCTTGTCAACCTTAAAGTTGGCCGGCACGTTCTAGAGATTTTTCTCTAGATAGGGGTTTTGGGTATTTAATAAAGAACTTGATGTAGTTTCACTTTCTTTCTCTTTTATATGACTTTCGGTTTTTGTGTTGTGATCTTTGAGACATTGTATTGGGTTGCTATCTTGTTAAAGTCTTGAATGAGCTCTAGTTGACCATAAAATGAATCTTGCATCATGTTTATTTTATGCTATGCATATCATGTTTACTTCCTTGCTATCACCAAATATCAAGATAATGAATGAACTTGCATTATCATGTTTATATTTCAAGCTATGCATTATCATGTTTATATTTCAAGCTATGCATTATCATGTTTATATTTCAAGTTCTCACTTAATACCAAGATAACAATGAGTTGCATTCATATTTACTTTGTGCTATCACTTTACTTTCTAATGGAACCTAAAATAAGTGCATGAGCATGTTTATTTTTATGTCATCACCTAAATGAATCTAGAGCTCAAAGACTTGCCCATTGTGGTCTCAATAAAGGTTTAACAATATGTGTTTTTCTTGGGTTCATGTTTCGGCCCTAAGAGGTCTTGAGGTTTCCAAGTATTTAAGACTATGTCTTATAATTTTTCTAAGCTTAAGTGAGTTTAAGGAATGCATAGAACTAAGTTTTATAAATTTAGAATCTCTTGAGACAAGTTTGAATTAGCTACTGCCCTCATAAATATTTGATGATTTTTAGATGTTAAAAATATTTATAAATGAGTTTTGAAAGTTTAAAAAGAGTTCCAAGAGAAACTAGTATTTTATGTGCTTTAGAACTTATGTTTTAGGCCTTTTATGGAGAAGTATATTTTTGGTTCTTCCTTGCTCTTTGCTGCCACTGTATGTGCTGTTTTGATGATGATAATGTGTCCATGATTGAGTAAAAATAATGTTAAGATTCATATGTAAAAGATAGGATAAGTTAGGAACTAGAAAAGAATTAATTTGAGAATTCTAGATCCTTTAATTATATAATTTTCTGGATTCTGTCCAGCAAGGTTTAGATTTAATAATCATGATTTTAAATTAGTTTAAATATGTAGGAATGACTCATAATTGGTTTAGGACTTAATCTTGAAGCCTTAGGAGCAAACTAAACTTAGAAAGGGTCATTGTTGTGACTTCTAGGTACCCGTAAAGTTAGGATTTCAAATTCTGCATCCTTGAGTTTTAGAGATGTTCTTGACCATAGTGTGAGGTGAGAAATACTTAGTTATAACCTTTTAGGTTCCCAAGAGACTAGGTTTTGATGATCGATAACTTAGAATGTGAGTTGAGGACTTTAAGGGTCTAAACCGTAATCTCTAGAACCCCGTAATCACACAAATATAAGCTGTCCAAATCTACATAGTGCTGTTTGGATAAGTCCTTGAGCATAAAAATTAGTAACACTTATTAGTTGTGAACCTATAGGTGTGTAAGAGGTTAAGAATAATACTAGAATGATTAGTTTACAAGTTTAAGACTCAAAGGAACCAAAGCATAACATACTATAAATTTATAACATAATAAACTTGGGAGTTTGTTTGAATGATTGTCTAAGGTGTGATTATGTGATAATGTATATGCTATGGTTTTATGTATGCACTATGAAGAAAGTTTCATGTGATGATGTATATGCTATGAAAAAGATTTATGTAATGAATAATGATGTATCTATGAATTAACACTTTATGAGAATTTAAATGTGACACAACACTGAGACGCCTTCTTGGGTGACACCGGTTTAGCCGAGCACCCCCAAGAAAACAAATCCGTGAGGGTATTGACATAGAGCTTGCCAAAGCGGACAATACTACGATGCACTAGTCGCTAGTAGAGCGTTTCAAAGAGGAAATGACCATAAGAGAGGTGATCCTTAATTGCCCCTTAGCCCGCACTATTAAGTCTGGATTATGTATATGTTATGCTTATCATAGGATAAGTAAGAACTAGTGACGACTAGTTAAGGTATGAGCTCATAACCTAGAGATGTTTTAGGGCGGCCCCATGAGATGAAAGTTAAAGTTAACAATGTCACATATACTATACTTATGCCAATGTTATAATGTTTCTTATTCTATTGTTTGGTTTACCTTTATGATGCACTCATATCATTAGATTATTTTATGCTTAGCTATAAGACGCATTGTAAAATATGATGGGCCTTGGATAAATAACACTTTGGAAAAATGACTTAAAAGGAATTTATATGCATACACACCTTTTTAGAAATAAACCCAAGGTTCCTGAGGATGTGACGATGTCACCTAGGTAGGGATAACCCTACTGAGAATTCTTTTAGAAAGATTCTCATTCCCTTTCTCTTTTCTTCCGTCATATCTTCAGATGGAGACATTCGTACTTTTCATCGACACCCCGGTATGGGAGCTGCACCATGACCCGGCACTCGGGTCATACCATTTTGAGGGTTGCTGCACTGTCAGAGTATTCATGTTCATGGGACGACCCTTCGCGCACCCCGTCCCGAGCTACCGCTTCACCCCGACTGCTCCTTACCGTCATAACGGGATTTTTGAGCGAGCGAGACCACGCGATGAGCAGATCCTCCGCATGGAGCTCGAGACATCAGCAGTACGCGACAACCCCGAGTATGTGCCTCGCACCCAGTACTCAGAGACGGACCCATCCGAGGACCCGCCGTCACACATGTACAGTTGGAGCTCCAGTCTCGCTCCCCCACCGATGAGAGCAGGGAGTGAGGAGACGGTGGTCCAGCCGAGGTTGGCTCGTCGGCCATCTATGCGTCCTCGCCGCGGTAGACATGCCCCGATGATGCGCTCGACTACTCCCGCCGAGATTCGCTGCTGGATCGACTGACCCCACAAGATTTGGACCAAAGCGTAAGTAGACCTAGGAGGGGTAGCAGTTAGTGCACACACGCCACATAGTTGAGGACAAACCTTCTTTTGTATATGAGGTTGTCTACTCTAGGTGCACATGGGTATGGGTGTTGTTTCTCTTGTATTTACTTTTTATGATTTCCTTGTATTGCATTTCAGTTGTATTCCGCTTCTATATATATATATATATATCTACGTTTCAGTTGATGTCTCCATGATATGATGTGCTTCTTTATGCTTTGCTTATATGTTTCGCTATGCTTCCTCATAAAGATTCGTGCGTGGCTCTTACTTTGATTTTAAATTCGAAAAAGAAAAATTTTACCCATATTTCCGCTAAGTATTTTCTAAGTAAAAGATGAGACCAAGAGGTAATATTCTAAAGATTAACCTAAGTACATACTAGTAGTCTTGGGTTAAGATTTAGGGTGTTACACCATATCTACTAGTTTTGCCAGTACCTGCTCACTCAAAAACTTATTTAACACCTGCAGAACATGAAAGAAAAGAAACTGCATAAAATGAAGTAACAAAAACTTAAAATATTGGGTTTTTTCCGCACCCAGCACTTTGGTTTATCGTCCCTATGTTGGACGTGCAGCCCCTTTAGGGGGCATACACAGCAAAGACCAAGGACACCTTGGACTTCTCAATTAAATCAGGCCCTTCATGAAAGAGTTTTACTCTATGGCCATTCACCTTAAACTATTTCTTTGTCCGAGGGTCTTCTAATTTAACAGCACCATGTGGGTATACCTTTGTTACCACGAAGGGACCATCCCACCTAAAATGCAACTTCCCCGCCATAAGCTTGAGGCGGGAGTTACACAGCAAAACTTGCTGACTTTTCTAGACTTCTCACCGGAGAATTTGCTCGTCATGGAATTCTTTTGTCTTTACCTTCTAGATCTTGGAACTCTCATAAGCTTCCAGATGAAGTTCTTCTAACTCTTGCAATTGTAATTTTCTCTCTTCACCGGTCTTATACAAATCCAAATTGCATTGCTTTTCAGCGCAATAGGCCTGGTGATCCAACTCCATTGGCAGATGATAGGATTTTCCAAAAATCATCCTAAAAAACTTATCCTAATACGAGTCTTATAAGTTGTCCTGTATGCCCAAAGGGTATCATTCAACTGCTCACTCTAATCCTTCCTGTTAGGTCTCATAACTTTTAAAAGAATCATTTTTATCTCTTTGTTGGAGATTTCTACCTGTTGGTTTGGGGGTGATATGGTTTGGACACCTTGTGAAGTACTACACACCTACGGAGCAAGGCTTCCATACTCCTGTTGCAAAAGTAAGATGCCTGGTCACTTATGAAAGCTCTTCGAGTGCCAAACTTGTAGAAAATATTCTATCTAACAAATGCACAAACTACAATAGAATCATTAGTTCAGGTAGCTATAGCCTTCACCCACTTAGAAACATAATCCATTGTAAGAAGTATGTACACATAGCCATGAGAGATAGGAAAGGGGCCCACAAAGTCAATGCCCTATACATAAAAAATTTCATAGAATAGTAGGGACTATTGTGGCATCTCATTTTTCTAGGCAATTGTTCTTTCTCTCTGGCATTGCTCACATGCTTTGCAGAACTCAAAGGCATCTCTAAATAATGTAGGTCAATAGAATCCACAGTCTAAAACATTCCTAGTAGTGCATTGGAGCCCAAAATGGCCTCTACCCACTTCAAAGTGACAAAAACATTGGATGAACTGTGATTCAGGTTGATTCACACATCGACAGATTACTTGGTCACTACAAAATTTCCACAACTAAGGATTATCCCACACATAATATTTAGAATCACTTTTCAATTTGGCAACTTGTGCTTTAGAAAACTGTATGGGAGTGGCCTTTACAACCAAGTACTTTACAGTGTCTACATACCATGGCACCACATTAACTCTCAAGATGTGACCATTAGGGAAAAAGGCATTCAAAGGGTGTTGCTGATGTAGGAGGTGCTCTAATCTACTCATATGATCAACTGTTAGATTTTGTGCACCACTCATATATCTTATTTCCAAATCAAATTCTTGCAAGAACAACACAAACTTAATCAATCGAGGTTTGGCCTTAAACTTTTTCAGTAGATACCTCAGAGCTGCATGGTCAGAATATACTACCGCCTTGGAACCGAGCAAATATGATATGAATTTATCCAAAGCAAAAACAATTTTCCTAGTGGTGTAATTTGACTGTGCAGCATCTAAGGTCTAGGAAGCATAATAAATGACATGAGATTACTTACCAACTGTTTGCCCTAAAACTGCCCCCACTACATGGTTGGAAGTATCACATATTAGTTCAAATAATAGGGACTAGTCAAGGGGCTGGATGATTAGAGTTGAGGTCAAGTGCTCTTTCAGGTTGTCAAATGCCTTTTTGCAATCCTCATCAACGAGGTACTCCACCTCGTTCTACAGAAGCTTGGTCATGGGTTACGGTAGCTTGCTAAAATCCTTGATAAAGTAACTGTAAAACCCTGCGTGACTAAGAAAAGAATGTACTTCCTTCACGCATGTGGGGTAACGCAAAGAAGTAATCACATCTATCTTAGCTTTGTTTACAGTTATGCCTTCCCTAAAGATAACATGCCCTAATCCCACACTTTCCTTTACCATGAAATGGCATTTTTCAAAGTTTAGAACTAGGTTGGTGGAAATGCATATGCTCAAAACTTTCTCCAAGCTACAAAGGAATGCATAAAAAGAGAGATCAAAAACTGTAAAATCATCCATAAACACTTCCATGCAATCATCAATAAAATCTAAAAAGATACTTACCATACACCTTTGAAAGGTACCCGGTGCATTGTACAACCCAAAAGGCATATGTCTATAAGCATATGTGCCAAAAGGGCATGTAAAAGTAGTCTTCTCCTTATCCTCTAGAACAATAGGGATCTGGAAGTACCTAGAGAATCCATCCAAGAAGTAGTAGTGTGACTAACTCGCAAGTCATTCCAACATCTGATCAATGAAGGGTAACATGAATTGATCCTTCTTAGTGACTTAGTTTAGCCTGCGGTAGTCAATACATACCCTCCAACTATTTTGGACTCTTGAGGGCACTAATTCATTTTGCTCATTTCGCACCACAGTAATCCTAGATTTCTTGGGGACAACTTGGACTAGACTAACCTACTGACTGTCAGAAATAGGGCAGATTATTCCCACAGCTAACAATTTTACCACCTCTTTTTTAACAGCATCCAAGATCAAGGGGTTTAGTTTCTTTGGGGTTGTCTCACTGGTCTCGCATCCTCATCCAAGAATATGCGATGCTCTAAAATGGAGGGGCTTATGCTAGTGATGTCTACCAGTGTCCACCCAATTGCCTTTTTATGACTTCTCAAAACATGCAAAAGCTTACCCTCTTCCTTTTGGGAGAGGTCACTGGCAATGATTACAGGTAGTTTAATATCCTCCCCTAAGAAGGCATATTTAAGATGAGTGGGGAGGGGTTTCAAATCTTCCTTTACAGCCTTAAGTGAGCACTGCAACATTGATTGAGCATTGCAGCTGTGACTAGAATGGTGACTTGATCCTTGTTTGTCCTCGGGTGAGCACTGCAATGCTCCTTTATTATTGCAACAATAAATAGTATTTCCAATCCCACAAATTCAGTATTTTCTGCAAGAACAAGTGCATCATATCTCGTGGTAGGTGAAAATGGAAGAGGGAAAGTAGGTGTAGGGGGTGTGTAAGTGGATGCAGCTCCAAAAATATTAATTAATAGATCATCCATCTCAAAATATTCCTTGCACAAACTATCTTTCCCCTCACAATTTGGGTACTCATACTCATGGTCCAAAGACTCATTTAATACATCACATGTTGAATCAAAATATTCATCAAAGATATCATCCAAAACTTCAATAGAAAAGATAGAGTGGTTCTTAGGGGGATATTTAATAGGATTAACAAGATTGAATGCTACCTTCATGTCACCACACTCCAATGTAAGTGTACCTACATACATATCAATCTTGGTTTTGGCAGTTTTCAAGAAAGGTTTATCAAGAATGAGTGTGTGTCAGTTCACTTGTGTGTCATTTGCCATTTCTAAAACATAAAAATCTGTTAGAAAAATTAGATCATTTACCTTAACTAGCACATCTTCTAGTAATCCTTCTAGCCTTTGGATGATTTTGTTGGCCAGCTGCATAATCAATCTTGTAGGCTTGAGCTCACCAATGTGAAGTGCCTTGTAAACTGACTTGGGCATCATATTGATGGCCATACCCAAATCAGCTAAAGCATCCTTGAACTCTGAGTTTCCAACAACACATGGGATGGTGAATGATCTAGGGTCCTTGAACTTCTTTAGTAAACCAGGCGTGAGGACTGAGGATACATTTACCCCTAAATCTACCCCCTTATTGCCCTTCAACTTGCGCTTATTCGTGCACAAATCCTTTAGAAATTTAATATATCGCAAAATTTTCTTGATTGCATTGAAAAGTGGCATGTTTACCTATACTTTTTGAAGGTTTCTAGCAACTCAGGGTCAAGTTCTACTGTGGCTACTTTATGAGGCTTCATTCTCTACCGAAAAGCAATGGATGAGTGGAATTCTAGTGATTTGATGCTTCTAGACAGTGCTGCTTTTTTATGGTGAACTGGTCTCATTTGTAACACCCTAAATCTTAACCTAATACTACTAGTATGTATTTAGGTTAATCCTTAGAATATTACCTCTTGGTCTCATTCTTTACTTGAAAATACTTAGTGGAAATATGGGTAAAATTTTTCTTTTTGGAATTAAAACTAAAGTGAGAGCCACGCATGATTCTTTGAACGGGAATTCATACAAGTCATGTGAGCAAATCATAATAAAACACATAAATAACATGGATACATCAATTGATTTTATATATAGATAATGTGCCTACCAAAAGGCAGGACTATTCGGTACATAGAAGAATGAAATACAACTGAACAACAAATACAAGGAAATCATAAAAGCAAGTACAAGGAAACCATGAAAGCAACACCCATACTCGTGTGCACCTAGAGTAGACCACCTCATATACAAAAGAAGGTTTGTTCTATGTGGCGTGTGTGCACTAGCTACTACCCATCCTATGCACCTACTCCTGCTGGTCCGAGTACTAAGGGGTGGAATCGATCCACTGGCGGATCTCGGCAGGAGTGGTCGTGCGGATCATCAGAGCGTGTCCACCGCGGCGAGGGCGCATGGATGGCCTACGAGCTAACCTCGGCTGAACCACCATCTCCTCACTCCCAGCTCTCATCGGTGGGGGAGTGGGGCTAGAGCTCCAACTGTACATGTGCGAGGGCAGGTCCTTTGATGGATCTGTCTCCGAATACTGAGTCCGGGGCACGTACTCCGGGTAGTCACGTACGGCTGACGCCTCGGGCTGCATGTGGAGGATCTGCTCGTCGTGTGGTTTGGCTCACTCAAAAATCGTGTTATGATGGTAGGGAGCAGTCGGGGTGAAGCGGTAGCTCCATACTGGGTGTGCGTAGGGTCGTACCATAAACATGAACACTCTGACTGTGCATCGACCCTCAAAATGGTATGACCCGAGTGCTGGGTCATGGTGCAGCTCCCACGTCGAGGTGTCGATGAAGAGTATGAAAGTCGCCATTTGAAGATGTGACGGAAGAAAAGAGAGAGGGAATGAGAATCTTCTAAAAGAATTCTCAGTAGGACAATCCCTAACTAAGTGACGTCATCACATCCTCAGGAACCTTGGGTTTTTATTTCTAAAGAGGTGTGTAGGCATATAAACTCCTTTTAAGTAAGTTTTCTAAAGTATTAATTATCCAAGGTCCATCATATTTTACAACGCGTCTTATGACTAAGCATGGAATACACTAATGACATGAATGCATCATAAAGGTAAACCAATCAATAGAATAGCTAAGGAACATTATAACAATGGCATAAGGTGACAGATGTAAATCTCATAATAACTTTTCTTGGTTTTTCATAGCTTATGTGACATTTTAAACTTTAACTTTTATCTCATGGGGCCACCCTAAAACATCTTTAGTTATGAGCTCATACCTTAACTAGTTGTCACTAGTTCTTACTTATCCTATGATAAGCGTAACATACATAATTCCCGACTTAAAGTACGGGCTAGGGGGCAAATGAAGGATCACCTCTTAGGGTCATTTCCTCTTTGAAACGCTCTACTAGCAACTAGTGCATAGTAGTATTGTCCGCTTTGGCAAGCTCTGTGTCAATACCCTCACGGATTTGTTTTCTTGGGGGTGCTCGGCTAAATCGGTGTCACCCAAGAAGGCATCTCAGTGTTGTGTCACATTTAAGTTCTCATGATTTTCAAAAAGACCTTTTTCCAAGTTCCTCAAATTTGATGGAAATTCGGCAGCATGACGGCTGTAGACCGAATTTCCTCGAATTTGCTTATGCCATGAAAACATATAGGACATACAAACATATCTTATGAGGTATAGCGTATCATCATATAAAACTTCTTCATAGCATATATCAAACTTATCATAGATAAAGCTCACATATCATATATCATATTTACATAAATTAAGCATCATAAAAACTCAAGACTTTTTAATGTCTTATGCATTGACCCTTAAGGTCCTTAACTCACGTTCTAAGTTATCGATCATCAAACCTAATCTCTTGGGTACCTATGAGGTTATAACTAAGTATTTTGCACCTCACACTATGATCAAGAACATCTCTAAACTTCAAGGATGCAGAATTTATAATCCTAACTTTACGGGTACCTAGGAGTCACAATCGTGACTCTTTCTAAGTTTAGTTTGCTCCTAAGGCATCAAGATCAAGTCCTAAACCAATTATGAGTCATTTCTACACATTTAAACTAATTTAAAACCATGATTATCAAGTCTAAACCTTGCTGGACAGAATCCAGAAAATTCAATAATTAATGGATCTAGAACTCTCAAATTAATTCTTTTCTAGTCTCTAACTTATCTTATCTTTCACATATGAGTCTTAACATTATTTTTACTCAAACATAAGTATACTATCATCATTAAAACAGCACATACAGTGGCAAGTGAATAACAAGGCAAAACCGAAATGTGTATCTCCATAAAAGGCATAGAACACAATTTTTATAGCACATAGAATACTAGTTTCTCTTGGAACCATATTAGAACTTTCAAAACTCATTTATAAACACTTTTATCCTTTAAAATCATAAAAATACTTGAGAGGGTAGTAGCCAAATTATTTTTATCTCAAGAGGTTCTAAATTCATAAAACCTAGTTCTACATATTCCTTATGCTCATATAAGCTTAGAAAATTTATGAAACACATTTTTTAACACTTGGAAAACTTAAAACCTCTTAGGGCCGAAATCTCAACTATGGAAAATAATTATTTAGACCTTTGTTTGAGACAACAATGGGCAAGTCTTTGAGCTCTAGGTTTATTAAAGTGACGGCATAAAGATAAACATGCTTATGCACTTGTTCTAGCTTTTATTAGGAAGTAAAGTGAGACCACAAAATAAATATGAGATGCATCATATTATTATCTTTGATATTTAGGTGAGAACTTGAAATGTAAACATGGTAATGCATAACTTGAAATATAAACATGGTAATGCAAGCTCCTTCATTATCTTGGTACTTAGTGATAGCAAGGAAAATAAACATGATGTGCAAGACATAAAAGTAAACATGATGCAAGGTTCATTTTATGGTTAGCTAGAGCTCATTTAAGACTTTAACAAGATAATTAACCCAACACATATGTCATTATAAAGAGAGCTTTAGAGTTCTTGAACCAAGTTCTCAAAAGAACTATGAGGTTCTTGAACAACATCATCAAGCTCAAGCAAACAAACTTCCAAAACCAAACCAAACAAAATCTCAAGGATCAAAATACCAAAATCGAAAATCTTACAAAGGAAAAAGAAAGTGAAACTAAGTCAAGTTCTTTATTAAATACCCAAAACCTCTATCTAGAGAAAGATCTCTAGAACGTGCCGGCCAACTTTAAGGTTGACAAGGGTGTAACACCCTAATTTTTAACCCAACTTTCTAGAACACATTAGGTTAAACATTAGGCTATTACTTCATAGTCTCATCCTTTTCTTAAAATACTAAAGGAAAATTATGAGTAAATTTTTTTTTTTTTTTTTAAAACACACAACAAAGTGAGAGCCACATTCTTAGTCTAATCGAATAATAGGAATATAAAGCACGCTTAACACTCATAGAGAAACACAGAAATGGAAACATATAACAGCTGAGCATAAATCATCACAACAAGAGATACGTTTCATTAATAACATAACTTAGAATACATAAGTAGTCATACCCTCATTGGGACGGGCAGAGCTTGTAATACAGCAGAAAGGAAGTACAATAGAAACAGAGAAACGTAAAGTAACATAAAGTAAACCATCACTACCCGAGTGCACCTATAGTGAATAACCTCAAAACAAAAGCAGTTTATCCAGTCTACATGTGAGTGTGTGCACTAAGCCTCCCTAAAACATCTGCTACTAGAACCCGGGAAATGGAGTGTAATCGATCCAAGAACGCAAGGCGGCAGGAGTGGGCATACGTGTAGACCGAGCGTGAGCTCCTCGTTAGGGGCGCCTCTGACGGATGTGTCAATGAAGACCACGAATGTCGCCATCAGTCTCAAGATGTGACTAAGCGAGAAAAAGAAGAGAAAAGAGTGAGAATCTTACTAAAGAATCTCAAGAGGAATCTCCTATTCTAGGGTTACATCGCTCACATCCTCAGAACCTTGGGTTTATTTATAAAAGGTGTTCATGCATATGAGATTCATTATTAGGGTTTATGAAACTATTTATCCAAGGTCCATTTCTTTTAGTATGCATCTTGATGTCATGAATGCAACATGTTTAAGCATGAATGTATGGCAATACTTGAGCACATAAATCAACAAATCACAACAATCTAGATTCATGCAAGTGGCATAAGGGCATATTACAACTCTTACTTTTCTCATACTTATGTGACTTAAAAGCATCATATCTCTTTTGTTCTTTTTCTCAAAAACCACCCTCTTAAAACTTATCCACCTATTTCCAACCGATACACCGCCCCGACGATTTTTATCATAACCTCCTATCTCCGTCTCACCTAATCGCCTAGGAATGAGCTCAATCCTAACTAGTCGTCACTAGATTTAATATGGGGTAAAATGAGGGGTTAACATAAACATATTTCATTCTTTGAAACGTTCTCATGGCCTCGAGTGCACAATAATTGTTCGCTTTGGTAAGGCAGCATCTGCACATACCCTCACGGATTTGCCTCCTCCTCACCGTAGCAGGAGAAGTACGTCTCAATGCTTGTCACATAAAAATATCCTGGGGGTGCTCGGCCGAACCAGTGTCACCCAGGGTTTTCAACTCATATGGTACTTTAAAACATTTTTCAACTCTTTTAGGTTTGATAGAAATTGGCAAAGCATAACGGCCGTTAAACTGAATTTCCTTCAAACCAAAATTCATGCCACAAGCTAATCACACAACTTAACATCTCAATAATAATTTCCTCACGTATCATCAATAAAACATTTTAGGGTTCATGCATCATCAAGCATATTCTTCTAATACATCATTCTCACATAGATAAACATCATAACATATATTTCAAACTCATCATTCTTACATAGATTATAGCATATATTCCAAACTCATCATAGCATATATTTTAAACACATCATACTCACATAGATAAAGCTCATGTATCATATATCATACTTGCATAAAATTAAGCATCATAAAAACTCAAGACTTCTTAATATCTTATGCATCGACCCTTAAGGTCCTTAACTCACAATCTAAGTTATAAATCATCAAAACCTAGTCTCTTGGGAACCTATGAGGTTATAACTAAGTATTTCTCACCTCACACTATGGTCAAGAACATCTCTAGACCTCAAGGATGCAGAATTTAAAATCCCAACTTTACGGGTACCTAGGAGTCACAACAATGACTCTTTCTAAGTCCAGTTTGTTCCTAAAGCATCAAGATTAAGCCCTAAACCAATTATGAGTCATTCCTACACATTTAAACTAATTTAGAACCATGATTATCATTTCTAAACCTTGCTGGACAGAATCCAGAAAATTCCATCATTAAGGGATCTAAAACTCTCAAATTAATTCTTTTCTAGTTCCTAACTTATCCTATCTTTCACATATGAGTCTTAACATTATTTTTACTCAAACATAAGCATCTTATCATTATTAACACAGCTCATACAGTGGCCAAACATAGCAAGGCAGAACCGAAGCAAACATCTCCATAAAAGACATGAAACACAATTTCTAAAGCACATACAATACTAGTTTCTCTTGGAACCTTTTTCAACTTTCAAAACTCATTTATGGACACTTTTATCACCTAAAATCATAAAAATACTTAAGAGGGTAATAGCTAAATCATTTTTATCTCAAGAGGTCCTAAATTCATAAAACTTAGTTCTACATATTTCTTATACTTACATAAGCTTAGAAAAATTATAAAACATAGTTTTCAATACTTGGAAACACCAAAGCCTCTTAGGGCCGAAATAGGGACCAAAAGCAATAAATATTTTTAGACCTTTGTTGAGACAACAATGGGCAAGTCTTTGAGCTCTAGGTTCATTAAAGTGATGACATAAAAATAAACATGCTCATGCACTTGTTTTAGTTTTTGCTAGAAAGTAAAGTGAGAGCATAAAATAAATATGTGATGCATTATATTATTATCTTTGATATTTAGGTGAGAACTTGAAACATAAACATGATAATGCATAGCTTGAAATATAAACATGATAATGCAAGCTCCTTTATTACCTTGGTACTTAGTGATAGCAAAGAAAGTAAACATGATGTGCAAAGCATAAAATAAACATGATGGAAGGTTCATTTTAAGGTGATCTAAAGCTCATCCAAGACTTTAACAACATAATAACCCAACACATATCTCATTACAAAGAGAGCTTTAGAGTTCTTGAACCAAGTTCTCAAAGGAATTATGAGGTTCTTGAACATCATCATCAAGCTCAAAGAAAGCAAAACTTTTTGAACAAATAAAACTTCAAAGATCAAAAAGGAAAATGGTAACCGAAATGTTAAAGAAAGGAACAAAGAAACCGAAATCATAATAGCAAGAAAAGTAAAGGTATTCTTGAATAAAAATCATTTTTGAGTTAGAAAATAAAGTTGGAACTCAAAGAAAATAAAACCTCAAGCTCTAGAGTTTCCTTTGAGATGAACACATAGTCATTATCTAGGAGTCCTCATCATTGAGCTATCATGTACTCATCAAGGCCAAGAGGCCGAAAATACAAGAAAGGGAAACCAAAGAAAGTTTCAAAAAGAAAACCCAAGAGAAAGCTAGAAAGAACTCATTTTCAAGAAGACAAAGTTTAGAAAACACTCCTACCTAGAGTGAAGACAAAAAGCTTGGACTTGAAGATGAAAATGATACGAGCAACACCTCCTAGGATGGTGATGATGATTCGGCCTTGATGAAAGAAAAAGGAAGGAAATGTGTTCTTGGTGAGCTTGTGTTTGAGAATGGAAGTTTAGGTGTTTGTATGATGATCCAAGGTGGTGGGGTGGTGTTTCAAGGTTATGTGATGATGTTTCAAAAGGAAAAAGAAGAAGATGAAGAAGAAGAATGCTCTTGAGATTTGAGAGAAAAAGGAAGAACTTAGAGAAAAACTTAAAACTAAACTTAGCAAATGAACAAAGTGTAGCAAAGGTTCATCTAGGCATGGTATTTATAGAGAAGAATAAGAGTGAATGAGTGGAGGAGAATGAATCCTCATGGAACATGAGGTGAGGCATGTGTGGAGGAGAATGAATCCTCATGGAACATAAGGTGAGAGAATTGCACTTTGATGACATGGCTTCAACCATAGTCTTTGGAGTGTGAAATAAAATTAAATTGTGATAAAATGGATGATGAATTTCGTGCAGGTCTGATGCAGCAAGGGAGGAGGGAGTTTGGTCATGTAATAGTGTGTTAGTGATGTGTTTAGGGGTGTATTAGCTTAGGTGTAAGGTTAGGAGTCATTAAGCATAAGTTTAGGTGACTAAGAATGTGATTAGGAACCTTTATGACATGATTAAGGAGTACTCATACATATTTAGGAGATTTTAAATTCATTTTATGAATAAAACAATGTAGACAAAATTCCATAATTTAAGGAATTGGAGAGAGAAACACTATTCAAGATTCCATGACTAGAAATCTTGAATTTAAAATAAGATTTTAAGTTGTAATTAAGCACTTTTAGGTTCTAATCAACTTTAATAAATTATTTTGACTCAAGAATAATTATGGAAATTAATTAATCTTCGATTAGAGCCTAATATTGCTTAGGTTTGCTTAATCACGATTAGCGTAAAAACACTAAACTAGGGGTAAAATCGTAATTTTGCACTAATTTTGCCCGACCTCCATAATTAAAACTGAGGTCGTAGAATACATAAAAATGCCTTTTAAAACCATCTAGAGAAGTTTCGAGTTCATCTGCCACTTGCAAATAGGTAAAACACCGCAGGGCTGCTTGGTCATTTTGACTCAAAACTTCAAAACGAGATTTTCGATTCCGGAAAGGTACACAGGTCATCTAATCCCCTTCCAACATTGAGTTTGCCCTTCGAGTACTGCCAGATCGGCTTTTCTTGAATTGGGCCGAAAATGACCTCAGGGGCATTTCGGTCATTTTCACTCTAGCGTAAAAATCGGGCGTTACATTACTCCTCCTTAAAAAGAATTTCGCCCTCGAAATTGCTACCTTAGAAAAAGCTCGATACTTCGCCCTCATTTCGACTCCAGCTCCCATGTATACTCTTCTGCCTTGTCTCGCCCCCACGCCATTTTCACCAAAGGAACAGGACTTGTTCCTTAACCGCTGACTCGTGATCCACGATCCTCGTAGGAGGTACATTGAAAGTGAGGTCCTCTCTTAACTGTACATGCTCTGGTTCTAGGACATGACTAGGGTCGGACTCATATTTACGCAACTGAGAGACGTGAAAGACATCATGAAGATTTGACATATTGGGTGGCAGGGCTATTTTGTAGGCTACAGATCCGATTCTCTGAAGAATTTCAAAAGGGCCGAGAAATCGGGGACTCAACTTTTTGACTTTCATGGCTCTTCCTATTCCTGTAGTGGGAGTGATTCTTAGAAATACATGTTCTCCTTCTTGGAACTCCAAGGGCTTACGCCTTGTGACCGCATAGCTCTTTGCCGACTTTGAGCGGTTAGGATTCTATCCTTAATCCTTTTGATTTGCTCCGTCGTTTCCCTCACTATATCAGGTCCTAAGACACTTTGTTCTCCGGGTTCATACCAACACAAGGGTGATTGGCACTTTCTTCCATACAATGCTTCGTACGGTGCCATACCGATACTTGCATGATAACTGTTGTTATACGCAAATTCGATTAATGGCATGTACTTATCCCAACTTCCTTTCTCGTCGAAGACACAGGCTCTCAGCATATCCTCCAGGGTTTGGATGGTTCTTTCCGATTGGCCATCCGTCTGAGGGTGGTAAGCAGTGCTCAAGCACAGCTTTGAACCAAATGCCTTTTGAAAGGCTCCCCAAAAACGTGACGTAAACCGCGGATCTCTATCCGAGATTATCGTCGATGGCATTCCATGCAACCTTACTATCTCTTGGATGTAAAGCTGAGCCAATTTATCCAATGAGTACATGACTCGAATAGGTAGAAAGTGAGCTGACTTGGTCAGTCGATCCACTATCACCCATACAGCATCATGGCCAGCTTGGGTCTTTGGCAATCCTGTCACGAAGTCCATCGATATACTCTCCCACTTCCACTCAGGGATTGACAGGTTGCAACATGCCGAAGGTTTTTGGTGTTCGATCTTAACCTTTGGCGCACCAAACACTTACTTACCCAGCGACCACATCCTTCTTTAGTCCGCCACCAAAACATCCTCTTTAAGTCCTCGATACATCTTGGTAGCACCAGGATGAATGGCAAAGTGACTCTTATGAGCCTCCTCCAAGATTTTCTCTGAGGTCGCCATCTTGGGGCACGCAGATTCGCCTCAAACCTCCACAACCGATCAGGCCTTGCTCAAAACCCTTCAATTTACCGGCCTTAATCGCCTCTATTGTCTCCATAAAGTCCTCATTTTCTCTTTGGGCAAGCATGATCCTTTGCTTAAACCCACTGGTCACCGTGAGATGACTCATCACGATGCCATTCTCGGACATACATCCCGCATTCATATTCCTAAACTGTTCTATTAACCCAACTTCATTAACCATCATACTTGACAAACATAACGATTTTCGACTTAAGGCGTCGGCGACTACATTAGCCTTGCCGGGGTGGTAACTTAAGCCGAAATCATAGTCCTTAAGGAATTCCTTCCATCTCCTCTGCCTCATGTTTAACTCCTTTTGATCAAAGAGATGCTTGAGACTCTTATATTCGGAGAACACTTCAAACCTTACACCATACAAATGGTGTCTCCACATCTTGAGGGCAAACACGATGGCTGCTAACTCTAGGTCATGGGTGGGGTAGGTTACCTCGTGGGGCTTGAGTTGTCTGGATGCATAGGCTACCACTTGCCTATTCTGCATCAACACACAACCTAAACCCTTGCCAGAAGCATCACAATATACCTCAAAGGGTACATTGGGGTTGGGTAAAACCAAAACCGGGGTTGAGGTGAGCTTTTCCTTAAGCTCTAGGAAACTCTTTTCACATTTGGTGTTCCACTCAAATGGGGTATTCTTCCTAGTGAGCTTGGTTAAGGGTAGGGCTAACTAGGAAAATCCTTTGATAAACCTACAGTAATAACCAGCTAAACCCAAAAAGCTTCTAATCTCGGTTACAGAGGTTGGTCTATCCCAATTCATCACAGCTTCTATCTTACTTGGGTCGACAGCTATGCCACCTTTTGACACAACATGTCCTAAGAACTTTACTTCCTCTAACCAAAATCCACACTTAGAAAGCTTTGCGTACAACTTCTTCACTTTTAGTACCTCTAAAAGCAGCCTCAAATGACGCTCATGCTCCTCGTGGGTTTTCGAATAGATGAGAATATCATCTATGAACACAACCACGAATTGATCTAAATAGGGTCGAAAGATCCTATTCATGTAATCCATAAAAACTGCGGGAGCATTCGTCAAACCGAAAGACATCACATTGAACTCAAAGTGTCCATACCGAGTTCAAAAGGCGGTTTTAGGAATGTTCGAATCTCTAACCCTAATCTGATGGTAACCAGACCTCAAATCGATCTTAGAAAACACTACTGCTCCTTTCAACTGGTCCATAAGATCATCAATCCTAGGCAACGGGTACTTATTCTTTATGGTCACTTGGTTCAACTGCCTATAATCTATACACATCCTCATACTTCCATCATTCTTCTTCACAAATAAGACCGGAGCGCCCCAAGGTGAAGCACTCGGCCTTATAAAACTTTTCTCCAATAGTTCCTCCAACTGGGTTTTTAGTTCTGCTAGCTCCATGGGTGACATCCTATATGGGGCAATAGAGATTGGTCCTGTTCCAGGAACCAATTCTATGGAGAACTCAACTTCTCTTTCGGGAGGGAATTCGGGTATCTCATCCGGGAATACTTCGGGATAGTCTCTTACCACAGGTATCTCACTTAGGTTTTGCTCAAAGTCTACATCGCAAGCGGCTAGGAGAACATATCCCATCGTTTTCTCCCCACTACAGAAGACCACTACAGAGTTTAGGTACAACCTAATGGGTCGAGTGATGTTTTCGGGAGGAGAAGGAAAAACTACGGTTTGGGTTCCACAGTCTAGTAACACATCACATGGCGTGTCGCCAATCCATGCCTAAGATAATTCCTATGTCTTTCAAGGGTAAACAAATTAAATCTATGTTAAAGGACCTATTTTCTACAACAAGATGACAGTTTAAACAACAATGACAAGTATTAATAGGACGATTGGTAGGAGTAGAAACAATAAGATCAAAAGGAAGTTTAGAGACTCTCAGATTTAAGGACTCGACACTAGCAAGTGATATAAAAGAATGAGTAGCACCAGAGTCATATAGTACAGTTAAGGGTTTACCATTTACTTTGCACATACCTTGAATGAGATCGTTGGATTTCTGGGCGCCTTCCGCGTTGAGGGTGAAGACTCTTCCTTGGTGTTGTGGTCGGGGTTACGGTTCGGTGTCCCTCTCGCTAGTGCAGTCCTTTGCATAGTGGCCAGGCTTGCCACACTTGAAACACGCGTTCTGACCGGCTAGGCATGGGCGGTTCCCATGATTCTTCCCGCACTTGGGACAGACATCCATAGGTGCAGCTCCGGGGTAAGCAGCAGGGGTTCCTTGTGGCGCCTTGTTCTTGGCCCCGCTGGACCCTCCTTGGTTAAACCAAGGACCGCCTACTCGTTGTTGGTTGTTGTTGAAGTTCCTCCGACCGTTATATTGAAAAGATGGTCGTGCTTGAGGTCTAGTCTCATTGAGGGAATGGTGGTCGTTGTTGTTGTTGATGTGTTGGTTGTTGCCTGAATCAAGTTGCTCTGGTAGGGGTTGTAGTGGTTCCTTGACTGACGTGGCTTGAACCTTGGGGCTTGAGGTCCTAGCCCCTTGGCTCGTTCTGCCCTTGAAGCATTGATCTTCTTCCGGCCTTCTTCCATGATGCGACACTTGTTGACTAGGGTTGGAAAGTCCCTAATCTCCATGTGTGCTACTGCGTAATTCAACTCCATGATCAACCCCGCCTCGTACTTGACGCACTTCCATACTTCATCTGGATTCCCTTGAAACACTCGCGAGAACTTGATTAGCTCCTCGAACTTTGCCGTGTACTGGGCGACACAAGACCCACCCTGGGTCAGTTGCATGAATTCGATGTCCTTTGCATTCCTCACAGACTCCGGAAAATACTTCTCGTAGAAGTAGGTCTTGAACAGTTCCTACCAATGACGCTCCCAGCAGCCTTCTAGCGATCTTCGGTGCCGGTCCACCGTAACTTCGGCCGATTTCAGCATGAAGGCAAAGCAAAGTAACCTTTTGTTCCTCTCGAAAGGTGCAACCACGGAGTAGATCTTCTCCATATCCTTGATCCACTCGTCAGCCTTGTCGGGATCCAGGGCCCCTCTTGAACACTGGTGGATTCGCCTTGCGGAACTCACCGAAGTGGGCTTGCTCGACTGCTTCAGGCAGGGGAGCAGTGAGCAGCAGCGCTTGTTGATTCATCCTTTCAACATACGTTCCATGGCTCGCCATGTCATGAACAGCAGCAGCAAATGCATTGTCTTGATTATCTCCTACCGTAGCCCTAGGTCGTCGTCAGCGGTGGCATTGGTTCCTAAACACATCAAACAAAGAAACACCGAGTTGATCGTGCCCAACATTCCATGTGAAATGAGCTAGTTACCATGGCACACGCAGCAACAGCGGTCATGTATGCCTATCCTATAGCTTATCCCTAGCAAGCTTTAACACATGACATAACTATCGTATTATGCTCATAAAGCATAGTCACCCAATCCTCGTGCTCCATGAGAATCGAACTGCTCTGATACCATAATGTAACACCCTAATTTTTCACCCAACTTTCTAGAACACATTAGGTTAAACATTAGGCTATTACTTCATAGTCTCATCCTTTTCTTAAAACACTAAAGGAAAATTACGAGTAAATTTTTTTTTTTTTTTTAAAACACACAACAAAGTGAGAGCCACGTTCTTAGTCTAATCGAATAATAGGAATATAAAGCACGCTTAACACTCATAGAGAAACACAGAAATGGAAACATATAACAGCTGAGCATAAATCATCACAACAAGAGAAACGTTTCATTAATAACATAACTTAGAATACATAAGTAGTCATACCCTCATTGGGACGGGCAGAGCTTGTAATACAACAGAAAGGAAGTACAATAGAAACAGAGAAACGTAAAGTAAACCATCACTACCCGAGTGCACCTATAGTGAATAACCTCAAAACAAAAGCAGGTTTATCCAGTCTACATGTGAGTGTGTGCACTAAGCCTCCCCTAAAACATCTGCTACTAGAACCCGGGGAAATGGAGTGTAACTGATCCAAGAACACAAGGCGGCAGGAGTGGGCATACGTGTAGACTGAGCGTGAGCTCCTCGTTAGGGCGCCTCTCGGACGGATGTGTCAATGAAGACCACGAATGTCGCCATCAGTCTCTCAAGATGTGACTAAGCGAGAAAAAGAAGAGAAAAGAGTGAGAATCTTACTAAAGAATCTCAAGAGGAATCTCCTATTCTAGGGTTACATCGTTCACATCCTCGTGAACCTTGGGTTTATTTATAAAAGGTGTTCATGCATATGAGATTCATTATTAGGGTTTATGAAACTATTTATCCAAGGTCCATTTCTTTTAGTATGCATCTTGATGTCATGAATGCAACATGTTTAAGCATGAATGTATGGCAATACTTGAGCACATAAATCAACAAATCACAACAATCTAGATTCATGCAAGTGGCATAAGGGCATATTACAACTCTTACTTTTCTCATACTTATGTGACTTAAAAGCATCATATCTCTTTTGTTCTTTTTCTCAAAAACCACCCTCTTAAAACTTATCCACCTATTTCCAACAGATACACCGCCCCGACGATTTTTATCATAACCTCCTATCTCCGTCTCACCTAATCGCCTAGGAATGAGCTCAATCCTAACTAGTCGTCACTAGATTTAATATGGGGTAAAATGAGGGGTTAACATAAACATATTTCATTCTTTGAAACGTTCTACTGGCCTCGAGTGCACAGCGAATTGTCCGCTTTGGTAAGGCTGCATCTGCACATACCCTCACGGATTTGCCTCCTCCTCACCGTAGCAGGAGAAGTACGTCTCAATGCTTGTCACATAAAAATATCCTGGGGGTGCTCGGCCGAACCAGTGTCACCTGTGGTTTACAACTCATATGGTACTTTAAAACATTTTTCAACTCTTTTAGGTTTGATAGAAATTCGGCAGCATAACAGCTGTTAAACTGAATTTCCTTCAAACCAAAATTCATGCCACAAGCTAATCACACAACTTAACATCTCAATAATCATTTCCTCACGTATCATCAATAAAACATTTTAGGGTTCATGCATCATCAAGCATATTCTTCTAATACATCATTCTCACATAGATAAACATCATAACATATATTTCAAACTCATCATTCTTACATAGATTATAGTATATATTCCAAACTCATCATAGCATATATTTTAAACACATCATACTCACATAGATAAAGCTCATGTATCATATATCATACTTGCATAAAATTAAGCATCATAAAAACTCAAGACTTCTTAATATCTTATGCATCGACCCTTAAGGTCCTTAACTCACAATCTAAGTTATAAATCATCAAAACCTAGTCTCTTGGGAACCTATGAGGTTATAACTAAGTATTTCTCACCTCACACTATGGTCAAGAACATCTCTAGACCTCAAGGATGCAGAATTTAAAATCCCAACTTTACGGGTACCTAGGAGTCACAACAATGACTCTTTCTAAGTCCAGTTTGTTCCTAAAGCATCAAGATTAAGCCCTAAACCAATTATGAGTCATTCCTACACATTTAAACTAATTTAGAACCATGATTATCATTTCTAAACCTTGCTGGACAGAATCCAGAAAATTCCATCATTAAGGGATCTAAAACTCTCAAATTAATTCTTTTCTAGTTCCTAACTTATCCTATCTTTCACATATGAGTCTTAACATTATTTTTACTCAAACATAAGCATCTTATCATTATTAACACAGCTCATACAGTGGCCAAACATAGCAAGGCAGAACCGAAACAAACATCTCCATAAAAGACATGAAACACAATTTCTAAAGCACATACAATACTAGTTTCTCTTGGAACCTTTTTCAACTTTCAAAACTCATTTATGGACACTTTTATCACCTAAAATCATAAAAATACTTAAGAGGGTAATAGCTAAATCATTTTTATCTCAAGAGGTCCTAAATTCATAAAACTTAGTTCTACATATTTCTTATACTTACATAAGCTTAGAAAAATTATAAAACATAGTTTTCAATACTTGGAAACACCAAAGCCTCTTAGGGCTGAAATAGGGACCAAAAGCAATAAATATTTTTAGACCTTTGTTGAGACAACAATGGGCAAGTCTTTGAGCTCTAGGTTCATTAAAGTGATGACATAAAAATAAACATGCTCATGCACTTGTTTTAGTTTTTGCTAGAAAGTAAAGTGAGAGCATAAAATAAATATGTGATGCATTATATTATTATCTTTGATATTTAGGTGAGAACTTGAAACATAAACATGATAATGCATAGCTTGAAATATAAACATGATAATGCAAGCTCCTTTATTACCTTGGTACTTAGTGATAGCAAAGAAAGTAAACATGATGTGCAAAGCATAAAATAAACATGATGCAAGGTTCATTTTAAGGTGATCTAAAGCTCATCCAAGACTTTAACAACATAATAACCCAACACATATCTCATTACAAAGAGAGCTTTAGAGTTCTTGAACCAAGTTCTCAAAGGAATTATGAGGTTCTTGAACATCATCATCAAGCTCAAAGAAAGCAAAACTTTTTGAACAAATAAAACTTCAAAGATCAAAAAGGAAAATGGTAACTAAATGTTAAAGAAAGGAACAAAGAAACCGAAATCATAATAGCAAGAAAAGTAAAGGTATTCTTGAATAAAAATCATTTTTGAGTTAGAAAATAAAGTTGGAACTCAAAGAAAATAAAACCTCAAGCTCTAGAGTTTCCTTTGAGATGAACACATAGTCATTATCTAGGAGTCCTCATCATTGAGCTATCATGTACTCATCAAGGCCAAGAGGCCGAAAATACAAGAAAGGGAAACCAAAGAAAGTTTCAAAGAAAACCCAAGAGAAAGCTAGAAAGAACTCATTTTCAAGAAGACAAAGTTTAGAAAACACTCCTACCTAGAGTGAAGACAAAAAGCTTGGACTTGAAGATGAAAATGATCTGAGCAACACCTCCTAGGATGGTGATGATGATTCGGCCTTGATGAAAGAAAAAGGAAGGAAATGTGTTCTTGGTGAGCTTGTGTTTGAGAATGGAAGTTTAGGTGTTTGTATGATGATCCAAGGTGGTGGGGTGGTGTTTCAAGGTTATGTGATGATGTTTCAAAAGGAAAAAGAAGAAGATGAAGAAGAAGAATGCTCTTGAGATTTGAGAGAAAAAGGAAGAACTTAGAGAAAAACTAAAAAAACTAAACTTAGCAAATGAACAAAGTGTAGCAAAGGTTCATCTAGGCATGGTATTTATAGAGAAGAATAAGAGTGAATGAGTGGAGGAGAATGAATCCTCATGGAACATGAGGTGAGGCATGTGTGGAGGAGAATGAATCCTCATGGAACATAAGGTGAGAGAATTGCACTTTGATGACATGGCTTCAACCATAGTCTTTGGAGTGTGAAATAAAATTAAATTGTGATAAAATGGATGACGAATTTCGTGCAGGTCTGATGCAGCAAGGGAGGAGGGAGTTTGGTCATGTAATAGTGTGTTAGTGATGTGTTTAGGGGTGTATTAGCTTAGGTGTAAGGTTAGGAGTCATTAAGCATAAGTTTAGGTGACTAAGAATGTGATTAGGAACCTTTATGACATGATTAAGGAGTACTCATACATATTTAGGAGATTTTAAATTCATTTTATGAATAAAACAATGTAGACAAAATTCCATAATTTAAGGAATTGGAGAGAGAAAACACTATTCAAGATTCCATGACTAGAAATCTTGAATTTAAAATAAGATTTTAAGTTGTAATTAAGCACTTTTAGGTTCTAATCAACTTTAATAAATTATTTTGACTCAAGAATAATTATGGAAATTAATTAATCTTCGATTAGAGCCTAATATTGCTTAGGTTTGCTTAATCACGCGATTAAGCGTAAAAACACGAAACTAGGGGTAAAATCGTAATTTTGCACTAATTTTGCCCGGGACCTCCATAATTAAAACTGAGGTCGTAGAATACATAAAAATGCCTTTTAAAACCATCTAGAGAAGTTTCGAGTTCATCTGCCACTTGCAAATAGGTAAAACACCGCAGGGGCGTTTTGGTCATTTTGACCCGAAAACTCGAAAAACGAGATTTTCGATTCCGGAAAGGTACACAGGTCATCTAATCCCCTTCCAACATTGAGTTTGCCCTTCGAGTACTGCCAGATCGGCTTTTCTTGAATTCTGGGCCGAAAATGACCTCAGGGGCATTTCGGTCATTTTCACTCTAGCAGAAAATCGGGGCGTTACATTACTCCCCTCCTTAAAAAGAATTTCGTCCTCGAAATTCGTTACCTTAGAAAAGCTCTGGATACTTCGTCCTCATTTCTGACTCCAGCTCCCATGTATACTCTTCTGTCTTGTCTCGTCCCCACGCCATTTTCACCAAAGGAACAGACTTGTTCCTTAACTGCTTGACCCCGTGATCCACGATCCTCGTAGGAGGTACATTGAAAGTGAGGTCCTCTCTTAACTGTACATGCTCTGGTTCTAGGACATGACTAGGGTCGGACTCATATTTACGCAACTGAGAGACGTGAAAGACATCATGAAGATTTGACATATTGGGTGGCAGGGCTATTTTGTAGGCTACAGATCCGATTCTCTGAAGAATTTCAAAAGGGCCGAGAAATCGGGGACTCAACTTTTTGACTTTCATGGCTCTTCCTATTCCTGTAGTGGGAGTGATTCTTAGAAATACATGTTCTCCTTCTTGGAACTCCAAGGGCTTACGCCTTTTGTCCGCATAGCTCTTTTGCCGACTTTGAGCGGTTAGGATTCTATCCTTAATCCTTTTGATTTGCTCCGTCGTTTCCCTCACTATATCAGGTCCTAAGACACTTTGTTCTCCGGTTCATACCAACACAAGGGTGATTGGCACTTTCTTCCATACAATGCTTCAGACGGTGCCATACCGATACTTGCATGATAATCAAGTGTTATACGCAAATTCGATTAATGGCATGTACTTATCCCAACTTCCTTTCGTCTAAGACACAGGCTCTCAACATATCCTCCAGGGTTTGGATGGTTCTTTCCGATTGGCCATCCGTCTGAGGGTGGTAAGCAGTGCTCAAGCACAGCTTTGAACCAAATGCCTTTTGAAAGGCTCCCCAAAAACGTGACGTAAACCGCGGATCTCTATCCGAGATTATCGTCGATGGCATTCCATGCAACCTTACTATCTCTTGGATGTAAAGCTGAGCCAATTTATCCAATGAGTACATGACTCGAATAGGTAGAAAGTGAGCCGACTTGGTCAGTCGATCCACTATCACCCATACAGCATCATGGCCAGCTTGGGTCTTTGGCAATCCTGTCACGAAGTCCATCGATATACTCTCCCACTTCCACTCAGGGATTGACAGGGGTTGCAACATGCCAGAAGGTTTTTGGTGTTCGATCTTAACCTTTTGGCAGACCAAACACTTACTTACCCAGGCGACCACATCCTTCTTTAGTCCGGGCCACCAAAACATCCTCTTTAAGTCCTGATACATCTTGGTAGCACCAAGATGAATGGCAAAGTGACTCTTATGAGCCTCCTCCAAGATTTTCTCTCGGAGGTCGCCATCTTGGGGCACGCAGATTCGCCCCTCAAACCTCCACAACCAGTCAGGGCCTTGCTCAAAACCCTTCAATTTACCGGCCTTAACTGCCTCTATTGTCTCCATAAAGTCCTCATTTTCTCTTTGGGCAAGCATGATCCTTTGCTTAAACCCACTGGTCACCGTGAGATGACTCATCACGATGCCATTCTCAGTCACATACATCCCCAGATTCATATTCCTAAACTATTCTATTAACCCAACTTCATTAACCATCATACTTGACAAACATAACGATTTTCGACTTAAGGCGTCGGCGACTACATTAGCCTTGCATGGTGGTAACTTAAGCCGAAATCATAGTCCTTAAGGAATTCCATCCATCTCCTCTGCCTCATGTTTAACTCCTTTTGATCAAAGAGATGCTTGAGACTCTTATGATCGGAGAACACTTCAAACCTTACACCATACAAATGGTGTCTCCACATCTTGAGGGCAAACACGATGGCTGCTAACTCTAGGTCATGGGTGGGGTAGGTTACCTCGTGGGGCTTGAGTTGTCCTGGATGCATAGGCTACCACTTGCCTATTCTGCATCAACACACAACCTAAACCCTTGCGGAAGCATCACAATATACCTCAAAGGGTACATTGGGGTTGGGTAAAACCAAAACCGGGGTTGAGGTGAGCTTTTCCTTAAGCTCTAGGAAACTCTTTTCACATTTGGTGTTCCACTCAAACGGGGTATTCTTCCTAGTGAGCTTGGTTAAGGGTAGGGCTAACTGGGAAAATCCTTTGATAAACCTACAGTAATAACCAGCTAAACCCAAAAAGCTTCTAATCTCGGTTACAGAGGTTGGTCTATCCCAATTCATCACAGCTTCTATCTTACTTGGGTCGACTATGCCACCTTTTGACACAACATGTCCTAAGAACTTTACTTCCTCTAACCAAAATCCACACTTAGAAAGCTTTATGCATAACTTCTTCACTTTTAGTACCTCTAAAAGCAGCCTCAAATGACGCTCATGCTCCTCGTGGGTTTTCGAATAGATGAGAATATCATCTATGAACACAACCACGAATTGATCTAAATAGGGTCGAAAGATCCTATTCATGTAATCCATAAAATCAAGGGAGCATTCGTCAAACCGAAAGACATCACATTGAACTCAAAGTGTCCATACCGAGTTCAAAAGGCGGTTTTAGGAATGTTCGAATCTCTAACCCTAATCTGATGGTAACTGCACCTCAAATCGATCTTAGAAAACACTATCAAGCTCCTTTCAACTGGTCCATAAGATCATCAATCCTAGGCAACGGGTACTTATTCTTTATGGTCACTTGGTTCAACTGCCTATAATCTATACACATCCTCATACTTCCATCATTCTTCTTCACAAATAAGACCGGAGCGCCCCAAGGTGAAGCACTCGGCCTTATAAAACTTTTTCTCCAATAGTTCCTCCAACTGGGTTTTTAGTTCCGCTAGCTCCATGGGTGACATCCTATATGGGGCAATAGAGTTTGGTCCTGCTCCAGGAACCAATTCTATGGAGAACTCAACTTCTCTTTCGGGAGGGAATTCGGGTATCTCATCCGGGAATACTTCGGGATAGTCTCTTACCACAGGTATCTCACTTAGGTTTTGCTCAAAGTCTACATCGCAAGCGGCTAGGAGAACATATCCCATCGTTCTCACCCCACTACGTAAGACCACTACAGAGTTTAGGTACAACCTAATGGGTCGAGTGATGTTTTCGGGAGGAGAAGGAAAAACTACGGTTTGGGTTCCACAGTCTAGTAACACACTGTTGGCGTGAAGCCAATCCATGCCTAAGATAATTCCTATGTCTTTCAAGGGTAAACAAATTAAATCTATGTTAAAGGACCTATTTTCTACAACAAGATGACAGTTTAAACAACAATGACAAGTATTAATAGGACGATTGGTAGGAGTAGAAACAATAAGATCAAAAGGAAGTTTAGAGACTCATAGATTTAAGGACTCGACACTAGCAAGTGATATAAAAGAATGAGTAGCACCAGAGTCATATAGTATAGTTAAGGGTTTACCATTTACTTTGCACATACCTTGAATGAGATCGTTGGATTTCTCGGGCGTCTTCCGCTGAGGGTGAAGACTCTTCCTTGGTGTTGTGGTCGCGGGTTCTGGTTCGGTGTCCCTCTGCTAGTGCAGTCCTTTGCATAGTGGCCAGGCTTGCCACACTTGAAACACGCGTTCTGACCGGCTAGGCATGGGCGGTTCCCGTGATTCTTCCCGCACTTGGGACAGACATCCATAGGTGCGGCTCCGGGGTAAGCAGCAGGGGTTCCTTGTGGCGCCTTGTTCTTGGCCCCGCTGGACCCTCCTTGGTTAAACCAAGGACCGCCTACCCTCGTTGTTGGTTGTTGTTGAAGTTCCTCTGACCGTTATATTGAAAAGATGGTCGTGCTTGAGGTCTAGTCTGCTGAGGGAATGGTGGTCGTTGTTGTTGTTGATGTGTTGGTTGTTGCCTGAACTGGTTGCTCTGGTAGGGGTTGTAGTGGTTCCTTGACTGACGTGGCTTGAACCTTGGGGCTTGAGGTCCTAGCCCCTTGGCTCGTTCTGCCCTTGAAGCATTGATCTTCTTCCGGCCTTCTTCCATGATGCGACACTTGTTGACTAGGGTTGGAAAGTCCCTAATCTCCATGTGTGCTACTGCGTAATTCAACTCCGCAGTCAACCCCGCCTCATACTTGACGCACTTCCATACTTCATCTAGATTCCCTTGAAACACTCGCGAGAACTTGATTAGCTCCTCGAACTTTGCCGTGTACTGGGCGACAGAAGACCCACCCTGGGTCGATTGCATGAATTGATGTCCTTTGCATTCCTCACAGACTGAAAATACTTCGTAGAAGTAGGTCTTGAACAGTTCCTACCAATGACGCTCCCAGCAGCTTCTAGCAGTCTTCGGGTGCCGGTCCACCAGAACTCGGCGTCAGATTTCAGCATGAAGGCAGCAAAAGTAACCTTTGTTCCTCCGAGCGTGCAACCACGGAGTAGATCTTCTCCATATCCTTGATCCACTCGTCGGCCTTGTCGGGATCCGTGGCCCCTCAACACCGGTGGATTCGCCTTGCGTAACTCACCAAGCGGCTTGCTCGATTGCTTCACAAGCAGGGGGAGCAGGAGCAGCAGGCGCTTGTTGATTCATCCTTTCGAACATACGTTCCATGGCTCGGGCCATGTCATGAACAAAGAAGCAGCAAATGTGATTGTCTTGATTATCTCCTACCGTAGCCCTAGGTCGTCGTCATGTGGCATTGGTTCCTAAACACATCAAACAAAGAAACACCGAGTTGATCGGGCCCAACATTCCATGTGAAATGAGCTAGTTACCATGGCACACGCAGCAACAAATGGTCATGTATGCCTATCCTATAGCTTATCCCTAGCAAGCTTTAACACATGACATAACTATCGTATTATGCTCATAAAGCATAGTCACCCAATCCTCAGGCTCCATGAGAATCGAATCGCCTCTGATACCATAATGTAACACCCTAATTTTTCACCCAACTTTCTAGAACACATTAGGTTAAACATTAGGCTATTACTTCATAGTCTCATCCTTTTCTTAAAACACTAAAGGAAAATTACGAGTAAATTTTTTTTTTTTTAAAACACACAACAAAGTGAGAGCCACGTTCTTAGTCTAATCGAATAATAGGAATATAAAGCACGCTTAACACTCATAGAGAAACACAGAAATGGAAACATATAACAGCTGAGCATAAATCATCACAACAAGAGAAACGTTTCATTAATAACATAACTTAGAATACATAAGTAGTCATACCCTCATTGGGACGGGCAGAGCTTGTAATACAGCAGAAAGGAAGTACAATAGAAACAGAGAAACGTAAAGTAAACCATCACTACCCGAGTGCACCTATAGTGAATAACCTCAAAACAAAAGCAGGTTTATCCAGTCTACATGTGAGTGTGTGCACTAAGCCTCCCCTAAAACATCTGCTACTAGAACCCGGGGAAATGGAGTGTAACTGATCCAAGAACACAAGGCGGCAGGAGTGGGCATACGTGTAGACTGAGCGTGAGCTCCTCGTTAGGGGCGCCTCTCGGACGGATGTGTCAATGAAGACCACGAATGTCGCCATCAGTCTCTGAAGATGTGACTAAGCGACAAAAAGAAAAGAAAGGAGTGAGAATCGTACTAAAGAATCTCAAGAGGAATCTCCTATTCTAGGGTTACATCGTTCACATCCTCAGGAACCTTGGGTTTATTTATAAAAGGTGTTCATGCATATGAGATTCATTATTAGGGTTTATGAAACTATTTATCCAAGGTCCATTTCTTTTAGTATGCATCTTGATGTCATGAATGCAACATGTTTAAGCATGAATGTATGGCAATACTTGAGCACATAAATCAACAAATCACAACAATCTAGATTCATGCAAGTGGCATAAGGGCATATTACAACTCTTACTTTTCTCATACTTATGTGACTTAAAAGCATCATATCTCTTTTGTTCTTTTTCTCAAAAACCACCCTCTTAAAACTTATCCACCTATTTCCAACAGATACACCGCCCCGACGATTTTTATCATAACCTCCTATCTCCGTCTCACCTAATCGCCTAGGAATGAGCTCAATCCTAACTAGTCGTCACTAGATTTAATATGGGGTAAAATGAGGGGTTAACATAAACATATTTCATTCTTTGAAACGCTCTTGGCCTCGAGGTGCACAAATAATTGTCCGCTTTGGTAAGGCTGCATCTGCACATACCCTCACGGATTTGCCTCCTCCTCACCGTAGAAAGGTGAGAAGTACGTCTCAATGCTTGTCACATAAAAATATCCTAGGGGTGCTCGGCCGAACCAGTGTCACCCAGGGTTTTCAACTCATATGGTACTTTAAAACATTTTTCAACTCTTTTAGGTTTGATAGAAATTGGCGGCATAACAAATTAAACTGAATTTCCTTCAAACCAAAATTCATGCCACAAGCTAATCACACAACTTAACATCTCAATAATCATTTCCTCACGTATCATCAATAAAACATTTTAGGGTTCATGCATCATCAAGCATATTCTTCTAATACATCATTCTCACATAGATAAACATCATAACATATATTTCAAACTCATCATTCTTACATAGATTATAGTATATATTCCAAACTCATCATAGCATATATTTTAAACACATCATACTCACATAGATAAAGCTCATGTATCATATATCATACTTGCATAAAATTAAGCATCATAAAAACTCAAGACTTCTTAATATCTTATGCATCGACCCTTAAGGTCCTTAACTCACAATCTAAGTTATAAATCATCAAAACCTAGTCTCTTGGGAACCTATGAGGTTATAACTAAGTATTTCTCACCTCACACTATGGTCAAGAACATCTCTAGACCTCAAGGATGCAGAATTTAAAATCCCAACTTTACGGTACCTAGGAGTCACAACAATGACTCTTTCTAAGTCCAGTTTGTTCCTAAAGCATCAAGATTAAGCCCTAAACCAATTATGAGTCATTCCTACACATTTAAACTAATTTAGAACCATGATTATCATTTCTAAACCTTGCTGGACAGAATCCAGAAAATTCCATCATTAAGGGATCTAAAACTCTCAAATTAATTCTTTTCTAGTTCCTAACTTATCCTATCTTTCACATATGAGTCTTAACATTATTTTTACTCAAACATAAGCATCTTATCATTATTAACACAGCTCATACAGTGGCCAAACATAGCAAGGCAGAACCGAAACAAACATCTCCATAAAAGACATGAAACACAATTTCTAAAGCACATACAATACTAGTTTCTCTTGGAACCTTTTTCAACTTTCAAAACTCATTTATGGACACTTTTATCACCTAAAATCATAAAAATACTTAAGAGGGTAATAGCTAAATCATTTTTATCTCAAGAGGTCCTAAATTCATAAAACTTAGTTCTACATATTTCTTATACTTACATAAGCTTAGAAAAATTATAAAACATAGTTTTCAATACTTGGAAACACCAAAGCCTCTTAGGGCTGAAATAGGGACCAAAAGCAATAAATATTTTTAGACCTTTGTTGAGACAACAATGGGCAAGTCTTTGAGCTCTAGGTTCATTAAAGTGATGACATAAAAATAAACATGCTCATGCACTTGTTTTAGTTTTTGCTAGAAAGTAAAGTGAGAGCATAAAATAAATATGTGATGCATTATATTATTATCTTTGATATTTAGGTGAGAACTTGAAACATAAACATGATAATGCATAGCTTGAAATATAAACATGATAATGCAAGCTCCTTTATTACCTTGGTACTTAGTGATAGCAAAGAAAGTAAACATGATGTGCAAAGCATAAAATAAACATGATGCAAGGTTCATTTTAAGGTGATCTAAAGCTCATCCAAGACTTTAACAACATAATAACCCAACACATATCTCATTACAAAGAGAGCTTTAGAGTTCTTGAACCAAGTTCTCAAAGGAATTATGAGGTTCTTGAACATCATCATCAAGCTCAAAGAAAGCAAAACTTTTTGAACAAATAAAACTTCAAAGATCAAAAAGGAAAATGGTAACCGAAATGTTAAAGAAAGGAACAAAGAAACCGAAATCATAATAGCAAGAAAAGTAAAGGTATTCTTGAATAAAAATCATTTTTGAGTTAGAAAATAAAGTTGGAACTCAAAGAAAATAAAACCTCAAGCTCTAGAGTTTCCTTTGAGATGAACACATAGTCATTATCTAGGAGTCCTCATCATTGAGCTATCATGTACTCATCAAGGCCAAGAGGCCGAAAATACAAGAAAGGGAAACCAAAGAAAGTTTCAAAAAGAAAACCCAAGAGAAAGCTAGAAAGAACTCATTTTCAAGAAGACAAAGTTTAGAAAACACTCCTACCTAGAGTGAAGACAAAAAGCTTGGACTTGAAGATGAAAATGATACGAGCAACACCTCCTAGGATGGTGATGATGATTCGGCCTTGATGAAAGAAAAAGGAAGGAAATGTGTTCTTGGTGAGCTTGTGTTTGAGAATGGAAGGAAATGCGTTTTAAAACCATCTCGAGAAGTTTCGGGTTCATCCGGCACTTGCAAATAGGTAAAACACCGCAGGGGCGTTTTGGTCATTTTGACCCGAAAACTCGAAAATGGAGATTTTCGATTCCGGAAAGGTACACATGCACATTAATTTTCTAGCTCACATCTATATGACTTCATCTCAAAAATGCCTTAGATTAATTTTTCAACACATGGCTTTGAGCTAGATATCATATAGATGAAGTCATAAGAAAAGGAAAACTCAAGCTTTAGAGGTTTCTTTGAGATGAACACAAGGTCATCATCTACAAACTCTCATCATCAAGCTATCATACTCATAATCAAGGCCAAGAGGCCGAAATGAAGAAGAAAAGAAAAACAAAGGAAAGTTCAAAAAGAATCCAAGAGGAAACTAGAGAAAAACACATTCTTGAGCAAAACAAGTTGGAAAAGCAAATCCCTACCAAGTGAAGAAGATGAAAGCTTGAACTTGAAAAGGAAAATGAGAAGAGCAACTCCTCTTAGGGTGGTGTGATGGCTTCAGCCAAAGAGAAAGAAAAGGAAAGGAGATGTGTTTTGAGGAAGCTTGTGTTTGAGGTTTAGTGTTTAAGAGATTTGATGATGATCTAAGGTTATGATATGGTGGATTGAAGTGGTGAGGTGATAATGTGAAGAGAGGATGAAGATGAAGAGAAAGAGCTCTTGGAACTTTGAGAGAAAAGAAAGAACTAGCAAGATAACTCTAGAACTCTAAACTTAGCAAATGCTTCAAGGTGCAACTAAGCTATCACAAGCATCCTATTTATAGAAAAACAAAGCCATGGGCTCACCAAGGGGGGGAGTGGCCATAGCATTGGAGGGAAAAAGGGAGAGAAAAATATCTTTTTGATTGTGTCATAGAAGCATGGTTTGAAGTATGGAAGCTATGCTACAAAGTATGGCTTGATGTGAGTTAATTTCCTATCAATTTTTGATGAAATTAGGCTTATAGAAACTTGACATGGCTGGAACTTTACCAGCCACAAATAAATAGGAAAAATGGGTTGTTTTAATTATTTATTCATGTGGAAATTCAAGCTTGATTGAAAGTTATGACAAGGTATAGTGTATGTGACTTGAGGTATGGCCTTGGAGTGTTGAAAAATTGAACATGTGATGCATATGGGAGAGGGAAGTGCACGGCTAGACCAGGGGCAGCATGGGGGAAGTGAGTTTTGATCATTTAATTGGGTGTTAATGGTAGGTTTAAATGTGTATTAGTTTAGGTACAAGGTTAGGAATAATTAAGCTTAAGTTTAGGTAACTAAGAATGAGTATTTAGGATTTTATGACAAGGTTAGGAGTGCTCATACATCATTAAAGAATTTTAAACTCATTTATGAATAAACAATGTGTAACACAATTCCATGATTTAAGGAATTGGAAAGAGAAAACACTATCCAAGATTCCATGACTAGGAGTCTTGAAATTAAAATATGATTTTAAGTTGTATTTAAGCACTTTTAGGTTCTAATCAACTTTAATAGATTACTTTGACTCAATATTAATTAAGGAAATTAATTAACCTTCGATTAGAGCCTAATATTGCTTAGGTTTGCTTAATCACACGATTAAGCGTAAAAACACGAAACTAGGGGCAAAACCGTAATTTTGCACTAATTTTGCCCGGGACTTTCGGGACCAAAACTAAAGTCATAGTCTACATAAAAATGCCTTTTAAAATCATCTAGAGAAGTTTTGGGTTTATCCGGCACTTGCAAACGGGTAAAACACCTCAAGGGCGTTTTGGTCATTTTGACCCGAAAACTCGAAAAACGAGATTTTCGATCCCGAAAAGATACACAGGTCATCTAATCCCCTTTCAACGTTGAGTTTGCCCTTTGACCACTGCTGGATCGGTTTTCCTCGAATTCCGGGCTGAAAATGACCTTAGTGGCATTTTGGTCATTTTTACTCTGTCAGAAAAATCGGGGCGTTACATCATTGGAGCGCTGCAATGGTCAATAGAAAGGGCATCAAATATACATGAACGTACTCATATTATCATAATTAAAACAACACAAAATAGTGAGCATTCATAGCAAGGCAGAACCGAATTCATCTCTAACAAAGAAGGCATAAAACTTGATTTCTAAAACACATAAAATGCCAGTTTCTCTTGGTACCTTTTTAAAACTTCCAAAACTCATTAGTAAACATTTTTGTCTCATTAAAATCATCAAAATGCTTCCCAAGGCAGTAGCTATTTTCGAATGGTTCATAAAGGTTTTAAAATCATAAAACTTTGTTCAAAACATCTCTTAAGCTCATATGAACTTAGAAAAATTATAAAGCATAAGTTTTAGCATTTGAAACAAAGCAAACCTCATTGGGCTGAATCTAAAGGAACAAGGAAACATATATTTTTCAAGCCTTTGTTTGAGATAATAATGGGCAAGTCTTTGAGCTCTAGGTTCTCTTAGGTGATGACATAATCTTAAACATGCTCATATACATATTTTATCTTTCCTTAGAAAATAAAGTGAGAGCATAAAATAAACATGAGATGCAACTTGTTATTATCTTTAATGTTTAGGTGAGGACTTGAAAATATAAACATGATGATGCAAAGCTTGAAATATAAATATGATAATGCAAGCTCATTTATTATTCTTGATATTTAGTGATAGCAAGGAAAATAAACATGATGTGCAAGGCATAAACATAAACATGAATGCAAGGTTCATTATAATCTTAGCTAGAGCTCTTATAAGGCTTTAAAATCCATCATAACCCAACACTTATCTCATCAACAAAGAGAGCTTTAGAGTTCTTGAACCAAGTTCTCAAAGGAACTACATGGTTCTTGAACATCATCATCAAGCTCAAAGAAGTAAACTTTAAAAGAAGGCAAAATCCCAAGGAAGTAAGAACCAAAACAATATTATTTCTAGAGATGAAATAAATATAAGAGCACTTTAAAACCTTTGAAAGAAAGCACATGGAGGCCGAATCATGTAGGAAAAGGAAAGGAAAGAAAAACCAAAACTTTACTAGATCAAGAACAAAACTCAAGCTTTAGAGGTTTCTTTGAGATGAACACAAGGTCATAATCTAGAAACTCTCATCATCAAGCTATCATGCTCAAAATCAAGGCCTTGAGGCCGAAATGCAAAGAAAAGGAAATACAAAGAAAAGCTTAAAAAGAAACCAAGAGAAACCTTGAGAAAATCATATTTTGAGTAAAAACAAAGTTTGAAAGCAACTCCCTACCAAGTGTGAAGACAAAGGCTTGATCTTTGAGGTGAGAATGGAAAGAAAAACTCCTCCTAAAGTGATGATGATGCTTCGGCCTTGATGAGAGAAAAAGGAAGGAAATGTGTTCTTGGTGAGCTTATGTTTGAGGTTGGGTGTTTAGGTGTTGATCTATGGTGGTGGTGTGGTGTTTTGAGGTGGTTTGTGGTGGAGGAAGGAGTTTGTAAGTGGTGGAGAAGAACTTGAGGTTGAGAGAAAGTAAGAAAGCTTTTTTGGTCACAAACTCAAATAAAAAAGCAAATGGTAAAAGTGTGGGATTTCTTTACACTTTGCTACATATATTATGGGTTAAATTTTGAAATGTGAAGGTGAAATATGGGGGGAGATATGCACGAAATTTTGGAGCTTTGAGGGAGGAAAATATCTCCTCAAAGTGGTCATTCAAGGCATGGAAGAAAGCATGGTAAGCATGGTCAAAAGTATGGGCTAAGTAAGGCTTGTCATGGACTTGAAATTGTATTTGAATTTCAAATATTGGAGGCATGGGATAAGGAGTGGCCATGAGCTTCTAGAAGAGAGGAGGTGAGGTTTCTTTTGTTTAATGATGGTTTAGAGGTGTGTTTAGATGTGTATTAGTTTAGGTGAAGATTAGGAATTGCTAAATATGTGTTTAGGTAACTAAGGATGTGATTAGGAATTTTATGACATGATTAAGGAGTGCTCATACACTTTTATAGAGTTTAAAATTCATTTTATGAATAAACAATGTAGACACAATTCCATGATTTAAGGAATTGGAGAGAGAAAATACTATTCAAGATTCCATAACTAAAAATCTTGAATTTAAAATGAGATTTAAGTTTAAATCAAGCAATCTTAGGTTCTAATTAGCTCTAATAAATTATTTTGACTCTAGATTAATTATGGAAATTAATTAATCTTCAATTAGAGCCTAATATTGCTTAGGTTTGCTTAATCACACGATTAAGCTTTAAAAACACAAAGCTGGGGGCAAAATCATAATTTTGCACAAATTTTACCAGGGACCACCGGGACTAAAACTGAGGTCACAAAATACATAAAAATGCCTTTTAAAACCACCTGGAAAAGTTTTGGGTTCATCCGGCACTTGCAATCGGGTCAAACACCACATGGTTATTTTGGTCATTTTGACCCGAAAACTCAAAAAATGAGATGTGGACTTGAAAAATCGGGTGCAAAGTATGGTCTAAGCATGGCTTGGTGTGGACTTGAAAATTCATTTGGTGTTAGGAGTGTGGTTGTGGAGGGGGGTGTGGCTGTGGACTTCTAGAAGAGAAGGGAGAGGTTTCTTTTGTTTAATTGTGTGCTAATCATGTGTTTAGGTGTGTATTAGGTTAGGTTTGAGGTTAGGAGTCACTAAGCAAGTGTTTAGGTAACTAGGAATGGAATTAAGAATTTTATGACATGGTTAAGGAGTGCTCATACACAATTAGAGGAATTTAAACTCATTTTATGAATAAACAATTGTGAACACAATTCCATGATTTAAAGAATTGGAGAGAGAAAACACTATTCAAGATTGTATGACTAGGAATCTTGAATTTAAAATAAGATTTGAGTTTAAATTAAGCAATCTTAGGTTCTAATTAACTCTAATAAATTATTTGACTCTAGATTAATTATAGAAATTAATTAATATTTGATTAGAGCCTAATATTGTTTAGATTTGCTTAATCACGCGATTAAGTTAAAAAACACAATGCTTAGGGGCAAAATCGTTATTTTGCACAGAAACTGCTCGGGACCACCGGGACTAAAACTGAGGTCACAGATTATATAAAAACACCTTTTAAAACCATCTGGAGAAGTTTCGGGCTCATCCAGCACTCATACCCGTGTCAAACACAACAGGGGTATTTTGGTCATTTTGACCTGAAACCTGAGAAAACGAGCTTTTCCCTCCCAAAAAGATTCTCAAGTCAACTAATCCCCTTCAAACATTGAGTTAGCCCTTCGAGGATTGCCGGATTGGCTTTCCTCGAATTCCGGGTCGAAAATGACCTTAAGGGCATTTTGGTCATTTTCACTCAGACAGAAAATCGGGGTGTTACAGCTGGGAATGGAGTTTCCCTGAATTTTCTCTTCGTCATATAACATATCAAGCATACATCTCAACTAATCATTTATAATCACAATATGTCACAAATCATCATGTCATTAATCACATAAGCATGCATCTTAACTTGCATATATCCATAAGCATGTAATCAACATTTCATCGAAAGGTAAACATGCTCTTACTCAGACTCAGCTAATGTATATACTATGCTCAACATGATATATGTAAGATATAGGCAGTAATAATCATTTGCATGATTCAAAAGTCAAGCATGCATAGCCATCAATACATAATTTGCCTAATTACTTCAAGTCATATAATTTCAAGACAATTCATATGAACATAGCTCTCATATCATATCATTCGTATAATTTCATTGAGTTATTGGTAATTATACTTTCGCCCCAAGAGGGGTCAAAACTATAATTTCTAAAAGTTTGTGTGTAACGCCCCGATTTTTTTTGTATTGAGCATAAATGACCAAAATGCCCCTGAGGTCATTTCTACCCGAAAATTCGAGGATGGCCGATCCAGCAGTCCTTGAAGGGTCAACTCAATGTTTGAAGAGATTATATATGTTGTGATTAACTATAGAGATGAAAATCTCGTTTTCTGAACTATCGGCTCAAAATGACCAAAATACCCCTATAGCACTTTGCGTGGGCATCAGTGCAGTTTGAGGCCGGAATCTCTCCTGGGAGTTCGGAATGTTAATTATATGTGCTTGATTATATTTGTTTTGATTCGAGTGATCCCGGGCAGTGTTTGTGCGAAATTACCGTTTTGCCCCTAAAATAGTGAATTTCGGGCCTAACGGCATAATTAAGGAAACCTAAGCAATATTAGATTCTAATTGAAGATTAATTAATTTGGATAATTAATCTAGAGTCAAAATAATTTGTTAAAGTTAATTCGAACCTAAGATTGCTTCGTTACATCTTAATCTTTTTTAAAAATTAAGATTCTATGTTATGGAATCCTGAATAGTGTTTTCTCTCTCCAATTCCTTAAATTAAGGAATTGTGTTTGTGCATAATCATATCATAAAATGAGTTTTTATTTTGCTAATGAAGAAAGAGCACTCCTAATCATGTCTCAATATTCCTAATTACATAATTACCTCACCTAAACACTTTCTTACAAATTCCTAATCAAAAACTTAATCAAAGAAACACCTAAACACATCACTAAACCACAATTAGATGAACAAATTCCTCCCCTATGGGCACATAGGCAGCCGGCCACTCCTCCCCCTCAATTCAAATAATTTGTTTTTATTTCAATTCAAATGAGCACTCAAAGACCATGCCTTGTATCATACTTGAGCCATACTTTGAACCATACTCCACCATGCTTCAAACCATGCCTCACCATGCCTCCATGAAACAATCTCTCACCTCATGGAACATGAGGAAAGCTCACGGCTACTTCCCCCTCCATTCACTCCTTCACATTTTGTTTTCTATAAATACCATGCTTGGATAAACCTGGTCACATTTTAGATCATTTGCTAAGTGTAAGTTTCCAAGAGCATTCTTACAATTCTCTCTTTTTCTCTCAAGTTCAAAAAAGCTTTCTTTATCTTCATCTTCTCCATCCTCCTCGTAGAGCCACCTTATTATAACCTCAAACCACCATATAACCACCATCCAAACACCAAAGCTTTCTTTCTCAAACGCAAGCTCACACAAAACACATTTCCTTTCTTTTTCTTGGACCTTGGCCGAACCTCCATCATCACTTTGGAAGAAAATTTTCTTCTCATCCTCACTTCAAAGAAGCAAATTTTTATCTTCACACTTGGTAGGGGTTTTGTTTTCAAAAGCTTTTCCTTTTTATGTTGATGTTTTGATATGAAAAGTTTTAGTTTTCTCTTGGTCCAAACTCTTTTTCTTTCTTTTTATTTTAGTCATGAGACTTGATTTTTGAAAGCAAATCTTGAGCTTGATGATGAGGTTTCAAGATAGTGATCTTGTGATTTTCATTTGAAAAACCTCTAAAGCTTGAAACTTGGTTTTGGTTCTAACTAATTTTCAGTTTTCCTTCCTTTTTCTTTGTAATGGTTTCAGTTTTCTTTTCCTTTGTCTTTATGGTTTCGGTTCTCATTTTCTTTCTTTTTACAAAGTTGATGAAAATGCTAGGTAGCTCACATAATGTTTACTTAAGAAAATATGTCACTTGATTTCAAAAAGCCCAAAGCTTACCCTTGTCAACCTTAAAGTTGGTTAGCACGTTCTAGAGTTTACTCGAGGATTGAGTATTGTGTACTTTGTGATATGCTACGATAATTTGCATGATTTGATGAGCACTAGATGTTAAATCAAATGTCATGATGTTGTTTGAGAACATGAGTTTATGTTGCATACTTGCGTAGCATGCCGAAACAGATCATTGAGTACCGGGTGCCAGTAGATACGTTTCGAAGAGGAGATGACCCTAAAACCTGCACTCCAGGAGTCGGGATGAATTTAGGTGATCTTTATGCCTTCTAACCCGCATTCCGAGAGTCGGGATTTATTTATACTTATCTGGGATAAGTTTGAGAACTAGTGATGACTAGTTAGGTATGAGCTCATAACCTTGATGATTTCAGGGTGGCCCTATAAGAGAGAGAACTGATGACACAAGTAATGACACATAAACATGATGCATTCATAAGGAAAGTTGTTCTATTGATACCATGTGCATATTTCGTTATGATGATGACAATTGTATAAGTTTCTGCCATGTTTTCATACTATTATATGCTGCATTCATGATAATAGGATTCATCTTAAAATGAATGACCTTGGATGATTAAGCTTTCAAAAACCTAATGATGAACTCTATGCATGCTCACCTTTTGTAATAAACCCGAGGTCCCTGGAGACGTAGACGATGTCACTAGGATAGGAGGTTTCCTTTACTGAGACTCTTTATCAAGATTATCACCCCCTCTATCTTTCTTTCTTTCTTTTCATTACGTCTTTAGAGGTCGATGGCATCCTTCATGATCTTCATTGATATGCCTATGTGGGAAGTGCATTATGACCCTGATCACCGCTCCTACCACTTCGAAGGTCGATGCGTTGTGCTCATTTTTCCGTAGATGGGACGACCATTCACATGCCCGATGTCTAGCATCCGTTTTACTCCTACCTATCTTTATGGTGATGACCTGATCTTCGAGCGCACCCACCCCCGCGACAAGCAGACCCGCCGTGCTTGCCCATCGACCTCAGCCGTACGTGACTACCCCGATTACGTTCCTCACTCGAGGCGATCCGAGACTGATTCATCCGAGGATTCCCCTATGCATATATACTCGGAAGGTTTTACCCCAATGGTGCCAATGGATATGGGAAAAGGCAATGGGACACAGTGACACAGCCCCGTCTTGCTCGGCGACCGGAGATGCATCCCTGCCATGGAGGCTACGTCTGTCCCCCATTATGTCTGCACATGCTCGAGGAGCTCGCACAGTTCATTCGGTACATACCCCCGTCACCCGAGGATCGGTGCCACCAGTAGATCATGATGGAGTAGTCTGTTCGAGTGCCCGAGTTGTCATGAGGATCCCTTTTCTTGTAGTATCTTTTGCTAGAGGTATCTAGTTTAGCACTCGTAGGACTAGTGGAAGGGTTTTGTAGCTGGCTGTTGCTGTTATCGTTCCATCTACTTTCTATTTCCTTGTATTTGTTACTTTTATTTGCATGTACTTTAAGGGTTTCTTGTATTTTCTGTTATTTCCTTTGTATCAAAAGCTCAACCCATTATATAAGGGCATGACTTCGTTCCTGTGTATCTTAAACTATGTTATATAATGAAGTTATGTTTCATGATATGACGTGTTGTTAAATGTGTATAAGTTGTTTATTTTGTTTCTGTTGTTTACAATCATATGTTCGCTTCTAAATAGCAGGCGCTCAGCTCATGTTTTTGTTTTAAGTTTTAAAAAACAAAATTTTACCCTATTTTTCGGGTAAGTATTTTTGTAACACCCCGATTTTCTGTCTAAGCGAAAACGATCAAAATACCCTTGAGGTCATTTTCCACCTGGACTTTGAGGATAGCCGACTCGGCAGTCCTTGAAAGGCCAACTCAATATTAGAAGGGGATTATATGTGAATGGATGTTAATAAAGAAGAAGAATTACGTTTTCTGAGATTTCGTGTCAAAATGACCAAAATACCTCTATAGCATTTTTACATGGGTATGAGTGCCGTTTCAGCCCGAAAACTCTCTAAAAGGTTTAAAATGATGTTTTTATGTGTTTAGTGACATCTGTTTAAGGCCCCGGTGGTCCTGGGCAATTTTTGCATAAAATTAAGATTTTGCCCCTAGAATAGTGATTTGAGCTTAATGACATAATTAAGGAAACCTAAGCAATATTAGGCTCTAATAGAAGATTAATTTCCATAATTAATCTAGAGTCAAAATAATTTATCAAAGTTAACTAGAACCTAAGATTGCTTAGATTAAACTTAAACCTCTTTTTAAAACTCAAGATTCCTAGTCATGGAATCTTGAATAGTATTTTCTTTCACCAATTCCTTAAATTAAGGAATTGTGTCTACATTTGTTTACACCTTAAAATGAGTTTGAATCCCCCTAATGATTAAGAACACTCCCTAATCATGTCTTGGTGTCCTTAATTACTTACTTAGTCACCTAAACACTTACATCTAAATACACCGCTAAACAACAATTAAATGAAAGAAATCTCTCCTTCCTCACTCCATGAAGCCGCTGGCCATACCTCCCCCTCCATTGATAATATTTAAATTCAAATGAACTTTCAAGGCCATACTTGACCATGCTTGGAGCTATGCTTTGAGCCATACTCACCTTACCTCCAACCATGCTTCAATGAAACAATCTCTCACCTCATGTTCCATGAGGAAACCACATGGCCACACCCCATTGAAGCACCCTTATTGTTTTGATTTTTCTATAAATAGGTTACTTGGATGAACTTGGATTACTTTGGTTCATTTGCTAAGCTTTAAGTTTTCAAGAGCAACTTGAGTTCTTCCTTTTTCTCTCAAACTTCTAAGAGTTCTTCTTCATCTTCTTCATCCTCCTCCTTGAGCCACCACATCACAACCTCAAACCACCACACAACCATCACAAACCACCATCTAAACACCAAAGCTTTCACCCTCAAACACAAGCTTACACAAAAACCCATCCTTTCTTTTTCCCACCCCCTTGGCTGAAACCTCCTCTTAGCTTTGGGGGAAGATTTTCTTTTCATCCTTACTTCAAGACCAAGCTTTTCATCTCCAACACTTGGTAAGGAGTTGTTCTAAAGTCATTCCTTTACTTGAATATGCTTTGCTCTTGGAGAAAAATGTTGTTTTTATGAGCTTTCCTTGCTTTTCCTTTTTGGTTTCCTCTTGTTCTCTCCTTTTTCTTTTCGACCTTCAAGGCCTAAATTTCTCTTCATGATAGCTTGATGATGAGTTTCTCTAGATGATGCCTTTGAGTTCATCACAATGAGGCCTTTAAAGCTTAAGTTTTTCTTTCTTCAAGTTTTATTAAAAATTTTACTTAGCTCACCAATGATTTTACCTTAAGAAAATAATTACAAGGATTTCAAAACCCAAAGCTTACCCTTGTCAACCTTAAAGTTGGCCGGCACATTCTAGAGTTTACTCTAGATAAGAGCTTTTGGGTACATAATAAAGAATATGGTGTATTTCCTTTTCTTTTTAGTTTCGGCCTTTCTTTCCTTTATAGTTTTGTTTTCTTTTGAATCCATTTCCTTGAGCTTGATGATAATGTTCAAACCATGAAGTTTCTTAGAAATCTTGGTTCAAGAACTCTAAAGCTTACATTGTCTTGCTAGATAAGTGTTGGGTTGAGATTATTTCTGTTCTTCTAAAAGTCTTGCATGAGTTCTAGTTAAAGTAAAATAAACTTGTACTCATATTTATTTTATGTCAACACAAAGCTACCAAGAGTAAAGAATAAGCTTGCATTCTCATATTTATATTTCAAGTAATCACTTAAATTTTAAAGATAATAATAAGTTGCATCTCATATTTATTTTATGCTTACACCTTATAATAAAGAATAAATCAAAGTGCATTGCATGTTTAAGTTTATGTCATCACCTAAGGAACCTAGAGCTCAAAGACTTGGCTATTATTATCTCAAGTAAAGTTTGGAAAATGAAAGTGTTTCATGGATAGTGATTTCAGCCATGTGATGAAGGTGGACCTAGTATAGGTTTCATCTAGTCATAAGTGCCAATAGCCTACATTTCATGATTTTCTAAGCATAGGTGAGCTTAAAGAATATTTCAAGCATGATTTTATGTTTTAAATGTTAACCATGAAGAAATTAAAATAGCTACTGCCCATATTTATTTTATGATGATTTTAATGAAATAAATTATTTTTCAATGAGTTTTAGAAGTTCTAAAAAGGTTCCGAAAGAAACTAGTAACTTATGTGTATTAGAAATGAAATTCTATGCATGATATGATGATGGATGTTCACGATCCTGCCTTGCTATTTTGCTCACTGTATGATGATGATTTTATTATGTTAGAATGAGTGGGTTCATGTACAATTGGTGTTAGAATAAATTTGTGACAGCTAAGAAAAACTTGTAACTAGAAAAGATTTAAAATGAGAATTCTAGAACACTTAGAATACAAAGAATATTGTTTTTGTCCAGCAACCTTTAGATGTAGTAATAATGTTTTATAATTAGTTTATATGTGTAGGATTCCCTCATAATTGGTTTAGAAATTATTATAGCACCTTAGGCGAAGATGGAACTTAGAAAAGGTCTAAAGTGTAGTTTTTAGATGTAACACCCTAATTTTTAACCCAACTCTCTAGAATACATTAGGTTAAACATTAGGCTATTACTTCTTAGTCTCATCATTTTAATAAAATACTTAGCGGAAATTACGGGTAAATTTTTTTTTGAAAACATAAAGCAAAGTGAGAGCCCCGAATTTAACTAGTCGAATGACAGAAATATAAAGCACGCGTAACAATCATTAGAAATCATAAAGTAAAGCATATAACCAAAGGACAAAGATCAAGGTAATAAAAGAAACATTTCATTAATAACTTAATTAGAGTACATAAGTAGTCATACGCTTATGGAGACGGGCAGAGCTTGTAATACAGCGGAAGTAAAATACAACATAAAACAAGAAAATAGAAATAAACCATAACTACCCGAGTGCACCTATGGTGGATAACCTTAAAAGCAAAAGAAGGTTTATCCACTCTACATGTGGGTGTGTGCACAAAGCCTCCCCTACAACGTCAACTACTGGAAACCGGGAAACGGTGGAGTGTAACCAATCCATGGACACAGGGTAGCAGGAGTGGGTACACATGAAGACTGAGCGTAGGCTCCTCGATAGGGACGCCTCTCAGCTCGCCTAGCCAGCCTTGGCTGTGTGACGGTCTCCTCGCTCACGTCTTGCACGAACTGAGGTGTAGGAGCAAAACTCTCGCTATACATGTGCGTTGGCGGGTCCTCGGATAGGTCGTCCTCCGAACTCGGGGATCAAGGCACGTAGTCCTGGAAGTCTCGAGGCATCGAACCACTAGTGTACGTCTGCATAATCCTCTCACCTTGCGTCCGAGTGAGCTAAAAAAGCATCGCATCGTTGTAAGGTAACATCGGGGAGAAACGGTAGCTCTGTATAGGGTGTTCAAAGGGGCGTCCAATGAACATGAAGACTCGCACGATACACTGCCCCTCAAAATGATATGACCCATGGTCCGGGTCATAGTGAACCTCCCAAGTGGGTGTGTCAACGAAGACCACGAACGTCGCCATCACTCTCTGAAGATGTGATAGAAGAAAGAGAAGGAAGAGAAAAAAGTGAGAATTCTTACTAAAGAATCTTAGTAGAAGTCTCCTATCCTAGGGTTACATCGTTCACATCCTCAGGAACCTTGGGTTTAATTATAAAATAGTGATCATGCATATAAGATTCAATTTAGGGTTTTCCAAAACTACTTATCCAAGGTCCATTTCTTTTAGCATGCATCTTGATGTTATGAATGCAACATATTATATCATGGATGCATGTCAATACTTGAGCATATAAAACAACACATCAAAGCACATAAACATAAACCATGTGGCATAAGGGCATATAACTTTCAAGTGAATCATTCCTCAACTTCGTGACATCAATCATGGTACTTTAGCATAATAAGCCACCTTAAAAATAACTAGGTTATGAGCTCATACCTCAGCTAGTCATACCTCAGCTAGTCATCACTAGCTCTTGCTTATTATTTGAATAAGCGAAACATAATAAAATAATCCCAACTCGCAAGTATGGGTAGGGGGCAGGGATCACCTCTCTTAGGATATACCCTCTTTGAAACGCTTTGCGGGCATTAAGCCACAGCAATTTGTCCGCTTTGGTAGGCTGCATCTACTTATACCCACACAGATTTGTCTCCCCTGGGGGTGCTGGGCCGAACTGGGGTCACCTAGGGTTTTCAACTCATATGGTACTTCTTAAACATTTCTTTAACCCTTCAAGGTTTGACGGAAATTCGGTAGCGTAACAGCTGTTAAATCGAATTTCCTTCAAACTGCCACAAGCTAATTCACACATCATGTTCTCATGCAATCTCATGCTATGATAAACTTTAACATTTTCATCAATCATTTTCTCATGCATCAAGCACATCTCATCATATCATTGCATCATATAACACATCATTGTAGTAACAACTTCTTAGTGCCTTATGCATTGACCCTTAAGGTCCTTAACTCATATTCTAAGTTATAAATCATCGAACCTAATCTCTCGGGAACTTATAAGGTTTATAACTAAGTATTCCTTACTCCATACTATGATCAAGAACATCTCTAAACCTCAAGGATGCATAATTCATAATCCTAACTTTATGGGTACCTAGGAGTCACAACAATGACCTTTTCTAGGTCCAGTTTGTTCCTAAGGCATCAAGATCAAGTCCTAAACCAATTATGAGTCATTCCTACACATTTAAAATAATTTAGAACCATGATGATCATTACTAAACCTTGCTGGACAAAATCCAGAAAATTCAAACATTAAGGGATCTAAAACTCTCAAATTAATTCTTTTCTAGTTTCTAACTTCTCTTATCTTTCACATATGAGTTTTAACATTAATTATACTCAAACATAAACATTTTATCATCATTAACACAGCACATACAGTGGCCAAACATAGCAAGGCAGAACCGAAACAACATCTCCATTTAAAGGCATCAAACACAATTTCTAAAGCAAATAATATACTAGTTTCTCTTGGAACTTTTTTAAAAATTTCAAAACTCATTTATAAACATTTTTATCATCTAAAATCATAAAAATATTTATGAGGGCAGTAGCTAAATCAAACTTGTCTCAAGAGGTCATAAATTCATAAAACTTAGTTCTATATATTCCTTAACTCATAAGAGCTTAGAAAAATTATAAAACATAGTTTTTAATACTTGTAAACAATAAATCTCATTGAGGCCGAAAACATGAAGACCAAAAACATAGATTTTCAAGCCTTTGCTTGAGACAACAATGGGCAAATCTTTGAGCTCTAGGTTCATTTAAGTGATGACATAAAGATAAATATGTTTATGCACTTGTTTTAGGTTCCATTAGAAAGTAAAGTGATAGCATAAAATAAACATGAGATGCAACTTATTATTATCTTTGATATTATGTGAGAACTTGAAACATAAACATGATAATGCATAGCTTGAAATATAAATATGATCATGTAAGTTCATTTATTATCTTGATACTTAGTGATAGCAAGGAAAGTAAATATGATATGCAAAGCATAAAAGTAAATATGATGCAAGGTTCATTTTAAGGTTGGCTAGAGCTCATACAAGACTTTAACATATAACAACCCAACACTCATCTCATCACAAAGAGAGCTTTAGAGTTCTTGAACCAAGTTCTCAAAGGAACTATGAGGTTCTTGAACATCATCATCAAGCTCAAACTAAATAAACTTTCAAAACAAAACAAAACCTCAAAGATCAAGGAATCAAAACCGAAATATTTAAAGGAAAAGGAACAAGGAACCGAAATCAAAATAGCAAGGAAAGTAAAGGTGTTCTTGAACAAAAATCCTTTTAAGCTAGATAATAAAGATGAAACTTAGAGAAAACAAAAAACTCAAGCTCTAGAGGTTCCTTTGAGATGAACACATAGTCATCATCTAGGAGCTCTCATCATATACTCCTCAAGGCCAAGAGGCCGAATACTCAAAGAAAAAGAAACAAAGAAAGTTTCAAAAAGAAAATCCAAGAGAAAGCTAGAAAAACTCATTTTTCAAGAGACAAAGTTTAGAAAAACACTCTTACTTAGAGTGGAGACAAAAAGCTTGAACTTTTGAAAAGGAAAACAAGATGATGAGCTCCTCCTTGGGGCTAGATGGCTTCGGCCTTGTGGAGAGAAAAAGAAAGGAAATGTGTTCTTGGTGAACTTGTGTTTGAGAATGAAAGTTTAGGTGTTTGTATAATGATCTAAGGTGGTGGGGTGGTGTTTCAAGGTTATAAGATGATGATGAGATGAAAAGAGGATGAAGATGAAGAACAAGAGGAAACTCTCTTGAAACTTAGAGAGAAAAAGAGAGAATACAAAGAAAGCTTAGAAAACTAAAAGTGTGCAAATGAGCTAAAGTGTTTGCATGTGTTTCTAGGCAAGGTATTTATAGAAAATGAAAACAAATGAAGGCTCATTGAGGGGGAGGAGAAGCCGTGTGGTTTTGGAGGCAAGGAAGAGAAAAATATCTCTTACACAAGTCATTCAAGCATGATTTGAAGTATGGAGTGTATGATACAAAGTATGGCTTGATGTGAGTGAATTTCCTATCAATTTTTGAAGGAAATTAGGCTTCTAGAAACAAAGCATGACTAGAAGTTTTTCAGCCACAAATAAATGAGGAAAATGGGTTATTTTAATTAGTTATTCATTTGGAAAATCAAGCTCGATTGAAAATATGACAAGGTATGGTGTATATGACTTGAGGTATGGCCTTGGAGTGTTGAAAATTTGAACATGTGATGCATATGGAGGGGGGGAAGGCTTCGGCCAGACTGGGCAGCATGGAGGGAGAGGGATTTGATCATCTAATTGGGTGCTAATGGTAGGTTTAAGTGTGTATTAGTTTAGGTACAAGGTTAGGAATAATTAAGCTTAACTTTAGGTAACTAAGAATGAGGTTTAAGGATTTTATGACAAGATTAGGAGTGCTTATACATCATTAGAGAATTAAAAACTCATTTGTGAATAAACAATGTGTAACACAATTCCATGATTTAAGGAATTGGAAAGAGAAAACACTATTCAAGATTCCATGACTAGGAGTCTTGAATTTAAAATAGGATTTCAAGTTGTAATTAAGCACTTTTATGTTCTAATCAACTTTAATAAATTATTTTGACTCAAGATTAATTATGGAAATTAATTAACCTTCGATTAGAGCCTAATATTGCTTAGGTTTGCTTAATCACGCGATTAAGCGTAAAAACACGAAACTAAGGGCAAAACCGTAATTTTGCACTAATTTTGCTCGGGACCATCTGGAGAAGTTTCGGGTTCATCCAGCACTTGCAAACAGGTAAAACACAGCAGGGGGTTTTGGTCATTTTGACCTGAAAACTCAAAAAATGAGATTTTCGATCCCGGAAAAATACACAAGTCATCTAATCCCCTTCCAACATTGAGTTTGGCCTTCGAGTACTGCCGGACCGGCTTTCCTCGAATTCCAGGTAGAAAATAACCTCAGAGGCATTTTGGTCATTTTCACTTTAGCAAAAAAATTGGGACGTTACACTAGAACCCCGTAATGATATGAAATCAAAACTGTCCAAATCTGCCTAAGCTGTTTAGATTGGTTCCTAAGCATAAAAATTAATGAGAATTATTAGTTGTGAACCTATAGGTGCATAAGAGGTTAAAATCGGATGATAGAGTACTTAGATTTAAAGTTTAAGACCCTAAGAGTTAAAGTATAAGACGCGGTAGGTTAGATGACAATGAATTTATTAATCAAAGTATGACGTGATGATGCATGTGCTATGATGGGTATGTTTATATGATTTTAAGTTTATCATAATTATGGAAATTGAATGAGAAAGTGCATGCATTATGAGTTTATGTGGCATAAAGCAAATTTGAGGAAATTCGGTATACAATTGTTATGCTACCGAATTTCTGCCAAATTTGAAAGACTTGAGAATGTTTTTGAAAAGCTGCAAGAGATTTTAAAAGTGACACATCACTGAGATGCATTTCTCCTGCTCTGGTGGGGAGGAGGCAAATCCATGAGGGTATTGACATCGAGCTTGCAAAAGCAAAAAATTCGCTGTGCACTATATGCTAGTAGAGCATTTCAAAGAAAGAAACATTCCTATGGACTCCCCGAATTAATGGTTATGATAGGTGATCCTTATGTCCCCTAGCCCATACTTTAGAAGTTAGGATTATTATGTTTACGCTTATCATAGGATAAGTAAGAGCTAGTGACAACTAGTTAAGGTATGAGCTCATAACATAGATAATGTTTTAGGGTTTACCAATGATGCTAAGTATGATGTTTGATGTCACACAGTTGAGATAAGAGAAAAGTTTCAAATGAAAGATTATATGCCACTTTATGCCACTTATATGTTTCTTGATGTTGTGTTTTATTGATTTACTTGCATAATGTATTATCATGCATTCATGCTTTGCTATGTTGCATACATAACATTAAGATTCATTCTAAAATGAATGGACCTTGGATAATTATGACTATAAACCTAATTATGAACTTTATGCATGCTCACCTTTTTACAATAAACCCAAGGTTCCTGAGGATGTTGACAATGTCACTTAGATAGGAGGTTCCCTACTGAGATTCTTTAGCAAGATTCTCACTCCCTTTCTTTCTCTCTTTCTTTCTCATCATGTCTTTAGATCAGGATGGCGACCTTCATCCTGTTCATCGACACTCCCATATCGGAGGTTTACTATGACCCCGAGCATCGATCATATCATTTTGAGGGACGATGCGTTGTTTGAGTTTTCATGTACGTAGGATGTCCCTTTGTACACCCAGTACACAGCTACCGGTTCTCCTCAACGTCCTCCTATGGTGACAACATGGTTTTTCAGCATGCTCGGACGCACAACGAGAGGATTCTCCGTACGCATATGACTGCATCGGCTATACGTGGCTTCCCCCACTACGTGCCCCATTCATAGTCGTCAGGAGCTGACCCCTTAGAGGACCCACCAACCCACATGTATAGTGAGAGCTCTGCCCCCACTCCCCCGTTCATGAGAGAAGGAAGCGAGGAGGCTGTGACTCAGCCGAGATTGGCCCAGAGGCTGACCATGCACCCCCGTTGTGGAGCACATGTCCAGCCATAGCACATGCTCACTTCCGCTGAGCTACGTCAATGGATCAGTTATGTCCCACCCTTTCCGAGACCGCAGCAGTAGAGATTCTTGGGGAGACTTAGTGTACACACCACACATAGATTAGGATAAACCTTCTTTTGTTATCAAGGTTATCCATTTTAGGTGCGCTAAGGTAAGGGTGTCTTTCCTTTATATTTTCCTTTGTATTTCCATTTCAGTTGTATTTGCTTTATGTTCTTTGTATGAAACTAGGCCCCGCCTTTAGGTGGGCATATTATGATATTAATGCAATATTACCTTTAGTGTGCTATTGATTGTTTAATGCTATGATATGCTTTCTTATCTTATGATTTATTCTCTATCGGTTACAATGTATGTTAGCGCATGTTTAAGTTATACGCGGCTCTTACTTTGTTGTTAAGTTTCAAAAAAAATATTTTACCTGTATTTTCTGCTAAGTATTTTAAAGAAATATTTTTAAAGAATGAAACTAAGAAGTAATAAACTAATGGTTAACCTAAATACATTCTAGGAGTATTAGGTTAAAAATTAGAATGTTACAGTTTTGATTAAGAGATAAAACAAAAGAGTAATGACTAATAATTAACTATAATATGTCATAGGCGTTTTGAGTTAAATATTAGGATGTTACATTGTGAGTCAAATTATAAATTTTCGCTTTCACCACATTTTCTTAAACTAATGATTCTCAAATTTAATTTACACTTTTAAGAGACCCATATCACTTAGAAATTATTTAAATTCATCATAAAAATCATTTTAAGCCATTGGCCAAATTTTGTTAGATTTTAGGGATCAAAGTGCAAAGTTTCACCTTTTGACTTATGTGTCAAAACTTTGGAAAATCATTCTTAATATCATAAATGATATTTTGAATACACAAACACATTCAAAATCATTACTAGCTCTAATTAAACTCATTTGGCCAAAATTCCCATTTTAGAATCTTAAGGTGCAACTTTTCGAATTTTGCAAAACTACCCAACCTAACATTTGTAATTATGCTTTTAGACACCTAGGATGTCAAAAATTGTTTTTACAAAAATTATTAATATTTTCTTTTGATTTGAACAATACCAAGTAGTACTGAATAGTACCAAACAATGGCAAAATTGTAATTACAAAAAGCTTCGGAAATTATATTTTTATCCTTTTCTAGTTACCAGTTTTTCCTAAAATGCTAAAAATAATTTTTACAACAATTATTAATAATTTTTAATCACGTGAACATTACCAAACAGTACTGAATAGTGATGAACAGTGGAAAACAATGTCAAAAATTAAAATTACAAAAGGTTTAGAAATTATATTTTTGACCATTTTCAATTGCTAGTTTTTCCCAAAAGCCATTCTAAGACATTTAAGACAGATGAAACAATTTTTAACATATTTTTTACCACATAAATAGTTCCAAACAGTACCCTACAGTGTTAAACAGTGGCAAAATTGAAATTACCAAGAGGCTTTTAAATTACATTTTTAACCCTTCCTATATACTAGTTTTTCTCAAGTGCTATCCTAAGATATTTAAAAAACTTGAGATTATTTTATCCCTTTGAAAGATCAATTATTAATATTAAAATAGTGGCAAAACTTAAAATTTCATTAATAAGGTTTTATTTACTTAAAAATCACATTTTTGCTCCTCTTGAATTTCTAACTCCAAAAATTCTTTGGACACTCTAGACACAAGATTTGTAACACCCTAATTCTTAACCCAACTTTCTAGAACACATTAGGTTAATTATTAGGTTAGTACCTCTTAGTCTCATCATTTCATTAAAATACTTAGCGGAAATTACAGGTAAATTTTTTTTTTTTTAAAATATAAATCAAAGTGAGAGCCACGTTCTAGTCTAAACGAGAGACATAAACATCAATCATATGGAAACACAAGAACTAAAGCAAGTATCAATAGAACAACAATCATCACGATAGAGATACATAAGTAGTCACGCCCTTATAGAAATGAGCTGAGCTTGTAATACATAAGAAAGGAAATACAATAGAAGCAAGAAAGCAGTAAAGTACATGGTGCGACGGCAAAATTGTAACACCCTAAATCTTAACCTAATACTACTAGTATGTAATTAGGTTAATCCTTAGAATATTACCTCTTGGTCTCATTCTTTACTTTGAAAATACTTCGCGGAAATATGGGTAAAATTTTTCTTTTTGGAATTAAATCCAAAGTGAGAGCCACGCATGATTCCTTGAACAGGAAATTCTTACAGGTCATAAGAGTAAAGCACGATAAAGCACATTAATAACATGGATACATCAACTGAATATATATATAGATAATGTGCCTACCAAAAAGGCAGGGCTATTCGGTACATAGAAAAATGAAATACAACTGAAAAGCAAATACAAGGAAATTATAAAAGCAACACCCATACCCATGTGCACCTAGAGTAGATAACCTCATATACAAAAGAAGGTTTGTCCTCAACTATGTGGTGTGTGTGCACTAGCTACTACCCATCCTATGCACCTACTCCTTCTGGTCCGAGTACTGAGAAGTAGAATCGATCCACTGGCGAATCTCGGCGGGAGTGGTCATGTAGATCATCAAAGCGTGTCCACCGCGGCGAGGGCACATGGATAGCCTACAAGCCAACCTCGGCTGAACCACTGTCTCCTCACTCCCGGCTCTCGTCGGTGGGGGAGTGGGGTTGGAGCTCCAACTGTACATGTGCGAGGGCGGGTCCTCTGATGGATCCGTCTCCGAATATTGAGTCCGGGGCATGTACTCCGGGTAGTCACATTCAACTGACGCCTCTGGCTGCATGCGGAGGATCTGCTCGTCGCGTGGTCTAGCTCACTCAAAAATTGTGTTATGATGGTAGGGAGTAGTCGGGGTGAAGTGGTAGCTTCGTACTGGGTGTACGAAGGGTCATCCCATAAACATGAATACTCTGACTGTGCAGCGACCCTCAAAATGGTATGACCCGAGTGCTGGGTCATGGTGCAGTTCCCACGTCGGGGTGTCGATGAAGAGTACGAAAGTCGCCATCTGAAGATGTGACGGAAGAAAAGAGAGAGGGAATGAGAATCTTCTAAAAGAATTCTCAGTAGGGTAATCCCTAACTAGGTGACATCATCACATCCTCAGGAACCTTGGGTTTTATTTCTAAAAAGGTGCGCATGCATGTAAACTTCTTTTAAGTTAGTTTTCTAAAGTATTAATTATCCAAGGTCCATCATATTTTACAATGCGTCTTATGACTAAGCAGGGAATGAATGCATCATAAAGGTAAACCAATCAATAGAATAACTAAGAAACATTATAACAGTGGCATAAGGTGACAGATATAAATCTCATAATAACTTTTCTTGGTTTTTCATAGCACATGTGACATTTTAAACTTTAACTTTTATCTCATGGGACCACCCTAAAACATCTCTAGGTTATGAGCTCATACCTTAACTAGTCGTCACTAGCTCTTACTTATCCTATGATAAGCATAACATACATAATCCCTGTAACACCCTAATATTTAACTCAACACGCCTAGGACGCATTTAAGTTAATTATTAGTTATTACTCTTTTGTTCCAATCTTTAACTTAAACCATTGAAAATACATTAGCAAAAAATATGGTAAATTTTTTTTTTTAAAATACAAAACGTGAGCTGCGCATACTAACTAATTTGTATCAACCACCTTACCTATAAAAGTAAAAAGGTAACATCGAGTCACAGATAAATATGAAATACCTCACTCAATTAATATAATGACACCATTATAAATAATGATCGTTCCTTACTGAATACCCAAAACTTACAGGAAACCAAGCAGCACATCACTGACATAGATCAAGATGAATACATTAGTCCACAAAAATTATCATGCAAATAAAAACTTAACAAACTAGCATAAGATTTTTCTCCCACGTTTCCTACTCGGAGTGTACAGAATGGATTCTACGAGTCGGCTCATCACGAGAAGCAAGACGTCTTATAGGTAGAACATGAGCGCCTCGACGTGGACGGGTGGCTCCTCTCACTGGTTGCGTGATAGTAGCTTCTTCATTGCTATCGTACTCCCGTTCCATAGAGGCAGCAGGAGCAAATTCGCCTGAATAGTGACCGGATGGTATATCCTCAGATGGGTCCGACCACGACCCAGTAGAGCGAGGTGGTGACCTTGGTGTATAGTCAGGGAAATCTCGAACCACCGATATGAAAGGTCGAGAAAACTGCCGAGGACGCGGTTGTGCATGCTCGAAAGCAAGGTCATCCGAAAAAGGGGCGGTAGGAGAAAACCACATACTAGAAACAGGGTATGCAAAAGGACGATTCATGAACACATACAAACGAATGGCACAACGACCCATAAAATAGTATGATCGGTTAGCCAGGTCGAAAATGCATTTCCCATGAGGGGGTATCAACATAAATCACGAACGTCGCCATCTACCTCTAAAGACGAGATGGAAAGAAATAAAGAGGGAGTGAGAATCTTATAAAAGAATCTCAATAGGGCCTCCGCCTCCTAATATGTGTGTCATCATCATCATCCCCAGGAACCTTGGGTTTCATTATGAAAAATGTGGGCATATATAAGGTTTATTTATTAAGTTCCAAATACTATTAGCCGAGGCCCGTTTCTTTTAACATGAATCTTGATGTCATGTATGCATCATACTATTATCATGAATGCATGTCAATGCCATATACATTATAACACAAGAGTTCATATATAAATGCATCATGACATAAAGAACATAAATTCCTTTGATATAACTTTTCCTTAACATGTTTTTAGGTGACTTAAATTTGTCAATCTTTTTCCTTGGGGAAACCACCCTATAATTTCTCTCCTCTTGAAAGTTCTAGGTTATGAGCCTATACCTCACTAGTCGTCACTAGCATACACTTATCTTCTCGATAAGTTAATTCCCGACTCCCAGAGTGCGGGTTAGGGGGTTTAGGAACACCTTTCATAACCATTAATTCCTGGAGTCTAAAGGGTCCTTACTGAATCTCCTCTTATAACTTTTAATTCGGGGAGTCTAGAGGATTACCCCATTGGATCACCTCTCAACCTTTAATTCGAGGAGTCTAGAGGATCATTTCCATATGTCTTATGTCACCTTTTCATCTTAGTATGTTATTCATAGATGCAAGCACGAACATATAATCATAGCTTATCCTTTAATATATCATGCTTATAGAACTCTTAAATATGCATCTCAATTAATCAATCATACACATAGCATGCTACAATTCATCAAGTAATTGATCATATAAGTATGCATATATACATTTATATAAGCATGCTATTATCAAATATCTCATGAAAGTGAACATACTTAACAGGATAGATGCCATATATTAATGATCGCTAATTGCTTAAAACAAGAATTAAGCATGCATAATCCTTAATTAGTAACAAAGCACAAATATCATAAGTCATATAAATTTTGACTAAAACACATGAATATGGCTTCCATAAGATATCAATTTATGCTAACCTCCTCAAGTTATCAATATTTACACTTAAGCCCAAAAGAGGGTCTAAACTGCAATTTCTCAAAGATTGCAGTCAAAACGTAATTTTTTCTTTTTAACATATTTCCTCAAACCAATGATCCTCAAAATTTCTCTATACTTTTAAGAGACCCATAACAACTAGAATTCATTTAAGTTCATCATAGAAACCATCTATGGTCATAGACTAAATTTTACCACACTTTAGGGGTCGAAGTGCAAAATCACTAATTTTTCACCCTTAATAATTACCGAAACTTCTAAAACTTTTTCTAAGCATCGTAAATGGTATTTTAAATACATAGACACATTTAACATCATTATTAACTCGAATTAAAGTAATTTGGCATAATTGATAATTCAAAACATAACTTTCTATATTTTGCAAAACGGCCCAAACTAACACTTGTAATTATTCTTTTATACATCTAAGACACCAAAAATAATTTTTACAACAATTATTAATGATTATTATGCCTATGAACAGTACCCTACAGTGATGAACAGTACGAAACAGTAATGGATAGTACTAGAAAATTATTTTTCTAAAGCTTTCTAAAATTACAATTTTTGATTCATTCTAGATTCTAGTTTTCCTTGTTAATTGATTTGAGACTTAGGAAACACTTAAAATAGTTTTTACCACTTAGATGACCAAATATTAATACCAAACAGAGAGTAAATCACAAGGTTAAATAATAAATCTTTTTGCTCATAAAAATGCTATTTATACTATCTTTTAAGTTTCAAGACTTGTAAAACTTCTAAAGTACAACTCACAAAAATTCCAATAACACAAGATTGAGCTATAAAATGAAATAAAAGTTATCTTAACCTCTCCATCATATCATGGCCGAAAAATCCAAGGGGGTGGCCATGGGTTGAAATTTTTACTTAAGATCCAAGAACAAGTTTTGAGCTTTAAGATCTTAAGTGATGACCAAAAGTAAACATGCTATGCAACCTCATTTTTAATCTTTAACATTATAAGGTGATAACTTGAAAATATAAATATGAGGTGCAAGGCTTGAAATATAAACATGAGATGCAAATTCATTATTAAATTTTTAAAATTTAGTGATGACTTGAAATAAATATGATATGCAAGACTTGAAAATTAAATATGACAATGCAAATCCACTTCATTAATCTTCTAGATTTAAGGTGATGACTTAAAAAGAAATATGATATGCAAGACATTGAAACATAAACATGAGATGCAAGAGCTTGAAATTTAAACATGAGTGCAAGTTCATTTTATATCTTGTTTACTTAAAGCTCAAAAACTTTACAAGATTAAATTCTTGTTCCTAATAGATCTTAAACATTAGTAAGCATTAGAGTCCTTTATTACCAAGGTTCCAAGAGCCTTATTTCTTAAATTTGTTATCAAGCCATGGTCATTATAAAAATTCAAGGATTTAAAGAAGAAGAAGGTGAGAAAGAATATGAAATGAACTCCCTTCCAAGTTGTTTCTTGTTAAATAAAGAAAGCTTGAACTTCTATGATAAATCAAGAATCAAAATTATGGTCCTAATGCTTGTGATATTTCAGCCAAGAAGGTTGGAGTGAAGGATGGCTTTTTCTTGTGTTCTAGTGCTTAGAAATGGAAAGTTTAGGTGTTTATGAGTTAGTTTATGGTTGGAATATGTATGGTTGAGGTTTATAGCTTGGTTAAAGGTTGGAAATGGAGTCTCTTGAGTAAGAATAAGGAAGGAAAAGAAAGCTTGAATTCTTGAGAGAATTAGAGAACTTTGAGCACACTTTGAGTAAGAAAACTATCAAGTAAGAAAATGCTAAGGCCAAGAGTGTTTGTGTGAACATTTTAGCAATGGAAGAGCATGTATTTATAGCTCCATGAAGGCTGTTTGGCCGTGGCCTAAAGGCTGAAAAAATGGATGATTTATTTCATTTTTTTGTTAAAGAAAACTTTAGAAAAAGAAAGCTTATGGTATTGTAATGATTTTGCACATGTATAATGGATGGAAATGCTAAAATATGATGCAGGTGGGAGACATCTTGGCTGCTTACATTATGGCTGAAATGGGTGGGTTTTCTTTTGATTAAACATAACCATAAATAATGCAAAAGAAAGCTAAAGGTGTGGTGTCATTGTTGGATATGTTTTTATGTTGGAAAATCAATAAATCATGATGCACAAGGAAGCATGTGGCCGCTGGTTTCTGGTCATTATAGGATCAGATTTGTGTTCTTTAATAAGTGGTAAAACATGTATTAGATGTATAATTACTTAGGTAAAAGATTAGAAATTGATAGATTAGTGAAAATGGTAAAAGGTTAAGCGTTTAGGACAAATTAAAATTAAGTAAAAGAATAATCATACACTAGTAAATGAAGTTAGTTTCAAATGAGTTAAAAATTAGTTTGTAACATAAGTTCTATACTAATTTTTACCTAAACCGTAATTTTTAACTTTGATCTTAGCATCACTAATTTTATGAGCTCTAGAAATCAAGAAAGGAAATTAACTTCCCTAAAAATTTCTTAAACTCTAATTATCCTAGGTAATTATTTTTAACCTTAGGTAATTAATTTTTAACTCAAGGTTAATGAATGAAATCAATTTGAGTTCAATTAGAGCTTTAACATTTCCTTAATTACATAAGTGAACTTATTTAGCACAACTAGGGGTAAAAAGGTAATTTCACATAAAAGCTTTCTAGAATTACCTGAACATTTCTAGATATCAAGTCATACTTGAAATAAACATTTTTTGAACTTCTCGGTGATAACTGGGTTCAAGGATTGCTTAATTTCACACTAAATTACCGCAGGGGTAATTCGGTAATTTTACGTAAAGTAAAAATCGGGAATTGAGATTTTTACCATAATATCATCATAACACAAATAATCCCCTTCAAATATAAAATTAACCCCTTGAGGATAATCGGGATTGGTTATCTTTGATTTTCGGGGCAAAATAACCTCAGGGGCAATTTGGTCATTTGCACATAGAAAAATCGGGATTTATGATTTTCGCACAGATTGCTATTCAAGCCTCATATAATGTTGTCCTAATGTTAAAATTCCTTATTAAGGATTGCTCGACCTCAATTCTCATGCAAAAATTTGCCTAGGGATATTTTGGTAATTTTACATAGCAGTAAAAATCAGGGCGTTACAATCCCGACTTAAAGTACGGGCTAGGGGGCAAATTAAGGATCACCTCTTAGGGTCATTTCCTCTTTGAAACGCTCTACTAGGAGCTAGTGCATATTAGTATTGTCCGCTTTGGCAAGCTCTGTGTCAATACCCTCACGGATTTGTTTTCTTAGGGGTGCTCGGCTAAACCGGTGTCACCTAAGAAGGCATCTCAGTGTTGTGTCACATTTAAATTCTCATGATTTTCAAAAAGACCTTTTTTTTTTTTTTAGTTTCTCAAATTTGACGGAAATTCGGCAGCACGACGGCTGTAGACTGAATTTCCTCAAATTTGCTTATGCCATGAAAACATATAGGACATACACAAGCATTCTTCATAAGGTGTTGAAATTATATAAAACTTCTTCATAACATATACATCATCACATAATCATTCATCATATAAAACTTCTTCATAGCATATCATCACATAATCATATTTAAACAAAACATTCACACAACTCATAAAGCTTATTATGTTATAAACCTATAGTGTATTATGCTTCGATCTTTACGAGTCCTTGGACTTGTAAACTAATTGTTCTAGTACTCCTCCTTAACCTCTCACACACCTATAGGTTCACAACTAATAAGTTTTACTAATTTTATGCTTAAGAACCCATTCAAACAGCACTATGTAGATTTGGACAGTTTTATGTTCATGTGATTACGGGGTTCTAGAAATTACGTTTTAGGCCCTTAAAGTCCTTAACTCACAACCTAGGTTATAAATCATCATAACTTAAGCTCTCGGGTATAGGTTCATATCTAAGTATTCCTCACCTCACACTATGGCCAAGAACATCTCTAAACCTCAAGGATGCAGAATTTATAATCCTAATTTTACGGGTACCTAGGAGTCACAACAATGACCCTTTCTAAGTCTAGTTTGCTCCTAAGGCATCAAGATCAAGTCCTAAACCAATTATGAGCCATTCCTACACCTTTAAACTAATTTAGAGCCATTCCTACCCTTTCTAGTCTCTAACTCATCTTATCTTTCACATATGAGTCTTAACATTATGTTTACTCAAACATAAGCATATTATCATCATTAAAACAGCACATACAGTGGCAAATAAATAGCAAGGCAGAACCGAAATGTGCATATCCATAAAAGGCATAGAACACAATTTTTTAAGCACATAGAATACTAGTTTCTCTTGGAACCTTTTTAGAACTTTCAAAACTCATTTATAAACACTTTTATCCTTTAAAATCACAAAAATACTTAAGAGGGTAGTGGCTAGATCATTTTCATCTCAAGAGGTCCTAAATTCATAAAACTTAGTTCTACATATTTTCTTATACTCATATAAGCTTAGGAAAATTATAAAACATAATTTTCAATACTTGGAAACCTTAAAACCTCTTAGGGCCGAAATCTCAATTATGGAAAATAAATATTTTAGACCTTTGTTTGAGACAACAATGGGCAAGTCTTTGAGCTCTAGGTTCATTAAAGTGATGGCATAAAGATAAACATGCTTATGCACTTGTTTTAGCTTTTATTAGAAAGTAAAGTGAAAGCATAAAATAAATATGAGATGCATCATATTATTATCTTTGATATTTAGGTGAGAACTTGAAATGTAAACATGATAATGCATAGCTTTGAAATATAAACATGATAATGCAAGTTCCTTTATTATCTTGGTACTTAGTGATAGCAAGGAAAATAAACATGATGTGCAAGGGATAAAAGTAAACATGATGCAAGGTTCATTTTATGGTTAGCTAGAGCTCATTCAAGACTTTAACAAGATAACAACCTAACATATATCTCATTACAAAGAGAGCTTTAGAGTTCTTGAACCAAGTTCCCAAAGGAACCATGAGGTTCATCATCAAGCTCAAGTTAAACAAACTTCCAAACAAAACAAAACAAAGTCTCAAGGATCAAAGTACCAAAACCAAAAACCTTACAAAAGGAAGAGAAAATGAAACTAAGTCAAGTTCTTTATTAAATACCCAAAACCCCTATCTAGAGAAAGATCTCTAGAATGTACCGGCCAACTTTAAGGTTGACAAGGGTAGGCTTGGGCTTTTAGAAATCCTTAGATTAATTTTCTTAAGTTGAAAAACCATGTAAGCTAAGTATCATATAGGTGAAGTTAAAAGAAAAGGAAAACTCAAGCTCTAGAGGTTCCTTTGAGATGAACACATAGTCATCCTCTAGGAGCCCTCATCATTGAGCTATCATGTGCTCCTCAAGGCCTCATGGCCGAAATGCAAAAGAAAAGGAAAACAAAGGAAAGTTCAAAAGAATCCAAGAGAAAACTAGAGAAAAACACATTCTTGAGCAAAACAAATTTGAAAGGCAAATCCCTACCAAGTGATGAAGATGAAAGCTTGAACTTGAAAAGGAAAATGAGAAGAGCAACTCCTCCTAAGGTGGTGTGATGGCTTCGGCCAAAGAGAAAGAAAAGGAAAGGAGATATGTTTTGAGGAAGCTTGTGTTTGAGGTTTAGTGTATAAGAGATTTGATGATGATCTAAGGTTATGATATGGTGGATTGAAGTGGTGAGGTGATAATGTGAAGAGAGGATGAAGATGAAGAGAAAGAACTCTTGGAACTTTGAGAGAAAAGAAAAGAACTAGCAAGACAACTCTAGAATTCTAAACTTAGCAAATGCTTCAAGGTGCAACTAAGCTATCACAAGCATCCTATTTATAGAAAAACAAAACCATGGGCTCACCAAGGGGAAGCCTTGGCCATAGCAATGAGGAGGAGAAAGGAAGGGAAAAATATCTCTTACATGGTATCATTCAAGCATGGTTTGAGGTATGGAGTTCATGACACAAAGTAAGGATTTAAGCATGGGTTTTTGAGTGAGCTTTCATTTTAATTTTGCAAGAAATTGTTCTTCTAGAAAATCATCATGGCTGGAACATTTTCAGCCACAAATAAATGTGGGAAATGATTTATTTCAATTGGTTATTTACTTGGAAAATCAAGTGTGATGGAAAATATGACAAGGTATGGTGTATGTGACTTGAGGTATGGCTTTGGAGTGTTAGAAAATTGAACATGTGATGCATATGGAGGGGGGGAAGCTTCGGCCAGACCTGAGGCAGCAGAGAGGAGGTGAGGTTTGATCATGTAATTGAGTGTTAATGGTGGGTTTAAGTGTAGGTTAGCTTAGGTACAAGGTTAGGAGTAATTAAGCTTAAGTTTAGATAGCTATGTATGAGTATTTAGGATTTTATGACAAGGTTAGGAGTGCTCATACATCATTAAAGAATTTTAAACTCATTTATAAATAAACAATGTGTAACACAATTCCATGATTTAAGGAATTGGAGAGAGGAAACACTATTCAAGATTCCATGACTAGGAATCTTGAAATTAAAATAAGATTTCAAGGTTTAATCAAGCATTATTAGGTTCTAATAAACTTTAATAAATTATTTTGACCCTAGATTAATTATGGAAATTAATTAATCTTCGATTAGAGTCTAATATTGCTTAGGTTTGCTTAATCACGCGATTAAGCGTAAAAACACGAATCTATGGGCAAAATCGTAATTTTGCACTAATTTTGCCCGAGACCTCTATAATTAAAACTGAGGTCATAGAATACATAAAAACGCCTTTAAAACCATCTGGAGAAGTTTCGGGTTCATCCGGCACTTGCAAACAGGTAAAACACCGCAGGGGTGTTTTAGTCATTTTGACCCGAAAACTCGAAAAACGAGAGTTTCGATCCCGGAAAGGTACACAGGTCATCTAATCTCCTTTCAACATTGAGTTTGCCCTTCGAGTACTGTCAGATCAGCTCTCCTCGAATTTCGGGCCGAAAATGACCTTAGGGGCATTTTGGTCATTTTCACTCTTAACAAAAAATCGGGGCGTTACAAAAATAAAAACCAACTACACTACCCTCCTACCAAGCTATATGCACTAAGCGAAAACCCCTTCCCAAAAGATGCCGCCGAAGGGGAGATCCTCGTGACTACTCGGGCACTCGACTAGCTCTCTGATGAGGTCTAGTAGTGACGGGGATCCTCGGGTGACGGAGGTAGGTAACCAGGGAACTGCTCGATCTCCTCCTGAGTGGGCTAGTGAAGTGGAAAAGGAACGCATGTCGGCTGCATCACTGTATCCTCACTCCCCTCTCACCTAGACGGGGGAAAGGGAGCAGAACTCTTCGAATAGACGTGCATCGGTGAGTCCTCGGACGGATCGGTCTCTGACCTCCTCGAGCGAGACACATTCTCCAGGTAGTCACGAACCGCTAAGGCGGACGAGCGGGCACGAAGCAACTGCTCGTCACGAGGGTGGGTGCGCTTGAAGATCAAGTCGTCACCACCAAAAAGAGCGGTAGGAGTGAACTGGTAGCTGGACATCGAATAAGCAAAAGGTCTACCCATGTACACAAAAACACGAACGGCACAACAACCCTCAAAGTGGTAGGAATGATGCTCCGGGTCGTAGTGCACCTCTCAGACGGGCGTATCAATGAAGACCACGAATGTTGCCATCAATCTCTGAAGATGTGACGGAAGAAAGAGGAATAAGAGAAAAGAGTGAGAATTATTACTAAAGAATCTCAGTAGGAGTCTCCTATCCTAGGGTCACATCGTTCACATCCTCAGGAACCTGGGGTTTACTTATAAAAGGTGTGCATACATAAAAGGTTCATTATTAGGGTTTATAAAACCAATTATCCAAGGTTCGTTCCTTTTAGCATGCATCTTGATGTTATGAATGCAACATATTAAAACATGAATGTATGACAATGCCTCAATCAAATAACTCAATGAAACACAACTTCAAGAAAGTACACAAATGGCATAAAGGGCATATAACTTTCAAGTGGATCTTTCCTCAACTTCATGACATTAATCATGGTACTTCAGCATAATAAGGCCACCCTAAAATAACTAGGTTATGAGCTCATACCTCAGCTAGTCATCACTAGCTCTTGCTTATTATCTGAATAAGCGAAACATAATAAAATAATCTCGACTATGCAAGTACGGGTAGGGGGCTAGAGATCACCTCTCTTATGATATACCCTCTTTGAAACGCTTTGTGGGCATCAAGCCATAGCAATTTGTCCGCTTTAGTAGGCTGCATCTACTCATACACTCACGAATTTGTCTCCCTTGGGGGTGCTCGGCTGAACCGGTGTCACCCAGGAAAGCGCATCTCAGTGCTTTGTCACATAAAAATCTCCTGGGGGTGCTCGGCTGAACCGGTGTCACCCAAGGTTTTCAACTTATGTGGTACTTTAAAACATTTCTTCAACCCTTTTAGGTTTGACGGAAATTCGGCAGCATGACAGCTGTTAAACCGAATTTCCTTCAAATCGAAACTTATGCCACAAGCTAATCTCACAACATGTTCCTCAATTAAACCTCATGCCATGATAAACCTCATATCTTAAACAATCATTTCCTTATGCATCATAAACATCTCAACTTGTTATTGCATCATATAAACATCATAGCATTAACGATTTTTTAATGTCTTATGCATTGACCCTTAAGGTCTTTAACTCACAATCTAAGTTATAAATCATCACAACTTAATCCCTCGGGTACCTATAGGCTCATATCTAAGTATTCCTCACTCCATACTATGATCATAAACTTCTCTAAACCTCAAGAATGTAGAATCTAAAATTCTAACTTTACAGGTACCTAGGAATCACAACAATGACCCTTTCTAAGTCCGGTTTGCTCCTAAGCAATCAAGATTAAGTCCTAAACCATTTATGAGTCATTCCTACAAATTTAAACTAATTTAAATCCATGATTACCATTTCTAAACCTTGCTGGACAGAATCCAGAAAAATCCATTACCAAAGGGTCTAGAACTCTCAAATTAATTCTTTTCTAGTTACTAACTTCTCTAATCTTTCACATATGAATTTTAGCATCAATTATACTCAAACATAATCATATTATCATCATCAAAATAGCATAAATAGCACTTAATCACAGCAAGGCAGAACCGAAAATACATCTCCATACAAAGGCATAAAACTTGGTTTATAAAGCACATAAAATACTAGTTTCTCTTGGAACCTTTTCAAGACTTTCAAAAACTCATTTATAAACATTTTTATCATCTAAAATCCTCAAAATATTTGTAAGGGTAGTAGCTAAATTAAATTTATCTCAAGAGGTCCTAAATTCATAAAACCTTGTTTTAGACATTTCTTGAACTCATATAAGCTTAGAAAAATTATAAAACATAGATTTTAATACTTGTAACAAATATAACTCCTTAGGGCCGAAATCAAGGAGCCAAATAACATATAGTTTTCAAGCCTTTGCTTGAGACAACAATAAGCAAATCTTTGAGCTCTAGGTTCTCTTAAGTGATGACATAAAAATAAACAAGCTCATGCACTTGTTTTAGCTTTCATTAGAAAATAAAGTGAAGGCATAAAATAAACATGAGATGCAACTTATTATTATCTTTGATATTTAAGTGAAGACTTGAATATAAACATGATAATGCAAAGCTTGAAACATAAACATGATAATGCAAGTTCAATTATTATTCTTGATATTTAGTGATGGCAAGGAAAATAAATATGACGTGCAAGGCATAAACATAAACATGGATGCAATATTCATTTTAATCTCATCTAGAGCTCTTACAATATTTTAGAGATACAACCCAACACTTATCTAATCACAAAGAGAGCTTTAGAGTTCTTGAACCAAGTTCTCAAAGGAACTATGAGGTTCTTGAACATCATCATCAAGCTCAAAAGGAACAAACTTTCAAAAGAACATAAAATCTCAAAGGAAAGGAAACCAAAACCGAAACCTTATAAAAAGGAAAAGAGGATGAAACTAAGTCAAGTTCTTTATTAAGTACCCAAAATCCCTATCTAGAGAAAAATCTCTAGAATGTGCTGGCCAACTTTAAGGTTGACAAGGGTAGGCTTGGGCTTTTTGAAATCCTTAGATTAATTTTCTTAAGTTGAAAAATCATGTGAGCTAAGTATCATATAGATAAAGTTTAAGGAAAAGAAAAACTCAAGCTTTAGAGGTTTCTTTGAGATGAACACAAAGTCATCATCTAGAAACTCTCATCATCAAGCTATCATGCTCATAAATAAGGCCTCATGGCCGAAATGGAGAGGAAGAAAAGAAACAAAGAAAAGTTTCAAAAAGAAATCCAAGAGAAAGCTAGAGAAAAACTCATTTTCAAGAAAAACAAGTTTAAAAAAACACTCCTACCTAGAGTGAAGATATAATGCTTGAACTTGAAATGAAAAACAAGATGAGGAACTCCTCCAAGAGTGATGATGAGCTTCGGCCACCAAGAGAGAAAGAGAGAGGAGATGTGTTTTGAGTGAGGTTGTGTTTGAGGTCAAGTGTTTGAGAGGTTTGATGGTGGTTCAAGGTTGTGGGGTGCTGTTTAGAGGTTATGAGATGATGATGAGATGAAGAGATGAAGAATATAAAGATGAGGAGAGGAGAAGAACTCTCTTGAAACTTGAGAGAAAAAGAAAGGAAACTCAAGAAAGCTTAGAAAACTAAAAGTTTGCAAATGAGCTAAAGTGTTTGCAAGTTCTTCTAATGCACCTATTTATAGAAAATGAAGCAATGAAGGCTCATCCAAGGAGAGCCTTGGCCATAGCAAATGGGAGGGAAAAGGGAGAGAAAATATCTCTTACACAATGTCATTCAAGCATGGTTTGAAGTATGGAAGTTATGATACAAAGCATGGCTTCAAGTAAGGTGATTTGAGTGAATTTCCTATCAATTTTGAATGAAATAATTCTTCTAGAAGCTAGGCATGGCTAGCTATTTTTGGGCCACAAATAAATGAGGAAAATAGCTTGAATTCATTTAGTTATTTACTTGAAAAATCAAGCATGGTGGAAAGTATGACAAAGTATGGTGAGTATGACTTGAGGTATGGCTTTGGAGTGTCAAACATTTGAGCATGTGATGAATATGGGCGGGGGGAGGAGCATTCAACCAGACCAGGTACAGCAAGGGGGAGGAAGTGTTGATCATGTTATTGGGTGTTAATGATAGGTTTAAGTGTAGATTAGTTTAGGTGCAAGGTTAGGAATCATTAAGCATAAGTTTAGGTAACTAAGAATGGGGTTTAAGACTTTTATGACAGGGTTAAGGAGTGGTCATACAGATTTAGAGATTTTAAAATTTATTTTATGAGTAAACAAGGTAGACAAATTCCCATGATTTAAGGAATTGGAAAGAGAAAACACTATTCAAGATTCCATGACTAGGAATCTTGAATTTAAAATAAGATTTCAAGTTGTAATTAAGCATTCTTAGGTTCTAATCAACTTTAATAAATTATTTTGACTCAAGATTAATTATGGAAATTAATTAATCTTCGATTAGAGCCTAATATTACTTAAGTTTGCTTAATCACGCGATTAAGCTTAAAAACACAAAACTAGGGGCAAAATCGTAATTTTGCACTAATTTCGGCCGGGACCTCCGGGACCAAAACTAAAGTCACAGAATACATAAAAATGCCTTTTTAAACCATCTGGAGAAGTCTCGAGTTCATTCGGCACTTACAAATGGGTAAAACACCACAGGGGCGTTTTGGTCATTTTGATCCGAAAACTCGAAAAACGAGATTTTCAATCCCGGGAAGGTATACAAGCCAACTAATCCCCTTCCAACATTGAGTTTGTCCTTCGAGTACTGCCAGGTCGGCTTTCCTCGAATTCCGGGGCGAAAATGACCTTAGGGGCATTTTGGTCATTTTCACTCTAACAGAAAATTAGGGCGTTACAAAATTCAAATCTTAAAACAAAATAAAAACAACTTCAAACCCAAATTTTCCATGTGGCTGAAATACATATATGAATTTGTGTCCATGATCAATATTTCCATTCAAGACAAAAGGGGCAAGTCTTGAGCTTTAGAGACATAGATGATGACTAGAATCATAAACATGCCATGTAATCTTATTTTAAGTCTTTAACATTATAAGGTGATAACTTGGAAATATAAACATGATGTGCACGGCTAAAAATTTAAACATGAGATGCAAGCCCATTTTTTAGTTTTCAATATTATAAGGTGATAACTTGGAAAATAAATATGAAAATGCAAGTTCATTTTTAAGTCTTTCATTACAAGGTGACAACTTGGAATATAAACATGATATGCAAGGCATTGAAATATAAACATGAAGATGCAAAACTTGAAACATAAACATGAATGCAAGTCCATTTTTATATGTCATTAGAGCTCAAAAACTCTAGACTTTGAAGTGTGAGACTTTCAACCCCATTAATCTTAACAAAATTGAAAATGAGCTTTAGAGTCCTTCAATCCCATGGTTCAAAGAACCTCATTCTTTTGGACTCACCACCAAGCTCAAAAACAACAAAGCAACCAAATGAACATTCTTTCTCTCTTTGAAACCAAAGATCAAGCCTTGAGCTCTAGAGGGCAAACATGTGATGGTCTCACAACCATCATCAAGAACACTCATCATCAAGCTTATGAACTTGATCACAACCAAACCAAAAGAAAAGAGTAGAAATAAAAAGAAAACTCAAGAATAAAATCCATAACAAGTGTGCTTCTTGGTTGAAAGTGAGAATGCTTGATATTTTGTGAAGAAATGAAAAGAAAAAAAATAGGGGGAAGGATTTTTGTTATGTTCTTGTGTATGGGGATGGAAAGGTTAAGTGTTTACCAGTTGATCCATGGTGGTAGTATGGTGGTTGAATGTTTGAAGGTTGGATAATAAACAAGAATGGAATTTCTTGAAGGTGGAGGAGAAGAGGAAGAAGAGAGCTTGAGGTTAAAGAGAGCAATAATGCTTTTTTGACACAACTTGATAAACAAGTTTTGGAGAAAAAAGTGAATAGTAAGAATGAAAGAGTATGTGAATAATTGTGTTGCAAAAATCAACATATGATAGAGGGAAAGGAGGGTAAGGCTGCCAGCCACTTAGAGGGTATGGGAGGAAAATTTTGCTTCATTTGGATCTAGGGGTTAGGTTTTTGAGTAATTTGATTAGGAGAATGGTTAGAAATTAATAATTAGGTGTTTGGGTTGGTAATTAGGTACTCAAGGCTTTCAAGACAAAGTTAAAGAGTAGTCTTGTGTGTTTAGTTGGGCTAAACTTGATTAATTTGAAATTTAAACACCAATATGTTCTTAATCTTTAGGAAAAAAAAGAGAGAGAAAGTACTTTTATCCCTTATATTTTGCTTTTGGTCTTATGAGTCATCTTTGAACAATAATAGAATTAAATTTTCCTTAACCAACCTTGGGCCTCAATTAACTTCAAATAATTATTTTGACTTAAAATTAATAAATAAAATTAATTTATCTCTAATTAGAGCCTAATATTATTTATATTTTCTTCATTACTTTAATTAAGCTTAATTAGCACTAAATAGGGGCAAAATGTTAATTTTATACAAAACCCCTGGTACTTCCCGAGACCCATCCAGACATCATATATCCCCTCTAATTAAAATATCCAACTCTTGGGTGATGACCGATGTAACACCATGGAGTTATTTGAAAATTAATTGAAGTCTTAATAATAAGAATTTGAATATTCTAACTGATGTAGTGATGATGATGTTGGTAAAAGAGTGCATGATAAAGGGAATTGAATCATGCTTTCTAAAGTCTTCTGGCAAATCTGAAAATATTAACAGAAAGACACTAACAAGCTTTTGGCTTAAAGTGTAGCGAATTATGGTTAATAGTTTCATAAAGTAAATCTTAGAACCATATTGGTTAACATGTTACTATAACATAAATTAACTAATAATTGACTTAAAATGTATAATCATAAAACTAAAAGATAAGGGAGGAGAGAATAAACACAGGAGTTTTTATATTGGTTTGGCAACCTACCTACATCCAGTACTCAAAACATGTTGAGATTTCATTAACAACATCTTTCTCAACTTGAGAAAGTAAATCGGATAGTCTTTACAATAGCCTTCCCAAGCTCTCACAGTGTACAATGGACAACCCTAACTGAGACTTAACCAAGTAGTTTTGTACTTTCCTTTCCAAGCTGAATCGAGTAGTTCTATATTAGTCTCTCCAAGTTGAAACTGTGAGCTATAGACAACTTCTACTGCCACATTATAAGTAGTCTTGAACCAGCCTTTCCAAGCTGAATCGTGATAAGAAAATACCTCTGCTATCATGTTGCAAGTAGTTTTACCTTTGCCTTTCCAAGCTATATTCACACTGATCATTAACGGATCAAGGTTACAAAGGTTATGTGTTTAGGTTGCCACTCAAACTAACCTAAACCTATGTTTCCTTAAGAATATTTGCTAATACAGACCTGGGAAACTTGAGTGACTTTTTTCTCACATCTCTTCATGAGAAGAGTATACAAATTATTATAGAATAAGGAAAGAAGATTTTTACATTCAAGATGATTGATTACATATTACGATGAATAGAACAGGAAGTGTGGAGAGATTTTTCCAGAGTTTATACTCTTGTGTCTTCAACTTTCTCATATGCATTCATGTATGGCATCTCCATTTATACAGGTCTTTCTTTATGACCGTTACCTTTGTTCAGATCTCCACGTGACACATGTAGATCATCAATTGTGTTTTGGAACGTTGCTCTAGAGAGGTAGGCTGACAGACTTGTCACATCGGTTGCAGAAGCCGTTGTATTTTAGAGGTTTCTGATGTCCTCATTTTCCTTTTACTTTCTGACAATGGTTTCTGAACTCCTTCTTCTAGAGGCTAGGATCATGAATCAATTAGGTAGAAGAAATGACATACAAGTTATAACACTAGGTCTGATTCGAGATTTGAATTTTGAAATTCAAAATTTCCCTCCATTTTCCTTAGTGTTCTGTGCTCCATAGCTAAGTGAGCTTTCTGATGGCGTAATCAATCTCTTTGACATTTCTTCAATATTCCAGTCTTCAATCTTAGCTATTTGATGATGATTTCTTTGCGATTGTAGTGATTGATGACTGAGTAACATATTGCTCTTGGACATGAGTTGATTTCTTCATCTTGAGTGTACTTTCTGATGTCCTATGCTACTTTCTGAAGATCCTTTCCTTAGTTTCTTGGTCTCGACTTGATCTACTTTAGTCCTTAGGCATTTACACTTTCTTTGCACGAGATAATTTTCACTTTTTAAAGCTTAATCTCTTCTCTTGAGATAAAACATGATTTCTCATGTGTAGTGAAATTATTCCTGATTCAAGTATGCTTTTGTACCTTTGGTCCATGAACATGAATACATGCTTTGCTTGAAATAACATTCATTTTCTTTTTAACTTAATCTCTTCCCATGAGATAAATCATACTTGCACATGCAAAGTGAAACATTATTCTTGCTTTAAGTTTGCATTATGTTTTAATTTGTATACACGTTCTTTGGTTGACATAATATTCACTTTCTATTTAGCTTAATTTCTTACCATGAGATAAAACATGCTTACACATGCAAAGTGAAATATTTATCTTGCTTTAAGTCCATATGATACAAACCGGATTAACCTGTTATGCTTTGTTAAGAAACTCAAGGTAGCCATTAGTCATTCTGCAAAGTATTTTCTTTAAACTGGCTTTGTTGTCGTTCAAAACAATGAAGCTCATACTTTCTGAAGAGTTTTGGAGTTTACAATCTCCTTATTTGTTATGATGACAAACCAGTTTGAAGAAAATCTTTTGACGAGAGGTTGAAAGAAATAAGATAGAATATAAATTGATAAATTGCATTTTCTTTCAATGCCATATGATTCTTAAGCCTTAGTAAATCCTTTTCTTAAGGCATGGATAGTTATGTTCAAGAAAATTTTGAGGCCTTAAGTTGATTTAAATCAAAACTGTTTGGTTCAAGATGATATATTCTAATTTAATAGAGAACTTCTTTAATTCATATCACAAAGATACTTAAGCAGATGTTGTAACACCTCGATTTTTCTATCCGAGTAAAAATGACCAAAATACCCCTGAGGTCATTTTCCGTCCGGAATTTGAGGATAGTTGACCTGGTGGTCCTCGAAGGGCTAACTCAATGCTTGAAGGGGACTAGATGGCTTTAGAATGGTTTTGAAAACGAGAATCTCATTTTTTGAGGTTTCAAGGCAAAATGACCAAAATACCCCTATAGCATTTTTAAGCGGGTATAAGTGCTGTTTGATCCCAGAAACTTCCTAAAAGGTTTAAAATGATATTTTTATGTGTTTAGTGACCTCTGTTTAAGTCCCGATGGTCCCATGCAGTTTTTGAGCTTAACGATGTAATTAAGCAAACCTAAACAATATTAGGCTTTAATCGAAAGTTAATTAATTTCCATAATTAATCTAGAGTCAAAATAATTTATTAAAATTAATTAGAATCTAAAATTTCTTAAGGAAACTCAAAAACCTTTTCTAGTGTTATTTCTTTAAGAAAAGCATATAGGAATAGTGTTTTCTCTTACCTATTCCCCTAAATCAAGAAAACATGTTGGCCTTGGATTCTAAGATAATGAAGTTTGACTTCATTAATCAATCAAGACTACCTCATAACTTAGTCTCTCATGGCCTTAATTACCTACTTAATTACTTAAACACTTAGTCACAAATCCTTAATCTTAAGCCTAATCAAAGATACACCTAAACATACCCCTAAACCACAATTAGATGAGACAAATCTCTTCCCCATGGGATGATAAGCAACCAGCCACCTCCCCTCCACGTTTCCACATGTTGAATTTCAAACACTCAAAGGCCATGCTTTAGGCCATGCCTAAACCCATACCTTTGACCACACTTGTCCATGCTTTCCACTATGCCTTGAATGACATTTGAAGAAGATATTTTGTCTTCCCCACTCCATGAAACTTCTAACATCCTAATTTTTAACCCAATACTCTAGAACACATTAGGTTAATCATTAGGTTTTTACTTCTTAGTCTCATTCTTTTATGAAAATACTTAGCGGAAATATGAGTAAATTTTTTTTTTTTTGAAATATAAAATCAAAGTGAGAGCCGTGTATGACGTAACAAAGACTAACATATAGAAAAGAGATCTCATATCATTCATGGTCACAAAACACAAACATTGTCCATTACATCACAACATAAACATATTATCATAGATACATAATTTATGACTATCATAGTCCTATTGTCACATCAAAGGAAATACACATCTATAGGTATATAAATCTAAAGCAGCATCTCCGCGCTTCCATTCCATCCCACTGATCCAACTCGTAGCACATGCCCTACGCCCATGCCTTAGTAGAGGTCACGAGATACACCATCATCTTCGTCTAGAGATGACACGGAAGAAAAGAGAGAGAGAGGGATGAGAAACTTATTCAAGATTTTCAGTAGGGATTTCCGACTCTAACACATGTGTCATCATCATCATCCCCAGCCACTTCGGTTTTAATCATAAAAAGGTGGTCATGCATAAGGTTTAACTTTTAAACTTCTTCAAATCTATTTATCTAAAGTGGGTGTCTTTTAGTATGGATCTTAATGATATGAATTCCGCAGATATTGGATGAATGCATGGCAATACATTATGCAAACAATTCAATAAAAACATGACTTCAAGTAACAGATAAGTGGCATAAACAGTACAGAACTTTCCTCTATTCTTTTCTCATACTTGAACCTTTAAGTTCTTCTCCTCAAGAACCACCTTCTTTTCTCATCACCAAATCCAACCATAAACACCAGTGCCCGGCGATATTTATACACATCACCAAAACTAACCAAATACACCCTATCACCTAGGATTGAGCTCAACCAAACGAGCTCAAACCTAACTAGTCATCACTAGATTTCTAAGAGGGCAAAGAAGGGGTAACTTAGGATTAGTTCTTTCCTTACTCACGACTATGTGACTTGAAAAGAGACATCGCATCTCTTTTCTCAGGTTCGAACTCTTGAGTTCTTTCTCTCAAAGACCACCTTCTTTTCTCATCACCAAATCCAACCATAAACACCGTGCTCAGTGATATTTATACGCATCACCAAATCCAACCAAACACACCCTATCGCCTACGAATGAGCTCAACTATATTTATACTCATCACCAAATTATTCTCATTATCAAGTCCAACCAAATACACCCCAAATCCAACCGTAAACACCCATATTGCCTAAATGAGCTCAAACCTAACTAGTTTTCACTAGATTTTTAAGAGGGCAAAAGAAGGGGTACATACTCTCTCTCATTCAATTCTCACAAACATGATAGACATAACATCTCGACAATTCATACAATTCATCATAACATGCCACACCAACTCACAATGCATGTACTTACACATTCGATTCCACAATTCATAATCAATTTCTACATCATCATAGCATCATCATAAAAGATCACATCATCATATCAACATATCATACTTGCATTACCAGACTAAAAGCGATAAAATCTCTTAATGTCTTATGCATTGCTTCTTAAGGTCCTTAACTCACAATCTAAGTTATAAATCATCATATCCTAAGCTCTCGGGTACCTATAGGCTCATATCTAAGTATTCTTCATTCAATACTATGATCACAAACATTTCTAAACCTCAAAAATGTAGGATCTAAAATTCTAACTTTACGGGTACCTAGGAGTCACCACAATGACCTTTTCTAAGTTCGGTTTGCTCCTAAGGCATCAAGATTGAGTCCTAAACCAATTATGAGTCATTCCTACACATTTAAACTAATTTAAATCCATGATTACCATTTCTAAACCTTGCTGGATAGAATCTAGAAAAATCAATTACTACGGGATCTAGAACTCTCAAATTAATTTCTTTCTAGTTACTAACTTCTCTTATCTTTCACATATGAATTTTAGCATTAATTATACACAAACATACTCATATTATCATCATCAAAACAGTATAAATAGTGAGCACATCAAGGCAAGGCAGAACCGAATTCTTCTCCAAACAAGCAAGGCATAAACTTGATTTCTAGAACACATAAAATGCTAGTTTCTCTTACGACCTTTTTAAAACTTACAAAACTCCTTTGTAAACATTTTTATCATCTAAAATCATCAAAATACTTGTAAGGGCAGTAGCTATTCTAAATTAAACTCAAGAGGTTCCAAATTCATAAAACCTTGTTTTAAACATTTCTTGAACTCATATAAGCTTAGATAAATTATGAAACATAGATTTTTGTGCTTGTAACAAAGTAAACCTCCTAATGCCGAAATCATAAGCTAAAGAACACATATTTTTCAAGCCTTTGTTTGAGGAAATAAAGGGTAAGTCTATGAGCTCTAAATCTCTTAAGTTGTGACATAAAAGTAAATATGCAATGCACTTTATTTTAGTCTTTATTTAGAGGTGAGGACATAAAATAAATATGTTATGCCACTCCTTATTATCTTAGAAATTTAGTTAGAACATAAACATAAATATGGAGATGCAAGTTCATTTTTTAATCTTAAGCATTTAGTGTTGACATAAAATGTAAACATGGATGCAAAGTCTTTTATCTTAACTTGGAGCTCACATGAGACTTTTAAAGAGAATAACAAATCTCAACCCAACACTTATCTAATCACAAAGAGAGCTTTAGAGTTCTTGAACCAAGTTCTCAAAGGAACTACATGGTTCTTGAACATCATCATCAAGCTCAAAAAGAAGTAAACTTTTAGAAGAAAACAAAACTTCAAAGAAGTAAGAACCAAAACAACATTATTTTTAGAGATGAAATAAATATAAGAACACTTTAAAATTTTTAACAAAACCTTTAAAGGAAAGCACATGGAGGCCGAATCATATAGGAAGGAAAAAGGGAAGAAAAACCAAAACCTTGCTAGATCAAAAAACAAAACTCAAGTTTTAGAGGTTTCTTTGAGATGAACACAAGGTCATCATCTAGAAAATCTCATCATCAAGCTATCATGTTTAAGAAGAAAAGGCCAAGAGGCCGAAATGGAAAAAGAAAAGGAATATAAAGGAAAACTCAAAAAGAAACCAAGAGAAAACTAGAGAAAACACATTTTTTGAGTAAAACAAAGTTTGAAAAGAAACTCCCTACCAAGTGTGGAGGCAAAGGCTTGATCTTTGGGGTGAGGACGAAAAGAAAATCTCCTTCCAAAGTGAAGAACAAGATTCGGCCAAAGAGGGTGGAGAAGGAAAGAAAAGTGTTTTATGTGAGCTTTGTGTTTGAGAAAGGAAGCTTGGGTGTTTAGATGATGATCTATGGTGGTGGTGTGGTGGTTTGAGGTGGTTTGTGGTGGTGGAAAGAGTTTCTAAGTGGTGGAGAAGAACTTGGGGTTGAGAGAAAGTAAGAGAGCTTTTTTGGTCACAAACTCAAACAAAAAAGCAAATGGTAAAAGTGTGAGATTTCTTTACACTTTGCTATATATATTATGGGTTGAAAATTGAAGTGTGGAGGTGAAATATTGGGGGGAAAGTGCACGAAATTTTGGAGCCTTTGGGGGAGAAAAATATCTCCTCAAAGTGGTCATTCAAAGCATGGTTTGAGGTATGGAAGTCATGGTGCAAGGTATGGCTTCAAGTATGGTAATTTCCCTTTGTTTGAATTTAAAATAACCCTTTGGCTGAATTTGAGCCACAAAAATGAGAGAAAAAGTCTTCTAGAAGTGGTCATATGAAGCATGGATGAAAGCATGAAGATTATGACTCAAAGCATGGTTCTTTGTGAGGTGGAAGCATGGTCTTTGGAGTGTCAAAAATTTGCACATGTGATGGATAATGGGAAGTGTAATTTTGGCCAGACCAGCAGCAAGAGAGAGTAAGAAAAATCTCTCATGTAATTGGGTGTTAATGATAGGTTTAAGTGTAGGTTGGCTTAGGTACAAGATTAGGAATAATTAAGCTTAAGTTTAGGTGACTAAGAATGAGGTTTAGGGATTTTATGACAAGATTAGGAGTGCTCATACATCATTAGAGAATTAAGAACTCATTTGTGAATAAACAATGTGTAACACAATTCCATGATTTAAGGAATTGGAAAGAGAAAATTCTATTCAAGATCCATGACTAGGAGTCTTGAATTTAAAATAGGATTTCAAGTTGTAATTAAGCACTTTTAGGTTCTAATCAATTTTAATAAATTATTTTGACCTTAGATTAATTATGGAAATTAATTAACTTTCGATTAGAGCCTAATATTGCTTAGGTTTGCTTAATCACGGAATTAAGTGTAAAAACACGAAACTAGGGGCAAAATCGTAATTTTGCACAAATTTCGCCCGGGACCTCCGGGACCAAAACTAAAGTCATAGTCTACATAAAAACGCCTTTTAAAACCATCTGGAGAAGTTTCGGATTAATCCGGCACTTGCAAACGGGTAAAACACCATAAGGGCGTTTTGGTCATTTTGACCCGAAAACTCGAAAAACGAGATTTTTGATCCCGGATTTGTACACAAGTCATCTAATCCCCTTCCAACATTGAGTTTGCCCTTCGAGTACTGCCGGACCGACTTTCCTCGAATTACGGGCCGAAAATGACCTCAGGGGCATTTTGGTCATTTTCACTCTAACAGAAAATCGGGGTGTTACAAAACTCATGGCCAGCCCCTCCTCCCTTCACTTCTTCATGTGTCAAATTTTATAAATACCCATCATGAGAAGCCTTGGTTCCATTTTCTCACTTGCAAAGCTTATGTCTTAAAATTTTCTCTAAGTTTCCTTTCTTTTCTCTTGAGGAACTCTTAAGCTCTTTTCTCCTCTTCATCTTCATCTTTTTCATCCTCCTCCTAGAGCTACCATATTACAACCTCAAACCACCATCCAAACACTAAAGCTTTTCATTCTCAAACACACAGCTCACATTAAACACAACTCCTTCCTTTTCCTTTGTGCTTGGCCGAAACCTCCTCTCCCCTTGGGATGAAGATTTGCTTTTCATTCTTACTCCAAGGACCAAGCTTTCATCTTCAATCTTGGTAGGGGTTCTTGGTTTCAAAATCTTTTCTTTTGTTTTGATGTTTGAGATGAAAAAGTGTTGGATTTCTCTTGGTTTTCCTTTATGGTTTTGCTTCATTATTTCCTTTTCATATTTGGCCTCAAGGCCTAATTTTACTCCTCATGATAGCTTGATGATGAGTGTCTCTAGATGATGACCTTGTGTTCATCTCAATGAGACCTCTAAAGCTTGAGTTTTTGTTTCTTCAAGTTCTTTATATATTACTTAGCTCACTAATGATTTCAACTTAAGAAAATAATTATAAGGATTTCAAAAAGCCTAAGGCCTACTCTTGTCAACCTTAAAGTTAGTCGGCATGCTCTAGAGTTTACTTTAGATAGGGGTTTTGGGTACATAATAAAGAATATGGTGTAATTTCCTTTACTTTATGGTTTCAGCTTCTTCATTTCCTTTCCTTTAAAAAGTTTTGTTTCCTTTAAATCCATTTCCTTGAGCTTGATGATGATGTTCAAAGAACCATGAGCTTCTTTAGAACCTTGGTTCCTAAGAATTGTAGAGCTTACTTTATATTGATGAGATTGTGATTGGGATTGAGATGTTGGTTCTTTAAAGGCTTGTATAAGCTCTAATGATATATAAAATGGGCTAGCATTCATGTTTAAATTTATGCCTTGCATAACATATTTACTTTTCTATGTCATCACTAAGCTCTCAAGAATAAAGAAATGAACTTGCATTATCATGTTTAATTTCAAGCTTTGTATTTTTCATGTGTACTTTTCAAGTCATCACCTAATCTTAAAGATAAAAATGAGTTGCATCTCATATTTATTTTAAGCCCTCACTTTACTTTTCTAATAAAGATAAAATGAAGTGCATAGCATGTTTATATTCTTATCATCACCTAAAAATATTAGAGCTCAAAGACTTGTCCCTTGTTATCTCAAGTAAAGTTTGGAAATGGAAATGTTTTATGAACATGATTTCAGCCATGTGACAAGGATGGACCTAGTATGGGTTTCATCTAGTTACAAGTGCCAAAAGCTTATGTTTAAGGAATTTTCTTAAGCATAAGTGAGTTCAAGAATGCTATGACATGATCTTACATTTTAAATCTCAAACATGAGTAAAATAATATAGCTACTGCCTCTATTTATTTTATGAAGATTTTTATTAAAATAAATTGTTTTCAGACAAGTTTTAGAAGTTCTAAAAAGGTTCCAAGAGAAACTAGCAATTTGTGTGTTAGAAATGAAGTTCTATGCATGATATGATGATAATGATTTTGGTTCTGCCTTGTTTATTTTGCTCACTGTATGTAACGCCCTGATTTTCTGTTAGAGTAAAAATGATCGAAATGCCCCTGAGGTCATTTTTAGCACGAAACTCGAGGATAGCCGACCCCGCAGTCCTCAAGGGGCTAACTCGATGTTTGAAGGGGATTAGTTGACTTGTGTACCTTTTCGGGATCGAAAATCTCGTTTTCTGAGATTTCAGGTCAAAATGACCAAAATACCCCTGTTGTGTTTGACACGGGTACGAGTGCCGGATGGACCCGAAACTTCTCCAAATGGTTTTAAAAGGTGTTTTTATATATTTTGTGACCTCATTTTTAGTCTCAGTGGTCTCGAGCAATTTTTGTGCAAAATTATGATTTTGCCCTTAGTTTAGTGTTTATGAGCTTAATCGCGAGATTAAGCAAACTTAAGCAATATTTGACTCTAATCGAAGATTAATTAATTTCCATAATTAATCTAGAGTCAAAATAATTTATTAGATTTGATTAGAACCTAAGATTGCTTAATTTAAACTCAAATCTCATTTTAAATTCAAGATTCCTAGTCATGGAATCTTGAATAGTGTTTTCTCTCTCCAATTCCTTAAATCATAGAAATCTGTCTACATAGTTTATTCATAAAATGAATTTTAAATCCTCTAATTGTGTATGAGCACTCCTTAATTGAGTCTTGAAATTCCTAATTATATCCTTAGTTACCTAAACTTGTGCTTAGTGATTCCTAATCTTGCACCTAAACTAATACACACCTAAACATATCATTAACACACAATTACATGAGCAATTTTCTCTCCCCCTTGGCTGTTCAAATCCGGCCGAAACCCCATGCCCCAAATATTCATCACATGCTCAAATTCTTACACTCAAAAGACTATGCTTTCACCTTACATACACCATACTTGATCATACTTTCATCCATACTTGAATGACTAAGTGAATGACTAAATGAATTAGATATTTTCCATCATTTTTGCTGTCCAAAAACCGCCAGCTCTCCATTCCTTCTAGAAGGATTATTTCATTTCAAAATTTGAAGGAAAATCACTTCAAACACCATGCTTGAAACCATGTTTGAAGCCATACCTCCCATGCTTTCAACCATACTCCTCCATGCTCCAAAAAATCCAATCTCTCACCTCATGGAACATAAGGGTGCACATGGTTTCTTTCCTTCCTCCATGAGCTCTCATTTGTTTCATTTTCTATAAATATCTTGCTTACTTGAGCTTGAAAACACTTTAGATCATTTATTAAGTTCTAGTTTTGAAAGCTTTCTTTGAGTTCTTTCCTTTTCTCTCAAGAGTTCTAAGAGTTCTTCCTCTTCATCTTCATCTTCTTCCTTTACCACCTTGAGCCACCATAGCACCACCACTAAACACCACCTTACAACCTTGAATCACCTCCTAAGCACCTAAACACTCAACCTCAAACACAAGCCTCCTCAAAACACATCTCCTTTCCTTTCCCTTCTCTTTAGCTGAACCATCATCTCCATTCTTGGAGGAGTTCTCCTTCCCATTTTCATCTCAAGTTCAAGCTTTCCCCTTCATTACTTGGTAGGAGTTGCTTTAAAGTTTTGATTTTACTCAAAAATGTGTTTTTCTCAAGGTTTCTCTTGGTTTCTTTTTGAGCTTTTCCTTGCTTTTCCTTTTCTTTTCTTTTTGGCCACTAGGCCTTGTTATTTACATGATGGCTTGATGATGAGTGCCTCTCGAGAATGACCTTGTGTTCATCTCCCAGAGACCTCTAAAGCTTGAGTTTTGTTCTTAAGCTAGTAAAGTTTTGGTTTTTCTTTCCTTTTCCTCTTCTACATGATTTCAGCCTCCATAGGTTTTCCATCAAAGATTTTGTTAAAAATTTTAAAGTGTCTCTATATTTATTTGATATCAAGAAATAATGTTATTTTGGTTCTTTTAGACCATTTTCTTTAAAGCTTGATGATGTTGTTCAAACCATGAGTCTCTTTGAAACCATGGGTTCATGAACACTAGAGCTTGCTTTGCTTTGTTGAGATATGTTGGATTATGTTTGATCTTTTAAAGCTTTGTGAGAGCTCTACCAAAGATTAAAATGAATCTTGCATCCATGTTTATGTTTATGCTTTGCACATCATGTCTACTTTCCTTGTTATCACTAAATGTCAAGAATAATAAATAAACTTGCATCATCATATTTATATTTTCAAGTCCTCACCTAAATATTAAAGATAATAATAAGTTGCATCTCATTTATTTTATGCTCTTACTTTATTTTCCCAATAAAAGATAAAATAAGTGCATAAGCATGTTTAAATTTATGTCATCACTTAAGGGAAACTAGAGCTCAAAGACTTGCCCATTTTATCTTGAGTAAAGTGAGAAAAGGAGTGGTATTTTGTGAACAAAGATTTCGTCCATGTGGTATAGATGAGCCTACTATGGGTTTCATCTAGCTACAAAGACCAACAAACTATGTTTTAAGGATTTTCTTAAGTCTAGTTAAAACTAGCATGAGACATCATTATGTTCCTATGTATTAAAATGAGATAAAAATGTTTACTAATCAGTTTTTAAAAGGTCTAAAAAGGTTCCAAGAGAAACTAGCAATTTATGTGTTTTAGAAATGAAGTTTTATGCATTATATGATGGAGATATTTTTGGTTCTGCCTTGCTTGATTATTCACTATTTTATTCTGTTTTGATGATGATAATATGAGTATGATCATGTATATTTGATCTTAAAATTCATTTGAGAAAGTTAAGATAAGTTAGTAACTAGAAAAGAATTAATTTGAGACTTTTTAGATCCCTTAGAAATATAATTTTCTGGATTATGTCCAACAAGGTTTAAAACTAGAAATCATGGTTTATAATTAATTTAAATGTGTAGGAACTACTCATAATTGGTTTAGGTATTGATCTTGATGCCTTAGAAGCAAACCGAACTTAAAAATGGTCAATGTTGTGACTCTTAGGTACCTGTAAAGTGTAAATTATGGATTCTACACTCTTGAGGTTTAGAATTGTTTATGATTATAGAATTGAGTGAAGAATACTTAGACATGAGCCTATAGGTACCCGAGAGCTTAAGTTGTGATAATAGACAACTTAGATTTCAAGTTAAGAGACCTTAAGGGTTAAAGCATAAAACATTAAGAGACTTTGATGTTTTACATTTGATAATGCAAGCATGATGTGTTGCTGTATATGCTTTGATGATGCATGAGCTATGATGAAGTATTTTGTTGAAATGTTAAGTTATCATGATTATGAAAGTTGAATGAGACATGCATATGTGTTATAAGCTTGTGGCATAAAGTTGATTTGAAGGAAATTCGGTGCACAGCTGTTATGCTATCGAATTTTCATCAAATCTAAAGGACTTGAGAATGTTTTTAAAGTACCATATGAGATTTAAAACCCTGGGTGACACTGGTCCGGCCGAGCACCCCCAGGAGATTTTTATGTGACAAAGCACTGAGAAGTGCTTTCCTAGGTGACACCGGTTCAGCCGAGCACCCCCAGAGGAGACAAATCTGTAAGGGTATGAGTAGATGCAGCCTACCAAAGTGGACAAATTGCTGTGGCTAGATGCCCGCAAAGCATTTCAAAGAGGGTATATCCTAAGAGAGGTGATCCCTAGCCCCCTAACCTATACTCGAGTAGTCAAGATTATTTTATTATGTTTCGCTTATTCAGATAATAAGCAAGAGCTAGTGATGACTAGCTGAGGTATGAGCTCATAACCTAGATGTTTTAGGGTGGCCCTATAATGCTATAGTATGATGATTTCTATCACAAAGATTGAGGAAAGTTTCACTTGAAAGATTTATGCCCCTTTATGCTACTTGAATGCTTTTTCATGATTATGGTTTGTTCAGCTATTTGTTTAAAGTATTGCTATGCATTCATGCTTGATATGTTGCATTCATCACATTAAGATGCATTCTAAAAGGAATGAACTTTGGATAATTAGTTTTATGAAATGTAATAATGAACCTTGTTTACATGTACAACTTTTAATAATAAACCCAAGGTTCCTGAGGATGTGAACGATGTAACCTTAGATAGGAGGTCCCTACTGAGTTTTGTTTAGTAAGATTCTCACTCCTTTCTCTTCTTTTTCTCTCTTTCGTCACATCTTCAGAGCTCGATGGCGACATTTGTGGTTTACATCGACACTCTGACGTGGGAGGTGCATTTTGATCCGCACCACGGATCCTACCATTTTTCAGGGGCAGTGCACAGTTCGTGTTTTCATGTTTGTATGATGTCCTTTCGCTCACCCTGTAAAGAGTTATCGCTTCTCCTTGATGTCTCCCTATGACGATGCTATGGTTTTTGAGCGCGCTCGGACGCATGATGAAAGGATTCTACGGACGTATACTGGAGTTTCAGCAGCTTGTGACTTCTAGGACTATGTACCTCGATCCCTTGGGTCAAAGGACGATCCTTCGGAGGATCCACCGATGCACATGTATAGCGAGAGCTTTGCTCCCACTCCTCAGCTCGTGAGAGGAGGGAGTGAGGAGATGGTTATGCAGCCGAGGTTGGCTAGGTGAGCCGAGATGCACTCCTGTCAAGGAGCAGACGTTCAGCCTCTACAAGTACCTACTCCTGCTGCCCTACGTCCGTGGATTGATTTCATCCCGCCATACCCTAGATTCCAGGAGTAGCTGTTTTAGGGAAGGTCTAGTGCACACAATCACTCCTAGATATGATAAACCTTCTTTTGTCATAAGGTTATCCACCATAGATGTACTAGGGTAGGAGTATTTATTTATGCCTTTCATGTATTTTCTGTTCATGTTGTATTTCTTTTCCTTGTATTTCAAGCTCAGCTCGATTCTATAAGGGTGTGACTCTATGTATCTCTAACTATGTTATTAATGGAATGTTATCTTTGTTGAATTGTTGATTGTTTTATGCCTTTATACATCTGATCGTGTTGTGATTTATCTTCCCGTATCTTGATGAACGCGGCTCTCATTTTGGTTTTATATTTCAAAAAATATTTACCTGTATTTTCTGCTAAGTATTTTAATAAAAAGAATGAGACTAAGAGGTAATAACCTAATGATTAACCTAATGAATTCTAGAGTATTGGGTTAAAAATTAGGGTGTTACACTATATGTTGATGATTTTATTATGTTAGAATGAGTATATCTATGTGTATTTGATGTTAAAATTAATTTGAGAATGCTAAGATAAGTTAGTAACTAGAAAAGAATTAAAATGAGACTTCTAGAACCCTTAGAAATGAGATTTTATGGATTCTGTTTCCACTACCACAAATATAGCATACAACGACGCTCATCTAACGGCAGTTGCAAGGAACGGTCGTCGTTGACCATTAAAGGGGGCATTTGCCTGCGGTTGTCCTAACTACCGTAGCTTGCTGGCTCGTGAAATTTGGCGCCCAAGCTCACTACTTCCCCCGCGTGTGCACCTAAGTCCTTTTCTTTTGGCATTTTGCACTACTCTCCCTCTCCCTCTCTCTTGCATGTTCCTCGTTCCTTTTTTCTTTTGTTTTCTGCCTCCCATTTATGTACCCATGAACAAGAAAGGGAACACATAAAGGGTTCTGATGTAGCTTTGATTTGAGGGGAAATAAAAAGAAAAAGGAAAGGATCTATTGCCGTCATGAGTGCTGTTGGCAAGGTTTGCTATTCGCGGTGAGTGTTGGTGGCTGGAAAGGATCTCTACTCTACAAACAAGAAATGAAACGCATAATAGCTACTGATTTAGCTTTGATTTGAGGGGAAATAAAAAGAAAATGGAAAGGATATCTGTTCCTTTTTCCTTTGATTTCTGCTCCCATTTCCCCAATCCCTAAATCGATGCCCTTTTTCTTGCCTAAGGTCGACGCTTTCTCGCCCAAGGTCAGCGGCGTCAAGGTTGCCCAAGGCCACCTAAAGTTGTCACCCTTCTTATCTCCCAGCAGCGGCATGAAGGTTAGCGGCAGCACAACTCCAGCAACCCTCATTGCGCCTCGTGTCTATGTCTCTCAACCCCATTGTACCAGAATCTGAAAGCTTGCATTGAACCAAAAGCTTGCTCCTTGCATCAAGTACTACACTCTTGCTCCAACACACCTTATTTCTTGCTCCTTACATCAGTTACTACATTCTTTATCTTTTAACTTCCAATTTTTCATTTATTTTTTTTTAACCACAATGAACTTTTGATTTGGAGCAATGACGATGATGTCGGTGATGTACTGTTCCATGTATGAATCTTTGACTTGCATCAGGTATTGTGAATCTTTGATTGGCTATCTTGAAGAAAAGATTGTTATTTAGCACGGCATGGATCATTCTCAGCAAGTAGGTATTTCCCTGTTTCACCACCAGCTTGAATGTCTCTGAAAAATTATGTTTAGAACATGAATAGATATATGTATAGTACTTATATTAATGAGTTGTGGAGATTTTTAAATGTTGAATAAAATTAGCATGAATCTGAATTTGTACATGTTTACATATGAATGTAAGAGGCTTTAGTAGAAGGTTTTTATATCATCATTACTAGCATCAAATGTGATAAATGTAACACCCTAAAATCTTAACCTAATACTACTAGTATGTATTTAGGTTAATTCTTAGAATATTACCTCTTGGTCTCATTCTTTATTTGAAAATACTTAGCGGAAATATGGGTAAAATTTTTCTTTTTGGAATTAAAACCAAAGTGAGAGCCACACATGATTCTTTGAATGGGAATTCATACAAGTCATATGAGCAAATCATAATAAAACACATAGACAACATGGATACATCAACTGATTATATATATAGATAATGTGCCTACCAAAAGGCAGGACTATTCGGTACATAGAAGAATGAAATACAACTGAAAAGCAAATACAAGGAAATCATAAAAGCAAGTACAAGGAAACTATGAAAGCAACACCCATACCTATATGCACCTAGAGTAGACAACCTCATATACAAAAGAAGGTTTGTCCTCAACTATGTGGCATGTGTGCACTAGCTACTACCCATCCTATGCACCTACTCCTGCTGGTCCCAGTACTGAGGGGTGGAATCGATCCACTTGCGGATTGCGGCGGGAGTGGTCGTGCGGATCATCGGAGTGTGTCCACCATGGCGAGGGCGCATGGATGGCCTACGAGCCAACCTCGGCTGTACCACCGTCTCCTCACTCCCATTTCTCATCGGTGGGGGAGTGGGGCTAGAGCTCCAACTGTACATGTGCGAGGGCGGGTCCTCACATGGATCCATCTCTGAATACTGAGTCCAGGGCACATACTCCGGGTAGTCACGTGCGGCTGACGCCTCGGGCTGCATGCGGAGGATCTGCTCATCGCGTGGTCTGGCTCGCTCAAAAATCATGTTATGGTGGTAGGGAGCAGTTGGGGTGAAGCGGTAGCTCCATACTGGGTGTGCGAAGAGTCGTCCCATAAACATAAATACTCTGACAGTGCAGCGACCTTCAAAATGGTATAACCCGAGTGCTGGGTCATGGTGCAGCTCCCACGTCGGGGTGTCGATGAAGAGTACGAAAGTCGCCATCTGAAGATGTGACGGAAGAAAAGAGAGAGGGAATGAGAATCTTCTAAAAGAATTCTCAGTAGGGCAATCCCTAACTGAATGACATCATCATATCCTCAGGAACCTTGGGTTTTATTTCTAAAAAGGTGCACATGCAGGTAAACTTCTTTTAAGTTAGTTTTCTAAAGTATTAATTATCCAAGGTCTATCATATTTTACAATGTATCTTATGACTAAGCAGGGAATACACTAATGACATGAATGCATCATAAAGGTAAACCAATCAATGGAATAACTAAGAAATATTATAACATTGGCATAACGTGATAGGTATAACTTTTCTTGGTTTATCATAGCACATGTGACATTTTAAACTTTAACTTTTATCTCATGGGGCCACCCTAAAACATCTCTAGGTTATGAGCTCATACCTTAACTAGTCGTCACTAGTTCTTACTTATCCTATGATAAGTGTAACATACATAATCCCGACTTAAAGTACGGGCTAGGGGGCAAATTAAGGATCACCTCTTAGGGTCATTTCCTCTTTGAAACGCTCTACTAGCAACTAGTGCATAGTAGTATTGTCCGCTTTGGCAAGCTCTATGTCAATACCCTCACGGATTTGTTTTCTTGGGGGTGCTCGGCTAAACCGGTGTCACCCAAGAAGGCGTCTCAGTGTTGTGTCACATTTAAGTTCTCATGATTTTCAAAAAGACCTTTTTCCAAGTTCCTCAAATTTGATGGAAATTCGGCAGCATGACGGCTATAGACCGAATTTCCTCAAATTTGCTTATGCCATGAAAACATATAGGACATACAAACATATCTTATGAGGTATAGCATATCATCATGTAAAACTTCTTCATAGCACATATCAAAGCTTATCATAGATCAAGCTCATGTATCATATTTCATATTTACATAATTTAAGCATCATAAAAACTCAAGAGTTTTTAATGTCTTATGCATTGACCCTTAAGGTCTTTAACTCACGTTCTAAGTTATCGATTGATAATTTATTTTTTATCACACTTTATTTTTGCAATTGAATAATGATTTTTGGGGTTATTTAGTGTTTAACTATTGGTTTCCGGTCTAAATTGGATTTTGGGCTTTTAAGTGAAATTAATCACAACTTTTGTTTCAGGTGCCCGATTAAAGGCCAAATTCGGACAAGGCAGTCATGAAATGCTGGAGCAAAGTTGCGTGGGACAAAACCATAGTTTCGGTTTTTGTTTGGACCGGTTTTTGTCCTTTGAACCGGTTTATTTTATTTTATTTTATTTTAGGAGTGGGAAAACAGAGAGACTACCGTTTTATTTTATTTTGTTTTATTAAGAGCTGAAAACAAGAAGAGGGGGGTGTGCTGTGTTTTGGGATTTTTCATATTCCAACTCTTATTTCCAACTCTTATTTTCTCTGAAATTTTCGCACTGTTCAAGTTATTTTTTATTTTTTTTGGTTTTTCATTTCTGCCATGGTTGGCTAAAGAGCTAAAGCACCAACCCACGAATTGAGTTCCGCCATTCCAGAGGTCTCATATTGAGTTCGTTCTTTCTTTTCCCTTTTGTATTTCGATTCTGGATAACTTAAGGGAAGAAGTGTTGAATGTTAGATTTAACATTTAGGTTGATTAATCGAAAGGGCTTAAAATCAAAACGGGTTTAAGTAAGAACTGTACGTTGAATGAGTGAACACGCCGAGTTTCTGATAAAATGCTAGGTGATCATCTAGTAGTTTCGTTTTTTCTAATTGAACGTAGGGATTCCGATTTGCTTAGGATCAACCACGAATTCAGTGGTCCAATGATGGATTTTTAGGAACTCAAGTCTGGGTCGGTTGCTTTTAAATTGTTAATTTCGTTTTTATCTTTTATCTGTTATCTGTTGCTATTGGAATTGAACAAACCTCCCCCCCCCCCCCCGGTTTTCGTTTCTGTTGCTATTTTCAATCGAGCAAATTGGTTCATTGTGAATTCCTTCGGAAACGATTCAGGTTGCTCTATATTACAAGTTTATTTTCAGAGCTTCATTAATTTGAGTGAGTTCGACAACCACGTCAAATTTTGGCGCCGAAGTTATTTGATGCCAATTGTTATTTGGTATAGGTTTCTCATTGTTTTGTTATGAAATATAGAACTGTTCTCTGTTAAAAAAACAAACAAACAAACAAACAAGAAAAAAAAAGAAGAAAAAGAAAAGTAATTTGTTTGTAAAGTGCATTTCATTACTTAGTTGGTTTTGAGCAAACATTGGTGTTACTTGACTAATGCTCATCTAAATTTCTTGGGTGCTTAGCCTTTCATTCCTTGTCCATACCTTGCCCATAGCCCCATTACAACCTTGAATAATAAGTCCTCTTGATTTGTGTATGCATGTGTTTTGAGTAGTAGAGAAGTAGAATTTGAGCAAGCTTATGGTAGGGCAGTTTTGTTGAGTGGAATTTTAGTGATACACTTGCTACCCTATACACTTGAGAGGTTGATTGAGAGCATGCCTTGAGAGGCCATCTTGCGTGATTAGCATCATCAATTGAAATTACCATGTTTTGTAATCTGAGATGAAGAAAATTTTGTCATGATTGGTTGGTTGATCTTTTGAAGTTTTGTGTTCCCTGTCCAAATTTTGCATTTTTGCAATTGTTAGAAAGGAGAGGTCTATCCTTTAGTCTTTACCTTGTTGTCTTTGAGTCTTTACCTTTACCTTTAGTCTTTACCTTTGAGTCTTTGAGTCTTTGAGTGCAAAAGGATAAGTGTGGGGGGATTTGATAATTGATTTTTTTATCACACTTTATTTTTGCAATTGAATAATGATTTTTGGGGTTATTTAGTATTTAACTATTGGTTTCCGGTCTAAATTGGATTTTGGGCTTTTAAGTGAAATTAATCACAACTTTTGTTTCAGGTGCTCGATTAAAGGCCAAATTCGGACAAGGCAGTCATGAAATGCTGGAGCAAAGTTGCATGGGACCAAAACCATAGTTTCGGTTTTTGTTTGGACCGGTTTTTGTCCTTTGAACTAGTTTATTTTATTTTATTTTATTTTAGGAGTGGGAAAACAGAGAGACTACCATTTTATTTTATTTTGTTTTATTAAGAGTTGAAAACAGGAAGAGGGGGGTGTGCTGTGTTTTGGGATTTTTCATATTCCAACTCTTATTTCCAACTCTTATTTTCTCTGAAATTTTCGCACTGTTCAAGTTCTTTTTTATTTTTTTCGATTTTTCATTTTTGCCATGGTTGGCTAAAGAGCTAAAGCACCAACCCAAAAATTGAGTTCCGCCATTCCAGAGGCCTCATATTGAGTTCGTTCTTTCTTTTCCCTTTTGTATTTCGATTCTGGATAACTTAAGGGAAGAAGTGTTGAATGTTAGATTTAACATTTAGGTTGATTAATCGAAAGGGCTTAAAATCAAAACGGGTTTAAGTGAGCACTGTACGTTGAATGAATGAACACGCCGAGTTTCTGATAAAATGCTAGGTGATCATCTAGTAGTTTCGTTTTTTCTAATTGAATGCAGGGATTCCGATTTGCTTAGGATCAACCACGAATTCAGTGGTCCAACGATGGATTTTTAGGAACTCAAGTCTGGGTTGGTTGCTTTTAAATTGTTAATTTCGTTTTTATCTTTTATCTGTTATCTGTTGCTATTGAAATTGAACAAACCTCCCCCCCTCTCCCGTTTTCATTTCTGTTGCTATTTTCAATCGAGCGAATTGATTCATTGCGAATTCCTTGGGAAATGATTCAGGTTGCTCTATATTACACGTTTATTTTCAGAGCCTGATTAATTTGAGTGAGTTCGACAACCATGTCAAATTTTGGCGCCGTAGTTATTTGATGCCAATTGTTATTTGGTATTGGTTTCTCGTTGTTTTGTTATGAAATATAGAACACTTCTCGGTTACAAAAAAAAAAAAAACAAACAAACAAGAAAAAAAAAAAAGTAATTTGTTGTAAAGTGCATTTCATTACTTAGTTGGTTTTGGGCAAACCTTGGTGTTAGTTGACTAATGCTCTTCTAAATTTCTTGGGTGCTTAGCCTTTCATTCCTTGTCCATACCTTGCCCATAGCCCCATTACAACCTTGAATAATAAGTCCTCTTGATTTGTGTATGCATGTGTTTTGAGTAGTAGAGAAGTAGAATTTGAGCAAGCTTATGGTAGGGCATTTTTCTTGAGTGGAATTTTAGTGATACACTTGCTACCCTATACACTTGAGAGGTTGATTGAGAGCATGCCTTGAGAGGCCATCTTGCGTGATTAGCATCATCAATTGAAATTGCCATGTTTTGTAATCTGAGATGAAGAAATTTTTGTCATGATTGGTTGGTTGATCTTTTGAAGTTTTGTGTTCCCTGTCCAAATTTTGCATTTTTGACAATTGTTAGAAAGGAGAGGTCTATCCTTTAGTCTTTACCTTTGAGTCTTTGAGTCTTTATGTTTTGTTGTGTTTTTAATTTTGCCCCGGAGTGCAAAAGGATAAGTGTGGGGGGATTTGATAATTGATTTTTTATCACACTTTATTTTTGCAATTGAATAATGATTTTTGGGGTTATTTAGTGTTTAACTATTGGTTTCCGGTCTAAATTGGATTTTGGGCTTTTAAGTGAAATTAATCACAACTTTTGTTTAAGGTGCCCGATTTAAGGCCAAATTCGGACAAGGCAGTCATGAAATGCTGGACCAAAGTTGCATGGGACCAAAACCATAGTTTCGGTTTTTGTTTGGACCGGTTTTTGTCCTTTGAACCGGTTTATTTTATTTTCTTTTATGTTAGGAGTGGGAAAACAGAGAGACTACCGTTTTATTTTATTTTGTTTTATTAAGAGCTGAAAACAGGAAGAGGGGGGTGTGCTGTGTTTTGGGATTTTTTATATTCCAACTCTTATTTCCAACTCTTATTTTCTTTGAAATTTTCACACTGTTCAATTTCTTTTTTATTTTTTTCGGTTTTTCATTTCTGCCATGGTTGGCTAAAGAGCTAAAGCACCAACCCACGAATTGAGTTCCGCCATTCCAGAGGCCTCATACTGAGTTCGTTCTTTCTTTTCCCTTTTGTATTTCGATTCTGGATAACTTAAGGGAAGAAGTGTTGAATGTTAGATTTAACATTTAGGTTGATTAATCGAAAGGGCTTAAAATCAAAACGGGTTTAAGTGAGCACTGTACGTTGAATGAGTGAACACGCTGAGTTTCTGATAAAATGCTAGGTGATCATCTAGTAGTTTCACTTTTTCTAATTGAATGCAGGGATTCCGATTTGCTTAGGATCAACCACGAATTCAGTGGTCCAACGATGCATTTTTAGGAACTCAAGTCTGGGTTGGTTGCTTTTAAATTGTTAATTTCGTTTTTATCTTCTATCTGTTATCTGTTGCTATTGAAATTGAACAAACCTCCCCCCTCTCCCGTTTTCGTTTCTGTTGCTATTTTCAATCGAGCGAATTGGTTCGTTGCGAATTCCTTGGGAAATGATTCAGGTTGCTCTATATTACAAGTTTATTTTCAGAGCCTGATTAATTTGAGCGAGTTCGACAACCACGTCAAATTTTGGCACCGGAGTTATTTGATGCCAATTGTTATTTGGTATTGGTTTCTCGTTGTTTTGTTATGAAATATAGAACACTTCTCGGTTACAAAAAAAAAAAAACAAATAAACAAACAAACAAGAAAAAAAAAAGTAATTTGTTTGTAAAGTGCATTTCATTACTTAGTTGGTTTTGAGCAAACCTTGGTGTTAGTTGACTAATGCTCTTCTAAATTTCTTGGGTGCTTAGCCTTTCATTCCTTGTCCATACCTTGCCCATAGCCCCATTACAACCTTGAATAATAAGTCCTCTTGATTTGTGTATGCATGTGTTTTGAGTAGTAGAGAAGTAGAATTTGAGCAAGCTTATGGTAGGGCATTTTTGTTGAGTGGACTTTTAGTGATACACTTGCTACCCTATACACTTGAGAGGTTGATTGAGAGCATGCCTAGAGAGGCTATCTTGCGTGATTAGCATCATCAATAGAAATTGCCATGTTTTGTAATCTGAGATGAAGAAATTTTTGTCATGATTGGTTGGTTGATCTTTTGAAGTTTTGTGTTCCCTGTCCAAATTTTGCATTTTTGACAATTGTTAGAAAGGAGAGGTCTATCCTTTAGTCTTTACCTTTGAGTCTTTGAGTCTTTATGTTTTGTTGTGTTTTTAATTTTGCCCCGGAGTGCAAAAGGATAAGTGTGGGGGGATTTGATAATTGATTTTTTATCACACTTTATTTTTGCAATTGAATAATGATTTTTGGGGTTATTTAGTGTTTAACTATTGGTTTCCGGTCTAAATTGGATTTTGGGCTTTTAAGTGAAATTAATCACAACTTTTGTTTAAGGTGCCCGATTTAAGGCCAAATTCGGACAAGGCAGTCATGAAATGCTGGAGCAAAGTTGCATGGGACCAAAACCATAGTTTCGGTTTTTGTTTGGACCGATTTTTGTCCTTTGAACCGGTTTATTTTATTTTATTTTATTTTAGGAGTGGGAAAACAGAGAGACTACCGTTTTATTTTATTTTCTTTTCTTAAGAGCTGAAAACAGGAAGAGGGGGTGTGTTGTGTTTTGGGATTTTTCATATTCCAACTCTTATTTCCAACTCTTATTTTCTCTGAAATTTTCGCACTGTTCAAGTTCTTTTTTATTTTTTTCGGTTTTTCATTTCTGCCATGGTTGGCTATGGAGCTAAAGGACCAACCCACGAATTGAGTTCCGCCATTCCAGAGGCCTCATATTGAGTTCGTTCTTTCTTTTCCCTTTTGTATTTCGATTCTGGATAACTTAAGGGAAGAAGTGTTGAATGTTAGATTTAACATTTAGGTTGATTAATCAAAAGGGCTTAAAATCAAAACGGGTTTAAGTGAGCAATGTACGTTGAATGAGTGAACACGCCGAGTTTCTGATAAAATGCTAGGTGATCATCTAGTAGTTTCGTTTTTTCTAATTGAATGCAGGGATTCCGATTTGCTTAGGATCAACCACGAATTCAGTGGTCCAATGATGGATTTTTAGGAACTCAAGTCTGGGTCGGTTGCTTTGAAATTGTTAATTTCGTTTTTATCTTTTATCTGTTATCTGTTGCTATTGAAATTGAACAAACCTCCCCCCCTCCCATTTATGTTTCTGTTGCTATTTTCAATCGAGCGAATCGGTTCGTTGCGAATTCCTTGGGAAACGATTCAGGTTGCTCTATATTACAAGTTTATTTTCAGAGCCTGATTAATTTGAGCGAGTTAGACAACCACATCAAATTTTGGCGCCGGAGTTATTTAATCCCAATTGTTATTTGGTATTGGTTTCTCGTTGTTTTGTTATGAAATATAGAACACTTCTCGGTTACAAAAAAAAAAAAAAACAAACAAACAAGAAAAAAAATAGTAATTTGTTTGTAAAGTGCATTTCATTACTTAGTTGGTTTTGAGCAAACCTTGCTGTTAGTTGACTAATGCTCTTCTAAATTTCTTGGGTGCTTAGCCTTTCATTCCTTGTCCATACCTTGCCCATAGCCCCATTACAACCTTGAATAATAAGTCCTCTTGATTTGTGTATGCATGTGTTTTGAGTAGTAGAGAAGTAGAATTTGAGCAAGCTTATGGTAGGGCAGTTTTGTTGAGTGGAATTTTAGTGATACACTTGCTACCCTATACACTTGAGAGGTTGATTGAGAGCATGCCTTGAGAGGCCATCTTGCGTGATTTGATAATAGATTTTTTATCACACTTTATTTTTGCAATTGAATAATGATTTTTGGGGTTATTTAGTGTTTAACTATTGGTTTCCGGTCTAAATTGGATTTTGGGCTTTTAAGTGAAATTAATCACAACTTTTGTTTCAGGTGCCCGATTTAAGGCCAAATTCGGACAAGGCAGTCATGAAATACTGGAGCAAAGTTGCATGGGACCAAAACCATAGTTTCGGTTTTTGTTTGGACCGGTTTTTGTCCTTTGAACCGGTTCATTTTATTTTATTTTATTTTAGGAGTGGGAAAACAGAGAGACTACCGTTTTATTTTATTTTGTTTTATTAAGAGCTGAAAACAGGAAGAGGGGGGTGTGCTGTGTTTTGGGATTTTTCATATTCCAACTCTTATTTCCAACTCTTATTTTCTCTGAAATTTTCGCACTGTTCAAGTTCTTTTTTATTTTTTCCAGTTTTTCATTTCTGCCATGGTTGGCTAAGGAGCTAAAGGACCAACCCACGAATTGAGTTTCGCCATTCCAGAGGCCTCATATTGAGTTCGTTCTTTCTTTTCCCTTTTGTATTTCGATTCTGGATAACTTAAGGGAAGAAGTGTAGAATGTTAGATTTAACATTTAGGTTGATTAATCGAATGTGCTTAAAATCAAAACGGGTTTAAGTGAGCACTGTACGTTGAATGAGTGAACACGCCGAGTTTCTGATAAAATGCTATGTGATCATCTAGTAGTTTCGTTTTTCCTAATTGAATGCAGGGATTCCGATTTGCTTAGGATCAACCATGAATTCAGTGGTCCAATGATGGATTTTTAGGAACTCAAGTCTCGGTTGGTTGCTTTTAAATTGTTAATTTCGTTTTTATCTTTTATCTGTTATCTGTTGCTATTGGAATTGAACAAACCCCCCCCCCCCCCCCCCCCCCCCCCCCGGTTTTCAATTCTGTTGCTATTTTCAATCGAGCGAATTGGTTCGTTGCTAATTCCTTGGGAAACAATTCAGGTTGCTCTATGTTACAAGTTTATTTTCAGAGCCTGATTAGTTTGAGTGAGTTCGATAATTACGTCAAATTTTGGCCCCGGTGTTATTTGATGCCAATTGTTATTTGGTATCGGTTTCTCGTTGTTTTGTGATGAAATATAGAACTGTTCTCTGTTACAAAAAAAAAATACAAACAAACAAACAAGAAAAAAAAAAGATGAAAAAAAAAAAAAGTAATTTGTTTGTAAAGTGCATTTCATTACTTAGTTGGTTTTGAGCAAACCTTGGTGTTACTTGACTAATGCTCTTCTAAATTTCTTGGGTGCTTAGCCTTTCATTCCTTGTCCATACCTTGCCCATAGCCCCATTACAACCTTGAATAATAAGTCCTCTTGATTTGTGTAAGCATGTGTTTTGAGTAGTAGAGATGTAGAATTTGAGCAAGCTTATGGTAAGGCAGTTTTCTTGAGTGGAATTTTAGTGATACACTTGCTACCCTATACACTTGAGAGGTTGATTGAGAGCATGCCTTGAGAGGCCATCTTGCGTGATTAGCATCATCAATAGAAATTGCCATGTTTTGTAATCTAAGATGAAGAAATTTTTGTCATGTTTGGTTGGTTGATCTTTTGAAGTTTTGTGTTCCCTGTCCAAATTTTGCATTTTTGACAATTGTTAGAAAGGAGAGGTCTATCCTTTAGTCTTTACCTTTGAGTCTTTGAGTCTTTATGTTTTGTTGTGTTTTTAATTTTGCCCCGGAGTGCAAAAGGATAAGTGTGGGGGGATTTGATAATTGATTTTTTATCACACTTTATTTTTGCAATTGAATAATGATTTTTGGGGTTATTTAGTGTTTAACTATTGGTTTCCGGTCTAAATTGGATTTTGGGCTTTTAAGTGAAATTAATCACAACTTTTGTTTCAGGTGCCCGATTTAAGGCCAAATTCGGACAAGGCAGTCATGAAATGCTGGAGCAAAGTTGCATGGGACCAAAACCATAGTTTCGGTTTTTGTTTGGACCGGTTTTTGTCCTTTGAACCGGTTTATTTTCTTTTATTTTATTTTATTTTATTTTAGGAGTGGGAAAATAGAGAGACTACCATTTTATTTTATTTTCTTTTATTAAGAGCTGAAAACAGGAAGAGGGGGGTGTGTTGTGTTTTGGGATTTTTCATATTCCAACTCTTATTTCCAACTCTTATTTTCTCTGAAATTTTCGCACTGTTCAAGTTCTTTTTTGTTTTTTTTGGTTTTTCATTTCTGCCATGGTTGGCTAAGGAGCTAAAGGACCAACCCACGAATTGAGTTTCGCCGTTCCAGAGGCCTGATATTGAGTTCGTTCTTTCTTTTCCCTTTTGTATTTCGATTCTGGATAACTTAAGGGAAGAAGTGTTGAATGTTAGATTTAACATTTAGGTTGATTAATCGAAAGGGCTTAAAATCAAAACGGGTTTAAGTGAGCACTGTACGTTGAATGAGTGAACACGCCGAGTTTCTGATAAAATGCTATGTGATCATCTAGTAGTTTCGTTTTTCCTAATTGAATGCAGGGATTCCGATTTTCTTAGGATCAACCACGAATTCAGTGGTCCAATGATGGATTTTTAAGAACTCAAGTCTCGGTTGGTTGCTTTTAAATTGTTAATTTTGTTTTTATATTTTATCTGTTATCTGTTGCTATTGAAATTGAACAAACCTCCCCCCCCCCCGGTTTTCATTTCTGTTGCTATTTTCAATCGAGCGAATTGGTTCGTTGGGAATTCCTTGGGAAACGATTCATGTTGCTCTATATTACAAGTTTATTTTCAGAGCCTGATTAATTTGAGTGAGTTCGACAACCACGTCAAATTTTGGCACCGGTGTTATTTGATGCCAATTGTTATTTGGTATTGGTTTCTCGTTGTTTTGTTACGAAATATAGAACTGTTCTCTGTTACAAAAAAAAAAAAATACAAACAAACAAACAAGAAAAAAAAAGATGAAAAAAAAAAGGTAATTTGTTTGTAAAGTGCATTTCATTACTTAGTTGGTTTTAAGCAAACCTTGGTGTTACTTGACTAATGCTCTTCTAAATTTCTTGGGTGCTTAGCCTTTTATTCCTTGTCCATACCTTGCCCATAGCCCCACTACAACCTTGAATAATAAGTCCTCTTGATTTGTGTATGCATCTGTTTTGAGTAGTAGAGAAGTAGAATTTGAGCAAGCTTATGGTAGGGCATTTTTGTTGAGTGGAATTTTAGTGATACACTTGCTACCCTATACACTTGAGAGGTTGATTGAGAGCATGCCTAGAGAGGCTATCTTGCGTGATTAGCATCATCAATAGAAATTGCCATGTTTTGTAATCTAAGATGAAGAAATTTTTGTCATGTTTGGTTGGTTGATCTTTTGAAGTTTTGTGTTCCCTGTCCAAATTTTGCATTTTTGACAATTGTTAGAAAGGAGAGGTCTATCCTTTAGTCTTTACCTTTGAGTCTTTGAGTCTTTATGTTTTGTTGTGTTTTTAATTTTGCCCCGGAGTGCAAAAGGATAAGTGTGGGGGGATTTGATAATTGATTTTTTATCACACTTTATTTTTGCAATTGAATAATGATTTTTGGGGTTATTTAGTGTTTAACTATTGGTTTCCGGTCTAAATTGGATTTTGGGCTTTGAAGTGAAAATAATAACAACTTTTGTTTCAGGTGCCCGATTAAAGGCCAAATTCGGACAAGGCAGTCATGAAATGCTGGAGCAAAGTTGCATGGGACCAAAACCATAGTTTCGGTTTTTGTTTGGACCGGTTTTTGTCCTATGAACTGGTTTGTTTTATTTTATTTTATTTTAGGAGTGGGAAACAGAGAGACTACCGTTTTATTTTATTTTGTTTTATTAAGAGCTGAAAACAAGAAGAGGGCGGTGTGCTGTGTTTTGGGATTTTTCATATTCCAACTCTTATTTCCAACTCTTATTTTCTCTGAAATTTTCGCACTGTTCAAGTTCTTTTTTATTTTTTTTGGTTTTTCATTTCTTCCATGGTTGGCTAAGGAGCTAAAGGACCAACCCACGAATTGAGTTCCGCCGTTCCAGAGGCCTGATATTGAGTTCGTTCTTTCTTTTCCCTTTCGTATTTCGGTTCTGGATAACTTAAGGGAAGAAGTGTTGAATGTTAGATTTAACATTTAGGTTGATTAATCGAAAGCGCTTAAAATCAAAACAGGTTTAAGTGACCACTGTACGTTGAATGAGTGAACACGCCGAGTTTCTAATAAAATGCTAGATGATCATCTAGTAGTTTCGTTTTTTCTAATTGAATGCAGGGATTCCGATTTGCTTAGGATCAACCATGAATTCAGTGGTCCAATGATGGCTTTTTAGGAACTCAAGTCTGGGTTGGTTGCTTTTAAATTGTTAATTTCGTTTTTATCTTTTATCTGTTATCTGTTGCTATTGAAATTGAACAAACCTCCCCCCTGTTTTCATTTCTGTTGGTATTTTCAATCGAGCGAATTGGTTCGTTGGGAATTCCTTGGGAAACGATTCATGTTGCTCTATATTACAAGTTTATTTTCAGAGCCTGATTAATTTGAGTGAGCTCGACAACCACATCAAATTTTGGCGCCGGAGTTATTTGATGCCAATTGTTATTTGGTATTGGTTTCTCATTGTTTTGTTATGAAATATAGAACTGTTCTATGTTACAAAAAAAAAAAGAACAAACAAACAAGAAAAAAAAAAAAGCAATTTGTTTGTAAAGTGCATTTCATTACTTATTTGGTTTTGAGCAAACCTTGGTGTTACTTGACTAATGCTTTCCTAAATTTCTTGGGTGCTTAGCCTTTCATTCCTTGTCCATACCTTGGCCATAGCCCCATTACAACCTTGAATAATAAGTCCTCTTGATTTGTGTATGCATGTGTTTTGAGTAGTAGAGAAGTAGAATTTGAGCAAGCTTATGGTAGGGCCGTTTTGTTAAGTGGAATTTTAGTGATACACTTGCTACCCTATACACTTGAGAGGTTGATTGAGAGCATGCCTTGAGAGGCCATCTTGCGTGATTAGCATCATCAATTGAAATTGCCATGTTTTGTAATCTGAGATGAAGAAATTTTCGTCATCATTGGTTGGTTGATCTTTTGAAGTTTTGTGTTCCCTGTCCAAATTTTGCATTTTTGACAATTGTTAGAAAGGTGAGGTCTATCCTTTAGTCTTTACCTTTGAGTCTTTGAGTCTTTATGTTTTGTTGTGTTTTTAATTTTGCCCCGGAGTGCAAAAGGATAAGTGTGGGGGGATTTGATAATTGATTTTTTATCACACTTTATTTTTGCAATTGAATAATGATTTTTGGGGTTATTTAGTGTTTAACTATTGGTTTCCGGTCTAAATTGGATTTTGGGCTTTGAAGTGAAAATAATAACAACTTTTGTTTCAGGTGCCCGATTAAAGGCCAAATTCGGACAAGGCAGTCATGAAATGCTGGAGCAAAGTTGCATGGGACCAAAACCATAGTTTCGGTTTTTGTTTGGACCGGTTTTTGTCCTATGAACTGGTTTGTTTTATTTTATTTTATTTTAGGAGTGGGAAAACAGAGAGACTACCGTTTTATTTTATTTTGTTTTATTAAGAGCTGAAAACAAGAAGAGGGCGGTGTGCTGTGTTTTGGGATTTTTCATATTCCAACTCTTATTTCCAACTCTTATTTTCTCTGAAATTTTCGCACTGTTCAAGTTCTTTTTTATTTTTTTTGGTTTTTCATTTCTTCCATGGTTGGCTAAGGAGCTAAAGGACCAACCCACGAATTGAGTTCCGCCGTTCCAGAGGCCTGATATTGAGTTCGTTCTTTCTTTTCCCTTTCGTATTTCGGTTCTGGATAACTTAAGGGAAGAAGTGTTGAATGTTAGATTTAACATTTAGGTTGATTAATCGAAAGCGCTTAAAATCAAAACAGGTTTAAGTGACCACTGTACGTTGAATGAGTGAACACGCCGAGTTTCTAATAAAATGCTAGATGATCATCTAGTAGTTTCGTTTTTTCTAATTGAATGCAGGGATTCCGATTTGCTTAGGATCAACCATGAATTCAGTGGTCCAATGATGGCTTTTTAGGAACTCAAGTCTGGGTTGGTTGCTTTTAAATTGTTAATTTCGTTTTTATCTTTTATCTGTTATCTGTTGCTATTGAAATTGAACAAACCTCCCCCCTGTTTTCATTTCTGTTGGTATTTTCAATCGAGCGAATTGGTTCGTTGGGAATTCCTTGGGAAACGATTCATGTTGCTCTATATTACAAGTTTATTTTCAGAGCCTGATTAATTTGAGTGAGCTCGACAACCACATCAAATTTTGGCGCCGGAGTTATTTGATGCCAATTGTTATTTGGTATTGGTTTCTCATTGTTTTGTTATGAAATATAGAACTGTTCTATGTTACAAAAAAAAAAAGAACAAACAAACAAGAAAAAAAAAAAAGCAATTTGTTTGTAAAGTGCATTTCATTACTTATTTGGTTTTGAGCAAACCTTGGTGTTACTTGACTAATGCTTTCCTAAATTTCTTGGGTGCTTAGCCTTTCATTCCTTGTCCATACCTTGGCCATAGCCCCATTACAACCTTGAATAATAAGTCCTCTTGATTTGTGTATGCATGTGTTTTGAGTAGTAGAGAAGTAGAATTTGAGCAAGCTTATGGTAGGGCCGTTTTGTTAAGTGGAATTTTAGTGATACACTTGCTACCCTATACACTTGAGAGGTTGATTGAGAGCATGCCTTGAGAGGCCATCTTGCGTGATTAGCATCATCAATTGAAATTGCCATGTTTTGTAATCTGAGATGAAGAAATTTTCGTCATCATTGGTTGGTTGATCTTTTGAAGTTTTGTGTTCCCTGTCCAAATTTTGCATTTTTGACAATTGTTAGAAAGGTGAGGTCTATCCTTTAGTCTTTACCTTTGAGTCTTTGAGTCTTTATGTTTTGTTGTGTTTTTAATTTTGCCCCGGAGTGCAAAAGGATAAGTGTGGGGGGATTTGATAATTGATTTTTTATCACACTTTATTTTTGCAATTGAATAATGATTTTTGGGGTTATTTAGTGTTTAACTATTGGTTTCCTGTCTAAATTGGATTTTGGGCTTTGAAGTGAAATTAATCACAACTTTTGTTTCAGGTGCCCGATTAAAGGCCAAATTCGGACAAGGCAGTCATGAAATGTTGGAGCAAAGTTGCATGGGACCAAAACCATAGTTTCGGTTTTTTTTTGGACCGATTTTTGTCCTTTGAACCGGTTTATTTTATTTTATTTTAGGAGTGAGAAAACAGAGAGACTACCATTTTATTTTATTTATTTTTATTAAGAGCTGAAAACAGGAAGAGGGGGGTGTGCTGTGTTTTGGGATTTTTCATATTCCAACTCTTATTTCCAACTCTTATTTTCTCTGAAATTTTCGCACTATTCAAGTTCTTTTTTATTTTTTTCGGTTTTTCATTTATGCCATGGTTGGCTAAGGAGCTAAAGGACCAACCCACGAATTGAGTTCCGCCGTTCCAGAGGCCTGATATTGAGTTCGTTCTTTCTTTTCCCTTTTGTATTTCGATTCTGGATAACTTAAGGGAAGAAGTGTTGAATGTTAGATTTAACATTTAGGTTGATTAATCGAAAGTGCTTAAAATCAAAATAGGTTTAAGTGAGCTCTGTACGTTGAATGAGTGAACACGCCGAGTTTCTGATAAAATGCTAGACGATCATCTAGTAGTTTCGTTTTTTCTAATTGAATGCAGGGATTCCGATTTTCTTAGGATCAACCATGAATTTAGTGGTCCAATGATGGATTTTTAGGAACTCAAGTCTTGGTTGGTTGCTTTTAAATTGTTAATTTCGTTTTTATCTTTTATCTGTTATCTGTTGCTATTGAAATTGAACAAACCTCCCCCTCCCCCGGTTTTCGTTTCTGTTGCTATTTTCAATAGAGCGAATTGTTTTGTTGCGAATTCTTGGGAAACGATTCAGGTTGCTGTATATTACAAGTTTAGTCTCAGAGCTTGATTAATTTGAGTGAGTTCGACAACCACGACAAATTTTGGCGCCGGAGTTATTTGATGCCAATTGTTATTTGGTATTGGTTTCTCGTTGTTTTGTTATGAAATATAGAACTGTTCTCTGTTACAAAAACAAAAAAACAAAAAAAGAAGAAAAAAAAAGAAGAAAAAAAAAAGTAATTTGTTTGTAAAATGCATTTCATTACTTAGTTGGTTTTGAGCAAACCGTGGTGTTACTTGACTAATGCTCTTCTAAATTTCTTGTGTGCTTAGCCTTTCATGCCTTGTCCATACCTTGCCCATAACCCCATTACAACCTTGAATAATAAGTCCTCTTGATTTGTGTATGCATGTGTTTTGAGTAGTAGAGATATAGAATTTGAGCAAGCTTATGGTAGGGCAGTTTTCTTGAGTGGAATTTTAGTGATACACTTGCTACCCTATACACTTGAGAGGTTGATTGAGAGCATGCCTTGAGAGGCCATCTTGCGTGATTAGCATCATCAATTGAAATTGCCATGTTTTGTAATCTGAGATGAAGAAATTTTTGTCATCATTGGTTGGTTGATCTTTTGAAGTTTTGTGTTCCCTGTCCAAATTTTGCATTTTTGACAATTGTTAGAAAGGAGAGGTCTATCCTTTAGTCTTTACCTTTGAGTCTTTGAGTCTTTATGTTTTGTTGTGTTTTTAATTTTGCCCCGGAGTGCAAAATGATAAGTGTGGGGGGATTTGATAATTGATTTTTTATCACACTTTATTTTTGCAATTGAATAATGATTTTTGGGGTTATTTAGTGTTTAACTATTGGTTTCCGGTCTAAATTGGATTTTGGGCTTTTAAGTGAAATTAATCACAACTTTTGTTTCAGGTGCCCGATTAAAGGCCAAATTCGGACAAGGCAGTCATGAAATACTGGAGCAAAGTTGCATGGGACCAAAACCATAGTTTCGGTTTTTGTTTGGACCGGTTTTTGTCCTTTGAACCGGTTTATTTTATTTTATTTTATTTTAGGAGTAGGAAAATAGAGAGACTACCGTTATATTTTAGTTTGTTTAATTAAGAGCTGAAAACAGGAATAGGGGGGTGTGCTGTGTTTTGGGATTTTTCATATTCCAACTCTTATTTCCAACTCTTATTTGCTCTCAAATTTTCGCACTATTCAAGTTCTTTTTTATTTTTTTCGGTTTTTCATTTATGCCATGGTTGGCTAAGGAGCTAAAGGACCAACACACGAATTGAGTTCCGCCATTCCAGAGGCCTCATATTGAGTTTGTTCTTTCTTTTCCCTTTTGTATTTCGATTCTGGATAAGTTAAGCGAAGAAGTGTTGAATGTTAGATTTAACATTTAGATTGATTAATCGAAAGGGCTTAAAATCAAAACGGGTTTAAGTGAGCATTGTACGCTGAATGAGTAAACATGCCGAGTTTCTGATAAAATGCTAGGTGATCATCTAGTAGTTTCATTTTTTCTAATTGAATACAGGGATTCCGATTTGCTTAGGATCAACCACGAATTCAGTGGTCCAATGATGGATTTTTAGGAACTCAAGTCTGGGTTGGTTGCTTTTAAATTGTTAATTTCTTTTTTATCTTTTATCTGTTATCTGTTGCTATTGAAATTGAACAAACCCCCCACCCCGGTTTTCGTTTCTGTTGCTATTTTCAATCGAGCGAATTAGTTCGTTGCGAATTCCTTGGGAAACGATTCAGGTTGCTCTATATTACAAGTTTAGTTTCAGAGCCTGATTAATTTGAGCGAGTTCGACAACCACGTCAAATTTTGGCGCCAGAGTTATTTGATGCCAATTGTTATTTGGTATTGGTTTCTCGTTGTTTTGTTATGAAATATAGAACTGTTCTCTGTTACAAAAAAAATAAACAAACAAACAAGAAAAAAAAAGAAAAAAAAAAAAGTAATTTGTTTGTAAAGTGCATTTCATTACTTAGCCTTTCATTCCTTGTCCATACCTTGCCCATAGCCCCATTACAACCTTGAATAATAAGTCCTCTTGATTTGTGTATGCATGTGTTTTGAGTAGTAGAGAAGTAGAATTTGAGCAAGCTTATGGTAGGGCAGTTTTCTTGAGTGGAATTTTAGTGATACACTTGCTACCCTATACACTTGAGAGGTTGATTGAGAGCATGCCTTGAGAGGCCATCTTGCGTGATTAGCATCATCAATTGAAATTGCCATGTTTTGTAATCTGAGATGAAGAAATTTTTGTCATGATTGGTTGGTTGATCTTTTGAAGTTTTGTGTTCCCTGTCCAAATTTTGAATTTTTCACAACTGTTAGAACGGGGAGGTCTATCCTTTAGTCTTTACCTTTGAGTCTTTGAGTCTGTATGTTTTGTTGTGTTTTTAATTTTGCCCCGGAGTGCAAAAGGATAAGTGTGGGGGGATTTGATAATTGATTTTTTCTCACACTTTATTTTTGCAATTGAATAATGATTTTTGGGGTTATTTGGTGTTTAACTATTGGTTTCCGGTCTAAATTGGATTTTGGGCTTTTATGTGAAATTAATCACAACTTTTGTTGCTGGTGCCCGATTAAAGGCCAAATTCGGACAAGGCAGTCATGAAATGCTGGAGCAAAGTTGCATGGGACCAAAACCATAGTTTCGGTTTTTGTTTGGACCGGTTTTTGTCCTTTGAACCGGTTTATTTTATTTTATTTTAGAAGTGGGACAACAAAGAGACTACCGTTTTATTTTATTTTGTTTTATTAAGCGCTGAAAACAGGAAGAGGGGGGTGTGCTGTGTTTTGGGATTTTTCATATTCCAACTCTTATTTCCAACTCTTATTTTCTCTGAAATTTTCGCAATGTTCAAGTTCTTTTTTATTTTTTTCGGTTTTTCATTTATGCCATGGTTGGCTAAGGAGCTAAAGGACCAACCCACGAATTGAGTTCCGCAGTTCCAGAGGCCTCATATTGAGTTCGTTCTTTGTTTTCCCTTTTGTATTTCGATTCTGGATAACTTAAGGGAAGAAGTGTTGAATGTTAGATTTAACATTTAGGTTGATTAATCGAAAGGGCTTAAAATCAAAACGGGTTTAACTGAGCACTGTACGTTGAACGAGTGAACACGCCGAGTTTCTGATAAAATGCTAGGAGATCATCTAGCAGTTTCTTTTTTTCTAATTGAATGCAGGGATTCCGATTTGCTTAGGATCAACCACGAATTCAGTGGTCCAATGATGGATTTTTAGGAACTCAAGTCTAGGATGGTTGCTTTTAAATTGTTAATTTCGTTTTTATCTTTTATCTGTTATCTGTTGCTATTGAAATTGAACAAACCCCCCCCCCCCCGTTTTGGTTTCTGTTGCTATTTTCAATCGAGCGAATTGGTTCGTTGCGAATTCCTTGGTAACCGATTCAGGTCGCTCTATATTACAAGTTTATTTTCAGAGCCTGATTAATTTGAGTGAGTTCGACAACCACGTCAAATTTTGGCGCCGGAGTTATTTGATGCCAATTGTTATTTGGTATTGGTTTCTCGTTGTTTTGTTATGAAATATAGAATTGTTGTCTGTTACAAAAAAAAACATACAAACAAACAAGAAAAAAAGAAGAAGAAAAAAAAAAGTAATTTGTTTGTAAAGTGCATTTCATTACTTAGTTGGTTTTGAGCAAACCTTGGTGTTACTTGATTAATGCTCTTCTAAATTTCTTGGGTGCTTAGCCTTTCATTCCTTGTCCATACCTTGCCCATAGCCCCATTACAACCTTGAATAATAAGACCTCTTGATTTGTGTATGCATGTGTTTTGAGTAGTAGAGAAGTAGAATTTGAGCAAGCTTATGGTAGGGCAGTTTTGTTGAGTGGAATTTTAGTGATACACTTGCTACCCTATACACTTGAGAGGTTGATTGAGAGCATGCCTTGAGAGGCCATCTTGCGTGATTAGCATCATCAATTGAAATTGCCATGTTTTGTAATCTGAGATGAAGAAATTTTTGTCATGATTTGTTGGTTGATCTTTTGAAGTTTTGTGTTCCCTGTCCAAATTTTGCATTTTTGACAATTGTTAGAAAGGAGAGGTCTATCCTTTAGTCTTTACCTTTGAGTCTTTGAGTCTTTATGTTTTGTTGTGTTTTTAATTTTGCCCCGGAGTGCAAAAGGATAAGTGTAGGGGGATTTGATAATTGATTTTTTATCACACTTTATTTTTGCAATTGAATAATGATTTTTTTGGGGTTATTTAGTGTTTAACTATTGGTTTCCGGTCTAAATTGGATTTTGGACTTTTAAGTGAAATTAATCACAATTTTTGTTTCAGGTGCCCGAATAAAGGCCAAATTCGGACAAGGCAATCATGAAATGCTGGAGCAAAGTTGCATGGGACCAAAACCATAGTTTCGATTTTTTTTGGACCAATTTTTGTCCTTTGAACCGGTTTATTTTATTTTATTTTACGAGTGGGAAAACAAAGAGACTACCATTTTATTTTATTTATTTTTATTAAGAGCTGAAAACAGGAAGAGGGGGGTGTGCTGTGTTTTGGGATTTTTCATATTCCAACTCTTATTTCCAACTCTTATTTTCTCTGAAATTTTCGCACTGTTCAAGTTCTTTTTTATTTTTTTTGGTTTTTCATTTATGCCATGGTTGGCTAAGGAGCTAAAGGACCAACCCACGAATTGAGTTCCGCCATTCCAGAGGCCTCATATTGAGTTCGTTCTTTCTTTTCCCTTTTGTATTCCGATTCTGGATAACTTAAGGGAAGAAGCGTTGAATGTTAGATTTAACATTTAGGTTGATTAATCGAAAGGGCTTAAAATTAAAACGGGTTTAAGTGAGCACTGTACGTTGAATGAGTGAACATGCCGAGTTTCTGATAAAATGCTAGGTGATCATCTAGTAGTTTCATTTTTTCTAATTGAATGCAGGGATTCCGATTTGCTTATGATCAACCACGAATTCAGTGGTCCAATGATGGAGTTTTAGGACCTCAAGTCTGGGTTGGTTGCTTTTTAATTGTTAATTTCGTTTATCTTTTATCTGTTATCTGTTGCTATTGAAATTGAACAAACCTCCCCCCCCCCCCCATTTTCGTTTTTGTTGCTATTTTCAATCGAGCGAATTGGTTCGTTGGGAATTCCTTGGGAAACTATTCAGGTTGCTCTATATTACAAGTTTATTTTCAGAGCCTAATTAATTTGAGTGAGTTCGACAACCACGTCAAATTTTGGCGCCGGAGTTATTTGATGCCAATTGTTATTTGGTATTGGTTTCTCGTTGTTTTGTTATGAAATATAGAACTGTTCTCTGTTACAAAAAAAAAAACATACAAACAAACAAGAAAAAAAAAAGAAGAAAAAAAAAAGTAATTTGTTTGTAAAGTGCATTTCATTACTTAGTTGGTTTTGAGCAAACCTTGGTGTTACTTGATTAATGCTCTTCTAAATTTCTTGGGTGCTTAGCCTTTCATTCCTTGTCCATACCTTGCCCATAGCCCCATTACAACCTTGAATAATAAGTCCTCTTGATTTGTGTATGCATGTGTTTTGAGTAGTAGAGAAGTAGAATTTGAGCAAGCTTATGGTAGGGCATTTTTGTTGAATGGAATTTTAGTGATACACTTGCTACCCTATACACTTGAGAGGTTGATTGAGAGCATGCCTTGAGAGGCCATCTTGCGTGATTAGCATCATCAATTGAAATTGCCATGTTTTGTAATCCGAGATGAAGAAATTTTTGTCATGATTGGTTGGTTGATCTTTTGAAGTTTTGTGTTCCCTGTCCAAATTTTGCATTTTTGACAATTGTTAGAAAGGAGAGGTCTATCCTTTAGTCTTTACCTTTGAGTCTTTGAGTCTTTATGTTTTGTTGTGTTTTTAATTTTGCCCCGGAGTGCAAAAGGATAAGTGTGGGGGGATTTGATAATTGATTTTTTATCACACTTTATTTTTGCAATTGAATAATGATTTTTGGGGTTATTTAGTGTTTAACTATTGGTTTCCGGTCTAAATTGGATTTTGGGCTTTTAAGTGAAATTAATCACAACTTTTGTTTCAGGTGCCCGATTAAAGGCCAAATTCGGACAAGGCAGTCATGAAATACTAGAGCAAAGTTGCATGGGACCAAAACCATAGTTTCGGTTTTTGTTTGGACCGGTTTTTGTCCTTTGAACCGGTTTATTTTCTTTTATTTTATTTTATTTTATTTTATTTTATTTTAGGAGTGGGAAAATAGAGAGACTACCGTTTTATTTTATTTTGTTTAATTAAGAGCTAAAAACTGGAATAGGGGGTGTGCTGTGTTTTGGGATTTTTCATATTCCAACTCTTATTTCCAACTCTTATTTTCTCTGAAATTTTCGTACTGTTCAAGTTCTTTTTTATTTTTTTCGATTTTTCATTTCTGCCATGGTTGGCTAAGGAGCTAAAGGACCAACCCACGAATTGAGTTCCGCCGTTCCAGAGGCCTCATATTGAGTTCGTTCTTTCTTTTCCCTTTTGTATTTCGATTCTGGATAACTTAAGGGAAGAAGTGTTGAATGTTAGATTTAACATTTAGGTTGATTAATCGAAAGGGCTTAAAATCAAAATGGGTTTAAGTGAGCACTGTACGTTGAATGAGTGAACATGCCGAGTTTCTGATAAAATGCTAGGTGACCATCTAGTAGTTTCGTTTTTTCTAATTGAATACAGGGATTCCGATTTGCTTAGGATCAACCACGAATTTAATGGTCCAATGATGGATTTTTAGGAACTCAAGTCTGGGTTGGTTGCTTTTAAATTGTTAATTTCATTTTTATCTTTTATCTGTTATCTGTTGCTATTGAAATTGAACAAATTCCCCCCCCCCCCGTTTTCGTTTCTGTTGCTATTTTCAATCGAGTGAATTGGTTCGTTGCGAATTCCTTGGGAAACGATTTAGGTTGCTCTATATTACAAGTTTATTTTCAGAGCCTGATTAATTTGATTGAGTTCGACAACCACGTCATTGATCATCAAACCTAATCTCTTGGGTACCTAGGAGGTTATAACTAAGTATTTCTCACCTCACACTATGATCAAGAACATCTCTAAACCTCAAGGATGCAGAATTTATAATCCTAACTTTACGGGTACCTAGGAGTCACAATAGTGACCCTTTCTAAGTCCGGTTTGTTTCTAAGGCTTCAAGATCAAGTCCTAAACCAATTATGAGCCATTCCTACATGTTTAAACTAATTTAGAGCCTTGATTATTAAGTCTAAACCTTGCTGGACAAAATACAGAAAATTCTATAATTAAGGGATCTAGAACTCTCAAATTAATTCTTTTCTAGTCTCTAACTTATCTTATCTTTCACATATGAGTCTTGGCATTATTTTTACTCATACATAAGCATATTATCATCATTAAAACAGCACATATAGTGGCAAATAATTAGCAAGGCAGAACCGAAACAAACACTCTCCATAAAGGCATAAAACACAATTTCTAAAGCACATAAAATACTAGTTTCTCTTGGGACCTTTTTAAAACTTTCAAAACTCATTTATAAACATTTTTAACATCTAAAATCATAAGAATATTTAAGAGGGCAGTGACCATTTCAACTTTGTCTCAAGAGGTCCTAAATTCATAAAACTTAGTTCTACATATTTCTTATACTCATATAAGCTTAGAAAATTTATGAAACGTATTTTTAACACTTGGAAAACTTAAAACCTCTTAGGGCCGAAATCTCAACTATGGAAGATAATTATTTTAGACCTTTGTTTGAGACAACAATGGGCAAGTCTTTGAGCTCTAGTTTCATTAAAGTGATGGCATAAAGATAAACATGCTTATGCACTTGTTTTAGCTTTCATTAGAAAGTAAAGTGAGAGCATAAAATAAATATGAGATGCATCATATTATTATCCTTGATCTTTAAGTGAGAACTTGAAATGTAAACATGGTAATGCATAGCTTGAAATATAAACATGATAATGCAAGTTCCTTTATTATCTTGGTACTTAGTGATAGCAAGGAAAATAAACATGATGTGCAAGACATAAAAGTAAACATGATGCAAGGTTCATTTTATGGTTAGCTAGAGCTCCTTCAAGACTTTAACAAGATAATCAACCCAACACATATCTCATTACAAAGAGAGCTTTATAGTTCTTGAACTAAGTTCTCAAAGGAACTATGAGGTTCTTGAACAACATCATCAAGCTCAAGTAAACAAACTTCTAAAACAAAACCAAACAAAATCTCAAGGATCAAAATACCAAAACCGAAAACCTTACAAAAGAAAAAGGAAGTGAAACTAAGTCAAGTTCTTTATTAAATACCCAAAACCGCTATCTAGAGAAAGATCTCTAGAACGTGCCGGCCAACTTTAAGGTTGACAAGGGTAGGCTTGGGCTTTTAGAAATCCTTAGATTAATTTTCTTAAGTTGAAAAACCATATGAGCTAGATATCATATAGATGAAGTTATAAGAAAAGGAAAACTCAAGCTTTAGAGGTTTCTTTGAGATGAACACAAGGTCATCATCTAGAAACTCTCATCATCAAGCTATCATACTCATAATCAAGGCCAAGAGGCCGAAATGAAGAAGAAAAGAAAAACAAAGGAAAGTTCAAAGAGAACCCAAGAGGAAACTAGAGAAAAACACATTTTTGAGCAAAACAAGTTGGAACAGCAAATCCCTACCTAGAGTGAAGACATAAAGCTTGAACTTTAAAAAGGAAAGCAAGATGATGAGCTCCTCCTTGAGGTGGATATGGCTTCGGCCTTGTGAGGAACAATGGAGAGGAAAATGTGTTTGAGGTGAGGTGTTTGAGAGGTTAGGAGATGATTCAAGGCCTTAGGGTGGTGTTTGATGGTTAAGTGATGATGATGAGATGAAGAGATGAAGAAGATGAAGATGAAAAGAAAGGAAGAACTCTCTTGAAACTTGAGAGAAAAAGAAAGAACTCAAGAAAGCTTAGGAAAACTTGAAACTTACCAAATGAACTAAATTGACACAAGCTCATCTAAGGCACCTATTTATAGAAAAACAAAACATTGAGGCCCTCAAGGAGGAAGTCTTGGCCGTAGCATTGAGGGGGAAGAAGGAAGAGAAAATATCTCTTACACAAGGTCATTCAAGCATGGTTTCAAGTATGGAAGCTATGCTACAAAGTATGGCTTGATGTGAGTTAATTTCCTATCAATTTTTGATGAAATTAGGCTTCTAGAAACTTCACATGACTGGAACTTTTCCAGCCACAAGTAAATGGGAAAAATGGGTTTTTTTAATTATTTATTCATGTGGAAATTCAAGCTTGATTGAAAGTTATGACAAGGTATAGTGTATGTGACTTGAGGTATGGCCTTGGAGTGTTAGAAAATTGAACATGTGATGCATATGGGAGGAGGACAGCTTCGGCCAGGCCTTAGGCAGCAGAGAGGAGGTGATTTTTGATCATTTAATTAGGTGTTAATGGTAGGTTTAAATGTGTATTAGCTTAGGTACAAGGTTAGGGATAACTAAGCTTAAGTTTAGGTAACTAAGAAGATGTTTTAAGGATTTTATGACAAGATTAGAAGTGCTTATACATCATTAGAGAATTAAAAACTCATTTATAAATAAAAAATGTGTAACACAATTCCATGATTTAAGGAATTGGAAAGAGAAAACACTATTCAAGATTCCATGACTAGGAGTCTTGAAATTAAAATATGATTTTAAGTTTTAATTAGCACTTTTAGGTTCTAATCAACTTTAATAAATTATTTTGACTCAAGATTAATTAAGGAAGTTAATTAACCTTCGATTAGAGCCTAATATTGCTTAGGTTTGCTTAATCACACGATTAAGCGTAAAAACACGAAACTAGGGGCAAAACCGTAATTTTGCACTAATTTACTTGGGACCTCCGAGACCAAAACTAAAGTCACAGTCTACATAAAAACGCCTTTTAAAATCATCTGGAGAAGTTTCGGGTTTATCCGGCACTTGCAAATGGGTAAAACACCGCAGGGGCGTGTTGGTCATTTTGACCCGAAAACTCGAAAAACGAGATTTTCGATCCCGGGAGGGTACTCTACTCATCCAATCCCCTTCCAACATTGAGTTTGCCCTTCAAGTACTACCAGACCGGCTTTCCTCGAATTTCGGGCCAAAAATGACCTTAGGGGCATTTTGGTCATTTTCACTCTTAACAGAAAAATCGGGGCGTTACACTGCTTACCCTAGAGCAGCACTTGCTGACATTTGTCCCCAATGCGGGAAGAATCACGGGAATCGCCCATGCTTAGCCAGTCAGAACGTGTGCTTCAAGTGTGGCAAGCCTGGCTACTATGCAAAGGACTGCGCCAGCCAAGGGACACCGAACCAGAACCCCCGACCACAACACCGAGGAAGAGTCTTTATCCTTAATGCGGAAGACGCCAAGAAGTCCAATGATCTCATTGAAGGTATGTGTGAAGTAAACGGTAAACCCTTAACTATACTATATGACTCTGGTGCTACTCATTCCTTTATTTCACTTGCTAGTGTCGAGTCCTTAAATCTAAGAGTCTCTAAACTTCCCTTTGATCTTATTGTTTCTACTCCTACAAATCACCCGGTTAATACTTGCCATTGTTGTTTAAACTATCATCTTGTTGTAGAAAATAGGTCTTTTATCATAGATTTAATTTGTTTACCCTTGAAAGACATAGGCATTATCTTAGGCATGAATTGGCTTCACGCCAACCGTGTGTTGTTAGATTGTGGGACCCAAACCGTAGTTTTGCCTTCTCCTCCCAAAAACGTCACTCAACCCATTAAATTGTACCTAAACTCCGTAGAAGTCTTCTGTAGTGGGGAGAAAGCTAAGGGATATGTTCTCCTAGTCGCCTACGATGTAGACTTTGAGCAGAACCTAGGTGAGATACCTGTGGTAAGAGACTATCCCCAGGTATTTCCGAACGAAATACCCGAGTTCCCTCCCGAGAGAGAAGTTGAATTCTCCATAGAGTTGGTTCCTGGAATAAGACCAATCTCTATAGCCCCATATAGGATGTCACCGTTGGAGCTAGCAGAACTAAAAACTCAATTGGAGGAGCTGTTGGAGAAAAGTTTTATAAGACCGAGTCCTTCACCTTGGGGCGCTCCGGTCTTATTTGTGAAAAAGAAGGACGGAAGTATGAGAATGTGTATAGATTATAGGCAGTTAAACCAAGTGACCATAAAGAATAAGTACCCATTACCTAGGATTGATGATCTTATGGACCAATTGAAAGGAGCTGTAATATTTTCTAAGATCGATTTGAGGTCTGGTTATCACCAGATTAGGGTTAGAGATTCGGACATTCCCAAAATCGCCTTTCGAACTCGGTACGGACACTTTGAGTTCAATGTGATGTCGTTCGGATTGACGAATGCTCCCGCAGTTTTTATGGACTACATGAATAGGATCTTTCGACCCTATTTAGATCAATTCATGGTTGTGTTCACAAATGATATTCTCATCTATTCGAAGACCCACGAGGGGCATGAGCATCATTTGAGGCTGGTTTTAGAGGTACTAAAAGAGAAGAAGTTATACGCAAAGCTTTCTAAGTGTGAATTTTGGTTGGAGGAGGTAAAGTTCTTAGGACATGTTGTGTCAAAAGGTGGCATAGCTGTCGACCCAAGTAAGATAGAAGCTGTGATGAATTGGGATAGACCAACCTCTGTAATTGAGATTAGAAGCTTTTTGGGTTTAGCTGGATATTACCGTAGGTTTATTAAACGATTTTCCCAGTTAGCCCTACCCTTAACCAAGCTCACTAGGAAGAATGCCCCGTTTGAGTGGAGCCCCGAATGTGAAAAGAGTTTCCTAGAGCTTAAGGAAACGCTCACCTCAACCCCAGTTTTGGTTTTACCTGACCCCAATGTACCCTTCGAGGTATATTGCGATGCTTCTAGCAAGGGTTTAGGTTGTGTGTTGATGCAGAACAGGCAAGTGGTAGCCTATGCATCCAGACAACTCAAGCCTCACGAGGTAACCTACCCCACTCACGACCTAGAGTTAGCAGCCATCGTGTTCGCCCTCAAGATGTGGAGACACCATTTGTATGATGTAAGGTTTGAAGTTTTCTCCGATCATAAGAGTCTCAAGCATCTCTTTGATCAAAAGGAGTTAAATATGAGGCAGAGGGGATGGATGGAATTCCTCAAAGATTACGATTTCGGCTTAAGTTACCACCCCGGCAAGGCTAATGTAGTCGCCGACGCCTTGAGCCGAAACTCGTTACGTCTGTCGAGTATGATGGTTAATGAAGTTGGGTTAATAGGGCAGTTTAGGGATATGAATCTGGGGATGTCAATAACGAAAAATGGCATCATGATAAGCCATCTCACGGTGACCAGTGGGTTTAAGCAAAGGATCATGCTTGCCCAAAGAGAAAATGAGGACTTTATGGAAACAATAGAGGCAGTTAAGGCCGATAAATTGAAGGGTTTTGAGCAAGGCCCCGACTGGTTATGGAGGTTTGAGAGGCGAATCTGTGTGGCACAAGATGGCGACCTCCGAGAGAAGATCTTGGAGGATGCTCATAAGAGTCACTTTGTCATTCATCCTGGTACTACCAAGATGTATCAAGACTTGAAAAGGATGTTTTGGTGGCCCGGATTAAAGAAGGATGTGGTCGCCTGGGTGAGTAAGTGTTTGGTCTGTCAAAAGGTCAAGATCGAACACCAAAAACCTTCTGGCATGTTGCAACCCCTGTCAATCCCCGAGTGAAAGTGGGAGAGTATATCAATGGATTTCGTGACAAGATTGCCAAGGACCCAAGCTGGCCACGATGCCGTATGGGTAATCGTGGTCGACTGACTAAGTTAGCTCACTTTCTACCTATTCGAGTCACGTACTCGTTGGATAAGTTGGCTCAGCTTTACATCCAAGAAGTAGTAAGGTTGCATGGAGTACCATCGATGATAATCTCGGATCGAGATCCGCGGTTTACGTCATGTTTTTGGGGAGCCTTTCAAAAGGTGTTTGGTTCCAAGTTGTGCTTGAGCACTACTTACCACCCACAAACGGATGGTCAATCTGAGAAGACAATCCAAACCCTGGAAGATATGCTAAGAGCATATGTCTTGGACTAAAAAGGGAGTTGGGATAAGTACATGCCTTTGATCGAGTTTGTGTATAACAACAGTTATCACGCGAGCATCGGTATGGCACCGTACGAGGCGTTATATGGAAGAAAGTGCCAATCACCTTTGTGTTGGTATGAGCCCGGAGAACAAAGTGTCTTAGGACCTGATGTAGTGAGGGAAACGACGGAGCAGATCAAGAAGATCAAGGATAGAATCTTAACCGCTCAAAGTCGACAGAAAAGCTACGCGGACAAAAGGCGTAAGCCTTTGGAGTTCCAAGAAGGAGAACATGTATTTCTAAGGATCACCCCCACTACAGGAATAGGGAGAGCCATGAAAGTTAAAAAGTTGAGTCCCCGATTTTTCGGCCCTTTTGAAATTCTTTTGAGAATCGGATCTGTAGCCTACAAAATAGCCCTACCACCCAATCTGTCAAACCTTCATGATGTCTTTCACGTCTCTCAGTTATGTAAATATGAGTCCGACCCTAGCCATGTCTTAGAACCAGAGCATGTACAGTTGAGGGAAGACCTCACTTTCAATCTACCGCCTACGAGAGTAGTGGATCACGGAGTCAAGCAGTTAAGGAACAAGTCTGTTCCTTTGGTTAAAGTGGTGTGGGGACGAGGCAAGACGGAAGAATATACGTGGGAACTAGAGTCAGAGATGAAGTCAAGATATCCAGAGCTTTTCTAAGGTAACGAATTTCAAGGATGAAATTCTTTTTAAGGAAGGGAGTAATGTAACGCCCCGATTTTTCTGCCAGAGTGAAAATGACCAAAATGCCCCTGAGGTCATTTTCAGCCTGGAATTCAAGGAAAGCTGATCCGGCAGTGCTCAAAGGGCAAACTCAATGTTGAAAGGGGATTAGATGACCTGTGTACCTTTCCGAGATCGAAAATCTCGTTTTTACGAGTTTTCGGGTCAAAATGACCAAAACGCCCCTGCGGTGTTTTACCCGTTTGCAAGTGCCGGATAAACCCAAAACTTCTCCAGATGATTTTAAAAGGCGTTTTTATGTAGACTATGACTTTAGTTTTGGTCCCGGAGGTCCCGGGCGAAATTAGTGCAAAATTACGGTTTTGCCCCTAGTTTTGTGTTTTTACGCTTAATCGCGTGATTAAGCAAACCTAAGCAATATTAGGCTCTAATCGAAGGTTAATTAATTTCCTTAATTAATCTTGAGTCAAAATAATTTATTAAAGTTGATTAGAACCTAAAAGTGCTTAATTACAACTTAAAATCATATTTTAATTTCAAGACTCCTAGTCATGGAATCTTGAATAGTGTTTTCTCTTTCCAATTCCTTAAATCATGGAATTGTGTTAAACATTGTTTATTCATAAATGAGTTTAAAATTCTTTAATGATGTATGAGCACTCCTAACCTTGTCATAAAATCCTAAATACTCCTTCTTAGTTACCTAAACTTAAGCTTAATTATTTCTAACCTTGTACCTAAGCTAATACACATTTAAACCTACCATTAACACCCAATTAGATGATCAAAACTCACCTCCCCCATGCTGCCCCTGGTCTGGCCGTGCACTTCCTTCTCCCATATGCATCACATGTTCAATTTTTCAACACTCCAAGGCCATACCTCAAGTCACATACATTATACCTTGTCATAACTTTCAATCAAGCTTGAATTTCCACATGAATAAATAATTAAAATAACCCATTTTTACCATTTATTTGTGGCTGGAAAAGTTCCAGCCATGACAAGTTTCTAGAAGCCTAATTTCATAAAAAATTGATAGGAAATTAACTCACATCAAGCCATACTTTGTAGCATAGCTTCCATACTTCAAACCATACTTCTATGACACAATCAAAGAGATATTTTTCTCTCCCTTTTTCCCTCCAATGCTATGGCCACTCCCCCCCACCCTTGGTGAGCCCATGGCTTTGTTTTTCTATAAATAGGATGCTTGTGATAGCTTAGTTGCACCTTGAAGTATTTGCTAAGTTTAGAGTTCTAGAGTTATCTTGCTAGTTCTTTCTTTTCTCTCAAAGTTCCAAGAGCTCTTTCTCTTCATCTTCATCCTCTATTCACATTATCACTTCACCACTTCAATCCACCATATCATAACCTTAGATCATCATCAAATCTCTTAAACACTAAATCTCAAACACAAGCTTCCTCAAAACACATCTCCTTTCCTTTTCTTTCTCTTTGGCCGAAGCCATCACACCACCCTAGGAGGAGTTGCTCTTCTCATTTTCCTTTTCAAGTTCAAACTTTCATCTTCATCACTTGGTAGAGATTTGCTTTTCCAACTTGTTTTGCTCAAAGAATGTGTTTTTCTCTAGTTTCCTCTTGGATTCTTTTTGAACTTTCCTTTGTTTTTCTTTTCTTCTTCATTTCGGCCTCTTGGCCTTGATTATGAGTATGATAGCTTGATGATGAGAGTTTCTAGATAATCACCTTGTGTTCATCTCAAAGAAACCTCTAAAACTTGAGTTTTCCTTTTCTTATGACTTCATCTATATGATATCTAGCTCACATGGTTTTTCAACTTAAGAAAATTAATCTAAAGATTTCTAAAAGCCTAAGCCTACCCTTGTCAACCTTAAAGTTGGTAGGCACATTCTAGAGACCTTTCCCTAGATAGGGGTTTTGGGTATTTAATAAAGAACTTGACTTAGTTTCACTTTGTAAGATTTTCGGTTTCGGTATTTTGATCCTTGAGATTTTGTTTGGTTTGGTTTTGGAAGTTTGTTTGCTTGAGCTTGATGATGTTGTTCAAGAACCTCATAGTTCTTTTGAGAACTTGGTTCAAGAACTCTAAAGCTCTCTTTATAATGAGATATGTGTTGGGTTATCTTGTTAAAGTCTTAAATGAGCTCTAGCTAACCATAAAATGAACCTTGCACCATGTTTACTTGTATGTCTTGCATATCATGTTTATTTTCCTTGCTATCACTAAGTACCAAGATAATAAAGGAACTTGCATTACCATGTTTATATTTCAAGTTATGCATTACCATGTTTACATTTCAAGTTCTCACCTAAATATCAAAGATAATAATATGATGCATCTCATATTTATTTTATGCTCTCACTTTTACTTTCTAATAAAAGCTAAAATAAGTGCATAAGCATGTTTATCTTTATGCCATCACTTTAATAAACCTAGAGCTCAAAGACTTGCCCATTGTTGTCTCAAACAAAGGCTAAATAATTATTTTCCATAGTTGAGATTTCGGCCCTAAGAGGTTTTAAGTTTTCCAAGTGTTAAAAAAATGTGTTTCATAAATTTTCTAAGCTTATATGAGCATAAGGAATATATAGAACTAAGTTTTATGAATTTAGAACCTCTTGAGATAAAAATAATTTGGCTACTGCCCTCTCAAGTATTTTTATGATTTTAAAGGATAAAAGTGTTTATAAATGAGTTTTGAAAGTTCTAATATGGTTCCAAGAGAAACTAGTATTCTATGTGCTATAAAAATTGTGTTCTATGCCTTTTATGGAGATGCACATTTCGGTTCTGCCTTGTTATTCATTTGCCACTGTATGTGCTGTTTTAATTATGATAATATGCTTATGTTTGAGTAAAAATAATGTCAAGACTCATATGTGAAAGATAAGATAAGTTGGAGACTAGAAAAGAATTAATTTGAGAGTTCTAGATCCCTTAATTATTGAATTTTTTGTATTCTATCCAGAAAGGTTTAGACTTAATAATCATGGCTCTAAATTAGTTTAAAGGTGTAGGAATGGCTCATAATTGGTTTAGGACTTGATCTTGATGCCTTAGGAGCAAACTAGACTTAGAAAGGGTCATTATTGTGACTCCTAGGTACCCGTAAAGTTAGGATTATAAATTCTGCATCCTTGAAGTTTAGAGATGTTCTTGATCATAGTGTGAGGTGAGAAATACTTAGTTATAACCTCATAGGTACCCAAGAGATTAGGTTTGATGATCGATAACTTAGAACGTGAGTTAAGGACCTTAAGGGTCAATGCATAAGACATTAAAAAGTCTTGAGTTTTTATGATGCTTAATTTAAGTAAACATGATATATGATACATGAGTTTTATCTATGATAAGTTTGATATGTGCTATGAAGAAGTTTTATATGATGATATGCTATACCTCATAAGATATGTCTGTATGTCCTATATGTTTTCATGGCATAAGCAAATTTGAGGAAATTTGGTCTACAAATTAGTCATCTTTAATTTCCATCAAATTTGAGGAACATAGAAAAAGGTCTTTTTGAAAATAATGAAAACTTAAATGTGACACAACATTGAGACGCCTTCTTGGGTGACATCGGTTTAGCCGAGCACCGCCAAGAAAACAAATTCGTGAGGGTATTGACACAGAGCTTGCCAAAGCAGACAATACTGCTATGCACTAGTTGCTAGTAGAGCGTTTCAAAGTGGAAATGACCCTAAGAGGTGATCCTTAATTTGCCCCCTAGCCCGTACTTTAAGTCGGGATTATGTGTGTTACGCTTATCATAAGATAAGTAAGAACTAGTGACGACTAGTTAAGGTATGAGCTCATAACCTAGAGATGTTTTAGGGTGACCCCATGAGATAAAAGTTAAAGTTTAAAATGTCACATATGCTATGAAAAACCAAGAAAAAAGTTATTATGAGATTTACACCTGTCACCTTATGCCACTGTTATAATGATCCTTAGTTATTCTATTGATTGGTTTACCTCTATGATGCATTCATGTCATTAGTGTATTCCATGCTTAGTCATAAGACGCATTATAAAATATGACGGACCTTGGATAATTAATACTTTAGAAAACTAAGTTAAAAGAAGTTTATATGCATACACACCTTTTTAGAAATAAAACCCAAGGTTCCTAAGGATGTGATGATGTCACTTAGTTAGGGATTGCCCTATTGAGAATTCTTTTAGAAGATTCTCATTCCCTCTCTCTTTTCTTCCGTCACATCTTCAGATGGCGACTTTCGTACTCTTCATCGACACCCCAACGTGGGAACTGCACCATGACCCAGCACTCGGGTCATACCATTTTGAGGGTCGCTGCACAGTCAGAGTGTTCATGTTTATGGGATGACCCTTCGTACACCCAGTACGGAGCTACCGCTTCACCCCGACTGCCCCCTACCATCATAACACGATTTTTGAGCGAGCTAGACCACGCGACGAGCAGATCCTCTGCATGCAGCCCCAGGCGTCAGCCGTACGTGACTACCCGGAGTACGTGCCCTGGACTCAGTATTCAGAGACGGATCCATCAGAGGACCCGCCCTCGCACATGTACAGTTGGAGCTCCAGCCCCGCTCCTCACCGATGAGAGCCGGGAGTGAGGAGACGGTGGTTCAGCCGAGGTTGGCTCGAAGGCCATCCATGCGCCCTCGCCGCGGTGGACACACTCCGATGATCCACACGACCACTCCTGGCGAGATCCGCCAGTGGATCTATTCCACCCCTCAGTACTCGGACCAGCAAGAGTAGGTGCATAGGATGGGTAGTAGCTAGTGCACATACGTCACATAGTTTGAGGACAAACCTTCTTTTGTATATGAGGTTATATACTCTAGGCGCACATGGGTATGGGTGTTGCTTTTATGATTTTCTTGTATTTGCTTTTCATTTGTATTTCGTTCTTCCATGTACCGAATAGTCCTGCCTTTTTGGTAGGCACATTATCTATATATATTCAGTTGACGTATCCATGTTATTCATGTGTTTTATTATGGTTTGCTCATATGACTTGTATGAATTTCCTGTTCCAAGAATCATGCGTGGCTCTCACTTTGGTTTTAATTCCAAAAAGAAAAATTTTACCCATATTTCCGCTAAGTATTTTCAAGTAAAGAATGAGACCAAGAGGTAATATTCTAAGGATTAACCTAAATACATACTAGTAGTATTAGGTTAAGAGGTAATATTCTAAGGATTTACTCATTCTTTACTTGAAAATACTTAGCGGAAATAAAATTTTTCTTTTTGGAATTAAAACCAAAGTGAGAGCCACGCATGATTCTTTGAATGAGAATTCATACAAGTCATATGAGCAAATCATAATGAAACACCTAAATAACATAGATACATCAACTGATTATATATATAGATAAGGTGCCTACCAAAAGGAAGGACTATTCGGTACATCGAAGAATGAAATACAACTGAAAAGCAAATACAAGGAAATCATGAAAGCAACACCCATACCTGTGTGCACCTAGGGTAGACAACCTCACATACAAAAGAGGGTTTGTCCTCAACTATGTGGCATGTGTGCACTAGCTACTACCCATCCTATGCACCTACTCCTGCTGGTCCGAGTACTGAGAGGTGGAATCGATCCACTGGCGGATCTCGGCGGGAGTGGTCGTGCGAATCATCGGAGCGTGTCCACCGCGGTGAGGACGCATGGATGGCCTACGAGCCAACCTTGGCTGTACCACCGTTTCCTCACTCCCAGCTCTCATCGGCAGGGAAGTAGGGCTAGAGCTCCAACTGTACATGTGCGAGGGCGGGTCCTCTGATGGATCCATCTCCGAATACTGAGTCCGGGGCATGTACTCCAGGTAGTCACGTACGGCTGACGCCTCGGGCTGCATGCGGAGGATCTGCTAGTCGCATGGTCTAGCTCGCTCAAAAATCGTGTTGTGCTGGTAGGGAGCAGTCGGGGTGAAGCGGTAGCTTCGTACTGGGTGTGCGAAGGGTCGTCCCATAAACATGAATACTCTGACTGTGCAGCGACCCTCAAAATGGTATGACCCAAGTGCTGGGTCATGGTGCAGCTCCCACGTCGGGGTGTCGATGAAGAGTACGAAAGTCGCCATCTGAATATGTGACGGAAGAAAAGAGAGAGGGAATGAGAATCTTCTAAAAGAATTCTCAGTAGGGCAATCCCTAACTAAGTGACATCATCACATCCTCAGGAACCTTGGGTTTTATTTCTAAAAAGGTGTGCATGCATGTAAACTTCTTTTCAGTTAGTTTTCTAAAGTATTAATTATCCAAGGTCCGTCATATTTTACAATACGTCTTTATGACTAAGCAGGGAATACACTAATGACATGAATGCATCATGAAAGTAAACCAATCAATGGAATAACTAAGAAACATTATAACATTGGCATAAGGTGACAAGTATAACTTTTCTTGGTTTTTCATAGCACATGTGACATCTTAAACTTTAACTTTTCATCTCATGGGGCCACCCTAAAACATCTCTAGGTTATGAGCTCATACCTTAACTAGTCGTCACTAGTTCTTACTTATCCTATGATAAGCGTAACATACATAATCCCGACTTAAACTACGGGCTAGGGGGCAAATTAAGGATCACCTCTTAGGGTCATTTCCTCTTTGAAACACTCTACTAGCAACTAGTGCATAGTAGTATTGTCTGCTTTGGCAAGCTCTATGTCAATATCCTCACGGATTTGTTTTCTTGGGGGTGCTCGGCTAAATCGGTGTCACCCAAGAAGGCGTCTCAGTGTTGTGTCACATTTAAGTTCTCATGATTTTCAAAAAGATCTTTTTCTAAGTTCCTCAAATTTGATGGAAATTGCAAGATGACTACTGAGACCGAATTTCCTCAAATTTGCTTATGCCATGAAAACATATAGGTCATACAAACATATCTTATAAGGTATAGCATATCATCATATAAAACTTCTTCATAGCACATATCAAACTTATCATAGACAAAGCTCATGTATCATATATCATATTTACATAAGTTAAGCATCATAAAAACTCAAGACTTTTTAATGTCTTATGCATTGACCCTTAAGGTCCTTAACTCACGTTCTAAGTTATCAATCATCAAACCTAATCTCTTGGGTACCTAGGAGGTTATAACTAAGTATTTCTCACCTCACACTATGATCAAGAACATCTCTAAACCTCAAGGATGCAGAATTTATAATCCTAACTTTACGGGTACCTAGGAGTCACAACAGTGACCCTTTCTAAGTCCGGTTCGTTCCTAAGGCTTCAAGATCAAGTCCTAAACCATTTATGAGTCATTCATACACATTTAAACTAATTTAAATCCATGATTAGCATTACTAAACCTTGCTGGATAGAATCCAGAAAATTCAAACATTAAAGGATCTAGAACTCTCAAATTAATTCTTTTCTAGTTTCTAACTTCTCCTATCTTTCACATATGAGTCTTGACATTATTTTTACTCAAACATAAGCATATTATCATCATTAAAACAGCACATTCAGTGGCAAATAATTAGCAAGGCAGAACCGAAACAAAACTCTCCATAAAGGCATAAAACACAATTTCTAGAGCACATAAAATACTAGTTTCTCTTGGAACCTTTTCAAAACTTTCAAAATTCATTTGTAAACATTTTTAACATCTAAAATCATAAGAATATTCAAGAGGGCAGTGACCAATTCATCTTTGTCTCAAGAGGTCCTAAATTTATAAAACTTAGTCCTACATATTCCTTGTACTCATAAAAGCTTAGAAAAAGTACGAAACATAGTTTTCAATATTTAGAATAGTTTTCAATATTTAGAAACATCAAAACCTCTTAGGGCCGAAATATGAACCAAGGGAAATAAACATTTTTAAACCTTTGTTTGAGACAACCATGGGCAAGTCTTTGAGCTCTAGTTTCATTAAAGTGATGGCATAAAGATAAACATGCTTATGCACTTGTTTTAGCTTTTATTAGAAAGTAAAGTGAGAGCATAAAATAAATATGATATGCAAGTTGAAATGTAAACATGATAATGCATAACTTGAAATATAAACATGATAATGCAAGTTCCTTTATTATCTTGGTACTTAGTGATAGCAAGGAAAATAAACATGATATGCAAGGCATAAAAGTAAACATGATGCAAGGTTCATTTTATGGTTAGCTAGAGCTCATTCAAGACTTTAACAAGATAACAACCCAACACATATCTCATTACAAAGAGAGCTTTAGAGTTCTTGAACCAAGTTCTCAAAGGAACTATGAGGTTCTTGAACAACATCATCAAGCTCAAGTAAACAAACTTCTAAAACAAAACCAAACAAAATCTCAAAAATACCAAAACCGAAAACCTTACAAAAGAAAAAGAAAGTGAAACTAAGTCAAGTTCTTTATTAAATACCCAAAACCCCTATCTAGAGAAAGATCTCTAGAACGTGCCGGCCAACTTTAAGGTTGACAAGGGTAAGCTTGGGCTTTTAGAAATCATTAGATTAATTTTCTTAAGTTGAAAAACCATGTGAGCTAGATATCATATAGATGGAGTTATAAGAAAAGGAAAACTCAAGCTTTAGAGGTTTCTTTGAGATGAACACAAGGTCATCATGTAGAAACTCTCATCATCAAGCTATCATGCTCATAATCAAGGCCAAGAGGCCGAAATGAAAAAGAAAAGAAAAACCAAGGAAAGTTCAAAAATAATCCAAGAGAAAACTAGAGAAAAACACATTCTTTAGCAAAACAAGTTTGAAAAGCAAATCCCTACCTAGAGTGAAGACACAAAGCTTGAACTTTTGAAAAGAAAAAAAAGATAATGAGCTTCTCCTTGGTGCTTGATGGTTTCGGCCAAGAGGAAGCAAGAAGGTTGGAGTTGTGTTTCAAGTGAGGTTGTGTTTGAGGTGTGGTGTTTGAGAGGTTTGATGATGGTTCAAGGCTATGGGGTGGTGTTTCAAGGTCGAGAGATGATGATGAGATGAAGAGAGAATAAAGATGAAGATGAAAAGAAAGGAAGAACTCTCTTGAAACTTGAGAGAAAAAGAAAGAACTCAAGAAAGCTTAGGAAAACTTGAAACTTACCAAATGAACTAAGGTGTTTGCATGTGTTTCTAGGCAAGGTATTTATAGAGAATGAAAACAAATGAAGGCTCAAAGAGGAGAGGAAGAATCCGTGTGGTCTTGGAGGGAAAGGAAGAGAAAATATCTCTTACACAAGGTCATTCAAGCATGGTTTGAAGTATGGAAGCTAAGCTACAAGGTATGGCTTGATGTGAGTTAATTTCCTATCAATTTTTTATGAAATTAGGCTTCTAGAAACAATGCATGGCTGAAACTTTTCCAGCCACAAATAAATGGAGAAAATGGGCTATTTTAATTAGTTATTTACTTGCAAAATCAAGCTTGATTGAAAGTTATGACAAGGTATAGTGTATGTGACTTGAGGTATGGCCTTGGAGTGTTGAAAAATTGAACATGTGATGCATATGGTGAGGGAGGGGCTTGACCAGACACAGCGACATGGGGGGAGTGAGGTTTTGATCATCTAATTGGGTGTTAATGGTAGGTTTAGATGTGTATTAGCTTAGGTACAAGGTTAGGAATAATTAAGCTTAAGTTTAGGTAACTAAGAAGGTGTTTTAAGGATTTTATGACAAGATTAGGAGTGCTCATACATCATTAGAGAATTAAAAACTCATTTATGAATAAACAATGTGTAACATAATTCCATGATTTAAGGAATTGGAAAGAGAAAACACTATTCAAGATTCCATGACTAGGAGTCTTGAAATTTAAATATGATTTTAAGTTGTAATTAAGCACTTTTAGGTTCTAATCAACTTTAATAAATTATTTTGACTCAAGATTAATTAAGGAAATTAATTTACCTTCGATTAGAGCCTAATATTGCTTAGGTTTGCTTAATCACGCGATTAAGCATAAAAACACGAAACTAGGGGCAAAACCGTAATTTTGCACTAATTTTTCCCGGGACCTCTATAATTAAAAATGAGGTCATAGAATAGATAAAAATGCATTTTAAAACCATCTGGAGAAATTTCGGGTTCATCTAGCACTTGCAAACAGGTAAAACACCGCAGGGGCGTTTTGGTCATTTTGACCCAAAAACTCGAAAAACGAGATTTTCGATCTCGAAAAGGTACACAGGTCATCTAATCCCGTTTCAACATTGAGTTTGCCCTTCAAGCACTACCGGATCGGCTTTCCTCGAATTTCGAGCTGAAAATGACCTCAGGGGCATTTTGGTCATTTTCACTCTGGCAGAAAATCGAGGCGTTACACCTTTAATGTTTGAATTTTATGGATTCTGTCCAGCAAGGTTTAGTAATGCTAATCATGGATTTAAATTAGTTTAAATGTGTAGGAATGACTCATAAATGGTTTAGGACTTGATCTTGATGCCTTAGGAGCAAACCGGTCATTGTTGTGACTCCTAGGTACCTGTAAAGTTAGGAATATAAATTCTGCATTCTTGAGGTTTAGAGATATTCTTGATCATAGTGTGAGGTGAGAAATACTTAGTTAAGACCTTATAAGTTCCCGAGAGATTAGGTTTGATGATTTATAACTTAGAATGTGAGTTAAGGACCTTAAGGGTCAATGCATAAGACACTAAGAAGTTGTTAATGCTATGATGTGTTGTATGATGCAATGATATGATGAGATGTGCTTGATGCATGAGAAAATGATTGATGAAATGTTAAATTTTATCATAGCATGAGATTTCATGAGAACATGATGTGTTGATTAGCTTGTGGCAGTTTGAAGGAAATTCGGTTTAACAGTTGTTATGCTGCCGAATTTCCGTCAATCCTTAAAGGGTTTAAAGAAATGTTTTATGAGTACCATATGAGTTGAAAACCCTGGGTGACACCGGTTCGACCAAGCACCCCCAGGAGATTTTTATGTGACAAAGCACTGAGACGCGCTCACCTGGGTGACACCGGTTCGACCGAGCACCCCTAGGGGAGACAAATCCGTGAGGGTATGTGTAGATGCAGCCTACCAAAGCGGACAAATTGCTGTGGCCCAGTGCCCACAAAGCATTTCAAAGAAGGTAATCCCAAAGAGAGATAATCCCTGCCCCCTACCTGTACTTGGGAGTCGGGATTATTATTTATGTTTCGCTTATTCAGATAATAAGCAAGAGCTAGTGACGACTAGCTGAGGTATGAGCTCATAACCTAGTTATTTTTAGGGTGGCTTATATGCTAGAGTACCATGATTGATGTCACAAAGTTGAGGAATGAATCCCACTGGAAAGTTATATGCCCTTATGCCACATGATTTATGTTTGTGTACTTTGAGGTGTTGTTTATGTGCTCAAGTATTGACATGCATCTATGGTATAACATGTTGCATTCATAACATCAAGATGCATGCTAAAAAGAGTGGACCTTGGATAATTAGTTTGGAAAACCCTAAATTGAACCTTATATGCATGATCACTATTTTGTAATTAAACCCAAGGTTCCTGAGGATGTGTACGATGTAACCCTAGGATAGGAGACTCCTACTGAGATTCTTTAGCAAGAATTCTCACTCCTCTCTCTTTTCTTTTCTTCCGTCACATCTTCAGAGACCGATGGCGACGTTCGTGCTCTTCATTGACACGCCTACTTGGGAGGTCCACTATGACCCGAACCACAGGTCATATCATTTCGAGGGGCAGTGTACCGTGTGAGTTTTCATGTTTCTGGGACACCCCTTTGCACATCCTGTATGGAGCTACCGTTTCTCCCTGATGTCACCTTATGACGACGCGATAGTTTTTGAGCGCTCCCGGACGCGAGACGAGAGGATTATGCGGACATATACTGGTGGTTCGATGCCTCGAGACTTCCAGGACTACGTGCCTCGATCCCCGAGTTCGAAGAACGACCCATCCGAGGACCCGCCGATGCACCTGTATAGTGAGAGTTCTGCTCCTATGCCTCAGTTCGTGCGCGATGTGAGCGAGGAGACCCTTACACAACCGAGGCTGGCGAGGCGAGCCGAGAGGCGCCCATGCTCAGTCTTCACATGTTCCCATTCCTACTGCTCTGCGACCATGGATTGGTTACACTCCACCGTTTCCCGGATCCCAGTAGTTGACGTCGTAGGGGAGGCTTAGTGCACACACCACATGTAGAGTGGATAAACCTTCTTTTGTTTTTTAGGTTATTCACCATAGGTGCACTCGGGTAGTTATGGTTTATTTCTGCTTTCTTATTTTCTGTTGTATTTTCCTTTCTGTTGTATTACAAGCTCTGCCCGTCCCCATGAGGGTATGACTACTTATGTACCTTAATGGAATGCTTCCTTGGTTATATGTTTTACTCTGTGATCTCTGATAATTGTTACGCGTGCTTTATGTTTCTGTCGTTCGACTAGTTAAGTTCGCGGCTCTCACTTTGTTTATGTTTTTAAAAAGAAAAATTTACTCGTAATTTCCGCTAAGTATTTTATTAAAAGTTGAGACAAAGAAGTAATAACCTAATGATTAGCCTAATATGTTCTAGAGTATTGGGTTAAAAATTAGGGTGTTACAATTCTCACTCCTTTTTCTTCCTTCTTTTTCTTCCGTCACATCTTCAGAGAGCGATGGTGACGTTTGTGGTCTTTGTCGACACGCTGACTTGGGAGGTTCACTTTGACCCGGACCACGGGTCGTTTCATTTTGAGGGGCAATGCACAGTACAAGTCTTCATGTTCATCGGACACCCCTTTGCACACCCTGTACAGAGCTACCGTTTCTCCCCAATGTTGCCTTACAACGACGCGATGGTTTTTGAGCGTGCCCAAACGCGAGATGAGAGGATTCTATGGATGTACACTGGTGGTTCGATGCCTCGAGACTTCCAGGACTACGTGCCTCGGTCTCCCAGTTCAGAGGATGACCCTTCCAAGGACCTGCCGATGCATATGTATAGCGAGAGTTCTGCTCCGACTCCTTAGTTTGTTCGAGGTGAGAGTGAGGAGACTGTCACGCCGTTGAGACTGGCTAGGCGAGTTGAGAAGCACCCTTACCGAGGAGCTCACGCTCAGTCTTCACATGTGCCTACTCCTACCACACTGCGTCTGTGGATCGGTTATGTTCCGCCATACCCCGAGTTCGAGTAGTAGCCGTCTTAGGGGAGGCTTAGTGCACACACTCACACGTAGATTGGATAAACCTTCCTTTGTATTGAGGTTATCCACCATAGGTGCACTCAGGTAGTTGTGGTTTTTGTTGTATTTCCTTTCTTCCGTATTGCAAGCTCAGCCCACTTCTATAAGGGTGTGACTACTATGTATCTTAACTATGATATTAATGAAATGTTTCCTTTGTTTTGATGACCATAGTTCTATCGTTACTTGCTTTAGCTTTTGTGTTCCTTATGATTGATATTTATGTCTCTCGTTTAGATCAGAGCGCGGCTCTCACTTTGGTTTTATATTTCAAAAAAAAATTTACCCGTAATTTCCGCTAAGTATTTTAATAAAATAATGAGACTAAGAAGTAATAACCTAATGATTAACCTAATGTGTTATAGAAAGTTGGGTTAAGAATTAGGGTATTATACCATCGTTCTAATAGCGAACGAATTTCTATAGAGTGTTACTATGTCTTCCAGGGTTTGCCAATGCTTATATTATGATGTAGTAGTGTGACACATGCCTGCTGATAGTTGAGCTTGATTGATAGGAATACATGTTGTACATAGTCTTTTTGATGGGTTTTCTACAAGGCAGCAACATATTTTCATGTTTTGATGTACTTTGGCAGTCCCTGCATGAACTTTAGATTCTGATGTACTATATGTTATGAATATGTACTGAAATGGCCTATGTGCCCTAGTGTTCATAAATAAAAGTACCAAGATTTTTTGTTTTTTTGTATTTACATAAACTCACATAATGGTCCATTTTATATAACTTATTATTGATATATTACATATCATCACGCACTAACGCTTTGTAATATTAATAAGTGAATAATGAATATTTGAATTAAATATAATCTTATAACTGAATAAGTATAAATTTTATTATACACTATACGGATATGGCATATAGAGTAGTACACCTTTAATTACAGTGTACCAGTTTAGATAGGAACACTGAAATTGAGGGGATGTTACAAATTGATATTAGAGCGGTCCATCCTAACACAGCTTAAGGACTGGACCGACTATGCTTCAGCATACTCTAAATATAAAAGGAAATGTCATGCAATCTAGGTTTTGATTGTTTAAGTTAGATTTAGAATTTAGTAAGCATGATTGCTGGTTGTGAATGTTATAGGTTATTGCTGCACTTAGCTTAATATTGAGCTTGATCAACTCAATAATTTTGTTTGGTGTGACAAGGACAAATGGCTTGCAATAGGCGAAATAGGAGCAATAGGGATAATGCAAATGAACCAGAAGTAGGAAAAATGGAAACTTTTTGCATGAAATGATGGCTACATTGAGAGTGCGGTAGCTAATAGGATGATGGGTGTAACGCCCCGATTTTTCTGTTAAGAGTGAAAATGACCAAAATGCCCCTAAGGTCATTTTCGGCCCGGAATTCGAGGAAAGCCGGTCTGGCAGTACTCGAAGGGCAAACTCAATATTGGAAGGGGATTGGATGACTTGAGTACCCTCCCGGGATTGAAAATCTCATTTTTTGAGTTTTCAGGTCAAAATGACCAAAACGCCCCTGCGGTGTTTTACCCATATGCAAGTGTCGGATGAACCCGAAACTTCTCCAGATGATTTTAAAAGGCGTTTTTATGTGGACTGTGACTTTAGTTTTGGTCCCGGAGGTCCTAGGCGAAATTAGTGCAAAATTATGGTTTTGCCCCTAGTTTCGCGTTTTTACGCTTAATCGCATGATTAAGCAAACCTAAGCAATATGAGGCTCTAATCGAAGGTTAATTAATTTTCTTAATTAATCTTGAGTCAAAATAATTTATTAAAGTTGATTAGAACCTAAAAGTTCTTAATTATAACTTAAAATCATATTTTAATTTCAAGACTCCTAGTCATGGAATCTTGAATAGTATTTTCTCTTTCCAATTCCTTAAATCATGGAATTGTGTTACACATTGTTTATTCATAAATGAGTTTTTAATTCTCTAATGATGTATGAGCACTCCTAATCTTGTCATAAAATCCTTAAAACACCTTCTTAGTTACCTAAACTTAAGCTTAGTTATCCCTAACCTTGTACCTAAGCTAATACACATTTAAACCTACCATTAACACCCAATTAAATGATCAAAACTCACCTCCTCTCTGCTGCCTAAGGCCTGGCTGAAGCTGTCCTCCTCCCATATGCATCACATGTTCAATTTTCTAACACTCCAAGGCCATACCTCAAGTCACATACACTATACCTTGTCATAACTTTCAATCAAGCTTGAATTTCCACATGAATAAATAATTAAAACAACCCATTTTTCCCATTTATTTGTGGGTGGAAAAGTTCCAGTCATGTCAAGTTTCTAGAAGCCTAATTTCATCAAAAATTTATAGGAAATTAACTCACATCAAGCCATACTTTGTAGCATAGCTTCCATACTTGAAACCATGCTTGAATGACCTTGTGTAAGAGATATTTTCTCTTCCTTCTTCCCCCTCAATGCTACGGCCAAGGCTTCCTCCTTGAGGGCCTCAATGTTTTGTTTTTCTATAAATAGGTGCCTTAGATGAGCTTGTGTCAATTTAGTTCATTTGGTAAGTTTCAAGTTTTCCTAAGCTTTCTTGAGTTCTTTCTTTTTCTCTCAATTTCAAGAGAGTTCTTCCTTTCTTTTCATCTTCATCTTCTTCATCTCTTCATCTCATCATCATCTCTTAACCATCAAACACCACCCCAAGGCCTTGAATCATCTCCTAACCTCTCAAACACCTCACCTCAAACACAACCTCACTCAAACACATTTTCCTCTCCATTGTTCCTCACAAGGCTGAAGCCATATCCACCTCAAGGAGGAGCTCATCATCTTGCTTTCCTTTTTAAAGTTCAAGCTTTATGTCTTCACTCTAGGTAAGGATTTGCTGTTCCAACTTGTTTTGCTCAAAAATGTGTTTTTCTCTAGTTTCCTCTTGGGTTCTTTTTGAACTTTCCTTTGTTTTTCTTTTCTTCTTCATTTCGGCCTCTTGGCCTTGATTATGAGTATGATAGCTTGATGATGAGAGTTTCTAGATGATGACCTTGTGTTCATCTCAAAGAAACCTCTAAAGCTTGAGTTTTCCTTTTCTTATAACTTCATCTATATGATATCTAGCTCACATGGTTTTTCAACTTAAGAAAATTAATCTAAGGATTTCTAAAAGCCCAAGCCTACCCTTGTCAACCTTAAAGTTGGCCGGCACGTTCTAGAGATCTTTCTCTAGATAGGGGTTTTGGGTGTTTAATAAAGAACTTGACTTAATTTCACTTCCTTTTTCTTTTGTAAGGTTTTCGGTTTTGGTATTTTGATCCTTGAGATTTTGTTTCGTTTTGTTTTGGAAGTTTGTTTACTTGAGCTTGATGATGTTGTTCAAGAACCTCATAGTTCCTTTGAGAAATTGGTTCAAGAACTCTAAAGCTCTCTTTGTAATGAGATATGTGTTGGGTTAATTATCTTGTTAAAGTCTTGAAGGAGCTCTAGCTAACCATAAAATGAACCTTGCATCATGTTTACTTTTATGTCTTGCACATCATCTTTATTTTCTTTGCTATCACTAAGTACCAAGATAATAAAGGAACTTACATTATCATGTTTATATTTCAAGCTATGCATTACCATGTTTACATTTCAAGTTCTCACTTAAAGATCAAGGATAATAATATGATGCATCTCATATTTATTTTATGCTCTCACTTTACTTTCTAATAAAAGCTAAAACAAGTGCATAAGCATGTTTATCTTTATGCCATCACTTTAATGAAACTAGAGCTCAAAGACTTGCCCATTGTTATCTCAAACAAAGGTCTAAAATAATTATCTTCCATAGTTGAGATTTCGGCCCTAAGAGGTTTTAAGTTTTCCAAGTGTTAAAAATACGTTTCATAAATTTTCTAAGCTTATATGAGTATAAGAAATATGTAGAACTAAGTTTTATGAATTTAGGACCTCTTGAGACAAAGTTGAAATGGTCACTGCCCTCTTAAATATTCTTATGATTTTAGATGTTAAAAATGTTTATAAATGAGTTTTGAAAGTTTTAAAAAGGTCCCAAGAGAAACTAGTATTTTATGTGCTTTAGAAATTGTGTTTTATGCCTTTATGGAGAGTGTTTATTTCGGTTCTGCCTAGCTAATTATTTGCCACTGTATGTGCTGTTTTAATGATGATAATATGCTTATGTTTGAGTAAAAATAATGTCAAGACTCATATGTGAAAGATAAGATAAGTTAGAGACTAGAAAAGAATTAATTTGAGAGTTCTAGATCCCTTAATTATAGAATTTTCTGTATTCTGTCCAGCAAGGTTTAGACTTAATAATCATGGCTCTAAATTAGTTTAAAGGTGTAGGAATGGCTCATAATTGGTTTAGGACTTGATCTTGAAGCCTTAGGAACAAACCGGACTTAGAAAGGGTCACTGTTGTGACTCCTAGGTACTCGTAAAGTTAGGATTATAAATTCTGCGTCCTTGAGGTTTAGAGATGTTCTTGATCATCGTGTGAGGTGAGAAATACTTAGTTATAACCTCCTAGGTACCCAAGAGATTAGGTTTGATGATCGATAACTTAGAACATGAGTTAAGGACCTTAAGGGTCAATGCATAAGACATTAAAAAGTCTTGAGTTTTTATGATGCTTAAATTATGTAAATATGAAATGTGATACATGAGCTTGATCTATGATAAGTTTGATATGTGCTATGAAGAAGTTTTACATGATGATATGCTATACCTCATAAGATATGTTTGTATGTCCTATATGTTTTCATGGCATAAGCAAATTTGAGGAAATTCGGTCTACAGCCGTCATCTTTGAATTTCCATCAAATTTGAGGAACTTGGAAAAAGGTCTTTTTGAAAATCATGAGAACTTAACTGTGACACAACACTGAGACGCCTTCTTGGGTGACACCGGTTTAGCCGAGCACCCCCAAGAAAACAAATCCGTGAGGGTATTGACATAGAGCTTGCCAAAGCGGACAATACTACTATGCACTAGTTGCTAGTAGAGCGTTTCAAAGAGGAAATAACCCTAAGAGGTGATCCTTAATTTGCCCCTTAGCCCGTACTTTAAGTCGGGATTATGTATGTTACGCTTATCGTAGGATAAGTAAGAACTAGTGACGACTAGTTAAGGTATGAGCTCATAACCTAGAGATGTTTTAGGGTGGCCCCATGAGATAAAAGTTAAAGTTTAAAATGTCACATGTGTTATGATAAACCAAGAAAAGTTATACCTATCACCTTATGCCAATGTTATAATATTTCTTAGTTATTCCATTGATTGGTTTACCTTTATGATGCATTCATGTCATTAGTGTATTCCTTGCTTAGTCATAAGACGCATTGTAAAATATGATGGACCTTGGATAATTAATACTTTAGAAAACTAACTTAAAAGAAGTTTACCTGCATGCGCACCTTTTTAGAAATAAAACCCAAGGTTCCTGAGGATGTGATGATGTCACTTAGTTAGGGATTGCCCTACTGAGAATTCTTTTTGAAGATTCTCATTCCCTCTTTCTTTTCTTCCGTCACATCTTCAGATGACGACTTTCATACTCTTCATCGACACCCCGACGTGGGAGCTGCACCATGACCTAGCGCTCGGGTCATACCATTTTGAGGGTCACTGCACTGTCAGAGTATTTATGTTTATGGGACGACCCTTCGCACACCCAGTACGGAGCTACCGCTTCACCCCGACTGCTCCCTACCACCATAACATGATTTTTGAGCGAGCCAGACCACGGGACGAGCAGATCCTCCGCATGCAGCCCGAGGCGTCAGCTGTACGTGACTACCCGGAGTACGTGCCTCGGATTAAGTATTCAGAGACAGATCCATCTGAGGACCTACCCTCGCACATGTACAGTTGGAGCTCTAGCCCCGCTCCCCTACCGATGAGAGCTGGGAGTGAGGAGACGGTGGTACAGCCAAGGTTGGCTATCCATGCGCCCTCGCCGCGGTGGACATGCTCTGATGATTCGCATGACCACTCCCGCCGAGATCCACCAGTGGATCGATTCCACCCCTCAGCACTCGGACCAGCAAGAGTAGGTGGATAGGATGGGTAGTAGCTAGTGCACACACGCCACATAGTTGAGGACAAACCTTCTTTTGTATATGAGGTTGTCTACTCTAAGTGCACATGGGTATGGGTGTTGCTTTCATAGTTTCCTTGTACTTGCTTTTATGATTTCCTTGTATTTGCTTTTCAGTTGTATTTCATTCTTCTATGTACCGAATAGTCCTGCCTTTTGGTAGGCACATTATCTATATATATAATCAGTTGATGTATCCATGTTGTCTATGTGTTTTATTATGATTTGCTCATATGACTTGTATGAATTCCCGTTCAAAGAATCATGTGTGGCTCTCACTTTGGTTTTAATTCCAAAAAGAAAAATTTTACCCATATTTCCGTTAAGTATTTTGAAATAAAGAATGAGACCATGAGGTAATATTCTAAGGATTAACCTAAATACATACTAGTAGTATTAGGTTAAGATTTTAGGGTGTTACAATGGGAATATCGGATTGAAATGCGAAAAGAAACCCCGTTAGGAATCCTGGAGGTACCAAGATGGACATAGACTACCGGAAGTGTGCAGAATTTAAGAAGGCTAATCCTATACTTTTTAGAGAAGTCTTTAACCCAGGTAAGGCAAAAGAATGAATCAAGCTAATGGAAAAGATCTTTTCGGGTTTGGTTTGTACCAAAAGTCAAAAGGTTGCCTTTGCTACATATATTTTAGAAGCTGATGCTGAGTTTTGGTGGAATGGAGCTAGGAGGCTGCTCGATGCTTCTCGACCTGAAATCACATGGAACATTTTTTAAAAGGCTTTTTATCATAAATATTTCCCTACTTTAGTTAGAAATGCAAAAGAGCTGGAATTCATGATATTTAAACAAGGAGATATGTGTAGCCGAATATACTGCAAAGTTTGACGAGTTGTGCAAGTTCTCTACCATCTACCAATGAGATCTAAATGAAACTTGGAAGTGTATTAAGTAGTAGGGTAGATTACAGGAGGATATTGAAGCAGCAGTGGAACTTTTAGAAATTAGGGATTATGCGGCATTGGTGGACAAATGTTGGTTGGTCAAAGGATACAATCGGAAATTAGTAACCTCTAAGTCCATCAAAAAGGACTCCAAAATATTGGCACCGCAAGGCCAGCAATTCAAGCCCAACCATCAACAAAGAAGAAAACTTTCACCAAATAATGCTAGAGGAAAGCAACAAAGTGGGTTAAGCCATGCTCAAAGTATGGAAAGAACCATGTGAACAAACCATGTCTGGCAGGACAGAATGTTTGCTATAACTGTACCAAGCCAAGACATATGATGTACGAATGTCCTAACCAAAATCAACAGCCTAGTTCCCAGCCACAACATCAAGGGTGCATCTTTACCTTGGACGCTGAAAGAGTTTCTGAATGCAAGGATCTGATGTAAAGTGAGTATGAAATTAATGGTAACATCTTAAAGAAAAGGAAGTTTCTCACAAGGAAAAGGAAAGGAAATGAAACTGAAACACAACTTCAAAGAAAAGGAAAGATAGGAACTGAAATCACAAAGAAAATACACCATGTTCTTTATTATGTACTCAAGACCCCTATCTAGAGTAAACTCTAGAATGTGCCAGACAACTTTAAGGTTGATAAGGGTAGGCCTTGAGCTTATTAAAATCCTTGATTATTTTTCTCAAGTTGAAATCATTAGTGAGCTATGTAGTCATAAGAGAAACTTTGAAGAAAGAAAGAAAACTCAAGCTTTAAAGGTCTTATTGAGATGAACACAAGGTCATCATCTAAAGGCACTCATCATCAAGCTATCATGATGAACACTAGGCCTTAAGGCCAAAAAAGGAACAAGGAAATGAGAAGGAAAATCGAAAAGAAACCAAGAGAAACTGAAGGAAAATAACATTTTCTTTAAGAACAAAGCTCATTTGAGTGAAAAGAAATAATGTAAAACAACTCCCTACCAATGAAATCTTGAGGGAAGGAAGGAAACTTGATCTTTAAGATAAAGATGAGAAGGAAAACTCCTCCTAATGTGATGGTGATGATTCAGCCTTGAGGTAAGAAAAGGAAAGGAATGTGTTTTTTAGTGAGTTTGTGTTTGAGGATGAGAGTTTTGATGCTTTGATGATGTTCTAAGGTGGTGGGGTAGTGTTTTGAGGTGGTGCTATGGTGGCTCAAGGTGGAGGAAGAAGAAGATAAAGAAGAAGAAAGCTTCTTGGAAACTTAGAGAGAAAAGGAAAGAACTTGCAAGAAAGCTTTGAAACTAAACTTAGCAAATGATCTAAAGGTTCTTTCAAGTTCCTTAACACATGTATTTATAGAAAACAAAAACAATGAAGGCTCATAAAAGGGAAGGGGCTAGCCGTAGCACTCCTCATGTTACATGAGGTGAAATGTTCAATTTTTGAAGCATGGTGAAGCATGGTTGGAGGTATGGTGAGCATGGTGCAGGGTATGGCTTCAAGAATAGGTATTTGTGTGCAATAATTCAAACACAGCCGAAGGGGGAGAGAAAAATGTTTTATCTACATGTGTGTTAATGGTGTGTTTAGGTGTGTATTAGATTAGGTTCAAGATTAGAAATTGCCAAGCAAATGTTTAGGTAACTAAGAAAGCAATTAGAAATCTCAAGACATGATTAAGGAGTGCTCATACATTATTAGAGAGATTTAAATTCATTTTATGCATAAACAATGTAGACACAATTCCTTAATTTAAGGAATTAGAGAGAGAAAATACTATTCCAGATTCCATGACTAGGAATCTTGAATTTAAAAAGAGGCTTGAGTTTAATTTAAGCAATTTTAGATTCTAATAAACTTTAATAAATTATTTTGAGTCTATATTAATTATGAAAATTAATTAATCTTCGATTAGAGCCTAATATTGCTTAGGTTTTCTTAATCACGCGATTAAGCTCAAAAACACTATGCTTAGGGGCAAAATTGAAATTTTGCACAAAAATTGCCCGAGACTGCTGGGACTAAAACCGATGTCACGGAATACTTAAAAACGTCATTTAAAACCATCTGGAGAAGTTTCAGGATCATCCGGCACTCGTACTGTAACATCCTAATTTTTAACCCAATACTCTAGAACATATTTAGGTTAATCATTAGGTTATTACCTCTTAGTCTTATTCCTTGTTAAAATACTTAGCAGAAAATATAGGTAAATTTTTTTTTTTTAAATATGAAAACAAAGTGAGAGCCGTGTATGACATAATCGTGAACTAAACATACATTGCAAATCTTACAGAATAGGCACCAAGTAAAAGAACATATAACAATGAGCAATCAATGACACATCAAAGGAAATACTTTCATTAATATCATAGTGACATAAAGTCACACCCTTATAGAATCGAGCTGAGCTTGTAATACAAGGAAATAACAGGAAAGTACAAAAGCAAGAAAATACATGGTACGACGAAGAGCAAAAGCCATCTACACTATCCTCTTACTAAAGCTATGAGTGCTAAACTAGAATACCCCTATCAATATATGCTAAAAAAAGGGATAAAACCTCGTGACAGCTTGAGCACTCGAATAGCCGTCCAATAAAGGCTATAGATGGCGAGAACCCTCGGGTGATGGAGGTATGTACCTAGGAAACTGCATGAGCTCCTCAGAGGTAAACAAGCAGAATGGGGGTTGAGTATGGCCTTCACGGCGTGGACGCATCTCTGCTTGCTGAACTCGACGGGGCTGAGTCACCGTATCCTCGCTACGGCCACCAATGTCCATCGAGACCGCAGGAGCAAAGCCCTCCGAAAAGATGTGCATCGGGGAGTCCTCGGATGGATCAGTCTCCGATCGCTGCGAGTAGGGAACATACTCGGGGTAATCACGTACAGCCAAGGAGAATGAACGAGCACGACAAGTTTGCTCGTCGTGGGGGCTAGTGTGCTCGAAGATCAGGTCATCATCGCCATAAGGAGTAGTAGGAGTAAAGCAATAGCTAGACACTGGGTAGGCAAAAGGTCATCCCATGTACATAAAAACACGTAAGGCACATTGACCCTCGAAGTGGTAGGAGTGGTGATCTGAGTCATAATGCACCTCCTAGACCGGCGTGCCAACGAACAGGATGAAAGTCGCCATCGAGCTCTGAAGATGTCACTGGAAAGAAAGAAAGAAAAGAAAGGAGTGACAATCTTGCTAAAGAATCTCAGTAGGGATCTCCTATCTAGGATTACATTGTTCACATCCTCAGGAACCTTGGGTTTATTATTAAAAGGTGAGCATGCATATAAATTCCTTCCTTAGGTTTATAAAACTAGATTATCCAAGGTTCGTTCCTTTTAGAATGCATCTTAATGTCATGAATGCAGTATATCAAAGCATAAATGCATGGTAATGCCTTAAACAAACAACTCAACAAATCATAACATCAAGAAGCATACAAGTAAAATAAAATGGCATGTAACTTTCAAGTGGAACTTTCCTCAACTTTGTGACTGAGAATATCATACTTTAGCATTTTGGGGCCACCCTAAAACATCATCTAGGTTATGAGCTCATACCTTAACTAGTCGTCACTAGTTCTTACTTATCATCTGGATAAGCGAAAAATAAATATATTCCTGACTACTAGAGTATGGGCCAGGGGGCTTAAGGATCACCTCTCTTAGGATTATTTCCTTCTTTGAAAAACTTTACTGGTATCTAGTGCACAGCGAATTGTCCACTTTGCTAGGCTGTCCACTCATACCCTCACGGATTTGCCTCCTCCCCACCGGAGCTGGAGAAGTACGTCTCAGTGCTACGTCACATAAAAATCTCCTAGGGGTGCTCAGTTGAACCGGTGTCACCCAGGGTTTTAATCTCATTTGTTTCTTCAAAAAAATTCTCAAGTCCTTTTAGTTTTTATGGAAATTCGGCAGCATAATAGCTGTACACCGAATTTTCTTCAAACTAACTTTATGCCACGAATCTCATAACAAATATGCATTTCTCATTCAACTTTCATGAGCATGATAGACATAACATCTCAATGAACACTCATCATATCATATATCATCACATCATACTTGCATAAATAAACTCATTTTATTAAGGAACCTAAGGTGTTTTATGCTTGACCCTTAAGGTCTTAAACTTGAAACTTAAGTTCTCTAATCATCCAATCTCAACATCTTATGCACCTATAGGCTCAAAACTAATTATTCTTGCTAATTATTATGATCATAGCTTATTCTAAAGTCCATTAATGCAGAATCCATAATTTATACTTTACGGGTACCTAGGAGTCACAACTTTGACCCTTTCTAAGTTCGGTTTACTCCTAAAGCACCAAGATCAATTCCTAAACAAATTATGAGTAGTTCCTACACATTTAAACTAATTATAAACCATCATTTACTAATTTTACCCTTGCTAGACAAAATCTAGAAAATTCATTTTCTAAGGGATCTAAAAATCTCATTTTAATTCCTTTCTAGTTATTAACTTGTCTTAACTTTCTCAAATTAATTCTAATATCAAATATACATTAACATACTCATTTTATCATCATAGAAATAGCATCATACAATGAACAACCAAGCATGGCAGAACCGAAAACATCTCCATCAAATAATGCTTCATTTCTAAAACACATAAATTGCTAGTTTCTTTTGGAACCCTTTTAAAAACTTATAGAACTCCTTAGGAAACATTTTATTTCAATAAAACCATAATAAAACACCTAAGGGCAGTAGCTATATCAAATTAATCTCAAGAGGAATTTAAATCATAAAACTTTGCTCAAAACATTTCTTGAGGTCATCTAAACTTAGTAAAAATCATGAAACATAGGTTTTAGCGATTGTGACTAGATGAATCTTACTCTAAGTTCATCATCATCACATGGCCGAATTCATGTGAATAAACCACACACATTTCCAAACTTTATTTAAGATAATAATGGGCAAGTCCATGAGCTCTAAATCTCTTAAGTGATTGACATAAACATAAATATGTAATGCACTTTGTTTTAGTCTTTATTAGGAGGTGAGAGCATAAAATAAATATGCTATGCAAGTCCTTTATTATCTTAGAAATTTAGTGAGAATATAATCATAAATATGAAGATGCAAGTTCATTCTTTTATCTTGAGAGTTTAGTGATGACATAAAGATAAATATGAATGCAAGTTCTTTTTATCTTAACTTAGAGCTCATGCAAGACTTTTAGAGGAATATAAACTCAACCCAACATTTATCTCAACCAACAAAGTAACATAGATAAAGTTCAAGCAAAGAAAAAAAAACTCAAGCTTTAGAGGTTTCTTTGAGATGAGCACAAAGTCATCATCTAGAAACACTTATCATCAAGCTATGATGATCAAAATGAGGCCTTGAGGCCGAAATGAAAAGAAAAGGAAAAGCAAGGAAAAACTTAAAAAGAATCCAAGAGAAACTTGAAGAAAATAACATTTTTTTTTAGTAAAACAAAACTTGAAAGCAACTCCCTACCAAGTTTGAAGATGAAAGGCCTGATCTTGAAAGGAAATGAGAAGAACAACTCCTCCTTGAGTGGTGATGATGTTTTGGCCACTAAGAGGAAAAAGGAAAGGAAGGTGTTGTTTAGTGAGCTTGTGTTTAGGAATGAGAGTTTAGGTGCTTTGATGGTGATCTAAAGTGGTGAGGTGGTGGTCTATGGTTGTGATATGGTGGCTCAAGGTAGAGAAAGAAGAATATGAAGAAGAAAAAGAGAGCTTCTTGGAACTTAGAGAGAAAAGAAAAGAACTCACAAGAATACTAAAATGCTCAAACTTGCCAAATGAACAAAAGAAACACAAGTTCATCTAAGGTACCTATTTATAGAAAACAAAACAATGAAGGCTCACAAAGGAGAGGGCTTGGCCATAGTTTTTGGGGCATGGGAGGAGGGAAAATATCTCTTACAACTTGTCATTTAAAGCATGGCTGAAGGTATGACAAGCATGGTCTAAGCATGGCTTGGTGTGGACTTGAAAATGCATTTGAATTTCAAATATTTGGAGCATGGAGAGGGCAATGGCTTCGGCCAACTGATGCAACCCCAAGGGAGAGAAAAATATCTCATCTAATTGTGTGTTAGTGATGTGTTTAGGTGTGTATTAGTTTAGGTGCAAGATTAGGAATTGCTAAGCATGTGTTTAGGTAACTAAGAATGAGATTAGGAATTTTATGACATGATTAAGGAGTACTCATACATCATTAGAGGATTTTAAGTTCATTTTATGAATAAACAATTGTAAACACAATTCCATGATTTAAGGAATTGGAGAGAGAAAACACTATTCAAGATTCAATGACTAGGAATCTTGAATTTAAAATGAGATTTTAGTTTGATTTAAGCAATTTTAGGTTCTAATTAACTTTAATAAATTATTTTGACTCTAGATTAATTATGGAAACTAATTAATCTTTGATTAGAGCCTAATATTGCTTAGGTTTGTTTAATCACGCGATTAAGCTCAAAAACACTAAACTAGGGGCAAAATCGTAATTTTGCACAAAAACTGCTCGGGACCACCAAGACCTAAACTGAGGTCACAAAATACATTAAAACACCTTTTAAAACTATTTGGAGAAGTTTCGGGCCAATTCCGGCACTCGTACCCGTGTCAAACACAACAGGGGTATTTTAGTCATTTTGACCTGAAATCTCAGAAAATGAGCTTTTCGCTCTCGGAAGGATTCACAAGTCAACTATTCTCCTTCAAGCATTGAGCTAGCCCCTCGAGGACTGCTGGGTCGGCTATCCCCGAGTTTTGGGCCGAAAATGATCTCAGGGGCATTTCGGTCATTTTCACTCTAATAGAAAATCGGGGCGTTACATTCCTCCCTTCCTTAAACAGAATTTCGCCCTCGAAATTCATACCTTAGAACAGCTCAGGGTACTTCGACCTCATCTCAGACTCCAATTCCCACGTGAACTCTTTAGTCTTGTCATGTCCCCACACTACTTCCACCAAAGGAACATACTTATTCCTTAACTGCTTGACGTCGTGATCCACGATCCTCGTAGGTGGCAAATTGAAAGTCAGGTCATCCCTTAACTGCATATGCTTTGGCTATAAGACATGGCTAGGGTCGGACTCATATTTTCTCAATTGAGAGACATGGAAGACATCATGGAGATTGGAAAGATTTGGAGGTAGGGCTATTTTATAGGATACAGACCCGACTCTCTAAAGAATTTCGAAGGGACCGAGAAATCGGGGACTTAAATTTTTAACTTTCATGGCTCTCCCTATGCCTGTAGTGGGGGTAATCCTTAGAAATACATGCCGCATTCTTGGAATTCTAAGGGCTTTCGCCTTTTATCCGCATAGCTTTTCTGTCGACTTTGAGCGGTTAAGATTTTGTCCTTGATTTTCTTGATTTGCTCTATCATTTCCCTCACTACTTTGGGTCCTAACTCACTTTGTTCTCTAGGTTCATACCAACACAAAGGTGATTGGCACTTCCTCCCGTGCAGTGCCTTATATAGTGCCATACCGATGCTCATGTGATAATTGTTGTTATACACAAACTCGATCAATGGTATGTACTTATCCCAACTTCCTTTTTGGTCCAAGACACAAGCTCTCAACATATCTTCTAGGTTTGGATTGTTCTCTCTAATTGACCATCTGTTTGAGGGTAGTAAGCGGTGCTTAAGTACAACTTTGAACCAAACGATTTTTGAAAGGCTCCCCAAAAATGCGATGCAAACCGTGGATCTTGATCCGAGATTATCATTGATGGCACTCCATGTAACCTCACAATCTCTTGGATGTACAGCTATGCCAATTTTTCCAAAGAGTACATAACCCTAATAGGCAGAAAGTGGGCCGACTTGGTCATTCGATCCACGACTACCCATATGGCATCATGGCCAGCTTGGGTCCTTGGCAATCCTGTCACGAAATCCATCGATATGCTCTCCCACTTTCATTCGGGGATTGACAGGGGTTGCAACATACCTGAAGGGCTTTGGTGTTCGATCTTAACCTTTTGGCAGACCAAACACTTACTCACCCAGGCGACTAAATCCTTTTTCAATCTGGGCCACCATAACATCCTCTTCAAGTCCGGATACATCTTGGTTATACCAGGATGAATGGCGAAATGGCTCTTATGAGCCTCCCCCAAGATCCTCTCTCGGAGGTCACCATCCCGTGGCACGTAGATTCACTCCTCAAACTTCCATACACTATCCGGGCCTTGCTCAAAACCCTTCAGTTTACCAGCCTTAACAGCCCTTATTGTCTCTCTAAACTCTTCATTTTCCCTTTGTGCGAGCATAACACTTTGTTTAAACCCACTAGTCACTCGAAGGTGACACATCTCTATCCCTTCCTTGGTTAACGACATCCCCAAATTCATGTCTCTAAACTTCTCTGTCAATCCAACTTCCTTCACTATCATATGAGACAGACGTAACAACTTTCAACTCAAGGCATCGGCGACTATATTAGCCTTGTTGGGGTGGTAACTTAAGTTGAAGTCATAGTCTTTCAAGAACTTCATCCATCTTCTCTGTCTCATGTTTAACTCCTTTTGATCAAACAGATGCTTGAGACTCTTATGATCGGAGAAAATTTCAAATCTAACACCATATAGATGGTGCCTATACATCTTAAGGGCAAACACTATGGCTACTAATTCTAGGTCATAGGTGGGGTAGGTTACCTCGTAAGGCTTGAGTTGTCTGGACGTATAGGCTACCACTTGCCTATTTTGCATCAACACACAACCTAAACCCTTTCCTGAAGCATCACAATATACCTCAAAGGGTATATTGGGGTCGGGTAACACCAAAACCGGGGTCGAGGTTAGCTTCTCCTTAAGCTCTAGGAAACTCTTCTCACACTCGGGGTTCCACAGAAACAAGGCGTTCTTCCTAGTGAGCTTGGTTAAAGGTAGGGTGATATAGGAAAATCCCTTGATGAACCTATGATAGTAGCCTGCTAAACCCAAAAAGCTCCTTATTTCGATTATAGAGGTTGGTCTTTCCCAATTCATTACAGCCTCAATCTTACTAGGGTCGACAGCTATGCCACCTTTTGACATAATGTGTCCTAGAAACTTCACCTCATCCAACCAAAATTCACACTTAGAAAGCTTTGCATACAACTTCTTCTCCTTTAGAATCTCTAAAACCAACCTTAAATGAAGCTCATGCTCCTCGTGGGTTTTCGAATAAATGAGTATATCATCTATGAATATGACCACGAACTGATCTAAATAGGGTCTAAAGATCCTATTCATGTAATCCATAAAAACTGCAAGAGCATTCGTCAAACTGAACGACATCATATTGAACTCAAAGTGTCTATATCGAGTTCTAAACGCGGTTTTAGGAATGTCTTGATCTCTAACCCTAATCTGGTGGTATCTCAATCTCAAATCAATCTTAGAAAACACTACTGCTCCTTTTAATTAGTCCATAAGATTGTCAATCCTAGGCAACGGGCATTTGTTTTTCATGGTTACTCGGTTCAACTGCCTATAATCTATACAACCTCATACTTCCATCCTTCTTCTTCACAAATAAGACCGGAGCGCCCCAAGGAGAAGCACTCAGCCTTATAATACTTTTCTCTAACAGCTCTTCCAATTAAGTTTTTAACTCGACCAACTCTAAGGGTGACATCCGATACGAGGCTATAGAGATAGGTCCCATTCCAGGAACCAACTCTATGGAAAACTCCACTTCTCTTTCAGGAAGGAACTCGGGTATTTCATCCGGAAACACCTCGGGATAGTCTCTCAACATAGGTATATCACCTAGGGTTTGCTCAAAGTCTACATCACAGGCAGCTAGGAGAACATATCCCTTAGTCTTTTCCCCACTACAGTAGACCTCTACAGAGTTTAGGTAAATCCTCAAGAGTTGACTAACTGAGCTAGGGGGAGAGGGAAAAACAACAATTTGGGTTCCACAATCTAATAACACACGGTTGGCATGAAGCCAATCCATGCCTTGAATGATATCTATGTCTTTCAAGGGTAAACAAATCAAATCTATGATAAAAAAATCTATTTTCTACAACAAGATGACAGTTTAAACAACATTTGCAAGTATTGACGGGGTGATTTGTAAGAGTAGAAATAATGAGATCAAAAGGAATCTTAGAAACTTGCAAATTTAAAGACTCGACAATAGCATGTGAAACAAAAGAATGGGTAGCGCCAGAATCATGAAGTACAATTAAGGTTCTATTGTTAAGTTCGCACTTACCTTCGATGAGGTCGTTGGACTTCTGCGCGTCTTCCATGTTGAGGGCAAAGTGTAACACCCTAATATTTTACTTAACAAGCCTAGGACGTGTTTAAGTTAATTATTAGCTGTTACTCTTTTGTTTCAATTGTTATCTTTTGGCTTGGAAGTACTTTAGTAAAAATATGGGTAAATTTTTTTTTTCGAACTTTTAAAACTAAAATGCAAGCCACGTGTATTTATAGATGCCGGTCGATACATGCATAATAATGACACCCATATAAACCTCATCATGATATATGTGTAAACTATAGCATAATACAACACCACTGGATTGACATATTGTAACCGTAACATAATAGTGATGTCCTATAAACATAAAGGACATCCCAAGACACTATGCCCACTAACAAAGGTTGCATTTACAATAATTCTAAAGCTGAGCATAACAATTATGTGTCTGAATCCATCATGGGCACACGTTTGCCAAAACTAAGATATGACAGGAAGATGAGATGACCGCTAAGTGACTGCATACAAAAGGATGAAATCTTCACTTCTACTGTGCTACTTTGGTCCACTCTATAGTGCATCTCAAGAAAGTCCATTGGCATCGCCATCAACTTTGCCTGAAGACGAGATGGAAAGAAAGAGAGGGAGTGAGAAACTTATACAAGAATCTCATTAAGATTTTCCATCTCTACTCACGTGTCATCATCATCGTCCCCAAGAGCCTCGGGTCTCATTATGAAAATAGTGGGCATAAATACGGTTCATTTATTAAGTTTAAAAGCCATTAGCCGAGGCACGTGTCTTTTAGTATGATTACTAATGTCATGAATGTATCATATTGTATCATGCGTGCATGTCAATACCATATGCAACATATCACAAACTTTATATTGAATGAGCACATCATGAGGAACATAATGAACATAATCACTCCACATGATTCTTCCTCTTTTATCCTCTTAGGTGACTTAAAATCATTATTCTTTTCTTTGTGGGGCCACCCTAATACTCTCCCCTTTTGAGAGTTCTAGGTTATGAGCTCATACCTTAAACTAGTCATCACTAGTTTTTGCTTACCCTGTGATAAGCTACTTATCCCGTGATAAGTTTAATTCCCGACTCCCAGAGTACGGGTTAGGGGGCTTAAGGATCACTTATCATAACTATTAATTCCTGGAGTCTATAGGGTCGTATCATTTTGTGGATCACCTCTCATAACCATTAATTCCTGGAGTCTAGAGGTTCATTCCCATGCATTTTATGTCACCTTTAATCTTAGTTTAGCATCACCTCTCATAACCATTAATTCCCGGAGTCTAGAGGATCATTTCCATGTGACATGTGTCACCTTTAATCTTGGTATGCTATGTAGAGATGCAACATGAACATATAATCACAGTCATCATTCGCAATTCATCATATGATGCTCATGCAATCTCACAGTTTGTCTAAATCTGCAAATTGGTGGAAATCGGGCAACATAACTGCTTGGCATAGGATTTCCCCAAATTTGCTTCATAACATACATTATATGAATCATGCATCTCCATCAACCAATCATAATCATAACATGCCACAATTCATCATGCAATTTATCATATAAGCATGCATCATGTCCTTTGCATATATCCATAAGTATATTATCATCAATATCTCATGGGAAAGCAAACACGTTCCTACCTAGTATGCCGGAAGTCAAGGATCGGACTCAGCTAATGCATATGTTATACTCAATATGATATATATACAGCATACTAAAGATCATTACTTGCAAATTTCAAAAATCAAGCATGCATAGTCATCAACTCATAATCTTGCACAATCATTTCAAATCATGTAACCTCCAACTAAATCACATGAACATGGTGTTCTTAACATATCTAGGTCCAACTAGAGCATAATAAAGTATATTTATATATAAGGAATTACTAGTTATACATTGATTTAGACCAAAGAAAGCTCACCCTTCTTTATGTAAAATGACTCATGGTTTAGGATAAATTTGTAAACCTGTTTCATTCACATAAATTTTGAATTTGATTTTCTATCTCAATGAATTAGTATTCTCCATATATATGATATTATCATTATTTTATGAAACATTCTGTAAGATAAAAATGAATAATAAATTCCTATAGCCTCTTACACATTTAGAAGAAATAATAAAGAGTAAGAATTAAAGTATATTTAGTAATTTGTTTGGGACTATTAAGCAATACTTACTTTTTTAAAAGTATTGAAAATTTAAATCCATCACACTCTTAAAACATTAAAAATTTGGTTAAGAATATAATAAAAATGTGTCCATAATTATTTCTTAATTTTTACTGTAAAATATTATGCTTAAAAATATTTATTTTTCTCTAAATTATAATAGTGATGTATTCTTGAAGAAATAATGTAACGCCCCGATTTTTCTGTCAGAGTGAAAATGACCAAAATGCCCCTGAGATCATTTTCAGCCCGGAATTCGAGGAAAGCCGGTTCGGTAGTACTCGAAGGGCAAACTCAATGTTGGAAGGGGATTAGATAACTTGTGTACCTTCTCGGGATCGAAAATCTCATTTTTCGAGTTTTCGGGTCAAAATGACCAAAACGCCCCTGCGGTGTTTTACCCATTTGCAAGTGCCAGATGAACCCGAAACTTCTCCAAATGGTTTTAAAAGGTGTTTTTATGTATTTTATGGCCTCAGTTTTAATTTTAGAGGTCCCGGGCAAAATTAGAGCAAAATTATGGTTTTGCCCCTAGTTTCGCATTTTTTTACGCTTAATCGCGTGATTAAGCAAACCTAAGCGATATTAGGCTCTAATCGAAGGTTAATTAATTTCCTTAATTAATCTTGAGTCAAAATAATTTATTAAAGTTGATTAGAACCAAAAAGTACTTAATTACAACCTAAAATCATATTTTAATTTCAAGACACCTAGTCATAGAATCTTGAATAGTATTTTCTCTTTCCAATTCCTTAAATCATAGAATTGTGTTACACATTGTTTATTCATAAATGAGTTTAAAATTCTCTAATGATGTATGAGCACTCCTAAACCTGTCATAAACTCCCTAAATCACATTCTTAGTTACCTAAACTTAAGCTTAATCATTCCTAACCTTGTACCTAAGCTAATACACATCTAAACCTACCATTAACACACAATTAGATGGTCAAATCTTCCTCCCCCATGCTGTCTGAAATCTGGCCGCAGCACCTCCCTCCCCATTATGCATCACATGTTCAATTTTTCAACACTCCAAGGCCATACCTCAAGTCACATACACTATACCTTGTCATAACTTTCAATCAAGCTTGATTTTCCAAGGAAATAACTAATTAAAATAGCTCATTTTCTCCATTTAATTGTGGCTAGAAAAGTTCCAGCCATGCATTGTTTCTAGAAGCCTAATTTCATAAAAATTTGATAGGAAATTAACTCACATCAAGCCATACTTTGTAGCATAGCTTCCATACTTCAAACCATGCTTGAATGACCTTGTGTAAGAGATATTTTCTCTTCCTTCCTCCCTCAAACCACACGGCCACTCCCTTCCATTGTGAGCTCCATGGTTTTGTTTTTCTATAAATAGGATGCTTGTGATAGCCTTGTTGCACCTTGAAGCATTTGCTAAGTTTAGAGTTTTAGAGTTGTCTTGATAGTCTTTCTTTTTCTCTCAAAATTTCAAGAGTGTTCTTCATTTCTTTTCATCTTCATCTTCTTCATCTCTTCATCTCATCACCATCTCTTAACCATCAAACACCACCCCAAAGCCTTGAACCATCATCAAACCTCTCAAACACCACACCTCAAACACAACTTCACTTGAAACACATTTCCTTCCTTTTTCTTTCATCAAGGCCGAATCATCATCACCATCCTAGGAGGTGTTGCTCATCTCATTTCCATCTTCAAGTCCAAGCTTTACCTTCATCACAAGGTAGGGATTTGTTTCCAAACTTTGTTTTGCTCAAGAAAGTGTTTTTCTCTAGTTTTCCTCTTGGATTCTTTTTGAACTTTCCTTTGTTTTTCCTTTCTTTTCATTTCGGCCATGAGGCCTTGATATTGAGCATGATAGCTTGATGATGAGAGTTTCTAGATGATGACATTGTGTTCATCTCAAAGAAACCTCTAAAGCTTGAGTTTTCCTTTTCTTATGACTTCATCTATATGATATCTAACTCACATGGTTTTTCAACTTAAGAAAATTAATCTAAGGATTTCTAAAAGCCCAAGCCTACCCTTGTCAACCTTAAAGTTGGCCGGCACATTCTAGAGATTTTTCTCTAGATAGGGGTTTTGGGTATTTAATAAAGAACTTGACATAGTTTCACTTTCTTCCACTTTTATATGACTTTCGGTTTTATGTTGTGATCTTTGAGATATTGTATTGGGTTGCTATCTTGAATCAGCTCTAGTTAACCATAAAATGAATCTTGCATCATGTTTATTTTATGCTATGCATATCATGTTTACTTCCTTGCTATCACTAAATATCAAGATAATGAATGAACTTGCATTATCATGTTTATATTTCAAGCTATGCATTATCATGTTTATATTTCAAGTTCTCACTTAATACCAAGATAATAATGAGTTGCATTCATATTTACTTTGTGCTATCACTTTACTTTCTAATGGAACCTAAAATAAGTGCATGAGCATGTTTATTTTTATGTCATCACCTAAATGAATCTAGAGCTCAAAGACTTGCCCATTGTGGTCTCAACAAAGGTCTAACAATATGTGTTTTTCTTGGGTTCATATTTCGGCCCTAAGAGGTCTTGAGGTCTCCAAGTATTTGAGACTATGTCTTACAATTTTTCCCAAGCTTAAGTGAGTTTAAGGAATGCATAGAACCAAGTTTTGAGAATTTAGAACCTCTTGAGACAAAGATGAATTGGTCACTGCCTTCTTAAATATTCTTGTGATGTTAGATGTTAAAATTGTTTATAAATGAGCTTTGAGAGTTTAAAAAGAGTTCCAAGAGAAACTAGTATTTTATGTGCTTTAGAAATTATGTTTTATGCCTCGTATGGAGAAGTATATTTTTGGTTCTTCCTTGCTCTTGCTGCCACTGTATGTGCTATTTTGATGAGGCTAAAGTGCCTATGTTTGAGTAAAAATAATGTTAAGACTCATATGTGAAAGATAGGATAAGTTAGGAATTAGAAAAGAATTAATTTGAGAATTCTAGATCCTTTAATTATGTAATTTTCTAGATTCTGTCTAGCAAGGTTTAGATTTAATAATCATGGTTTTAAATTAGTTTAAATGTGTAGGAATGACTCATAATTGGTTTAGGACTTAATCTTGAAGCCTTAGGAGCAAACTAAACTTAGAAAGGGTCATTGTTGTGACTTCTAGGTACCCGTAAAGTTAGAATTTCAAATTCTGCATCCTTGAGGTTTAGAGATGTTCTTGACCATAGTGTGAGGTGAGAAATACTTAGTTATAACCTCATAGGTTCCCAAGAGGCTAGGTTTTGATGATCGATAACTTAGGATGTGAGTTAAGGACTTTAAGGGTCTAAACCGTAATCACTAGAACCCCGTAATCACACAAATATAAGCTGTCCAAAACTGCATAGTGCTGTTTGGATAAGTCCTTGAGCATAAAAATTAGTAACACTTATTAGTTGTGAAATTATAGGTGTGTAAGAGGTTAAGAACAATACTAGAACGAGTAGTTTACAAGTTTAAGACTTAAAGGAACCAAAGCATAACATACTATAAGTTTATAACATAATAAGCTTGGGAGTTTGTATGAATGATTGTCTAAGGTGTGATTATGTGATACTGTAAATGCTATGGTTTTATGTATACATTATGAAGAAGTTTCTTGTGATGATGTATATGCTATGAGAAAGATTTATGTAATGAATAATGATGTATCTATGAATTAACACTTTATGAGATTTTAAATGTGACACAACACTAAGACGCCTTCTTGGGTGACACCGGTTTAGCCGAGCACCCCCAAGAAAAAAAATCCGTGAGGGTATTGACATAGAGCTTGCCAAAGCGGACAATACTACGATGCACTAGTTGCTAGTAGAGCGTTTCAAAGAGGAAATGACCCTAAGAGAGGTGATCCTTAATTGCCCCCTAGCCCGCACTATTAAAGTCGGGATTATGTATATGTTACGCTTATCATAGGATAAGTAAGAACTAGTGACGACTAGTTAAAGTATGAGCTCATAACCTAGAGATGTTTTAGGGCAGCCCCATGAGATGAAAGTTAAAATTAACAATGTCACATATACTATACTTATGCCAATGTTATAATGTTTCTTAGTTATGCTATTGTTTGGTTTACCTTTATGATGTATTCATATCATTAGTATATTTCTGCTTAAGTTATAAGACGCATTATAAAATATGACGGACCTTGGATAAAATACCACTTTAGAAAACTAACTTAAAAGGAATTTATATGCATGCACACCTTTTTAGAAATAAACCCAAGGTTCCTGAGGATATGATGATGTCACCTAGGTAGGGATAACCCTACTGAGAATTCTTTTAGAAAGATTCTCATTCCCTCTCTCTTTTCTTCCGTCATATCTTCAGATGGCGACATTTATACTCTTCATCGACACCCCGGTATGGGAGCTGCACCATGACCCGGCACTCGGGTCATACCATTTTGAGGGTCGCTGCACGGTTAGAGTGTTCATGTTCATGGGACGACCCTTCGCGCACCCCGTCCCAAGCTACCGCTTCACCCCGACTGCTCCTTACCGTCATAACGGGATTTTTGAGCGAGCTAGACCACGCGATGAGCAGATCCTCCGCATGGAGCCCGAGACATCAGCAGTACACGAGTACCCCGAGTACGTGCCGCGCCCTTAGTACTCGGAGATGGACCCATCCGAGGACCCGCCATCCCACATGTACAGTTGGAGCTCCAGTCCCACTCCCCCACCGATGAGGGCTGGGAGTGAGGAGACGGTAGTCCAGCCGAGGTTGGCTCGTCGGCCATCTATGCGCCGCCATGGTGGACATGCCCGATGATGCGTTCGACCACTCCCGCCGAGATTCGCCGGTGGATCGACTGACCCCACAGACTTCACCAGCAGGAGTAGACATAGGAGGGGTAGTAGCTAGTGCACACACGCCACATAGTTGAGGACAAACCTTCTTTTGTATATGAGGTTGTCTACTCTAGGTGCACATGGGTATGGGTGTAGTTTCTCTTGTATTTGCTTTTTATGATTTCCTTGTATTGCATTTCAGTTGTATTCTGTTTCATGATGTATCAAATAGTCCTGCCCCTTTGGGTAGGCACATTATATATATATATATATATATATCTATGATTCAGTTGATGTTCCCATTATATGATGTGTTTCTTATGCTTTGCTTATATGTTTCGCTATGCTTCCCCTTAAAGATTCGTGCATGGCTCTCACTTTGATTTTAATTCTAAAAAGAAAAATTTTACCCATATTTCCGCTAAAGTATTTTATAAGTAAATGATGAGACCAAGAGGTAATATTCTAAAGATTAACCTAAGAATATACTAGTAGTCTTAGGTTAAGATTTAGGGTGTTACAAATAAGACCAAAATTTAAAACCAAATTAAAACCACGATAAGGAATAGATTTTATAAAAAAAAAAAGATTTTGGCTTGATAGCTATTAGCTACGCCGACGTGTCTTCTAGTACAATGAGTAAATTAAAGCCACGTCGTTCTCTATAAAATGGCTGTGGGTTGACCGATGTTATTTACTTATTTATTTATTATTATTATTATTATTTTTAAATAGAACGTCAAACTGTCATCATTAAAACATTCCAGAATATATAATTGATAAGCCGTCACGGCTAAGTTAATCCTTTAAGTTTATTTATTAAAATACTCAAGTATTTATTTCCAACTCAAATGAATAAAATGTTTTTATATTTTAGATCCAAGTTAATCCAAACCTAAACAAAGTAATTAAATAAAACAATAAATATTAACTGAACAAATTAATCCAAATCCAAACAACTGAACCCAAAATCTAATCCAACAGAAGTAAAATAACACTAACTTTAAAATATAATTAAAATAGAATAAAACTAAAATCATCTATCATTCCAATCTTAATTTTACTCAACCTAACTTAACTTTACTAACCTAGTTCTACCCTTCTCTAACTCCTCTTCAACACACACACATTCACGCGGAACACACACACACACACTTAACACATTCACACACAAAAGAAAGGCTGACAAAAGAAAGGCTGAGAGAGAGGGAACTAGAGAGAGAAAGAGTGATACAGAGAGAGGAAGGCAGATTCCTCTTGCATGTGAAGGGAAGGGGGTAGCCGCAGCCAGGAGGGGAGGCCGAGCAGTTGGCGGTGGCACAGGGGTGGCGAAGGTGGACACACGACCATGAGGGGAAGATGGGCTTGACATCGCGACGAAGATGCTGCTTCTGGCTCGGGCATTTGGCAGAGAGCTGATTTGCAATGGCGGGGAAGCTCATTTCGTGATTCATGTACAGTGGGTTTAGGGGGAAAAGAAGCAAAGGCTGCTAAATAGAGGCTGTGTGTAACACCCTCCTAACTACCATGTATTACTCAAGCATTAACATTGTAATTAGAAGAGTATCACTTCCTTTCTATAATATCCACTAGTCAAATGAAATGAAATAAGATAAATCAAACTCTAGAGTTATAAAGAAAACTACTATAAAATGTACATATATTATTACTTTACATACCGCTTTCTTTAATACATACCATACTTGAAGTTAAGTCACTTCGCTTATAATACAACACAGTAACTACTATCAAAAGATCTACCAAGCTTGCTCAAATATCAAGGTCCAACAAAATACTAAACACACAGAAATGGACCTAAGACATCTAACACCAATTAGTCTACAAGCTGGTAAGTTCCTGGCACTATACTACACTATATACAAGTCAAAAGCCCACGTAAGTCTCATGTCCTCCTACGTGAAACCATTGGCCATCGGTATGATGGCCTCTCCTCAGCCAGAGGCATCTGCAGAGTCTGAGCACAATACTGCATATACACAAATAGGGGTGAGAATATTATAAAATTCTCAGTAGGGTAACCCCTTACATACAGACAGAATATAAGCAGTAAATGCATTTATAATAATAAAGAAAAACATCATGTTAGATCACATATATCAATATTAGCATACATGAGTCAAAGAAAATTATATGCAAAATGGTATTAATCATAAGTGTTTCTATTATATCACATGGAATTCAACTTAGTGTAGTAGTTCTTTTATTAACATAGGGAAGGCTTAGATTCACATCAGGTAACATATGTAGTGGATAACTCCTCAGAGGACCACAGATCACTAGGACATGAGCTCATTCCTATTCGTGATCATCGACTTCATTTTTTCCATTTCAATCACACACAGTTCTATTTCCTAGTCGATAAGTCTACCGACTCATAAAATTTCTTGGGAAGTTCTTATTTTTGCCTTCCCTCTCTATCACACATAAGCCTTGTTTCTATTTTCTCGTATGTTAAAACATGCACCATTAAATTTCACATATTCTCTTTTGTCATACAACCATGTCATGGACCTTTCTATTTCAAAGTCAGGTTTGTATCCCAGATATAGGCATTCAGTATCATTGGAGTCTCATTCATACTTTATAAACAAGCCTTTCAAAAAATTAACATACATTCATATGATATATACTTGGATTAAATAGATTTCTATCATTAACTTAATACATCTTCACCATTCCAGCTTCTTGACAGATTTACCATTATGGGGACAACATTTAATTCACATATCCATTGGGCAATTCACTGGCCATAAAAATTCTCTATGACACCTCAATGTGTCTAAAAGTCCCTGTAAAAAGTTCATAGCAAACAGAATACTAGAACCATGTCAAATAAATTCTACAATTTTAGTGGTCAGAGGCCAATTTTTCACAGCTCAGAATAGGATTCACACAATTTTTAACTTTAGAAAATGATAGAAACAACTCAAAATAAAAATCACAGTTATACTTAAAGATGTCTACAAAACTCTGTAAAAATTTCAAAGGATAACTCCATCATTTGCTATGAATAAAAATTTATACAAATTCACAGCTCCAGTACCAAGATTTCAGCCAGCATAGATATACTCTTGGTTCTTGATTTTTCTCAGGCAGTAAAACTCTTTATTATGCACCACGAAAATTATAAGAGTTTCCTTATGATGTTTTCTTAAACATATAATTTTTATAGCTCATAAAAATGAATAGAATTGAACTAGAAAATTCATGAACAAATCCTGTCCTGCTGAAATCCGAAAATTCAGCAGCCTAGCCAAAACTTATTTTGACAAAAATCATTATTTAACCTCATCCAAACACTCCACCAAAATTAACACATCAATATCAACATATTATCATCAAATATAACCATAAATTTCGGAATAAAACCCAAAAAAATTTACAGAATAATTTGGAAAGAAAAAGGCCAAAGAAAACCCTACCCTTGGAAGCTAATGCCTCTTTGTCTCTTGTATACTCCAAGATAGATATACTCTACCCCAAAGCTCTTAAAATACAGTAAAATACTCCTCTAACTAGAGATGAGTGATGTGATAAGGTGAGGTTTTTGGAGAATCCAATCGGTTATATTTGTAGGTGTTGATGTCTAGAACAAGTTTTGTGAAGGAAACTGTGTTTTAGTTACTTTAGGCTAGGGTTTTTGGAGCTTGAAGCTTGTTAATGGAGGTTTGAGAGGAAACAAACATGGAGGCTGTATTTTTGGAGTGTTGGACGAAAATGATGGAGTGGTGGTTATAAGATATTGATCTTGTGAGTTTAGGGCAAAATGGATAATGATTTCAAGTACAAAATGGTTTTTCTTAAAGTTAAATATGGTAATTTTGTACAATTCCTATTGGTTAGCCATAAAGGTGCAATGGTGTGGCATATCTCAAGCCACACACTTGTCACCCTAGGTGGCATGCTTGCACTGGTAGCTTTATACTGTGTAAAAACTACACACCGTAATTTAACCGAATGGGTAAAATAGTGTACCCGGGTAATCAACTATTGCCTGAAAATTAATTCTAGGTATAAAATATTTATTCCTACCTATTTCTAACCTTAATCCTATAATTTCCAAATTTCGGGCACCTTCAGGTCTTGAATCTAAGGTTTCAGCTGTTCCGGTGGGTCTACGGGGATTGCAAAACACTATCCACGTTTTTTTTTTTTTTTTTTTTTTTTTTTAACGTTCGTTACATTGTTCTCATCATTTTTGTGTACACCAAAATTTTGATATTCTTACTACTAAAGCCTCAATTATTTTCTGAAAAAAAAAATTAGGATGTTACACTTGAAGCTTCATTTGAATTTCAAATATTTCGGCATGGAGGGGAAGAGTGGCCGTAGGTCTAGGAGAAAGGGAGGAGAGGTTTCTTTTGTTTAATTTGTGGTTTAAGGGTGTAATTAAGTGTATCTTAGGTTAGGTTTGTGATTAGGAATTACTAAGCAAGTGTTTAGGTATTGAGAAGGTGATTAGAAAATTTATGACATGATTAGGGAGTGCTCATACACAATTAGAGGATTTAAAACTCAATTTATGCATAAACAATTGTATACACAATTCCTTAATTTAAGGAATTGGAGAGAGAAAATACTATTCAAAATTCCATGACTAGGAATCATGAATTTAAAAGAGATTTAAGTTTAATCTAAACAATTTTAGGTTCTAATTAACCTTAATAAATTATTTTGACTCTAGATTAATTAAGGAAATTAATTAATCTTCGGTTAAAGTCTAATATTGCTTATGTTTGCTTAATCATGTGATTAAGCTAAAAAATACTATACTAAGGGCAAAATCATAATTTTGCACAAAAACTACCCAGGACCACCGGGACTTAAACTGATGTCATAAAATGCATAAAAACACTGTTTAAAACCATCTAGAGAATTTTTGGGCTCATCTGGAACTCGTACTCGTGTAAAACACGATGGGATATTTTGGTCATTTTGACCCGAAACCTTAGAAAACGAGATTTTTAATCCAGGAACCGTTCGAAGGTCATCTAATCGCCTTCAAACATTGAGTTAGCCCTTCAAGGAGTGCTGAGTCGGCTATCCTCGAATTCCGGGCCGAAAATGACCTTAGAGGCATTTTGGTTATTTTAGCTCAAATAGAAAATCGGGGCGTTATATTACTCCCCTCCTTAAAAAGAATTTCATCCTCAAAATTCGTTACCTTAGAACAGCTTGGGGTACTTCGACCTCATCTCGGACTCCAGCTCCCACGTAAACTCTTCAATCGTGCTTTGTCCCCATGCCACTTTAACCAAAGGAACAGACTTATTCCTCAGCTGCTTGACACCGTGGTCCACGATCCTTGTAGGTGGCAAATTGAACGTTAGGTCCTCCCTTAACTGTACATGATTTGGCTCTAAGACATGGCTAGGGTTGGACTCATATTTTCTCAATTGAGAGACATGAAAGACATCATGGAGATTGGAAAGGTTTGCGGACAAAGCTATTTTGTAGGCTACTGTTCCGACTTTCTAAAGAATTTCAAAAAGACCGAGAAATCGGGGACTCAACTTTTTGACTTTCATAGCTCTCCCTATGCTTGTAGTGGGGGTAATCCTCAAAAATACATGCTCGCCTTCTTGGAATTCCAAGGGCTTTCACCTTTTGTCCGTATAGCTTTTTTGTCGACTTTGAGCGGTTAAGATTCTATCCTTGATTCTCTTGATTTGCTCCACCGTTTCCCTCACTACTTCGGGTCCCAACATACTTTGTTCTCTGGGTTTGTACCAACACAAGGGTGATTAGCACTTCCTTCCATACAATGCCTCGTATGGTGCCATACCGATGCTCGCTTGATAACTATTGTTATATGCAAACTCGATTAGTGGCATGTACTTATCCCAACTTCCTTTTTGGTTCAAGACACAGGCTCTGAACATATCTTCTAGGGTTTGGATCGTCCTCTTTGATTGACCATCTGTTTGAGGGTGGTAAGCAGTGCTTAAGAACAACTTGGAACCAAACGCCTTTTGAAAGGCTCCCCAAAAACGCGACGTAAATCGCTGATCCCTATCCAAGATTATCGTCGACGGCACACCATGCAGCCTTACAATCTCTTGGATGTACAGTTGTGCCAATTTATCCAACGAGTATGCAACTCTAATAGGTAAAAAGTGGGTCGACTTGGTTAGTCGATCCACGATCACCCATACGGCATCATGGCTAGCTTGGGTCCTGGGCAATCCTATTAGGAAGTCCATCGATATACTCTCCCACTTTCACTCGGGGATTGATAGAGGTTGCAACATACTTGAAGGTTTTTGGTGCTCGATCTTAACCTTTTGGCAGACCAAACACTTACTCACCCAGGCGACCACATCCTTCTTCAATCCACGCTACCAGAACATCTTCTTCAAGTCCTGATACATCTTGGTAGTACCAGGGTGAATAGCGAAGTGGCTCTTGTGGGCTTCCTCCAAAATCTTCTCTCGGAGGTCTCGATCTTGTGGCACACAGATCTGTCCCTCAAACTTCCACATGCTATCAAGGCTTTGTTCAAAACCCTTCAGTTTCCCTACCTTAACAGCCTCTAAGGTCTCTCTAAACTTTTCATTTTCCTTTTGTGCTAGCACAACTCTCTGCTTGAACCTACTCGTCACACTAAGGTGACACATCTTTAGACTTCTATCTGTCACAGACAACCTAAATTCATATCTCTAAACTTCTCTATTAACCCAACTTCTTTTACCATCATATGAGACAAATGCAATGACTTCCGATTCAAGGTGTCAGCGACTACATTAGCCTTGTCGGGGTGGTAACTTAAGCCGAAGTCATAGTCCTTTAAGAATTCCATCCACCTCCTCTGCCTCATATTCAACTCTTTTTTATCAAAAAGATGCTTGAGACTTTTATGATCGGAGAAAACTTCAAACCTAACACCATATAAATGGTGCCTCCACATCTTTAGGGCAAACACTATGCCTGCTAACTCTAGGTCATGGGTGGGGTAACTCACCTCATGAGATTGGAGTTGTCTAGACGCATAGGCTACCACTTGCTTGTTTTGCATCAACACACAACCTAAACCTTTGCTCGAAGCATCATAGTACACCTTGAAAGGTATATTGGGGTCGGGTAAAACTAATATCGGGGTCAAGGTTAGCTTTTCTTTTAGCTCTAGGAAACTCTTCTCACACTCGGGGTTCTACACAATGGGGCATTCTTTCTAGTGAGCTTGGTTAGAGGTAGGGCAATATGGGAAAATCCCTTAATAAACCTACGGTAGTAGCCAGCTAAACCCAAAAAGCTCCGTATTTCCATTACGGTGGTCGATCTTTCCCAATTCATCACAGATTCTATCTTACTAGGATCAATAGCTATACCCCCTTTTGACACAATGTGTCCTAAAAATTTCACCTCATCTAACCAAAATTCACACTTAGAAAGCTTAGCATACAACTTTTTCTCCTTTCAAATCTCTAAAACCAACTTTAAATGACACTCATGCTCCTCATGGGTTCTCGAATAGATGAGAATATAATATATGAACACAACCACAAACTGATCTAAATAGGGTTTAAAGATCCTATTCATGTAATCCATAAAAATTGCGGGAGCATTCGTCAATCCAAACAACATCACATTGAACTCAAAGTGTCCATATCGAGTTCTAAAGGCTGTTTTAGGTATGTCTTGATCTCTAACCCTAATCTGGTGGTATCTTGATCTCAAATCAATCTTAGAAAATACTACAGCTCCTTTCAATTGGTCAATCAGATCATCAATCCTAGTCAAAAAGTATTTGTTCTTCAATGTCACTTGATTCAATTGCCTATAATCTATCCATAACCTCATACTTCTATCCTTCTTTTTCATAAATAAGACCGGGGCTCCCCAAGGTGAAGCACTAGGCCTTATAAAGCTCTTCTCTAACAACTCCTCTAACTGGGTTTTCAACTCAGTTAACTCTAAGGGTGACATCCGATAAGGAGAGATAAAGATCGGTCTTGTCCCAGGAACCAACTCTATAGGAAACTCTACTTCTCTTTTGAGAGGGAACTCAGGTATTTCATCCGAAAATACTTCAGGATAGTCTCTTACCTGAGGTATATCACCTAGGTTTTGCTTAAAATTCACCTCACAAGCGGCTAGGAGAACATATATCCCTTAGTCTTTTCCCCACTACACTAGACCTCTACAGAGTTTAGGTAAATCCTTAAGGGTTGCCTAATTGTGTTAGGAGGAGAAGCAAAAACAACAGACTGGGTTCTACAATCTAACAACACACGATTAGCGTGAAGCCAATCTATGCCTAGAATTATGTCTATGCCTTTCAAGGGTAAACAAATCAAATCTATGATAAAAGACCTATTTTCTACAACAAGATGATAGTTTAAACAACAATTACAAGTATTAACAAGGCGATTTGTGGGAGTAGAAACAATAAGATCAAAGGGAAGTTTAGAAACTTGAAAATTCAAAGACTCGACACTAGCATGTGAGACAAAACAATGGGTAGCACCAGAATCATAGGGCACAGTTAGGGTTCTACCATTTAATTCGCACTTACCTTGTGTAACATCCTAACTTTTAACCCAATACTCTAGAACACATTAGGTTAATCATTAGGTCATTACTCCTTAGTCTCATTCTTTTATCAAAATACTTAGCGAAAAATATAAATAAATTTTTCTTTTTGAAACTTGAAAACAAAACATGAGTCGTGCGCGAAAATAAAATCTAACGATCGTCGCAAACATAACAAAAGAGTAAAGGAAAGCATATCATCATTAGTCACAAAGTACGAATGTTACACATATCAATACAACATAGTCAGATCTTCATAAGTACATTAATTACTACTAACATAGCTTCACTGTCACATCAAAAGAAATACACATAAGTAGATCTAAGCGACATCTACGCGCATCCGTTGCATCCCACTAATCCGACTCGTAGCGTATGCCGCATGCCCATGCCTTAGTAGAAGTCACGAACTACATTACTATCTTCGTCTAGAGATGACACGGAAGAAAAGAGAGAGAGGGATAAGAAACACATTCAAGGTTCTCACTAAGGATTTCCGACTCTAACACATGTGTCATCGTCATTGTCCCCAGCCACTTCGATTTTATTTATGAAAAGGTGTTCATGCATAAGGTTTGGTTTTAATCTTCACAAATCTATTTATCCGAAGTGGGTGTCTTTTAGTATGAGTTTCAATGACATGAATGCAACAGATATTGAATGGGTGCATGCTAATACATTATGCAAGTAATCAATAGAACACAATCATCAGAAAACCTCAACATATTAGTGGCATAAAGTGACATTAAAACATCATACCCATTTTCATACTTAAACTCTTAAGTTCTTTTTTTTTCTCAAGACCACCTTCATATCATGTTCACCAAAATCCAACCAACATACCGGCCCAGCGATATTATTCTTAGTCATCAAAAACTCCCTCTTACCTATCGCCTAGGAATGAGCTCAATCCTAACTAGTTGTCACTAGATTTAATATGGGCAAAAGAAGGGGTAACTTTATCATTTCGAAGGATCACCTATCATAGGATCTTTCCTTCTTTGAAACGCTTTACTGGTAACTAGTACACAGTGATATTGTCCACTTTGGCAAGCTCAATGTCAATACCCTCACGGTTTTGTTTTTCCAGAGGGTGCTTGGCCGAACCGGTGTCACCTAGTTTTTTAATCTCACAAGATTCTTCAAAAACATTCTCAAATCCTTTAGGTTTGATGGAAATTCGGCAGCATAACAGCTGTATACCGAATTTCCTTCAAACCGACTTTATGCCACAAATCTCACAACACATATGCATTTCTTATTCAACTTTCTTAAACATGATAGACATAACAACTCAATCAAACATTCATCATAGCTCATATATCGTCAAACATATGTACCAAAACATCATACTTGCAAAATCAAACTCAAAGCATTAAAGATCTCTTAATAACTTATGCTTTGACCCTTAGGGTTCTTTAACTTGAAATCTAAGTTTTCTACCATCACAACTTAAGCTCTCGGGTACCTATAGGCTCATATCTAAGTATTCCTCACTCAATTCTATGTCATGAACAATTCTAAATCTCAAGAGTGCAGAATCCATAATTTACACGTTATGGGTACCTAGGAGTCACAACTTTGACCCTTTCTAAGTTCGGTTTGTTCCTAAAGCATCAAGATCAATTCCTAAACCAATTATGGGTAGTTCCTACACATTTAAACTAATTATAAACCATGATTTCTAATTTTAAACCTTGCTGGACAGAATCCAGAAAATTACATTTCTAAGGGATCTAAAAAGTCTCAAATTAATTCCTTTCTAGTTATTAACTTCTCTTAACTTTCCCAAATGAATTTTAGCATAAAAAATATATGAACACACTCATATTGTCATCATCAAAACAGCATTATACAGTGAGAAACCAAGCATGGCAGAACTGAAATCATCTCCATCACATAATGCATAAAACTTCATTTCTAAAACACATAAATTGTTAGTTTCTCTTTGAACCTTTTTAAAACTTTCAAAAATCACTTAGAAATAATTTATTTCATCAAAACCATTATAAAACCAAATAGGGCAGTAACCATTTTAAATTTGTCTCAAGAGTGCTTTAAAACATAACATCTTGCTCAAAACATTTCTTAAAATCATCTAAGCTTAGGAAAATCATGAAAGCACAAGTTTTTAGCACTTGTAACTAGATGAATCTCATTCTAAAACTCAACATCATCATAAGGCCGAAATCAAAGGAGCAAAAGATTTATATTTTCAAACTTTGTTTGAGATGATAATGGGTAAGTCCTTGAGCTCTAAATCCCTAAAGTGATTGACATAAAAATAAATATGCAATGCACTTGGTTTTAGTCTTTATTAGGAAGTGAGAGCATAAAATAAATATGCTATGCAAATCCATTATTATCTTAGAGATTTAGTGAGAACATAAACATAAATATGAAAATGCAAGTTCATTCTTTAGTCTTGAGTATTTAGTGATGACATAAAAGTAAATATGGATGTGAGTTCTTTTTATCTTAACTTAGAGCTCATATGAGACTTTTAAAGAGAACCAAAAATCTCAACCCAACATTTATCTCATCAACAAAGTGAGCTTTAGAGTCCTTGAACCAAGTTCTCAAAGGAACTACATGGCTCTTGAACATCATCATCAAGCTCTAAGGAAATAAATTTAAGAGACAATAGATTCACAAGGGAAAAGGAAACCAAAATCGAAAACATAAAGGAAAGGAAAACAAAGGAACCGAAATCTAAATCAAGGAAAAGAATGAAATCATACCATATTATTTATTATGTACTCAAGACCCCTATCTAGAGCACAACTCTAGAACGTGCCGGCCAACTTTAAGGTTGACAAGTGTAGGCGTTGAGTTTATTGAAATCCTTATGATTAGTTTTTCTTAAGTTAAAAAACCATGTGGGTTAGATAATATCGATAAGGCTCAAAGAAAGGAAAAACTCAAGCTTTGGAGGTTTCTTTGAGATGAACACAAGATCATCATCTAGAAACTCTCATCATCAAGCTATCATGCTCAAAATGAAGCCTTGAGGCTGAAATGAAAAGGAAAAGAAAAGCAAGGAAAAGCTTAAAAAGAAACCAAGAGAAACCTTGAGAAAATCATAATTTTTGAGTAAAAACAAACTTTAAAGCAACTCCTACTATTTTTAAAACCAAAATCAAGATAAGAAAAAGGGAGAAAAGAACCAAAATAAAAAGGAAAAAGGAAAGGAAGTATGAAACCTTGAGCAAGGAAAAACAAAAGAAGGACTAAAATGAGAATCACAAGACCATTATCTTGAAAACCTCATCATCAAGCTCAAGTTTTTCTTTTGAGAACCAAGTTCCAAAATAAAAATAAAACAAAGAAGAAAAGAATGTGTTCCAAGAAAAGAACCAACGCTTTTTCATCTCAAGCATCAAAAATAAAAGAAAAACTTTTGGAAACAAGAACCTCTACCAAGAGTGAAAATGAAAGCTTGGTCCTTGGAGTGAGAATGAAAAGTAAATCTTCCTCCAAAGGGGAGAGGAAGTTTCGGCCAAGCTCAAAGGAAGAGGAAGGAGTTGTGTTTAGTAAAGGAAGCTTTGGTATTTAGATGATGACCTATGGTGGTGGTGTGGTGGTTTGAGGTGGTTTATGGTGGTTTGTGGTGGTGGAAGGAGTTTCTAAGTGGTGGAGAAGAACTTGAGGTTAAGAGAAAGTAAGAAAGCTTTTTTGGTCACAAACTCAAACAAAAAAGCAAATGGTAAAAGTGTGGGATTTCTTTACATTTTACTATATATATTATGTGTTAAATTTTGAAATGTGGAGGTGAATTTTGGAGGGAGATATGGATGAAATTTTGGAGCTTTGAGGGAGGAAAATATCTCCTCAAAGTGGTCATTTAAAGCATGGATGAAAGCATGGTGGATATGACTCAAAGTATGGTTCAAGGTATGGGCTAAGCATGGGCTTTGAGTGTAAGAATTTTAACATGTGGGAAACATAAGGAGGAGTGCATTTTCAGCTAGCATGTGACAGCCCATGGGGAGGAGAAACTGTTCTTCTAATTGTGTGTTAATGATGTGTTTAGGTGTAGCTCAGGTTAAGCTTAAGATTAGGAATTGCTAAGCAAGTGTTTAGGTGACTAAGAAGGTAATTAGGGCCATGTGAGACTAGATTAGGAGGTGGTCATGATAGATTAATGAAGTCAAACCTCATTAACTTGGAATCCAATGCCAACATACTTCCTTGATTTAGGGGAATAGGTAAGAGAAAACATTATTCCTAGATTCCTTTTTCAAAGAATTAAAAACTAGAAAAGGATTTTGAGTTTCCTTAAGCAATTTTAGGTTCTAATTAACTTTAATAAATTATTTTGACTCTAGATTAATTATGGAAATTAATTAATTTTTTATTAGAGCCTAATATTGCTTGGGTTTGCTTAATCAAGCGATGAAACTCAAAAATACTAAACTGGGGGCAAAATCGTAATTTTGCACAAAAACTGCCCGGGACCACCAGGGCTTAAACTGATGTCATGAAATACATAAAAACGTTGTTTAAAACCATCTAGAGAAGTTTCAGACTCATCCGACACTCATACCTGCGTAAAAATGCTATAGGGGTATTTTGGTCATTTTGATCCGAAACTTCAAAAAACGAGATTTTCAATCTCAAAACCACTCAATGGTCATCTAGTCCCCTTCAATAATTGAGTTAGCCCTTCGAGGACTGCTAGGTCGACTATCCTCGAATTCTGGGCCGAAAATGACCTTAGCGGCATTTTGGTCATTTTCACTCAGATAGGAAATTAGGGCGTTACACCTTGAATATGGTCGCTGGCTTTCTCTGCGTACTCTGCGCTGAGGGCAAAGAACCGTCCTTGGTGTTATGGTTGGGGGTTCTAGTTTGATGGCCCTCCGTTCGTGCAATCCTTAGCATAGTGGTCGTGCTTGCCACATCAGAAGCAAACTCCCTGCCCAGCCATGTAGGGGCGATTTTCGTGGTTCCTCCCGCATCAGGGGCATACTTCGGATGATGCGGGTTTGGGGAAAGCAGGGGGGCTCCTTGCGGTGCCTTATTCTTGGCCCCGCTAGACCCTCCTTGCTGGCTATTGTTCCGAGGACCACCCGATCCTCAGGGTTGGTTGTTGAAGTTCCTCAGGCCGTTGAATTGGAACGGTGGCCTTTGGTGTTGTTTGGATTGCTAGTATGCGGGTATTCTTTGTTGTTGTTGCTGCTGTCTGAACTGGTTGCTGTGGTATGGATTGTGGTGAGTCCTCGATTGGTATGGTTTAAACCTCAGGGCTTGAGGTCCTAGCCCCTTAGCTCGCTCCGCCCTCATGGTGTTAAGCTTCCTCTATCCCTCCTCTAGAATGCAACATTTGTTGACTAGGGTTAGGAAATCCCTAATCTCCATGTGTGCCACCACGAAGTTTAACTCCGTCTTCAGTCCAGCTTCATATTTGATGCACTTCCATACCTCATCGGGATTCCCTTGGAACACCCGAGAGAACTTGATTAATTCCTCAAACTTCACCGTATACTGGGCAACAGAAGACCCACCTTGGGTCAGTTGCATAAATTCAATGTCTTTTGCATTCCTCACTGACTCTAGGAGATACTTTTCGTACAGTAGGTCTTGAACAGCTCCCAATTGATGGGGGTTCCAGCAGCTTCTAGCAGCCTTCGAGTGCCAGTCCACCAGAACTCGGCATCAGACTTCATCATGAACGTGGCAAAGGTGACCTTCTGCTCCTCCGAGCAGGCAACCATGGAGTAGATCTTCTCCATGTCCTTAATCTACTTGTCAGCTTTGTCTGGATCCATGGCCCCTCTGAAAACAGGTGGGTTCACCTTGCAAAACTCACCAAAACGAGTTTGCTCCAACATCTCAGTAGCAGGGGGACCATGAGCAGCTTCTCCTTGATTCATCCACTCGAACATGCATTCCATGGCTCGTGCCATGTCACACGAATAGCAGTAGTAGTCACATTATCTTGTTCTCCCTCAGTCATATTCCTAGGCTGTCATTGCGGTGCCATTGGTGTAACGCCCCGATTTTTCTGTTAGAGTGAAGATGACCAAAATGCCCCTGAGGTCATTTTCAGCCCGGAATTCGAGGAAAGCTGGTTCGACAGTACTTGAAGGGCAAACTCAATGTTGGAAGAGGATTAGATAACTTGTGTACCTTCCCGAGATCGAAAATCTCGTTTTTCAAGTTTTCGGGTCAAAATGACCAAAACGCCCCTGCGGTGTTTTACTCGTTTGCAAGTGTCGGATGAACCCGAAACTTCGCCAGATGGTTTTAAAAGGCGTTGTTAAGTATTCTATGACCTCAGTTTTAATTTTAGAAGTCCCGGGCAAAATTAGTGCAAAATTACGGTTTTGCCCCTAGTTTTGTGTTTTTACGCTTAATCGCGTGATTAAGCAAACCTAAGAAATATTAGGCTCTAATCGAAGGTTAATTAATTTCCGTAATTAATCTTGAGTTAAAATAATTTATTAAAGTTGATTAGAACCAAAAAGTGCTTAATTACAACCTAAAGTCATATTTTAATTTCAAGACACCTAGTCATAATAGTGTTTTCTCTTTCCAATTCCTTAAATCATGGAATTGTGTTACACATTGTTTATTCACAAATGAGTTTTAAATTCTTTAATGATGTATGAGCACTCCTAAACTTGTCATAAACTCCCTAAATCACATTCTTAGTTACCTAAACTTAAGCTTAATCATTCCTAACCTTGTACCTAAGCTAATACACATCTAAACCTACCATTAACACCCAATTAAATGGTCAAAACTCACCCCCACTCTGCTGTCTAGACCTGACCGTGAGCTTCCCTCCCCATTATGCATCACATGTTCAATTTTTCAACACTCCAAGGCCATACCTCAAGTCACATACACTATACCTTGTCATAACTTTCAATCAAGCTTGATTTTCTAAGTAAATAACTAATTAAAATAGCTCATTTTCTCCATTTATTTGTGGCTGGAAAAGTTCCAGCCACGCATTGTTTCTAGAAGCCTAATTTCATAAAAATTTGATAGGAAATTAACTCACATCAAGCTATACTTTGTAGCATAGCTTCCATACTTCAAACCATGCTTCTATGACACAATCAAGGAAATATTTTCCTCTCCCTTTTCCCTCCATTTGCTATGGCCATTCCCTCCCCTTGGTGAGCTCCATGGCTTTGTTTTTCTATAAATAGGATGCTTGTGATAGCCTTGTTACACCTTGAAGCATTTGCTAAGTTTAGAGTTTTAGAGTTGTCTTGCTAGTTCTTTCTTTTTCTCTCAAGTTTCAAGAGAGTTTTTCCTTTCTTTTCATCTTCATCTTCTTCATCTCATCATCATCTCTCAACCATCAATCACCACCCCAAAGCCTTGAACCATCATCAAACCTCTCAAACACCACACCTCAAACACAACTTCACCCAAAACACATTTCCTTTCTTTTCTTTCCTCTTTGGCCAAATCATCACCACCATCCTAGGAGGAGTTGCTCATCTCATTTCCATCTTCAAGTCCAAGCTTTTACCTTCATCACAAGGTAGGGATTTGTTTTCAAACTTTGTTTTGCTCAAGAAAGTGTTTTTCTCTAGTTTCCTCTTGGATTCTTTTTGAACTTTCCTTTGTATTTCCTTTTCTGTTCATTTCGGCCTCTAGGCCTTGTTATGAGCATGATAGCTTGATGATGAGAGTTTCTAGATGATGACATTGTGTTCATCTCAAAGGAACCTCTAAAGCTTGAGTTTTCCTTTTCTTATAACTTCATCCATATGTTATCTAGCTCACATGGTTTTCCAACTTAAGAAAATTAATCTAAGGATTTCTAAAGCCCAAGCCTACCCTTGTCAACCTTAAAGTTGGCCGGCATGTTCTAGAGATTTTTCTCTAGATAGGGGTTTTGGGTATTTAATAAAGAACTTGACGTAGTTTCACTTTCTTTCTCTTTTGTATGACTTTCAATTTTTAGGTTATGATCTTTGAGATATTGTATTGGGTTGTTATCTTGTTAAAGTCTTGAATGAGCTCTAGTTAACCATAAAATGAACCTTGCATCATGTTTACTTATGCTATGCATATCATGTTTACTTCCTTGCTATCACTAAGTTTCAAGATAATAAGTGAACCTTGCATTATCATGTTTATATTTCAAGCTATGCATTATCATGTTTATATTTCAAGTTCTCACTCAATACCAAGATAATAAATGAGTTGCATTAATATTTACTTTGTGCTATCACTTTACTTTCTAATGGAACCTAAAATAAGTGCATAAGCATGTTTATTTTTATGTCATCACTTTAATGAACCTAGAGCTCAAAGACTTGCCCATTGTTGTCTCAACAAAGGTCTAAAGATATTTGTTTCTTGTGGTTCCCATTTTGGCCCTAAGGGGCTTTGGTGTTTCTAAGTGTTAAAAACTATGTTTTATAATTTTTCCAAGCTTATATGAGTTTAAGGAATGCATAGAACTAAGTTTTATGAATTTAGGACCCCTTGAGATAAAGATAAATTGGTCACTGCCCTCTTAAATATTCTTATGATTTTAGATGTTAAAATTATTTATAAATAAGTTTTGAAAGTTTAAAAAGAGTTCCAAGAGAAACTAGTATTTTATGTGTCGTAGAAATTATGTTTTATGCCTTTTATGGAGAAGTATATTTTCGGTTCTTCCTTGCTCTTTACTGCCACTGTATGTGCTATTTTAATGATGATAATGTGCCTATGTTTGAGTGAAAATAATGTCAAGACTCACATGTGAAAGATAGGATAAGTTAGGAACTAGAAAAGAATTAATTTGAGAGTTCTAGATCCTTTAATTATGTAATTTTCTGGATTTTGTCCAGCAAGGTTTAGATTTAATAATCATGGTTTTAAATTAGTTTAAATGTGTAGGAATGACTCATAATTGGTTTAGGACTTAATCTTGAAGCCTTAGGAGCAAACTAAACTTAGATAGGGTCGTTGTTGTGACTTCTAGGTACCCGTAAAGTTAGGATTTCAAATTCTGCATCCTTGAGGTTTAGAGATGTTCTTGACCATAGTGTGAGGTGAGAAATACTTAGTTATAACCTCATAGGTTCCCAAGAGACTAGGTTTTGATGATCAATAACTTAGAATGTGAGTTAAAGACTTTAAGGGTCTAAACCGTAATTTCTAGAACCCCGTAATCACACAAATATAAAGCTGTCTAAATCTACATAGTGCTGTTTGGATAGGTCCTTGAGCATAACAATTAGTAAAACTTATTATTTGTGAACCTATAGGTGTGTGAGAGGTTAAGAATAATACTAGAACAATTAGTTTACAAGTTTAAGACTCAAAAGAACCAAAGCATAACATACTATAGGTTTATAACATAATAAGCTTGGGAGTTTTGTATGAATGATTGTCTAAGGTGTGATTATGTGATAATGTATATGCTATAGTTTTATGTATACACTATGAAGAAGTTTCATGTGATGATGTATATGCTATGAAAAAGATTTATGTAATGAATAATGATGTATCTATGAATTAACACTTTATGAGAACTTAAATGTGACACAACACTGAGACGCCTTCTTGGGTGACACCGGTTTAGCCGAGCACCCCCAAGAAAACAAATCTGTGAGGGTATTGACATAGAGCTTGCCAAAGCGGACAATACTACGATGCACCAGTTGCTAGTAGAGCCTTTCAAAGAGGAAATGACCCTAAGAGAGATGATCCTTAATTGCCCCCTAGCCCGCACTATTAAGTCGGGATTATGTATATGTTATGCTTATCATAGGATAAGTAAGAACTAGTGACGACTAGTTAAGGTATGAGCTCATAACCTAGAGATATTTTAGGGTGGCCCCATGCGATGAAAGTTGAAGTTTACAATGTCACATATACGATACCTATGCTAATGTTTCTTAGTTATTCTATTGATTGATTTTCCTTTATGACGCATTCATGTCATTAGTATATCCCATGCTTAGCCATAAGACGCATTATAAAATATGACAGACCTTGGATAAATAATACCTTAGAAAACTAACTTAAAAGGAGTTTATATGCATGCACAGCTTTTTAGAAATAAACCCAAGGTTCCTGAGGATATGATGATGACACCTAGGTAGAGATTACCCTATTGAGAATTCTTTTAGAAGATTCTCATTCCCTCTCTCTCTTCTTCCGTCATATCTTCAGATGGCGACATTCGTACTCTTCATCGACACCCCAGTATGGGAGCTACACCATGATCCGGCACTCGAGTCATACCATTTTGAGGGTCGCTACACTATTAGAGTCTTCATGTTTATGGGATGATCCTTCGCGCACCTCGTCCCGAGCTACCGCTTCACCCCGACTGCTCCTTACCGCCATAACAGGATTTTTGAGGGAGCTAGACCACGTGATGAGCAGATTCTCCACATGCAGCCCAAGACGTCAGCCGTACGCGACTACCCGGAGTACGTGCCCCGGACTCAGTATTCGGAGATGGACCCATCCGAGGACCTGCCATCACACATGTATAGTTGGAGCTCCAGTCCCGCTCCCCCACCAATGAGAGCTGGGAGTGAGGAGACAATTGTTCAGCCAAGGTTGGCTCGTCGGCCATCCATGCGCCCTCGCCACGGTGGACACGCTCCGATGATCCGCACGACCACTCCCGCCGAGATCCGCCAGTGGATTGATTCCACACTTCAGTACTCGGACCAGCAGGAGTAGGCGCATGGGACGGGTAGTAGCTAGTGCACACACATCACATAGTTGAGGACAAACCTTCTTTTGTATATGAGGTTGTCTACTCTAGGTGCACATGGGTATGGGTGTTGTCTTTATGATTTCCCTGTATTTGTTTTCCTTGTATTTGTTCTTCAGTTGTATTCCGTCTCCCGATGTATCGAATAGTCTTGCCCTTTTGGGTAGGCACATTATATATATATATATATATATATATATATATATATATATATATATATATGTCTATGTTTCAGATGATGTTTCCATGATATGATGTGTTTCTGTACGCTTTGCTTATATGTTTCGTTATGCTTTTTTTTTAAAGATTCATGCGTGACTCTCACTTTGATTTTAATTCTAAAAGGAAAAATTTTACCCATATTTCCGCTAAGTATTTTCTAAGTAAAAGATGAGACCAAGAGGTAATATTCTAAAGATTAACCTAAGTACATACTAGTAGTCTTAGGTTAAAATTTAGGGTGTTACAATTGGTTCCTAAACACATGAGACAGTGAACATTAAGTTGATCAGGCTCAATATTCCATCCGAAATGAGCTAGTTACCACGACACATGCAAGCAATAGAAGTCATGCATCTATTGTCCTATAGCTTATCTCTATCAAGCACTACACATGACATAACTATCACATTGTTCTAAAGCATGGTCAATCCAATGCTCAGGCTCCGTGAGGATCGAACTGCTCTGATACCAAAATGTAACATCCTAATTTTTAACCCAATATTCCTAGAACATATTTAGGTTAACCATTAAGTTATTACTTCTTAGTGTTATTCTTTCTTTCTAAATTACTTAGTGGAAAATACAGGTAAATTAAATTTTTTTTTTGAAATATAAAACAAAGTGAGAGCCACGTGAAACTTAGACAAGTGTTGAAAATAAAGCATCACTCAAATATGAAGGGAAGCACAAGCATGAACATAAAATAATTTCACCACAGTAGATAATAACACACTAAGATAGTACTTCATTAATATTAATAGTATGCCCACCCAAAGGTGGGACTTAATTTTATACAAGATAATGCAAATACATCATGAGAGGAAATATAACAGAAACTAAAATACAAGGAAAGTGTGAAAAGATAACACCTCTACCTTAGTGCGCCTAAAGTGGATAACCTCATAACAAAAGAAGGTTTATCCATACTACGTGTGGCGTGTGTGCACTAACTCTTCCCAAAAGACCCTACTGACGGTGGCGGGGATCCTCGGATAGCGGGGGTATGTACCCAGCAAACTGCTCGAGCTCCTCCTGCATAGGCCAATGGAGTGGAGAACGAATGCATGATGACTAAATGTGAACTCGACGGTGAGGGCGCATCTTGGTTATCCTCACCAACCTTGGCTATGTCACTATAGCCTCACTCCCCTCTTGCACGAATCAAGGAGTAGGGGCAGAACTTTCACTGTACATGTGCATCGGCGGATCCTCCGAGGGGTCATCCTCTGAATGCTTCGAGCGAGACACGTAGTCTGGGTGATCACGAGCAGCTGATCCAACAGTGTAGGTATGCATAACCCGCTCGTTATGCGTCCATGCATGCTTGAAGACCATGTCGTCGCCATAAGGAGATGTGGGAAAGAAGCAATAGCTATGGACAGGGTGCGTGAAGGGATGTCATACGTACATGAAGACTGGAATGATGTATTGTCCTTTAAAATGGTATGATCCGTGCTCCGGATCAAAGTGGACCTCCCATATGGGAGTGTCGATAAAAACCACGAACGTTGCCATGCTCTGAAGATGTGACGTGAGAGAAAGAGAGAAAGTAAAAGGAGTGAGAATCTTGCTAAAGAATCTTAGTAGGGTATCTCCTATCTAGGGTTTCATCGTTCACATCCTCAGGAACCTTAGGTTTATTATAAAGAAGTGAGCACGCACATAAGGTTCATTGTTAAGTTTGTAAGTATAATTATCCAAGGTTCGTTCCTTTTTAACATGAATCTTAATGCATGAATACAACATAGTAACTCATGGATGCATGAATATACATTATGCAACAAGCAATCAATCATAACATTAGGAACAACTTGTAAGTGGCATCTAGTGGCATATAAACTCTTCAAGTAAAACTTTTCTCTTTTCTTAACTTGTGACTTAAGAACTCATGCTTAAGCATCATGGGCCACCCTAAAACATCTAGGTTATGAGCTCATACCTCAACTAGTCGTCACTAGTTCTTACTGATCCTCTTGATAAGTAAAATCATAAAAAGTATAATCCCGACAACCAGAGTATGGGCTAGAGGGTTTAAGGATCACTTCTCTTAGGATTATTTCCTTCTTTGAAACACTCTACTGGCATCTAGTGCACAACGAATTGTCCACTTTGGTAGGCTCCATCCACTCGTACCCTCACGGTTTTGCCTCCTCCCATTGGAGCGGGAGAAGTATGTAACACCTTAATTTTTAACCCAATACTCCATAACACATTAGGTTAATCATTAGGTTATTACCTCTTAGTCTCATTCTTTTAACATAATACTTAGCGGAAATTACGGGTAATTTTTTTTTTTTGAAAAACACAAAACCAAAATGAGAGCCGCATTTGTCGTGAGATAGAAATGTAAGGCACAAGTGTCAAGCATAAAGAACACAGTAAATAAAGCATATAACATTGAAACAATGATTAACACAACAAGGATACACTTCATTAATATCATATTTAGGATACATATATAGTCACGCCCTTATAGAATCGGGTTGAGCTTGCAGTACAAGGAAAGGAAGTACAACAGAAATATAAATGCAAGGAAAACAAAAATAAACCACGACTACCCGAGTGCACCTAAAGTGGATAACCTCAAGACAAAAGAAGGCTTATCCTAACTATGAGTGAGTGTGTGCACTAGACCTCCCCTAAGATGTCTACTACTGGAACCCAGGATATAGTGGAGTATAACCAATCCACTGGCGCAGTGTGGCAGGAGTAGGTACACGCGGTGGTAGCATATGAGCTCCTCGGCTGGGGCGCATCTCGGCTCGCATGGCTAACCTCAGCTGCATGACGCTCTCCTCGTTCCCTCCTCTCATGAACTGAGGAGTGGGAGTGGAACTCTCGCTATACATGTGCGCCAGTGGGTCCTCAGAAGGATCGTCCTCCGAACCGAGAGATTGGGGCACGTGCTCCTGGAAGTCGCGGGGCATCGATCCTCTAGTATACGTTCGAAGAATCCTCTCATCATGCGTCCAGGCACGCTCAAAAACCATAGCTTCATCGTATGGGGACATCGGGGAGAAGCGATAACTCTGTACATGGTAAACGAAGGGACATCCAACAAACATGAAAACTCGAACCGTGCACTGTCCCTCAAAATGATAACATCCGTGGTCCGGATCAAAATGCACCTCCCATGTCGGGGTGTCGATGAAGACCACGAACGTCACCATCGAGCTCTGAAGATGTGACGGAAGAAAGGGAAAGAAGAGAGGAGTGAGAATCTTACTAAAGAATCTCAGTAGGAACCTCCTATCTAGGGTTACATCGTTCACATCCTTAGGAACCTTGGGTTTACTTATAAAAGGTGTGTATCCATATAAGATCCATTATTAGGGTTTAAGAAAACTAGATTATCCAAGGTTCATTCCTTTTAGTATGCATCTTAATGTCATGAATGCAACATATCAGAACATGAATGCATGGCAATGCTCCAAGCAAATAACTCAACAAATCTCAACATCAAGAAACATACAAGTGGCATAAAGGGCATAAATCTTTCAAGTGGATCTTTCCTCAACTTTGTGACATCAATCATGGTACTTTTAGCATAATAAGGCCACCCTAAAAACATCTAGGCTATGAGCTCATACCTCAGCTAGTCATCACTAGCTCTTCCTTATTATCTGAATAAGCAAAACATAATAAAAATAATCCTGACTACTCGAGTACAGGTTAGGGGGCTGGGGATCACATCTCTTAGGATATACCCTCTTTGAAATGCTTTGCAGGCATCAAGCCATAGCAATTTGTCCGCTTTGGTAGGCTACATCTATTCATACCCTCACGGATTTGTCTCCCCTGGGGGTGCTCGGCCGAACCGGTGTCACCCAGGAAAGCGCGTCTCAGTGCTTTGTCACATAAAAATCTCTTGGGGGTGTTCGGCTGAACCAGTGTCACCCAGGGTTTTAAATATCATATCATACTTCAAAAGCATTCTCAAGTCCTTTAGGTTTGATGGAAATTCGGCAGCATAACAGTTGTAAACCGAATTTCCTTCAAACCGACTTTATGCCACAAGTTTACAATAAATCATTTCATCATAGCTCATGTATCATCAAAGCATATACATCCAAACATCATACTTTCATAAAACAACTCATAGCATACAAGATCTCTTAATGTCTTATGCTTTGACCCTTAAGGTCCTTTAAGTTGAAATCTAAGTTGTATATCACAACCTAAGCTCTCGGGTATCTATAGGCTCATGTCTAAGTATTCCTCACTCAATTCTATGATCATAACCAATTGTAAACCTCAAGAGTGCAGAATCTATAATTCATACTTTACGGGTACCTAGAAGTCACAACATTGACCCTTTCTAAGTTCGGTTTGCTCCTACGATATCAAGATCAAGTCCTAAACCAATTATGAGTAGTTCCTATATATTTAAACTAATTATAAACCATGATTTTTAATTCTAAACCTTGCTGGACAGAAAATTACATCTTTAAGGGATCTAAAAGTCTTAAATTAATTCTTTTCTAGTTACTAACTTGTTTTTTCTTTCACATATGAATCTTTGCATCAAATATACATGAACATACTCATATTATCATCATCAAAATAGCATAAAACAGTGAGCATAGCAAGCAAGGCAGAACCAGAATTGTCTCCATCAAACAAAGCATAAAACTTGATTTTCAAGGCACATAAATTGCTAGTTTTCTCTTGGAACCTTTTTAAAACTTTCAAAACACACTTAAAACAAATTTATTTCTTTAAAACCATCATAAAACCAAAAAGGGCAGTAGCCATATCAAGTAAATCTCAAGAGGATTTAAAATCATAAAACTTTGACCAAAATATTTCTTAAGCTCATAGGGCCGAAATCAAGGAAGCTAGGAAGCATATATTTTCAAGTCTTTGTTTGAGATAATGATGGGTAAGTCTATGAGCTCTAAATCTCTTAAGTTATGGCATAAAAATAAATATGCAATGCACTTTGTTTTAGTCTTTATTTAGAGGTGAGAACATAAAATAAATATGCTATGCAAACTTATTATTATCTTAGCGACTTAGTGCGAGCATAAACATAAATATGAAGATGCAAGTTCATTCTTTAATCTTGAGCATTTGGTGATAACATAAAAGTAAATATGGATGCAAGTCTTTTATCTTAACTTAGAGCTCGTGTGAGACTTTTAAAGAGAACTAAAAATCTCAACCCAACACTTATCTCATTGACAAAGTAAGCTTTAGAGTTCTTGAACCAAGTTCTCAAAGGAACTACATGGTTCTTGAACATCATCATCAAGCTCAAAAAGAAGTAAGCTTTAAAAGGAAACAAAACCTCAAGGAAGTAAGAACCAAAACAACATTATTTCTTGGCACAAAGTGAACATAGAGGTACTTAAAAAAAACTTAAACAAAATCTTTGAGGTGAAGACTATGGAGGCCAAAACTATGAAGGAAAAGAAAAAGAAAGAAAAACCAAAACTTTACTAGATCAAGAACAAAACTCAAGCTTTAGAGGTTCCTTTGAGATGAACACAAGGTCATCTTCTAGGAGCTCTCATCATCAAGCTATTATGTTCACATAAACAAGGCCAAGAGGCTGAAATGAAAAAGAGAAGGAAAATAATGCAAAGTTCAAAAAGAAACCAAGAGAAAACTAGAGAAAACATATTTTTGAGTAAAAACAAAGTTTGAAAGCAACTCCTACCAAGAGTGAAGATGAAAGGCTTGATCTTGAGGATGAAAATGAGATGAGCAACACCTTCTAGGATGGTGAGGATGATTCGGCCACCAAGAGAGAAAGAGAAAGGAGATGTGTTTTGAGGAGGTTTGTGTTTAAGGTTAAGTGTTTAATAGGTTTGATAATGATCTAAGGTTATAGTGTGGTGGATTGAGGTTATGAGATGATGATGTGAAGAGAGGATGAAGAAGATGAAGATGGAAAAGATGAAGAGAAAAATAAAAGCTCTTAGAATGCTTAAGAGAAAAAGAAAGAACTTAACAAAGCTTGAAAACTAAAACTTTGCAAATGATCTAAAATGTTTCAAAGCTCAAGTAAGCAAGGTATTTATAGAAAAATGAAACAAATGAGAGCTCATGGAGGGGGAAGGCTGGCCATACCATGTGAGGGCATGGGGGAGAGAAAAATATCTCTTACAATTTGTCATTCAAGCGTGGTTTGAGGTATGGAAGGCATGATGCAAGGTATGGCTTAAAGTATGGTGATTTCTCTTTGTTTGAAATTGAAATAAATCATCTAGAAGGGCATCGAGGGGTTGACGGTTTTGGGCAGAAAATTGGGGGGAAAAATTCTTCTAGAAGTGATCATGCGAAGCTTGGATGAAAGTATGGAGTTTATGACTCAAAGCATAGTTTATGGTGAGGTGGAAGCATGGTTCTTTGAGTATAGAAATTCACACATGTGATGGAAATGAAGGGGTATGGTTTTGGCCAGATTGCATCAACCAAGGGGGAAGGAAAATTGTCCATGTAATTGTGTGTTAATGATAGGTTTAGATGTGTATTAGTTTAGGTACAAGGTTAGGAATCATTAAGCACAAGTTTAGGTAACTAAGAATGAGGTTTAAGGATTTTATGACAAGGTTAAGGAGTGCTCATACACATTTAGAGAGTTTAAAATTCATTTTATGAGTAAACAAGGTAGACAAATTTCCATGATTTAAGGAATTGGAAAGAGAAAATATTATTCAAGATTCCATGACTAGGAATCTTGAATTTAAAATAAGATTTGAGTTTAAATTAAGCATTATTAGGTTTTAATCAACTTTAATAAATTATTTTGACTCTAGATTAATTATGGAAATTAATTAATCTTCGATTAGAGCCTAATATTGTTTAGGTTTGCTTAATCACACGATTACGCTTAAAAACACGAAACTAGGGCCAAATTGTAATTTTGCACAAATTTTGCCCAGGACTACTGGGACTAAAATTGAAGTCACAATACATAAAAAACACCTTTTAAAACCATCTGGAGAAGTTTCGGGTTCATTCGGCACTTGCAATCAGATCAAACATCAGAGGGGTATTTTAGTCATTTTGACCCGAAAACTTGAGAAACAAGATTTTTTATCCCAGAAAGGTACACAAGTCAACTAATCCCCTTCCAACCTTGAGTTTGCCCTTTGAGGATTGCCGGATCGGCTTCCCTCGAATTCCGAGCCGAAAATGACCTCAGGGGCATTTTGGTCATTTTCGCTCTAACAAAAAATCGGGGCATTACAAAGTACGTCTCAGTGCTATGTCACATAAGGATTCAATTCCTAGGGGTGCTCGGTCGAACTAGTGTCACCCAGGACTTTATCCCGTATATTTTTTTCAAAAACATTCCCAAGTATTGATTTGACGGAAATTTGGCAGCATAACAGTTGTGTACCGAATTTCTTTCAAATCTACTTTATGCCATAATAACTCATGATTCATGTGCTATCACATCCAATCTCTATTATCATAGTACACTTGAATTCACATAATCATACTCATCAAAACACATGCATCATTACCACATACTTGAAATAATAAACTCAAAGCATCAAGGTCTCTTAATGTTTTATGCTTCGACCCTTATGGCCTTTAAACTTGAAATCTAAGTTCTTTATCATCACAACTTAACCTCTCAGGTACCTATAGGTTCATAACTAAGTAGTCCTCACTCAATTCTATGATCATAAGTAATTCTAAACCTCAAGAATACAGAATCCATATTTCACTAATTACGGGTACCTAGGAGTCACGTTTTTTACCCTTTCTAAGTTCGGTCTTTTCCTAAGGTACTAGGATCAAGTCCTAAACCAATTATGAGTACTTCCTACACATTTAAACTAATTATAAACCATTATTTACTAATATTACCCTTGCTGGACAGAATCCAGAAAATTCTTATTTCTAAGGGATCTAGAACTTGCTTTTTAATTCATTTCTAGTTACTAACTTGTCTTAACTTTCTCAAATTAATTCCAACATCAAATATACATGAAAATACACATTCTAACATATTTAAAAAATCATCATACAGTGAGCAAACAAGTCATGGCAGAACCAAAATCAAAGTCACCATATAATGCATAGAACTTTATTTCTAAAACACATAAATTGCTAGTTTCTCTTGGAACCTTTTTAGGACCTCAAAAACTCCTTTGAAAATAATTTATTTCATTAGAATCATCATAAAATGCATAAGGGCAGTGGCTATTTCAAATGAACTCAAGAGAGATTTAAATCATAAAACCTTGCTCAAAGCATTTCTTGAGATCATCTAAACTTCGGGAAAATTATAAAACAAGGGTTTTAGCACTTGTGACTAGATGAATCTTACTCTAAGATTCATTATCATCACAAGGCTGAAATCAAGTGAGTGAACACATATATTTCCAAACTTTGTTTTAGATAATAATGAGCAAGTCTTTGAGCTCTAAATTTCTTAAGTGGTGACATAAACATAAATATGTAATGCACTTTGTTTTACTCTTTATTAGGAGGTGAGAGCTTAACATAAATATGCTATGCACATCCATTATTATCTTAGAAATTTAGTGAGGACATAAACATATACATGAGGACGCAAGTCCATCCTTTAATTTTTGAGCATTTAGTGATGACATAAAAATAAATATGGTTGCAAATTCTTTTTATCTTAACTTAGAGCTCATATAAGACTTTTAGAGAAACATAATGTCAACCCAACATTTATCTCCGACAAACAAAGTAAGCTTTAGAGTTCTTGAACCAAGGTTTCAAGGAAACCACATGGCTCTTGAACATCATCATCAAGCTTCAAGGAAATTAACTTAAAAGAAGGCAAAACCATAAAGGAAATAGGAACAAGGCCGAAAGCATAAAGGAAAGAAACAAGAAATCGAAATCATAAAGAAAAAGGAATATATACCATGTTTTTTATTATGTACCCAAACAAGAAACCGAAATCACAAAGATAAAGAAATATACACCATGTTCTTTATTATGTACCCAAGACCCCTGTAACACCCTCCTAACTACCATGTATTACTCGAGCATTAACGTTGTAATTAGAAGAGTATCACTTCCTTTCTATAATATCCACTAGTCAAATGAAATGAAATAAGATAAATCAAACTCTAGAGTTATAAAGAAAACTACTATAAAATGTACATATATTATTACTTTACATACCGCTTTCTTTAATACATACCATACTTGAAGTTAAGTCACTTTGCTTATAATACAACACAGGAACTACTATCAAAAGATCTACCAAGCTTGCTCAAATATCAAGGTCCAACAAAATACTAAACACACAGAAATGGACCTAAGACATCTAACACCAATTAGTCTACAAGCTGGTAAGTTCCTGACACTATACTACACTACATACAAGTCAAAAGCCCCCGTAAGTCTCATGTCCTCCTACGCGAAACCATTGGCCATCGGTATGATGGCCTCTCCTCAGCCAAGGGCATCTGCAAAGTCTGAGCACAATACAGCATATACACTAATAGGGGTGAGAATATTATAAAATTCTCAGTAGGGTAACCCCTTACATACAGACAGAATATAAACAGTAAATGCATTTATAATAATAAAGAAAAACATGATGTTAGATCACATATATCAATATTAGCATACATGAGTCAAAGAAAATTATATGCAAAATGGTAGTAATCATAAGTGTTTCTCTTATATCACATGGAATTCAACTTAGTGTAGTAGTTCTTTTTATTAACATAGGGAAGGCTTAGATTCACATCAAGTAACATATGTAGTGGATAACTCCTCAGAGGACCATAGACTGCTATGACATGAGCTCATTCCTATTCGTGATCATCAGACTTCATTTTTTTCCATTTCTGAATCACACACAGTTCTATTTCCTAGTCGATAAGTCTACCGACTCATAAAATTTCTTGGGAAGTTCATATTTTTGCCTTCCCTCTCTAACACACATAAGGCTTGTTTCTATTTCCCCGTATGTTAAAACATGCACCATTAAATTTCACATATTCTCTTTTGTCATACAACCATGTCATGGACCTTTCTATTTCAAAGTCAGGTTTATATTCCAGATATAGGCATTCAGTATCATTGGAGTCTCATTCATACTTTATAAACAAGCCTTTCAAACAATTAACATACATTCATATGATATATACTTGGATTAAATAGATTTCTATCATTAACTTAATACATCTTCACCATTCCAGCTTCTTGACAGATTTACCATTATGGTGACAACATTTAATTCACATATCCAATGGGCAATTCACTGGCCATAAAAATTCTCTATGACACTCCAATGTGTCTAAAAGTCCCTGTAAAAATTTCATAGCAAACAGAATACTAGAACCATGTCAAATAAATTCTACAATTTTAGTGGTCAGAGGCCACTTTTTCACAGCTTAGAATAGGATTCACACAATTTTTAACTTTAGCAAATGATAGAAACAACTCAAAATAAAAATCACAGTTATACTTAAAGATGTCTACAAAACTCTGTAAAATTTTCAAAGGATAACTCCATCATTTGCTATGAATAAAAATTTATACAAATTCACAGCTCTAGTACCAAGATTTCAGCCAGCATAGATATACTCTTGGTTCTTGATTTTTCTCAGGCAATAAAACTCTTTATTATGCACCACGAAAATTATCAGAGTTTCTTTATGATGTTAGCTTCAACATATAATTTTTATAGCTCATAAAAATGACTATAATTGAACCAGAAAATTCATAAACAAATCCTGTCCTGCTGAAATCCGAAAATTCAGCAGCCTAGCCAAAACTTATTTTGACAAAAATCATTATTTAACCTCATCCAAACACTCCACCAAAATTAACACATCAATATCAACATATTATCATCAAATATAACCATAAATTTGGGAATAAAACCCAAAAAAAATTTACAGAATAATTTGGAAAAAAAAAGGCCAAAGAAAACCCTACACTTTGAAGCTTTCAAGATCTTGGCTCCAAGATTGATTTCCTTTACTTCCAAGCCTTCTAACCCACACCAAACCCTTTCTTACACAGCTGATAATAAGGTCTCAAGGTAGGAAAAGTTGATGGATTCAAATTCTAATCGGTTAGATTGAAAGATCTTGATGAGTGGAATAAGTTTAGTGAAGGGAGTTTGTGATTTTATCAAGTGTAGACAAGGATTTTGGAGCTTTGAATTTAAGTTTCAAGCATTTTGAGGAAGCAAAAATGGAGTTTGGGCTGTCTCCTTTGTTATGGCCGAGAATGAAGATGATAATTATGAGGATTTTGATTTTATTTATATTAAGATAATGTATATAATTTAGCAATTATGAAATTATCTTCTTTGAAATTTTGTAGCATTCTCATTGGCTCTTGAAAAAGGAAAGGATATGTATTGCTCTAGACCATACACTTGTCACCCTAGGTGGCAAGCTTGCACTGGTAGCTTCATCCGGTATAAAAACTACACACCATAATTTTACCAAACGGGTAAAACAGTGTACCCGGGTAATCCACTATTGCCTGAAAATTAATTCTAAGTATAAAATATTTATTCATACCTATTTCTAACCTTAATCCTATAATTTCCAAATTTCGGGCACCTTCAGGTCTTGAATCTAAGGTTTTAGCTGTTCCGGTGGGTCTACGGGGCCTGCAAAACACTATTCATGTTTTTTTTTTTTTTTACGTTCGTTACATTGTTCTCATCATTTTTGTGTACACCAAAATTTTGATATTCTTACTACTAAAGCCTCAATTATTTTCTGAAAAAATTTAGGATGTTACAACCCCTATCTAGAGCGAACTCTAGAATGTGCCGACCAACTTTAAGGTTGACAAGGGTAGACCTTAGGTTTATTGAAATCCTTGGTTATTTTCTTAAATTGAAAACATTAGTGAGCTAAGTAGTATAGATAGAACTTTAAAGAAAGAAAACCTCAAGTTTTAGAGGTCTCTTTGAGATGAACGCAAGGTCATTATCTAGAGGCACTCATCATCAAGCCATCATAAAGAACAACAAGGCCTTGAGGCCGAAAATAAAAAGAAAAGATGAAGAGGAAACCGAAAAGAGAACCAAGAGAAATAGCATTTTCTTTCAAGGACAAAACACTTTTGAGTAAAACAAAAACTTTAAAGCAACTCCCTACCAAGTATGAAGACAAAGGCTTAGTATTTGAGATGAGAATGAAAGGAAAAACTCCTCCTAAGGTGATGATGAGGTTTCAGCCTTGAGGAAGGAAAAGGAAAGGAAATGTGTTTTTGATGAGTTTGTGTTTGAGGATGAAGGTTTAAGTATTTAGAAGATGATTCAAGGTTGTGGTGGGGTGGTTTGAGGTTGTGATTCAAAGAGGAGATGAAGAAGAAAGCTTCTTGAAACTTGAGAGAAAAGAAAGAACACAAGAGTGCTTAGAAATTCTAAACTTGGCAAATGAACAAAAGTGACACAAGTTCATCCAAGGTAGCTATTTATAGAAAATCAAAACAATGAGGGTGCACAAAGGCGAGGGCTGGTAGTGTAGCTTGCCTCATGTTCCATGAGGTGAGAGATTGAATTCTTGAAGCATGGAGGAGTATGGTTGAAAGTATGGAGAGTATGGTTAGAGGTATGGCTCAAGCATGGCTTGGCATGGACTTGAAGCTTCATTTGAATTTCAAATATTTGGGCATGGAGGGGAGGAGTGGCTGTAGGTCTAGGAGAGAGGGAGGAGAGGTTTCTTCTGTTTAATTTGTGGTTTAGGGGTGTAATTAAGTGTATCTTCGGTTAGGTTTGTGATTAGGAATTACTAAGCAAGTGTTTAGGTACTAAGAAGGGGATTAGAAATTTTATGACATGATTAGGGAGTGCTCATACACAATTAGAGGATTTAAAACTCATTTTATGCATACATAATTCTAGACACAATTCCTTAATTTAAGGAATTGGAGAGAGAAAATACTATTCAAGATTCCATGACTAGGAATCTTGAATTTAAAAGAGATTTAAGTTTAATCTAAACAATTTTAGGTTCTAATTAACCTTAATAAATTATTTTGACTCTAGATTAATTAATTAAATTAATTAATCTTCGATTAGAGCCTAATATTGCTTAGGTTTGCTTAATCACGCGATTAAGCTCAAAAACACTATACTAGGGGCAAAATTATAATTTTGCAAAAATATTGCCGAGGAGCACTCGGACTTAAACTGATGTCATGAAATGCATAAAAACACTGTTTAAAACCATCTAGAGAATTTTTGGGCTCATCTGGCACTCGTACCCGTGTAAAACATGTAACACCCTAAAAACTATTTAAAAGTTAATTTGAGCTTTTCTAGTTATAATTTCAAAAATCCAATGAATATAGAAATGATCAGGACAATCCAACAAATCTGTCAAAAAAAAAAAGTAAATAGTGTTTTGCGAGACCTGCAGGCCTACAGGGACAGCTGAAACCCTAGAATTAGGGTCCGGAGATACCCATAAGTGAGAAATTATAGGATTAAGGTTAGAAATAGGTAGGAATAAAGATTTCATACCTAGAATAAATTTTCGGGTAATGGTTGATTCCCGGATACACTGTTTTACCCCGTTCGATAGAATTTCGGTGTGCAATTTTTAACACCCTAAAACTTACTTGGTGGCCAAGTAAAGGTGACCCAATTATCTTGAGCCAATTGGATGGCCAAGATTCATTCTTTGACTTTTAAAACAAATCCTAGCCATTCATTTGTTTTTCTTTTCTTTAAAGAATTGTATATTAATGATACATAAATGCTACCTTATCCTAATATAAATTAAAATCAATAATCTTCTCCATCAAGCCTTGTCATTCTCGGCCATGACCAGATTTCCCTTATTCCTCCATTGTTTTCTTCTCAAAAAACTTCAAACAAGGATTTAAGTCACCAAAATCCATACCTAATATTACTATAACCTCAAACTTCCTTCACTAAACTTCAACAACTCATCAAACCCCACAAAACTAACTGATTAGAATTTGAATCCATCACTTTTCTCTACCTTGAGTGCTCATAATCTGCTGCCTAAGAAGGGTTTGGTGTTGATTTGGAAGGTTTCAAGTGAGGAAAATCATTATTGGAGCCAAGGGCCACAAAGCTTCAAAGAGTAGGGTTTTCTTTGGCCTTTTTCTTTCCAAATTTTTCTGTGAATTTTTGATGGGTTTTATTCCGAAATTTCTGTTTATATTTGATGATAATAGGTTGATATTGATGTATTAATTTTGGTGGAGTGTTTGGTGTTGTGGAAAAATCATTTTTATCAAAAGAGTGTTTGAATTGGTTTGCTGGAATTTCAGTCCTTTGATAGGCAGCAACTGTACACGAATTTTCTGGTGTGATTGCAGGTATTTTCATGAGCTATAAAAATTATATATTGAAGCTAGCATCCTAGGCTAGTTACACTAATTTTTGTGAGCTCTGTTTTTAACTCCTAATGCTTCAAAAAAATTCAAGAATCGAAATTGTCTAATTTTGTTATCATAGCAAATGATGGAATTATCCTTTGAAATTTTTATAGAGTATAGAAACATATTGAAGTTTAGCCATGATTTTTATCCTGAAGTGATTCATTCATTCGCTATGATTAAAAATTAGTGAATTTTGGCATTGAGCTAAGGTTAAGTGGTCTATGACCACCAAATTTGTAGAATTTGTTGACAGAGTTAGAGGACTCTTCTTCCTATGAAATTTTTACAGGGCCTTGTGCACACGTTGAGGTGTCTTGGGTAATTTTTATAGCCCTGGCAATGGATGTTTGATATGCATAATGAATTTTACTCTTTAGGCATGAATTCTGCCAACATGTCAGAATTGTCTTTGAAATGAACTCAAGTATTGATTTGGTGATATAATGATTCTTGATTAACTATGATGAATATATGTGCATTCTAGATAATTTAAAGATTGATTTACGAGGCACAAATAAGAATTTCTTATGATTGAATGCCTATATGTGGCTTATGCATGCATTTGAAAAGAAGAAAGCACATGGTGCTACTATATGAGAAAAGAGAATGTATAAATTTCACTCGTGCATGTTCTGACATAGGAGAAAACAAAAACAAGACTTAAGTTGGATTGAAGGGAAGGCAAAAAGAGGAACTTCCCTAGTGTGCATGTTGTGACATAGGAGGAAACAGAAACAAGACTTAGGTGAAATTGAGGGGAAGGCAACAAGAGGAACTTCCCCCGAGATATTGAGTCGGTAGATGTATCGGCTAGGAATAGAACTGTGTGTGATTCAGAAATGGAATAAAATGAAGTCCGATGATCATGTATAGGAATGAGCTCAGTCCTGAAAAGCAGTCTATTTCCCATTGTGGCGTTGTCTACAGGAAATACCTTTTGGTATAAATTATCTATTGTAGAGTTGTCCACGGTAGATACCCGTTGGGTATAAACTAAGTATTTCCTATGTCAACGATAAAAAGAGGAGAATGAAATGAATTGAGTTTTGCAATATGATATGAATTAAGTCTTTCCTATGTCAATGAAGAGAGAAAAATGCACCAAGTTGAGTTCTATGGTCATAAGTAAGGCCAGGTTCCTTTGAGATAAGTTCAATACAATAATCATATGCATAATCATGCCATATTTAAATGTTTGATTATGATTATTTACTATGTGCTTGAGTTTTATTATATATGTATATTAAGTGATTGATAATTAAAAGCTACCCACTTCGGAAGTATGATTTAGAACTCTAAAATTGAACTATTGTTATGAAATGCATGATCACTTTTTCCTAATAAGCCGAGGTGGCTGGGACGATGACGATGACAGTATGATTGTGTAATTGGGGAATTGCCCTACTGAGAATTGTATAATTCTCATCCCTATATGTGTTTTGTGTTCCCGTGTCGTCTCCAGGTTGAACCAGAGAACTATGGGATGCTACACCAAAAGAGGTCGGATTGGCAGTAGTTGGGCGTCTGAGATTGTATCATATGTACTTAAATGTATGTATAAGTGTGTAAATTTAACAGAGAACATATGTATATTAAAGCTCATAGGAGAGCTCCCTTATGTAATCAACTTTATATTAAATAAATGTTTTGTATCTTTGCTATATATTTTGATAGAATTACGCTAGTTATTACACGAAACCATCAAATTTGCTATAGTTATTTAAGAAAGGTTCAAAAATTGATAAGTAACAACTCTCGAGTACAATGTCATGACTTAAGGATAATGTTGTACTTGGGAGGGTGTTACAAAACACAACATGGGTATTTTGGTCATTTTGACCTGAAACCTTAGAAAACGAGATTTTTAATCCCGGAACCATTCAAAGGTCATCTAATCCCCTTCAAATATTGAGTTAGCCCTTCGAGGACTGCTGGGTCGGCTATCCTCAAATTCCGGGCCGAAGATGACCTCAGGGGCATTTTGGTCATTTTTGCTCAAATAAAAAATTGGGGCATTACACATATCATATGGGTGTATTTCTAGATGTGTTAGCTTTCCAATAGAGTTGAAATCAGTCCATTTGCATTTTTCTATAGTGAGTTACACCTATTTTACTATTGCAGGGTCAGATTTAGACTTCCAGTCTGAGGCTCTACTTTAAAAATTCATATATTGGGCTAGAAAACTCCGTTTTAGATTATTCTTTTTGGAGAGTGTTCTTTATTAAGTATAATTTATAGCAAAAATAGTTTTATTCCCAAAAGCTTATTATTCTATGAGTTTTATGTTTCGAAGTAACTGCTGCCAGAAACAGCAAAAAATCTAGCACCTATTATTTTCATGTTTGATGTTATTCCATCAACACAAGGATCATCTACCAAGTTTTTAAGCCATATATGAGCATGAAAACTTCATAAAAAAATTTATAATAGAGAAGTGCCTATAGTGATTCATGAAAATATATTTCACAAACAACCATTCAAAACTCTTCACAATAACACAAGCTTGAGGCATTCTAACCATGGACAAGGTTAGAAACCAACAATGCTTGAACAAATAAAGAAGAAACTCCTACCTCTTGTGTAGGGTCTAAAAAGAGTCATTTTCTTCTTTCTTGAGCTTGAGCAAGAGTCCTTGGAGTGGATGCCCCTCCTTGAGTCCTAGCTCAAGAGATCGAGTGCTTAGGAAAATATTTCTCACTAGAGTTAAAGATTGTAACTCTTGTGTAGGCTAGTGAAAGTTTGGACTTAGGATTTAAGTGTTTGGATGAAGTTTAGAGGGTGAAGAGAAGTCTTTGAATAAGAGAATATAAGAAGAAATGGTAGAGAAAGAATAAGAAAGAAAGAACACTTAGGGAGTTTCTAAGGCTTGGAGACTAGCAAGAGTGTATTATGAGCAATGAGTTCACACATTTCCCTTCCTTTTATAGGCCATTGAAAGCATGAATTAAAGAGTATAATTTGTTGTTCTTGGATTCTCAAGTGGTTTAATAATTTTGTTGGAAGTAATGACTAGCGTAGGCCAATTTTAGTGGGAATTAAGAGCTTTTTATGCCACAAATTCATTTATTAAATCAATTTGTCCCCTATCATGATAATGTTAATTTTTGGCTCATACATAGATGAAAGGACCCAAGTTCTAAGTTCTTTGATGCATACCTTGTAATATGGAGTTTCATTAAGTCTTGCCTTGTTTCATGCACTTAATAAACTTGTCATGCATGGTATGATATGTATGTGTATTAGGTTTTGTCTTATCATAATTTATGATATCATAAGATATTTTAGTTTGACTAAATCATAGCAAAGCTATTATATCTTATTCTTAAAGTTGGGATCCTAAGTTAATTTTTGTAACATAATCATCCATTACCTCCATCATCTATGATTACATTATTTGGATCATTTACTTTGTTAGTGTAACATCCTAATTTTTAACCCAATACTCTAGAACATATTTAGGTTAATTATTAGGTTATTACTTCTTAGTCTCATTCTTTGTTAAAATACTTAACGAAAAATACGGGTAAGTTTTTCTTTTTGATGCTTGGAAACAAAACATGAGTCGCGTGCTAAAATAAAATCTAACGTCTGCCACATCACAACATATAAGAAAGTGAAACCCTATTATTCATAGCCACAAAATTCAATTGTGATACATAACAGCACCACATAGTCACATTATTATAGATACATTAATTACTACTAACATAGCTTAATTGTCATATCAAAAGAAATACACCTATGTAAATCTAAAGCAACATCTACGCGCTTTCGTTGTATCCCACTGATCTAACTTGTAGTGTATGTCTCATGCCCATGCCTTAGTAGAAATCACGAACCACATCACTAACTTCGTTTGGAAACGACATGGAAGAAAAGAAAGAGGGAGGGATGAGAAACTTATTCAAGATTCTCAGTAGGGATTTCCGACTCTAACACACGTGTCATCGTCATCATCCCCAGCCACTTTGGTTTTAATTATGAAAGAGGTGTTCATGTATAAGGATTGGTTTTAAACTTTCCAAATATATTTATCTGAAGTGGGTGTCTTTTAGTATGAGTCTTAATGACATGAATGTGATAAATATTAAATAGATGCATGCTAATACATTATCCAAGCAATCGACAGAACACAATAATCAGAAAACCTCAACACATTAGTGGCATAAAGCGACATTAAAACATCATACTCATTCTCATACTTAAACTCTTAAGATTCTTTTTCTGAAGACCACCTTCGTATCATGTTCACCAAAATCCAACCAACATACCGGCCTGGCGATATTATTCTTGGTCACCAAAAACTCCCTCTCACCTATCGCCTAGGAATGAGCTCAATCCTAACTAGTCGTCACTAGATTTAATATGGGCAAAAGAAGGGGTAACTTATCATTTCTTAAGGATCACCTATCATAGGATTTTTCCTTCTTTGAAACGCTCTACTGGTAACTAGTACACAGTGATATTGTCCACTTTGGCAAGCTCAATGTCAATACCCTCATAGTTTTGTTTTTCCTGGGGGTGCTCGACTGAACCAGTGTCACCCAGGAAACGCGTCTCAGTGCTTTGTCACATAAAAATCTCTGAGGGGTGCTCAGCCAAACTGGTGTCACCTAGGGTTTTAATCTCACATTATTCTTCAAAAACATTCTCAAATCCTTTAGGTTTGACAGAAATTCGGCAGCATAACAGCTGTATACCAAATTTCCTTCAAACTAACTTTATGCCACAAATCTCACAACACATATGCATTTCTTATTCAACTTCTTAAATATGATAGACATAACAACTCAATCAAACAGCCATCATAGCTCATATATCATCAAAACATATGCATCAAAACATCATACTTGCAAAATCAAACTCAAAGCATTAAAGATCTCTTAATATCTTATGTTTTGACCCTTAGGGTCCTTTAACTTGAAATCTAAGTTGTCTATCATCACAACTTAAGCTCTCGGGTACCTATAGGCTCATATCTAAGTATTGCTCACTCAATTCTATGATCATAAACGATTCTAAATCTCAAGAGTGAAGAATCTATAACTTACACTTTACGGGTACCTAGGTGTCACAACATTGACCCTTTCTAAGTTCGTTTGTTCCTAAGGCATCAAGATCAATTCTTAAACCAATTATCAGTAGTTCCTACACATTTAAACTAATTATAAACCATGATTTCTAATTTTAAACCTTGCTGGACAGAATCTAGAAAATTACATTTCTAAGGGATCTAAAAGTCTCAAATTAATTCCTTTCTAGCTACTAACTTATCTTAACTTTCTCAAATGAATTTTAACATCAAATATACATGATCATACTCATATTATCATCATCAAAACAGCATAAAACAGTGAATAATCAAGCAAGGCAGAACCAAAAGTATCTCCATCATATAATGCATAAAACTTCATTTCTAAAACACATAAATTGCTAGTTTCTCTTGGAACCTTTTTAGACCTTTTAAAAACTCATTAGTAAACATTTTTTTCTCTTTAAAATCATCAAAATACTTGCAAGGGCAGTGGCTATTTCAAAATAGACTTAAGAGAGATTTGAATCATAGAACTATGTCTTAAACATTTCTTGAGATCATTTAAGCTTAGGAAAAATTATGAAATAAAGGTTTTGACACTTGTGATTAGATGAATCTTATGCTAAGCTCATCATCACCACATGGCCAAAAATGCATCTATAAAATGCTTCCATTTTCCAAACTTCACTTGAGATAATGAAAAGGCAAGTCTTTGAGCTCTAGGTTCCTTAGGTGATAACATAAACTTAAACATGAAATGCACTTTGTTTTATTCTTCATTATAAATAAAGTGAGAGCATAAAGTAAACATGAGATGCAACTCATTATTATCTTTGAGTTTAGTGATGACTTGAAATATAACATGAGAATGCAAGTTCATTCTTTACTCTTGAGAGTTAGTGTTGACATGAAAATAAATATGGATGCAAGCTTATTTTAACTTTACTAGAGCTCATACAAGACTTTTACAAGGATTAATATTATCCTAAACCCATACTTTATCTAGCAAGACAAAGTGAGCTTTAGAGTTCTTTGTACCATGGTTTCAAAGAAACCTTATGGTTTGAACATCATCATCAAGCTCAAGGAAGATAAACCAAGAAGCTAAAATAAATAACAACATTTCATCAAACTTGTAAAGGAAAGGAAATAGGAACCGAAATAAGAAAAGAAAAGGAAATCGAAAACCAAAAGAAAGGAAAAGAAAAAGGAAGCTAAAATAGTTCAAGATCAAAATCACGATTTAAGCTTTAGAGGTTTCTCAAATGAGAATATCAAGATCATTATCTTGAAACCTCATCATCAAGCTCAAGGAAAAAGAATCAAAAGATCAAAACACATAACACCACTATTTTTAAAACCAAAATCAAGATGAGAAAAGGAGGAGAAGAACCAAAAATATAAAAAATGAAAAGGAAAGGAAATCTGAAACCTTGAGCAAGGAAAACAAAGGAAAAACTAAAATGTTTCAAGAGTCAAGAACAAGTTTCAAGGTTTAGAGGTTTCTCAAATGAGAATCACAAGACCATTATCTTGAAACCTCATCATCAAGCTCAAGTTTTTCTTTTGAGAACCAAGTTCCAAAATAAAAATAAAACAAAGAAGAAAAGAATGTGTTCCAAGAGAAAAGCCAACACTTTTTCATCTCAAGCATAAAAAACAAAAGAAAAGCTTTTGGAAACAAGAACCCCTACCAAGTGTGAAGATTAAAGCTTGGTTCTTTGACGTGAGAATGAGATGAAAAGCTCCTCCAAAATGGTGGTGGTGATTCGGCCAAGCACAAGGAAAAGGAAAGAAAGGTGTTTTATGTGAGCTTTGTATTTGAGAAAGGAAGCTTTGGTATTTAGATGATGATCTATGGTGGTGGTGTGGTGGTTTGGGGTGGTTTATGGTGGTTTGTGGTGGTGGAAGGAGTTTCTAAGTGGTGGAGAAGAACTTGAGGTTGAGAGAAAGTAAGAAAGCTTTTTTGGTCACAAACTCAAACAAAAAAGCAAATGGTAAAAGTGTGGGATTTCTTTACACTTTGCTATATATATTGTGAGTTAAATTTTGAAATGTGGAGGTGAATTATGGGGGGGAAGATGCACAAAATTTTGGAGCGTTTGAGGGAGGAAAATATCTCCTCAAAGTGGTCACTCAAAGCATGGTTGAAAGGATGGTAAGTATGGGTTCAAGCATGACTAAGTATGGTGCAAGGTATGGCCATTTTGTGCAACAAAATTCAACATGTGGGAAATGAGGGGGAGTGCATTTCGGCCTACACATGACAGCCCATGGGGAGGAGAAATTGTTCTTCTAATTGTGTGTTAATGATGTGTTTAGGTGTAGCTTAGGTTAAACTTAAGATTAGGAATTACTAAGCAAGTGTTTTAGGTGACTAAGAAGGTAATTAGCGCCATGTGAGACTAGATTAGGAGGTGGTCATTGTAACACCCTAATAGAACTCCACTATGCTTAAGTTCACATTTGGATTCTATTAGTTGTCACTTATGCCTTGCATTTATTTTCTTTTGAAATTAACTTAGAAAAATAGTGGAAGTTTTTTTTTCTTTACATAAATTAATTTTTTGAAAACTTAAGCCTGTAACGAGAAGTGAAATACATAGCGCTTTTATAGATAATAATCAAGGTACATTGCGCACTTAATTAAATAAGCGGAATAAGAGACTAAGTGTAGAACTATTATTACATAAACTGAAATATAATCACTTAATACATAAGTCACAACAGGGCATATATCATACTGATAAGTTATTACAAATAACAATATAAGTTCTACTATTACTAATTGTTTCTCTCAAACTATAATGTAACTAAAGCTCGGAATGCTCCTACTTAAAAGGTTTGAAATCTTCACGCGCTACCTCCTTCCTCAGCTACAACTTCGTTGCTTTAGGTGGACAAGTCTGTCTCTGGTAATGACAACGGAAAATAAACATAGGAGTGAGAAATACATGATTTCTCAGTAGGAGTTCCTACTTGTACTAAAAGTGTCATCGTTGTCGTCCCAGTCACTTCGGGTTTATTATAAAAAGGTGAACAGGTAAGGATTCAATTATCAAACTTTCACAAACGTGATTAGCCGAAGTGCAGTTACTTTTAAACTAATCTTGAACTTTAGCAGAAATATCCATTCAGTATTTCATCAAGCATACATATAAGTATGTCATATAAAACCACTAATAAGCAATAATCATTTAGGAGCTGCATGCATTTCATGATTACTCATCCTCAACATTCACTTGTTTAGTGATCATCATCTTTCATTTATTTCATCAACATATTTCTTAATCACTCACGGGATGAATGCATCAATGCCTTAGACCACCCTTAAAAGGTAATGAGCTCATACCGTGGCCATCGCCACAACCTTTTAGTTTTCTTTCCGTTGCCATGATCTCAACGGTTTAGGGGGTTAAGCCGTGAGTTTAGCTCAAGTCCACTTTTCCAGACTATCATTGCTACTTTTTAGGTTTTACTTTTATTCTCACTGAGTGAAATCATCAATACCTTAATCCTCAAAGACGATTAAGCAGTGAGTTGGTCTATTTATTATTTCATTTGAAACATGAATGTATGCACATTAATAAATCATGGCACAGTCAATCATTTTATCATTATCATTTCATATCTGATCAATACATTCACATTTCTGTATATCACTTCATGTAACATAGACAATATCATGTAAATCTCATAGTAAACATTCTCATAGATAATTCATATTAAGCAACCTAAGTTATCAAGTTAGGTCTCTAGTGTTCCTAATACGTTATGGATATCTTGGTATTATCTTTTTCTCTTAGTCTTCTTTGTACTCTTAGTATTTCCATTAATACATTAATACCCTTTAAGATATTTTTAGAGGTTCTTTATATATTTTTATTATGACTTTTATATATATCTCCTGAAGATTATTATTCTACTTGAATCCTTAAAATTATCTCTTTACAAGACTTGAATCTTTTATTTAGAGTTCTGACATCTTTTAGAATAAAATTTGTAGCACTAACATCTTAGATTAGTGTAAATCAACTGTAAATTGTGCATAGTAGGATTCCCAGGAAAGAGAGGTGGGTCACGATGGACACGCTTAAATACCAAGTCTTTCCTTAGCCAGAACCTTTCCAAATTGCACTCTCACAGTATCATACTACCTTCAAGACTTTCTCAGCACACTGTCCCAAAAATATATCTCTCATTCTATATTTTCGTGGTGTAAAAATTTATGCATAGCATACATAAGTGTGTTTTTAGATGTGTTATCTTTTCCACAAAGTTGAAATCAGTCCATTTCCATTTTTCTAGAGTGAGTTACACCTATTTTACTACTACAAGGTCAGATTAAGAGTTTCAGTCTTAGGCTCTACTTTAAAAATTTATATCTTGGGCTAGGAAACTCCGTTTTAGGTGATTCTTTTTGGAGAGTGTTCTAAAATGAGTCTAGTTTATAATAAAAATATTTTCATTTCGAGATCCTTCATATTTTATGAACACTAATTTTCGAAGTAACTACTGCCAGAAATAACTAGAAATTCCAGCACCTGCCATGCTCATGTCTTAAGTTATCTTTATTAACTAAAGTTTCACATACAATCTTTTAAGTTATATTTGAGTTTGATAATATCATAAAAGTAGTCATAGCAGAATAGAACATGTTGTGTTTTCTAAAAATATAATTATTCAAAACTTTTGACAATAACTCAAGTTTGAGGCATTCTATCCATGAGCAAAATTAGAAGCCAATAATACTTGAACAAATAAAGAAGAAACTCCTACCTCTTGTGTAGGGTCTAAAAAGGGTCCTTCTCTTCTTCTTTAAGCTTTGAACAAGAGTCTTTGGAGTGGATGACCCTCCTTGAATCTTGGCTCTAGAACTTGAGTGCTTAAGAAAATATTTCTCACTAGAGTTAAAGATTGTAACTCTTATGAGGGCTAGTGAAAGTTTGGACTTAGGATTTAAGTGTTTGGATGAAGTTTAGAGGATCAAGAGAAGTCTTTGAAGAACATAAGAAGAATGATAGAATAAGAAAGAAACAACACTTAGGGAGTTTCTGAATTGAAGAGAGTTTGAGGAGTATTTATAGTGGAAAGATTAGAGAAAAAAACAGAAGAAGGAAAGCACTTGGAGCATGATTTATGGAAACATGTTGGCTGAATTTTGGGATGAAAATGCTCCTCGTTTTGTGCAAACATGTTTCCATGTTTTATGCAAACATGTTGGAAAATGCTCCATGTTTTGTGCAAACATGTTTCCATGTTTTATGCAAACATGTTGGATGAAAATGCTCCATGTTTTGTGCAAAGATGTTAGTGGAGATTTTCTAACCTTTAGTGCATGTATGTGATTCAGAAATGTGTATGATGTATGTGGTTAAATTATTATGTTATCATCTTAATCCAATGGCTTAGATTCATTCTTGTCTAAAGACAAGTCTAGGGATTTGTGCAAATGGCATTGTAGTAATTTCTTTAACTAAGACAAGGATATTTTTGTAATTAGACAATGATAATGGTATTCTTGTAATTCCATTCATAGAGTAAGGGTATCTTCGTCATTTAATAAGGCAAGGGTAGTTTGGTAATTTTCTTTACATAGCAAGGGCATTTTCATAATTTCCACTAAGTGATGGCATTTTCATAATTCTTTGCATTTTTCTCTAGACATACTTAAGTAGTCTATTTGTTGTGTTTCATAACATTTGTCCAGATCCTCTTGGTTTTGCTATCGATAATTAAGATTAATATTTATCTTAGTTATAAATTTGGGGATGTTACAGTCATGATAGATTAATGAAGTCAAACCTCATTAACTTGGAATCCAATGCCAACATACTTCCTTGATTTAGGGGAATAGGTAAGAGAAACACTATTCCTAAATTCCTTTATCAAAGAATTAAAAACTAGAAAAGGATTTTGAGTTTCTTTAAGCAATTATAGGTCCTAATCAAATTTAATAAATTATTTTGACTCTAGATTAATTATGAAAATTAATTAATCTTCGATTAGAGCCTAATATTACTTAGGTTTGCTTAATCATACGATTAAGCTTAAAAGCACAAAACTAGGGGCAAAATCATAATTTTACACAAAATTTGCCAGGGACCACCAGGACTAAAATACATAAAACACCTTTTAAAACCATCTGGAGAAGTTTCAGGCCCATCCGGTGCTCGTACCCATGTCAAACATAACAAGGGTATTTTAGTCATTTTGACCTGAAATATCAGAAAATGAGATTTTCAACCCCAAAAAGATACACAAGTCAACGAATCCCCTTCAAACATTGAGTTAGCCCCTCGAGGACTGTCGAGTCAGCTATCCTCGAGTTTCGGGCCGAAAATGACCTCAGGGGCATTTCGGTCATTTTCACTCTAACAGAAAATCGGGGCGTTACAGTCAGTGCATTAATGTTACTAGTAAATCAATTATCTTTAGAAACTTATACTAATAACTTATTATTCTGTACTAGATATTTGCAACTTGACCTTTTGATTCTTTCCAGCATTAATCCAATGACTTAAATTCATTCTTGTTTCAAGACAAGCCTAGAGATTGGTATAATGGTATTGTTGTTATTATTTAAAGTAGTGGTATTATTGTAATTATTTAAAGTAGTGGCATTGTAGTAATTTCTTAATCCAAGACAAGGGTATTTTTGTAATTGGATAATGATAGTGGCATTTTTCTAATTCCAATTATAGAATAAGGTTATATTTGTCATTTACTAATAATGCAAGGGTATTTTGGTAATTTCCTTTACATAGTAAGGGTATTTTTGAAATTCTACTAAGTAATGGCATTTTTGTAATTCTTTGCATCTTTTTCTATACACACTTGATTATTCTAAAATTATTTGTTATTTTTCATAACATTTGTCTAATTTCTATTAGTTTTACTCATTAATTAGGATTAATCTTTCAAATAAATTTCTTACTATTTATTTGATTTATGTAATGTACTAATATTGATTAGGGAATTTAATCTTGTAAATAAATTGTCCTTGTCCAATATGCTTAATTTAGGGTTTATGTCTTAAGATTACTTATCATTGGTTATTCTTGTGTGTCTTCTAACTATGCTAATATCATTAATCAATAATAATTCACTAATGTTGACCCTTCCCATTATGGGGCCAAGATCAATGGCCTAGTTAGTAAATCAATTGCTCGGGTTCATCGAGTCAATCACTCTAGATGAAATTTGATATGTTACACCACCAAGTGATAAGGCTTTTTCCAAAGAAACAATAGCTTCCATTGGTGTCATAAACAAGTTAGCAACATGTACATCATACTGGAACATAAACTGGTTAACTATTGAACTATTCAGGAACTCAGTACAAAAAAAGAAATCCTCAGTGTCTAGTCTAACCTGCTCAAATATTAGAGCCCAACAAAAATCACTTTCTCATAGATATGGACCCCAAAAACATCTAACAAGGTCAGTATGTAGGCTGGTGGGTTCCTAATACTAAACTACAACTATGTACATATCATGAGTCCTTGAATGTAATATGCTCTCTTAGAGAACACCGTTCGCCATCAATGGGATGGCATTGCCCCCAGCAGGAGTATCAGGACCAGTAGGTGGATCGGAGTCTGAGGATGAGGACGAGGAGAGGTCATCCCCAAGAGGGGGCATACGTGGTGCCGATGGAGCTACAAAAAAGCATGATGTGCCATGTAAAGGGGCACACCATCGTATGGGAAACCTGGGTCAAACTCAGCTGCAAAAATAGAAATACTAAATAAGCGGCTGAAAAATACATAAGCTCGTATATGAGAGTACACTACTACATATAAGGAATCCAAGTCTGGATCATAATGCCATTTCCATTGAGGTGAGTCAAGGAAGAAGATCATTGATGGCATTTGTAGAATTTGAGCACAATACAACATATACACAAATAGGGATGAGAATATTATATAATTCTCAGTAGGGTAATCTCTCACATATGAACATAATATAACTAGTAATTTCATTCATATAGAAATCATTATGCTAAGTCATAGGTATAAATATTAATGTACACAATTCAAGTAAAGTCAATTGCAAAATGGTAGTAATCATAAGTTTTGTTTCTTATAATCCATGGATTTCAATTCAATATAGTTGTTTCTTTTAGTTTCACATCAAGTAGTATCTATAGTAGATAACTCCACAGAGGACTATAGATTGCTAGGACATGGGCTCATTCCTATTCTTGATCATCAGACTTCATTTTTTTTCCATTTCCGAATCACACACAGTTCTATTCCTAGCTGATACGTCTATCGACTCATAAAATTTCCTGGGAAGTCGTTATTTTTATAGTCCCTCTTTATCCCACATAAGCCTTGTTTCTATTTTCCCCATATGTTAAAACATCCACCATTAAATTTCACATATTCTCTTTTGTCATATAACCCCATCGTGGACTTCTCTGTTTCAAAGGCAGTCTTATATCACATATATAGGCATTTAGTTTCATTGGAGTCTCGTTCATGTCTTATAAACAAGCCTTTCCAACAATTAGCATGCATTCATATGCCATATATTATGATAAAATGCCATTATATCATTAATTTAATACATTTTCACTATTCTACCATCTTGGCAGATTTACCATTTTGGTAACAACATTTAATTTCTGTAACGCCCCGATTTTTCTCTAGACTTGTAAATGACCAAAATGCCCCTAAGGTCATTTTTGCTTGAAACACAAGGACGGCCAACCTCGGCCATCCTCATAAGAGCTTTGATATGTATGAAAAGGATTGGATGTACTTGAGTGCTTAAAAGAGCAGAAGAATCTCATTTCTAAGGTTTCTGCGCATAAATGACCAAAATACCCCTACAGTAATTTAAGGCAGATTTGAGTTTTGTTTTGACCCGAACTTATCTTGGAGGTCTAAAATAATGTTTTTAAGGCATGACCTATGTTTGTTTAAGTGCCGGTGGTCTCGGGCAGTTTTTGAGAAAAAATTACTATTTTTCCCCTACTTAAGTGCATTAGGGCTAGATTATGTTTTAAAACAAAACCTAAGCAACAATGGGTTCTAATTAAAGGTTAATTAATTTCCATAATTAATCTAGACTAAAATAATTATTTGAGGGTGATTAGAACAAAAAATTTCTTAATGAAAACTAAAACCCATTTTCTAGCACTTTTTCCTAAGCAAAGCATCCTTGAATAGTGATTTCACTATTCACCTTTTTCTCAATCCAAGAAAGTTTGTCATTCCCTAGAAATTTTTGTCACAAAAATTTGATCCCATCAATCCAACAAGATTTCTCTTGAATCTAAGTTAATCATGGCCTAAATTACCTAATTAGTCACCTAGACACTTAATCATAAAAGTTTGATTAGTGACCTAACCTTGCTTACTCCTTAATACCCCACTAATACATGATTATTTGAAATAAAAATTCTCCCCCCATGGCTGTATTAAAACCGCCAATTTTTCCCCCAAAAAATTTAAAAGAATTATATTTTATGTAGTCAATCAAGCTTTCACTCAAAGCCACCCTATGAACCATGCCTATTATGTCTTCCATCACACAATGAATGACAACTCAAAGAGATATTTTCTCTCTTCCTTCTCTAAGAAGCCACACTGCTCTTCATGATCCAACTCTATAAATACATTGCCTTGATGAGCTCTGCTGAGCTTTGCATCATTTGCCAAGTTTGAGTTTTCTTAAGAAAGTGTGAGTTCTCTCAAAGTTCTTGTAACGCCCCGATTTTTCTGTGAAGAGTAAAAATGACCAAAATGCCTCTGAGGTCATTTTCGGCCCAGAATTCAAGGAAAGCCGATCCGACAGTACTTGAAGGGCAAACTCAATGTTGAAAGGGGATCAGATGACCTGTGTACCTTTCCGGGGTCGAAAATCTCATTTTTCGAGTTTTCGGGTCAAAATGACCAAAACGCCCTTGTGGTGTTTTACCCGTTTGCAAGTGCCAGATGCACCCAAAACTTCTCCAGATGGTTTTAAAAGGAGTTTTTATGAAGACTATGACTTTAGTTTTGGTCCCGGAGGTCCCGAGCGAAATTAGTGCAAAATTATGGTTTTGCCCCTAGTTTCGTGTTTTTACGCTTAACTGCGTGATTAAGCAAACCTAAGCAATATTAGGCTCTAATCAAAGGTTAATTAATTTTCTTAATTAATCTTGAGTCAAAATAATTTTTTAAAGTTGATTAGAACCTAAAAGTGCTTAATTACAACTTAAAATCATATTTTAATTTCAAGACTCCTAGTCATGGAATCTTGAATAGTGTTTTCTCTTTCCAATTCCTTAAATCATGGAATTGTGTTACACATTGTTTATTCATAAATGAGTTTTTAATTCTCTAATGATGTATGAGCACTCCTAATCTTGTCATAAAATCCTTAAAACACATTCTTAGTTACCTAAACTTAAGCTTAATTATTCCTAACCTTATACTTAAGCAAATACACATTTAAACCTACCATTAACACCCAATTAGATGATCAAAACTCACCTCCCCCATGCTGTCCCTGGTTTGGCCGAAACCTCCAAGCCTCCATATGCATCACATGTTCAATTTTCTAACACTCCAAGGCCATACCTCAAGTCACATATACCATACCTTGTCATAACTTTCAATCAAGCTTGAATTTCCACATGAATAAATAATTAAAACAATCCATTTTTCCCATTTATTTGTGGCTGGAAAAGTTCCAGCCATGACAAGTTTCTAGAAGCTTAATTTCATCAAAAAATTGATAGGAAATTCACTCACATCAAGCCATACTTTGCATCATAGCTTCCATACTTCAAACCATGTTTGAATGACCTTGTGTAAGAGATATTTTTCTCTCCCTTTTTCCCCCTCAATGCTACGGCCAAGGCTCCCCTTGGTGAGCCCATGGTTTTTTTTTTCTATAAATAGGATGCTTGTGATAGCTTAGTTGCACCTTGAAGCATTTGCTAAGTTTAGAATTCTAGAGTTATCTTGCTAGTCCTTTTCTTTTCTCTCAAAGTTCCAAGAGTTCTTTCTCTTCATCTTCATCCTCTCTTCACATTATCACCTCACCACTTCAATCCACCATATCATAAGTTTAGATCATCATCAAATCTCTTAAACACTAAACCTCAAACACAAGCTTCCTCAAAACACATCTCCTTTCCTTTTCTTTCTCTATGGCCGAAGCCATCACACCACCTTAGGAGGAGTTGCTCTTCTCATTTTCCTTTTCAAGTTCAAGCTTTCATCTTCATCACTTGGTAGGGATTTGCTTTTCAAACTTGTTTTGCTCAAGAATGTGTTTTTCTCTAGTTTCCTCTTGGATTCTTTTGAACTTTCCTTTGTTTTTCTTTTCTTCTTCATTTCAGCCTCTTGGCCTTGTTTATGAGCATGATAGCTTGATAATGAGAGTTTCTAGATGATGACCTTGTGTTCATCTCAAAGAAACCTCTAAAGCTTGAGTATTCTTTTTCTTAAAACTTCATCTATATGATATCTAGCTCACATGGTTTTGCAACTTAAGAAAATTAATCTAAGGATTTCTAAAAGCCCAAGCCTACCCTTGTCAACCTTAAAGTTGGCCGGCACGTTCTAGAGATCTTTCTCTAGATAGGGGTTTTGGGTATTTAATAAAGAACTTGACTTAGTTTCACTTTCTTTTTCTTTTGTAAGGTTTTCGGTTTTGGTATTTTGATCCTTGAGATTTTGTTTGGTTTTGTTTTGGAAGTTTGTTTACTTGAGCTTGATGATGTTGTTCAAGAACCTCATGGTTCTTTTGAGAACTTGGTTTAAGAACTCTAAAGCTCTCTTTATAATGAGATATGTGTTAGGTTGTTATCTTGTTAAAGTCTTGAATAAGCTCTAGCTAACCATAAAATGAACCTTGCATCATGTTTACCTTTATGTCTTGCACATTATGTTTATTTTCCTTGCTATCACTAAGTACCAAGATAATAAAGGAACTTGCATTATCATGTTTATATTTCAAGCTATGCATTATCATGTTTACATTTCAAGTTCTCACTTAAATATCAAAGATAATAATATGATGCATCTCATATTTATTTTATGCTCTCACTTTACTTTCTAATAAAAGCTAAAACAAGTGCATAAGCATGTTTATCTTTATGCCATCACTTTAATGAACCTAGAGCTCAAAGACTTACCCATGGTTGTCTCAAAGAAAGGTTCAAAAATATTTACTTCCTTGGGTTCATATTTCGGCCCTAAGGGGGTTTTGATGTTTCTAAACATTGAAAACTATGTTTCACACTTTTTCTAAGCTTTTATGAGTACAAGAAATATGTAGAACTAAGTTTTATGAATTTAAGACCTCTTGAGATGAAAATGATTTAGCCACTGCCCTCTTAAGTATTTTTATGATTTTAAAGGATAAAAGTGCTTATAAATGAGTTTTGAAAGTTTTAAAGAGGTTCCAAGAGAAACTAGTATTCTATGTGCTTTAGAAATTGTGTTCTATGCCGTTTATGGAGATGCACATTTTGGTTCTGCCTTGCTGTTTATTTGCCACTGTATGTGCTATTTTAATGATGATAATATGCTTATGTTTGAGTAAAAATAATGCTAAGATTCATATGTGAAAGATAGGATAGGTTAGAGACTAGAAAAGAATTAATTTGAGAGTTTTAGATCCCTTAATTATTGAATTTTCTGGATTCTGTCCAACAAGGATTAGATTTGATAATCATGGTTTCAAATTAGTTTAAATGTGTAGGAATGACTCATAATTGGTTTAGGACTTGATCTTGATGCCTTAGGAGCAAGCTAGACTTAGAAAGGATCATTGTTGTGACTCCCAGGAAACCGTAAAGTTAGGATTATAAATTCTGCATCCTTGAGGTTTAGAGATGTTCTTGATCATAGTGTGAGGTGAGAAATACTTAGTTATAACCTCATAGGTACCCAAGAGATTAGGTTTGATGATTAATAACTTAGAACATGACTTAAGGACCTTAAGGGTCAATGCATAAGACGTTAAAAAGTCTTGAGTTTTTATGATGCTTAATTTATGTAAGTATGATATATGATACATGAGCTTTATCTATGATGAGTTTGATGTATATGCTATGAAGAAGTTTTATATGATGATATGCTATACCTCATAAGAAATGTTTGTACGTCCTATATGTTTTCATGGCATAAGCAAATTTGAGGAAATTCGGTCTACAGCCGTCATGCTGTCGAATTTCCATCAAATTTGAGGAACTTAGAAAAAGGTCTTTTTTTTTTTAAAATCATGAGAATTTAAATGTGACACAATACTGAGACGCCTTCTTGGGTGACACCGGTTTAGCCGAGCAACCCCAAGAAAACAAATCCATGAGGGTATTGACACAGAGCTTGCCAAAGCGGACAATACTACTATGCACTAGTAGCTAGTAAAGCGTTTCAAGGAGGAAATGACCCTAAGAGGTGATCCTTAATTTGCCCCCGAGCCCGTACTTTAAGTCGGGATTATGTATGTTACGCTTATCATAGGATAAGTAAGAACTAGTGACGACTAGTTAAGGTATGAGCTCATAACCTAGAGATGTTTTAGGGTGGCCCCATGAGATAAAAGTTAAAGTTTAAAATATCACATTTGCTATGAAAAACCAAGAAAAGTTATACCTGTCACCTTATGCCAATGTTATAATGTTTCTTAGTTATTTCATTGATTGGTTGACCTTCATGATGCATTCATGTCATTAGTGTATTCCCTGCTTAGTCATAAGACGTATTGTAAAATATAACGGACCTTGGATAATTAATACTTCAGAAAAACTAACTTAAAAGAAGTTTACCTGCATGCGCACCTTTTCAGAAATAAAACCCAAGGTTCCTGAGAATATGATGATGTCACTTAGTTAGGGATTACCCTACTGAGAATTCTTTTAGAAGATTCTCATTCCCTCTCTCTTTTCTTCCGTCACATCTTCAGATGGCGACTTTCGTACTCTTCATCGACACCCCGACACGGGAGCTGCACCATGACCCAGCACTCGGGTATTTATGTTTATGGGACGACCATTCACGCACCCAGTACAGAGCTACCGCTTCACCCCAACTGCTCCCTACCATTATAACAAAATTTTTGAGCGAGCTAGACCACGCGATGAGCAGGTCCTCCGCATGCAGCCTGAGGCGTCAGCCGTACGTAACTACCCGGAGGCACCTACCATTAACACCCAATTAAATGGTCAAAACTCAAGAGGTGTTGCTCATCTCATTTCCATCTTCAAGTCCAAGCTTTTACCTTCATCACAAGGTAGGGATTTGTTTTCAAACTTTGTTTTGCTCAAGAAAGTGTTTTTCTCTAGTTTCCTCTTGGATTCTTTTTGAACTTTCCTTTGTTTTTCTCTAGATAGGGGTTTTGGGTATTTAATAAAGAACTTGACGTAGTTTCACTTTCTTTCAATTTTACATGACTTTCGGTTTTTGTGTTGTGATCTTTGAGATATTGTATTGGGTTGTTATCTTGTTAAAGTCTTGAATGAGCTCTAGTTAACCATAAAATGAACCTTGCATCATGTTTACTTTATGCTTTGCATATCATGTTTACTTCCTTGCTATCACTAAGTTTCAAGATAATAAGTGAACCTTGCATTGTCATGTTTATATTTCAAGCTATGCATTATCATGTTTATATTTCAAGTTCTCACTTAATACCAAGATAATAATGAGTTGCATTCATATTTACTTTGTGCTATCACTTTACTTTCTAATGGAACCTAAAATAAGTGCATAAGCATGTTTATTTTTATGTCATCACCTAAATGAACCTAGAGCTCAAAGACTTGCCCATTGTTGTCTCAACAAAGGTATAACAATATGTATTTTCCTTGGTTCATATTTCGGCCCCAAGGGGTCTTGAAGTCTCTAATTATTTAAGACTATGTTTTATAATTTTTCCAAGCTTACATGAGTTTAAGGAATGCATAGAACTAAGTTTTATGAATTTAGGACCTCTTGAGATAAAGATAAATTGGTCACTGCCCCCTTAAATACTCTTATGATTTTAGATGTTAAAAATGTTTATAAATGAGTTTCGAAAGTTTAAAAAGAGTTCCAAGAGAAACTAGTATTTTATGAGCTTTAGAAATTATGTTTTATGCCTTTTTTGCAGAAGTATATTTTCGGTTCTTCCTTGCTCTTTACTGCCACTGTATGTGCTGTTTTAATGATGATAATGTGCCTATGTTTGAGTAAAAATAATGTTAAGACTCACATGTGAAAGATAGGATAAGTTAGGAACTAGAAAAGAATTAATCTGAGAGTTCTAGATCCTTTAATTATGTAATTTTCTGGATTCTGTCCAGCAAGGTTTAGATTTAATAATCATGGTTTTAAATTAGTTTAAATGTGTAGGAATGACTCATAATTGGTTTAGGACTTAATCTTGAAGCCTTAGGAGCAAACTAAACTTAGAAAGGGTCATTGTTGTGACTTCTAGGTACCCATAAAGTTAGGATTTCAAATTATGCATCCTTGAGGTTTAGAGATGTTCTTGACCATAGTGTGAGGTGAGAAATACTTAGTTATAACCTCATAGGTTCCCAAGAGACTAGGTTTTGATAATCAATAACTTAGAATGTGAGTTAAAGACTTTAAGGGTCTAAACCATAATTTCTAGAACCCCGTAATCACAAAAATATAAAGCTGTCTAAATCTGCATAGTGCTGTTTGGATAGGTCCTTGAGCATAAAAATTAGTAAAACGTATTAGTTGTGAACCTATAGGTGTGTGAGAGGTTAAGAATAATACTAGAACAATTAGTTTACAAGTTTAAGACTCAAAAGAACCAAAGCATAACATACTATAGGTTTATAACATAATAAGCTTGGGAGTTTGTATTTATGATTGTCTAAGGTGTGATTATGTGATAATGTATATGCTATAGTTTTTTGTATACACTATGAACAAGTTTCATGTGATGATGTATATGCTATGAAAAAGATTTATGTAATGAATAATGATGTATCTATGAATTAACACTTTAAGTCGGGAATTATGTATGTTACGCTTATCATAGGATAAGTAAGAACTAGTGACGACTATTTAAGGTATGAGCTCATAACCTAGAGATGTTTTAGGGTGGCCCCATGAGATGAAAGTTAAAGTTAAAATGTCACATATGCTATGCCTATTACCTTATGCCAATGTTATAATGTTTCTTAGTTATTCTATTGATTGGCTTACCTTTATGATGCATTCATGTCATTAGTATATTCCATGCTTAAGTCATAAGACGCATTATAAAATATGACGGGCCTTGGATAAATAATACCTTAGAAAACTAACTTAAAAGGAGTTTATATGCATGCACACCTTTTTAGAAATAAACCCAAGGTTCCTGAGGATATGATGATGACACCTAGGTAGGGATTACCCTACTGAGAATTCTTTTAGAAGATTCTCATTCCCTCTTTCTTTTCTTCCGTCATATCTTCAGATGGTGACATTCGTACTCTTCATAGACACACCGGTATGGGAGCTGCACCATGACCCGGCACTCGGGTCATACCATTTTGAGGGTCGCTGCACTGTTAGAGTCTTCATGTTTATGGGACGACCCTTCACAAGACTTCGGCCCCGAGCTACCGCTTCACCCTGACTGCTCCTTACCGCCATAACGGGATTTTTGAGTGAGCTAGACCACGTGATGAGCAGATTCTCCGCATGCAGCCCGAGACATCAGCCGTACGCGACTACCCGGAGTACATGCCCCGGACTCAGTATTTGGAGACGGATCCATCCGAGGACCCGCCCTCGAACATGTACAGTTGGAGTTCCAGTCCCGCTCCCCCACCGATGAGAACCGGGAGTGAGGAGACAGTAGTTCAGCCGAGGTTGGCTCGTCAGCCATCTATGCGCCATCGCCGCGGTGGACACGCTCCGATGATCCGCACGACCACTCCCGCTGAGATCCGCCAATGGATCGATTCCACCTCGATGCTTACCAGCAGGAGTAGGAGCATTGGATGGGTAGCAGTTAGTGCACAGACGCCACATAGTTAAGGACAAACCTTCTTTTGTATATGAGGTTGTCTACTCTAGGTGCACATGGGTATGGGTGTTGTTTTTCTTGTATTACCTTTTATGATTTCCTTGTATTTGCATTTCAATTGTATTCTGTTTCCCGATGTATCAAATATTCCTGCCCTTTGGGTAGGCACATTATATATATATATCTATGTTTCAGTTGATGTTTCCGTGATATGATGTGTTTCTTTATGCCTTGCCCATATGTTTTGTTATGCTCCCTTTTAAAGATCCGTGCGTGGCTCTCACTTTGATTTTAATTCTAAAAAGAAAAATTTTACCCATATTTCCGCTAAGTATTTTCTAAGTAAAAGATGAGACCAAGAGGTAATATTCTAAAGATTAACCTAAGTACATACTAGTAGTCTTAGGTTAAGATTTAGGGTGTTACAACGTGCCCCGGACTCAGTATTCGAAGATGGATCCATCAGAGGACCCGCCCTCGCACATGTACAGTTGGAGCTCCAGCCCCAATCCCCCATCGATGAAAGCCGGGAGTGAGGAGACGGTGGTACAGCCGAGGTTGGCTCGTAGGCCATACATGCGCCCTCGCCACGGTGGACACACTCCGATGATCCGCACAACCACTCCTACCGAGATCCGCCAGTGGATCGATTCCACCCCTCAGTACTCGGACCAGCAGAAGTAGGTGCATAGGATGGGTAGTAGCTAGTGCACACATGCCACATAGTTAAGGACAAACCTTCTTTTGTATATGAGGTTGTCTACTCTAGGTGCACATGGGTATGGGTGTTGCTTTTATGATTTTCTTGTATTTGCTTTTCAGTTGTATTTCGTTCTTCCATGTACCGAATAGTCCTGCCTTTTTGGTAGGCACATTATCTATATATATATATATATTCAGTTGACGTATCCATGTTATTCATGTGTTTTATTATGGTTTGCTCATATGCCTTGTATGAATTTCCTGTTCCAAGAATCATGCGTGGCTCTCACTTTGGTTTTAATTCCAAAAAGAAAAATTTTACCCATATTTCCGCTAAGTATTTTCAAGTAAAGAATGAGACCAAAAGGTAATATTCTAAGGATTAACCTAAATACATACTAGTAGTATTAGGTTAAGATTTAGGGTGTTACATTATGGTATCAGAGCAGTTCGATTCTCATGGAGCCTGAGGATTGGACTGATTATGCTTTGTAAGCATAAAACGATAGTTATGTCATGTGTTAAGCTTGCTAGAGATAAGCTATAGGATAGGCATACATGACCACTGTTGTTGCATGTGCCATGGTAACTAGTTCATTTCACATGAAATGTTGAGCCTGATCAACTCAGTGTTTTGCTGTCTGATGTGTTTAGGAACCAATGGCACCGCGACGACAGCCTAGGACTACGCCCGATGCTGATCAAGAGAACGAGACTGCTGCTGCTGTCCGTCGCATGGTACAATCCATGGAACGGATGTTCGACTGAATGGATCAACAAGCGAATACTGTTCCTGTTCCCCTTCCTCCCCCTAGTGCTGAGACGGTGGAACAAGCCCGCTTCGGTGAGTTCCGCAAGCTGAACCTGTCGGTATTCTGAGGGATAATGGACCCTGACAAGGCTGATGAGTGGATCAAGGACATGGAGAAGATCTACTCTGTGGTTGCCTGCTCGGAGGAGTATAAGGTCACCTTTGCTGCCTTCATGATGAAGTCAGATGCCGAGTTCTGGTGGAACGGCACGAAGCGCCTGTTGGAAGCTACTGGAACCTTCATTGATTGGGAGTTGTTCAAGACTTACTTCTACGAAAAGTATTTCCCGGAGTCCGTAAGAAATGCGAAGGACATCGAGTTCATGCAGTTGACCCAGGGAGGGTCTACTGTTGCCCAGTACACCGCAAAGTTCGAGGAACTGCTCAAGTTCTCTCGGGTGTTCCAAGGGAACCCCGATGAGGTGTGGAAATGTGTTAAATATGAGGCCAGTCTGAAGGCGGAGATGAACTACATCGTGGTCCATATGGAGATCAGAGACTTCCCGACTCTGGTTAACAAGTGCCGGATTCTTGAAGAAGAACAACGGGAAATGCAAGTTACACGAGCGGAGCTAGCTAAGGGGCTCGGACCTCAAGCCCCAAGGTTCAAACCGCAGTATCCGTCAAGGAATCACTACCAACCGTATCAAGCCAATCAGTTCTGACCACCGCAGCAACAACAACCAAGAGCTTCTGTATACCAATAATCCAAGCAACACCAACGGCCACCGTTCCAACAACAATGCCCGAGGAACTTCAACAACCAACCCCGTGGACCGGGCGGACCCCGGAACCACAATGGAGGACCCAGTGGAGCCAAGAGCAAGGCACCACAAACCCCTGCTGCTTACCCCGGCATCATCTGCTGATGTCTGCCCACAATGCGGGAAGAATCATCGGAATCGCCCATGCTTAGCTGGTCAGAACGTGTGCTTCAAGTGTGGCAAGCCTAGCCACTATGCAAAGGACTGCGCCAGCCAAGGGACACCGAACCAGAACCCCCGACCACAACACCGAGGAAGAGTCTTTACCCTTAATGCTGAAGACGCCAAGAAGTCCAATGATCTCATTGAAGGTATGTGCGAAGTAAACGGTAAACCCTTAACTGTACTATATGATTCTGATGCTACTCATTCTTTTATTTCACTTGCTAGTGTTGAGTCCTTAAATCTAAGAGTCTCTAAACTTCCCTTTGATCTTATTGTTTCTACTCCTACAAATCGCCCTGTTAATACTTGCCATTGTTGTTTGAACTGTCATCTTGTTGTAGAAGATAGGTCTTTTATCATAGATTTAATTTGTTTACCCTTGAAAGACATAGGCATTATCTTAGGCATGAATTGGCTTCACGCCAACCATGTGTTGTTAGATTGTAGGACCCAAACCGTAGTTTTCCCTTCTCCTCCCGAAAATGTCACTCAACCCATTAGGCTGTACCTAAACTCAGTAAAGGTCTTCTATAGTAGGGAGAAAACTATGGGATATGTTCTCCTAGCTGCCTGCGATGTAGACTTTGAGCAAAATTTAGGAGAAATACCTGTGGTAAAAGACTATCCCGAGGTGTTTCCGGATGAAATACCTGAGTTTCCTCTCGAAAGAGAAGTAGAATTCTCCATAGAGTTAGTTCCTAGAACAGGACCAATCTCTATAGCCCCGTATAGGATGTCACCCTTGGAGCTAGCAGAATTGAAAACTCAGTTGGAGGAGCTATTGGAGAAAAGTTTTATAAGGCCAAGTGCTTCACCTTGGGGCACTCTGGTCTTATTTGTGAGAAAGAAGGATGGAAGTATGAGAATGTGTATAGATTATAGGCAGTTAAACCAAGTGACCATAAAGAATAAGTACCTGTTACCTAGGATTGATGATCTTATGGACCAATTGAAAGGAGCTATAGTATTTTCTAAGATCAATTTGAGATCTGGTTATCATTAGATTAGGGTTAGAGATTCGGACATTCCTAAAACCACCTTTCGAACTCGATACGGACACTTTGAGTTCAATGTGATGTCGTTCGGATTGACGAATGCTCCCGCAGTTTTTATGGACTACATGAATAGGATCTTTCGACCCTATTTAAGATCAATTCGTGGTTGTGTTTATAGATGATATTCTCATCTATTCGAAGACCCACGAGGAGCATGAGCGTCATTTGAGGCTGGTTTTAGAGGTACTAAAAGAGAAGAAGTTATATGCGAAGCTTTCTAAGGGTGAATTTTGGTTAGAGGAGGTAAAGTTCTTAGGACATGTTGTGTCAAAAGGTGGCATAGCTGTCGACCCAAGTAAGATAGAAGCTGTGATGAATTGGGATAGACCAACCTCTGTAACTGAGATTAGAAGCTTTTTGGGTTTAGCTGGATATTACCGTAGGTTTATTAAAGGATTTTCCCAGTTAGCCCTACCCTTAACCAAGCTCACTAGGAAGAATGCCCCGTTTGAGTAGAGCCCCGAATGTGAAAAGAGTTTCCTAGAGCTTAAGGAATAGCTCACCTCAACCCCGGTTTTGGTTTTACCTGACCCCAATGTACCCTTCGAGGTATATTGCAATGCTACTGGCAAGGGTTTAGGTTGTGTGTTGATGCAGAACAGGCAAGTGGTAGCCTATGCATCCAGACAACTCAAGCCTCACGAGGTAACCTACCCCACCCACGACCTAGAGTTAGTAGCCATCGTGTTCGCCTCAAGATATGGAGACACCATTTGTATGGTGTAAGGTTTGAAGTTTTCTCCGATCATAAGAGTCTCAAGCATCTCTTTGATCAAAAGGAGTTAAATATGAGGCAGAGGAGATGGATGGAATTCCTTAAAGATTACGACTTCGACTTAAGTTACCACCCCGGCAAGGCTAATGTAGTCGTCTTCGCCTTGAGCCGAAACGCGTTACGTCTGTCGAGTATGATGGTTAATGAAGTTGGGTTAATAGAGCAGTTTAGGGATATGAATCTGGGGATGTCAATAACGGAGAATGGTATCGTGATGAGTCATCTCACGGTGACTAGTAGGTTTAAGCAAAGGATCATGCTTGCCCAAAGAGAAAATGAGGACTTTATGGAGACAGAAGAGGCAATTAAGGCCAGTAAATTGAAGGGTTTTGAGCAAGGCCCTGACTGGTTGTGGAGGTTTGAAGGGCGAATCTGTGTGCCACAAAATGGCGACCTCCGAGAGAAGATCTTGGAGGAGGCTCATAACAGTCACTTTTCCATTCATCCTGGTACTACCAAGATGTACCAGGACTTGAAAAGGATGTTTTGGTGGCCCGGATTAAAGAAGGATGTGGTCGCCTAGGTGAGTAAGTGTTTGGTCTGCCAAAAGGTTAAGATCGAACACCAAAAACCTTCTGGTATGTTGCAACCCCTATCAATCCTCGAGTGGAAGTGGGAGAGTATATCAATGGATTTCGTGACAGGATTGCCAAGGACCCAAGCTGGCCATGATGCCGTATGGGTAATAGTGGATTGACTAACCAAGTTGGCTAGCTTTCTACCTATTCAAGTCATGTACTCATTGGATAGATTGGCTCAGCTTTACATCCAAGAGATAGTAAAGTTACATGGAGTGCCGTCAACGATAATCTCGGATCGAGATCCGCGATTTACGTCACGTTTCTAGGGAGCCTTTCAAAAGGCGTTTAGTTCGAAGTCATGTTTGAGCACAGCTTACCATCCTCAAATAGATGGCCAATCTGAGAGAACCATTCAAACTCTAGAGGATATGTTGAGAGCCTGTGTTTTGGACCAGAAAGGAAGTTGGGATAAGTACATTGCATTGATCGAGTTTGCATATAACAGCAGTTATCACGCGAGTATCGGCATGGCACCGTACGAAGCATTGTATGGAAGAAAGTGCCAATCACCCTTGTGTTGGTACGAACCCGGAGAACAAAGTGTCTTAGGACCTGATATAGTGAGGGAAACGACGGAGCAAATAAAAAGGATTAGGGATAGGATCCTAACTGCTCAAAGTAGACAGAAAAACTATGCGGACAAAAGGCGTAAGCCCTTGGAGATCCAAGAAGGAGAACATGTATTTCTAAGAATCACCCCCACTACAGGAATAGGGAGAGCCATGAAAGTTAAAAACTTGAGTCCCCGATTTCTCAGCCCTTTTGAAATTCTTCAGAGAATCGGATCTCTAGCCTACAAAATAGCCCTACCACCCAATCTGTCAAACCTTCATGATGTCTTTCACGTCTCTCAGTTACATAAATATGAGTCCGACCCTAGCCATGTCCTAGAACCAGAGCATGTACAGTTGAGGAAGGACCTCACTTTCAATCTACCGCCTACGAGAGTAGTGGATCACGGAGTCAAGCAGTTAAGGAACAAGTCTATTCCTTTGGTGAAAGTGGAGTGAGGACGAGGCAAGATAGAAAAGTATACGTGGGAACTAGAGTAAGAAATGAAGTCAAAATATCCAGAGTTTTTATAAGGTAACAAATTTTGAGGACGAAATTCTTTTTAAGGAGGGGAGTAATGTAATGCCCCGATTTTTCTATGAAGAGTGAAAATGACCAAAATGCCCCTGAGGTCATTTTCGGCCCGGAATTCGAGGAAAGCCGATCCAACAGTACTCGAAGGGCAAACTCAATGTTGAAAGGGGATTAGATGACCTGTGTACCTTTCCGGAGTCGAAAATCTCATTTTTTGAGTTTTCGGGTCAAAATGACCAAAACACCCCTATGGTGTTTTACCCGTTTGCAAGTGCCAGATGAACCCAAAACTTCTCCAGATGGTTTTAAAAGGCGTTTTTATGTAGACTATGACTTTAGTTTTGGTCTCGGAGGTCTCGGGCGAAATTAGTGCAAAATTACGGTTTTGCTCCTAGTTTCGTGTTTTTACGCTTAATCGCGTGATTAAGCAAACCTAAGCAATATTAGGCTCTAATCGAAGGTTAATTAATTTCCTTAATTAATGTTGAGTCAAAATAATTTTTTAAAGTTGATTAGAACCTAAAAGTGCTTAATTACAACTTAAAATCATATTTTAATTTCAAGACTCCTAGTCATGGAATCTTGAATAGTGTTTTCTCTTTCCAATTCCTTAAATCATGGAATTGTGTTACACATTGTTTATTCATAAATGAGTTTTTAATTCTCTAATGATGTATGAGCACTCCTAATCTTGTCATAAAATCCTTAAAACACATTCTTAGTTACCTAAACTTAAGCTTAATTATTCCTAACCTTGTACCTAAGCTAATACACATTTAAACCTACCATTAACACCTAATTAGATGATCAAAACTCACCTCCCCCATGCTGTCCCTGGTCTAGCCGAAACCTCCAAGCCTCCATATGCATCACATGTTCAATTTTCTAACACTCCAAGGCCATACCTCAAGTCACATGTACCATACCTTGTCATAACTTTCAATCAAGCTTGAATTTCCACATGAATAAATAATTAAAACAATCCATTTTTCCCATTTATTTGTGGCTGGAAAATTTCCAGCCATGACAAGTTTCTAGAAGCTTAATTTCATCAAAAAATTGATAGGAAATTAACTCACATCAAGCCATACTTTACATCATAGCTTCCATACTTCAAACTATGCTTGAATGACCTTGTGTAAGAGATATTTTTCTCTCCCTTTTTCCCCCTCAATGCTACGGCCAAGGCTCCCCTTGGTGAGCCCATGGTTTTGTTTTTCTATAAATAGGATGCTTGTGATAGCTTAGTTGCACCTTGAAGCATTTGCTAAGTTTAGAATTCTAGAGTTATCTTGCTAGTCCTTTTCTTTTCTCTCAAAGTTCCAAGAGTTCTTTCTCTTCATCTTCATCCTCTCTTTACATTATCACTTCACCACTTCAATCCACCATATCATGACCTTAGATCATCATCAAATCTCTTAAACACTAAACCTCAAACACAAGCTTCCTCAAAACACATCTCCTTTCCTTTTCTTTCTCTTTGGCCGAAGCCATCACACCACCTTAGGAGGAGTTACTCTTCTTATTTTCCTTTTCAAGTTCAAGCTTTCATCCTCATCACTTGGTAGGGATTTTCTTTTCAAACTTGTTTTTCTCAAGAATGTGTTTTTCTCTAGTTTCCTCTTGGATTCTTTTGAACTTTCCTTTGTTTTTCTTTTCCTCTTCATTTCGGCCTCTTGGCCTTGTTTATGAGCATGATAGCTTGATGATGAGAGTTTCTAGATGATGACCTTGTGTTCATCTTAAATAAACCTCTAAAGCTTGAGTATTCCTTTTCTTAAAACTTCATCTATATGATATCTAGCTCACATGGTTTTTCAACTTAAGAAAATTAATCTAAGGATTTCTAAAAGCCCAAGCCTACCCTTGCCAACCTTAAAGTTGGCTGGCACATTCTAGAGATCTTTCTCTAGATAGGGGTTTTGGGTATTTAATAAAGAACTTGACTTAGTTTCACTTTCTTTTTCTTTTGTAAGGTTTTCGATTTTGGTATTTTGATCCTTGAGATTTTGTTTGGTTTTGTTTTGGAAGTTTGTTTACTTGAGCTTGATGATGTTGTTCAAGAACCTCATGGTTCTTTTGAGAACTTGGTTTAAGAACTCTAAAGCTCTCTTTATAATGAGATATGTGCTGGGTTGTTATCTTGTTAAAGTCTTGAATGAGCTCTAGCTAACCATAAAATGAACCTTGCATCATGTTTACCTTTATGTCTTGAACATCATGTTTATTTTCCTTGCTATCACTAAGTACCAAGATAATAAAGGAACATACATTATCATATTTATATTTCAAGCTATGCATTATCATGTTTACATTTCAAGTTCTCACTTAAATATCAAAGATAATAATATGATGCATCTCATATTTATTTTATGCTCTCAGTTTACTTTCTAATAAAAGGTAAAACAAGTGTATAAGCATGTTTATCTTTATGCCATCACTTTAATGAACCTAGAGCTCAAAGACTTGCCCATGGTTGTCTCAAAGAAAGGTTTAAAAATATTTACTTCCTTGGGTTCATATTTCGGCCCTAAGGGGGTTTTGATGTTTCTAAACATTGAAAACTATGTTTCATACTTTTTCTAAGCTTTTATGAGTACAAGAAATATGTAGAACTAAGTTTTATGAATTTAGGACCTCTTCAGATGAAAATGATTTAGCCACTGCCCTCTTAAGTATTTTTATGATTTTAAAGGATAAAAGTGTTTATAAATGAGTTTTGAAAGTTTTAAAGAGGTTCCAAGAGAAACTAGTATTCTATGTGCTTTAGAAATTGTGTTCTATGCCTTTTATGGAGATGCACATTTCGGTTCTGCCTTGCTATTTATTTGCCACTGTATGTGCTGTTTTAATGATGATAATATGCTTATGTTTGAGTAAAAATAATGGTAAGACTCATATGTGAAAGATAGGATAGGTTAGAGAATAGAAAATAATTAATTTGAGAGTTTTAGATCCCTTAATTATTGAATTTTCTGGATTCTGTCCAGCAAGGATTAGATTTGATAATCATGGTTTCAAATTAGTTTAAATGTGTAGGAATGACTCATAATTGGTTTAGGACTTGATCTTGATACCTTAGGAGCAAGCTAGACTTAGAAAGGGTCATTGTTGTGACTCCTAGGAACGCGTAAAGTTTGGATTATAAATTCTGCATCCTTGAGATTTAGAGATGTTCTTGATCATAGTGTGAGATGAGAAATACTTAGTTATAACCTCATAGGTACCCAAGAGATTAGGCTTGATGATTAATAACTTAGAACGTGAGTTAAGGACCTTAAGGGTCAATGCATAAGACATTAAAAAGTCTTGAGTTTTTATGATGCTTAATTTATGTAAGTATGATATATGATACATGAGCTTTATCTATGATGAGTTTGATGTATATGCTATGAAGAAGTTTTATATGATGATATGCTATACCTCATAAGAAATGTTTGTATGTCCTATATGTTTTCATGGCATAAGCAAATTTGAGGAAATTTGGTCTACAGCCGCCATGCTGCCGAATTTCCATCAAATTTGAGGAACTTAGAAAAAGGTCTTTTTTTTTTTTTAAATCATGAGAATTTAAATGTGACACAACACTGAGACGCTTTCTTGGGTGACACGGGTTTAACCGAGCACCCCCAAGAAAACAAATCCGTGAGGGTATTGACACAGAGCTTGCCAAAGCGGACAATACTACTATGCACTAGTTGCTAGTAGAGCGTTTCAAAGAGGAAATGACCCTAAGAGGTGATCCTTAATTTGCCCCCGAGCCCGTACTTTAAGTCGGGATTATGTATATTATGCTTATCATAGGATAAGTAAGAACTAGTGACGACTAGTTAAGGTATGAGCTCATAACCTAGAGATGTTTTAGGGTGGCCCCATGAGATAAAAGTTAAAGTTTAAAATGTCACATGTGCTATGAAAAACCAAGAAAAGTTATACCTGTCACCTTATGCTAATGTGATAATGTTTCTTAGTTATTTCATTGATTGGTTTACCTTCATGATGCATTCATGTCATTAGTGTACTCCTTTCTTAGTCATAAGACGCATTGTAAAATATGACGGACCTTGGATAATTAATACTTTAGAAAAACTAACTTAAAATAAGTTTACCTGCATGCGTACCTTTTTAGAAATAAAACCCAGGGTTCCTGAGGATGTGATGATGTCACTTAGTTAGGGATTACCCTACTGAGAATTCTTTTGGAAGATTCTCATTCCCTCTCTCTTTTCTTCCGTCACATCTTCAGATGGCGACTTTCATACTCTTCATCGACACCCCGACGTGGGAGCTGCACCATGACCCAACACTCGGGTCATATCATTTTGAGGGTCACTGCACTGTCAGAGTATTTATGTTTATGGGACGACCCTTCGCGCACCCAGTATGGAGCTACCGCTTCACCCCGACTGCTCCCTAACATCATAACACAATTTTCGAGCGAGCTAGACCACGCGACGAGCAGATCCTCGGCATGCAGCCTGAGGCATCAGCCTTACATAACTACCCGGAGTACGTGCCCCGGACTCAGTATTCGGAGATGGATCCATCAGAGGACCCGCCCTCACACATGTACAGTTAGAGCTCCAGCCTCACTCCCCCACCGATGAGAGCCGGGAGTGAGGAGACGGTGGTACAGCCGAGGTTAGCTCGTAGCCCATCCATGCGCCCTCGCCGCGGTGGACACGCTCTGATGATCCGCACAACCACTTCCATCGAGATCCGCCAGTGGATCGATTCCACCCTTCAGTACTCGGACCAGTAGGAGTAGGTGCATAGGATGGGTAGTAGCTAGTGCACACACGCCACATAGTTGAGGACAAACCTTATTTTGTATATGAGGTTGTCAACTCTAGGTGCACATGGTTATGGGTGTTGCTTTTATGATTTTCTTGTATTTGCTTTTCAGTTGTATTTCATTCTTCCATGTACCAAATAGTCCTGCCATTTTGGTAGGCACATTATCTATATATATATTCAGTTGACGTATCCTTGTTATTCATGTGTTTTATTATGGTTTGCTCATATGACTTGTATGAATTTCCTGTTCCAAGAATCATGCATGGCTCTCACTTTAGTTTTAATTCCAAAAAGAAAAATTTTACCCATATTTCCGCTAAGTATTTTCAAGTAAAGAATAAGACCAAGAGGTAATTTTCTAAGGATTAACCTAAATACATACTAGTAGTATTAGGTTAAGATTTAGGATGTTACAGTTCTTCTTCTTCCTCTTTTTCCAAGAGGAAACCACCATCTCCTCCACCTTCAATCTCCATCTAGCTCTCATCCAAACCCATTCCCAAGCTCAAACACAAGCCAACACATCTCCTTCCTCATTTCCCTTTCAAGGCCGAAACATATACCCAACCTCTAGGGGCATTTCTTCTTCTTGGTGCTCCAAGATCAAACCTTTTCCATTTTCAAAGAACACTAACACTTGGTAGGGAGCTTTTCTAAAAATGTTTTCTTTGATCCTTATGTTTAAATCTTGTTGGAATATAATGCATGGATGAACTTTCTTTGTTGTTTCATTTCGGTTTCTTCCATTCTTTTCTCTTGGATTTTCGTCCTCAAGGCCTTGAATATGATAGCTTGATGATGAGTGTTCTCTAGAGGTGACCTTGTATTCATCTCTCAAGAAAACCTCTAAAGCTTGAATCTTTCCTAAAGAAAAGTTTTGTCTTTTACAAGTTAAGTTAAGAATGAGCTTTATGTTTCTCTTGACCTTTTTGGAACCTTTCTTTTCCTTTGATATTTCAGCCATAGAGCCCTTGGGAACTTGGAAAAATGAGAGCTTGATGATGATGGTTTCATGATGGTGTTTAACACTTGAAAACCTCTAAAGCTTGAAGTTTGCTTTTAATCTTGAAGTATTTTAGTTTTCCTTTCCTTTTTCTTCAAGTTTCGGTTTTGCTCCCCTATTTCCTTTTTGTTTTCAGCCTCAAGGCCCATAGCATAATGGCTTGATGATGAGTGTTCTCTAGAGATGACTATGTGTCCATCTCACATGAAAACCTCTAAAGCTTGAGTTTTTCTTTAAGTCTTACTTATGTTACATAGCTCCTTTGTGCTTGTACCTTTGAAGCTTAGTAAAGCTTACCTTTTTTATGTTGGATGAGTATTGGGTTTAAGCTTTGTTCTTTTAAAAGTCTTGAAAGAGCTCTAGATAAGATGTAAAAGTGAACTTGCATCCATGTTTATTTTATGCTATCACTAATTCCCAAGATAAATAAATGAGCTTGCATCTCATGTTTTATTTCAAGTTATCACTTAACTTAAAGATAAAGAAGTGAACTTGCATCTCATATTTATTTTGAGTTCTCACTTTACTTTCTAAGGAAATATAAAATGGAGTGCATATCACGTTTATGTTTTTGTCATCACCTAAAACTCCTAGAGCTCAAAGACTTGCCCTCTTCATCCTATGAAAAAGATAAATATGGAAACATTCTTGGAATGTACATTACAGCCATGTGATGATAATGAATCTAGAATAAGTTTCATTTAGTCACAAGGACCTATAGTCTATGTCTTAGGATTTTCCTAAGCATAGGTAACTATGACAAGTGTTTTAGACATGATTTTATGCTTTTTATTCCAACCATGAATGAGATTAAATAACTACTGCCCTCATGTATTTTATGAAGGTTTTGATGAAATAAATAGTTTCCAAGTGAGTTTTAAAAGCTCTAAAAAGGTTCCAAGAGAAACTAGCAATTTATGTGTTTTTAAATGAAAGTTCTAGGCATTATGTAATGACATAAATTTCGGTTCTTCCTTGTTATTTTCCAGCACCTTAAATTCTGTTTTGGGTGGTCTATATGCATTTAAATACCATACCAATGGTATGATAATTGTTCTAGGCATCTTAGGTATGTCTAGTAAATCTATATGTTTGAAAATGTGATTTCTAGAACTCCTTAGGAACTGAAAATATGCACTCTGTTCCAGCCTTGATAGAGTTTGTAAAATCATATTATAACATATTTAGATGAGTGAGAACGACTCATAATTTGTTTAGGTATTAATTATTGCATCATAGAAAAAGTCGGTAATGAGAAAGGACCTATAATATAACTTCTAGAACACTGTAATTCATCAATTTATGCTTACTGCCTCTGCTGTCCAGCCATGATTAATTAGGTTCTAGGACTTAATAAATTATGGTAATGAGGTTAATCAATCCCTTAGAGGTGTGAGAAAATAATTTGGAAGTTTGAGGTTACCCGATTAGGGATTTTGCTCTTAAGGGAATGGTTTGTGTACCCTCTATGCTTGATGAATTTATGTGTTGTCTCATGACTTATATGATGCTATATGATGATTTATCAATTGCATGTTATTGTTCTCTTAAGAACCTTAGAGATGGATATGTTAAGACTATATAAGATATGTGACATGCATGAATTATGCGGCATCTTGTTATAACATGCTAAGACTTAAGGTGACATAAAACTATGTGAAAATGATCCTTTGGAACCATTAAACTATAGATGGGGATGAGGTGATTCTATGAGAAAATGATCCTTTGGAACCACCAAACTATAGGTGGGGATGAGGTGATTCTAGCCCCCTAGCCCATACTTTATGTTGGGACTTTAATCTTATCAAAAGGGATAAGAACCATGTGCTAGTGACGACTAGTGAGGTATAAGCTCATAACCTAGAGGTTTCTCAAAAGGGAGAACAATTAGGGTAGCCCCATGTTCAAAGTAAATGTCTTAATGTCACCAAAGTAACTAAGATAAGATACCATGTATACCAAGTCCTATGTTTTATGCTTTATGCAATATGATCCATGTACCATGTACTAAGTTTCGTGTTTATGCTTTATGATCTATGATCTATGCACCATGTACCAAGTTTTATGCTCTATGCTAAATGCTCTATGATTTATGCTTCATGTTATAAATTCTATGCTTTATGCTCCATGTCATATGTTTTACGTTTCACGTTCTATGTTACAAGTTAGTTACGTTGCTGCATATCATAATGAATTATGATGTATCCATATAAGTACAATAGTGTATGTTAAAAAGAATGAGCCTCCGTAATTAATGTTTTAGAACTTCATAATTGAAATATTATATGCCCACTTTTTAGAAGTAACCCGATGTAACGCCCCGATTTTTCTGTTAGAGTGAAAATGACCAAAATGCCCCTGAGGTCATTTTCAGCCCGGAACTCGAGGAAAGCCGGTTCGGCAGTACTCGAAGGGCAAACTCAATGTTGGAAGGGGATTAGATAACTTGTGTACCTTCCCGGGATCGAAAATCTCGTTTTTCGACTTTTCGGGTCAAAATGACCAAAACGCCCTTGCGGTGTTTTACCCATTTGCAAGTGCCGGATGAACCCGAAACTTCTCCAGATGGTTTTAAAAGGCGTTTTTATGTATTTTATGACCTCAGTTTTAATTTTAGAAGTCCCGGGCAAAATTAGTACAAAATTACGGTTTTGCCCCTAGTTTCGTGTTTTTACGCTTAATCGCGTGATTAAGCAAACCTAAGAAATATTAGGCTCTAATCGAAGGTTAATTAATTTCCTTAATTAATCTTGAGTCAAAATAATTTATTAAAGTTGATTAAGACCAAAAAGTACTTAATTACAACCTAAAATCATATTTTAATTTCAAGACACCTAGTCATAGAATCTTGAATAGTGTTTTCTCTTTCCAATTCCTTAAATCATGGAATTGTGTTACACATTGTTTATTCAAAAATGAGTTTAAAATTCTCTAATAATGTATGAGCACTCCTAAACTTGTCATAAACTCCCTAAATCACATTCTTAGTTACCTAAACTTAAGCTTAATCATTCCTAACCTTGTACCTAAGCTAATACACATCTAAACCTACCATTAACACACAATTAAATGGTCAAATCATCCTCCCATTCTGCTGCCCCAAGCTGGCCATCCCCATTGTGCATCACATGTTCAATTTTTCAACACTCCAAGGCCATACCTCAAGTCACATACACTATACCTTGTCATAACTTTCAATTAAGCTTGAATTTTCACATGAATAAATAATTAAAACAACCCATTTTTCCCCATTTATTTGTGGCTGGAAAAGTTCCAGCCATGTCAAGTTTCTAGAAGCCTAATTTCATAAAAATTTGATAGGAAATTAACTCACGTCAAGCCATACTTTGTAGCATAGCTTCCATACTTCAAACCATGCTTGAATGACCTTGTGTAAGAGATATTTTCTCTTCCTTCCTCCCTCAAACCACACGGCCACTCCCTCCCCTTTGTGAGCCCATGGCTTTGTTTTTCTATAAATAGGATGCTTGTGATAGCCTTGTTGCACCTTGAAGCATTTGCTAAGTTTAGAGTTTTAGAGTTGTTTTGCTAGTTCTTTCTTTTTCTCTCAAAATTTAAAGAGTGTTCTTCCTTTCTTTTCATCTTCATCTCCTTCATCTCTTCATCTCATCATCATCTCTTAACCATCAAACACCACCCCAAAGCCTTGAACCATCATCAATCCCCTCAAACACCACACCTCAAACACAACTTCACCCAAAACACATTTCCTTTCTTTTCTTTCCTCTTTGGCCGAATCATCACCACCATCCTAGGAGGAGTTGCTCATCTCATTTCCATCTTCAAGTCCAAGCTTTACCTTCATCACAAGGTAGGGATTTGTTTTCAAACTTTGATTTGCTCAAGAAAGTGTTTTTTCTGTAGTTTCCTCTTGGATTCTTTTTGAACTTTCCTTTGTTTTTCCTTTCTTTTCATTTTCGGCCATGAGGCCTTGATTTTGAGCATGATAGCTTGATGATGAGAGTTTCTAGATGATGACATTGTGTTCATCTCAAAGAAACCTCTAAAGCTTGAGTTTTCCTTTTCTTATGACTTCATCTATAAGGTATCTAACTCACATAGTTTTTCAACTTAAGAAAATTTATCTAAGGATTTCTAAAAGCCCAAGCCTACCCTTGTCAACCTTAAAGTTGGCCGGCAAGTTCTAGAGATTTTTCTGTAGATAGAGGTTTTGGGTATTTAATAAAGAACTTGATGTAGTTTCACTTTCTTTCTCTTTTATATGACTTTCGATTTTTGTGTTGAGATCTTTGAGATATTGTATTGGGTTGTTATCTTGTTAAAGTCTTGAATGAGCTCTAGTTAATCATAAAATGAACCTTGCATCATGTTTACTTTATGCTTTGCATATCATGTTTATTTCCTTGCTATCACTAAATACCAAGATAATGAATGGACTTGCATTATCATGTTTATATTTCAAGCTATGCATTATCATGTTTATATTTCAAGTTCTCATGTTAATACCAAGATAATAATAAGTTGCATTCATGTTTACTTTGTGCTATCACTTTACTTTCTAATGGAACCTAAAATAAGTGCATAAGCATGTTTATTTTTATGTCATCACTTTAATGAACCTAGAGCTCAAAGACTTGCCCATTGTGGTCTCAACAAAGGTCTAACAATATGTGTTTTTCTTGGGTTCATATTTCAGCCCTAAGAGGTCTTGAGGTTTCCAACTATTTGAGACCATGTCTTATAATTTTTCCAAGCTTAAGTAAGTTTAAGGAATGCGTAGAACCAAGTTTTGAGAATTTAGAACCTCTTGAGACAAAGATGAATTGGTCACTGCCCTCTTAAATATTCTTGTGATTTTAGATGTTAAAATTGTTTATAAATGAGCTTAGAGAGTTTACAAAGAGTTCCAAGAGAAACTAGTATTTTATGTGCTTTAGAAATTATGTTTTATGCCTTGTATGGAGAAGTATATTTTCGGTTCTTCCTTGCTCCTTGCTGCCACTGTATGTGCTGTTTTGATGATGATAATGTGCCTATGCTTGAGTAAAAATAATGTTAAGGCTCATATGTGAAAGATAGGATAAGTTAGGAACTAGAAAAGAATTAATTTGAGAATTCTAGATCCTTTAATTATGTAATTTTTTGGATTCTGTCCAGCAAGGTTTAGATTTAATAATCATGGTTTTAAATTAGTTTAAATGTGTAGGAATGACTCATAATTGGTTTAGGACTTAATCTTGAAGCCTTAGGAGCAAACTAAACTTAGAAAGGGTCATTGTTGTGACTTCTAGGTACCCGTAAAGTTAGGATTTCAAATTCTGCATGTGACTTCTAGGTACCCGTAAAGTTAGAATTTCAAATTCTGCATCCTTGAGATTTAGAGATGTTCTTGACCATAGTGTGAGGTGAGTAATACTTAGTTATAACCTCATAGGTTCCCAAGATACTAGATTTTGATGATCGATAACTTAGAATGTGAGTTAAGGACTTTAAGGATCTAAACCGTAATCTCTAGAACCCCGTAATCACACAAATATAAGCTGTCCAAATCTGCATAGTGCTGTTTGGATAAGTCCTTGAGCATAAAAATTAGTAACACTTATTAGTTGTGAACCTATAGGTGTGTAAGAGGTTAAGAATAATACTAGAACGATTAGTTTACAAGTTTAAGACTCAAAGGAACCAAAGCATAACATACTGTAAGTTTATAACATAATAAGCTTGGGAGTTTGTATGAATGATTGTCTGAGGTGTGATTATGTGATAATGTAAATGCTATGGTTTTATGTATACATTATGAAGAAGTTTCTTGTGATGATGTATATGCTATGAGAAAGATTTATGTAATGAATAATGATGTATCTATGAATTAACACTTTATGAGATCTTAAATGTGACATAACATTGAGACGCCTTCTTGGGTGACACCAGTTTAGCCGAGCACCCCCAAGAAAACAAATCCGTGAGGGTATTGAGATAGAGCTTGCCAAAGCGGACAATACTACGATGCACTAGTTGCTAGTAGAGCGTTTCAAAGAGGAAATGACCCTAAGAGAGGTGATCCTTAATTGCCCCCTAGCCCGCACTATTAAGTCGGGATTATGTATATGTTACGCTTATCATAGGATAAGTAAGAACTAGTGATGACTAGTTAAGGTATGAGCTCATAACCTAGAGATGTTTTAGGGTGGCCCAATGAGATGAAAGTTAAAGTTTAAATGTCACATATGCTATGCCTATTACCTTATGCCAATGTTATAATGTTTCTTAGTTATTCTATTGATTGGCTTACCTTTATGATACACTCATGTCATTAGTATATTCCATGATTAGTCATAAGACGCATTATAAAATATGATGGACCTTGGATAAATAATACCTTAGAAAACTAACTTAAAAGGAGTTTTATATGCATGCACACCTTTTTAGAAATAAACCCAAGGTTCCTGAGGATATGATGATGACACCTAGGTAGGGATAACCCTACTGAGAATTCTTTTAGAAAGATTCTCATTCCCTCTCTCTTTTCTTCCGTCATATCTTCAGATGGCAACATTCGTACTCTTCATCGACACCTCGGTATGGGAGCTGCACCATGACCCGACACTCGGGTCATACCATTTTGAGGGTCGCTGCATGGTTAGAGTGTTCATGTTTATGGGACGACCCTTTGCACATCCAGTCCCGAGTTACCATTTTACCCCGATTGCTCCTTACCGTCATAGCGGGATTTTTGAGCGAGCTAGACCACGCGATGAGCAGATCCTCTGCATGGAGCCCGAGACATCAGCGGTACGGGACTACCCCGAGTATGTGCCTCGCACCCAGTACTAGGAGACGGACCCATCCGAGGACCCGCTGTCACACATGTACAGTTGGAGCTCCAGTCCCGCTCCCCCACCGATGAGGGCTGGGAGTGAGGAGACGGTGGTCCAGCCGAGGTTGGCTCGTAGGCCATCTATGCGCCCTCGCCGTGGTGGACATGCCTCGATGATGCGCTCGACCACTCCCGCCGAGATTCGTCAGTGGATCGACCCGACCCCACAGTACTCGGACCAGCAGGAGTAGACATAGGAGGGGTAGTAGTTAGTGCACACACGTCACATAGTTGAGGACAAACCTTCTTTTGTATATGAGGTTGTCTACTCTAGGTGCACATGGGTATGGGTGTTGTTTCTCTTGTATTTACTTTTTATGATTTCCTTGTATTGCATTTCAGTTGTATTCCGCTTCCCGATGTATTGAATAGTCCTGCCCTTTGGGTAGGCACAGTGTATATATATATATATATATATGTTTCAGTTGATGTCTCCATGATATGATGTGCTTCTTTATGCTTTGCTTATATGTTTCGCTATGCTTCCTCTTAAAGATTCGTGTGTGGCTCTCACTTTGATTTTAAATTCCAAAAAGAAAAATTTTACCCATATTTCTGCTAAGTATTTTCTAAGTAAAAGATGAGACCAAGAGGTAATATTCTAAAGATTAACCTAAGTATATACTAGTAGTCTTGGGTTAAGATTTAGGGTGTTACACCCGAAGTTCCTGGACACGTAGATGATGGCACCTAGATAGGAGGAAACCCTATTGAGTTTCTTTAGTAAAAATTCTCACTCCCCTTACCTTTCCTTCTATCACGTCTTTAGATTCAGATGGCGACCTTTGTACTCTTCGTTGATACGCCGACTTGGGTTTCATTTTGACCCCTACCACGGATCATACCACTTCGAGGGACGTTGCTCGGTTCGTGTGTTCATGTTCATGGGGCGTCCTTTTGCTCATCCTGTACAGAGCTATTGTTTTTCTCCTACCTCTCCCTATGGTGCTAACATGGTGTTCGAGAGAGCCCGTCCCTATGACGAGCGGAGGTTTCGTACTCGCCCATCCAAATTAGCTATTAGAGACTTCCCTAACTATGTACCACGCTCGAGGTTGTCAGAGACTGATGCTGAGGAGGACAAGCCTACGCATATCTACTCGGAGGATTCTACTCCCACTCCCCCTTTTTATGCTAGCTGGGAGTGGGGACACGGTGCCGCAGCCACTGATGGCATGGAGGTAGGCCATGCGTCCTAGGCGTAGAGGCCACGTTCGTGTACCTACCCCTGAGGAGTTACGTCCATGGATCGGTTACGTTCCCCCATTCCCCAGGCAGCAGCCATAAAGGCTTTTAGAGAGATTAGTGCATGCACACCACCTTAGTTTATGATCACCTTCTTTTGTTTAGAGGTCATCTACATTAGGTGCACTATGTAGGTTTATTTCCATGTATTTCCTTTATATGTATTTTCAGTTTCTATGTATTCGCACATTTTTATTTCTGTATTTGAACTAAGCTCACCGTTATGGTGGGTGGATTTATTTATATATTATGTGATGTTATGTGATGTTACGTGATATTGTGGAGCCATTTAATGTTTACATTTCTGCACTTTATGTTACCGTATTATATATGTTATGCGCGGCTCATATTTTAATAGATTTTTTGATAAAAAAAATTAGCTCATATTTTCCATTAAATAGTTTCAAAGTTAGCTAAGTTAAATCAAGAAGTAACGACTAATATTTAGCTTCAGTATGTACTAATAGTATTCGGGTTGAATATTAGGGTGTTACAATTTCCATATCAAATAGCCAATTCAAGGGGCATAAAAATTCTTTATAACACTTCAATATGTCCAAGAGTCCCTGTAAAAATTTCGTTGCAAGCAGAGTAGTCTAACCATGTTCAATAAATTATACAAGTTTAGTGATCAAAGACCACTTATTCACAGCTTAGACTATAACTCTCATAATTTTTAACCCTAGAAAATGATGGATTCAACTCAAAATAAAAATCACGGTTACACTTCAAGAAGTTATCAACTCCCTGTAAAACTTTCAAAGTAAGAATCAATCAGTTGCTATGGTAATAAAATCAGACAATTTTACAGCTTCAGTTTCAATAATCTCTGATTTTTTTTCAAGCCTTATACCTTAAAAATATTGCTCAAGAAAATTCATGTATTTAGTTCAAGATATTAACTCCAACATATAATTTTTCTAGATCATGACCATGACCATAAACATGTCTAAAAATTCACGAAATTTCACTATCTGCAGCTAAACTGAAAATCTAGTAGCATAACCCAAAATCTCTTTTGACAAAAATGATTTTATTATCATCCAAACACTGCATCGAAATTCATACATCAATAACCATATATCATCAACCAATTAAATAAAAAATTTTAGACAGAACCAACCAGAAATATGAAATATAAATTTTGTAATAAAAGACCCAATAAAATCCTACTCTTGGAAACTAGTGGTATCTTTGTCCCTAGTATGCTCCAAGATGATGCTCTTCACTTCAAGACTCTCAAAAACACACCCAAAACCCTTTCAAAATAGTGTGGTATAAAGTATCAAGGTTGAGATTTGGTGCTGGATTGAGATTTTAATCAGTTGTACTTATAGGTGTTGAGGTGTAGAACAATTCTAGTGAAAGAAGATTTTGATTTTGGTAACTCTAGGCTAGTGTACATGGGATTTGAAATCAAGATGGAGCTCTTGGCTATGAAGGAAATGCAGTTGCTTCTCTACTCTTTTGCTAGCCGAATGAGTAGCTTCATGAAGATGCTTGATTTTGTATTAATCTTGTAATAAATGCCATGAATTTTATATATTAAAATTAGTTATTTCTTAACCTAATAAAGAACAACGGATGGTTAGGATCAATCTTGTAATTCAAGATTGAATCTTCACCATTCCTTTAATATAGAGAGATAAGGTTCTTTATTTTGTAAGGATTAAAATAGTTTTCGATGTTAGAAATCGCACACCGAAATTTCACTAAACAGATAAAATAGTGTACCCGAGTAATCAATGTGATATAAGGCATGAATGAGACTCCAATGAAACTAAATGCCTATATATGTGATATAAGCCTGCCTTTGAAATAGAGAAGTCCATAATGGGGTTATATGAAAAAAGAGAATATGTGAAATTTAATGGTGCATGTTTTAACATATAAGGAAAATAGAAACAAGGCTTATGTGGGATAAAGAGGGAAAGCAAAAATAAGGACTTCCTAAGAAATTTTATGAGTCGGTAGACATATCGGATAGGAATAGAACTGTGTGTGATTCAAAAATGGAAAAAAGATGAAGTTCGATGATCACAAATAAGAATGAACTCATGTCCTAGCAGTCTATGGTTCTCTGTGGAGTTATCCGCTATAGATACTACTTGATGTGAAACTAAGCCATCCCTATGTTAATAAAAAGAAACAACTGCATTGAATTGAAATCCATGGATTACAAGAGAAAAACTTATGATTACTACCATTTTGCGTTTGACTTTACTTGAATTGTGTACATTAGTATTTATACCTATGACCTAGCATAATGATTTCTATATGAATGAAATTAGTGGTTATATTCTATTAGGGAATACCCGGCTGAGAATTATATAATATTCTTATCCTTATTTGTGTATATGTTGTATTGTGCTTAGGCTCTATAGATGCCGTCAATGATCTTCTTTCTTGACTCACTTCAATGGCAATGGCACTACAATCCAGACTTAGATTCCTTATATGTAGTAGCATACTCCCAGATACGAGCTTATTTATTTTCCAGCCGCTCATTTAGTACCTCTATTTTTATAGCTAAGTTTGACCTAGGTCTCCCATATGATGGTGTTCCCCTTCACATAGCACATCTTACTGTTTTTATAGCTCCACCGGCACCACCTATGCCTCTTCCTGGAGATGACCCCTCCTCGTCCTCATCCTCAGACTTTGATCCACCAGCTAGTCCTGATGCCCTTGCTGGGGGCAATGCCATCCTACCAATGGCGAACAGTTTTCTCTAGGAGAGCATAATACATTCAGGGACTCATGATGTGTATATAGTTGTAGTTTAGTATTAGGAGCCCCCCAGCCTATATACTGACCTTGTTAGATGTTTTTGGGGTCCATATCTATGAAAAAGTGATTTTGTTGGGCTCTAATATTTGAGCACGTTAGACTAAACACTGAGGATGTCTTCTTTTGCACTGAATTCCTGAATAGTTTAGTAGTTGACCAGTTTATGTTCCAGTCTGTTGTACATGTTGCTAACTTTTTTATGATGTATATATATATATATGAGTTGTTGCAACACATGAGTTCAATTTATTATCTTTTCATTTCTCTCGACTAGTTCAAAGTATAAAAGAAAGTAACACTTTTCTAATTACCATATAGACACTCGAGTAACTACCATATATTAATGTGTCCAAGAGTCCCTGTAAAAATATCATAGAAAGTAGAGCACTCTAATAAAGTTAAATAAATTATACAAGTTTAGTGGTCCGAGACCACTTATTCACAGCTTAGACCATAACTCTCATAATTTTTAACCTTTGCAAATGATGGATTTAACTAAAAAAAATCACAGTTACACTTCAAGAAGTTATCAACGGCCTATAAAATTTTCAAAGTAAGAATCAATTATTTGCTTTGGTAATAAAATTAGACAATTTTACAGCTTCAGTTTCAATAATCTAGATAACACAAGTACCATTATGCTCTTTGATTTTTTTGAGTCCGTTTACTTTAAAACCAGTGCTCAAGAAAATTCGTGTATCTATTTTGAGATGTTAACTCCAACATATAATTTTTCCAGATCATGACCATGACCACAAACATGTCTAAAAATTCATGAAATTTCATTGTCTGCAGCTAAACTGAAAATCCAACAGCATAACCCAGAATATCTTTTGACAAAAATGATTTTTATCATCATCCAAACACATCATCAAAATTCATACATCAATAACCATATATCATCAACCAATTTAATTAAAAATTTTAGACAAAACCAACCAGAAATGTGAAATACAAATTTTGCAAGAAAATACCCAATAAAACCCTACTCTTGGAAGCTAGTGGGGTCTTTATCCCTAGTATGCTCCAAGATAATGCTCTTCACTTCAAGGCTCTCAAAACACACCCAAAACCCTTTCAATGTAACACCCTAAAAATTATATAAAAATTAATTTGAGCTTTGCTAGTCATAATTTCAAAAATTCGACAGACATATAAATGAGGAAGAGTGTAACACCTCGATTTTCTGTTACAGTGAAAATGACCAAAATGTCCCTAAGGTCATTTTCGGCCTGGAATTTGAGGGAAGCCAGTCTGGTAGTCCTCGAAGGGCAAACACAATGTTGGAATGGGATTAGTTGACTTGTGTACCTTTCCGAGATCAAAAATCTCGTTTCTTGAGTTTTTGGGTCAAAATTATCAAAATACCCTTGTGGTGTTTGACCCGATTGCGAGTTCCAGATGAACTCAAAACTTCTCCAGATGGTTTTAAAAGGCATTTTTATGTATTCTGTGACCTCAATTTTAGTCCCGGTGGTCCCAGGCGAAATTTGTGCAAAATTATGATTTTGCCCCTAGTTTTGTGTTTTTAAGCTTAATCGTGTGATTAAGCAAACCTAAGAAATATTAGGCTCTAATTGAAGATTAATTAATTTTTATAATTAATCTAGAATCAAAATAATTTATTAAAGTTTATTAGAACCTAAGAATACTTAATTTAAACTCAAATCTTATTTTAAATTCAAGATTCCTAGTTATGGAATCTTGAATAGTGTTTTCTCTCTCAAATTCCTTAAATCATGGAAATTTGTCTACATAGTTTACTCATAAAATGAATTTTAAACTCTCTAAATATGTATGAACACTCTTTAACCTTGTCATAAAATTCCTAAACCTCATTCTTAGTTACCTAAACTTGTGTTTAATAATTCTTAATCTTGTACCTAAACTAATACACATCTAAACCTACCATTAACACACAATTACATGGACAAATCTCTCTCCCCTTGGCTGCATTAGGTCTGGCCAAACCCATGCCCCCAAAATATCCATCACATGCTCAAATTTTTACACTCCAAAGACCGTGTTTTCACCTTACATACACCATATTTTGTCATACTTACACCCATGCTTGAATGACTAAGTGAATGACTAGATGAATTAGATATTTTCCCCCTCATTTTGCTGCCAAAATTGGCAGCCTTTCTTTCCCTTCTATAAGAGTTATTGTATTTCAAAATTTGAAAGAAAAATCACTTCAAACATCATGCTTGAACCCATGCTTGAAGCCATACCTCCCATACTTTCAACCTTACTCCTCCATGACTCAAAATTCAATCTCTCACCTCATGGAACATGAGGCAACCACACGATTCCTCCTTCCCCTCCATGAGCTCTCATTTCTTTCATTCTTCTATAAATGCCATACTTAGAAGCACTTGGAAACACTTTAGATCATTTGCAAAGTTTTAGTTTTCAAGCTTTCTTGAGTTCTTTTCTTTTCTCTCAAAGAGTTCTGAGAGTTCTTCTTCTTCATCTTCATCTCCTTCATCTTCCCATTGAATCATCATCTCATAACCATAAACCACCTCCTCACAACTTAGATCATCCTCTAAACACTCAAACACTCAACCTCAAACACAACCTCACCCAAAACACATTTTCTCTTCTTTTCCTTTCACAAGGCTGAAGCCATCTCACCATCCTAGGAGAAGTTGCTCTTTTCATTTTCCTCTCCAAGTTCAAGCTTTTCATCTTCACTCTTGGTAGGAGTTGCTTTCAAACTTTGTTTTTACTTAAAAATGTGTTTTCTCTAGTTTTCTCTTAGTTTCTTTTTTAGCTTTCCTTTGTTTTCCTTCTCTTTTTCATTTTTGTAACGCCCCGATTTTCTGTTAGAGTGAAAATGACCAAAATGCCCCTGAGGTCATTTTCAACCCGGAATTCGAGGAAAGCCGGTCTTGGCTGATACTCGAAGGGCAAACTCAATGTTGGAAGGGGATTAGAAAACTTATGTACCTTCCGGGATCGAAAATCTCGTTTTGAAGTTTTAGTCAAAATGACCAAAACGCCCCTGTGGTGTTTTACCCGTTTGCAAGTGCCGGATGAACCCGAAACTTCTCCAGATGGTTTTAAAAGGCGTTTTTATGTATTCTATGACCTCAGTTTTAATTTTTGAAGTCCCGGGCAAAATTAGTGCAAAATTACGGTTTTGCCCCTAGTTTCGTATTTTTACGCTTAATCACTCGATTAAGCAAACCTAAGCAATATTAGGCTCTAATCGAAGGTTAATTAATTTCCTTAATTAATCTAGAGCCAAAATAATTTATTAAAGTTGATTAGAACCAAAAGTACTTAATTACAACCTAAAATCATATTTTAATTTTATGACACCTAGTCATAGAATCTTGAATAGTGTTTTCTCTTTCCAATTCCTTAAATCATGGAATTGTGTTACACATTGTTTATTCATAAATGAGTTTTAAATTCTTTAATGATGTATGAGCACTCCTAAAACTTGTCATAAACTCCCTAAATCACATTTTTAGTTACCTAAACTTAAGCTTAATCATTCCTAACCTTGTACCTAAGCTAATACACATCTAAACCTACCATTAACACACAATTAAATGGTCAAATCATCCTCCCATTCTGCTGCCCCAAGCTGGCCGAAGCCTCACTCCCTCCATATGCATCACATGTTCAATTTTTCAACACTCCAAGGCCATACCTCAAGTCACATACACTATACCTTGTCATAACTTTCAATCAAGCTTGAATTTCCACATGAATAAATAATTAAAACAACCCATTTCTCCCATTTAATTGTGGCTGGAAAAGTTCCAGCCATGCATTATTTCTAGAAGCCTAAATTCATAAAAATGTGATAGGAAATTAACTCACATCAAGCCATACTTTGTAGCATAGCTTCCATACTTCAAACCATGCTTGAATGACCTTGTGTAAGAGATATTTTCTCTTCCTTCCTCCCTCAAGAGCTACGGCCAAAGCCCTCCCCATTCACTCCTCCATGGTTTTGTTTTTCTATAAATAGGAGGCTTGTGTTAGCCTTGTTACACTTTGAAGCATTTGCAAAGTTTAGAGTTTTAGAGTTATCTTGCTAGTCTTTCCTTTTCCTCTCAAAATTCCAAGAGTGTTCTTCCTTTCTTTTCATCTTTATCTTCTTCATCTCTTCATCTCATCATCACCTCTCAACCATCAAACACCACCCCAAAACCTTGAACCATCATCAAACCTCTCAAACACCACACCTCAAACACAACTCCAATTGAAACACATTTTCTTTCTTTTTCTCTCATCAAGGCCGAATCATCATCACCATCCTAGGAGGTGTTGCTCATCTCATTTCCATCTTCAAGTTCAAGCTTTTATCTTCATCAAAAGGTAGGGATTTGTTTTCAAACTTTATTTTGCTCAAGAAAGTGTTTTTCTCTAGTTTCCTCTTGGATTCTTTTTGAACTTTCCTTTGTCTTTCCTTTCCTTTCATTTTCGGCCATGAGGCCTTGATTTGAGCATGATAGCTTGATGATGAGAGTTTCTAGATGATGACATTGTGTTCATCTCAAAGAAACCTCTAAAGCTTGAGTTTTTCTTTTCTTACAACTTCATCTATATGTTATCTAGCTCACATGGTTTTCCAACTTAAGAAAATTAATCTAAGGATTTCTAAAAGCCCAAGCCTACCCTTGTCAACCTTAAAGTTGGCCGGCACGTTCTAGAGATTTGTCTCTAGATAGGGGTTTTGGGTACTTAATAAAGAACTTGATGTAGCTTCACTTTCTTTCTCTTTTATATGATTTTCGATTCTTGTGTTGTGATCTTTGAGATATTGGATGGGGTTATTATCTTGTTAAAGTCTTAAATGAGCTCTAGTTAAACATAAAAATGAAACTTGCATCATGTTTACTTTAAGCTTTGCATATCATGTTTATTTCCTTGCTATCACTAAATCCCAAGATAATGAATAAACTTGCATTATCATGTTTATGTTTCAAGCTTTGCATTATCATATTTATATTTCAAGTCCTCACCTAAATATCAAAGATAATAATATATTGCACCACATATTTATTTTATGCTCTCACTTTACTTTCTAGCAATAACTAAAATAAGTGCATGAGCATGTTTATTTTTATGTCATCACTTTAATGATTCTAGAGCTCAAAGACTTGCCCAAGGATATCTCAAACAAAGGTCTAAAACATTTATCTCCTATGGCTCATATTTCGCCCTATGAGGCCTTAATGTCTTCAAGTATTGAAAACTATGTTTTATAATTTTTCTAAACTTATATGAGTATAAGGAATGTGTAGAACTAAGTATTATGAATTTAGGACCTCTTGAGATGAAAATAACATAGCCACTGCCCTATTAAGTATTTCCATGAGTTTAGATGATAAAAGTGTTCATAAAAGAGTTTTGAAGGTTTTAATAAGATTCCAAGAGAAACTAGTATTTTATGTGCTTTAGAAACTATGATTCAAGGCCTTTAAATGGAGTTTCTGTTTCGGTTCTGCCTTGCTATGTTTGGCCACTGCATGAGCTGTGTTAATGATGTTAATATGCTTATGTTTGGGTAATAATTATGTTAAGACTCATATGTGAAAGATAGGATAAGTTAGGAACTAGAAAAGAATTAATTTGAGAGTTTTAGATCCCTTAAAGATTTATTTTTCTGGATTCTGTCCAGCAAGGTTTAGATTCAATAACCATGGCTTTAAATTAGTTTATATGTGTAGGAATGACTCATAATTGGTTTAGGACTTAATCTTGAAACCTTAGGAGCAAACCGGACTTAGAAAGGGTCATTATTGTGACTTCTAGGTACCCGTAAAGTTAGTATTTTGATTTCTGCACTCTTGAGGTTTAGAGATGTTCTTGACCATAGGGTAAGGTGAGAAATACTTAGTTATAACCTTATAGGTCCCAAGAGACTAGGTGTTGATGATCAATAACTTAGAATGTGAGATAAAGATCTAAACCGTAATTTCTAGAACTCCGTAATCACATAAACATAAAGCTGTCCAAATTCTACTTAGTGCTATTTGGATTAGTTCTTGAGCATAAAATTTGTATAACTCATTAATTGTCAAACTATAGGTGTATAAAGAAGTTAAGAATAATTAATTTGCAAGTTTAAGACTCATAATAATCGAAGTTTAAAGCACTATGAGTTATAACATAACATGTCTATGAGCTTATGGGGATGATTGTTAAATATGGCTATGCGATGATGTTTGTGTGAAAGTTTTATGTGACGAATGTTATGAGAAAGTTTCATGTGATGATATATATGTTATGAAAAAGCTATATGAGAATGCATATGATAAATGATGAGGTAATTGTGATTCAATATTTATGAAAATATAAATGTGACACAACACTGAGACGCGCTTCTCCTGGGTGACACCGGTTCGGCCGAGCACCCCCAGGAGGAGACAAATCCGTGAGGGTATGTGTAGATGCAGCCTGCCAAAGCGGACAAATTGCGAGGCCCACGTGGCTAGCAAAGCGTTTCAAAGAGGAAATGATCCTAGAAAGGAGATCCTTAAATTGCCCCCTAGCCCGTACTTTAAGTCGGGATTATGTTACGCTTATCATAGGATAAGTAAGAGCTAGTGACGACTAGTTAAGGTATGAGCTCATAACCTAGAGAAGTTTTAGGGCGGCCCCATGAGATGAAAGTTAAAGTTAACAATGTCACATAAACTTTACTTATGTCAATGTTATAATGTTTCCTAGTTATTCTATTGTTTGGTTTACCTTATGATGCATTCATATCATTAGTATATTTCGCTAAGTTATAAAGACGCATTATAAAATATGATGGACCTTGGATAAAATACCTCTTTGGGAAACCCACTTAAAAGGAACTTATATGCATGCACACCTTTTAGAAATAAACCCAAGGTTCCAGAGGATGTGACGATGACACCTAGGTAGGGATAACCCTACTGAGAATACTTTTAGAAAGATTCTCATTCCCACTCTCTTTTCTTCCGTCATATCTTCAGAAGGCAACGTTTGTACTCTTCGTCGACACCCGGTATGGGAGTTGCACCATGACCCGGCACTGGGTCATATCATTTTGAGGGTCGCTGCACGTCGGAGTATTCATGTTCATGGGACGACCCTTCGCAAGACTCGTCCCGAGCTACCGCTTCACCCCGACTGCTCCTTACCGTCATAACGGGATTTTTGAGCGAGCGAGGCCACGCGATGAGCAGATCCTCCGCATGGAGCCCGAGACATCAGCAGTACGCGAGTACCCCGAGTATGTGCCGCGTCCCCAGTACTCGGTGACGGACCCATCCGAGGACCCGCCATCCCACATGTACAGTTGGAGTTCCAGTCCCGCTCCTCCACCGATGAGGGCTGGGAGTGAGGAGACGGTGGTCCAACCGAGGTTGGCTCGACGGCCATCTATGCGCCCTCGCCGCGGTGGACATGCCCCGATGATGCGCTCGACCACTCCCGCCGAGATTCGCCAGTGGATCGACTCGACCCCACAGTACTCGGACCCGCAGGAGTAGTCATAGGAAGGGTAGTAGCTAGTGCACACACACGCCACATAGTAGAGATCAAACCTTCTTTTGTATATGAGGTTGTCTCCTTTAGGTGCACACGGGTATGGGGGTAGTTTCTTTTGTATTTGCTTTTTATGATTTCCTTGTATTGCATTTCAGTTGTATTTCGCTTCGTGATGTATCAAATAGTCCTGCCTCTTTGGGTAGGCACGTTATATATATATCTATGATTCAGTTGATGCTTCCATGACATGATGTGTTTCTTATGCTTTGCTTATATGTTTCGCTATGTTTCCCCTTTAAGTTTCGTGCGTGGCTCTCACTTTGATTTTAAATCCCAAAAAGAAAAATTTTACCCATATTTCCGCTAAGTATTTTCTAAAAGATGAGACCAAGAGGTAATATTCTAAAGATTAACCTAAGGACATACTAGTAGTCTTGGGTTAAGATTTAGGGTGTTACATTATGGTATCGAGGCATTCGATTCTCATGGAGCCTGAGGATTGGTCTGACTATGCTTTATAAGCATAATACGATAGTTATGTCATGTATAGTGCTTGATAGAGATAAGTCAGAGGACTAGAGATGCATGACTTCTGTTGGTTGCAAGTGCCATGGTAACTAGCTCATTTTGCATGGATATTGAGCCTGATCAACTTGATGTTCATTGTTTCATGTGTATAGGGACCAATGGCACCGCGACGACGGCCTAGGACTACACCCGATGTTGAACAAGATGATACAACTGCTGCTGTCCGTCGCATGGCGCAAGCCATGGAACGAATGTTCGACCGAATGGATCAACAAGCGAATGCTGCTCCTGTTCCCCCTCCTCCCCCTGCCGCAGAGCTGGTGGAACAAGTCCGCTTCGGCGAGTTCCGCAAGGCGAACCCGCCAGTGTTCCGAGGGGTAATGGACCCCGACAAGGCCGATGAGTGGATCAAAGACATGGAGAAGATCTACTGTTGTTACCTGCTCGGAGGAGCGTAAGGTCACATTTGCCGCTTTCATGTCAAGTCCGACGCCGAAGTTACGGTGGAACGGCACGAGGCATCTGCTAGAAGCCTCTGGAACTCCCATTGATCGAGCTGTTCAAGACTTACTTCTATGAGAAGTACTTTCCGGAGTCCGTGAGGAACGCGAAGGACGTTGAGTTCATGCAGTTAACCCAAGGAGGGTCTACTGTAGCTCAATACACCGCGTTTGAGGAGCTAATCAAGTTCTCTCGGGTGTTCCAAGGAACCCCGATGAAGTTTGGAAGTGTGTGAAGTATGAGGCCGGTCTGAAGGCAGAGATGAACTACGCTGTGGCCCATATGGAGATCAGAGACTTCCCGACCCTGGTCAACAAGTGCCGGATACTTGAAGAAGGACAGAGAAAGATTCAAATCACAAGGGCGGAGCGAGCTAAGGTGCTCGGACCTCAAGCCCGGTTCAAACCGCATGCCGTCGAGGAATCACTACAACCCCTACCAGCCCAACCAGTCCCGACAACAACAACAACCGCCAAGAGCTCCTGCTCACCAACAATCCAAACAACACCAAAGGCCGCCATTTCAACATCAAGGCCCGAGGAATTTCAATAATCAACCCCGTGGACCGGGTGGACCCCGAAACCACAATGGAGGACCAAGTGGAGCCAAGAACAAGGCACCACAAACCCTAGCTGCTTACTCCGAGCAACATCTGGCGACGCCCGCCCACAATGCGGGAAGAACCACTGAGTCGCCCATGCTTAGCCGGTCAGAATGTATGTTTCAAGTGTGGCAAGCCTGGCCACTATGCAAAGGACTGCACCGGACAAGGGACATCGAACCAAAACCCCCGACCACAATACCGAGGAAGGGTCTTTACCCTTAACGCAGAAGACGCCAAGAAGTCCAAAGATCTCATCAAGGTATGTGCGAAGTAAATGGTAAAGCCTTAATCGTACTATATGACTCTGGTGCTACTCATTCTTTCATTTCACTTGCTAGTGTCGAGTCCTTAAATCTAAAAGTCTCTAAACTTCCCTTCGATCTTATTGTTTCTACTCCTACAAATCGCCCTGTTAATACTTGCCGTTGTTGTTTAAACTGTCATCTTGTTGTAGAAAATAGGTCTTTTATCATAGATTTAATTTGTTTACCCTTGAAAGACATAGGCATTATCTTAGGCATGAACTGGCTTCACCCCAACCGTGTGATGTTAGATTGTGGAACCCAAACCGTAGTTTTTCCTTCTCCTCCCGAAAACATCACTCAACCCATTAGGTCAGTACCTAAATTCCGTAGAGGTCTTACGTAGTGGGAAGAAAACTAAGGGATATGTTCTCCTAGCCTTTGTGATGTAGACTTGGAGCAGAACCTAGGTGAGATACCTGTGGTGAGAGACTATCCCGAGGTGTTTCCAGATGAAATACCCGAGTTCCCTCCCGAAAGAGAAGTGGAGTTCTCCATAGAGTTGGTTCTGGGACAGGACCAATCTCTATAGCCCCGTATAGGATGTCACCCTCGGAGTTAGCGAGTTGAAAACCCGCTAGAGGAGTGTTAGAAAAGAGTTTTATAAGGCCGAGTGCTTTACCTTGGGGCGCTCCGGTCTTATTTGTGAAGAAAAAGGACGGAAGCATGAGGATGTGTATAGACTATAGGCAGTTGAACCAAGTAACCATAAAGAATAAATACCCATTGCCTAGGATTGATGATCTTATGGACCAATTGAAAGGAGCATGAGTGTTTTCTAAGATTGATTTAAGGTCCTTTACCATCGATTAGGGTGAGAGATTCGGATATTCCTAAAACCGCCTTTCGAACTCCTGGTATGGACACTTTGAGTTCAATTTAATGTCGATTGGTTTGACGAATGCTCCCGCAGTTTTTATGGATTACATGAATAGGATCTTTAGACCCTATTTAGATCAGTTCGTGGTTGTGTTCATAGATGATATTCTCATCTATTCGAAAACCCACGAGGAGCATGAGCGTCATTTAAGGTTGGTTTTAGAGGTATTAAAGGAGAAGAAGTTATATGCTAAGTTGTCTAAGTGTGAATTTTGGTTAGAGGAGGTAAAGTTCTTAGGACATGTTGTGTCAAAAGGTGGCATAGTCAGTCGACCCAAGTAAGATAGAGGCTGTGATGAATTGGGATAGACCCACCTCAGTATCTGAGATTAGAAGCTATTTGGGTTTAGCTGGATATTATCGTAGGTTCATTAAAGGATTTGCCCGATTAGCCCTACCCTTAACCAAGCTCACTAGGAAGAATGCCCCGCTTGAGTGGAGCCCAGAGTGTGAAAAGAGTTTCCTAGAGCTTAAGGAAAAGCTCACCTCAACCCCGCTTTAGTTTTACCTGACCCCAATGTACCCTTCGAGGTATATTGCGATGCTTCTGGCAAAGGTTTAGGTTGTGTGTTGATGCAAAACAGGCAAGTGGTAGCCTATGCGTCCAGGCAACTCAAGCCTCATGAGGTAACCTACCCCACCCATGACCTTGAACTAGCAGCCATCGTGTTCGCTCTAAAGATGTGGAGACACCATTTGTATGGTGTGAGGTTTGAAGTTTTCTCCGATCATAAGAGTCTCAAGCATCTCTTTGATCAAAAGGAGTTGAATATGAGGCAAAGGAGATGGATGGAATTCCTCAAGGACTACGATTTTGGTTTAAGTTACCACCGGCAAGGCTAATGTAGTAGCCGACGCCTTGAGCCGAAACTCGTTACGTCTGTCAAGTATGATGGTTAATGAAGTTGGGTTAATAGAGCAATTTAGGGATATGAATCTCGGAATGTCTATAACGGAGAATGGCATCGTGATGAGTCATCTCACGGTGACCAGTGGGTTTAAGCAAAGGATTATGCTTGCCCAAAGAGAAAATGAGGACTTTATGGAGACAATCGAGGCAGTAAAGGCTGGAAAGTTGAAAGGTTTTGTACGAGGCCCCGACTGGTTATGGAGGTTCGAGGGGCGAATATGTGTGCCACAAGATGGTGACCTCCGAGAGAAGATCTTGGAGGAAGCTCACAAGAGCCATTTTGCCATCCATCCTGGTACTACGAAGATGTATCGGGACTTGAAGAGGATGTTTTGGTGGCGGATTAAAGAAGGATGTGGTCGCTGGGTGAGTAAGTGTTTGGTCCGCCAAAAGGTCAAGATCGAACACCAAAACCTTCTCGCATGTTGCAACCCCGCCGATCCCCGAGTGGAAGTGGGAGAGTATATCAATGGACTTCGTGACAGGATTGCCAAAGACCCAAGTCGCCACGATGCCGTATGGGTAATCATGGATCGACCGACTAAGTCGGCTCACTTTCTACCTATTCGAGTCACGTACTCGTTGGATAAGTTGGCCCACTTTACATCCAAGAAATAGTAAGGTTGCATGGAGTACCATCGACGATAATCTCGGATCGAGATCCGCGGTTTACGCCACGTTTTTGGGGAGCCTTTCAAAGTGCGTTTGGTTCCAAGTTGTGCCTAAGCACTGCTTACCACCCACAAACGGATGGTCATCCGAGAGGACAATCCAAACCCTAGAAGATGTGCTTTGAGAGCTTGTGTCTTAGACCAAAAAGGAAGTTGGGATAAGTACATGCCTTTGATCGAAGTTTGCGTATAACAACGGTTATCACGCAAGCATCGATGGCACCGCATTTGAGGCATTATACGGAAGGAAGTGCCAATCACCCTTGTGTTGGTACGAGCCCGAGAGCAAAGTGTCTTAGGACCTGAGGTAGTGAGGGAAACGACGGAACAAATCAAGAAGATCAAGGATAGAATCTTAACCGCTCAAAGTCGACAGAAAAGCTACGCGGACAAAGGGCGCAAGCCCTTGGAGTTCCAAGAGGGAGAACATGTATTTCTAAGAATCACCCCCACTACAGGAATAGGGAGAGCCATGAAAGTTAAAAAGTTGAGTCCCCGATTTCTCGGTCCTTTTGAAATTCTTCAAAGAGTCGGATCCGTAGCTTACAAAATAGCCTTACCACCCAATCTGTCAAACCTTCATGATGTCTTTCACGTCTCCCAGTTACGTAAATATGAGTCCGACCCTAGCCATGTCCTAGAACCAGAGCATGTACAGTTAAGGGAGGACCTCACTTTCAATGTACCGCCTACGAGAATAGTGGATCACGGAGTCAAGCAGTTAAGGAGCAAGTCTGTTCCTTTGGTAAAAGTGGCGTGGGGACAAGGCAAGTCGGAAGAATACACGTGGGAACTAGAGTCAGAGATGAAGTCCAAATATCCAGAGCTTTTCTAAGGTACGAATTTCGAGGGCGAAATTCTTTTTAAGGAGGGGAGTAATGTGACGCCCCGATTTTCTGTTAGAGTGAAAATGACCAAAATGCCCCTGAGGTCATTTTCACTGACCGAGGAAAGCCAGTCTTGGCAATACTCGAAGGGCAAACTCAATGTTGGAAGGGGATTAGAAAACTTATGTACCTTCCCGGGATCGAAAATCTCGTTTTTCGAGTTTTCAGGTCAAAATGACCAAAACGCCCCTGTGGTGTTTTACCCGTTTGCAAGTCTTGATGAACCCGAAACTTCTCCAGATGGTTTTAAAAGGCGTTTTTATGTATTCTATGACCTCAGTTTTAATTTTTGAAGTCCCGGGCAAAATTAGTGCAAAATTACGGTTTGCCCCTAGTTTCAGATTTTTACGCTTAATCACTCGATTAAGCAAACCTAAGCAATATTAGGCTCTAATCGAAGGTTAATTAATTTCCTTAATTAATCTAGAGCCAAAATAATTTATTAAAGTTGATTAGAACCAAAAAGTACTTAATTACAACCTAAAATCATATTTTAATTTTATGACACCTAGTCATAGAATCTTGAATAGTGTTTTCTCTTTCCAATTCCTTAAATCATGGAATTGTGTTACACATTGTTTATTCATAAATGAGTTTTAAATTCTTTAATGATGTATGAGCACTCCTAAAACTTGTCATAAACTCCCTAAATCACATTTTTAGTTACCTAAACTTAAGCTTAATCATTCCTAACCTTGTACCTAAGCTAATACACATCTAAACCTACCATTAACACACAATTAAATGGTCAAATCATCCTCCCATTCTGCTGCCCCAAGCTGGCAAGCCTCACTCCCTCCATATGCATCACATGTTCAATTTTTCAACACTCCAAGGCCATACCTCAAGTCACATACACTATACCTTGTCATAACTTTCAATCAAGCTTGAATTTCCACATGAATAAATAATTAAAACAACCCATTTCTCCCATTTAATTGTGGCTGGAAAAGTTCCAGCCATGCATTATTTCTAGAAGCCTAAATTCATAAAAATGTGATAGGAAATTAACTCACATCAAGCCATACTTTGTAGCATAGCTTCCATACTTCAAACCATGCTTGAATGACCTTGTGTAAGAGATATTTTCTCTTCCTTCCTCCCTCAAGAGCTACGGCCAAAGCCCTCCCATTCACTCCTCCATGGTTTTGTTTTTCTATAAATAGGAGGCTTGTGTTAGCCTTGTTACACTTTGAAGCATTTGCAAAGTTTAGAGTTTTAGAGTTATCTTGCTAGTCTTTCCTTTTCCTCTCAAAATTCCAAGAGTGTTCTTCCTTTCTTTTCATCTTTATCTTCTTCATCTCTTCATCTCATCATCACCTCTCAACCATCAAACACCACCCGAAAACCTTGAACCATCATCAAACCTCTCAAACACCACACCTCAAACACAACTCCACTTGAAACACATTTTCTTTCTTTTTCTCTCATCAAGGCCGAATCATCATCACCATCCTAGGAGGTGTTGCTCATCTCATTTCCATCTTCAAGTTCAAGCTTTTATCTTCATCAAAAGGTAGGGATTTGTTTTCAAACTTTATTTTGCTCAAGAAAGTGTTTTTCTCTAGTTTCCTCTTGGATTCTTTTTGAACTTTCCTTTGTCTTTCCTTTCCTTTCATTTTCGGCCATGAGGCCTTGATTTGAGCATGATAGCTTGATGATGAGAGTTTCTAGATGATGACATTGTGTTCATCTCAAAGAAACCTCTAAAGCTTGAGTTTTTCTTTTCTTACAACTTCATCTATATGTTATCTAGCTCACATGGTTTTCCAACTTAAGAAAATTAATCTAAGGATTTCTAAAAGCCCAAGCCTACCCTTGTCAACCTTAAAGTTGGGCGGCACGTTCTAGAGATTTGTCTCTAGATAGGGGTTTTGGGTACTTAATAAAGAACTTGATGTAGCTTCACTTTCTTTCTCTTTTATATGATTTTCGATTCTTGTGTTGTGATCTTTGAGATATTGGATGGGGTTATTATCTTGTTAAAGTCTTAAATGAGCTCTAGTTAAACATAAAAATGAAACTTGCATCATGTTTACTTTAAGCTTTGCATATCATGTTTATTTCCTTGCTATCACTAAATCCCAAGATAATGAATAAACTTGCATTATCATGTTTATGTTTCAAGCTTTGCATTATCATATTTATATTTCAAGTCCTCACCTAAATATCAAAGATAATAATATATTGCACCACATATTTATTTTATGCTCTCACTTTACTTTCTAGCAATAACTAAAATAAGTGCATGAGCATGTTTATTTTTATGTCATCACTTTAATGATTCTAGAGCTCAAAGACTTGCCCAAGGATATCTCAAACAAAGGTCTAAAACATTTATCTCCTATGGCTCATATTTCGGCCCTATGAGGCCTTAATGTCTTCAAGTATTGAAAACTATGTTTTATAATTTTTCTAAACTTATATGAGTATAAGGAATGTGTAGAACTAAGTATTATGAATTTAGGACCTCTTGAGATGAAAATAACATAGCCACTGCCCTATTAAGTATTTCCATGAGTTTAGATGATAAAAGTGTTCATAAAAGAGTTTTGAAGGTTTTAATAAGATTCCAAGAGAAACTAGTATTTTATGTGCTTTAGAAACTATGATTCAAGGCCTTTAAATGGAGTTTCTGTTTCGGTTCTGCCTTGCTATGTTTGGCCACTGCATGAGCTGTGTTAATGATGTTAATATGCTTATGTTTGGGTAATAATTATGTTAAGACTCATATGTGAAAGATAGGATAAGTTAGGAACTAGAAAAGAATTAATTTGAGAGTTTTAGATCCCTTAAAGATTTATTTTTCTGGATTCTGTCCAGCAAGGTTTAGATTCAATAACCATGGCTTTAAATTAGTTTATATGTGTAGGAATGACTCATAATTGGTTTAGGACTTAATCTTGAAACCTTAGGAGCAAACCGGACTTAGAAAGGGTCATTATTGTGACTTCTAGGTACCCGTAAAGTTAGTATTTTGATTTCTGCACTCTTGAGGTTTAGAGATGTTCTTGACCATAGGGTAAGGTGAGAAATACTTAGTTATAACCTTATAGGTCCCAAGAGACTAGGTGTTGATGATCAATAACTTAGAATGTGAGATAAAGATCTAAACCGTAATTTCTAGAACTCCGTAATCACATAAACATAAAGCTGTCCAAATTCTACTTAGTGCTATTTGGATTAGTTCTTGAGCATAAAATTTGTATAACTCATTAATTGTCAAACTATAGGTGTATAAAGAAGTTAAGAATAATTAATTTGCAAGTTTAAGACTCATAATAATCGAAGTTTAAAGCACTATGAGTTATAACATAACATGTCTATGAGCTTATGGGGATGATTGTTAAATATGGCTATGCGATGATGTTTGTGTGAAAGTTTTATGTGACGAATGTTATGAGAAAGTTTCATGTGATGATATATATGTTATGAAAAAGCTATATGAGAATGCATATGATAAATGATGAGGTAATTGTGATTCAATATTTATGAAAATATAAATGTGACACAACACCGAGACGCGCTTCTCCTGGGTGACACCGGTTGGCCGAGCACCCAGGAGGAGACAAATCCGTGAGGGTATGTGTAGATGCAGCCTGCCAAAGCGGACAAATTGCGAGGCCCACGTGGCTAGCAAAGCGTTTCAAAGAGGAAATGATCCTAGAAAGGAGATCCTTAAATTGCCCCTAGCCCGTACTTTAAGTCGGGATTATGTTACGCTTATCATAGGATAAGTAAGAGCTAGTGACGACTAGTTAAGGTATGAGCTCATAACCTAGAGAAGTTTTAGGGCGGCCCCATGAGATGAAAGTTAAAGTTAACAATGTCACATAAACTTTACTTATGTCAATGTTATAATGTTTCCTAGTTATTCTATTGTTTGGTTTACCTTATGATGCATTCATATCATTAGTATATTTCGCTTAAGTTATAAAGACGCATTATAAAATATGATGGACCTTGGATAAAATACCTCTTTGGGAAACCCACTTAAAAGGAACTTATATGCATGCACACCTTTTAGAAATAAACCCAAGGTTCCTGAGGATGTGTGATGACACCTAGGTAGGGATAACCCTCTTGAGAATTCTTTTAGAAAGATTCTCATTCCCTCTCTCTTTTCTTCCGTCATATCTTGAGATGGCGACGTTTGTACTCTTAAATCGACACCCGGTATGGGAGCTGCACCATGACCCGGCACTCGGGTCATATCATTTTGAGGGTCGCTGCATAGTCGAGTATTCATGTTCATGGGGCGACCCTTCGCACCCGTCCCGAGCTACCGCTTCACCCCGATCGCTCCTTACCGTCATAACGGGATTTTTGAGCGGCGAGGCCACGCGATGAGCGGATCCTCCGCATGGAGCCCGAGACATCAGCGATGCGAGTACCGAGTATGTGCGCGTCCCGGTGCTAGAGCGGACCCATCCGAGGACCCGCCATCCCACATGTACAGTTGGAGTTCCAGTCCCGCTCCTCCACCGATGAGGGCTGGGAGTGAGGAGACGGTGGTCCAACCGAGGTTGGCTCGACGGCCATCTATGCGCCCTCGCCCCGGTGGGCATGCCCGATGATGCGCTCGACCACTCCGCCGAGATTCGCCAGTGGATCGACTCGACCCCACAGTACTCGGACCCGCAGGAGTAGTCATAGGAAGGGTAGTAGCTAGTGCACACACACGCCACATAGTAGAGATCAAACCTTCTTTTGTATATGAGGTTGTCTCCTTTAGGTGCACACGGGTATGGGGGTAGTTTCTTTTGTATTTGCTTTTTATGATTTCCTTGTATTGCATTTCAGTTGTATTTCGCTTCGTGATGTATCAAATAGTCCTACCTCTTTGGGTAGGCACGTTATATATATATCTATGATTCAGTTGATGCTTCCATGACATGATGTGTTTCTTATGCTTTGCTTATATGTTTCGCTATGTTTCCCCTTTAAGTTTTGTGCGTGGCTCTCACTTTGATTTTAAATCCCAAAAAGAAAAATTTTACCCATATTTCCGCTAAGTATTTTCTAAAAGATGAGACCAAGAGGTAATATTCTAAAGATTAACCTAAGGACATACTAGTAGTCTTGGGTTAAGATTTAGGGTGTTACAATTTTGGCCTCTTGGCTTTGTTTATGAGCATGATAGATTGATGATGAGAGTTTCTAGATGATGACCTTGTGTTCATCTCAAAGAAACCTCTAAAGCTTGAGTTTTGTTCTTGATCTAGCAAAGTTTTGATTTTTTTTTCTTTCCTTTCTCTCTCCTACATGATTTCAGCCTTCATATGCTTTCCTTCAAAGGTTTGTTAAAAAATTTAAAGTAGCTCTATATTCATTTTATATCAAGAAAGAATGTTGTTTTGGTTCTTGCTTCCTTGAGGTTTTGTTTTCTTGAGATTGCTTCTTTTGAGCTTGATGATGATGTTCAAGAACTCTAAAGCTCACTTTGTTGATGAGATAGATGTTGGGTTGAGATTTTTAGTTCTCTTTAAAAGTCTCATAAGAGCTCTAAGTTTAAGATAAAAGACTTGCATCCATATTTACTTTTATGTCATCACTAAATGCTCAAGATTAAAGAATGAACTTGCATTTCCATATTTATGTTTATGCTCTCACTAAATCTCTAAGATAATAATGAGTTTGCATAGCATATTTATTTTATGTTCTCACCTCTAAATAAAGACTAAAATAAAGTGCATTGCATATTTATTTTATGTCATAACTTAAGAGATTTAGAGCTCATAGACTTACCCATTATTATCTTAAACAAAGACTTGAAAATATATGTTTCCTTGCTCCTTTGATTTCGGCCTTATGGGATTTGTGTAGTTACAAATACTAAAACTTATGTTTCATAATTTTTCTAAGTTCAGATAAGCTTAACAGACGTTTTGAACAAAGTTTTATGATTTTAAACCCTTTAAGACTCATTCGAAATAGCTACTGCCCTTGAAAGTATTTTGATGATTTTAGCAAGATAAAAATGTCTACTAATGAGTTTTGAAAGCTTTAAAAAGGTACCAAGAAAAACTAGCAACTTATGTGTCTTTGAAATGAAGTTTTATGCATTTTATGATGGAGACAATTTCGGTTCTGCCTTGCTTGCTATACTCATTGTTTTATGCTATTTTGATGATGAAAGTGTAACGCCCCAATTTTCTATTAGAGTGAAAATGACCAAAATGCCCCTGAGGTCATTTTCGACCCGAAATTCAAGGAAAGCCGGTCTGGAAGTACTCTAAGGGCAAACTCAATGTTGGAAGGGGATTAGATGACTTGTGTACCTTCCCGGGATCGAAAATCTCATTTTTCGAGTTTTCAGGTCAAAATAACCAAAATGCCCCTGTGGTGTTTTACCCGTTTGCAAGTGCCGGATGAACCCGAAACTTCTCCAGATGGTTTTAAAAGGCATTTTTATGTAGACTATGACTTTAGTTTTGGTCCTGGAGGTCCCGGGCAAAATTAGTGCAAAATTATGGTTTTGTCCCTAGTTTCGTGTTTTTACGCTTAATCGCGTGATTAAGCAAACCAAAGCAATATTAGGCTCTAATCAAAGGTTAATTAATTTCCATAATTAATCTTGAGTCAAAAGAATTTATTAAAGTTGATTAGAACCTAAAAGTGCTTAATTACAACTTAAAATCATATTTTAATTTCAAGACTCCTAGTCATGGAATGTTGAATAGTATTTTCTCTTTCCAATTCCTTAAATCATGGAATTGTGTTACACATTGTTTATTCACAAATGAGTTTTTAATTCTCAAATGATGTATAAGCACTCCTAATCTTGTCATAAAATCCTTAAATCACATACTTAGTTACCTAAACTTAAGCCTAATTATTCCTAACTTTGTACCTAAGCTAACCTACACTTAATCCTAGCATTAGCACACAATTAGATGATCAAACCTCACCTCGCCCTTGCTGTACCAGGTCTGACCGAGACTTCCATGCCCCCATTTGCATCACATGTTCAATTTTTCAACACTCCAAGGCCATACCTCAAGTCATATATACCATAACTTTCAATCAAGCTTGATTTTCCAAATGAATAACTAATTAAAATAGCCCATTTTCTCCATTTATTTGTGGCTGGAAAAGTTCCAGTAATGTAAAGTTTCTAGAAGCCTAATTTCATTCAAAATTGATAGGAAATTCACTCACATCAAGCCATACTTTGTATCCTACACTCCATACTTCAAACCATGCTTGTACGACACCAATGTAAAGAGATATTTTCTCTTCCTTCCTCCCTCTCATTGCTACGGCCGAGGCCTCCTTTTGGTGAGCCTCAATGTTTTGTTTTTCTATAAATAAGTGCCTTAGATGAACTTGTGTCACTTTTAGTTTTTTGGTAAGTTTCAAGTTTCTAAGCTTTCTTAAGTTTCCTTTCTTTTTCTCTCAAGTTTCAAGAGAGTTTCCTCTTGTTCTTCATCTTCATCCTCTTCATCTTTTCATCTTATCATCATATCATAACCTCTAAACACCACCCCATAGCCTTGAACCATCATCAAACCTCTCAAACACCACACCTCAAACACCACCTCACCTCAAGCACAACTCCAACCTTCTTGTTTCCCCTTGGCCGAGTCATTTTCCACCTCAAGGAGGAGCTCATCATCTTGTTTTCCTTTTTAAATTTCAAGCTTTGTGTCTTCACTCTAGGTAGGAGTGTTTTCTAAACTTTGTTTTCTTGAAAATAAGTTCTTTCTAGCTTTCTCCTGGATTTTCTTTTTGGAACTTCCTTTGTTGTTCTTTCCTGAGATTTCGGCCAAGAGCCCTTGATGAGCACATGATAACTCAATGATGAGGACTCCTAGATGATGACTATGTGTTCATCTCAAAGGAACCTCTAGAGCTTGAGGCTTTACTTTGCTTAAGTTTCAACTTCATTTTCTAACTCAAACATGATTTTTACTCAAGAACACCTTTTCTTTTCTTGCTATTTTGGAGTTCGGTTTCTTTGTTTCCTTTTCTTTAATATTTCGATTCTCCATTTCCTTTTTGATCTTTGAGGTTTTGTTTGTTTAGAAAGTTTGTTTTCTTTGAGCTTGATGATGATGTTCAAGAACCTCATAGTTCCTTTGAGAACTTGGTTCAAGAACTCTAGAGCTCTCTTTGTAATGAGATATATGTTGGGTTGTTATTTTGTTAAAGTCTTGGATGAGCTCTAGCTAACCATAAAATGAACCTTGCATCATGTTTATTTTATGCTTTGCACATCATGTTTACTTCCTTGCTATCACTAAGTACCAAGATAATGAATGAACTTGCATTATCATATTTATATTTCAAGCTATGCACTATCATGTTTATATTTCAAGTTCTCACTAAATATCAAAGATAATAATAGGTTGCACCTCATATTTATTTTATGCTATCACTTTACTTTCTAATGGAACCTAAAATGAGTGCATGAGCATGTTTATTTTTATGTCATCACTTAAATGAAGCTAGAGCTCAAAGACTTGCCCATTGTTATCTCAAACAAAGGTCTAAAAATATTCATTTCCTTTGGTTCATATTTCGGCCCTAAGAGGTTTTGATGCTTCTAAGTATTGAAAACTATGTTTTATAAATTTTCTAAGCTTTTATGAGTACAAGGAATATGTAGAACTAAGTTTTATGAATTTACTTGAGACAAAGTTGATTTAGTCACTGCCCTCTTAAATATTTTTATGATTTTAGATGTTGAAAATGTTTATAAATGAGTTTTGAAAGTTTTAAAAAGGTTCCAAGAGAAACTAGTATTTTATGCGCTTTAGAAATTGTGTTTTATGCCTTTATGGAGAATGTTTGTTTTGGTTCTGCCTTGCTATTATTTGCCATTGTATGAACTGTTTTAATGGTGATAATATGCCTATGTTCAAGTATAATTAATGGTAAAGCTCATATGTGAAACATAAGAGAAGTTAGAAACTAGAAAAGAATTAATTTGAGAGTTCTAGATCCCTTAATGTTTGAATTTTCTGGATTCTGTCCAGCAAGGTTTAGTAATGCTAATCATGGATTTAAATTAGTTTAAATGTGTAGGAATGACTCATAAATAGTTTAGGACTTGATCTTGATGCCTTAGGAGCAAACCAGATTTAGAAAGGGTCATTGTTGTGACTCCTAGGTACCCGTAACGTTAGGATTATGAATTCTGCATCCTGGAGGTTTAGAGAAGTTTTTGACCATAGTGTAAGGTGAGAAATACTTAGTTATAACCTTATAAGATCCCGAGAGATTAGGTTTAATGATTTATAACTTAGAATGTGAGTTAAGGACCTTAAGGGTCAATGCATAAGACACTAAGAAGTTGTTAATGCTATGATGTGTTGTATGATGCAATGATATGAAAAGATGTGCTTGATGCATGAGAAAATGATTGATGAAATGTTAACGTTTATCATAGCATGAGGTTTCATGAGAACATGATGTGTGGATTAGCTTGTGGCAGTTTGAAGGAAATTCGGTTTAACAGCTGTTATGCTGCCGAATTTCCATCAAACCTTAAAGGGTTGAAAGAAATGTTTATGAGTACCATATGAGTTGAAAACCCTGGGTGACACCAGTTCGGCCGACCACCCCCAGGAGATTTTTATGTGACAAAGCACTAAGATGCGCTCGCCTGGGTGACACTGGTTCTGCCGAGCACCCCCAGGGGAGACAAATCCGTGAGGGTATGAGTAGATGCAGCCTACCAAAGTGGACAAAGAGGGTAATCCCAGAGAGAGACGATCCCTGCCCCCTACCCGTACTTGCGAGTGGATTATTATTATTTATGTTTCACTTATTCAGATAATAAGCAAGAGCTACTGACGACTAGCTGAGGTATGAGCTCATAACCTAGTTATTTTTAGGGTGGCTTATATGCTAAAGTACCATGATTGATGTCACGAAGTTGAGGAATGATTCACCCAAAAGTTATATGCCCTTATGCCGCATGATTTATGTTGATGTGCTTTGATGTGTTGTTTTATATACCCAAGTATTGACATGCATCCATGATATAATATATTGCACTCATAACATCAAGATGCATGCTAAAAGGAATGGACCTTGGATAATTAATTTGAGAAACCCTAAATTGAACTTTATATGCATGATCACTATTTTATAATTAAACCAAGGTTCTTGAGGATGTGTACGACGTAACCCTAGGATAGGAGACTCCTACTGAGATTCTTTAGCAACAATTCTGACTCCTCTCTCTTCTTTCTTCCGTCACATCTTCAGAGACCGATGGCGAAGTTTGTGGTTTTCATTGACACGCCTGTTTAGGAGGTGCACTACAACCTGGACCACCGTTCGTATCATTTCGAGGGTCGTTGTGTCATCCGCGTTTTTGTGTACATGGGATGACCTTTCGCTTACCTGATTTCGAGCTATCAGTTCACTCCTACTACACCTTTTGGTGGTGATGACATGATCTTCGAGCGCACTCGCCCGCTTGACGAGCAGATACACCGTGCCCGTACCTCTGCCTCAGCTGTCCGTGACTACCCGGAGTACGTGCCTCGCTCAAGGAGGTCCGAGATTGATCCATCCGAGGATTTGCCAACGCATGTCCCTTCGGAGGGCTCCGCTCCCTTTCCCTAGTTCCGGCATGAGGGGAGTAAGGAGACCGTGAGGCAGCCACACTTGACGAGGAGAGCCGAGATATGCCCGGGTCGAGGAGCTCATGTTGAGCCGTCGTGAGTTCCCTTCACACTCCATTGGCCCACACAGGAGGAGATAGAGCGATTCCCCGGTTACCTGCCTCCATCACCCAAGGATCCCCGTCGTCACTAGTTTCCGATGGAGAGCTTTGCGAGTACCCGAGCTTTTGTGGAGATCTTCCCTTCTGTAGTACCTTTTGGGAGGGGTTGCAGTTTGTACTAGTAGTCTAGTAGGAGGGTAGCGTTTTGGGTTTTTCCTATCTTCATGTGGAACCATGTACTTTACATTTCCTTGTATTTTGTTTCCGTTGTATTACAAGCTCTGCCCGTCTCCATGAGGGTATGACTACTTATGTACCTTAATTATGATATTAATGAAACGTTTCCTTCATTATCATGATTGTTGTTATTTGGTTATATGCTTCACTTCATGATTTATAATGATTGTTACGCGTGCTTTACGTTTCTGTTGATCGATTAGTTAAGCTTGCGGCTCTCACTTTGTTTATGTTTTCAAAAAAAAAAATTTACCCGTAATTTCTGCTAAGTATTTTATTAGAAAGATGAGACTAAGAAGTAATAACCTAATGATTAGCCTAATATGTTATAGAGTATTGGTTTAAAAATTAGGGTGTTACAGAAAGCATGAGTATGTTTATGTATTTTTTATGCTAAAATTCATATGTGAAAGTTAAGAGAAGTTAGTAAATAGAAAAGAATTAATTTGAGACTTTTAGATCCCTTAGTAATGGATTTTTTTGGATTCTTTCCAACAAGGTTTAAAATTGAAAATCATGGTTTATAATTAGTCTAAATATGTAGGAATTGCTCATAATTGGTTTAGGACTTGATCTTGATGCTTTAGGAGCAAACTGAACTTAGAAAGGGTCAATGTTGTGACTCCTAGGTACCCATAAAGTATGAAATATAGATTCTGCACTCTTGAGGTTTAGAATTGATTATGATCATAGATTTGAGTGAGGAATACTTAGATATGAGCTTATGTGTACCCAAGAGCTTAAGTTGTGATGATTTACAACTTAGATTTTGAGTTAAAGGACCTTAAGGGTCAAAGCATAAAACATTAGGAGACCTTTTAAGCTATGAGTTGATTTATGCAAGTATGATGATGGGATGTATATGTTTTGATGATACATGAGCTATGATGAAATGATTTATTGAGGTATTAAGTTTATCATGAGCATGAAAGTTGAATGAGAAATATGTATGTGATGTAAGCTTGTGGCATAAAGACGATGTGAAGGAAATTCGGTTTACAGCCGTTATGCTGCCAAATTTCCATCAAAACCGAAAGGACTTGAGAATGTTTTTGAAGTATGATATGAGATTTAAAACCCTGGGTGATACCGGTTTGGCCGAGCACCCCCAGGGGAGACAAATCCGTGAGAGTATGAGTAGATGCAGCCTACCAAAGCGGACAAATTGATGTGGCTTGATGCCCTCAAAGCATTTCATAGAGGGTATATCCTAAGAGAGGTGATCCCTAGCTCCTTCACCTGTACTCAAGGAGTCGGGATTATTTTTATTATGTTTTGCTTATTCAGATAATAAGCAAGAGCTAGTGATGACTAGCTGAGGTACGAGCTCATAGCCTAGATGTTTTTAGGGTGGCCTTATTATGCTAAAGTACCATGATTGATGTCACAAAGTTGAGGAAAGTTCCATTGGGTGTTTTATGCCCTTTATGCCACTTGTGTGCTTCTTGACTTTTGATTTGTTGAGTTATTTGCTTAAACTATTGCCATGCATTCATGCTCGAAATGTTGCATTCATGACATTAAGATGCATACTAAAAGGAATGAATCTTGGATAATTAGTTTTGTAAACCCTAATAATGAACCTTATGTCCATGCTTGTAACACCCTAATTTTTAACCAAACTCTCTAGAATACACTAGGTTAAACCTTAGGCTATTACTTCTTAGTCTCATCATTTTAATAAAATACTTAGCGGAAATTACGGGTAAATTTTTCTTTGAAAATATAAAGCAAAGTAAGAGCCGCGAGCTTAACGAATTGAACAACAAAAATGTAAAGCAAGCGTAACAATCATTAGAAATCATCAAGTAGGGCATATAACCAAAGAACAACAATCATGATAACAAAGGAAACATTTCATTAATAATAACATAGTTGAAGTACATAGCTAGTCGTACCCTAAGAACAGGCAGAGCTTGTACTGCAACGGAAATGAAATACAGCATAACACAAGAAAGCAGAAATAAATCATAACTATCCGAGTGCACCTACGGTGAATAACCTCAAAAACAAAAGAAGGTTTATCCACTCTACATGTGGGTGTGTGCACTAAGCCTCCCCTACAACGTCAGCTACTGGAACCTGGGAAACAGTGGAGTGTAACCAATCCATGGACGCAGAGCGGCAGGAGTGGGAACACGTGAAGACTGAGCGTGAGCTCCTCGATAGGGGCGCCTCTCGGCTCGCCTAGCCAGCCGCGGCTGTATAATAGTCTCCTCGCTCACGCCTCACATGAACTGAGGTGTAGGAGCAAAACTCTCGCTATACATGTGCGACGCCGGGTCCTCGGATGGGTCGTCCTCCAAACTTGGGGATCGAGGCACGTAGTCCTGGAAGTCTCAGGGCATCGAACCACCAGTATATTTCTGTAGAATCCTCTCGTCTCGCATCCGGGCACACTCGAAAACCATTGCATCATCGTAGGGTGACATCGGGGAGAAACAGTGGCTTTGTACAGGGTGTGCAAAGGGGCGTCCAATGAACATGAAGACTCACACGGTGCACTACCCCTCAACATGATATGACCTGTGGTTAGGGTCATAGTGAACCTCCCAAGTGAGTGTATCAACGAAGACCACGAACGTCGCCATCGCTCTCTGAAGATGTGATGGAAGAAAGAGAAAGGAGAGAGAGGAGTGAGAATTCTTGCTAAAGAATCTCAGTAGGAGTCTCCTATCCTAGGGTTACATCATACACATCCTTAGGAACCTTGGGTTTAATTGTAAAATAGTGATCATGCATACAAGATTCAATTTAGGGTTTTCCAAACTAATTATCCAAGGTCGATTCCTTTTAGTATGCATCTTGACGTTATGAATACAACATATTATATCATGGATACATGTCAATACTTGAGCATATAAAACAACACATCAAAGCACATAAGCATAAACCATGTGGCATAAGGGCATATAACTTTTCAAGTGAATCATTCCTCAACTTTGTGACATCAATCATGGTACTTTAGCATAATAAAGCCACCCTAAAATAACTAGGTTATGAGCTCATACCTCAGCTAGTTGTCACTAGCTCTTGCTTATTATCTGAATAAGCGAAACATAATAAAATAATCCCGACTCTCAAGTATGAGTAGGGGGCAGGGATTGTAACATCCCCAAATTTATAACTAAGATAAATATTAATTAGCGATAGCAAAACCAAGAAAATCTGGACAAATGTTATGAAACACAACAAATAGACTACTTAAGTATGTCTAGAGAAAAATGCAAAGAATTACGAAAATGCCATCACTTAGTGGAAATTACGAAAATGCCCTTGCTATGTAAAGGAAATTACCAAACTACCCTTGCCTTATTAAATGACAAAGATACCCTTACTCTATGAATGGAATTAAGTTCTTAGGTCATGTAGTGTCACATGGGGGAATAGCAGTAGACCCAAGTAAGATAGAAGCGGTGCAACAATGGGAAACCCCTACCACTGTGAAGGAGATTAGGAGTTTTCTAGGGCTAGCCGGTTACTACCGAAGGTTTATTAGAGGTTTTCCCCAAATTACCTTACCCCTCACCAAGCTAACAAGGAAGAATTCAGCTTTTATATGGAGCCCAGAATGTGAAGAGAGTTTCCAAGAACTAAAGAAGAAGTTGACCACTACCCCTGTCCTAATCTTACCTGACCCAAAAGAAAAATTTGAGGTGTATTGTGATGCCTCGGGAAGAGGACTAGGATGTGTTTTGATGCAAAATAGGAATGTAGTAGCCTATGCCTCTAGACAGCTCAAACCCCATGAAGTTAATTACCCAACCCATGACTTAGAGCTAGCGGCTATTGTCTTTGCCTTAAAAATCTTGAGACATCATCTTTATGGTGTAAGGTTTGAAGTCTTTTCTGACCACAAAAGTCTGAAATACCTCTTCAACCAAAAGGAACTCAATATGAGACAAAGGCGTTGGATGGAGTTTCTCAAGGACTATGACTTTGGATTGAACTACCACCCAGGAAAGGCAAATGTGGTAGCAGACGCTTTGAGTCGTAAGTCCTTGCATGCCGCTTGGCTCATGGTGAAAGAAAATGAGCTGATAGAAAAGTTTAGAAACCTCAACTTAGGATATAGGGGGACTTCAGAACAAAAACGGTTAAGCCAACTAAGTGTAACCAGTAGCTTTAAGGATCAAATAATTCAAGCCCAAAGGGAAGATGAGGATTTCCTTAGAACCTTAACCTTTGTCGAAGCAGGAAAGTTGAAAGAGTTTGTCCAGGATAAGGAAGGAATGTGGAGATACCAAGGGAGAATCTGTGTACATGCAAAAGAAGGATGGAGAGCTAGCATTTTGGAAGAAGCCCACAAGAGTCAATTTAGTGTACACCCCGGTATAACCAAGATGTACCATGACCTAAAAAAGATGTTCTGGTGGCCAAAGATGAAAGCAGATATAGCAAATATAGTGCAAAAATGTTTGGTATGCCAAAAAGTGAAGATAGAGCATCAAAAACCCTCCGGAGTGCTGCAACCTCTCGAAATCCCTGAATGGAAGTGGGAAGGAATATCCATGGATTTCGTGATGGGATTGCCAAGAATGCCTACCGGACACGACTCCATATGGGTAATTGTGGATAGATTGACCAAATCTGCTCACTTTTTACCCATTCGAGCAAATTACCCTTTGGAAAAGTTAGCTCAGCTATACATCCAAGAGATAATATGGCTCCATGGAGTACCCAAAACCATTGTCTCAGATAGGGATCCAAGGTTCACCTCAAGATTTTGGGGAGCTTTGCAAAAGGTGTTTGGTTCAAGGTTGTGTCTAAGCACTGTCTATCACCCTCAAACTGATGGACAATCAGAAAGAACAATTCAAACCCTTGAGGATATGCTAAGAGCATGTGTCTTAGACCAGCTAAAAAGTTGGGACAAACAGCTTCCATTGATTGAGTTTGCATATAATAATAGTTACCACACTAGCATTGGGATGGCACCCTATGAGGCTTTGTATGGTAGAAAGTGTCAATCACCACTTTGTTGGTGTGACCCTGAAGAGCAAAGTATTTTGGGCCCTGATTTGGTAGAAGAGACAACCAAACAAATAAGGAGAATTAGGGAAAGAATCCTCACTGCTCAGAGTAGGCAGAAGAGCTATGCTAACAAGAGAAGGAAACCTCTCGAATTTCAAGAAGGAGAACACATATTCTTGCGAATTACTCCTACCACAGGTATAGGTCGTGCAATGAAAGTCAAAAAGCTAAGCCCTAGATTCTTAGGACCCTTCCAAATCCTCAAAAAGGTAGGTCCCTCCGCCTACCAAATTGCATTACCTCCAAATTTGTCTAACCTACACAATGTTTTTCATGTGTCCCAATTGAGAAAGTATCAGTCAGACCCCAGTCATGTGTTTAAGCCAGAAACTATACAATTAAAAGATGACTTAACTTTTGAATTACCACCGATGAGGATCGTGGATCATGGCATCAAGCAGCTGAGAAACAAATATGTATCTACAGTCCGAGTAGCACAGGGACAAGATGGAATGGAAGAGCACACATGGGAGCTCGAGGAAGATATGCGAAAAGAATTTCCAAACCTATTCACAGGTATCAAATTTTGAGGGCAAAATTTTTAATATGAAGGGGAGAAATGTAACATCCCCAAATTTATAACTAAGATAAATATTAATTAGCGATAGTAAAACCAAGAGAATCTGGACAAATGTTATGAAACACAACAAATAGACTACTTAAGTATGTCTAGAGAAAAATGCAAAGAATTACGAAAATGCCATCACTTAGTGGAAATTACGAAAATGCCCTTGCTATGTAAAGGAAATTACCAAACTACCCTTGCCTTATTAAATGACAAAGATACCCTTACTCTATGAATGGAATTACAAGAATACCACTATCATTGTCTAATTACAAAAATATCCTTGTCTTAGTTAAAGAAATTACTACAATGCCATTTGTACAAATCCCTAGACTTGTCTTTAGACAAGAATGAATCTAAGCCATTGGATTAAGATGATAACACAATAAATTAACCACATACATCATACACATTTCTGAATCACATACATGCACTAAAGGTTAGAAAATCTCCACTAACATCTTTGCACAAATCATGGAGCATTTTCATCCAACATGTTTGCATAAAACATGGAAACATGTTTGCACAAAACAAGGAGCATTTTCATCCCAAAATTCAGCCAACATGTTTCCATAAATCATGCTCCAAGTGCTTTACTTCTTCTGTTTTTCTCTAATCTTTCCACTATAAATACTCCTTAAACTCTCTTCAATTCAGAAACTCCCTAGGTGTTCTTTCTTTCTTATTCTATCATTCTTCTTATGTTCTTCAAAGACTTCTCTTGATCCTCTAAACTTCATCCAAACACTTAAATCCTAAGTCCAAACTTTCACTAGCCCTCACAAGAGTTACAATCTTTAACTCTAGTGAGAAATATTTTCTTAAGCACTCAAGTTCTAAAGCCGAGATTCAAGGAGGGTCATCCACTCCAAAGACTTCTGTTCAAAGTTTAAGGAAGAAGAGAAGGACCCTTTTTTAGACCCTACACAAGAGGTAGGAGTTTCTTCTTTATTTGTTCAAGTATTGTTGGCTTCTAACTTTGCTCATGGATAGAATGCCTCAAACTTGAGTTATTGTCAAAAGTTTTGAATAATTATATTTTTAGAAAACACAACCTGTTCTATTCTACTATGAGTACTTTTATGATATTATCAAACTCAAATATAACTTAAAAGATTGTATGTGAAACTTGAGTTAACAAAGATAACTTAAGACATGAACATGGCAGGTGCTAGAATTTCTAGTTATTTCTGGCAGTAGTTACTTCGAAAATTAGTGTTCATAAAGTATGAAGGATCTCGAAATGAAAATATTTTTATTATAAACTAGACTCATTGTAGAACACTCTCCAAAAAGAATCACCTAAAACAGAGTTTCCCAGCCTAAGATATAAATTTTTAAAGTAGAGCCTAAGACTGAAACTCTTAATCTGACCTTGTAATAGTAAAATAGGTGTAACTCACTCTACAAAAATGCAAATGGACTGATTTTAACTTTGTGGAAAAGCTAACACATCTACAAACACACTTATGTATGCTATGCATAAAGTTTTACACCACAAAAATACAAAATGAGAGATATATTTTCGGGACAGTGTGCTGAGAAAGTCTTGAAGATAGCGTGATACTGTGAGAGTGCAATTTGGAAAGGTTTTGGCTAAGGAAAGACTTGGTATTTAAGCGTGTCCATTGTGACCCACCTCTCTTTCCTAGGAATCCTACTATGCACAATTTACAGTTGATTTACACTAATCTAAGATGTTAGTGCTACAAATTTTATTCTAAAAGATGTCAGAACTCTAAATAAAAGATTCAAGTCTTGTAAAGAGATAATTTTAAGGATTTAAGTAGAATAATAATCTTCAGGAGATATATATAAAAGTCATAATAAAAATATATAAAGAACCTCTAAAAATATCTTAAAGGGTATTAATGTATTAATGGAAATACTAAGAGTACAAAAAAGACTAAGAGAAAAAGATAATACCAAGATATCCATAACCTATTAGGAACACTAGAGACCTAACTTGATAACTTAGGTTGCTTAATGTGAATTATCTATGAGAATGTTTACTATGAGATTTACATGATATTGTCTATGTTACATGAAATGACATACAGAAATGTGAATGTATTGATGAGATATGAAATGATAATGATAAAATGATTGACTGTGCCATAATTTATTAATGTGCATACATTCATATTTCAAATGAAATAATAAATAGACCAACTCACTGCTTAATCCTCTTTGAGGATTAAGGTATTGATGATTTCACTCAGTGAGAATAAAAGTAAAACCTGAAAAAGTAGCAATGATAGTCTAGAAAAGTGGACTTGAGCTAAACTCACGGCTTAACCCCCTAAACCGTTGAGAACATGGCAACGGAAAGAAAACCAAAAGGTTGTGGCGACGGCCACGGTATGAGCTCATTACCTTTTAGGGTGGTCTAAGGCATTGATGCATTCATCCCGTGAGTAATTAAGAAATATGTAGATGAAATAAATGAAAGATGATGATCACTAAACAAGTGAATGTTGAGGATGAGTAATCATGAAATGCATGCAGCTCCTAAATGATTATTGCTTATTAGTGGTTTTACATGATATGCTTATATGTATGCTTGATGAAATACTGAATGGATATTTCTGCTAATGTTAAAGATTAGTTTAAAAGTAACTACACTTCGGCTAATCACGTTTGTGAAAGTTTGATAATTGAATCCTTACCTGTTCACCTTTTTATAATAAACCCGAAGTGACTAGGACGACAACGATGACACTTTTAGTACAAGTAGGAACTTCTACTGAGAAATCATGTATTTCTCACTCCTATGTTTATTTTCCGTTGTCGTTCCCAGAGACAGATGTGTCCACCTAAAGCAACGAAGCTGTAGCTGAGGAAGGAGGTAGTGCGTGAAGATTTCAAACCTTTCAAGTAGGAGCATTCCGAGCTTTAGTTACATTATAGTTTGTGAGAAACAATTAGTAATAGTAGAACTTATATTGTTATTTGTAATAACTTATCAGTATGATATATGCCCTGTTGTGTCTTATGTATTAACTGATTATATTCCAGTTTATGTGATAATAGTTCTACACTTAGTCTCTTATTCCGCTTATTAAATTAAGTGTGCAATATAACTTGATTATTATCTATAAAAGCGCTATGTATTTCACTTCTCGTTACAGGCTTAAGTTTTCAAAAAAATTAATTTATTTAAAGAAAAAAAAACTTCCACTATTTTTCTAAGTTAATTTCAAAAGAAAATAAATGCAAGGCATAAGTGACAACTAATAGAATCCAAATGTGAACTTAAGCACAGTGGGGTTCTATTAGGGTGTTACAAGGATCACCTCTCTTAGGATATACCCTCTTTGAAACGCTTTCCGGGCATTAAGCCACAGCAATTTGTCCGCTTTGGTAGGCTGCATCTACTCATACCCTCACAGATTTGTCTCCCCTGGGGTGCTCAGCTGAACCGGTGTAACCTAAGCAAGCGCGTTTCAGTGCTTTGTCACATAAAAATCTCCTGGGGGTGCTCGGCCAAACCAGTGTCACCCAGGGTTTTCAACTCATATGGTACTCATAAACATTTCTTTTAACCCTTTAAGGTTTGACGGAAATTCGGCAGCATAACAGCTATTAAACCGAATTTCCTTCAAACTTATGCCACAAGTTAATCACACAACATATTCCTCAAGAAAACCTCATGCCATGATAAACCTCATATCAAAACTAATCCATTCCTCATGCATCATAAACATCTCAACATATCATTGCATAAATTAAGCATCATAGCATTAACACATTTCTTACTGTCTTATGCTTTGACCGTTAAGGTCCTTAACTCACATTCTAAGTTATAAATCATCAAACCTAATCTCTCGGGAACTTATAAGGTTATAACCAAGTATTTCTCACCTCATACTATGATCAAGAACATCTCTAAACCTCAAGGATGCAGAATTCATAATCCTAACTTTACGGATACCTATGAGTCACAACAATGACCCTTTCTAAGTCCAATTTGCTCCTAAGGCCTCAAGATCAAGTCCTAAACCATTTATGAGTCATTCCTACACATTTAAACTAATTTAAATCCATGATTAGCATTACTAAACCTTGCTGGACAGAATCCTGAAAATTCAAACATTAAGGGATCTAAAACTCTCAAATTAATTCTTTTCTAGTTGCTAACTTCTTTTATCTTTCACATATGAGTTTTAACATTAATTATACTTGTAACATCCTAATATTTGACCCAATACTACTAGTATGTATGTAGGCCAAATCTTAGTCGTTACCGCTTGTCATAGTTCTAATTACTTTGAAATTAGACTTAAGGAAAATACGAGCCAATTTTTTTTTTCTTGAAATCTTGTTAAAATAGGAGCCGCGCATATCACAATGTAGACGGTATGAATAAATGCGGAAACAATAACATAGAAGTGGCTCCAATCAACATGACATTATCACATCTGAAATACTTCATGCATATACTATGCCCACCCTAAGGGTAGGACTTTTCAAGTACATAAGGAAATGCGAATACAACTGAAACATGAAAAATACATAGCAATGGGAATCACATAACGTGAAAACATAAAAGGAACACCCATTCCTAAGTGCATCTAAAGTGGATAACCTCGATACAAAAGAAGGTTCATCCAATCTATGTGACGTGCGTGCGCTAAGGACTACTCCCAATCCTACATCTAACGCCACGGGTAAGGTGGAAGATAACCGATCCATGGGCGAAGCTCGGCTGGGGCTGGCATGCCTGAAAACTGGCCTTGCCCTCCGTGTCTAGGACGTGGACTGGGCACCGGGACTCTCCGAGGCTGAGTCACCGTCTCCTCGCTACCCCTGGGCATACGTGGGGGAGTGGGGGCAGAATCCTCTCCATATAGGTGGATAGGGGTGTCCTCTGAGGGATCCTCCTCCGAGTGCTGAGTGCGTGGTACGTACTCTGGTACCGCTCCCGAACTGGCAGGGGGTGTCCGTAAGATCCTCTCCTCAAGCGTACGGGTGCACTAAAAAATAGTAGCGTCATCATAAGGAGACGTCGGGGTGAACAGATAACTATCTACCAGATGAGCAAAGGGCCACCCAAGAAACATGAACACACGTACAGTGCAGAAGCCCTCAAAATGGTATGACCCAAGCTCGGGGTCATGGTGGATCTCCTAGATGGGCGTGTCAATGTAGAGGACGAACGTCGCCAACCCGATCTGAAGACGTAAAGGAAAGGAAGAGATAGAGGGAATGAGATTTCTTGCTAAAGAAACTCAATAGGGTTTTTCCTTCTACCTAGGTGTCATCTCTTACGTCCTCAGGGACCTTGGTTTCTTATTAAAAATCGTGGTCATGCAATGGTTCAATTATGAAGTTCGAAAAGGTTAACTTCCAAGGCCCGTTCGTTTTTAATTCTAAAGCCTCTTGGTTACATAACCTATAATTTCTTGAAACTGGAATCATAATTCATAGGTACTATTGACATGGATCATGACACATAAACTCATAAACCATGGTACATAATATTATAGATCAGGGAACATAAAATCATAGATCATGGGATATAGTACATAGTGCATGGTCTTATCATAGTACATAGTACTTAGGTGACATTAAAGTCTTATCATTTTCTTCCTGGGGCCACCCTAACTGGTCTCCGTTGGGAGATGTAACTAGGTTATGAGCTCATACCTCACTAGTCGTCACTAGCATAAAGACTTATCCCTTTTGATAAGCTAAAGTCCCGACATAAAGTACGGGCTAGGGGGCTAAGATCACCTCATCCTCTATCCCGTTGGATGGTTTCAGGGGGTCATTTTTACATAGTTTATGTCACCTTGAGTCTTAGCATGTTATAACAAGATGTCACATAAATCATGCATGTCACATATTTCATATAACTTTAACGTAGGCATCTCTAGGGTTCTTAAGAGAACAATAACACGCAATTCCATCATTACATAGCATCATATAAGTCATGAGATAACATATAAATTCATCAATCATAGAAGGTACACAAACCATTCCCTTAAAAGCAAAAACCCTTAATCGGGTAACCTCAAACTTCCAAATTATTTTCTTGTACCTCTAAGGGATTGATTAACCTCATTACCACAATTTATTAAGTCCTAGAACCTAATTAATTAGGGCTGGACAGCATAGACAGTAAACATATTTTGATGAATTACGGTGTTCTAGAAGCTGCATTTTAGGTCCTTTCTCATTACCGACTTTTTCTATGATGCAATAATTAATACCTAAACCAATTATGAGTCACTCTCACTCATCTAAACATGTTATAATGTGATTTTCCAAACTCAAACAAGGCTGGAACAGAATGCATATTTTCAGCTCCTAAGGAGTTCTAGAAATCACATTTTCGAACATATAAAGTTACTAAGCATACCTAAGATGCCTAAAGCAATTATCATACAATTGGTAAGGTATTTAAACACATATAGACCACCCAAAACAGAATTTAAGGTGCTGGAAAATAACAAGGCAGAACAGAAATCTATTTCATCACATAATGCCTAGAACTTTCGTTTAAAAACACATAACTTGCTAGTTTCTCTTGGAACCCTTTTAAAACTTATAAAACTCATTAGGAAACATTTTATTTCTTTAAAATCCCCATAAAATACATGAGGGAAGTGACCATTTCAAAATATTCTCCAAGGGTATTTAAATCACGAAATCATACTTAAAACATTTGTCGTAGACACCTATGCTTAAGAAAAATCCCAAGACATAGATTATAGGCCCTTGAGACTTAATGAAACTCATTCTAGCTTCATTATTACCACATGGCCTAAATGTATATTCCAAGGAATTATCTACATATTTAACTTTTACTTAGGATGAAGAGGGCAAATCTTTGAGCTCTAGGAGTTTTAGGTGATGACATAAACATAAACATGATATGCACTCCATTTTAGATTTCCTTAGAAAATAAAGTGAGGACTCAAGATAAATATGAGATGCAAGTTCACTTCTTTATCTTTGAGTTAAGTGATAACTTGAAAATAAAACGTGAAGTGCAAGTTCATTTCTTTATCTTGGGGATTTAGTGGTAGCATAAAATAAATATGGATGCAACTCCTTTTTACATCTTGATTAGAGCTCTTGCAAGATTTTAAAAGGGAACAAAGGTTCCAACCCAAACTCATCCTCACAAGAAAAGAAACACTAGTAGCACTAGGTTTTGTAAAAAGAAACATTTTATCCTCAAATACCATGAGGTGGCTGAATCCTCCTCATGAAGGAACAACCCATCTTTGAACTCTAGGGGCCAAGATATTGATGATCCAAACACCAACATCCTAAGCCCTCATCATTGAGTATTTCACTAGACCTTAAACTTCCATCAAAACCAAACTCATGTCAAACATAAAGGAAGAAATCAAAATCTCACTTGGTCTAGAAGCCAAGTCTAAGCTTTAGAGTTTATTCATGTGACTAACCTCAACATGAAACCCTCATCATCAAGCTCTCATTTTTCCAAGTCCCAAAGGCCTTCATGGCCGAAACCTTAAGGAAAAAGAATAGGGTTTCAAAGGTTCAAGAGAAACATAACTCTTTCTTGAATAAAACTTGAAAATGATAAACATTTCTTTGAAAAGACCCAAGCTTTAGAGGTTGCCCCTAGGTTATACACCAACATGGAACCCTCATCATCAAGCCTTTATTTTTCCAAGTACCATAGGCCTTCATGGCCGAAACATTCAAGGAAAACAAAAGTTTGAAAGAGTTTCATAAGAAACATAACCCATTTTTTATCAAAACTTGAACAAGATGAAACTTTTCTCCAAAAGGAATTCTAAGCTTTAGAGGTCTCATGCTAGGATGAACACATGGTCATCCTAAGAGAGCACTCATCATCAAGCCCTCATCATTTTGCCCTTGAGGCCAAAAATCAAACAATAGAAAAGGAAAAAGAATGAAACTTTTCTTTAAGAAAGGTTCAAGCTTTAGAGGCCTCATGTTAGGATGAACTCATGGTTGCATCTTAGAGAGCACTCATCATCAAGCCTTCCTCACCATGGCCTTGAGGCCGAAATGGAAGAAAAGAAAATGAACAAGGGAGATGAAAACCGAAAATGAAAGCTCCATGAAAACTCATTCACAACATATTTTCAAGCAAGATCAAAGAATCAATATAAAGAAAGCATTTCTTTTTGAGAAGCTCCCTACCTAGTGGTTGAGGTTGAGAGGAGATGAAGAAGTTGAAGAAGATGAACTTTTGAGCTTGAGAGGAAGAGAAAGTTTCAAAGTGCTCTAAAATTCTAAACTTAGTGAATGAACAAAAGGTGCTTCAAGTTCTCTAAGCTATCTATTTATAGAAGAATGAAATGAAGGTGTTTTTGGGGGAGAAAGGCTTCGGCCTTTACAGCCACAAGGAGAGAAGAAATATCTCCTTCAAAGCATGATGACAAGTCTAACTAGGCATGTCCTAAAGCATGGCTAAAAGTAGCTTGTGTAAGTAAGCTTGATTGACAACATAAACTAATATAAATTTTGAATTCTTTTTGAATTTTTAGGGGAGGAGTGGCGCCACTTTTGGGCAGCCATGGAAGAGAAAATATCTCCTCTAAACCATGGTTTAATAGGGTGCTTAGGTGTAGGATTGATTTAGCTTAGGATTAGGGGTTGCTAAGTAAAGGTTTTAGGTAAACTAATTAGGTGATTAGGGTTGTAACACCTTAGATTAGGAGTAGTCTTGTGAGATTTAATGGAGTCAAGACTTTTATGACTAATGATGTGAGTATGACAACCCTTCTTGGAAATGGGAGCATGAATAGTGAAAACACTATTCATATGTGCTTTCTTAAAGAAAAAGAACTAGAATTAGGTTTTTAAGTTTTCCTTAAGCAATCTTTGGTTCTAATTATCCTCAAATAATGATTTTAGCTCTAGATTAATCATTGAAATTAATTAATCTTTAATTAGAGCCTAATATTGCTTAGGTTTTGCTAAAAATGTCCTTAAGCCCAAAATGCACTAAGTAGGGCCAAAATCGTAATTTTTACCAAAAGTTGCCCGGAACCTCCAAGACTAAAACAAACATGGCCCATGCCTTAAAATCATTGTTTGGGACCTCCGAACAAGGTTCGGGTCAAAACAGAACTTAAAACTGCCTTAAATTGCTATAGGGGTATTGTAATGCCCCGATTTTTTCTGCTAGAGTGAAAATGACCAAAATGCCCCTGAGGTCATTTTCAGCTCGGAATTCGAGGAAAGCCGATCCGGCAGTACTCGAAGGGCAAACTCAATGTTGGAAGGGGATTAGATGGCTTGTATACCTTCCCGTGATCGAAAATCTCGTTTTTCGAGTTTTCGAGTCAAAATGACCAAAATGCCCCTGCGATGTTTTACCCGTTTGCAAGTGCCGGATGAACCCGAAACTTCTCCAGATGATTTTAAAAGCTGTTTTTATGTAGACTGTGACTTTAGTTTTGATCCCGGAGGTCCCGGGCAAAATTAGTGCAAAATTATGGTTTTGCCCCTAGTTTCGTGTTTTTACGCTTAATCGCGTGATTAAGCAAACCTAAGCAATATTAGGCTCTAATCAAAGGTTAATTAATTTCCTTAATTAATCTAGGGTCAAAATAATTTATTAAAGTTGATTAGAACCTAAAAGTGCTTAATTACAACTTAAAATCATATTTTAATTTCAAGACTTCTAGTCATGGAATCTTGAATAGTATTTTCTCTTTCCAATTCCTTAAATCATGGAATTGTGTTACACATTGTTTATTCATAAATGAGTTTAAAATTCTTTAATGATGTATGAGCACTCCTAATCTTGTCATATAATCCTTAAAACACATTCTTAGTTACCTAAACTTAAGCTTAATTATTCCTAACCTTGTACCTAAGCTAATACACATTTAAACCTACCATTAACACCCAATTAGATGATCAAACCTCACCTCCCCCTTGTTGTACTAGACCTGGCCGTGCACTCCCTCCTCCCATATGCATCACATTTTCAATTTTTCAACACTCCAAGGCCATACCTCAAGTCATATACACTATGCCTTGTCATAACTTTCAATCAAGCTTGAATTTCCACATGAATAAATAATTAAAACAACCCATTTTTCCCATTTATTTGTGGCTGGAAAAGTTCCAGCCATGTCAAGTTTCTAGAAGCCTAATTTCATCAAAAATTGATAGGAAATTAACTCACATCAAGCCATACTTTGTAGCATAGCTTCCATACTTCAAACCATGCTTGAATGACCTTGTGTAAGAGATATTTTTCTCTCCATTTTTCCTCTCAAAAGCCACGGCCACATCTCCCCTTGGTGAGCCCCATGGTTTTGTTTTTCTATAAATAGGATGCTTGTGATAGTTTAGTTGCACTTTGAAGCATTTGCTAAGTTTAGAATTCTAGAGTTGTCTTGCTAGTTCTTTTCTTTTCTCTCAAAATTCCAAGAGAGTTCTTCCTTTCTTTTCATCTTCATCTTCATCCTCTCTTCATCTCATCATCATCTCTCAACCTTGAAACACCACCCCATAGCCTTGAAACATCATCAAACCTCTCAAACACCACACCTCAAACACAACCTTACTTGAAACACAACTCCAACCTTCTCATCCTCCCTTGGTCGAAGCTATCTTGCCTCTTGGAAGAGCTCATCATCTTGTTTTTCTTTTCAAAAGTTCAAGCTTTGTGTCTTCACTCTAGGTAGGAGTGTCTTTCTAAACTTTGTTTCTTGAAAAATGAGTTTCTCTAGCTTTCTCTTGGATTTCTTTTGAAACTTTTCCTTGGTTCTTTGTTTTCCTTTCATTTCGGCCATGAGGCCTTGATTATGAGCATGATAGCTTGATGATGAGAGTTTCTAGATGATGACCTTGTGTTCATCTCAAAGAAACCTCTAAAGCTTGAGTTTTCCTTTTCTTATAACTTTATCTATATGATATCTGGCTCACATGGTTTTTCAACTTAAGAAAATTAATCTAAGGATTTCTAAAAGCCCAAGCCTACCCTTGTCAACCTTAAAGTTGGCCGGCACGTTCTAGAGATTTTTCTCTAGATAGGGGTTTTGGGTATTTAATAAAGAACTTGACTTATTTTCACTTTCTTTTTCTTTTGTAAGACTTTCGGTTTTGGTATTTTGATCTTTGAGATATTGTATTGGGTTGTTATCTTATTAAAGTCTTGAATGAGCTCTAGATAATCCTAAAATGAACCATGCATCCATATTTACTTTTATGCTTTGCACATCATATTTATTTTCCTTACTATCACTAAGTATCAAGATAATGAATGAACTTGCATTATCATATTTATATTTCAAGCTATGCATTATCATGTTTATGTTTCAAGTTCTCACTTAATATCAAGATAATAATAAGTTACATCTCATGTATATTTTATGCTATCACTTTACTTTCTAAAGGAACCTAAAATAAGTGCATAAGCATGTTTATTTTTATGTCATCACTTAAATGAATCTAGAGCTCAAAGACTTGCCCATTGTTGTCTCAAACAAAGGCTTGAAAACCTATGTTATTTGTCTCCTTGTTTTCGGCCCCTAAGAGTTTAATTGTTTCCAAGTATTGAAAACTATGTTTCATAATTTTTCTAAGCTTATATGAGTTAAAGGAATATATAGAACCAAGTTTTATCAATTTAGGATCTCTTGAAACAAGTTTGATTTAGCTACTGCCCTCTTAAATATTTTTATGATTTTAGATGATAAAAATGCTTGTAAATGAGTTTTGAAAGTTTGAAAAAGGTTCCAGGAGAAACTAGTATTTTATGTGCTTTAGAAATTGTGTTTGATGCCTTTAAATGGAGATGTTTGTTTCGGTTCTTCCTTGCTATGTTTTGCCACTGTATGAGCTGTTTTAATGGTGATAATATGCTTATGTTTGAGTATAATTAATGTTGAGGCTCATATGTGAAAGATAAGAGAAGTTAGAAACTAGAAAAGAATTAATTTGAGAGTTTTAGATTCCTTAATGTTTGAATTTTCTGGATTCTGTTCAGCAAGGTTTAGTAATGCTAATCATGGATTTAAATTAGTTTAAATGTGTAGGAATGACTCATAAATGGTTCAGGACTTGATCTTGATACCTTAGGAGCAAACTGGGCTTAGAAAGGGTCATTGTTGTGACTCCTAGGTACCCGTAAAGTTAGGATTATGACTTATGCATTATTGAGGTTTAGAGATATTCTTGACCATAGTGTGAGGTGAGAAAGACTTAGTTATAACCTTATAAGTCCCCAAAAGATTAGGTTTGATGACTTATAACTTAGAATGTGAGTTGAGGACCTTAATGGTCAATGCATAAGACACTAAAGAGTTGTTAATGTTATGATGTGTTGTTTGATGCAATGATATGACGAGATGTGCTTGATGCATGAGAAAATGATTGATGAAATGTTAAAGTTCATCATAGCATGAGATTTCATGAGAACATGATGTGTGGATTAGCTTGTGGCAGTTTGAAGGAAATTTGGTTTAACAATTTGTTATCTTTGTCGAATTTCCGTCAAACCTTAAAGGGTTGAAAGAAATGATTTATGAGTACCATAAGAGTTGAAAACCCTGGGTGACACTGGTTCGGCCAAGCACCCCCAGGAGATTTTTATATGACAAAGCACTGAGATGCGCTTCCCCCGAGGAGGTGCCGGCTCGGCCGAGTACCCCCGGGAGGAGACAAATCCGTGAGGGTATGAGTAGATGCAGCCTACCAAAGCGGACAAATTGCGAGGCCATGCGTGGCTAGCAAAGCGTTTCAAAGAGGGTATATCCTAAAGAGAGGTGATCCCTCCCCCCTACCCATACTTGCGAGTCGGGATTATTATTTATATTTTGTTTATTCAAGATAATAAGCAAGAGCTAGTGACTACTAGCTGAGGTATGAGCTCATAACCTAGTTATTAGTTTTAGGGTGGCCTATATGCTAAAGTACCATGATTGATGTCACGAAGTTGAGGAATGATTCACTTGGAAGTTATATGCCCTTATGGCACATGGATTATGTTTATGAGCTTTGATGTGTTATCTTATATGCTCAAGTATTGCCATGCATCCATGATATAACATGTTGCATTCATAACATCAAGATGCATGCTAAAAGGAATGAACCTTGGATAATTAGTTTGAGAAACCCTAAATTGAACTTGATATGCACGATCACTATTTTATAATTAAACCCAAGGTTCCTGAGGATGTGTATGATGTAACCCTAGGGTAGGAGACTCCTACTGAGATTTCTTTAGCAAGATTTCTCACTCCTCTCTCTTCTTTCTTCCGTCACATTTTCAGAAAGCGATGGCGACGTTCGTGGTCTTCGTTGATATGCCAGTATGGGAGATACACTTCGACCCAGACCACCGTTCATATCACTTTGAGGGTCGATGTGCCGTTCATGTTTTTATGTACATGGGACGACCTTTTGCTTATCCAGTTTCGAGCTACCAGTTCACTCCTACTGCACCCTTCGGTAGTGACGACATGATCTTCGAGCGCACTCGTCCGCATGAGGAGCAGTTGTGACGTGCCAGTACCTTTGCCTCCGCCATCCAAGATTTCTCGGAGTACGTACCTCGTTCGAGGAGATCCGAGACTGACCCATCCGAGGATTGGCCGACGCATGTTCCTTCTGAGGGTTCAGCCCCTTTTCCCCGATCCCGACGTATGGGGAGTGAGGAGACTATGGTGCAGCAGCGCCTGACGAGGAGAGCCGAGATGCGTCCGCATCAAGAGCTCACGTTCAGCCACCTCGTGTGCCTTTCACATTGCATTGGCCCACACAGGAGGAGATAGAGCGTTTCCCCGGTTACCTGCCTCTATCACCCGAGGACCCCCGACGTCACTAGTTCCCGATGGAGAGCCTTGCGAGTACTCGAGCTTTTATGAGGATCTTCCCCTTCAGTCGTACCTTTTGGGAGGGGTGTGCAGTTTGTACTCATAGCCTAGTAGGAAGGTAGTGTTTTGGGTTTTCTATCTTCATGTTGAACCATGTACTTTGCTATCTGTTGTATTTCCTTTTACATTGTATTTCAAGCTCTGCCCGTTTCTATAAGGGTATGACTAGTTATGTATTTTAACTACTTCATTATTAATGAAATGTTTCTGTTATCTTCATGATCTATGTTCTTCTAATGTATGTTTTATTTTACATGGTTGTTCATGATTGTCATGCGTGCTTTATGTTTCTATCGTTCGACTAATTAAGTTCGTGGCTCTCACTCTGTTTTATGTTTTAAAAAAAAAGAAAAATTTACCCATAATTTCCGCTAAGTATTTTAATGAAAGAATGAGACTATGAGGTAATAGCCTAATGTTTAACCTAATGTGTTCTAGAAAGTTGGGTTAAAAATTAGGGTGTTACAGGTATTTTGGTCATTTATACGCGGAGACCCTAAAAATAGGATTCCTCTGCTTTATTAAACACTCAAACACATACAATCCCCTTCATATATCATATGAACCTTATGGGGATGGCCGAGGTCGGCCGTCCTCGTATTTCGGTAAAAATGACCTTAGGGGCATTTTGGTCATTTGAAAGTTTAGTGAAAATCGGGGCGTTACAATACTCAAACTTATTCATATTATCATCATTAAAACAGCTCATACAGTGATCACAAAGGGCAAGGCAGGATCGAAACATACATCTTCATAAAATGGCATCAAACACAATTTTTAAGCACATAAATTACTAGTTTCTCTTGGAACCTTTTTCAAACTTTCAAGACTCATTTATAAACATTTTTAACATCTAAAATCATAAAAATACTTGAGAGGGCAGTAGCTAAATAAATTTTGTCTCAAGAGGTCCTAGATTCATAAAACTTAGTTCTATGCATTCCTTAAACTCATAAAAGCTTAGAAAAATTATGAAGCATAGTTTTCAATACTTGTAAACAAACAAACCCTTAGAGGTCGAATGCTCAAGGCAAGGAAATAAATATTTTCAAGCCTTTGTTTGAGACAACAATGGGCAAGTCTTTGAGCTCTAGGTTCATTTAAGTGATGACATAAAAATAAACATGCTCATGCACTTATTTTAGGTTCCATTTAGAAAGTAAAGTGAGAGCATGAAATAAACATGAGATGCAACTCATTATTATCTTGATATTAAGTGAGAACTTGAAACATAAACATGATAATGCATAGCTTGAAATATAAATATGATAATGCAAGTTCATTCATTATCTTGATACTTAGTGATAGCAAGGAAAGTAAATATGATATGCAAAGCATAAAAGTAAACATGGATGCAAGGTTCATTTTAAGATTATCTAGAGCTCTTACAAGACTTTAGAGATTAACAACCCAACACTCATCTCATTACAAAGAGAGCTTTAGAGTTCTTGAACCAAGTTCTCAAAGGAACTATGAGGTTCTTGAACATCATCATCAAGCTCAAAATAAATAAACTTTCTAGACAAAACAAAACCTCAAAGATCAAGGAATCAAAATTGAAATATTTAAAGGAAAAGGAACAAGAAAACCGAAATCAAAATAGCAAGAAAAGTAAAGGTGTTCTTGAACAAAAATCCTTTCGAGCTAGATAATAAAGATGAAACTTAGAGAAAACAAAAACTCAAGATTTAGAGGTTCCTTTGAGATGAACACATAGTCATCATTTAGGAGCTCTCATCATTGAGCTATCATGTGCTCCTCAAGGCCAAGAGGCCGAAACATCAAGGAAAAGACACAAAGAAAGTTTCAAAAAGAAAGTCCAAGAAAAAGCTAGAAAAACTCATTTTTCAAGAAACAAGGTTTAGAAAAACACTCCTACCTAGAGTGAAGATGAAAACTTGAACTCTTTGAAAAGGAAAAGAAGATGATGAACTCCTCCTTGGGGCAAGATAGCTTCGGCCTTGGAGAGGGAGAAGGAAAGAAAATGTGTTTCAAGTGAGGTTGTATTTGAGGTGAGGTGTTTGAGGGGTTTGATGGTGGTTCAAGGCTTTGGGGTGGTGTTTGAAGCCTAAGAGATGATGATGAGATGAAGAGAAGATGAAGATGAAGATGAAGAACAAGAGGAAACTCTCTTGATACTTAGAGAGAAAAAGAGAGAATACAAAGAAAGCTTAGAAAACTAAAAGTGTGCAAATGAGATAAAGTGTTTGCATGTGTTTCTAGGAAAGGTATTTATAGAAAATGAAAACAAATGAAGTCTCAAAGGGGAGAGGTGTTGGCCGTGTAGTTTGGGAGGGAGAAAATATCTCTTATACAAGGTCATTCAAACATGGTTTGAAGTATGGAGTGTATGATACAAAGTATGGCTTGATTTGAGTGAATTTCCTATCAATTTTGAATGAAATTAGTCTTCTAGAAACTAAGCATGGCTGGAAGTTTTTCAGCCACAAATAAATGGGGAAAAATGGTTTATTTCATTTAGTTATTCATTTGGAAAATTAAGCTTGATTGAAAGTATGACAAGGTATGGTGTATATGGCTTGAGGTATGGCTTTGGAGTGTTAAAAATTTGAACATGTGATGCATATGGAGGGGGGGACGGCTTCAGCCAGACTGGGCAGCATGGAGGGAGAAAGATTTGATCATCTAATTGTGTGCTAATGGTAGGTTTAATGTGTATTAGTTTAGGTACAAGGTTAGGAATAATTAAGCTTAAGTTTAGGTGACTAAGAATGAGGTTTAAGGATTTTATGACAAGATTAGGAGTGCTCATACATCATTAGGAGATTTAAATTCATTTTTATGAGTAAACAATTGAAAACACAATTCCATGATTTAAGGAATTGGAGAGAGAAAACACTATTCAAGATTCCATGACTAGGAGTCTTGAATTTAAAATAGGATTTCAAATTGTAATTAATACATGAAAATGCCTTTTAAAACCATCTGGAGAAGTTTCGGGTTCATCCGGCACTTGTAAACGGGTAAAACACTGCAAGGGTATTTTGGTCATTTTGGCCTGAAAACTCAAAAAATGAGATTGTCGATCCCGAAAAGATACACAAGTCATCTAATCCCCTTCCAACATTGAGTTTGCCCTTCGAGTACTGCCGGACCGGCTTTCCCCGAATTCCGGGCTAAAAATGGCCTCAGGGGCATTTTGGTCATTTTCACTTTAATAGAAAATCGGGGCGTTACATTACTCCCCTCCTTGAAAAGAATTTCGCCCTCAAAATTCGTACCTTAGAATAACTCGGGGTACTTCAACCTCATCTCGGACTCAAGTTCCCACGTGAACTCCTCGGTGTTGCCTCGTCCCTACGCGACCTTCACCAAAGGAACAGACTTGTTCCTCAACTGCTTGACGCCTTGGTCCACGATTCTCGTTGGCGGTAAATTGAACGTCAGGTCCTCCCTTAACTGTACGTGTTCTGGCTCTAAGACATGACTAGGGTCGGACTCAAATTTACGCAACTGAGAGACATGAAAGACGTCATGAAGATTTGACAGATTGGGTGGCAGGGCTATTTTGTAGGCCACAGATCCGATTCTCTGAAGAATTTCAAAAGGACCGAGAAATCGGGGACTCAAATTTTTGACTTTCATGGCTCTACCTATTCCTGTAGTGGGAGTGATTCTTAGAAATACATGTTCGCCTTCTTGGAATTCCAAGGGCTTGCGCCTTTTCTCCGTGTAGTTTTTCTGCCGACTTTGAGCGGTTAAGATTCTATCCTTAATCTTCTTGATCTGCTTCGTCATTTCATTCACTACATCAGGTCCTAAGACACTTTGCTCTCCGAGTTCATACCAACACAAGGGTGATTGGCACTTCCTTCCATACAACGCCTTGTACGGTGCTATACCGATACTCGCGTGATAACTGTTGTTATACACGAACTCGATCAACAGCATGTACTTATCCCAACTTCCTTTTTGGTCTAAGACACAGGCTCTTAACATGTCCTCTAGGGTTTGGATTGTTCTCTCAGATTGACCATCCGTTTGTGGGTGGTAAGTAGTGCTTAAGCACAACTTGGAACTAAATGCCTTTTGAAAGGCTCCCCAAAAACGTGACGTAAATAGCGGATCTCGATCCGAGATTATCATCGACGGCACTCTGTGCAACCTTACAATTTCTTGGATGTAAAGCTGAGCTAACTTATCCAATGAGTACGTGACTCGAATAGGTAGAAAGTGAGCCCACTTTGTCAGTCGATCCACGATTACCCACACGGCATCATGGCCAGCTTGGGTCTTTGGCTATCCTGTCACAAAATCCATTGATATACTTTCCCACTTCCACTGAGGGATTGACAGGGGTTGCAACATGCCAGAAGGTTTTTGGTGTTCGATCTTGACCTTTTGGCAGACCAAACACTTACTCACCCAGGTGACCACATCCTTTTTCAATCCGGGCCACCAAAACATCTTCTTCAAATCTTGGTACATCTTGGTAGTACCAGGATGAATGGCGAAGTGGCTCTTGTGGGCCTCCTCCAAGATCTTCTCTCGAAGGTTGCCATCTTGGGGTACACAGATTCGCCCTTCAAACCTCCATAACCAATCGGGGCCTCGCTTGAAACCCTTCAACTTACCGGCCTTAACTGCCTCTATTGTCTCCATAAAGTCCTCATTTTCTCTTTGGGCAAGCATAATCCTTTGCTTAAACCTACTGGTCACTGTGAGATGACACATCACAATACCTTTTTTCGTCGTCGACATCCCAAGATTCATATCCCTAAACTTCTCTATTAACCCAACTTCGTTAACCATCATGCAAGATAAACGCAATGACTTTCGACTCAAGGCATCGGCGACTACATTAGCCTTGCTAGGGTGGTAACTTAAGCTGAAATCATAATCTTTGAGGAATTTCATCCATCTCCTCTGCCTCATATTTAACTCCTTTTAATCAAAGAGGTGCTTGAGACTCTTATGATCGGAGAAAACCTCGAACCTTACACCATATAAATGGTGTCTCCACATCTTAAGGGCAAACACGATGGCTGCTAATTCTAGGCCATGGGTGGGGTAGGTTACCTCGTGAGGCTTGAGTTGTCGGGACGCATAGGCTACCCACTTGCCTATTTTGCATCAACACGCAACCTAAACCTTTGCTAGAAACGTCACAATATACCTCGAAGGGTACATTGGGGTCAGGCCAAAACCAAAACTGAGGTTGAGGTGAGCTTTTCCTTAAGCTCTACGAAACTCTTCTCGCACTCAGGGCTCCACTCAAACGGGGCATTCTTCCTAGTGAGCTTGGTTAAGGGTAGGGCTAACTAGGAAAATCCTTTGATGAACCTATGGTAGTAACCAGCAAAACCCAAAAAGCTTCTAATCTCGGTCACAGAGGTTGGTCTATCCTAATTCATCACGGCTTCTATCTTACTTGGGTCGACAGCTATGCCACCTTTTGACACAACATGTCCTAAGAATTTCACCTCGTCCAACCAAAATTCACACTTAGAGAGCTTAGCTTATAACTTCTTCTCCTTTAATACCTCTAAAACCAGCCTTAAATGACGCTCATGCTCATCGTGGGTTTTTGAATAGATGAGAATATCATCTATGAACACAACCACGTACTGATCTAAATAGGGTCTAAAGATCCTATTCATGTAATCCATAAAAACTATGGGAGCATTCGTCAAACCAAACGACATCACATTGAACTCAAAGTGTCCATACCGAGTTTGAAAAGTGGTTTTAGGAATGTCTGAATCTCTAACCCTAATCTGATGGTAACCGGACCTCAAATCAATCTTAGAAAACACTACTGCTCCTTTCAACTGGTCTATAAGATCATCAATCCTAGGCAATGGGTACTTATTCTTTATGGTCACTCTGTTCAACTGCCTATAATATATACATATCCTCATGCTTCCATCCTTCTTCTTCACAAATAAGACCGAAGCGCCCCAAGGCGAAGCACTCGGCCTTATAAAACTCTTCTCCAACAACTCCTCTAACTGGGTTTTCAACTCCACTAACTCCAAAGGTGACATCCTATATGGCGCTATAAAGATAGGTCCCGCTCCAGGAACCAGCTCTATGGAAAACTCTACTTCTCTTTCAGGAGGGAATTTGGGTATTTCATTCCGAAACACCTCGGGATAGTCTCTCACCATAGGTATATCACCTAGGTTTTGCTCAAAGTCTACATCGCAGGTGGCTAGGAAAACATATCCCTTAGCTTTCTTCCCACTACAGAAGACCTCTACGGAGTTCAGGTACAATCTTAAAGGTTGATCAATGGGTTTGGGAGGAGAAAGAAAAACAACGGTTTGGGTTCCACAGTCTAACAATACACGGTTGGCGTGAAGCCAATCCATGCCTAGAATGATCCCTATGTCTTTAAGGGGTAAGTAGATCAAATCTATGATAAAAGATCTATTTTCTACAACAAGATGACAGTTCAAACAACATTTGCAAGTATTAACAGGATGATTTGTGGGGGTAGAAATAATAAGATCAAAGGGAAGTTTAGAGACTCGCAAATCCAAAGACTCGACACTAGCAAGTGAAATGAAAGAATGAGTAGTGCCAAAATCGAAAAGTACAGTTAAGGTTTTATCGTTAAGCTTGCACTTACCTTGAATGAGATCGTTGGACTTCCGCGCATCTTCCGTATTGAGGGTGAAGGCCCGTCCTTGGTGTTGAGGTCGGGGGTTTTGGTTTGATGGTCCTCCACTCGTGCAGTTGTTGGCGTAGTGGCCAGGCTTGCCACACTTGAAGCAGACCCTCTGCCCTATGAGGCAAGGGCGGCTTGCATGATTATTCCCGCACTGGGATAGACATCAACAAATGTTGTTCCGAGGTAGGCAGCAGGGGTTCCTTGTGGTGCCTTGTTCTTAGCCCCACTTGGTCCTCGGGCCTTGATGTTGAAACGGTGGCTGTTGGTGTTGCTTGGATTGTTGGTATGCAGGAGCTCTCGGTTGTTGTTGTTGTTGTTGTGGTCAGAACTAGTTGGTTTGGTAGGGATTGTAGTGATTCCTCGACGGATATTGCGGTTTGAACCTTGGGGCTTGAAGTCCGAGCCCCTTAGCTCGCTCCGTTCTTGTGGCTTGCATCTTTCGTTGCCCCTCCTCAAGGATCCAACACTTGTTGGCCAGAGCCGGGAAGTCTCTGATCTCCATATGGACCACATCGTAGTTCATCTTCGCCTTCAGATCGGCCTCATATTTCATACACTTCCAAACCTCATCGAGGTTCCCTTGGAACACCCGAGAGAACTTAATCAGCTCTTCAAACTTGGCGGTGTACTGGGCTACAGTAGACCTTCCCTGGGTCAACTGCATGAACTCGATGTCCTTAGCATTCCTCACAGACTCAGGGAAGTACTTCTCGTAGAAGTAGGTGTAACGCCCCGATTTTCTGTTAGAGTGAAAATGACCAAAATGCCCCTGGGGTCATTTTCCGCCCGGAATTCGAGGAAAGCCGGTCCGATAGTACTCGAAGGGCAAACTCAATGTTGGAAGGGGATTAGATGACTCGTGTACCTTTCCGGGATCAAAAATCTCGTTTTCGAGTTTTCAGGACAAAATGACCAAAATGCCCCTGCGGTGTTTTACCCATTTGCAAGTGCCGGATGAACCTGAAACTTCTCCAGATGGTTTTAAAAGGCATTTTTATGTAGATTGTAACTTTTGTTTTGGTCCCGGAGGTCCCAGGCGAAATTTGTGCAAAATTACGGTTTTGGCCGTAGTTTCGTGTTTTTACGCTTAATCGCGTGATTAAGCAAACCTAAGCAATATTAGGCTCTAATCAAAGGTTAATTAATTTCCATAATTAATCTTGAGTCAAAATAATTTATTAAAGTTGATTAGAACCTAAAAGTGCTTAATTACAACTTAAAATCTTATTTTAAATTCAGGCCTCCTAGTCATGGAATCTTGAATAGTGTTTTCTCTTTCCAATTTCTTAAATCATGGAATTGTGTTACACATTGTTTATTCACAAATGAGTTTTTAATTCTCTAATGATGTATGAGCACTCCTAATCTTGTCATAAAATCCTTAAACCTCATTCTTAGTCACCTAAACTTAAGCTTAATTATTCCTAACCTTGTACCTAAACTAATACACACTTAAACCTACCATTAGCACCCAATTAGATGATCAAATCTCACCTCCTCTCTGCTGCCCAGTATGGCCGAACACCCTCCCCTTCCATATGCATCACATGTTCAAATTTTCAACACTCCAAGGCCATACCTCAAGTCACATACACCATACCTTGTCATACTTTCAAGCAAGTTTGATTTTCCAAGTGAATAACTAATTAAAATAACCCATTTTCCTCATTTATTTGTGGCTAAAAAACTTCAGCCATGCTTTGTTTCTAGAAGCCTAATTTCATTCAAAAATTGGTAGGAAATTCACTCACATCAAGCCATACTTTGTATCATACACTCCATACTTCAAACCATGCTTGAATGACCTTGTGTAATAGATATTTTTCTCTCCCTTTTTCCCCCTCAATGCTATGGCCAAGGCTTTCTCTTGGAGGGCCTCAATGTTTTGTTTTTCTATAAATAGGTGCCTTAGATGAACTTGTGTCACTTTTAGTCTTTTGGTAAGTTTCAAGTTTCTAAGCTTTCTTGAGTTTCCTTTCTTTTTCTCTCTAAGTTTCAAGAGAGTTCTTCCTTTCTTTTCATTTTCATCTTCATCCTTTATTCATCCTATCATCACCTCTCAACCTTCAAACACCACCCCATAGCCTTGAACCATCATCAAACCTCTCAAACACCACACCTTAAACACAACCTCACTTGAAACACAACTCCAACCTTCTAATTCTTCCTTGGCTGAAACCATCTAGCCCCCAAGGAGGAGCTCATCATCTTGTTTTCCTTTTCAAAGAGTTCAAGTTTTCATCTTCACTCTAGGTAGGAGTGTTTTTCTAAACTTTGTTTCTTGAAAAATGAGTTTCTCTAGCTTTCTCTTGGATTTTCTTTTTGAAACTTTCTTTGTTTCTTTTTCTTTGAGTATTTGGCCTCTTGGCCTTGAGGAGTATATGATAGCTCAATGATGAGAGCTCCTAGATGATGACTATGTGTTCATCTCAAAGGAACCTCTAGAGCTTGAGTTTTTGTTTTCTCTAAGTTTCACCTTTATTATCTAGCTCAAAAGGATTTTTGTTCAAGAACACCTTTACTTTCCTTGCTATTTTGGTTTCGGTTTTTTCTTGCTTCCTTTCCTTTAATATTTCGGTTTTGGTCCTTTGACCTTTGAGGTTTTGTTTTGTTTTGAAAGTTTATTTATTTTGAGCTTGATGATGATGTTCAAGAACCTCATAGTTCCTTTGAGAACTTGGTTCAAGAACTCTAAAGCTCTCTTTGTGATGAGATGAGTGTTGGGTTATTATATGTTAAAGTCTTGTATGAGCTCTAGCCAACCTTAAAATGAACCTTGCATCATGTTTACTTTTAGGCTTTGCACATCATATTTACTTTCCTTGCTATCACTAAGTATCAAGATAATGAATGAACTTGCATAATCATATTTATATTTCACGCTATGCATTATCATGTTTATGTTTCAAGTCCTCACATAATATCAAAGATAATAATAATTTGTATCTCATGTTTATTTTATGCTATCACTTTACTTTCTAATGGAACCTAAAATGAGTGCATGAGCATGTTTATTTTTATGTCATCACTTGAATGAACCTAGAGCTCAAAGACTTGTCCATTGTTGTCTCAAGCAAATGCTTGAAAATCTATGTTTTTGGTCTTCATGTTTTCGGCCTCAATGAGATTTATTGTTTACAAGTATTGAAAACTATGTTTTGTAATTTTTCTAAACTTATATGAGTTAAAGGAATGTATAGAATCAAGTTTTATGAATTTAGAACCTCTTGAGACAAGTTTGATTTAGCTACTGCCCTTATAAATATTTTTATGATTTTAGATGACAAAAATATTTAGAAATGAGTTTTGAAAGTTTTAGAAAGGTTCCAAGAGAAACTAGTATTTTATGTGCTTTAGAAATTGTGTTTGATGCCTTTGTATCGAGATGTTGGATTCGGTTCTGCCTTGCCTTGTATGACCATTGTATGAGCTGTTTTAATGATGGTCATATGTTTATATTTGAGTATAATTAATGTTAAAACTCATATGTGAAAGATGAGAGAAGTTAGTAACTAGAAAAGAATTAATTTGAGAGTTTTATATCCCTTAATGATTGATTTTTCTGGATTCTATCCAGCAAGGTTTAGCATTGATAATCATGGTTTATAATTAGTTTATATGTGTAGGAACTACTCATAATTGGTTTAGGACTTGATCTTGATGCATTAGGAGCAAACCGAACTTAGAAAGGGTCAATGTTATGACTCCAAGGTGCCCGTAAAGTAAGAATTATGGATTCTGCCTTCTTGAGGTTTAGAAATATTTAAGATCATAGAATTGAGTGAGGAATACTTAGATATGAGCCTATAGGTACCCAAGAGCTTAAGTTTTGATTTGAAACAACTTAGATTTTAAGTTAAAGGACCTTAAGGGTCGATGCATAAGACATCAAGAAATCTTTTAATGCTATGAGTTTATTTATGTAAGTATGATATGTTGATATGCATGATGTGATGATATATGAGTTATGATGATGTGAATTCTTTTTATGCTAATGCTATGATGGTGTGTGAATGCATGTGCTACGATGAAACTGTTTATATGACTTTAGAAATGGATTATGAAATGTGAAATTGAATGTGTGCATTATGAGTTGATGTGGCATACTATGATGAATTGCATGAATTGATGAGCATGATATGCATATTGCATGAAGTTCCATAATGATAGTTGAGGGCATGTGTTTATAATGCATTCTTGCATGACACACCGAGACACATTTCTCCTACCTTGGTAAGGAGATAACAAAACCTTGAGGATATGGTAGATGCAGCCTGCCAAAGCGGACAAATTTACTGTGCACTAGATGCCGTAGATGCGTTTCGAAGAAGGAAATAACCCTAACACACAATCTGAGAGTCAGTGTATTAGGTGATCCTTAAGTCCCTAACCCGTACTCTAGGAGTCGATGTGTTAGGTGACCCCTTAAGCCCCTAGCGCGCACTCTAGTAGTCGGGATATCATTCTTATGATCCACTTATTCAGATAATAAGTTGGAAACTAGTGATGTGTTACCCCCTCTATTTTTCCCCATGTTAAATCTAGTGGTGACTAGTTAGGATTGAGCTCATTCCTAGGCAATTAGGTGAGACAGAGTTAGGAGGCCATGATAAAAATCGTTGGGGCGGTATTTCGGTTGGAATTAGGTGGATATGCTTAAGAGGGTGGTCTTTGAGAAAAAGAACTTAAGAGTTCAAGCATGAGAAAGAGATATGATGGTTTTAAAGTCACACTGTTATGAGAAAAGAAAGATTTTTATGTGCCACGTATATGTTAACATCTTTCCTTGATGCTATGTTCTATTGACTATTTGCATAATGTATTGTCATGCATGCATCCAATATCTGTTGCATTCATATCATTAAGACCCATACTAAAAGACACCCACTTCAGATAAATAGATTTGAGAAGATTAAAAGTTAAACCTTATGCATGACCACCTTTTTATAATTAAAACCGAAGTGGCTGGGGACGACGACGATGACACGTGTGTTAGAGTCGGAAATCTCTACTGAGAATCTTTAATGAGTTTCTCATCCCTCTCTTTCTTTTTCTTCCGTGTCGTCTCTAGACGAAGATGCTGGTGTATCTCATGACACGGTTCGTGATTTCTACTAAAGCATGGGTATGAGGCATGCACTATGAGCCGGACTGGTGGGATGTAATGGACGCGTGTACCGCTTTAGTTTTATAATTATAGAAATGTATTTCTTTTGATGTGACAATAGGACTATGATAGTCGTAAATTATGTACCTATGATTCTGTTGTGATGTAATGAACAACCTTTGTGTTTTGTGACCATGAATGATATGAGATCTCTTTTCTATATGTTAGTCTTTGTTACGTCATACGCGGCTCTCACTTTGATTTTATATTTCAAAAAAAAATTTACTCGTATTTCCACTAAGTATTTTCATAAAAGAATGAGACTAAGAAGTAATAACCTAATGATTAACCTAATGTGTTCTAGAGTATGGGGTTAAAAATTAGGATGTTACAGTAGGTCTTGAACAGCTCCCAGTCAATGGGAGTTCCAGAAGCTTCTAGCAGACGCTTCGTGCCATTCCACCAAAACTCGGCATCTGACTTCATCATGAAAGCAGCAAACATGACCTTCTGCTCTTCAGAGCAGGTAACCACAGAGTAGATCTTCTCTATGTCCTTGATCCACTCATCAGCCTTATCGAGGTCCATTACCCCTCGAAACACCAGCGGGTTCGCCTTGCGGAACTCACCGAAGCGGGCTTGCTCAACCACCTCAGCAGCAGAGGGAGCAGGTGCAGCATTCTCGCGTTGATCCATGCGGTCAAACATCCACTCCATGGCTTGTGCCATCCTACGAACAGCAGCAGCAGGCCCATTGCCTTGGTCAGCATCGGGCGTGTCCTAGGCTGTCGTCATGATGCCATTGGTTCCTAAACACATGAAACAATGAACATCAAGTTGATCAGGCTTAATATTCATGCAAAATGAGCTAGTTACCATGGCACTTGCAAGCAACAGGAGTCATGCATCTCTAGTCGTATAGCTTGTCTCTATCAAGTACTACACATGACATAACTATTGCATCATGCTTATAAAGCATGGTCAGTCCAATCCTCAGGCTCCGTGAGAATCGAACTACTCTGATACCAAAATCAAGCTTGATTGAAAGTATGATAAGGTATGGTGTATGTGACTTGAGGTATGGCTTTGGAGTGTTAAAAATTTCAACATGTGATGCATATGGAGGGGGGGAAGGCTTCGGCCAGACTGGGCAGCGTGGAGGGAGAGAGATTTGATCATCTAATTGTGTGCTAATGGTAGGTTTAAGTGTGTATTAGTTTAGGTACAAGGTTAGGAATAATTAAGCTTAAGTTTAGGCGACTAAGAATGAGGTTTAAGGATTTTATGACAAGATTAGGAGTGCTCATAGATCATTAGGAGATTTAAATTCATTTTTATGAGTAAACAATTGAAAACACAATTCCATGATTTAAGGAATTGGAGAGAGAAAACACTATTCAATATTCCATAACTAGGAGTCTTGAATTTAAAATAGGATTTTAAGTTGTAATTAAGCACTTTTAGGTTCTAATCAACTTTAATAAATTATTTTGACTCAAGACTAATTATGGAAATTAATTAACCTTCGATTAGAGCCTAATATTGCTTAGGTTTGCTTAATCACGCGATTAAGCATAAAAACACGAAACTAGGGTCAAAATCGTAATTTTGTACTAATTTCGCCTGGGACCTCTGGGACCAAAACTAAAGTCACAGAATACATGAAAACGCCTTTTAAAACTATCTGGAGAAGTGTCGGGTTCATCCGGCACTTGCAAACGGGTAAAACATCACAGGGGCATTTTGGTCATTTTGACCTGAAATCTCGAAAAACGAGATTTTCGATCCCGGAAAGATACACAAGTCATCTAATCCCCTTCCAACATTGAGTTTGCCCTTCGAGTACTGCCGGACCGACTTTCCTCGAATTTCGGGCTAAAAATGACCTCAGGGTTATTTTGGTCATTTTCACTCTAATAGAAAATCGGGGCGTTACAATGCTCACCTTTTAAAAAATAAACCCAAGGTTCCTGAGGATGTGAACGATGTAACCCTAGATAGGAGGTCCCTACTGAGATTCTTTAGTAAGATTCTCACTTCTTTCTCTTCTTTCCTCTTCTTCTGTCACATCTTCATAGCTCGATGGCGACGTTCGTGGTCTTTATCGACACCCCGATGTGGGAGGTGCACTTTGACCCGGACCACGTATCTTATCATTTTGAGGGACAGTGCATGGTTCGGGTTTTCATGTTTGTTGGACGTCCCTTCGCTCACTCTGTATAGAGTTACCACTTCTCCCCGATGTCTCCCTATGACAACGCTATGGTTTTTTAGCATGCCCGGATGCATGATGAGAGGATTCTTCGGACCTATACCGGAGGATCGATGCCCTGTGACTTCTAAGACTATGTGCCCTGGTCTCCTAATTCGGAGGACGATCCTTCTGAGGACCCATCGACGTACATGTACAGTGAGAGCTCCGTTCCCATTCCTTAGTTCGTGAGAGAAAGGAGCGAGGAGACCGTCGTGCAACCGAGGTTAGCTAGTCGAGCCGAGATGCGCCCCAGCCGAGGAGCTCATGTGCTGCCACCGCATGTACCAACTCCCGCCGCACTGCGCTAGTGGATCGATTATACTCCGCCATATCCCGGGTTCCAGTAGTTGACGTCTTAGGGGAGGTTCAGTGCACATACTCACTCATAGATAGGATAAACCCTCTTTTGTCTTGAGGTTATCCACCTTAGGTGCACTCGAGTAATAGTTCTATGTTTTTCATGCTTTTATATTTCTGTTATATTTCTTTCTCTATGTATTGCAAGCTCAACCCGATTCTATAAGGGCGTGACTATATATGTATCCTAAATATGATATTAATGAAGTATACCCTTTGTTGTGTAAATCATTGTTCCATTGTTACATGCTTTATTTACTGTGTTCTTTATGCTTTATATCCCTGCCTTACGATGAACGCGGCTCTCACTTTGGTTTTATGTTTTCCAAAAAAAATTTACCATAATTTTTGCTAAGTATTTTATTAACAGGATGAGACTAAGAAGTAATAACTTAATGATTAACCTAATGTGTTCTCCAATATTAGGTTAAAAATTAGGGTGTTACAAAGAGGATCCAACGGATCTGTAAAAAAAAAAAAAAAAGTGAATAGTAACTTGTAGGCCCCGTAGGTCGTCGAGACAGCCGAAACCCTAGAATTAAGGCTCAGAGATGCCCGAAAGTGAGAAATTATAGGATTAAGATTAGGAATGTGCAGGAATAAATATTTTATTCCTAGAATTAATTTTTGGGTAATAGTTGATTACCCGGGTATATTGTTTTACCCGTTCGATAGAATTTCGGTATGCAGTTTTTAACATCGTAAAACCTACTTGGTGGCCAAGTTAAAGTGAGCCAATTATCTTGAGCCAAATAGATGGCCAAGATTCATTCTTTGAATAAGAAGCCAAATCCTAGCCATCCATTTTTCTTTCTTAGGTCATAGATAATTTAATTATACAATATAATACTCATTCTTTTAAATATGAGATAAACACAAGCCAAGCTTCCTCAAGAAGCCTAAAAATTCGTCTAGCTGCAAGGAGAACCAGGTTCCTCCATGTCCAAGAGCTCAAACCCTTCATTTTGCTTTCAAATCCCCAAAACCTAAGCTCAAACTCACTAAAACACCAAGATTGCTTCACAAACCTTGTTCTACTCCTCATAATCTACAAAACCAACCGATTAGAATTTTGAATCATCTCTATTCTCCACTTTGAGATATCATACCCCACTATTAAGGAGGGGATTAGGTGCTGTTTGGAAGGCTTGAAGTGAGGAAAAACCATTCTTGGAAGTACTTTTGGAGTTAGAAGTCTCAAGCATCACAAGTAGGGCTTTATTCATCCACTTTTCTTTCACATTTTGCTCTGAGATCTTCTAAATGATTGAGTCCGAAATTTTTAGATTTATTTTATTATTATACATGAATATTGATGTGTTAATTTTGGTAGAGTGTTTGGATGATGTTAGGAAACCCATTTTGCCAAAACAAGTTTTGAATCATGTGCTAGAATTCTCGGACTTGTATTGATTGGTTGTGGTTCACGAATTTTATGATGTATTTTTAGATGTTTTTATGAGCTAGAAAAATTATATGTTGAAGCTAACATCCTAAGGCAACTTCATGATTTTTCTTGGGCCTCAAAAATTATTTTTAACATTTTCTAAAAATGTAAAACTGAGACTATTGTTGAGTTGTCTGGACAGCCAATTCTGAAACACTGAATTTTGGTAATTTTGTTACCATATTAAATGATTTATTTTTCCTTTAAAATTTTTACAGGAGGTTGAATACATATTGAAGTTGAACCTAAATTTTTTTATGAAGTTTTGAGCTCATTTGATAGGGTGGAAAATTTGATACTTCTGGATGTTGACTGAAACTAAGCAATTCTGACCTCCGAATTTGTGAAATTTTATAAATATAGTTAGGGAACTTGTTTTGCTTTGAAAATTTTACAAGACATTGGGGACACATTGAGGTGTCATGAAGAATTTTTGTGGACATGAAATTGATGGTTTCATATGAGCAATAATTTTTTATACTTGAGTGAGAAATCTGTCAATATGCTAGAATTAAGCTAAATTCTTGATTTGGAAGTAAAATTTCCTTTAATGCAACTATGATGAATATAAATGCATGTTATGTACTTTAAAGTTTGGTTTATGAGAAATGAATGAGAATCATATGTGATTGATTGTTTATATGTGATTAAAGCATGCACTGGTAAAGAGAAAGGTGATAAATGAATAACATATATATGTTTGAAGCATTATGAAATTCAAAAATTTATGCTAATGCATGCCTGTATATGTGAGCTTGAGGATGATATATATGCTATGTAAAGAAGGAAAAGTCCCCTTTATGTGTAAAGGGCACAGGAAAGTTTTTTGAGTATGTAAAGGGCACGGGAAAGTCCCCTTTAAATTGTAAAGGGCATAGGCAAGGGCACGACCAAGTCCCTTTTAGTAGGTAAAGGGCACGGAAAAGTCCCCTTTATTAGGTCAAGGGCATGAAAAGACACGGATAATATTTCTAAGATTCTTTTTGATGTACCGAAAGTACGTAAAGTTATAAATAAACCACTATAATATTAAGTAGTATGCTATGTGTATATCAAGTGATTGAATAATAAAAGAGACCCACTTCGAAAGTATGATTTAGAACTTTAAAATGAACCATTGATCTAGGTTATATGCTCACAGTTTCTTAATAAATTGAAGTGGCTGGGACAATGACAATGACATTAATTTCAGTGCATGTTTTGGGAAATGCCCTACTGAGAATTGTGTAATTCTCACCCCTATGTGTTTTCTGTGTTCCCGTGTCGTCTCCAGGTTGAACCAGAGAACTATGCGATGCTACACCAAAAGAGGTAGAATTGGCAGTAGTCGGGTGTTTGAGATTTTATCAGATGTACTTAGATGTATGTATAGATGTATAAACTGAACAGAGAACATATGTGTATTAGAGCTCATAGTAAAACTTCCTTTTGTACTTAACTATGTATTAAATAAAGATTGTGTTTCCTTGTCATATATTTTAATAAATTACGCTTAATTGTTACACGTGTTAGTCGAGCCTACCATAGATATTTAAGAAAGGTTCGTTATGCTATAAGTAACAACTCTCAAATACGACGTTATGACTTAAGGATAACATTGTATTCGGGAGGGTGTTACATTCAACACAGAGAGGTATAAAGTATCAAGGTTGAGATTTGATGATGGATTGAGATTTTAATCGGTTGTATTTGTAGGTGTTGAGGCTGTTTCACATATACTTCCTCAAAGAGAAAGCCATTTAGAAAGGCAGACTTAACATCCATTTGGTATAAAGTGAAAGCCTTGAAGGCGGCAAAAGCAAGTAGTATTCTGATGGCTTCTAGCCTAGCTACTAGTGCAAAGGTTTTATCATAATCAACTCCCTCTTGTTGATTATAACCTTGTCAAACAATCTATCTTTGTTCCTAATGACCTTGCCAGCTTCATCTAGTTTATTTCTGATCACCCATTTTGTCCTGATGATGGTCTTCCCTTTGGATTTTTCCACAAGAGTCTAGACTTTACTTTTCTCAAACTAGTCCAATTCTTCTTGCATGGCATCCACCTAACTTTGATCACCCAAAGCTTCTTCAATATATTCAGGTTTAATGGTGGAGATGAAAGCATGTTTTGACATATTTCTTAGGAAGGATCTTATTCTTACCCCCTTAGAAATGTCTTCCAGAACTTTGTTCTGAGATATCACCTTTAAATCAAAAACCCCTTTGTAGTGTCTGTAGCTTTGAGATCCTCCAGTTTCTCATTCATCTTCAGGTTTTTCATGTTCAAAATTACTACTTTTTGATTGCTTTGGTGTTCTAAGCATATTTTCTGAAGAGTTGACATTCTAGAACCTACAATTTGAAGGTGTGGCTTTCATCTGCTTACTTTCTGAGTCTTCCTTGAGACTTATTTTCTCAATATTTTCTTCCAATTCATCAAGATCATCAACAAATTCCTTCTTAAGTTCCTTAAATTTGATATGAATTGTCTTTTCAATGCACACCATTATTTTATTGTATACTCTATAAGCTTTAGAGACAGAAGAATAACCTAAGAAAATTCCATCATCAGACTTATGATCAAACTTTACGAATTTGTCCTAGGTGTTAAGAATAAAACATGATGATCCAAAGATATGATAAATATTACATATTAGGTTTTCACCCTTCCAAAGCTCGTAGGGAGTCTTTTTGAGGATTGGCCTTACAAAAATCCTGTTTTGTTCTGGCCATTGCCTATGTAATAGCTCAGGCTGACTTATGGTTTGACGACTGTCCCCATAAACCAAAACTAGGTCTTTTCAATGTTCTTTGTCTTCACTAACATGCTTCCTAGTAAAACATCCTAGGAGGTCACCCATCCCAAAATTTCTTGAAGTCAAGCATGCTTAACCATGGACTTATTTAGTAATGGACTACCAAAAAGAAGATGTATCTTGTTAGTATAGGTAGTACAAATCAATTCATATAAGTCATCCTCAACTGTATAGTCCCATACCTATACCGTTTTAGGATCCCTTTCATTTTGGTGTATAATCGGTTCATTCATACACCCTTCTACTTAGAAGGCCTTGTGATGAACCGCTCCTTGTCTGTGCCTTCTTTGCACCGGTGATCATTCCCCACCCTCATCCCTGGGCATTACATGCCACCAACTTCCGCTTGATTTGTCCCCGAACTACATCAAACTGGGAGAGGTGTTGTTCTAATACCATTTGTAATATAGCTCAAGCTGCCTTATAGGTTGACAACTGTTCCCACAAACCATTACTAGGTCTTTTTAGCGTGCTTTATCCTCACTTACGCACTTCTTGGGAAAACTTCCCAGAAGGTCACAGATCCCAAAATTGCTCCAAGTCAAGCATGCTTAGCCATGGAGTTCTTTGGTGATGGGCTATTGAAAAGAAGATGCATCTTGTTTGTATAGGTAGTACAAATCAATTCATATAAGTCATTCTCAATTGTATAATGCCATACCTATACAGTCTTAGGATCCTTCTCACTCCGATATGTAATCAGTTCATTCATGTACCTCTCCGTTTATAAGGTCTTGTGAAGAGTCGCTCCTTGTCCATGCCTTCTTTGCACCAACAATTACTCTCCACCTTTGTCCCCGGGTATTACACATAATGTAACATCCTCTTAATTACAGTGTTCCACCTAGGCTATGACACCGTAACTAAGGGTGTGGTACTAAGTATCATATGCATTTACCATGTAGTAATACTTTGCTTATTTATTTATAAGTTCTTGTTCAATTAAAAAAAAATTACTTCTTATTCAAATTCAAGTAGTATGACGTGGTATCGCCTAATGACCCATAAACTAAATTTTGTATGAGTGGAAATAATATATAATAGAGTATCATGTGATTTTCTATAAGTACTAAAACACTAGTAATTTTATTTATAGACGACATGGGCACATATGTCATTCCATTACATATTTGCAACACACAGTACATACATAAAAGTATGAAGTTTGGGCAAGAACTGTCAAAGCACATCAAAAAGTAAAAACATGCTCCTTGTAACGCCCCGATTTTTCTGTTAAGAGTGAAAATGACCAAAATGCCCCTAAGGTCATTTTCGGCCCGGAATTCGAGGAAAGCTGGTCTAGCAGTACTCGAAGGGCAAACTCAATGTTGGAAGGGGATTGGATGACTTGAGTACCCTCCCGGGATCGAAAATCTCGTTTTTCGAGTTTTCAGGTCAAAATGACCAAAACGCCCATGCGGTGTTTTACCCATTTGCAAGTGTCGGATGAACCCGAAACTTCTCCAAATGATTTTAAAAGGCATTTTTATGTAGACTGTGACTTTAGTTTTGGTCCCGGAGGTCCCGGACAAAATTAGTGCAAAATTACGGTTTTGCCCCTAGTTTCGTGTTTTTACGCTTAATCGCGTGATTAAGCAAACCTAAGCAATATTAGGCTCTAATCGAAGGTTAATTAATTTCCTTAATTAATCTTGAGTCAAAATAATTTATTAAAGTTGATTAGAACCTAAAAGTGCTTAATTATAACTTAAAATCATATTTTAATTTCAAGACTCCTAGTCATGGAATCTTGAATAGTGTTTTCTCTTTCCAATTCCTTAAATCATGGAATTGTGTTACACATTGTTTATTTATAAATGAGTTTTTAATTCTCTAATAATGTATGAGCACTCCTAATCTTGTCATAAAATCCTTAAAACACCTTCTTAGTTACCTAAACTTAAGCTTAGTTATTTCTAACCTTGTACCTAAGCTAATACACATTTAAACCTACCATTAACACCCAATTAAATGATCAAAACTCACCTCCTCTCTGCTGCCTAAGGCCTGGCCGAAGCTGTCCTCCTCACTCCAAGGCCATACCTCAAGTCACATACACTATACCTTGTCATAACTTTCAATCAAGCTTGAATTTCCACATGAATAAATAATTAAAACAACCCATTTTTCTCATTTATTTGTGGGCGGAAAAGTTCCAGCCATGTCAAGTTTCTAGAAGCCTAATTTCATCAAAAATTGATAGGAAATTAACTCACATCAAGCCATACTTTGTAGCATAGCTTCCATACTTCAAACCATGCTTGAATGACCTTGTCTAAGAGATATTTTCTCTTCCTTCTTCCCCCTCAATGCTATGGCTAAGGCTTCCTCTTGGAGGGCCTCAATGTTTTGTTTTTCTATAAATAGGTGCCTTAGATGAGCTTGTGTCAATTTAGTTCATTTGGTAAGTTTCAAGTTTTCCTAAGCTTTCTTCAGTTCTTTATTTTTTTCTCAAGTTTCAAGAGAGTTCTTCCTTTCTTTTCATCTTCATCTTCTTCACCTCTTCATCTCATCATCATCTCTTAACCATCAAACACCACCCCAAGGCCTTGAATCATCTCCTAACCTCTCAAACACCTCACCTCAAACATAACTTCACTCAAACACATTTTCCTCTCCATTGTTCCTCACAAGGCCGAAGCCATATCCACCTCAAGGAGGAGCTCATCATCTTGCTTTCCTTTTTAAAGTTCAAGCTTTGTGTCTTCACTCTAGGTAGGGATTTGCTCTTCTAACTTGTTTTGCTCAAGAATGTGTTTTTCTCTAGTTTCCTCTTGGGTTCTTTTTGAACTTTCCTTTGTTTTTCTTTTCTTCTTCATTTCGGCCTCTTGGCCTTGATTATGAGTATGATAGCTTGATGATGAGAGTTTCTAGATGATGACCTTGTGTTCATCTCAAAGAAACCTCTAAAGCTTGAGTTTTCGTTTTCTTATAACTTCATCTATATGATATCTAGCTCACATGGTTTTTCAACTTAAGAAAATTAATCTAAGGATTTATAAAAGCCCAAGCCTACCCTTGTCAACCTTAAAGTTGGCCGGCACATTCTAGAGATCTTTCTCTAGATAGGGTTTTGGGTATTTAATAAAGAACTTGACTTAGTTTCACTTTCTTTTCTTTTGTAAGGTTTTCGGTTTTGGTATTTTGATCCTTGAGATTTTGTTTGGTTTTGTTTTGGAAGTTTGTTTACTTGAGCTTGATGATGTTGTTCAAGAACCTCATAGTTCCTTTGAGTACTTGGTTCAAGAACTCTAAAGCTCTCTTTGTAACGAGATATGTGTTGGGTTGATTATCTTGTTAAAGTCTTGAATGAGCTCTAGCTAACCATAAAATGAACCTTGCATCATGTTTACTTTTATGTCTTGCACATCATGTTTATTTTCCTTGCTATCATTAAGTACCAAGATAATAAAGGAACTTGCATTATCATGTTTATACTTCAAGCTATGCATTACCATGTTTACATTTCAAGTTCTCACCTAAATATCAAAGATAATAATATGATACATCTCATATTTATTTTATGCTCTCACTTTACTTTCTAATAAAAGTTAAAACAAGTGCATAAGCATGTTTATCTTTATGCTATCACTTTAATGAAACTAGAGCTCAAAGACTTGCCCATTGTTGTCTCAAACAAAGGTCTAAAATAATTATTTTCCAAAGTTGAGATTTCGGCCCTAAGAGGTTTTAAGTTTTCCAAGTGTTAAAAAAAATACGTTCCATAAATTTTCTAAGCTTATATGAGTATAAGCAATATGTAGAACTAAGTTTTTTTGAATTTAGGACCTCTTGAGACAAAGTTGAAATGGTCACTGCCCTGTTATATATTCTTATGATTTTAGATGTTAAAAATGTTTATAAATGAGCTTTGAAAGTTTTAAAAAGGTCCCAAGAGAAACTAGTATTTTATGTGCTTTAGAAATTGTGTTTTATGCCTTTATGGAGAGTGTTTGTTTCAGTTTTGCCTTGTTAATTATTTGCCACTATATGTACTGTTTTAATGATTATAATATGCTTATGTTTGAGTAAAAATAATGTCAAGACTCATATGTGAAAGATAAGATAAGTTAGAGACTAGAAAAGAATTAATTTGAGAGTTCTAGATCCCTTAATTATAGAATTTTCTGTATTCTGTCCAGCAAGGTTTAGACTTAATAATCAAGGCTCTAAATTAGTTTAAAGGTGTAGGAATGACTCATAATTGGTTTAGGATTTGATCTTGAAGCCTTAGGAACAAACTGGACTTAGAAAGGGTCACTGTTGTGACTCCTAGATACCCGTAAAGTTAGGATTATAAATTCTGCATCCCTGAGGTTTAGAGATGTTCTTGATCATAGTGTGAGGTGAGAAATACTTAGTTATAACCTCCTAGGTACCCAAGAGATTAGGTTTGATGATTGATAACTTAGAACGTGAGTTAAGGACCTTAAGGGTCAATGCATAAGACATTAAAAAGTCTTGAGTTTTTATGATGCTTAAATTATGTAAATATGAAATATGATACATGAGCTTGATCTATGATAAGTTTGATATGTGCTATGAAGAAGTTTTACATGATGATATGCTATACCTCATAAGATATGTTTGTATGTCCTATATGTTTTCATGGCATAAGCAAATTTCAGGAAATTCAGTCTGACCGTCATCTTTGCCGAATTTCCATCAAATTTGAGGAACTTGGAAAAAGGTCTTTTTGAAAATCATGAGAACTTAAATGTGACACAACACTGAGACGCCTTCTTGGGTGACATCGGTTTAGCCGAGCACCCCCAAGAAAACAAATCCGTGAGGGTATTGACATAGAGCTTGCCAAAGCGGACAATACTACTATGCACTAGTTGCTAGTAGAGCGTTTCAAAGAGGAAATGACCCTAAGAGGTGATCCTTAATTTGCCCCCCAGCCCGTACTTTAAGTCGGGATTATGTATGTTACGCTTATCATAGGATAAGTAAGAACTAGTGACGACTAGTTAAGGTATGAGCTCATAACCTAGATATGTTTTAGGGTGGCCCCATGAGATAAAAGTTATAGTTTAAAATGTCACATGTGCTATGATAAAACAAGAAAAGTTATACCTATCACCTTATGCCAATGTTATAATATTTCTTAGTTATTCCATTGATTGGTTTACCTTTATGATGCATTCATGTCATTAGTGTATTCCCTGCTTAGTCAAAAGATGCATTGTAAAATATGACGGACCTTGGATAATTAATACTTTAGAAAACTAACTTAAAAGAAGTTTACCTGCATGCGCACCTTTTTAGAAATAAAACCCAAGGTTCCTGAGGATGCACTTTCATACTCTTCATCGACACCCCGACGTGGGAGCTGCACCATGACCCAGCACTCGGGTCATACCATTTTGAGGGTCGCTGCACCGTCAGAGCATTTATGTTTATGGGACGACCCTTAGCACACCCAGTACGGAGCTACTGCTTCACCCCAACTGCTCCCTACCACCATAACACGATTTTTGAGCGAGCTAGACCACGCGATGAGCAGATCCTCTGCATGCAGCCCGAGGCATCAGCCGTACGTGACTACCCGAAGTACGTGCCCCGGACTCAGTATTTGGAGACGGATCCATTTGAGGACCCGCCCTCGTACATATACAGTTGGAGCTCTAGCCCCACTCCCCCACCGATGAGAGCTGGGAGTAAGGAGACGGTGGTACAGCCGAGGTTGGCTCGTAGGCCATCCATGCGCCCTCGCCGCAATGGACACGCTCCGATGATCAGCACGACCACTCCCACCGAGATCCGCCAGTGGATCGATTCCACCCCTTAGTACTTGGACTAGCAGAAGTAGGTGCATAAGATGGGTAGTAGCTAGTGCACACACGCCACATAGTTGAGGACAAACCTTCTTTTGTATATGAGGTTGTCTACTCTAGGTGCACATGGGTATGGGTGTTGCTTTCATAGTTTCCTTGTACTTGCTTTTATGATTTCCTTGTATTTGCTTTTTAGTTGTATTTCGTTCTTCTATGTACCGAATAGTCCTGCCTTTTGGTAGGCACATTATCTATATATATAATCAGTTGATGTATCCATGTTGTCTATGTGTTTTATTATGATTTGCTCATATGACTTGTATGAATTCCCGTTCAAAGAATCATGTGTGGCTCTCACTTTGGTTTTAATTTCAAAAAGAAAACTTTTACCCATATTTCCGCTAAGTATTTTCAAATAAAGAATGAGACCAAGAAGTAATATTCTAAGGATTAACCTAAATACATACTAGTAGTATTAGGTTAAGATTTTAGGGTGTTACACTCCTATTCTAAAGAAAATCCACTTATGCCAATCCCTGAATCTGTGGTAGACATGAAATGCAAATAGGGATGAGAATTTTGAAATCCTCAGTAGGGTATTCCTATACATATACATTTGTCATCATTATCTACCTCAACTACTTCGATTTATTCATAAAAGTTTGCATGTAATTAAAAGAATTAATAACAGTTATCTTAATTTGTAAAATCTTTATCCAAAGTAGGTTCATTTATCTAATCATCATTCTTGGAATTTATAATGTCAACTTAGTACATAGGTATTTGATCTCAATGAAATAATAAAACTCATTCTTATAGCACATAGCATAAAGTGTAACTTAAAACAATTGCTACTTCAACTGTCTTGGCCCTCAACTAAGGTGGCATATACCACTCCTGGGTAATAGACTGTTTTTCAAGACTGAGCTTATTCTCGATCATTGGATTTACTTTCTCTAATTCTCACACGAACCTATTCTAGTTAGGTTTACTTTACTTGACTCAATTCAAGGGTAGTCAGGTTTACTTTTTCCAACATACTAGATTTACTTTCTTTGGCCTAAGAAACATAATCCCATGCTTTGCTCGCATATATAAGCAATTGAAATAAATATTCACATCTATATGTGCCTAACATCATCAATAAGTTCACATATCGTAGTGAGATTTCATCATAAACATTTTGGCATTTCTTCGGCCAACCTTGCTTGTTGTCAGGATTTCAGTTCTAAGAGAAATTATGGTTAATTTATCAAACATCATTAGAACACAACAAAACTACTTTTAAGAGGTAATTCCAGTGTTAATGAGGTTCTGTACAAATTTCAAAGCATAAAGAGGTCTCTAACAATATTTATAAAATTTCTCAATTTTAGAGGTCAGCAACTACACAATCTCAACCAATAGTTTGGAGTCTTAATTTTTCTACCTTATAAAATAAACTCATAACTTCATACAAAAAATTAGGTTAAACCCCAAGATGTCATCAATATCCTATAAAAATTTCAAAGGAAAAATCAATCATTTGCTAGGGTTACAAAATTAGACAAATTCAATACTACAAATTGGACTAGCTGGACAGAAACCTTGACCTGTTCATTTTTCCATTTTTGAAAAACAAAAAAAGTGATTAAGAAGACTCAAGAAACTACTGGAAACCCTCCATACATTAGCTTCATCATATAAATATTTTAACTCATGAACATGTCTCTAAATTAGTGAGAAAAACCAAAACATTTCACTTGCTTACTCAAAAACGAGATTTACTGTTGGTAAAAGAATGCATGAGAAAGAGGGGTTGAATCGTTCTTTCTGAAGTTATCTTCTAAATATGAAACTTTTAACAAAAAGATACTATCAAGCTTTTGGCTTGAAGTATAGCGAAAAGGTGGTTTGTAACGCCCCGATTTTTTTCTCTAGACGTATAAATGACCAAAATGCCCCTGAGGTCATTTTTACCTGGAACACGAGGACGGCCAACCTCGGCCATCCTCATAAGAGCTTTGATATGTATGAAGGGGATTGTATGTACTTGAGTGTTTAATAGAGCAGAAGAATCTCATTTCTGAGGTTTCTGCGCGCAAATGACCAAAATACCCTTACAGTAATTTAAGGCAGTTTTGAGTTTTGTTTTGACCCGAACTTGTCTCGGAGGTCTAAAACAATGTTTTTAAGGCATAACCTATTTTTGTTTAAGTCCCGGTGGTCCCGGGTAGTTTCTGAAAAAATTTACGATTTTGCCCTTACTTAAGTGCATTAAAGGCTTAACGACGTTTTTAAAAACAAAACCTAAGCAATATTAGGTTCTACTTAAAAGTTAATTAATTTCCATAATTAATCTGGAGCCAAAATAATTACTTGACGTTGATTAGAACCTAAAATTGCTTAATGAAACCTAAAACCCATTTCTAGCATCTTTTCCTAAAAAGCATCCTTGAATAATGATTTTACTATTTACCTTTTTCCCAATCCAAGAGAGTATGTCATTCCCTAGGAAGTTTTGTCACAAAAAGTTGACCCCATCAATCCCACAAGGATTTCTCCTAAATCTAAGTTAATCATGGCCTAAATTACCTAATTAGTCACCTAGGCACTTAATCATAAAAGCTTGATTAGTGACCTAACCTTGCTTACTCCTTGTTACCTCACTAATACAAGATTATATGAAATGAAAACTCTCTTCCTTTGGCCTCTTCATGACCGCCACCTTTTCCCCCCAAAAATTCAAAAGAATTATATTTTATGTAGTCAATCAAGCTTTCACTCAAAGCCACCCTATGAACCATGCCTATTATGTCTTCCATCATACCATGAATGACAACTCAAGAAGATTTTTTTTTTTCTCCTTGTCCAAGAAGCCACATGGCCTCTTCTCTCCCCCTCCACTCCTTCATAGTTCAAAGCTCTATATATATCTTGCCTTGGTGAACTTTGCTTCACTTTACATCATTTGCAAAGTTTGAGTTTTTGAGAAAAGTGTTAGTTCTCTCAAGTTTTCCTTTCCTCCTCCTTATTCCAAGAAGAAACCGCCACCTTCTCTACCTCCAACCTTCATCTTGTTTTCTTCCAAACACTTGTCTAAGCCCATACACAAGCCTACACATCTTCTTCCTCCATTTCTCTCCTTGGCCGAAGCTATATACAAGACTTCAAGAAGATTTTCTTCTTCGTTTCCTCTTCAAGGTCCAACCTTTTCTTCACTTCAAAGAACACCAACACTTGGTAGGGAGCTTTTCCAAAAATGTTTTCTTTGATCCTTATGTTTGAATCTTGTTGGAATATGATGTATGATGAACTTTCTTTGTTGTTTCATTTCGGTTTCTTCCATTCTTTTCTCTTGGATTTTCGGCCTCAAGGCCTTGAATATGATAGCTTGATGATGAGTGTTCTCTAGAGGTGACCTTGTATTCATCTCCCAAGAAAACCTCTAAAGCTTGAATCTTTCCTAAAGAAAAGTTTTGTCTTTTACAAGTTAAGTTAAAAATGAGCTTTATGTTTCTCTTGACCTTTTTGGAACCTTTCTTTTCCTTTGATATTTTGGCCATAGAGCTCTTAGGAACTCAGAAAAATGAGAGCTTGATGATGATGGTTTCATGATGGTGTTTAACACTTGAACAACCTCTAAAGCTTGAAGTTTGCTTTTGATCTTGAAGCATCTTAGTTTTCTTTTCCTTTTTCTTCAAGTTTTGATTTTGCTCCCTTATTTCTTTTTTGTTTTTGGCGTCAAGGCCCATAGCATAATGGCTTCATGATGAGTGTTCTCTAGAGATGACTATCTGTCCATCTCACATGCAAACCTCTAAAGCTTGAGTTTTTCTTTAAGTCTTACTTATGTTACATAGCTCCTTTGTGCTTGTACCTTTGAAGCTTAGTAAAGCTTACCTTTTTCATGTTGGATGAGTATTGGGTTTAAGCTTTGTTCTTTTAAAAGTCTTGAAGGAGCTCTAGATAAGATGTAAAAGTGAACTTGCATCCATGTTTATTTTATGCTATCACTAATCCCCAAGATAAAGAAATGAGCTTGCATCTCATGTTTTATTTCAAGTTATCACTTAACTTAAAGATAAAGAAGTGAACTTGCATCTCATATTTATTTTGAGTTCTCACTTTACTTTCTAAGGAAATATAAAATGGAGTGCATATCACGTTTATGTTATGTCATCACCTAAAACTCCTAGAGCTCAAAGATTTGCCCTCTTCATCCTAAGAAAAAGATAAACATGGAAACATTCCTTGGAATGTACATTTCGGCCATGTGATGATAATGATGCTAGAATGAGTTTCATTTAGTCACAAGGACCTATATTCTATGTCTTAGGATTTTTCTTAAGCATAGGTGACTATGACAAATGTTTAGACATGATTTCATGGTTTATTTTGCCCTTGAGCTTTGTTTAAAATGGTCACTACCCTCTTCCCTTTTATGGAGATTTTAAAGAAATAAAATTCTTCCTAATGAGTTTTATAAGTTTTAAAAAGGTTCCAAGAGAAACTAGCAATTTATGGGTTTTAGAAATAAAGTTTTATGTATCATATGATGTCATTATTTTCGGTTCTGCCTTGTTATTTTCCAGGACCTTAAATTCTGATTTGGGTGGTCTATATGTGTTTAAATACCTTACCAATGGTATGATAATTGTTCTAGGCATCTTAGGTATGCCTAGTATATCTATATGTTTGAAAATGTGATTTCCTAATCTATGATGTCATATGTGCTATGTTTTATGTTCTATGTTATAAGTTAGTTATGCTCCCGCATATCATAATGAATTATGATGCATCCATGTAAGTACAAGAGTTTATGTTAAAAGGAATGGGCCTCGGTAATTAACGTTTTAGAACTTCATAATTGAACTTTTACATGCCCACTTTCTATAAGTAACCCGAGGTTCCTGGAGACGTAGATGATGACACCTAGATAGGAGGAAAACCCTACTGAGTTTCTTTAGCAAAGATTTTCACTCCCCCTACCTTTTTTTTTCATCACGTCTTCAGATTCAGATGGCGACATTCGTCCGCTTCGTTGATATGCCGACTTGGGAGTTTCATTTTGACCCCAATCACGGATCATTGGGTGTACCTGTCCCTGAGGTGTTACGTCCATGGATTGGATATGTTCCCTGTTCCTAGGCCAGTAGCCATAGAAGCTTATAGAGAGACTAGTGCACACACGCCACTTTAGTTTATGGTGACCTTCTTTTGTTTAGAGGTCGTCTACATTAGGTGCACTATGTAGGTTTATTTCATGCATTTCCTTTCCATGTATTTTCAGTTTCCTTGTATTCGCATCTTTTCATTTCTGTACTGGAACTCAACTCATCTTTTGGTGGGTGGATTTATATATATATATATATATATTATGTTATGTTATGTTTATTGTGGAGCCACTTAATGTTTATATTTCCGCACTCTATGATATCGCCTATATATGCTACGCACGGCTCATGTTTTAAAGAGTTTTCGAAAAGAAAAATTTGGCTCGTATTTTCATTAAATAGTTTCAAAGGTAATCATAGTTAAGTCAAGAAGTAATGACTAATATTTAGCCTCAGTACATGCTAGTAGTATTCGGGTTGAATATTAGGGTGTTACACGGTTAGTAGTTTCATAAAGTAGATTTCTAAAGTTTAAAATAATGATGCAACTTTAATGAAATCTTATCAGTAATTAACATCAGGTGCATAATATACAAATAAAATATCAGGGAAGAGAGAATTGACACGAGTATTTTTATACTACTTTGGCCAACCTATCTACATCCAGTACTCAACACATGTTGAGATTTTACTAACAACAACTTTCTCAACCTAAGAAAGTAAAATGGATAGTCTTTACAATAGCCTTCCCAAGCTCTCACAGTGCACAGTGGACAACCCCAATTGTCACTAACTGAGTAGTTCTGAACCAATTGCTCCAAGTTGAACCGAGTAGTTGTAAACCAGCCTCTCCAAGCTGAACTTTGACCTGTAAACAACTTCTACTACCACATTCTAAGTAGTTTTGAACTAGCCTCTTCAAGCTAAACTGCAATGAGCAAATACTTTTATCATCACGTTGCAAGTAGTTTTACCTTAGCCTCTCTAAGCTATGTCTCATTCTGATCACTAACGGATCAAGGGTACAAAGGTTATGTGTTAGGGTTGCCACTCAAACTAACCTACACCCATGTTTCCGTAAGAATATTTAACAATACAAACCTAGCAAATATGAGCGACTTCTTTCTCACATCTCTTCTTAAGAAGAGTATACGAATCATTATAGAATATGGAAAGAAGATTCTTACACTTCAAGATGATTGATTGAATATTATGATGAATAACACACAAAGTGTGGAGAGATTTTTCCAGAGTTTTCACTTTTATATCTTTAACTCTCTCATCGGCATTCAGGTAGCATCTCCATTTATACAGGTCCTTCTTCATGACTATTGCCTTTGATCAGATCTCCAAGTGACATGTGTAGATCATCAGTTGTGTTGTAATGCCCCAGTTTTTTTGTTTGAGCATAAATGACCAAAATGCCCCTAAGGTCATTTTTACCTGGAAATTCAAGGCGGCTGACCCGACAGTCCTCGGAGGGTCAACTCAATGTTTGAAGGGGATTATACATGTTGTGATTGATAACAGAGATGAAAATCTCATTTTCTGAATTTTCGACTCAAAATGACCAAAATACCCTTATAGCGTTTTACACGAGTATTAGTGCCGTTTGAGCCCGGAATCTCTTCTGAGAGTTCGAAATGCTAATTATATGTTTTTGATGATAATTGTTTTGGTCCGGTGGTCCCGGGCAGAGTTTGTGCAAAATTACCATTTTGCCCCTGGAATAGTGTTTTACAAGACTAATGACGTGATTAAGGGAACCTAAGCAATATTAGGCTCTAATCGAAGATTAATTAATTTTGCTAATTAATCTAGAGCCAAAATAATTTATTAAGGTTAATTAGAATCTAAGATTGCTTGGATAAAATTAAATCTCTTTCTTGAAATCAAGATTCCATGTCATGGAATCTTAAATAATGTTTTCTCTCTCCAATTCCTTAAATTAAGGAATTATGTTTATGAATGATTATATCATAAAATGAGTTTTGATTTCACTAATGGAGCAAGACCACTCCCTAATCATGTCTTACCATCCTTAATTACCCATTACTTTACCTGAACACTTACTTACAAACTCTTAATCAAAAGCTTAATTAAAGATACACCTAAACACATCTCTAAACCATAATTAAGTGAAATATTCTCTCCTCCATGGCTGCATAGGAACCGGCTACTCCTCCCCCATATTCTTCACATGTTGATTTGTATCACATTAAAAGAACCATGCTTACACCATGCTTGAACCATGCTTGAGCCACACCTCCAACTATGCTTTCGAATGACCACTTTGAGGAGATATTTTCCCCCCATTTTCTTGATGAAGTCCATGGTCTCCTCCTCAATTTATCCCCTTATATTTCATTTTTCTATAAATTCCTATCTCAAGAGAACTTGGTTCCATTTTAACACATTTTCTAGTTGTTGTCTTGAAAGTATATCTTGTTTTCTTTCTTTTCTCTTAAAGAACTCTAGAGCTTTTTTTCTCTCATCTTCTTGCAACCTCAAACCACCACACAACCACCATAGATCATCATCCAAACACCTAAGCTTCCATTCTCACTCACTAAGCTCACATAAACACATTTCCTTCCTTTTTCTCCCTTACTTGGCCAAACTGCATACACCACCTTGGAGAGGAGTTTTCTTCTCATTTCCTTGCAAAGAACAAGCTCTTTTTCCTTCCAACAAGAAACACCGCTTGGTAGGGGTTTTGTTTTTCAAAGGCTTTAACTTTTACATGATGTTTTAACATGGAAAAGTTCTAGTTTCTCTTGGTTTAAACTCTTTTCGTCTCTTTTTATTTTTGGCTATGAAGCTTGGTTTTGAAAGTAAAATTTTAGCTTGATGATGAGGTTTCAAGATAATGATCTTGTGGTTATCATTTGAGGAACCTTTAAAGCTTGAAACTTGGTCTTGATTCCATCACATTTTGGTTTTTCTTTTCCTTCTTCTTTGCTTTGATTTTCTTTTGGTTCTCAAAGAAATGTGATTATTTATTTTGTTCTCTTGGTCCATTTCCTTGTGCTTGATGATGATGTTCAAACCATAAGGTTTCTTTGAAACCTTGGTACAAAGAACTCTAAAGCTCACTTTGTCTTGCTAAGATAAGTGTTGGGTTGAGGTTTATGTTCCTTTAAAGTCTTGTATGAGCTCTAGTAAAGAATAAAATGAACTTGCATCCATTTTCAAGTTTATGCTTTGCACATCATGTTTACTTTTCCCTCCCATCACTAAAATCTCAAGAATACAGAAATGAACTTGCATCCTCATGTTTAAATTTCAAGCTTTGCATTTCATGTTTATGTTTCAAGTCATCACTTAAACTCTAAAGATAATAATGAACTTGCATCTCATATTTACTTTAAAACTCTCACTTTACTTTTATAATGGAGAATAAAATAAAGTGCATGGCATGTTTAAGATTTTATCATCACCTAAGAATCCTAGAGCTCAAAGACTTGCCCTTTTTATCTCAAGTAAAGTTTGGAAAATGGAAGCACTCTTTGGATGCTATTTTCGGTCATATGATGATGATGGGCTTATCATAAGTTTCATCTAGTCACAAGGACCAACAAACTATGTTTTAAGATTTTCTTAAGCATAGAAAAGCTCAAAGAATACTTTGAGTATGATCTTTATGATTTAAAACTCATTTAAGAGTGATTTAAAATAGCTACTGCCTTAGTATTATATTTTTATGATTTTAATAAAATAAATTGGTTTCTAAAAGAGTTTTGAGATTCTAAAATGATTCCAAGGGAAACTAGTAACTTATATGCATTAGAAATGTCATTTTATGTAATTGTTTGAGATATATGTTTCGGCCATTGCCTTGTTATTTTGGCTACTGCATGATGCTGTTTCAAAGTGCTAAAGTATGTAAAAATTATGTTTGAGTGAAGCAAAAATTATTTTGTGAGTGTTAGGGACAACTAGTAAGTAGAAAGAATGAAAAATGTGAGTTCTAGATCCCTTAGAAACTAAAATATGGTTGTTGTTTTAGGATGAGTAAAATTAGAGATAAAATTTTTTTAGAATGGTTTAGAAGTGTAGAATTAGTTCCTAAAGGTAGCGGAAATTAGTTTTAGTGCCTTAAGAAAAGATGAAACTTAGAAAGGGCCAAAGACGTGACTCCTAAACACCCGTAATTGAGACAAGGAAATTCTGCCCTTGCTACCCAAAGCTGTTTGGAATTGATCATAAGCATACAAATTAGTGAGAATTGTTAGTTGTGATTCCCTAGGTGTATAAAAGACTCATATCGAGCATTAAGTTAATTAGATCGTAAGTTTAAGACCCGTAAGGATCAAAAGCATAAAATAATGTAAGATAGAGGAGGCAGTGAGAGTTAGTATTTTATGTGAATGATTGTTTATTTATATGACTTGTAGTGCATAGCATTTGCATTAGCTAAACCCGATCCCTTACTCCAGCATTCTAGGCAGGAGCATGTTTATTGCTTTGCGAAAGTGCTGATGATGTGTGCTTACGAATATATGAATTTGAGACATGAGTATTGTATGAATTATGGCATGCTATGATGATAATGGATTGAGAAGCATGAATTGCATGAATTGATGAGCATGAAGTGTTGAATGAAGTGCCATGATGATGTTTATGAACATGTATTTATTTCACATTCTTGCATAGCATGTTGAGATGCATTTCTTCTGCTACGGTGAGGAGAAAGCAAAATCATGGGGGGTATGGACATCAAGCTTGCCGAAGCAGACAATATCACTGTGCACTGGATGCCAGTAGATGCGTTTCAAAGAGGAGATGACCCTATAGACTCCTCGAATTAAAGGTTATGATAGGTGATCTGTAACACCCCGATTTTTCCTGTATTGAGCGTAAATGACCGAAATGCCTCTTAGGTCATTTTTACCCGGAAACTCGAGGGTGGCAGATCTGGCAGTCCTTGAAGGGTCAACTCCATGTTTGAGAGAGATTATTTATCTTGTGATTAATAGTAGAGATGAAAATCTCATTTTTCGAACTTTTGACTCAAATGACCAAAATACCCCTATAGCGTTTTACTCGGGTATTAGTGCCGTTTGAGCCTAGAATCTCTCCCAAGAGTTCGGAATGTTAATTATTTGTGCTTAATGATGTTGGCAGTGTTTGTGAAATTACCATTTTGCCCCTGAAATAGTGTATTTCGAGTTTAACGGCATAATTAAGGAAACCTATGCAATATTTGACTCTAATTGAAGATTAATTAATTTTGATAATTAATCTAGAGTCAAAATAATTTATTAAAGTTAATTAGAACCTAAGATTGCTTAGATACACCTTAATCTTTTCTAAAAATCAAGATTATTTGTTATGGAATCTTGAATAGTATTTTCTCTCTCCAATTCCTTAAATTAAGGAATTGTGTTTGTGCATAATCATATCATAAAATGAGTTTTGAATTAGCTAATGAAGCAAAACCACTCATAATCATGTCTTAATATTCCTAATTACATAATTACCTCACCTAAACACTTTCTTACAAATTCCTAATCAAAAGCTTAATCAAAGAAACACCTAAACACATCATTAAACCACAATTAAATGAACAAATCTCCTCTCCCATGGGCTGCACATGGCCGAACCTCCTCCTCCTTATTTCCCACATGTTGAATTTGTTTTGCACACCAAGGGCATGCTTGCACCATACCTAGACCTTACCTTGAACCATACTTTGAGCCATACCTCACCATGCTTCCAACCATGCCTTGAATGACCAATTTGAATGAGATATTTTTCCTCCTCCCTCCTTGAAGAGCTACGGCTAGCACCCCCCTCCATTCATCCTCCATTTGTTTCATTTCCTTATAACTCTTTTTCTTTCTTCTTATTTTTGGTTATGAGACTTGATTTTTTGAAAGGAAAATTTTGAGCTTGATGATGAGGTTTCAAGATAATGGTCTTGAGATTTTCATTTGAGAAACCTCTAAAGCTTTAAACTTGTTTTTGATCTTGTAGCATTTTGGTTTTTCCTTTCTTATCCTTTCCTTATGGTTTCGATTTTCCTTTCCTTTTCTTGTTATAGTTTCGGTTTTCATTTCCTTTCCTTTACAAGTTTGATGAAAATGCTAGATAGCTCACATAATGTTTACTTAAGAAAATATGTCACTTGATTTCAAAAATCGCAAAGCTTGCCTTTGTCAACCTTAAAGTTGGCTAGCACGTTCTAGAGTTTACTCTAGATAGGAGCTCTTGGGTATAAAATAAAGAATATGGTGTAGCTTACTCTAGATATACTTTGTTTCAAGAAATGTGGTTATTTATTTTGATTTCTTTGTCCATTTTCCTTGATATTGATGATGATGTTCGAACTATGAGATTTCTTTGAAACCTTGGTACAAAGAACTCTAAAGCTCACTTGGTCTTGCTAGATAAGTGTTGGGTTGAGATTATTATTGTTCTTCTAAAAGTCTTATATGAGCTCTAGTTAAATTAAAATGAACTTGCACTCATATTTATTTTTATGTCAACACTAAACTTCCAAGAATAAAGAATAAACTTGCATTCTCTTTCAAGTCTGTAACGCCTAATTTTCTGATAGAGTGAAAATGACCAAAATGCCCCTAAGGTCATTTTCAGCCCAAAATTCGAGAAAAGCCAATCCGATAGTCCTCAAAGGGCAAACTCAATGTTGGAAGGGGATTAGTTGACCTGTGTGCCTTTCCGGGATCGAAAATCTCATTTTTCGAGTTTTCGGGTCAAAATGACCAAAATACCCCTGTGGTGTTTGACCCATTTACAAGTGCCGGATGAACCCGAAACTACTCCAGATGGTTTTAAATGATATTTTTATGTATTCTATGACCCAAGTTTTAGTCTCGGTGGTCTCGGGAAAAATTAGTGTAAAATTATGATTTCACCCCTAGCTTTGTGTTTTCAAGCTTAATCGTGCGATTAAGCAAACCTAAGCAATATTAGGCTCTAATCGAAGATTAATTAATTTCCATAATTAATATTGAGTCAAAATGATTTATTAAAGTTGATTAGAACCTAAGAATGCTTAATTTCAACTTAAAACCTTATTTTAAATTCAAGATTCCTAGTCATGGAATCTTGAATAGTGTTTTCTCTCTCCAATTCCCTAAATCATGAAATTGTGTTTTCAATTGTTTATTCTTAAATGGATTATAAATCCTCTAAATGTGTATGAGCACTCCTTAACCTTGTCATAAAAATTCCTAATCACTTTCTTAGTTACCTAAACTTGTGCTTAATGATTCCTAATCTTGTACCTAAACTAACACACATCTAAACTTATCATTAACACATAATTAGATGGACAAATCTTTCTCCCCCTTGGCTGTCTAGACTTGGCTGAAACCCATACCCCTATTATTCATCACATGCTCAAATTAAAACACTCAAAGTATCATGCTTCCACCCACCTTGAACCATACTTTGAGTCATAAACTCCATGCCTTCATCCATGCTTCATAGGACAACTTCTAGAAGACATTTTCTCTCATTTTTGTGGCTCAAAAACAGCCAGCCCTCCTTGCTTTCTAGAATAAATATTTCATTTCAAATTTAAAAGAAAACTCACCTCAAATTACCATACTTTGAGCCATAACTTATGTAACACCCTAAATCTTAACCTAAGACTACTAGTATGTACTTAGGTTAATCTTTAGAATATTACCTCTTGGTCTCATCTTTTACTTAGAAAATACTTAGCGGAAATATGGGTAAAATTTTTCTTTTTAGAATTGAAATCAAAGTGAGAGCCACGCACAGATCTTTCAAAGGGAGCATAACGAAACATATAGGCAAAGCATAAAGAAACACATCATATCACGGAAACATCAACTGAAACATAGATATATATATATATAATGTGCCTACCCAAAGGGCAGGACTATTCGATACATCGGGAAATGGAATACAACTGAAATGCAAATACAAGGAAATCATAAAAGGTAATATAAGAAAAACAACACCCATACCCATGTACACCTAGAGTAGACAACCTCATATACAAAAGAAGGTTTGTCCTCAACTATGTGACGTGTGTGCACTAACTGCTACCCATCCAATGCTCCTACTCCCGCCGTCCGAGTCTTGAGGTGGAATCGATCCACTGGCGGATCTCGGCGGGAGTGGTCATACGGATCATCAGAGCGTGTCCACCGCGGCGAGGGTGCATAGATGGCCGACGAGCCAACCTCGGCTGAACTACTGTCTCCTCACTCCAGGCTCTCATCGGTGGGGGAGCGGGACTGGAACCCAACTGTACATGTGCGAGGGCGGGTCCTCGGATGGATCCGTCTCTGAATACTAAGTCCGGGGCACATACTCCGGGTAGTCGCGTACGGCTGACGTCTGGGCTGCATGCGGAGAATCTGCTCATCACGTGGTCTAGCTCGCTCAAAAATCCCGTTATGGCGGTAAGGAGCAGTCGGGGTGAAGCGGTAGCTCGGGACGGGGTGCGCGAAGGGTCGTCCCATAAACATGAAGACTCTAATAGTGCAGCGACCCTCAAAATGGTATGACCTGAGTGCCGGGTCATGGTGCAGCTCCCATACCGGGGTATCGATGAAGAGTACGAATGTCGCCATATGAAGATATGATGGAAGAAAAGAGAGAGGGAATGAGAATCTTTCTAAAAGAATTCTCAGTAGGGTTATCCCTACCTAGATGACATCGTCACATCCTCAGGAACCTTGGGTTTTATTTCTAAAAAGGTGTGCATGCTTATAAACTTCTTTTAAGTTAGTTTTCTAAAGTATTTATTTATCCAAGGTCCGTCATATTTTACAATGCGTCTTATAACTAAGCATGAAATATACTAATGATATGAATGCATCATAAAGGTATACCAAACAATAGAATAACTAAGAAACATTATAACATTGGCATAGGTATAATATATGTGACATTGTAAACTTTAGCTTTCATCTCATGGGGCCGCCCTAAAACATCTCTAGGTTATGAGCTCATACCTTAACTAGTCGTCACTAGTTCTTACTTATCCTATGATAAGCGTATTATATACATAATCTCGACTTAATAGTGCGGGCTAGGGGGCAATTAAGGATCGCCTCTCTTAGGGTCATTTCCTCTTTGAAACACTCTACTAGCAACTAGTGCATCGTAGTATTGTTCGCTTTGGCAAGCTCTATGTTAATACCCTCACGGATTTGTTTTCTTGGGGGTGCTCGGCTAAACCGGTGTCACCCAAGAAGGCGTCTCAGTGTTGTGTCACATTTAAGTTATCATAAATTATTAATTCATAGATACATCATTATTCATTACATAAATCTTTTTCATAGCATATACATCATCACATGAAACTTCTTCATAGTGTATACATAAAACTATAGCATATACATTATCACATAATCACACCTTAGACAATCATAAATACAAACTCCCAAGCCTATTATGTTATAAACCTATAGTATGTTATGCTTTGGTTCTTTTCAGTCTTAAACTTGTAAACTAATTGTTCTAGTATTATTCTTAACCTCTCACACACCTATAGGTTCACAACTAATACGTTTTACTAATTTTTATGCCCAAGGACCTATCCAAATAGCACTATGCAGATTTAGACAGCTTTGTATTTGTGTGATTACGGGGTTCTAGAAATTACGGTTTAGACCCTTAAAGTCTTTTAACTCACATTCTAAGTTATTGATCATCAAAACCTAGTCTCATGGGACCTATGAGGTTATAACTAAGTATTTCTCACCTCACACTATGGTCAAGAACATCTCTAAACCTCAAGGATGCAGAATTTGAAATCCTAACTTTACAGGTACCTAGAAGTCACAACAATGACCCTTTCTAAGTTTAGTTTGCTCCTAAGGCTTCAAGATTAAGTCCTAAACCAATTATGAGTCATTCCTACACATTTAAACTAATTTAAAACCATGATTATTAAATCTAAACCTTGCTGGATAGAATCCAGAAAATTACATAATTAAAGGATCTAGAACTCTCAAATTTATTCTTTTCTAGTTCCTAACTTATCCTATCTTTCACATGTGAGTCTTAACATTAATTTTACTCAAACATAGGCACATTATCATCATTAAAACAGCACATACAGTGGCAGTAAAGAGCAAGGAAGAACCGAAAATATACTTCTCCATAAAAGGCATAAAACATAATTTCTAAAGCTTATAAAATACTAGTTTCTCTTGGAACTCTTTTTAAACTTTCGAAACTCATTTATAAACATTTTTAACATTTAAAATCATAAGAGTATTTAAGAGAGCAGTGACCAATTTATCTTTATCTCCAGAGGTCCTAAATTCATAAAACTTAGTTCTATGCATTCCTTAAACTCATGTAAGCTTGGAAAAATTATAAAACATAGTCTCAAATACTTAGAGACTTCAAGACCTCTTGGGGCCGAAATATGAACCAAGGAAAATACATATTGTTAGACCTTTGTTGAGACAACAATGGGCAAGTCTTTGAGCTCTAGGTTCATTTAGGTGATGACATAAAAATAAACATGCTTATGCACTTATTTTAGGTTCCATTAGAAAGTAAAGTGATAGCACAAAGTAAATATGAATGCAACTCATTATTATCTTGGTATTAAGTGAGAACTTGAAATATAAACATGATAATGCATAGCTTGAAATATAAACATGACAATGCAAGGTTCACTTATTATCTTGAAACTTAGTGATAGCAAGGAAGTAAACATGATATGCAAAGCATAAAGTAAACATGATGCAAAGTTCATTTTATGGTTAACTAGAGCTCATTCAAGACTTTAACAAGATAACAACCCAATACAATATCTCAAAGATCACAACACAAAAACCGAAAGTCATATAAAAGAGAAAGAAAATGAAACTATGTCAAGTTCTTTATTAAATACCCAAAACCCCTATCTAGAGAAAAATCTCTAGAACGTGCCGGCCAACTTTAAGGTTGACAAGGGTAGGCTTGGGCCTTTAGAAATCCTTAGATTAATTTTCTTAAGTTGGAAAACCATGTGAGCTAGATATCATATAGATGAAGTTACAAGAAAAGGAAAACTCAAGCTTTAGAGGTTTCTTTTAGATGAACACAATGTCATCATCTAGAAACTCTCATCATCAAGCTATCTTGCTCATAATAGGGCCTAGAGGCTGAAATGAAAAGAAAAGGAAAAACAAAGGAAAGGTAAAAAAGAATCCAAGAGGAAACTAGAGAAAAACACTTTCTTGAGCAAAACAAAGTTTGAAAACAAATCCCTACCTAGTGATGAAGGTAAAATCTTAGACTTGAAGATGAAATGAGATGAGCAACACCTCCTAGGATGGTGATGATGATTCGGCCTTGATGAAAGAAAAAGGAAGGAAATGTGTTCTTGGTGAGCTTGTGTTTGAGAATGGAAGTTTAGATGTTTGTATGATGATCCAAGGTGGTGGGGTGGTGTTTCAAGGTTAAGAGATGATGATGAGATGAAGAGATGAAGAGGATGAAGATGAAAAGAAAGGAAGAACACTCTTGAAACTTTGAGAGAAAAGAAAAACTTAGCAAGACAACTCTAAAACTCTAAACTTAGCAAATGCTTCAAGGTGCAACAAGGCTATCACAAGCATCCTATTTATAGAAAAACAAAGCCATGGAGCTCACCAAGGGGAGGGAATGGCCGTAGCAAATGGAGGGAAAAGAGAGAGGAAAATATCTCCTTGATTGTGTCATAGAAGCATGGTTTGAAGTATGGAAGCTATGCTACAAAGTATGGCTTGATGTGAGTTAATTTCCTATCAAATTTTTATGAAATTAGGCTTCTAGAAACAATGTATGGCTGGAACTTTTCCAGCCACAAATAAATGGAGAAAATGAGCTATTTTAATTAGTTATTTACTTGGAAAATCAAGCTTGATTGAAAGTTATGACAAGGTATAGTGTATGTGACTTGAGGTATGGCCTTGGAGTGTTGAAAATTGAACATGTGATGCATAATGGGGAGGGAAGCTCACGGCCAGGTCTGGGCAGCAGAGTGGGGGTGAGTTTTGACCATTTAGTTGGGTGTTAATGGTAGGTTTAGATGTGTATTAGCTTAGGTACAAGGTTAGGAATGATTAAGCTTAAGTTTAGGTAACTAAGAATGTGATTTAGGGAGTTTATGACAAGTTTAGGAGTGCTCATACATCATTAAAGAATTTAAAACTCATTTGTGAATAAACAATGTGTAACACAATTCCATGATTTAAGGAATTGGAAAGAGAAAACACTATTCAAGATTCTATGACTAGGTGTCTTAAAATTAAAATATGATTTTAGGTTGTAATTAAGCACTTTTTGGTTCTAATCAACTTTAATAAATTATTTTGACTCAAGATTAATTAAGAAAATTAATTAACCTTCGATTAGAGCCTAATATTGCTTAGGTTTGCTTAATCATGCGATTAAGCGTAAAAACACGAAACTAGGGGCAAAACCGTAATTTTGCACTAATTTTGCCCGGGACTTCTAAAATTAAAACTAAGGTCATAGAATACATAAAAACGCCTTTTAAAACCATCTGGAGAATTTTCGGGTTCATCCGGCACTTGCAAACGGGTAAAACACCGCAGGGGCGTTTTGGTCATTTTGACCTGAAAACTCGAATAACGAGATTTTCGATCCCGGGAAGGTACACAGGCCATCTAATCCCCTTTCAACATCGAGTTTGCCCTTCGAGTACTACCAGACCGGCTTTCCTCGACTCCGGGAAAAATGACCTCAGGGGCATTTTGGTCATTTTCACTCTAACAGAAAAATCGGGGCGTTACAACTTAGCCCATTCCTTCCATACCTCAAACTATGCTTGAATGACAAGTTGTAAGAGATATTTTTCTCTTCCCTTTGCTCTATTTGCTATGGCCAAGGCTCTCCTTGGATGAGCCTTCATTGTTTCATTTTCTATAAATAGGTGCATTGGAAGAACTTGTGATACTTTTGTTCATTTGGCAAGTTTCAGTATTCTTAGCTTTTGTGAGTTTCCTTTCTTTTCCTCTCAAAGTTTCAAGAGAGTTTTCCTTTCCTCTTCATCTTCTTCATCTTCTTCATCTTCATCTCCTCTTTACTTCATCCCCTCACCACCTCAAATCTCCACCTTAGATCACCTCCTAAACACTCAAACACTAAACCACCAAGAACACATCTCCTTTCCTTTCTCTCCCTCAAGGCCGAAGCCATCATAGCATCCTAGGAGGAGTTGCTTATCTCATTTCTTTTCAAGAGTTCAAGCTTTCATCTTCACCATTTGGTGGGAGTTGCTTTTCAAACTTTGATTTTACTCAAAATATGATTTTCTCAAGGTTTCTTTTGTTTTCTTTTTAAGCTTTTCCTTGCTTTTCTTTTCTTTCTTGTTTCGGCCTCATGGCCTCATTATGAGCATGATAGCTTAATGATGAGTGTTTCTAGATGATGACCTTGTGTTCATCTCAAAGAAACCTCTAAAGCTTGAGTTTCATTCTTGATCTAGTAAAGTTTTGGTTTTTCTTTCCTTTTTTTTTCCTACATGATTCGGCCTCCATATGTTTTCCTTCAAAGATTTTGTTAAGAATTTTAAAGTGTCTCTATATTTATTTATATCAAGAAATAATGTTGTTTTGGTTCTTTTAGATCATTTTCTTTAAAGCTTGATGACGTTGTTCAACCATGAGTCTCTTTGACACCATGGGTTCATGAACACTAGAGCTTGCTTTGCTTTGTTGAGATATGTTGGGTTATGTTTGATATTTTAAAGTCTTATAAAAGCTCTAGTAAAGATTAAAATGAATCTTGCATCCATGTTTATGTTTATGTCTTGCACATCATGTTTACTTTCTTTGCTATCACTAAACATCAAGAATGATGAATAAACTTGCATTATCATATTTATATTTCAAATTTTGCATTATCATATTTATATTTTCAAGTCCTTACCTAAATATTAAAGATAATAACAAGTTGCATCTCATATATATTTTATGCTCTCACTTTATTTTCTAATAAAAGATAAAATAAGTGCATAAGCATGTTTAAATTCTTATCATCACCTAAGAGAACCTAGAGCTCAAAGAGTTGCCCATTTTATCTTGAGTAAAGTGAGAAAATGATTGGTATTTTGTGTACAAAGATTTCGGCCATGTGGTATAGGTGAGCCTAGCATGGGTTTCATCTAGCCACAAAGACCAACAAGCTATGTTTTAAGGATTTTCTTGAGTCTAGTTAAAACTAGAATGAGATATCATTATGTTTCTATGTATTTAAAACTCCTTGAGAATGAAACAAAGTAGCTACTGCCCTTGTCAATATTTTGATGATTTTAATGAGATAAAAATGTTTACTAATGAGTTTTTTAAAAGTTTTAAAAAGGTTCCAAGAGAAACTAGCAATTTATGTGTCTTTGAAATGAAGTTTTATGCCTTTTATGATGGAAATGTTTTCGGTTCTGTTTGGTGCATATGTTCACTGTTTTATGCTGTTTTGATGATGATAATATGAGTATGTTCATGTATATTTGATGCTAAAATTCATATATGAAAGTTAAGAGAAGTTAGTAACTAGAAAAGAATTAATTTGAGACTTTTAGATCCCTTAGTAAAGTATTTTTCTGGATTCTGTCCAGCAAGGTTTAGAATTGAAAATCATGGTTTATAATTAGTCTAAATGTGTAGGAACTACTCATAATTGGTTTAGGACTTGATCTTGATACCTTAGGAGCAAACCGAACTTAGAAAGGGTCAATGTTGTGACTCCTAGGTATCCGTAAAGTACGAATTATAGATTATGCACTCTTGAGGTTTAGAGATGTTTATGATCACAAAATTGAGTGAGGAATACTTAGACATGAGCCTATAGGTACCTGAGAGCTTAAGTTATGATGATTTACAACTTAGATTTGAGTTAAAGGACCTCAAGGGCCAATGCATAAGACACTGAGAAATCTCTTAATGCTGTGAGTTTATTTATACAAGATATGATGTATTTGAAGTGTATGCCATGATGAATCTAAAGTATATGCTATGATGATTATGCTATGATGTTTAACCATGTAAGGATGGTGTATTTCAGATATATGCTTGATGATATATGAGCTATGATGGAATGTTTTATTAAGATGATATGTCTATTATGTTCGTGAGAGAGTTGAATGAGAGAGGATATGTACCCCTTCTTTTTCCCCCTAAGAAATCTAGTGACAACTAGTTAGGATTGAGCTCATTTTAGGTAATAAGGGTGTGTTTGGTTAGATTTGGGCGTGTTTGGTTGGACTTGGTAATGCGAATAATTTTGGTGATGCGTATAAATGTAGTTGAACTCATTCCTAGGCAATAGGGTGTGTTTGGATGGATTTGATGATACGTATAAATATCGCCAGGGCCGGTGTTTTATGGTTGGTTTTTGGTGATGCAAAAAGAAGGTGGTCTTTGAGAGAAAGAGCTTAAAAAATTCAGACGTGAGAAAGAGATATGATGTCCTGTTTTGACGTTACATAGTCATGGGTAAAGGAAGAGTTTTATATACCCTTTTACTACTTGTATGCATCTTGATGTTATGATTTGTTGATTCATATGCTCAAAGTATTGCCATGCATTCATGCTCTAATATGTTGCATTCATGACATTAAGATGCATTCTAAAAAGAATGAACCTTGGATAATTAGTCTTATAAACCCTAATAATGAATCTTATATGCATGTTCACCTTTTAAATAATTAAACTCAAGGTTCCTAAGGATGTGAACGATGTAACCCTAGGATAGGAGATTTCCCACTGAGATTCTTTAGTAAGATTCTCACTCCTTTCTCTTCTTTCTTTCTCTTCAGTCACATCTTCAGAGATCGATGGCGATGTTCGTGGTCTTCATTGATACGCCCGTCTGGGAGGTGCACTACGACTCAGAGCATCGTTCCTATCACTTTGAGGGTCACTTTGCTGTTCAAGTTTTTGTGTACATGGGACGACCTTTTCCTTACCTAGTGTCTAGCTACTAGTTCACTCCTACTACTCCTTATAGTGGCGATGACCTGATCTTCGAGCGCACCCGCCCCTGCGACGAGCAGATTCATCGTGCTCGTTCATCTTCTTTAGCTGTCTGTGACTACCCGAAGCATGTGCTTCGTTTGAGGAGGTCAAAAACAAATCCATCCAAGGACTCACCGATGCACATTTATTCAGAGAGCTCTGCTCTCTTTCCCCCGTTTAGACGGGAAGGGAGTGACGATACCGTGATGCAGCTGCGCCTGGCGCGGAGAGCCAAGACACACCCTCACCGAGGAGCTCATGTCCAGTCGACTCGCATTCGTGTTCCACTCCACTGGCCCACTTAGGAGGAGATCGAGCAGTTCCCCAGTTATATACCTCCATCACCCGAGGGTCCCCATCATCACTAGACTTCTTTGGAGAGCTATCCGAGTGTTCGAGCCGTTATGAGGCTTTTCTCTTCGGTGGTATCTTTTGGGAAGGGGTTTGAGTTTAGCACTCATAGTTCTAGTAGGAGGGTAGTTTAGTTGCTTTTTATCTTCCATTGTACCATGTACTTTACTACTTTCTCGTTATCCTTCATGTATTGTAAGCTCAGCCTGATTCTATAAGGGCGTGACTATCTATGTATTCTAAATATGATATTAATGAAAAGTATCTTTTGTTGTGTTAGTCGATGTTCCATTGCTACATGATTTATTTACTGTGTTCTTTATGATGTGATAATTTTGCTTTATATTTCTGTCTCACGATTAGATAAGAAGGCTCTCACTTTGGTTTTATGTTTTCAAAAAAAAAAAATTTATCGTAATTTCCACTAAGTATTTTATTAAAATAATGAGACTAAGAAGTAATAACCTAATGACTAACCTAATGAGTTCTAGAGAGTTGGGATAAAAATTTGGGTGTTACAAAGTCATCACTTAATTCTACAGATAATAATGAGGTTGCATATCATACTTATTTTTATGCTCTCACTTTATAATGAAGAATAAACCAAGTGCATAGCATCAAAGACTTGCCCATTTTATCTTAAGAGAAGTTTGGAAAATGAAAGTGTTTTTATGAATGTGATTTCGGCCATGTGATGGAGATGGACTTAGCATAAGTCTCATCCAGTCACAAAGACCACTAAACTATGTTTTAAGAATTTTCTTAAGCTTAGGTGAACTTAAAATATGTTTTTATGTTTTAAATCTCAACTATGAGAACTAAAATAGCTACTGCCCTTATTCATATTTTTTATGATTTTAATGAAATAAAATAGTTTCTAAAAGAGTTTTGAGGTTCTAAAATGATTCCAAGAGAAAACAAGTAACTTATGTGCACTTGAAATGTGATTTTATGGTGTATATGTTTCAGCCACTGCCCTGGAATTATGGCCACTGTATGATGCTATTTTAATAAGTTAGAATGAGTAAAAATTATGTCTAAGTGAAGGAAAAATTATTTTGTGAGTGTTAGGAACAACAAGTGACTAGAAAGGATTAGAAATGAGATTTTTAGAGCACTTAGAAACCAAGAATTTGAGATTCTGTTCCAGCATGTTTAAATATAGTAAAAGTGGTTTATAATTAGTGTATATGTGTAGGAATCCCTCATAATTGGTTTAGGAATTGATTTTAGTACGTTAGGTGAAGACAGAACTTAGAAAGGGTCAAAGTCATGACTCCTAGAAACCATAATTTGAAAGATTAGAATTCTACACTATGTTGTTTGGTGTTGATCATAGTCATAATGATTAGTAAGAATTATTGGTAATGATTCCCTAGGTGCATAAAAAGTTAGGAATGGATATTAGATTAATCAGATTTTAAGCTTGAGACCTAAAAAAGTTTAAAGGCGTAAGACGCTATAGATTAATGACGTTGAAATCTTATTGTTTTAAGTTATAGTGTGATTGATGCATGTGCTATGATGATTCTATGTTTATATGACTTTAGTGAGTTACTTTGATAGTGGAATTAAATGAGAAAGTACATGCTTTATAAGTTTATGTGGCATAAAGCAAATTTAAGGAAATTCAGTATGCAGCCGTTATGCTGCCAAATTTCCATCAAATTTGAGGACTTAAGAAAGATTTTGAGAACTTCATGAGATTTTAAATGTGACATAACACTGAGACGCATTTCTCCTACTCCGATGGGGAGGAGGCAAATCCGTGAGTGTATTGACATTGAGCTTGCCATAGCAGACAATTCATTGTGCACTAGATGCTAGTAGAGTATTTCAAAGAAGGAAATATTCCTATGGACTCCCCGAATTAAAGGTTATGATAAGTGATCCTTATGCCCCCTAGCCCGTACTCTAAAAGTTAGGATTTATTATGTTTATGCTTATCATAGGATAAGTAAGTGTAACATCCTCTGCTGCTTTATGGATTAACAACTGTCTCCACAAATCAACACAGCTCTTTTCAGCATGCTTTGTCCTCACTCACACGCTTCCTAGGAAAACTTCCCAGGAGGTCACCCATCCCAAAATTGCTCCAAGTCAAGCACGCTTAACTGTGGAGTTCTTTCAGTTTGGGCTACCGAAAAGAAGATGCATCTTGTTGGTATAGGTAGTACAAATCAATTCATATAAGCCATCCTCAACTGTATAGTCCCATACCTATACAATCTCAGGATCCCTCTCATTCTGGTGTGTAATTGGTTTATTCATGTACCCCTCCACTTGGAGGATCTTACGAGGAGCCACTCCTTGTCTGTGCCCTCTTTGCACCGGCAATCACTCCTTATCCTCGTCCCCAGGCGTTACATGTTGTAACATCCCATGCTACTTTATGGATTGACAACTGTCCCCACAAACTAACACGGGTCTTTTTAGCATGCTTTGTCCTCACTCACACGCTTCCTAGGAGGTCACCCATCCCAAAATTACCCCAGGTCAAGCACACTTAACTGTGGAGTTCTTTCAGTTTGGGCTACTGAAAAGACCCGTGTTAGTTTATGGGGACAATCATTAATCCATAAAGCAGCAAGGGATGTTACAGTAAAAACTAGTGACGACTAGTTAAGGTATGAGCTCATAACCTAGAGATGTTTTAGGGTGGCCCCATGATGTAAAGTATGATGTTCTAATGTCACATAGTTGAGAAAAAAGAAAAGTTCCACATGAAATGTTATATGCCATTTTATGTCACTCGTTTATTGATATTTCATGATGTTGTGTTCTATTGATTACTTGCATAGTGTATTATCATGCATTCATGCTATTATATGCTGCATGCATGACATTAAGATTTTCTTCCGTGTCGTCTCCAGACTAAGATGAGGGTGTATCTCATGATGCGGTTCGTGATTTCTACTAAAGCATGGGCATGAAGCATACACTATGAGTTAGGTTGGTGGGATGCAACGGACACGTGCAGATGCCGCTTTAGTTTTATAAATTATAGAAGTGTATTTCTGTTGAAGCGATAATAGGATTATGATAGTCGTAAATTATGTACCTATGATAATATGATCCTGTTGTGATGTAATGAACAACCTTTGTGTTTTGTGACCATGAATGATATGAGATATCTTTTCTATATGTTAGTCTTTGTTACGTCATACGTGGCTCTCACTTGATTTTATATTTCAAAAAAATTTACCCATATTTCCGCTAAGTATTTTCATAAAAGAATGAGACTAAGAAGTAATAACCTAATGATTAACCTAATGTGTTCTAGAGTATTGGGTTAAAAATTAGGATGTTACATTTTGGTATCAGAGCAGTTCGATTCTCACGGAGCCTGAGGATTGGATTGACCATGCTTTAGAAGCATGATGCGATAGTTATGTCATGCATAGTGCTTGATAGAGATAAGCTATAGGATAGAGAGGCATGACCCCTGTATGTGCGTGTGCATCATGGTAACTAGCTCACTTTGCATGGAATATTGAGCCTGATCACCTTGGTATTTCTTGTTTTGTGGGCTTAGGGACTAATGGCACCACGACGATGGATTAGGACTCCGAGTGGAGGCGATCAGAACAATGAGACTGCAGCAGCTGTTCGAGAAATGGCGAGGGCCATGGGGCGCATGTTTGATCGCATGAATTAATAAGGAAACACTGTACCTGCACCCCCTGCTGTTGAAGTATTGGGGCGAGACCAATTTGGGGAATTCCGCGAGGCGAACCCACTAACCTTTTGAGGAACTACGAATCCCAACGAGGCTGACGAGTGGATTAAGGACATGGAGAAAATCTACTCGGTGATCGCCTGCTCTAAGGAGTAGAAAGTAACTTTCGCCGCTTATATGTTGAAGGCGGATGTCGAGTTTTGGTGGACTGGCACCTGAAGGCTGTTGGAGGCATCTGGCACCTTGATCAACTGGGAGTTGTTCAAGGACTACTTCTACAAGAAGTACTTCCCGAAATCTGTGAAGAATGCTAAGGATGTGGAATTCATGAGGCTGACTCAAGGCGAGATGAGCGTTGCACAGTATACTACAAAGTTCGAGGAGCTGATTAAGTTCTCGAGTGTGTTCCAAGGAAATCCTGATGAAGTCTGGAAGTGCGTCATGTACGAAGCCGGGTTGAAGGCGAAGCTCAACATTGCTGTTGCCCATATGGAGATTAGGGACTTCCCTACCTTGGTCAACAAGTGTCGCATTCTAGAAGAAGGCCATAAGAAGCTGAGCGCCGCAAGAGCGGAGCGCCACCGAGGGCTAGGACCTCAAGCCCCAAGATTCAAGTCGCAACACAAGCATCAATCCATCACCCACTTCAAGCAGCCCTATCAGCAGTTCATACCACAGTTTGAGTCACAATCTAGGCTGCAGTTCAGGCCACAAGGCCCTGGGGATCACTTTCAACTTGAAGCATCAAACGGCCCAAGGAATGAGGCATCTCACAGTAACCCCGCCATCGTTTGTCCGAAGTGCAGGAAGGATCATGGTAACCGCCCCTGTCTAGCTGATCTACGAGCATGCTTTAGGTGTGGTAAGCCTGGCCACATGGTTCGAGATTGCAATGTGAAGACCCTACAACTGAATGCCACTTTTAGGCGCCAACCCCAAGGAGAAGAGTTCACGATCAACGCCGAAGACATCTCCCGCTCTGACAATCGAGGTAAACGTTTAGGGTAGGATTTTTGGTTGTGGCATATGATGGTGTAGAAACCTCATAATCCTTTCTACATGTATGAATTTCGAGGGCGAAATTCTTTTTAAGCAGGGGAGCAATGTAACACCCTAATTTTCTGTTAGAGTGAAAATGACCAAAATGCCCCTAAGGTCATTTTCGGCCCAAAATTCGAGGAAAGCTAGTCCCCCCGGCAGTACTCGAAGGGCAAACTCAATGTTGGAAAGGGATTAGATGACTTGTGTACCTTCCCGAGATCAAAAATCTTGTTTTCCGAGTTTTCGGGTCAAAATGACCAAAATGCCCTTGCGGTGTTTTACCCGTTTGCAAGTACTGGATGAACCCGAAACTTCTCCAGATGATTTTAAAAGGCGTTTTTATGTAGACTATGACTTTAGTTTTGGTCCTGGAGGTCCCGGGCGAAATTAGTGCAAAATTATGGTTTTGCCCCTAGTTTCGTTTTCTTATGCTTAATCGCGTGATTAAGCAAACCTAAGCAATATTAGGCTCTAATCGAAGGTTTATTAATTTCCTTAATTAATCTTGAGTCAAAATAATTTATTAAAGTTGATTAGAACCTAAAAGTGCTTAATTACAACTTAAAAACATATTTTAATTTCATGACTCCTAGTCATGGAATCTTAAATAGTATTTTCTCTTTCCAATTCCTTAAATCATGGAATTGTGTTACACATTGTTTATTTATAAATGAGTTTAAAATTCTTTAATGATGTATGAGTACTCCTAATCTTGTCATAAAATCCTTAAATCACATTCTTAGTCACCTAAACTTATGCTTAATGACTCCTAACCTTGCACCTAAGCTAATACACCCCTAAACACATCACTAGCACACAATTACATGACCAAAACTCCCTCCTCCCTTGCTGCATCAGACCTGGGCAAAATTACACTCCCCATTATCCATCACATGTGCAAATTTTTGACACTCCAAAGACCATGCTTCCACCTCACAAAGAACCATGCTTTGAGTCATAACCTCCATGCTTTCATCCATGCTTCATATGACCACTTCTAGAAGACTTTTTCTCTCATTTTTGTGGCTCAAATTCAGCCAGCCCTCCTTGCCTTCTAGAAGGGTTATTTTGAATTCAAACAAAGGGAAATTACCATACTTGAAGCCATACCTTGCACCATGACTTCCATACCTCAAACCATGCTTTGAGTGACCACTTTGAGGAGATATTTTTCTCCCCCAAAGGGTCCAAAATTTTGTGCACTTTCCCCCCATATTTCACCTCCACATTTCAATTTTCAACCCATAATATATATAGCAAAGTGTAAAGAAATCTCACACTTTTACCATTTGCTTTTTTGTTTGAGTTTGTGACCAAAAAAGCTCTCTTACTTTCTCTCAACCCCAAGTTCTTCTCCACCACATAGAAACTCTTTCCACCACCACAAGCCACCTCAAACCACCACACCACCACCATAGATCATCATCTAAACACCCAAGCTTCCTTTCTCAAACACAAATCTCACATAAAACACTTTTCTTTCCTCCTCCACCCTCCTTGGCCGAATCTTGTTCTTCACTTTGGAAGGAGATTTTCTTTTCATCCTCACCCCAAAGATCAAGCCTTTGTCTTCACACTTGGTAGGGAGTTTCTTTTCAAACTTTGTTTTACTCAAAAATGTGTTTTCTCTAGTTTTCTCTTGGTTTCTTTTTGAGTTTTCCTTTACATTCATTTTCTTTTACCATTTCGGCCTCTTGGCCTTTTCTTCTTAAACATGATAGCCTGATGATGAGAGTTTCTAGATGATAACCTTGTGTTCATCTCAAAGAAACCTCTAAAGCTTGAGTTTTGTTTCTTGATCTAGCAAGGTTTTGGTTGTTCTTCCCTTTTTCCTTCCTATATGATTCGGCTTCCATGTGCTTTCCTTTAAAGGTTTTGTTAAAAATTTTAAAGTGTTCTTATATTTATTTCATCTCTAAAAATAATGTTGTTTTGGTTCTTACTTCTTTAAAGTTTTGTTTTCTTCTAAAGTTTACTTCTTTTTGAGCTTGATGATGATGTTCAAGAACTATGTAGTTCCTTTGAGAACTTGGTTCAAGAACTCTAAAGCTCTCTTTGTGATGAGATGAGTATTGGGTTGAGATTTGTTTTTCTCTTTAAAAGTGTCATATGAGCTCTAAGTTAAGATAAAAGACTTTGCACCCATGTTTACATTTTGTGTCATCACTAAATGCTTAAGATTAAAGAATGAACTTGCATCTCCATATTTATGTTTATGCTCTCACTAAATTTCTAAGATAATAAGGAGTTGCATAGCATATTTATTTTATGTCCTCACCTCTAAATAAAGACTAAAATAAAGTGTATTGCATATTTACTTTTATGTCACAACTTAAGAGATTTAGAGCTCATAGACTTACCCTTTATTTCCTCAAACAAAGGCTTGAAAAATATGTGTTCTTTAGCTTATGATTTCAGCCTTAGGAGGTTTACTTTGTTACAAGTACTAAAGTCTATGTTTCATAATTTTTCTAAGCTTTGATGAGTTCAAGAAATATCTAGAAACAAGTTTTATGAATTTAGAACCTCTTGAGACTAATTTAAAAAAAGCCACTACCTCTAAAAGTATTTTGAGGATTTTAGTTGATAAAACTAGTTATCAATGAGTTTTGAAAGCTTTAAAAAGGTTCTCAAGAGAAACTAGTATTTTATGTGTTCTAGAAATCAAGTTTTATGCCTTGTTTGTTTGGAGATGATTTCGGTTCTGCCTTGCTTGCTATGCTCACTATTATATGCTGTTTTGATGATGATAATATGAGTATAATCATGTATATTTGATGTTAAAATTTATATGTGAGAGATAAGAGAAGTTAGTAACTAGAAAAGAATTAATTTGAGAGTTTTAGATCCCTTAGTAAATGATTTTTCTGGATTCTGTCCAGCATGGTTTAGAAGTGATAATCATGGATTTAAATTAGTTTAAATGTGTAGGAATGACTCATAAATGGTTTAGGACTTGATCCTGATGCCTTAGGAGCAAACCGGGCTTAGAAAGGGTCATTGTTGTGACTCCTAGGTACCCGTAAAGTTAGAATTATGAATTCTGCATTCTTGAGGTTTAGAGATGTTTATGATCATAGTATTGAGTGAGGAATACTTAGATATGAGCTTATAGGTACCCGAGAGTTTAGGATATGATGATTTATAACTTAGATTGTGAGTGAAGGACTTTAAGGGTCAATGCATAAGACATTAAGAGATTTTCTCGCTTTTAGCTTGGTAATGCAAGTATGATATGTTGATATGCATGATGTGATGATATATGAGGTGTGATGTGTGATACACGAGCATTATTTATATGAGTTATGATTATGTGATCTTTTATGGTGATGCTATGATGATGTAGAAATTGATTATAAATTGTTGAGATGTTATGTCTACCATGTTTGTCAGAATTGAATGAGAGAGAGTATGTACCCCTTCTTTTGCCCTCTTAAAAATCTAGTGAAAACTGTAACACCCTAAATATTAACCCAACACTACTAGTATATACTTAGGTTAATCTTTAGAATATTACCTCTTGGTCTCATCTTTTACTTAGAAAATACTTAGCGGAAATATGGGTAAAATTTTTCTTTTTGGAATTTAAAATCAAAGTGAGAGCCACGCACGAATCTTTAAGAGGAAGCATAGCGAAACATATAAGCAAAGCATAAAGAAGCACATTATATCATGGAGACATCAACTGAAACATAGATATATATATATATATACTGTGCCTACCCAAAGGGGCAGGACTATTCAATACATCGGGAAGCGGAATACAACTGAAATGCAATACAAGGAAATCATAAAAAGTAAATACAAGAGAAACAACACCCATACCCATGTGCACCTAGAGTAGACAACCTCATATACAAAAGAAAGTTTGTCCTCAACTATGTGACGTGTGCGCACTAACTACTACCCCTCCTATGTCTACTCTTGCTGGTCCGAGTACTGTGAGGTCGAGTCGATCCACTGACGAATCTTGGCGGGAGTGGTCGAACGCATCATCGGGGCATGTCCACCGCGGCGAGGGCGCATAGATGGCCGACGAGCCAACCTCGGCTGGACTACCATCTCCTCACTCCCAGCCCTCATCGGTGGGGGAGCAGGACTGGAGCTCCAACTGTACATGTGTGACGGCGGGTCCTCGGATGGGTCCGTCTCCTAGTACTGGGTGCAAGGCACGTACTCCGGGTAGTAGCGTACGGCTGATGTCTCGGGCTCCATGCGGAGAATCTGCTCATCACGTGGTCTAGCTTGCTCAAAAATCCCGTGATGATAGTAAGGAACAGTCGGGGTAAAACGATAACTCGGGACTGGGTGTGCGAAGGGTCGTCCCATAAATATGAACACTCTAACCTCGCAGCGACCCTCAAAATGGTATGACCCGAGTGCCGGGTCATGGTGCAGCTCCCATACCAGGGTGTCGATGAAGAGTACGAATGTCGCCATCTGAAGATATGACGGAAGAAAAGAGAGAGGGAATGAGAATCTTTCTAAAAGAATTCTCAGTAGGGTTATCCCTACCTAGGTGTCATCATCATATCCTCAGGAACCTTGGGTTTATTTCTAAAAAGGTGTGCATGCATATAAAACTCCTTTTAAGTTAGTTTTCTAAGGTATTATTTATCCAAGGTCCGTCATATTTTATAATGCGTCTTATGACTAAGCATGGAATATACTAATGACATGAGTGTATCATAAAGGTAAGCTAATCAATAGAATAACTAAGAAACATTATAACATTGGCATAAGGTAATAGGCATAGCATATGTGACATTTTAACTTTAACTTTCATCTCATGGGGCCACCCTAAAACATCTCTAGGTTATGAGCTCATACCTTAACTAGTCGTCACTAGTTCTTACTTATCCTATGATAAGCGTAACATATACATAATCCTGACTTAATAGTGCGGGCTAGGGGGCAATTAAGGATCACCTCTCTTAGAGTCATTTCCTCTTTGAAACGCTCTACTAGCAACTAGTGCATCGTAGTATTGTCCGCTTTGGCAAGCTCTATGTTAATACCCTCACGGATTTGTTTTCTTGGGGGTGCTCGGCTAAACCGGTGTCACCCAAGAAGGCATCTCAGTGTTGTGTCACATTTAAGTTCTCATAAAGTGTTAATTTATAGATACATCATTATTCATTACATAATCTTTTTCATAGCATATACATCATCACATGAAACTTTCTTCATATAGTATACATAAAACCATAGCATATACATTATCACATAATCACACCTTAGACAATCATTCATACAAACTTCCAAGCTCATTATGTTATAAACTTATAGTAGGTTATGCTTTGGTTCCTTTGAGTCTTAAACTTGTAAACTAACCGTTCTAGTATTATTCTTAACCTCTTACACACCTATAGGTTCACAACTAATAAGTGTTACTAATTTTTATGTTCAAGGACTTATCCAAACAGCACTATGCAGATTTGGACAGCTTATATTTGTGTGATTACGGGGTTTTAGAGATTACGGTTTAGACCCTTAAAGTCCTTAACTCACATTCTAAGTTATCGATCATCAAGACCTAGTCTCTTGGGAACCTATGAGGTTTTAACTAAGTATTTCTCACCTCACACTATGGTCAAGAACATCTCTAAACCTCAAGGATGCAGAATTTGAAATCCTAACTTTACGGGTACCTAGAAGTCACAACAATGACCCTTTCTAAGTTTAGTTTGCTCTTAAGGCTTCAAGATTAAGTCCTAAACCAATTATGAGTCATTCCTACACATTTAAACTAATTTAAAACCATGATTATTAAATCTAAACCTTGCTGGACAGAATCCAGAAAATTACATAATTAAAAGATCTAAAATTCTCAAATTAATTCTTTTCTAGTTCCTAACTTATCCTATCTTCCACATATGAGTCTTAACATTATTTTCACTCAAACATAGGCACATTATCATCATCAAAACAGCACATACAGTGGCAGCAAAGAGCAAGGAAGAACCAAAAATATACTTCTCCAAAAAAGGCATAAAACATAATTTCTAAAGCACATAAAATACTAGTTTCTCTTGAAACTCTTTTTAAACTCTCAAAGCTCATTTATAAACAATTTTATCATCTAAAATCATAAGAATATTTGAGAGGGCAGTGACCAATTCATCTTTGTCCTAAGAGGTTCTAAATTCTCAAAACTTGGTTCTATGTGTAACACCCTAATAGAACCCCACTGTGCTTAAGTTCACATTTGGATTCTATTAGTTGTCACTTTTGCCTTGTATTTATTTTCTTTTGAAATTAACTTAGAAAAATAGTGGAAGTTTTTTTTTCTTTAAATAAATTAATTTTTTGAAAACTTAAGCCTCAGAATCTAGAAGTGAAATACATAGCGCTTTTATAGATAATAATCAAGTTACATTGCGCACTTAATTAAATAAGCGGAATAAGAGACTAAGTGTAGAACTATTATCACATAAACTGGAATATAATCACTTAATACATAAGTCACAACAGGGCATATATCATACTGATAAGTTATTACAAATAACAATATAAGTTCTGCTATTACTAATTGTTTCTCACAAACTATAATGTAACTAAAGCTCGAAATGCTCCTACTTGAACGGTTTGAAATCTTCACGTGCTACCTCCTTCCTCAGCTACAGCTTCGTTGCTTTAGGTGGACATGTCTGTCTCTGGTAACGACAATGGAAAATAAACATAGGAGTGAGAAATACATGATTTCTCAGTAGGAGTTCCTACTTGTACTAAAAGTGTCATCGTTGTCGTCCTAGTCACTTCGGGTTTATTATAAAAAGGTGAACAGATAAGGATTCAATTATCAAACTTTCACAAACATGATTAGCTGAAGTGTAGTTACTTTTAAACTAATCTTGAACATTAGCAGAAATATCCATTCAGTATTTCATCAACCATACATATAAGCATATCATGTAAAACCACTAATAAGCAATAATCATTTAGGAGATGCATGCGTTTCATGATTACTCATCCTCAAGATTCACTTGTTTAGTGATCAACATATTTCTTAATTACTCACGGGATGAATGCATCAATGCCTTAGACCACCCTAAAAGGGTAATGAGCTCATACCGTGGCCGTCGCCACAACCTTTTTTGGTTTCCTTTCCGTTGCCGTGATCTCAACGGTTTAGGGGCTTAAGCCGTGAGTTTAGCTTAAGTCCACTTTTCCAGACTTTCATTGCTACTTTTTCAAACTTTACTTTTATTATTTCCTTTGAAAATGAATGTATGCATATCATCATGTAATCACAATAAATCATGGGCAATCAATCATTCATCTTCATCATTTCATAACTCATCACGATACATTCACTTTACTATAATTCACTTCATGAAACATGGATAATATCATGTAAATCTCATAGTAAACATTTTCATAAATGATTCATTTTAAGCAACCAAAGTTATCAAGTTGAGTTCCTAGTGTTCCTAAGAGGTAATGGATGTCTTAGTATTATCTTTTTCTCTTAGTGTTCTTTGTACTCTTAGAATTCCATTAATACATTAATGCACTTCAAAATATTATTATAGGTTCTTTATATATTTTTATTATGGTTTTCATATAACTCTTGAAGATTATTATTCTACTTAAATTCTTAAAATTCTCTTTTTACAAGACTTGATTTTTATTTATAGTTTTGACATCTTTTAGAAGAAAGTTTATAATTCTCTGTATACTTGTTATCTCAGCTTAGTAAAGGTAGTTCCAAATTCCTAACTCATCAAATTTTAGCATTTACATCTTTGGAATAGTGTAAATCAATTGTAAACCATGCATAGGAGGGTTCCCAGGAAAGAGAGGTGGGTCACAATGGACACGCTTAAATACCAAGTCTTTCCTTAGCCAGAACCTTTCTAAACTGCACTTTCACAGCACACTATCCCGAAATTTATTTCTCATTCTATATTTACGTGGTACAAAGCTTTATACATAACATACATGGGTGTATGCCTATATGTGTTAGCTCTCCAACAAAGTTGAAATCAGTCCATTTGCATTTTTTAGAGTGAGTTACACCTATTTTACTACTACAAGGTCAGATTTAAAGTTTTAGTCTTAGGCTTTACTTTAAAAATTTATATCTTGAGCTAGAAAACTCCGTTTTGGGTGATTCTTTTTGAAGAGTGTTTTATGATGCGTCTAGTTTATGATAAAAATATTTTTATTTCAAGATACTTCATATTTTATGAGTATTAAATTTCGGAACACCTACTGCAAGAAATAGCAAAAAATGCAGCACTTACCATTTTCATGTTTTATGTCACTTATTTTAACACAAGGATCACACAACATATTTCAAGCATCATTTGAGCATGAAAGCAACATAATATCACTTTGGAAGCAGAATGGAACAAGGGCTTTCACAAAATATTTATACAATATCCCCTTGAAACATTTTTACCAACAAACATAAGCTTGATGGCATCCTAACCATGAGCAAGGTTAGATATCATCATGGCTTACACAACCAAAGTGAGGGCTCCTACCTCTTGTGTAGGGTCTAAAAAAGGGTCCTTCTCTTCTTCCTTAAGCTTGAACAAGAGTCCTTGGAGTGGATGACCCTACTTGAATCTTGGCTCTAGAACTTGAGTGCTTAAGAAAATATTTCTCACTAGAGTTAAAGATTGTAACTCTTGTGAGGGCTAGTGAAAGTTTGGACTTAGGATTTAAGTGTTTGGATGAAGTTTAGAGGATCAAGAGAAGTCTAAGAAGAATGATAGAATAAGAAAGAAAGAACACTTAGGGAGTTTCTGAATTGAAGAGAGTTTGAGGAGTATTTATAGTGGAAAGATTAGAGAAAAAATAGAAGAAGGAAAGCACTTGGAGCATGATTTATGGAAACATGTTGGCTGAATTTTGGGATGAAAATGCTCCTTGTTTTGTGCAAACATGTTTCCATGTTTTATGCAAACATGTTGGATAAAAATGCTCCATGTTTTGTGCAAACATGTTGGATGAAAATGCTCCATGTTTTGTGCAAACATGTTTCCATGTTTTGTGCAAAGATGTTAGTGGAGATTTTCTAACCTTTAGTGCATGTATGTGATTTAGAAATGTGTATGATGTATGTGGTTAAATTATTGTGTTATCATCTTAATCCAATGGCTTAGATTCATTCTTGTCTAAAGACAAGTCTAGGGATTTGTGCAAATGGCATTGTAATAATTTCTTTAACTAAGACAAGGATATTTTTGTAATTAGACAATGATAGTGGTATTCTTGTAATTCCATTCATAGAGTAAGGGTATCTTTGTCATTTAATAAGGCAAGGGTAGTTTGGTAATTTCCTTTACATAGCAAGGGCATTTTCGTAATTTCCACTAAGTGATGACATTTTCGTAATTCTTTGCATTTTTCTCTAGACATACTTAAGTAGTCTATTTGTTGTGTTTCATAACATTTGTCCAGATTCTCTTGGTTTTGCTATCGATAATTAAGATTAATATTTATCTTAGTTATAAATTTGGGGATGTTACACTATGCATTCCTTAAACTCAATTAAGCTTGGAAAAATTATAAGACATAGTCTCAAATGCTTGGAGACCTCAACACCTCTTAGGGCCAAAATATGAACCCAAGAAAAACACATATTGTAAGACCTTTGTTGAGACCACAATGGGCAAGTCTTTGAGCTCTAGATTCATTTAGGTGATGACATAAAAATAAACATGCTCATGCACTTATTTTAGGTTCCATTAGAAAGTAAAGTGATAGCACAAAGTAAATATGAATGCAACTCATTATTATCTTGGTATTGAGTGAGAACTTGAAATATAAACATGATAATGCATTGCTTGAAATATAAACATGATAATGCAAGTTCATTCATTATCTTGATATTTAGTGATAGCAAGGAAGTAAACATGATATGCATAGCATAAAATAAACATGATACAAGATTCATTTTATGGTTAACTAGAGCTCATTCAAGGCTTTAACAAGATAGCAACCCAATACATGATCTCAAAGATCACAACTCAAAAACTGAAAGTCATATAAAAGAGAAAGAAAGTGAAACTACATCAAGTTCTTTATTAAATACCCAAAACCCCTATCTAGAGAAAAATCTCTAGAACGTGCCGGCCAACTTTAAGGTTGACAAGGGTAGGCTTGGGCTTTTAGAAATCCTTAGATTATTTTTTTTTTTAAGTTGAAAAACCATGAGTTAGATATCATATAGATGAAGTCATAAGAAAAGGAAAACTCAAGCTTTAGAGGTTTCTTTGAGATGAACACAATGTCATCATCTAGAAACTCTCATCATCAAGCTATCATGCTCAAAATCAAGGCTTCATGGCCGAAATGAAAAGAAAGGAAAAACAAAGGAAAGTTTCAAAAAGAATCCAAGAGGAAACTAGAGAAAAACACTTTCTTGAGCAAAACAAAGTTTGAAAACAAATCCCTACCTTGTGATGAAGGTAAAGCTTGGGGTTGAAGATGGAAATGAGATGAGCTACACCTCCTAGGATGGTGATGATGATTCGGCCTTGATGAAAGAAAAAGGAAGGAAATGTGTTTCAAGTGAAGTTGTGTTTGAGGTGTGGTGTTTGAGAGGCTTGATGATGGTTCAAGGCTTTGGGGTGGTGTTTGATGGTTGAGAGGTGATGATGAGATGAAGAGATGAAGAAGATAAAGATGAAAAGAAAGGAAGAACACTCTTGAAATTTTGAGAGAAAAAGAAAGACTAGCAAGACAACTCTAAAACTCTAAACTTAGCAAATGCTCCAAGGTGCAACAAGGCTATCACAAGCATCCTATTTATAGAAAAACAAAGCCATGGAGCTTACAATGGGAGGGAGTGGCCGTGTGGTTTGGAGGGAAAAGGAAGAGAAAATATCTCTTACACAAGGTCATTCAAGCATGGTTTGAAGTATGGAAGCTATGCTACAAAGTATGGCTTGATGTGAGTTAATTTCCTATCAAATTTTTATGAAATTAGGCTTCTAGAAACTTGACATGGATGGAACTTTTCCAGCCACAAATAAATAGGGAAAATGGGTTGTTTTAATTATTTATTCATGTGGAAATTCAAGCTTGATTGAAAGTTATGACAAGGTATAGTGTATGTGACTTGAGGTATGGCCTTGGAGTGTTGAAAAATTGAACATGTGATGCACAATGGGGATGGGCAGCTTCGGCCAAGGCTGGACAGCAGAGTGGGGGTGAGTTTTGACCATTTAATTGTGTGTTAATGGTAGGTTTAGATGTGTATTAGCTTAGGTATAAGGTTAGGAATGATTAAGCTTAAGTTTAGGTAACTAAGAATGTGATTTAGGGAGTTTATGACAAGTTTAGGAGTGCTCATACATCATTAGAGAATTTTAAACTCATTTATGAATAAACAATGTGTAACACAATTCCATGATTTAAGGAATTGGAAAGAGAAAACACTATTCAAGATTCTATGACTAGGTGTCTTTGAAATTAAAATATGATTTTAGGTTGTAATTAAGTACTTTTTGGTTCTAATAAACTTTAATAAATTATTTTGACTCAAGATTAATTAAGGAAATTAATTAACCTTCGATTAGAGCCTAATATTGCTTAGGTTTGCTTAATCACGCGATTAAGCGTAAAAATACGAAACTAGGGGCAAAATCGTAATTTTGCACTAATTTTTCCCGGGACTTCAAAAATTAAAACTGAGGTCATAGAATACATAAAAACTCCTTTTAAAACCATCTGGAGAAGTTTCGGATTCATCCGGCACTTGGAAATGGGTAAAACACAGCAGGGGTGTTTTGGTCATTTTGACCCGAAAACTCGAAAAACAATATTTTCGATCCCGGGAAGGTACACAGGTTATCTAATCCTCTTCCAACATTGAGTTTGCCCTTCGAGTACTGCCGAACCGGCTTTCCTCGAATTCTGGGCTGAAAATGAGCTCAGGGGCATTTTGGTCATTTTCACTCTAACAGAAAAATCGGGGCGTTACAAAAACTAGTTAGGTTTGAGCTCATTGAGGCAATATAGGTGTTTACGGTTGGATTTGGGTGTATTTGGTTGGACTTGATAATGAGAATAATTTGGTGATGAGTATAAACATAGTTGAGCTCATTCCTAGGCGATAGGGTGTGTTTGGTTGGATTTGGTGATGAGTATGAATATCGCCGGGCACTGGTGTTTATGGTTGGATTCGGTGATGAGAAAAGAAGGTGGTCTTTGAGAGAAAGAACTCAAGAGTTCGGATATGAGAAAAGAGATGCGATGTCTTTTCTCAAGTCACATAGTCATGAGTAAAGAAAGAACTAATCCTAAGTTACCCTTTCCTTGCCCTCTTAGAAATCTAGCGATGACTAGTTAGGTTTGAGCTTGTTTGGTTAAGCTCAATCCTAGGTGATAGGGTGTATTTGGTTAGTTTTGGTGATGCGTATAAATATCACCGGGCACTGGTGTTTAAGGTTGGATTTTGGTGATGAGAAAAAAAGGTGGTTCTTGAGGAGAAGAACTTAAAAGTTCAAGTATGAGAAAATAATAGAGGAAAGTTTTGTACTTTTATGCCGCTTATATGTTACTTGATGTTATGATTTATTGATTTGCTCGCATAATGTATTGCCATGCATTCATCCAATATCTGCGGAATTCATATCATTAAGACCCATACTAAAAGGCACCCACTTCGGATAAATAGCTTTGGAAAGTTTGAAACCAAACCTTACGCATGAACACCTATTTCATAATTAAAAATAAAGGGGCTGGGGACGACGACGATGACACGTGTGTTGGAGTCGGAATTCCCTACTGAGAATCTTGAATAAGTTTCTCATCCCTCTCTTTTTTCTTCCGTGTCATCTCCAGACGAAGATGATGGTGTATCTCATGATGCGGTTCGTGATTTCTACTAAAGCATGGGCATGAAGCATACACTATGAGTCGGGTTGGTAGGATGCAATGGACACGCGCAGATGCCACTTTAGTTTTATAAATTACAGAAGTGTATTTCTGTTGAAGCGATAATAGGATTATGATAGTCGTAAATTATGTACCTATGATAATATGATCCTGTTGTGATGTAATGAACAACCTTTGTGTTTTCTGACCATGAATGATATGAGATATCTTTTCTATGTGTTAGTCTTTGTTACGTCATACGCGGCTCTCACTTGATTTTATATTTCAAAAAAATTTACCCATATTTCCGCTAAGTATTTTCATAAAAGAATGAGACTAAGAAGTAATAACCTAATGATTAACCTAATGTGTTCTAGAGTATTGGATTAAAAATTACGATGTTACACTCTGCGCATTTTTGTGTACATGGGACGACCGTTCTCATACCCAGTGTCCAGCTTCTGTTTCATTCCTACCTGTCCTGATGGTGACGACCTGATCTTTGAGTGCACCTGCCCCCGCGATGAGAAGACTCACCACGCTCGCCTGTCTACTTCAGCTGTACGTGAGTACCCTAAGTATGTTCCACGCATGAGGCACTCTGAGACCGATCCATCCAAGGATTCCCCTACTCACATTTATTCGAAGGGCTCTACCCTGACGGTGCCTATGGATATGGGCAGAGGCAATGAGGACATGGTGACACAGCCCTATCTTACTCGACGCCCGGAGATATGACCTCGCCATGTAGACCACGTCCGTCCCCCATTTCGTCTGCACACGCTCGAGGAGCTTACACAATTCATTGGGTACATACCCTTATCACCTGAGGATTAGTGCCACCAGTAGATCGTGATGGAGTAGTTTGATTGAGTGCTTGAGCTGTCATGAGGATCCCCACTCTTGTAGTATCTTTTGCTAAGGGTATTTAGATTAGCACTCATAGGACTAATAGTAGGGTTTTGTAGCTGGCTTTTGTTTTCATCGTTCCATGTACTTTCTGTTTCTTGTATTTGTTTCTGTCATTTCCATGTACTTTACTATTTTCTTGTATTTTCTATTATTTCCTTTTGTATTGAAAGCTCAGCCTATTATATAAGGGCGTGACTTCGTTCCTGTGTATCTTAAACTATGCTATATAATGAAGTTATGTTTCATGATATGACGTGTTGCTAAATATGTGTATGAGTTGTTTATTTTGCTTCTGTTGTTTACGATTATGGTTCGCTTCTAGATAGCACGCGCTCGGCTCACATTTTTGTTTTAAGTTTAAAAAAAAAAAGTTTACCCTATTTTCCCCTAAGTATTTTGGTTAAAAGATGAGACAAAAGAACAATGACTAATAATTAACTGTAATACATCCTAGGCATATTGAGTTAAATATTAGGATGTTACATAATCTTTAAGCCCCCTAACCCACACTCCAGGAGTCAGGATATATGTATACTTATCTGAGGATAAGCTGAAAACTAGTGACGACTAGTTAGGTATGATCTCATAACCTAGAGATTTCTCAAAGGAGAAAAGTTTATTAGGGTGGCCCTATGAGAGAAACTAATGATGCAAGTAATGTCACATAAGCAAAGAAAGTGCATTCATATGAAAGTTTTGATCCCTCTTGATACTATATACATGAGCATGTTCCTTTATGTTTTGTTTTAAGTAATAATTGCATAAGTTTTTGCCATACATTCATGCTATGATATGCTGCATTCATGAAATCAAGATTCATCCTAAAATGAACGGACCTTGGATAAATATGTTTGAAAAACCTAATAATGAACTTTATGCATGCTCACCTTTTTATAATAAACCCAAGGTTCCTGGAGATGTAGACGATGAGACTAGGATAGGAGGATTTCCCTACTGAGATTCTTTATCAAGATTCTTACCCTCTCTATCTATCTTTCTTTCTTTCTTTCCGTTACATCTTCAGAGGACGATGGCTTCATTCGTGATCTTCGTTGATACTCCAGTCTGGGAGGTGCACTACGACCTGAACCACCATTTGTACCATTTTGAGGGTCATTGTGCCGTGCATATTTTTGCTTACATGGGATGTCCTTTTGCCTACCGGGTTTCCAGCTTTGGATTCACACCCACTTCTCCCTATGGCGATGATCTGATCTTTGAGTGCACCAGACCCCGCGATGAGCAGACTTGTCATGCTCGCCTGACTGCTTTAGTAGTTCGCAACTACCCTGACTATGTTCCTCGCTCGAGGCGATCAGATACCGATCCATCCAAGGATTCCCCCACTCATATCTACTCGGAGGGTTTTGCTCCTATGGTACCCATGGATGTAGGCAGAGGCAGCGAGAATAGAGTGACCCATCCTCAGCTAGTTCGATGACCAGAGATGTGTTCATGCTGCCAAGGCCATGTCTGTCCCTCGTTTTCCTTGCATACACTCGAGGAGCTTACGCAGTTCATTGGGTACATACCCCTATCATCGGAGGATCAGCACCATCAGTAGATCTTAATGGAGGGTTTATTCAAGTGCTTAAGCCATCACGAGGATCTCTTTTTCATGTCGTATCTTTTGCTAGGGGTATCTTTAGTTTAGCACTTATAGGACTAGAGAGAGGGGGTGCAGTTGGCATTTAATTTCTGCATTCCATGTATTTTTTATGTTTTCCTTGTATTTATTGCTTTTATGTATTTCTTTCTCTCATTTCTATGTATTGAAAGCTCAGCCCACTACGTGTGGGTGTGACTTCGTCTATTATATTTCTGTTGGATTATGAACCATGTTCTATTATGATAATTAATGCATTTGCATTGATGTTCTTAAATGATGTGCTCTAGATATGTGCAAGTATGCTATGTGTTTCCTATTCACGTTGATAGTGCTTTATGCTCCGTTTATGTTAGCGCGCACGGTTCATATTTTGTTTTATGTTTCAAAAAAAAATTTACCTTATTTTTTGCTAAATATTTTGGTAAAAAGAAGTTAAAGTATGAAACAAAAGAGTAATAACTAATAATTAACTATAATACGTCCTAGATGTGTTGGTTTAAATATTAGGGTGTTACATGTATCTTGAAACATTAGCCTAGAAAACTAGGTTGACAGACTTGTCACATCGGTTGCAAAAGCCATTGTATTGAAGAGGTTTCTGATGTCCTCTATCTTTTTACTTTCTGATCGTGCTTTTTGAACTCCTTTTTCTAGAAGCAGGATTATGAATCAATCAGGCAGAAGAGATGACGTATCAGTTGTAACGCTGTGTTTGATTCGAGATTTGAAATTCGAATTTCGAATTTTCCGTCCATTTCCTTTAGCATTCTTTGCTCCACAATCAAGTGAGCTTTCTGATGGCATAATCAATCTTTTTAATTTTCTTCGATCTTCTAGCTTTCAGTTGAAATGATTGTTGATTGAGTAACACGTTACTTCTAGAGTTGACATGATTTCCTCCTTCTTCAGCATACTTTCTGAAGTCTCGAGTTACTTTCTGAAGATTGTTTCCTTAGGCTTCTTGCTCTTGACTTTGATCTGCTTCAATCGTTAAGCATTTACACATTCTTTGCACGAGATAATATTCACCTCTTTTAAGCTTAATCTCCTTCCTTGAGATAAAACATGATTGGTCATGTGTAGTGAAATTATTCTCGATTCAAGTCCATTTTTATTTTTCTGGTTTGTAAGCATGAATACGCGTTCCGCTTGAAATAACAGTATCTTCCCATGAGATAAATCATGCTTGCGCATGCAAAGTGAAACATTACTATTGCTTTAAGTCTGTATTATGCATTAGTCTATATACACATACTTTGCCCGACATAATATTCACTTTCTATTCGGCTTAATCTTTTCCTATGAGATAAAACATGCTCACACATACAAAGTGAAATATTAATCTTGCTTTAAGCCCGTGTGATACAGACCAGATTAACCTATTATACTTTGTCAAGAAACTCAAGGTAGCCATTAGTTATTCTTCAAAGTATTTTCTTTAAATTGGCTTTGTTGTCATTCAAAACAATGAAACTTATATTTTCTGAAGGGTTCTGGAGTTTACATTTACAGCAATAAAGGTCAGAACATGTTTTGAGAAAATGGCTTATCTAACATCATCCAAACTCTCTACCAAAATGAACACATCAATATTCATGTATAATTAGCCAATAAAACTAAGAATTTCAGACTCAATCAATCAGGAAATTCTAGAGTGAAATTTGAAAGAAAAATGGATGAAGTAAGCTCTACTTGGCTCTTTGAAGCTCAAATCTTGTTCTTAACTTTCCTCAAGGATTCTCCACCAATTTTCTTGATCTAACCCTCTCTCAAATCCTCTTATAACACTGCAAATAATAGTTGTCTTGATGCTATGCTGAGGTATGTAACGCCCCAAATTTTCTCTACTTAGCAAAAATGACCAAAATACCTCTAGATCATTTTTGCGTGAAAATCGAGGCCGACCAACCCCGGCCACCCTCAAAAGGTTATTTCTATATTAGGAATGGACTACATGAGGATTAGATAATAATTCGTGTGAAAATCGCAATTTGTGATTTTCTCCCATGTAAAAATGACCAAAATGCCCCTGAGATCATTTTTGCCCGGAACTCGAGGACGGTCGACCCAAGCCATCCTTGAAGGGTTAGTTTGTTGATTGAAGGGGATTAGATGCCTTAGAAGTAATAATAGAGATGAAAATCTCACTTTCTAGACTTTCGGTACAAAATGATGAAAATGCCACTATGGTGTTTTTATGCAGGACTTAGCACCAACTAACCCGGAAAGATTTCCCCAGGAGTTTGAAATGTTATTTTTATGTAATGTTTGATGTTTGGATGAGTCCGGGTGGTCCCAGAGTGTTTTGATGTGAAATGACCTTTTTACCCCTAGATTAGTGCATAATGAGCTTAATTAAATGATTAAGAAAACATAAGCGAAATTAGGCTCTAATTAAAGGTAATTTAATTTTAATTATTAATCTTGAGACAAAATAATTAATTGAGGTTGTTTAGGGTGAAAAAGTACTTAAGAAATTTCAAATTTCAATCTTAGTTATAAAGCATCCAAGACATCATGTTATGTCATGCTCAAATAGTGTTTTCTCTCTCATGTCCCTTAAAATTAGGACCTTGTTATAGTTTGAATTTCAAACTAAACAAGGTTAATTCAAACTAAGTAAGAATGACAACTCCTAATCATGTCTTGAAAACTCTAATCACACAATTGCAACTCTTAAACACCAAAACACAAGTTTTTAACTATGTTCCCTAATTAAAATTACCCTAAACCTAATTGTCACACCCAAATGAAATGAAAAATTTTCCCCCCCAAAGCCCATATGATTGCCGGCCACTTCCCCCTCCCCCCATTTTCACTCATTTTATTTTTACAACATACAAACACACCCAAAACCTAGTGAAAAAGTCTCATTCTTACCACTAGCTTTTTTGTTGAGAACTTGTGACAAAAAAAAAAAAAAAGCTCTCATTTTTCCTCTCAACTTGAGTTCTTCCTCCTCCTCCACTTTCAGGAGAGAACCACCACCATAAACCACCACAAACAACCTTGAACCACCACCTCAAACCACCTGCTAAATACATAACTTTTCCACCCCCAAACTTAACCTCACAAGAAAACCATCTCCTTCCTTTCTTCCTCCCTTGGCTGAAACTTCATTGCCACTAAGAGAAAATTTTTATCTTCTCATTTTAACCCATAAGAACCAAGCTTTCTTCCTTCCATCAAAGACAACATCCTTGGTAAGGTTTTGTTCTGAGTTTCTTTACTTTTCTTTGCTTTATTTTCAGATTTATTGTTGATTGGTTGAACAAGTTCCTTTGGTTTTCCTTTCTTTATGTTTTGTTTTGGATATGCTCCTCTTGATGCGTATTTTTGGTTTTTGGACCTCTTTTCTCTATGTTTTTGGTTCTTGGTTGTAAATAAAGTGTTGGAACCATGGCTTGATGATGAGATCTCTTGGTGGTGATCTTGACATCACCATGTTTGAGGCCTCTAAAGCCAAAGGCTTAGTTCCTTAGTTTTATTTCATTTTCGACCTCATCACCTTTTTCCTCTTAGATTTTGGTTTTTGTTGTTGATATGAATTTAGATCATAGCTTGATGATGAGTATCTTCGATGGTGGTTTAACATCACCAACTTTAAGATCTCTAAAGCCTAAGATTTTGATCTTCTTGGTTAATTGCATTTTTGGTTTTCATCTCTTACTTTTCCTTTTATTTTCAGTTTCAAAGAAAAACATAGAAATGAAATGTTGTTGGTTATTTTCTTCTCTTTATTCTTTGTTTTGAGCTTGATGGTGAGTCCAAGAGATAAAGTTCTTGGAACCATGGTGTGGATGGACTCTAAAGCTCACCAATTTTTAAGATCTACTAGGAGCAAGAAACTAATCTTGTAAGGTTTTTGAGCTTTAAGTGAATAAGATGTAAACTGAGCTTGCATCCATATTTATTTTATGTTATCACCTAAATCTAAAGATAAAAATGAGTTTGCATAGCATGTTTATATTTTGAGCCATCGCCCTAAAGCTTGAAGATAAAAATGAAGTGCATAGCATGTTTACTTTAATGTCATCACCTTAACCTTGAAGATAAAAATAAGTTGCATAACATGTTTACTTTTGTGCTATCACCTTAATCTTGAAGATAAAAATGGGTTCGCATATCATATTTACTTTTGAGCTATTACCTTTAAATCTTGAAGATAAAAATATGATGCATAGCATGTTTAAATTCCAAGTTGTCACCTAAGATCTTAAAGCTCAAAAACTTGTCCTTGGATCTAGAATAAAATTTTAAATCATGGCTACACTCAATGCATGTGCATTTCAGCCATGACAAAATATTGAGGTTTGAGATGAGTTTTATTTGGTTTTATGACTCAACCTCTATGTCTTAGGACTTTTAAAATGTTATTCTAGAATCTTGCTACAAAGAAAAGCAAAAATGTGATTTTTATGTGTCTTTAGAACTCAAACTTTTGGCTACTGTGTTGGTATTTCCTTTTTTGTTTGATGCTGTATGGAAGGGTTAGAGAGTGTAAAAATTTGTATTAAATGTTGTAAACAATTGTTTTTGACATCCTAGGACAAACTAGTAACAAGAACGAGTCAAAGAAACAATTTTCGAGTACTTTTAAGAAATGGATTTTTGGCAACTGCCCCATTTATTTGATTTCTGTAAAATGTTGTTTAGAATGATCTAAATGTGTATCTATCACTAGTATTTGGTGCAAGGATCAAATTCTTTGTCTTGAGGAAAACTAGGAACTTGAAAGAACCGAAAAACGCGTTTTTGAGACCTCTAAAAATCGAGATTTTATATCTGCTACCTTGGTAAATTTATTTTGATGAGAATTCTATTTGAAATTAATTTTTTTGTGTAAAAATTTCCATTAGTAGTGGTAAGAATTAATTTTAGCTTTTAGGAAAAATAAAAAATAAAAAAGGGTCGAAAATGTGATTTCTAGAACATCGAAACAGATTAATTTTAAAATGCTTCCCAACTGTCCAGCACTATTTGAAAATGTTTTAAGGTTAAAAGTTAGTGAAAATCTTTGGGGTGGGCCCCTTAGGTGCTTAAGGAATTAATTTCAATAATTAGGTCAAGCTGGGTCGTAAGTTTTACCCCCTGGAGAACTAGCTTACAATTACGATAAATTGGGAATGCTTTCGTATAGTGCTTGATAATGATCTTTAATGCCTTGCTTATGTATGTATATCTTGTGTTGACAAGCATAGCATGTGCGCTATGTAACGCCCTGATTTTTCTGTCAGAGTGAAAAAGAACAAAATGCCCCTAAGGTCATTTTCAGCCCGGAATTCGAGGAAAGCCGATTCGGCAGTACTCGAAGGGCAAACTCAATGTTGGAAGGGTATTAGATGACTTATGTACCTTCCCGGGATCGAAAATCTCGTTTTTCGAGTTTTCAGGTCAAAATGACCAAAACGCCCCTACGGTGTTTTACCTGTTTGCAAGTGCCGGATGAACCCGAAACTTCTCCAGATGATTTTAAAAGGCGTTTTTATGTAGACTATGACTTTAGTTTTGGTCCCGGAGGTCCCGGGCGAAATTAGTGCAAAATTACGGTTTTGCCCCTAGTTTCGTTTTTTTACGCTTGATCGCGTGATTAAGCAAACCTAAGCAATATTAGGCTCTAATCGATGGTTAATTAATTTTCTTAATTAATCTTGAGTCAAAATAATTTATTAAATTTTATTAGAACCTAAAAGTGCTTAATTACAACTTAAAAACATATTTTAATTTCAAGACTCCTAGTCATGGAATCTTGAATAGTATTTTCTCTTTCCAATTCCTTAAATCATGGAATTGTGTTACACATTGTTTATTCATAAATGAGTTTAAAATTCTTTAATGATGTATGAGCACTCCTAATCTTGTCATAAAATCCTTAAATCACATTCTTAGTCACCTAAACTTAAGCTTAATTATTCCTAACCTTGTACCTAAACTAATACACATTTAAACCTACCATTAACACCCAATTAAATGATCAAAACTCACCTCTTCTCTGCTGCCCAAGGCCTGGCCGAAGCTGTCCTCCTCCCATATGCATCACATGTTCAATTTTTCAACACTCCAAGGCCATACCTCAAGTCACATACACTATACCTTGTCATAACTTTCAATCAAGCTTGATTTTCCAAGTAAATAACTAATTAAAATAGCCCATTTTCTCCATTTATTTCTGGCTAGAAAAGTTCCAGCCATGCATTATTTCTAGAAGCCTAATTTCATAAAAATTGATAGGAAATTAACTCACATCAAGCTATACTTTGTAGCATAGCTTCCATACTTCAAATCATGCTTCTATGACACAATCAAAGAGATAAATTCCTCTCCCTTTGTCCTCCAATACCACACGGCCACTCCTCCTCCTTAGTGAGCCCATGGTTTTGTTTTTCTATAAATAGGATGCTTGTGATAGCTTAGTTGCACTTTGAAGCATTTGCTAAGTTTAGAATTCTAGAGTTGTCTTGCTAGTTCTTTCTTTTTCTCTCAAGTTTCAAGAGAGTTCTTTCTTTTCATCTTCATCCTCTCTTCATCTCATCATCATCTCTCAACTTTGAAACACCACCCCATAGCCTTGAACCATCATCAAACCTCTCAAACACCACACCTCAAACACAACCTCACTTGAAACACAACTCCAACCTTCTTGCTTCCTCTTGGCCGAAACCATCAAGCACCAAGGAGGAGCTCATCATCTTGTTTTTCTTTTCAAAAGTTCAAGCTTTGTGTCTTCACTCTAGGTAGGGAGTTTCTTTTCAAACTTTGTTTTACTCAAAAGGTGTGCTTCCTCTAGTTTTCTCTTGGTTTCTTTTTGAGCTTTCCTTTATATTCGTTTTCTTTTTCCACTTCGGCCTCTTGGCCTTTTCTTCTTAAACATGATAGCTCCATGATGAGGACTCCTAGAGAATGACTATGTGTTCATCTCAAAGGAACCTCTAGAGCTTGAGTTTCTCTTTTTCTCTAACTTCATCTATACTATACTTAGCTCACATGGTTTTTCAACTTAAGAAAATTAATCTAAGGATTTCTAAAAGCCCAGGCCTACCCTTGTCAACCTTAAAGTTGGCCGGCATGTTCTAGAGATTTTTCTCTAGATAGGGGTTTTGGGTATTTAATAAAGAACTTGGCTTAGTTTCACTTTCTTGTCCTTTTGTAAGGTTTTCGGTTGTGGTATTTTAATCCTTGAGATTTTGTTTGGTTTTGTTTAGAAAGTTTGTTTTCTTTGAGCTTGATGATGATGTTCAAGAACCTCATAATTCCTATGAGAACTTGGTTCAAGAACTCTAGAGCTCTCTTTGTAATGAGATATATATTGGGTTGTTACTTTGTTAGAGTCTTGAATGAGCTCTAGCTAACCATAAAATGAACCTTGCATCATGTTTACTTTTATGCTATGCACATCATATCTACTTTCCTTGCTATCACTAAGTATCAAGATAATAAGTGAACCTTGCATTATCATGTTTATATTTCAATCTATGCATTATCATGTTTATATTTCAAGTTCTCACTTAATACCAAGATAATAATGAGTTGCATATATATTTACTTTGTGCTATTACTTTACTTTCTAATGGAACCTAAAATAAGTGCATGAGCATGTTTATTCTTATGTCATCACCTAAATGAACCTAGAGCTCAAAGACTTGCCCATTGTTGTCTCAAACAAAGGTCTAAAATTATTTATTTCCTTTGGTTCATATTTCGGCCCTAAGGGGTCTTGATGTTTCTAAGTATTGAAGACCATGTTTTATAATTCTTCCAAGCTTTTATGAGTTCAAGAAATGCACAGAACTAAGTTTTAAGAATTTAGGACCTCTTGAGACAAAGATGAATTGGTCACTGCCCTCTTAAATATTCTTATGATTTTAGATGTTAAAATTATTTATAAATAAGTTTTGAAAGTTTAAAAAGGTTCCAAGAGAAACTAGTATTTTATGTGCTCTAGAAATTGTGTTTTATGCCTTTATGGAGAGTGTATGTTTCGGTTCTTCCTTGCTACTTATTTGCCACTGTATGTGCTGTTTTAACGATGATATTATGCTTATGTTTGAGTAAAAATAATGTTAAAACTCTTATGTGGAAGATAAGATAAGTTAGAGACTAGAAAAGAATTAATTTGAGAATTCTAGATCCTTTAATGTTTGAATTTTCTGGATTCTGTCCAGCAAGGTTTAGTAATGCTAATCATGGATTTAAATTAGTTTAAATGTGTAGGAATGACTCATAATTGGTTTAGGACTTGATCTTGAAGCCTTAGGAACAAACCAGACTTAGAAAGGGTCACTGTTGTGACTCCTAGGTACCCGTAAAGTTAGGATTATAAATTCTGCATCCTTGAGGTTTAGAGATGTTCTTGGTCATAGTGTGAGGTGAGAAATACTTAGTTATAACCTCATAGGTACCCAAGAGATTAGGTTTGATGATTTATAACTTAGAACGTGAGTTAAGGACCTTAAGGGTCAATGCATAAGACATTAAAACGTCTTGAGTTTTTATGATGCTTAATTTATGATATATGATACATGAGTTTTGTCTATGATAAGTTGATATGTGCTATAAAGAAGTTTTACATGATGATGTGCTTGTGTATGTCCTATATGTTTTCATGGCATAAGCAAATTTGAGGAAATTCGGTCTACAGCCATCGTGCTGCCGAATTTCCATCAAATTTGAGGAACTTAGAAAATGGCCTTTTTGAAAATCATGAGAACTTAAATGTGACACAACACTGAGATGCCTTTTTGGGTGACACCGGTTTAGCCGAGCACCCCCAAAAAAACAAATCCGTGAGGGTATTGACATAGAGCTTGCCAAAGCAGACAATAGTATGAAGCACTAGTTGCTAGTAGAGCATTTCAAAGAGGAAATGACCCTAAGAGGTGATCCTTAATTTGCCCCCTAGCCCATACTTTAAGTCGGGATTATGTTACGCTTATCATAGGATAAGTAAGAGCTAGTGACGACTAGTTAAGGTATGAACTCATAACCTAGAGATGTTTTAGGGTGGCCCCATGAGATGAAAGTTAAAGTTTAAAATGTCACATGTGCTATACCTGTCACCTTATGCCAATGTTATAATGTTTCTTAGTTATTCTATTGATTGGCTTACCTTTATGATGCATTCATGTCATTAGCATATTCCATGCTTAGTCATAAGACGCATTATAAAATAAGACGGATCTTGGATAAATGATATTTTAGAAAACTAACTTAAAAAGAGTTTATATGCATGCACACCTTTTTAGAAATAAACCCAAGGTTCCTGAGGATGTGATGATGCCACTTAGGTAGGGATTACCCTACTAAGAATTCTTTTAGAAGATTCTCATTCCCCCTCTCTCTTCTTCCGTCACATCTTTAGATGGTGACCTTCGTACTCTTCATCGACACCCCGACATGGGAGCTGCACCATGACCCAGCACTCGGGTCATACCATTTTGAGGGTCGCTGCACTGTCAGAGTATTTAAGTTTATGGGAAGACCCTTCACGCACCCAGTACGGAGCTACCGCTTCACCCCGACCGCTCCCTACCATCATAACACGATTTTTGAGCGAGCTAGACCACGCGACGAGCAGATCCTCCGCATGCAGCCTGAGACATCAGCCGTACGTGACTACCCGGAGTACGTGCCCTAAACCCAGTATTCAGAGACGGATCCATCAGAGGACCCACCCTCACACATGTATAGTTAGAGCTCGAGCCCCACTCCCCCACCGATGAGAGCTGGGAGTGAGGAGACGGTGATTCAGCCGAGGTTGGCTCGTAGGCCATCCATGTGCCCTCGCCGCAGAGGACATGCTCCGATGATCCACACAACCACTCCCGCCGAGATCTGCCAGTGGATCAATTCCACCCCTCAATACTCGGACTAGCAGTAGTAGGTGCATAGGACAAGTAGTAGCTAGTGCACACACGCCACATAGTTGAGGACAAACCTTCTTTTGTATATGAGATTGTCTACTCTATGTGCACACAGGTATGGGTTTTGCTTTCATGATTTCTTTGTATTTGTTCTTCAGTTGTATTTCGTTCCTTCATGTATCAAATAGTCCTGCCTTTTGGTAGGCACATTATCTATATATATATGATCAGTTGATGTATCCATGTTATTTATGTGTTTTATTATGATTTGCTCATATGACTTGTATGAATTCCCGTTCAAAGAATCAAGCGTGGCTCTCACTTTGGTTTTAATTTTAAAAAGAAAAATTTTACCCATATTTCCGCTAAGTATTTTCAAGTAAAGAATGAAACCAAGAGGTAATATTCTAAAGATTAACCTAAATACATACTAGTAGTATTATGTTAAGATTTAGGGTGTTATACGCTAGCTAAGCCCGGTCCACGATTCCAGCATACTGTGTAGGAGCATATTTAGCTTTCAATGGAATTGATGATGATATGTGCTAATAGATGTATGAAAATAAGAGGTGATTATGTGACATGTATGGCATGCTATGATTATGTTTGAGTTATTGAGATGCATGATCTGTGTGAATATATGGCATGAAGCAAATTTGGGAAAATCCATTTTCTAGCCGTTATGCTGTTGGATTTCCACCAAATTTGTGAACTTGGATAACTGATGAGATTTTCAAGCATGATATATTACATGATATGTTATAAATGATGATTATAATCATGGATTATGACTGCATCTCTAAATAACATGTTAAGCTTTTAAGGTGACATAAAACACATGCAAATGATCCTCTAGACTCTAGGAATTAATGGTTATGAGAGGTGATCCAAAAAGGACCCTTTGGACTCCAGGAATTAATGGTTATGAAAAGTGTTCCTGTAACATCCTAAAATTTAACCCAATACACCTAGAACATATTAAGGTTAATTTTTAGTTATTACCCTTTTATTTCATTCTTAAGCTTTACTATATTAAAATACTTAGCAGAAAAATAAGAATAAATATTTCTTGTTGAAACTTGAAAACAAAACATGAGCCACGCGCTAATATAAAACCTAACGTTCGCCATAAACATAACATACAAGAAAGAGAAATCTTATCATTCATAACCACAAAATACAAATGTTATACATAACAACACAACATAGTCATATCATCATAGATACACAAATTATTACTATCATAGTTCCATCGTCATATCAAAAAGAAATACACGTATATATGTATATATAAAGCGGCATCTACGTGCTTCTGCTGCATCCTTCTAATCTAGCATGTGCCCCATGCCCATGCCTTAGTAGAAGTCATGAATCCCGTCATTATCTTCATCTAGAAATGACACGGAAGAAAAGAGAGGGATGAGAAACTCATTCAAGGTTCTCAATAGGGATTTCTGACTCTAACACAAGTGTCATTGTCACCATCCCAACCACTTCGATTTTAATTATGAAAAAGGTGTCCATGCATAAGATTTGGTTTTAAACTTCTCAAATCTATTTATCCAAAGTAGGTGTCTTTTAGTATGAGTCTTAATGACATCAATGCAACAGATATTGGATGAATGCATGACAATACAACATGCACATTAACATGAAAATCATGGTATTTGAGCACAACATAAAGAATCATAAATCATATATGTGGCATAAAAGGCACAATACTTTCATGTGACTTCTTTCTTATACTTGAACTCTTAAGTTCTTTTTCTTAAAGACCATCATCTTATCCTGTTCACCAAAATCCAACCAACATACCGGCACTGGTGATTTTATCCTGGTCCCTAAACTCTATCTCACCTACCACCTAGGAATGAGCTCAATCCTAACTAGTCGTCACTAGATTTCATATAGGGTAATAAAAGGGGTAACTTATCATCTCTAAGGATCACCTAATATACCGACTCCCGGAGTGCGGGTTAGGGTTATTTCCTTCTTTGAAATGCTCTACTGGCACCCAGTGCACAGTGAATTGTTCGCTTTGGCAAGCTCAATGTCAATACCCTCACGTATTTGCCTTCTTCCCACCGGAACGGGAGAAGTGCGTCTCAGTACTATGCCACATTCAAAATCTCATGAAATTTTAAAAAACTTTCTTAAATCTTCAAATTTGATGGAAAGTCAGTAGCATAACGGTTGTACACCGAATTTCCTTAAATTTGCTTTATGCCACATGAACTCATGTTCTCAAATATCATCATGGCATTTCTTTCAATATTTCATGCTCATCAAATCGTGCAAATCACCATGTACACAAATACTCAATTCTCAAGCTTATACATTCATATGTACATAACATCAGCACTTTAGTAAAGCAATAAACATGCTCCTACAAAGAATGCCAGAATAAGGGACCGGTCTCAGCTAGTGGAAATGCTATGCATAACAACGGTATTAGTAAACTAATAGACATACACTTGAAACACTAATTCTCAATTCCTCTCCTATCCTACAACATGTTATGCATTGACCCTTACGGGTCTTAAACTTTTGATCTAATTAACCTAGCACCTGAATTAGGTCTCTTAGACACCTAAGAGATCATTACCAACAATTCTCACTAATTCTTATGATTATGGTCAAGTTCAAACAACATTGGGAAGAATTCTAATCTTTCAAATTACGAGTGTCTAAGAGTCACAAAAATGACTCTTTCTAAGTTTTGGCTTCACCTAAGGTACTATAATCAATTCCTAAACCAATTATGAGGGATTCGTACACATATATACTAATTATAAACCATTTTTACTATGTTTAATCATGCTGGAATAGAATCTAAAATCTTGGTTTCTAACTGCTCTAGAATTCTCATTTCTAATCCTTTCTAGTTACTTATTGTTCCTAACACTCCCCAATTAATTTTTCCTTCACTCAAACATACTTTTTACACATTCTAACTCAATAAAACAGCATCATACAGTGGTCATACACCCAGGGCAGTGGCTGAAAACATATACTTCATAAAATCACATAAAATCACATTTCAAGTGCATATAAGTTACTAGTTTTCTCTTAGAATCATTTTAGAACCTCAAAACTCTTTTGGAAACTAATTTATTTCATTAAAATCATAAAAATATAAGTAAGGGCAGTAGCTATTTTAATTTGATGATATTTGAGATTTAAAACATAAAACCATGTGTATAACATTCTTTAAGTTCACCTATGCTTAAGAAAATACTTAAAACATAGTTTGTTGGTCCTTGTGACTAGATCAGACTTATGCTAAGTCCATCACTATCACATGACCAAAAATAACACTCATAAAAAGCTTTCATTTTCCAAACTTCACTTGAGATAACAATGGGCAAGTCTTTAAGCTCTAGGATATTTAGGTGATGATATAACTTAAACATGCTATGCACTTGTTTTACTCTTTATTATCAAGTGAGAGCATAAATATAAATATGAGATGCAAACTTATTATTATCTTTAAGATTTTAGTGATGATTTGAAATATAAACATGAGAATGCAAGTTTATTTCTTTATTCTTGAGATTTAGTGATGACATGAAAATAAACATGAGTACAAGTTCATTTTAGATTAACTAGAGCTCTTACAAGACTTCAAAGGAACAAAATAATCTCAACCCAATACTTATCTAGCAAGACAAAGTGAGCTTTAGAGTTCTTTGTACCATAGTTTCAAAGAAACCTCATGTTTTGAACATCATCATCAAGCTCAAGGACATGAACTAAGAGATAAAAAGGATAACAACATTTCTTGAAACAAAGTATAAAAAGAAATACACCATATTCTTTATTTTATGCCCAAGAGCTCCTATCTAGAGTAAACTCTAGAACATTTCGGCCAACTTTAAGGTTGCAAGAGTAAGCTTTGGGCTCTTTGAAAACAAATGATATATTTTCTTTAAGTAAAACTTTTTGTGAGCTACCTAGCATTTTCATCAAACTTGTAAAAGAAAAGGAAATGAGAACTGAAACTATAAAGGAAAGGAAAGGAAAAATCAAGACCATAAGAAAAGAAAAGGAAAGGAAAAACAAAAATGTTTCAAGAGCAAGAACAAGTTTCAAGTTTTAGAGGTTTCTCAAATAAAAATCTCAAGACCATTGTCTTGAAACCTCATCATCAAGATAAAGATTTTACTTCCAAAACCAAGTTTCATAACCCAAAAATAAAATGAGAGGAAAAGAGTTTGAACCAAGAGAAATCTAAAACTTTTCATATCAAGACTTCAACATAAAAGAATAAGCTTTTGCAAACAAAACCCTACCAAGCAATATTTCTTTGTGAAGAGAGAAAAGCTTGGTTCTTGAAGTGAAATGAGAAGAAAAACTCTTCTCCAAAGTGAGGGTGATGATTCGGCCAAGAACAAGAAAAAAAGGAAGGAAAGGTGTTTTGTGTGAGCTTGTGTTTGAGAATGAAGGCTTTGGTGTTTGGATGATGGTTTGTGGTGGTTTGTGGTTGCAAGAGGATAGCTCTATGAGGAGGATAAAGATGATGAGAGGAAAAGAGAGCTCTTAGAGTTCTTGAGAGAAAAGGAAGAAAACATGATAAGCTTTCAAGACAACAACTAGCAAGTGTGTAAAATGGAACCAAATGCTCACAAGACAAGTATTTATAGAAAATTACAACATGAAGGAGTGAATTTTGGAGGGGCTAGCCGTGTACTCTTGGCCATGGGGGGAGAGAAAAATATCTCTTTAATTGGTCATTCAAAGGCATGGCTTGAAGTATGGTGGGGTATGGTCTCAAGCATGGTCCAAGCATGGCCTTTGTGTGCAAAACAATTCAACATGTGAAGAATATAAGGGAGGGGTTTCGGCCATGATGTAGCCAGGGGGAGGGATTTATTTCATCTAATTGTGGTTTAGTGATGCGTTTAGGTGTTTCTTTGATTAAGCTTTTAGTTAGGAGTTTGTAACTAAGTGTTTAGGTAAGGTAATGGGTAATTATGAATGGTGAGACAAGATTAGGAGTGGCCTTGCTTCATTAGCAAAAATCAAAACTCATTTTATGATGTAAATAATTGTAGACACAATTTCTTAATTTAATGAATTGGAGAGAGAAAACACTATTTAAGATTCCATGACATGGAAATCTTGATTTATAGAAAAAAAAGAGATTAAGGTGTATCTAAGCAAATCTGAGGTTCTAATTAATCTTCATAAATTATTTTGACTCTAGATTAATTATCGAAATTAATTAATCTTCGATTAGAGCCTAATATTGCTTAAGTTTCCTTAATTACGCCGTTCGGCCCAAAATACATTATTTCAAGGGCAAAACAGTAATTTTGCACAAACATTTCCCGAAACCACCCGGACCAAAACAAATATCATCAAACACTTATAATTAACATTTCGAAGCCTTGGAAGAAATTCCGGGCTCAAACGGCACTGACACCCGTGTAAAATGCTATAGGGGTATTTTGGTCATTTTGAGTTGAAAGTTCAGAAAACAAGATTTTCATCTCTGCTATCAATCACAACATATATAATCCCCTTCAAACATTGAGTTAACCCTTTGAGGACTGCCGGGTCAACTATCCTCGAGTTTTGGGTGAAAAATGACCTTAGGGGCATTTTGGTCATTTTCGCTTAAACAGAAAAATCAGGGTGTTATAGTTCCTATGCCCCCTAACCCGTACTCTGGGAGTTAGGAAGTTGCTTATCATAGGATAAGTATAGACTAGTGATGACTAGTTTAGGTATGATCTCATAACCTAGAAGCTCTCAAAAGGAAAGAGTATTAAGGTGGCCCCATAGTGAAAAGAACAATTAACTCAACGTCACCTAAGATGATAGAAGAGAAAAGATTCATACAGAGGATTCATGTTTCCTTTATGTCATTCATGTGATTATATTTTTTTATGCTTTGTTTGTTTAGTATGAATCTATGATATGTTGCACATGGCATGGACATGCACTCATGATATAATGTAATGCATTCATAACATCAAGAATCATGCTAAAACACATGAACCTTGGATAATGGGCTTTGGAACCTAATAAAAATGAACCTTACACATGCTCACTATTTTCATAGTAAACCCAAGGTTCCTAAGGATGTAGATGATGACATGCATTAGGAGGAGAGTACTCTACTGAGATTCTTGTTAAGTTTCTCATCCCTTCTTTCTTTCTTTTCTCCATCACGTCTTCAGAGGTTAATGGCGATGTTTGTGCTATATGTTGACGCTCCTACCTGGAAGTTTCACTTCGACCCTGTGCACCAATCATACCATTTTGTGGGTTGTTGTTCAGTTCATCTTTTTGTGTTCATGGTGCAGCCGTTCTCACATCCCATTACCAGCTATAGATTCACTCTTACTGCCTTCGTTTCCCGAGGACATGATTTTTGAGCACGCTTACCCCTGTGGAGAGTAAATTTTTCGTGCCCACACATTTGTCTCATCAGTTTGAGCTTATCCCGAGTACGTCACCTGTTCACTATCTCGCTTGTCTGAGCGCGAGGCGACCCCTCGGAGGAGTTACCATCCCAGCACTCTTCTCAAGGTTCTACCTCAGCTTTTCCCATGGAGATCGGAGACGACGATGATGGAGAGGCCGCAGTTAGAGGCCTAGTGAGAGGAACCATTTGCCCCCGCCGAGGAGCCCACGCTCATCAGACCCTACGTCTTTGTACGCCTGAGGAGCTGTCACGTTTCATTGGTTACATCCCTCCCTCCCAGTAGGGACATCCCTATTAGCTGATGATGGACCTCGTAGGAGTGCTTGAGCTTACGCAATGTATAGCCTTCTTTTGCTTCTATATTTTGAGGTTATCTTACACATGCACACCTTGGCAGATTTTAGTAAAGGAGAGGGGTCTCTAGTGGTTTGATTTATGTTTACTTTCATGTATTTCCTTTACTGACTTTGGGATTAATGTATTAACCCAACCTCTATTGGTGGGTATTATGCTACTTATTATTTATGTTATCTGTATGGGATGTGAACGGTGACTCTGATGATTATATGAAATCCATGATGTTTATCTATGATTATGGTGCTACAATATTTGCATGTCAATCACACGGTGTAGCTTGCTTAGGTACGCAAGGCTTATATTTTGTTTTCATTTATTCAAAAAAAATTTACCCATATTTTGCTAAGTATTTTTGAAAAGTAATGTCTTGTAACTGGAACAAAAGAGTAATAACTAGTATTTAACTCAAATACGTCCTAGGCGTGTTAGATTAAATATTAGGGTGTTACAAGGCAGGGGTTTTGTGATGAGGAATTGATCTAAAGTTTACAACGGCTAGTACATAGGTTATGCTTTTGGCTATTGGATTTTGGATGAAGTTTAGTGTTCTTGGCTAAGGTCATTGTATTGGTTACAGAAAGAAGATGAAAGTCACTGAAAGTTGAGGTTGCTTGTTTGAGAATGAATAAGAGAATTGTGTAGAAAGTTGTCTTGTAATGTATTGATATTTTCGGTAATAAATGAAATTAGGAAAATGGTTTTTCTTCAAGATAATTGCATGCAATTTTGGTAGTTTCTCATTGGTCCCTATATAAAGACAATGATGTGTCTTTTTCTAAGCCACACACTTGTCTTGCCAAGTGTCTTTCTTATACTGTAATGTCCATACGATGTGAGAAACTACACATCGTAATTTAACCTAACGGCTAAAATACTGTACCCGTAAAACATATAGTACCCAAAATTTTATTCTGGGTCTAACCTTTTCATTTTTAATTCTTTTCAACCTAAATCTCATATTTTCTCAATCTCAAACTTCTTCAACCCCAATTCCAGGGCATTGGTGGTCCCAACAAGCCAGCAGGGCCCTCATGGTTACTATTCACTTTTTTTTTTTGCTTATCATCATCAAGTCATTATCATCTCAACTAACCGTATCAAAATCGTGAAATTTTGACTAATAAAGTCTAAATAAAATTTTTAAAATAATTTTTGGGATGTTACAGCCTGCAAGCTTCTGTTTTTCCTTTCAACAACCCCATTTTGTTGAGGAATTCTACATGCATAAAATGAGTGAAGAATGCCATGTTTTTCACAAAACTCTTTAAAAATATGATTTTCAAATTCTTCTTGGTGATCTGATCTAATAGAGATCATTTGAGAATCTTTTTCTATACAAATACATTTTGTAAAAACATTGAATTTCTCAACTACTTCATCCTTAGAAGCTAGAAAGATAACCCATGTAAATTTGGAATAGTCATCTATCTATGATGCCCTTTAGCTTCCATCGAATAATAACCTACAAACTCTCTTAAACAGTGACCAGCCTTTATACCTCATTTTTATCTAACAATCGCCACCCTTAACCCTACTACCAACCAATCCATAAGCACCCTACATAAGCACACGTGCATTATTAGTTTCAAATTCAACAAATTTCTTCCTTTTCTTGTATTTCATTTGAACTTTTTATATTCCAAGGTTCGATTTTCTTTTTCCCTTACACTTTGCTCTTTCTTAGTTCATCATATGCTATGTTCTTGTATTTTATTTTGTCTCCGTTTTCAAATTTTTTTTTCTTGTTTGTGTTAGTGTTACAAATTATGTTAGGATTTTGTTCATTTCTGGTGTTCAATTTCTATTCTATAAGGTCCTTTCTACAATATGAAGTGATGATGCATGAGTATTGCTATGGTTGTCACTGGGTTTTCATTTTTCAAGCAACTCAAGTTACTATAGCAACCTTGAGCCCAACTCTACGCCCTTCGGTGCAGAATAGGACGCTATAGCGACCACAACTCACTATACCAATCATGTTCCTACAAAATTACTCAATTTGCCAGCTTCAACCATACATGCCTATCATCTTAACCCTTTTAGCAGCCTTGCTTTTGATATTGTATTTACATTTACATACCTTGTTATATTGCATGCGTTTTTACATTTAGCATGTGCATTTGTTATTTGGCTTTGCATTAAGCTTTAGTTATGTTCTTTATTGAATAAATTGTTTTACTGATTGTTAAAGACCTGCTTTCATGGACATTTTGTTCAGTTTTACGTAAATAGCACCAAAAGGAATAATAAGAGGCCATGCCTAGCACCTAACTCTCTTGAGGATGATGTTCTCCCTACCCTTAGTGATCCATTAAGATTTTGGAGCTTTCTTGTTGAAGACTTATATCACTAGGTGATGCATAATAAGCTCTTCCTTCGTGAGTATCTCATCAAATATGAAGACCATACAACAAACTAATTTAGGAGGGTGCCATAGTGAAGGACAACATTTCTTGGGTCAATGAGTTTTACCCTAACTTTTGGGAGACAAGCTTTGACATGGTTTATCTTAAGGGGAAGCAGATTCCCATGACTTGACCACATCTAGTAAATACTGCAAATCCTAGATGACCTAGAGCAAGTGCTAGCCTATGTGTCAGATTACTAGTAGGAGCTATTATTGGACATAAAAATATGGATCTTGACATGATCAAGGACAGCCTAACATATATTGACAGTGAAAGTACTGAACCAGCAATACAAGCCTCAACTGCTGCATAATACTAACCTAACATTGGAGGCTTGTAAATGGATGGCATCTTATTCTCCCACATAATCCCTTATTCCTATGCAGTAAGCCTTGGCTTGGATAACGCTCTTCTCTTACATTGTTTGGTGTAGGGTAAACAAGTTAATCTTCTACTTGTCATCCTACAGCACATGAAGACCATTCTTGATAGCCTAAAAAGATATAGGTTACCCTATGCTTTTGTGATCAGTAAGATGGCCATAGCTTGTTGTGTAACACCCTAATTTTTAACCCAACTTTCTAGAACACATTAGGTTAAACATTAGGCTATTACTTCATAGTCTCATCCTTTTCTTAAAATACTAAAGGAAAATTACGAGTAAATTTTTTTTTTTTTTTTTATAAAACACACAACAAAGTGAGAGCCACGTTCTTAGTCTAATCGAATAATAGGAATATAAAGCACGCTTAACACTCATAGAGAAACACAGAAATGGAAACATATAACAGCTGAGCATAAATCATCACAACAAGAGAAACGTTTCATTAATAACATAACTTAGAATACATAAGTAGTCATACCCTCATTGGGACGGGCAGAGCTTGTAATACAGCAGAAAGGAAGTACAATAGAAACAGAGAAACGTAAAGTAACATAAAGTAAACCATCACTACCCGAGTGCACCTATAGTGAATAACCTCAAAACAAAAGCAGGTTTATCCAGTCTACATGTGAGTGTGTGCACTAAGCCTCCCCTAAAACATCTACTACTAGAACCCGGGGAAATGGAGTGTAACTGATCCAAGAACGCAAGGCGGCAGGAGTGGGCATACGTGTAGACTGATTGTGAGCTCCTCGTTAGGGGTGCCTCTCGGACGGATGTGTCAATGAAGACCACGAATGTCGCCATCAGTCTCTGAAGATGTGGACTAAGCGAGAAAAAGAAGAGAAAAGAGTGAGAATCTTACTAAAGAATCTCAGTAGGAATCTCCTATTCTAGGGTTACATCGTTCACATCCTCAGGAACCTTGGGTTTATTTATAAAAGGTGTTCATGCATATGAGATTCATTATTAGGGTTTATGAAACTATTTATCCAAGGTCCATTTCTTTTAGTATGCATCTTGATGTCATGAATGCAACATGTTTAAGCATGAATGTATGGCAATACTTGAGCACATAAATCAACAAATCACAACAATCTAGATTCATGCAAGTGGCATAAGGGCATATTACAACTCTTACTTTTCTCATACTTATGTGACTTAAAAGCATCATATCTCTTTTGTTCTTTTTCTCAAAAACCACCCTCTTAAAACATATCCACCTATTTCCAACCGATACACACTTGGCGATTTTATCATAACCTCCTATCTCCGTCTCACCTAATCGCCTAGGAATGAGCTCAATCCTAACTAGTCGTCACTAGATTTAATATGGGGTAAAATGAGGGGGTAACATAAACATATTTCATTCTTTGAAACGTTCTATTGGCCTCGAGTGCACAGCGAATTGTCCGCTTTGGTAAGGCTGCATCTGCACATACCCTCACGGATTTGCCTCCTCCTCACCGTAGCAGGAGAAGTACGACTCAATGCTTGTCACATAAAAATATCCTGGGGGTGCTCGGCCGAACCAGTGTCACCCAGGGTTTTCAACTCATATGGTACTTTAAAACATTTTTCAACTCTTTTAGGTTTGATAGAAATTCGGTAGCATAACGGCTGTTAAACTGAATTTCCTTCAAACCAAAATTCATGCCACAAGCTAATCACACAACTTAACATCTCAATAATCATTTCCTCACGTATCATCAATAAAACATTTTAGGGTTCATGCATCATCAAGCATATTCTTCTAATACATCATTCTCACATAGATAAACATCATAACATATATTTCAAACTCATCATTCTTACATAGATTATAGCATATATTCCAAACTCATCATAGCATATATTTTAAACACATCATACTCACATAGATAAAGCTCATGTATCATATATCATACTTGCATAAAATTAAGCATCATAAAAACTCAAGACTTCTTAATATCTTATGCATCGACCCTTAAGGTCCTTAACTCACAATCTAAGTTATAAATCATCAAAACCTAGTCTCTTGGGAACCTATGAGGTTATAAATAAGTATTTCTCACCTCACACTATGGTCAAGAACATCTCTAGACCTCAAGGATGCAGAATTTAAAATCCCAACTTTACGGGTACCTAGGAGTCACAACAATGACTCTTTCTAAGTCCAGTTTGTTCCTAAAGCATCAAGATTAAGCCCTAAACCAATTATGAGTCATTCCTACACATTTAAACTAATTTAGAACCATGATTATCATTTCTAAACCTTGCTGGACAGAATCCAGAAAATTCCATCATTAAGGGATCTAAAACTCTCAAATTAATTCTTTTCTAGTTCCTAACTTATCCTATCTTTCACATATGAGTCTTAACATTATTTTTACTCAAACATAAGCATCTTATCATTATTAACACAGCTCATACAGTGGCCAAACATAGCAAGGCAGAACCAAAACAAACATCTCCATAAAAGACATGAAACACAATTTCTAAAGCACATACAATACTAGTTTCTCTTGGAACCTTTTTCAACTTTCAAAACTCATTTATGGACACTTTTATCACCTAAAATCATAAAAATACTTAAGAGGGTAATAGCTAAATCATTTTTATCTCAAGAGGTCCTAAATTCATAAAACTTAGTTCTACATATTTCTTATACTTACATAAGCTTAGAAAAATTATAAAACATAGTTTTCAATACTTGGAAACACCAAAGCCTCTTAGGGCCGAAATAGGGACCAAAAGCAATAAACATTTTTAGACCTTTGTTGAGACAACAATGGGCAAGTCTTTGAGCTTTAGGTTCATTAAAGTGATGACATAAAAATAAACATGCTCATGCACTTGTTTTAGTTTTTGCTAGAAAGTAAAGTTAGAGCATAAAATAAATATGTGATGCATTATATTATTATCTTTGATATTTAGGTGAGAACTTGAAACATAAACATGATAATGCATAGCTTGAAATGTAAACATGATAATGCAAGCTCCTTTATTACCTTGGTACTTAGTGATAACAAAGAAAGTAAACATGATGTGCAAAGCATAAAATAAATATGGTATGCATTATATTATTATCTTTGATATTTAGGTGAGAACTTGAAATATAAACATGATAATGCAAGTTCCTTTATTACCTTGGTACTTAGTGATAGCAAAGAAAGTAAACATGATGTGCAAAGCATAAAATAAACATGATGCAAGGTTCATTTTAAGGTGATCTAAAGCTCATCCAAGACTTTAACAACATAATAACCCAACACATATCTCATTACAAAGAGAGCTTTAGAGTCCTTGAACCAAGTTCTCAAAGGAATTATGAGGTTCTTGAACATCATCATGAAGCTCAAAGAAAGCAAAACTTTTTGAACAAATAAAACTTCAAAGATCAAAAAGGAAAATGGTAACCGAAATGTTAAAGAAAGGAACAAAGAAACCGAAATCATAATAGCAAGAAAAGTAAAGGTATTCTTGAGTAAAAATCATTTTTGAGTTAGAAAATAAAGTTGGAACTCAAAGAAAATAAAACCTCAAGCTCTAGAGTTTCCTTTGAGATGAACACATAGTCATTATCTAGGAGTCCTCATCATTGAGCTATCATGTACTCATCAAGGCCAAGAGGCCGAAAATACAAGAAAGGGAAACCAAAGAAAGTTTCAAAAAGAAAACCCAAGAGAAAGCTAGAAAGAACTCATTTTCAAGAAGACAAAGTTTAGAAAACACTCCTACCTAGAGTGAAGACAAAAAGCTTGGACTTGAAGATGAAAATGATATGAGCAACATCTCCTAGGATGGTGATGATGATTCGGCCTTGATGAAAGAAAAAGGAAGGAAATGTGTTCTTGGTGAGCTTGTGTTTGAGAATGGAAGTTTAGGTGTTTGTATGATGATCCAAGGTGGTGGGGTGGTGTTTCAAGGTTGTGTGATGATGTTTCAAAAGGAAAAAGAAGAAGATGAAGAAGAAGAATGCTCTTGAGATTTGAGAGAAAAAGGAAGAACTTAGAGAAAAACTAAAAAACTAAACTTAGCAAATGAACAAAGTGTAGCAAAGGTTCATCTAGGCATGGTATTTATAGAGAAGAATAAGAGTGAATGAGTGGAGGAGAATGAATCCTCATGGAACATGAGGTGAGGCATGTGTGGAGGAGAATGAATCCTCATGGAACATGAGGTGAATGAATCCTCATGGAACATGAGGTGAGGCATGTGTGGAGGAGAATGAATCCTCATGGAACATGAGGTGAGAGAATTGCACTTTGATAACATGGCTTCAACCATAGTCTTTGGAGTGTGAAATAAAATTAAACTGTGATAAAATGGATGATGAATTTCGTGCAGGTCTGATGCAGCAAGGGAGGAGGGAGTTTTGGTCATGTAATAGTGTGTTAGTGATGTGTTTAGGGGTGTATTAGCTTAGGTGTAAGGTTAGGAGTCATTAAGCATAAGTTTAGGTGACTAAGAATGTGATTAGGAACCTTTATGACATGATTAAGGAGTACTCATACATATTTAGGAGATTTTAAATTCATTTTATGAATAAAACAATGTAGACAAAATTCCATAATTTAAGGAATTGGAGAGAGAAAACATTATTCAAGATTCCATGACTAGAAATCTTGAATTTAAAATAAGATTTTAAGTTGTAATTAAGCACTTTTAGGTTCTAATCAACTTTAATAAATTATTTTGACTCAAGATTAATTATGGAAATTAATTAATCTTCGATTAGAGCCTAATATTGCTTAGGTTTGCTTAATCACGCGATTAAGCGTAAAAACACGAAACTAGGGGTAAAATCGTAATTTTGCACTAATTTTACCCGGGACCTCCATAATTAAAACTGAGGTCGTAGAATACATAAAAATGCCTTTTAAAACCATCTAGAGAAGTTTCGGGTTCATCCGGCACTTGCAAATAGGTAAAACACCTTGAGGCGTTTTGGTCATTTTGACCCGAAAACTCGAAAAACGAGATTTTCGATTCCGGAAAGGTACACAGGTCATCTAATCCCCTTCCAACATTGAGTTTGCCCTTCGAGTACTACCAGATCGGCTTTCCTCGAATTCTGGGCCGAAAATGACCTCAGGGGCATTTCGGTCATTTTCACTCTAGCAGAAAATCGGGGCGTTACATGTTGGGTGTAGTAACTCCCCATTGGCATCATTTATGCCAAGGTTCCCACCACCATTACTATTGGCCTTGCCACCAAGGACTCAAAGGCCAAGAAGCAGTCCATAGGCCCTAATTCTGATAACCTATTAGGAGTAATCTTGGCTCATATCGATGAGCTAGAGGTCAACATGTGAACGAGGATGCATGGTATGAAGACAAGCATCATGAACGATGTGGACAAGACCATGGCTAATTATGAGCAAAGAATTCTAAATATGATATATATAACACCCTAACTTTAACCTAATATGCTCGAATAGTATTTCAATTAATTATTAGTTATTACGCCTTTATTTCATAAATTAACTTAATCTTCTTTAAAATATAAGTAAGAAAAATATAACAAAAATTTTTTTTTTTGAACTTTAAAACCAAAATGCGAGCCATATGCATGTATAGATATCGGTTAATACTCGTATAATAATAGCAATCATATAAACCTCATCATGATATATGTGTAAACCATAGCATAACATAGCACATACCAATTTAGCATATCATAACCAAAACATAATAGCGACATTCCATATACATAAAGGACGTCCAAAGATCCTAAGCCTACCAATAAGGGTTGCATATACAATAGACCAAAGCTAAACATGATCATAACAAAACTAGGCTACACAAAAGTATAAAGATATGACAACTCCAAAGCTAATGCTTAAGCAAAAGCCATCGCCATGCTTCCGTTGCGACCCTCTGATCGGGTTCGTAGCGTATCTCCTACGTCCATGTCTCAGGGAAAACCACAAACAATGTCATCATCCTCATCTGGAGATGACACTGAAGAAAAGAGATGGGAGAAACTTATTTAAGATTCTCAGTAGGGCTTCCCAACTCTAACACAAGTGTCATCGTCATTATCATTCTCCCCAGTCACTTTGGTTTTCATTATGAAATAGATGTACATGTAGAAGGTTCAATTTTAATCTTCTCAAAAATCCTTCTTTATCCAAAGTGGGTGTCTTTTAGCATGGGTCTTAATGTCATGAATGAAACAGATATCTCATGTATGCATGACAATACCTCAAGAGCATAAGTAACACACGTAAATAACACAAGCATTCAAATTTATAACTCAACATAATGCTAGGTATATAAGCAGGAGGTAAGCTAAAGAAATAAAGTCACTTATCACATAATTAAACGCATCAATGGAATAATAATGTAAGATATGTATATGCACCTTTACTTTGCTTTCTTATAATTAAATTCTCAAGTTCTTTTCTTAATGACCACCCTCTTACATAACCATCCCAAGCCAACCATCTTACTTTTGCCTGGGATTTTACAATAACCACCAAAACTTTACCTCATCGATCGCCTAGGATGAGCTCAATCTAACTAGCTGTCGCTAGATTTAATATGGGGCAATAGATGGGGAAACACATCACTTCTTTACTTTAACTTAACTTTCTTATCATGAGCATGCAACTTCTTTGGATCACCTTTCATAACCATTAATTTCTAGAGTCCAAAGAATCCTTATTGGGTCACCTCTCATAACCATTAATTCTTGGAGTCTAAAGGATCATTTCCACGTGTTTTATGTCACCTTTAATCTTAGCATATATGTTATAGATGCACATGAGCATACAACTATGTACATTGTCATGACTTAATATTTCAGGCTAACAACTTCACGATTTTTCTAAGTTCACAAATTTGGCAAAAATCCAACAACATAACGGCTGAAAATGAAATTTCCCAAATTTGCTACGTGCCATAAAATTCATCACTATGCATCTCAAATATCCAATTCATAATTCATCATAAAATGATTCACATAAGCATGCCATTATCAACATTTCATTGAAAGGTAAACATGCTCCTACCTAATATGCTGGAATCAAGCATCGGGCTAAGCTAATGCATATGCTATGCTCATCAATTCATACATATACATAGGCAGCATATTAAAGATAATCACAAAAGACTTATCATGCACTTTTTCCCAAGTTGTCGAAAATAACGCTACAGTCTTATGCGGGTGGAAACTATAACCCGGCTTAACCTAATTATTGTAATTATTCTTTTAGGCATCTAAGTAACCTACCACAATGACTTCCACTAACTTTTAACGTCATAAACATTTTCAAATAATGCTGGATAGTTTGGGGTTATAAAAGTCGTGTTTTTTACCCTTTCTAGTTATTGAGTTTTGCTAAGATGCTAGAATTAATTCCTATCATCACTAATAGAAATTTTTTACCTTTAATTTCAATTCCAAAAATAATATCTACCAAAGCAATGTTGTTAAAACAGTAGCCCTAAATTTTGACTTCTAGGGGTCTCAAAACCACGCTTTTGGTTCTTTCTAGTTTGTAGTCTTTCTAAAAAATACTTGAAATAACCTTTATATCAACTACTAGTAATTTATACATATTTAACTCATCCCAAACACCTCTTTACAGAATTTAAAATGTCAAGGCAGTGGCAAAATTTTCATTCTCTAGAAGCATTAGAAAATTGTATCTTTGATCCATTCTAGTTACTAGCTTTCTCTGGAACCCCAAAAATAATTTTTGCAACAAGTAATAACAATTTTTGCATATTAAATCCCCTCCAAACAGCACTCACAAAAATGAGGAGATTAAAACAGTGGCAAAAAATTTGGTTCCAAAATCATTTGAAAATCATATTTTTTTTATACTTTCTAGATACTAGTTTTCTTTCTTACTTGATCCAAGACATAGGAAACACTTGAAACTATTTTACCCATTTGAATGCTCAAATGTCAACACCAAATAGTGATTAAAACTCATGTTTCAATAATAAACAATTTTCTCATACAAATACTCTTTTACTATTCTTTGAGTTTTCAAGACTTACAAAACTTCTAAGGCATAACTTGCTAAAGTTCTAAGACACAAGATTTGAGTCATAAAATCAAATAAAACTCTTCTCAATCCCATTTTCATGTCATGGCCGAATGTATATATGTAGGTGGAGCCATGATTTAAAATTTTTATTTAAGATCCAACGACAAGTCTTGAGCTTTAGAGATTTAGGTGATGGCTAGAAAAATAAACATGTTATGCAAATCTCATTTTTAATCTTTAACATTATAAGGTGATGACTTGAAAGCATAAATATGATGTGCAATACTTGAAATATAAACATGATATATAAGTTCATTTTTAAGTCTTTAAGATTAGGTGAGGACTTGAAATATAAACATGGAATGCAAAACTTGAAATTTAAGCATGAGGATACAAATTCATTTCTTTAGTCTTCAAGATTTAAGGTGATAACTTGAAAATAAACATGATATGCAAGGCATTGAAACATAAACATGAGATGTAAGGGCCTGAAACATAAACATGAATGCAAATCCATTTTATATCTTGTTCACCTAAAACTCAAAACTTTATAAGATTAAATTCTTGTTCCTAATGGATCTCAAACATAGTGAGCTTTAGAGTCCTTTAACAACATGGTTCCAAAAACCTTGTTTCTTGGACTCACCATCAAGCTCAAAGAAAGAACAAGAAAGAAAAGAAACCAACCAACAACATCTCATTTCTCATGCTTTCTTAAAACAAAAAAAAAATAAAGCTAGATCTTGGGCTTTAGAGGTCAAGCTCATGGTGGTATTAAAACCTCCATCAAGCTCCCCCATCATTAAGCCATCCAACCAAATCGAAATATGTCACAGAGATAAGGAAAACCACAAAACTGAAAAGAGCAAGGAAAAATAAAGACCAAACCGAAAAGAAAGGAAGGAAAAAGAACCAAAACTTCAGGCTCTAGAGGTCATAAACATGGTGGTATCAAGACTACCATCAAGATCTATCATCATCAAGACTTGATCTTTAACCATTTCAACAACATCAAACCAAAAAGAAAGGGAAACAAGGTTGCAAAACTGAATATAAAGAGAATAAAGAAGGTAACACCAACCATATTTCTCATGTTAAAACTGAAATGGCAAAGGAAAAATAGAACAAGAACTCAACCAAACATTATTTGCTAAAATTGAAAAATAAACAAGAGAAAAACCAAGATCTCAAAATACAAACCCTACCAAAGATATCTTCTTGAAGAAAAGGAGGGAGCTTGGTCTCTTGTAAGGGAAATGAGAAGAAAAATGTTCTCTTGGAATGGGATGTAGATTCAGCCAAGGAAGAACAAATAGGAGGAAGAATATATTTTTTTCCTTGTGTGTTGTTGAGCTTAGGAATGGAAAGATTTTGTGTGTAGGAGGTAGTTTGTGGTGGTGGTGTGGTGGTTTAAGGTGGAGAGGTGGTTGAGGAAGAAGCTTTCTTGGTGGTGGAGGAGGAGAAGGAAAGTGAGCTTGAGAGAAAATATAAGCACTTTTTTAACACAAGAGTTTGGCCAAAAAAGCAAATAGTAAAGAATGAGATTTTTGGGTTGTAAAAGAAATAAATATGATGGTGTTTTGGAGGGAGGCAACTATGGCCATGGGCTATAATGGGAGGCAAAAATTCATCTTTCATGTGTATTAAGATGTGGATTAGAGATAGGTTTAGTTAGGCAAAAGGTTAGGGATTGGTAATTAAGTGTTTGAAGTTGTAAGCATATGTTTAAGGCTTTCAAGATGTGATTAAAGAGTTGTCTTGCTCATTTAGTTTGAATTAAGCATGATTAAATTTGAAATTCAAATGGGAACACAATTCCTAATTTTAAGAAAATGGAGAAAGAAAACACTTCACTTTTTGACTTTCTTTATATCTTTTGAATCCTTTGATTAAGAATGAATTTTGAATTTTCCTAAGCAATCTTAGGCCTTAATTAACCTCAATTAATTATTTTGACTTAAGATTATAATTAGAATTTAATTATCTTTAATTAGAGCCTAATTTTGTATTTATTTCCTTAATTACTTAATTAAGCTCATTTTGCACTAACTAGGGACAAAATGGTAATTTTGTACAAAAACTCCCGAGACCACCGGGACTTTTCCAGACATTGTTCACCCCTTATAATTAACATTTCTAACCTTCGGGAAGTGTCCGAGTCTAATCAGCACATAATTTCATGTTAATTCGCCGCATGGGCGTTTTGGTCATTTCGCGCATAGGAAAGACTAGAGTTGAGATTTTCTCTCCTATCATTACCTCTAACACATCTAAACCCCTTCAAACATTAAACTAACCCCTTGAGGATAGCCCTGGCCAATCGTCCTTGAATTCTGGGGAAAAATGACCTCAGACGCATTTTGGTCATTTGTACACGTGAAAAATCACGTATTGCGATTTTTGTACGAATTGCTACCTAGTTCTCATATAACCTTATCCTATATTAAGAAATCCCTTTGGGGGTGGTTGGGACTGGTCGACCACAATTCTCATACAAAAATGACCCAGGGGTATTTTGGTCTTTTTTATTAAGCAGGAAAAATTGGGGCGTTACGATAGAAATGGGCTTGAAAATGAAAGGCCTAGCTGATAAGGATGATGATGATAATGATGTTGAGGAGAGCTCAGATGAGAAGGATCCAGATGGAGCGCTCTTAGATAAGCAGGTTTCTGATAAGGATTAACTTGACTGTTTCATTTCTATCACCTTATACTTTTCCTACTTTTCGCATGTATTGGTAGGGGTTAATTTGAGCATGGGTCACGAGTGCATAATTTTTATCTACCTTTACTTTGTAGCCTTTATTTTTCTTTATTTTTCAATCTTTAGTTCTTTTTTATTTTGTTTTATGGTTGATGGTTAGGAATGGTTAGTTGGACATGTTATTTAGCTATCTACTGTTATTTATTGTTGGATATCTTAGTTTCAAATCTTGCCTTCTACATTTGTTTTCTTTTTCTTTTTCTTCTACTATTTTTTCTAAAGCTTTAGTAGTTGTTACAATTTGGGAATTTTAGTTCATTTATTGATTCAATTTGGTCAATTCTTTAAAAAAATGTGAAATTGTTTTAATGGCATTTCCAATTCTCAAATTTGAGCAACTTGAGCATCAGATTGGATTGTATATTTGATTGATTGGTTAGGGTTAACCTTGAGAGGTTTTGAACCTTAATTGTGGTTACTTGCAAAATGATAACTTGTTTTGGTGTGCATGCTTACTGCGCTTGTCATTGTAGAACTTACCTGATTCTTTTTCAAATCATTTTCATCACATTGCGTAGCATGTGCGTGATTAAAGTATTCATTTTCTTTGTTAGCCAGTTAGCCTAAAATCCTACTCTTTGATGTGGAATCCCTTGCATGACCCTCTTTATGCCTTTTATAACCCCTTCTTTGTTTGGAATAACACATTACAAGCACTTAAGTGAAAAACAATGAAAAATGCCCAACTTAGGACCTTGGAAAGCATTAATAGAATTTGTTTGTGCTAGAACTTAAGTGTGGGGGAAGCCTCATTGAACCAATTATGGAAAATGCAAAAGAAATCCATGTGAATAGTGGGTGAATGGGTGAAAATAGTTGTAAATATGCATGTTAATAAATGGATACAGCTTTGTTTAGGATTTCATTGTAATGGAGGAATTTGGAATTGTAATTAGTGTGATTGTGGCTTCCCATGCACAATTTGTCAACATTGAGCAAACATGTGTGCTTTCCTAGGACTTAGGTTTATATTTACCTCACATATTCCAAATTTTTCCTTCCTAAACCCTAGTACCATAATAACTCTTAATAAGACCTCTTGGTACATGTTTGCATGTGCTAGAGTTGTGGTGATTTAGATGAAAGGCAAACCTATGGAAGACAATACATTGTGAAGCGTTTGAGTGAATTTTGACCCTATATACCCAAGTGAATTAAGTAAGGTAAATCCTTATCAGGCCCTAATTTGATCATTCATATTGTAATGCCCCGATTTTCTGTTAAAGTGAAAATTGTAACGCCCCGATTTTCTGTTAGAGTGAAAATGACCAAAATGCCTCTGAGGTCATTTTTGGCCCGAAATTCGAGGAAAACCGGTCCGGCAGTACTCGAAGGGCAAACTCAATGTTAGAAGGGGATTAGATGACTTGTGTATCTTTCCGGGATCGGAAATCTCGTTTTTCGAGTTTTCGGGTCAAAATGACCAAAACGCCCCTGCGGTGTTTTACCCGTTTGCAAGTGCCGGATGAACCCGAAACTTCTCCAGATGGTTTTAAAAGGCATTTTTATGTAGTCTATCACTTTAGTTTTGGTCCTAAGGTCCCGGGCGAAATTAGTACAAAATTACGATTTTGCCCCTAGTTTCGTGTTTTTACGCTTAATCGCGTGATTAAGCAAACCTAAGCAGTATTAGGCTCTAATTGAAGGTTAATTAATTTTCATAATTAATCTTGAGTCAAAATTGTTAGAATTTTCCGGGTTTGGGCTACTATTAATTTATGTGTATTTTGATTTTATAAAACGGGTTGAATGAATAGCCTAATTGTTCCCTGGAGACCCATTTAATATTATTTTATGATCCATTTATGGGTTTGGGATTTACCATGTATTATTGGACTTGGGCTCAATAGTGAATGCATTGAAGGGTGTTAGTCTGTAGTAACTCAGGTCCATGATGGACAGGGCCTGGTTGCAATATATTGCTCTTTGGACAGGGTCCCCACTTCAGTCTGCATCTCTTGACCTTGCTACTCCATCAGAGCAGTGTCTGACACAAGAGACAGAAAAGGAGTGGAAGCTCTCTGTACCTGACATATAGCACACGTGCGTACGCTTGCCATGTCGACATAAATTTGCTGTATGGCTTTGAAAGGTACGCATTTCATGTCGTTTATGATATTCCTATTATTATTTTGGTGCTCTAAATTCCTAATATTTGATCCTGTAAAATTATCATGTGGTATCAGAGCGGGTAGCACTAGGATTAGAGCCCTATATTTGTTTTCTTTTCTATGCATAATTCCTGATTCTGTGATGTTGGAGATTTCTCCCGAATTGAATATGAAATTAGGGTATAGGAACAAAAAAAAAATGATTGATTTTTTTTTCCCTTTTTTTTTTCCTTTAATTCTTGTTGCCGATTGAGAATTGAGATTAAGAGAGTGAAAGAGTAGGCAGGACTTATTGCTGAGAAAGATATTGAAATTTCAGTCACGTTGGCAAAGGGAGATAGTATCGTGTTTCATGTTGTTTTGCCCGTAGACTGGCGCTGCCATCATGTCACCTTTGTGGTTGACCATCGCTGTGCTGTGGTGTTGGTCATGCGGTCCTGTTGATGAAGAAAGGGCAGCCCTGTTTGCAAAAAAAAAAAAAAAAGAAAAGGGATGAAAGGATAATCCATGTGGTCCCCGCCCTATGCTTTTGGTATTTTTTTTTATTAAAAAAAAACAAACAAACAAATAAAAAGAAACAAAAAAAAAAGGAGACAAAAAGGTACGTAGCCTTTTGGATATTTAATAAGCTTTTGGGAATATAAGTTTGCTAAGATGCTTTCAAGTCTAAATAGTAACAGCATGGCAATAAAATAAAATTAAAAAAAAAAGGAAAAGAAATCAAATAAAGAAATATAGGTGATGATGGTTCTGACGCGATGCTGCACTTTAGAAACAAACTTTTTAGTTTCAATGGCTTGAACAATAGCACCATCATGAAGTCAATTGTAAGACAATTATAATTGCTTTGTTTCTCATAATATTCTAATACATAAGATATTGGTCTAGAATTCTATAAAAGATAGAATTTGAAATATTTTATGCGTATTCTTATTATTATTGTGCTTGGAAAATTGGAGTTGGATTGAAATTATTTATTTGGGCAAGATTATTTAATCCCAATTGAGGACTCTATTAGTTGAGTGGGTTTCACCACCACAGTGGGTTACTCATAAAATTAATGGGGTTACTTGTTAATTTTGTTTGGGATAATTGTCACTTGGATTGATTAAGAATTTACTCACCCACAGGTAGTTAATTTATTAATTAATTTGGTGTGACATGGTTTTGGGATAATTTTTTGACAGGAAAATCCTTCTGCCCACAGGTGTTGGATTTTTGTAACTGTTGTTTTATATATAATATATTCTCACCCACAAAGTAGTTTATATTATATGTTTGTATCCCTGTTTTGGTAATATATTACTGTTTATTGCCCATATAATTAATTATCTTGTTTTTAGCTCCTATGGCATTTTCCGTGAACAACATAGTTAACCATGTCGAGATCCTTACCGGAAATAATTATAAGAGGTGGAAGGATGATATTGAGTTGGCTCTTACACTGTTGGATATCGACATGGCTATCACAGAGGATGAACTTCTTTTGACTGATGAGAGTACTGAAGAGCAAAAGGCCTATCATAAGGAGTGGGCTAAGGCAAATAGGAAAGCATCGATGTTGATCAAGCGGTCCATTGATGAAGCTCTTGTGAAGGCAATTCCAACATCGGAGAAAGCCAAAGCTTTTCTTGATTCTATTGGGGAAAAGTACGCAGTTTCTAGTAAGGCCGAAGCCGGTCAGTTGATGGACAACTTCATCAACATGAGGTATGATGGGAATGGTGGTGTTAGGTAGTACATCATGAAAATGGTAACCATAACCTCAAAACTCAAAGACCTTAAGTGCCCAGTAGATGATAAGTTCCTTGTGCACCATGCCCTTAGCACTTTGCCTACCAAATTTGATGCATTGAAAACTTCCTATAATACCCAAAAGGAGGAGTGGGACATAAACACTTTGATATCCATCTGTTCACAAGAGGAGGATAGATTGAATCATATTTCATCTGAAAGTGTGAATTTGGCTTTTCAGCCACGCCAAAAGAAATTTTTCAAAAAGAAAGGAAAGAAGCCTAAGGGTAATGATAATGTTGATAAAAAGGCTGGTTTATCTCACAGACCTCCTGGCCCAAGACCTTACATTCAGAAAGGTGAGCTAAAATGTTGGTTTTGCAAGTTAGTTAGTCATAAGAAGTCAAATTGCCAAGCTTTCAAATCTTTCATTGAGGCCCAAAAGGCAAAAGGTGAGTCACTAGCTTTCGTTTGCTTTGAATCCAGTTTAGTAGATGTTCCTGTTAACTCATGGTGGATTGATTCTGGAACATCTGTTCATGTTGCAAATACATTGCAGGGGTTCAAGAGCAAGCGAAAACCAAGTGATGATGAAGTCAACGTATTCGTAAGGAATGGAATAAAAGTTGACGTCCCATTCATAGGATCTGTCGAACTAAAGTTGGAATCAGGATTTATTTTGCATTTAAAAAGGGTTGTTTATGTACCGTCCATGAGACGAAATTTGATTTCTGTGTCAAGACTTGATGATTGTGGTTTTTCTTTTAATTTTAAAGATGGAGTTTGTCTTTTGTCTTATGATTCTCAAGTTGTTGGTAAAGCAATTAAATATGATTATTTATATCGTGTGAATCTTGATTCCAACGTCTATAATTCCCTACATGTTCACGTGGCTGGTAATAAAAGGCCTTTGATTAAAGAAAATTCATTTTCCTTATGGCATAGGCGTCTTGGTCATATTTCTAAAGATCGAATTGAAAGACTTGTTAAAAATGAAATTTTACCCTCACTTGATTGCACTAATCTTGAAGAATGTGTGGATTGCATGAGAGGAAAAATGACCAAGATGACTAGGAAAGACTCTACTCGTAGTGGTGACCTTTTGGAAATTATCCATACTGACATTTGTGGTCCTTTAAAACCAACATTGTGCGGAAATAAATATTTTATCACATTCATTGATGATTTTTCATGTTTTGGTTATGTCTACCTGATTAATGACAAATCTTTGTCTTTGGAAAAATTCAAAATTTTTAAGACTGAGGTAGAAAACCAATGTGGTAAAACCATCAAGATTGTAAGGTCAGACCGGGGTGGTGAATACTATGGTAGGCATGGAGAGACTAGATAATTGAAAGGACCCTTTGCTAAGTTTTTGGAGGATTGTGGAATTGTTTCCCAATATACCATGCCTGGTACTCCTGAACAGAATGGTGTGGCTGAGAGAAGAAATCGCACTTTGATGGATATGGTGAGATCTATGATGAGTCAAACCAAATTACCATATTCCCTTTGGGGTGAAGCCCTTAAGACAGCCATGTTTGTTCTAAATAGAGTACCCTCCAAATCTGTTCCGAAAACACCTTTTGAGTTGTTTAAGGGGTGGAAACCTAGCCTTAACCATTTTCGTGTATGGGGTTGTCCTGCTGAGGTTAGACTCTATGACCCTGCTACATCAAAGTTAAGTCCTAAAACCACCAGGTGTTATTTTGTTGGCTATCCCATCAATGCCAAAGGCTATAGATTCTACTGTCCTACCCGTGGAACAAGAATAGTTGAGGCAATCTCTGCTAAGTTTCTTGAGAATGATCTGGGAAATATTGATGTCTCCATTGATGATGGTTCAAGTTCTAGCAGTCAGTGTGTCATGGTACCAGTTCCTATTGTACAAGAAAATGTGGTGTATCAACCGGTTGAGAGGATTCTTGAGGAGCCACAACAGGAAATTGTAGAGGATCCATTACCACCACCTCCACAACAACCTATTGAGGATCCTCCTCTTAGGAGATCACAAAGGCAGAGAAGACCAGTGAACCAGGATGATTATTATACTTTTCTTGGAGAGTCAGAGATTGGATGTATGCCAGACCCATGGAATTTTAATGAAGCTGTGTTTGGTGCTCTTGGAGATAAGTGGATTGAGGCTATGAATGATGAAATTCTTTCTATGAGAAACAATGGTGTGTGGGAGCTTGTAGAGATTCCTGAAAATTTTAAGCCCATTGGCTGTAAGTGGGTGTTTAAGACTAAGAAAGACTCTAATGGTAATGTGGAGCGGTACAAAGCTAGACTTGTGGCTAAAGGTTTTACTCAAAGAGAAGGTATTGATTATAATGAAACTTTTTCTCCTGTCTCGTCTAAGGATTCCCTTAGGATCATTATGGCCTTGGTGGCTCATTTTGATCTAGAGCTGCATCAAATGGATGTGAAGACAGCTTTTCTGAATGGGGATCTTGATGAGGAAGTATATATGCAGCAACCTCAAGGATTCATAGAAAGTAGGAAAGAGCATTTGGTATGCAAGCTAAAGAAGTCAATTTATGGTTTGAAACAGGCTTCAAGACAATGGTACCTCAAATTTGATGAGATTGTTACATCTATGGGCTTTGTGGAAAACAAAGTGGATTCATGTATATATCTCAAGGTCAATGGAAGTTGGTTTATTATTCTTGTTCTCTATGTAGATGATATTTTGCTTGCTAGTAGCAGTATTGATATGCTTATTGAGACGAAGAGTATGTTATCAACATGTTTTGACATGAAGGACCTTGGGGAAGCCTCCTTTGTTCTAGGGATTGAGATCCATAGGGACAGGACACGTAGACTGTTAGGTTTGACCCAAAAGGCTTATATTGATCGAGTTCTTAATAGATTTGGTATGAGAGACTGTAAGTGTAACGCCCCGATTTTTCTGTTAGAGTGAAAATGACCAAAATGCCCCTGAGGTCATTTTCAGCCCGGAATTCGAGGAAAGCCAGTGCGGCAGTACTCGAAGGGCAAACTCAATGTTGGAAGGGGATTAGAAAACTTATGTACCTTCCCGGGATCGAAAATCTCGTTTTGAGTTTTCAGTCAAAATGACCAACACGCCCCTGTGGTGTTTTACCCGTTTGCAAGTGCCGGATGAACCCGAAACTTCTCCAGATGGTTTTAAAAGGCGTTTTTATGTATTCTATGACCTCAGTTTTAATTTTTGAAGTCCCGGGCAAAATTAGTGCAAAATTACGGTTTTGCCCCTAGTTTCGTATTTTTACGCTTAATCACTCGATTAAGCAAACCTAAGCAATATTAGGCTCTAATCGAAGGTTAATTAATTTCCTTAATTAATCTAGAGCCAAAATAATTTATTAAAGTTGATTAGAACCAAAAAGTACTTAATTACAACCTAAAATCATATTTTAATTTTATGACACCTAGTCATAGAATCTTGAATAGTGTTTTCTCTTTCCAATTCCTTAAATCATGGAATTGTGTTACACATTGTTTATTCATAAATGAGTTTTAAATTCTTTAATGATGTATGAGCACTCCTAAACTTGTCATAAACTCCTAAATCACATTCTTAGTTACCTAAACTTAAGCTTAATCATTCCTAACCTTGTACCTAAGCTAATATACATCTAAACCTACCATTAACACACAATTAAATGGTCAAACTCACCTCCTCCCTTGCTGAACCAGACCAGGCCGTGAACCTTCTCCCCCATTATGCATCACATGTTCAATTTTTCAACACTCCAAGGCCATACCTCAAGTCACATACACTATACCTTGTCATAACTTTCAATCAAGCTTGAATTTCCACATGAATAAATAATTAAAACAACCCATTTTCCCCATTTATTTGTGGCTGGAAAAGTTCCAGCCATGTTAAGGTTCTAGAAGCCTAATTTCATAAAAATTTGATAGGAAATTAACTCACATCAAGCCATACTTTGTAGCATAGCTTCCATACTTCAAACCATGCTTGAATGACCTTGTGTAAGAGATATTTTTCTCTCCCTTTGCCCTTCAAAGCTACGGCCAGCACCCTCCCCATTCACTCCTCCATGGTTTTGTTTTTCTATAAATAGGATGCTTGTGTTAGCCTTGTTGCACCTTGAAGCATTTGCAAAGTTTAGAGTTTTAGAGTTGTCTTGCTAGTCTTTCCTTTTTCTCTCAAAGTTTCAAGAGTGTTCTTCCTTTCTTTTCATCTTTATCTTCTTCATCTCTTCATCTCATCATCACCTCTCAACCATCAAACACCACCCCAAAACCTTGAACCATCATCAAACCTCTCAAACACCACACCTCAAACACAACTCCACTTGAAACACATTTTCTTCTTTTTCTCTCATCAAGGCCGAATCATCATCACCAACCTAGGAGGTGTTGCTCATCTCATTTCCATCTTCAAGATCAAGCTTTTATCTTCATCAAAAGGTAGGGATTTGTTTTCAAACTTTATTTTGCTCAAGAAAGTGTTTTTCTCTAGTTTCCTCTTGGATTCTTTTGAACTTTCCTTTGTCTTTCCTTTCCTTTCATTTTCGGCCATGAGGCCTTGATTTGAGCATGATAGCTTGATGATGAGAGTTTCTAGATGATGACATTGTGTTCATCTCAAAGAAACCTCTAAAGCTTGAGTTTTCCTTTTCTTACAACTTCATCTATATGTTATCTAGCTCACATGGTTTTCCAACTTAAGAAAATTAATCTAAGGATTTCTAAAAGCCCAAGCCTACCCTTGTCAACCTTAAAGTTGGCCGGCACGTTCTAGAGATTTGTCTCTAGATAGGGTTTTGGGTACTTAATAAAGAACTTGATGTAGCTTCACTTTCCTTCTCTTTTATATATGATTTTCGATTCTTGTGTTGTGATCTTTGAGATATTGTATGGGGTTATTATCTTGTTAAAGTCCTTAATGAGCTCTAGTTAAACATAAAAATGAAACTTGCATCATGTTTACTTTAAGCTTTGCATATCATGTTTATTTCCTTGCTATTACTAAATCCCAAGATAACGAATGAACTTGCATTATCATGTTTATGTTTCAAGCTTTGCATTATCATATTTATATTTCAAGTCCTCACCTAAATATCAAAGATAATAATATATTGCACCACATATTTATTTTATGCTCTCACTTTACTTTCTAGCAATAACTAAAATAAGTGCATGAGCATGTTTATTTTTATGTCATCACTTTAATGATTCTAGAGCTCAAAGACTTGCCCAATGATATCTCAAACAAAGGTCTAAAACATTTATTTCCCATGGTCCATATTTCGGCCCTATGAGGCCTTAATGTTTTCAAGTATTGAAAACTATGTTTTATAATTTTTCTAAACTTATATGAGTATAAGGAATGTGTAGAACTAAGTGTTATGAATTTAGGACCTCTTGAGATGAAAATAACATAGCCACTGCCCTATTAAGTATTTCCATGAGATTAGATGATAAAAGTGTTCATAAAAGAGTTTTGAAGGTTTTAATAAGGTTCCAAGAGAAACTAGTATTTTATGTGCTTTAGAAACTATGATTCAATGCCTTTCAATGGAGTTTCTGTTTCGGTTCTGCCTTGCTATGTTTGGCCACTGCATGAGCTGTGTTAATGATGTTAATATGCTTATGTTTGGGTAATAATTATGTTAAGACTCATATGTGAAAGATAGGATAAGTTAGGAACTAGAAAAGAATTAATTTGAGAGTTCTAGATCCCTTAAAGATTTATTTTTCTGGATTCTGTCCAGCAAGGTTTAGATTCAATAATCATGGTTTTAAATTAGTTTATATGTGTAGGAATGACTCATAATTGGTTTAGGACTTAATCTTGAAACCTTAGGAGCAAACCGAACTTAGAAAGGGTCATTATGGTGACTTCTAGGTACCCGTAAAGTTAGTATTTAGATTTCTGCACTCTTGAGGTTTAGAGATGTTCTTGACCATAGGGTAAGGTGAGAAATACTTAGTTATAACCTTATAGGTCCCAAGAGACTAGGTGTTGATGATCAATAACTTAGAATGTGAGATAAAGATCTAAACCGTAATTTCTAGAACTCCGTAATCACATAAACATAAAGCTGTCCAAATTCTACTTAGTGCTATTTGGATTAGTTCTTGAGCATAAAATTTGTATAACTCATTAATTGTCAAACTATAGGTGTATAAAGAAGTTAAGAATAATTAATTTGCAAGTTTAAGACTCATGATAATCGAAGTTTAAAGCACTATGAGTTATAACATAACATGTCTATGAGCTTATGGGGATGATTGTTAAATATGGCTATGTGATGATGTTTGTGTGAAAGTTTTATGTGACGAATGTTATGAGAAAGTTTCATGTGATGATATATATGTTATGAAAAAGCTATATGAGAATGCATATGATAAATGATGAGGTAATTGTGATTTAATATTTATGAAAATATAAATGTGACACAACACTGAGACGCGCTTCTCCTGGGTGACACCGGTTCGGCCGAGCACCCCCAGGAGGAGACAAATCCGTGAGGGTATGTGTAGATGCAGCCTGCCAAAGTGGACAAATTGCGAGGCCCACGTGGCTAGCAAAGCGTTTCAAAGAGGAAATGATCCTAGAAAGGAGATCCTTAAATTGCCCCTAGCCCGTACTTTAAGTCGGGATTATGTTACGCTTATCATAGGATAAGTAAGAGCTAGTGACGACTAGTTAAGGTATGAGCTCATAACCTAGAGAAGTTTTAGGGCGGCCCCATGAGATGAAAGTTAAAGTTGACAATGTCACATAAACTTTACTTATGTCAATGTTATAATGTTTCCTAGTTATTCTATTGTTTGGTTTACCTTATGATGCATTCATATCATTAGTATATTTCTGCTTAAGTTATAAAGACGCATTATAAAATATGATGGACCTTGGATAAAATACCTCTTTGGGAAACCCACTTAAAAGGAACTTATATGCATGCACACCTTTTAGAAATAAACCCAAGGTTCCTGAGGATGTGACGATGACACCTAGGTAGGGATAACCCTACTGAGAATTCTTTTAGAAAGATTCTCATTCCCTCTCTCTTTTCTTCCGTCATATCTTCAGATGACGACGTTTGTACTCTTCGTCGACACCCCGGTATGGGAGCTGCACCATGACCCGGCACTCGGGTCATATCATTTTGAGGGTCGCTGCACAATGTCGAGTATTCATGTTCATGGGGCGACCCTTCACAAGACCCCATCCCGAGCTACCGCTTCACCCCGACTGCTCCTTACCGTCATAATGGGATTTTTGAGCGAGCGAGGCCACGCGATGAGCAGATCCTCTGCATGGAGCCCGAGACGTCAGCTGTACGCGAGTACCCCGAGTATGTACAGTCCCGAGACTCGAGACGGACCCATCCGAGGACCCGCCATCCCACATGTACAGTTGGAGCTCCAGTCCTACTCCTCCACCGATGAGGGCTGGGAGTGAGGAGCCGGTGGTCCAGCCGAGGTTGGCTCGACGGCCATCTATGCGCCCTCGCCCGCGGTGGACATGCCCGATGATGCACTCGACCACTCCCGTGAGATTCGCCGATTGGATCGACTCGACCCCATGATGCTCGGACCCGAGGAGTAGTCATAGGAGGGTAGTAGTTAGTGCACACACACGCCACATAGTAGAGGACAAACCTTCTTTTGTATATGAGGTTGTCTCCTTTAGGTGCACATGGGTATGGGGGTAGTTTCTTTTGTATTTGCTTTTATGATTTCCTTGTATTGCATTTCAGTTGTATTTCGCTTCATGATGTATCAAATAGCCACCCGCCTCTTTGGGTAGGCACGTTATATATATATATATCTATGATTCAGTTGATGCTTCCATGACATGATGTGTTTCTTATCTTTGTGCTTATATGTTTCGCTATGTTTCCCCTTTAAGTTTCGTGCGTGGCTCTCACTTTGATTTTAAATTCCAAAAAGAAAAATTTTACCCATATTTCCGCTAAGTATTTTCTAAAAGATGAGACCAAGAGGTAATATTCTAAAGATTAACCTAAGGACATACTAGTAGTCTTGGGTTAAGATTTAGGTGTTACATTATGGTATCGAGCTATTCGATTCTCATGGAGCCTGAGGATTGGGTGACTATGCTTTATAAGCATAATACGATAGTTATGTCATGTATAGTGCTTGATAGAGATAAGTGTAGGACTAGAGATGCATGACTTACATTGGTTGCAAGTGCCATGGTAACTAGCTCATTTTGCATGGATATTGAGCCTGATCAACTTGATGTTCATTGTTTCATGTGTATGGGGACCAATGGCACCGCGACGACGGCCTAGGACTACACCCGATGTTGAACAAGATGATACAAGCTGCCGCTGCAGTCTGTCGCATGGCGCAAGCCATGGAACGAATGTTCGACCGAATGGATCAACAAGCGAATGCTGCTCCTGTTCCCCCTCCTCCCCTGCTCGAGATGGTGGAACAAGCCGCTTGGCCGAGTTCGCAAGGCGAACCCGCCAGTGTTCCGAGGGGTGATGGACCCGAGCAAGGCGATGAATGGATCAAAGACATGGAGAAGATCTACTGTCGTTACCGCTCGGAGGAGCGTAAGGTCACATTTGTTGCTTTCATGCTGAAGTCCGACGCCGAGTTCTGGTGGAACGGCACGAGGCATCTGCTAGAAGCCTCTGGAACTCCCATTGACGGGGTGCTGTTCAAGACTTACTTCTATGAGAAGTACTTTCCGAGTCCGTGAGGAACGCGAAGGGCGTTGAGTTCATGCGATTAACCCAAGGAGGGTCTCATCGTAGCTCAATACAACTGCGAAGTTTGAGGAGCTAATCAAGTTCTCTCGGGTGTTCCAAGGAACCCCGATGAAGTTTGGAAGTGTGTGAAGTATGAGGCCGGTCTGAAGGCAGAGATGAACTACGCTGTGGCCCATATGGAGATCAGAGACTTCCCGACCCTGGTCAACAAGTGCCGGATACTTGAAGAAGGACAGAGAAAGATTCAAATCACAAGGGCGGAGCGAGCTAAGGGGCTCGGACCTCAAGCCCCAAAGTTCAAACCGCAGTACTGTCGAGGAATCACTACAACCCCTACCACCCAAATCCAGCCCGACAACAACAACAACAACCGCCAAGAGCTCCTGCTCACCAACAATCCAAACAACACCAAAGGCCGCCATTTCAACATCAAGGCCCGAGGAATTTCAATAATCAACCCTGTGGACCGGGTGGACCGAAACCATAATGGAGGACCAAGTGGAGCCAAGAACAAGGCACCACAAACCCCTGCTGCTTACCCCGGAGCAACATCTGCTGACGTCTGCCCACAATGCGGGAAGAACCACGGGAATCGCCCATGCTTAGCCGGTCAGAATGTATGTTTCAAGTGTGGCAAGCCTGGCCACTATGCAAAGGACTGCACCGGACAAGGGACATCGAACCAAAACCCCCGACCACAATACCGAGGAAGGGTCTTTACCCTTAACGCGAAAGACGCCAAGAAGTCCAAAGATCTCATCGAAGGTATGTGCGAAGTAAACGGTAAAGCCTTAACTGTACTATATGACTGGTGCTACTCATTCTTTCATTTCACTTGCTAGTGTCGAGTCCTTAAATCTAAAAGTCTCTAAACTTCCCTTCGATCTTATTGTTTCTACTCCTACAAATCGCCCTGTTAATACTTGCCGTTGTTGTTTAAACTGTCATCTTGTTGTAGAAAATAGGTCTTTTATCATAGATTTAATTTGTTTACCCTTGAAAGACATAGGCATTATCTTAGGCATGAACTGGCTTCACCCCAATCGTGTGATGTTAGATTGTGGAACCCAAACCGTAGTTTTCCCTTCTCCTCCGGAAAACATCACTCAACCCATTAGGCTGTACCTAAATTCCGTAGAGGTCTTACGTAGTGGGAAGAAAACTAAGGGATATGTTCTCCTAGCCTTTGTGATGTAGACTTGGAGCCAAACCTAGGTGAGATACCTGTGGTGAGAGACTATCCCGAGGTGTTTCCAGATGAAATACCCGAGTTCCCTCCCGAAAGAGAAGTGGAGTTCTCCATAGAGTTGGTTCCTGGGACAGGACCAATCTCTATAGCCCCGTATAGGATGTCACCCTCGGAGTTAGCAGAGTTGAAAACCCAGTTAGAGGAGTTGTTAGAAAAGAGTTTTATAAGGCCGAGTGCTTCACCTTGGGGCGCTCCGGTCTTATTTGTGAAGAAAAAGGACGGAAGCATGAGGATGTGTATAGACTATAGGCAGTTGAACCAAGTAACCATAAAGAATAAATACCCATTGCCTAGGATTGATGATCTTATGGACCAATTGAAAGGAGCAGTAGTGTTTTCTAAGATTGATTTAAGGTCCGGTTACCATCAGATTAGGGTGAGAGATTCGGATATTCCTAAAACCGCCTTTCGAACTCGGTATGGACACTTTGAGTTCAATGTAATGTCGTTTGGTTTGACAAATGCTCCCGCAGTTTTTATGGATTACATGAATAGGATCTTTAGACCCTATTTAGATCAATCGTGGTTGTGTTCATAGATGATATTCTCATCTATTCGAAAACCCACGAGGAGCATGAGCGTCATTTAAGGTTGGTTTTAGAGGTATTAAAGGAAAAGAAGTTATAGGCTAAGTTGTCTAAGTGTGAATTTTGGTTAGAGGAGGTAAAGTTCTTAGGACATGTTGTGTCAAAAGGTGGCATAGCTGTCGACCCAAGTAAGATAGAGGCTGTGATGAATTGGGATAGACCAACCTCTGTAACTGAGATTAGAAGCTTTTTGGGTTTAGCTGGATATTATCGTAGGTTCATTAAAGGATTTTCCCAGTTAGCCCTACCCTTAACCAAGCTCACTAGGAAGAATGCCCCGTTTGAGTGGAGACCCGAGTGTGAAAAGAGTTTCCTAGAGCTTAAGGAAAAGCTCACCTCAACCCCAGTTTTAGTTTTACGACCCCAATGTACCCTTCGAGGTATATTGCGATGCTTCCGCAAGGGTTTAGGTTGTGTGTTGATGCAAAACAGGCAAGTGGTAGCCTATGCGTCCAGACAACTCAAGCCTCATGAGGTAACCTACCCCACCCATGACCTAGAACTAGCAGCCATCGTGTTCGCTCTAAAGATGTGGAGACACCATTTGTATGGTGTGAGGTTTGAAGTTTTCTCCGATCATAAGAGTCTCAAGCATCTCTTTGATCAAAAGGAGTTGAATATGAGGCAAAGGAGATGGATGGAATTCCTCAAGGACTACGATTTTGGTTTAAGTTACCACCCCGGCAAGGCTAATGTAGTAGCCGACGCCTTGAGCCGAAACTCGTTACGTCTGTCAAGTATGATGGTTAATGAAGTTGGGTTAATAGAGCAATTTAGGAATATGAATCTTGGAATGTCTATAACGGAGAATGGCATCGTGATGAGTCATCTCACGGTGACCAGTGGGTTTAAGCAAAGGATTATGCTTGCCCAAAGAGAAAATGAGGACTTTATGGAGACAATCGAGGCAGTAAAGGCTGGAAAGTTGAAAGGTTTTGTACGAGGCCCCGACTGGTTATGGAGGTTCGAGGGGCGAATCTGTGTGCCACAAGATGGTGACCTCCGAGAGAAGATCTTGGAGGAGGCTCACAAGAGCCATTTTGCCATCCATCCTGGTACTACAAAGATGTATCAGGACTTAAAGAGGATGGATGTGGTCGCCTGGGTGAGTAAGTGTTTGGTCTGCCAAAAGGTCAAGATCGAACACCAAAAACCTTCTGGCATGTTGCAACCCCTGTCGATCCCCGAGTGGAAGTGGGAGAGTATATCAATGGACTTCGTGACAGGATTGCCAAAGACCCAAGCTGGCCACGATGCCGTATGGGTAATCGTGGATCGACTGACTAAGTCGGCTCACTTTCTACCTATTCGAGTCACGTACTCGTTGGATAAGTTGGCCCAGCTTTACATCCAAGAAATAGTAAGGTTGCATGGAGTACCATCGACGATAATCTCGGATTGAGATCCGCGGTTTACGTCACGTTTTTGGGGAGCCTTTCAAAAGGCGTTTGGTTCCAAGTTGTGCCTAAGCACTGCTTACCACCCACAAACGGATGGTCAGTCCGAGAGGACAATCCAAACCCTAGAAGATATGTTGAGAGCTTGTGTCTTAGACCAAAAAGGAAGTTGGGATAAGTACATGCCTTTGATCGAGTTTGCGTATAACAGCAGTTATCACGCAAGCATCGATGGCACCGCATTTGAGGCATTATACGGAAGGAAGTGCCAATCACCCTTGTGTTCGTACGAGCCCGGAGAGCAAAGTGTCTTAGGACCTGAGGTAGTGAGGGAAACGACGGAACAAATCAAGAAGATCAAGGATAGAATCTTAACCGCTCAAAGTCGATGTAAAAGCTACGCGGACAAAGGCGCAAGCCCTTGGAGTTCCAAGAGGGAGAACATGTATTTCTAAGAATCACCCCCACTACAGAATAGGGAGAGCCATGAAAGTTAAAAAGTTGAGTCCCCGATTTCTCGGTCCTTTTGAAATTCTTCAAAGAGTCGGATCCGTAGCTTACAAAATAGCCTTACCACCCAATCTGTCAAACCTTCATGATGTCTTTCACGCCTCCCGATTGTAAATATGAGTCCGACCCTAGCCATGTCCTAGAACCAGAGCATGTACAGTTAAGGGAGGACCTCACTTTCAATGTACCGCCTCACGAGAATAGTGGATCACTGAGTCAAGCGATTAAGGAGCAAGTCTGTTCCTTTGGTAAAAGTGGCGTGGGGACAAGGCAAGTCGGAAGAATACACGTGGGAACTAGAGTCGAGATGAAGTCCAAATATCCAGAGCTTTTCTAAGGTGCAATTTCGAGGGCGAAATTCTTTTAAGGAGGGAGTAATGTAACGCCCGATTTTTCATTAGAGTGAAAATGACCAAAATGCCCCTGAGGTCATTTTCAGACCGAGGAAAGCCAGTCTTGGCAGTACTCGAAGGGCAAACTCAATGTTGGAAGGGATTAGAAAACTTATGTACCTTCCGGGATCGAAAATCTCGTTTTCGAGTTTTGAGTCAAAATGACCAAAACGCCTGTGGTGTTTTACCCGCTTGCAAGTGCCAGATGAACCCGAAACTTCTCCAGATGGTTTTAAAAGGCGTTTTTATGTATTCTATGACCTCAGTTTTAATTTTTGAAGTCCCGGGCAAAATTAGTGCAAAATTACGGTTTTGCCCTCAGTTTCTTATTTTTACGCTTAATCACTCGATTAAGCAAACCTAAGCAATATTAGGCTCTAATCGAAGGTTAATTAATTTCCTTAATTAATCTAGAGCCAAAATAATTTATTAAAGTTGATTAGAACCAAAAAGTACTTAATTACAACCTAAAATCATATTTTAATTTTATGACACCTAGTCATAGAATCTTGAATAGTGTTTTCTCTTTCCAATTCCTTAAATCATGGAATTGTGTTACACATTGTTTATTCATAAATGAGTTTTAAATTCTTTAATGATGTATGAGCACTCCTAAACTTGTCATAAACTCCCTAAATCACATTCTTAGTTACCTAAACTTAAGCTTAATCATTCCTAACCTTGTACTTAAGCTAATATACATCTAAACCTACCATTAACACACAATTAAATGGTCAAACTCACCTCCTCCCTTGCTGAACCAGACCAGGCCGTGAACCTTCTCCCCATTATGCATCACATGTTCAATTTTTCAACACTCCAAGGCCATACCTCAAGTCACATACACTATACCTTGTCATAACTTTCAATCAAGCTTGAATTTCCACATGAATAAATAATTAAAACAACCCATTTTCCCCATTTATTTGTGGCTGGAAAAGTTCCAGCCATGTTAAGGTTCTAGAAGCCTAATTTCATAAAAATTTGATAGGAAATTAACTCACATCAAGCCATACTTTGTAGCATAGCTTCCATACTTCAAACCATGCTTGAATGACCTTGTGTAAGAGATATTTTTCTCTCCCTTTGCCCTTCAAAGCTACGGCCAGCACCCTCCCCATTCACTCCTCCATGGTTTTGTTTTTCTATAAATAGGATGCTTGTGTTAGCCTTGTTGCACCTTGAAGCATTTGCAAAGTTTAGAGTTTTAGAGTTGTCTTGCTAGTCTTTCCTTTTTCTCTCAAAGTTTCAAGAGTGTTCTTCCATTCTTTTCATCTTTATCTTCTTCATCTCTTCATCTCATCATCACCTCTCAACCATCAAACACCACCCCAAAACCTTGAACCATCATCAAACCTCTCAAACACCACACCTCAAACACAACTCCACTTGAAACACATTTTCTTCTTTTTCTCTCATCAAGGCCGAATCATCATCACCAACCTAGGAGGTGTTGCTCATCTCATTTCCATCTTCAAGATCAAGCTTTTATCTTCATCAAAAGGTAGGGATTTGTTTTCAAACTTTATTTTGCTCAAGAAAGTGTTTTTCTCTAGTTTCCTTTTGGATTCTTTTTGAACTTTCCTTTGTCTTTCCTTTCCTTTCATTTTCGGCCATGAGGCCTTGATTTGAGCATGATAGCTTGATGATGAGAGTTTCTAGATGATGACATTGTGTTCATCTCAAAGAAACCTCTAAAGCTTGAGTTTTCCTTTTCTTACAACTTCATCTATATGTTATCTAGCTCACATGGTTTTCCAACTTAAGAAAATTAATCTAAGGATTTCTAAAAGCCCAAGCCTACCCTTGTCAACCTTAAAGTTGGCCGGCACGTTCTAGAGATTTGTCTCTAGATAGGGGTTTTGGGTACTTAATAAAGAACTTGATGTAGCTTCACTTTCCTTCTCTTTTATATATGATTTTCGATTCTTGTGTTGTGATCTTTGAGATATTGTATGGGGTTATTATCTTGTTAAAGTCCTTAATGAGCTCTAGTTAAACATAAAAATGAAACTTGCATCATGTTTACTTTAAGCTTTGCATATCATGTTTATTTCCTTGCTATCACTAAATCCCAAGATAACGAATGAACTTGCATTATCATGTTTATGTTTCAAGCTTTGCATTATCATATTTATATTTCAAGTCCTCACCTAAATATCAAAGATAATAATATATTGCACCACATATTTATTTTATGCTCTCACTTTACTTTCTAGCAATAACTAAAATAAGTGCATGAGCATGTTTATTTTTATGTCATCACTTTAATGATTCTAGAGCTCAAAGACTTGCCCAATGATATCTCAAACAAAGGTCTAAAACATTTATTTCCCATGGTCCATATTTCGGCCCTATGAGGCCTTAATGTTTTCAAGTATTGAAAACTATGTTTTATAATTTTTCTAAACTTATATGAGTATAAGGAATGTGTAGAACTAAGTGTTATGAATTTAGGACCTCTTGAGATGAAAATAACATAGCCACTGCCCTATTAAGTATTTCCATGAGATTAGATGATAAAAGTGTTCATAAAAGAGTTTTGAAGGTTTTAATAAGGTTCCAAGAGAAACTAGTATTTTATGTGCTTTAGAAACTATGATTCAATGCCTTTCAATGGAGTTTCTGTTTCGGTTCTGCCTTGCTATGTTTGGCCACTGCATGAGCTGTGTTAATGATGTTAATATGCTTATGTTTGGGTAATAATTATGTTAAGACTCATATGTGAAAGATAGGATAAGTTAGGAACTAGAAAAGAATTAATTTGAGAGTTCTAGATCCCTTAAAGATTTATTTTTCTGGATTCTGTCCAGCAAGGTTTAGATTCAATAATCATGGTTTTAAATTAGTTTATATGTGTAGGAATGACTCATAATTGGTTTAGGACTTAATCTTGAAACCTTAGGAGCAAACCGAACTTAGAAAGGGTCATTATGGTGACTTCTAGGTACCCGTAAAGTTAGTATTTAGATTTCTGCACTCTTGAGGTTTAGAGATGTTCTTGACCATAGGGTAAGGTGAGAAATACTTAGTTATAACCTTATAGGTCCCAAGAGACTAGGTGTTGATGATCAATAACTTAGAATGTGAGATAAAGATCTAAACCGTAATTTCTAGAACTCCGTAATCACATAAACATAAAGCTGTCCAAATTCTACTTAGTGCTATTTGGATTAGTTCTTGAGCATAAAATTTGTATAACTCATTAATTGTCAAACTATAGGTGTATAAAGAAGTTAAGAATAATTAATTTGCAAGTTTAAGACTCATAATAATCGAAGTTTAAAGCACTATGAGTTATAACATAACATGTCTATGAGCTTATGGGGATGATTGTTAAATATGGCTATGTGATGATGTTTGTGTGAAAGTTTTATGTGTGAATGTTATGAGAAAGTTTCATGTGATGATATATATGTTATGAAAAAGCTATATGAGAATGCATATGATAAATGATGAGGTAATTGTGATTTAATATTTATGAAAATATAAATGTGACACAACACTGAGTCGCGCTTCTCCTGGGTGACACCGGTTGCCGAGCACCCCAGGAGGAGACAAATCCGTGAGGGTATGTGTAGATGCAGCCTGCCAAAGCGGACAAATTGCGAGGCCCACGTGGCTAGCAAAGCGTTTCAAAGAGGAAATGATCCTAGAAAGGAGATCCTTAAATTGCCCCCTAGCCCGTACTTTAAGTCGGGATTATGTTACGCTTATCATAGGATAAGTAAGAGCTAGTGACGACTAGTTAAGGTATGAGCTCATAACCTAGAGAAGTTTTAGGCGGCCCCATGAGATGAAAGTTAAAGTTGACAATGTCACATAAACTTTACTTATGTCAATGTTATAATGTTTCCTAGTTATTCTATTGTTTGGTTTACCTTATGATGCATTCATATCATTAGTATATTTCTGCTTAAGTTATAAAGACGCATTATAAAATATGATGGACCTTGGATAAAATACCTCTTTGGGAAACCCACTTAAAAGGAACTTATATGCATGCACACCTTTTAGAAATAAACCCAAGGTTCCTGAGGATGTGTCGATGACACCTAGGTAGGGATAACCCTCTTGAGAATTCTTTTAGAAAGATTCTCATTCCCTCTCTCTTTTCTTCCGTCATATCTTGAGATGACGACGTTTGTACTCTTCGTCGACACCCGGTATGGGAGCTGCACCATGACCCGGCACTCGGGTCATATCATTTTGAGGGTCAGCTGCACAATGAGTATTCATGTTCATGGGGCGACCCTTCGCACCCGTCCCGAGCTACCGCTTCACCCCGGCTGCTCCTTACCGTCATAATGGGATTTTTGAGCGGCGAGGCCACGCGATGGCAGATCCTCCGCATGGAGCCCGAGACGTCACCGTACGCGAGTACCAGTATGTACCGCGCACTCCGGACTGAGATGGACCCATCCGAGGACCCGCCATCCCACATGTACGATTGGAGCTCGGTCCCACTCCTCCACCGATGAGGGCTGGGAGTGAGGAGACTGGTCCCGGTCCAGAGGTTGGCTCGACGGCCATCTATGCGCCCTCGCCGCGGTGGACATGCCCGATGATGCACTCGACCACTCCGCGAGATTCGCGGTGGATCGACTCGACCTCGCATGATGCTCGGACCCTTGAGGAGTAGTCATAGGAGGGGTAGTAGTTAGTGCACACACACGCCACATAGTAGAGGACAAACCTTCTTTTGTATATGAGGTTGTCTCCTTTAGGTGCACATGGGTATGGGGGTAGTTTCTTTTGTATTTGCTTTTTATGATTTCCTTGTATTGCATTTCAGTTGTATTTCGCTTCATGATGTATCAAATAGCCCTGCCTCTTTGGGTAGGCACGTTATATATATATATATCTATGATTCAGTTGATGCTTCCATGACATGATGTGTTTCTTATGCTGTGCTTATATGTTTCGCTATGTTTCCCCTTTAAGTTTCGTGCGTGGCTCTCACTTTGATTTTAAATTCCAAAAAGAAAAATTTTACCCATATTTCCGCTAAGTATTTTCTAAAAGATGAGACCAAGAGGTAATATTCTAAAGATTAACCTAAGGACATACTAGTAGTCTTGGGTTAAGATTTAGGGTGTTACAGTAAGCCTTTTGACACTCCTATTGCCAAAGGGGATAAGTTGAGCAAGAATCAATGTCCTAAGAATGATGTTGAAAGGAGGGCTATGAAGGATGTTCCTTATGCTAGTGCAGTGGGTAGTCTTATGTACACTTAGGTTTGCACCAGACCAGATTTGTCTTTTGTTGTTAGTGTACTGGAAAGATTTTTGTCTAACCCAGGACATGCTCATTGGGTTGCAGCCAAACGAGTAATGAGGTATTTGCAAAAGACAATGGATTACATGCTTGTATACAGAAGGGTTGAGGATCTAGATATAGTTGGTTACACTGATTCAGATTTTGCTGGTTGTCCAGATGATGAAAGGTCTACTTCTGGATACATTTTCATGATAGCTGATGGAGTTGTTTCATGGAAGAATGTGAAACAGACTCTAACTGCTTCATCTACTATGCAAGCTAAGTTTGTTGCATGTTATGGTGCAGCATCACATGCAGTGTGGGTGAGGAATTTCATTTCTTCTCTTAAGATAGTAGACTCCATTGCCAAACCTCTGACTATTTATTGTGATAATAGTTCTGCTATTTTTTTCACTAAGAACAATAGAACGACTTCTGCCTCTAAGCATATTAGGATTAAATTCCTTGTGGTCAGGGAGATGGTTGAGAATGGAGAGATTCTGGTAGAGTACATTCGCACGGAGGATATGCTTGCTGACCCTTTAACTAAGGGACTTAGGCCCATAGTGTTTATAAAACATATTAAGAGTATGGGTCTTGTGAGGTCTTTTGATGTAATTGGTTAGTGGGAGTTATTTTGCTTTATGTTCATGTAATTACATTGGATTTTATGTAATTTTAATTGTGAACTTATGCGTATTATGGAAGTGTTTCTTTTGGTCCACTAATCTGTTTATTTATGTATCTCGAGATATGAATATGTTTTCTACAGGAAAGTGATCTTTCATTGGAAAGATTTTGTTCCCTTATAGGAATGGTGTTTCATGAGAAACATGTTATAATCTCATTGTTAGAGATTGGTTGTGTTTTCTTGGGAGGACACAATGAGGATCCATACATAGTAGTATTGATGGGATCACATATTATACTATGATGTGTATACACCCTGTGCATTCATGTTTGTGGATCATTGTTGGTGAGGTTATTTGGTTATATGGTCATGGGTAAAGAGAACTCTTTACAGTTTATCATTTGACCTATGACTCTTAGCTAGTAGCCTTATTAACTGGAGTGATCTATTTTTGTGGTGATATTTTAGGCTATATATTTGTGGCCACTGTTATTTAACCCGAGAGTCATTTTTTAAAATGTTTTAGAAATATAAAACAAAACCCAATCAATATTGCCCAAGTGGGAGAATGTTAGAATTTTTCGGGTTTGGGCTACTATTGATTTATGTGTATTTTGATTTTATAAAACGGGTTGAATGAATAGCCTAATTGTTCCCTGGAGACCCATTTAATATTATTTTATGATCCATTTATGGGTTTGGGATTCACCATGTATTATTGGACTTGGGCTCAATAGTGAATGCATTGAAGGGTGTTAGTCTGTAGTAACTCAGGTCCATGATGGACAGGGCCTGGTTACAATATATTGCTCTTTGGACAGGGTCCCCACTTCAGTCTGCATCTCTTGACCTTGCTACTCCATCAGAGCAGTGTCTGACACAGGAGACAGAAAAGGAGTGGAAGCTCTCTGTACCTGACGTATAGCACACGTGCGTACGCTTGCCACGTCGACATCAATTTGCTGTATGGCTTTGAAAGGTACGCATTTCATGTCGTTTATGATATTCCTATTATTATTTTGGTGCTCTAAATTCCTAGTATTTGATCCTGTAAAATTATCAAAAATAATTTATTAAAGTTGATTAGAACCTAAAAGTGCTTAATTACAACTTGAAATCCTATTTTAAATTCAAGACTCCTAGTCATGGAATCTTAATAGTGTTTTCTCTTTCCAATTCCTTAAATCATGGAATTGTGTTTCCAATTGTTTACTCATAAAAATGAATTTAAACTTCCTAATGATGTATGAGCACTCCTAATCTTGTCATAAAATCCTTAAATCTCATTCTTAGTCACCTAAACTTAAGCTTAATTATTCCTAACCTTGTACTTAAACTAATACACACTTAAACCTACCATTAACACACAATTACATGAAACAAATCCTCCTCCCCCATGCTGTCCAGGTCTGGCCGTGTAATCCTCCCCCTCCATATGCTTCACATGTTCAAATTTTCAACACTCCAAAGCCATACCTCAAGTCATATACGCCATACCTTGTCATACTTTCAATCAAGCTTGATTTTCCAAATGAATAACTAATTGAAATAACCCATTTTCCTCATTTATTTGTGGCTGAAAAACAACAAGCCATGCATTGTTTCTAAAAGCCTAATTTCATTCAAAAATTGATGGGATATTCACTCAAATCAAGCCATACTTTGTATCATATACTCCATACTTCAAACCATGCTTGAATGACCTTATGTAAGAGATATTTTTCTCTTCCTTGCCTCCAAAACCACATGGTTACTCCTCCCCCTCTTTCAGCTCTCATTTGTTTTGATTTTCTATAAATATCTTACCTAGAAACACATGCAAACACTTTAGCTCATTTGTACACTTTTAGTTTTCTAAGCTTTCTTTGTGTTCTTTCTTTTTCTCTCTAAGTTTCAAGAGAGTTCTCTCTAGTTCTTCATTTTCATCTTCTTCATCTCTTCATCTTATCATCATCTCATAACCTTCAAACACCACCTCACATCCTCAAATCACCTCCTAAGCTCTCAAACACTTCATCTCAAACACAACCTCACTTGAAACACAACTCCAACCTTCTCATCCTCTCTTGGCCGAAGCCATCTTACCCTTTGGAGGAGTTCATCATCTTGTTTTCCTTTTCAAAGAGTTCAAGTTTTCATCTTCACTCTAGGTAGCAGTGTTTTTCTAAACCTTGTTTCTTGAAAAATGAGTTTTTCTAGCTTTCTCTTGGACTTTCTTTTTGAAACTTTCTTTGTTTCTTTTCCTTGATGTTTCGGCCTTTTGGCCTTGAGGAGCACATGATAGCTCAATGTTGAGAGCTCCTAGATGATGACTCTGTGTTCATCTCAAAGGAACCTCTAGAGCTTGAGTTTTTGTTTTCTCTAAGTTTCATCTTTATTATCTAGCTCAAAAGGATTTTTGTTCAAGAACACCCTTGCTTTTCTTGTTATTTTGATTTCGGTTTTCTTGTTCCTTTTCCTTTAAATATTTCGGTTTTGATTCCTTGATCTTTGAGGTCTTATTTTGTTTTGAAAGTTTATTTATTTTGAGCTTGATGATGATGTTCAAGAACCTCATAGTTCCTTTGAGAACTTGGTTCAAGAACTCTAAAGCTCTCTTTGTGATGAGATGAGTGTTGGGTTGCTAGTTGTTAAAGTCTTGTAACAGCTCTAGACTATCATAAAATGAACTTTGCATCCATGTTTACTTTTATGCTTTGCACATCATATTTACTTTCCTTGATATCACTAAGTATGAAGATAATGAATGAACTTGCATTATCATATTTATATTTCAAGCTATGCATTATCATGTTTATGTTTCACGTTCTCACTTAATATCAAGATAATAATGAGTTGCATCTCATGTTTATTTTATGTTATCACTTTACTTTCTAATGGAACCTAAAATAAGTGCATGAGCATGTTTATTTTATGTCATCACTTGAATGAACCTAGAGCTCAAAGACTTGCCCATTGTTGTCTCAAACAAAGGCTTGAAAACCTATGTTATTTGTCTCCTTGTTTTCGGCCCCTAAGAGTTTAATTGTTTCCAAGTATTGAAAACTATGTTTCATAATTTTTCTAAGCTTATATGAGTTAGAGGAATATATAGAACCAAGTTTTATGAATTTAGGAACTGTTGAGATAAAATTTATTTAGCTACTGCCCTCTCAAGTTTTTGGATGATTTTAGATGTCAAAAATGCTTATAAATGAGTTTTGAAAGTTTTAAAAAGGTTCCAAGAGAAACTAGTATTTTATGTGCTTTAGAAATTGTGTTTGATGCCTTTGTATGGAGATGTTGGTTTCGGTTCTGCCTTGCCTTGTATGACCACTATATGTTCTGTGTTAATGATGATAATATGCTTAAGTTTGAGTATAATTAATGTTAAAACTCATATGTGAAAGATAAGAGAAGTTAGAAACTAGAAAAGAATTAATTTGAGAGTTTTAGATCCCTTAATGTTTGAATTTTCTGGATTCTGTCCAGCAAGGTTTAGTAATGATAATCATGGTTCTAAATTAGTTTAAATGTGTAGGAATGACTCATAATTGGTTTAGAACTTGATCTTGATGCCTTAAGAACAAACTGGACTTAGAAAGGGTCATTGTTGTGACTCCTAGGTACCCGTAAAGTTAGGATTATGAATTTTGCATCCTTGAGGTTTAGAGATGTGCTTGATCATAGTATGAGGTGAGAAATACTTAGTTATAACCTTATAGGTTCCCGAGAGATTAGGTTTGATGATTTATAACTTAGAATGTGAGTTAAGGACCTTAACGGTCAAAGCATAAGACAGTAAGAAATGTGTTAATGCTATGATGCTTAATTTATGCAATGATATGTTGAGATGTTTATGATGCATGAGGAATGGATTAGTTTTGATATGAGGTTTATCATGGCATGAGGTTTTATTGAGGAATATGTTGTGTGATTAACTTGTGGCATAAGTTTGAAGGAAATTCGGTTTAATAGCTGTTATGCTGCCGAATTTCCATCAAACCTTAAAGGGTTAAAAGAAATGTTTATGAGTACCATATGAGTTGAAAACCCTGGGTGACACCGGTTCAGCCGAGCACCCCCAGGAGATTTTTATGTGACAAAGCATTGAGACGCGCTTACTTGGGTGACACTGGTTTGGCTGAGCACCCTTAGGGGAGACAAATCCATGAGGGTATGAGTAGATGCAGCCCACCAAAGCGGACAAATTGCTGTGGCTTAATGCCCGCAAAGCGTTTCAAAGAAGGTATATCCTAAGAGAGGTGATCCCTGCCCCCTACCTGTACTTGCGAGTTAGGATTATTTTATTATGTTTCACTTATTCAGATAATAAGCAAGAGCTAGTGATGACTAGCTGAGGTATGAGTGTAACGCCCCGATTTTCACTAAACTTTTAAATGACCAAAATGCCCCTGAGATCATTTTTGCCTGGAACATGAGGACGGCCGATCTCGGCCATCCCCATAGGGTTTATATGATATATGAAGGGGACTGTATGTACATGAATGCTTAATAGAGCAGAAAAACCTCATTTCTGAGATTTCTACGCACAAATGACCAAAATACCCCTATAACAGATTTAAGGCAGTTTTAAGTTCCGTTTTAACCCGGAATTGTCCTGGATGTTCAAAACAATGTTTTCGAGGCATGACATATGTTTATTTAAGTCCCGGTGGTCCCGAACAGTTTTTGAGAAAAATTACGATTTTGCCTCTACCTAAGTGCATTAAGGGCTAAATTACGTTTTAAAATAAAACCTAAGCAACAATAGGTTCTAATTAAAGGATAATTAATCTCTATAATTAGTTTAGAGGAAAAATATTTATTTGAGGATGTTTTGAATCTAAAATTGTTTAAAAACCAATTTCTAGCATCTTTTTCAAAAAGGAAAATCCATGAATAGTGATTTCACTATTCACTTTTTCTCAAACCAAGAAAAGTTGTCATTTCCTAAAAGCTCTTGTCACAACAAGTCACCCCATCAATCCAACAATGTTTCTCCTAAATTTAAGTTAATCATGGCCTAATTTCCTAATTGTTCACCTAAAACCCTTACTTAGCAATTCCAAATCATGAGCCTAACCAATGTTACACCTAAGTACACTTCTAAACCATGATTAGAGAAGAGATTTTTCCCTCCCCATGGCTGCCCAAAAGTGGTGCCACTTTTTCCCCCCAAGAATTCAAAAGAATGATATTTTATGGTGTCAATCAAGTTTCCTTTCCCAAGCCACCCTATGACCATGCCTTTCAAGCTTTCCATCACACTATGTATGACAACCCAAGGAGATTTTTCTTCTCTCCTCCTTGTGATGTAAATTCGGCCAGCCCTCCTCTCCACTCATCCTTGATTCATTTGTCTATAAATAGCTTGCCTTGAGGAGCATTTGAACACTTTACAACACTTGCAAAACTTTGTGTTTCAAGAGTTCTCTCAAAAACTCTATCTTTCTCTCTTTGTTCAAGCCAAGACCACTACTCCTCCACCTTCAATCTTCATCTTCCTTCTCATCTAAACACTTCCCCAAGTTCAAACCAAGGCAAACACATCTACTTCCTCCTTTTCTCCTCTTGGCCGAATCCACCACCAAGGATTCAAGGAAATTTCTTTCCATTTTTCTCCAAGAACCAACCTTTCCTTCATCTCTAGAGCATCAACACTTGGTAGGGAACTTGTTTAAGAATGCTTTCTTTACTCTTTATATTTTGATCTTGTTGGAAAAGCTTAGTTGGAATAAGTTTCCTTGATGATAGGTTGATGTTTTCTTCTCTTTGTTTTCTTTTCTTTTGGTTTCGGCCTCAAGGCCAACAAAATGATGGCTTGATGATGAGAGCTTCATGTTGATATTTGTCAAATGAACAAACTCTAGAGCTTGAGTTCTTAAAGAAAGGTTTCATCTTTCCAAGTTTTAGCCAAGTAAAAAGATATATTTCTTTTGAATCTCTTGAAACCTCACTTTCTTTCTTGTGTATTTCGGCCATGAGTGTAACACCCTAATAGAACCCCACTGTGCTTAAGTTCACATTTGGATTCTATTAGTTGTCACTTATGCCTTGTATTTATTTTCTTTTGAAATTAACTTAGAAAAATAGTAAAAGTTTTTTTTTCTTTAAATAAATTAATTTTTTTGAAAACTTAAGCCTGTAACGAGAAGTGAAATACATAGCGCTTTTATAGATAATAATCAAGTTACATTGCGCACTTAATTAAATAAGCGGAATAAGAGACTAAGTGTAGAACTATTATCACATAAACTGGAATATAATCACTTAATACATAAGTCACAACAGGGCATATATCATACTGATAAGTTATTACAAATAACAATATAAGTTCTACTATTACTAATTGTTTCTCACAAACTATAATGTAACTAAAGCTCGGAATGCTCCTACTTGAAAGGTTTGAAATCTTCACGCGCTACCTCCTTCCTCAGACACAGCTTCGTTGCTTTAGGTGGACACGTCTGTCTCTGGTAACGACAGCGAAAAATAAACATAGTAGTGAGAAATACATGATTTCTCAGTAGGAGTTCCTACTTGTACTAAAAGTGTCATCGTTGTCGTCCCAGTCACTTCGGGTTTATTATAAAAAGGTGAACAGGTAAGGATTCAATTATCAAACGTTCACAAACATAATTAGCCGAAGTGCAGTTACTTTTAAACTAATCTTGAACGTTAACAGAAATATCCATTCAGTATTTCATCAAGCATACATATAAGCATATCATGAAAAACCACTAATAAGCAATAATCATTTAGGAGCTGCATGCATTTCATGATTACTCATCCTCAACATTCACTTGTTTAGTGATCATCATCTTTCATTTATTTCATCAACATATTTCTTAATTACTCACGGGATGAATGCATCAATGCCTTAGACCACCCTAAAAGGGTAATGAGCTCATACCGTGGCCGTCGCCACAACCTTTTGGTTTTCTTTCCGTTGCCATGATCTCAATGGTTTAGGGGGTTAAGCCGTGAGTTTAGCTCAAGTCCACTTTTCCAGACTATCATTGCTACTTTTTCAAGTTTTTCTTTTATTCTCACTGAGTGAAATCATCAATACCTTAATCCTCAAAGACGATTAAGCAGTGAGTTGGTCTATTTATTATTTCATTTGAAACATGAATGTATGCACATTAATAAATCATGGCACAATAAATCATTTTATCATTATCATTTCATATCTCATCAATACATTCACATTTCTGTATATCACTTCATGTAACATAGACAATATCATGTAAATCTCATAGTAAACATTCTCATAGATAATTCATATTAAGCAACCAAAGTTATCAAGTTAGGTCTCTAGTGTTCCTAATAGGTTATGGATATCTTGGTATTATCTTTTTCTCTTAGTCTTCTCTGTACTCTTAGTATTTCCATTAATACATTAATACCCTTTAAGATATTTTTAGAGGTTCTTTATATATTTTTATTATGACTTTTATATATATCTCCTGAAGATTATTATTCTACTTAAATCCTTAAAATTATCTCTTTACAAGACTTGAATCTTTTATTTAGAGTTCTGACATCTTTTAGAATAAAATTTGTAGCACTATCATCTTAGATTAGTGTAAATCAATTGTAAATTATGCATAGTAGGATTCCCAGGAAAGAGAGGTGGGTCACAATGGACACGCTTAAATACCAATTCTTTCCTTAGCCAAAACCTTTCCAAATTGCACTCTCACAGTATCATGCTACCTTCAAGACTTTCTCAACACACTGTCCCGAAATTATATCTCTCATTCTGTATTTTCGTGGTGTACAAATTTATGCATAGCATACATAAGTGTGTTTGTAGATGTGTTATCTTTTCCACAAAGTTGAAATCAGTCCATTTGTATTTTTCTAGAGTGAGTTACACTTATTTTACTACTACAAGGTCAGATTAAGAGTTTCAGTCTTATGCTCTACTTTAAAAATTTATATATTGGGCTAGGAAACTCCGTTTTAGGCGATTCTTTTTGGGGAGTGTTCTACAATGAGTCTAGTTTATAATAAAAATATTTTCATTTAGAGATCCTTCATATTTTATGAACACTAATTTTCAAAGTAACTACTGCCAGAAATAACTAGAAATTCCAGCACCTGCCATGTTCATGTCTTAAGTTATCTTTATTAACTCAAGTTTTACATACAATCTTTTAAGTTATATTTGAGTTTGATAACATCATAAAAGTACTCATAGTAGAATAGAACATGTTGTGTTTTTCTAAAAATATAATTACTCAAAACTTTTGACAATAACTCAAGTTTGAGGCATTCTATCCATGAGCAAAGTTAGAAGCCAACAATACTTGAACAAATAAAGAAGAAACTCCTACCTCTTGTGTAGGGTCTAAAAAGGGTCCTTCTCTTCTTCCTTAACCTTTGAACAAGAGTCTTTGGAGTGGATGACCCTCCTTGAATCTTGGCTCTAGAACTTGAGTGCTTAAGAAAATATTTCTCACTAGAGTTAAAGATTGTAACTCTTGTGAGGGCTAGTGAAAGTTTGGACTTAGGATTTAAGTGTTTGGATGAAGTTTAGAGGATCAAGAGAAGTCTTTGCAGAACATAAGAAGAATGATAGAATAAGAAAGAAAGAACACTTAGGGAGTTTCTGAATTGAAGAGAGTTTGAGGAGTATTTATAGTGGAAAGATTAGAGAAAAAAACAGAAGAAGGAAAGCACTTGGAGCATGATTTACGGAAACATGTTGGCTGAATTTTGGGATGAAAATGCTCCTTGTTTTGTGCAAACATGTTTCCATGTTTTATGAAAATATGTTGGATGAAAATGCTCCATGTTTTGTGCAAACATGTTTCCATGTTTTATGCAAACATGTTGGATGAAAATGCTCCATGTTTTGTGCAAAGATGTTAGTGGAGATTTTCTAACCTTTAGTGCATGTATGTGATTCAGAAATGTGTATGATGTATGTGGTTAAATTATTGTGTTATTATCTTAATCCAATGACTTAGATTCATTCTTGTCTAAAGACAAGTTTAGGGATTTGTGCAAATGGCATTGTAGTAATTTCTTTAACTAAGACAAGGATATTTTTGTAATTAGACAATGATAGTGGTATTCTTGTAATTCCATTCATAGAGTAAGGGTATCTTCGTCATTTAATAAGGCAAGGGTAGTTTGGTAATTTCCTTTACATAGCAAGGGCATTTTCGTAATTTCCACTAAGTGATGGCATTTTCGTAATTCTTTGCATTTTTCTCTAGACATACTTAAGTAGTCTATTTGTTGTGCTTCATAACATTTGTCCAGATTCTCTTAGTTTTGCTATCGATAATTAAGATTAATATTTATCCTAGTTATAAATTTGGGGATGTTACAATGAGTGCCTTGGATATTTGGAAAAATGATAGCTTGATGATGAGAGCTTCATGTTGATATTTGTCACATGAACAAACTCTAAAGCTTGAGTCTTTAAAGGAAAAGTTTCATCTTTTCAAGTTTTAGTCGAGAATAAGTTAGGTTCCTCTTGGATCTATTTGAAACTTCATTTTTCTTTCTTTCAAGTTTCGGCCATGAGTGCCTTGATGATTTGGAAAAATGAGAGCTTGATGATGGGGGTTTCATGTTGATGTTGGTCACATGGATAAACTCTAAAGCTTGAGTTTTTAAAAGAAAAGCTTGATCTTTTTAGCATTTGTTAAGAATGAGTGTATGTTTCTCTTGAACACTTGTTGAATCTCTCTTTTCTTTCAAACATTTCGGCCAACCCCATGGTTCTTTGAGGATCATGTTTTCTTTTTGGTACTTTAGCACTAATAGTTTTCTTTTCTTGTGAGGATGAGTTTTGGGTTGGAACTTTGGTTCTTTCTAAAGTCTTGCATGAGCTCTAGACAAGATGTAAAAGGAATTGCATCCATGTTTATTTTATGCTACCACTAAATCCCCAAGATAAAGAAATGAACTTGCATTTCATGTTTTAATTTCAAGTCATCACTAAACTCAAAGATTAAAATAAATGTGCATTTCATATTTACTTTGAGCTATCAGTTTACTTTCTAATGAACTATAAAAATGGAATGCATAGCATGTTTATTTTATGTCATCACTCTAAACTACTAGAGCTCAAAAGACTTGCCCATTCCATCTTGAGAAAAGATTTATCAAGGGGGTATCTCTTTGAATATGCATTCGGCCAAGTGATGAAAATGGCTCCCTAAGGAGTTCATTTAGTTACTAAGGCCTACAACCTATGTCTTAAGGGTTTTCCTAAGTTTATGTGGACTTAGTCCATGCTCTAGACACATTTTTAAGGTTTAATCTTGTTCCAAAGAACCTTTTATGGCTGCTGCCCTATGTGTTTTGTGATGGTCTTTAGAGAAATAAAATGACTTCCAAAGAGTTCTAGAAGTTCCAAAGGTGTTCCAAGAGAAACTAGCAACCCATATGCATTAAAGTGAAGTTTTTCCTATGATTTAATGACACATGTTTTCGGTTCTGCCTTGATAGTTTATAGCACCTTAAATTCTATTTTGGGTGGTCTAAATATGCTTAAATACCTTGCCAAGTATGTGATAATCATTCTAGACATTTTAAAGTACACTTAGTAATCTTATTTGCTTGATATGTGAATTCTAGAACTACATAGGAACAGAAAATTTTAGATTCTATCCAGCCTTGTTAAAGTAGTTAGATTCACATTATATGATGTCTACATGAGTGAGAGTGACTCATAATTGGTTTAGGTATTAATTATTACATCATAGAAAAAGTCGGAAGTGAGAAAGGACCTAAAACGCACATTCTAGAACACCGTAATTCATCTAAATGAGCACACTGCCTAAACTATCCAGCCATAATTAATTAGGTTTTAGTGTAACGCCCCGATTTTTGCTGTTAGAGTAAAAATGACCAAAATGCCCCTGAGGTCATTTTTAGCCCGGAATTCAAGGAAAGCCGGTTCGGTAGTACTCGAAGGGCAAACTCAATGTTGGAAGGGGATTAGATAACTTGTATACCTTCCCGGGATCGAAAATCTCGTTTTTAGAGTTTTCGGGTCAAAATGACCAAAACGCCCCTGCGGTGTTTTACCCGTTTGCAAGTGCCAGATGAACCCGAAACTTCTCCAGATGGTTTTAAAAGGCGTTTTTATGTATTCTATGGCCTCAGTTTTAATTTTAGAAGTCCCGGGAAAAATTAGTGCAAAATTACGGTTTTGCCCCTAGTTTCGTGTTTTTACGCCTAATCGCGTAATTAAGCAAACCTAAGGAATATTAGGCTCTAATCGAAGGTTAATTAATTTCCTTAATTAATCTTGAGTCAAAATAATTTATTAAAGTTGATTAGAACCAAAAAGTGCTTAATTACAACCTAAAATCATATTTTAATTTTAAGACACCTAGTCATAAAATCTTGAATAGTATTTTCTCTTTCCAATTCCTTAAATCATGGAATTGTGTTACACATTGTTTAATCACAAATGAGTTTTAAATTCTTTAATGATGTATGAGCACTCCTAAACTTATAAACTCCCTAAATCACATTCTTAATTACCTAAACTTAAGCTTAATCATTCCTAACCTTGTACCTAAGCTAATACACATCTAAACCTACCATTAACACCCAATTAAATGGTCAAAACTCACCCCCACTCTGCTACCCAGACCTAGCCGTGAGCTTCCTTCCCCATTATGCATCACATGTTCAATTTTTCAACACTCCAAGGCCATACCTCAAGTCACATACACTATACCTTGTCATAACTTTCAATCAAGCTTGATTGACCAAGTAAATAACTAATTAAAATAGCTCATTTTCTCCATTTAATTGTGGCTGGAAAAGTTCCAGCTATGCATTGTTTCTAGAAGCCTAATTTCATAAAAATTTGATAGGAAATTAACTCACATCAAGCCATACTTTGTAGCATAGCTTCCATACTTCAAACCATGCTTGAATGACCTTGTGTAAAAGATATTTTCCTCTCCCTTTTCCCTCCAATACCACACAGCCACTCCCTCCCTTTGGTGAACTCCATGGCTTTGTTTTTCTATAAATAGGATGCTTGTGATAGCCTTGTTGCACCTTGAAGCATTTGCTAAGTTTAGAGTTTTAGAGTTGTCTTGCTAAGTTTTTCTTTTCTCTCAAAGTTTCAAGAGTGTTCTTCCTTTCTTTTCATCTTCATCTCTTCATCTCATCATCATCTCTCAACCATCAAACACCACCTCAAAGACTTGAACCATCATCAAACCTCTCAAACACCACACCTCAAACACAACTTCACCCAAAACACATTTCCTTTCTTTTCCTTCCTCTTTGGCCGAATCATCACCACCATCCTAGGAGGTGTTACTCATCTCATTTCATGTTCAAGTCCAAGCCTTTACCTTCATCACTAGGTAGGGATTTGTTTCCAAACTTTATTTTGCTCAAGAAAGTGTTTTTCTCTAGTTTCCTCTTGGATTCTTTTTGAACTTTCCTTTGTTTTTCCTTTTCTTTTCATTTCGGCCTCTAGGCCCTATTATGAGCATGATAGCTTGATGATGAGAGTTTCTAGATGATGACATTGTGTTCATCTCAAAGAAACCTCTAAAGCTTGAGTTTTCTTTTTTTTGTAACTTCATCTATATGATATCTAGCTCACATGGTTTTTCAACTTAAGAAAATTAATCTAAGGATTTCTAAAAGCCCAAGCCTACCCTTGTCAACCTTAAAGTTGGTCGGCATGTTCTAGAGATTTTTCTCTAGATAGGGGTTTTGGGTATTTAATAAAGAACTTGACTTAGTTTCACTTTCTTTTTCTTTTGTAAGACTTTCGGTTTTGGTATTTTGATCTTTGAGATATTGTATTGGGTTGTTATCTTGTTAAAGTCTTGAATGAGCTCTAGTCAACCATAAAATGAACCTTGCATCATGTTTACTTTATGCTTTGCATATCATGTTTACTTCCTTGCTATCACTAAATATCAAGATAATAAGTGAACCTTGCATTATCATGTTTATATTTCAAGCTATGCATTATCATGTTTATATTTCAAGTTCTCACTTAATACCAAGATAATAATGAGTTGCATTTATATTTACTTTGTGCTATCACTTTACTTTCTAATGGAACCTAAAATAAGTGCATGAGCATGTTTATTTTTATGTCATCACCTAAATGAACCTAGAGCTCAAAGACTTGCCCATTGTTGTCTCATCAAAGGTCTAACAATATGTATTTTCCTAGGTTCATATTTTGGCCCCAAGAGGTCTTGAAGTTTCTAAGTATTTGAGACTATGTTTCATAATTTTTCCAAGCTTACATGAGTTTAAGGAATGCATAGAACTAAGTTTTAAGAATTTAGGACCTCTTGAGATAAAGATAAATTGGTCACTGCCCTCTTAAATACTCTTATGATTTTAGATGTTAAAAATGTTTATAAATGAGTTTCGAAAGTTTAAAAAGAGTTCCAAGATAAACTAGTATTTTATGAGCTTTAGAAATTATGTTTTATGCCTTTTTGGAGAAGGATATTTTTGGTTCTTCCTTGCTCTTTACTGCCACTGTATGTGCTGTTTTAATGATGATAATGTGCCTATGTTTGAGTAAAAATAATGTTAAGACTCACATGTGAAAGATAGGATAAGTTAGGAACTAGAAAAGAATTAATTTGAGAGTTATAGATCCTTTAATTATGTAATTTTCTGGATTCTGTCCAGCAAGGTTTAGATCTAATAATCATGGTTTTAAATTAGTTTAAATGTGTAGGAATAACTCATAATTGGTTTAGGACTTAATCTTGAAGCCTTGGAGCAAACTAAACTTAGAATGGGTCATTGTTGTGACTTCTAGGTACCCGTAAAGTTAGGATTTCAAATTCTGCATCCTTGAGGTTTAGAGATGTTCTTGACCATAGTGTGAGGTGAGAAATACTTAGTTATAACCTCATAGGTTCCCAAGAGACTAGGTTTTGATGATCAATAACTTAGAATGTGAGTTAAAGATTTTAAGGGTCTAAACCATAATTTCTAGAACCCCGTAATCACACAAATATAAAGCTGTCTAAATCTGCATAGTGTTGTTTGGATAGGTCCTTGAGCATAAAAATTAGTAAAACTTATTAGTTGTGTACCTATAGGTGTGCGAGAGGTTAAGAATAATACTAGAACAATTAGTTTACAAGTTTAAGACTCAAAAGAACCAAAGCATAACATACTATAGGTTTATAACATAATAAGATTGGGAGTTTGTATGTATGATTGTCTAAGGTGTGATTATGTGATAATGTATATGCTGTAGTTTCATATATACACTATGAAGAAAGTTTCATGTGATGATGTATATGCTATGAAAAAGATTTATGTAATGAATAATGATGTATCTATGAATTAACACTTTATGAGAATTTAAATGTGACACAACACTGAGACGCCTTCTTGGGTGACACCGGTTTAGCCGAGCACCCCCAAGAAAACAAATTCGTGAGGGTATTGACATAGAGCTTGCCAAAGCGGACAAAACTACGATGCACTAGTTGCTAGTAGAGCGTTTCAAAGAGGAAATGACCCTAAGAGAAGCGATCCTTAATTGCCCCCTAGCCCGCACTATTAAGTCGGGATTATGTATATGATACGCTTATCATAGGATAAGTAAAAACTAGTGACGACTAATTAAGGTATGAGCTCATAACCTAGAGATGTTTTAGGGTGGCCCCATGAGATAAAAGTTAAAGTTTACAATGTCACATATATTATACCTATGCCAATGTTATAATGTTTCTTAGTTATTCTATTGTTTGGTACACCTTTATGATGCATTCATATCATTAGTATATTTCATGCTTAGTTATAAGATGCATTGTAAAATATGACGGACCTTGGATAAATAAATACTTTAGAAAACTAACTCAAAAGAAGTTTATATGCATGCACACCTTTTTAGAAATAAAACCCAAGGTTCCTGAGGATGTGACGATGACACCTAGGTAGGGATAGCCCTACTGAGAATTCTTTTAGAAAGATTCTCATTCCTTCTCTCTTTTCTTCCGTCATATCTTCAGATGGCGACATTCGTACTCTTCATTGATACCCCGGTATGGGAACTACACCATGACCCGGCACTCGGGTCATACCATTTTGAGGGTCGCTGCACAGTTAGAGTGTTCATGTTTATGGGATGACCCTTCGCGCATCCAGTCCCGAGTTACCGTTTTACCCCGACTGCTCCTTACCGTCATAACGGGATTTTTGAGCGAGCTAGACCACGCGATGAGCAGATTCTCCGCATAGAGCCCGAGACATCAGCGGTACGCGACTACCCAGAGTATGTGCCTCGTACCCCGTACTCGGAGATGGACCCATCCGAGGACCCGCCATCACACATGTATAGTTGGAGCTCCAGTCCCGCTCCCCCACCAATGAGGGCTGGGAGTGAGGAGATGGTGGTCCAGCCAAGGTTGGCTCGTCGGCCATCTATGAGCCCTCGCCGCGGTGGACATGCCTTGATGATGCGCTCGACCACTCCCGCCGAGATTCGTCAGTGGATCGACTCGACCCCACGACTTTCGGACGGCAGGAGTAGACATAGGAGGGGTAGCAGTTAGTGCACACACGCCACATAGTTGAGGACAAACCTTCTTTTGTATATGAGGTTGTCTACTCTAGGTGCACATGGGTATGGGTGTTGTTTCTCTTATATTTGCTTTTTATGATTTCCGTGTATTCGTTTTTCAGTTGTATTCTGTTCCCTGATGTATCAAATAGTCCTGCCCTTTGGGTAGGCACATTATATATATATATATATATATATATATATATATATATATATATATATATATATATATATATATATATATCTATGTTCAGTTGATGTTCCCATGATATGATGTGTTTTCTTTATGCTTGCTTATATGTTTCGTTATGCTTCCTCTTAAAGATTCGTGCGTGGCTCTCACTTTGATTTCAATTCTAAAAAGAAAAATTTTACCCATATTTCCGCTAAGTATTTTCTAAAAGATGAGACTAAGAGGTAATATTCTAAAGATTAACCTAAGTACATACTAGTAGTCTTAGGTTAAGATTTAGGGTGTTACATTTAGGACTTAAAAAATTATGGAGAAGAGGTTAATCAATCCCTTAAACCCATGAGAACATAATATGCTAGTTTGAGGTTACCCGATTTAGGGATTTTACTTTGAAGGAGTGATTTATAAGCTTTTGGCTAAGGTTGAATTATTGTGTTATCCCATGAGTGGTATGATGCTATATGAACTATTGTTTCTAAATGCTAGTTCTATTATTGTATGTGGTTGTTTTTTAAGAACTTAGAAATGCCTATGTTGTAATATGCGATATGTGACATGTATGTTTTGAGTGGCATTTCATTAAACATGCTAAGACTTAAGGTGACTTAAACCATGAGAAAATGATCCTTTTGATCCACCAAATTAAGGGTGGGGATGAGGTGATTCTATGCCCCCTAGACCCGTACTTTAAGTCGGGACCTTTAACTTATCCGAAAGGATAAGTCCAGACACTAGTGACGACTAGTTTGGTATAAGCTCATAACCTAGTGATATCTCCCAAGGGAGACCAGTTGGGTGGCCCCAGGAAGAATGTAATAATGTTTTAATGTCACCTAAGTAACCAAGTTAAGCTACCATGCACTATTTTCTATGAACTATGATTCTATGTACCATGAACTATGATTTTATGTACTATGAACTATGAATATATGTGCCATGATCCATGAGGTTAGGAACCATGATTTATGATTCAAGTTTCATGATTTATAGACTATGTAACCAAGAAGTGCTATAATTAAAATGAATGGGTCTTGGAGATTAACATTTTCAAACTTCATAATTGAACCATTATATGTCCATGATTTCCTTTAAAGAAACCGAGGTCCCTGGAGACGTAAAAGACGCTACCTAGGTAGAAGGAAAAACACTACTGAGTTTCTTTAGTAAGAAATCTCATTTTATCTATCTCTTTCTTTCCTTTACGTCTTCAGATTCGGATGGCGATGTTCGTACTCTTCGTTGATACACCCACTTGGGAGGTGCACCACGACCCTGAGCATGGGTCGTTTCATTTTGAGGGCTGCTGCACAGTTCGTGTTTTTATGTTCCTTGGACGGCCGTTCGCACACCCTGTAGATAGCTACCTCTTTTCCCCGACTTCACCATATGGAGATGACATGGTTTTTGAGCGTGCTCGCACATGCAATGAGAGGATTCTACGGACCTACTCTGCCAGCTCGAGCGTTGTACCCGACTACGTACCCCGTTCCCAGCATTCAGAGGAGGACCCCTCGGAGGATCCACCCGCCCACATGTATGGAGAGGACTCTGCCCCCACTCTGCCTCAGATGCCCATGGGTAGCGAGGAGATAGTTACCTAGCCATGGAGGAATCAACCGCCCAGTCCACGACGTCGATACGCTGGCATGCTTGCCCCTGCTGAGCTTCGCCCTTGGATTGGCTACGTTCCCCCATACCCATGATCTTCACCGTGTAGCTTGGAGGGTAGTCCTTAGTGCACACATGACACATAATTAGGATAACCTTCTTTTGTGTTGAGGTTGTCCACCTTAGGTTGCACTTGGGTAGAGGTGTTTCTTTCATGTCTTTTCCATGTACTTTATGTTTCCATTGTATTCGCATTTCCTATGTACTTGAAGAGTCCCGCCCCTTAGGGTGGGCATATTATATGCACGAGTTATTTCAGATATGATGATGTCATGATTGTTTTAGAGCCACTTCTATGTTTCTATTTCTGTACTTTATTATATCATTTATACGCATGCTAGGTACGGCTCATATTTTAAAAAGTTTTCAAAAAAATAAAAAAAATTGGCTCGTATTTTCCTTAAGTTAATTTCAAAGTAATAGAACTATGACAAGAGGTAATGACTAATATTTGGCCTAAATACATACTAGTAGTATTTGGTCGAATATTAGGGTGTTAAATTGAGCTCATAACCTAGTTATTTTAGGGTGGCCTTATTATGCGAAAGTACCATGATTGATGTCACGAAGTTGAGGAATGATCCACTTGAAAGTTATATGCCGTTATGCCACATGGTTTATGCTTATATGCTTTGATGTGTTGTTGTATATGCTCAAGTATTGACATGCATCCATGATATCATATGTTGCATACATAATGTCAAGATGCATGCTAAATGGAATGGACCTTGGATAATTAGTTTTGGAAAACCCTAAATTGAATCTTATATGCACGATCACTGTTTCATAATTAAACCTAGGGTTCCTGACGATGTGAACGATGTAACCCTAGGATAGGAGACTCCTACTGAGATTCTTTAGCAAGAATTCTCACTCATCTCTCTTCTCTCTTCCCTCACATCTTTAGAGACCGATGACAACATTCGTGGTTTTCATTGACATGCTAGTTTGGGAGGTGCACTACGACCCGGACCACCGTTCATATCATTTTGAGGGTCATTGTGCCGTTCGTGTTTTTGTGTACATGGGATGACCTTTCGCTTATCCGGTTTTGAGCTACCAGTTCAGTCCTACTGCACCCTTTGGTGGTGACGACATGATCTTCAAGCGCACTCGCCTGCGTGATGAGCAGCTACACCGCGCCCGCACCTCTGCCTCAGCTGTCCGTGACTACCCGGAGTACGTGCCTCATTCGAGGAGGTCCGAGACTGATCCATCCGAGGATTCACCGATGCATGTCCCTTCGGAGGGCTCTGCTCCTTTTCCCCAGTTCCGGTGCGAGGGGAGCAAGGAGATCGTGAGGCAGCCGCGTGTAACGCCCCAATTTTCACTAAACTTTGAAATGACCAAAATGCCCCCGAGGTCATTTTTGCCGAAAATACGAGGACGGCCGACCTCGGCCATCCCCATAAGGTTCATATGATATATGAAGGGGATTGTATGTGCTTGAGTGTTCAATAAAGCAGAGGAATCCTATTTTTAGGGTCTCCGCATATAAATGACCAAAATACCCCTACAGCAATTTAAGGCAGTTTTAAGTTCTGTTTTGACCCGAACCTTGTTCGAAGGTCCAAAACAATGATTTTAAGGCATGGACTATGTTTGTTTTAGTCCCGGAGATTCTGGGTACCTTTTGGTAAAAATTACGATTTTGTCCCTACTTAGTGCATTTTGGGCTTAAGTACGTTTTTAGCAAAACCTAAGCAATATTAGGCTCTAATTAAAGATTAATTAATTTCCATAATTAATCTAGAGCTAACATAATTATTTGAGGTTAATTAGAACTAAAAATTGCTTAAGGAAAATTTAAAAACCTAATTCTAGTTCTTTTCTTTAAAGAAAGCATATATGAATAGTGTTTTCACTATTCATGCTCCCATTTCCAAGGAAGGTTGTCATACTCACATCACTAATCATAGAAGTCTTGACTCCATTAAATCTCACAAGACCACTCCTAATCTAAGGTGTTACAACCCTAATCACCTAATTAGTTTACCTAAAACCTTTACTTAGCAATCCCTAATCCTAAGCTAAATCAATCCTACACCTAAGCACCCTTTTAAACCATGATTTAGAGGAGATATTTTCTCTCCCATGGCTGCCCAAAAGTGGCGCCACTCCTCCCCCAAAAATCCAAAAAGAAGTCAAAATTTATATTAGTTTATATTGTCAATCAAGCTTACTTACACAAGCTACTTTTAGCCATGCTTTAGGACATGCCTAGTTAGACTTGTCATCATGCCTTGAAGGAGATATTTCTTCTCTCCTTGTGGCTGTAAAGGCCGAAGCCTTTCCTCCCCCAAAACACCTTCATTTCATTCTTCTATAAATAGATAACTTGGAGAACTTGAAGCACCTTTTGTTCATTCACCAAGTTTAGAGTTTTAGAGCACTTTGAAACTTTCTTTTCCTCTCAAGTTCAAGAGTTCATCTCCTTCAACTTCTTCATCTCCTCTCAACCTTAACCACTAGGTAGGGACCTTCTCAAAAAGAAATGCTTTCTTCATATTGATGCTTTGATCTTGCTTGAAAATATGTTGTGAATGAGTTTTCATGGAGCTTTCATTTTCGGTTTTCATCTCCCTTTTCCTTTTTCTTTCATTTCGGCCTCAAGGCTATGGTGAGGAGGGCTTGATGATGAGTGCTCTCTAAGATGCAACCATGAGTTCATCTTAACATGAGGCCTCTAAAGCTTGAACCTTTCTTAAAGAAAAGTTTCATTCTTTTTCCTTCTCTTTTGTTTTATTTTCGGCCTCAAGGCCAAAAGGATGAGGGCTTGATGATGAGTGCTCTCTTGGGATGACCATGTGTTCATCCTAGCATGACACCTCTAAAGCTTAAAATTTCTTTTGGAGAAAAGTTTCATCTTGTTCAAGTTTTGTTCAAAAATGGGTTATGTTTCTTATGAAACTCTTTGGAACTTTTGTTTTTCCTTGAATGTTTCGGCCATGAAGGTCTATGGTACTTGGAAAAATAAAGGCTTGATGATGAGGGTTCCATGTTGGTGTATGACCTAGGGACAACCTCTAAAGCTTGGATCTTTTTCAAAGAAAAGTTTATCATTTTCAAGTTTTATTCAAGAAAGAGTTATGTTTCTCTTGAACCTTTGAAACCCCATTCTTTTTCTTTAAGGTTTCGGCCATGAAGGCCTTTGGGACTTGGAAAAATGAAAGCTTGATGATGAGGGTTTCATGTTGAGGTTAGTCACATGAATAAACTCTATAGCTTGGACTTGGTTTCCAGACCAAGTGAGATTTCGGTTTCTTCCTTTATGTTTGACATAAGTTTGGTTTTGATGGAAGTTTAAGGTCTAGTGAAATACTCAATGATAAGGGCTTAGGATGTTGATGTTTGGATCATCAAGATCTTGGCCCCTAGAGTTCAAAAATGGGTTGTTTCTTCATAATGAGGATTCGGCCACCTCATGGTATTTGAGGATAAAAGGTCTCTTTTTACAAAACCTAGTGCTACTAGTGTTTCTTTTCTTGTGAGGATGAGTTTGGGTTGGAACCTTGGTTCTCTTTAAAATCTTGCAAGAGCTCTAGTCAAGATGTAAAAAGGATTTGCATACATGTTTATTTATGATGCTATCACTAAATTTAAAGATAAAGATTGGACTTGCATTGCATGTTTATTTTTCAAGTCCTCACCTAAACTCCAAGATTAAAATGAATGTGCATTCCATATTTACCTTGAGTCATCACTTTACTTTTTAAAGAAACATAAAAATGGAATGCATAGCACGTTTACTTTATGTCATCACCCTAAACTCCTAGAGCTCAAAGATTTGCCCATTTCATCTTGAGAAAAGATTAATGAAGGAGGGATCTCCTTGAACGTGCATTCGGCCAAGTGATGGAAATGGCTCAAAAATGAGTTCATTTAGTTACTAAGGCCTATAACCTATGTCTTAAGATTTTTCTAAGTCTAGGTGGACTTAGTAAATGTTTTAAATATGTTTTCCAAGATTTATTCTTGTACAAAAAGTATTACATAGCTACTGCCCTATGTATTTTGTGATGATCTTTGATGGAATAAAATGATTTCCTAAAGAGTTTAGAAGTTCCAATGGTGTTCCAAGAGAAACTAGCAAACCATGTGCATTAAAGTGAAGTTTTTCCATGTTTTAAGGACACATGTCTTTGGTTCTGCCTTGATAGTTTACAGCACCTTAAATTCTGTTTTGGGTGGTCTAAATATGCTTAAATACCTTGCCAAGCATGTGATAATTGTCTAGACATCTTTAAAGTACATTTAGTAACTTTATTTGCTTGATATGTGAATTCTAGGACTACATAGGAATAGAAAATTATAGATTCTGTCCAGCCTTGTTAAAATAGTTAGATTCACATTATATGATGCCTAGATGAGTGAGAGAGACTCATAATTGGTTTAGGTATTAAATATCATACCATAGAAAAAGTCAGAAGTGAGAAAGGCCCAAAAACGCACATCCTAGAACACCGTAATTCATCTAAATTAGCATACTGCCTAAACTGTCCAGCCATAATTAATTAGGTTCGAGGACTTAATAAATTATGGAAAAGAGGTTAATTAACCCCTTAAACTCATGAGAACATAATATGCTAGTTTGAGGTTACTCGATTTAGGGATTTTACCTTAAGGGAGTGATTTATGAGCCCTTGTATTAAGGATGAATTATTGTGATATCTTAAGACTAGCATGATGCTATGTGAATCATTATTTTCTAAATGCTAGTTTTACTATTGCATGTGTTGTTCTTTAAAGAACCTAGAAATGCCTATGTTGTACCATGAGATATGTGACATGTATTATTTGAGTGGCATTTCATTAAATATGCTAAGACTTAAGGTGACTTAAACTATGAGAAAATGATCCTGTTGAACCACCAAATTAAGGGTGGGGATGAGGTGATTCTATGCCCCCTAGACTTTAAGTCGGAACCTTTAACTTATCTGAAAGGATAAGTCCTGATGCTAGTGACGACTAGTTTGGTATGAGCTCATAACCTAGTTACATCTCCCAAGGAAGACCAGTTAGGGTGGCCCCAGGAAGAAAATGATAATGCTTTAATGTCACCTAAGTAATCCAGTTAAGTTACCATGCACCATGTACGATGTTTCATGATCTATGATTTTATGTACTATGATTTATGAGTTTATGTGTTATGATCCATGTTAATTGTACCTATGAATTATGATTCCAGTTTTCATGAATTATATATTATGTAACTAAGAGGTTTTAGAATTAAAAAGAATGGGCCTTGGAAGTTAACGTTTTCGAACTTCATAATTGAACCATTACATGACCATGATTTTTGATAAGAAACCAAGGTCCCTGAGGACGTAGAAGATGACACCTAGGTAGAAAGAAAAAACCCTACTGAGTTTCTTTAGCAAGAAATCTCATTCCCTCTATCACTTTCTTTCCTTTACGTCTTCAGATCGGGATGGCGACGTTCGTCCTCTACATTGACACGCCCATCTGGGAGATCCACCATGACCCCGAGCTTGGGTCATTCCATTTTGAAGGCTTTTGCACTGTACGTGTGTTCATGTTTCTTGGGCGGCCCTTTGCTCATCCTGTAGATAGTTACCTGTTCACCCCAACGTCTCCTTATGATGACACTACTATTTTTAAGCGCGCCCGTATGCTTGAGGAGAGGATCTTACGGACACACTCTGCCAGTTCTGGTGCGGTACCAGAGTACGTACCACGCACTCAGCACTCGAAAGAGGATCCCTCGGAGGACACCCCTACCCACCTGTATGGAGAGGATTCTGCCCCCACTCCCCCGTATATGCCCATGGGTAGCGAGGAGACGATGACTCAGCCTCGGAGAGCCCCAGTGCCCGGTCCACGTTCTAGACATAGAGGACAGGGCCAGTTTCAGGCATGCCTGCCCCAGCCGAGCTTCATCCATGGATTGGTTATCTTCCTCCTTACCTGTGGTGTTAGATGTAGGATTGAGGGTAGTCCTTAGTGCACGCACGTCACGTAGATTAGATAAACCTTCTTTTGTATCAAGGTTATCCACCTTAGATGCACTTGGGAGTGGGTGTTCCTTTTATGTTTTCATGTTATATGATTCCCATTTCTATGTATTTCCATGTTTCAGTTGTATTCGCATTACCTTATGTACTTGAAAAGTCCTGCCCTTAGGGTAGGTGTAGTATATGCATGAAGTATTTCAGATGTGATGATGTCATGTTGAATTGGAGCCACTTCTATGTTTATGTTTTCGCATTTATACTGTTTATATATGTTACACGCGGCTCCTATTTTAACCAGATTTTAAGAAGAAAAAAATTGGCTCGTATTTCCCCTAAGTTACTTTCAAAGTAATAGAACTATGACAAGAGGTAATAACTAATATTTGGCCTAAATACGTACTAGTAGTATTGGGTCAAATATTAGGGTGTTACACCGCGCTTGGCAAGGAGAGCCGAGATGCACCCGCATCAAGGAGCTCACATCCAACCGCCACGAGTTCCCTTCACACTTCATTAGCCCACTCAGGAGGAGATAGAGTGGTTCCCCGGTTACCTGCCCCCATCACCCGAGGATCCCCATCGTTACTAAACTCCGATGGAGAGCTTTGCAAGTACCCGAGCCTTTATGGAGATCTTCCCTTCAGCAGTACCTTTTGGGAAGGGTTGTAGATTGTACTCGTAGATCAATAGGAGGGTAGCATTTTGGGTTTATCTTCTTGTCGTACCATTTACCTTGTATTTCCTTGTTTCTGTTATATTTTATTCCCGCTGTATTGCAAGCTCTGCCCATCTCCAAGAGGGTATGACTACTTATGTACTCTAATTAAGTTATTAATGAAATGTTTCCTTTGTTATCATGATTATTGCTCTTTGGTTATATGCTTTACTTTATGATTTTTAATTATTGTTACGCGTGCTTTACATTTCTGTTGTTCGATTAGTTAAGCTCGCGGCTCTCACTTTGCTTTATGTTTTCAAAAAAAAATTTACCCGTAATTTTCGCTAAGTATTTTATTAAAATGATGAGACTAAGAAGTAATAGCCTAATGTTTAACCTAATGTATTCTAGAGAGTTGGGTTAAAAATTAGGGTGTTACAAAAATAACCAAAATGCTCCTGAGGTCATTTTCGGCCCGGAATTCGAGGAAAGCCGACCCGGCAGTACTCGAAGGGCAAACTCAATGTTGGAAGGGGATTAGTTGACTTGTGTGCCTTTCCGGGATAAAAATATCTCGTTTTTCGAGTTTTCGGGTCAAAATGACCAAATACCCCTGTGGTGTTTGACCCATTTGTAAGTGTCGGATGAACCTTAAACTTCTCCAAATAGTTTTAAAAGGCATTTTTATGCATTCTGTGACTTCAGTTTTAGTTCCGGTGGTCCTGGGCAAAATTAGTGCAAAATTACGATTTTACCTCTAGCTTTGTGTTTTTAAACTTGATCGCGTGATTAGGCAAACCTAAGCAATATTAGGCTCTAATCAAAGATTAATTAATTTCCATAATTAATCTAGAGCCAAAATAATTTATTAAAGTTGATTAGAATCTAAGAATGCTTGATTTAAACTCAAATCTTATTTTAAATTCAAGATTTCTAGTCATGGAATCTTGAATAGTGTTTTCTGTCTCAAATTCCTTAAATCATGGAATTGTGTTTTCAATTGTTTATTCATAAAATGAATTTTAAATCCTCTAATTGTGTATGAGCACTCCTTAACCTTGTCATTAAATTCCTAATCACATCCTTAGTTACCTAAATACATATTTAGCAATTCCTAATCTTGCACCTAAACTAATACACATCTAAACACACCTCTAAACTATCATAAAACAAAAGACACCTCACCTCCTCTCTTCTAGAAGCTCATGGCCACTCCTCCTCCCATGCCTCCAATATTTGAAATTGAAATGCAATTTCAAGTCCATGACAAGCCTTACTTAGCCCATACTTTTGACCATGCTTACCATGCTTTCCTCCATGCCTTGAATGACCACCCAAAGGAGATATTTTTCTTCCCTCCAAAGCCTTGAAAATGGTGGCCTCTCCTCCTCCACACATTCCTTCACATTTTGTTTCTTTATAAATACCACACATAGAATAACTTGGCCATTTTTTGTTCATTCTTGCAAACTAGCTTCAAGAATTATCTTGAGTTTCCTTTCTTTTCTTCCAAGAACTTAAGAGTTCTCTCATCTCCTCTTCTTCTTCATCTTCTTCATCTTCAACAAAAAGCCACACTTTACATCCTTAAACAACCACACAACCACTATAAACCATCATCCAAACACCAAAGTTTTCACTCTTAAACACAAGCTCATATAAAACACCTTTCCTTCCTTTTTCCTTGTGCTTGGCCGAATCATCACCATCACTTTGGAGGAGCTTTTCATCTCATTCTCACCTCAAAGGTCAAGCCTTTGTCTTCACACTTGGTAGGGAGTTGCTTTCAAAACTTTATTTTGCTTAAAAATGAGTTTTCTCTTGGTTTCTTTTTTTAAGCTTTCCTTTGTTTCCTTTCTTTTTCATTTCGGCCTTTTGGCCTTGTTTGTGACCATGATAGCTTGATGATGAGAGTTTTCTAGATGATGACCTTGTGTTCATCTCAAAGAAACCTCTAAAGCTTGAGTTTTGTTCTTGAACTAGCAAAGTTTTAGTTTTTCTTTCCTTTTTCTTTCCTACATAGTTTCGGTTTCCATAATCTTTACCTCAAAGATTTTGTTAAAATTTTTAAAGTATCTCTATTTTTATTTTCATGTCAAGAAAGAACGTTGTTTTGGTTTTTCCTTTCTTAAAGGATTTCGGCCCCAACAGCTTTCCTTTAAAAGTATTGTTAAAAATTTTCAAAGTGTTCTTATATTTATTTCGTATCTAGAAATGTTGTTGTTTTGGTTCTTACTTCCTTGAGATTTTGTTTTCTCTTAAAAGTTTGCTTCTTTTTTAGCTTGATGATGATGTTCAAGAACCATATAGTTCCTTTGAGAACTTGGTTCAAGAACTCTAAAGCTCTCTTTGTGAAGAGATAAGTGTTGGGTTGAGGTTTGTAGTTCTCTTTAAAAGTCTCATGTGAGCTATAAGTTAAGATAAAAGACTTTGCATCCATGTTTACTTTTAAGTCATCACTAAATGCTCAAGATTAAAGAATGAACTTGCATCTCCATATTTATGTTCATGCTTTCACTAAATCTCTAAGATAATAATGAGTTTCATAGCATATTTATTTTATGTCCTCACCTCTAAATAAAGACTAAAATAAAGTGCATTGCATATTTACTTTTATGTTACAACTTAAGAGATTTAGAGCCCATTGAGTTACCCTTTATTATCTCAAACAAAGGTTTGAAAGTTTTATGTTTCTTAGTTCCTTGATTTCGGCCTTAGAAGGTTTGATTTGTTACAAGTACTACAATCTATGTTTCATAATTTTCCTAAGCTCATATGAGTTCAAAAGATGTTTAGAACAAAGTTTTATGAATTTAAAACCTCTTGAGTTTAGTTTAAAATAGCCACTGCCTTTACAAGTATTTTGATTATTTTAGATGATAAAAATGTTTACTAATAAGTTTTGAAAATTTTAGAAAGGTTCCAAGAGAAACTAGTATTTTATGTGTTTTAGAAATCAAGTTTATGCCTTGTTTGTTTGGAGATGAATTCGATTCTGCCTTGCTATGAATGATCATTGTTATACGCTGTTTTGATGACGATAATATGAGTATATTCATGTATGTTTAATGCTAAAATTTATATGTGAAAGTTAAGAGAAGTTAGTAACTAGAAAAGAATTAATTTGAGAGTTCTAGATCCCTTAGTAATTGATTTTTCTGGATTCTGTCCAGCATGGTTTAGAATTAATAATCATGGTTTTAAATTAGTTTAAATGTGTAGGAATGACTCATAATTGGTTTAGGACTTGATCTTGATGCCTTAGGAGCAAACCGAACTTGGAAAGGGTCATTATTGTGACTCCTAGGTACCCGTAAAGTTAGAATTTTAGATTCTGCATTCTTGAGGTTTAGAGATGTTTGTGATCATAGCATTGAGTGAGGATTACCTAGATATGAGCTTATAGGTACCCGAGAGTTTAGGATATGATGATTTATAACTTAGATTGTGAGTTAAGGACCCTAAGGGGCAATGCATAAGACATTAAGAGATTTTATCGCTTTTAGTTTGGTAATGCAAGTATGATATGTTGATATGCATGATGTGATCATATATGAGGTGTGATGTGTGATACACGAGCATTATCTATACGAGTTATGATGATGTGATCTTTTATGATGATGTTATGATGATGTAGAAATTGATTATGAAATTGTGGAATTGAATGTGTAAGTACATGCATTGTGAGTTGGTGTGGCATGTTATGATGAATTGTATGAATTGTTGAGATGTTATGTCTATCATGTTTATGAGAATTGAATGAAAGAGAGTATGTACCCCTTCTTTTGCCCTCTTAAAAATCTAAGGAAAACTAGTCAGGTTTGAGCTCATTAGGCAATATGGGTGTTTATGGTTGGATTTGGGTGTATTTGGTTGGACTTGATAATGAGAATAATTTGGTGATGAGTATAAATTTAGTTGAGCTCATTCCTATACGATATGGGTGTGTTTGGTTGGATTTGGTGATGCATATAAATATCGTCGGGCACTGGTATTTATGGTTAGATTTAGTGATGAGAAAAAAAGGTGGTTCTTGAGGAAAAGAACTTAAGAGTTCAAGTATGAGAAAAGTTCTGTACTTTTTATGTTACTTATCTATTACTTGATGTTATGATTTATTGAATTGCTTGCATAATGTATTGCCATGCATTCATCCAATATCTGCGGAATTCATATCATTAAGACCCATACTAAAAGACACCCACTTCGGATAAATAGCTTTGGAAAGTTTAAAACCAAACCTTACGCATGAACACCTCTTTCATAATTAAAACCGAAGTGGCTGGGGACGACGACGATGACACGAGTGTTAGAGTCGAAAATCCCTACTGAGAATCTTGAATAAGTTTCTCATCCATTTCTCTCTTTTCTTTCGTGTCGTCTCCAGACGAAGATGATGGTGTATCTCGTGACGCAGTTCGCGATTTCTACTAAAGCATGGGCATGAGGCATACACTATGAGTTGGATTGGTGGGATACAACGGACGCGTGCAGATGCCACTTTAGTTTTATAATTATAGAAGTGTATTTCTATTGAAGTGATAATAGGACTATGATAGTCGTAAATTATGTATCTATGATAATATGTTTATGTTGTGATGTAATGAACAATGTTTGTGTTTTGTGACCATGAATGATATGATATCCTTTTTCTGTATGTTAGTCTTCATTACGTCATACGCGGCTTTCACTTTGATTTTATGTTTCAAAAAAAAAATTTACCCGTATTTGTACTAAGTATTTTCATAAAAGAATGAGACTAAGAAGTAATAACCTAATGTGTTCTAGAGTATTGGGTTAAAAATTAGGATGTTACACATATTCCAATTTGATCTATGTTTGTATGAAGCTCTTATTTTGATGTTGAGTGTGCCAATTAAAAATTCTTTGTAACTGTTTGTGTTGATCATTGTTGATATCATCACCTTCTAGTTTCCCATTTTCTTTTTCTTAGGTTTAGTAGTCTTTCCACTAGCCTTTAGATCTTGTAAATATTTTTCGTTAGAATAGGTTGCTTTTGTTTACATCCTAGCTCCTTGCATGAGAACATGCAAGTTAAAAAATATGGGGGAGTTTGATAGTGATCTAATGCATGTGTTTGATGTTTTAGTACGAATGAGATGAGATGTGTATGTATTCTATGACCAACGACTAAAGACATGACTGAACTTCTAAAGAGATAGAGACAAGTTAAGCAAAACTGCTAAAAAAATCATTCCAAATTTCTCTATGAAAAACATCTACTAAATTCCTTTGTGCATCAAAAATCTTCTTTCTAAATTTTAGAATTGTTCACATATTCTTTTGAGGAAGAATTAGTAGAAAGAAGTCACTCAAGTCGTTTCAGATTCGTCATTCCATATTCATTAGAAAAGAAGCTTGAGTGCAAGATTGTTCAAACTAAACATCAATCTTGAATTAGTTGTATCATCGATCCAATAGTGATTGGAGGTTGAATAGCTTGAAGAGGCTACTGCAAAACTATTTGTTGTTGTTATGTTAGTAAGTGTTGTTTATTGACACTGGTAAAAGCCTAGGAAGGTTATGGTAAAGACTATCCTATATTTTTATCTCCTCGAGTTGAGGAAGATTAGTGACACTCAGTGGTCACTGAGAACTGGATGTAGCCAGGTGTTGGTCGAATCAGTATGAAACTCCTAATTTAGTATTCTCTCATCCTTCACTTTTTTATTTTCAACATTTAATTCTGCATAAATATTTTGATCATTATCTCTTACTATCAAACTATTTACTCCAACTGCTTAATTCATAAAGTTACTTTCTGAATAATCTAACATATCTTCTACTGCAATTCAAGCTCAACGGTTGATAGATTTTTGCTGTAAAGTTTCAATTTGAAAGTTGAAAAAGGAAGCACGATTCAACCCCGTCTTCTCATGCATTTTCCCACCAACAATTGGTATAAGAAACTGGCCTCTAGGGGGTTAAGCATTCTAATGATTGCAAAGGAAAAAAGATCCAAAGATAAATGACACAAAGCATTCATACAGCAGAAGGGCTCTCGATCAACAGACCACCATTCTTCGATGGTGGAGACTATGCTTATTCGAGAGATTGCATGGAGTTGTTCATAAAGTATATAAGTCTTGACTTGTGGGAAATAATCCAAGAAGGCAACTACATTCCAACTGAAGAAGTCCCTGCAACAGATGGTGCATTCCCTACATCAAGAGAAGTTCCCAGAAGCAGGTGGACAGAGCAACATAAAGCTAGTACTCAATTAAATTCCAAAGCTAAGTATCTACTTACCAGTGCACTAAGTAAAGCTAAATATAATAAAATTATTGCCCGTGACACAGCGAAAGAAATATGGGATAGATTGCTTATGCTGCATGAAGGAACTAATCAATTCAAGGAGACAAAGATCAGCATGCTGGTCCACCAAGATGAAATGTTTAAAATGACTGATCAGGAAAGCATTGATGATATGACTACAAGATTTATGCATATCATAAATCAACTAAAAGGTCGCTTGACAAAAGATATTCTAACTCTGAACTAGTTAGAAAAATCTTAAAAAGCCTCCCTGCAAAATGGCTTCCCAAAATAACAGTCATTATTGAAGCCAAAGATCTTCAAACTTTGGGTTTGGATGCACTTATTGGATTTCTCAAAACTCATGAGATAGTATTGGCAAAGATGCATGGTGAATACATGAGACCAAAAAGTCCATTGCCTTAAAATCTTCCCATCATAAGTCAAGCAAAGGGAAGGCAGTGAAAACCACTGAAACCCTTAATGAAGAGGACGAATATGATGATGACACTAAAGATGATGATGGAGATGAGATCTCCATGCTTGTAAGAAAGATGTCAAGAGCTTGGAAAGGCAAGTTCAAAAGAATAAAAGACATAAAAAGGGTAGGAAAGGCAAAATAAAGCTAGACAACATTATTTGCTTTAACTATGGAGAAAAATGTCACTTCATATTTAGGTTAATCATTAGGTTATTACTTCTCAGTCTTATTCTTTAAAATCTTTCTTGAAATTACTTAGCGGAAATTACAAGTAAAATTTTTTTTTTTTTTTGAAATATGAAAGAAAAGTGAGAGCCGCGCGAAACTTAGACAAGCGTTGAAAATAAAGCATCATTCAAATATGAAGGAAAACACAAGCATGAACATCAAATAATTTCACCACAGTAAATAATAGCACGTCAAGATAATACTTCATTAATATCATAATATGCCCACCCGAAGGTGAGACTTAGTTTAGTACATGGAAATGCAAATACAATATAAAAGGAAATTCAACAGAAACTGAAATACAAGGAAAGCATGAAAAGAAAACACCCCTACCCGAGTGCACCTAAGGTGGATAACCTTATAACAAAAGAAGGTTTATCCCTACTACATGTGGTGTATGTGCACTAACTCTCCCCAAAAGACCCTACTGATGATGGCGGCGATCCTCGGACGGCGGGGGTATGTACCCAGCAAACTGCTTGAACTCCTCCTGCGTAGGCCAATGGAGTGGAGAACAATGCGTGACGACTGAATGTGAGCTCCATGGCGAGGGCGCATCTCGGCTCTTCTCTCCAACCTCGGCTGGGTCACTATAGCCTCACTCCCCTCTCGCACGAATAAGGGAGTGGGGGCAGAACTCTCACTGTACGTATACATCAGTGGATCCTCCGAGGGGTCATCCTCCGAATACTGTGAGTGAGGCATGTAGTCCAGGTGATCACAAGCAGCTGATCCAGCAGTGTGGGTATACATAACCTGCTCGTTATGCGTCCGTGCGCGCTCGAAGACCATGTCATCGCCATAAGAAGATGTGGGAGAGAAGTGGTAACTATGGATAGGGTGCGTGAAGGGACGTCCAACGTACATGAAGACTTGAATGGCGCATCGTCCCTCAAAATGGTATGATCCGTGCTCCGGACCAAAGTGCACCTCCCATATGGGAATGTCGATGAAAACCACGAACATCGCCATGCTTTGAAGATTTGATGGGAGAGAAAGAGAGAAAGAAAAATGAGTGAGAATCTTGCTAAAGAATCTTAGTATGGTATCTCCTATCTAGGGTTTCATCGTTCACATCCTTAGGAACTTTGGGTTTATTATAAAGAAGTGAGCATGCATATAAGGTTCATTATTAAGTTCGTAAATATAATTATCCAAGGTTCGTTACTTTTAATGTGAATCTAAATGCATGAATACACATTATGCAACAAGGCAATCAACATAGCATCAAGAAAACACATAAGTGGCATAAAGTGGCAATATATAAATCCTTCAAATTAAACTTATCTCTTTTCTCAACTCGTGACTTAAGAACTCATGCTTAAGCATCATGGGCCACCCTAAAACATCTAGGTTATGGGCTCATACCTTAACTAGTCGTCGCTAGTTCTTACTTATCCTCTTGATAAACGAAATCATAAAAATATAATCCCGACTACTGGAGTATGGGCTAGGGGGCTTAAGGATCACCTCTCTTAGGATTATTTCCTTCTTTAAAATGCTTTACTGGCATCTACTGCACAGCGAATTGTCCGCTTTGGTAAGCTGTATGCATCCACTCATACCCTCATGGTTTTACCTCCTCCCCACCGAGACGGGAGAAGTACGTCTCAGTGCTACGTCACATAAGGATTCAGTTCCTATGGGTGCTCGGCCGAACCGGTGTCACCTAGGACTTTATCCCGTATACTTTTTCAAAAATATTCTCAAGTATTGATTTGACGGAAATTCGGCAGCATAATAGCTGTGTACCAAATTTCTTTCAAATCTACTTTATGCCACAAAACTTATGATACATGTACTTTCTCACTCAACTTATAATCATGGTCAACTTAACAACACATAGGCATATTCATCACAACACATGCATCATCACAAACGTACTTGTATTATCAAACCCAAAGCATCAAAATCTCTTAATGTCTTATGCTTTGACCCTTAGGGTCCTTTAACTTGACATCTAAGTTCTCTATCACCACAACTTAATCTCTCGGGTACCTATAGGTTCATAACTAAGTAGTCCTCACTCAAATCTATGATCATAATTAATTCTAAACCTCAAGAGTGCAGAATCTATACTTTGCTAATTACGGGTACCTAGGAATCACAACTTGGACCCTTTCTAAGTTTGGTTTTCTCCTATAGTCTCAAGATCAAATCCTAAACCAATTACGAGTGATTCCCACACATTTAAACTAATTATAAACCATTATTTACTAATATTACCCTTGCTGGACAGAATCCAGAAAATTCTTATTTCTAGGGGATCTAGAACTTGCTTTTTAATTCTTTTCTAGTTTCTAACTTGTCCTAGCTTTCTCAAATTAATTCCAACATCAAATATACATGAAGATACACATTCTAACATAATTAAAACATCATCATACAGTGGGCAACCAAGCAAGGCAAAACCGAATTCAAAGTCATCATATAATGCATAGAACTTTATTTCTAAAACACATAAATTGCTAGTTTCTCTTGGAACCTTTTGAGGACCTCAAAAACTCCTTTGAAAATAATTTATTTCATTAGAATCATCATAAAACACATAAGGGCAGTGGCTATTTCAAAATGAACACAAGAGAGATTTAAATCATAAAACCTTTCTCAAAACATTTCTTGAGGTCATCTAAACTTAGGAAAATTATGAATCAAGAGTTTTAGCACTTGTGACTAGATGAATCTTACCCTAAGATTCATTGTCATCACAAGGCCAAAATCAAGTGAGTAAACACATATATTTCCAAACTTTGTTTGAGATAACAATGAGCAAGTCTTTGAGCTCTAAATTTCTTAAGTGATGACATAAACATAAATATGCAATGCACTTTATTTTACTCTTTATTAGGAGGTGAGAGCATAAAGTGTAACGCTCCAATTTTCTGTTAGAGTGAAAATGACCAAAATACCCCTGAGGTCATTTTCGGCCCAGAATTCAAGGAAAGCCGATTCGGCAGTACTCGAAGGGAAAACTCAATGTTGGAAGGGGATTAGTTGGCTTGTGTACCTTTCCGAGATCGAAAATCTAGTTTTTCGAGTTTTTGGGTCAAAATGACCAAAATACCTGTAACACCCTAATTTTTAACCCAACTCTCTAGAATACATTAGGTTAAACATTAGGCTATTACTTCTTTGTCTCATCTTTTTAATAAAATACTTAGCAGAAATTACGGGTAAATTTTTTTTTTAAAACATAAAGCAAAGTGAGAACCGCGAACTTAACTAGTCGAACGACAGAAATATAAAGCACGCGTAACAATCATTAGAAATCATAAAGTAAAGCATATAACCAAAGAACAACAATCATGATAACAAAGGAAACATTTCATTAATAATAACATAGTTGAAGTACATAGCTAGTCATACCCTAAGAACGGGCAGAGCTTGTAATACAGTGGAAATGAAATACAACAGAAAATAAGAAAGCAGAAATAAACCACAACTACCCGAGTGCACCTATGGTGGATAACCTCATAAAAAAAAAGGTTTATCCACTTTACATGTGGGTGTGTGCACTAAGCCTCCCCTACGACGTCAACTACGGGAAACCGAGAAACGGTGGAGTGTAACCAATCCATGGACGCAGGGCAGCAGGAGTGGGTACATGTGAAGACTAAGCGTGAGCTCCTCGATAGGGACGCCTCTCAGCTCGCCTAGCCAGTCTCGGTTGTGTAACGGTCTCCTCACTCACATCTCGCACGAACTGAGGTGTAGGAGCATAACTCTCGCTATACATGTGCGTCGACGGGTCCTCGGATGGGTCATCCTCCGAACTCAGGGATCGAGGCACGTAGTCCTGGAAGTCTCGAGGCATCAAACCACCAGTATACGTCCACAGAATCCTCTCGTCTCCCGTCCGGGCACGCTCAAAAACTATCGAATCGTCGTAAGGTGACATCGGGGAAAAATGATTGCTCTGTACAGGATATGCAAAGGGGCGTCCAATGAACATGAAAACTCGCACGGTACACTACCCCTCAAAATGATATGACCCGTGGTCCGAGTCATAGTGAACCTCCCAAGTGGGTGTATCAACGAAGACCACGAACGTCGCCATCGCTCTCTGAAGATGTGACGGAAGAGAGGAGTAAGAATTCTTGCTAAGAATCTCAGTAGGAGTCTCCTATCCTAGGGTTACATCCTTCACATCCTCAGGAACCTTGGGTTTAATTCTAAAATAGTGATCATGCATATAAGATTCAATTTAGGGTTTTCCAAAACTAATTGTCCAAGGTCCGTCCCTTTTAGCATGCATCTTGATGTTATGAATGCAACATATTATATCATGGATGCATGTCAATACTCGAACATATAAACAACACATCAAAGCATATAAACATAAACCATGTGGCATAAGGGCATATAACTTTCAAGCGAATCATTCCTGAATTTCGTGACATCAATCATGGTAGTTTAGCATAATAAGTCACCCTAAAAATAACTAGGTTATGAGCTCATACCAGCTAGTCATCACTAGCTCTTGCTTATTATCTGAATAAGCGAAACATAAATAATAATCCCGACTCGCAAGTACGGGTAGGGGGCAGGGATCACCTCTCTTAGGATATACCCTCTTTGAAACGCTTTGCAGGCATTAAGCCACATCAATTTGTCTACTTTGGTAGGCTGCATCTACTCATACCCTCATGGATTTGTCTCCCCTGGGGGTGCTCGGCCGAACCGGTGTCACCCAGGAAAGCGTGTCTCGGTGCTTTGTCACATAAAAATCCCCTGGAGGTGCTCGGCCGAACCGTTGTCACCCAGGGTTTTCAACTCATATGGTACTCATAAACATTTCTTTAACCCTTTAAGGTTTGACGGAAATTGGCAAAGATAACAAATTGTTAAACTGAATTTCCTTCAAACTGCCACAAGCTAATTCACATATCATGTTCTCATGAAATCTCATGCTATGATAAACTTTAACATTTTCATCAATCATTTTCTCATGCATCAAGCACATCTCATCATATCATTGCATCATATATCACATCATAGCATTAACACATTTCTTAAAGCATTATGCATTGACCGTTAAGGTCCTTAACTCACATTCTAAGTTATGAATCATCAAAGCCTAGTCTCTCGGGTACCTATAAGGTTTATAACTAAGTATTCCTCACTCCATACTATGATCAAGAACATCTCTAAACCTCAAGGATGCAGAATTCATAATCCTAACTTTACGGGTACCTAGGAGTCACAACAATGACCCTTTCTAAGTCCAGTTTGTTCCTAAGGCATCAAGATCAAGTCCTAAACCAATTATGAGTCATTCCTATACATTTAAACTAATTTAGAACCATGATTATCATTACTAAACCTTTCTGGACAGAATCCAGAAAATTCAAACATTAAGGGATCTAAAACTCTCAAATTAATTCTTTTCCAGTTTCTAACTTCTCTTATCTTTCACATATGAGTTTTAACATTAATTATACTCAACCATAAACATTTTATCATCATTAACACAGCACATACAGTGGCCAAACATAGCAAGGCAGAATCGAAGCAACATCTCCATTTAAAAGCATCAAACACAATTTCTAAAGCACATATAATACTAGTTTCTCTTGGAACCTTTCTAAAACTTTCAAAACTCATTTCTAAACATTTTTATCATCTAAAATCATAAAAATATTCAAGAGGGCAGTAGCTAAATCAAACTTGTCTCAAGAGGTTCTAAATTCATAAAACTTGGTTCTATATATTCCTTTAACTCATATAAGCTTAGAAAAATTATGAAACATAGTTTTCAATACTTGGAAACAAATAAACTCTTAGGGGCCAAAAACATAAGCTAGAGGAATAAACATTTCCAACCTTTGTTTGAGACAACAATGGGCAAGTCTTTGAGCTCTAGGTTCATTTAAGTGATGACATAAAAATAAACATGCTCATGCACTCATTTTAGATTCCATTAAAAAGTAAAGTGATAGCATAAAATAAACATGAGATGCAACTCATTATTATCTTGATATTAAGTGAGAACGTGAAACATAAACATGATAATGCATAGCTTGAAATATAAATATGATAATGCAAGTTCATTCATTATCTTAATACTTAGTGATAGCAAAGAAGGTAAACATGATGTGCAAAGCATAAAAGTAAACATGATGCAAGGTTCATTTTAAGGTTGGCTAGAGCTCATACAAGACTTTAACATATAACAACCCAACACTCATCTCATCACAAAGAGAGCTTTAAAGTTCTTGAACTAAGTTCTCAAAGGAACTATGAGATTCTTGAACATCATCATCAAGCTCAAAATAAATAAACTTCCAAAACAAAATAAAACCTCAAAGATCAAGGAACCAAAATCGAAATATTGTAGAAAAGGAAACAAGAAAACCAAAACCAAAAATAGCAAGGGAAGTAAAGGTGTTCTTGAGTAAAAATCATCTTGAGTTGGTAAATAAAGTTGAAACTCAAAGAAAGCAAAAACTCAAGCTCTAGAGGTTCCTTTGAAATGAACACAAAGTCATCATCTAGGAGCTCTCATCATTGAGCTATCATATACTCTTCAAGGCCAAGAGGCCGAATACTCAAAGTAAAAGAAACAAAGAAAGTTTCAAAAAGAAAATCCAAGAGAAACCTAGAGAAACTCATTTTTCAAGAAACAAAGTTTAGAAAAACACTCCTACCTAGAGTGAAGACAAAAAACTTGAACTTTTGAAAAGGAAAACAAGATGATGAGCTCCTCCTTGGGGCTAGATGGCTTCGGCCTTGTAGAGAGAAAAAGAAAGGAAATGTGTTCTTGGTGAGCTTGTGTTTGAGAATGGAAGTTTAGGTGTTTGTATGATGATCTAAAGTGGTGGGGTGGTGTTTCAAGGTTATGAGATGATTATGAGATGAAGAGAGGATGAAGATGAAGATGAAGGTGATGAACAAGAGAGAACTCTCTTGGAACTTTGAGAGAAAAAGAAAGGAAACTCAAGAAAGCTTAGAAACTTGAAACTTACCAAAAGACTAAAAGTGACACAAGTTCATCTAAGGCACCTATTTATAGAAAAACAAAAGATTGAGGCCGTCCAAGAGGAAGCCTTGGCTGTAGCATTGAGAGGGAAAAAGGGAGAGAAAAATATCTCTTACACAAGGTCATTCAAGCATGGTTTGAAGTATGGAGTGTATGATACAAAGTATGGCTTGATGTGAGTGAATTTCCTATCAATTTTTGAATGAAATTAGGCTTCTAGAAACAAAGCATGGTTGGAAGTTTTTCAGCCACAAATAAATGAGGAAAATGGGTTATTTTAATTAGTTATTCACTTGGAAAATTAAGCTTGATTGAAAGTATGACAAGGTATAGTGTATGTGACTTGAGGTGTGGCTTTGGAATGTTGAAAATTTGAACATGTGATGCATATGGAGGGCATGGAGGTGCACGCCCAGACCTGGACAGCATGGGGGAGGACGATTTGCTTCATGTAATTGTGTGTTAATGGTAGGTTTAAGTGTGTATTAGCTTAGGTACAAGGTTATGAATAATTAAGTTTAAGTTTAGGTGACTAAGAATGTGATTTAAGGATTTTATGACAAGATTAGGATTGCTCATACATCATTAGAGAATTAAAAACTCATTTGTGAATAAACAATGTGTAACACAATTCCATGATTCAAGGAATTGGATAGAGAAAATACTATTCAAGATTCCATGACTAGGAGTCTTGAATTTAAAATAGGATTTTAAGTTGTAATTAAGCACTTTTAGGTTCTAATCAACTTTAATAAATTATTTTGATTCAAGATTAATTATGGAAATTAATTAACCTTCGATTAGAGCCTAATATTGCTTAAGTTTGCTTAATCACGCGATTAAGCATAAAAACACGAAACTAGGAGCAAAACTGTAATTTTGCACTAATTTCGCTCAAGACCTCCAGGACCAAAACTAAAGTCACAGAGTACATAAAAATGCCTTTTAAAACCATCTGGAGAAGTTTCGGGTTCATCCGGCACTTGCAAACGGGTAAAACACCGAAGGGGCATTTTGGTCATTTTGACCCAAAAACTCGAAAAACAAGATTTTCGATCCCTGAAAGGTACACGAGTCATCTAATCCCCTTCCAACATTGAGTTTGCCCTTCGAGTACTTCCGGACCGGCTTTCCTCAAAATTCCGAGCCGAAAATGACCTCAGGGGCATTTTGGTCATTTTCACTCTAACAGAAAATCGGGGCATTACAATATCCCTGTGGTGTTTTACCCATTTCCAAGTGCCGGATGAACCCGAAACTTCTCCAGATGGTTTTAAAAGGCGTTTTTATGTATTCTGTGACTTTAGTTTTGATCCCGGAGGTCCCAGGAGAAATTAGTGCAAAATTACAATTTTGCCCCTAGTTTGTGTTTTTGAGCTTAATCGCGTGATTGAGCAAACCTAAGCAATATTAGGCTCTAATCGAAGATTAATTAATTTTCATAAATAATCTTGAGTCAAAATAATTTATTAAAGTTGATTAGAACCTAAGAATATTTAATTACAACTTGAAATCCTATTTTAAAATTCAAGATTTCTAGTCATGGAATCTTGAATAATGTTTTCTCTTTCAAATTCCTTAAATCATGGAAATTTGTCTACCTTGTTTACTCATAAAATGAATTTTAAACTCTCTAAATGTGTATGAGCACTCCTTAACCTTGTCATAAAATTCCTAAACCTCATTCTTAGTTACCTAAATTTATGCTTAATGATTCCTAACCTTGTACCTAAACTAATACACATCTAAACTTATCATTAGCACACAATTACATGGACAAACCTCTCTCCCCCTTGGCTGATTGTAATCTGGCCGAACCCATACCCTTCTATTTCCATCACATGTGTGAAATTCTACACTCAAAGAACCATGCTTCCACCTCACCATAAACCATACTTTGTCATACAAACACCATGCTTTCATCCATGCTTCATATGACCACTTCTAGAAGACTTTTTCTCTCATTTTTGTGGCTCAAATTCAGCCAGTCCTCTTTGCCTTCTAGAAGGATTATTTTAATTTCAAACAAAGGGAAATTACCATACTTGAAGCCATACCTTGCACCATGACTTCCATACTTCAAACCATGCTTGAATGACATTGTGTAAGAGATATTTTTCTCTCCCCTTGCCTCCCAAAACCTCACGGCCATGACCTCCCTTGAGTGAGCCTTCATTGTTTCATTTTCTATAAATAGGTGCCTAGGAAGAACTTGTGATACTTTTGTTTCATTTGGTAAGTTTGAGTGTTCTTAGCTTTTGTGAGTTTCCTTTCTTTTTCTCTCAAGTTTCAAGAGAGTTTTCCTTTCCTCTTCATCTTCTCTTTACATCACCACCTTACAACCTCAAACCACAACCTCTAATCATTCTTTAAACACTCAAACAGTCAACCTCAAACACAAGCTCACCAAGAACACATCTCCTTTCCTTTCTTTTTCTCAAGGCCGAAGCTACCTCACCTCTCTAGGAGGAGTTGATCTTCTCATTTCCACCCTCAAGATCAAGCCTTGTCTTCACATTTGGTAGGGAGTTGCTTTCATGTTTTGTTTTTACTCAAAAATATGATTTTCTCAAAGTTTCTCTTGGTTTCTTTTTTTAAGCCTTCTCTTGTTTCTTCTTTTCCTTCTATTTCAGCCTCAAGGCCTTATTTATGAGCATGATAGCTTGATGATGAGAGTTTCTAGATGATGACTTTGTGTTCATCTCAAAGAAACCTCCAAAGCTTGAGTTTTTCTTTTCCTTAAACTTTATCTATATGAGTTCAAGTAATGCCTAAAACAATGTTTTATGAATTTAGGACCTCTTGAGATAAATTTAATTTAACTACTGCCCTTACAAATATTTTGAGGATTTTAGATGATAAAAATGTTTATAAATGAGTTTTGAAAGTCTTGAAAAGGTTCCAAGAGAAACTAGTAGTTTATGTGCTTTGGAAATCAAGTTTTATGCCTTTATATGGAGATTGGATTTTGGTTCTGCCTTGCCATTATATGACCACTGTTTGTGCTGTTTGATGATGATAATATGAGTATGTTTGAGCATAAATAATTTTGAAATTCATATGTGAAAGATTAGAGGAGATAGTAACTAGAAAAGAATTAATTTGAGAGTTTTAGATCCCTTAATAGATGATTTTTCTGGATTCTGTCCAGCATGGTTTAGAAATGATAATTATGGTTTTAAATTAGTTTAAATGTGTAGGAATGACTCATAATTGGTTTAGGACTTGATCTTGATGCCTTAGGAGCAAACTGAACTTAGAAAGGGTCATTGTTGTGACTCCTAGGTACCCATAAAGTTAGAATTTTAGATTCTGCACTCTTGAGGTTTAGAGATGTTTATTATCATAGTATTGAGTGAGGAATACTTAGATATGAGCTTATAGGTACCCAAGAGTTTAGGATATGATGATTTATAACTTAGATTGTGAGTTAAGGACCTTAAGGGTCAATGCATAAGACATTAAGAGATTTTATCGCTTTTGGTTTGATAATGCAAGTATGATATGTTGATATGCATGATGTGATGATATATGAGGTGTGATGTGTGATACACAAGCATTATCTATATGAGTTATGATTATGTGATCTTTTATGATGATGCTATGATGATGTAGAAATTGATTTTGAATTGTGGAATTGAATGTGTAAGTACATGCATTATGAGTTGGTGTGGCATGTTATGATGAATTGTATGAATTGTTGAGATGTTATGTCTACCATGTTTATGAGAATTGAATGAGAGAGAGTATGTACCCCTTCTTTGCCTTCTTAAAAATCTGGTGAAAACTAGTTAGGTTTGAGCTCATTGAGGCAATATGGGTGTTTACGGTTGGATTTGGGTGTATTTGGTTGGACTTGATAATGAGAATAATTTGGTGATGAGTATAAATATAGTTGAGCTCATTCCTAGGCGATATGGTGTGTTTAGTTGGATTTGGTGATGAGTATAAATATCGCCGGGCACTAGTGTTTATGGTTGGATTTGGTGGTGAGAAAAGAATATGGTCTTTGAGAGAAAGAACTCAAGAGTTCGGATGTGAAAAAAGAGATGCGATGTCTCTTTTCAAGTCACATAGTCATGAGTAAAGAAAGAACTAATCCTAAGTTACCCCTTCTTTGCCCTCTTAGAAATCTAGTGATGACTAGTTTGGTTTGAGCTCGTTTAGTTGAGCTCAATCCTAGATGATAGGGTGTATTTGGTTGGTTTTGGTGATGCGTATAAATATCGCCAGGCACTGGTGTTTATGGTTGGATTTGGTGATGAGAAAAGAAGGTGGTTCTTGAGGAGAAGAACTTAAAGGTTCAAGTATGAGAAAAGAATAAAGGAAAGTTCTGTACTGTTTATGCCACTTATCTGTTACTTGATGTCATGATTTTATTGAATTGTTTGCATAATGTATTGCCACGCATTCATCCAATATCTGCGGAATTCATATCATTAAGATCCATACTAAAAGACACCCACTTCAGATAAATAGATTTGAAGAAGTTTAAAAATTAAACCTTATGCATGACCACCTTTTTATAATTAAAACCGAAGTGGCTGGGGACGATGACAATGACACGTGTGTTAGAGTCGGAAATCCCTACTGAGAATCTTGAATAAGTTTCTCATCCCTCTCTCTCTTTTCTTCCGTGTCGTCTCTAGACGAAGATGATGGTGTATCTCGTGACCTCTACAAAGGTGTGGGCGTAGGGCATGCGCTACGAGTTGGATCAATGGGATGGAACGAAAGCGTGGAAATGCCGCTTTAGATTTATATACTTATAGATGTGTATTTCTTTTGACGTGACAATAGGACTATGATAGTCGTATGTATCTATTATAATATGTTTATGTTGTGATGTAATGGACAATGTTTGTGTTTTGTGACCATGAATGATATGATATCCCTTTTCTGTATGTTAGTCTTCGTTACGTTATACGCGGCTCTCACTTTGATTTTATGTTTCAAAAAAAAATTTACCCTTATTTCTGCTAAGTATTTTCATAAAAGAATGTGACTAAGAAGTAATAACCTAATGATTAACCTAATGTCTTCTAGAGTATTGGGTTAAAAATTAGGATGCTACATAAAGTAAATATGCTATGCAAGTACATTATTATCTTAGGGATTTAGTGAGAACATAAACATAAACATGAAGATGCAAGTCCATTCTTTTATCTTGAGAGTTTAGTGATGACATAAGGATAAATATGGATGCAAGTTCTTTTTATCTCAACTTAGAGCTCATGCAAGACTTTTAGAGAAACATAGTCTCAACCCAACATTTATCTCCAACAAACAAAGTAAGCTTTAGAGTTCTTGAACCAAGGTTTCAAGGAAACTACATGTGTAATACCCTAATTCTTAACCCAACTTTCTAGAACACATTAGGTTAATCATTAGGTTATTACCTCTTAGTCTCATCATTTTACTAAAATACTTAGCGAAAATTACAGGTAAATTTTTTTTTTGAAAATATAAATCAAAGTGAAAGCCGTGTTCTAGTCTAAACGAGATACGTAAACACCAAAGATACGGAAACACAAGAGCTAAAGTAAGTATCAATCAAACAATAATCATCACGACAAGGAAACATTTCATTAATAACAATATAGTTGAGATACATAAGTAGTCACGCCCTTATAAAAACGGGCTGAGCTTGGAATACATAGAAAATGGAAGTACAACAGAAGCAAGAAAGCAATAAGGTACATGGTGTGACGGCAAAATAAAAACCAACTACACTACCCTCTTACCAAGCTATGAGTATTAGACTAAAACCCCTTCCCAAAAGGTACTGCCGAAGGGGAGATCCTCGTGACTGCTCGGGCACTCGAATAGCTCTCCGATGAGGTCTAATGACGACGGGGGTCATCGGGTGATGGAGGTAGGTAACCAGGGAACCGCTCGATCTCCTCCTGAGTGGACCAGTGAAATGGGAAAGGAACGCGTGTCGGCTAGACGTGAGCCCATCGGTGCGGGCACATCTCGGCTCTCCTCGCCAAACGTGGCTACATTACTGTATCCTCACTCCCCTTTCGCCTAGATAGAGGAAATGGAGCAGAACTCTCCGAATAAATCTGCATCGGTGAGTCCTCGGATGGATCGGTCTTCGACCTCCTCGAGCGAGGCACATACTCCAAGTAGTCATGAACAGCTGAGGCAGACGAGTGGGCACAACGTATCTGCTCATCGCGAGGGCGGGTACGCTTGAAGATCAAGTCGTCGCCACCAAAAGGAGCGGTAGGAATGAACTGGTAGCTGGACACCAGATAAGCAAAAGGTTGACCCATGTACACAAAAACACGAAGGGCACAATGACCTTCAAAGTGGTAGGAATGATGCCCCGGGTGGTAGTGCACCTCCCAGACGGGCGTATCACTGAAGACCGCGAATGTCTCCATCGATCTCTGAAGATGTAACGGAAAAAAGAGAAGGAAGAGAAAGGAGTGAGAATTCTTACTAATGAATCTCAGTAGGAGTCTCCTATCCTAGGGTTACATCATTCACATCCTCAGGAACCTTGGGTTTGCTTATAAAAGGTGTGCATACATAAAAGGTTCATTATTAGGGTTTATAAAACCAATTATCCAAGATTCGTTCCATTTAGCATGCATCTTGATGTTATGAATGCAACATATTAAAACATGAATGCATGGCAATGCCTCAATCAAATAACTCAATGAAACACAACTTCAAGAAAGCACACAAATGGGATAAAGGGCATATAACTTTCAAGTGGATCTTTCCCCAACTTCGTGACATTAATCATAGTACTTCAGCATCATAAGGCCACCCTAAAATAACTAGGGTATGAGCTCATACCTCAGCTAATCGTCACTAGCTCTTGCTTATTATCTGAATAAATGAAACATAATAAAATAATCCCGACTACGCAAGTACGGGTAGGGGGCTAGGGATCACCTCTCTTAGGATATACCCTCTTTAAAATGCTTTGCGGGTATCAAGCCACAGCAATTTTTCCACTTTGGTAGGCTGCATCTACTCATACCCTCACGGATTTGTCTCCCCTGGGGGTGCTCGGCCGAACCGGTGTCACCCAGGAAAGTGCGTCTCAGTGCTTTGTCACATAAAAATCTCCTGGGGGTGCTCGGCCGAACCGGTGTCACCCAGGGTTTTCAACTCATGTGGTACTTTAAAACATTTCTTCAACCCTTTTAGATTTGACGGAAATTCAGCAGCATAACAGCTGTTAAACCAAATTCCCTTCAAACCGAAACTTATGCCACAAGCTAATCACACAACATATTCCTCATTTAAACCACATGCTATGATAAACTTCATATCTTAAACAATCATTTCCTCATGCATCATAAACATCTCAACATGTTATATAAACATCATAGCATTAGCAATTTCTTAATGTCTTATGCATTGACCCTTAAGGTCCTTACTTATAATCTAAGTTATAAATCATCACAACTTAATCTCTCGGGTACCTATAGGCTCATATCTAAGTATTCCTCACTCAACACTATGATCACAAACATCTCTAAACCTCAAGAATGCAAAATCTAAAATTCTAACTCTACGGGTCCCCAGGAGTCACAACAATGACCCTTTCTAAGTCGGGTTTGCTCCTAAACCAATTATGAGTTATTCCTACACATTTAAACTAATTTAAATCCATGATTATCATTTCTAAAATATGCTGGACAGAATCCAGAAAAAATCAATTACCAAGGGATCTAGAACTCTCAAATTAATTCTTTTCTAGTTACTAACTTCTCTTATCTTTCACATATGAGTTTTATCATTAAATGTACTCAAACATACTCATATTATCATCATCAAACAGCACATACAGTGACCAAACATAGCAAGGTAGAACCGAAACCAAGTCTCCATATAAAGGCATAAAAACATAATTTCCAAAGCACATAAAATACTAGTTTCTCTTGGAACCTTTTCAAGACTTTCAAAACTCATTTATAAACATTTTTATCATCTAAGATCATTAAAATGTTTGTAAGGGCAGTAGCTAAATCAAATTCATCTCAAGAGGTCCTAAATTCATAAAACTTGGTTCTATACATTCCTTGAACTCACATAAGCTTAGAAAAATTATGAAACATAGTTTTCAACACTTGTAACCAACAAAACCCTTAGGGGCTGAAATCTCAAGCTAAAGAAATAAATATTTTCAAGCCTTTGTTTGAGACAACAATGGGTAAGTCTTTGAGCTCTAGGTTCTCTTTAAGTGATGACATAAAAATAAACATGCTCATGTACTAGTTTTTAGCTTTTATTAGAAAATAAAGTGAAGGCATAAAATAAACATGAGATGCAACTTATTATTATCTTTGATATTTAAGTGAGGACTTGAAATATAAACATGATAATGCAAAGCCTGAAACATAAACATGTAATATAAGGTCAATTATTATTCTTGATATTTAGTGATGGCAAAGAAAATAAATATGATATGCAAGGCATAAACATAAATATGAATGCAAAGTTCATTTTTAATGTTATCTAGAGCTCTTTCAAGACTTTAGAGATCAAACAACCCAACACTCATCTCATCACAAAGAGAGCTTTAGAGTTCTTGAACCAAGTTCTCAAAGGAACTATGAGGTTCTTGAACATCATCACCAAGCTCAAAAGAAACAAACTTTCAAAAGAACATATAAACTCAAAGAAAAGGAAACCAAAACCGAAACCTTGTGAGGAAGAAAGACAAGGAAAATCGAAACCATTAGCAAGCAAAAGTAAAGGTGTTCTTGAGCTAAAATCATTTTGAGTTAGAAAGTAAAGATGAAACTTAAAGAAAATAAAAACTGAAGCTCTAGAGGTTCCTTTGAGATGAACACTTAGTCATCATCTAGGAGCTCTCATTATTGAGCTATCATGTACCAAACAAAGCCTCTTGGCCGAAACAAAAAGGAAGAAAAACAAAGGAAAGTTTCAAAAAGAAATCCAAGAGAAAGCTAGAGAAAAACTCATTTTCAAGAAAACAAAGTTTAGAAAACACTCCTACCTAGAGTGAAGATAAAAAATTAATCTTTGAAAAGGAAAACAAGATGAAGAACTCCTCCTTGAGGGTGGATGATGATTCGGCCAAGGGAGGGTAAAGAGGTTGGGGTTGTGTTTTGATTGTGGTTGTGTTTAAGATCAAGTGTTTGAGAGGTTTGATGGTGATTCAAGGTTATGGGTGGTGTTTGAAGGTTATGAGATGATGATGAGATGAAGAGATGATGAAGATGAAGATGAAGAATAAGAGAAAACTCTCTTGAAACTTAAAGAGAAAAAGGAGAACTCAAAGAAAGCTTAGGAAATCTAAAAGTTTGTAAATGATCTAAAGTGTTTTCATGTGCTTCTAAGCAAGGTATTTATAGAAAATGAAAACAAATGAGAGCTCATGGAGGGGGAGGAGTAACCGTAGCAAAAAGGGAGGGAAAGGAAGAAAAAATATCTCTTCCACAATGTCATTCAAGCATGGTTTGAAGTATGGAAGTTATGATACAAGGCATAGCTTTAAGTAAGGTGATTTGAGTGAATTTCCTATCAATTTTGAATGAAATAATTCTTCTAGAAGCTAGGCATGGCTGGCTGTTTTTGGGGAAATAGATTAAATTCATTTAGTTATTTACTTGAAAAATCAAGCATGGTGGAAAGTATGACAAAGTATGGTGAGTATGACTTGAGGTATGGCTTTGGGTGTAAAAAATTTGAGCATGGGATGAATATGGGGGGAGGAAGCTTTCGGCCAAACCAGGTACAACAAGGGAGAGGAAGTGCTGATCATGTTATTGGGTGTTAATGATAGGTTTAAGTGTAGATTAGTTTAGGTGCAAGGTTAGGAATCATTAAGCATAAATTTAGGTAACTAAGAATGGGGTTTAAGAGTTTTATGAAAAGGTTAAGGAGTGCTCATACACATTTAGAGAATTTAAAATTCATTTTTTGAGTAAACAAGGTAGACAAATTTCCATGATATAAGGAATTGGAAAGAGAAAACACTAGTCAAGATTCCATGACTAGAAATCTTGAATTTAAAATAAGATTTCAAGTTGTAATTAAGCATTCTTAGGTTCTAATCAACTTTAATAAATTATTTTGACTCAAGGTTAGTTATGAAAATTAATTAATCTTCGATTAGAGCCTAATATTGCTTAGGTTTACTTAATCACGCGATTAAGCTTAAAAACACAAAACTAGGGGCAAAATCGTAATTTTGCACTAATTTTGCCCGGGATCTCCGGGACCAAAACTAAAGTTACAAGATACATAAAAACGCCTTTTAAAACCATCTGGAGAAGTTTCGGGTTCATTCGACACTTGGAAACGGGTAAAACACCACAGGGGCGTTTTGGTCATTTTGACCTGAAAACTCAGAAAACGAGATTTTTGATCCCGGAATGGTACACAAGCCAACTAATCCCCTTCCAACATTGATTTTGCCTTTCGAGTACTGGCGGGTCGACTTTCCTCGAATTCCAGGCCAAAAATGACCTCAGTGGCATTTTGGTCATTTTCACTCTAACAGAAAATCAGGGCGTTACAACATGGCTCTTGAGCATCATCATCAAGCTTTCAAGGAAATGAAATTAAAAGAAGACAAAACCATAAAGGAAATAGGAACAAGGCCGAAAGCATAAAGGAAAGGAAACAAGAAACCAAAATCACAAAGAAAAGGAATATACACCATGTTCTTTATTATGTACCCAAAACCCCCATCTAAAGCGAACTCTAGAATGTGCCGGCCAACTTTAATGTTGACAAGGGTAGGCCTTGGGTTTATTGAAATCCTTGGTTATTTTCTTAAGTTGAAAACATTAGTGAGCTAAGTAGTATAGATAGAACTTTAAAGAAAGAAAACATCAAGCTTTAGAGGTCTCTTTGAGATGAACACAAGGTCATCATCTAGAGGCACTCATCATCAAGCCATCATGAAGAATAACAAGGCCTTGAGGTCAAAATTAAAAAGAAAAGATGAAGAGGAAACCAAAAAGAGAACCAAGAGAAATAGCATTTTCTTTCAAGAACAAAACACTTTTGAGTAAAACAAAAGCTTTAAAGCAACTCCCTACCAATGAAATCTTAAGGAAAGGAAGAAAAGTTGAATCTTGGGATGAAAATGAGAAGAACAACTCCCTCTAGAGTGAAGGTGATGATTCAGCCACTAAGACGAAAAAGCAAAGGAAATGTGTTTTGGGTGAGCTTGTGTTTGAGGATGAAAGTCTAAGTGTTTAGAAGATGATTCAAGGTGGTGATGTGGTGGGTTTGAGGATGAAAGTCTAAGTCTAAGCTCCATGTTACACTTCAGGCCTGAATGTCCCAAACTAAAAAGCTACAAAAGAAGCTCTTGAAAAAGGACAAGAAGATATGGTCAACCTATGCTTCATGGCAAGCCATAACTTGGAAGACGAATCTAAGGTAAATAATTCTGACCAAAATCTATCATATGATGAATTAATAGCTTTATATGAAGAATTGCTTCAGAATACTCAAACCATTTCCTCTCATTATCTAAATTTAAAGAAAAAAAAATCAAAAAGTTGTTTTAGAACTTCAAATGGTCAAAATGGAAGTTGAAAATCTGAAATGTGAAAAGAAGGAATTAAAAAGGAAAACAATGAACTCAACACCTTAAGAATCAGGGTATCAAAAGATAATGAGGAAAATTAGAAAACTATGTCTGAACTACAGAAAACGGTTAAACTTCTAAAGTCTGATCCAAAATAAAATGGTAAATGGCTTGAAAAATCTTGAACTGATGCTTGGAGGGCAAAGGTCATACTTTCAAAAAACTGGGTTAGGATATAAAGAAATGGAAAAAGCAAAAGGAAATGCATTTCAACTAGATAAAATAAGAAACAAAGTCTTCTGCACTATTTGTTATAAGAAGGGACATCCTCCTGACAAATGCTTCATGAAAAGGATGTAACACCCTAATTTTTAGCCCAATACTCTAGAACATAGTAGGCTAATCATTAGGTTATTACTTCTTAGTTTCATTATTTTATTAAAATACTTAGCAAAAATTACGGGTAAATTTTTTTTTTGAAACATAAATCAAAGTAAGAGCCGCGCTCTAATCTAAATGAGAGACATAAGCATCAATCATACGAAAACACAAGAACTAAAGCAAGTATCAATAGAACAACGATCATAACATCAAAGGAAACATTTCATTAATAACATAGTTATGATACATAGTAGTCATGCCCTTATAGAAACGGGCGGAGCTTGTAATACATCAGAAAAAAGAATACAGTAGAAACAAGAAAGCAGTAAAGTACATGGTGCGACGGCAAAATAAAAACCAACTATACTACCCTCCTACCAAGCTATGTGCACTAAGCTAAAACCCCTTCCCAAAAGGTACCACCAAAGGGGAGATCCTCATGACTGCTCGGGCACTCGACTAGCTCTCCGATGAGGTCTAGTGATGACGGGGGTCCTCGGGTGATGGAGGTAAGTAACCGGGGAAACGCTCAATCTCCTCCTGGGTAGGCCAATGAAGTGGAACACGAACACGAGTCGGCTGTGCATGAGCTCCTCGGCGAGGGCGCATCTCGGCTCTCCACGCCAAGTGCGGCTGCATCACGGTATCCTCACTGCCCTCCCACCTAAATGGGGGAAAGGGAGCAGAACTCTCCGAATAGACGTGCATCGGCGAGTCCTCGGACGGATCGGTCTCCGACCTCCTCGAGCGAGGTACATACTCCGGATAGTCATGAACAGCTGAGGCGGACGAGCAGGCACGACGCAACTGCTCGTCACGAGGGTGGATGCGCTCAAAGATCAAGTCGTCGCACCAAAAGGAGTGGTAGGAGTGAACTGGTAGCTAGACACTAAATAAGCAAAAGGTTGACCCATGTACACAAAAACATGAACGGCATAGCGACCCTCAAAGTGGTAGGAATGATGCTCCGGGTTGTAGTGCACATCCAAAACGGGCGTGTCAATGAAGACCACAAACGTCGCCATCACTCTCTAAATATGTGACGGAAGAGAGAGAAAGAAAAGAAAAGAGTGAGAATTCTTACTAAAGAATCTCAGTAGGAGTCTCCTATCCTAGGGTTACATCGTTCACATCCTCAGGAAACTTGGGTTTATTTATAAAAGAGTGTGCATGCATATAAGGTTCAGTTTAGGGTTTATAAAATTATCCAAGGTTCATTCCTTTTAGCATGCATCTTAATGTTATGAATGCAACATGTTAAGACATGGATGCATGGCAATACTTAGGCATATAAATCAACACATCAAATCGTATAAACATAAACCATGTGGCATAAGGGCAATAACTTTCAACTGGAACTTTCATCAGTACATGTGTGACATCATTCATGTAATCTTTAGCAAGGTTGAGGCCACCCCAATAAATAAAAACCTAGGCTATGAGCTCATACCTCAGCTAATCGTTACTAGCTCTTGCTTATTATCTGAATAAGCGAATAAAAATCAAATAACATACCCGACCACTTAACGATACGGGCTAGGGGGCTAAGGAATTCCTTTCTTAGGACATACCCTCTTTGGAACGCTCTACTGGCCTCGAGTGCACAGCGAATTGTCCGCTTTGGTAAAGCTCATGTCAGTACCCTCACGGATTTGCCTCCTCCTCACCGTAGTAGGAAAAGTACGTCCCAGTGCTTGTCACATAAAAAAAATCTCCTGGGGGTGCTCGGCCGAACCGATGTCACCCAGGGTTTTCAGCTCATACAGTACCTCAAAACATTTTTCAACCCTTTTAGGTTTGATGGGAATTCAGCAGCATAACGGTTGTTAAACCGAATTTCCTTCAAACCGAAACTTATGCCACAAGCTAATCACACAACACATGTCTCATTTCACTTTCTTGCTATGATAAACTCATATCTTAATTAATCAATTCCTCATGCATTATAAACATCTCAACATAGCATTGTGTCATATACACATCATAGCATTAACAAATTCTTAAAGTATTATGCCTTGAACCTTAAGGTCTTTAACTCAGTCTAAGTTATAAATCATCAAAACTTAAATTCTCGGGGTACCTATAGGCTCATATCTAAGTATTCCTTACCTCACACTATGGTCAAGAACATCTCTAAACCTCAAGGATGCAGAATCTAAAATCCTAACTTTTCGGGTACCTAGGAGTCACAACAATGACCCTTTTCTAAGTTCGATTTGCTCCTAAGGCACCAAGATCAAGTCCTAAACCAATTATGAGTCATTCCTACATATTTAAACTAATTTAAAACCATAATTATCAATTCTAAACCTTGCTGGACAGAATCCAGAAAATTCAAACATTAAGGGATCTAAAACTCTCAAATTAATTCTTTTCTAGTTACTAACTTATCTTATCCTTCACATATGAGTTCTAACCTTAATTATACTCAAACATAATCATATTATCATCATCATCAAAACAGCATATACAGTGGCCAAACACAGCAAGGCAGAACCGAAACATACATCTCCATAAAAAGGCATAACACATAATTTCTAAGGCACATAAAATACTAGTTTCTCTTGGAACCTTTTTCAAACTTTCAAAACTCATTTATAAAAATTTTATCATCTAAAATAAAAAAAAATACTTGTGAGGGCAGTAGCTAAATCAATTTCATCTCAAGAGATCCTAAATTAATAAAATTTGGTTCTATACATTCCTTGAACTCATATAAGCTTAAAAAAATTATGAAACATAGATTTTAATACTTGTAACAAATATAACTCCTTGGGGCTGAAATCAAGGAGCCAAATAACATATATTTTTCAAGTCTTTGCTTGAGACAACAATGGGCAAGTCTTTGAGCTCTAGGTTCTCTTAAGTGATGGCATAAAAATAAACATGCTCATGCACTAGTTTTAGCTTTCATTAGAAAGTAAAGTGAGGGCATAATATAAACATGAGATGCAACTAATTATTATCTTTGGTATATTAAGTGAGGACTTGAAATATAAACATGATGAAGCAAAGCTTGAAACATAAACATGATAATGCAAGTCATTTATTATCTTGATACTTAGTGATAGCAAGGAAAGTAAATATGATGTGCAAGGCATAAACATAAACATGGATGCAATATTCATTTTAATCTCATCTAGAGCTCTTAAAAGACTTTAGAGATACAAACTCAACCCAACACTCATCTCATCACAAAGAGAGCTTTAGAGTTCTTGAACCAAGTTCTCAAAGGAACTACGAGGTTCTTGAACATCATCATCAAGCTCAAAAGAAACAAACTTTCAAGAAACACAAGACTACAAAGAAAAGGAAACCAAAATTGAAATATTAAAGGAAAGTAAATGAGGGAATCGAAACCAAAATAGCAAAACAAGTAAAGGTGTTCTTAAGCAAAAATCATTTTGAGTTAGAAAATAAAGATGATACTTAAAGAAAGTAAAAACTCAAGCTCTAGAGATTCCTTTGAGATGAGCACACAGTCATCATCTAGGAGCTCTCATCATTGAGCTATCATATATCCATCAAAGCCTCATGGCCGAAAACAAGAAAAAGAAAGCAAAGAAAGTTTCAAAAAGAAAGTCCAAGAGAAAGCTAGAAAAACTCATTTTCAAGAGAAACAAATTTAGAAAAACACTCCTACCTAGAGTGGAGATAAAAAGCTTGAACTTTGAAAAGGAAAACAAGATGAAGGACTCCTCCAAGGTGGCAAGATAGCTTTGGCCAAGGGGGAATAAAAAGGTTGGAGATGTGTTTCAAGTGAGGTTGTGTTTGAGGTGAGGTGTTTTAGAGGTTTGATTATGGTTCAAGGCTATGGGGTGGTGTTGAAGGTTATGAGATGATGATAAGATGAAGAAATGATGAAGATGAAGATGAAGAACAAGAGAGAACTCTCTTGGAGCTTAGAGAGAAAAAGAGAGAACACAAAGAAAGCTTAGAAAACTAAAGTTGTGCAAATGAGCTAAAGTGTTTGCATGTGTTTCTAGGCAAGGTATTTATAGAAAATGAAAACAAATGAAAGCTCATAGAGGGGAAAGGCTGGCCGTAGCAATTGGAGGGAAAAGGAAGAGAAAATATCTCTTACAACTTGTCATTCAAGCATGGTTTGAAGTATGGAAGTTATGATACAAAGTATGGCTTCAAGTAAGGTGATTTGAGTGAGCTTTCCTTTTAATTTTGAATGAAATTAGTCTTCTAGAAGCTAGACATGGCTGGAAGTTTTTCAGCCACAAATAAATGAGGAAAATGGTTTATTTCATTTAGTTATTCATTTGGAAAATCAAGCTTGATTGAAAATATGACAAGGTATGGTGTATATGACTTGGAAGCATGGTCTTGGTGTGTCAAAATTTTGCACATGTGACGGAAATGGGGAGAAGTGGCTTCGGCCAGATTGCAGCAGCCAAGGGGAGAGAAAAAATCTTCCATGTAATTGGGTGTTGATAGGTTTAAGTGTAAGTTAGCTTAGGTACAAGGTTAAGAATAATTAAGCTTAAGTTTAGGTAACTAAGAATGAGGTTTAGGGATTTTATGACAAGATTAGGAGTACTTATACATCATTAGAGAGTTTAAAACTCATTTGCGAATAAACAATTGGAAACACGATTCCATGATTTAAGGAATTGGAGAGAGAAAACACTATTCAAGATTCCATGACTAGGATTCTTGAATTTAAAATAGGATTTCAAGTTGTAATTAAGCACTTTTAGGTTCTAATCAACTTTAATAAATTATTTTGATTTAAGATTAATTTTGGAAACTAATTAACTTTCAATTAGAGCCTAATATTGCTTAGGTTTGCTTAATCACGCGATTAAGTGTCAAAACATGAAACTAGGGGCAAAATCGTAATTTTGCACTAATTTCGCCCGGGACCTCCGGGACCAAAACTAAGTCACAGAATACATAAAAACACCTTTTAAAACCATCTGGAGAAGTTTTGGGTTCATCTGGCACTTGCAAAAGGGTAAAACACCATAGGGGCGTTTTGGTCATTTTGACTTGAAAACTCGAAAAACGAGATTTTCAATCACGGAAAGGTACACGAGTCATCTAATCCCCTTCCAACATTGAGTTTGCCCTTTGAGTACTGCCGGATCGGCTTTCCTCGAATTCCGAGCTAAAAATGACCTCAGGGGCATTTTGGTCATTTTTACTCTAGTAGAAAATTGAGATGTTAAAAAGGAAATCTATCAAAAGCATTGGAAAACCCTTTCTTTGCAATACTAACTCAGAAGGACCCAAGAAAGTCTGGGTACCTAAATTGAAAAATGTGTTTATTGTAGGTGTGCTTAAGAACACATATAGAATCGGACAACAAATGGTACATGGGTAATGGCTGTTCTAGATGTAACACCCTAATTCTTAACCTATCTTTCCAGAACACACTAAGTTAATCATTAGGTTATTACTCCTTAGTCTCATCATTTTATTAAAATACTTAGCAGAAATTACGGGTAAATTTTTTTTTTTTGAAAACATAAACCAAAGTGAGAGCCACGTTCTAGTCTAAACGATAGACATAAACGTCAATAATACAGAAACACAAGAGCTAAAGCAAGTAATCAATAGAACAATAATCATCACGACAAGGAAACTTTTCATTAATAATAATATAGTTGGAATACATTGGTAGTCACGTCTTTATAGAAACGAGCTGAGCTTGTAATACATAAGAAAGAAAATACAACAGAAACAAGAAAGCAGTAAAGTACATGGTGCGACGGCAAGATAAAAACCAACTACACTACTCTCCTACCAAGCTATGTGCATTAAGCTAAAACCCCTTCCCAAAAGATGCCGCCGAAAGGGAGATCCTTGTGACTGCTCAGGCACTCGACTAGCTCTCCGATGAAGTCTAGAGATGATAGGGGTCCTCTGGTGACGGAGGTACGTAACCGAGGAAACGCTCAATCTCCTCCTGGGTAAGCCAATGAAGTGGAACACGAACGCAAGTCAATTGTACATGAGCTCCCCAGCGAGGGCGCATCTCGGTTCTCCGCGCCAGGCGCGGCTGCATCATGGTATCCTCACTGCACTCCCGCCTAAACGGGGGAAAGGGAGCAGAACTCTCCGAACAGATGTGCATCGGCGAGTCCTCAGACGGATCGGTCTCCGACCTTCTCGAGCGAGGCACATACTCCGGGTAGTCACGAACAGCTGAGGCGGACGAGCGAGCACGACGCAACTGCTCGTCGCGAGGACGGGTGCGCTCGAAGATCAAGTCGTCGCCGCCAAAAGGAGCGATAAGAGTGAACTGGTAGTTGTACACTGGATAAGCAAAAGGTCGACCCATGTACCCAAAAACACGAACGGCACAGCGACCCTTAAAGTGGTAGGAACTATGCTCCAGGTCATAGTGCACCTCCCAAACGGGCATGTCAATGAAGACCACAAACGTCGCCATCGCTCTCTGAAGATATGACGGAAGAAAGAGAAAGAAGAGAAAGGAGTGAGAATTCTTACTAAAGAATCTCAGTAGGAATCTCCTATCCTAGGTTACATCGTTCACATCCTTAGGAACCTTGGGTTTAATTATAAAAGGTGTGCATACATAAAAGATTCATTATGAGAGTTTATAAAACCAATTATCCAAGGTTCATTCCTTTTAGCATGAATCTTGATGTTATGAATGCAACATACTAAAATATGAATGCATGGCAATGCCTCAATCAAATATCTCAAGAATCACAACTTCAAAAAAGTACACAAGTGGCATAAAGGGCATATAACTTTCAAATGGATCATTCCTCAACTTCGTGACATCAATCATGGTACTTTAGCATAATAAGGCCACCCTAAAATAACTAGGTTATGAGCTCATACCTCAGCTAGTCGTCACTAGCTCTTGCTTATTATCTGAATAAGCGAAACATAATAAAATAATCCTGACTACGCAAGTATGGGTAGAGGGCTAGGGATCACCTCTCTTAGGATATACCCTATTTGAAACGCTTTGCGGGCATCAAGCCACAACAATTTGTCCGCTTTGGTAGGCTGCATCTACTCATACCCTCACGGATTTGTCTCCCCTGGGGGTGCTCGGCTGAACCAGTGTCACCCAGGAAAACTCATCTCAATGCTTTGTCACATAAAAATCTCCTGGGGGTGCTCGGCCAAACCGGTGTCACCCATGGTTTTCAACTCATGTGGTACTTTAAAACATTTCTTTAACCCTTTTAGGTTTGACGGAAATTCGGCAGCATGGCAGATGTTAAACCGAATTTCCTTCAAATCGAAACTTATGCCACAAGCTAATCACACAACATATTCCTCAATTAAACCTCATGCCATGATAAACCTCATATCTTAAACAATCATTTCCTCATGCATCATAACATCTCAACATGTTATTACATCATATAAACATCATAGTATTAAAAATTTCTTAATGTCTTATGCATTGACCCTTAAGATCTTTAACTCACAATCTAAGTTATAAATCATCACAACTTAATCTCTCGGGTACCTATTGTAACACCCTAACTTTTAACCTAATACTCTAGAATATATTAGGCTAATCATTAGGTTATTACTTCTTAGTCTCATCTTTTAATAAAATAGTTAGCGAAAATTACAGGTAAATTTTTCTTTTTAAAACATAAACAAAGTGAGAGCCACGAACTTAACTAGCTGAACGATAGAAACATAAAGTACGCGTAACAATCATAAACAACCATGTAAAATAAAACATACATCAGAAGATCATAGATCACGAAGACAACAGAAACATTTCATTAATAATAAAGTAGTTAAAGTACATAACTAGTCATACCCTTATAGAAACGGGCAGAGCTTGAAATACAACGGAAAAGGAAATACAACAGATAGCAAAGTACATGGTTCAACGTGAAGATAGAAAAACCCAAAATGCTACCCTCCTACTAGGCTATAAGTACAAACTACACACCCCTCCCAAAAAGGTACGACCGAAGGGGAAGATCCTCATAAAAGCTCGAGTACTCGCAAGGCTCTCCATCGGGAACTAGTGACGTCAGTGGTCCTCGGGTGATGGAGGCAGGTAACCGGGGAAATGCTCTATCTCCTCCTGTGTGGGCCAATGCAACGTGGAAGGCACACGAGGTGGCTGAATGCGGGCTCCTTGATGCAGATGCATCTCGCTCCTCGCCAGGCGCGGCTGCACCACAGTCTCCTCACTCCCTATACGTCGGGATCGGGGAAGAAGGGCTGAACCCTCCGAAGGAACATGTGTCAGCCAATCCTCGGATGGGTCAGTCTCGGATCTCCTCGAGCGAGGTACGTACTCCGGGAAATCTCGGATGGCGGAGGCAGAGGTACGGGCACGTCGCAACTGCTCCTCACGTGGGTGGGTGCGCTCGAAGATCATGTCATCACTACCGAAGGGCGCAGTAGGAGTGAACTGGTAGCTTGAAACTGGATAAGTGAAAGGTCGTCCCATGTACACAAAAACACGAACGGCACATCGACCCTCAAAGTGATATGAACGGTGGTCCGGGTCGAAGTGTATCTCCCATACTAGCGTATCAATGACAAGCACGAACGTCGCCATCGCTCTCTGAAGATGTGACGGAAGGAAAGAGAGAGAGGAGTGAGAAATCTTGCTAAAGAAATCTCAGTAGGAGTCTCCTACCCTAGGGTTACATCGTACGCATCCTCAGGAACCTTGGGTTTAATTATAAAATAGTGATCATGCATATAAGGTTCAATTTAGGATTTATCAAATTAATTATCCAAGGTTCATTCCTTTTAGCATGCATCTTGATGTTATGAATGCAACATGTTATATCGTGGATGCATGGCAATACTCGAGCATATAAGACAACACATCAAAGCACATAAACATAATCCATGTGGCATAAGGGCATATAACTTCCAGGTGAATCATTTCTCAACTTCGTGACATCAATCATGGTATTTTAGCATATAAGCCACCCTAAAAATAACTAGGTTATGAGCTCATACCTCAGCTAGTCGTCACTAGCTCTTGCTTATTATCTTCAATAAGCGAAACATAAATAATAATCCCGACTCGCAAGTACGAGTAGGGGGCAGGGATCACCTCTCTCTAGGATATTCCCTCTTTGAAACGCTTTGCTAGCCACGCATGGCCTCGCAATTTGTCCGCTTTGGTAGGCTGCATCTACTCATACCCTCATGGATTTGTCTCCTCCCAGGGGTACTCAGCCGAACCGGCACCTCCTCGGGGGAAGCGCGTCTCAGTGCTTTGTCACATAAAAATCTCCTGGGGGTGCCCGGCTGAACCGGTGTCACCCAGGGTTTTCAACTCATATGGTACTCATAAACATTTCTTTCAACCCCTTAAGGTTTGACGGAAATTCGGCAGCATAGCAGCTATTAAACCGAATTCCTTCAAACTGCCACAAGCTAATTTACACAACATGTTCTCATGAAAACTCATGCTATGATAAACTTTAACATTTTCATCAATCATTTTCTCATGCATCAAGCACATCTCATCATATCATTGCATCATACAACACATCATAGCATTAACAACTCTTTAGTGTCTTATGCATTGCCCTTTACGATCCTCCACTCACATTCTAAGTTATAAATCATCAAACCTAATCTCTCGGGGACTTATAAGGTTATCACTAAGTCTTTCTCACCTCACACTATGATCAAGAACATCTCTAAACCTCAAGAATGCATAAATCATAATCCTAATTTTACGGGTACCTAGGAGTCACAACAATGACCCTTTCTAAGTCTGGGTTGCTCCTAAGGCATCAAGATCAAGTCCTAAACCATTTATGAGTCATTCCTACACATTTAAACTAATTTAAATCCATGATTAGCATTACTAAACCTTGCTGGACAGAATCCAGAAAATTCAATCATTAAGGGATCTAGAACTCTCAAATTAATTCTTTTCTAGTTACTAACTTCTCTTATCTTTCACATATGAGCCTTAACATTAATTATACTCAAACGTAAGCATATTATCACCATTAAAACAGCTCATACAGTGGCATAACATAGCAAGGCAGAACCGAAACAAACATCTCCATTTAAAGGCATCAAACACATTTTCTAAAGCACATAAAATACTAGTTTCTCTTGGAACCTTTTTAAAACTTTCAAAACTCATTTATAAACATTTTTAACATCTAAAATCATCAAAATATTTATGAGGGCAGTAGCTAAATCAAACTTGTCTCAAGAGGTTCTAAATTCATAATCCTTAGTTCTATGCATTCCTTAAACTCATAAAAGCTTGGAAAAATTTTAAAACATAGCTTTCAATACTTAGAAACATCAAGACCCCCTTAGGGCCGAAATATGAACCAAGGGAAATGAATATTTTTAGACCTTTGTTTGAGACAACAATGGGCAAGTCTTTGAGCTCTAGGTTCATTTAAGTGATGACATAAAAATAAACATGCTCATGCACTTATTTTAGGTTCCATTAGAAAGTAAAGTGATAGCACAAAATAAATATGAATGCAACTCATTATTATCTTGATATTAAGTGAGAACTTGAAATATAAATATGATAATGCATAGCTTGAAATATAAACATGGTAATGCAAGGTTCACTTATTATCTTGATACTTAGTGATAGCAAGGAAAGTAGACATGATGTGCATAGCATAAAAGTAAACATGATGCAAGATTCATTTTATGGTTAGCTAGAGCTCATCCAAGACTTTAACAAAATAACAACCCAACATACATCTCATTACAAAGAGAGCTTTAGAGTTCTTTAACCAAGTTCTCAAAGGAACTATGAGGTTCTTGAACAACATCATCAAGCTCAAGTAAATAAACTTCCAAAACAAAACAAAATAAAATCTCAAGGATCAAAATACCAAAACCAAAAACCTTACAAAAGAAAAAGAAAGTGAAGCTAAGTCAAGTTCTTTATTAAATACCCAAAACCCCTATCTAGAGAAAGATCTGTAGAACGTGCCGGCCAACTTTAAGGTTGACAAAGGTAGGCTTGGGCTTTTAGAAATCCTTAGATTAATTTTCTTAAGTTGAAAAACCATGTGAGCTAGATACCATATAGATGAAGTTATAAGAAAAGGAAAACTCAAGCTTTAGAGATTTCTTTGAGATGAACACAAGGTCATTATCTAGAAACTCTCATCATCAAGCTATCATGATCATAATCAAGGCCTCATGGCCGAAATGAAAGGAAAACAAAGAACCAAGAAAAAGTTTCAAAAGAAATCCAAGAGAAAGCTAGAGAAACTCATTTTTTTTCAAGGAACAAAGTTTGGAAAACACTCCAACCTAGAGTGAAGATGAAATCTTTGAACTTTTGAAAAGGAAAACAAGATGATGAGCTCCTCCAAGAGGCAAGATAGCTTCGGCCAAGGGAGGATGAGAAGGTTGGAGTTGTGTTTCAGGTGAGGTTGTGTTTGAGGTGTGGTGTTTGAGAGGTTTGATGATGGTTCAAGGCTATGAGGTGGTGTTTCAAGGTTGAGATATGATGATGAGATGAAGAGAGGATGAAGATGAAGATGAAAAGAAAGGACTAACAAGACAACTCTAGAATTCTAAACTTAGCAAATGCTTCAAAGTGCAACTAAGCTATCACAAGCATCCTATTTATAGAAAAACAAAACCATGGGGCTCACCAAGGGGAGATGTGGCCGTGGCTTTTGAGCTGAAAAAGGGAGAGAAAAATATCTCTTACACAAGGTCATTCAAGCATGGTTTGAAGTATGTAAGCTATGCTACAAAGTATGGCTTGATGTGAGTGAATTTCCTATCAATTTTTGATGAAATTAGGCTTCTAGAAACTTGACATGGCTGGAACTTTTCCAGCCACAAATAAATGGGAAAAATGGGTTGTTTTAATTATTTATTCATGTGAAAATTCAAGCTTAATTGAAAGTTATGACAAGGTATAGTGTATGTGACTTGAGGTATGGCCTTGGAGTGTTGAAAAATTGAACATGTGATGCATATGGGATGAGGGAGTGCACGGCCAGGTCTAGTACAACAAGGGGGAGGTGAGGTTTGATCATCTAATTGGGTGTTAATGATAGGTTTAGATGTGTATTAGCTTAGGTACAAGGTTAAGAATAATTAAGCTTAAGTTTAGGTAACTAAGAATGTGTTTTAAGAATTTTATGACAAGATTAGGAGTGCTTATACATCATTAGAGAATTAAAAACTCATTTGTGAATATACAATGTGTAACGCAATTCCATGATTTAAGGAATTGGAAATAGAAAACACTATTCAAGATTCCATGACTAGGAGTCTTGAAATTAAAATATGATTTTAAGTTGTAATTAAGAATTTTTAGGTTCTAATCAACTTTAATAACTTATTTTGACTTAAGATTAATTATGGAAATTAATTAACCTTCGATTAGAGCCTAATATTGCTTAGGTTTGCTTAATCACACGATTAAGCGTAAAAACACGAAACTAGGGGCAAAACCGTAATTTCATACTAATTTTGCCTGGGACCTCCGAAACCGAAACTAAAGTCATAGTCTACATAAAAACACCTTTTAAAACCATCTAGAGAAGTTTCGGGTTCATCCGACACTTGCAATCGGGTAAAAACACCGCAGGGGCGTTTTGGTCATTTTGACCCGAAAACTTGAAAAACGAGATTTTCGATCCTGGGAAGGTACACAAGTCATCTAATCCCCTTTCAACATTGAGTTTGCCCTTCGAGTACTGCCGGACCAGCTTTCCTCGAATTCCGGGCCGAAAATGACCTCAGGGGCATTTTGGTCATTTTCACTCTAACAGAAAATCGGGGCGTTACACCTATAGGCTCATATCTAAGTATTCCTCACTCCCTACTATGATCATAAACTTCTCTAAACCTCAAGAATGCAGAATCTAAAATTCTAACTTTACGGGTACCTAGGAGTCACAACAATGACCCTTTCTAAGTCCGGTTTGCTCCTATGGCATCAAGATCAAGTCCTAACCCATTTATGAGTCATTCCTGCACATTTAAACTAATTTAAATCCATGATTACCATTTCTAAACCTTTCTAGATAGAATCTAGAAAAATCAATTACCAAGGAGTCTAGAACTCTCAAATTAATTCTTTTCTAGTTACTAACTTCTCTAATCTTTCACATATGAATTTTAGCATCAAATATACTCAAACATACTCATGTTATCATCATCAAGACAGAATAAACAGCACTTAATCACAGCAAGGCAGAACCGAAAATACATCTCCATACAAAGGCATAAAACTTGGTTTCTAAAGCACATAAAATACTAGTTTCTCTTGGAACCTTTTCAAGACTTTCACAACTCATTTATAAACATTTTTATCATCTAAAATCCTCAAAATATTTGTAACGGCAGTAGCTAAATTAAATTTATCTCAAGAGGTCCTAAATTCATAAAACCTTGTTTTAGACATTTCTTGAACTCATATAAGCTTATAAAAATTATGAAACATAGATTTTAATACTTGTAACAAATATAACTCCTTAGGGCCGAAATCAAGGAGCCAAATAACATATAGTTTTCAAGCCTTTCGTTGAGACAACAATGGGAAATCTTTGAGCTCTAGGTTCTCTTAAGTGATGACATAAAAATAAACATGCTTATGCACTTGTTTTAGCTTTCATTAGAAAATAAAGTGAAGGCATAAAATAAACATGAGATGCAACTTATTATTATCTTTGATATTTAAGTGAGGACTTGAAATATAAACATGATAATGCAAAGCTTGAAACATAAACATGATGATGCAAGTTCAATTATTATTCTTGATATCTAGTGATGTTAAGGAAAATAAATATGAGGTGCAAGGCATAAACATAAACATGGATGCAATATTCATTTTAATCTCATGTAGAGCTCTTACAAGATTTTAGAGATACAACCCAACACTTATCTCATCACAAAGAGAGCTTTAGAGTTCTTGAACTAAGTTCTCAAAGGAACTATGAGATTCTTGAACATCATCATCAAGCTCAAAGGAACAAACTTTCAAAAGAACAGAAAATCTCAAAGGAAAGGAAACCAAAACCGAAACCTTATAAAAAGGAAAAGAGGATGAAACTAAGTCAAGTTCTTTATTAAGTACCCAAAACCCCTATCTAGAGAAAATCTCTAGAACATGCCGGCCAACTTTAAGGTTGACTAGGGTAGGCTTGGGCTTTTTGAAATCCTTAGATTAATTTTTAAGTTGAAAAAATCATGTGAGCTAAGTATCATATCAATAAAGTTTAAGGAAAAGAAAAACTCAAGCTTTAGAGGTTTCTTTGAGATGAACACAAAGTCATCATGTAGAAACTCTCATCATCAAGCTATCATGCTCATAAATAAGGCCTCATGGCCGAAATGGAGAGGAAGAAAAGAAACAAAGAAAACTTTCAAAAAGAAATCCAAGAGAGAGCTAGAGAAAAACTCATTTTCAAGAAAAACAAGTTTAGAAAAACAATCATACCTAGAGTGAGGATAAAATGCTTGAACTGGAAATGAAAAACAAGATGAGGAACTCCTCCAAGAGTGATGATGAGCTTCAGCCACCAAGAGAGAAAGAGAGAGGAGATGTGTTTTGAGTGAGGTTGTGTTTGAGATCAAGTGTTTGAGAGGTTTGATGGTGGTTCAAGGTTGTGGGGTGGTGTTTAGAGGTTATGAGATGATGATGAGATGAAGAGATGAAGAAGATGAAGATGAGGAGAGGAGAAGAACTCTCTTGAAACTTGAGAGGAAAAGAAAGGAAACTCAAGAAAGCTTAGAAAACTAAAAGTTTGCAAATGAGCTAAAGTGTTTGTAAGTTCTTCTAATGCACCTATTTATAGAAAATGAAGCAATCAAGGCTCATCCAAGGAGAGCCTTGGCCACAGCAAATGGAAGGGAAAAGGGAGAGAAAATGTCTTACACAATGTCTTTCAAGCATGGTTTGAAGTATGGAAGTTATGATACAAGGCATGACTTCAAGTAAGGTAATTTGAGTGAATTTCCTATCAATTTTGAATGAAATAATGCTTCTAGAAGCTAGGCATGGCTGGCTGTTTTTGGGCCACAAATAAATTAGGAAAATAGCTTAAATTCATTTAGTTATTTACTTGAAAAATCAAACATGGTGGAAAGTATGACAAAGTATGGTGAGTATGACTTGAGGTATGACTTTGGAGTGTCAAAAATTTGAGCATGTGATGAATATAGGGGGAGGAGCATTCGGCCAGACCAGGTACAACAAGGGGGAGGAAGTGTTGATCATGTTATTGGGTGTTAATGATAGGTTTAAGTGTAGATTAGTTTAGGTGCAAGGTTTGGAATCATTAAGCATAAGTTTAGGTAACTAAAAATGGGGTTTAAGAGTTTTATGACAAGGTTAAGGAGTGCTCATACATATTTAGAGATTTTAAAATTCATTTTATGAGTAAACAAGGTAGACAATTTCCCACGATTTAAGGAATTAGAAAGAGAAAACACTATTCAAGATTCCATGACTAGGAATCTTGAATTTAAAATAAGATTTCAAGTTGTAATTAAGTATTCTTAGGTTCTAATCAACTTTAATAAATTATTTTGACTCAAGATTAATTATGGAAATTGATTAATCTTCGATTAGAGCCTAATATTGGTTAGGTTTGATTAATCACGCGATTAAGCTTAAAAACACAAAACTAGGGGCAAAATCATAATTTTGCACTAATTTCACCCGGGACCTCCGGGACCAAAACTAAAGTCACACCCGGGACCTTCGGGTTCATCCGGCACTTGCAAACGGGTAAAACACCACAGGGGTGTTTTGGTCATTTTGACTTGAAAACTCGAAAAACAAGATTTTCGATCCCGGGAAGGTATACAAGTCAACTAATCCCCTTCCAACATTGAGTTTGCCCTTCGAGTATTGCCGAGTAGGCTTTCTTCGAATTCCAGGCCGAAAATGACCTCAGGGGCATTTTGGTCATTTTCACTCTAACAGAAAATCGGGGCGTTACACTAGACACATGTCCGGATCTAGAAAATGGTTCAAAAATATCAAACCAAAAAATTCTAGATTAGTAAAACTTGCCGATGGAGATAAAGCGAAAGTCACAAGTATTGGAAACATTGGTAAGGATAACTCTCACCAAATTTCTAATGTCTTATTCATTGATGGTCTGGCTCACAATCTATTAATCATAAGCCAATTTTATGATCAAGGCTTTGATGTCATTTTTAATGCTCATAATTGCAAAATAGTTGGTCCTATCTCAGGACAAGCTATACTCTCAGGGAAAAGGCATGATAACACTTACGTGTTACTCTTGGATGATCTTCAAGACCAAGACATAAAATGTTTGGCATCCTTCATGGATGAAAAGTGGTTATGGCACAAGAAGCTTGGGCATGCTCACATGAAGCTTATTTCTAATTTATCTCAGAAAGAGCTTGTTAAAAGATTGCCAAAAATCGGGTTTGACAAGGATTCAACCTGTGATTTCTGTTAAATGAGCAAGCAAACTGAAGCTTCTTTCCATAATAAACACGTGGTATCTACCACTAAACCACCGGAATTACTTCATATGGATCTCTTTAGTCCAACACAAATAGCTAGTCTTGCTAGGAAAAGATATTGTCTAGTCATTGTAAATAACTTTTCAAGATTTACATGGGTGTTCTTCCCAGCTTCAAAAGATGAAGTGTTTGAAAGGTTCAAGTTTGTACAAAACGTTTTGCACTAAAAAGATTCACAGATTATTTCTATTAGATGTGATCATGGATAAGAATTTGAAAATCATATATTTAATGAGTTTTGTAAAAAACATAGCATTCTTCATGAGTTCTTTGCACCCAAAACTCCCCAACAAAATGGGGTTGCTAAAAGGAAAAATAATAGCTTACAAGAGATGGCCAAAACATTGTTTTTAGAAAGTGGTTTGTCTAAAGGTTTTTGGGGAGAGGATGTAAATACCTCGGGTTATATACAAAACCGAATCTTTCTACGACCAACCCTCAAAAAGACCCCCTATGAGCTATGGAAGGCTAGAAAAGCCAACATATCATATTTTCATATATTTGGTTCATCATAGTTTGTACTTAACAAAAAGGACAAACTCGCCAAGTTTGATCCAAAATCTGATGATGTGTTTTTCTAGGATATTCATCTGTTTCTAAAGATTACATGGTATACAACAAAATAACACTATGCATAGAAGGAACAATTCATATCAAGTTCAAGGAGCTCAAGAAAGATTTTGAAGATAACTCACATGATCTGGAAAAAGCTCTTGAAAGATTAAATCTTGGAAAAGACTCAAAAATCAAGCAAATAAAAAATCATAAAGTAGACTCCAAGATTCAAATCCTTCAAAAAGTATGCTCAAGACACCAAACCCATCATAGAGCAATAATTCTAAACAGGAGGAAGAGTAATCTGAGGATGAAAATGAAACTGAAGAAAATCATAAACACAAAAACTACAGAGGAGTCTATGATCTTAAAATTGTCTCCTAGAATAATGTTATAGGAGATATCTCTAAAGGAGTGAAGACTTGATCCTCCTTAAGAAATACTTCAAATTATGGTTTAATCTCTACCATTGAACCTGCATGCATTGAAGGAGCTTTAAGTGACAAAGGATAGGTGGAGGTCATGCAAGAAAAGCTGGATCAATTTGAGAAAAGCAGAGTTTGGACTCTTAAGGAAAAACCAAATGGAAAAACCATCATCTAAACAAAATGGGTATTTAGGAATAAATTGGATGAAGTAGGTAGAGTTATCAGGAATAAAGCAAGATTAGTGGCGCAAGGCTACAATCAACGAGAAGGAATTGATTATGATGAGACCTTTGCACCAGTTGCTAGATTGGAAGCCATAAAAATGCTACTTGCCTTTGCTGCCTACAAGGGATTTACTCTCTGCTAGATGGATGTCAAGTTTACTTTTTTAAATGGTTTTCTCTTTGAAGAAGTACATGTGAAGCAACCTCTGGGTTTTGAAAGTGATGACCTTCCAAACCACGTCTTTAAATTATCAAAAGCACTCTACGGCCTGAAACAAGCTCCTTGAGCTTGGTATGAAAAGTTAAGCAGCTTTCTGTTAAAGAATGGATTCAAGAGAGGTAACGCTAACACAACTTTATTTACTCTTAAGTCTAAAGATCACTTTCTAATAGTTCAAATATATGTTGATGACATCATATTTGGCGCCTTTGATCTTTCTCTCTATGAAAATTTTCAAAACTAATGAAAAGTGAGTTCAAAATGAGTATGATAGGTGAACTAAAATTTTTCCTTGGTTTTGCAAATAAAGCAACAAAAGGATGGAACTCTGATCCATCAAGAAAAATATACAAAAGCTTTCGAACAAGTTTCACATGGATCAAGCAAAGCCAATGAGTACTCGCATGCATCCATCACAAATCATTGATAATGATTAGAGTGGCAAAAATGTTTCAGAATGTAATTATAGAGGAATGATCGGGTCACTATTGTATCTTACAGCTAGTAGGTCAAACATTCAATTAAGTGTCTGGATATGTGCTGGATTTCCCAAAAAAAAATCTCACTAAAATTCCGTTAAAAGAATCTTCAAATATTTATCAAGCACTACTAATCTCGGCTTATAGTATGAGAAAGGTACGTCTTGTGAGATTGCAGGTTATTGCGATGCTAACTTTGCAGGAGACAGAGCAGAAAGAAAAAGCACTAGCAGTTGTTGTTGCTTCTTTGGAAATAGCCTGATCGCATGGTCATGCAAAAAGCAAAATACCATTGCTCTCTCTATTGCAAAAGCAGAATATGTAGCAACTGCAAATTGCTGTACTCAGATGCTGTGGATTAGAAACCAACTAGAAGACTATCACTTAAGATATTCCAAAATCCCAATCTTCTATGACAACACTAGTGCTATAAATCTAGCTAAAAATCCCATTCAGCACTCCAGATCAAAACATATTGATATAAAGCATCACTTCATTAGAGATTATGTTCAAAAAGGAGATGTTGAATTATTGTTTAGAAATACTTAAGACCAAGTATCCAACATATTCACTAACCTTTAGCCGAAGAACGTTTTTGTACATTAAAAAGTCTGTTAAACTTAAGGCCTTTTTAAATCTCATAAGACATTTAACTACTCAATCGCTTTGGGTATCAATGGTGCTAGTAACATTACTCTTATCTTCCAACACACCTCCTCTTTGCTGATGACAAAAAAGAGAAAAGAAAAATGAAAATCTTATGCTAAAAGATAGGGGGAGTAAAATTGAGGGGGAGGTACTCAAAGAAAAGTTTAGGAATCTATCTCAAATAATCTATATGCAATGCATATCATATAATCTAATGGAAAGTGCAGAATAAGGAATGCATTTGTCAGGTATTCTAGCACACTTAAATATTATAAAGTCATTTTATGACTGAAATCAAGTTGATTCGCAAAATTGAACTAAAACGATGATATCTACTTTAGTATCTTTCTGATACAAATTAAAAGAAGCTTTCTGATCTAAATTAGAAAAATTATCATAAACCAAACAGCGTTGATTTGAGTCAACTTAAGGCTTCAAAATTTTCTTGAACATATCTAATCATGCCTTAAGAAAAGGACTTACTAAAATTTAGGAACCATGATGTGTTGAAAGAAAATATAATTCATCTTATTATATTCTGTATTATTTCTTTCAACCTATCTTCAAAAGATTTTCTTCAAATTGGTTTGTTATCATCAAAAAGGGGGAGATTGTAAACTCATGAGCCCTTCAGAAAGTATGAGCTTTACTGTTTTGAATGACAACAAAGCCAATTTAAAAAAAAATAATTTGAAGAATAACTAACGACCACCTTAAGTTTGTTTGACTAAGCTTAACAGGTGTTTTCGAGATGCACTATTGGAATTAAGTGAAAATAATTTCACTTTGCATGTGCAAACATGTTTTTCTCTCATGGGAAGAGGATAGATTTAGATGAAGTGAAAATTATATCAAGAAAAACATGATCTTGTGCATCAAGGAAGCAAGCTCATTGGAACATCAAGAAACCAACGATATGGTCGTCAGAAAGTAACACTGAACTTCAGAAAAAATGACTACAATGAAGATAACATACAAAAGGTGGAAGCAATGTGTTACTCAATCTTCAATCATCATAATCATGGATTATTCATTGTCAAAAGCCAAGATTGAAGATCAGAAGAAAAACGAATCAACAAAGAACTAACTGTGCTCTTCAGAAAGTTCGCTTCATAAAAAGGGAGAGAAAACAGTTAATTTTGAAATTCAAAATCAAAAGTCAAATCGGTCTCTTTTAACCTGGTCATCATCTCTTCAGCACCCTCAATCAACTAAGAAAAGCTTATTAAAGAGTTCAGAAACCATGCTCAAAAAATAGAAAAGTAGTTTCTGAAAGACTTCAGAAACCTCAACTCATCACCGGCTTATGAAAAGGAACTTTGACACCAGACGATCTACTCCTCTAGATTATGTTTCCAATACTTAATTTGATGCTCGACATGTGTTGATTGGATAGAAGATCAGAGACAATGGTAATAAAGGGAAATCATCTATAAAATAGAGATAACTGAGCTTCTAAAGAGATAGAGACGAGTTGAGCAAAAATGCTGAAAAAATATTTCTAAATCTCTCTGTGAAAAACATATGCTAAATTCCTTTGTGCATAAAAAATCTTCTTTCTAAATTTTAGAATTTTTCACACGTTCTTCTACGAAAGAATTAGTAGAAAGAAGTCACTCAAGTCATTTTAGATTCATCATTCCATATTCATTAGAAAAAATGCTTGAATGCAAGATTGTTCAAACTAAACATCAATCTTGAATTGGTTGTATCATCGATCCAGTAATGATCAGAAGTTGAATAGCTTGAAGAGGTTACTGCAAAACTACTTGTTATTGTTGTGTTAGTAAGTGTTGTTTACTAACACTGGTAAGAGTTTGGGAAGGCTACGGTAAAGACTATCTTGTATTTTTATCTCCTTGGGTTGACGAAGATTAATAAAACTTAGTGGTCACTAAGAACTGGATGTAGATAGGTATTGGTTGAACCAGTATAAAACTCCTGATTTAGTATTCTCTCATCCTTCACTTCTTTATTTTCTACATTTAATTCTACATATATATATTTTGATAATTATCTCTTACTGTCAAACTATTTACTCAAACTGCTTAATTTAGAAAGTTACTTTTTGAATAATCTAACCTATCTTTCACTGCACTTCAAGCTCGACACTTGATAGATTTTTGCTGCAAAGTTTTAATTTCAAAGTTTGAAAAAGGAAGCACGATTCAACCCTGTAATGCCTGAGGACGAAGGCGAGGAGTGATTGCCAATGCAAAAGAAAGCACGGACAAGGAGCGACTCCTCACAAGGCCCTTTAAGCGAATGGGTATATGAATGAACCGATTACACACTTGAATGAGAGGGATCCTAAGACTGTATAGTTATGCGGCTATACAGTTGAGGAGGGCTTATATGAATTGATTTGTACTACCTATACCAACAAGATTTGCGGTAGCCCAAACTGAAAGAACTCCATAGTTAAGCGTGCTTGACTTGGAGCAATTTTTGGATGGGTGACCTCTTGGGAAGTTTTCCTAGGAAGCATGTGAGTGAGGACAAATCATGCTGAAAAGCCCCGTGTTGGTTTGTGGGGACAGTTGTCAATCCATAAAGCAGTATGGCATGTTACAAATGGTATCAAAGTATGCACCTCTCCCAGTACGGTGTGGTTTGGGGACGAACCAAGCAGAAGCTGGTGGGCATGTAATGCCCGGGGACAAGAGTGAGGAGTGATCGCCAGTGTGAAAGAAGACATGGACAAGGAGCGGCTCCTCACAAGGCCCACTAAGCAAAGGGATATATGAATGAACTGATTACATACTTGAATGAAAGGGATCCTGCAACTGTATATGTATGTGACTATACAGTTGAGGAGGGCTTATATGAATTGATTTGTACTACCTATACTAACAAGATGCATCTTCTTTTTGGTAGCCCAAACTAAAAAAACTCCACAGTTAAGCGTGCTTGACTTGGAGCAATTTTGGGATGGGTGACCTCTTGGGAAGTTTTCCTGGGAAGCATGTGAGTGAGGACAAAGCATGCTGAAAAGACCCGTGTTGGTTTGTGGGGACAGTCATCAATCCATAAAGCAGCAGGAGATGTTACAAACCCCCCCTTCTTGTGCATTTTTCTCACGAACAGTTACAACTAACCCTCTGATGAAAGCTGGGACGAAGGGTTTTCAGTTTTGTGCAAATTTCACATCAAAGACATTTTGGTAATTTTACATGCAAGTAAAAATTCAGGGCAATATAGCAAGTACACCTGGGACCAACAACCCAAAGCCCCAATGATTGGGAAATTAACTGTATGAGGGGACACCCTCCTCCATATATATATATACAATGAGATAAAAAAACTCAAGCTCAATATTATGAATTTGATGTTTTAGTTATTTTATATGGAGTAACTTGTTCACACGCTTACCGTTATACTAGGTGTTTGATGAAAACACGAAACTCTTTGCTATATCCTTGATTCGTTTGGTATCAGCTCTGTTTTTTCCAATTGCTATTTTTGAGAGATCTTATTCAGTTATGAATATTGAAATAATAGACACACAAATAAGATAGAAATTAGATAAGATGAAATATTGATATCTTGCTAATTATCTTTAACATATATTGAGAGAAAAATTACTAAGCAATTTGATACCAATTCTATTATTAACGATTATTATGATTTAAAAGAACATTGTGCTCAACTTTGACAAATATGTACAACATATATACATAAATTTGTGCACCGTAAATTTTTTTTTATTAGCATATATTATAATAATTATTCTTTTATATAACTCTTTACTGTCAGACTCTTTTTTATAATTTTTCTAGATCTGCCCATGACTTCTACGACTTTATTTTAGATGTTAATGTTAGTAGTCAAAGTTAAAAAATAAAAAATTTATTTAAAAACTTGTAGATACTATTTTTCAGAAGCCATCCTAGACTTCTTAGAAAATATATAAAAACACTTAAAAAAGAGTCTGTTAAGTCAATCGAAACGCAATCTTCATACATTGAAAGCGTGGAGTTTTGCCAACTATAACTATTGAAACCCCATCTCACTGGCCTCTCACATTGGCTTAGCTTTATTCTCTCTCTCTCTTTTTGTTTGTTATTATTAACCTTTATTCTGTCCTTTTCTTTATTATAAACTGCCAGGATAAAAGTGACTTTGCTTATAAAACGAGCCTCTGGCATCAATAATGGAGGAGTGCTAACTAAGCTACCAAGGTTGACACCCATCCTTCAATAAATTACATCGACATCGCCAAGTCTCTGTCAAAAATTTGATTGAGAGTTGCAGCCAATCGAACTCCTGCTTGAGCTAAACGCAAATTGACTATTGGGAAGCGTGAAAGGAAGTAATCATCTGTGGAGTTCATTTTCATCATAGCGTGAGAAAACGGTTCAAGATAACAATCTCAACTACCAGCTCTCTTATAGCTTACCTTCTAGTGTTGAACCTTCGTCGGCATCTTTGTATGCCCATTTACAGGCATCTTCAGCACTTTCAGATGCATATCTGAAAATAAATAAAAAAAATTGGCCCAAGTACGTATAACTTCAATGGTATTATAGAGGGTTCACAATTCTTCTAGCTACAGGATTTTGGTATTGGAGGCAATTAAGTCCTTAATAAGGACTACGAGGCGAGGTGGAAGACACTATCCTCCGGAACGCAGGAATAATTTTTAGTAGTAATATATATCATCTGACAAATTTTCTTACAAATATTTTTTTACAAATTAAGCTGAGTAAAAATTTAGATGCAATCTATACCGATAAATTATTCAAAACTTATTCTCTTTTATTATTTAGAAAGATTTGTAAAATAAGAGGTTGTATCATCAAAAAGTGATCCCCACTTATTTTATCTCAGTCATCACCATTTTATTACTTCTTTGGTGTGTACGTAAAATTAAAGCTTCGATAAATGTCCTTCTATTACTAATAACTAATAGGTGCTACTGGAACGTACATATTTGGGCATGGGACATCTTTAGAACTGCAGTTCTCCCATTCTTCCACTTGATCTCCCCATGATTTCTGTTTGTCCAGGAAAAAATAATAAAATAAATATCAATCTTCGATAGGCAATTAATTAAATTGATGATAACAAAGATGCTGCATAGAGTACCGTGATGTTCGTTTGAATTGCATTGACGAAGCCAGTCATGTTAGAATCATAAAATCTTTCAACTTCTGTCTCAATTATGCTGTCGTCCCAAACCTGAATATGGTATACTGTAAGATCACAGATAGTGAAATGTAACAGATCATACACTTCTATGGTTGATGAAGTTGGAATTAGACTCACATGGTGAAGATTCTGCTTCCTTGTGTACCAGTGAACAATAATTGTGTTGCCTCCCTGGTCCGAGACAAAGCCACAATGTAGAGGCTGCAGATTTAGCGTGTGCAGAAAACCATTATGATAATCAATCACACTGTAAATTCAGACGGAAACATGTTAACTTGGCAAAAGGGCGATTTGGAGCCTTTATATGATGCATACCTGATGGATGTCTCCCATAAAATGAGATAGGAATAGAAGAGCTTGTGTGAGGTTATCTGATAATGCGATTTCACCATATCCAAACAAGAATTTGTTAGTTTGCAAAGAAGATAGATAGAAAAACCATAGGGTTACCAATCAGATCACTAGTCCGCAAACAAGGATTCACATTTAGATTTCGTATCACTGCCAAAGTCGAGGAGCTGGTTGGTATAATTTGTAATCGCTGCCACAATACATCGCCCCTTAATTCCAGTTTTTTTATCCACACAATCCCCTGTATGTTCAGACAAAAGGTCAGCACCCAGTACAATATGACATTATGCTATTCACATCAGTCCCCTTAAGTTCCTGCATTTCTGATTCATAAATATCAATATCAAACACCCCGGGCGGATCTATATATAAATTGTTAGGGGAAGAATTTGCTTCTATCATTATACTAAATTAATCTCATTTTAAAATAAAAATTATATGAAATGTTTTTTTTAAGTTTATATATCATTTTTAATTTTATTATCTAAATTTTCTGGATCCTTGAATGCAAATATTAATAGTTAATTCATAATTTCAGACACTCTTTTCCCAAGCTGCTGTAGCAAAATATCTGAGTATCAAGGGCCACACAGGCAGTAGCATGAGAAAGGAACTTACTGTTGTTGCTGTAACTGCAAACAGACTCCGGAGTATCAGCAAAGTGCAAAGCAGATGACCAGGGGTACACACCCCTGACATGATCTGCCCATGAACACTTGCTCGACAAGTCGTTTTCTGCAGATTTTGGCAGCAGCTTTTTCACAGCCGCAGCAGCTGTTTCACTGAGGCGAGCCTATTTAAAAGCCGAAGTAAAGAGAGATTTATGTGACACTTGTATTGGACATGTAAAACAACCCAAAGACCTAACAGAGAGAAAGGAAGAGGAAGTAGTAGCTAAACACCTGAGCAATCTTACAAACAATGGCATGCCCATCGTCTCCCCAACCTTGGGTATTCGGTAACAACAGCATGAATGAGACTATAGCCACCAGCTGAACTCTGGAACAACCCATTCCTTTACTCTACAAATTACAAAAGGATGCAAAATGGACTTGCTTTGCGGTCTTATATATAATAATATCTAGTGATCATGGACCGTTGTTGAACCTCCCTGTGAGATTTATTTAGGAGATCACCATCCTTAGGGGATCGATATAAATAAGTTATAATTTCATGGCGTTATTAGTGAATTTATTTACATAAAAATATGATAAACTATCCAAATTCTTCATTAATAACCTAATCCCAGTAACTTTATATTTTAGTTATTTTATAATTAATGAATCCAGTAAAAAAATATTTTAAATTTATTATTAATTTTCTTATTCTATGTTAATTCACAAAATTGCAATTAAAACAGCAAAACTCTCATTTCCGAACCCAATATCGAAAGTCGTGTATGAATTACTATAGTAGCTCCTTAGAATTGTGAAGTGTGATCCGTCTGAATAATATAACATTTCCGTCCGTGATTTACGTTGGACAGACGCAGCATACTGTGATATTTATGCTTGCTTTATCCTCTAAATAAAAATTCACTTTGATTATTATTAGTCACTCGTTTTTATTTTGTATGAATTATCAGTATTTCAAATCCGCTGAATTTTGATTAATCTAACCTTAACACAATCAACTTACCAGGTGATAATTTCCTTAAATACTATTTATTTTACTTTTTAAAAAAAGTAGGTGCCAAAGTATTTTAACTTGACAGATTATTTACGGCTAATTTACATATAAATAATAATTCCTATGAATAAGATGTGAATATTCTATTGTGCGGGTATCTGTCTACTTGTGTGTACGCACGGATATCGAGGATAACTTTTTTTTTTTTTGGGGTAAGACCTGTCCCCACACGGCCACACCCAATGGTTAGCGGACGCCGTGGACGCGATATGCCTGCAATAATGTCTAGATTTTGTTGGATTTTTTACGGATATAAAATGTTAAACAACATTATATACATAATTATCACATTTTAAACTTTATATACGCCCTGATTTTCATATGTTAAAAAATCGGTTAATTGTAAAATAATTTTAAGATTCAAAAATACAAAGAAATCGGACAATATGTGACAAATTTCTGTTCATTCTTTTAGCCAAAGAAATCAGTTAGTATGTGAGTTATTCCATTATGATAGATTGTGTAACGCCCCGATTTTCTGTTAGAGTAAAAATGACCAAAATGCCCCTGAGGTCATTTTCAGCCCGGAACTAGAGGATAGCCGACTCGGCAGTCCTCAAGGGGCCGACTCAATGTTTGAAGGGGATTAGTTGACTCGTGTACCTTTCCGGGATCGAAAATCTCGTTTTTTGAGTTTTCGGTTCAAAATGACCAAAATACCCCTCTGGTGTTTGACCCGATTGCAAGTGCTGGATGAACCCGAAACTTATCCAGTTGGTTTTAAAAGGCGTTTTTATGTATTCAATAACCTCAGTTTTAGTCCCGGTGGTCCTGGGCAAAATTTGTGCAAAATTACGATTTTGCCTGTAATTTTGTGTTCTTGAGCTTAATTGCGTGATTAAGAAAACCTAAGCAATATTAGGCTCTAATCGAAGATTAATTAATTTCCTTAATTAATCTAAAGTCAAAATAATTTATTAGAGCTAATTAGAACCTAAAATTGCTTAATTTAAACTCAAATCATATTTTTAAATTCAAGATTCCTAGTTATGGAATCTTAAATATTGTTTTCTCTCTCCAATTCCTTAAATCATGGAAATTTGTCTATATGGTTTACTCATAAAATGAATTTTAAATCCTCTAATTGTGTATGAGCACTCCTTAAATTGAGTCTTGAAATTCCTAATTACATCCTTGGCTACCTAAACTTGTGCTTAGTGATTCCTAACCTTATACCTAAATTAATACACATATAAACCTATCATTAACATACAATTACATGAACAAATCTCTCTCCCCTTTGGCTGTCCCCAATCTGGCCGAACCCATACCCCCATTTTCCCATCACATGTGTAAATTCCTACACTCAAAATAACCATGCTTCCACCTCACCATAAACCATGCTTTGAGGCATAAACACCATGCTTTCATCCATGCTTCATATGACAACTTCTAGAACAATTTTTCTCTCATTTTTGTGGCTCAAAAACCGCCAGCCCTCCTTGCCTTCTAGAAGAGTTATTTTATTTCAAATTTGAAGGAAAATCACCTCAAAACACCATGCTTGAAGTCATACTTTGCACCATGCTTCCCATACTTCAAACTATGCTCGAATGACATTGTGTAAGAGATATTTTTCTCTCCCCCCTTTGCCTCCAAAGCTATGGCCAAGGCTCTCCTTGGATAAGCCTTCATTGTTTTATTTTCTATAAATAGGTGCCTTGGAAGAACTTGTGATACTTTTGTTCATTTAGTAAGTTTGAGCCTTTTAGCATTTCTTGTGAGTTCTTCATTTCTTCTCAAGTTCTAAGAGCTTTCCTTTTCATCTTCATCTTCTTCATCCTCTCTTCACATTATCATCTCATAATCTCAAACCACCACCTCACAACCTCAAATCACCTCCTAAACATTTAAACACTCAACCTCAAACACAAGCCTCCTCAAAACACATCTCCTTTCCTTTTTCCTCTTGGTGGCCGAATCCTCATCACCTCTCAAGGAGGAGTTGCTCTTTTCATTTCCTTCCAAGATCAAGCATTTTCATCTTCTAACTTGGTAGGGAGTTGCTTTCAAACTTTTTTTTACTCAAAAATGTGTTTTACTCAAAGTTTCTCTTGGTTTCTTTTAAAGCTTTTCCTTGTTTCTCTTTTCTTTGTCATTTCGGCCCCTTGGCATCCTTATGAATATGATAGCTTGATGATGAGAGTTCCTAGATGATGACCTTGTGTTCATCTCAAAGGAACCTCTAAAGCTTGAGTTTTGTTCTTGATCTAGCAAAGTTTTGGTTTTTCTTTCATTTTCTTTTCCTTCATAGTTTCGGCCTCCATAGTCTTCACTTCAAAGATTTTGTTAAAATTTTTAAAGTGTCTCTATATTTACTTTGTATCAAGAAAATAATGTTGCTTGGTTTCTATTTCCTTAAAGTCTTGTTTCTTTTAAAGTTTGCTTCTTTTTGAGCTTGATGATGATGTTCAAGAACCATGTGGTTCCTTTGAGAACTTGGTTCAAAAACTCTAAAGCTCACTTTGTTGATGAAATAGATGTTGGGTTGAGTTTGCATAGCATATTTATTTTATGTTCTCACCTCTAAATAAAGACTAAAACAAAATGCATTACATATTTATTTTTATGTCATAACTTAAGAGATTTAGAGCTCATAGACTTACCCATTATTATCTCACACAAAGACTTGAAAATATATGTTCCTTAGCTCCTTTAAATTCAGCCTTATGAGGTTTATATGATTACAAATACTAAAACTTACGTTTCATTAATTTCCTAAGTTTAGATAAGCCTAAGACATGTTTTGAACAAGTTTTATGATTTTAAATCTTTTCAAGTCTCATTCGAAATAGCTACTGCCCTTGGAGGTATTTTGATGATATTAGTAAGATAAAACTGTTTTCTAATGAGTTTTGAAAGTTTTAAAAGGGCCCTAAGAGAAACTAGCAATTTATGTGTCTTTCAAATGATGTTTTAGGCATTTTATGATTGAGATAATTTTGGTTCTACCTTGCTTGCTATACTCACTATTTTATGCTATTTTGATGATGATAATATGAGTATGTTCATATATATTTGATGCAAAACTTCATATGTGAAAGATAAGACAAGTTAGTAATTAGAAAAGAATTAATTTGAGACTTTTAGATCCCTTGGAAATATAATTTTTTGGATTCTGTCCAGCAAGGTTTAGAATTGAAAATCATAGTTTATGATTACTTTAAATGTGTAGGAACTATTCATAATTGGTTTAGGACTTGATTTTGATGCCTTAGGAGCAAACCGAACTTAGAAAGGGTCAATTTTGTAACTCCTAGGTACCCGTAGAGTATGAATTATAGATTCTACACTCTTGAGGTTTAGAATTGATTATGATCATAGAATTGAGTGAGGAATACTTAGACATGAGCCTATAGGTACCCGAGAGCTTAGATTGTGATGATATACAACTTAGATTTCAAGTTAAAGGGCCTTAAGGGTCAAAACATAAAACATTAAGAGATCTTTTATACTATGAGTTGATTTATGCAAGTATGATGTTTGGATGTATATGTTTTGATGATACATGAGCTATGATGAAATGATTTGTTGAGATATTACGTTTATCATGAGTATGAAAGTTGAATGAGAAATATGTATGTGATGTAAGCTTGTGGCATAAAGACGGTTTGAAGGAAATTCGATTTATAGCCATTATGCTGCTGAATTTTCATTAAAACCGAAAGGACTTGAGAACATTTTTGAAATATGATATGAGATTTAAAACCCTAGGTGAAACCGGTTCGGTCGAGCACCCCCAAGACATTTTTATGTGACAAAGCACTGAAACGCGCTTTCCTGGGTGACAGCGGTTCGATTGAGCACCCCCAAGGGAGACAAATCCGTGAGGGTATGAGTAGATGCAGCCTACCAAAGCAGACAAATTGATGTGGCTTGTTGCTTGCAAAGCGTTTCAAAGAGGGTATATCCTAAGAGAGGTGATCCCTAGCCCCCTAGCCCGTACTCAAGGAGTCGGGATTATTTTTATTATGTTTCCCTTATTCAGATAATAAGCAAGAGCTAGTGATGACTAGCTGAGGTATGAGCTCATAGTCTAGATGTTTTTAGGGTGGCCTTGTTATGCTAAAGTACCATGATTGATGTCACAAAGTTGAGGAAAGTTCCATTGAAAGTTTTATGCCCCTTTCTGCCACTGAAATTACGGGTAAATTTTTTTTTGAAAACATAAAACCAAAGTGAGAGCTGCGTTCATCGTAAAGCAAGAATATAAAGCACAATGACAAGTCAAGTAAAGCACAATAAATAAAACATATAGCAATGGAACAAGGATTAACACACCAAAAGAAATACTTTCATTAATACCATAATTTAAAGATACATATAATCACACCCTTATAGAAGGGGGCTGAGCTTGTAATACAAGGAAAGGAAATACAACAGAAATACAAATGCAAGAAAAACATAAATAAACCACAACTACCTGAGTGCACCTAAAGTGGATAACCTCAAAACAAAAGAAGGTTCATCCTAACTCTGAGTGAGTGTGTGCACTAGACCTCCTTTAAGACCTCAGCTACTGGAGCCCAGGATAAGGCAGGGTATAACCGATCCACTGACACAGTGCGGCAGGAGTAGGCATGCACGGTGGCAGTACATGAGCTCCTCGGTTGGGGCGCATCTCGGCTCGTCTAGCTAACCTCAGCTGCATAATGGTCTCCTCGCTCCCTCCTCTAACGAAATGAGGAGTGGGGGTGGAGCTCTCGCTGTACATGTGTGTCGGTGGGTCCTTAGAAGGATCATCTTCCAAACCAGGAGACCAGGGCATGTAGTCCTGGAAGTCACGAGGCATCGATCCACCGGTATACAATCGAAGAAGCCTTTCATCGCGCGTCCGAGCGCACTCAAAAACCATAGCGCCGTCATAGGGAGACATCGGGGAGAAGCAGTAACTTTGTACAGGGTGAGCAAAGGGACGGCCGATGAACATGAAAACTCATACTGTGCACTGTCCCTCAAAATGATAAGATCTGTGGTCCGGATCAAAAAGCACCTCCCACGTCAGAGTGTCGATAAAGACCATGAACGTCACCATCGAGCTCTAAAGATGTGATGAAAGAAAGAGAAAGAAGAGAGAGAAGTGAGAATCTTACTAAAGAATCTCAGTAGGGATCTCCTATCTAGGGTTGCATCATTCACATCCTCAGGAACCTTGGGTTTATTTATAAAAGGTGTGCATGCATATAAGATTCATTATTAGGGCTTATGAAACTAGATTGTCCAAGCTTCATTCCTTTTAGTATGCATCTTAATGTCATGAATGCAACATATCAGAACATGAATGCATGGCAATGCTTCAAGCAAATAACTCAACAAATCATAACATCAAGAAGCATACATTCTGCTAAGTATTTTATTAAAAGGATGAGACTAAGAGGTAATAACCTAATGATTAACCTAATGTGTTCTGCAGTATTGGGTTAAAAATTATGGTGTTAGAGATTGGGCAGCTGGGGTGTTTCGGTAGTTGGATTATGTGGCTAGGAAGCTGATTTTGCTGGTCCGCTACATGTGTGACACGTATGGTAAGTTGACTGTGTTAACCGATTTCGCCATGTGTTACGCATGCAGCGAACCGGGTGAAATCAGCTTCCTAGCCGCATGATCCAACAACTGAAACACCCCAGCCATCCGATCTTCTCCTAAATCTCTCTATATATGTGTGTGCTGTGACAAACATATCGATTACCAGTAAACCGATTTTAGCCAATATCTGTCTAGTGGATTTGAAGTTTTGAACACTGAGAGGTAAAAAAAAAAAAGTACAGGGAGTGAAAAAAAAGAGTAGATTAGTAGTATAACTGATAAGTCGTATAAAAAAAAAGAGTAAAAGAGATGGCACAAAATAATTTTAAACATTATGATGATTTTGGACATATTGCAGCAAATCTTCATATAAAGGTAAATTTGTATTAATTTATGTTATTCTGTCAATATTTTTAATAACATATAATAGTTGTTTAATTTAGTTCAGTGCATTTTAAATCTAGTTTAGGAAAAAATATATTTAATTAGTTTAGTGATACTAGAAAGTAAAATATAGTTATTGGAAGTTAGAAAACATGTTTATTTTTTGTAAGATTAATTAGTCGTTTTAGGGAGATTTGTGCGCATTAAATTTTGTTAGTTGTATAATTTAATTAGATTAGTAAATATTATAGTTAGAGTATAATATAAATATGTTTAGTAAATAATATATTTTAATTAGATTTATGAACATATTTAGAAAATAATGTATTTTAATTAATTTAGTGAAATAGTTTGGCTAAGTAAATATGATGAAAAGTAAAACCTACTTATTGAAAGTAAATTTTTTTAGAAGGACAAATTTATATTTTTAATTAGATTAGTTAATTGATTTAGGAAGATTAGTGCACCTTAAACATATTTGAGTTGTAAAATTTAATTAGATTAGTATATATTGTAGTTAGATTACACAATAAATATGTCTAGTATGTAATGTAATTTAATTAGATTGACAAATATATTTAAGAAATAATATATTTTAATTAGTTTAATGAAATATTTTAGTTAAGTATGCTCAACAGTAAAACATATTTATTGAAATTAAATTTTGTAGATTACAAATTCTTTATTTTCAATTACATCATGAAATGTTTTAATGAAATTAGTACACCTTAACCATATCTTAGTAGTGGAATTTGATTAGATGATTAAATATATTATAGTTACATTAGACTATAAACATGTTTAGTAAATAATATGTTATAGGTTGATTGTGATATAATGCTATTTAGTGAAAATGATATTTTATTTAGAATAGTAAATTTGTTTTTTTAATTAGATTTGTTAGTTCTTTTGGTTAGCTTAGTTGTCATATAATTAGATTGGTACCATTTTATATCTATTTAATAAGAGTAATTTTTTTTTATTTTGTGCTTTAGCCTACTCATGTGTTACAAGGTAGACGAGACCACAGGAAAAAAGTAGATCTCCGCATGAGGCCATACTTGGAACAGGTGGGGTTTTGGCATGCCTAACAAATTAAATTCTTTGAATATGACAATGCTCTGCTGTCTACATTTGTGTAACAGTGGCGTTCGGAGACTTACATCGTCCACTTGCCCTATGGAGAGTGCACAATAACACTCCAAGACGTGGCATTTCATTTGGGGCTGCGAGTGGATAGGTTCCTATTAGTGGATGCACAGGAGCTTGGGACAGGTTTTGTGGACAAAATATTTGCGATATGTACCAGGAATTGCTTGGGTCTGTACCACTTGAGAATGAGAGGAAAAGAAATGGCAGTACTGTGACATTGGCGTGGCTGAAAAGCCTCTTTGCTTCGCTGGAAGAAAATACGACTGCGATTGAGATTGTAACGCCCCGATTTTATGTTAGAGTGAAAATGACCAAAATGCCCCTGAAGTTGTTTTCGGCCCGAAATTTCGAGGAAAGCCGGTCCGGCAGTACTCGAAGGGCAAACTCAATGTTGGAAGGGGATTAGATGACTTGTGTACCTTCCCGGGATCGAAAATTTTTACGAGTTTTCGGGTCAAAATGACCAAAACGCCCCTACGGTGTTTTACTCATTTGCAAGTGCCGGATGAACCCGAAACTTCTCCAGATGGCTTTAAAAGGTGTTTTTATGTAGACTATGACTTTAGTTTTGGTCCCGGAGGTCCCGGGCGAAATTAGTGCAAAATTACGGTTTTGCCCCTAGTTTTATGTTTTTACGCTTAATCGCGTGATTAAGCAAACCTAAGCAATATTAGGCTCTAATCGAAGGTTAATTAATTTCCATAATTAATCTTGAGTCAAAATAATTTATTAAAGTTTATTAGAACCTAAAAGTGCTTAATTGTAACGCCCCGATTTTTCTGCCAGAGTGAAAATGACCAAAATGCCCCTAAGGTCATTTTCAGCCCGGAATTCGAGGGAAGCTGACCCGGCAGTGCTCGAAGGGCAAAATCAATGTTGAAAGGGGATTGGATGACCTGTGTATCTTTTCGGGATCGAAAATCTCGTTTTTCGAGTTTTCGGGTCAAAATGACCAAAACGCCTCTACGGTGTTTTACCCGTTTTCAAGTGCCAGATAAACCCGAAACTTCTCCAGATGATTTTAAAAGGCGTTTTTATGTTGACTATGACTTTAGTTTTGGTCCTGGAGGTTCCGGGCGAAATTAGTACAAAATTACGGGTTTGCCCCTAGTTTCGTGTTTTTACGCTTAATCGCGTGATTAAGCAAACCTAAGTAATATTAGGCTCTAATCGAAGGTTAATTAAAATCATATTTTAATTTCAAGACTCCTAGTCATGGAATCTTGAATAGTGTTTTCTCTTTCCAATTCCTTAAATCATGGAATTGTGTTACACATTGTTTATCCATAAATGAGTTTAAAATTCTTTAATGATGTATGAGCACTCCTAACCTTGTCATAAAATCCTAAATACTCATACTTAGCTACCTAAACTTAAGCTTAATTACTCCTAACCTTGTACCTAAGCTAACCTACACTTAAATCCACCATTAGCACCCAATTACATGATCAAACCTCACCTCCTCTCTGCTGCCTCAAGTCTGGCCGAAGCTTTCCTCCCTCCATATGCATCGCATGTTCAATTTTCTAACACTCCAAAGCCATACCTCAAGTCACATACACCATACCTTGTCATATTTTCCATCACACTTGATTTTCCAAGTAAATAACCAATTGAAATAAATCATTTCCCACATTTATTTGTGGCTGGAAATGTTCCAGCCATGTTGAGTTTCTAGAAGAACAATTTCTTGCAAAATTAAAATCAAAGCTCACACAAAAACCCATGCTTCAAGCCTTACTTTGTGTCATGAACTCCATACTTCAACCATGCTTCTATGACACAATCAAAGAGATATTTTTCTCTCCTTTTTTCACTCCAATGCTACGGCCACTCCCCCCTTGGTGAGCCCATGGTTTTGTTTTTCTATAAATAGGATGCTTGTGATAGCTTAGTTGCACCTTAAAGCATTTGCTAAGTTTAGAATTCTAGAGTTATCTTGCTAGTTCTTTTCTTTTCTCTCAAAGTTCCAAGAGTTCTTTCTCTTTATCTTCATCCTCTCTTCATATTATCACCTCACCACTTCAATCCACCATATCATAACCTTAGATCATCATCAAATCTCTTAAACACTAAACCTCAAACACAAGCTTCCTCAAAACACATCTCCTTTCCTTTTCTTTCTCTTTGGCCGAAGCCATCACACCACCTTAGGAGGAGTTGCTCTTTTCATTTTCCTATTCAAGTTCAAGCTTTCATCTTCATCACTTGGTAGGGATTTGCTTTTCAAACTTGTTTTGCTCAAGAATGTGTTTTTCTCTAGTTTCCTCTTGGATTCTTTTTGAACTTTCCTTTGTTCTTCTTTTCTTTTTCATTTCAGCCTCTTGGCCTTGATTATGAGTATGATAGCTTGATGATGAGAGTTTCTAGATGATGACCTTGTGTTCATCTCAAAGAAACCTCTATAGCTTGAGTTTTCCTTTTCTTATGACTTCATCTATATGATATCTAGCTCACATGGTTTTTCAACTTAAGAAAATTAATCTAAGGATTTCTAAAAGCCCAAGCCTACCCTTGTCAACCTTAAAGTTGACCGGCACGTTCTAGAGATCTTTCTCTAGATAGGGGTTTTGGGTATTTAATAAAGAACTTGACTTAGTTTCACTTCTTTTTCTTTTGTAAGGTTTCGGTTTTGGTATTTTGATCCTTGAGATTTTGTTTCGTTTTGTTTTGGAAGTTTGTTTACTTGAGCTTGATGATGTGGTTCAAGAACCTCATAGTTCCTTTGAGAACTTGGTTTAAGAACTCTAAAGCTCTCTTTATAATGAGATATGTGTTGGGTTGATTATCTTGTTAAAGTCTTGAATGAGCTCTAGCTAACCATAAAATGAACCTTGCATCATGTTTACTTTTATGTCTTGCACATCATGTTTATTTTCCTTGCTATCACTAAGTACCAAGATAATAAAAGAACTTGCATTATCATGTTTATATTTCAAGCTATGCATTATCATGTTTACATTTCAAGTTCTCACCTAAATATCAAAGATAATAATATGATGCATCTCATATTTATTTTATGCTCTCACTTTACTTTCTAATAAAAGCTAAAACAAATGCATAAGCATGTTTATCTTTATGCCATCACTTTAATGAACCTAGAGCTCAAGGACTTGCCCATTGTTATCTCAAACAAAGGTCTAAAATATTTATTTTCCATAGTTGAGATTTCGGCCCTAAGAGGTTTTAAGGTTTCCAAGTATTGAAAATTATGTTTTATAATTTTCCTTAGCTTACATGAGTATAAGAAATATGTAGAACTAAGTTTTATGAATTTAGGACCTCTTGAGATGAAAATGATTTACCCACTGCCCTCTTAAGTATTTTTATGATTTTAAAGGGAAATAGTGTTTATAAATGAGTTTTGAAAGTTTTAAAAAGGTTCCAAGAGAAACTAGTATTCTATGTGCTTGAAGAATTGTGTTCTATGCCTTTTATGGAGATGCACATTTCGGTTTTGCCTTGCTATTTATTTGCCACTGTATGTGCTGTTTTAATGATGATAATATGCTTATGTTTGAGTAAAAATAATGTTAAGACTCATATGTGAAAGATAAGATAAGTTAGAGACTAGAAAAGAATTAATTTGAGAGTTCTAGATCCCTTAATTATTGAATTTTCTGTATTCTGTCTAGCAAGGTTTAGACTTAACAATCATGGCTATAAATTAGTTTAAAGGTGTAGGAATGACTCATAATTGGTTTAGGACTTGATCTTAATGCCTTAGGAGCAAACTAGACTTAGAAAGGGTCATTGTTGTGACTCCTAGGTACCCGTAAAATTAGGATTATAAATTCTGCATCCTTGAAGTTTAGAGATGTTCTTGATCATAGTGTGAGGTGAGAAATACTTAGTTATAACGTCATAGGTACCGAAGAGATTAGGTTTGATGATCGATAACTTAGAACGTGAGTTAAGGACCTTAAGGGTCAATGCATAAGACATTAAAAAGTCTTGAGTTTTTATGATGCTTAATTTATGTAAACATGATATATGATACATGAGTTTTATCTATGATAAGTTTGATATGTGCTATGAAAAAGTTTTATATGATGATATGCTATACCTCATAAGATATGTCTGTATGTCCTATATGTTTTCATGGCATAAGCAAATTTGAGGAAATTCGATCTCTGACCGTCATCTTTGCCGAATTTCCATCAAATTTGAGGAACATAGAAAAAGGTCTTTTTGAAAATAATGAAAACTTAAATGTGACACAACACTGAGACGCCTTCTTGGGTGACACCGGTTTAGCCGAGCACCCCCAAGAAAACAAATTCGTGAGGGTATTGATACAGAGCTTGCCAAAGCGGACAATACTACTAGGCACTAGTTGCTACTAGAGCATTTCAAAGAGGAAATGACCCTAAGAGGTGATCCTTAATTTGCCCCCTAGCCCGTACTTTAAGTCGGGATTATGTATGTTACGCTTATCATAGGTTAAGGTATGAGCTCATAACCTAGAGATGTTTTAGGGTGGCCCCATGAGATAAAAGTTAAAGTTTAAAATGTCACATGTGCTATGATAAACCAAGAAAAGTTATACCTGTCACCTTATGCCAATGTTATAATGTTTCTTAGTTATTCCATTGATTGGTTTACCTTTATGATGCATTCATGTCATTAGTGTATTCCCTGCTTAGTCATAAGACGCATTGTAAAATATGACGGACCTTGGATAATTAATACTTTAGAAAACTAACTTAAAAGAAGTTTACCTGCATGCACACCTTTTTAGAAATAAAACCCAAGGTTCCTAAGGATGTGATGATATCACTTAGTTAGGGATTGCCCTACTGAGAATTCTTTTAGAAGATTCTCATTCCCTCTCTCTTTTCTTCCGTCACATCTTCAGATGGCGACTTTCGTACTCTTCATCAACACCCCGACGTGGGAGCTGCACCATGACCCAGCACTCGGGTCATACCATTTTGAGGGTCGCTGCACAGTCAGAGTGTTCATGTTTATGGGATGACCTTTCGTACACCCAGTACGGAGTTACCGCTACACCCCGACTGCTCCCTACCATCATAACACGATTTTTGAGCGAGCCAGACCATGCGACGAGCAGATCCTCTGCATGCAGCCCGAGACGTCAGCCGTACATGACTACCTGGAGTACGTGCCCTGGACTCAGTATTCGGAGATAGATCCATCAGAGGACCTGCCCTTGCACATGTACAGTTGGAGCTCTAGCCCCACTCCCCCACCGATGAGAGCTAGGAGTGAGGAGATGGTGGTTCAGCCGAGGTTGGCTCGTAGGCCATCCATGCGCCCTCGCCGCGGTGGACACGCTCCGATGATCCGTACAACCATTCCCACCGAGATCCGCCAATGGATCGATTCCACCCCTCAGTACTCGGACCAGCAGGAGTTGGTGCATAGGATGGGTAGTAGCTAGTGCACACATGCCACATAGTTGAGGACAAACCTTCTTTTGTATATGAGGTTTTCTACTCTAGGTGCACACGGGTATGGGTGTTGCTTTCATGGTTTTCTTGTACTTGCTTTTATGATTTCCTTGTATTTGCTGTTCAGTTGTATTTCTTTCTTCTATGTACCGAATAGTCCTGCCTTTTGGTAGGCACATTCTCTATATATAAAATCAGTTGATGTATCCATGTTATTTATGTGTTTTATTATGATTTGCTCACATGACTTGTATGAATTCCCGTTCAAAGAGTCATGCGTGGCTCTCACTTTGGTTTTAATTCCAAAAAGAAAAATTTTACCTATATTTCCGCTAAGTATTTTCAAGTAAAGAATGAGACCAAGAGGTAATATTCTAAGGATTAACCTAAATACATACTAGTAGTATTAGGTTAAGATTTAGGGTGTTACATTAATTACAACTTAAAATCATATTTTAATTTCAAGACTCCTAGTCATGGAATCTTGAATAGTGTTTTCTCTTTCCAATTCCTTAAATCATGGAATTGTGTTACACATTGTTTATTCACAAATGAGTTTTTAATTCTCTAATGATGTATGAGCACTCTTAACCTTGTTATAAAATTCCTAATACTCATACTTAGCTACCTAAACTTAAGCTTAATTGTTCCTAACCTTGTACCTAAGCTAATACACATTTAAACGTACCATTAACACCTAATTAGATGATCAAAACTCACCTCCCCCATGCTGTCTAAACCTAGCCGAAACACTCTACATGTTCAATTTTTCAACACTCCAAGACCATACCTCAAGTCACATACACTATACCTTGTCATAACTTTCAATCAAGCTTGATTTTCCAAATGAATAAATAATTAAAACAACCCATTTTTCCCATTTATTTATGGCTGGAAAAGTTCCAGCCATGCATTGTTTCTAGAAGCCTAATTTCATTCAAAATTGATAGGAAATTAACTCACATCGAGCCATACTTTGTAGCATAGCTTCCATACTTCAAACCATGCTTGAATGACCTTGTGTAAGAGATATTTTATCTTCCTTTCCCTCCAAAGCCACACGGTTACCCTCCTCCCCCTTTGAGCCTTCATTTGTTTTCATTCTCTATAAATACCTTGCCTAGAAACACATGCAAACACTTTAGCTCATTTGCATACTTTTAGTTTTTCTAAGCTTTCCTTGTATTCTCTCTTTTTCTCTCTAAGTTTCAAGAGAGTTTCCTCTTGTTCTTCATCTCCATCTTCATCCTCTCTTCATCTCATAATCATCTCTCAACCTTGAAACACCACCCCATCATCTTAGATCATCATACAAACACCTAAACTTCCATTCACAAACACAAGCCCACCAAGAACACATTTCCTTTCTTTTCCTCCCCACAAGGCTGAAGCCATATCCACCTCAAGGAGGAGCTCATCATCTTGTTTTCCTTTTTAAAAGTTCAAGCTTTGTGTCTTCACTCTAGGTAGGAGTGTTTTCTAAACTTTGTTTCTTGAAAAATGAGTTTCTCTAGCTTTCTCTTGGATTTCTTTTGAAACTTTTCTTTGGTTCTTTTCTTTCTTCTCTTTTCGGCCATGAGGCCTTGGTGAGCACATGATAGCTCAATGATGAGGACTCCTAGATGATGACTATGTGTTCATCTCAAAGGAACCTCTAGAGCTTGAGGTTTTACTTTCTTTGAGTTTCAACTTACTTTCTAACTCAAACATGATTTTTACTCAAGAACACCTTTTTTTTTCTTGCTATTTTGATTTCGGTTCTTTGCTTCCTTTTCTTTAATGTTTTGATTTTCCATTTCCTTTTTGATCTTTGAGGTTTTGTTTGTTTAGAAAGTTTGTTTCTTTGAGCTTGATGATGATGTTCAAGAACTTCATAGTTCCTTTGGGAACTTGGTTCAAGAACTTTAGAGCTCTCTTTGTTATGAGATATATGTTGGTTTGTTACTTTGTTAAAGTCTTGAATGAGCTCTAGCTAACCATAAAATGAACCTTGCATCATGTTTATTTTATGCTTTGCATATCATGTTTACTTCCTTGCTATCACTAAGTACCAAGATAATGAATGAACTTGCATTATCATATTTATATTTCAAGCTATGCATTATCATGTTTATATTTCAAGTTCTCACTAAATATCAAAGATAATAATAGGTTGCACCTCATATTTATTTTATGCTATCACTTTACTTTCTAATGGAACCTAAAATGAGTGCATGAGCATGTTTATTTTTAGGTCATCACTTAAATTAACCTAGAGCTCAAAGACTTGCCCATTGTTGTCTCAAACAAAGTTCTAAAAATATTTACTTCCTTTGGTTCATGTTTCGGCCCTAAGAGGTTTTGATGTTTCTAAGTATTAAAAACTATGCTTCATACTTTTTCTAAGCTTTTATGAGTACAAGGAATATGTAGAACTAAGTTTTATGAATTTAGGACCTCTTGAGACAAAGTTGATTTAGCCACTGCCCTCTTAAATATTTTTATGATTTTAGATGTTAAAGATGTTTATAAATGAGTTTTGAAAGTTTTAAAAAGGTTCCAAGAGAAACTAGTATTTTATGTGCTTTAGAAATTGTGTTTTATGCCTTTATGGAGAATGTTTGTTTCGGTTCTGCCTTGCCATTATTTGCCACTGTATGAGATGTGTTACTGATGATAATATGCTTGAGTTTGAGTATAATTAATGGTAAAGCTCATATGTGAAAGATAAGAGAAGTTAGAAACTAGAAAAGAATTAATTTGAGAGTTCTAGATTCTTTAATGTTTGAATTTTCTGGATTCTGTCCAGCAAGGTTTAGTAATGCTAATCATGGATTTAAATTAGTTTAAATGTGTAGGAATGACTCATAAATAGTTTAGGACTTGATCTTGATGCCTTAGGAACAAACTGGACTTAGAAAGGGTCATTGTTGTGACTCCTAGGTACCCGTAAAATTAGGATTATGAATTCTGCATTCTTGAGGTTTAGAGATGTTCTTGACCATAGTGTGAGGTGAGAAATACTTAGTTATAGCCTTATAAGTTCCTGAGAGATTAGGTTTGATGATTTATAACTTAGAATGTGAGTTGAGGACCTTAAGGGTCAATGCATAAGACACTAAGAAGTTGTTAATGCTATGATGTGTTGTATGATGCAATGATATGATGAGTTGTGCTTGATGCATGAGAAAATGATTGATGAAATGTTAAAGTTTATCATAGCATGAGATTTCATGAGAACATGATGTGTGGATTAGCTTGTGGCAGTTTGAAGGAAATTCGGTTTAACAGCTGTTATGCTGCCGAATTTCCATCAAACCTTAAAGGGTTGAAAGAAATGTTTTATGAGTACCATATGAGTTGAAAACCCTGGGTGACACCGGTTTGGCCGAGCACCCCCAGGGGAGACAAATCCGTGAGGGTATGAGTAGATGTAGCCTACCAAAGTGGACAAATTGCTGTGGCTTAGTGCCCGCAAAGCGTTTCAAAGAGGGTAATCCCAGAGAGAGATGATCCTGCCCCCTACCCGTACTTGCGAGTTGGGATTATTATTTATGTTTCGCTTATTCAAGATAATAAGCAAGAGCTAGTGATGATTATCTGAGGTATGAGCTCATAACCTAGTTATTTTTAGGGTGGCTTATATGCTAAAGTACCATGATTGATGTCACAAGGTTGAGGAATGAATCCCATTTGAAAGTTATATGCCCTTATGACACATGATTTATGTTTGTGTACTTTGATGTGTTCTTCTATGTGCTTAAGTATTGACATGCATCCATGATATAACATGTTGTATTCATAACATCAAGATGCATGCTAAAAAGAATGGACCTTGGATAATTAGTTTGGAAAACCCTAAATTGAACCTTATATGCATGATCACTATTTTATAATTAAACCAAAGGTTCCTGAGGATATGTACGACGTAACCCTAGGATAGGAGACTCTTACTGAGATTCTTTAGCAAGAATTCTCACTCCTCTCTCTTCTTTCTTCCATCACATCTTCAGAGACTGATGGTGACATTCGTGCTTTTCATTGACACGCCTAATTGGGAGGTCCACTATGACCCAGACCACGGGTCATATCATTTTGAGGGGCAGTGTACCGTGCGAGTTTTCATGTTTCTGGGACGCCCCTTTGCACATCCTGTACAGAGCTACCGTTTCTCCCCGATGTCACCTTACGACGACACGATGGTTTTCGAGCGCGCCCGGACGCGAGATGAGAGGATTCTGCGGACGTATACTGGTGGTTCAATGCCTTGAGACTTCCAGGACTACGTGCCTCGATCCCCGAGTTCGGAGGACGACCTATCCGAGGACCCGCCGATGCATCTGTATAGTGAGAGTTCTGCTCCTACGCCTCAGTTCGTGCTCGATGTGAGCGAGGAGACCGTTACGCAGCCGAGGTTGGCGAGGCGAGCCGAGAGGCGCCCCTACCGAGGAGCCCACGCTCAGTCTTCACGTGTTCCCACTCCTACTGCTCTGTGACCATGGATTGGTTACACTCCACCGTTTCCCGGATCCCAGTAGTTGACGTCATAGGGGAGGCTTAGTGCACACACCACATGTAGAGTGGATAAACCTTCTTTTGTTTTGAGGTTATTCACCATAGGTGCACTCGGGTAGTTATAGTTTATTTCTACTTTCTTGTTTTCTGTTGTATTTTCTTTTTCGTTGTATTACAAGCTCTGCCCGTCTCCATGAGGGTATGACTACTTATGTACTTAAATTATGTTATTAATGGAATGCTTCCTTGGTATATGCCTCACTCTGTGATCTCTGATAATTGTTACGCGTGCTTTATGTTTCTGTTGTTTGACTAGTCAAGTTCGTGGCTCTCACTTTGTTTATGTTTTCAAAAAGAAAAATTTACCCGTAATTTCCGCTAAGTATTTTATTAAAAAGTTGAGACTAAGAAGTAATAACCTAATTATTAGCTTAATATGTTCTAGAGTATTGGGCTGAAAATTAGGGTATTACAGAGATCATGCAAGCAATACAAGTTTACACTATGCTACTAATTGGGGCATGTTGTTTACAAACAAGTCAGCTATTAGAGTTCACTTAAGATGGTTGCCTCTGCTTTGTGATTTTCAAGAGTGTGGGAGGTTTAGCTGGGGATCTGCTATTTTATCCACACTGTACTATGGGTTGTGTCGTGGTGTTAACATGTCAGTAGGTGATCTTGCTAGGTGTCTTGTATTGTTACAGTCATGGATATTGTACAAAGTGTCATAGCTCAGTCCCATCATTGATTAACTCAGTTTTAGGTTTCTGTTGACCAGGTGGTATATTACTACACCAAAATTCTTAATTGTGATACAAATTATGTTGTTTATCATTACAATGCCACAAAATATCAACTAATGTATATTTGTCAGGTGTATTGGATTTGCTGTGCCACCTGATGCATATGAGAGATGCACGCCAATTCTTAGGGCATGAATTGAGCTCCATTCTTAGGGCTGAAAACACCTGATGCACATGAGAGATACACGCCATGAGAAATGCACGCCATGAGAAATGCATGCCACGTGATGTAAGTTTTTTAATACGATTTTACAAATTTAATATATAAATATGTGTGTGTGTGTGTGTGTGTGTGTGTGTGTGCACTTTCTTTTTGAAGTGGCTAATCAATTTCTTTGACAGTTTGTCTGGACACCATATGATATCCCCCAGATCCAGCAAATAACACCAACATAGGTTCACTCCGAGTCTACAATTTGGGCATCACTCACATCATTAATTTGTTTCTCATGTGTTGAGTGGCATCATGTTGATCGTGAGGTTAGACAATTTGGTGCTGAGCAACCTATTCCATGTGAGCCACTGAACATTGATGCTCTGCACGCAAGGGATGCATGAGGCATGGAGTGTACTTGGTGGCCATATTATCACTTGACATGGAATCAGTTATGGGATCAATAAAGAGAATGAGTAGTCCTATATCGTCGTGCTCCCAGTTTAGTTCAATTGCCCTCACCGAAGTACTTTGATTGGTATAGTTGTGTTGCATGGAGGGTTTTATTAGGTGAGCATGTGTTTCGAGACCCTCGAGATGTGCATTTGCCAGTCGATGCACTGCCTAGTGCTGCCCCACTGCCTATTGCAACTATGCCTCCTTACGCTCTAGATCGACGTCAGTGAGCTCACCGAATACAAGCAGGGACTCACAGTGGGCGAATGCACTGCCGGGAGGACAACCAAGATGAGGATGATGAGGTTGATGATGATGATGGTGCAGGTTTAGGGATGCATGGGTCTAGTAGTCATAGCATGGGTGCTCATACTCAGGAGCATATAGTTGGGTCTAGCAATCATAACATAGGTGCTCATACTCAAAAGCATATGGCCGGTTCTACTTCACACACAGCGGGTTCATTTGGGCATGATTACATTCCCAGTTCTAATTCTCATGAATACTTGCCCAGTCCGAGTTCGGCCTCTAGCCCACTATATCAATTCTCCACTGGTTCAAGCCTGACGCTTGATTAGATGGACATGGCTACATGTGAGAGTTTTCTGAATCAAACACCATTACCAGGTCTATATTCCATGTCTGCACAGGCGTCTTTGGTTGACCTGTGTGGGTTACACCATCAATCCATGACTATGATGAGTCCTATGACCATAGGCTATTCCCAGCCATCTTTTGATCTCTTAGGTAGGACTCTACCATCAGCACTTGACGCAACACACATATCGCATAATCAGATTGGCGAGGACCATGGAGGCGATGACCATGGAAGGTGACCATGGGGCTGATAAGCTTGGCCCGCGGCAGATTCAGGCCACTTACTACCATACTGATGGCTATCTGATAGGAGCTTGGCGCAACTAGCGAGATCAGTAGTATGACAGCTAGGTTAATGTTTTTATGTGTTTATAAATTTTAGTTACATGTTGAAAAATATGTCCTATCTTGTTTTATGCATATTTGATAATGTTAAGTCTAACTTGCGAAATATGACAATATCTTTTCTAGGGTAGTGGATCATGGCTATTTTGATGTATTCAATTATATTTGGCACTCATATAGTACCTGCTGATGTATTTGGTATTGACTTAGGAGGGGGATGATGTAATTAGCTACTAATGTAGTAGGATATGACGTATCAACTAGTCATGTAATCTGGTATGATGATTTACCAAATTTGTACGTAATTATGTAGTGCTTGTAACTTAATTTAAGTAGATAGGTAATTAAAACCATTCGCATATCTTGCAAGATAAAGAACTAAGCAATACACCAAATGATCTTCTACATGATCAGTTACAGGAACAAAATAAATACTATGCAATACACCAAATGATCTGATACATGATCGGTTGCAAAATACAACAAAAAAAAACTACACAATATACCAAATGATTTGATACCTAAACTTTTACAACTTACAAAACAAAAAGCACACACTACACCATATGACTTGATCTCCTCTCTAAGTTCTTGGACCCACCTGATTCGAGGATATAGCTAATAAGGTGGGGCATCGTTGCCTGGTGTGACCCTCCTACCTATATAGTCCGCATCTCTTTCCTGACCAGATTCAATTTCATCCATTTCATTTCGAATTCGGGTTGACCGGATTTAATTTCATCCATTCCATGACCCTCTTGCCTACATAGTCCACATCTCTTTCCATGACCGAATTCAATTTCATTCATTTCATTTCGGATTCTGGTTGACATTAGTCGGCCATCTTTGGCCCATTTAAGCTCAGGATTTGGTCATATTCAAGGTCCATACCATGGTGGCCAATATGCTTCATTCACAACCGATGCAAACTCCATTCTATAGACTTCTAGAACAGTACTCATGCAGTATACATTATCAACATAAGTACCCCATTGAACTCATGCTTCAGTGTGTGCACAGGCAACAAGTACATGACAACAAGGATTATGTAATGCTTGAAATTCTCCACAATCACAATATCGAGCCCCAAGTTTGACTCTATAAGTTCTTTAGCTCCAATTCCCCATAGGTTGTGTCTCCTCTACAACAAAGAACTCATCAGATCATGAAAAATTAGAAACAAACATGGTCCCTAATGATTGGCAATTCTTGTGATATGTTCGCATCAAGGCTTTAGAGAACTCTCGACCCGTCGCAAGTTGAGCCTCTGCCTGCTTCCCCCTTTTCACAAATAATGCAGGAAGACGATAGTAAGTGGCCTTGACTAATGCAGTTATTGGAAGATTATGAACACTCTTCAACACAACATTGATACGCTCAGACATATTAGTGGTCATATGACCATATCTGGGTCTTTCATCTTGGTGTTGCGTCCACTTTCTCAAAGGAATCCTGTCCACCCATGGACCCATATCTGGGTGCTCACCTCTCAGTAGTTCAGAATAATAGAGAAACTCACTTCGAGTCTTTGAATATGTTGTATTAATCAGAGCTCACTTTGCATCTTTGCTCTTGAAACTTACTGCAAAGTTAGATGCAATGTGGCAAATGCAATAAGCATGGTAAGCACTTGGAAGATGTCATCCACTACCTTCTGCATCTAAATCTACTTTTATAGTAGCATGCCTGTTAGAAATTATCAGTATTCCCTCTTGCAGTGTCACATGTGCCGAAGATGTTTAAGTTACTATCCTGTGCAATTGTCACAAGTAGTTTTCCACTATACTTGCTATACAAATGCGCTTCATCGACAATCACAAAATGCTTGCAATTTTTAAACCCCTCTATACATGGCGAGAATGTCCAAAATAAACGGTGAAACATGGCACAGCAATAGTAAACTAAATTACTAACATAATAAGGCAAAGTTGAAATTTCAATGATTGTACCTGGCATAAATGACTACAAGGCCAGTAGCCATTTTGGAAGCTTGCTGTACAACTCTTCCCAATCACCATAAATTCGAGAAATGACCTTTTGCTTTGCAAGTCATGCTTTCCTGTATGAAATATGGAATTCATACTTTGAATAAACTGAGGCCTGTAATGTTCTGATAGGAACCAGTGGATTAGCTTCAACTATAGAATGGATGCTACCAATGATAACCTGAATATCCAACTAAGAGTGTTTAAGTGAAATTCTGGCGAACAAACAAGTATGCTCCCCAGTGTACTTCTTAATCCCCACAGTTCTTTCTTCCATCGATATATAACACGAATGCTCTAATTACATCCTTTCCCAAAGTACTTGCATTGCCCCTGATATTTCACGTTATCTGTGTAACACCCTAACTTTTAACCCAATACTCTAGAACATATTAGGCTAATCATTAGGTTATTACTTCTTAGTCTCATCTTTTAATAAAATAGTTAGTGGAAATTACAGGTAAATTTTTCTTTTTAAAACATAAACAAAGTGAGAGCCACGAACTTAACTAGCCGAATGATAGAAACATAAAGCACGCGTAACAATCATAAACAACCATGTAAAATAAAACATAATCAGAAGATCATAGATCACGAAGACAACAGAAACATTTCATTAATAATAAAGTAGTTAAAGTACATAACTAGTCATACTCTTATAAAAACGGGCAGAGCTTGAAATACAATGGAAAAGGAAATACAACAGATAGCAAAGTACATGGTTCAACATGAAGATAGAAAAACCCAAAACGCTACCCTCCTACTAGGCTATGAATACAAACTACACACCCCTCCCAAAAGGTACGACCGAAGGGGAAGATCCTCATAAAAGCTCGAGTACTCGCAAAGCTCTCCATCGGGAACTAGTGACATCGGTGGTCCTCGGGTGATGGAGGCAGGTAACCGGGGAAACACTCTATCTCCTCCTGTGTGGGCTAATGCAACGTGGAAGGCACACGAGGTGGCTGAATGTGGGCTCCTTGATGCGGACGCATCTCGGCTCTCCTCGCCAAGCACAGCTGCACCACAGTCTCCTCACTCCCCATACGTCGGGATCGGGGAAGAGGGGCTGAACCCTCCGAAGGAACATGCGTCGGCCAATCCTCGGATGGGTCAGTCTTGGATCTCCTCGAGCGAGGTACGTACTCCAGGAAATCTCGGACGGCGGAGGCAAAGGTACGGGCACGTCGCAACTGCTCCTCACGCGGGCGGGTGCGCTCGAAGATCATGTCGTCACTACCGAAGGGCGCAGTAGGAGTGAACTGGTAGCTCGAAACTGGATAAGCGAAAGGTCATCCCATGTACACAAAAACACGAACGGCACATCGACCCTCAAAGTGATATGAACGGTGGTCCGAGTCGAAGTGTATCTCCCATACTGGCGTATCAATGAAAAGCACGAACGTCGCCATCGCTCTCTGAAGATGTGACGGAAGGAAAGAGAGAGAGAAGTGAGAAATATTGCGAAAGAAATCTCAGTAGGAGTCTCCTACCCTAGGGTTATATCGTGCACATCCTCAGAAACCTTGGGTTTAATTATAAAATAGTGATCATGCATATAAGGTTCAATTTAGGATTTATCAAATTAATTATCCAAGGTCCATTCCTTTTAGCATGCATCTTGATGTTATGAATGCAACATGTTATATCGTGGATGCATGGAAATACTCGAGCATATAAGACAACACATCAAAGCACATAAACATAATCCATGTGGCATAAGGGCATATAACTTCCAGGTAAATCATTTCTCAACTTCGTGACATCAATCATGGTACTTTAGCATATAAGCCACCCTAAAAATAACTAGGTTATGAGCTCATACCTCAGCTAGTCGTCACTAGCTCTTGCTTATTATCTTGAATAAGCGAAACATAAATAATAATCCCGACTCGCAAGTATGGGTAGGGGGCAGGGATCACCTCTCTCTAGGATATACCCTCTTTGAAACGCTTTGCTAGCCACGCATGGCCTCGCATTTGTCCGCTTTGGTAGGCTGCATTTATTCATACCCTCACGGATTTGTCTCCTCCCAGGGGTACTCGGCCGAATCGGCACTTCCTCGGGGGAAGCGCGTCTCAATGCTTTGTCACATAAAAATCTCCTGGGGGTGCTCGGCCGAACCGGTGTCACCCAGGGTTTTCAACTCATATGGTACTTATAAACATTTATTTCAACCCCTTAAGGTTTGATGGAAATTCGATAGCATAGCAGCTGTTAAACCGAATTTCCTTCAAACTACCACAAGCTAATTTACACAACATGTTCTCATGAAAACTCATGTTATGATAAACTTTAACATTTTCATCAATCATTTTCTCATGCATCAAGCACATCTCATCATATCATTGCATCATACAACACATCATAGCATGAACAACTCTTTAGTGTCTTATGCATTGACCCTTACGGTCCTCCACTCACATTCTAAGTTATAAATCATCAAACCTAATCTCTCGGGGACTTATAAGGTTATAACTAAGTCTTTCTCACCTCACACTATGATCAAGAACATCTCTAAACCTCAAGAATGCATAAATCATAATCCTAATTTTACGGGTACCTAGGAGTCACAACAATGACCCTTTCTAAGTCCGGGTTGCTCCTAAGGCATCAAGATCAAGTCCTAAACCATTTATGAGTCATTCCTACACATTTAAACTAATTTAAATCCATGATTAGCATTACTAAACCTTGTTGGACAGAATCCAGAAAATTCAATCATTAAGGGATCTAGAACTCTCAAATTAATTCTTTTCTAGTTACTAACTTCTCTTATCTTTCACATATGAGCCTCAACATTAATTATACTCAAATATAAGCATATTATCACCATTAAAACAGCTCATACAGTGGCATAACATAGCAAGGCAGAACCGAAACAAACATCTCCATTTAAAGGCATCAAACACATTTTCTAAAGCACATAAAATACTAGTTTCTCTTGAAACCTTTTTAAAACTTTCAAAACTCATTTATAAACATTTTTAACATCTAAAATCATCAAAATATTTATGAGGGCAGTAGCTAAATCAAACTTGTCTCAAGAGGTTCTAAATTCATAAAACTTAGTTCTATGCATTCCTTAAACTCATAAAAGCTTGGAAAAATTATAAAACATAGCTTTCAATACTTAGAAACATCAAGACCCCCTTAGGGCCGAAATATGAACCAAGGGAAATGAATATTTTTATACCTTTGTTTGAGACAACAATGGGCAAGTCTTTGAGCTCTAAGTTCATTTAAGTGATGACATAAAAATAAACATGCTCATGCACTTATTTTAGGTTCCATTAGAAGGTAAAGTGATAGCACAAAATAAATATGAATGCAACTCATTATTATCTTGATATTAAGTGAGAACTTGAAATATAAACATGATAGTGCAAGGTTCACTTATTATCTTAATACTTAGTGATAGCAAGGAAGTAAACATGATGCAAGGTTCATTTTATGGTTAGCTAGAGCTCATCCAAGACTTTAACAAAATAACAACCCAATATATATCTCATTACAAGGAGAGCTTTAGAGTTCTTGAACCAAGTCCTCAAAGGAACTATGAGGTTCTTGAACAACATTATCAAGCTCAAGCAAATAAACTTCCAAAACCAAACAAAACAAAATCTCAAAGATCAAGATACCAAAACCGAAAACCTTACTAAAGAAAGTGAAGCTAAGTCAAGTTCTTTATTAAATACCCAAAACCCCTATCTAGAGAAAGATCTCTAGAACGTGCCGGCCAACTTTAAGGTTGACAAGGGTAGGCTTGGGCTTTTAGAAATCCTTAGATTAATTTTCTTAAGTGGAAAAATCATGTGAGCTAAGTATAGTATAGATGAAGTTAAAAGAAAGGAAAAACTCAAGCTCTAGAGGTTCCTTTCAGATGAACACTGTAACGCCCCGATTTTTCTATTAGAGTGAAAATGACCAAAATGCCCCTGAGGCCATCTTCAGCCCGGAATTCGAGGAAAGCCGGTTCGGCAGTACTCGAAGGGCAAACTCAATGTTGGAAGGGGATTAGATAACCTGTGTACCTTCTCGGGATCGAAAATCTCATTTTTCGAGTTTTCGGGTCAAAATGACCAAAACGCCCCTGCAGTGTTTTACCCGTTTGCAAGTGCCGGATGAACCCGAAACTTCTCCAGATGGTTTTAAAAGGTGTTTTTATGTATTCTATGACCTCAGTTTTAATTTTAGAAGTCCCGGGCAAAATTAGTGCAAAATTACGGTTTTGCACCTAGTTTCGTATTTTTACGCTTAATCGCATGATTAAGCAAACCTAAGCAATATTAGGCTCTAATCGAAGGTTAATTAATTTCCTTAATTAAACTTAAGTCAAAATAATTTATTAAAGTTGATTAGAACCAAAAAGTACTTAATTACAACCTAAAATCATATTTTAATTTCAAGACACCTAGTCATAGAATCTTAAATAGTGTTTTCTCTTTCCAATTCCTTAAATCATGGAATTGTGTTACACATTGTTTATTCAAAAATGAGTTTAAAATTCTCTAATAATGTATGAGCACTCCTAAACTTGTCATAAACTCCCTAAATCACATTCTTAGTTACCTAAACTTAAGCTTAATCATTCCTAACCTTGTACCTAAGCTAATACACATCTAAACCTACCATTAACACACAATTAAATGGTCAAAACTCACCTCCTCCCTGCTGTACCAGACTTGGCCGTGAGCTTCCTTCCCCATTGTGCATCACATGTTCAATTTTTCAACACTCCAAGGCCATACCTCAAGTCACATACACTATGCCTTGTCATAACTTTCAATCAAGCTTGGATTTCCACATGAATAAATAATTAAAACAACCCATTTTCCCCATTTATTTGTGGCTGGAAAAGTTCCAGCCATGTCAAGTTTCTAGAAGCCTAATTTCAAAAAAATTTGATAGGAAATTAACTCACATCAAGCCATACTTTGTAGCATAGCTTCCATACTTCAACCATGCTTGAATGACCTTGTGTAAGAGATATTTTCCTCTCCCTTTTCCCTCCAAACCACACAGCTACTCCCTCCCCTTGATGATCCCATGGTTTTGTTTTTCTATAAATAGGATGCTTGTGATAGCCTTGTTGCACCTTGAAGCATTTGCTAAGTTTAGAGTTTTAGAGTTATCTTGCTAGTTCTTTCTTTTTCTCTCAAAGTTTCAAGAGTGTTCTTCCTTTCTTTTCATCTTTATCTTCTTCATCTCTTCATCTCATCATCACCTCTCAACCATCAAACACGACCCCAAAGCCTTGAACCATCATCAAACCTCTCAAACACCACACCTCAAACACAACTTCACCCAAAACACATTTCCTTTCTTTTCCTTCCTCTTGGCCGAATCATCACCACCATCCTAGGAGGTGTTGCTCATCTCATTTCCATCTTCAAGTCCAAGCTTTACCTTCATCACAAGGTAGGGATTTGTTTTCAAACTTTGTTTTGCTCAAGAAAGTGTTTTTTTCTTTAGTTTTCCTCTTGGATTCTTTTTGAACTTTCCTTTGTTTTTCCTTTCTTTTCATTTTGGCCATGAGGCCTTGATTATGAGCATGATAGCTTGATGATGAGAGTTTCTAGATGATGACATTGTGTTCATCTCAAAGAAACCTCTAAAGCTTGAGTTTTCCTTTTCTTATGACTTCATCTATATGATATCTAACTCACATGGTTTTTCAACTTAAGAAAATTAATCTAAGGATTTCTAAAAGCCCAAGCCTACCCTTGTCAACCTTAAAGTTGGCCGGCACATTCTAGAGATTTTTCTCTAGATAGGGGTTTTGGGTATTTAATAAAGAACTTGATGTAGTTTCACTTTCTTTCTCTTTTATATGACTTTCGATTTTTGTGTTGAGATCTTTGAGATATTGTATTGGGTTGTTATCTTTTTAAAGTCTTGAATGAGCTCTAGTAAATCATAAAATGAACCTTGCATCATGTTTACTTTATGCTTTGCACATCATGTTTATTTCCTTGCTATCACTAAATACCAAGATAATGAATGAACTTGCATTATCATGTTTATATTTCAAGCTATGCATTATCATGTTTATATTTCAAGTCCTCACTTAATACCTAGATAATAATAAGTTGCATTCATGTTTACTTTGTGCTATCACTTTACTTTCTAATGGAACCTAAAATAAGTGCATGAGCATGTTTATTTTTATGTCATCACCTAAATGAATCTAGAGCTCAAAGACTTACCCATTGTCGTCTCAACAAAGGTCTAACAATATGTGTTTTTCTTGGGTTCATATTTCGGCCCTAAGAGGTCTTGAGGTCTCCAAGTATTTGAGACTATGTCTTATAATTTTTTCCAAGCTTAAGTGAGTTTAAGGAATGCATAGAACCAAGTTTTGAGAATTTAGAACCTCTTGAGACGAAGATGAATTGGTCACTGCCCTTAAAATTGTTTATAAATGAGCTTTGAGATTTTAAAAAGAGTTCCAAGAGAAACTAGTATTTTATGTGCTTTAGAAATTATGTTTTATGCCTTTTATGGAGAAGTATATTTTTGGTTCTTCCTTGCTCTTTGCTGCCACTGTATGTGCTGTTTTGATAATGATAATGTGTCTATGTTTGAGTAAAAATAATGTTAAGACTCATATGTAAAAGATAGGGTAAGTTAGGAACTAGAAAAGAATTAATTTGAGAATTATAGATCCTTTAATTATGTAATTTTCTGGATTCTGTCCAGCAAGGTTTAGATTTAATAATCATGGTTTTAAATTAGTTTAAATGTGTAGGAATGACTCATAATTGGTTTAGGACTTAATCTTGAAGCCTTAGGAGCAAACTAAACTTAGAAAGGGTCATTGTTGTGACTTCTAGGTACCCGTAAAGTTAGGATTTCAAATTCTGCATCCTTGAGGTTTAGAGATGTTCTTGACCATAGTGTGAGGTGAGAAATACTTAGTTATAAACCTCATAGGTTTCCCAAGAGACTAGGTTTTGATGATCGATAACTTAGAATGTGAGTTAAGGACTTTAAGGGTCTAAACCGTAATTTCTAGAACACCGTAATCACACAAATATAAGCTGTCCAAATCTGCATAGTGCTGTTTGGATAAGTCCTTGAGCATAAAAAATTAGTAACACTTATTAGTTGTGAACCTATAGGTGTGTAAGAGGTTAAGAATAATACTAGAACGAATAGTTTACAAGTTTAAGACTCAAAGGAACCAAAGCATAACATACTATAAGTTTATAACATAATAAGCTTGGGAGTTTGTATGAATTATTGTCTAAGGTGTGATTATGTGATAATGTATATGCTATGGTTTTATGTATACTATATGAAGAAAGTTTCATGTGATGATGTATATGCTATGAAAAAGATTATGTAATGAATAATGATGTATCTATAAATTAACACTTTATGAGAACTTAAATGTGACACAACACCGAGACGCCTTCTTGGGTGACACCGGTTTAGCCGAGCACCCCCAAGAAAACAAATCCGTGAGGGTATTGACATAGAGCTTGCCAAAGCGGACAAAACTACGATGCACTAGTTGCTAGTAGAGCGTTTCAAAGAGGAAATGACCCTAAGAGAGGTGATCCTTAATTTTCCCCCTAGCCCGCAGTTTAAGTCGGGAATTATGTTACGCTTATCATAGGATAAGTAAGAACTAGTGATGACTAGTTAAGGTATGAGCTCATAACCTAGAGATGTTTTAGGGCAGCCCCATGAGATGAAAGTTAAAGTTAACAATGTCATATATACTATACTTATGCCAAATGTTTCTTAGCTGTTCTATTGTTTGGTTTACTTTTATGATGCATTCATATCATTAGTATATTTTCTGCTTAAAGACGCATTATAAAATATGACGGACCTTGGATAAATAATACCTTAGAAAACTAACTGAAAAGGAGTTTTATATGCATGCACACCTTTTAGAAATAAACCCAAGGTTCCTGAGGATATGATGTTGTCACCTAGGTAAGGATAACCCTACTGAGAATTCTTTTAGAAAGATTCTCATTCCCTTTCTCTTTTCTTCCGTCATATCTTCAGATGGCGACATTCGTACTCTTCATCGACACCCCGGTATGGGAGCTGCACCATGACCCGGCACTCGGGTCATACCATTTTGAGGGTCGCTGCATGGTTAGAGTGTTCATGTTTATGGGACGACCCTTCGCGCACCCGGTCCCAAGTTACCGTTTTACCCCGACTGCTCCTTACCATCATAACGGGATTTTTGAGCGAGCTAGACCACGCAATGTGCAGATTCTCCGCATGGAGCCCGAGACATCAGCGGTACGTGACTACCCAGAGTATGTGCCTCGCATCCAGTACTCGAAGATGGACCCGTCCGAGGAGCCGCCATCACACATGTACAGTTGGAGCTCCAGTCCCACTCCCCCACCGATGAGGGCTGGGAGTGAGGAGACGGTGGTCCAGCCGAGGTTGGCTCGTCGGCCATCTATGCGCCTTCGCCGCGGTGGACATGCCCCAATGATGCGCTCGACAACTCCCGCCGAGATTCGTCAGTGGATCGACTCGACCCCACAGTACTCGGACCAGCAGGAGTAGACATAGGAGTGGTAGTAGTTAGTGCACATACGCCACATAGTTGAGGACAAACCTTCTTTTGTATATGAGGTTGTCTACTCTAGGTGCACATGGGTATGGGTGTTGTTTCTCTTGTATTTACTTTTTATGATTTTCTTGTATTGCATTTCAGTTGTATTCCGCTTCCCGATGTATTGAATAGTCCTGCCCCTTTGGGTAGGCACAGTATATATATATATATATATATATATATCTATGTTTCAGTTGATGTCTCCATGATATGATGTGCTTCTTTATGCTTTGCTTATATGTTTCGCTATGCTTCCTCTTAAAGATTAAAAGTGGCTCTCACTTTGATTTTAAATTCCAAAAAGAAAAATTTTACCCATATTTTCGCTAAGTATTTTCTAAGTAAAAGACGAGACCAAGAGGTAATATTCTAAAGATTAACCTAAGTACATACTAGTAGTCTTGGGTTAAGATTAGGGTGTTACAAACACATAGTCATCATCTAGGAGTCCTCATCATTGAGCTATCATGTGCTCCTCAAGGCCTCATGGCCGAAATCACAAGGAAGGAAAAACAAAGAAAGTTTCAAAAGAAAATCCAAGAGAAAGCTAGAAAGAACTCATTTTCAAGAAAACAAAGTTTAGAAAACACTCCTACCTAAAGTGAAGATGAAATCTTTGAACTTTTGAAAAGGAAAACAAGATCATGAGCTCCTCCAAGAGGCAAGATAGCTTCGGCCAAGGGAGGATGAGAAGGTTGGAGTTGTGTTTCAAGTGAGGTTGTGTTTGAGGTGTGGTGTTTGAGAGGTTTGATGATGGTTCAAGGCTATGGGGTGGTGTTTCAAGGTTGAGAGATGATGATGAGATGAAGAGAGGATGAAGATGAAGATGAAAAGAAAGGAAGAACTCTCTTGGAACTTTGAGAGAAAAGAAAAGAACTAGCAAGACAACTCTAGAATTCTAAACTTAGCAAATGCTTCCAAGTGCAACTAAACTATCACAACCATCTTATTTATAGAAAATCAAAACCATGGGGCTCACCAAGGGGAGATGTGGCCGTGGCTTTTGAGGGGGAAAAGGGAGAGAAAAATATCTCTTACACAAGGTCATTCAAGCATGGTTTGAAGTATGGAAGCTATGCTACAAAGTATGGCTTGATATGAGTTAATTTCCTATCAATTTTTGATGAAATTAGGCTTCTAGAACCTTGACATGGCTGTAAATTTTCCAACCACAAATAAATGGGAAAAATGGGTTGTTTTAATTATTTATTCATATGGAAATTCAAGCTTGATTGAAAGTTATGACAAGGTATAGTGTATATGACTTGAGGTATGGTCTTGGAGTGTTGAAAAATTGAACATGTGATGCATATGGGAGGAGGGAGTGCACGGCCAGGTCTAGTACAACAAGGGGGAGGTGAGGTTTGATCATCTAATTGGGTGTCAATGGTAGGTTTAAATGTGTATTAGCTTACGTACAAGGTTAGGAACAATTAAGCTTAAGTTTAGGTAACTAAGAATGTGTTTTAAGGATTTTATGACAAGATTAGGAGTGCTCATACATCATTAGAGAATTAAAAACTCATTTGTGAATACACAATGTGTAACACAATTCCATGATTTAAGGAATTGGAAAGAGAAAACACTATTCAAGATTCCATGACTAGGAGTCTTGAAATTAAAATATGATTTTAAGTTGTAATTGAGCACTTTTAGGTTCTAATCAACTTTATTAAATTATTTTGACTCAAGATTAATTATGGAAATTAATTAACCTTTGATTAGAGCCTAATATTGCTTAGGTTTGCTTAATCACGCGATTAAGCGTAAAAACACGAAACTAGGGGCAAAACCGTAATTTCGCACTAATTTTGCCCGGGACCTCCGAGACCAAAAATAAAGTCACAGTCTACATAAAAACGCCTTTTAAAACCATCTGGAGAAGTTTTGGGTTCATCCGGCACTTGCAATCGGGTAAAACACCACAGGGGCGTTTTGGTCATTTTGACCCGAAAACTCGAAAAACAAGATTTTCGATCCCGGGAAGGTACACAAGTCATCTAATCCCCTTCCAACATTGAGTTTTCCCTTCGAGTACTGCTGGACCGGCTTTCCTCGAATTCCGAGCCAAAAATGACCTCAGGGGCATTTTGGTCATTTTCACTCTAACAGAAAATCGGGGCGTTACATTACAATCTGATTGACATACATTGTACTCAGATCCCTTTCAGATGCTATAGTTTTTATCGTAAGAAGTATAGATTCTTTGTTTGGAAAATGTTGCCCTTCTTGCAATTAATTCACTCCATGTAATCCCATCGTGTCGCTATCATCCAACTGATTCACTTTCACTGCTTCAAGATTTAACCTTAAATAGTGACTAACTCGTTGACTTTTAGATTGTGTTTGAGTTTGTGTTGTCGACGGTTGGGCCTGAGTAAGAGGCACTACCTCCTCGTCTATCTCATCTTCAAAGAACTCTGTAAAATTTAAAGTATATTTAATAATTTATTTAAATTTTTTCAATACTAAATACCGTATAATTCATAGTAGTACAAATTAAATAATATAAAAAAATAAGACATGCCAGCATATTGAAATTTATTATACCAAATCTACAATTCAAATCATATAGCAAGATATAACATATCATAACTATTAAAGTGTAACAAAAGGAGTTTTAGTATTACCTTCATTTGGGTCCTTTTCAGAATCCTCGTCATTAGAACTATCATCATAACTTAGATTTGGTCTGATTTGGCCCAAATCGCTACCAACATTCATTTCAAAACATTGGCCACCTATCAAGTCATTCTCATTTTCAGGCATAAAATTTTCATTCTACATAGCATTTGACATTGCCAATGTTAGAGAACGCTGGGTAAATGATCCTTCAACAAATGCTGGATCAATAGCAGATCCCCCAGAGCTTAAGTTCAAGTCTCCAAGAGCTACGAATACCTCCATAATACTTAGATAAGGAAATCGAGCATGAAAATCAAACATCATCTCGATGTCATCGTCAGTTTGAATGAAACAACTTATGAAACATAACGTATCTTGCCCTACCAATAATGGCAGCTGATACAATATCTGTATTATGTAACTCTCTAAAAATTATTTAAAAATTAATTTCAACTTTTCTAGTCATACTTTCAAAAATTCGACAGACATAGAAATTATCAGAATGATCAAATGGATCTATAAAAAAAATAATGTAAATAGTACCCTTGCGAGCCCCGCAGGCCCGTCAGGACATCCGAAACCCTAGAATTGGGGACCGGAGATACCTAAAAGCAAGAAATTATAGAATTAACATTAAAAATGGTTAGGGATAAAGAATTTACACCCAGGATAAATTTTTGGGCAATAGTTGTTTTCCCGAGTATACTGTTTCACTCATTCGGTAAGATTTCTGTGTGCGATTTTTATACCGAAAGAAAGTTTAATCTTTAAGAGTTGGCTAATGCATATCCACTTTGACTAAATGAAAGGCTAAGATTTAATCTTGTAAAGCAAGATTGCATCCTAGCCATTCATCATTTTTCTTTTTGAGGAATTAGACTTTATATTACATCATGATTACACAACCTAATTTAATATCATTAAAAAGCCACAAATCTTCTCCACCAAGAATGCATTCTCAGCCAGCAAAGGGGATAAACCAGAACCCTCCATTTTCATTTCCTTGAGAGCTCAAGCTTGTTTCAAAGCCCATAAACACTAGCCTAGAGTTGTTGAAACTTCAACATTCCTTCACAAAGCATTTTCTACACCTCAAATCTTACAAATCTAATCGATTGAAATCTCAAATCCTCACCTTGATACCTCACTTCCTCACTGCCTAAGGAAGGTTTGGGGCTGGAATTGGTGCTTTGAAGTGAAGAGAGATCACCTAGAACATCTTTTGGAGTATAAAGCTCAAAAGATTTCAAAGTAGGGTTTTCTTTGGCCTTTTCTTTCAAAATTATTCTGAGAATTTTTTATGTGTTTTATTCCAAAATTTCTAGTTATATTTGATGATAATATGTTGATATTGATGTGCTAATTTTGGTAGAGTGTTTGGATGAGGTTAAATAATGTTTTTTGTCAAAAGAAATTTCGGCTAGGCTGTTGGATTTTCGGATTTCAACAGGGCATGATTTGTTCATGAATTTTCTAGTCCAATTCTAATAATTTTTATGAGCTATAAAAATTATATGTTCAAGCTAATATCCTAAGGAAACTCTGAGAATTTTCATGGTGCATAATAAAGACTTTTGCTGCCTGAGAAAAATCAAGGACTGAAGTTGTAACTATGATGCCTATAACATTCTAATTTTTAACCCAATACTCCTAGAACGTATTTAGATTAATCATTAGTTTATTACTTCTTAGTTTCATTCTTTTAAAAATCCTTCTTTAAATTACTTAGCGAAAAGTACAGATAAATTTTTTTTGAAAACAAAAGCAAAGTGAGAGCCACGTACATCGTAAGATAGGAAAATAAATCACAAGATAACAAGGCATAAAAGAACATGGAACAATCAATAACACATCAAAAGAAATACTTCATTAATATTCATAATATGCCCACCTAAAGGTGGGACTTAGTTTGATACAAGATTATGCAAATATAACAGAAAAGGAAATACAATAGAAACGTAAATACACGGAAAGTATAAATAAAACACTCCTACCCTAGTGCACCTAAGGTGGATAGCCTCATAACAAAAGAAGGTTTATCCCTATTACGTGTGGTGTGTGTGTGCACTAGCTCTCCTAAAGACGCTCTACTGCTGGCGGCAGTGATCCTCGGGTAATGAGGGAATATAACCAGGGAACTACTCGAGCTCGTCGGACGTAAACAAGTGGATGGGGGAATGGATACAGGGTGGCTGGATGTATGCTCTGCGGTGAGGGTGCATCTCGACTCTCTTCGCCAACCCCGGCTGCAAAACCATCTCCTCACTCCCCTCTCGCCTAAACGGGGGACTGAGGGCAGAACTCTTCGAGTAGATGTGCGTCGGCGAGTCCTCGGATGAGTCCATCCCTGACCTCCACGATCGAGGGATATACTTCGGGTAGTCGCGTACAGCTGAGGCGGACGAGCGAGCGCATCGGGTCTGCTCATCACTAGGGCGGGTGCGCTCAAAGATCAAGTCGTCCCCAAAGGGAGACGTCGGGGAGAAATGGTAGCTTTGTACAGGATATGCGAAGGGACGTCCTATGTACATGAAGACTCGGACGGTGCAACGTTCCTCATGTAACGCCCCGATTCTCTATTAAGAGTGAAAATGACCAAAATGCCCCTGAGGTCATTTTCGGCCCCGAATTCGAGGAAAGCCGATCCGACAGTACTCGAAGGGCAAACTCAATGTTCAAAGAGGATTAGATGACTTGTGTACCTTTCCAGGATCGAAAATCTCGTTTTCCGAGTTTTCGGGTCAAAATGACCAAAACGCCCCTGCAGTGTTTTGTCTATTTGCAAGTGCGGGATGAACCCGAAACTTCTCCAGATGGTTTTAAAAGGCATTTTTATGTATTCTATGACCTCAGTTTTAATTATAGAGGTCTTGGGCAAAATTAGTGCAAAATTACGATTTTACCCCTAGAATAGTGTTTTTACGCTTAATCGCGTTATTAATCAAACCTAAGCAATATTAGGCTCTAATCAAAAATTAACTAATGTTCATAATTAATCTAGGGTCAAAATAATTTATTAAAGTTGATTAGAACCTAATAATGCTTGATTACACCTTGAAATCTTATTTTAATTTCAAGATTCCCAGTCATGGAATCTTGAATAGTGTTTCCTCTATCCAATTCCTTAAATCATGGAATTGTGTTACACATTGTTTATTCATAAATGAGTTTAAAATTATTTAATGATGTATGAGCACTCCTAACCTTGTCATAAAATCCTAAATACTCATACTTAGTTACCTAAACTTAAGCTTAATTACTCCTAACCTTGTACCTAAGCTAACCTACACTCAAACCCACCATTAACACTCAATTACATGATCAAACCTCACCTCCTCTCTACTGCCCTGGTCTGGCCGAAGCTTCCCCCCCTCTATATGCATTACATGTTCAATTTTCTAACACTCCAAAGCCATACCTCAAGTCACATACACCATACCTTGTCATATTTTCCATCACACTTGATTTTCCAAGTAAATAACCAATTGAAATAAATCATTTCCCACATTTATTTGTGGCTGGAAATGTTCTAGCCATGTTGAGTTTCTAGAAGAATAATTTCTTGCAAAATTAAAATGAAAGCTCACTCAAAAACCCATGCTTCAAGCCTTACATTGTGTCATGTACTCCATACTTAAAACCATGCTTCTATGACACAATCAAAGAGATATTTTTCTCTCCCTTTTTCCTTCCAATGATACAGCCACTCCTCCTCTTTAGTGAGCCCATGGTTTTATTTTTCTATAAATAGGATGCTTGTTATAGCTTAGTTGCACCTTGAAGCATTTGTTAAGTTTAGAATTCTAGAGTTATCTTACTAGTTCTTTTCTTTTCTCTCAAAGTTCCAAGAGTTCTTTCTCTTCATCTTCATCCTCTCTTCACATTATCACCTCACCACTTCAATCCACCATATCATAACCTTAGATCATCATCAAATCTCTTAAACACTAAACCTCAAACACAAGCTTCCTCAAAACACATCTCCTTTCCTTTTCTTTCTCTTTGGCCGAAGCCATCACACCACCTTAGGAGGAGTTGCTCTTCTCATTTTCCTTTTCAAGTTCAAGCTTTCATCTTCATCACTTGGTAGGGATTTGCTTTTCAAACTTGTTTTGCTCAAGAATGTGTTTTTCTCTAGTTTCCTCTTGGATTCTTTTTGAACTTTCCTTTGTTCTTCTTTTCTTTTTCATTTCGGCCTCTTGGCCTTGATTATGAGTATGATAGCTTGATGATGAGAGTTTCTAGATGATGACCTTGTGATCATCTCGAAGAAACCTTTAAAGCTTGAGTTTTTCCTTTCTTTAAGCATTCATTATCTAACTTATGTAATTTCAACTCAAGAAACCTTTTTATTTTCCTTGCACATTTTGATTTCGGTTTCCTTGTTTCCTTTCTTTAATATTTCGGTCTCTATTTCCTTTTGATCTTTATGGTTTCATTTGTTTAAGAAAGTTTTGTTTGAGCTTGATGATGATGTTCAAGAACCCCATAGTTCCTTTGAGAACTTGGTTCAAGAACTCTAAAGCTCCCTTTGTAATAAGATATATGTTGGGTTGTTATCTTGTTAAAGTCTTGAATGAGCTCTAGCTAACCATAAAATGAACCTTGCATCATGTTTACTTTTATGCCTTGCACATCATGTTTATTTTCCTTGCTATCACTAAGTACCAAGATAATAAAGGAACTTGCATTATCATGTTTATATTTCAAGCTATGCATTATCATGTTTACATTTCAAGTTCTCACCTAAATATCAAAGATAATAATATGATGCATCTCATATTTATTTAATGCTCTCACTTTACTTTCTAATAAAAGCTAAAACAAGTGCATAAGCATGTTTATCTTTATGCCATCACTTTAATGAACCTAGAGCTCAAAGACTTGCCCATGGTTGTCTCAAAGAAAGGCTTAAAAATATTTACTTCCTCGGGTTCATATTTCGGCCCTAAGGGGTTTTGATGTTTCTAAATATTGAAAACTATGTTTCATACTTTTCTAAGCTTTTATGAGTACAAGAAATATGTAGAACTAAGTTTTATGAATTTAGGACCTCTTGAGATGAAAATGATTTAGCCACTGCCCTCTTAAGTATTTTTATGATTTTAAAGGATAAAATTGTTTATAAATGAGTTTTGAAAGTTTTAAAAAGGTTCCAAGAGAAACTAGTATTCTATGTGCTTTAGAAATTGTGTTCTATGCCTTTTATGGAGATGCACATTTCGGTTCTACCTTGCTATTTATTTGCCACTGTATGTGATGTTTTAATGATGATAATATGCTTATGTTTGAGTAAAAATAATGTTAAGACTCATATGTGAACGATAAGATAAGTTAGAGACTAGAAAAGAATTAATTTGAGAGTTCTAGATCCCTTAATTATTGAATTTTCTGTATTCTGTCCAGCAAGGTTTAGACTTGATAATCATGGCTCTAAATTAGTTTAAAGGTGTAGGAATGACTCATAATTGGTTTAGGACTTGATCTTGAGGCCTTAGGAGCAAACTAGACTTAGAAAGGGGCATTGCTGTGACTCCTAGGTACCCGTAAAATTAGGATTATAAATTCTGCATCCTTGAGGTTTAGAGATGTTCTTGACCATAGTGTGAGGTGAGGAATACTTAGATATGAACCTATAGATACCTGAGAGCTTAAGTTATGATGATTTATAACCTAGGTTGTGAGTTAAGGACTTTAAGGGCCTAAAACGTAATTTCTAGAACCTCGTAATCACATGAACATAAAACTGTCCAAATACTGCATACTGCTATTTGGATGGGTTCTTAAGCATAAAATTAGTAAAACTTATTAGTTGTGAACCTATAGGTGTGTGAGAGGTTAAGGAGGAATACTAGAACAATTAGTTTACAAGTCCAAAGACTCGTAAGGATCGAAACATAAGACACTATAGGTTTATAACATAGTAAGCTTTATGAGTTGTGTGAATGTTTTGTTTAAATATGATTATGTGATGATATGCTATGAAGAAGTTTTATATGATGAATGATTATGTGATGATGTATATGTTACGAAGAAGTTTTATATAATTTCAACGCCTTATGAAGAATGCTTGTGTATGTCCTATATGTTTTCATGGCATAAGCAAATTTGAGGAAATTCGGTCTACAACCGTCATGCTGCCGAATTTTCATCAAATTTGAGGAACTTAGAAAAAGGTCCTTTTTGAAAATCATGAGAACTTAAATGTGACACAACACTGAGACACCTTCTTGGGTGACACCGGTTTAGCCGAGCACCCCCAAGAAAACAAATCCATGAGGGTATTGACACAGAGCTTGCCAAAGCGGACAATACTACTATGCCCTAGTTGCTAGTAGAGCGTTTCAAAGAGGAAATGACCCTACGAGGTGATCCTTAATTTGGCCCCTAGCCCGTACTTTAAGTCGGGATTATGTATGTTACGCTTATCATAGGATAAGTAAGAGCTAGTGACGACTAGTTAAGGGATGAGCTCATAACCTAGAGATGTTTTAGGGTGTCACATATGCTATGAAAAACCAAGAAAGTTATTATGAGATTTATACTTATCAACTTATGCCACTATTATAATGTTTTTGTGATTTTGTTGATTAGTTTATCCTTATGATGTATTCATGTCTTAGTATATTCCATGCTTAGTCATAAGACGCATCGTAAAATATGACGGACCTTGGATAACTAATGATTTAGAAAACTAACTTAAAAGGAGTTTATATGCATACACACCTTTTTAGAAATAAAACCCAAGGTTCCTGAGGATATGATGACGTCACTTAGTTAGGGATTGCCCTACTGAGAATTCTTTTAGAAGATTCTCATTCCCTCTCTCTTTTCTTCCGTCACATTTTCAGATGGCGACTTTCGTACTCTTCATCGACACCCCGACGTGGGAGCTGCACCATGACCCAGCACTCGGGTCATACCATTTTGAGGGTCGCTACACAGTCAGAGTATTCATGTTTATGGGACAACCCTTCGCACACCCAGTACGTAGCTACCGCTTCACCCCGACTGCCCCCTAACACGATTTTCGAGCGAGCTAGACCACGCGACGAGCGGATTCTCCGCATGCAGCTCGAGGCGTCAGCCGTACGTGACTACCCGGAGTACATGCCCCAGACTCAGTATTCAGAGACAGATCCATCAGAGGACCCGCCCTCGCATATGTACAGTTGGAGCTCCAGCCCCACTCCCCCATCGATGAGAGCCGGGAGTGAGGAGACGGTGGTTCAGCCGAGGTTGGCTCATAGGCCATCCATGCGCCCTCGCCGCGGTGGACACGCTCCGATGATTCGTACGACCACCCCCGCTGAGATCCGCTAGTGGATTGATTCTACCCCTCAATACTCGGACCAGCAGGAGTAGGTGCATAGGATGGGTAGTAGCTAGTGCACACATGCCACATAGTTGAGGGCAAACCTTCTTTTGTATATGAGGTTGTCTACTCTAGGTGCACAAGGGTATGGGTGTTGCTTTCATGGTTTCCTTGTACTTGCTTTTATGATTTCCTTCTGTTTGCTTTTCAGTTGTATTCCATTCTTCTATATACCGAATAGTCTTGCCTTTTGGTAGGTACATTATCTATATATATATTCAGTTGATGTATCCATGTTATTTATGTGCTTTATTATAATTTGCTCACATGACTTGTATGAATTCCCGTTCAAAGAATCACGTGTGGCTCTCACTTTGGTTTAATTCAAAAAAGAAAAATTTTACCCATATTTCTGCTAAGTATTTTCAAAGTAAAAGATGACACCAAGTGGTAATATTATAAGGATTAACCTAAATACATACTAGTAGTATTAGGTTAAGATTTAGGGTGTTACACTTCAAAATGGTATGATCCGTGCTCCGGATCAAAGTGCACCTCCCATATGGGAGTGTGTATGAACACCACGAATGTCGCCATGATATGAAAATATGACGGGAGAGAAAGAGAGAGAGAAAGGAGTGAGAATCTTGCTAAAGAATTCTCAATAAGGTATCTCCTATCTAGGGTTACGTCATCAACATCCGCAGGAGCCCTGGGTTTATTATAGAAAGGTGGTCGTGCGTATAAAGTTCATTATTTAGGTTTATAAGCATAATTATCCAAGGTTTGTTCCTTTTAGAATGAATCTTAATGCATGAATGCAACATAGTAAGGCATGAATGCGAGTCAATACGTTATGCAAGCAATCCAATAAATCATAACATCCAACAACATATAAGTGGCATATTAACTTTCAAGTGACACTTTTCTCTTTTCTCAACTTTGTGACTTAAGAACTTCGTACTTAAGCATCATGAGGCCACCCTAAAACATCATCTACATTATGAGCTCATACCTTAACTAGTTGTCACTAGTTCTTACTTATCCTTTGATAAGAAAAATCATAAAAATAATCCTAACTACTAGAGTATGGGCTAGGGGGCTTAAGGATCACCTCTCATAGGAATATTTCCTTCTTTGAAATGCTCTACTAGCATATAGTGCACGGCGAATTGTCTGCTTTGGTAGGCTGCATCCACTTATACCCTCACGGTTTTGCCTCCTCCTTACCGGAGTGGAAGAAGTACGTCTCAGTGCTACGTCACGTCAGGACTCAAACTTGGTAGTACCAGGATGAATGGTGAAGTGGCTCTTGTGAGCCTCCTCTAAGATCTTTTCTCGGAGGTCACTGTCCCGTGGCACGCAGATTCGCCCTTCAAACTTCCACAAACCATTGGGGCCTTGCTCAAAACCCTTCAACTTACCAGCCTTGACTGCCTCTAGGGTCTCCATAAACTCCTTATTCTCCTTTTGAGCTAGGAAGACCCTCTGCTTAAACCCACTCGTCATATTAAGATGACACATCTTTATTCCCTCTTCGGTCAAAGACATCCCCAGATTCATGTCCCTAAACTTCTCTATTAACCTAACTTCTTTGACCATCATATAAGGCAAACGCAATGACTTTTGACTCAAGGCGTCGGTGATTACATTACCTTTGCTGGGGTGGCGACTTAAGCCAAAATCATAGTCCTTAAGGAACTCCATCCATCTCCTTTGCCTCATGTTTAAGTCATTTTGATCAAAGATATGCTTGAGACTTTTATGATCAGAGAAGACTTCAAACCTAACACCACATAAATGATGCCTCCACATCTTTAAGGCAAACACTATGACTGCTAACTCTAGGTCATGGGTAGGGTAACTCACCTTGTGAGGCTTGAGTTGCTTAGACGCATAGGCTACCACTTGCCTATTTTGCATCAACATACAACCTAAACCCTTGCTCGAAGCATCACAATACACCTTGAATGGTATATTGGGGTCAAGTAAAACGAAAACGGGGGTCGAGGTTAGCTTCTCTTTTAGCTCTAGGAAACTTTTCTCACATTCGGGGTTCCACACAAATGGGGTGTTCTTCCTAGTGAGCTTGGTTAGAGGTAAGGTGATTTGGGAAAATCCTTTGATAAACCTATGGTAATAGCCTACTAAACCTAAAAAGCTCCATATTTCCGTTATAGTGGTCAGTCTTTCCCAATTCATTACGGTCTCTATCTTACTAGGGTCAACAGCTATACTTCCTTTCGATACTACATGCCCTAGAAATTTCACCTCATCCAACCAGAATTCATACTTAGAAAGCTTAGCGTATAACTTCTTCTCCTTTAAAATTTCTAACACCAACCTTCAATGATGCTCATGCTCCTCGTGGGTTTTCGAATAGATAAGAATGTTATCTATGAACACAACCACGAACTAATCTAAATAGGATCTAAAGATCGTATTCATATAATCCATAAAAATTGCGGGAGCATTCGTCAAACCAAACGACATGACATTGAACTCAAAGTGTCTATACCGAGTTCTAAAGGCAGTTTTAGGTATGTCTTAGTCTCTAACCCTAATCTGGTGGTATCCTAACCTAAAACCAATCTTAGAAAATACCACCACTCCTTTCAATTGGTCCATCAGATAATCAATTATAGGCAAAGGGTATTTGTTTTTCACCGTCACTCGATTCAATTGCCTATAATCTATACACAACCTCATACTTCTATCATTTTTCTTCACAAATAAGACCGGGGCTCCCCAAGGTGAAGCGCTAGGTCTTATAAAGCTCTTCTCTAACAACTCCTCCAATAGGATTTTCAACTCAGCTAATTCTAAAGATGACATCCAATATGAGGCTATAGAGATCGGTCCTATTCTAGGAACCAACTCTATGGAAAACTCTACCTCTTTCTCGGGAGGGAACTTGGGTATTTCATCCAGAAATACCTCAGGATAGTCTCTTGCCACAGGTATATCACCTAGGTTTTGCTCAAAGTCTACCTTATAGCCGGCTTAGAGAACATATCCCTTAGTCTTCTCCCCACTACAGTAGACCTCTACAGAATTTAGGTACAGTCTCAAGGGTTGACTAACCTTGCTAGGGGGAGAAGGAAAAACAATAGACTGGGTACCACAATCTAACAATACACGGTTGGCATGAAGCTAATCCATGCCTAAAATGATATCTATGTCTTTTAGGGCTAAACAAATTAAATCTATGATAAAAGACCTATTTTCTACAGTAAGATGACAATTTAGACAGCAATTGCAAGTATTAATAGGACGATTTATGGGGGTAGAAACAATAAGATCAAAGCGAAGTTTGGAAACTTTCAAATTCAGAGACTCAACACTAGCATCTGAGATAAAAGAATGGGTTGCACCAGAGTCATAAAGTATAGTTAAGGTTCTACCATATAATTTGTACTTACCTTGAATGAGGTCGCTGGACTTCTCTGCGTCCTCCGCACTGAGGGCAAAGACCCGTCCTTGGTGTTGTGGCCGGGGGTTCTGGGTCGATGGCCCTCCGTTCATACAATCTTTGGTGTAGTGGCCATGCTTGCCACATCGGAAGCAAACTCCCTACCCAGCCATGCTGGGGCAGTTACCGTGATTCCTTCCACATCGAGGGCACACTTCGGCCGATGCGGGTCTGGGGAAAGTAGCGATGGCTCCTTGTTGTGCCTTATTCTTGGCCCCACTAGATCCTCCTTGTTGGTTGTTATTCTGAGGACCACCCATTCCTCGTTGTTGATTGTTGAAATTCCTCAAGCCATTGTACTGGAATAGTGGCTTCTGGGGTGGTTTAGATTGTTGGTATGCGGGTGCTCTTAGTTGTTGTTGTGATAGTCTTTGTTGTTGCTGCTGCTGTCTGAACTGATTGCTTTGGTACGGGTTGTAGTGATTCCTTGATTGGTGTTGCAGCTTGAATCTCGAGGCTTTAGGTCCTAACCCCTTCGCTCGCTCCGCCTTTGTAGCGTTGAGCTTCCTTTGTCCCTTTTTCCAAGATTCGACACTTGTTGACCAGGGTTGGGAAGTCCCTGATCTCTATGTGTGCCACAGTGAAATTCAACTCCACTTTCAGCCCTGCTTCATACTTGACGCACTTCTACACCTCATCGGGGTTCCTTTGGAACACCCGAGAGAACTTGATCAGCTCCTCAAATTTTGCTATATACTGGGTGACAGAAGACCCACCCTGGGTCAACTGCATTAACTTGGTGTCCTTTGCATTTCTCACTGTAACACCCTAAAATCATAACCTAATACTACTAGTATGTATTTAGGTTAATCCTTAGAATATTACCTCTCGGTCTCATTCTTTATTTCAAAATACTTAGCGGAAATATGGGTAAAATTTTTCTTTTTGGAATTAAAACCAAAGTGAGAACCACGCATGATTCTTTGAACGGGAATTCATACAAGTCATATGAGCAAATCATAATAAAACACATAGACAACATGGATACATCAACTGATTATATATAGAAAATGTGCCTACCAAAAGGCAGGACTATTCGGTACATAGAAGAATGAAATACAACTGAAAAGCAAATACAAGGAAATCATAAAAGCAAGTACAAGGAAATTATAAAAACAACACCCATACCCATGTGCACCTAGAGTAGACAACCTCATATACAAAAGAAGGTTTGTCCTCAACTATGTGACGTGTGTGCACTAGCTATTACCCATCCTATGCACCTACTCCTGCTGGTCCGGGTACTGAGGGGTGGAATCGATCCACTGGAGGATCTCGGCGGGAGTGGTCGTGCGGATCATCGGAGCGTGTCCACTGCGACGAGGGCGCATGGATGGCCTACGACCCAACCTCGCCTGTACCACCGTCTCCTCACTTCCAGCTCTCATCGGTAGGGGAGTGGGGCTAGAGCTCCAACTGTACATGTACGAGGGCGGGTCCTCTGATGGATCCATCTCCGAATACTGAGTCCGGGGCATGTACTCTGGGTAGTCACGTACGGCTGACGCCTCGGGTTGCATGCAGAGGATCTGCTCGTCGCGTGGTCTGGCTCGCTCAAAAATCGTGTTATGGTGGTAGGAAGCAGTCGGGGTGAAGCGATAGCTCCATATTGGGTGTGCGAAGGGTCGTCCCATAAACATAAATACTCTAACAGTCCAGCGACCCTCAAAATGGTATGACCCAAGTGCTGGGTCATGGTGCAGCTCCCACGTCGGGGTGTCGATGAAGAGTACAAAAGTCGCCATATGAAGATGTGACGGAAGAAAAGAGAGAGGGAATGAGAATCTTCTAAAAGAATTCTCAGTAGAGCAATCCCTAACTAAGTGACATCATCACATCCTCAGGAACCTTGGGTTTTATTTCTAAAAAGGTGCGCATGCAGGTAAACTTCTTTTAAGTTAGTTTTCTAAAGTATTAATTATCCAATGTCCATCATATTTTACAATGCGTCTTATGACTAAGCAGGGAATACACTAATGACATGAATACATCATAAAGGTAAACCAATCAATGGAATAACTAAGAAATATTATAACATTGGCATAAGGTGATAGGTATAACTTTTCTTGGTTTATCATAGCACATGTGACATTTTAAACTTTAACTTTTATCTCATGGGGCCACCCTAAAACATCTCTAGGTTATGAGCTCATACCTTAACTAGTCGTCACTAGTTCTTACTTATCCTATGATAAGCATAACATACATAATCCCGACGTAAAGTACGAGCTAGGGGGCAAATTAAGGATCAACTCTTAGGGTTATTTCCTCTTTGAAACGCTTTACTAGCAACTAGTGCATAGTAGTATTGTCCGCTTTGGCAAGCTCTATGTCAATACCCTCACAGATTTGTTTTCTTGGGGGTGCTCGGCTAAACCGGTGTCACCCAAGAAGGCGTCTCAGTGTTGTGTCACATTTAAGTTCTCATGATTTTCAAAAAGATCTTTTTCTAAGTTCCTCAAATTTGATGGAAATTCGGCTGCATGACGGTTGTAGACCGAATTTCCTCAAATTTGCTTATGCCATGAAAACATATAGGTCATACAAACATATCTTATGAGGTATAGCATATCATCATATAAAACTTCTTCATAGCACATATCAAACTTATCATAGACAAAGCTCTTGTATCATATATCATATTTACATAAGTTAAGCATCATAAAAACTCAAGACTTTTTAATGTCTTATGCATTGACCCTTAAGGTCCTTAACTCACGTTCTAAGTTATCGATCATCAAACCTAATCTCTTGGGTACCTAGGAGGTTATAACTAAGTATTTCTCACCTCACACTATGATCAAGAACATCTCTAAACCTCAAGGATGTAGAATTTATAATCCTAACTTTACGGGTACCTAGGAGTCACAACAATGACCCTTTCTAAGTCCGGTTTGTTCCTAAGACTTCAAGATCAAGTCCTAAACCATTTATGAGGCATTCCTACACATTTAAACTAATTTAAATCCATGATTAGCATTACTAAACCTTGCTGGACAGAATCCAGAAAAGTCAAACATTAAAGGATCTAGAACTCTCAAATTAATTCTTTTCTAGTTTCTAACTTCTCTTATCGTTCACATATGAGCTTTACCATTAATTATACTCAAACTCAAGCATATTATCATCATTAACACAGCTCATACAGTGGCAAAATAATGGCAAGGCAGAACCGAAACAAAACTCTCCATAAAGGCATAAAACACAATTTCTAAAGCACATAAAATACTAGTTTCTCTTGGAACCTTTTTAAAACTTTCAAAACTCATTTATAACCATTTTTAACATCTAAAATCATAAGAATATTTAAGAGGACAGTGACCATTTCAACTTTGTCTCAAGAGGTCCTAAATTCATAAAACTTAGTTCTACATATTCCTTGTACTCATAAAAGCTTAGAAAAAGTATGAAACATAGTTTTCAATATTTAGAAACATCAAAACCTCTTAGGGCCGAAATATGAACCAAGGGAAATAAACATTTTTAAACCTTTGTTTGAGACAACCATGGGCAAGTCTTTGAGCTCTAGTTTCATTAAAGTGATGGCATAAAGATAAACATGCTTGTGCACTTGTTTTAGCTTTTATTAGAAAGTAAAGTGAGAGCATAAAATAAATATGAAATGCATTATATTATTATCTTTGATATTTAGGTGAGAACTTGAAATGTAAACATGGTAATGCATAGCTTGAAATATATACATGATAATGCAAGTTCCTTTATTATCTTGGTACTTAGTGATAGCAAGGAAAATAAACATGATGTGCAAGGCATAAAAGTAAACATGATGCAAGGTTCATTTTATGGTTAGCTAGAGCTCATTCAAGACTTTAACAAAATAACAACCCAACACATATCTCATTACAAAGAGAGCTTTAGAGTTCTTGAACCAAGTTCTCAAAGGAACTATGAGGTTCTTGAACAACATCATCAAGCTCAAGTAAACAAACTTCCAAAACAAAACCAAACAAAATCTCAAGGATCAAAATTCCAAAACTGAAAACCTTACAAAAGAAAAAGAAAGTGATATTAAGTCAAGTTCTTTATTAAATACCCAAAACCCCTATCTAGAGAAAGATCTCTAGAACATGCCGGCCAACTTTAAGGTTGACAAGGGTAGGCTTGGGCTTTTAGAAATCCTTAGATTAATTTTCTTAAGTTGAAAAACCATGTGAGCTAGATATCATATAGATGAAGTTATAAGAAAAGGAAAACTCAAGCTTTAGAGGTTTCTTTGAGATGAACACAAGGTCATCATCTAGAAACTCTCATCATCAAGCTATCATACTCATAATCAAGGCCAAGAGGCCGAAATGAAAAAGAAAAGGAAAACAAAAGAAAGTTCAAAAAGGATCCAAGAAGAAACTAGAGAAAAACACATTCTTGAGCAAAACAAGTTGAAAAGCAAATCCCTACCTAGAGTGAAGACACAAAGCTTGAACTTTAAAAAGGAAAGCAAGATGATGAGTTTCTCCTTGAGGTGGATATGGCTTCGGCCTTGTGAGGAACAATGGAGAGGAAAATGTGTTTGAGGTGAGGTGTTTGAGAGGTTAGGAGATGATTCAAGGCCTTGGGGTGGTGTTTGATGGTTAAGAGATGATGATGAGATGAAGAGATAAAGAAGATGAAGATGAAAAGAAAGGAATAACTCTCTTGAAACTTGAGAGAAAAATAAAGAACTCAAGAAAGCTTAGGAAAACTTGAAACTTACCAAATGAACTAAATTGACACAAGCTCATCTAAGGCACCTATTTATAGAAAAACAAAACATTGAGGCCTTCCAAGAGGAAGCCTTGGCCGTAGCATTGAGGGGGAAGAAGGAAGAGAAAATATCTCTTACACAAGGTCATTCAAGCATGGTTTGAAGTATGGAAGGTATGCTACAAAGTATGGCTTGATGTGAGTTAATTTCCTATCAATTTTTGATGAAATTAGGCTTCTAGAAACTTGACATGGCTGGAAATTTTCCAACCACAAATAAATGGGAAAAATGGGTTGTTTTAATTATTTATTCATGTGGAAATTCAAGCTTGATTGAAAGTTATGACAAGGTATAGTGTATGTGACTTGAGGTATGGCCTTGGAGTGTTGAAAAATTGAACATGTGATGCATATGGGAGGAGGACAGCTTCGTCCAGGCCTTAGGCAGCAGAGAGGAGGTGAGTTTTGATCATTTAATTGGGTGTTAATGGTAGGTTTAAATGTGTATTAGCTTAGGTACAAGGCTAGGAATAACTAAGCTTAAGTTTAGGTAACTAAGAAGGTGTTTTAAGGATTTTATGACAAGATTAGGAGTGCTCATACATCATTAGAGAATTAAAAACTCATTTATGAATAAACAATATGTAACACAATTCCATGATTTAAGGAATTGGAAAGAGAAAACACTATTCAAGATTCCATGACTAAGAGTCTTGAAATTAAAATATGATTTTAAGTTGTAATTAAGCACTTTTAGGTTCTAATCAACTTTAATAAATTATTTTGACTTAAGATTAATTATGGAAATTAATTAACCTTCGATTAGAGTCTAATATTGCTTAGGTTTGCTTAATCACACGATTAAGCGTAAAAACACGAAACTAGGGGCAAAATCATAATTTTGCATTAATTTCGCCCGGGACCTCCGGGACCAAAACTAAAGTCACAGTCTACATAAAAATGCCTTTTAAAATCATCTGGAGAAGTTTTGGGTTCATCCAGCACTTGCAAATGGGTAAAACACCGCAGGGGCATTTTGGTCATTTTGACCCGAAAACTCGAAAAACGAGATTTTCGATTCAGGGAGGGTACTCAAGTCATCCAATCCCCTTCCAACATTGAGTTTGCCCTTCGAGTACTGCCAGACCGGCTTTCCTCGAATTCCGGGCCGAAAATGACCTTAGGGGCATTTCGGTCATTTTTACTCTTAATAGAAAAATCGGGACGTTACACTCACAGACTTCGAGAAGTACTTCTCATAAAAGTAGGTCTTGAACAGCTCCTAGTCAATGGGAGTTCCAGCAGCTTCCAGCTGCCTTCAAGTGCCGGTCCACCAGAACTCGGCATCAAGCTTCATTATGAAGATAGCGAAGGTAACCTTCTGCTCCTCCGAGTAGGCAACCACGGAGTAGATCTTCTCCATGTCCTTGATCCACTCGTCAGCTTTGTTGGGATCCATGGCCCTTTTGAACACAGGCAGGTTCGCCTTGCAAAACTCACCAAAGCGAGTCTGCTCTAACATCTCAACAGCAGGGGGACCATGTGCAGTTTCTCCTTGATTCATCTGCTTAAACATACGTTCCATGGCTTGTGCCATGTCACGAACAGCAGCAGCATTTGCATTGTCTTAATCTCCCTCAGTCGGATTCCTACACTGTCGTCGCAGTGCCATTGGTTCTTAAACACATAAGACAGTGAACACCAAGTTGATCAGGCTCAATATTCCATGCAAAATGAGTTAGTTACCATGGCACGTGCAAACAACAGACGTCATGTATCCCTAGTCTTATAGCTTATCTCTAGCAAGCACTACACATGACATAATTATCGCATCATGCTTATAAAGCATGGTCAGTCCAATCCTCAGGCTCCGTGAGAATCGAACTGCTCTGATACCGAAATATAACATCCTAATTTTTAACCCAATACTCCTAGAACGTATTTAGGTTAATCATTAGTTTATTACTTCTTAGTCTCATTCTTTTAAAAATCCTTCTTTAAATTACTTAGCGGAAAGTACGGATAAATTTTTTTTTGAAAACATAAAGCAAAGTGAGAGCTGCGTACATCGTAAGATAGGAAAATAAATCACAATATAACAAGGAATAAAAGAACATGGAACAATCAATAACACATCAAAAGAAATACTTCATTAATATTCATAATATGCCTACCTAAAGGTGGAACTTAGTTTGATACAAGATTATGCAAATACAATAGAAAAGGAAATATAACAGAAGCGTAAATACACGAAAAGCGTAAATAAAACACTCCTACCCTAGTGCAGCTAAGGTGGATAACCTTATAACAAAAGAAGGTTTATCCCTACTACATTTGGTGTGTATGTGTGCACTAGCTCTCCTAAAGACGCTCTACTGCTGGCGGCGGCGATCCTCGGGTGATAGGGGTATGTAACCAGGGAACTGCTCGAGCTCCTCGAACGTAAACAAGCGGATAGGGGAACGGATGTGGGGTGGCTGGATGTGTGCTCCACAGCAAGAGCGCATCTCGACTCTCCTCACTAACTTTGGCTTCAAAATCGTCTCCTTACTCCCCTCTCGCCAAAACGGGGGAGTGGGGGCAGAACTCTCCGAGTAGATGTGTGTTAATGGGTCCGTCTCTAACCTCCTCGATGAAGCGACATACTCTGGGTAGTCGCATACAGCTAAGGCGGATGAGCGAGCACGTCGAGTCTGCTCATCACTAGGGCGGGTGCGCTTGAAGATCAAGTCATCACCAAAGGGAGACGTCAGGGAGAAAAGGTAGCTTTATACAGGATATGCGAAGTGACTTCCTATGTACATGAAGACTCGGATGACACAACGTCCCTCAAAATGGTATGATCCGTGCTTCGGATCAAAGTGCACCTCCCACGTGGGAGTGTCTATGAACACCACGAATGTCGCCATGATCTGAAGATGTGACAGGAGAGAAAGAGAGAGAGAAAAGAGTGAGAATCTTGCTAAAGAATTCTCAGTAAGGTATCTCCTATCTAGGGTTACGTCGTCAACATCCTCAAGAACCTTGGGTTTATTATAGAAAGGTGAGTCATGTGTATAAAGTTCATTATTTAGGTTTATAAGCATAATTATCCAAGGTTCGTTTCTTTTAGAATGAATTTTAATGCATGAATGCAACATAGTAAGGCATGAATGCAAGTCAATACGTTATGCAAGCAATCCAATAAATCATAACATCCAACAACATATAAGTGGCATAAAGTGGCATATTAAATTTCAAGTGACACCTTTCTCTTTTCTCAACTTTGTGACTTAAGAACTTCGTACTTAAGCATCATGGGGCCACCCAAAAACATCATCTAGGTTATGAGCTCATACCTTAACTAGTCGTCACTAGTTCTTACTTATCCACTGATAAACGAAATCATAAAAATAATCTCGACTACTAGAGTACGGGCTAAGAGGCTTAAGGATCACCTTTCACAGGAAGATGCTCTACTGGCATCTAGTGCACAGTGAATTGTCTGGTTTGGTAGGCTGCATGCACTCATACCCTCACAGTTTTACCTCCTCCCTACCGAAGCAGGAGAAGTACGTCTCAATGCTATGTCACATCAGGACTCAGTTCCTGGGGTGCTCGGCCGAACCGGTGTTACCTAGGACTTTATCCCATATACTTTTCAAAAACATTCTCAAGTCCTTAATTTGACAGAGTTTTGGCAGCATAACAGCTATATACCAAATTTCTTTCAAATTTCCTTTATGCCACACTAACTTATAATGCATGCACATTTCTCATTCAACTTCTATGATCATAGTAAACTTAATTTCACACTCATCATAGCATGTGCATCATCACAACATACTTGAATTAACAAACTTATGCATCCAAGAACCTATAATGTCTTATGCTTGACCCTTAGAGCCTTTAAACTTGAAATCTAAGTTCTCTGTCATCACCACTTAACCCCTCGAGTACCTATAGGTTCATAACTAAGTAGTCCTCACTTATTTCTATGATCATAACTAATTCTAAACTTCAAGAGTGTAGAATCTATGCTTTGCTAATTACGGGTATCTAGGAGTTACAACTTTAACCCTTTCTATGTTCGGTTTTCTCCTAAGGCACCAAGATGAATTCCTAAACCAATTATGAATAATTCCTACACATTTATACTAATTATAATCCATTATTACTAATATTATCCTTTCTGGAACAGAATCCAAAATTTCCATTTCTAAGGGATCTAGAAATCTCATTTTAATTCTTTTCTAGTTACTAACTTATCTTAGAATTCTCAAATTAATTCTAACATCAAATATACCTAAACATACTCATTCCAACATAACAAAATCATCACCATACAGTGAGCAAACAATCAAGGCAGAACCATGAGCATCATCATCATATTATGCATAGGATTTCATTTCTAACACTCATAAATTGCTAGTTTCTCTTGGAACCTTTTCAAAGCTTCTAAAACTCATTTGAGACTACTTTATTTCATCAAAATCATCATAAAACCAATGAGGGTAGTAGCTATTTTAAAATAATCTCAAGAAGGATTTAAATCATAATACCATGCTTAAAACTTTTCTTGAGATCATCCATGCTTAGGAAAATTATGAAACATAGGTTTTGACACTTGTGACTAGATGAAACTCACACCAAGTTCATCATCATCTCATGGCCGAAAATCAAGTGAATAAAACATGCTCATTTCCAAACTTTACTTGAGATAACAATGGGCAAATCTTTGAGCTCTAAATTTCTTAAGTGATGACATAATCTAAAATATGCAATGCACTTTGTTTTATTCTTTATTATGAGGTGAGGGCATAAAATAAATATGCCATGCAAATCCATTATTATCTTAGAAATTTAGTGGTAACTTAAACATAAACATGAGAATGCAAGTTCATTCTTTAATCTTGGAAGTTTAGTAATAACATAAAGATAAATATGGATGCAAGTTCTTTTTACTTCACTTAGAGAGCTCACACAAGACTTTTAGAGAAATATAATCTCAACCCAAACTCATTATCACCAAGATAAAGCAAGCTCTAAAGTTCTAAGAACCAAGGCTTCAAAGAAATCTCATGGTTCTTTGAACATCATCATCAAGCTTCAAGGAAATGAACTCAAGAAAACAATACTTCAAAAGGAAAAGGAAACAAGAAACCGAAACCATAAGGAGAAGGAAAAATACACCATGTTCTTTATTATGTACCCAAAACCCTTATCTAGAGTAAAACTCTAGAACGTGCCAGGCAACTTTAAGGTTGACAAGGGTAGGCCTTGGGTTTATTGAAATCCTGATAATTATATTCTTATGTTGAAATCATTAGTGAGCTAAGTAACATAAGTAAAACTTAAAGGAAGAAAGAAAAACTCAAGCTTTAGAGGTCTCATTGAGATGAACACAAAGTCATCATCTAAAGGCACTCATCATCAAGATATCATGAAGAGCAAACTAGGCCTTGAAGGCCGAAAATCAAAAGGAAAGGATAAAGAAGAAACCGAAAGAGAGAACCAAGAGAAGTTCATGGAATCAACATTTTTCCTTCAAGAACAAAGCATTTTTTAGTAAGATAAAAACTTTACAACAACTCCCTACCAAGTATGAAGATGAAAAAGGCTTGGTATTTGAGATGAAAATGAGAAGAAAAGCTCTCCTCAAAGTGGTGATGATGATTCGGCCTTGAGAGGAAGAAAAGGAAAGGATGGGTTTTTGTGTGAGCTTGTGTTTGAGGATGAAAGTTTGAGTGTTTAGAAGATGATTCAAGGTGGTGGTATGGTGGTTTAAGGTTGTGATATGGTGGCTCAAGGTGGAAGATGAAGAAAATGGAGAAGAAGAAGAAAGCTTCTTGGAAACTTAGAGAGAAAAGGAAAGAACTCAAGTTGCTCTTAAAAACTCAAAGCTTTGCAAATGAACCAAAATGATTCAAGTGCATCCAAGGAAGCTATTTATAGAAAATCAAAACAATGGGGAGTGAATGGAGGAGAGGTAGCTGACGGTTCCTCATGGAACATGAGGTGAGATGTTTTGATTTTTGAGGCATGGTGAAGCATGGTTTGAAGTATTGTAGGTGTGGCTCAAAGTATGACCATTGTGTGCAAACAAATTCAACATGTGGAAATGGGGGAGGAGTGGCTGTGTGGTTTAGGAGGGAAGGAGGTGAGGTTTCTTTTGTTTAATTGTAGTTTAGGGATGTAATTAGGTGTATCTTAGGCTAGCTTTGTGATTAGGAATTACTATGCAAGTGTTTAGGTACTAAGAAAGTAATTAGAAATTTCAAGACATGATTTAGGAGTGATCATATATCATTAGAGGAATTAAAACTCATTTTATGCATAAAAAATTGTAGACACAATTCCTTAATTTAAGGAATTGGAGAGAGAAAACACTATTCAAGATTCCATGACTAGGAATCTTGAATTTAAAAAGAGATTTAGCTTTAATCTAAGCAGTTTTAGGTTTGCTTAGATTAATTTTTGGACTTTAGATTAATTATGGAAATCAATTAATCTTTGATTAGAGCCTAATATTACTTAGGTTTGCTTAATCACGCGATTAAGCTCAAAAACACTATACTAGGGGCAAAATCATAATTTTGCACAAAACCTGCTCAGGACCACCGGGACTTAAATTGATGTTGCGAAATACAGAAGAACATCATTTAAAACCATCTGGAGGAGTTTCGGGCTCATCCGGCACTTATACCTGCGTAAAAACGCTGTAGGGGTATTTTGGTCATTTTGACCTGAAACCTCCGAAAATGAGATTTTTGATCCCGGAACCATTTGAAAGTCATCTAATCCCTTCAAATATTGAGTTATCGTTTTGAGGACTGTCGGGTCGGCTATCCTCGAATTCCGGGCAAAAAATGACCTTAGGGCATTTCGGTCATTTTCACTCAAATAGAAAATCGGGGCGTTACACTACCTGAAATGTTGAACCTGAAGCTGTGAATTTCTCTAATTTTATTATCATAGCAAATGATGGATTTTTCCTTTGAAATTTTTAGAGGGAGTTGATAACATCTTGAAATGTGACCATGATTTTTATTATGAACTGATTCAATCATTTGCTAGGATTAAAAATTATGAGACTCTGCTCGAAGTCAGAATAAGTGGTCTCTGACCACCAAACTTGTAAAATTTATTTAACATGGTTAGAAACTCTTTTTGCTCTGAAATTTTACAGCAGCTTAAGGACACATTGAGGTATCATAGGGAATTTTTATAGCCCTTGAATTGATTGTTGGTATGCAAATTAAACTGTGCTACCAAGTTGTGAAATCTACCCATGAGCTATTTTGGTGTTGATGCATGATATAGGTGACATAATGACATTTTGTTCAAGTTTATTGTATATGAAAGCATGCTAGTGACTTTAAGGATTCATTTGAGGCATAATTGAATTCATATTGTGAATGAATGCCTGTATATGTTTTACGCATGCAATTTGAAAAAGAAAAGTGAATAATACATTGACCTAAGTTCAATAGCAATAAGTAGAAATAGATGAGATCCTTTTAACTAATCGAGGCAAATAAGGTAATAAATGATCCTTTCGACTTTGTCGAGGGCAAGTAGAGTGATATATGATCCTTTTGACTTTGTCGAGGGCAAATAGAGTGACAGGTGATCCTTTCGACTTGTCGAGGGCAAAATAAATTATCCTTTTGACTTTATTGAGGGCAAATAGGTGATATATGATCCTTTTGACTGTGTCGAGGGCAAGTAGAGTGAGATATGATCCTTTTGACTTGTCAAGGGCAAATAATGAGATATGAGATTCTCTTCGATTTATTAGGGGCAATTACAAATAAGTTCCTTACATGTAGCACATATGTATGATCATGTTATGTTTAAAACTTTTACTAGAATGATTTACTTTGTGTTCAAGCTTTATTATATATATGGACTAAGTAATTGATCATTAAAAGCTACCCACTTGGGAAGTACGATTTGAAACTCTAAAATTGAACCATTGTTATGAAATGCATGATCACTCTTTCTTAACAAACCCAAGTGGCTGGGACGATGACGATGACATTATGATTGTGTAATAGGGAGTTGCCTTACTGAGAATTTTATAATTCTCACCCCCTATGTTTATGTGTTCCCGTGTCGTCTCTAGGTTAATCCAAAGGACAAGGAGGCTGTTGCATGAAGGAAATCTACCCTGCAATAAGTTAGTAGAGAAGACTTGTAATATTTTGTAGTTAGTTATATATATATATATATATATATATATATATATATATATACACACACACACCTTTAAAAGGTAATCAGAGGTATTGTAAAGCTCTTAGAAGAGCTTCCTTGTAAGTTCAACTTTGTATTTAAATAACTACTTTGTGTATTTGATATGCATTTTGATAGAACCTCGCTTTAGTTACTACATGATTTAGCCAACCCTTGTTTTAGATATTTAAGAGAGGTCCATTATTTTATTAGTAACAACTCCCGAGTATGCCATCATGACTTAAGGATGAGGAAGTACTTCAGAGGATGTTACATTATGGTATCAAAGCAGTTCGTCCTAGTAGGACCTTGAGGAATGGACTAGCTATGCTTCCTTAGTAAATGTCATGCATTTTAATTCTATATATGTGTATGACTACTGATTGGGAATGTATTGGGTTGTTGCCACACTTAGCTTGGTATTGAGCCTGATCAACTCAATAATTCTTGTTTGGTGTGATAGGAACCGATGACTTCCAATTGGCATACTAGGAATGGTGCCGAAGACGAAGCGGGTATGATGGTCACTTTTCACGAAATGGCGACTGCCATGAGAGAACAAGCTACAGCAGCCAATAGGATGATGGAAAGATTGGATTGATATGCCGAAGGTAATCCAGTTGGGAGCATTGGAGGTGTAGAAGTGGACAATGAATACCAAAAGTTTGCCGAGTTCAGGAAGGCAAATCCCCTGTCGTTTCAAGGAGCCTTTAATCCAAATAAAGCAGAAGAATGGATCAAGGCTATGGAGAGGATTTTCTCTGTTCTTCCTTGCACCGAGATCCAGAAAGTGGCTTTTGCTACTTACATGCTAGAGGCAGATGCAGACTTTTGGTGGATTGGCACCAAGGGGTTGTTCGAAGCTTCCCAAATTGAAGTCACCTAGGAAATCTTGAAGGAAGCTTTCTACCACAAGTACTTCCCTGCTTAAGTAAGAAATGCAAAGGAGTTGGAGTTCATGACACTCAAGCAAGGGTCCATGTGTAACACCCTAAATCTTAACCCAAGACTACTGGTATATACTTAGGTTAATCTTTAGAATATTACCTCTTGGTCTCATCTTTTACTTAGAAAATACTTAGCGGAAATATGGGTAAAATTTTTCTTTTTGGAATTTAAAATCAAAGTGAGAGCCACGCACGAATCTTTAAGAGGAAGCATAGCGAAACATATAAGCAAAGCATAAAGAAGCACATCATATCATGGAGACATCAACTGAAACATAGATATATATATATATATATATATATATATACTGTGCCTACCCAAAGGGCAGGACTATTCAATACATCGGGAAGCGGAATACAACTGAAATGCAATACAAGGAAATCATAAAAAGTAAATACAAGAGAAACAACACCCATACCCATGTGCACCTAAAGTAGACAACCTCATATACAAAAGAAGGTTTGTCCTCAACTATGTGACGTGTGTGCACTAACTACTACCCTTCCTATGTCTACTCCTGTTGGTCTGAGTACTGTGGGGTCGGGTCGATCCACTGACAAATCTCGGCGGGAATGGTCGAGCGCATCATCGGGGCATGTCCACCGTGGTGAGGGCGCATAGATGGCCGACGAACCAACCTCGGCTGGACCACCGTCTCCTTACTCCCAGCCCTCATCGGTGGGGGAGCGGGACTGGAGCTCCAACTGTACATGTATGACGGTGGGTCCTCGGATGGGTCCGTCTCCGAGTACTGGGTGCGAGGCACATACTCGGGGTAGTCGCGTACCACTGATGTCTCGGGCTCCATGTGGAGGATCTGCTCATCGCGTGGTCTAGCTCGCTCAAAAATCCCGCTATGACGGTAAGTAGCAGTTGGGGTAAAACGGTAACTCGGGGCTGGATGTGCAAAGGGTCGTCCCATAAACATGAACACTCTAACCGTGCAGCGACCCTCAAAATGATATGACCTGAGTGCCTGGTCATGGTGCAGCTCCCATACTGGGGTGTCGATGAAGAGTACGAATGTCGCCATCTGAAGATATGACGGAAGAAGAGAGAGAGGGAATGAGAATCTTTCTAAAAGAATTCTCAGTAGGGTTATCCCTACCTAGGTGTCATCATCATATCCTCAGGAACCTTGGGTTTATTTCTAAAAAGGTGTGCATGCATATAAAACTCCTTTTAAGTTAGTTTTCTAAGGCATTATTTATCCAAGGTCCATCATATTTTATAATGCATCTTATGACTAAGCATGGAATATACTAATGACATGAGTGTATCATAAAGGTAAGCCAATCAATAGAATAACTAAGAAACATTATAACATTGGCATAAGGTAATAGGCATAGCATATGTGACATTTTAACTTTAACTTTCATCTCATGGGGCCACCCTAAAACATCTCTAGGTTATGAGCTCATACCTTAACTAGTCGTCACTAGTTCTTACTTATCCTATGATAAGTGTAACATATACATAATCCCGACTTAATAGTGCGGGCTAGGGGGCAATTAAGGATCACCTCTCTTAGGGTCATTTCCTCTTTGAAACGCTCTACTAGCAACTAGTGCATCGTAGTATTGTCCACTTTGGCAAGCTCTATGTCAATACCCTCACGGATTTGTTTTCTTAGGGGTGCTCGGCTAAACCGGTGTCACCCAAGAAGGCATCTCAGTGTTGTGTCACATTTAAGATCTCATAAAGTGTTAATTCATAGATACATCATTATTCATTACATAAATCTTTCTCATAGCATATACATCATCACAAGAAACTTCTTCATAATGTATACATAAAACCATAGCATTTACATTATCACATAATCACACCTTAGACAATCATTCATACAAACTCCCAAGCTTATTGTGTTATAAACTTACAGTATGTTATGCTTTGGTTCCTTTGAATCTTAAACTTGTAAACTAATCGTTCTAGTTTTATTCTTAACCTCTTACACACCTATAGGTTCACAACTAATAAGTGTTACTAATTTTTATGCTCAAGGACTTATCCAAACAGCACTATGCAGATTTGGACAGCTTATATTTGTGTGATTACGGGGTTCTAGAGATTACGGTTTAGATCCTTAAAGTCCTTAACTCACATTCTAAGTTATCGATCATCAAAACCTAGTCTCTTGGGAACCTATGAGGTTATAACTAAGTATTCCTCACCTCACACTATGGTCAAGAACATCTCTAAACCTCAAGGATGCAGAATTTGAAATCCTAACTTTACGGGTACCTAGAAGTCACACGCAGAATTTGAAATCCTAACTTTACGGGTACCTAGAAGTCACAACAATGACCCTTTCTAAGTTTAGTTTGCTCCTAAGGCTTCAAGATTAAGTCCTAAACCAATTATGAGTCATTCCTACACATTTACTAATTTAAAACCATGATTATTAAATCTAAACCTTGCTGGACAGAATCCAGAAAATTACATAATTAAAGGATCTAGAATTCTCAAATTAATTCTTTTCTAGTTCCTAACTTATCCTATCTTTGACATATGAGTCTTAACATTATTTTTACTCAAGCAGAGGCACATTATCATCATCAAAATAGCACATACTGTGGCAGCAAGGAGCAAGGAAGAACCGAAAATATACTTCTCCATACAAGGCATAAAACATAATTTCTAAAGCACATAAAATACTAGTTTCTCTTGGAACTCTTTGTAAACTCTCTAAGCTCATTTATAAACAATTTTAACATCTAAAATCACAAGAATATTTAAGAGGGCAGTGACCAATTCATCTTTGTCTCAAGAGGTTCTAAATTCTTAAAACTTGGTTCTATGCATTCCTTAAACTTACTTAAGCTTGGAAAAATTATAAGACATGGTCTCAAATACTTGGAAACCTCAAGACCTCTTAGGGCCGAAATATGAACCCAAGAAAAACACATATTGTTAGACCTTTGTTGAGACCACAATGGGCAAGTCTTTGAGCTCTAGGTTCATTAAAGTGATGACATAAAAATAAACATGCTTATGCACTTATTTTAGGTTCCATTAGAAAGTAAAGTGATAGCACAAAGTAAACATGAATGCAACTTATTATTATCTTGGTATTAAGTGAGAACTTGAACTATAAACATGATAATGCATAGCTTGAAATATAAACATGATAATGCAAGTCCATTCATTATCTTGGTATTTAGTGATAGCAAGGAAATAAACATGATATGCAAAGCATAAAGTAAACATGATGCAAGGTTCATTTTATGATTAACTAGAGCTCATTCAAGACTTTAACAAGATAACAACCCAATACAATATCTCAAAGATCTCAACACAAAAACTGAAAGTCATATAAAAGAGAAAGAAAGTGAAACTACATCAAGTTCTTTATTAAATACCCAAAACCCCTATCTAGAGAAAAATCTCTAGAACGTGCCGGCCAACTTTAAGGTTGACAAGGGTAGGCTTGGGCTTTTAGAAATCCTTAGATAAATTTTCTTAAGTTGAAAAACTATGTGAGTTAGATACCATATAGATGAAGTCATAAGAAAAGGAAAACTCAAGCTTTAGAGATTTCTTTGAGATGAACACAATGTCATCATCTAGAAACTCTCATCATCAAGCTATCATGCTCAAAATCAAGGCCTCATGGCCGAAAATGAAAAGAAAGGACAAACAAAGGAAAGTTCAAAAAGAATCCAAGAGGAAACTAGAGAAAAAACACTTTCTTGAGCAAATCAAAATTTGAAAACAAATCCCTACCTTGTGATGAAGGTAAAGCTTAGACTTGAAGATGGAAATGAGATGAGCAACTCCTCCTAGGATGGTGGTGATGATTCGGCCAAAGAGGAAAGAAAAGAAAGGAAATGTGTTTTGGGTGAAGTTGTGTTTGAGGTGTGGTGTTTGAGGGGTTTGATGATAGTTCAAGGCTTTGGGGTGGTGTTTGATGGTTAAGAGATGATGATGAGATGAAGAGATGAAGGAGATGAAGATGAAAAGAATGGAAGAACACTCTTCAAATTTTGAGAGAAAAAGAAAGAACTAGCAAAACAACTCTAAAACTCTAAACTTAGCAAATGCTTCAAGATGCAACAAGGCTATCACAAGCATCCTATTTATAGAAAAACAAAGCCATGGGCTCACAAAGGGGAGGGAGTGGCCGTGTAGTTTGAGGGAGGAAGGAAGAGAAAATATCTCTTACACAAGGTCATTCAAGCATGGTTTGAAGTATGGAAGCTATGCTACAAAGTATGGCTTGATGTGAGTTAATTTCCTATCAAATTTTTATGAAATTAGGCTTCAAGAAACTTGACATGGCTGGAACTTTTCCAGCCACAAATAAATGGGGAAAATGGGTTGTTTTAATTATTTATTCATGTGGAAATTCAAGCTTGATTGAAAGTTATGACAAGGTATAGTGTATGTGACTTGAGGTATGGCCTTGGAGTGTTGAAACATTGAACATGTGATGCACAATGGCGATGGGCAGCTTCGGCCAAGGCTGGACAGCAGAGTGGGGGTGAGTTTTGACCATTTAATTGTGTGTTAATGGTAGGTTTAGATGTGTATTAGCTTAGGTACGAGGTTAGGAATGATTAAGCTTAAGTTTAGGTAACTAAGAATGTGATTTAGGGAGTTTATGACAAGTTTAGGAGTGCTCATACATCATTAGAGAATTTTAAACTCATTTTTGAATAAACAATGTGTAACACAATTCCATGATTTAAGGAATTGGAAAGAGAAAACACTATTCAAGATTCTATGACTAGGTGTCTTAAAATTAAAATATGATTTTAGGTTGTAATTAAGTACTTTTTGGTCTTAATCAACTTTAATAAATTATTTTGACTCAAGATTAATTAAGGAAATTAATTAACCTTCGATTAGAGCCTAATATTGCTTAGGTTTGCTTAATCACGCGATTAAGCGTAAAAACACGAAACTAGGGGCAAAACCGTAATTTTGCACTAATTTTGCCCGGGACTTCTAAAATTAAAACTGAGGTCATAGAATACATAAAAATGCCTTTTAAAACCATCTGGAGAAGTTTTGGGTTCATCCGGCACTTGCAAATGGGTAAAACACCACAGGGGCGTTTTGGTCATTTTGACCCGAAAACTCGAAAAACGAGATTTTCGATCCTGGGAAGGTACACAAGTTATCTAATCCCCTTCCAACATTGAGTTTGCCCTTCGAGTACTGCCGAACCGGCTTTCCTCGAATTCCGGGCTGAAAATTACCTCAGGGGCATTTTGGTCATTTTCACTCTAACAGAAAAATCGGGGCATTACACCATGAGTGTAGTAGAGTACACAGCAAAGTTTTAAAAGCTCTGCAAATTTTCCAGCATCTATCAGTGTAATCCTGATGAAGCTTGGAAGTGCATGAAGTACGAAGGAAGGTTACGTGAAGATATCGAAGCTGTGGTGGGCCTCTTAGAGATCCGAGATTATGCAACCCTAGTAAACAAGTGCCGTCGTGTAGATGACTCCAATAAGAAGTTAGCAATCGCTCAATCTGCAAAAGAAACTTCTAATAAAAGACTGATATCTGAAGACCAAGGCTATGATGAGGCTTCGCCCCAAAAGAAGTAGTTTCGATCAATTCCTTTCAAGGACAAACAGCAACAGAAGTCAACCATGTGGCAAGGTTGCCCAAAATGTGCGAAGAACCATGAAGGTAGACCTTGTAGGGCTGGACAACATGTATGCTACCACTATGGAAACCTGGACATAAGATTTGTGAGTGTCCAGAGAGATATCCAAAATCTACTAGAAAGCCACAATACCATAGTAGAGTCTTCACCATTAGTGCTGAAGGGACATCACCATCCAAAAATCCAATCTAAGGTAGGAACGTTTAGGATTTGATTGAATTATTTGAACTATGTATGAATTCCTTGTTTGATTCATGAAATTGTCTTTCGAACTTATTTTTGGATGAATTTTGAGGGCAAAATTCTTTTTAAGGTGGGTAGTAATGTAACACCCTAAAAATTATTTAAAAATTAATTTAAGCTTTTCTAGTTATAATTTGAAAAATCTGATAGACATAGAAATTATCAGAATGATCAAACGGATCTGTAAAAAAAATGAATAGTACCCTTGCGGGCCCCGTAGGCTCGTCGGGATAGCCAAAACCTTAGAAATAGGCCCAGAGATGCCCGAAAGTGAGAAATTATAAAATTAACATTAAAAATGGTTAGGGATAAAGAATTTACACCTAGAATAAATTTTTGGGCAATAGTTGTTTTCCCAAGTACACTGTTTTACTCAGTCGGTAAGATTTCGGTGTGCGATTTTTATACCGAAAGAAAGTTTAATCTTTAAGAGTTGGCTAATGCATATCTACTTTGACTAAATGAAAGGCTAAGATTTAATCTTGTAAAGAAAGATTGAATCCTAGCCATTCATCATTTTTCTTTTTGAGGAATTAGACTTTATATTACATCATGATTACACAACCTAATTTAATATCATTAAAAAGCCACAAATCTTCTCCACCAAGAATGCATTCTCGGTCAGCAAAGGGGATAAACCAGAAACCTCCATTTTCATTTCCTTGATAGCTCAAGCTTGCTTTCAAAGCCCATAAACACTAGCCTAGAGTTGTTAAAACTTCAAAGTTCTTTCACAAAACTTGTTCTACACCTCAAACCCTACAAATCTAACCGATTGAAATCTTAAATCCTCACCTTGATACCTCACTTCCTCACTACCTAAGGAAGGTTTGAAGCTAGAATTGGTGCTTTGAAGTGAAAAGAGATCACCTAGAACATTCTTTGGAGTATAAAGCTCAAAAGCTTTCAAAGTAGGGTTTTCTTTGGCCTTTTCTTTCAAAATTATTCTGAGAATTTTTTATGTGTTTTATTTCGAAATTTCTAGTTATATTTGATGATAATATGTTGGTATTGATGTGTTAATTTTGACGGAGTGTTTGGATGAGGTTAAATAAAGATTTTTGTCAAAAGAAATTTTGGCTAGGCTACTGGAATGTTAGATTTCAACAGGACAGGATTTTTTCATGAATTTTCTGGTCCAATTTTAGTCATTTTTATGAGCTATAAAAATTATATGTTCAAGCTAATATCCTAAGGAAACTCTGAGAATTTTCGTGGTGCATAATAAAGACTTTTACTACCTAAGAAAAATCAAGGACTGAAGTTGTAACTATGTTGCCTGAAATGTTGAATCTGAAGCTGTGAATTTATCTAATTTTGCTATCATAGCAAATGATGGAATTTTCCTTTGAAAGTTTTAGGGGGAGTCGATAACATCTTGAAATGTGACCATGATTTTTATTATGAACTGATTCAATCATTTGCTAGGGTTAACAATTATGAGACTCCCGTTTTGAGCTGTGAATAAGTGGTTTCTGACCACCAAACTTATAAAATTTATTTAACAAGGTTAGAAACTCTTTTTGCTCTAAAATTTTTATAGGAGCTTGAGGCACATTGAGGTATCATAGGGAATTTTTATAGCCCCTGAATTGATTGTTTGATGTGAAGATTAAGCTGTGCTACCAAGTTATGATCTGCCCATGAGCTGTTTTGGTGTTGATGCATGTTATAGGTGACATAATGACATTTTGTTCAAGCTTATTGTATATGAAAGCATGCTAGTGACTTTAAGGATTGGTTTGAGGCATAATTGAATTCATATTGTGAATGAATGCCTATATGTGTTTTATGCATGCAATTTGAAAAAGAAAAGTGAATAATACATTGACCTAAGTTCAATAGCAATAAGTAGAAATAGATGAAATCCTTTCAACTAATCGAGGGAAAATAAGGTGATAAATGATCCTTTCGCCTTTGTCGAGGGCAAATAGAGTGACAAGTGATCCTTTCGACTTGCCGAGGGCAAAATAAATGATCCTTTTGACTTTATCAAGGGCAAATAGGTGACATATGATCCTTTTGACTATGTCGAGGGCAAGTAGAGTGAGATATGATCCTTTTGACTTGTCAAGGGCAAATAATGAGATATGAGATTCTCTTCGATTTATTAGGGCAACTACAAATAAGTTCACTACATGTAGCACATATGTATGATCATGTTATATTTAAAAGTTTGACTAGAATGATTTACTATGTATTCGAGCTTTATTATATATATGCATTAAGTGATTGATCATTAAAAGCTACCTGTAACATCCTAATTTTTAACCAAATACTCTAGAACACATTAGGTTAATCATTAGGTTATTACCTCTTAGTCTAATTCTTTTAACAAAATACTCAGTGAAAATTATGGGTAAATTTTTTTTTGAAAACACAACCAAAGTGAAAGCCGCATTTATTGTGAGACAGAAATGTAAAGCACAAGTAACAAACATAAGAACATAGTAAGTAAAGCATATATCAATGAAACAATGATTAACGTAACAAAGGATACACTTCGTTAATATCATATTTAGGATACATATATAGTCACACCCTTATAGAATCGGGCTGAGCTTGCACTACATGAAAGATAACAAGAAAGCAGTAAAGTACATGGTACAATGGAAAATAAAAACCAACTAAACTACCCTCCTACCAGAACTATGAGTGCTAAACTCAAACCCCTTCCCAAAAGATACTTTCGAAGGGGAAAACCTCATGACGGCTCGAGCATTGGGATAGCTCTCCAAAAAAAACTACTAATGGTGAGGATCCTCGGGCGATGGAGGTATATAACAGGCGAACTGCTCTAGCTCCTCCTGAGTGGGCCAGTGGAGTGGGACACGAACGCGAGTCGGCTAAGGGCGCATCTTGGCTCTCCATGCCAAGCGCGGCTGCATCACGATACCCTCACTCCCTTCCCATCTGAACAGGGGAAAGGGAGCAGAGCTCTCCGAATAAACGTGCATCGGTGAATCCTCGGACGAATCCATCTCCGACCTCCTCAAACGAGGCACATACTCCGGGTAGTCACAAACAGTTGAGGCAGACGAATGGGCACGATGAATCTACTCATCGCGGGGGCGAGTGTGCTCGAAGATCAGGTCATCGCCACCATAAGGAGCAGTAGGAGTGAACTGGTAGCTAGACACTGGGTAAGCAAAAGGTTGTCCCATGTACACAAAAACACGAATGGCACATCGACCCTCGAAGTGATAGGAGTGGTGATCCGGGTCGTAATGCACCTCCCAGATGGGCGTATCAACGAACACCACGAAAGTCGCAATCGAACTCTAAAGATGTGACGGAAGAAAGAGAAGGAAGAGAAAGGAGTGAGAATCTTACTAAAGAATCTCAGTAGGAACCTCCTATCTAGGGTTGCATTGTTCACATCCTCAGGAACCTTGGGTTTATTTATAAAAGGTGTGCATGCATATAAGATTTGTTATTTAGGGTTTATGAAACTAGGTTATCCAAGGTTCATTCCTTTTTGCATACATCTTAATATCATGAATGCAACATATTAGAACATGAATTCATGGCAATGCTTCAAGCAAATAACTCAACAAATCACAACATCAAGGAGCATACAAGTGGCATAAAGGGCATAAAACTTTCAAGTGGAACTTTCCTCAACTTTGTGACATCAATCATGGTACTTTTAGCATAACAAGGCCACCCTAAAAATATTTAGGCTATGAGCTCATACCTCAGCTAGTCGTCACTAGCTCTTGCTTATTATCTGAATAAGTGAAACATAATAAAAATAATCCCAACTACTCGAGTACGGGTTAGGGGGTTAAGGATCACCTCTCTTAGGATATACCCTCTTTGAAATGCTTTGCGGGCATCAAGCCATAGCAATTTGTCCGCTTTGGTAGGTTGCATCTACTCATACCTTCACAGATTTGTCTCCCCTGGGGGTGCTCGTCCGAACCGGTGTCACCCAGTAAAGCGCGTCTTAATGCTTTGTCACGTAAAAATCTCCTGGGGGTGCTCGGCCGAACCGGTGTCACCTAGGGTTTTAAGTATCATATTATACTTCAAAAACATTCTTTGGTCCTTTAGGTTTGATGGAAAATCGACAGCATAACAGCTGTAAACCGAGTTTCCTTCAAACCGACTTTATGCCATAAGTTTACATCATATACATTTCTCATTCAACTTTCATGCCCATGATAACTCAATAAATCATTTCCTCATAGCTCATGTATTATCTAAGCATATACATCCAAACATCATAGTTGCATAAGACAACTCATAGCATACAAGATCTGTTAATGTTTTATGCTTTGACCTTTATGGTCCTTTAACTTAAAATCTAAGTTGTATATCACAACCTAAGCTCTTGGATACCTATAGGCTCATGTCTAAATATTCCTCACTCAATTCTATGATCATAAACAATTCTACCCTCAAGAGTGCAGAATCTATATTTCATGTTTTACGGGTACCTAGGAGTCACAACATTGACCCTTTCTAAGTTTGGTTTGCTCCTAAGGCATCAAGATCAAGTCCTAAACCATTTATGATCAATTCCTACACATTTAGGCTAATTATAAACCATGATTTTCAATTCTAAACCTTGCTAGATAGAATCTAGAAAAATCCATTACTAAGGGATCTAAAAGTCTCAAATTAATTCTTTTCTAGTTACTTACTTCTCTTAGCTTTCACATATTAATTTTTGCATCAAATATACATGAACATACTCATATCGTCATCATCAAATAGCATAAAATAGTGAGCATAACAAGCAAGGCAGAACCAAAATTGTCTTCATCAAACAAAGCATAAAAACTTGGTTTTCAAGACACATAAATTACTAGTTTCTCTTGGAACCTTTTTAAAACTCTCAAAACACACTTAAAACAATTTATTTCTTTGAAACCATCATAAAACCCAAAGAGGGCAGTAGCCATATCAAATAAATCTCAAGAGGATTTAAAATCATAAGACTTTGACCAAAACATCTCTTAAGCTTATCTAAACTTAGAAAAATTATAGAACATAAGTTTTAGTATTTGTAACTACCCAAACCTCATAGGGCCGAAATCAAGGAAGCTAGGAAGCATATATTTTCAAGTCTTTGTTTGAGATAATAGTGGGTAAGTCAATGAGCTCTAAATCTCTTAAGTTATGACATAAAAATAAATATGCAATGCACTTTGTTTTAGTCTTTATTTAGAGGTGGGAACATAAAATAAATATGCTATGCAACCTCATTATTATCTTAGAGATTTATGAGAGCATAAACATAAATATGAAAATGCAAGTTCATTCTTTAATCTTGAGCATTTAGTGATAACATCAAAGTAAACATGGATGCAAGTCTTTTTATCTTAACTTAGGGCTCATGTGAGACTTTGAAAGAGAACTAAAAATCTCAACCCAACACTTATCTCATCAACAAAGTAAGCTTTAGAGTTCTTGAACCAAGTTCTCAAAGGAACTACTTGGTTCTTGAACATCATCATCAAGCTCAAAAAGAAGTAAGCTTTAAAAGAAAAACAAAATCTCAAGGAAGTAAGAACCAAAACAACATTATTTCTTGGCACAAAGTGAACATAGAGATACTTTAAAAACTTAAACAAAATCTTTGAAGTGAAGACTATGGAGGCTGAAACTATGAAGGAAAATAAAAATCAAAACTTTACTAGATCAAGATCAAAACTCAAGCTGTAGAGGTTCCTTTGAAATGAATAGAAGGTCATCAACTAGGAGCTCTCATCATCAAGTTATCACGTTCACATAAACAAGGCCAAGAAGCCGAAAAGAAAAAAAGAGAAGGAAAACAAAGGAAAGCTAAAAAAGAAACCAAGAGAAAACTAGAGAAAACACATTTTTGAGTAAAAACAAAGTTTGAAAGCAACTCCTACCAAGAGATGAAGAGGAAAGCTTGATCTTGAGGATGAAAATGAGATGAGCAACACCTCCTAGGATGGTGAGGATGATTCGGCCACCAAGAGAAAAAGAGAAAGGAGATGTGTTTTGAGGAGGCTTGTGTTTGAGGTTAAGTGTTTAAGAGGTTTGATAATGATCTAAGGTTACAGTGTCATGGATTTACGTTATGAGATTATGATGTGAAGAGAAGAAGGTGAAAATGAAGATGAAAGGAAAAGCTCTTAGAACTTGAGAGGAAATGAAGAACTCACAAGAAAAGCTAAAAGGCTCAAACTTACCAAATGAACAAAAGTATCACAAGTTCTTCCAAGGCACCTATTTATAGAAAATGAAACAATGAAGGCTCATCCAAGGAGAGCCTTGGCAGTAGCTAATGAGGCAAGGGGGAAGAGAAAAATATCTCTTACAACTTGTCATTCAAGCATGGTTTGAGGTATAGGAAGCATAGTGTAAGGTATGGCTCAAAGTATAGTGATTTCTTTTTGTTTGAAATTGAAATAAATTATCTAGAAGGGCATGGAGGGGGTGACGGTTTTGGGTAGAAAATTGGGGGGAAAAAGTCTTTTAGAAGTGATCATGTGAAGCATGGATGAAAGTATCGAGTTTATGACTCAAAGCATGGTTTATGGTGAGGTGGAAGCATGGTTCTTTGAGTGTAGAAATTCACACATGTGATGGAAATGAAGGGGTATGGTTTCAACCAGATTGCATTAGCCAAGGGGGAAGGAAAACTGTCCATGTAATTGTGTGTTAATGACAGGTTTAGATATGTATTAGTTTAGGTACAAGGTTAGGAATCATTAAGTACAAGTTTAGGTAACTAAGAATGAGGTTTAGGGATTTTATGACAAGGTTAAGGAGTGCTCATACACATTTAGAGAGTTTAAAATTCATTTTATGAGTAAACAAGGTAGACAAATTTCCATGATTTAAGGAATTGGAAAGAGAAAATACTATTCAAGATTTCATGACTATGAATCTTGAATTTAAAATAAGATTTGAGTTTAAATTAAGCATTCTTAGGTTCTAATCAACTTTAATAAATTATTTTGACTCTAAATTAATTATGGAAATTAATTAATCTTCGATTAGAGCCTAATATTGCTTAGGTTTGCTTAATCACACGATTAAGCTTAAAAACACAAAACTAGGGGCAAAATCATAATTTTGCACAAATTTCGCCTGGGACCACCGGGACTAAAACTGAGGTCACAGAATACATAAAAATGCCTTTTAAAACCATCTGGAGAAGTTTTGGGTTCATCCAGCACTTGCAATTGGGTCAAACACCACAGGGGTATTTTGGTCATTTTGACCCGAAAACTCAAAAAACAAGATTTTTGATCCCGAAAAGATACACAAGTCAACTAATCCCCTCCAACATTGATTTAGTCCTTCGAGGACTACCGGGCTAGCTTCCCTCGAGTTTCGAGCTGAAAATGACCTCAGGGGCATTTTGGTCATTTTTACTCTAACAGAAAATCGGGGCATTAAACTACCCACTTCGGAAGTATGATTTGGAACTCTAAAATTGAACCATTGTTATGAAATGCATGATCACTCTTTCTTAACAAACCAAAGTGGCTGGGACGATGACGATGGCATTATGATTGTGTAATTAGGGAGTTGTCCTGCTGAGAATTTTATAATTTTCACTCCTATGTTTATGTGTTCCCGTGTCATCTCCAAGTTAATCCAGAGGACAAAGAGGCTATTGCATGAAGGAAATCTACCCTGCAATAAGTTAGTAAAGAAGACTTGTAATTTTTTGTAGTTATTTTAATAGAATATATATATATATGCAAAAGATAATCAGAGGTATTGTAAAGCTCTTAGAAGAGCTTCCTTGTAAGTTCAACTTTGTATTTAAATAACTACTTTGTGTATTTGATATATATTTTGATAGAACCATGCTTTAGTTAGTACTACACGATTTAGCTAACCCTTGTTTTAGATATTTAAGAAGGGTCCATTATTTTATTAGTAACAACTCCCGAGTACGCGATCATCACTTAAGGATGATGTTGTACTTGGGAGGGTGTTACATATTATTTGCTTATTTTGTTACTGTAACTTTTGAAGGATTTTCTCGTGAAGCTTAGAAATAGTCATGGACAAACAAACACGCACAGGTATTGGATTTGGACAACCGAACTTTATCCCATCTTGTGTATTTTCCACTATTTCACAATCATAGTGCACAAGAATATAGCCTCTTCCTACCATTTCTCCCTAAAAAACTCACAAAACTTGATGGCCTAATTTCGTAGCTGCCATTTCTCCCTCAAAAACTCATAAAACTTGGTCTCCTAATTTCATAGCATTTCACTCTCTGCCTTCGCATATTCAGAATCTATATAATGTGGATTTCATATTTATAGGCAGAGAAGGAAGAGTCGTTGTGATGAGTGATCTGAGAAGATCGGGAACACACTAAAATCAGTTAAGAGTTAGGTGATTTCTGACCATCTTACATGTGTCAGAAATCAGTTAGCTATTGACTAACTTCTGACACATGTAAGATAGTCAGAAATCATCTAACTCTCAACTGATTTCTTTGGGAAAAAATACCAAGGGATCTCAGTCAGCTATAGACCGCTTTGTTCGAGTTTCATGTTCATAAAATCGGTTAAATATAAACCAATTTCCCTAACGTAAATTAAGGGTCATATGTGTACATCAAATTCAAAATGTGAGAGTTACGTATATAATATTTTTTTGCCATTTTATTTGGTAAAAAAGCCGATTTTGTTTTAAGCATAATGATTAAGAAAGTAATAAGCATCTTCTTTAGAATTAATATATATTTGATGCATTAAAAAGTTATTGTATTTGAATATAAAATTTGATATATTAAAAAATTAAAGTATTTGGATAAATTTTATGTCTAAATATTTTTATTTTTAATGTACCAAATTCATGTTGAGTCTCAAGAAGACACTTAAAAGTGGACAGAAGTAATAAAATTAACTAGTTTTATGCTATAAAAATGTTTTATATGCTCATGAAAAGATTTATCACAAAATATGTGATTTAGCAAGTTTACCAATATCATTAGATAGAAAACATGGAATGATAAAATTACTCTATTTTTAAGATTTTAGAATATGTGATTATGCTTATAGAAAACCTAGCTATATTTTATTAAATATATTGAGTTGAATATGAGTTATCTCTATTGATAAACATGATATTATGATTTATAAGTTTCCAATTTTATGAAACCATGCTATCTCAAAATATGATTTTAAAAATTTAGTTATTCGATATTGAAAGTATTGAATTAAGTATTTTTACTGAACAAAAATCTCAATAAGCATTTTTAACTAATTAAATTTAATGTTGCAGCTTTAGACACCAAAAACATAAAAAAAAAATGTTGAACTTTAACCCTTCAAGCTAAAAAAAATAAGTCTTTGCTCATAAAAATGCTAAATGCATGAACTTTAGCTCTAAAGAGGGCATGATCAAGCTTCAGAGTCTCTCTTTTTGTGGTTCCAAGAACCTTATTCCCATAGACTCATCATCAAACTCATATATGTAACAAAAAGTAACTAAATGAATAAAATGTGTATTCTTTCTCTTCTTTTTCTTTGAACAAAGAAGATCAAGGTTTAAGCGTTAGAAGCCTCAAGCATGATAGTCATACAACCATCATCAAAGAGCCATTATCATCAAGTATAGCTTTGATCCATAACAAAAAAACCAAAGGGAAAGAAGAGAAAACAAAATGAAAACATAGAATAATCCTCACCAAGTGATGGTTTCTCACTCAATAGGTATGTAACGAGGGTTTAAACAGGATGGCTTTACTCATTATAAACAAGACTTCGAAAGCAATTTGACTGTGCCTATCTTAAATAGTCTGCTCATATTCCAAGTAAAATTCGGGTTTGGGGGCAAGGGGTGTACCTACAAGGACTCCACCTAGAAAGTAAGTAAGTAAGTGTTTTTGTAAAGTAAGGGTATAGTGAAAAGAATGTGCCCATACCTGGCGCCCCTGGAGGTATTTATAGGGTAAGCCCTGGGACGGTTACCTGAGGCCTTAGAGTCCTAACGTCCTAGCTCCCATGCTCTATGTTCAGGGTGGTGGTGAGAGTGGGAGACGGGAGGGGTAGTCCAATAACCATAGCCGTGTGCCCTTTATCCACATATCTGATCCTGCAAGTCTTTTCATCCATGGGTTTGGCTATCTCTGGCTTCTTAAATGAGCCTTCCAGGATGGGCCCGTATTTAGGAATGTGGACTCTAATGTCATTGTCCATAACAAGGTGAAAAGGCTTGTGCTTGTAAAGAAAAGAGAAGAAAAGTCTTCTATTAGGTAGGGCAATGGTTTCAACCAAGTGAGGAAGAATAGAAAAGGAGGAGTTTTTGTGTTCACTTTGTTGGTGGAAGGTGAAAGCTAGGTGTTTGGGGTGAAGCTCAAAGCTTTGATTTGTGAACAAAATTGGTGTTTTGTTAGATGAGATGAGAAATGTTTGGAGTAGAGATAATGGAGAGAGTTTTTTGCGAAAAGTTGATGCTCTAGTTGTATCAAAAAGTGAGTGGAAAGAATGAATGTATGTGAGTGTGTATGTTGGAAGGGTGCCAACAGATTGTATGGTAGGTTAGGTGGGATATTTTGTGTTTTTGTATATGTAGAATTTAGGGTTAGATGTGAGTTTAATTAAGAAAATTATTAGGAAATGATAATAAAGTGTTTAAAACACACTAAGCTTGGGTTAAGAGCATTTGTGCATGTTTAAATGGACTAAACTCAATTAATTCAAATTTCCCATGCAACATTATTCCTAATCACAAGGGAAAAAAAAGGTGATAAAGTAACTTTGTCCCCTTGTCTTTTAGTGTGGTGACATCATCATGTCACGTACTTACTGGTGGGGATTAAGAATGTGATTAAGCTTATTTAATCATTTTTGGGTTTCAATTAACTTAAAATAATTATTTTGACCCAAAATTAATTAATAAAACTAATTAATCTTTAATTTGAGTTAATATTGCCTATGTGCCCTTAATTACCTTAATTAAGCTTAACTAGTACTAACTATGAATGAAATGGTAATTTTACATCAATTCTCTCCAGGACTCATCCAGACATCATATATCCCCTTAAATTAACCTATCCAACTCCCTGGTGATGACCAACTCTGGCTGTCACTTAATTTCGCATTAAATTACCTTAGGGGCATTTGATAATTTTACGCACAGGAAATCTGAAATTATGATTTTCACACAAATTGTTATCCAAATCACATACATTCCCCTTCGAACATTAAACCCTTTGAGGATATTCAGGATCTGTTGCCCTCGATTTTCATGCAAAAATGACCTCAGTGGCATTTTGTTTATTTGTATGGAAGCGAAAATCGGGGCATTACAAATTTGGGTTCATGTGTTTTCAGCCCTATGGTTTTAACCTCGTCTTCACATCATTTTATGACTTTAGTCTCTCATTGATCATTTTATGAAGTTAACCTCTCATTGAAAGTCTTATTACTATAACCTCTATTTTGTGATTACTTCTGCCAAGTGGTTAAGTTTGATGATTAGTTAGCTTTTGCTTGGTGGTTAAAGTCTTGATAACGTTCTCGTTTTGGGATTGTTGGTGATTTTCTTTACAACGAGCGTTGTAGAGACGTTGATTTATGACTAGGCACCATTTCTATTGCTTGATACATTTGATGATTTCTTCCATGACAAGCGTTGTGGAGACATTGAGTTAGTGTGATACCCAAGGTACACGTGTCAGTGGACGAACTCCATATGGCCCTAGGATCCCTCGGGACCCACCCATGTTGTCGAGTCCTAAATTTCACAAAGTATGGATCCTACACCTCCTTGGAGGGCTATATGATAGAGTCAGAGTCTTGGAATCAAAAGTCCGATAATTGTTCCCTAGAGAAAAATAAGTTAAAGAGTGATTTTTAATAAATTTTATAAAACCTTTAAACACCCCATTTTTAGCCCAGAAGTTTAGAAATCATAAGAATTCTCGAATTTGAACTAGAACTCAAAAATTGGGTTTTGATTGGTTGGAGTTTTGATTTTTTTGATATTTTATTTGAATCCAAATGGGGGGTATTTTCTTATTTACATTTATATTTTAAAGTTTATGGACATTAACTTAAAATTAATAAATATAAATAAGTGAGTGTAAAGATAACCCTAGTACGAAGATGACAAAAAAGTTGCAGAACTTGGATTTCTATCATCACTATAGCAGTCGCAGTGGTGACTGCATATGTTTTAGCATGCTAAGGACCACTATAGCGGTCATAGACCGTTATAGCGGTCCTTCTAGAGTGTGAACAATGCCAAAACAGTGTCATTTCACTTATGGACCCCTCCCCTTCTATAAAACCCTTTCCCACTCTTTTCATCCCCCATTTTTCTCGATCTAGAAGCCCTAAGCCCCTATTTTCTCTCTTTTCTCTTAATCTCTTAATCTCATTCAAATCTAACTCCCCCAAATCATTAAGATATATTTATGTTGATAGATTTTGTCTCCGTTCTTCCCATTCTTGGCATGGGTATTGTTATTTCTCCCATTGTTATCAAGTGGGGGTGCTCCCTCAATATTGTTAGAGTTATTTTAGTGTTATCTAGAGGTGATTAGAGTTTAATCTAGAGTCAATGTTGCTCTATGGCAGTTGTTGGTGTCATTCCAAGCTCTTAAGGTCAACTTAGTAGTGCCCACATACTCCTGGTTCTAAACAGTGAGTGGGTTCAAACTTGTGACCTTATTTTAGTCATTATAATTCTATTTTATGCATTATGTTCATTGTATATATGAAGTTCGAGACAAGATTATGTATGGATTATGATTTTTCGAGTTATGGTAAAGCTAGTAAATATTATAATTTTAACTGTAGCATGAAAATGAAATTTAGAAAACCACAAGACCATGATTGATATAGTGAGTGCTATGAAACTATTTTATATGTTTATGAAAAGATTTGTTACAAAGGTATGATTTAGAAAGATGTCAAATTGAGAAAAATAAATAAATAAATATGTTCTTATGGATTTATGGCATTATTATGTTTTCCAAATTTATATTTCAAGCTATGATTTTGAATATTCAGTTAATATATTTATACGTGTTGGAGAAATGTGAAACACGAATAAGACCCAGCTCTACGAATAAATATGTTATATGATCTATGAGTTATTATGGTTAAAAACCCCGGCGTCTGAACTATGATTTTAGAGTTATCAAGTTTATGGAAAAATATGTTAGTAAAGATACGAATATAGAACTTCAGTTTTATGGTACCAAGAGGTATGGAATTCAGTATGATTCTTAGCAACTGTCAGATACATATTCTGTGGGTTTGAAATCAAAATGCCTACAAGTGGTGAATCCTTAGGCTCGATTTTCATAGTCACAGTTATACTAAAGTCAAATTGTTAGAGTTATATGAGTCCAAAACTCTCAAAGTACTAAGAATTTAGGGGCTCTTGTTCGCTAGAGACTGAGCACCCACCTTTTAGATGTGCAATTTTCGTATTTTTGTTTTTATCTATTTTCAGTTAATTATATATGTGATGAATAGTAACAACCATGGTGGCAACCCTTTAAACAACCATGGTGGCATTACAGAAAATGGGACCTAGTTAGGTGCCCATGGTTTGTTCGACAGAGATTATTGTGATTTCAGCAGGTGCTCGTGTTCGCTAGGGACCAAGTATAATCTTTTAGTTTATAATTTTACAGCTATTATGATTATATATTTATTTATTTCGTTCAACTTATTGTTCCCTGATGCTTTACCGCATCTTGGTTAAAATGATTTCATTATTGATTATGATTTAGAAATGCTTGTTTATAAACACATGGAATGAAAAGTGTTTTCCTAGAGATAGTTGTGTATTTAAATATCAAATGGTTTATGATTGTTGTATGTATAATGTATTATATTCCTTGGTTGTCCCACATGGGTGATGGGTGAGAGCTATAACGTCCCGATTTTCTGTCTGAGTGAAAATGACCAACATGCCCTTGAGGTCATTTTCTGCCTGGAATTTGAGGATAGCCGACCTGGCAATCCTCGAAAGGCCAACTCAATGTTTGAAGGGGATTAGATGACTTTCGAGTGGTTTCGGGGATCAAAAATCTCGTTTTCTGAGGTTTCGGTTCAAAATGACCAAAATACCCCTCAGTGTTTTTACGCGAGTATAAGTGCCGGATAAGCCCGAAACTTCTCCAAATGGTTTTAAATGATGTTTTTGTGTATTTTGTAACATTAGTTTAAGTCTTGGTGGTCCTAGGCTGTTTTTGTGCAAAATTATGATTTTGCCCCTAAGCATAGTGTTTTTTAGCATAATTGTGTGATTAAGCAAACCTAAGCAATATTAGGCTCTAATCGAAGATTAATTAATTTTCATAATTAATATAGAGTCAAAACAATTTATTAAAGTTAATTAGAACCTTAAATTGCTTAGATTATACCTAAATCTCTTTTTAAATTCAAGATTCCTAGTCATGGAATCTTGAATAGTGTTTTCTCTCTCTAATTCCTTAAATTAAGGAATTATGTCTACAATTGTTTATGTAACACCCTAATTCTTAACCCAACTTTCTAGAACATATTAGATTAATTATTAGGTTATTATCTCTTAGGCTCATCATTTTATTAAAATACTTAGCGGAATTTACGGGTAAATTTTTTTTTGAAAACATAAACCAAAGTGAGAGCCACGAACTTAACTAGTCGAACGACAGAAATATAAAGCACGTGTAACAACCATTATAAAGCATAAGGTAACCCACGTAATCAAAGAACAACAATCAGGATAACAAAGGAAACATTTCATTAATAACATGATTAGAGTACATAAATAGTCATACCCTCACAGGGATGGGCAGAGCTTGTAATACAGCGGGAATGAAATACAACAGAAAGCGTAAAGTACATGGCACAACAGGAAATGAAATCCAAAATGGTACCCTCATACTAAACTACGAGTACTAATCTACAACCCCTCCCAAAAGGTACTGTCGAAGGGAAGATCTCCACGAAGGCTCGGGTACTCGTAAGGCTCTCCATCAGAAACTAGTGGCGATGGGGACGCTCGGGCGACAGGGGTATATAGCCCACGAACTACTCAATCTCCTCCTGAGTCGGCCAGTGGAGTGGGAAGGGAACACGTGCCGGCTGGGCATGAGCTCCTCGGTGCGGACGCATCCCGGCCCTCCTCGCTAAATGCGGCTGCAACACAGTCTCCTCACTCCCCGCACGTCGGTACTGGGGAAAAGGTACAGAACCCTCCGAAGGGACATGTGTGGGTGAATCCTTAGACGGGTCTGTCTCAGACCTCCTCTAACATGGCACATACTCCAGAAAGTCACGGATGGCAGAAGCAGACGAACGAGCACGACGTCTCTGCTCGACGCGCGGGCGGGTACGCTCGAAGATCATGTCATCACCACCAAAGGGTGCAGTAGGAGTGAACTGGTAGCTCGATACCGGATAGGCGAAAGGTCGTCCCATGTACACAAAAATGCGAACCGCACAACAACCCTCAAAGGGATACGAGCGGTGATCCGGGTCGTAGTGCACCTCCCACATGGGCGCGTCAATGAAGACTATGAACATAGTCATCGACCTCTGAATATGTGACGGAAAAAGAAAGCAAAAGGAGTGAGAATTCTTGCTAAAGAATCTCAGTAGGAGTCTCCTACCCTAGGGTTACATCTTTCACATCCTCAGGAACCTTGGGTTTAATTTTAAAATAGTGATTATGCATATAAGATTCCATTTAGGGTTTTTTCAAAACTAATTATCCAAGGTCCATTCCTTTTAGCATGCATCTTGATGTTATGAATGCAACATATTATATCATGGATGCATGTCAATACTCGAGCATATAAAACAACACATCAAAGTATATAAACATAAACCATGTGGCATAAAGGCATATAACTTTCAAGTGGATCATTCTTTAACTTCGTGACATCAATCATGGTACTTTAGCATAATAAGCCACCCTAAAAATAACTAGGTTATGAGCTCATACCTTAGCTAGTCGTCACTAACTCTTGCTTATTATCTGAATAAGCGAAACATAAATAATAATCCCGACTCGCAAGTACGGGTAGGGGGCAGGGATCACCTCTCTTAGGATATACCCTCTTTGAAACGCTTTGCGGGCATTAAGCCACAGCAATTTGTCCACTTTGGTAAGCTACATCTACTCATACCCTCACGGATTTGTCTCCCCTGGGGGTGCTCGACCAAACCGGTGTCATCTAGGAAAGCGCGTCTCAGTGCTTTGTCACATAAAAATCTCCTGGGGGTGCTCGACCGAACCGGTGTCACCTAGGGTTTTCAACTCATATGGTACTCATAAACATTTCTTTCAACCCTTTAAGGTTTGACGGAAATTTGACAGCATAACAGCTGTTAAACCGAATTTCCTTCAAACTGCCACAAGCTAATTCATACATCATGTTCTCATGAAATCTCATGCTATGATAAACTTTAACATTTTCATCGATCATTTTCCCATGCATCAAGCACATCTCATCATATCATTGCATCATATAACACATCATAGCATTAACACATTTCTTGAAGCATTATGCATTGACCGTTAAGGTCCTTAACTCACTTTCTAAGTTATGAATCATCAAAGCCTAGTCTCTCGGGTACCTATAAGGTTTATAACTAAGTATTCCTCACTCCATACTATGATTAAGAACATCTCTGAACCTCAAGGATGCAGAATTCATAATCCTAACTTTACGGATACCTAGGAGTCACAACAATGACCCTTTCTAAGTCCAGTTTGCTCCTAAGGCATCAAGATCAAGTCCTAAACCATTTGAGTCATTCCTACACATTTAAACTAATTTAAAACCATAATTATCATTACTAAATCTTGCTGGATAGAATTTAGAAAATTCAAACATTAAGGGATCTAAAACTCTCAAATTAATTCTTTTCTAGTTTCTAACTTCTCTTATCTTTTACATATGAGTTTTAACATTAATTATACTCAAACATAAGCATTTTATCATCATTATCACAGCACATATAGTGGCCAAACATAGCGAGGCAGAACCGAAACAAACATCTCCATTGAAAGGCATCAAACACAATTTCTAAAGCACATAAAATACTAGTTTCTCTTGGAACCTTCTTAAAACTTTCAAAACTCATTTATAAACATTTTTATCATCTAAAATCTTAAAAATATTTATGAGGGCAGTGGTTAAATCAAACTTGTCTCAAGAGGTTCTAAATTCATAAAACTTGATTCTATATATTCCTTTAACTCATATAAGCTTAGAAAAATTACAAAACACAATTTTCAATACTTGTAAACAATAAATCTCATTGAGGCCGAAAACATGAAGACCAAAAACATAGATTTTCAAGCCTTTGCTTGAGACAACAATGGGCAAGTCTTTGAGCTCTAGGTTCATTTAAGTGATGACATAAAGATAAATATGCTTATGCACTTGTTTTAGCTTTCATTAGAAAGTAAATTGAGAGCATAAAATATATATGAGATACAACATATTATTATCTTTGATATTTAGGTGAGAACTTGAAATATAAACATGATAATGCATAGCTTGAAATATAAACATGATAATGCAAGTTCATTCATTATGTTAATACTTAGTGATAGCAAGGAAAGTAAATATGATGTGCAAAGCATAAAAGTAAACATGATGCAAGGTTCATTTTAAGGTTGGCTAGAGCTCATACAAGACTTTAACATATAACAACCTAACACTTATCTCCTCACAAAGAGAGCTTTAGAGTTCTTGAACTAAGTTCTCAAAGGAACTATGAGGTTCTTGAACATCATCATCAAGCTCAAAATAAATAAACTTTCAAAACAAAACAAAACCTCAAAGATCAAGGAATCAAAACCGAAATATTTAAAAGAAAAGGAACAAGAAAACCGAAATCAAAATAGCAAGAAAAAGTAAAGGTGTTCTTGAACAAAAATCCTTTTGAGCTAGATAATAAAGATGAAACTTAGAGAAAACAAAGACTCAAGCTCTAGAGGTTCCTTGGAGATGAACACATAGTCATCATCTAGGAGCTCTCATCATTGAGCTATCATGTGCTCACCAAGGCTAAGAGGCCGAAACATCAAGGAAAGAAAAACAAAGAAAGTTTCAAAAAGAAAATCCAAGAGAAAGCTAGAGAAACTCATTTTTCAAGAAACAAGATTTAGAAAAACACTCCTACCTAGAGTGAAGATGAAAACTTGAACTCTTTGAAAAGGAAAACAAGATGATGAGCTCCTCTTTGGGGCTAGATGGTTTCGGCCAAGGAAGAACAAGAAGGTTGGAGTTGTGTTTCAAGTGAGGTTGTGTTTGAGGTGTGGTGTTTGAGAGGTTTGATAATAGTTCAAGGCTATGGGGTGGTGTTTGAAGGTTGAGAGATGATGATAAGATAAAGAGAGGATGAAGATGAAGGTGATGAACAAGAGAGAACTCTCTTGAGACTTTGAGAGAAAAAGACAAGAACTTAGAGAAAGCTGGAAACTTGAAACTATGCAAATGATCTAAAGGTTCTCACAAGTCCTTAAGCTTAGGTATTTATAGAAAATGAAAACAACGAAGGAGTAAGGGGAGGGAGGGCTGGCCGTAGCTATGGGGAGGTAAGGAAGAGAAAAATATCTCTTACACAAGGTCATTCAAGCATGGTTTGAAGTATGGAGTGTATGATACAAAGTATGGCTTGATGTGAGTGAATTTCCTATCAATTTTTTAATGAAATTAGGCTTCTAGAAACAAAGCATGGCTGGAAGTTTTTCAACCACAAATAAATGAGGAAAATGGGTTATTTTAATTAGTTATTCATTTAGAAAATCAAGCTTGATTGAAAGTATGACAAGGTATGGTGTATGTGACTTGAGGTATGGCTTTGGAGTGTTGAAAATTTAAACATGTGATGCATATGGAGGGCATGGAGGCTTCAGCCAGGTTCAGACAGCATGGGTGAGGAGGATTTGTTTCATGTAATTGTGTGTTAATGGTAGGTTTAAGTGTGTATTAGTTTAGGTACAAGGTTAGGAATAACTAAGCTTAAGTTTAGGTAACTAAGAATGAGGTTTAAGGATTTTATGACAAGATTAGGAGTGCTCATACATCATTGGAGAATTAAAAACTCATTTGTGAATAAACAATGTGTAACACAATTCCATGATTTAAGGAATTGGAAAGAGAAAACACTATTTAAGATTTCATGACTAGGAGTCTTGAATTTAAAATAAGATTTTAAGTTGTAATTAAGCACTTTTAGGTTCTAATCAACTTTAATAAATTATTTTGACTCAAGATTAATTATGGAAATTAATTAACCTTCGATTAGTGCCTAATATTGCTTAGGTTTGCTTAATCACGCGATTAATCGCAAAAACATGAAACTAGGGGCAAAACCGTAATTTTGCACTAATTTCGCCCGGAACCTCTGGGACCAAAACTAAAGTCACAGTCTACATAAAAATGCCTTTTAAAACCATTTGGAGAAGTTTCGGGTTCATCCGACACTTGCAAACAGGTAAAACACCGCAGGGCCATTTTGGTCATTTTGACCCGAAAACTCGAAAAATGAGATTTTCGATCCAGGAAAGGTGCACAAGTCATCTAATCCCCTTCCAACATTGAGTTTGCCCTTCGAGTACTACCGGGTCGGCTTTCCTCGAATTCCGGGCTGAAAATGACCTCAGGGGCATTTTGGTCATTTTTATTCTAATGTAAAATCAGGCGTTCTGAGCTTTATGCATAAAATGAGTTTTAAATCCTCTAATGATGTATGAGCACTCCCTAATCATGTCTTGAGATTCCTAATTACACTCTTAGTTACCTAAACACTTGATTAACAATTCCTAATCTTAAACCTAACCTAAGACACACATAATTACATCCCCAAACCACAATTAAACAAAAGAAAACTCTCCTCCCTCCCTCCTAAACCACACAGCCACTCCTCCTCCCAAAATATCCATCACATGTTTGAATTCTTGTACTCAAAGAGCCATACCTCACCATGCTTGAAGCCTTACCTTGAACCATGCTTCAAAAATTCAACCTCTCACCTCATGGAACATATGGCAAGCTCATGGTTACCTCTCCCCCTCCATGAGCTCTCATTGTTTTGCTTCTCTATAAATACACATGATAAAGAACTTGAGTGAACCTTTAGATCATTTGCCAAGTTTTAGTTTCAAGAGCATTCTTGCTACTTTCTCTCATTTTCTCTCAAAGTCCCAAGAACTTTCTTCTTCATCTTCCACGCTAAGCCATCATATCACCACCTCAAACCACCACACCACCACCTTGAATCATCTTCTAAACACTTAAACTTTCATCCTCAAACATAAGCTCACATAAAAACTTATCATTTCCTTTTCTTCCTATCAAGGCCGAATCATCATCATCACTTTGAGAAGAGCTTTTCTTCTCATTTTCATTCCAAAGACCAAGCCTTTTTCATCTTCATACTTGGTAAGGAGTTGTTCTAAAGTTTTTATTTTACTCAAAAATGCTTTGTTCTTGAAGGAAAAATGTTGTTTCCATGAACTTCTCTTGGTTCACTTTTTCGGTTTCTTCTTTATCCTTTCCTTTTGATTTTCAGCCTTCAAGGCCTATTTTGTTCTTCATGATAGCTTGATGATGAGTGTCTCTAGATGATGACTTTGTGTTAATCTCAAAGAGACCTCTAAAGCTTGAGTTTTCCTTTCTTCAAGTTCTTTATATATTACTTAGCTCACTAGTGATTTCAACTTAAGAAAATAATTATAAGGATTTCAATAAACCCAAGGCCTACCCTTGTCAACCTTAAAGTTGGCCGGCACATTCTAGAGTTTTGCTCTAGATAGGGGTTTTGGGTACATAATAAAGAAATTGGTGTATTTTCCTTTCTTTTCTTGATTTCGGTTCCTTCCTTTTCTTTCTTTTGGGATTTTGTTTTAAATTCATTTCCTTAAGCTTGATGGTGATGTTCAAAGGATCATGAGGTTTCATTGTAACCTTTGTACTTAGAACTCTAGAGCTTGCTTTATGTTGATGAGATTATGATTGGAATTGTGATCTTGATTTCCTTAAAGTCTTGTATGAGCTCTAATGACATATAATAATAGACTAGCATTCATATTTAAATTTATGCCTTGCATAGCATATTTATTTCTTATGTCTTCACTAAACTCTCAAAGATAAAGAAATGAACTTGCATTATCATGTTTAAATTCAAGCTTTGCATTTCATGTTTACTTTTCAAGTCATCACCTAATCTTAAAGATAAAAATGAGTTGCATCTCATATTTATTTTAAGCTCTCACTTTACTTTCTAATAAAGATAAAATGAAGTGCACAACATGTTTATATTCTTGTTATCACCTAAGAATATTAGAGCTCAAAGACTTGTCCTTTGTTATCTCAAGTAAAGATTGGAAATGGAGGAGTTTGATGGACCTAAATTCGGACATGTGATGATGATGAGCTTGGTGTGAGTTTCATCTAGTCACAAGTGCCAAAACCTATGTTTTGTAATTTTCTTAAGCATAGATGATCTCAAGGAATAGTTTAAGCACGATTTTGTGATTTAAATCCCTCTTGAGATTATTTTGAAATAGCTACTGCCCTTATTGTTTCATGATGATTTTAATGAAACAAATTGTTTTAAAATGAGTTTTAGAAGCTTTAAAAAGGTTACAAGAGAAACTAGTAAGTTATGTGTATTAGAAATGAGAATTCTATGCATGATATAAGGTTTATGTTTTCAGTTCTGCCTTGATATTATGCTCACTGTATGTTGATGATTTTATTGCATTAGAATGTGTATATTCATGTATATTTGATGTTAGAATTAATTTAAGAAAGCTAGGATAAACTAGTAACTAGAAAAGAATTAAAATGTGATTTCTAGAACCCTTTGAAGTGAAAATTCTGGATTCTGTTCCAGCAAGGTTAACATTAGTTATAATGGCTTATAATTAGTGTATATGTGTAGGAATCACTCATAATTGGTTTAGGAATTGATCTTGGTGCTTTAGGAGAAAACCGAACTTAGAAAGGATCAAAGTTATGATTCCTAGGTACCCGTAACTAGCAAAGCATAGATTCTGTGCTCTTGAGGTTTAGAATTAGTTATGGTCATATAAATGAGTGAAGACTACTTAGTTATGAACCTTTAGGTGCCCAAGAGGTTAAGTTGTGATGATAGAGCACTTAGATATCAAGTTTAAGGCCTTAAAGGTCAAAGCATAAGACGCTATAGGTTCTTTGATGCATAAGTTTGCTAATTCAAGTATGTTGTGATGATGCATATGCTATGATGAGTGAGATTATATGAAATTAAGTTTATTGTAATCATAGAAGTTGAATGAGAAATGTGCATGCATTATGAGTTAGTGTGGCATAAATGAAATTTGAAAGAAATTCAGTATACAGCCGTTATGCTGCCGAATTTCTGTCAAATTAAGGACTTGAGAATGTTTTTGAAAATTTTATGGGATAAAGTCCTGGGTGATATCGGTTTGGCCGAGCACCCCCAGGAACTGAGTCCTGATGTGACGTAGCACTGAGACGTACTTCTCCTACTCCAGTGAGGAGGAGGCAAATCCGTGAAGGTATGAGTGGATGCAGCCTACCAAAGAGGACAATTCACTATGCACTAGATATCAATAGAGCGTTTCAAAGAAGGAAATATTCCTATGAGAGGTGATCCTTAAGCCCCGTAGCCCGTACTCTAGTAGTTGGGATTATTTTTATGATTTTGCTTATTAAAGGATAAGTAAGAACTAGTGACAACTAGTTAAGGTATGAGCTCATAACCTAGATGATGTTTTAGGGTGGCCCATGATACTTGAGTACGAAGTTCTTAAGTCACAAAGTTGAGAAAAGAGAAAAGTGTCACTTGAAAGTTAATATGCCACTTTATGCCACTTATATGTTGTTTGATGTTATGATTTTTTGGATTGCTTGCATAATGTATTGACACGCATTCATGCCTTACTATGTTGCATTCATGCATTAAGATTCATTCTAAAAGGAATGAACCTTGGATAATTATGCTTATAAACTTAATGAACTTCATATGCATGACTCACCTTTTTATGATAAACCCAAGATTCCTGAGGATTTGACGATGTAACTCTAGATAGGAGGTCCCCTCCTAAGAATTCTTTAGGAAGATTCTCACTCCCTTTCTTTCTTTCCTCCTCTCCCGTCATATCTTCCGATCATGGCGATGTTCGTGGTGTTCATCGACACTCCCACCTAGGAGATGCATTTTGATCTGGACCACGGATCATATCATTTTGAGGGACGATGCGCCGTTCGAGTCTTCATGTACATAGGACGTCCCTTCACATATCCTGTACAGAGCTACCAGTTTTCCCTAACGTCTCCCTGTACAGAGCTACCGGTCCCTTCGAGCGCATCTACTGCGTGACGAGCGGCATCTGGCGGCCGCTTGTTTTCCTCAGCCGTACGCGACTACCCGCAATATGTGCCTCAATCGAGGAGGTCAGAGACGAATCCATCTAAGGACTCGCCGATGCACATCTATTCGGAGAGTTCTACCCCCACTCCCCCATTTAGGCGAGAGGGGAGTGAGGAGACGGTGTTGCAGCCGAGGTTGGCGAGGAGAGTCGAGATGCACCCCTGTCGCGGAGCACACATCCAACCGCCTCGCATCCGTTCCCCCATCCACTTGTTTACGTCTGAGGAGCTCGAGCAGTTCCCTGGTTACATACCTCTATCACCCGAGGATAGCCGTCGCCAGCAGTAAAGCGTCTCAAGGAGAGCTAGTGCACACACCACGTATAGATAGGATAAACCTTCTTTTTGTTATGAGGTTATCCACTTTAGTTGCACTAGAGTAGGAGTGTTTTTATTTACACTTTCCTTGTATTTACGTTTCTGTTGTATTTCCTTTCCTATTGTATTTGCACCTTATTGTACTAAACTAAGCCCCACCTTTAGGTGGGCATTTATGAATATTAATGAAGTATTTCCTTTAAAGTGTTATTGATTGTTCCATGTTCTTTCATGCCTTGTTATTCCATGATTTTATTTTCCTGTCTTACGATGTATGTGGCTCTCACTTTGCTTTATGTTTTCAAAAAAAAAATTATCTGTATTTTCCGCTAAGTAATTTAAAAAAAGATTTTAAAGAGTGAGACTAAGAAGTAATAACTTAATGATTAACCTAAATATGTTCTAGGAATATTGGGTTAAAATTAGGATGTTACAAGAGCTCACTCACTGAGTCCGTTGACTCACCCCTCTCCTTTCCTCTAATAGTTGCAGATACAGGTGTCCTTTCGCTTCCAGCTTTGTAGACGTAATTGCTCCTAGTGGTGAGCCTTATTTTGATGTAAGATTTAGTTTAGGTTTTTGTTAGTTTTAGAGGGCTGTAGTAGTTTTGCAGGTAGGATCCGAGCCACACATATATTTTGAGACACTGTAGTTATTTTTAAAGTTTATGTATTTTTCCTATGTTTGTAGAGTTTAAGTATGGATTTTCACTACTAATTTTGAATTTTAAATATTTCCAGCTTTACGAAATTAAATGTTATGCTTTGAATAGAGAAAAATCATGTTTTAAGGATAATATTATACTATTATATTCATTTAGAGAGATATGTCACTCAGAAGGCTTATGTGGGGATGACATTCCTCACGTGCCAGTCGCGTTTCCAAATCGGGTCATGACAATTAGGACTAGACACCACCACTATTGCATTGTTCATTTGGTTACATTATATTTTTTTCTTGTTTAATTGTGTTGTACTTTCAACCCAAGCTAGAGATGTTAAAGTACGCACACTCAAACTTGCGGGGGACTATTAGGAATATTGCTATGTTAGTCAGATTGGTTATTAGTTAGTTTCATTCATTGCCTATAGGTTTTATCTTTTTGTATTATCTTACTTTGTCCATCATTTAGTAAAACTCACTATTCACTTCTCTCAATTATTGTTCTCTTTTCTCTTATCACCATAAAATTCAACAAATGACATAATCCGCAGCAATTCATCAATTGACACATCTTTGCTAAGTATAGACCCCATAACAATGTGATTACAATGTTTGGTATGTTTCGAAAATTCTACCAATAAAATTTGTAGCATAAAATTTAATGTGAATGAAATTTTATATGGATGTAAACAGTTTTTATATAGGGGCGAATACACTAAGACCCTTCACGTATGTCAACCTAACATAAATATATTAGAGTCCCTAGCTTAAGAGATATGCTAAGCTGCTTGACATATTGAAAAGAAAGATGATACATGCAGGATAATTATCTTAATTATTTAATTAATGAACAATCAATCATTCATGAATTTTAGCCTCCTGGTAATCTAAAGACATGATTATGTCATTAGATATTTTTAATTATTTTTAAAATCTAAATGTGATTTGTCTCAGAAATTTAAATTCCTTTCAAAATGAAAATTTAAAATTTAAACTAAAAAATTTAAATTCCCTCAATTTAAAAATTCACTTTGGAGGGAATTTGATTCCCTAGTATATTCACCCCTGTAGTAAATGCCTGTTTGGTTTAAATTGGATATATATATATTTTAAAAGGATAAAAATTCCTGTGATATACATCTATCCGGTTAAAAGTAAACAACCTTTTTTCTAAGCCCATAATTTTCTATCATATTTTAAAAGAGCTAAATACTACAATAAATGGCAAGAAATTATGCTACTAGACCACAAAAATTGAATCTCTCATCTGATTTATATATTTTTTATATTTTCCCAACTACATCTGTAAACATTTAATTCAACAACCGAAAATTAAAATCATGAAAGTATTATTTGATTCCCGCAATAACAGAGTACGAAAGCTGGTGGAAATATTGCATGGCATAAGCCTCACTTAATTCAACACCTAGCATCAAGCCAAGAGATAATGTCATCATGTACGTCAAATATTCTGGCATCTGGCTCCCCCTCCAATATGCAGTGGTAAGCATCTTCATATAACTTTAGAGTCTTATCTTTGCTAGATGCTTTTTCATAAAGAAATTGGCTCACAGATGGATCTGTCACCTTATCTTCTGCTCCATGGAGAACCAATAATGGAGCCGAAACCTGAAATCATTAACCACAGGTGAAAAATAATTTTTCTGGTTGATATGAGAATGATTGCATGTTGAATATGAAAAGGAAACATAAATTTCAGTCTTCTTCCAGTGATTTCTACACCAAACTCACATTTTTCTGTTTTTTTTTTTCAAAAAGAGGAGTGCAATTTACATTACTCATGTACTATCTCTTTTTTCATTTCCCTAAAAGCAAATCTTACAGGCTTTATTTTTTTTTGTATTACTAACATTTGTAACCGCAACTGAAACCATAATAATTTCAGAAAAATAATTAACAACCAAAACAAAAAGAAGAAAACCCAAATATGAAAATATAGATAGAATGAGGAGAAGAAGAAACTAACCTTTCGTACTTTGGATTCAATCTCTTTTGTGACCCGTAAAAGTTCCATGCCGGTTTTCAGTCGTGGATTATCATTATAACAAATGACATTGTAAACAGCCTAAAAAGAAGAAATCAACATTTGAAATAAAAATATTTACCCTCAGATTAATTATAAACATTCTTGGTTTGTCTCGGACAACCATCTATAATGGGATCTGAGGCCTGGGGGATATTTAGTCTCAAGGCATGGCTAATCGTAACAGAATATTGGTTGTGCAAGGTATCAAGTAGAATAAACAATGAAATCACAAATATGAGATGACTAATGGAGATTTTGGACTAGATGAAAATATTAAACATTCAACAAACTCAATGATAGTAAAAAGCTAATCTAATGCTTTTGAAGCCACCAACACAATAGCGAACATAGTTTGGTTAAGGCCAAACTGTTAACTAAATGCTTGAAATTTCCTTTGAAAAAAAATCAACCCAGCCAATTGGCAATCCTGGCAATAAAAAACTTGCATATAGACACTTGAGATGCTTGAATGAGATAAATGGCAACAGTTGAAAAATAACTACAGAAGCCGATTATATAAGTGGTTTATGCATTGACTCATGACCTCAAACTATCAAGTTAGTGAACCACATACATACTAACATCGATAAATTCACAACTGCATAGAATGTGATCATTTGGCCATTCAGATAAAAAGGATCAATTAATAAGTGATTAAATTATAATTGATGAATGATGACCATCTAAATAGTTTAGCAAGACATATTGTTTGAGAAAGCATGATAAGGAAGAGAAATGTGTATCTATTCCATTCTATAGGCATCCAACAATTAAGGTTGACGTAATCACTAACCAATTTTCTTTTACTCGGTTCTCTGAAAGCAAGCTCTGCTAGATCTTGGTTTGGGAAGAGTTTTGCCTTAGGCATAACTTTAGACAAAAGAGTTAACACCTTCATAACTGCTTCAGATGGTAACACGTCATCTGCAATCTTAGCAGCAACAAAAGATCATCAAATCATGCTTCAACTGACATTTATACTAATATGCACTTTAACTATATGAACCCAAATACAAAACTTGTCATTCAACTTAGATCATATCACTCTGACATAAAAATTATTGCCAATAACCCTTGTAAACCTCGTACAAAGTATGGCATGTAGATGAAATAGGTCATGCCTAGTTAAAGTAACATCATGTGCTTGAAGATACTATGACCAATGGCACCTAACGAATGTCCAAAAACATCAAAGCTGCACAATGATGGTCTTAGAATTTCAATCTGCAAATCAAACTTCAACTTCCAAAAGGATATCCAAGTGTTACTTGGCCATGCCAGCCTAATACTGTAACCAGATCATTTTCTTATTAAATACTGTTTCACATGGAGTACAACTGCTGGATGCTGCCCACAGCAAGTCACTGGTTTTATTGTGTAACAATCTAATTTCACAGCTCTCACCCCAGGATTTTAGTTCAATGGTTATCCAACCTAAGGCAAGATTTCTGATTGAAAATTTTCATCAAAATTTGATATAATAAACCAAAACCCAAACTCTACAGTCTGCAGTTGTAAGCATATTCCCAAACTCATAAGAAACATACAGCATTCTTCTTTATAAATGCGGTCAACACTGCAGGTTTGGCATTAAATGTGGTTAATTTCTTTTATTGGCAAACATATGCAACCAAAGCTCCTGTTCTATCAATCGTTGATAGAAACACCGATATATGCTTTTAACAGCAAGTTTCTGTTTTAAATGAAAAAGAACTTGCATGTACGAAAAAAGAAAATGACTCAAAAGGAATTTAACAATTCAATGCTCAGAGTTTATGCTAAATTAGAACTATTAAAATTATAATAATGAAGTTGGAGAACATCAACCAAAAGGAATGAGCTTACTTTACACATTGGTGCTACAAGGATCATTCCGTCCCAATTATTTGGCTCCTTCAAATGAACTTTAATCGAAACTGCTCCACCCATTGATTGCCCCAATATAAATCGAGGCAACCCTCTCAGCTCAGGCCTTGCTGCCAATTGAAATTAAAAACACGATCAACAAGATTATGTATTTTCACAAGAATAAATAATGTCATAACAATGATCGTTATGACAAATGGATAATAAAAATTCACACCTTTAATTTTTGTATAATGCTCAATAACATCATCAACCAAATCATCAAAATTTGGAATGTATCCATGTAATCCTTCTGAAAGACCAAAACCCGGATAGTCCATAGCATAAACGCCATATCCAGATGAAGCAATTCTCCTCGCTATACCTGGGAAAAATATATAAGGAAAAAAAAAAAAGAAATCCTCCCCCGATCAAACACTATGAAATATGGATCCATTGCTTCCACAGAAACAAAAAACACAACATTCTAGGTAGAACAGCTTAGAAGCTTTTTGAAATAACATTATGGCAAACCTTCAAAGAAGAAGGTGCAAGTATCACCATATCCATGGCAGAAACATACGGAGGCCTTTATTGGAACACCGGGCTTTGGTATCCAACTCTTGCAGAAAATTTCCAATCCCCTGTATGTCCTTTCGTACCACTACACAATTAATTAAACAGTTTATCACACCATGGTTAACATAAACTAATACAAAAAAGCTTGAGAAAATTATCATACTATAAGATTTATTTTGAAACAAAATAATAAGGTAAAGCGGAAAAACTTACTTCTTCAGTTCTGACCCCTTCAGGAGCATTCTAGCATTGTAGATTGAAACATCAGTCACTGATTCTTGAGCAATGCCAAAATCACAAACAGTAAAGGAAAAATAAAGGGGAAAAAAAAAACGAAACAATGACACTTCAGCAATTGAAAACTTGCAGCAACCTTCATCAAGACTCAACTAACCTTGAACAAGCAGTGATCCAGCTGCTGATGCACATCAGTGAAAGCTGCACGGACCCTTCTGCGAGAGTATGCGAAGTCAAGGTTATAAGAAGCTATGGCGTTTAACTCGTCACTCACACCTTCAATGGGTGCCTTTTTCGCTGTCACCGTGAGTGTGGCGGTCTTGGGTTTGGCCATGGGCTTGGTTGAAAAAGGCAGTTGGTGCGTGAAAGAGTGCTTGGTCGGAGAAATGGGTGTGTATGGTAAGGGTGAAAGGCTCTGCGATCGGAATCTGAATGTCATAGATAGATTCATGATGGAAGAGGTTCACGACATTCACGGGTGTGTTTCAGTGTTTGTGTTGGACCAAATAGACAGGTTCGCCACTGAAAGGCTGTGCACTGACTGCAATTAAAGCAATTAAAAGAGCTGGACGGTAGTGATCGGAATCAATGTACAGTACACACTATTTGAAGACCGCAGTCCATGATGTTGCCAGCACATATGCACGTTCAACTGTTCTTTCACGAAACATGGGTGTTATTGGACGGTGTCTGTGGCACGTGTCTAACGTGTACCGTCCAATGGTCAATGTTACGCGCCTTGGAAAATGAAAATCAAAGTCAATGGTTCATGTGACTTGACTGAAGAGCAAGTTGGAAACTGGGAAGTTCTTGCTTCATCTTGGAGTTAAATCGAGTTTGGCACACCCAATAAAGTGCCCAAAATACACCTCGAAACATACTTATAAGGATTGATCCGGTGCTCGACTTGATCAAGGCATTAGGTCATTGGGTCATTGGTTCAATCAGCGAATCATTGGTCAATTGGTTGAACCGAATTTATTAAAAAATATATAAAATTATAAGAAAATATTAAAGTATATATATAAAAATATACCAAAAAAAGATAAATAGCATAAATTCTTGAATATTGTCCATAATGCAAACAAAGTTTCACACCATAAAATCATAAACTTATGCATAAATATAACAACACAAGTCACAAACAAAGTTCCACACCATAACGACATAAAATGCTAAATTCATAAGTCACAACAAATTAACAAAATATAATATGATAACAATATGATCATTGCCAAGGCAAGGGGTGTCATATTTAAAGTATTTTTTTTCATCAGCTACTAAATTTGAAGCTTGGCCAACAATGCCTTCATTTTGATCCACATTTTTATTGGATATGTTATGTACACCCTCATCATTATCATCATCTTCCAAGTTCAATAGACCTACAATCACATCATTTTAATCAACATCAAACTATAAACTAATAATCAATCATGATCATAGCATAACGACAACCAAAAAGTTTAATGCAATTAAAAAAAATACCAACATCATGGAGTTAATTGGATGGAAACATCTGCAAGATCATTACGTAAAGACTCTAACTCATCAACATGTAAAAGTGGTGGTGACTCTTCCAATATCCAATCAAAATTGTCCTCAAATGCCTCAAAACAAATTGGATCATAACCACCTTGCATCTTCATTCCATTCCTACGTTTACCAGTTTATTCACATCAAGATAGAGGAAATACTTTGGAGAACTAAGGCATTAATATAAATTGATAGTTATACGAAAAAAATACCTTCGTTGTAGCCTCAAGTTATAATAAACATAAACAAGGTCATTAAGCTTTTGATGCTCTAACCTATTTCTCTTCTTTGAATGAATGTGTTCAAATATACTCCAATTTCGTTCACAACCCGAAGCACTACAATTTTTGCAAATTTGGTGCACCACATCCATAAGATTCCCACCATTGATCTAGATTAATACATGCAATGAAAAATTGAAATTTGAAAGAATGAAAGATAATAAGGATTGCAAAATAAAGAATGAAAGACAAATAACAATTGTTAAATTACCAATTTCGGGATCGAAAATCTCGTTTTTCGAGTTTTCGGGTCAAAATGACCAAAATGCCCCTGCGGTGTTTTACCCGTTTGCAAGTGTTGGATGAACCATTTCTCCAGATGGTTTTAAAAGGCGTTTTTATGTAGACTGTGACCTTAGTTTTGGTCTCGGAGGTACCGGGCAAAATTAGTGTGAAATTACGGTTTTACCCCTAGTTTTGTGTTTTTACGCTTAATCGCGTGATTAAGCAAACCTAAGCAATATTAGGCTCTAATCGAAGGTTAATTAATTTCCATAATTAATCTTGAGTCAAAATAATTTATTAATGTAGATTAGAACATAATAGTGCTTAATTACAACTTAAAATCTTATTTTAAATTCAAGACTCCTAGTCATGGAATCTTAAATAGTGTTTTCTCTTTCCAATTCCTTAAATCATGGAATTGTGTTACACATTGTTTATTCACAAATGAGTTTTTAATTCTTTAATGATGTATGAGCACTCCTAATCTTGTCATAAAATCCTTAAATCACATTCTTAGTCACCTAAACTTAAGCTTAATTATTCCTAACCTTGTACCTAAACTAATACACACATAAACCTACCATTAACACACAATTACATGAAACAAATCCTCCTCCCCCTTGCTTTGTGCAGTGCAGGTGCACTCCATGCCCTCCATATGCATCACATGTTCAATTTTTCAACACTCCAAGGCCATACCTCAAGTCACATACACCATGCCTTGTCATATTTTCAATTAAGCTTGATTTTCCAAATGAATAACCAATTGAAATAAATCATTTTCCTCATTTATGTGCGGCTGAAAAACTTCCAGCCATGTTTAGTTTCTAGAAGGTTTATTCTTGCATCATGTTTACTTTTATGTTTTGCACACCATATTTACTTTTCTTGCTATCACTAAGTATCAAGATAATGAATGAACTTGCATTATCATATTTATATTTCAAGCTATGTATTATCATGTTTATATTACAAGTTCTCACTTGATATCAAGATAATAATGAGTTGCACCTCATGTTTATTTTATGCTATCACTTTACTTTCTAATGGAAGCTAAAACAAGTGCATAAGCATGTTTACCTTTATGTTATTACTTAAATGAAACAGAGCTCAAAGACTTGCCCATTGTTGTCTCAAGTAAAGGCTTGAAAATCTATGTTTGTGGTCTTCATGTTTTCGGCCTCAATGAGGTTTATTGTTTACCAGTATTGAAAACTATGTTTGATAATTTTTCTAAGCTCTTATGAGCTCAAGGAACACATAGAACTAAGTTTTATGAATTTAGGACCTCTTGAGATAAAATTTATTTAGCTACTGCCCCCTCAAGTATTTGGATGATTTTAGATGTTAAAAAATGTTTATAAAGGAGTTTTGAAAGTTTTAAAAAGGTTCCAAGAGAAACTAGTATTTTATGTGCTTTAGAAATTGTGTTTGATGCCTTTAAATGGAGATGTTTGTTTTGGTTCTGCCTTGCTATGTTTAGCCACTATATGAGTTGTTTTAATGATGATAAAATGTTTATGTTTGAGTATAATTAATGTTGAAACTCATATGTGAAAGATAAGAGAAGTTAGAAACTAGAAAAGAATTAATTTGAGAGTTTTAGATCCCTTAATGTTTGAATTTTTTGGATTCTGTCGAGCAAGGTTTAGTAATGATAATCATGGTTCTAAATTAGTTTAAATGTGTAGGAATGACTCATAATTGATTTAGGACTTGATCTTGATGCCTTAGGAGCAAACCGGACTTAGAAAGGGTCATTGTTGTGACTCCTAGGTACCCGTAAAGTTAGGATTATGAATTCTGCATCCTTGAGGTTTAGAGATATTCTTGACCATAGTGTGAGGTGAGAAATACTTATTTATAACCTTATAGGTTCCCGAGAAATTAGGTTTGATGATTTATAACTTAGAATGTGAGCTAAGGACCTTAAGGGTCAATGCATAAGACACCAAGAAAGTTGTTAATGCTATGATGTGTTATATGATGCAATGATATGATGAGATGTGCTTGATGCATGAGAAAATGATTAATGAAAATGTTAATGTTTATCATAGCATGAGAGTTTATGAGAATATGATTGTACGAATTAGCTTGTGGCAGTTTGAAGGAAATTCGGTTTATCAGCTGTTATGCTGCCAAATTTTCGTCAAACCTAAAAGGGTTGAAAAGATGTTTTAAGAGTACCATATGAATTGAAAACTCTGGGTGACATCAGTTCGGCAGAGCACCCCCAGGAGATTTTTATGTGACAAAGCACTGAAATGCGCTTGCCTGGGTGACACTGGTTCGGCCGAGCACCCCCAGGGGAGACAAATCCGTGAGGGTATGAGTAGATGCAACCTACCAAAGCGGACAAATTGCCGTGGCTTAATGCCCACAAAGCATTTCAAAGAGGGTATATCCTAAGAGAGGTGATCCCTGCCCTCTACCCGTACTTGCGAGTCGAGATTATTATTATTTATGCTTCGCTTATTCAGATAATAAGCAAGAGCTAGTGACGACTAGCTGAGGTATGAGCTCATAACCTAGTTATTTTAGGGCGGCTTATTATGCTAAAATACCATGATTGATGTCACGAAGTTGAGGAATGATCCACTTGATAATTATATGCCCTTATGCCATATAGTCTATGATTATATGCTTTGACGTGTTGTTTATTGCCCAAGTATTGACATGCATCCATAATATAATATGTTGCATTCATAACATCAAGATGCATAATAAAAGGAATGGACCTTGGATAATTAGTTTTGGAAAACCCTAAATTGAATCATATATGCATGACCATTATTTTATAATTAAACCCAAGGTTCCTAAGGATGTGAACGATGTAACCCTAGGATAGGAGACTCCTATTAAGATTCTGTAGCAAGAATTCTCTCTCCTCTCTCTTCTTTCTTCCTTCTTCCGTCACATCTTCAGAGAGTGATGGCGATGTTCATGGTCTTCCGTCACATCAAGATTTTGCTTTGCACACCCTATACAGAGCTACCGTTTCTCCCTGATGTCACCTTATAATGATGCGCTGGTTTTTTAGCGCGCCCGGACGCTAGACGAGAGGATTCTGCGGATGTATACTAGTGGTTCGATGCCTCGAGACTTCCAGGACTATGTACCCCGGTCTCCGAGCTTGGAGGACGACCCATCCGAGGATCCACCGATGCACATGTATAGTGAGAGCTCTGTTCCTACACCTCAGTTCATGCGAGGCGAGAGCGAGGAGACTGTCACACAGCCGAGGCTAGCTAGGCGAGCTGAGAGGCGCCCCTACCGAGGAGCTCACGCTCAGTCTTCACGTGTACCTACTCTTGCTGCTCTGCATCCATGGATTGGTTACACTCCACCGTTTCCCAGATTCCAGTAGCTGACATCGTAGGGGAGACTTAGCGCACACACCCACATGTAGGGTGGATAAACCTTCTGTTGTTTTGAGGTTATTCACCATAGGTGCACTTGGGTAGTTATGGTTTATTTTTGCATTCCTTGTTTTATGTTGTATTCTATTTTCCGCTGTATTACAAGCTCTGCTCGTCTCCATGAGGGTATGACTACTTATGTACTCTAATTAAGTTATTAATGAAATGCTTCCTTTGTTATCATGATTGTTGTTCTTTGGTTATATGCTTTACTTTATGATGTTTAATGATTGATACGCATGCTTTACATTTCTGTTGTTCGATTAGTTAAGTTCGCGGCTCTCACTTTGTTTTATGTTTTCAAAAAGAAAAATTTACCCATAATTTCCGCTAAGTATTTTAATAAAATAATGAGACTAAGAAGTAATAACCTAATGATTAGCCTAATATGTTCTAGAGTATTGGGTTAAAAATTAGGGTGTTACATTTTGGTATCAGAGCAGTTCGATTCTCACAGAGCCTGAGGATTGGACTGACCATGCTTTAGAAGCATGCGATAGTTATGTCATGCATAGTGCTTGATGGAGACAAGCTATAGGACTAGAGATGCATGACTTATGTTGCTTGCAAGTGCCATGGTAACTAGCTCATTTTGCATGAATATTGAGCCTGATCAACTTGATATTCATTGTTTCATGTGTTTAGGAACCAATGGCACCGCGACGATAGCCTAGGACTACGCCCGATGCTGACCAAGACAATGCGACTGCTGCTGCTGTCCGTAGAATGGCACAAGCCATGGAACGGATGTTTGACCGTATGGATCAACGCGAAAATGCTGCACCTGCTCCCCCTACTGCTGAGGTGGTTGAGCAAGCTCGCTTCGGCGAGTTTCGCAAGGCGAACCCGCCGGTGTTCCGAGGGGTAATGGACCCCGACAAGGCTGACGAGTGGATCAAAGACATGGAGAAGATCTACTCTGTCGTCACGTGCTCAGAGGAGCAGAAGGTTACATTTGCTGCCTTCATGATGAAGTCTGATGCCGAGTTCTGGGGGAATGGGACGAAACAACTGTTGGAAGCCTCTGGAACTCCCATTGACTAGGAGCTGTTCAAGACTTACTTCTATGAGAAGTCCGTGAGGAATGCTAAGGACATTGAGTTTATGCAGTTGACCCAGGGAGGGTCAGCCGTAGCCTAGTACACCGCCAAGTTCAAGGAGCTGATCAAGTTCTCTCAGGTGTTCCAAGGGAACCCCGATGAGGTTTGGAAATGCGTTAAGTATGAGGCCGGTCTGAAGGCGGAGATGAACTATGTCATGGCCCATATGGAGATCAGAGACTTCCCGACTCTGGTCAACAAGTGCCAGATTCTTGAAGAGGGACAGAGAAAGATGCAAGCCACGAGGGCGGAGTGAGCTAAGAGGCTTAGACCTCAAGCCCCGAGGTTCAAACCGCAATATCCATCAAGGAATCACTACAATCCCTACCAAACCAACCAATTTCGACCACAACAACAACAACAACTGAGAGCTCCTGCATACCACCAATCCAAGCAACACCAACAGCCACCGTTCCAACATCAAGGCCCGAGGAACTTCAACAACAATCAACCTCGTGGACTGGGCGGACCCCGGAACCACAATGGAGGACCAAGTGGGCCAAGAACAAGGCACCACAAGGAACCCCTACTGCTTACCCCGAAGCAACATCTGCTGATGTCTGTCCCTAGTGTGGGAAGAATCATGGGAACCGCCCCTGCCTCACGGGGCAAAGGGTCTGCTTCAAGTGTGGCAAGCCTAGCCACTATGCCAACTACTGCATAAGTGGAGGACCATCAAACCAAAACCCCTGACCTCAACACCAAGGACGGGTCTTCACCCTTAACGTGGAAGACGCGCGAACGTCCAACGATCTCATTCAAGGTACGTGTGAGCTTAATGGTAGAACCTTAACTGTACTTTTCGATTCTGGAGTTACTCATTCTTTCATTTCACTTGCTAGTGTCGAGTCTTTAAATTTGCAAGTCTCTAAGCTTCCCTTTGATCTTATTGTTTCTACTCCTACAAATCGCCCTGTTAATACTTGCAAATGTTGTTTAAACTGTCATCTTGTTGTAGAGAATAGGTCATTTATCATAGATTTGATTTGCTTACCCTTAAAAGACATAGGCATCATTTTAGGCATGAATTGGCTTCACGCCAACCGTGTGTTGTTGGACTGTGGAACCCAAACTGTCATTTTTCCTTCTCCTCCTAAACCCATTAGTCAACCCATGAGATTATCCCTAAATTCCATAGAGGTCTTCTGTAGTGGGGAGAAAACTAAGGGATATGTTCTCCTAGCCGCCTGCAATGTAGACTTTGAGCAAAACCAAGGTGATATACCTGTGGTAAGAGACTATCCCGAGGTGTTTCTAGATGAAATACCTGAGTTCCCTCCCGAAAGAGAAGTAGAGTTCTCCATAGAGCTGGTTCCTGGAACGGGACCTATCTCTATAGCCCCATATAGAATGTCACCTTCAGAGTTGGCAGAATTGAAAACCCAATTAGAGGAGCTATTGGAGAAGAGTTTTATAAGGCCAAGTGCTTCACCTTGGGGCGCTCCAGTCTTATTTGTGAAGAAGAAGGATAGAAGTATGAGGATGTGTATAGACTATAGGCAGTTGAACTGAGTGACCATAAAGAATAAGTACCCGTTGCCTAGGATTGATGATCTTATGGACCAGTTAAAAGGAGCAGTAGTGTTTTCTAAGATTGATTTGAGGTCCGGTTACTATCAGATTAGGGTTAGAGATTCGGACATTCCTAAAACCACCTTTCAAACTCGGTATGGACACTTTGAGTTCAACGTGATGTCATTTGGTTTGATGAATGCTCCCACAATTTTTATGGATTACATGAATAGGATCTTTAGACCCTATTTAGATCAATTTGTGGTTGTGTTTATAGATGACATTCTCATCTATTTGAAAATGCACGAGGAGCATGAGCATCATTTAAGGCTGGTTTTAGAGGTATTAAAGGAGAAGAAGTTATATGCTAAGTTGTCTAAGTGTGAATTCTGGTTGGATGAGGTGAAATTCTTAGGACATGTTGTATCAAAGGGTGGCATAGCTGTCGACCCCAGTAAGGTAGAAACCGTGATGAATTGGGATAGACCAACCTCGGTTACCGAGATTAGAAGCTTTTTTGGTTTAGCTGGTTATTACCGTAGGTTCATTAAAGGATTTTCCCAGTTAGCCCTACCCTTAACCAAGCTCACTAGGAAGAATGCCCCGTTTGAGTGGAGCCCCGAGTGTGAAAAGAGTTTCCTAGAGCTTAAGGAAAAGCTCACCTCAACCCCAGTTTTGGTTTTACCTGACCCCAATGTACCTTTTGAGGTATATTGTGATGCCTCTGGCAAAGGTTTAGGTTGTGTGTTGATGCAAAATAGGCAAGTAGTGGCCTATGCGTCCAGACAACTCTAGCCTCACGAGGTAACCTACCGCACCCATGACCTAGAGTTAGCAGCCATCGTGTTTGCCCTTAATGTAACATCCCCTACTGCTTTATGGATTGACGACTGTCCCCACAAACCAACACGGGTCTTTTTCAGCATGCTTTGTCCTCACTCACACGCTTCCTAGGAAAACTTCCCAGGAGGTCACCCATCCCAAAATTACCCCAGGTCAAGCACGCTTAACTGTGGAGTTCTTTCAGTTTAGGCTACCGAAAAGAAGATGCATCTTGTTGATATAGGTAGTACAAATCAATTCATATAAGCCCTCCTCAACTGTATAGTCCCATACCTATACAGTCTTAGGATCCCTCTCATTCGGGTGTGTAATCGTTTCATCCATGTACCCCTCCGCTTAGAGGACCTTGCGAGGAGCCGCTCCTTGTCCGTGCCTTCTTTGCACCGGCGATCACTCCTCATCCTCGTCCCCGGGCGTTACATGAAAATAATGTAACATCCTAATTTTTTTCAGAAAATAATTGAGGCTTTAGTAGTAAGAATATCAAAATTTTGGTGTACACAAAAATGATGAGAACAATGTAACGAACGTAAAAAAAAAAAAGTGAATAGTATTTTGCAGGCCCCGTAGACCCACCGGAACAGCTGAAACCTTAGATTCAAGACCTGAAGGTGCCTGAAATTTGGAAATTATAGGATTAAGGTTAGAAATAGGTAGGAATAAGTATTTTATACTTAGAATTAATTTTCAGGCAATAGTTGATTACCCGAGTACACTGTTTTACCAGTTCGATAAAATTTCGGTGTGCGATTTTTACACCGAAAGAAAGCTTAATCCATAAGATTTGGAAAGTGTCTATCCATTTAAACCAAGTGGATGGCCAAGATTCAATCTAGCTTTCCAAGATCAAATCCTAGCCATCCATCTTATATTCTTTTTGAAAGAACTAGATTTTATATTAAATAACTAGTACAACTTGATTAAATATCATTAAAAAGCCAACCTTATCACTCCATTTTCTTCATCATTCTCGGCCATGCTCTGACCACACACAGCCTCCATTTTTCTTCCATTGAAACATCCATGAGCAAGCTTTAAACCTCCAAATACCTAGCTTAAAATTTCTAAAATCACAAACTCCCTTCACTAAACTTATTCCACTCATCAAGATCTTTCAATCTAACCAATTAGAATTTGAATCCATCAACTTTTTCTACTTTGAGAGCTTATTATCAGCTGTGTAAGGAAGGGTTTGGTGTGGGTTAGAAGGCTTGAAAGTAAAGGAAATCAATCTTGGAGCCAAGAGCTTGAAAGCTTCAAAGTGTAGGATTTTCTTTGGCCTTTTTCTTTCCAAATTATTCTGTAAATTTTTTTTGGGTTTTATTCCGAAATTTATGGTTATATTTGATGATAATATGTTGATATTGATGTGTTAATTTTGGTGGAGTGTTTGGATGAGGTTAAATAATGATTTTTGTCAAGATAAGTTTTGGCTAGGCTGCTGAATTTTCGGATTTCAGCAGGACAGGATTTGTTCATGAATTTTCTGGTTCAATTGTAGTAATTTTTATGAGCTATAAAAATTATATGTTGAAGCTAACATCATAAGGAAACTCTGATAATTTTCGTGGTGAATAATAAAGAGTTTTACTGCCTGAGAAAAATCAAGAACCAAGAGTATATCTATGCTAGCTGAAATCTTGGTACTGGAGCTGTGAATTTGTATAAATTTTTATTCATAGCAAATGATGGAGTTATCCTTTGAAATTTTTACAGAGTTTTGTAGACATCTTAAGTATAACTGTGATTTTTATTTTGAGTTGTTTCTATCATTTGCTAAAGTTAAAAATTGTGTGAATCCTATTCTGAGCTGTGAAAAAGTGGCCTCTGACCACTAAAATTGTAGAATTTATTTGACATGGTTCTAGTATTCTGTTTGCTATGAACTTTTTATAGGGACTTTTAGACACATTGAGGTGTCATAGAGAATTTTTATGGCTAGTGAATTGCCCATTGGATATGTGAATTAAATGTTGTCCCCATAATGGTAAATCTGTCAAGAAGCTGGAATGGTGAAGATGTATTAAGTTAATGATAGAAATCTATTTAATCCAAGTATATATCATATGAATGTATGTTAATTGTTTGAAAGGCTTGTTTATAAAGTATGAATGAGACTCCAATGATACTGAATGCCTATATCTGGGATATAAACCTGACTTTGAAATAGAAAGGTCCATGACATGGTTGTATGACAAAAGAGAATATGTGAAATTTAATGGTGCATGTTTTAACATACGGGGAAAAATAGAAACAAGGCTTATGTGTGATAGAGAGGGAAGGCAAAAATAAGAACTTCCCAAGAAATTTTATGAGTCGGTAGACTTATCGACTAGGAAATAGAACTGTGTGTGATTCAGAAATGGAAAAAAATGAAGTCTGATGATCACGAATAAGAATGAGCTCATGTCCTAGCAGTCTATGGTCCTCTGAGGAGTTATCCACTACATATGTTACCTGATGTGAATCTAAGCCTTCCCTATGTTAATAAAAAGAACTACTACACTAAGTTGAATTCCATGTGATATAAGAGAAACACTTATGATTACTACCATTTTGCATATAATTTTCTTTGACTCATGTATGCTAATATTGATATATGTGATCTAACATGATGTTGTTCTTTATTATTATAAATGCATTTACTGTTTATATTCTGTCTGTATCTAAGGGGTTACCCTGCTGAGAATTTTATAATATTCTCACCCCTATTTGTGTATATGTTGTATTGTGCTCAGACTCTGCAGATGCCCCTGGCTGAGGAGAGGCCATCATACCGATGGCCAATGGTTTCGCGTAGGAAGACATGAGACTTATGGGGGCTTTTGACTTGTATGTAGTGTAGTATAGTGCCAGGAACTTACCAGCTTGTAGACTAATTGGTGTTAGATGTCTTAGGTCCATTTCTGTGTGTTTAGTATTTTGTTGGACCTTGATATTTGAGTAAGCTTGGTAGATCTTTTGATAGTAATTCCTGTGTTGTATTATAAGCGAAGTGACTTAACTTCAAGTATGGTATATATTAAAGAAAGCGGTATGTAAAGTAATAATATATGTACATTTTATAGTAGTTTTCTTTATAACTCTAGAGTTTGATTTATCTTATTTCATTTCATTTGACTAGTGGATATTATAGAAAGGAAGTGATACTCTTCTAATTACAATGTTAATGCTCGAGTAATACATGGTAGTTAGGAGGGTGTTACACTTAAGATGTGGAGACACCATTTGTATGGTGTAAGATTTGAAGTTTTCTCCGATCATAAGAGTCTCAAGCACCTCTTTGACCAAAAGGAGTTAAATATGAGGCAAAGGAGATGGATGGAATTCCTCAAAGATTACGATTTTGGCTTAAGTTACCACCCCGGCAAGGCTAATGTAGTTGCCGACGCCTTGAGTCGAAAGTTGTTGCATTTATCTTGCATGATGGTTAACGAAGTTGGGTTGATAGAGCAGTTTAGAGATATGAATTTGGGGATGTCTGTGACTGATAGTAGCATCGTGATGTGTCATCTCACGGTGACCAGTGGGTTTAAGCAAAGGATCATGCTTGCCCAAAGAGAAAATGAGGACTCTATGGAGACAATAGAGGCAATTAAGGCCGGTAAGTTGAAGGGTTTTGTGCAAGGCCCTGATTGGTTGTGGAGGTTTGAGGGGCGAATCTGTGTATCACAAGATGGCGACCTCCGAGAGAAGATCTTGGAGGAGGCTCACAAGAGCCACTTCGCCATTCATCCTAATACTACCAAGATGTACCAAGATTTAAAGAAGATGTTTTGGTGGCCTGGATTAAAGAAGGATGTGGTCGCCTGGGTGAGTAAGTGTTTGGTCTGCCAAAAGGTTAAGATCGAACACCAAAAACCTTTTGGCATGTTGAAATCCCTGTCAATCCCTGAGTGGAAGTGGGAGAGTATATCAATGGATTTCGTGATAGGATTGCCAAGGACCCAAGCTGGCCACGATGCTGTATGGGTAATCGTGGATCGACTAACTAAGTCGGCTCACTTTCTACCTATTCGAGTCACGTACTCGTTAGACAAATTGGCTTAGCTTTACATCTAAGATATTGTAAGGTTGCAAGGAGTGTCGTTGACGATAATCTCGGATCGAGATCCGCGGTTTACGTCACGTTTTTGGGGAGCCTTTTAGAAGGCGTTCGGTTCAAAGCTGTGTTTAAGCACTGCTTACCACCCACAAACGGATGGTCAATCTGAGAGAACAATCCAAACCCTAGAAGACATGTTAAGAGCCTGTGTCTTAGACCAAAAAGGAAGTCGGGATAAGTACATGCCGTTAATCGAGTTTGTGTGTAACAACAGTTATCACGCGAGCATCAGTATGGCACCGTACGAGGTGTTGTATGAAAGAAAGTGCAAATCACCCTTGTGTTGGTAGAGCAAGGTGTCTTAGGACCCGACGTAGTGAGGGAAACGACGGAGCAAATCAAGAAGATTAAGGATAGGATCTTAACCGCTCAAAGTCGGTAGAAAAGCTATGCAGACAAAAGGCGCAAGTCCTTGGAATTCCAAGAAGGAGAACATGTATTTCTAAGAATCATTCCCACTACAGGAATAGGCAGAGCCATGAAAGTCAAAAAGTTGAGTCCTCAATTTCTCGGTCCTTTTGAAATTCTTCAGAGAATCGGATCTGTGGCCTACAAAATAGCCCTGCCATCCAATCTGTCAAATCTTCATGACCTCTTTCACGTCTCTCAGTTGCGTAAATACGATTCCGACCCTAGCCATGTCTTAGAGCCAAAACACGTACAGTTAAGGGAGGACCTGACGTTCAATCTACCGCCTACGAGAATCGAGGACCAAGGCGTCAAGCAGTTGAGCAACAAGTCTGTTCCTTTGGTGAAGGTCGCGTGGGGACGTGGCAACACCAAGGAGTTCACGTGGGAACTTGAGTCCGAGATAAGGTTGAAGTACCCCGAGTTGTTCCAAGGTACGAATTTTGAGGGCGAAATTCTTTTTAAGGAGGGGAGTAATGTAACACCCAAATTTTTCTGTTAGAGTGAGAATGACCAAAATGTCCCTGAGGTCATTTTCAGCCTGGAATTCAAGGAATGCCGGTCCGGCAATACTCAAAGGGCAAACTCAATGTTGGAAGGGGATTAGACGACTTGTGTATATTTTCGGGATCGAAAATCTTGTTTTTCGAGTTTTCGGGTCAAAATGACCAAAACGCCCATGCGGAATTTTACCCATTTGCAAGTGCCAGATGAACCCGAAACTTCTCCAGATGGTTTTAAAAAGCGTTTTTATGTAGACTGTGACCTTAGTTTTGGTCCCGGAGGTCCTGGCCAAAATTAGTGCGAAATTACGATTTTACCCCTATTTTCGTGTTTTTACGCTTAATCGCGTGATTAAGCAAACCTAAGCAATATTAGGCTCTAATCGAAGGTTAATTAATTTCCATAATTAATCTTGAGTCAAAATAATTTATTAAAGTTGATTAGAACCTAAAAGTGCTTAATTACAACTTAAAATCTTATTTTAAATTCAAGACTCCTAGTCATGGAATCTTGAATAGTGTTTTCTCTTTTCAATTCCTTAAATCATGGAATTGTGTTACACATTGTTTATTCACAAATGAGTTTTTAATTCTTTAATGATGTATGAACACTCCTAATCTTGTCATAAAATCCTTAAATCACATTCTTAGTTATCTAAACTTAAGCTTAATTATTCCTAACCTTGTACCTAAACTAATACACACATAAACCTACCATTAACACACAATTACATGAAACAAATCCTCCTCCCCCTTGCTGTACCAGGTCTGGCCGTGCACTCCATGCCCTCCATATGCATCACATGTTCAATTTTTTAACACTCCAAGGCCATACCTCAAGTCACATACACCATGCCTTGTCATATTTTCAATCAAGTTTGATTTTCCAAATGAATAACCAATTGAAATAAATCATTTTCCTCATTTATGTGTGGCTGAAAAACTTCCAGCCATGTTTAGTTTCTAGAAGGTTTATTCTCGCAAAATTAAAAGAAAAACTCACTCAAATCACCATACTTGAAGCCATACCTCCCATGCTTTCAACCTTACTCCTTCATGCTCCAAAATTTCAATCTCTCACCTCATGTTCCTCATGGAACCACACGGTTACCCCTCCCCCCTCCATGAGCTCTCATTTGTTTTCATTCTCTATAAATACCTTGCCTAGAAACACATGCAAACACTTTAGATCATTTGCACACTTTAGTTTTCTAAGCTTTCTTTGTATTCTCTCTTTTTCTCTCTAAGTTTCAAGAGAGTTTCCTTTTGTTCTTCATCTTCATCTTCATCCCCTCTTCATCTCATAATCATCTCATAACCTTGAAACCCCATCTCACCACCTAAGATCATCATACAAACACCTAAACTTCCATTCTCAAACAAAAGCTCACCAAGAACACATTTCCTTTCTTTTTCTCTCCACAAGGCCAAAACCATCAAGCCCCAAGGAGGAGCTCATCATCTTGTTTTTCTTTTCAAAAGTTCAAGCTATGTGTCTTCACTCTAGGTAGGAGTGCTTTTCTAAACCTTGTTTCTTGAAAAATGAGCTTTTTTCTAGCTTTCTCTTGGATTTCTTTTGAAACTTTTCTTTGGTTCTTTTCTTCCTTCTCATTTCGGCAATGAGGCCATGTTTATGAGCATGATAGCTTGATGATGAGAGTTTCTAGATGATGACTTTGTGTTCATCTCAAAGAAACCTCTAAAGCTTGAGTTTTTCTTTTCCTTTAACTTTATCTATATGATACTTAGCTCACATGGTTTTTCAAATTAAGAAAATTAATCTAAGGATTTCTAAAAGCCCAAGCCTACCCTTGTCAACCTTAAACTTGGCCATCACGTTCTAGAGATTTTCTCTAGATAGGGATTTTGGGTACTTAATAAAGAACTTGACTTAGTTTCATTCTCTTTTCGTTTTATATAAAGTTTCGGTTTTGGTTCCTTGAACCTTGAGGTTTTGTTTTGTTTTGAAAGTTTATTTATTTTGAGCTTGATGATGATGTTCAAGAACCTCATAGTTCCTTTGAGAACTTGGTTCAAGAACTCTAAAGCTCTATTTGTGATGAGATGAGTGTTGGGTTGTTATATGTTAAAGTCTTGTATGAACTTTAGCCAACTTTAAAATGAACCTTGCATCATGTTTACTTTTATGCTTTGCACACCATATTTACTTTCCGTGCTATCACTAAGTATCAAGATATTGAATAAACCTGCATGATCATATTTATATTTTAAGCTATGCATTATCATGTTTATATTACAAGTTCTCACATAATATCAAGATAATAATGAGTTGCACCTCATGTTTATTTTATGCTATCACTTTACTTTCTAATGGAAGCTAAAACAAGTGCATAAGCATGTTTACCTTTATGTTATCACTTAAATGAACCTAGAGCTCAAAGACTTGCCCATTGTTGTCTCAAGCAAAGGCTTGAAAATCTATGTTTGTGGTCTTCATGTTTTCGGCCTCAATGAGGTTTATTGTTTACGAGTATTGAAAACTATGTTTGATAATTTTTCTAAGCTCTTATGAGCTCAAGGAACACATAGAACTAAGTTTTATGAATTTAGGACCTCTTGAGATAAAATTTATTTAGCTACTGCCCCCTCAAGTATTTGGATGATTTTAGATGTTAAAAAATGTTTATAAAGGAGTTTTGAAAGTTTTAAAAAGGTTCCAAGAGAAACTAGTATTTTATGTGCTTTAGAAATTGTGTTTGATGCCTTTAAATGGAGATGTTTGTTTTCTGCCTTGCTATGTTTAGCCACTGTATGAGCTATTTTAATGATGATAAAATGTTTATGTTTGAGTATAATTAATGTTGAAACTCATATGTGAAAGATAAGAGAAGTTAGAAACTAGAAAAGAATTAATTTGAGAGTTTTAGATCCCTTAATGTTTGAATTTTCTGGATTCTGTCCGGCAAGGTTTAGTAATGATAATAATGGTTCTAAATTAGTTTAAATGTGTAGGAATGACTCATAATTGGTTTAGGACTTGATCTTGATGCCTTAGGAGCAAACCGGACTTAGAAGGGGTCATTGTTGTGACTCCTAGGTACCCGTAAAGTTAGGATTATGAATTCTGCATCCTTGAGGTTTAGAGATGTTCTTGATCATAGTGTGAGGTGAGAAATACTTAGTTATAACCTTATAGGTTCCCGAGAAATTAGGTTTGATGATTTATAACTTAGAATGTGAGCTAAGGACCTTAAGGGTCAATGCATAAGACACCAAGAAAGTTGTTAATGCTATGATGTGTTATATGATGCAATGATATGATGAGATGTGCTTGATGCATGAGAAAATGATTAATGAAAATGTTAAAGTTTATCATAGCATGAGAGTTTATGAGAATATGATTGTGTGAATTAGCTTGTGGCAGTTTAAAGGAAATTCGGTTTATCAGCTGTTATGCTGCCGAATTTCCGTCAAACCTAAAAGGGTTGAAAAGATGTTTTAAGAGTACCATATGAATTGAAAACCCTGGGTGACACCGGTTCGTTCGAGCACCCCCAGGAGATTTTTATGTGACAAAGCACTGAGATGCCCTTGCCTGGGTGACACCGATTCGGCCGAGCACAGGAATTATGGGTAGGGTTTGGGACATTTGGTTTTAGCTTTTTATGATTTGGGCTTAAAAAAAAAATCAAAACAACGTCGTGTCGTTAAGCCAAAAAAAAGAAAAATTTGCATGACCCGGTCCGAGTCATCAAAACTGACCAGGTCATCGATTTTCATTAAAACCGACTGAGTCTCATCGGTTCCAATACTCACCCTGTCCAATAAGCAACTCAGCCCGATTTCGTAATCGGTTCACTGGGTTTTTCGTCAAACCAGCCGGGTTAATCTGAGTTTTATTACTATGCCTTGAAAGTGGCTAGATGTGACAAACATTTTGCTATCATTAAATATTCTAATGTGATTCATCAATCACATTTAATAATAATAAATTAGGTGTATCAATAAATTCTCATTTTATAGGTATTGAAATAACACAACTTATAAAATGTAGGTATATGTTTGGATTGGTAGAATAAGGTAGAGCGGAGTGGAGTAGTATTTTATTCTATTTAATTTCATCAATTCTTAATAATTTGCTTTCCCCTAAATAATTTGAAGGAATTAAATAAAGTAAAAAATGTCCAAACAATAGAGTTGATCAATTATTTTGCTCTGCTCTGTTCCATTTCATTATATTTATAATACTTGGTGTACATGTGTTAATAGACAAGATTTGTATGGCCTCAAGGTCCCTCGGGACCCACCCATGTTGGCGGTTCGGGATTTCACCAAGTCTAGAACCCTACACCTCCTTGAAGGGCTATATGATATAACCGCATTTTTGAGATCAAAAGTCCCAGTAATTGCTCTAAAAAGGAAAATAAATTGAAGAATGATTTTTAATGAATTTTAGGAAAACTCTAGACACTTCATTTTTAGCCCATAAGTTCAAAAAATCACGAGAATTTCCAAATTTGAACTAGAACTTCAAAATTGGATTTTGATTGGTTGAGATTTTGATTTTTTCTTTATATTTTATTTGAATCCAAATGAGGGGTATTTCCCTATTTACATTTATGTTTTAAAGTTAATGGAGAGTAAAATAAATTGGGATATTAACTTGTAAATAAATGAGTATAGAGGTAACCCATATGTCATGACAGTAAAAATGCAATAGCTGGGTGTTTCTGTCACCGCTATAGCATTTCTATCACCACTATAGCAGTCATAGGAAGGAAATTCATGGCTTTGGGCATAATAAGAACTACTATAGTGATCCTAAGTGAAACAGTCGGGATGGTCGAGGATGTGCAATGACTAATGACCACTATAGCGGTCCCCCAGAAACCCAAATAGTGAGAAATGACAACATTTCACTTGCTAATGCCCTCCACCCTTATAAAACCCTTCCCCACTCTTTTTCCTCCATTTTTTTGCTCTAACCAGAAACCCTTAACCCTGTGTTCTCTCTTCTTTCTCAATCCTATTCAAGTCTTGCTTTCCCAAATCATGAAGGTATGTGTTTGTTAATAGATTTTGGTCTTTTCCTTCCATTTCCTTCATGTTCTTAGTATGTGTTATTATTTTCTCTCATTGTCAAGTGGGGGTGCTCCCTCAATGTTGTTAGAATTGTTTTAGGGTTATCTAGAGGTGATTAGAGTTTAATCTAGAGTCAATGTTGCTCTATGGCAATTGTTAGTGCCATACCAACCTCTCAAGGTCAAGTTGGTGGTGTCCATTTACTCCTGGCTGTAAACGGTGAGTAAGTTCAAACTCATTGTAGCGCCCCAGTTTTTCATGTTTGAGCGTAAATGACCGAAATGCCCCTGAGGTTATTTTAACCCAGAAATTCGAGGATGGCCGACCCAACAGTCCTTGAAGGGTGAATTCAATGTTTGAAGGGGATTATATATGTTGTGATTGATAGCAGAGATGAAAATCTCATTTTTCGAACTTTCGGCTCAAAATGACCAAAATACCCCTATAGCGATTTATGCGGGTATCAGTGCCGTTTGAACCCGGAATTTCTCCCGAGGGTTCGGAATGTTAATTATAAGTGTTTGATGATATTTATTTTGGTCCGGCTAGTCCCAGGCAATGTTTGTGTAAAATTACTGTTTTGCCCCTGAAATAGCATATTTCGGGCCTAACGATGTAATTAAGTAAACATAAGCAATATTAGGCTCTAATCAAAGATTAATTGATTTCAATAATTAATCTAGAGTCAAAATAATTTATTAAGGTTAATTAGAACCTAAGATTACTTAGATAAACTTAAAACTCTTTCTTAAAGGCAAGATTATATGTCATGGAATCTTGAATAGTATTTTTTCTTTCCAATTCCTTAAATTAAGGAATTATGTTTGTGCATGATTATATGATAAAATGAGTTTTGATTTCACTAATGGAGCAAGACCCCTCCCTAATCATGTCTCAACATCCTTAATTACCCATTACTTTACCTAAACACTTACTTACAAACTTCTAATCAAAAGCTTAATCAAATATACACCTAAACACACCTCTAAACCACAGTTAGGTGAAACATTTTCTCCTCGCCTTGGCTACACAAGGCTGAAACCTCCTCCCCCATATTCTTCACATGTTGATTTGCATCATACTCAAAGAACCGTGCTTGAACCATAACTTGAGTCATGCCTAGCCATACCTCTAAACATACTTTTGAATAACCATTTTGATGAGATATTTTCCTCCCCATTCCCTTGGTGAGTACACGACCACCCCTCCCCCATTTCATCTCTTCATGTTTCAATTTTCTATAAATACATATCTTGGGTAAACTTGGTTCCATTTGCTCATTTTCTAAGCTTTGTCTTGAAAGTTCATTTTAGTTTTCTTTCTTTCTCTCAAAGAACTCAAGAGTTCCATTTTCTCTCATCTTCTTCATCCTCCTCATAGAGCCATCCTCTTGCAACCTCAAACCACACACAACCACCATAAACCACCACCCAAACACCAAAGCTTCATTTCTCAAACACAAAGCTCACACAAAACACATTTCTTTCCTTTTCACCTAGCTTGGCCGAATCATCATCATCTTTTGGAAAAGAGTTTTTCTTCTCATCTTTTCACAAGAACAAGCTCTCTTTCCGTTCCAAAGAAAATACCACTTGGTAGGGGGTTTTGTTTTCAAAAGCTTTTTCTTTTATATTAATGTTATGGTATGAAATGTTCTAGTTTCTCTTGGGTCAAACTCTTTTTCTTCTCTTTTTGAAGTTTTCTATGAGGCTTGGTTTGAAAAGAAATCTTTAGCTTGATGATGAGGTTTCAAGATAATGGTCTTGTGATTATCATTTGAGAAACCTCTAAAGCTTGAAAACTTGTTCTTGATCTTGAAGCATTTTGGTCTTTCCTTTCTTTTTCTTTCTTTATGGTTTCGGTTTCCTTTCCTTTTCTTTTTACAAAGTTTGATAAAAATGAGATGTAGTTCACTAAAGGTTTTACTTAAGAAAATATATCACTTGGTTTTCAAAAAGCCCAAAACTTACCCTTGCCAACCTTAAAGTTGGCCGGCACATTCTAGAGTCCACTCTAGATAGGAGCTCTTGGGCATAAAATAAAGAATATGGTGTGGTTCTCTTTATACCTTGTCTCAAGACTTGCATTTTATGATACCATTGGAAAGAAATGTTAATCTCAAGAATGTAAATAAAGTTTACTTTAGGTATTACCATTGTTTTTGGAGTATTATTTGCATTCCTTGAAAATCTTGAATGAGCCCTAGTAAAGTTAAAAGTGAACCTTGCATCATATTTAAGTTTATGCCTTGCATAGCATGTTTTGTTTTCCTTATCATCACTAAAATCTCAAAGATAAAGAAATGAACTTGCATTCTCATGTTTATATTTCAAATCATCACTTAAACTTTAAAGATAATAATGAGCTTGCATCTCATATTTATTTTCATGCTCTCACTTTACTTTTATAATAAAGAGTAAAATAAAGTGCATAGCATGTTTGAGTTTATGATATCACCTAAAGATCCTAGAGCTCAAAGACTTGCCCTTTTTATCTCATATGAAGTTTGAAAGATGGAAGCATTTCATGAATGCCATTTTTGGCCATGTGATGAGAATGAGCTTAGCATAAGTTTCATCTAGTCACAAAAACCAACAAATTATGTTTTAAGATTTTTCTCAAGCATAGAAAAGCTCAAAGAATACTTTGAGTGTGATTTTTATGATTTAAAACTCTATCAAGAGTAATTTGAAATAGCTACTGCCTTAGCCTTATATTTTTATGATTTTGATGAAATAAATTGGTTTCTAAAGGAGTTTTGAGGTTCTAAAATTATTCTAAGAGAAACTAGTAACTTATATGCACTTGAAATGTAATTTTATGTGATTAAGTGAGTTATATATTTTGGCCACTGCCCTGGATTTATGACCACTGTATGATGCTGTTTTAATGAGTTAGAATGTGTAAAAATTATGTTTGGGTGAAGCAAAAATTATTTGGTGAGTGTTAGGAATAACTAGTAATTAAGTGGAAAGGTTGAAAAATGTGAGTTTTAGAACCTTTAGAATTTAAAGTATAGCCACTGTTTTAGGATGAGTAAAATCTGAAATATTATTGTTTTAGAAGTGTTTAGAAGTATAGGTTTAACTTCTAAAAGTGGTAATTATTAGTATTAGTGCTTTAAGAAAGGCCGAAACTTATAAAGGATCAAAGTTATGACTCATAGACACCCGTAATTGAGAAATGTAGTTTCTACCCATTCTGCACTATGCTGTTTGGTGTTGATCATAATCATAATAATTAGTAAGAATTATCGGTAACGATCCCATTGGTGCATAAAAGACCAAATTCGGATACTAGATTAATTAGATTGGAAGTTTAAGACTTGTAAGGGTCAAAATCATAAAATACTATAAGATAGGAGAGGGAATGAGAATTAGTATTTCAAAGTGTATATTTGTTTATTAATATGGTTTGTTATGCATAGCATTTGCACTAGTTGAGCCCGGTCCCTTATTCCGGCATTCTGGGTAGGAGCATGTTTATTGCTTTGCTAAAGTGTTGATGTTATGTGCATATGAATGTATAAACTTGAGATATGAGTGTTGTGTATATCGTGGCATGCTATGATGGTTTGCATGATTTGATTAACATGAAGTATTTGAATGGAATTCCATGATAATATTTAAGAGAATGTGTTTATGTTGCATTCTTGCATAACATGCTAAAACGCATTTCTCCTGCTATGATGAGAAGAAAGCAAAACCGTGGGGGGTATGGACATCGAGTCTGCCGAAGCGGACAATATCACTATGCACTGGATGCCAATAGATGCGTTTTGAAGAGGAAATTGCATACTCATGATGAGTTAAAGAAAGAAAGTGATGTGTTACCCCCTCTATTACCCTATATTAAATCTAACGACGGCTAGTTAGGTTGAGCTCATCCTAGGCAATCGGCGAACTGGGAGTTTTGGTGGCTATCACCGGGGAAGGTGAGATGGTTGGCTTAGGGTGGTTACATAAGAGGGTGGTCATTATGAAAAGAACTTAAGAGTTCAGTTATGAGAAAGTAAAGCAAAGATGCATATGCATATTTTATCTCATTCTCCTATCAGTGCATTTAATCATGTGATATGTGCTAAGTGACTCTAGTCCGCTAACTTTCCTCCTACTTATATACTTAGCATTATGATGAGTTATAAATTTGTATGTTTATGATGCTTATGCTCCTAAGGTATTGTCATGAATACATGAGATAATTGTTGCATTCATGACATTAAGAGCCATGCTAAAAGACACCCATTTCGGATAAATAGAATTGAGAAGTTTTAAAACTGAACCTTATGCATACACACCCCTTTCATAATGAAAATCGAAGTGGTTGGGGACGATGACGATGACACTTGTGTTAGAGTCAAGAAGCCCTATTGAGAATCTTGAATAAGTTTCTCATCCCTTCCTTTTTATTCTGTGTCGTCTCCAGACAAGGAGAATGGCATTGCTCGTAAATTTCTGTGAGGCATGGATATGGGAGCTATGCTATGACCCGGATCAGAAGGTCACAACAGAAGCATGGAGATAGATTTCTTTTGAACATTAGCTTTAGGGTTATTACATCCCACACACCCGTTCTTAACCTAGTCCTTCGATGGCTATGCATCTGGAACTAGTTTACTCTTTTGTAGACATGCTTAACTTTTGATCTATTGTATGTGAATCCTTTATTGGTGACCTTGTTATCTATGGATGTCTTTTGTGTACATAAGACATCATTACTATGTTATGGATATGATATGTTAATTTGATATATGTCATGTGATGTTATGGCTTGTATATATTATAATGAGGTCTATATGTTTGCTATTACTATGCAAGTAATAATCGATATCTATACACACACGTGGCTCACATTTTGGTTTTAAAGATAAAAAGAAAAATTTAGTCGTATTTTTATTACTCGTATTCCTAAAAATGGATAAGTAAATTTCTAAAACAAAGGTGTAACAACTAAAAATTAACCGGAATGCGACTCAAGCGTATTAGGTTAAAAGTTAGGCTGTTACACTCATGACCTCAGTTTCATCATTATAATTATGTTTTATGCATGATACTTGTCAAATATGGCATTTGAGATGAAAATACGAATATACATTATTTTACAAAGCTATGACCTTGAATATATAGCATGAAAATGAAGTTTATGAAACTATGGGACAATGATTGATAGATGTATGTTATGAAAACGTTTTATGTTCGACTCTAAGAAATTATTGCAAGAATATATGAGTTAATAAGTTATTATTTTATCAAATATGTTTTAAGAGTTTATGATATGTTTATGATTCAAGACTTGAGATTTCAAAATATGATTTTAGAGTATTCAATTGAAGTATATATTGGAAAAATGTGAACAAGAGTGTGATTGAGCTTTTGAATAAATATGTTATTTGATTTCAGAGTTACATGATTTAGAACCCAATGTTTTGAACTATGATATTAGAGATTCCAAGTATATGGAAAAATATGTTTGTAAAGATATGAATTTAATTAGAACTTCAGTTTTGTGGTATCAAGAGGTATGGAATTCAGTATAATTCTTAGCAACTTCCAGATACATATTTTGTGGGCTTAAAATTAGAATGCCTACAAGTGGTGAACCCTTGGGCTCAATTTTCACAGCCACAGTTATGCTAAAAGCAGATTATTAGAGTTATATGAGTCTAGAACTTTTAGAGTACGAAGATTTAAGGATTTGTGTTGGCGAGGGATGGAGTACCTACTCTTTAGATTTAAAATGATTTTATTAAAAGAGGTAAAGTATGATTATGACTTGATTTTAGAGATTTTATGAATTTCCCCAGTGATTCTATGAGTAAAGTAATTTTGTATTATAGAGTTTTAAAATTAGAGAAAATCCAGAACAGAGTTTTAGAGAAATAATTAGTTTTTATGATTTAGAGATTAGATGGTACCTATAGAGAAACAAACAGTGAGTTAACGGCTGGGAAAAATGATCGCTAACCTTGTTACCAAGTTGTCCTTAGGGGCAATCTCACAGAGGAGAGATGGAACCGAGTTAGGTGTCCGATTCGGATCCTTGAGGGATCCTAGAGATCAGATAATTAGCTATGCCATGGTTGACATGCATAGCTAGAGAATATATTGTTATCCAATGCATAACTAGAGATCCATGTTTCTCTATTAGAGTACTGGTATTTATGTTTTCAGATATTATTTATGATTTCAAAGAATATTTGATTTAAGAACTATAATGTGTATATATATATATACGGATAGAAAATGATTTCTTGTTAGAGTACAAAGAATTTAGAGATATTTTTTTTTCTATGAATTTATAAATATTAGAGATATCTTTTCTATACATGGTTATGGATATGAATATCAAATGGTTTATGATTGTTGCATGTATATTCTATTATATTCCTTCCTTGTGAAGAGACAGTTATGAATAATAAATCAGCAAATTTGACTAAGAGTTTTTAGATATTAAATTATTAAATATTTTCAGTTTATGAAATTGCGCATTATGTTTTAATTAGAGAAAATGTTTATATTTCAAAGAGATCATCTCTTAATAATTATATTTATTGATAAATTGAGCATTTAGAGAGACACGCCACTTAGTAGGCTTACGTGAGGATGGGATTCCTTACATGCCGGTCACAATCCGATGTTTGGTCATGATAATATTCCACTCCGATCTATCTTGCTTGTAACGCCCCGATTTTCTGTTAGAGTGAAAATGACCGAAATGCCCCTAAGGTCATTTTCAGCCCGGAACTCGAGGATAGCCAACCCGGTAGTCCTCGAGGGGCTAACTCAATGTTTGAAGGGGATTAGTTGACTTGTGTGCCTTTTCGAGATCGAAAATCTCATTTTCTGAGATTTCAAGTCAAAATTACCAAAATACCCTTGTTGTGTTTGACACGGGTACGAGCACCGGACGGACCCGAAACTTCTCCAAATGGTTTTAAAAGGTGTTTTTATGTATTTTATAACCTCAGTTTTAGTCCCGGTGGTCCCGGGCAATTTTATGCAAAATTACGATTTTGCCCCTAGTTTAGTGTTTTTGAACTTAATCGCGTGATTAAGCAAACCTAAGCAATATTAGGCTCTAATCGAAGATTAATTAATTTCTTTAATTAATCTAGAGTCAAAATAATTTATTATAGCTAATTAGAACCTATGATTGCTTAATTTTAAACTAAAATCTCATTTTAAATTCAAGATTCCTAGTCATGGAATCTTGAATAGTGTTTTCTCTCTCATATTCCTTAAATCATGGAATTTTGTCTACATTGTTTATTCATAAAATGAATTTTAAACCTCCTAAATGTGTATGAGCACTCCTTAATCATGTCATAAAATTCCTAATCACATCCTTAGTTACCTAAACACATATTTAGGAATTCCTAATCTTGCACCTAATCTAATACATACCTAAACACATCTCTAAACCATCATTAAACAAAAGAAACCTCTCCTCCTCTCTTCTAGAAGCCTCACGGCTACTTCTCCTTCCATGCCTCAAATTTTTGAAATTCAAATGCAATATCAAGTCCATGGCAAGCCTTACTTAGCCCATACTTTGCACCATGCTTTCATCCATAACTTGTATGACACATTGTAAGAGATATTTTCTCTTCTCCCATGCCCCAAAGTCTGCGGCCAAGCTTCCCCGTGGTGAGCCTTCATTGTTTTGATTTTCTATAAATAGGTGTCTTAGATGAACTTGTGTCACTTTTGATCATTTGGTAAGTTGGAGCATTTTTAGCATTCTTGTGAGTTCTTCCTTTGTCTCTCAAGTTCTAAGAGCTTTTCCTTTTCATCTTCATCTTCTTCATCTTCTCTTTACATCATCACATCACAATCTCAAACCATAACCTCAAATCATCTCCTAAACACACAAACTCTCAACCTCAAACACAAACTCACCAAGAACACATTTCCTTTCATTTCTTTCCTTCAAGGCCGAATCACCATCATCATCCTAGGAGGAGTTTTCCTTCTCATTCTCATCTTCAAGACCAAGCTTCCATCTTCACACTCGGTAGGGAGTTGCTTTCAAGTTTTGTTTTTACTCAAAAATGTGATTTTCTCAAGGTTTCTCTTGGTTTTTTTTTACGCTTTTTCTTGTTTTTCCTTTCTTCTCATTTTGGCCTCAAGGCCAAATTTTGTTCACGATAGCTTGATGATGAGTGTTTCTAGAGGATGACTTGTGTTCATCTCAAAGAAACCTCTAAAGCTTGAGTTTTTCCTTTCTCTGAACTTTATCTATATTACTTATGTAACGCCCCGATTTTTCTGTTAGAGTGAAAATGATCAAAATGTCCCTGAGGTCATTTTCAGCCTGAAATTCGAGGAAAGCCGGTTCGGCAGTACTCAAAGGGAAAACTCAATGTTGGAAGGGGATTAGACGGCTTGTGTACCTTCCTGGGATCAAAAATCTCGTTTTTCGAGTTTTCGGGTCCAAATGACCAAAACGCCCCTGCGGTGTTTTACCCGTTTCCAAGTGCCGAATGAACCCGAAACTTCTCCAGATGATTTTAAAAGGCGTTTTTATGTAGACTGTGACTTTAGTTTTGGTCCCGGAGGTCCCGGCCGAAATTAGTGCAAAATTATGGTTTTGCCCCTAGTTTCGTGTTTTTACGCTTAATCGCGTGATTAAGCAAACCTAAGCAATATTAGGCTCTAATCAAAGGTTAATTAATTTCCTTAATTAATCTTGAGTCAAAATAATTTTTAAAGTTGATTAGAACCTAAAAGTGCTTAATTACAACTTAAAATTATATTTTAATTTCAAGACTCCTAGTCATGGAATCTTGAATAGTGTTTTCTCTTTCCAATTTCTTAAATCATGGAATTGTGTTACACATTGTTTATTCATAAATGAGTTTAAAATTCTTTAATGATGTATGAGCACTCCTAATCTTGTCATAAAACCCCTAAACCTCATTCTTAGTTACCTAAACTTAAGCTTAATTGCTCCTAACCTTGTACCTAAGCTAATATACATCTAAACCTACCATTAACACCCAATTAGATGATCAAAACCTCACTCCCCCCATGCTGCCAGGTCTGGCCGTGAGCCCTCCCTCCCCATATGCCTCACATGTTCAATTTTTCAACACTCCAAGGCCATACCTCAAGTCACATACACTATACCTTGTCATAACTTTCAATCAGGCTTTAGTTTCCAAGTAAATAACTAATTAAAATAGCCCATTTTCTCCATTTATTTGTGGCTGGAAAAGTTCCAGCCATGCATTGTTTCTAGAAGCTTAATTTCATCAAAAATTGATAGGAAATTAACTCACATCAAGCCATACTTTGTAGCATAGCTTCCATACTTCAAACCATGCTTGAATGACCTTGTGTAAGAGATATTTTCCTCTCCCTTTTTCCCCCTCAAAGCTATAGCCAAGGCTTCCTTTGGTAAGCCCCATGGTTTTGTTTTTCTATAAATAGGATGCTTGTGATAGCTTAGTTGCACTTTGAAGCATTTGCTAAGTTTAGAATTCTAGGGTTGTCTTGCTAGTTCTTTCTTTTTCTCTCAAGTTTCAAGAGAGTTCTTCCTTTCTTTTCATCTTCATCTTCATCCTCTCTTCACCTCATCATCATCTCTCAACCTTGAAACACCACCCCATAGCCTTGAACCATCATCAAACCTCTCAAACATCACACCTCAAACACAACCTCACTTGAAACACAACTCCAACCTTCTTGCTTCCTCTTGGCCGAAACCATCAAACCCCAAGGAGGAGCTCATCATCTTGTTTTTCTTTTCAAAAGTTCAAGCTTTGTGTCTTCACTCTAGGTAGGGGTGTTTGCTAAACTTTGTTTTCTTGAAAATGAGTTCTTTCTAGCTTTCTCTTGGATTTTCTTTTGAAACTTTCTTGTTTTTCCTTCCTTGTGATTTCGGCCATGAGGCCTTGAGGAGCACATGATAGCTCAATGATGAGGACTCCTAGAGAATGACTATGTGTTCATCTCAAAGGAACCTCTAGAGCTTAAGTTTTTCTTTTCCTTTAACTTCATCTATACTATACTTAGCTCACATGGTTTTTCAACTTAAGAAAATTAATCTAAGGATTTCTAAAAGCCCAAGCCTACCCTTGTCAACCTTAAAGTTGGCCAGCATATTCTAGAGATTTTCTGTAGATAGGGGTTTTGGGTATTTAATAAAGAACTTGGCTTAGTTTCGCTTTCTTGTTCTTTTGTAAGGTTTTTGGTTTTGGTATTTTTTTGGATCCTTGAAATTTTGTTTGGTTTTGTTTAGAAAGTTTGTTTTCTTTGAGCTTGATGATGATGTTCAAGAACCTCATAGTTCCTATGAGAACTTGGTTCAAGAACTCTAGAGCTCTATTTGTAATGAGATGTATGTTAGGTTGTTACTTTGTTAAAGTCTTGAATGAGCTCTAGCTAACCATAAAATGAACCTTGCATTATGTTTACTTTTATGCTATGCACATCATGTCTACTTTCCTTGCTATCACTAAGTATCAAGATAATAAGTGAACCTTACATTATCATGTTTATATTTCAAGCTATGCATTTTCATGTTTATATTTCAAGTTCTCACTTAATACCAAGATAATAATGAGTTGCATTCATATTTACTTTGTGCTATCACTTTACTTTCTAATGGAACCTAAAATAAGTGCATGAGTATGTTTATTTTTATGTCATCACCTAAATGAACCTAGAGCTCAAAGACTTGCCCATTGTTGTCTCAAACAAAGGTCTAAAAATATTTATTTCCTTTGGTTCATATTTCGGCCCTAAGGGGTCTTGATGTTTCTAAGTATTGAAGAATATGTTTTATAATTTTTCCAAGCTTTTATGAGTTTAAGGAATGCATAGAACTAAGTTTTATGAATTTAGGACCTCTTGAGACAAAGATGAATTGCTCACTGCCCTCTTAAATATTCTTATGATTTTAGATGTTAAAATTGTTTATAAATGAGTTTTGAAAGTTTTAAAAAGGTTCCAAGAGAAACTAGTATTTTATGTGCTTTAGAAATTGTGTTTTATGCCTTTATGGAGAGTATTTGTTTCGGTTCTGCCTTGCTACTTGTTTGCCACTGTATGTGCTGTTTTAATGATGATAATATGCTTATGATTGAGTAAAAATAATGTCAAGACTCATATGTGGAAGATAAGATAAGTTAGAGACTAGAAAAGAATTAATTTGAGAGTTCTAGATCCTTTAATATTTGAATTTTCTGGATTCTGTCCAGCAAGGTTTAGTAATGCTAATCATGGATTTAAATTAGTTTAAATGTGTAGGAATGCCTCATAAATGGTTTAGGACTTGATCTTGAAGCCTTAGGAACAAACCGGACTTAGAAAGGGTCACTGTTGTGACCCCTAGGTACCCGTAAAGTTAGGATTATAAATTCTGCATCCTTGAGGTTTAGAGATGTTCTTGGTCATAGTGTGAGGTGAGAAATACTTAGTTATAACCTCATAGGTACCCAAGAGATTAGGTTTGATGATTAATAACTTAGAACATGAGTTAAGGACCTTAAGGGTCAATGCATAAGACATTAAAACGTCTTGAGTTTTTATGATGCTTAATTATGATATATGATACATGAGTTTTGTCTATGATAAGTTGATATGTGCTATAAAGAAGTTTTACATGATGAAATGCTTGTGTATGTCCTATATGTTTTCATGGCATAAGCAAATTTGAGGAAATTCGGTCTACAGCCGTCATGCTGCCGAATTTCCATCAAATTTGAGGAACTTAGAAAAAGGTCTTTTTGAAAATCATGAGAACTTAAAGGTGACACAACACTGAGATGCCTTCTTGGGTGACACCGGTTTAGTCAAGCACCCCCAAGAGAAAAAATCCGTGAGGGTATTGACATAGAGCTTGCCAAAGCGGACAATACTACTATGCACTAGTTGCTAGTAGAGCGTTTCAAAGAGGAAATGACCCTAAGAGGTGATCCTTAATTTGCCCCCTAGCCCGTACTTTAAGTCGGGATTATATATGTTACGCTTATCATAGGATAAGTAAGAACTAGTGACGACTAGTTAAGGTATGAGCTCATAACCTAGAGATGTTTTAGGGTGGCCCCATGAGATAAAAGTTAAAGTTTAAAATGTCACATGTGCTATGAAAAACCAAGAAAAGTTATACCTATCTCCTTATGCCAATGTTATAATGTTTCTTAGTTATTTCATTGATTGGTTTACTTTCATGATGCATTCATGTCATTAGTGTATTCCCTGCTTAGTCATAAAGATGCATTGTAAAATATGATGGACCTTGGATAATTAATACTTTAGAAAACTAACTCAAACAAAGTTTACATGCATGCACACCTTTTTAGAAATAAAACCCAAGGTTTCTGAGGATGTGATGATGTCACCTAGGTAGGGATTACCCTACTGAGAATTCTTTTAGGAGATTCTCATTCCCTCTCTCTTTTCTTCCATCACATCTTCAGATGGCGACCTTCGTACTCTTCATCGACACCCGGACATGGGAGCTGCACCATGACCCAGCACTAGGGTCATACCATTTTGAGGGTCGCTACACTGTCAGAGTATTTATGTTTATGGGACGACCCTTCGCGCACCCAGTACGGAGCTACCGCTTCACCCCGACTGCTCCCTACCATCATAACACGATTTTTGAGCGAGCCAGACCACGTGACGAGGAGATCCTCCGTATACAGCCCGAGGCGTCAGCCGTACGCGACTACCCGGAGTACGTGCCCCGAACTCAATATTCAGAGACGGATCCATCAAAGGACCCGCCCTCGCACATGTACAGTTGGAGCTCCAACCCCGCTCCTCCACCAATAAGAGCCGGGAGTGAGGAGACAGTGGTTCAACCGAGGTTGGCTCGTAGGCCATTCATGCGCCCTCGCCGCGGTGGACATGCTCCGATGATCCGCATGACCACACCCGCCGAGATCCGCCAGTGGATCGATTCCACCCCTCAGTACTCGGACCAGCAGGAGTAGGTGCATAGGATGGATAGTAGCTAGTGCACACACGCCACATAGTTGAGGACAAACCTTCTTTTGTATATGAGGTTGTTTACTCTAGGTGCACATGGGTATGGGTGTTGCTTTCATGGTTTCCTTGTACTTGCTTTTATGATTTTCTTGTATTTGCATTTCAGTTGTATTTCGTTTTCCTTTGTACCGAATAGTCTTGCCTTTTGGTAGGCACACTATCTATATATAATTAGTTGATGTGTCCATGTTATTTACGTGTTTTATTATGATTTGTTATTTATGCGTTTTATTATGATTTGCTCATATGACTTGTATGAATTCCAGTTCAAAAATCATGCGTGGCTCTCACTTTGGTTTTAATTCCAAAAAGAAAAATTTTACCCATATTTCTGCTAAGTATTTTCAAGTAAAGAATGAGACCAAGAGGTAATATTCTAAATATTAACCTAATTACATACTAGTAGTATTAGGTTAAGACTTAGGGTGTTACAACTTAGCTCACATGGTTTTTCAACTTAAGAAAAATTAATCTAAGGTTTTCAAAAAACCCAAGCCTACCCTTGTTAACCTTAAAGTTAGCCGGCACGTTCTAGAGATTTTCTCTTGATAGGGGTTTTGGGTACTTAATAAAGAACATGGCATAGTTTCATTCTCTTTTCCTTTCTTTGGTTTTTTTCGGGTCTTGTTCCTTTTCTTTCATGCTTTCAGTTTTTGTTTCCTTTCCTTTATGATTTTGTTATCTTTGAGTTTATTTCCTCGAAGCTTGATGATGATGTTCAAGAATCATATAGTTTTCTTTGAAAGCTTGGTTCAAGAGCTCTAAAGCTTACTTTGTTTGTTAGAGATAAACATTGGGTTAGGTTTATGTTCCTCTAAAGTCTTGTATGAGCTCTAATGATATATATAATGATGAAATAGCATTCATGTTTAAATTTGGCCTTGCATAGCATATTTATTTTTCTATGTCATCACTAAACTTTCAAGAATAAACAATGGAACTTGCATTATCATATTTAAATTCAAGCTTTGCATTTCATGTTTACTTTTCAAGTCATCACTTAAACTTGAAGATAAAAATGAGTTGCATCACATATTTATTTTATGCCATCACTTTATTTTCTAACAAAGATAAAATGAAATGCATAGCATGTTTATTTTCTTGTCATCACCTAATTAAATTGGAGCTCAGAGACTTGCCCATTGTTATCTCAAACAAAGTTGGAAATATCTATGTTTTGTTCTTTGATTTTGGCCTTATGATGATATTGGGTCTTAGGATAGGATCCATCTAGCTACAAGTACTAAAAACTTATGTTTCATAATTTTTCTAAGTTTAGATAAGCTCAAGACATGTTTTGAACAAAGTTTTATGATTTTAAATCCTCTTGATATTTATTTGAAATAGCTACTGCCCTCATGAGTTTTATAATGGTTTTGATGAAATAAATTGTTTCCAAGTGAGTTTTGAATGTTTTAAAAAGGTTTCAAGAGAAATTAGCAATTTATGTGTTTTAAAAATGAAGTTCTATGCATTGTTTGATGGAGATGTTTTCAATTCTACCTTGCTTGATTATTCACTGTATAATTCTATTTTGATGATGATAATATGAGTATGTTCATGTATAATTAATGCAAAAATTCATTTGGGAAAGTTAAGCGAAGTTAGTAACTAGAAAGGAATTAATTTGAGACTTTTAAATCCCTTAGAAATATAATTTTCTGGATTCTGTCTAGCAAGGTTTAAAATTAGAAATCATGGTTTATAATTAGTTTAAATATGTAGGAACTACTCATAATTGGTTTAGGATTTGATCTTGATGCTTTAGGAACAAACTGAACTTAGAAAGGATCAAAGTTGTGACTCCTAGGTACCCGTAAAGTATAAATTTTGGATTATGCACTCTTGGGGTTTAGAATTGTTTATGATCATAGAATTGAGTGAGGAATACTTAAATACGAGCCTATCGGTTTCATCCCGCCATACCCCGGGTTCAAGTAGTAGCTGTTTTAGGGGAGATCTAGTGCACGTACTCACTCATAGATAGGATAAACCTTCTTTTGTCATGAGATTATCCACCTTAGGTACACTAGGGTAGGAGCTTTTATTTACGCCTTTCATGTAGTTCCGTTCATGTTGTATTTCTTTTTCCTTGTATTTCAAGCTCAGCCCGATTCTAAAAGGGTGTGACTCTATCTATTTCTAATTATGTTATGAATGGAATGTTCCTTTGTTGAATTGTTGATTCTTCTATGCCTCTATATATATATATATATATCTGATCATGTTGTGATTTATCTTTCCGTATCTCGATGAACGCAGCTCTCACTTTGATTTTATATTTCAAAAAAAAAATTACCCGTAATTTTCGCTAAGTATTTTAATAAAAGAATGAGACTAAGAAGTAATAACCTAATGATTAACCTAATGTGTTCTAGAGTATTGGGTTAAAAATTAGGGTGTTACACAATTCGCTGTGCACTAGATGCCAGTAGAGCATTTCAAAAAAGGAAATAACCCTAACCCGCACTCCAGGAGTCGGTGTATTAGGTGATCCTTAGAGATGATAAGTTACTCCCTCTATTAGCCCATATGAAATCTGGTGACGACTAGTTAGGATTGAGCTCATTCCTAGGCGATAAGTGAGATGGAGTTTTGGTCACCATGATAAAATTGCCGGGGCTGGTATGTTGGTTGGTTTTTGGTGGTTATGTTAAGAGGGTGGTCTTTAAGAAAAAGAACTTAAGAGTTCAAGTATGACGTTTTAATGTAACACAGTTAAGAAAAGAGGAAAAGTTTTACATGAGAAGTTATATGCCACTTATATGCTGATGTTTCTTGATAATGTGTTCTATTGATTACTTGCATAAAGTATTGTCATGCATTCATCCAATATCTGTTGCATTCATGTCATTAAGACTCATACTAAAAGACACCCACTTTGAATAAATAGATTTGAGAAGTTTAAAACCAAACCTTATGCATGAACACCTCTTTCATAATTAAAACCGAAGTGGCTGGGGACGATAACGATGACACGTGTGTTAAAATCGGAAATCCCTACTGAGAACCTTAAATGAGTTTCTCATCCCTCTTTTTTCTTCCGTGTCGTCTCTAGACGAAGGTAATGATGCGTTTTGGGAATTCTTATAAGGCATGGGCATGGGGCATAGGGCATGAGCTACGAGTCGATTTAGAGGGATGCAATAGAAGAACATAGATGCCGCCATGTGTGTGTGTGTGTGTGTGTGTGTGTGTGTGTGTGTGTATTTCTTTTTTATGTGACAATGAAACTATGTTAGTAGTAATTGATGTATCTATGATGATATGACTATATTGCGATGTTATGTATATCAATTGTATTTTGTGGCTATGAATGATATGATTTCACTTTCTTATATGTTATGTTTGCGGCTAACTTTAGATTTTATTTTAGCACGCGGCTCATGTTTTATTTTCAAGTTTCAAAAAGAAAAATTTGTTCACATTTTCCGCTAAGTATTTTAAAGAAAGAATGAAACTAAAAAGTAATAAACTAATGATTAACTGAAATACGTTCGAGGAGTATTTGGTTAAGAATTAGGATGTTACAATACACGCTAGACTAGTTTTAATAGACTTATCAGTAAGGGTGGAGACCATCAAATTATAAGGTAACATAGATACAAGTAGTTGTAACTTGTCTACGCAATTATGGGATATAAAAGAGTGAGTAATATTCGAATCATACATCACGTTTAAGATGTTACCAACAATTTTGCACTTACCTTGGATCAAATCTTTGGATTGAGAAGCTTCTTCAGCATTCAAAGTAAAAACATGCCCTTATTATTGTGGCCTGGCATTAGGCTACTCACTCTAGATAAGGCACTCGAATATTTTGTGTCCTGGCTTGATCCAGTCAAAACAAACATTCCGCCCCACTAAACATGGCTTGCTCCTGTGGTTCTTTCCACATTTTAGGTAGGGTCTGGACTGCTGTGTTTGCTTCCCTCTACTATTGTTTAGTGGAAGTCTCCTTCTTTATTAGTACTTAGGCTTAAACCTTTGGCTTTTCAATGCCAATCTTCTCTTGGAGTCCTCTCTTGTGGACTTAAAGATTGTTAACTTTCGATTGTATCTTTCTACCAACCAACATTTTTCCACCAATGCTGCATAATCTCTAATTTCTAAAAGTCCAACTGTGGCTTCAATATCCTTTCGTAATACACCCTCATACTTGATACACTTTCATTCTCATCTGGATCTCATAGGAAGATGGTAGAGAACTTTCATAACTCCTCAAACTTTGCAGTATACTTAGCCATACTCATATTCCCTTGCTTAAGTACCATGAGTTCTAACTCCTTTCCGTTTCTCACTGAATTAGAAAAAATGGTTTTGATAAAAGGCCTCCTTAAAGTTATTCCAAGTGATTTTAGTTTGAGATGCCTCAAGCAACCTCCTAGTCCCATTCCACCAAAACTTGGTATCGGCCTCCAATATATAGGTAGCAAAAGCTACCTTTTGACTTTCTGTACATGCTAAAATCGAGAAAATCTTTTGCATTTCCTTTATCCACTTTTTTTCCTTCCCTGGATTAAAGGCTCCTCTAAAGGGTATCAAATTAGCTTTCCTAAATTTTGAGAACTTCTGGTACTCTATTTCCACTTCTGCTCCTCTAGGGTTCCCAATTGGATGTCCTTTGGCATTTTGGTCCAACCTTTCCATCATCTTGTTGGCTACTGTAGCTTGCTCTCTCATAGTAGCCATCATCTCCTGAAAAGTCTCCATTATTCATGCTTTCGGCTCATTTGCATTATCCATATTGTTCTTATTTCATCTGTTGGAAGCCATTTGTCCCTGTCAAAACTATTGAGTTGATCAGGCTCAATATTAAGCTAAGTGTAGTAGTAACCTATAACATTCATAACCAACAGTCACGCTTACAAAATCTTATATCTAAAACAATTGAAGTCTAGACTGCATGACATTCAGTAATATACTCAGAGTATGTTGAAGCATGGTTGGTCTATTCCTTAAGTTGTACTAGAATGAACCACTCTGATACCAATTTGTAACTCCCTATAATTATACCTAGGCTGTGACACCGTAACTAAGAGTGTGATATCATGTATCATATTCATATATCATGTAATAATAATTTACTTATTTTTCTATAATTTCTTATTCAAGGAAAATTACTTCTTATTGATATTCAATTAATACGAAATATTAGTGTCTAGTGACATATAGATGAAACATTATAAGAGAGGGAAAATAATATGTAATAGAGTACCATCTGTTTTTCTATAAGTACTAAATAATCAGTAATTTTATTTATAGACAAACAGGCACACAAGCCATTACAGTACATATCTATAATATACAGACAGTTAGGCTACATTACGCAAAATGTGACGCCTCGATTTTTCCTGTTTGAGCATAAATAACCGAAATGCCCCTAAGGTCATTTTTACCTGAAAATTCGAGGATGGTTGAGCCGGCAATCTTTGAAAAGTCAACTTAATGTTTGAAGGGGATTATATATGTTGTGATTGATATCCGAGATGAAAATCTCGTTTTCCAAAATTTCGGCTCAAAATGACCAAAATACCCATATAGCGTTCTACACGGGTATCAATGCCGTTTGAGCCCGGAATATCTCCCGAGGGTTCAGAATGTTAATTATATGTGTTTGATGATATTTGTTTTGGTCCAGGTAGTCCCAGACAGTGTTTGTGTAAAATTACCATTTTGCCCTTGGAATAGTATTTTACTTGCCTAATGACGTGATTAAGAAAACCTAAGCAATATTAGGCTCTAATTAAAAATTAATTAATTATAATAATTAATCTAGAGTCAAAATAATTTATTAAGGTTGATTAGGACCTAAGAATTACTTAGATACACCTTAATCCTTTTTAAAAATCAAGATTCCATGTCATGGAATCTTCAATAGTGTTTTCTCTCTCCAATTCCTTAAATTAAAGAATTGTGTTTGTGCATAATCATATCATAAAATGAGTTTTGATTTTACTAATGAAGCAAGACCATTCCTAATCATGTCTCAACACCCTTAATTACCCATCACATTACCTAAACACTTACTTACAAACTTCTAATCAAAAGTTTAATCAAAGATACACCTAAACACACCTCTAAACCACAAATTAAATGAAATATTCTCTCCTTCATGGCCACATAGGAATCGGCCACACCTCTCCCCATATTCATCACATGATGATTTTCATCACACTCAAAGAACCATGCTTGCACCATACTTGACCCATACCTTGGACCATGCTTCAAACCAGACCTAGCCATACTTCCAACCATGCATTTGAATAACCATTTGAAGAGCTATTTTTCCCTCCTCCATGGCTAAGAAGCTACAGCCAGCCTCCTCTAAATTCACTCCTTCATGATTCAATTTTCTATAAATGCCCATCATAAAAGAACTTGGTTCCATTTTCTCATTTTCAAGTTTGTGTCTTGAGAAATTTCTCTAAGTTTCCTTTCTTTCCTCTCAAAGAACTCTAAGAGATCTTTTCTTCTCATCTTCTTCATCCTTCTCATAGAGCCAACCTCTTGCAACCTCAAACCACTACACAACCACCATAGACCACCACCCAAACACCAAAGCTTCCTTTTTCAAACACAAAGCTCACACAAAACACATATCTTTCCTATTTCCCTAGCTTGGCCGAATCATCATCATCTTTTGGAGAAGAGTTTTTCTTCTCATCTTTTCACAAGAACAAGATCTCTTTTCCTTCCAAAGAAAATACTACTTGGTAGGGGTTTTATTTTTCAAAAGCTTTAACTTTTATGTTGATGTTTTGATATGAAAAGTTCTAGTTGCTCTTGGTTCAAACTCTTTTCCTCTCTTTTTATTTTTGGTTATAAAGCTTGGTTTTGAAAGGAATCTTTAGCTTGATGATAAGGTTTCAAGATAATGATCTTGTGATTATCATTTGAGAAACCTCTAAAGCTTGAAACTTGATCTTGATCTTGAAGTATTTCGATTTTTTCTTCATTCTTAAGAAATGTTGTTGTTTGTTTTGTTCTCTTGATCTTTTTCCTTTAGCTTGATGATGATGTTCAAACCATAAGGTTTCTTTGAAACCTTGGTACAAAGAACTTTAAAGCTCACTTTATCTTGCTAAGATATGTGTTGGGTTGAGGTCTATATTCCTTTAAAGTCTTGTATAAGCTCTAGTAAAGAATAAAATGAACTTGCATCTATGTTTAAATTTATGCTTTGCACATCATGTTTACTTTTCCTTGCCATCACTAAAATCTCAAAGATAAAGAAATGAATTTACATTCTTATGTTTAAATTTCAAGCTTTGCATTTCATGTTTATATTTCAAGTCATCACATAAACTTTAAGGATAATAATGAACTTGCATCTCATATTTATTTTCAAGCTCTCACTTTACTTTATAATGGAGGCTAAAATAAAGCGCAGAGCATGTTTAAGTTTATGTCATCACCTAAGGGTCCTAGAGCTCAAAGAAGACTTGCCCTTTGTATCTCAAGTGAAGTTTGGAAAATGGAAGTATTCTATGAATACTATTTTCGGCCATGTGATGAGGATGAGCTTAGCATAAGTTTCATCTAGTCACAAGGACCAACAAACTATGTCTTAAGATTTTCTTAAGCATAGAAAAGCTCAAAGAACACTTTGAGCATGATTTTATGATTTAAAACTCACTTGAGAGTGATTTGAAATAGCTACTGCCTTAGCATTATATTTTTATGATTTTGATGAAATAAATTGGTTTCTAAAAGAGTTTTGAGGTTCTAAAATGATTCTAAGAGAAACTAGTAACTTATATGCACTTAAAATGTGATTTTATGTGATTGTTTATGATTTGTGCTTTGGCCACTGCCCTGGATTTATGGTTATTGTATGATGCTGTTTTAATGAGTTAGAATGTGTAAAAATTAGGTTTGAGTGAAGCAAAAATTATTTTGTGAGTGTTAGGAATAACTATTAAGTGGAAAGGATGTAAAATGTGAGTTTTAGATCTCTTAGAACTAAAAATATAGCTATTGCCTTAGGACAAGTAAAATCTGAAATAAAAGTGTTTTTGAAATGTTTTGAAGTGTATGATTAATTCCTAAAGGTAGGAGCAATTAGTTTTTGTACCTTAGGAAAAGTCAAAACTTAGAAAGGGTCAATGATGTGACTCCTAGACACCCATATTTTTGAAATAGAAATTCTGTCTTGCTACCCTAGGATGTTTGGATTTGATCTTGAGCATAAAAATTAGTGAGAAATATTAGTAATGATCCTTAGGTGTATAAAAGACTTGTATTGGGTAATAAGTTGATTAAATCGTAAGTTTAAGACCCGTAAGGATCAAAAGCATAAAATACTGTAAGATAGGAGAGGAAATGAGAATTAGTGTTTCAAAGTATATATTGTTTATTAATATGGTTTGTTATGCATAGCATTTGCACTAGCTGAGCCCGGTCCTCTATTCTAGCATTCTGGGTAGGAGCATGCTTATTGCTTTGCTAAAGTGCTGATGTTATGTGCATATGAATGTATAAACTTGAGATATGAGTGTTGTGTATATTGTGGCATGCTATAATGATTTGCATGATTTGATGAGCATGAAATATTGAATGAAATGCCATGATGATATTTGAGAACATGTGTTTATGTTGCATACTTGCATAGCATGCCGAGACGCATTTCTGCTGCTACGGTGAGGAGATAACAAAACCGTGAGGGTATGGTAGATGCAACCTGCCAAAGCGGACAAATTTTCTGTGCATTGGGTGCAAGTATATGCATTTTGAAGAAGGAGATAATCCTAACCTGCACTCCAGGAGTCAGGATATAGGTGATCCTTAAGCCCCCTAACCCACACTCCAGGAGTCGGGATATATTTATACTTATCTGAGGATAAGCTGAGAACTAGTAACGGCTAGTTAGGTATGAGCTTATAACCTAGATGGTTTTTTTAGGGTGGCCCCATGAAAGAGAACTAATGATGCAAGTAATGACACATAAGCAAAATACATTCATATGAAAATTTGTTTCCTTTCTTGATATCGGGTACATGAATATGTTTCCTTATGTTGTTGTTAAAGTAGTAATTACATAGTTTTTGCCATGCATTCATGCTATGACATGTTGCATTCATGACATTAAGATTCATCCTAAAATGAATGGACCTTGGATAAATGTGTTTTGAAAACCTAAATAATGAATCTTATGTATGCTCACCTTTTTATTAATAAACCCGAGGTCCCTGAGGACGTAGACGATGACACTAGGATAGGAGGTTTCCTCTACTGAGATTCTTTATCAAGATTCTCACCCTCTCTATCTTTTTCTTTCTGTTACATCTTCAAATGCTGATGGCATCGTTCATGATTTTTGTTGACACTCCACTCTGGGAGGTGCACTACGACCTGGACCACCGTTCATACCACTTCAAGGGTTGATGTGTTGTGTGTATTTTGCGTACATGGGACGACCATTTGCTTACCCAGTGTCCAGCTTCAGATTCACTCATACTTCTCCTTACGTCGATAATATGATCTTTGAGTGCACCCGCCCCCGTGATGAGCAGACTCATCGTGCTCGTCCGACTGCTTCAATAGTTTGCGACTACCCTGACTATGTTCCCCACTCGAGGTGATCTGAGACCGATCCATCTGAGAACTCCCCTACTCATATATATTCAGAGGGCTTTGCTCCTACTGTTCCCATGGATGTAGGTAAAAGCAACGAGGATACAGTGACCTAACCCCATCAAGCTTGGCGACCAGAGATGCGTCCACGACATGGAAGCCATGTTCGTCCCCCGTTCCGTCTGCATACACCCAAGGAGCTCATGCAGTTCATTGGGTACATACCCCCATCACCAGAGGATCAGCACCGCCAGTATATCCCGTTGGAGAGACTGTTCGAGTGCCTAAGCTATCATGAAGATCTTCTTTTCTTGTTATACCTTTTGCTAGGGGTATCTTAGTTTAGCACTTGTTGGACTAGTGAGAGGGAGCTGTAGTTGGCTTTTGTTTTTGACATTTCATGTATTTTCTGTTTCCTTGTATTTACTACTTTATGTATTGAAAGCTCAGCCCACTATGCATGGGTGTGACTTCATTTGTTATATTTCAGTTGTATTATGAACCATGCTATATTAAGATTATTAATGTATTTGTGTTCGATGTTCTTAAATGTTGCGTTTAAAATGTATGCTCTTATAATATGCTTTTCTTGTTTATTCGAATTGCACCTAGTAACTAGTTTATGATAGCGCGCTCGGCTCATGTTTTGTTTATGTTTCAAATAAAAAATTTACCCTATTTTTCGCTAAGTATTTTGATTAAAAGATGAAACAAAAGAGTAATAACTAATAATTAACTGTAATACGTCCTAGGCGTGTTGAGTTAAATATTAAGGTGTTACACAAAACCCTAAAATTCCATGCAGGGACCACCAAAGTACATTAGAATATAAAAGCACAGCCCTGATCTACAAAAACATCCATCAAAAAGCTATATACAAAGGGTTTATGTCTCAATCAAGTCTAGTAGTTAGCATGTAACCACTATGCTACGACAACATAATATGAACAACTAGCAGCCTCTGTAAGTCACCATACTCTGTAACGGAGGTCGTTTTCCATCAAAGCGATGGCATTGCCTCTAAGAGGTGAGCCAAGGTCAAAATTTAGACTGCCATCAAAAGAGGATAATGTTACTGGCGCAGAGGCTGGATCAAGAGGAAGAAGAGGCATAGCTATATCAACTCCCAGTAGTGTGAATGCCAACTGGATAATCAGAGGATGTGCCATATGGAGAGGAACTCCATCAAACAGAATATCAAGGTCAAACAGTGGACTCAAAACTGAACTAGCAAATAACTAGTAGAAGAAAATATACACACGTAGCTGAGCATGCACAGGGGCGAAGAAAAAGTCTAAACTAGGGTCATAATGCCACTCCAAGTATGGTGACACGAGAAGAAAGACCATTGATCCCATTGCCTGGATCTTAGGTAGACATGGAATGCAAATAGGGATGAGAATTCAAAAATCCTCAGTAGAGTACTCCCACACATTTAGCTATCATCATTATCTACACCAGCTGCTTTGGTTTAATTATAAAATTATTTGCATGCAAGTAAGTAACTAATAATAGTTATCTTCATTTGTAAAATCTTTATCTGAGGCATACTTCTTTATTCAATCATCATATTAAAATGCGTAATGATAATTCATCACATAATTATTTTGATCTCAATTGGATAATAAAACATCATTCATAAAGCACATAGCATAAAAGTAACTTAAAACAATTGCTACTTTAATTGTCTTAGCCCTCGACTGTGATGGATTATTCCACTCTTGGGTAATAAACTGCTTTTTAGAACTAAGCTTATTCCTATACATGATCATTGGATTTACTTTCTCCATTTCTCACACAAATCTATTCCTAGTTAGGTTTACTTTCACTGACTCAATTCAAAGGTAGTCAGGTTTACCTTCCTTGACTGACCGAATTTACTTTCTTTGACCCAAGAAAACACAATCTCATTCTTTCTTTCCCATATAAGCAACTATAATATTCACATTCATATGTGGCTAACATCATCCACATATTCATATAGCATAAATGAGATCAAGTCATAATCATTTCATCACATTTTCAGTTAGTTTAGTGTGATCATTGGAAAATTAAAACCTAATTCTAGTCTTATTTTCTCAAGAAAGCATCTAAGAATAGTGTTTTCACTATTCAATCTCCCTAAATCAAGGAAGTGTGATTGCTCCCTAATTTCTAGTCAATGGAATTTGACTCCATTAATTCAACAAGATTGCTCCTAATCTAAGTTGTTCATGGCCCTAATTACCTAATTAGTTCACCTAAACACTTGATCATAAAACCTAGATTAGTGGCCTAACCTTGCTTACTCATAAACACCTCACTAATACATGATTACATGGAATGAAAACTCTCTCCCCTTGGCTTCTAAATGACCGCTGGCCACTCCCCCATTCTAGAAGAAATATTTTATTCAAAAAGAATTGATTTATGTCATTCAAGCTTTCATTCAAGTCTTGCATGAGCCATGCCTCCCATACTTCAAACCTTACCATTGAATGACAACACAAGGAGATATTTTCTCTGCTCCTTGACCAAGAAAACCATTCAGCCCTCCCTCACTCTTCTAGAAGCTTTATTTCATCTCAAATCAAGAAGAAATCACCTCACCTTGAACCATGTCTTAGCCCATACCTATCTTACCATCAACCATGCCTTGAATGACATATTGTAAGAGATTTTTTTTTTCTCTTCCCCAAGCTATGAAGGCCACACGGTTTCCCCTCCACCATTCACTCCTCATTGCTTTGATTTTCTATAAATACCTTGCCTTAGTGAGCTTTGCTTCACTTTGAGTCATTTGCTAAGTTTGAGGTTTTGAGAAAGTGTGAGTTTTCTCAAAGTTTCCTTCTTCCTCCTTGTTTCCAAGAGAAACTGCCACCCTTTCACCTCTCAATCCTCATCTAAGTTCTCATCCAAACACATTTCCAAGCTCAAACACAAGCCAACACATCTCCTTCCTCCATTTCTTTTCAAAGCCAAAGCTACACATCAAGTTACAAGGAGATTTCTTCTTATTTTCTCTTCAAGATCAAACCTTTCTTCATCTTCAAGAACACACACTTGGTAGGGAGCTGTTTTAAAGTTTTTACTTTACTCTAAAGTGCTTTGCTTTTATAAGGAGATGATGTTTCTCTTGGTTTCCTTTTTGGTTTCTTCCTCCTCCTTTCTTTTCGTTTTCGGCCTCAAGGCCTTGAATACGATGGCTTCATGATGAGTTTTCTCTAGAGGCGACTATGTGTTCATCTCTTATGAAACCTCTAAAGCTTGATGCAAAGTTCTAGCTATATTACTTATCTCACTAAAGTTTTCAACTTAAGAAAATAACTCTAAGAATTTCCATTAGCCCAAGGCCTACCCTTTTCAACCTTAAAGTTGGTTGGCACGTTCTAGAGCTTTGCTCTAGATAGGGGTCTTGGGTACATAATAAAGAACATGATGTATTTTTCCTTCTCTTTATGGATTCGGTTTTCTTGCTCTTTTTCTCTTTGAAGTTTGTTTCTTGAGTTTATTCCTTTAAAGCTTGATGATGATGTTCAAAGAACCATGAGATTTCTTTATAACCTTGGTTCTTAGAACTCTAGAGCTTGCTTTATAATGATGAGATTGGGATTGAGATTATGATATTGATCCTTCAAAGTCTTGTATGAGCTCTATGATACATAATAATGAACTAGCATTCATGTTTAAATTTATGCTTTGCATAGTATATTTATTTTATGCTATCACTAACTCTCAAGAATAAATAAATGAACTTGCATTATCATATTTAAATTCAAGCTTTGCATTTCATGTTTACTTTTCAAGTCCTCACCTAAATTTAAGACAAAAATGAGTTGCATCCCATATTTATTTTTGAGCCCTCACTTTACTTTCTAAGAAAGATAAAATGAAGTGCATAACATGTTTATATTCTTGTTATCACTTAAAATGTTAGAGCTCAAAGACTTGTCCCTTGGTATCTCAAGTAAAGTTAGGAAATAAATATGTTTTACTCTTTTGATTTTGGCCATGTGAGGATGATGAACTTGGTGTGAGTTTCATCAAGTCACAAGTGCCAAGACCTATGTTTTATGATTTTCTAAAGTTTAGTTGATCTTAAGAAATGCTTCAAGTATATTCCTATGACTTAAATCCCTCTCAAACTTGTTTTGAAATAGCTACTGCCTTCATATATTTTATGAGGATTTCCAATGAAATAAATTGTTTCCAAGTGAGTTTTAGAAGCTCTAAAAAGGTTCTAAGAGAAACTAGTAATTTATGTGTTCTAGAAATAAAGTTCTATGCATTATATGATGATTATGATTTCGGTTCTGCCTTATATATTCCAGCACCTTAAATTCTGTTTTGGGTGGTCTATATGTGTTTAAATACCTTACCAATTGTATGAGAATGATTCTAGGCATCTTAGGCATGCTTAGTAACTCTAATAGTTTGAAAATGTGATTTCTAGAACTCCTTAAGAACTGAAATTGTATGTTCTGTTTTAGCCTTGATAGAGTTTGTAGAATCATATTATAACATGTTTAGATGGGTGAGAATGACTCATAATTGGTTTAGGTAATAATTATTGCATCATAGAAAAAGTCGGTAATGAGAAAGGACCTAAAACATAACTTCTAGAACACCGTAATTCATCAAAATATGCTTACTGCCTATGCTGCCCAGCCATAATTAATTAGGTTCTAGGACTTAATAAATTGTAGTATTGGGGTTAATTAATCCCTTCGAGGTATAAGAAAATAATATGGAAGTTTAAGGTTACCCGATTTAAAGGGTTGTTAATTTTAAGGGGATGATTTATGTGTTCTCTATGAATAATGAATTAATGCATTGTCTCATGACTTATGTGATGCTATATGATGATAGAATTATCAATTGCATGTTATTGTTCTCTTAGAACCTTAAAGATTCCTATATTAGAATCATATGAGATATGTGACAAGTTTGAAATATGTAGCATCTTATTATAACATGCTAAGACTTAAAGTGACATAAACTATGAGAAAATGATCCTACGGAACCATCAAACTATAAATGAGGAGGAGGTGATTCTAGCCCCCTAGCCCATACTTTAAGTCGAGACCTTAACTTATCAAAAGGGATAAGACTATGTGCTAGTGACGACTAGTGAGGTATGAGCTCATAACCTAGAGGTTTCTCAAAAGGGAGAACAATTAGGGTGGCCCCATGTGCTAAGTAAATGCCTTAATGTCACCTAAGTAACCAAGATAAGATACCATGTACCATGTACCAAGTTTTATGTTTTATGATTTATGCTCTTTGATCTATATACCATGTATCAAGCTCTATGTTTTATGCTTTATGCTTTATGATCTATGTTCCATGTATCATGTCTTCAATTACCATGTTTGCTAATAAGTTAGCTAGATCTTACATAGCATAATGAAGTATGATGCATCCATGTAAATACAAGCTATGAGTTAAAAAGAATGGGCCTCAGTAATCAATGTTTTAGAAATTCATAATTGAACTATTACATGCCCACTATTTTTATAAGAACCCGAGGCTCCTGGAGACATAGATGATGTCACCTAGATAGGAGGAAAACCCTACTAAGTTTCTTTAGTAAAGATTCTCATTCCCGTTACCTTTTCTTTCCATCACGTCTTCAGATTCTGATGGCGACCTTCATCCTGTTCGTTGACATGCCAATATGGGAGTTCCACTATGATCCGGAGCACGGATCGTATCATTTTGAGGGACGTTGCGCGGTCCGAGTTTTTGTTTTTGTTGGACGCCCCTTCAGCCATCCAATACCGAGCTATCGTTTCACCTCTACTTCCCCCTACGGAGACGAGATGATTTTTGAGCGAGCTCGCCCGTCTTTCGAGCGGAGGCTTTGCACGCCTACTTCCTGATCAGCTGTTCGAGATTTCCTCGACTACATTCCACGTTCGAGGTTTTCTGAGATGGACCCCTCCGAGGACTAGCCTACACACGTGTATTTTGAGAGTTTAGCCCCCACTCCTGTTCCTATGAAAGAGGGGAGTAAGGAGACAGTCATACAGCCATAGTTGGCACGAAGGCAGGCTATGCGCCCTAGACGTGGAGATCATGTGTGACCATCTGGTGTACCTGTCCTCGAGGAGCTACGACCATGGATTGGATATGTTCCCCTATTTCCGGGCCATCAGCCGTAGACGACTCTTGGAGTTTTGGTGCACACACGCCTCACTAGTTATGATGACCTTCTTTTGTTGTAAAGGTCATCTACATTAGGTGCACCATGTAGGTTAGCATTCTATGCATTTCGTTTCCGATGTATTTAATTTCCTATGTATTTGTATTTCGTTCTTATGTATTCCAACTTAACTCACCTCTAGGTGGGTAGTTTAAATATATGATATGGTGTGTTATGTTCATTATGGAGCCTTCTTGATGTTTAAATTTCCATATTCTTTTATATCGCTTATATATATGCTACACGCAGCTCTTACTTTATCGAGGTTTTAAAAAGAAAAATAAATAGGCTCGTATTTTTAGTAAGTATTTTCAAACGATAAAATGAACTGAAACAAGAAGTAATGACTAATATTTAACATCAGTACATTCTAGGAGTATTGGGTTGAATATTAGGGTGTTACAATAATAAAATTAAACAATTTGAGTGCTCCAGAATTAACTGTTCAAGCATAAATCCTGACTAGCTTGGTTCATCAATTTTTAAAAATAGCAAAAGTACTTCCAGGAAAGTTACTAGAAACACTTTCATATGTTAGCTTCATCACATAAAATTTTTTACTCAAGATAAGGCCTCTAAATTAGTAAGAAAAATTGAAAAGGTTCACCTGCATGCTTAAAATCAAGATTTCCATCAACATAGTTCAGAACATGTTTTGAGAACAATGGTTTTATAACATCATGCAATCATTCCACCAAATTACACATATCAATATCTATGTATTATCAACCAATAAAATAAAAAATTCTAAGTTCAATCATTCAGAAAATTCCAAAGTAAATTTTGAAAAAAAAAAGAAGATAAATAAAGCCCTACTTAGCTCTTGTAAGTTTAACTTTTCTTCTTGGCTTCCTTCAAAGCTTTTATGAGCAATTCTTGATCTAACCCATGTGAATCCTTCTTTAGAAGAGCAAGAGTAGCAACAATTTGATAGTATGATGATATGAGGTTTTCTTACAAAAGGTTGATTTAGGAGTTGTAAGGGTTAGTATGTAAGATATGCTTTGAATTATGGAGTTCTTATATGCATATTAGGTCTTCAAGTTATGGTTTGGTAATTTCTATAGGAAGAAGATGATGGTAGCTGTGGTTTAGGGGTTTTGGCCGAGAACTTAGAAAAGAAATGTTGGGTTATGTCATTTTGTGTAGTTATGTTATTATACATATTAATTCTCCTTTAAAAAAAATGATTTTTCTTAAGATAATTACATGCAATTTTGTGATATTCCCATTGGCCCTTGGAAAAGGCAAGGATATGTCTCTCTTTAGGCCATACACTTCTCACATTAATGACAAGTTACACTGCAAGCTTCATACAGTGTAAAAACTAATCATCGTAATTTAACCGAATGGGTAAAATACCATACCCATAAAATAGATATTACCCAAAATTAAATTTCAAGCCTAAAATTTTTGTTTCTAACCTTTCCTAACCTTAATCTTATATTTTCTCAATCTCGGGCATCTTTGAGTCCCAATTCTAGGGCTTTCATGGTCCCGATAGGCCCGCGAGGCCAACAATGCTTCGAAAGTTAGACTTGGTTGTGTCCTAATCTAGCATGGTCAAGTTGTAGCTTATGTCTTACAACAGCTAAAGAAGCATGAGCAGAATTTCCCAACATATGATTTAGTGATGGTGATAGTGGTGTTTGCCTTGAAGATTTTAAGGCACTATCGTTATAGAGAGACTTGTGACATCTTCACAGACAAAGCTCAATGTGCATTTTCTAGCAGAAGGATTTCAACCTAAGGCAAGACGAATGGCTTGAGTTTTTGAAGGGTTATGACTATACAATTGCATATCATCTAAGGAAGGTGAATGTAGTAGCAGATGCATTCAGTAGGAAGTCCATGGCCAGTTTGGCTCGCTAATGCCAATGAGGCAACCACTGGTGAAGGATATCCATCGGTTAGAAGCTAAGGAAGTTCGATTCAATCTTAGTGGCATAAGGGTTTTTCTTGCTCACATCAAGTCTCAATTAACCTTAGTGAAACAAATTAAGGCACAGTAAAGGGAAGATCTGAAGTTAGCTAAGTTGATTGAGGATGTCCGTAAGGGTAAGAGCATAGAGTTTTTGGTTGATGCTAAGGCGTGTTGCACTTTGGGGATCTTTTATGTGTGCCTGCAGTGAACAAACTAAGGAGAAAAGTAATGGAAGAATTCCATAGTGCAATGTATTCAGCACATCCAAGGTCAATTAAGAAATAGCAAGATCTCATATAGTTGTTCTAGTGGGATGACATGAAGAGAGATGTTGCTGACTTTGTGTCAAGGTTTGTAGTGAGTTAGCAAGTTAAGGCTGAACACTAGAGGTTTATAGGGTTACTCCAACAGATAGAAATTCTAGAGTGGAAGTAGGAGAGGATAACCATGGACCTTGTGGTTGGGTTACCTTAGACCATCAAGGGTTTCGACTCCATATGGGTAATAGAAGACAAGATGATCAAGTTGGCATATTTCCTACTAGTGAAGACTACCTTAAATGCAACACAATATCCCTGTTGTACATTAATGAGATAGTCAGACTTCATGGCGTTATAGTGTTTGTTATATCAGGCAAAGGGTACCAGTTCACCTCATGATTTTGGAGGGCATTTCAAGAGGCTTTTAGGACGTGTGTAGACTTGACTAGAGCTTTCCACCCCTAGGTAGATGGTTAGTTAGAAAGAACAAATTTAGACTTTAGAGGATATGCTCAAAGCATATTTGTTAGATTTTGGAGGAAGCTAGTGTGATCATTTGCCCTTGATCAAGTTCTCATACAACAATAGTCAACAAAAAAGTATCTATATGGACTATTTGAAGCCTTGTGTGGGAGCCATTGCAAGTCTCCCATCGAGTGGTTTGAGCTTGAGAGAGCTAAATCCCTAGGCTTGAACCTAGTTTAGGAAACCTTAGATAAGGTTCAGTTGATTAGAGACATCTTTTAGTAGCACAGTCCAAGTTGAAATATTACGTAGATTACCATGGACACACCTTGGAATTTATGGTTAAGGACCACGTGTTTCTGCGAGTGTTCCCTATGAATGATGGTAGAAAAGTTTAGTAAGCAGGAGAAACTGAACCCTCATTATATCAACCTATTTGAGATTCTAGAGAAAGTTGGAGCAGTGGCTTATAGATTGGCACGACCCTGTAACTTATTAGCCATACACCCAGAGTTCCATGTTAGTATGCTCAGGAAGTACATGCCTGGCCAGTCTCACGTGTTCACTAACAAACGATTTGAGTTGACTAGATCTTGTCCTATGAAGATGAACTAGTTGCCATTGTTGATAGACAGATCAAAAAGCTTCACTTGAAGGGGTTGATCTCAGTGAAAGTCATTTGGAGGAACCATTCGGGAGAAGAAGCAACTTGGGAAGCAGAAGATGCTATGAGGATCGAGTATCCATACCTTTATGAGCCTCAAGGTACGTTTATTTAGATTTAGGGACCAAATCTCTTTAAAACGACAGTATGTAATGTTTTAGGTCTAAGAACCCTTAGTTAGACCACTCTAGGCCAGGAAAGTCTCCCCAAAGTCCAGGATAGATTATGTAGAATCTACCAAAAACCCAGACGTGCATTTTTAATGCATGGATGCGCACTTTTGGTGCCCTATTTTCCCTCGAGTTCTAGATAGCCATCAATTTTTGGGCCTTTGAACATAAACGCGCTTTATTTCACATATGCACATTTTTAGAACCCGCTGAAGCACATTTTTTCACGCAAACACGCATTTTTGTGCACTATAGTCCCTTAAAAGGACACAATTTTATCAAAATGCCCCTATACTATATAAACACATTCCCAAGCTCAGGGAATACACTGTAGCAGCCCAATACTCTCAGCACTTCTCTATCACATTTCTTCTCCGTTCTTTCTCCTTCCCAAGATTTCGATAAGTGATTTTCATGGTTTTGTTATAATTCTTCCCCTCTATCGAGTTTAGGGGTTATGGCACTGTCAGACATAATTTTCTCATAATGTTCTTCCTCCCTGGTATCCCCAATTTGATTCTTAATAAATTTATCAGTTGTTTATGGATTCTATATACTTTTTGACAATTACTGGTGTCATTCCTACTCCCAGAATCAAATTGGTATTTGAAGCACACTCTCGACTATAAAAGATGAGTGAATGTATACTCATGGCTATATTTTAATCATTATTAATATTTTTCAGTATTATATAAATTATTTATGAACTTCTACAATGATTTATGTAAGTATATACTTCCACAAATTATGCCAATATCAAAAAAGTTATTGTGCTGACAAACACAAACACCAAACTCAATTATTTGAAAAGCCAGCTCATGAACTTTCATTATACGGGATTCTATTATATTCTCTAGAAGATCGATTTATTTTCAACCACACTCATCACGCATTAGATTGCACCCAAAACCACACGCATGAGATATGTGTGTGAAGATAACCAATGGGAAAATCAAATTCTACTTAATTTTCAATTAAAAGTTTCAAGATGAATAATACAAATTCATTAAATTGAACAAATTTTCAAGAAATCTTCGACGGTGCCTTTACTATTTTTTTTAAATTTTCTTTATAAACTTAAATGAAAATTTTTTCAATATCCTATAAAATTTATAGATACTGATATTTTTTATATAATTTATAACTGAAAATTTATCATATGTCTCACTTATTAAATTTATTAATATTTTAAACATTTATAATTAAATTGTAACCTTTGAATTAAAAGAGATACCAAAACAAAATCTTAAACTAAAATCACCAAACAGAAATCGCAGTTATTCAAGTCGTCTGCAACATTTATTGGTCGTCACCAAAATGCGACTCGTCCGAAGAAATAACAGCATCCGCATCCCACCAGGTATCCGCATCAGATTCCGTTACGTTCCCTAACGGCGTGCTGACATTCCTCATGTCACCAACCGTCACCCCGTAACGGCCGTCATCTCTGACATAAACCTTCTGGACGCCGCCAGATTCAACGCGCACATTCTTCCCCATGCTAGCGCCCCACTCCGCCACAACCATCGGCTTCCGACAGCGGAGGCGCGTGTCCCACATCTTCAACGCCAAATTGCCACGCGCGCCTTCTCCGGCGGAGACAACCACCGCCGTCGACTCCGCCGAAACTGCCGGCACAGACGGTTCCTCGTCGATGTCGTAACCCGAAAAGACGCCGTCTTCGGAATCATCGAAATCCAAGCCCAGCCCGAACCCTAAGCTGTCCCACAGCTTGACCACGCCCTTGCTGTTGGCAATTTCAGAAAGCGAAAAAATTTTCCCGATGCTTCGGCGTTGTCTATGCCAAACGTTGTCACTTTGATTCTGGAACTCATCATCGATGTCATCAGTTGCGCCTCTGACTCGAAAATACTCGTTCACTCTATGAAAACTGGAAAAAGCAGAGGGCTCGCGCTCGTCGTCTTCAAACTCCGACGATGACTGGTTGGATGCAACGTCGTCGTCGGAGCTGGTGTAATCGTCATTGTCGCTGAGGTAGAGGGAGGGAAGAGAAGAGGCCTTGTGGCGGAACCTGATGATGACGATGGTGATCCTGTTGATGATGCCGCCAACGGTGGCGACTAGAGCGAGGATGAAAGCACCCCATTTGCAGAAATTGTATGCTACCGAAACGGATTGAATCCCCAAGATGGAGGAGGAAGTGATCTGAGAAGGGAACGATGGGTTCTGCAGAGAGTTGAGACCCGCTAGGAGAACGTTGAGCCTGTCGATCAATGGAACTTGCATGATTTTTGGGGGCTTGGAAAAGATGGGTTGGAATTTTGAGGGAGCTGTATCAGAAACAACAATGGTAGGAGAGAAAAATCAATGGGAAAGTGTGATTATTTATAAGGGCAGTAGAGAAAGAAATGGAGCGATAATGTAATAATAAATTAATATTTTTCGATTAATAATAATAAATCATTATTTTTAAAAGAAATGGTGAGGATGGGAGGGAATAATAGTTCCACATAAGAAAAAAGAGGGCAGGCTTTTTGGAAGGAGAAGTGAGAAAAGATTGGAACGGCTGAGTCACCAGATGCCCAAAAGCTCAATAGGTGGGACCAGCTTACGAGGAACAGGTCATGTCTCGAACCTAGAGTTTGTGGTGGTTAAGGTCACTCAAACGCTTCACCTATAGGATTTTGACACGCGGTGGGAGCTCATTGCTTTGTCTGTGTTTTGTTTATTGGTTCTTTCAGGTGATCGAGTTTTTAACTTGGTGGGTTCTGCAGTGGTTGAGTGCTTGTTTCGCTCTCTGTCGTGGTTGTTTGTTGCTGGCATCTACACTTGACTCGGATCTCTCTTTATCTTATCGGGGTATCTGAAGTATTATTAGACACCTTTATGTTTTCCTTGTGGACGCACACCTCATCAACGTTAATCAAGATTAAGTTCAAAGGTCATTCCAGAGGACCATAATAATACATTTTACTTTTCAGTCACAGCCGCCAAAGTGGACCTTATTAAGGACTTCAATTAATTAATACATTCAATAATAACAGATATTATTAAACGATAACAACATAATAAACATATTTAAATAATTACAATTCAATAGTTGCATACAATTTATATAATCCTAAAAGTCATTTTACAGCACATCATCTTACAATTTTATAATATGCATTTCCTGCAATCTCTATAAATACAAATAATCTTTACAGTAAACAATGCAAATAAGTTGGAAAATGACCTATATGCCCTTCCTTAGTCATGCAATCCTTATTTTTGATAATTATATCCTAGAAATCATAAGTCTTCCTCACATATGAAATCATATAAATAAACAAGGATTTTGTTACTAACCTATATAGCAGTGTGCAAATAAAGAATCATAAGCTCCGAACACAACCAAATTCAATCCTAAAACTCTAAAATGAACAAATATTTAATTTTGCATATGTATAAAAATTGAAAAAGAAAATATATAATAAAAATAGAAAAAATAAATCAAAGCTTCCACAGTGAGCACTGTCAGCGCTCCCTCCAATAAACTTCCTACATTAATAAAATAGAAGCAGCAATTGCTCTCCAATGCATTAAAAAATAACACTTTAGGCAACGAAATGAACAGAAAAACTAGACCAATCAAAAAACTAAATCCAACGTAACTAGATTGCAATGTGGCTTGGTTTCACGAATGGAGCTCCGACGGTAGCGAACTGTGATAAGGAACGGTGGTGGTGGCGAAGAGAGAAAGAGGGAAGAGAGAGCGGAATTGCATAAATGAGGAAGAAGAGGTGATGTGTTTCGCCTTATGTGTGAGTTAATGATGTATAAACCTACTGGTAACTGTTAAATGAAATGGTGTGTTTCGAGTTCCACTAATTACTGATGAGTATAGAGAATTCCAATAGTCGGCGCCAACATCCCAAAATTCAAAATCCTGTCAATAAACAAATTGTTAATTAATAACAAAAAAAATTAATTTGCTTAGAACTCATCGGTAATGTGATTTTAAAAAATAAAATTTAATTTGTTTAACACTTATCAGTATACTTGTTGACAATTAATAAAAATAAAAAATAAAAAATAATTTAATTGAAACCCATTGGTATACCCGTTAGAGACTATAGTTTAAAAAAAATAAAAAATAAACATATTGATATACCCACCGATAAGTTAAATTCAAAATAAAAATAAAATAAACATGCCCATTGATATACCTGTTAGCACACCATTCGCGCTATGTGGCGTGTTATAATATGACAATGGGTTTTCGATAGGCATGGAATAAATACCCACTCCATTAGTAGAGCCATTAGTATACCCCTCATAATTTGTGCGCGCCATATGATGTGTAACGCCCCGATTTTTCTATTAGAGTGAAAATGACCAAAATGCCCCTGAGGCCATTTTCAGCCCAGAATTCGAGGAAAGCCGGTTCGGCAGTACTCGAAGGGCAAACTCAATGTTGGAAGGGGATTAGATAACCTTTGTACCTTCCCGGGATCGAAAATCTCGTTTTTCGAGTTTTCGGGTCAAAATGACCAAAACGCCCATGCGGTGTTTTACCCGTTTGCAAGTGCCGGATGAACCCGAAACTTCTCCAGATGGTTTTAAAAGGCTTTTTTATGTATTCTATGACCTCAGTTCTAATTTTAGAAGTCCCGGGCAAAATTAGTGCAAAATTACGGTTTTGCCCCTAGTTTCGTATTTTTACGCTTAATCGCATGATTAAGCAAACCTAAGCAATATTAGGCTCTAATCGAAGGTTAATTAATTTCCTTAATTAATCTTAAGTCAAAATAATTTATTAAAGTTGATTAGAACCAAAAAGTACTTAATTACAACCTAAAATCATATTTTAATTTCAAGACACCTAGTCATAGAATCTTGAATAGTGTTTTCTCTTTCCAATTCTTTAAATCATGGAATTGTGTTACACATTATTTATTCAAAAATGAGTTTAAAATTCTCTAATAATGTATGAGCACTCTTAAACTTGTCATAAACTCCCTAAATCACATTCTTAGTTACCTAAACTTAAGCTTAATCATTCCTAACCTTGTACCTAAGCTAATACACATCTAAACCTACCATTAACACACAATTAAATGGTCAAAACTCACCTCCTCCCTGCTGTACCAGACTTGGCCGTGAGCTTCCTTCCCCATTGTGCATCACATGTTCAATTTTTCAACACTCCAAGGCCATACCTCAAGTCACATACACTATATCTTGTCATAACTTTTAATCAAGCTTGAATTTCCACATGAATAAATAATTAAAACAACCCATTTTCCCCATTTATTTGTGGCTGGAAAAGTTCCAGCCATGTCAAGTTTCTAGAAGCCTAATTTCATAAAAATTTGATAGGAAATTAACTCATATCAAGCCATACTTTGTAGCATAGCTTCCATACTTCAACCATGCTTGAATGACCTTGTGTAAGAGATATTTTCCTCTCCCTATTCCCTCCAAACCACATGGCTACTCCCTCCCCTTGATGAGCCCATAGTTTTGTTTTTCTATAAATAGGATGCTTGTGATAGCCTTGTTGCACCTTGAAGCATTTGCTAAGTTTAGAGTTTTAGAGTTATCTTGCTAGTTCTTTCTTTTTCTCTTTCAAGAGTGTTCTTCCTTTCTTTTCATCTTTATCTTCTTCATCTCTTCATCTCATCATCACCTCTCAACCATCAAACACCACCCCAAAGCCTTGAACCATCATCAAACCTCTCAAACACCACACCTCAAACACAACTTCACCCAAAACACATTTCCTTTCTTTTCCTTCCTCTTGGCCGAATCATCACCACCATCCTAGGAGGTGTTTCTCATCTCATTTCCATCTTCAAGTCCAAGCTTTTATCTTCATCACAAGGTAGGGATTTGTTTTCAAACTTTGTTTTGCTCAAGAAAGTGTTTTTTTCTCTAGTTTTCCTCTTGGATTCTTTTTGAACTTTCCTTTGTTTTTCCTTTCTTTTCATTTCGGCCATGAGGCCTTGATTATGAGCATGATAGCTTGATGATGACATTGTGTTCATCTCAAAGAAACCTCTAAAGCTTGAGTTTTCCTTTTCTTATGACTTCATCTATATGATATCTAACTCACATGGTTTTTCAACTTAAGAAAATTAATCTAAGGATTTCTAAAAGCCCAAGCCTACCCTTGTCAACCTTAAAGTTGGCCGGCACGTTCTAGAGATTTTTCTCTAGATAGGGGTTTTGGGTATTTAATAAAGAACTTGATGTAGTTTCACTTTCTTTCTCTTTTATATGACTTTCAGTTTTTGTGTTGAGATCTTTGAGATATTGTATTGGGTTGTTATCTTGTTAAAGTCTTGAATGAGCTCTAGTTAATCATAAAATGAACCTTGCATCATGTTTATTTCCTTGCTATCACTAAATACCAAGATAATGAATGAACTTGCATTATCATGTTTATATTTCAAGCTATGCATTATCATGTTTATATTTCAAGTCCTCACTTAATACCTAGATAATAATAAGTTGCATTCATGTTTACTTTGTGATATCACTTTACTTTCTAATGGAACCTAAAATAAGTGCATGAGCATGTTTATTTTTATGTCATCACCTAAATGAATCTAGAGCTCAAAGACTTGCCCATTGTCGTCTCAACAAAGGTCTAACAAGATGTGTTTTTCTTGGGTTCATATTTCGGCCCTAAGAGGTCTTGAGGTCTCCAAGTATTTGAGACTATGTCTTATAATTTTTTCCAAGCTTAAGTGAGTTTAAGGAATGCATAGAACCAAGTTTTGAGAATTTAGAACCTCTTGAGACGAAGATGAATTGGTCACTGCCCTCTTAAATATTCTTATGATTTTAGATGTTAAAATTGTTTATAAATGAGCTTTGAGAGTTTAAAAAGAGTTCCAAGAGAAACTAGTATTTTATGTGCTTTAGAAATTATGTTTTATGCCTTTTATGGAGAAGTATATTTTCGGTTCTTCCTTGCTCTTTGCTGCCACTGTATGTGCTGTTTTGATAATGATAATGTGTCTATGTTTGAGTAAAAATAATGTTAAGACTCATATGTAAAAGATAGGGTAAGTTAGGAACTAGAAAAGAATTAATTTGAGAATTCTAGATCCTTTAATTATGTAATTTTCTGGATTCTGTCCAGCAAGGTTTATATTTAATAATCATGGTTTTAAATTAGTTTAAATATGTAGGAATGACTCATAATTGGTTTAGGACTTAATCTTGAAGCCTTAGGAGCAAACTAAACTTAAAAAGGGTCATTGTTGTGACTTCTAGGTACCCGTAAAGTTAGGATTTCAAATTCTGCATCCTTGAGGTTTAGAGATGTTCTTGACCATAGTGTGAGGTGAGAAATACTTAGTTATAAACCTCATAGGTTCCCAAGAGACTAGGTTTTGATTATTGATAACTTAGAATGTGAGTTAAGGACTTTAAGGGTCTAAACCGTAATTTCTAGAACCCCGTAATCACACAAATATAAGCTGTCCAAATCTGCATAGTGCTGTTTGGATAAGCCCTTGAGCATAAAAAATTAGTAATACTTATTAGTTGTGAACCTATAGGTGTGTAAGAGGTTAAGAATAATACTAGAACGATTAGTTTACAAGTTTAAGACTCAAAAGAACCAAAATATAACATACTATAAGTTTATAACATAATAAGCTTGGGAGTTTGTATGAATGATTGTCTAAGGTGTGATTATGTGATAATGTATATGCGATGGTTTTATGTATACTATATGAAGAAAGTTTCATGTGATGATGTGTATGCTATGAAAAAGATTATGTAATGAATAATGATGTATCTATAAATTAATGCTTTATGAGAACTTAAATGTGACACAACACTGAGACGCCTTCTTGGGTGACACCGGTTTAGCCGAGCACCCCCAAGAAAACAAATCCGTGAGGGTATTGACATAGAGCTTGCCAAAACGGACAAAACTATGATGCACTAGTTGCTAGTAGAGCGTTTCAAAGAGGAAATGACCCTAAGAGAGGTGATCCTTAATTTGCCCCCTAGCCCGCACTTTAAGTCGGGAATTATGTTACGCTTATCATAGGATAAGTAAGAACTAGTGACGACTAGTTAAGGTATGAGCTCATAACCTAGAGATGTTTTAGGGCGGCCCCATGAGATGAAAGTTAAAGTTAACAATGTCACATATACTATACTTATGCCAAATGTTTCTTAGCTGTTCTATTGTTTGGTTTACTTTTATGATGCATTCATATCATTAGTATATTTTCTGCTTAAAGACGCATTATAAAATATGACGAACCTTGGATAAATAACACTTTAGAAAATTAACTTAAAAGGAATTTATATGCATGCACACCTTTTAGAAACAAACCCAAGGTTCCTGAGGATATGATGATGTCACCTAGGTAGGGATAACCCTACTAAGAATTCTTTTAGAAAGATTCTCATTCCCTTTCTCTTTCCTTCCGTCATATCTTCAGATGGCGACATTCGTACTCTTCATCGACACCCCGGTATGGGAGCTGCACCATGACCCGGCACTCGGGTCATACCATTTTGAGGGTCGCTGCACAGTTAGAGTGTTCATGTTTATGGGACGACCCTTCGCGCACCCGGTCCCAAGTTACCGTTCTACCTCGACTGCTCCTTACCGTCATAACGGGATTTTTGAGTGAGCTAGACCATGCGATGAGCAGATTCTCCGCATGGAGCCCGAGACATCAGCGGTACGCGACTACCCAGAGTATGTGCCTCGCACCCAGTACTCGGAGACGGACCCGTCTGAGGACCCGCCATCACACATGTACAGTTGGAGCTCCAGTCCCGCTCCCTCACCGATGAGGGCTGGGAGTGAGGAGACGGTGGTCCAGCCGAGGTTAGCTCATCGGCCATCTATGCGCCCTCGCCGCGGTGGACATGCCCCGATAATGCGCTCGACCACTCCCGCTGAGATTCGTCAGTGGATCGACTCGACCCCACAGTACTCGGACCCGTAGGAGTAGACATAGAAGGGGTAGTAGTTAGTGCACACACGCCACATAGTTGAGGACAAACCTTCTTTTGTATATGAGGTCGTCTACTCTAGGTGCACATGGGTATGGGTGTTGTTTCTCTTGTATTTACTTTTTATGATTTCCTTGTATTGCATTTCAGTTGTATTCCACTTCCTGATGTATTGAATAGTCCTGCCCCTTTGGGTAGGCACAGTATATATATATATATATATATATCTATGTTTCAGTTGATGTCTCCATGATATGATGTGCTTCTTTATGCTTTGCTTATATGTTTCGCTATGCTTCCTCTTAAAGATTCGTGCGTGGCTCTCACTTTGATTTTAAATTCTAAAAAGAAAAATTTTACCCATATTTCCGCTAAGTATTTTCTAAGTAAAAGACGAGACCAAGAGGTAATATTCTAAAGATTAACCTAAGTACATACTAGTAGTCTTGGGTTAAGATTTAGGGTGTTACATGATGCATGATGACGCCAAGCACTATTGATGTAACGCCTCGATTTTATGTTATAGTGAAAATGATCAAAATGCTCCTGAGGTCATTTTTAGCCCGAAATTCGAGGATAGTCGACCCGGCAATCCTCAAAGGGCTAACTCAATGTTTGAAAGGGATTAGATGGCTTTTGAATGGTTCGGGGATTGAAAATCTCATTTTCTGAGGTTTCGGGTCAAAATGACAAAAATACCCCTGTTGTGTTTTACACCGGTACGAGTGCCAGATGAACCCGAAACTTCTCCAGATGGTTTTAAAAGGTGTTTTTATGTATTTTGTGACCTCAGTTTTAGTCCCAGTAGTCCCGGGCAATTTTTGTGCAAAATTATGATTTTACCCCTAAACATAGTGTTTTTAAGCTTAATCGTGTGATTAGGCAAACCTAAGCAATATTAGACTCTAATCAAAGATTAATTAATTTCCATAATTAATATAGAGTCAAATAATTTATTAAAGTTAATTAGAACCTAAGATTGCTTAAATTAAACTTAAACCTCATTTTGAATTCAAGATTCCTAGTAATGGAATCTTGGATAGTGTTTTCTCTCTCCAATGCCTTAAATCATGGAATTGTGTTTACAATTGTTTATTCATAAAATGAGTTTAAATTCCTCTAATGATGTATGAGCACTCCTTAATTAGGTCTTGAAATTCTTAATTGCTTTCTTAGTTACCTAAACACATGTTTAGCAATTCCTAATCTTACACCTAAACTAATACACACCTAAAGACATCATTAACACACAATTAGATGAAATAATTTCTCTCCCCTTGGACTACATCAGCTAGCCGAAAACCATTCCCCCATTTCCCATCACATGTGTAAATTCTTGCACTCAAATAACCATGCTTACACCTCACCTTGCACTATACATGATCATACTTCCACCCATGCTTGCATGACTAGATGAATTAGACAATTTCCCTCCTTTTGCTACCCAAGAAACTGCCAGCCCTCTTTCCCCTTCTAGAAGATTTATTTCAATTCAAATAAAAAAGAAAACACCATACTTTGAGCCATGTTTAAGCCCATGCCTATCATACCTTCAACCATACTTTGAATGACCATTTGTAAGAGATATTTTCTCTCCTCCCATGCCCTATAGCCTATGGCCAAGCTCCCCCCTTTATGAGCCTTAATTGTTTTATTTCTATAAATAGGTACCTTAGATAAACTTGTATCACTTTTGTTCATTTGGCAAGTTGGAGCATTTTAGCATTCTTGTGAGTTCTTTCCTTTTTCTCTCAAGTTTCAAGAAGCTTTCTTCTTCATCTTCATCTCCTCTTTGAATCACAACCTCAAACCACCACACCACCACCTTGAATCATCTTCCAAACACTCAAACACTCATCTTCAAACACAAGCTCACTTAAAACACATCTCCTTTCCTTTCCTCTCCCTTTGGCCGAAACATCATCATCACTCTAGAAGGAGGTGTTCTTCTCATTTCATCTCAAGACCAAGCTTTTTCATCTTCAAACTTGGTAGGGAGTTGCTCTCAAGTTTTTTTTTTACTCAAAAATGTTATTTTCTTGAAGTTTCTCTTGGATTTTTTTTTTGTTTTTTCTTTGCTTCTTCCTTTTCTTTTCATTTCGGCCTCAAGGCCTTATTATGATCATGATAGCTTGATGATGAGTGTCTCTAGAGGATGACTTTGTGTTCATCTCAAAGATACCTCTAGAGCTTGAGTTTTCCTTTTTCTTGAACTTTATCTATGCTACTTAGCTCACATGGTTTTTAACTTAAGAAAAATTAATCATAAGATTTTCAAAAAAGCTCAAGGCTTACCTTTGTCAACCTTAAAGTTGGTCGGCACGTTCTAGAGTTTACTCTAGATAGGGGTCTCGAGTACATAATAAAGAACATGGTGTATATTCCTTCTATTGTGATTTCGATTTCTTGTTTCCTTTCCTTTACGTTTCGGCCCTTGTTCCTATTTCCTTAAGGCTTTGTTTTCTTTTAAGTTTATTTCCTTGGAGCTTGATGATGATGTTCAAGAGCCATGTAGTTTCCTTGAAAACCTTGGTTCAAGAACTTTAAAGCTTACTTTGTTTGTTGGAGATAAATGTTGGGTTGAGATTTTGTTTCTCTAAAAGTCTTGTATGAGTTCTAAGTTAAGATAAAAAGAACTAGCATCCATATTTATCTTTATGTCATCACTAAACTCTCAAGATTAATGAATGAGCTTGCATTCTCATGTTTATGTTTATGTCCTCACTAAATTTCTAAGATAATAATGGGTGTGCATAGTATATTTATTTTAAGCTCTCACTCCCTAATAAAGAGTAAAAAAAAATGCATTGCATATTTATGTTTATGTCATCACTTAAGAAGTTTAAAGCTCAAAGACTTGCTCATTATTATCTCAAACAAAGTTTGGAAATGTATGTATTTTATTCATATGATTTTCGGCCATGTGATGATGGTGAACTTAGAACAAGATCCACCTAATCAGAAGTGCTAAAACCTATGTCTTATGATTTTCTTAAGCTTAAATGATCTAAAGAAATGTTTTGAGCAAGGTTTTATGATTTAAATCCCTCTTGAGATTATTTTGAAATAGCTACTGCCTCTAATGAGTTTATGATGATTTAATGAGATAAAAATTTTTTCTAATGAGTTTCATAAGTTCTAAAATGGTTCCAAGAGAAACTAGTAATTTATGTGTGTTAGAAGTGAAACTATGTGCATTATATGATGATTATATTTTCGGTTCTGTTTGACTAAAGTGCTCACTGTATGATGATGATTTTATGATAATAATTTGAGTTTGTTCATGTATATTTGAGGTTAGAATTAATTAGAGAAAGTTAAGACAAGTTAGTAACCACAAAAGAATTGAAAAGAGAATTTTAGAAACATTAGAAAATGAATATTCTGGATTTTGTTCCAGCAAGGATTAAATTACTATAAATGGTTTATAATTAGTATAAATGTGTAGGAAACTCTCATAATTGGTTTAGGTATTGATTTTAGTACCTTAGGAGGAAATCGAACTTAGAAAGGGTCAAAGTTGTGACTCCTAGATACCCGTAAAGTATGAATTATGGATCCTGCACTAATGGATTTTAGATTAAGTTATGATCACACTAAATTGAAGAATAAATAGTTTTGAGCCTATAGGTGCATAAAATATTAAGATTTGATGATTATAGAATTTAAGTTTCAAGTTTAAGGCCTCAAGGGTCAAGCATAATACACCTTAGGTTCTTTGATGCAATAAGTTGAGTATTCAAATATGATGTGATGATATATGTGATGTGATGAGTGTATTAATGTGATTTTCAAGTTGACCATGATTAGAGAATTTTGAATGAGGAAATGTATATGTGATATTAGTTTCGTGGCATAAAGGAGATTTGAAGGAAATTTGGTATACAGCCGTTATGCTGCCGAATTTCCGTCAAATCTAAAGGACTTGAGAATGTTTTTGAAGAATCGTATGAGATTAAAACCCTGGGTGACACCGGTTCGGCCGAGCATCCCCAGGAGATTTTTATGTGACAAAACACTGAGATGCGCTTTCCTGGGTGACACCGGTTCGGTCAAGCACCCCCAGGAAAGACAAATCCGTAAGGGTATGAGTAGATGCAGTCTATCAAAACGGACAAATTTGCTATGCACTAGTTGCAAGTAGAGCATTTCAAAGAAGATATATCCTAAGAAAGGTGATCCTTAGTCCCCTAACCTGTACTCGAGGAGTCGGGATTTTATTATGATTTTCGCTTATCCAGATGATAAGTAATAACTAGTGATGACTAGTTAAGGTATGAGCTCATAACCTAGATGATGTTTAGGGTGGCCCTGTAATGCTAAAGTATGATGTTCTAAGTCACAAAGTTGAGGAAAGTTCCACTTGAAAGTTATATGGCACTTTATGCCACTTGTATGCTTCTTGATGTTATGATTTGTTGAGTTATTTGTTTTAGGTATTACCATGCATTCATGCTTTGATATATTGCATTCATGACATTAAGATGCATTCTAAAAGGAACGAACCTTGGACAATCTAGTTTTATAAACCTAAATAAGGAACACTATATGCATGCTCACCTTTTGAAAATAAACCCAAGGTTCCTGAGGATGTGAACGATGTAACCCTGGATAGAAGGTCCCTACTGAGTTTCTTTAGTAAGATTCTCACTCCCGTTTCTTTCTCTCTATCTCTCTCATCACATCTTCAGAGCTCGATGGCGACCTTCGTCCTGTTCGTTGACACGCCGATCTGGGAGGTGCATTATGGCCCGGATCACCGCTTCTATCACTTAGAGAGTCGATGTGCCGTATGTGTTTTTCTGTATATGGGACGACTTTTTGCTTATCCTATGTCCAGCTACTGCTTCACTCCTATTGCCCTATTTGGCGATGATAATCTGATCTTCGAGCGCACACACCCCCGCGATGAGCAGATTCGTCGTGCTCGTCCATCCGCTTCAACTATATGTGACTACCCTAAGTATGTTCCCCGCTCGCAGCAATCGGAGACTGATCCATCCAAGGACTCCCCAACACATATCTATTCAGAGGGCTCTGCCCCTATGGCCCCGATGGACATTGGCAGTCATAGCGAGGATACGGTGACTCAGCCCAGTCGAGTTCGGCTATCGGAGATACGTCCACGACATGGAGGCCACACCCGACCCCCGTTCCGTTTGCATACGCTCAAGGAGCTCACGTAGTTCATTGGGTACATACCTTTGTTACCTGAGTATTCTCGCCGCCAGTAGACTTTGTTGGAGAGCTGTCTGAGTGCTCGAGTCGTCACGAGGATTTCCCCTTCTGTAGTATCTTTTGATAGGGGTATTCTAGTTTAGCACTCATAGGTTTAGTAGGGGGTAGTGTAGTTGGCTTTTGTTCTTCATCGTACCATGTACCTTATTGCTTTTGTACTTTCATTTCAATTGATTTGCTTCTGCTATGTATTCGTTTACCTTTGTACTAAACTAAGTCCCACCATTTGGTGGGCATATGATTAATATTAATAATATATTTCCTTGATGTGTTATTGACTGTTCAATTGCTATGTGTTCTTCAATTTTGTGATTATTCTTTATGAGTTGAAATATGTGTTTAGTTCACGACTAAGTCATACGCGGCTCTCACTTTGCTTTTAGATTTCAAAAAAAAATTTTACTTGTATTTTCCGCTAAGTATTTTAACAAGGAATGAGAATAAGAAGTAATAACCTAATGATTAACCTAAATATGTTCTAGAGTATTGGGTTAAAAATTAGGATGTTACAATTGATAGGTTTACCAACGAGTTGTCATTTATTTTTCTAATTAAAATGTAATGTACAAAAAGAAAAAAAAATGTCTACCTATTGATTACCCTGTGATATCTCGTGGTAATCTAGTAGTGAACTCCATGGCCACTCCAATGATGGTTAGCTTTTCTAACATTGATGCCTTAGCCTTCTCAGAATCCATAATTGTTTCGAAGTATTGCGAGTGCTCTTTAATACATTACATTCACTTTGCTGGATCCTACATATAATGTCAACCATCTCCATCACTTCATGCATGCGCCCATAGTGCACCGTTTTAAGGAGCTCAAATGTGGACGTTGGCATGCGTTTGTACAAGAATTCTTCTACCATTCTCCATGCCTTCATAGATGCCAATTAGCCCCGTTGTCCCCTTATACCCTTCACTTAATGACTAGGTTCTGCATGTTACCTGGTAGCAATTGTATCTCATGGTCTGTAAATTAAAAAAAAAAAATTATTGTTGCATGGTGAAGTATAGAAGCAGAATATTATTCCATGGCTCTTGCCACTGCCAAGGTCAATGGCTCAACTACCTTCTTCGTGATATTAGAATTCCTCTATTCGAGCCTATGCCTCTCGTGACAATTTGAGTGCCCTTCATATGGCAGTCAATATGGTCTTTTGATATCTTACAAAGCATATTCAACTAAATTATCATTTTGTACGAGAGAAAGAGGCTCAAGGTGCTGTGATTCATGTAATCTTCCATTTGCTCATCAGTTTGTCAATCTATTTACAAAGCCTCTTCCATGTGTTTCCTTCTTTGAGTTGTAGTCTAAACTAAATTTTGCTTCTCCCATGCTAAGTTTGCAGTGGCACTACAGAAAAAAATGTCAATTACCCACATTTGAAAATGACATTTAACCACATTTTTAGAGCATGGCTAAATGAACTTCCAACGGTTGTCCATGGCGTGGTTGTTACATGCGTGGGGAAACATCACATTTAGCCACATCTCCATTTCCCATTTACCCACATTTCTTGAGCGTGGTTAAATCTGATTATTTAGCCACACAATTGTCATTTCTACACAGTTTAACAATGCGGTTAATGTAACACCCTAAAAATTATATAAAAATTAATTTGAGTTTTTCTAGTCATAATTTCAAAAATCCAACAGACATAGAAATAAAGAAGATGATCCAATGGATTTGTAAAAAAACAAATGAATAGTAATCTAGTGGGCCCTGTTAGGATAGCCAAAACCCTAGAATTGGGGCTCGAAGATGCCGAAAATTGAGAAATTATAATATTAAGATTAGAAATGGGTTGGAATAAAGAATTTATACCTAGAATTAATTTTTGGGCAATATCTAGTTATCTGGGTATAGTGTTTTACCCGTTCGGTAGGGTTTCGAGCGATGTGTTGTTTTCAACATCGTAAAACCATCAATCACATCTTGCCAAGTGGATGGCAAGGGTTGAAAATTGAAAATCAAGTTTTGATCTCAACCTTTCATTTATTATTGTTTTGCTCGGGTGCCAATATCTCATCTGTTCGGTGGAATTTTGGTGTGCAATTTTAACACCGAAAAAACTACTTGCCCTCCAAGTTAATGAGAGCCACTTATCTTGAGCCAAGTGGATGGCCAAGATTCATTCTTTGACTAAGAAATCAAATCCTAGCCATTCATATAATTTCTTTACCAAAAAGAAAGAAAATTACACTTTTACTTACATAAATACTATATTTATATCAAGATAAACATAAAATAACCAACCTTATCACTCCATCACCTCCATTTCCGGCCAAGAGACTTAGAAAAACAGCCCTCCATTGTTCTTTCTCTTCAAGCTTCATTCTTGCTTTCAAATCCCTAAAACATAAGCTCAAAGTCACTAAAACACCAAGATTGCTTCACAAAACTTGTTCTACTCCTCATAATCTATCAAACTAATCAATTGGAATTTCATTTCCTCACCATTTCTTACCTTGATACCTCATATCTTACTGCCTAAGGGAAGGTTTGGGTTTGATTTGGGATCTTTGAAGTGAAGGAAATCATTCTTGGAACATCCTTGGAGCCAAGATCTCTAAAGCTCCAAAGGGTAGGGTTTATGAACCTCTTTTGCTTTCAAATATGTTTTTCTATGTAAATCATTGATCCAATTTGATATTTTTAGTTAGTTTGTTTGATAATATATTGATATTGATGTATTAATTTTGGTGGAGTGTTTGGATTATGTTAGAAAACCCTTTTTGGCAAAACAAGTTTTGAATCATGTTGCTGGAATTCTCAAATTTGAATGATAGGTTATAATTCATGAACTTTCTAAAGGGTTTGTAAATGAATTCTTGCTCTAAAAATCTTATATGATGAAGCTAATATGTTAATATGTTTACAATATTTTTCTTGGGTATTAAAAATAACTTTGACTATTTTCTAAAAATATAAAACCGAGACTGATAGTTGGATAGCCAATTCTGGAATATTGAATTTTGCTAATTTTGTTACCATAGCAAATAACTGAGTTTTTCTTTGAATTTTTATAGAGTGTTGGTAGCATCCTGAGTTTCAACTGTAATTTTTATTCTGAGTTTATTCGGTCATTTGCTAGGGTTTAAAATTATGGAATTCTAGCTATTGGCTGTAAATAAGAGATTTCTGACCTCTGAATTTATCTAATTTTGTTAACATAGTTAGAGAACTCATTTTGCTTTGAAAATTTTACAAGAGATTGGGGACACATTGAGATGTCATGGAGAATTTTTGTGGACATGACATTGATGGTTTCATATGAGAAATAATTTTTATTACTTGAGTGAGAAATTTGTCCATGTGCTGGAAAGGAGAAGCCCCCTTTAGTGAGTAAAGGGCATGGAAAGGTCCTATGTGATGTACTGAGGGCATAAAAAGTTGTGAATGAGCTTCTTTGATGTTAAGTAGAATGATATATGTATGTTAAGTGATTGAAAATGTTAAGTAGTATGACATATATATATTGAGTGACTGAGAAATTAAAAGAAACCCACTTTGGAGGAATGGTTTTTGAACTTTAAAATGAGCCTTGATATATGTAACATGTTCACAATTTTACTAATAAATCGAAGTGACTGGGATGATAACGAAGACATGAGTTTCATTATATGTTTTGGGGATGCCCTATTGAGAATTTTAGAATTATCACCCTATTTGTTTGTTTCCGTGTCGTCTCCAAGTTGAACTAGAGGACTATGAGGCTGCTCCACAATAGAACTCAGAATTGCAATAATGTAGTAGTTAATGCTTTTATTATACTGTATTTAGTGGAATGAATATGTGTGTAGATGAAATAGAGGACATATATGTATTAAAGCTCATAGTAGAGCTTTCTTTTGTACTTGATTGTGGATTAAATAAATATTTTGTTTCTTTGCTATATATTTTAATAGAATCACGACTTAATTATTTCACGATCTTGCGATAGCTAATTAAGAAAGGTTCGCTAATTAATAATTAATAACTCTCGAGTATGATATCATGACATAAGGATGAGGTTGTGATTGGGAACGTGTTACATTATGGTATCAGAGCAGTTCATCCTTGTAGGACCTTAAGGAATGGATTGACTATGCTTCCTTAGTAAATACCATGCATTGTAATTCTATATACGTGTATGACTGCTGGTTTGGAATGTTGTGGGTTGTTGCCACACTTAGCTTGGTATTGAGTCTAATAAACTCAATAATTCTTGTTTGGTATGATAGGAACTGATGACTTCAAATTGGCGAACTAGGAATGGTGCTATAACATCCCTTGTTGCTTTATGGATTGACGTCTGTCCCTACAAACCAACATGGGTCTTTTCAGCATGCTTTGTCCTCACTCACACGCTTTATAGGAAACTTTCCTAGGAGGTCGCCCATCCCAAAATTACTCCAAGTCAAGAATGCTTAACTGTGGAGTTCTTTCAATTTAGGCTACCGAAAAGAAGATGCATCTTGTTGGTATAGGTAGCACAAATCAATTCATATAAGCCCTTCTCAATTGTATAGTCCCATATCTATACAGTCTCAGGATCCCTCTCATTCAGGTGTGTAATCGGTTCATTCATGTACCCTTCCACTTAGAAGGGCTTGTGAGGAGCCACTCCTTGTCTGTGCCTTCTTTTGCACCATGATCACTCCTCACCCTCATCCCCGGGCATTATATGCCTATCAGCTTTTTCTTGGTTCATCCCCAAACCACACCATACTAGGAGAGGTGCAGGCTCTGATACCATTTGTAACATCCTATACTACTTTATGGATTGACGGCTGTCCCTACACACCAACACGAGTCTTTTTAGCATGCTTTGTGCTCACTCACATGCTTCCTAGGAAAATTTCCTAGGAGGTCACTCATCCCAAACTACTCCAAGTCAAGCACGCTTAACTATGGAGTTCTTTCAGTTTAGGCTACCAAAAAGTAGATGCATCTTGTTGGTATAGGTAGTACAAATCAATTCATATAAGCCCTTCTCAACTGTATAGTCCCATACCTATACAGTCTCAGGATCCCTATCATTCGGGTGTGTAATCGGTTCATTCATGTACCCTTCCACTTAGAGGGCCTTGTGAAGTGCTTTTCCTTGTCGGTGCCTTCTTTTGCACCGGCGATCACTCCTCGCCCTCATCTCTGGGCATTACATAGTGTATGGTAGAGAGGTGGTGGTTCTTTGTGAGCAAGAAGAAGACGAAGAGGATGAAAATAACTCTTGAACTTTGAGAGGAAAAGAGAGAACTTGGAATTACTCTTTGAAGCTAAACTTAGCAAATGAACAAAGTGTAACTAAGTCCATCTAGGCCTAGTATTTATAGAGAAATGAAGCAAATGAAGGTGCATTGAGGGGGAGGAGTGGTTGCGGCCTCATGGAGCATGAGGTGAGAGAATTTTCTTCATGTATGCATGGTGAGGTATGGTGGTAAGCATGGCCTCAAGTATGGCTCTAAGCATGGCCAAGTATGGCTCCAAGCATGGCCAAGTATGACCTTTGAGTGTTCATTTTGAATTGGAATAATTTGAACTTTTTTAATGGAGGAGGAGGAGTGGCCGGCGGCCTCCTTCTAAATTAGGGGAACAAATCACAATTTAATGGGTATTTGGAGTGAGCTTAGGGGTAGTATTTGATTAGGTCAAATATTAGAGATTGGTGACTTAAGGTTTAGGTAAGTAAGCAGGTAATTAGGGCCATATAAGACTAGATTAGGAGGTGGCCTTTCTAATTAATGAAGTTAAACTTCATTAACTTGGAATCCGATGCCAACAAACTTCCTTGATTTAGGGAAATAGGTGAGAGAAAACACTATTCATAGATACCTTTCTTAAAGAATTAAAACTAGAAAAGATTTTTGAGTTTCCACAAGCAATCTTAGGTGCTAATTATCCTCAAATAATTATTGTGGCCCTAGATTAATTATCAAAATTAATTAATATTTAATTAGAGTCTAATATTGCTTAGGTTTTGCTAATGACATCATTAAGCCTAGAATGCATTATGTAGGGGTAAAATCATAATTTTTCTCAAAAACTGCCCGGAACCCTCGGGGCTTAAACAAACCTTGAACATGCCTTGAAAACATAGTTTTAGACTTCAGGGCAAAGTTCGGGTCAAATCAGAATTCAAAACCGTACTCAATCATAGCAAGGGTATTTTGGTCATTTTTACGCATAAACCTCAAAAATGAGATTTTTCTACTCTATTAACATTCATCCACATATAATCCCCTTTTAACATTGAGTTAACCATCCGAAGATTGCCGGATCGGCTATCCTTGGATTTCTGGGTAAAAATGACCTCAGGGGCTTTTTGGTCATTTACGCTGAAACAAGAAAAATCGGGGCATTATAGGTGTGGGAGATGAAGCAGGTATGTTGGACACCTTTCGTGAGATGGCGGCTGCCATGAAAGAACAAGCTGCGATTGCTAATAGAATGATGTAAAGAATGGGCTGTAACGAGGGATGAAACCTAGTTGGTAACCCTGGAAGAAACGAAGTAGATCTGGAATATCAGAAATTTGCCAAGTTTAGGAAAGCAAACCCTCCACCATTTCAAAGAGCTTTCAATCCAAACAAAGCAAAAGAATGGATTAAAGCTATGGAGAAGATTTTCTTGGTTCTTCCTTGTATGGAGACCCAAAAAGTGGCCTTTGCTACTTACATGCTAGAAGTAGATACAGAGTTTTGGTGGGTGGGCACGAAGTGGCTATTTGAAGCTTCTCAGACTGAAGTTACCTAAGAGATCTTTAAGGAAGCTTTCTACCACAAGTACTTCCCTGCTTCTGTGAGAAATACAAAGGAGTTGGAGTTCATGGCACTCAAGCAAGGTTTCATGAGTGTAGTAGAGTACACAGCCAAGTTTGAGGAACTTTGCAAGTTTTCTATCATCTATCGGCGTAATCCTGATAAAGCTTGGAAGTGTATAAAGTACGAAGGAGGGTTATGTGAAGATATCGAGGCAGCTGTGAGTTTTTTGGAGATCAGGGATTATGCGACTCTGGTAAACAAGTGCAGGCGCGCAGAGGACTCCAATAAGAAGTTGGCAATCATCCAATCTACTAAGAACACTTGTAATAAGAGACTGACACTTGAAGACTAAGATTATAAGGATGCCCCACCCCAAAGGAAGCTGTTAAAGCCCAATTTGCATGGAGATAAACAACAACAACAACGGTCAACCATGATCCAAGATTGCCCAAAATATGAGAAGAACCATGGGGGTAGACCTTGCTTGGCTGGACAAAACGTATTCTATCGCTATGGAAAGCCAGGATATATAATGAGGGAATGTCCAAATAGGAATTCAAAGCCAATTACTAAGCCCCAACAATAGAGTAGGGACATTTACAATTTGACATGAATTGTGTGTAAGTTGTTTTTTAGATATATGAAAATTATCGTTTGAAAACCGATTTCAATTGAATTTTGAGGGCAAAATTCTTTCTAAGATAGGTCGTAATGTAACACCCTAAAAATTATATAAAAATTAATTTAAGCTTTTCTAGTCATAATTTCAAAAATCTGACAGACATAGAAATGATGAGGATGATCCAACGAATCTGTTAAAAAAAAAATTAATAGTAACCTAGTGGGCCCCACGAGCTCTTCGGGACAGTTGAAACCCTAGAATTGGGGCTCGGAGATGCCCGAAATTGAGAAACTATAATATTAAGATTAGAAATGGGTAGGAATAAAGAATCTATACCTACAATTAATTTTCAAGCAATATCTTGTTACCCGGGTATAGTGTTTTACCTGTTCGGTAGGGTTTCGATGCGCGGTTTTTAACATTATAAAAGTTACTTGGAGTCCAAGTAACTTTTACCAATCACATCTTGCCAAGTCGATGGCAAGGGTTGAAACTTGAAAAGCAAGTTTTGATGTCAACCTTTCATTTATTATTATTTTACTCGGGTGCCAATATCTCATCTGTTCGGTGGAATTTCGGTGTGCAATTTTAACATCGAAAAAGCTACTTGCTCCTCAAGTTAATGTGACCCACTTATCTTGAGCCAAGTGGATGGCCAAGATTCATTCTTTGACTAAGAAATCAAATCCTAGACATTCATATAATTTCTTTACCAAAAAGAAAGAAAATTACACTTTTACTTACATAAATACTATATTTATATCAAGATAAACATAAAATAACCAACCTAATCACTCCATCACCTCCATTTCTGGCCAAGAGACTATAGTCCTCCATTGTTCTTTCTCTCCAAGCTTCATTCTTGCTTTCAAATCCCTAAAACATAAGCTCAAAGTCACTAAAACACCAAGATTGCTTCACAAAACTTGTTCTACTCCTCATAATCTATCAAACTAACCAATTAGAATTTCATTTCCTCATCATTTCTCACCTTGATATCTCATATCTTACTTCCTAAGGGAATTTTTGGGTTTGATTTGGGAGCTTTGAAGTGAAGAAAATCATTCTTGGAGCATCCTTGGAGCCAAGATCTCTAAAGCTTCAAAGGGTAGGGTTTATGAACCTCTTTTGCTTTCAAATCCATTTTTCTATGTAAATCACTGATCCAATTTGATATTTTTAGTTAGTTTGTTTGATAATATATTGATATTGATGTATTAATTTTGGTGGAGTGTTTGGATGATGTTAGAGAACCCATTTTGGCAAAACAACTTTTGAATTATGTTGCTGGAATTCTCAGATTTGAATGACAGGCTATAATTCATGAATTTTCTGAAGGGTTTGTAGATGGATTCTTGCTTTGAAAATTTTATGATGAAGCTAATATGCTAAAATGTTTCCAATATTTTTTTGGGTCTTAAAAATGACTTTGACTATTTTCTAAAAATGTAAAATCGAGATTGATGGTTGAGTTGTTTGGACAGCCAATTCTAGAATACTAAATTTTAATAATTTTGTTACCATAGAAAATAATTGAGGTTTTCTTTGAATTTTTTACAGAGTGTTGGTAGGATCTTGATATTCAACTGTAATTTTTATTATGAGTTTATTCAATCATTTGCTAGGGTTTAAAATTATGGAATTTTGGCTATTGACTGTAAATAGGAGGTTTCTAACATCTAAATTTGTCTAATTTTGTTAATATAGTTAGAGAACTTGTTTTCCTCTAAAACTTTTACAGGAGATTGGGGACATGTTGAGATGTCATGGATAATGTTTGTGGACATGAAATTGATGGTTTCATATGAGAAATAATTTTTATTACTTGAGTGAGAAATCTATCCATGTGCTAGAAATGAGCTAAATTCTTGATTTGGAAGTAAATGTCCTTTAATGCAACTACAATGAATATAAATGCATGCTATGTACGTAAAAGTTGAGTTTATGAGAAATGAATGAGAATCACATGTGATTGATTATTTATATGTGAGCAAAGCATGCATTAGTAAAAAGAAAGGTTATACATGAATGATATATATATATATATATATATATATATATATATATAAAGCATTATGAAATTAAAAAATTTATTCTAATGCATGCTTGTATATGTTGTTAGTAAAAGAGTGCACGAGAAGAGGGGGTTGAATCGTGCTTCCTGAAAACTTCTTTTTGACCTGAGACATTAAATAAATCTATCAAGCTCGAGCCTTGAAGTGCAGCGGAGTGATGATTAATAGATTCAGAAAGTAAGTTTCTGATGAATAAATAATTTCCCACGGTTCATTAACATAATCAGTGCATAATCTAAAGAGAATGACAATAAAAATAAAAGTTTAGGGAAGAGAAAAGTGAACACAAGAAATTTTATACTAGTTTGGCTAACTTGCCTACATATAGTATTCAATACATGTTGAGATTATACTAACAACAACTTTCTCAACCTGAGAAAGTAAAAAATGAATTGTCTTTACAATAGTCTTCCTAAGCTCTAACTTGCACAGTGGCCAACCCCAATTGTGACTTAATTGAGTAGTTCTGTACCAGCCTCTCCAAGCTAAACCTGCACAGTGGACAACCCTAACTGTGACTTAACCGAGTAGTTTTGAACCAACCTCTCCAAGCTGAACTGTGACCTGCAGACACCTTCTACTACCATGTTGTAAGTAGTTTTTCAAACAGCCTCCCCAAGTAGAGCCTGTACAGTGGACAACCCCAACTGTGACTTAACCGAGTAGTCTTGAACCAGCCTTTCCAAGTTGAATCATGACTTGTGTAGACACCTTCTATTGCCACGTTGTAAGCAGTCTTTCAAACAGCCTCTTCAAGCTCGACCGTGATTAGCAAATATCCTTGTTAGCATGTTGCAAGTAGTTTTACCTTAGCCTCTCCAAGCTATGTCTCACTCTGATCAATAACAAGTTTATGTGTTTGGGTTGCCACTCAAACTAACCTACACTCAAGTTTCCTTAAAGATGCTAGCCAATACAGACTGAGAAACTTAGAGCGACTCATTTCTCTTATTTCTTCACATGAAGAGCATACAAATACAAATACATTTTAAAATCGAGAAAGAAGATTTTTACACTTCATGATTGATTACATAAATGGATAAATAGCACAAGAAGTGCGGAGATATTTTTCCAAAGATTTTACATTAAGGCTTTCAATTCTCTCATTAGCTTTCAAACTAACCATTGCCTCTTTGAACTAATCTCCAAGTGACATATGTATTTCGTTAGATGTGCCTTGGAATGTTAGTCTAGAGAGGTAGGCTGACAACTTGTCCCATCGTTGCAAAAGCTATTGTAATGTAGAGGTTTCTGAAGTCCTCATTTTTTCTTTTTTCTTTTAGCCCATGGTTTCTGAACTCCACCTCCTAGGATTTGGAATCATTTAGGCACGAGACATGACATACCAGTTATAACACTGGATTTGACTTGAGATTTGAAATTTGAATTTTGAAACTTCCTCCATTTTTACTTAGCATATTTTGCTCTACCCATCAGTGAGCTTTCTGACGTTGTAATCAATCATGTTGATTTTTATGTGATCTTCCAATCTTCAATCTTGATTGCTTGGTGATGATTTCTCTGCGATTGTAGTGATGTTAACATTGCTCTTGGACATGAATTGATTTATTCATCATGAGTGTTCTTTCTGATGTCCCATGCTACTTTTTGAAGATCCTTTCCTTGGTTTCTTGATTTCTGACTTAATTAGCTTCAGTCCTCCAGCATTTATGCTTTCTATCCTCGAGATAATATTCACCTTTTTAAGCTTGATCTCCTCTCTTGATATAAATATGATTTCTCATGTGTTGTGAACTTTTTCCCTATTTAAGTTTACTTCAATGCCTTTGGTCTATGAACATGAATACGTTCTTTGCTTGGAATAACATTCACTTTTTGATTATTTTAATCTCTTCCCATGAGATATATATCATGCTTATGCATGTATAGTGAAACGTTATTCTTACGTTGAGTCCATATCATACCTTAATCTGTATACACTTACTTCGTTCGACTTCATATTTACTTTCTAATTAATTTAATCTCTTTCCACGAGATATAACATGTTTACACATGCAGAGTGAAATATTAATCTTGCTTACGTTTGTGTAATACAGACCGGATCTACCTGTTAAACTTTGTTAAGAAACTCAAGGTAGCTATTAGTCGTTCTTCAAAACATTCTCTTTGAATTGGCTTTGTTGTCATTCAAAACCTTTTAAGCTTTGTACTTTTTGAAGGGTTTTGGAATTTTCATTCTCCCCCTTTTTGATGATGACAAACCAATTTGAAGAAAATCTTTTGAAGACATGTTGAAAGAAATATGAATAAAATAAAGACATAATAAAATAATCTTTCAAACATCATATATGATAAGTTTTAGTAAGTTCTTTTCTTAAGGCATGATTTTTATGATTAAAAATTTTTGTGGCCTTAAGTGACTCAAATCAAGGCTGATTGATTTATCATGAAATTTTTTGAACTATGTCAGAATCCTCTTGTTAAGTATCACAATGATACTTCTCAGCTGCCTTTTTCATAGCTGCTTCCCTTATCATTTGACTTCTGCTTGCGGCTCCCATTATGGCAGCACCTGTTGGCCTTCTAAGGGTTCGAAATGAGTTGAGAGAAAAAATGGTGCTTTCCATATATTCACACCACTCAGTTTCTAGAGGGTATTTCAGATATTGAAAAATCTGTGAGAATAATGCCATAGGGAACAGAAGCGTGATTTCTTGATTCAGGTGAAATGGCTTGAAGCATGTGTTCAAATATAAGTCTAGGCAAACTTACCTTTCTTTTGGTTAGCAAACAGAAAAGAAGCATGCAGTCCATTTGTAATGCCCTGATTTTCTGTTAGACTGAAAATGACCAAAATGCCCCTGAGGTCGTTTTCTGCTTGGAACTTGAGCATAGCCAACCTGGCAGTCCCTAAGGGGCTAACTCAATGTTTGAAGGGGATTAGATGACCCTTGAGTGGTTCTGGGATTGAAAATATCATTTTCTGATGTTTCGGGTCAAAATGACAAAATTACCCCTATAGCGTTTTGACGCGGGTATGAGTGCTGGATGAGCCCGAAACTTCTCCAAATGGTTTTAAAAGGTTTTTTGTATGTATTTCGTGACATTATTTTTAGTCCCGGTGGTCCCGGGCAGTTTTTGACCAAAATTGCGATTTTGCCCCTAGCATAGTGTTTTTGAACTTAACCGTGTGATTAAGCAAACCTAAGCAATATTAGGCTCTAATCAAAGATTAATTAATTTCCTTAATTAATCTAGAGTCAAAATAATTTATTAAAGTTAATTAGAACCTAAAATTGCTTAGATTAAACCTAAATCTCTTTTTAAATATTCAAGGTTCCTAGTCATGGAATCTTGAATAGTGTTTTCTCTCTCCAATTCCTTAAATTAAGGAATTGTGTTTACAATTGTTTATACATAAAAGAGTTTTAATTCCCCTAATTGTGTATGAGCACTCCGTAATCATGTCATAAAATTCCTAATTACGTTCTTAGTTACCTAAACACTTGCTTAATAACTCCTAACCTTAAACCTAATCTAATACACACCTAAACACATCATTAACACACATTTAGATGGAACAATTTTCTCTCTCCCTTGGGCTGTCAAGGCATGGCTGAACCCCTCCCCTTCATTTCCTACACGTTGGAATTGTTTTACACTTCAGAGCCATGCTTCCACCATGCTTACACCTCACCTTGCACCATACTTGATCATACTTCCACCCATGCTTTGAATGACCAAATGAATAAGACATTTTTCCTCCTTGGCTGTCCCAAAAACCGTTGGCCCTCTCCCTCCCTTCTAGATGATTTATTTCAATTCAATTAAAAAAGAAAACACATTACTTTGAGCCATGCTTAAGCCCATACTTATCATACCTTCAACCATGCTTTGTATAACAACATGTAAGAGATATTTTCTTTCCCCAAAGCCATGAGAGGCTACGGTTGTAACGCCTCGATTTTCTGCTAGAGTAAAAATGACCGAAATGCCCTTGGGATCATTTTCAACCTGGAACTCGAGGATAGCTAACCCGACAGTCCTCGAAGGGCTAACTCAATGTTTGAAGAGGATTAGTTGACTTGTATATCTTTTCGGGATCGAAAATATTGTTTTCTAAGATTTCAAGTCAAAATGACCAAAATACCCCTATTGTGTTTGACACGGGTACGAGCATTGGATGGACCCGAAACTTCTCCAGATGGTTTTAAATGGTGTTTTCATGTATTCTGTGACCTTGGTCTTAGTTCTAGTGGTCCTGGGTAAATTTTGTACAAAATTACAATTTTACCCCTAGTTTAGTATTTTTGAGCTTAATCATGTGATTAAGCAAACCTAAGCAATATTAGGATCTAATCAAAGATTAATTAATTTCCATAATTAATCTAGAGTCAAAATAATTTATTAGAGTTGATTAGAACCTAAGATTGCTTAATTTAAACTCAAATCTCATTTTAAATTCAAGATTCCTAGTCATGGAATCTTGAATAGTGTTTTCTCTCTTTAATTTCTTAAACCATGGAATTTTGCCTACATTGTTTATTCACAAAATGAATTTTAAACCTCCTAAATGTGTATGAGTACTACTTAATCATGTTATAAAATTCATAATCATATCCTTAGTTACCTAAACACATATTTAGGAATTCCTAATCTTGCATCTAATCTAATACACACCTAAACACATCTCTAAACCATCATTAAACAAAAGAAACCTCTCTTCCTCTCTTCTAGAAGTGCACGGCCACTTCCTCTCCCATACCTCAAATTTTTGAAATTCAAATGCAATTTCAAGTCCATGACAAGCCTTACTTAGCCCATACTTTGCACCATGCTTACTATGCTTTCATCCATGCTTTGAATGACATTGTGTAAGAGATATTTTCTCTCTTCCTATGCCATCCAAAGCTACGGCCAGCCCTCCCCCATTGCACTCTTCATTGTTTTGATTTTCTATAAATAGGTGCCTTAGATGAACTTGTGTCACTTTTGATCATTTGGTAAGTTTGAGCATTTTTAGTATTTTTGTGAGTTCTTTCCTTTTTCTTTCAAGTTCTAAGAGCTTTTCCTTTTCATCTTCATCTTCTTCATCTTCCCTTTGAATCATCATCTCATAACCATAAACCACCACCTCACAACCTTGAATCATCTCCTAAGCACCTAAACACTCAACCTCAAACATATGCTCATTCAAAGATACATCCTTTCTTTTCCTTTCTCTCAAGGCCGAAACTCCATCATCATCCTTGGAGGAGTTCCCCTTCTCATTTTCATCTCAAGTTCAAGCTTTCCTCTTCATTACTTAGTAGGGAGTTGCTTTAAAGTTTTGTTTTTACTCAAAAATATGATTTTCTCGAGGTTTCTCTTGGTTTCTTTTTAAGTTCTTCCTTACTCCTCCTCTTTCTTTTTATTTCAGCCACAAGGCCTTGTTATTATCATGATCGCTTGATGATGAGTGCCTCTAGAGAATGACCTTGTGTTCATCTCCAAGAGACCTCTAGAGCTTGAGCTTTCCTTTTCTATGAACTTTATCTATATTACTTAGCTCACATGGTTTTTCAACTTAAGAAAAATTACTCTAAGGTTTTCAAAAAGCCCAAGCCTACCCTTGTCAACTTTAAAGTTGGCCGGCACGTTCTAGAGATCTTCTCTAGATAGGGGTTTTGGGTACTTAATAAAGAACATGATATAGTTTCATTCTTTTTTCCTTTCCTTGTTTGTTTTCGGTTCTTATTCCTTTTCTTTCATGCTTTCGGTTTTTGTTTCCTTTTCTTTATGATTTTGTTATCTTTGAGTTTATTTCCTTGAAGCTTGATGATGATGTTCAAGAACCATATAGTTTTCTTTGAAAGTTTGGTTCAAGAGTTCTAAAGCTTACTTTATTTGTTAGAGATAAATATTAGGTTGAGTTTATGTTCCTCTAAAGTCTTGTATGAGCTCTAATGATATATATAATGATGAACTAGCATTCATGTTTAAATTATGCCTTGCATAGCATATTTATTTTTCTATGTCATCACTAAACTTTCAAGAATAAATAATGGAACTTGCATAATCATATTTAAATTCAAGCTTTGCATTTCATGTTTACTTTTCAAGTCATCACTTAAACTTGAAGATAAAAATGAGTTGCATAACATATTTATTTTATGCCCTCACTTTATTTTCTAGCAAAGATAAAATGAGATGCATAACATGTTTATTTTCTTGTTATCACCTAATTAAATTAGAGCTCAAAGACTTACCCATTGTTATCTCAAACAAAGTTGGAAATACCTATGTTTTGTTCTTTGATTTCGGCCTTGTGATGATATTGGGTCTTAGGATAGGATCCATCTAGTTTCAAGTGCTAAAACTTATGTTTCATAATTTTTCTAAGTTTAGATAAGCTCAAGAGATGTTTTGAACAAAGTTTCATGATTTTAAATTCTCTTGAGATTTATTTGAAATAGCTGCTGCCCTCATGAGTTTTATAATGGTTTTGATGAAATAAATTGTTTCCAAGTGAGTTTTGAAAGTTTTAAAAAGGTTCCAAGAGAAACTAGTAATTTATGTGCTTTAGAAATGAAGTTTTATGCATTGTTTGATGGAGATGTTTTCGATTCTGTTAGATTGGTATGCTCACTGTATAATGCTGTTTTGATGATGATAATATGTGTATGTTCATGCATAATTAATGCTAAAATTCATTTGAGAAAGTTAAGATAAGTTAGTAACTAGAAAGGAATTAATTTCAGACTTATAGATCCCTTAGAAATGTAATTTTCTGGATTCTGTCCAGCAAGGTTTAAAATTAGAAATCATGGTTTATAATTAGTTTAAATGTGTAGGAACTACTCATAATTGGTTTAGGACTTGATCTTGATGCTTTAGGAGCAAAGTTGTGACTCCTAGGTACCCGTAAAGTGTAAATTTTGGATTCAGCACTCTTGAGGTTTAGAAGTGTTTGTGATCATAGAATTGAGTGAGGAATACTTAGATATGAGCCTATAAGTACTCGAGAGCTTAAGTTGTGATGATAGACAACCTAGATTTCAAGGTAAAGGACCTTAAGGGTCAAAGCATAAGATATTAAGAGACTTTGATGTTTTAAGTTTGATAATGCAAGTATGATGTGTTTATGCATATGCTTTGATGATGTATGAGCTATGGTGAAGTGTTTTATTAAAATGCTAAGTCTATCATGAGTATGAAAGATGAATGAGAAATGTGTATATGTTATAAGACTTGTGGCACAAAGTTGGTTTGAAGAAAATTCAGTGTACAACCATTATGCTGCCAAATTTCCATCATATCTAAAGGACTTGAGAATGTTTTTGAAGTACCATATGAGATTAAAACCCTGGGTGACACTGGTTTGGCTGAGCACCCCCAGGAGATTTTTATGTGACAAAGCACTGAGACGCGCTTTCTTGGGTGACATCAGTTCGCCGAGCACCCCCAGGGAAGACAAATCCATGAGGGTATGAGTAGATGCAGCCTACCAAAGCGGACAAATTGCTATGGCTAGATGCCCACAAAGCTTTTCAAAGAGGGTATATCCTAAGAGTGGTGATCCATAGCCCCCTAACCAATACTCGAGGAGTCAGGATTATTTTATTATGTTTCGCTTATTCAGACAATAAGCAAGAGCTAGTGACGACTAGCTAAGGTATGAGTTCATAACCTAGATGTTTTAGGGTGGCCCTATAATGCTATAGTATGATGATTTATGTCACAAAGTTGAGGAAAGTTCCACATGAAAGATTTATGCCCTTTTATGCCACTTGAATGGTTCTTGATGATTTTGATTGGTTGAGCTATTTGTTTAAAGTATTGCCATGCATTCACACTTGATATGTTGTATTCATGACATTAAGATGCATTCTAAAAGGAATAAACCTTGGATAATTTAGTTTTATAAAACCTAATAATGAATCTTATATGCATGTATACCTTTTATAAATAAACCCAAGGTTCTTGAGGATGTGAACGATGTAACCTTAGATAGAAGATCCCTACTGAGATTCTTTAGTAAAATTCTCACTCCTTTCTTTTCTTTCTTTCCTTTCCATCACATCTTCAGAGCTCGATGGCGATGTTTGTGGTTTTCATCGACACCCCGACTTAGGAGGTGCACTTTGATCTGGAGCATGGGTCATATCATGTTGAGGGACGCTATGCTATTCGCGTCTTTATGTTTGTTGGACGTCCCTTCGCACATCCTGTACAGAGCTACCGCTTCTCTCCTATGTTTCCCTATGACGATGCTATAGTTTTTGAGCGTGTCCAGACGTGTGACGAGAGGATTCTTCGGATGTATACCGGAGGTTTGACTGCCCGCGACTTCCAGGACTACATGCCCCGATCTCCCAGTTCAGAGGACGACCCCTCAGAGGATCCACCTACACACATGTATAGCGAGAGCTCCACCCCCACTCCTCAATTAGTTAGGGGCGAGAGCGAGGAGTCGGTTATGTATCCGAGATTGGCTAGGTGAGCTGAGATGGCCCCTGCCATGGAGCACATGATCAGCCACTACGCGTACCTACTCCCGCTGCCTTGTGTCCATGGATCGGTTTCATCCCGCCAATCCCCGGGTTCCAGTAGTGTTTGTTTAAGGGAGGTCTAGTGCACATACTCACTCATAAATAGGATAAACCTTCTTTTGTCATGAGGTTATCCACCTTAGGTGCACTAGGGTAGGGGTTCTTTTATTCACACCTTTCATGTATTTCCGTTCATGTTGTATTTTTATTTCCTTGTACTTCAAGCTCAGCCCGATTCTATAAGGGTGTGACTCTATGTATCTCTAATTATGTTATTAATGGAATGTTTCCTTGTTAAATGTTTCTTTGTTGAATTGTTGATTGTTCTATGCCTTTATATATATATGATCATGTTGTGATTTATCTTTCTGTATCTCAATGAACGTGGCTCTCACTTTGTTTTATGTTTCAAAAAAAAATTTTACCCGTATTTTCCGCTAAGTATTTTAATAAAAGAATAAGACTAAGAAATAATAACCTAATGATTAACCTAATGTGTTCTAGAGTATTGGGTTAAAAATTAGGGTCGGGTAACACTAAAACTGGGGTTGAGGTTAGCTTCTCTTTCAACTCTAGGAAACTCTTCTCACATTCAGAATTCCATACAAACAAGGCATTCTTCCTAGTGAGCTTGGTTTAGGGTAGGGCGATCTAGGAAAATCCTTTGATGAACCTATGGTAATAACTAGCTAAACCCAAAAAGCTTCTTATCTCGGTCACAGAGGTTGGTCTCTCCCAATTCATTACAGTCTCAATTTTACTAGGGCCGACAGCTATGCCACCTTTTGACACAACGTGTACTAAAAATTTCACCTCATCCAACCAAAATTCACACTTAGAAAGCTTCGCATACAACTTCTTCTCCTTTAAAATCTCTAAAACCATCCTTAAATGTCGCTCATGCTCCTCGTGGGTGTTCGAATAGATGAGAATGTCATCTATGAACACGACCACGAATTGATCTAAATAGGGTCTAAAGATCCTATTCATGTAATCCATAAAAACTGTGGGAGCATTCGTCAAATCAAACGACATCACATTGAACTCAAAGTGTCCATATCGAGTTCTAAAGGTGGTTTTAGGAATGTCTTGATCTCTAACCCTAATCTGGTGGTATCCTGATCTCAAATCAATCTTAGAAAATACTACAGCTCCCTTCAACTGGTCCATAAGATCATCAATCCTAGGCAACGGGTACTTGTTTTTCACCGTAACTCGATTCAACTGCCTATAATCTATGCATAATCTCATACTTCCATCCTTCTTCTTCACAAATAAGACCAGAGCACCCTAAGGTTAAGCACTTAGCCTTATAAAACTTTTCTCCAAAAGCTCTTCTAGCTGGGTTTTTAACTCGGCTAACTCCAAGGTTGACATCCAATACGAGGATATAGAGATAGGTCCCGCTCAGGAACCAACTCTATGGAGAATTCTACTTCTCTTTCGGGAGGGAACTCAGGTATTTCATCCGGAAACACCTCGGGATAGTCACTCACCATAGGTATATCACCTAGGTTTTGCTCAAAATCAACCTCACAAGTGGCTAGGAGAACATATCCCTTGGTTTTCTCCCTACTACAGAAGACCTCTACGTAGTTTAGATACAGTCTCAAGGGTTGACTAATGTTGTTGGGAGGAGAAGGAAAAACAACTGTTTGAGTTCCACAATCTAATAACACACGGTTGGCGTGAAGCCAATCCATGCCTAGAATGATATCTATGTCTTTAAAGGGTAAGCAAATTAAATCCATGATAAAAGATCTATTCTCTACAACAAGATGACAGTTTAAACAACATTTGGAGGTATTAATAGGGCGATTTGTAGGAGTAGAAACAATAAGATTAAAAGGAAGCTTAGAAACTTGCAAATTCAAAGACTCAACACTAGCATATGAGACAAAAGAATGGGTGGCGCTAGAATCAAAAAGTACAGTTAAGGTTTTACCGTTAAGTTCACGCTTACCTTCAATGAGGTTGTTGGACTTTCGCGCGTCTTCCGCGTTGAGGGTAAAGACTCGTCCTTGATGTTGTGGTCAGGGGTTTTGATTTGATGGCCCTCCATTGGTGTAGTTGTTGACGTAGTGGCCAGGCTTGCCACACTTGAAGCAGACCCTCTGCCCCATAAGGTAGGGGCAGTTCCCATGATTCTTCCCACACTGGGGACAGACATCAGCAGGTGTAGCTCCAGGGTAAGCAGCAGGGGCTCCTTGTGGTGCCTTGTTCTTGGCCCCACTGGATCCTCCTTGGTGGTTTTGGGGTCCACCTGGTCCTCGTTGTTGGTTGTTGTTGAAGTTCCTTGGGCCATTGTGTTAAAATGGTGGCCTTGGTTGTTATTTGGATTGCTGGTATGCAGGTGCTCTTGGTTGTTGTTGTTGTTGTGGTCAGAACTGGTTGCTTTGATATGGGTTGTAGTGGTTCCTTGATGGGTATTGCGGCTTGAACCTCGGGGCTTGAGGTCCTAGCCCGTTAGCTCACTCTGCCCTTGTGGCGTGAAGTTTTCATTGTCCCTTTTCAAGAATCCGGCATTTGTTGATCAGAATCGGGAAGTCTCTGATCTCCATATGGGCCACGGCGTAGTTCAACTTTGCCTTCAGACCGGCCTAATATTTGACGCATTTCCAAACCTTATCGGGGTTCCCTTGGAACACCTGAGAAAACTTGATCAGCTCCTCGAACTTAGCAGTGTATTATGCCATAGTAGACCCTCCTTGGGTTAGCTGCATGAATTCAATGTCTTTGGCGTTCCTCACAGACTCGGAGAAATACTTCTCATAGAAGTAGGTCTTGAATAGCTCCCAATCAATGGAGGTTCCCGAAGCTTCCAGCAGTCGCTTCGTGCCGTTCCACCAAAATTCAGTGTCAGACTTCATCATGAAAGCAGCAAACGTAACCTTCTGCTCCTCTGAGCAGGTAACAACGGAGTAGATCTTCTCCATGTCCTTGATCCACTTGTCAGCTTTGTCAAGGTCCATCACCCCACGAAACACAAGCGGGTTCGCCTTATGGAACTCGCCAAAATGAGCTTGCTCAACCACCTCAGCAGCAGGGGGAGTAGGGGCAACATTCTCTTATTGATTCATCCGTTTGAACATGTACTCCATGGCTCGGGCCATTTCATGAACAGCAGCAGCAGTTGAATTGTCTTGATCACCCTTAGGCACATTCCTAGGCTATCATCGCGGTGCCATTGGTTCCTAAACACATAAGACAGTGAACATCAAGTTGATCAAGCTCAATATTCAATGCTAAATGAGCTAGTTACCATGGCACGTGCAAGCAATAGAGGTCATGCATTTCTAGTCCTATAGCTTATCTCTATCAAGCACTATACATGACATAACTATTGCATCATGCTTCTAAAGCATGGTCAGTCTAATCCTCAGGCTCCATGAGAATTGAACTGCTCTGATACCAAAATGTAACACCCCGATTTTTAACCTAATACTCTAGAACACATTAGGTTAATCATTAGGTTATTACTTCCTAGTCTCATTCTTTTATTAAAATACTTAGCGGAAATTACAGGTAATTTTTTTTTGAAACATAAAACAAAGTGAGAGCTGCGTTCATCGAGATATGGAAAGATAAATCACAACATGATCATTTATATATGTATAGAGGCATAGAACAATCAACAATTCAACAAAGGAACATTCCATTAATAACATAATTAGAAATACATAGAGTCACACCTTTATAGAATCGGGCTGAGCTTGAAATATAAGGAAATAACAAGAAGGTACAAAAGTAGTAAGGTACACAGAACGACGGAAAATAAAAACCATCTACGCTACCCTTCTACCAAAGCTATGAGTACTAAACTCGAATACCCCTCTTCAAAAGATACTGCCAAAGGGGAAGATCTCGTGACGGCTCAAGCATTCGTATAGCTCTACAATAGGGTCTACTGGTGACGAGAACCCTCAGGCGATGGAGGTATGTATCCGGCGAACTGCTTGAGCTCCTCCTGTGTGGGCCAGTGGAATGGAGCACAGATGTGTGTCGGATGAACGTGAGCCCCTCGGCAAGGGCGCATCTTGACTCTCCTCGCCAAGCGTGGCTGCGTCACGATAGCCTCACTCTTCTCTCATCCATATGAAGGAGTGGGGGCAGAACTCTCCGAGTATATGTGCGTAAGCAAGTCCTCGGATGGATCCGTCTCCGACCTCCTTGATCGGGGTACATACTCTGAATAGTCACGTATCGCTGAGGTGGATGGACGAGCACGACGAGTTTGCTCATCACAGGGGTGGGTGTGCTCGAAGATCAGGTCATCGTCGCTGAAAGGAGTAGTAGGAGTGAAACGATAGCTGGACACTGGGTAGGCAAAAGTTCATCCCATATACACAAAAACACGTACAACACAATGACCCTCGAAGTGATAGGAGCGGTGATCCTGGACATAGTGCACCTCCCAGACTGGTGTATCAATGAATAGCATGAAAGTCGCCATCGAGCTCTGAATATGTGACCGGAGAGAAAGAAAGAAGAGAAATGAGTGAGAATCTTTTTAAAGAATCTCCGTAGGGATCTCCTATCTAAGGTTACATCATCCACATCCTCAAGAACCTTGGGTTTATTTACAAAAGGTCTACATGCATAGAAGATTCATTATTAGGTTTTATAAAACTAAATTATCCAAGGTTCATTCCTTTTAGAATGCATCTTAATGTCATGAATGCAACATATCAAAGCATGAATGCATGGCAATACTTTAAGCAAGTACTTAACAAATCATAACATCAAGAAGCATACAAGTGGCATAAAGGGGGCATAAATCTTTCACGTGGAACTTTCCTCAACTTTGTGACATAAATTATCATACTATAGCATTATAGGGCCACCCTGAAACATCTAGGTTATGAGCTTATACCTTAGCAAGTCGTCACTAGCTCTTGCTTATTATCTGAATAAGCGAAACATAATAAAATAATCTCAACTCCTCGAGTACCCTCTTTGAAATGCTTTGCGTGCATCTAGCCACAGCAATTTGTCCACTTTGGTAGGCTGCATCTACTCATACCCTCACGGATTTGTCTTTCCTGGGGGTGCTTGGCCGAACCAGTGTTGTAACGCCCCGATTTTCTGTTAGAGTAAAAATGATCAAAATGCCCCTAAGGTCATTTTTGGTCCGGAACTCGAGGATAGCCGACCCGGCAGTGCTCGAGGGGCTAACTCAATGTTTGAAGGGGATTAGTTGACTTGTGTACCTTTCTGGGATCGAAAATCATGTTTTGAGTTTTTGAGTCAAAATGACCAAAATACCCCTATGGTGTTTGACCCAATTGCAAGTGCCGATTGAACTCGAAACTTTTCCAGATAGTTTTAAAAGGCGTTTTTATGTATTCTGTGACCTCAGTTTTAGTCCTGGTGGTCCTGGGCAATTTTTGTGCAAAATTATGATTTTGCCTCTAGTATAATGTTTTTGAGCTTAATCGCATGATTAGGCGAACCTAAGCAATATTAGGCTCTAATCGAAGATTAATTAATTTTCATAATTAATCTAGAGTCAAAATAATTTATTAGGGTTGATTAGAACCTAAGATTGCTTAATTTAAACTAAAATCTTATTTTAAATTCAAGATTCTTAGTCATGGAATCTTGAATAGTGTTTTTTCTCTCCAATTTCTTAAATCATGGAAATTTGTGTACATAGTTTACTCATAAAATGAATTTTAAACTCTCTAAATGTGTATGAGCACTCCTTAATTGAGTCTTGAAATTCTTAATTACATCCTTAGTTACCAAAACTTGTGTTTAGTGATTCCTAGCCTTGCACATAAACTAATACACACCTAAACACATCTCTAAACCATCATTAAACAAAAGAAACCTCACCTCCTCCTTTCTAGAAGTGCACGGCTGCCTCCCCCTTCCATGCCTCAAATTTTTTAAATTCAAATACCATTTCAAGTCCATGACAAGCCTTACTTAGCCTATACTTTGCACCATGCTTACCATCCTTTTAACCATGCTTTGAATGACCACTTTGAGGAGATATTTTCCCCCCTCAAAGTCTCCAAAATTTCGTGTATCTTCCCCCCTATAACACCCTAAATCTTAACCTAATACTACTAGTATGTATATAGGTTAATCCTTAGAATATTACCTCTTGGTTTCATCTTTTACTTTGAAATACTTAGCGGAAATATGGGTAATCTAACACCCTCCTAACTACCATATATTACTCGAGTGTCTATACAGTAATTAGAATAGTGTTACTCGTGTTCTATACTTTATATTAGTCGAGAGAAATGAAAAGATAATAATAAAATGAGCTCATGGATCACACCAACTTATAGATTTATATATATATATATATATATATACATCATAAATAGGTTAGCATCATACACAGCACCCTAGACCATAAACTGGTCGACTACTGAACTATGTAAGGACTTAGCACAAAAACAACATCTTAAGTGTCTATTCTAACCTGCTCAAATCTCAAAGCCCAACAAAATCGTATATGCACATAAATGGACTTAAAACATCTAACAGTAATCAGTCGGCAGGCTGGTAAGGTCCTAACACTATGCTACCCTATATACAAGTCATGAGTCCCTATAGATCTCGTGTCTGCCTAAAGGAGCCCGTTGGCCATCGGTACGATGGCCTCTCCTTCGCCAGGGGCGTCAGGACCCTCTGGTGGGTCTGAGTCAGAGGACGAGGACGAGGATGGAGCATCTGCTGGAGGGGGTGCTGGTGGTGCTACTGGGATATCAAATACGACTAGGTGCGCCATGTGGAGAGGCACACCATCGTCGGGAAAAGCTGGATCAAAACCAGCAATGAAGACAGATGCTTTGAAAGAACGGTCAAAGAACACGTATGCACGGATTTGAGAGTAAGCTGCTGCATAAAGAGAGTCAAGCACTGGGTCGTAATGCCACACCTATTATGGCGAATCAAGGAAGAACACTATTGACGGCATCTGCTGGATCTGAATACAATATACAATACATACAGACATGGGGATGAGAATATTATAAAATTCTCACTAGGGTACTCTGTCACATGTGAATAGAATAAAATTAGTAAATTCATCTATATACAAATTGTCATGCTAGATCACATCTATCAATATTTATATACATGAGTCAAAGAGAATTAAATGCAAAATAGTGGTAATCATATGTGTTGCTCTTATGTCTTATGGAATTCAACTCAGTGCAGTTGTTTCTTTTTATTAACATAGGGAAGACTTAATTTCACATAAGATAACATCTGTAGTGAATAACTCCACAGAGGACCATAGACTGCTAGGACATGAGCTCATTCCTATTCCCGATCATCGGACTTCATTTTCTTCTATTTCCGAATCACGCACAGTTCTATCTCCTAGTCGATACATCTACTAACTCATAAAATCTCCTGGGAAGTTCTTATTTTTGCCTTCCCACTTATCTCACATAAGCCTTGTTTCTATTTTCCCCATATGTTAAAACATGTGTCATTAAATTTCACATATCCTCTTTGGTCAAGACATTCTCTCATTTCTAGCATACTGGCAGATTTGCCACTCTAGTAACAATATTCACCATACCAAATGGCCACTTAAACAGCCACAAAAATTCTCCATGTCATCTCAATATGTCTAGTAGTCCCTGTAAAAATTTCATAGTAAAAAAAGTCCTCTAACCATGTTAAATAAATTTTACAAGTTTAGTGGTCAGAGACCACTTTTTCACAGCTCAGACTAGAGTTCTCTTAATTTTTAAATTTAACAAAAGATGGAATAAACTCAAAATAAAAATCAAGGTTGAATTTCAAGATGTTTAAAACATTCTGTGAAAATTTCAAAGGATAATTCTATCATTTGCTATGGTCACAAAATTATACAAATTTACAGCTTCAGTTCCCACAATCCAGACAGCAAGGTTACCTTTTCGGTTTCTGATTTTTTTGAGGCAGTAAAACTTAAAGTTAGTGCTCAATAATTTTCGTGTAAGTAGGCCAAGATGTTAGGTCCAACATATAATTTTTCCACACCATGATCATAAACACAAATATGTCTAAATATTCATGAGATATTACTGTCTTCAGCAAAACCGAAAATCCAATAATCTAACTAAACTTTCATTTGATAAAATGATTACTCTAACCTAATCCAAATCCCCCACCAAAATTTATACATCAACAACCATATATCATTAACCAAAACAAATAAAAATTACGAGCATAACAGGTCATAAATGAGAAATATAAATTTGGCAAGGAAAGGCTCAATAAAACCCTGCTCTTGAAAGCTAATGTCCCTTTGTCTCTTGTACACTTCAAGATAGATATTCTCCACCCCAAGGCTCTTGAAACACACTCAAATCTTCCTCTAATCAGAGATAACTGATGTAATAAGGTGAGGTTTTTGGTGGATCTAATCGGTTATATTTGTTGAGGTTTAAGTGTAGAATAAGTTTGCTTAAGGAGGTTTTTGATTTTAACAAGGTTTGGGCTAGGATTTTTGAGGTTGAAATCAAGGGTTTGTGAGAAAGGAAATGGAGTTTTCTGGTTCCTCGTTGCTGCTGCCGAGAATGGAGATGAAACTTATGAGGTTAGGTATGTCATATTTATCATATAAAGTATGATTTCATTGGATGGAAATAAAGCTTGAAATTTTTCATTAAAGGAATTTTATATCAATGGCTAGGATTTGATATTTCATTCCAAGATAGAATCCTAGCCATTCATTGGTATTCAAATGGATAAAATTCATTATTAGTAGATATTAATTAGCTTTTGGTGTTAAAAATCGCACACCGAAATTTCATCGAACGGGTAAAACAGTGTACTCGGAAAATCAATCATTGCCCGAAAATTAATTCTAAGTATAAAATTTTTATTCCCACCTATTTCTAACCTTAATCCTATAATTTCCAAATTTCGGGCACCTTCGGGTCCCAAATATAGGGTTTCGGCTGTCCCGGCGGACCTGCGGGGCCCATAAGTTACTATTCATATATATTTTTTTTTATTTAGAGATTCGTTGAGTTGTTCTGATCATTTCTATGTATATCAGAATTTTGTGATTCTCATTAATAAAGCCTCAATTATTTTCTAAAAATAAAATTTTAGGGTGTTACATTACCATCCACCTTAATAAAATTTTTTCCTCAAAATTTCATACCTGGAAACAATTCCGGATGATCTTTCCTCATACTTGATTCTAGTTCCCATGTATACTCTTCATTTCCTGGTCCACCCCAGGCCACTTTTACAAGTTGCATAGATTTATTTCTAAGTTGCCTTACTTCTCGATCAACGATCTGAATATGAGGGGCTTAAAACGTCAAGTCATCCCTTAACTGTATAGATTCGGGCTCAATAATATGGTTTGGATCTGGGTGGTACATGCGGAGTTGAGATACATGGAAGACATTATGAAGGTTGGATAAATGTGGGGGTAAGGCTATCAGGTAAGCAGCTGACCCAATTCGTCGAAGAATTTGAAAAGGGCCTATAAACCTAGGTGACAACTTTTTAACTCTAAGGGCCCTACCTACCCCAGTAGTCGGCGTGACCTTTAGGAATACATGTTCTCCCTCTTGAAATTCTAAAGGTTTCCTTCGAGTATCAGCATAGCTCTTCTAACGACTTTGTGCGGTGAGGATTTTACTCTTGATCTTTCGAATCTGCTCCGTTGTTTGATTAACAAGATCGGGTCCCAACAGTCCCGTTTCTCCTAAATCATACCAACACAATGGGGATTGACATTTTCTTCCATATAGAGCTTCATATGGGGCCATGCCAATACTAGCGTGATGGCTGTTATTATAAGCAAATTCAACCAACGGGAGCAACTTGTCCTAACTCCCTTTCTGCTCAATCACGCATGCCCTTAGCATATCTTCCAGGGTTTGTATGGTTTGTTCTGTTTGCCCGTCCATTTGGGGGTGATAGGCAGTGCTCAAACAAAGCTTAGTCCCAAAAGCTTTTTGGAAGGCTCCCCAAAACCTAGAAGTAAATCTAGGGTCTCTATCAGAAACTATTGAAGAAGGAACACCATGTAATCTCACTATCTCTTGAATGTATAGAGACGCTAACCTATCCAAAGGAAAATTAGCCTTAATGGGTAAGAAATGAGCAGACTTGGTCAACCTGTCTACTATAACCCATATAGCATCATGACCTGATGATGTCCTTGGCAAACCTATTACAAAGCCCATAGAAATACTTTCCTACTTCCATTCCAGGATTTCTAAGGGTTGCAGGGTCCCAGCTGGTTTTTGATGTTCTATTTTAACTTTTTGGCAAGTTAAACACTTCCTAACACACTCTTCTATGTCTCTTTTCATTCCTGACCACCAGAACATTTTATTAAGATCTGCATACATTTTACTAGCACCCGGGTGTATAGTAAGTTTGCCCCTATGAGCTTCCTCTAAGATCTTCTTTCTGAGATCACCACTTGCAGGTACACACACCTTATCCTTGTATCTCCATATACCTTGTTGGTCTTGAGTGAATCCTGGCAACTTCTTTGCATGAATTGACCTTAATATCTCCTGAAACTCTAGGTTTTCACGTTCTGCAGCCAAAATTTGTCCTTTGAACTCACTTGTTACTTTTATTTGGCCTAACACAACACCTTGAAGGCTCACAGACATTTCTAAACTAAGCTTCTTGAAGCTCTCAACTAGCTCCGTCTCTTTAATCATCAGGCATGCTACACTAAGGGATTTCCTACTCAGTGCATCAGCAACGGCATTTGCCTTGCCTGGATGGTAATTCAGAATAAACTCATAATCCTTGAGGAATTCCATCCACCTTCTTTGCCACATATTCAATTCTTTTTGATAAAAAAGATACTTTAAACTTTTATGATCAGAGAAAACATTAAACTGCACACCATACAAATGATGTCGCCAGATCTTTAGAGCAAAAACCACAGCTGCAAGTTCAAGGTCATGAGTTGGATAGTTTACCTCATGGGGTTTCAACTGTCGAGAAGCATAGGCGACCACTTTACAATTTTGCATCAATACACATCCTAAACCCTTACTAGAAGCATCACAATAAACCTTATAGGGTTCATGAGGATCGGGTAATACTAGTACTAGAGCCGTGGTCAACTTTTGCTTCAACTCCTGGAAACTATTTTCACACTCCGGTGTCCAATTGAATGGAGCGTTCTTTTGGGTTAATTTAGTCAAAGGTAAGGCTATCTGAGAAAAACTCATGATAAAACACCTATAATATCCAGCTAACCCTAAGAAACTCCGAATCTCAGTCACTGTTGTTGGTCATTCCTAATGAAGGACTGATTCCACCTTACTGGGATCTACTGAAATTCCCCCTCATGATACTACATGACCTAGGAACTTAACCTCTTCCATCCAGAATTCACATTTCGACAACTTAGCATACAACTTTCTCTCTCTTAGGATTTGTAACACAACCCTAAGATGCTCCATATGTTCTTCCTCAGTCCTTGAATATATAAGTATGTCGTCTATGAAGACAACTACAAATTTATCCAAGTAAGGGTGAAAGATTCGATTCATATAATCCATGAATACAGCCGGAGCATTAGTCAATCCAAAGGACATCACCCTATACTCATAATGCACATATCGAGTTCTAAAAGCAGTTTTAGGAATATCTTCATCCCGAACTCGAATTTGATGATATCCTGACCTAAGATCAATCTTTGAGAATACGATTGCTCCTCTCAATTGATCCATAAGATCGTCAATTCTTGGCAAAGGGTATTTGTTCTTAATCGTCACCTTATTCAACTGCCTATAATCTACACAAAGCCTCATACCCCCATCCTTTTTCTTCACCAGAAGAACAGGGGCTCCCCATGGAGAGGCATTTGGTCTAATAAAATGCTTCCCTAATAGTTCTTCAATTTGGGACTTTAATTCTTTCAACTCCAAAGGGGACATCCTATAAGGAGCAATTGAAATAGGACCCGTTCTTGGAACCAACTCAATGGAGAATTCAATCTCTCTTTCAGGAGGGAATTCTGGAATATCCTCTGGGAAAACATCAGGATACTCTCTCACCACTGGAATCTTACTCAATTCATAATCACACTCAGTTTCACTAGCTGAGAGAAGAACATATTCCTGACGAGCCGTCTTACTAGGGTTAGGTGTTACTAGGTTCAAATAAAAAGAAAAAGGAACCAAAGGGATGGAAGGTAGAGTGGAAAGAAATATGGCAGCTCGATCTGGACAGTGTAAGAGGACATAGTTAGGTACCAACCAATCCATACCTAAAATTACATCTAAACCAGATAAAGGAAGACAAACTAAATTGGCAGTGAAATCTCTAGTACCTATTTGAAAAGGAATATTCACACATGTATAACAAGTTCTAATAGGACCAGCAGTAGAAGTAGATACAAGGAGATCATAAGGTAGTTCAGACATAGATAATTGTAACTTTTGTACACAGTCATGGGATATGAAAGAATGAGTAGCACCCATATCATACAGTATATCTAGGACACTACCATTTATTTCACACTTACCTCGGATCAGATCAGTAGATTGAGAAGCTTCTTTGGCACTTATAGTAAACACACGCCCATGTTGTTGTGGCCTGGAAGTGGGCTGTTGACTTTTCTTATTGGGGCATTCAAATATTTTGTGTCCTGGTTTCCCACAGCCAAAGCAAACAATTTGAGTGTCCTAGCAAGGCCTATTCCCATGTTGTTTCCCACATTTAGGCCACTCTCGTCCTGGTTCTGGTCTTGTAGGTTGAAGTTGCTTCCCTTTGTTATTGTTGTTATTGTTGGGTGGAAATCTTCTCCGAGGTTGGTTAACAGGCTTGAATCGGGGGCTTTGAGGTGCTAATCCTCTTCTAACACTGTTTTGGGCATACTTGAAACTTGTCAACTTCTTATTGGACTCCTCTGCATGTCGACATTTATTTACCAAGGTAGGATAGTCCCTAATCTCCAAGAGACTTACAGCTGCTTCTATATCTTCTCGTAGACCTCCTTCATATTTCATGCATTTCCAGACTTCATCTGGGTCACGTTGATAAATTGTAGAAAACTTGCAGAGTTCTTCAAATTTGGCAGTATACTCTACTACACTCATAGGTCCTTGTTTGAGAGCCATAAACTCCAATTCTTTCGCATTTCTTACAGAAATAGGGAAGTACTTATGGTAAAAAGCTTCCTTAAAAATATTCTAGGTAACAACAGTCTGGGAAGCTTCGAATAATCCCTTGGTGCCAACCCACCAGAAATCCACATCTGCTTCTAGCATATAGGTGGCAAAGGCCATCTTCTGGATCTCTGTGCAAGGAAGAACGGAGAAAATCTTTTCCATGGCTTTTATCCATTCTTTTTCTTTATAGGGATTAAAAGCTCCTCAAAATGGTGGGGGATTTGCCTTCCTGAACTCGGCAAATTTCTGATATTCTAAATCAACTTCGTTCACTGCAGGATTATCAGCTGGGTTTTCCCTTTCATTGCGGTTCAGCCTCTCCATTATTAGGGTAGCAGCTGTAGCTTGTTCCCTCATGGCTGCCGCCATCTCACAAAAAGTATTCATTATGTCTGCATCATTTCCAACTCCACTCCTAGTTTGCCGATTCGATGTCATTGGTTCCTATCACACCAAACAAAAATATTGAGTTGATCAGGCTCAATACTAAGCAAAGTGTAGCAGCAACCCACAACATTTCCAATCAGCAGTCATACACATATATGATGTTATAATGCATGACAACTGCTACAGAAGCATAGCCGGTCCAATCCTCAGGCTTATAGGATAATCCGGCTCTGATACCATAATGTAACACCCTCCTAACTACCATATATTACTCGAGTGTCTGTACAGTAATTAGAATAGTGTTACTCGTGTTCTATACTTTATATTAGTCGAGAGAAATGAAAAGATAATAATAAAATGAGCTCATGGATCGCACCAACTTATAGATATATATATATACACACATCATAAACAGGTTAGCATCATACACAGCACCCTAGACCATAAACTGGTCGACTACTGAACTATGTAGGGACTCAGTACAAAAACAACATCTTAAGTGTCTATTCTAACCTGCTCAAATCTTAAAGCCCAACAAAATCATATATGCACATAAATGGACTTAAAACATCTAACAGTAATCAGTCGGCAAACTGGTAAGGTCCTAGCACTATGCTACCCTATATACAAGTCATGAGTCCCTATAAATCTCATGTCTGCCTAAAGGAACCCGTTGGCCATCGGTACGATGGCCTCTCCTCCGCCAGGGGCGTCAGGACCCTCTGGTGGGTCTGAGTCAGAGGACGAGGACGAGGATGAAGCATATACTGGAGGGGGTGCTGGTGGTGCTACTAGGATATCAAATACAACTGGGTGCACCATGTGGAAAGGCACACCATCGTAGGGAAAAGCTGGATCAAAATCAGCGGTGAATACAGATGCACTGAAAGAACGGTCAAAGAACACGTATGCATGGATTTGAGAGTAAGCTGCTGCATAAAGAGAGTCAAGCACCGGGTCGTAATGCCACACCCATTGTGGTGAATCAAGGAAGAACACTATTGACAGCATCTGCTGGATCTGAATACAATATACAATACATACAGACATGGGGATGAGAATATTATAAAATTCTCACTAGGGTACTCTGTCACATGTGAATAGAACAAAATTAGTAAATTCATCTATATACAAATTGTCATGCTAGATCACATCTATCAATATTTATATACATGAGTCAAAGAGAATTAAATGCAAAATAGTGGTAATCATATGTGTTGCTCTTATGTCTTATGGAATTCAACTCAGTGCAGTTGTTTCTTTTTATTAACATAGGGAAGGCTTAATTTCACATAAGATAACATCTGTAGTGAATAACTCCACAGAGGACCATAGACTGCTAGGACAAGAGCTCATTCCTATTCGCGATCATCGGACTTCATTTTCTTCTATTTCCGAATCACGCACAGTTCTATCTCCTAGTCGATACATCTACCAACTCATAAAATCTCCTGGGAAGTTCTTATTTTTGCCTTCCCACTTATCTCACATAAGCCTTGTTTCTATTTTCCCCATTTGTTAAAACATGTGTCATTAAATTTCACATATCCTCTTTTGTCATATAAATGCATCATATACTTTTATTTTTCAAAGGCTTGCTCACATCACACATAGGCATTTAGGTACACTGGAGTCTCATTTATGTTTTATAAGTATCTCTTTAAAAACCATTAGCATGCATTCATATACTATATATGTGGACTAAATGCCATGTTGATGACAATTTAAGACATTCTCTCATTTCCAGCATACTGGCAGATTTTCCACTCTAGTAACAATATTTACCATACCAAATGGCCAATTAAACAACCACAAAAATTCTCCATGACATCTCAATATGTCTAGTAGTCCCTGTAAAAATTTCATAGCAAAACAATTCCTCTAACCATGTTAAATAAATTTTACAAGTTTAGTGGTCAGAGACCACTTTTTCACAGCTCAGACCAGAGTTCTCTTAATTTTTAAATTTAGCAAAAGATGGAATGAACTCAAAATAAAAATCAAGGTTGAATTTCAAGATGTTGAAAACATTCTATAAAAAGTTCAAAGGATAATTCCTTCATTTGCTATGATCACAAAATTATACAAATTTACAGCTTCAGTTCCCACAATCCAGACAACAAGGTTACCTTTTCGGTTTCTGATTTTTTTGAGAGAGTAAAACTTAAAGTTAGTGCTCAATAATTTTCGTGTAAGTAGTCCAAGATGTAGGTCCAACATATAATTTTTCCATACCATGATCATAAATACAAATATGTCTAAATATTCATGAGATATTACTGTCTTCAGTAAAATCGAAAATCCAGCAATCTAACTAAACTTTCATTTGATAAAATGATTACTCTAACTTCATCCAAACCCCCCACCAAAATTTATACATCAACAACCATATATCATTAACCTAAACAACTAAAAATTTCGAGCATAACAGGTCAGAAATGAGAAATAGAAATTTGGCAAGGAAAGGCTCAATAAAACCCTACTCTTGAAAGCTAATGTCCCTTTGTCTCTTGTACACTTCAAGATAGATATTCTCCACCCCAAGGCTCTTGAAACACACTCAAATATTCCTCTAATAAGAGATAAGTGATGTAATAAGGTGAGGTTTTTGGAGGATCTAATCGGTTATATTTGTTGAGGTTTAAGTGTAGAATAAGTTTGCTTAAGGAGATTTTTGATTTTAACAAGGTTTGGGCAGGATTTTTGAGGTTGAAATCAAGGGTTTGTGACGGGAGCTGTCGCAACCCGCGACAAATTAAAAATAAGTTTTATAACCAAATTACATTAATAATGTAGTTATAGTGCAATCCGAGTCGTCTCACGAGGAAGTATTTAAATTGATTCAAATTGCAAAAGGGGGTATTATTGACGTGATTAACAAAATAAAATTATGAAGATATAATAGCAAGAAATTACCTGCACAAAGACTCCTTCAGATCAAAATATGTTCTATCATTGGTTCAAACGGATAAAATTCATGGCAGTGACTACCTACGTCAACTATACTTTGCACAGATGACGTTGCAATACTACTTAACAGTCATACAATCGTATTACCATCAAGGATTCAACTAACACAAGAGCTAGTGATCACAATCATGACCCTATAAACCTATGTTAATTTAGTCAACAATTGCAGTAGCCTAAATCCTAACAGATTTAATTCCGACCCCTTATCAATTGGAATTAATCAAATCAATCGACCTAATTTCCCAAACGAGATTCAGATTATGTAAACAAACGATTACACAATCTACTACTCCTAAAATCATAATTAAATTAATCAGCCCAATTAAAATTTAGAAGAGAAAGCAATGAGAGCGAAAAACCAACCATGAACTGAAATTGAGAATCGGAAACCTCAAGAACAATTTTGATCTTCAATTGTCTCTGTGCATGGTAATGGAATTACTCCTCCATGTGCGAAGTTTCACAGTCAAAGATTGATGAAAAACTATAAATTACAATGGTGGAAGACTGAAAATAAATTGTGAAAGGAAGCCTCTAAACCTAGAGAGAGAAGAGAGAGAGATGAGGTAGAGAGAGAGTTCTCTATTCTCCCAAAACCTAGCTGCTGCCTCCTGCTGCTGTCTCACTAGCGTATACTGTAGCTTCCAAGAAAATGGGCCCAAAATTTGGCCCATACGAGACAGCAAGAGAAAAATCAAGTCATTGTAGGAGCTAGCGCTGCAGCGCTCACCAGAACGGGTTTCTTGCAAAGTAGATCAGTCGTGCTCTCTGTCGAGCGCTACAGCGCTTTTAGCGCTGCAGTGCTCACTCGAATGGCAAGCTCTTGCAGTTTTTTCTTCCTTTCAGTCTCAGCTCCTACTCTTGATGCTTTGCACTCAATGCAATGCTCCTATACTTGAACATAACTCAAGGAGATGAGTTAATTATAACAAGATTTAATTATTAAATAATGGAGGAATTGTCATTGATTTATCAAAATTGTGCAATGAGGTTCAATTTATAAAACACTATTATTTTCCTCAATAACATATTAAAAACTTATGCAAAAATCCAAGGTTAAGGAGTTAAATATGCGGTGTAAACACCGCTTATCAGTTTGTGAGAAAGGAAATGGAGTTTTCTGGTTCCTCCTTGCTGCTGCCGAGAATGGAGATGAAACTTATGAGGTTAGGTGTGTCATATTTATCATGTAAAGTGTGATTTCATTGGTTGGAAATAAAGCTTGAAATTTTTCATTAAAGGAATTTTATATCAATGGCTAGGATTTGATCTTTCATTCCAAGATAGAATCCTAGCCATTCATTGGTATTCAAATGGATGAACTTCATTATTAGTAGATATTAATTAGCTTTCGGTGTTAAAAATCGTGCACCGAAATTTCATCGAACGGGTAAAACAGTGTACCCGGAAAATCAATCATTGCCCGAAAATTAATTCTAAGTATAAAATTTTTATTCCCACCTATTTCTAACCTTAATCCTATAATTTCCAAATTTCGGGCACCTTCGGGTCCCAAATCTAGGGTTTCAGCTGTCCCGGCGGACTTGTGGGGCCCACAAGTTACTATTCATGTTTTTTTTTTTTTTTTTAGAGATCTGTTGAGTTGTTCTGATCATTTCTATGTATATCAAAATTTTGAGATTCTCATTAATAAATCCTCAATTATTTTCTAAGAATAAAATTTTAGGGTGTTATAGGTAAAATTTTTCTTTTTGATTTAAACCAAAGTGAGAGCGACACATGATTCTTTGAACGGGAATACATATAAGTCATATGAGCAAATCATAACAAAACACATAAATAACATGGATACATCAGCTGAATGTATATATTTAGATAGTGTGCCTACCAAAAGGCAGGACTATTCGGTACATAGAAGAACGAAATACAACTGAAAAGCAAATACAAGGAAATCATATGTGGCGTGTGTGCACTAGCTACTACCCATCCTATGCACCTACTCCTGCTGGTCCGAGTACCGAGGGGTGGAATCGATCCACTGGCGGATCTCGGCGGGAGTGGTCGTGCGGATCATCGGGGCGTGTCCACCGTGGCGAGGGCGCATGGATGGCCTACAAGGCAACCTCGGCTGAACCACCGTCTCCTCACTCCCGGCTCTAATCGGTGGGGGAGTGGGGCTAGAGCTCCAACTGTACATGTGCGAGGACGGGTCCTCTGATGGATCCGTCTCCGAATACTGAGTCCAGGGCACGTACTCCGGGTAGTCACGTACGGCTGACGCCTCGGGCTGCAAGCAAAGGATCTGCTCGTCGCTTGGTCTAGCTCGCTCGAAAATCGTGTTATGATGATAGGGGGCAGTCGGGGTGAAGCGGTAGCTCCGTACTGGGTGTGTGAAGAGTCGTCCCATAAACATGAATACTCTGACTGTGCAGCGACCCTCAAAATGGTTTGGCCCGAGTGCTGGGTCATGGTACAGCTCCCACGTCGGGGTGTCGATGAAGAGTACGAAAGTTGCCATCTGAAGATGTGACGGAAGAAAAGAGAGAGGGAATGAGAATCTTCTAAAAGAATTCTCTGTAGGGTAATCCCTAACTAAGTGACGTTATCACATCCTCAGGAACCTTGGGTTATATTTCTTAAAAAAGTTTGTATGCATATAAACTCCTTTTAAGTTAGTTTTCGAAAGCATTAGTTATCCAAGGTCCATCATATTTTACAATGCGTCTTATGACTAAGCATGGAATACACTAATGACATGAATGCATCATAAAGGTAAACCAATCAATAGAATAACTAAGAAACATTATAACAGTGGCATAAGGTGACAGGGATAAATCTCATAATAATTTTTCTTGGTTTTTCATAGCACATGTGACATTTTAAACTTTAACTTTTGTCTCATGGGGCCACCCTAAAACATCTCTAGGTTATGAGCTCATACCTTAACTAGTCGTCACTAGCTCTTACTTATCCTATGATAAGCGTAACATACATAATCCCGACTTAAAGTACGGGCTAAGGGACAAATTAAGGATCACCTCTTAGGGTCATTTCCTCTTTGAAACGCTCTACTAGCAACTAGTGCATAGTAGTATTGTCCGCTTTGGCAAGCTCTGTGTCAATACCCTCACGGATTTATTTTCTTGGGGGTGCTCGGCTAAACCGGTGTCACCCAAGAAGGCGTCTCAGTGTTGTGTCACATTTAAGTTCTCATGATTTTAAAAAAAAAGAACTCTTTCTAAGTTCCTCAAATTTGATGGAAATTCGACAGCATGACGGCTGTAGACCGAATTTCCTCAAATTTGCTTATGCCATGAAAACATATAGAACATACAAACATTTCTTATGAGGTATAGCATATCATCATATAAAACTTCCTTCATAGTATATACATTATCACGTTAACACGCATTCATATAAAACTTCTTCATAGCACATACATCATCACATAATCATTCTAATCATGTAAAAACTTCTTCATAGCATATACATCAAACTCATCATAAATAAAGCTCATGTATCATATATCATACTTACATAAATTAAGCATCATAAAACCTCAAGACTTTTTAATGTCTTATGCATTGACCCTTAAGGTCCTTAACTCACGTTCTAAGTTATTAATCATCAAACCTAATCTCTTGGGTACCTATGAGGTTATAACTAAGTATTTCTCACCTCACACTATGATCAAGAACATCTCTAAACCTTAAGGATGCAGAATTTATAATCCTAACTTTACGGGTCCCTAGGAGTCACAACAATGACCCTTTCTAAGTCTAGCTTGCTCCTAAGGCATCAAGATCAAGTCCTAAACCAATTATGAGTCATTCCTACATATTTAACTAATTTAAAACCATGATTATCAAACCTAATCCTTGCTGGACAGAATCCAGAAAATTCAATAATTAAAGGATCTAAACTCTCAAATTAATTCTTTTCTAGTTTCTAACCTATCCTATCTTTCACATATGAGTCTTAGCATTATTTTTACTCAAACATAAGCATATTATCATCATTAAAACAGCACACACAGTGGCAATAAATGGCAAGGCAGAACCGAAATGTGCATCTCCATAAAAGGCATAGAACACAATTTTTAAGCACATAGAATACTAGTTTCTCTTGGAACCTTTTTAGAACTTTCAAAACTCATTTATAAGCACTTTTATCTTTCAAAATCACAAAAATACTTGAGAGGGCAGTAGCTAAATCATTTTCATCTCAAGAGGTTCTAAATTCATAAAACTTAGTTCTACATATTCCTTATACTTATATAAGCTTAGAAAATTTAAGAAACACATTTTTAACACTTGGAAAACTTAAAACCTCTTAGGGCTGAAATCTCAACTATGGCAAATAATTATTTTAGACCTTTGTTTGAGACAACAACGGGCAAGTCTTTGAGCTCTAGGTTCATTAAAGTGATGGCATAAAGATAAACATACTTATGCACTTGTTTTAGCTTTTATTAGAAAGTCAAGTGAGAACATAAAATAAATATGAGATGCATTATATTATTATCTTTGATATTTAGGTGAGAACTTGAAATGTAAACATGATAATGCATAGCTTGAAATATAAACATGATAATGCAAGTTCCTTTATTATCTTGGTACTTAGTGATAGCAAGGAAAATAAACATGATGTGCAAGGCATAAAAGTAAACATGATGCAAGGTTCATTTTATGGTTAGCTAGAGCTCATTCAAGACTTTAACAAGATAACAACCCAACACATATCTCATTACAAAGAGAGCTTTAGAGTTCTTGAACCAAGTTCTCAAAGGAACCATGAGGTTCTTGAACATCATCATCAAGCTCAAGATAAATAAACTTTCAAAACAAAAACAAAATCTCAAGGATCAAGGTACCAAAACCGAAAACCATACAAAGGAAAAGAAAATGAAACTAAGTCAAGTTCTTTATTAAATACCCAAAACCCCTATCTAGAGAAAGATCTCTAGAACGTGCCGGCCAACTTTAAGGTTGACAAGGGTAGGATTGGGCTTTTAGAAATCCTTAGATTAATTTTCTTAGGTCAAAAAACCATGTGAGATAGATATCATATAGATGAAGTTATAAGAAAAGGAAAACTCAAGCTTTAGAGGTTTCTTTGAGATGAACACAAGGCCATCATCTAGAAACTCTCATCATCAAGCTATCATGCTCATAATCTTGGCCTCATGGCCGAAATGAAAGAAAAAGAAAAGCAAAGAAAAGTTCAAAAAGAATCCAAGAGGAAACTAGAGAAAAAACACATTCTTGAGCAAAACAAGTTTGAAAAGCAAATCCCTATCAAGTGATGAAGATGAAAGCTTGAACTTGAAGAGGAAAATGAGAAGAGCAACTCCTCCTAAGGTGGTGTGATGGCTTAGGCCAAAGAGAAAGAAAAGGAAAGGAGATGTGTTTTGAGGAAGCTTGTGTTTGAGGTTTAGTGTTTAAGAGTTTTGATAATGATCTAAGGTTATGATATGGTGGATTGAAGTGGTGAGGTGGTAATGTGAAAAGAGGATGAAAATGAAGAGAAAGAACTCTTGGAACTTTGAGAGAAAAGAAAGAACTAGCAAGATAACTCTAGGATTCTAAACTTAGCAAATGTTTCAAGGTGTAACTAAGCTATCACAAGCATCCTATTTATAGAAAAACAAAACCATGGGCTCTCCAAGAGGAAGCCTTGGCATTAGCAATGAGGGGGAGAAAGGAAGAGAAAAATATCTTTTACATGGTGTCATTCAAGCATGGTTTGAGGTATGGAGTTCATGACACAAAGTAAGGCTTTAAGCATGGGTTTTTGAGTGAGCTTTCATTTTAATTTTGCAAGAAATTGTTCTTCTATAAACTCAACATGGCTAGAACATTTTCAGCCACAAATAAATGTGGGAAATTATTTATTTCAATTGGTTATTTACTTGGAAAATCAAGTGTGATGGAAAATATGACAAGGTATGGTGTATGTGACTTGAGGTATGGCTTTGGAGTGTTAGAAAATTGAACATTGAGTTTGTCCTTCAAGCACTGCCGGATTGGCTTTCCTCGAATTTCAAGTTGAAAATGACCTTAGGGGCATTTTGGTCATTTTCACTCTAGCAGAAAAATCGGGGTGTTACACCCCCACCCCCAAAATAATTCACCTTCACATTTTAAAATTTAACTCACAATATATATATAGCAAAGTGTAAAGAAATCCCACACTTTTACCATTTGCATTTTTGAGTTTATGACCAAAAAAGCTTTCTTACTTTCTCTCAACCTCAAGTTCTTCTCCACCACTTAGAAACTCCTTCCACCACCACAAACCATCATAAACCACCTCAAACCACCACACCACCACCATAGATCATCATCTAAACACCAAAGCTTCCTTTCTCAAAAACAAAGCTCACATAAAACACCTTTCTTTCCTTTTCCTTTTGCTTGGCCCAATCACCACCACCATTTTGGAGGAGCTTTTCATCTCATTCTCACTTCAAAGAACCAAGCTTTCATCTTCACTTTTGGTAGGGGTTTTTGTTTCCAAAAGCTTTTCTTTTGTTTTTGATGTTTGAGATGAAAAAGTGTTGGCTTTTCTCTTGGAACACATTCTTTTCTTCTTTGTTTTATTTTTATTTTGGAACTTGATTCCCAAAAGAAAAACTTGAGCTTAATGATGAGGTTTCAAGATAATGGTCTTGTGATTCTCATTTGAGATACCTCCAAAGCTTGAAATTTGTTTTTGACTCTTGAAACATTTTAGTTTTTCCTTTGTTTTCCTTGCTCAAGGTTTCGGATTTCCTTTCCTTTTCTTCCTTATATTTTCGGTTCTTCTCTTCCTTTTTCTTATTTTGATTTTGGTTTTAAAAATAGTGGTGTTATGTGTTTTGATCTTTTGATTCCTTTTTCCTTGAGCTTGATGATGGGGTTTCAAGATAATGAACTTGAGATTTTCATTTGAGGAACCTCTAAAGCTTTAATCTTGATTTTGATCTTGAACCATTTTAGCTTCTCTTTTCTTTTCCTTTCTTTTGGTTTTCGGTTTCTTTTTCTTTTCTTATTTCGATTCTCATTTCCTTTCCTTTACAAGTATGGTGAAATGTTGTTATTTATTTTAGCTTCTTGGTTCAACTTTCTTGAGGTTGATGATGATGTTCAAGAACCATGTAGTTTCCTTGAAACCTTAGTTCAAGAACTCTAAAGCTCACTTTGTTGATGAGATAAATGTTGGGTTGAGACTTTTGGTCCTCTTTAAAAGTCTTATATGAGCTCTAAGTTAAGATAAAAAGAACTTGCACCCATATTTACTTTTATGTCCTCACTAAATGCTCAAGATTAAAGAATGAACTTGCATTTCCATATTTATATTTTTGCTCTCACTAAATCTCTAAGATAATAATGGATTGCATAGCATATTTATTTTATGCTGTCACCTCCTAATAAAGACTAAAACTAAGTGCATTGCATATTTATTTTTATGTCAATCACGTAAGAGATTTAGAGCTCATAGACTTACCCATTATTATCTCAAACAAAGCTTGAAAATATATGTTTCTTACTCCTTTGATTGTCGGCCTCATGAGGGTTTGTATAGTTACAAATACTAAAATTTATGTCTTATGATTTTCCTAAGTTTAGGTGATCTCAAGAGATGTTGTGAGCAAATTTTTATGTTTTAAAACCCTCTTGAAATTAATTTGAAATAGGTACTGCCTTCATGTGTCTTATGATGGTTTTGATGAAATAAATTGTTTCTAAGTGAGTTTTGAAAGTTTTAAAAAGGTTCCAAGAGAAACTAGCAATTTATGTGCTTTAGAAATAAAGTTTTATGCCTTGTTTGATGGAGATGTTTTCGGTTCTGTTTGGTTCATATGCTCACTGTTTTATGCTGTTTTGATGATGATAATATGAGTATGATCATGTGTATTTAATGCTAAAATACATTTGAAATAGTTAAGATAAGTTAGTAACTAGAAAGGGATTAAAACATAAGTTCTAAATCCCTTAGAAATATAATTTTATGGATTCTGTCCAGCAAGGTTTAAAATTAGAAATCATGGTTTATAATTAGTTTAAATGTGTAGGAACTACTCATAATTGGTTTAGGACTTAATCTTGATGCCTTATGAGCAAACCGAACTTAGAAAGGGTCAATGTTGTGACTCCTAGGTACCCGTAGAGTACAAATTATAGATTCTGCACTCTTGAGGTTTAGAATTATTTATGATCATAGAATTGAGTGAGGAATACTTAGACATGAGCCTATAGGTACCCAAGAGCTTAGGTTGTGATGATATACAACTTAGATTTCAAAGTTAAAAGACCTTAAGAGTCAAAACATAAGACATTAAGTGATTTTAATGCTATGAATTTATTCATGCAAGCATGATATGATGATTTATGAGCTATGATGAATGTTTGATTAAGTTGCTATGACTATCATGTTTGTGCAAGTTGAATAAGAAATGCTTATGTGTTATGAGTTTCGTGGCATAAAGTAGATTTGAAGGAAATTTGGTATACAGCTGTTATGCTGCCAAATTTTCGTCAAATCAAAAAGGACTTGAGAATATTTTTGAGAATCATATGAGAAATAAAACCCTGGGTGACATCGGTTCGGCCGAGCACCCCCAGGAGATTTTATGTGACAAAGCATTGAGATGCGTTTCCTAGGTGACACTGGTTCGGCTGAGCACCCCCAGGAAAAACAAAACCGTGAGGGTATTGACATTGAGCTTGTCAAAGCGGACAATATCACTGTGTACTAGTTACCAGTAGAGCCGTTCAAAGAAGGAAAGATCCTATGATAAGTGATCCTTAGAAATGATATGTTATGTAACGCCCCGATTTTTCTGTTAGAGTGAAAATAACCAAAATGGCCCTGAGGTCATTTTCAGCCCGGAATTCGAGGAAAGCCGGTCTGGTAGTACTCGAAGGGCAAACTCAATATTGAAAGGGGATTAGATGACCTATGTACCTTCCCGGGATCGAAAATCTCGTTTTTCGAGTTTTTGGGTCAAAATGACCAAAACGCCCCTGCGGTGTTTTACCCGTTTGCAAGTGCCGGATGAAGCCGAAACTTCTCCAGATGGTTTTAAAAGGCATTTTTATGTATTATATGACCTTAGTTTTAATTTTAGAAGTCCCGGGCAAAATTAGTGCAAAATTACGGTTTTGCCCCTAGTTTCGTGTTTTTTACGCTTAATCGCGTGATTAAGCAAACCTAAGCAATATTAGGCTCTAATCGAAGGTTAATTAATTTCCTTAATTAATCTTGAGTCAAAATAATTTATTAAAATTGATTAGAACCTAAAAGTGCTTAATTACAACCTAAAATCATATTTTAATTTCAAGACACCTAGTCATAGAATCTTGAATAGTGTTTTCTCTTTCCAATTCCTTAAATCATGGAATTGTGTTACACATTGTTTATTCATAAATGAGTTTAAAATTCTCTAATGATGTATGAGCACTCCTAACCTTGTCATAAAATCCTAATTACTCATTCTTAGATACCTAAACTTAAGCTTAATCATTCCTAACCTTGTACCTAAGTTAATACTCATCTAAACCTACCATTAACACCCAATTAAATGGTCAAAACTCACCCCCACTCTGCTGTCCAGCCCTGGCCGAAGCTGTCCCTCCCCATTATGCATCACATGTTCAATTTTTCAACACTCCAAGGCCATACCTCAAGTCACATACACTATACCTTGTCATAACTTTCAATCAAGCTTGATTTTCCAAGTAAATAACTAATTAAAATAGCTCATTTTCTCCATTTATTTGTGGCTGGAAAAGTTCCAACCGTGCATTATTTCTAGAAGCCTAATTTCATAAAAATTTTATAGGAAATTAACTCACATCAAGCCATGCTTTGTAGCATAGCTTCCATACTTCAAACCATGCTTGAATGACCTTGTGTAAGAGATATTTTTCTCTCCCTTTTCCCTTCATTTGCTACGGCCACTCCCTCCCTTTGGTGAGCTCCATGGCTTTGTTTTCCTATAAATAGGATGCTTGTGATAGCCTTGTTGCACCTTGAAGCATTTGCTAAGTTTAGAGTTTTAGAGATGTCTTGCTAAGTTTTTCTTTTCTCTCAAAGTTTCAAAAGTGTTCTTCCTTTCTTTTCATCTTCATCTTCTTCATCTCTTCATCTCATCATCATCTCTCAACCATCAAACACCACCCGAAAGCCTTGAACCATCATCAAACCTCTCAAACACCACACCTCAAACACAACTTCACCCAAAACACATTTCCTTTCTTTTCCTTCCTCTTTGGCCGAATCATCACCACCATCCTAGGAAGTGTTGCTCATCTCATTTCATCTTCAAGTCCAAGCTTTTACCTTCATCACGAGATAGGGATTTGTTTTCAAACTTTGTTTTGCTCAAGAAAGTGTTTTTCTCTAGTTTCCTCTTGGATTCTTTTTGAACTTTCCTTTGTTTTTCCTTTTCTTTTCATTTCGGCCTCTAGGCCTTGTTATGAGCATGATAGCTTGATGATGAGAGTTTCTAGATGGTGGCATTGTGTTCATCTCAAAGAAACCTCTAAAGCTTGAGTTTTCCTTTCCTTATGATTTCATCTATATGATATCTAGCTCACATGGTTTTTCAACATAAGAAAATTAATCTAAGGATTTCTAAAAGCCCAAGCCTACCCTTGTCAACCTTAAAGTTGGCACGTTCTAGAGATTTTTCTCTAGATAGGGGTTTTGGGTATTTAATAAAGAACTTGACGTAGTTTCACTTTCTTTCTCTTTTGTATGACTTTCAGTTTTTGTGTTGTGATCTTTGAGATATTGTATTGGGTTGTTATCTTGTTAAAGTCTTGAATGAGCTCCAGTTAATCATAAAATGAACCTTGCATCATGTTTACTTTATGCTTTGCATATCATGTTTACTTCCTTGCTATCACTAAATACCAAGATAATGAATGAACTTGCATTATTATGTTTATATTTCAAGCTATGCATTATCATGTTTATATTTCAAGTTCTCACTTAATACCAAGATAATAATGAGTTGCATTCACATTTACTTTGTGCTATCACTTTACTTTCTAATGGAACCTAAAATAAGTGCATAAGCATGTTTATTTTTATGTCATCACCTAAATGAACCTAGAGCTCAAAGACTTGCCCATTGTTGTCTCAACAATGGGCAAGTCTTATGTGTTTTCCTTGGTTCATATTTCGGCCCCAAGAGGTCTTGAAGTTTCTAAGTATTTGAGACTATGTTTCATAATTTTCCAAGCTTATATGAGTTTAAGGAATGCATAGAACTAAGTTTTATGAATTTAGGACCTCTTGAGACAAAGATAAATTGGTCACTGCCCTCTTAAATACTCTCATGATTTTAGATGTTAAAAATGTTTATAAATGAGTTTTGAAAGTTTTAAAATAGTTCCAAGAGAAACTAGTAGCTTATGTGCCTTAGAAATTGTGTTCTACCTTTTATGGAGAAGTATATTTTTGGTTCTTCCTTGCTCTTTACTGCCACTATATGTGCTGTTTTAATGATGATAATGTGCCTATGTTTGAGTAAAAATAATGTTAAGACTCATATGAGAAAGATAGGATAAGTTAGGAACTAGAAAAGAATTAATTTGAGAGTTGTAGATCCTTTAATTATGTAATTTTCTGGATTCTGTCCAGCAAGGTTTAGCTTTAATAATCATGGTTTTAAATTAGTTTAAATGTGTAGGAATGACTCATAATTGGTTTAGGACTTAATCGTGAAGCCTTAGGAGCAAACCGAACTTAGAAAGGGTCATTGTTGTGACTTCTAGGTACCCGTAAAGTTAGGATTTCAAATTCTGCACCCTTGAGGTTTAGAGATGTTCTTAACCATAGTGTGAGGAGAGAAATACTTTGTTATAACCTCATAGGTTCCCAAGAGACTAGGTTGTGATGATCGATAACTTAGAATGTGAGTTAAGGACTTTAAGAGTCTAAACCGTAAATTCTAGAACCCCGTAATCACAAAAATATGAAGCTGTCCAAATCTGTATAGTGCTGTTTGGATAGGTCCTTGAGCATAAAAATTAGTAAAACTTATTAGTTGTGAATCTATAGGTGTGTGAGAGGTTAAGAATAATACTAGAACAATTAGTTTACAAGTTTAAGACTCAAAAGAACCAAAGCATAACATACTATGGGTTTATAACATAATAGGCTTGTGAATTTGTATGAATGACTGTCTAAGGTGTGATTATGTGATAATGTATATGCTAAAGTTTTATGTATACACTATGAAGAAGTTTCATGTGATGATGTATATGCTATGAAAAAGTTTTAGGTGAAAATAGGTTATAGTTTTATATGATGAGATGCATGCTATGAGAAAGATTTATATAATGAATAATGATGTATCTATGAATTAACACTTTATGAGAATTTAAATGTGACACAACACTGAGACGCCTTCTTGGGTGACACCGGTTTAGCCGAGCACCCCCAAGAAAACAAATCCGTGAGGGTATTGACATAGAGCTTGCCAAAGCAGACAATACTACAATGCAATAGTTGCTAGTAGAGCGTTTCAAAGAGGAAATGACCCTAAGAGAGGTGATCCTTAATTGCCCCCTAGCCCGCACTATTAAGTCGGGATTATGTATATGTTATGCTTATCATAGGATAAGTAAGAACTAGTGACGACTAGTTAAGGTATGAGCTCATAACCTAGAGATGTTTTAGGGTGGCCCCATGAGATGAAAGTTAAAGTTTACAATGTCACATATACTATACCTATGCTAATGTTATAATGTTTCTTAGTTATTCTATTTGTTGGTTTTCCTTTATGATGCATTCATGTCATTAGTATATGCCATGCTTAGTCATAAGAAGCATTATAAAATATGACGGACCTTGGATAAATAATACTTTAGAAAACTAACCTAAAAGAAGTTTATATGCATGCACACCTTTTTAGAAATAAAACCCAAGGTTCCTGAGGATGTGACGATGTCACCTAGGTAGGGATAACCCTACTGAGAATTCTTTTAGAAAGATTCTCATTCCCTCTCTCTTTTCTTCCATCATATCTTCAGATGGCGACATTCGTACTCTTCATCGACACCCCGGTATGGGAGCTGCACCATGACCCGGCACTCGGGTCATATCATTTTGAGGGTCGCTGTACTATTAGAGTCTTCATGTTCATGGGACGACCCTTCGCACAACCATCACAACAATATTTTTGAGAGAGCTGGATCACGGGAGGAGCAGATCCTCCGCATGCAGCCTGAGGGATCAGCAGTACGCGACTACCTGGAGTACGTGCCTCGCACCCAGTACTCAGAGACGAATCAATCCGAGGACCCGCCATCACACATGTACAGTTGGAGCTCCAGTCCCGCTCCCCCACCGATGAAAACAGGGAGTGAGGAGATGGTGGTCCAGCCGAGGTTGGCACGTAGGCCATCCATGCGCCCTCACCGCGGTGGACATGCCTCGATTATGTGCTCGACCACTCCCGCCGAGATTCGTCAGTGGATCGACTTGACCCCACAGTACTCGGACGAGCAGGAGTAGACATAGGAGGGGTAGCAGTTAGTGCACACACACCACATAGTTGAGGGCAAACCTTCTTTTGTGTATAACGTTGCCTACTCTTGGTGCACTCGGGCATGGGTGTTGTTTTATGATTTCCCTGTATTTGTTTTCCTTGTATTTGTTCTTCAGTTGTATTCTGTTTCCTGATGTATCGAATAGTCCTGCCTTTTGGGTAGGCACATTATATATATATATCTATGCTTCAGTGTGTAACGCCCCGATTTTTTTTTCTGTTAGAGTGAAAATGACCAAAATGCCCCTGAGGTCATTTTCAGCCCGGAATTTGAGGAAAGCCGGTCTGGTAGTACCCGAAGGGCAAACTCGATGTTGAAAGGGGATTAGATGACCTGTGTACCTTCCCGGGATCGAAAATCTCGTTTTTCGAGTTTTCGGGTCAAAATGACCAAAACGCCCCTGCGGTGTTTTACCCGTTTGCAAGTGCCGGATGAACCCGAAAACTTCTCCAGATGGTCTTAAAAGGCATTTTTATGTATTCTATGACCTCATTTTTAATTTTAGAAGTCCCGGGCAAAATTAGTGCAAAATTATGGTTTTGCCCATAGTTTTGTGTTTTTACGCTTAATCGCGTGTTTTTTTGCCTCTAATCGAAGGTTAATTAATTTCCTTAATTAATCTTGAGTCAAAATAATTTATTAAAGTTGATTAGAACCAAAAAGTGCTTAATTACAACCTAAAATCATATTTTAATTTCAAGACACCTAGTCATAGAATCTTGAACAGTGTTTTCTCTTTCCAATTCCTTAAATCATGGAATTGTGTTACACATTGTTTATTCACAAATGAGTTTTAAATTCTTTAATGATGTATGAGCACTCCTAAACTTGTCATAAACTCCCTAAATCACATTCTTAGTTACTTAAACTTAAGCTTAATCATTCCTAACCTTGTACCTAAGCTAATACACATCTAAACCTACCATTAACACACAATTAAATGGTCAAAACTCACCCCCACTCTGCTGTCCAGCCCTGGCCGAAGCTGTCCCTCCCCATTATGCATCACATGTTCAATTTTTCAACACTCCAAGGCCATACCTCAAGTCACATACACTATACCTTGTCATAACCTTCAATCAAGCTTGATTTTCCAAGTAAATAACTAATTAAAATAGCTCATTTTCTCCATTTATTTGTGGCTGGAAAAGTTCCAGCCATACATTGTCTCTAGAAGCCTAATTTCATAAAAATTTGATAGGAAATTAACTCACATCAAGCCATACTTTGTAGCATAGCTTCCATACTTCAAACCATGCTTGAAGGACCTTGTGTAAGAGATATTTTCCTCTCCCTTTTCCCTCCAATACCACACGGCCACTCCTCCCTTTGGTGAGCTCCATGGCTTTGTTTTTCTATAAATAGGATGCTTATGATAGCCTTGTTGCACCTTAAAGCATTTGCTAAGTTTAGAGTTTTAGAGTTGTCTTGCTAGTTCTTTCTTTTCCTCTCAAGTTTCAAGAGAGTTCTTCCTTTCTTTTCATCTTCATCTTCTTCATCTCTTCATCTCATCATCATCTCTTAACCATCAAACACCACCCTAAAGCCTTGAACCATCATCAAACCTCTCAAACACCACACCTCAAACACAACCTCACCCAAAACACATTTCCTTTCTTTTCCTTCCTCTTTGGCCGAATCATCACCACCATCGTAGGAGGTGTTGCTCATCTCATTTCATCTTCAAGTCCAAGCTTTTACCTTCATCATAAGGTAGGGATTTGTTTTCAAACTTTGTTTTGCTCAAGAAAGTGTTTTTCTCTAGTTTCCTCTTGGATTCTTTTTGAACTTTCCTTTGTTTTTCCTTTTCTTTTCATTTCGGCCTCTAGGCCCTATTATGAGCATGATAGCTTGATGATGAGAGTTTCTAGATGATGACATTGTGTTCGTCTCAAAGAAATCTCTAAAGCTTGAGTTTTCCTTTTCTTGTAACTTCATCTATATGATATCTAGCTCACATGGTTTTCCAACTTAAGAAAATTAATCTAAGGATTTCTAAAAGCCCAAGCCTACCCTTGTCAACCTTAAAGTTGGCCGGCACGTTCTAGAGATTTTTCTCTAGATAGGGGTTTTGGGTATTTAATAAAGAACTTGACGTAGTTTCACTTTCTTTCTCTTTTATATGACTTTCGATTTTTGTGCTGTGATCTTTGAGATATTGTATTGGGTTGTTATCTTATTAATGTCTTGAATGACCTCTAGTTAACCATAAAATGAACCTTGCATCATGTTTACTTTATGCTTTGCATATCATGTTTACTTCCTTGCTATCACTAAGTTTCAAGATAATAAGTGAACCTTGCATTGTCATGTTTGTATTTCAAGCTATTCATTATCATGTTTATATTTCAAGTTCTCACTTTATACCAAGATAATAAGGAGTTGCATTCATATTTACTTTGTGCTATCACTTTACTTTCTAATGGAACCTAAAATAAGTGCATAAGCATGTTTATTTTTATGTCATCACCTAAATGAACCTAGAGCTCAAAGACTTACCCATTGTTGTCTCAACAAAGGTCTAACAATATGTATTTTTCTTGGTTCATATTTCGGCCCCAAGAGGTCTTGAAGTTTCTAAGTATTTGAGACTATGTTTCATAATTTTTCCAAGCTTACAAGAGTTTAAGGAATGCATAGAACTAAGTTTTATGAATTTAGGACCTCTTGAGAAAAAGATAAATTGGTCACTGCCCTCTTAAATATTCTTATGACTTTAGATGTTAAAATTGTTTATAAATGAGTTTTGAAAGTTTAAGAAGTGTTCCAAGAGAAACCAGTATTTTATGAGCTTTAGAAATTATGTTTTATGCCTTTTATGGAGAAGTATATTTTTGGTTCTTCCTTGCTCTTTACTGCCACTGTATGTGCTGTTTTAATGATGATAATGTGCCTATGTTTGAGTAAAAATAATGTTAAGACTCACATGTGAAAGATAGGATAAGTTAGGAACTAGAAAACAATTTATTTGAGAGTTCTAGATCCTTTAATTATGTAATTTTCTGGATTCTGTCCAGCAAGGTTTAGATTTAATAATCATGGTTTTAAATTAGTTTAAATGTGTAGGAATGACTCATAATTGGTTTAGGACTTAATCTTGAAGCCTTAGGAGCAAACTAAACTCAGAAAGGGTTATTGTTGTGACTTCTAGGTACCCGTAAAGTTAGGATTTCAAATCCTGCATCCTTGAGGTTTAGAGATGTTCTTGACCATAGGGTGAGGTGAGAAATACTTAGTTATAACCTCATAGGTTCCCAAGAGACTAGGTTTTGATGATCAATAACTTAGAATGTGAGTTAAAGACTTTAAGGGTTTAAACCGTAATTCCTAGGACCCCGTAATCACACAAATATAAAGCTGTCTAAATCTGCATAGTACTGTTTGGATAGGTCCTTGAGCATAAAAATTAGTAAAACGTATTAGTTGTGAACCTATAGGTGTGTGAGAGGTTAAGAATAATACTAGAATAATTAGTTTACAAGTTTAAGACTCAAAAGAACCAAAACATAACATACTATAGGTTTATAACATAATAAGCTTGGGAGTTTGTATGAATGATTGTCTAAGGTGTGATTATGTGATAATATATATGTTATAGTTTCATGTATACACTATGAAGAAGTTTCATGTGATGATGTATATGCTATGAAAAAGATTTATGTAATGAATAATGATGTATCTATGAATTAACACTTTATGAGAACTTAAATGTGACACAACACTGAGACGCCTTCTTGGGTGACACCGGTTTAGCCAAGCACCCCCAAGAAAACAAATTCGTGAGGGTATTGACATAGAGCTTGCCAAAGCGGACAATACTACGATGCACTAGTTTCTAGTAGAGCGTTTCAAAGAGGAAATGACCCTAAGAGAGGTGATCCTTAATTTGCCCCCTAGCCCGCACTATTAAGTCAGGATTATGTATATGTTACGCTTATCATAGGATAAGTAAGAACTAGTGATGACTAGTTAAGGTATGAGCTCATAACCTAGAGATGTTTTAGGGTGGCCCCATGAGATGAAAGTTAAAGTTAACAATGTCACATATACTATACTTATGCCAATGTTATAATGTTTCTTAGTTATTCTATTGTTTGGTTTACCTTTATGATGCATTCATATCATTAGTATATTTCATGCTTAGTTATAAGACGCATTGTAAAATATGACGGACCTTGGATAAATACCACTTTAGAAAACTAACTTAAAAGGAATTTATATGCATGCACACCTTTTTAGAAATAAACCCAAGGTTCATGAGGATGTGACGATGTCACTTAGGTAGGGATAACCCTACTGAGAATTCTTTTAGAAAGATTCTCATTCCTTCTCTCTTTTCTTTCGTCATATCCTCAAATGGCGACATTCGTACTTTTCATCGACACCCCGGTATGGGAGCTGCACCATGACCCGACACTCGGGTCATACCATTTTGAGGGTCGCTGCACAGTTAGAGCGTTCATGTTTATGGGATGACCCTTTGCGCACCCAGTCCCGAGTTACTGTTTTACCCCGACTGCTCCTTACCGTCATAACGGGATTTTTGAGTGAGTTAGACCACGCGATGAGCAGATTCTCCGCATGGAGCCCGAGACGTCAGCCGTACGCGACAACCCAGAGTACGTACCTCACCCCCAGTACTCGGAGACGGACCCATCAGAGGACCCACCATCACACATGTACAGCTGGAGCTCCAGTCCTGCTCCCCCACCGATGAGGGCTGGGAGTGAGGAGACGGTGGTCCAGCCGAGGTTGGCTCGTCGGCCATCTATGCGCCCTCGCCGTGGTGGACATGCCCCGATGATGCGCTCGACCACTCCCGCCGAGATTCGTCAGTGGATCAACTCGACCCCACAAGACTGCACTGCCAGGAGTAGATATAGGAGGGGTAGCAGTTAGTGCACACACGCCACATAGTTGAGGACAAACTTTGTTTTGTATATGAGGTTGTCTACTCTAGGTGCACATGGGTATGGGTGTTGTTTCTCTTGTATTTGCTTTTTATGATTTCCGTGTATTCGTTCTTCAGTTGTATTATGTTCCCTGATGTATCAAATAGTCCTGCCCTTTGGGTAGGCACATTATATATATATATATATATATATATCTATGTTCAGTTGATGTTCCCATGATATGATGTGTTTCTTTATGCTTGCTTATATGTTTCGTTATGCTTCCTCTTAAAGATTCGTGCGTGGCTCTCACTTTGATTTTAATTCCAAAAAGAAAAATTTTACCCATATTTTCGCTAAGTATTTTCTAAGTAAAAGATGAGACCAAGAGGTAATATTCTAGAGATTAACCTAAGTACATACTAGTAGTCTTAGGTTAAGATTTAGGGTGTTACACAGTGGATGTTTCCTTGATATGATGTGTTTCTTTACGCTTTACTTATATGTTTCGTTATGCTTCCTTTTAAAGATTCGTGCGTGGCTCTCACTTTGGTTTTAATTCCAAAAAGAAAAATTTTACCCATATTTTCGCTAAGTATTTTCAAGTAAAGAATGAGACCAAGAGGTAATATTCTAAAGATTAACCTAATTACATACTGGTAGTATTAGGTTAAGATTTAGGGTGTTACATTATGGTATCAGAGCAGTTCGATTCTCATGGAGCCTGAGGATTGGACTGACTATGCTTTATGAGCATGATGCGATAGTTATGTCATGTGTAGTGCTTAATAGAGATAAGCTGTAGGACTAGAAATGCATGACTTCTGTTGCTTGCAAGTGCCATGGTAACTAGCTCATTTTGCATGGATATTAAGCCTGATCAACTTGATGTTCATTGTTTCATGTGTTTAGGGACCAATGGCACCGCGACGACAGCCTAGGACTATGCCCGATGCTGACCAAGACAATGCAACTGCTGCTGTTGTCCGTCGCATGGCGCAAGCCATGGAACGGATGTTAGACCGGATGGATCAACAAGCGAATGTTGCTCCTGTTCCCCCCCTCCCCCTGATGCTGAGACGGTGGAACAAGCCCTCTTCGCCGAGTTCCTCAAGGCGAACCCGCCGGTGTTCCGTGGGGTAATGGACCACGACAAAGGTGGACGAGTGGATTAAGGACATGGAGAAGATCTATTCTGTGGTTGCCTGCTCGGAGGAGCAGAAGGTCACCTTTGCTGCTTTCATGATGAAGTCGGATGCCAAATTCTGGTGGAATGGCATGAGACGTCTACTAGAGGCTTCTGGAACTCCCATTGACTGGGAGCTGTTCAAGACTTACTTCTACGAGAAGTATTTCCCGGAGTTCGTAAGGAATGCAAAAGACATTAAGTTCATGCAGTTGACCCAAGGAGGGTCTACTGTTGCCCAGTACACCGCGAAGTTCGAGGAGCTGATCAAGTTCTCTCGGCTGTTTCAAGGGAACCCCGATGAGGTTTGGAAATGCGTTAAGTATGAGGCCGATCTGAAAGCGGAAATGAACTACGCCGTGTCCCACATGGAGATCAGAGACTTCCCGACTCTGGTCAACAAGGGCCGGATCCTTCAAGAAGGACAGAGAAAAATGCAAAACATGAGGGCGGAGCGAGCTAAGGGGCTCGGACCTCAAGCCCCGAAGTTCAAACCACAGTACCCTTCGAGGAATCACTACAACCTCTACCAGACCAACCATTTCCGACAACAACAACAACAACAACCACCGAGAGCTCCTGCATACCAACAATCCAAGCAACACCAAAGGCCAGATGAACCCGAAACTTCTCCAAATGGTTTTAAAAGGCGTTATTCTATGACCTCAGTTTTAATTTTAGAAGTCCCGGGCAAAATTAGTGCAAAATTACGGTTTTGCCCCTAGTTTCGTGTTTTTACGCTTAATCGCGTGATTAAACAAACCTAAGCAATATTAGGCTCTAATCGAAGGTTAATTAATTTCCTTAATTAATCTTGAGTCGAAATAATTTATTAAAATTGATTACAACCAAAAAGTGCTTAATTACAACCTAAAATCATATTTTAATTTCAAGACACCTAGTCATAGAATCTTGAATAATGTTTTCTCTTTCCAATTCCTTAAATCATGGAATTGTGTTACACATTGTTTATTCATAACTGAGTTTAAAATTCTCTAATGATGTATGAGCACTCCTAACCTTGTCATAAAATCCTAATTACTCATTCTTAGTTACCTAAACTTAAGCTTAATCATTCCTAACCTTGTACCTAAGCTAATACATATCTAAACCTACCATTAACACCCAATTAAATGGTCAAAACTCACCCCCACTCTGCTGTCCAGCCCTGGCCAAAGCTGTCCTTCCCCATTATGCATCACATGTTCAATTTTTCAACACTCCAAGGCCATACCTCAAGTCACACACACTATACCTTGTCATAACTTTTAATCAAGCTTGATTTTCCAAGTAAATAACTAATTAAAATAGCTCATTTTCTCCATTTATTTGTGGCTGGAAAAGTTCCAGCCATGCATTGTCTCTAAAAGCCTAATTTCATAAAAATTTGATAGGAAATTAACTCACATCAAGCCATACTTTGTAGCATAGCTTCCATACTTCAAACCATGCTTGAATGACCTTGTGTAAGAGATATTTTTCTCTCCCTTTTCCCTCCATTTGCTACGGCCACTCCCTCCCTTTGGTGAGCTCCATGGCTTTATTTTTCTATAAATAGGATGCTTGTGATAGCCTTGTTGCACCTTGAAGCATTTGCTAAGTTTAGAGTTTTAGAGTTGTCTTGCTAAGTTTTTCTTTTCCCTCAAAGTTTCAAAAGTGTTCTTCTTTTCTTTTCATCTTCATCTTCTTCATCTCTTCATCTCATCATCATCTCTCAACCATCAAACACCACCCGAAAGCCTTGAACCATCATCAAACCTCTCAAACACCACACCTCAAACACAACTTCACCCAAAACACATTTCCTTTCTTTTCCTTCCTCTTTGGCCGAATCATCACCACCATCCTAGGAGGTGTTGCTCATCTCATTTCATCTTCAAGTCCAAGCTTTTACCTTCATCACGAGGTAGGGATTTGTTTTCAAACTTTGTTTTGCTCAAGAAAGTGTTTTTCTCTAGTTTCCTCTTGGATTCTTTTTGAACTTTCCTTTGTTTTTCCTTTTCTTTTCATTTCGGGCTCTAGGCCTTGTTATGAGCATGATAGCTTGATGATGAGAGTTTCTAGATGGTGGCATTGTGTTCATCTCAAAGAAACCTCTAAAGCCTGAGTTTTCCTTTCCTTATGATTTCATCTGTATGATATCTAGCTCACATGGTTTTTCAACTTAAGAAAATTAATCTAAGGATTTCTAAAAGCCCAAGCCTACCCTTGTCAACCTTAAAGTTGGCCGGCACGTTCTAGAGATTTTTCTCTAGATAGGGGCTTTGGGTATTTAATAAAGAACTTGACGTAGTTTCACTTTCTTTCTCTTTTGTATGACTTTCGATTTTTGTGTTGTGATCTTTGAGATATTGTATTGGGTTGTTATCTTGTTAAAGTATTGAATGAGCTCTAGTTAATCATAAAATGAACCTTGCATCATGTTTACTTTATGCTTTGCATATCATGTTTACTTCCTTGCTATCACTAAATACCAAGATAATGAATGAACTTGCATTATCATGTTTATATTTCAAGCTATGCATTATCATGTTTATATTTCAAGTTCTCACTTAATACCAAGATAATAATGAGTTGCATTCACATTTACTTTGTGCTATCACTTTACTTTCTAATGGAACCTAAAATAAGTGCATAAGCATGTTTATTTTTATGTCATCACCTAAATGAACCTAGAGCTCAAAGACTTGCCCATTGTTGTCTCAACAAAGGTCTAACAATATGTGTTTTCCTTGGTTCATATTTCGGCCCCAAGAGGTCTTGAAGTTTCTTAGTATTTGAGACTATGTTTTATAATTTTTCCAAGCTTATATGAGTTTAAGGAATGCATAGAACTAATTTTTATGAATTTAGGACCTCTTGAGACAAAGATAAATTGGTCACTGCCCTCTTAAATACTCTCATGATTTTAGATGTTAAAAATGTTTATAAATGAGTTTTGAAAGTTCTAAAATAGTTCCAAGAGAAACTAGTAGCTTATGTGCCTTAGAAATTGTGTTCTGCCTTTTATGGAGAAGTATATTTTTGGTTCTTCCTTGCTCTTTACTGCCACTGTATGTGCTATTTTAATGATGATAATGTGCCTATGTTTGAGTAAAAATAATGTTAAGACTCATATGAGAAAGATAGGATAAGTTAGGAACTAGAAAAGAATTAATTTGAGAGTTCTAGATCCTTTAATTATGTAATTTTCTGGATTCTGTCCAGCAAGGTTTAGATTTAATAATCATGGTTTTAAATTAGTTTAAATGTGTAGGAATGACTCATAATTGGTTTAGGACTTAATCGTGAAGCCTTAGGAGCAAACGAAACTTAGAAAGGGTCATTGTTGTGACTTCTAGGTACCCGTAAAGTTAGGATTTCAAATTCTGCACCCTTGAGGTTTAGAGATGTTCTTGACCATAGTGTGAGGATAGAAATACTTAGTTGTAACCTCATAGGTTCCCAAGAGACTAGGTTGTGATGATATATAACTTAGAATGTGAGTTAAGGACTTTAAGAGTCTAAACCGTAAATTCTAGAACCCCGTAATCACACATATATGAAGCTGTCCAAATCTGCATAGTGCTGTTTAGATAGGTCCTTGAGCATAAAAATTAGTAAAACTTATTAGTTGTGAACCTATAGGTGTGTAAGAGGTTAAGAATAATACTAGAACAATTAGTTTACAAGTTTAAGACTCAAAAGAACCAAAGCATAACATACTATGGGTTTATAACATAATAGGCTTGTGAGTTTGTATGAATGATTATAGTTTTATATGATGAGATGCATGCTATGAGAAAGATTTATATGATGAATAATGATATATCTATGAATTAACACTTTATGAGAACTTAAATGTGACACAACACTGAGATGCCTTCTTGGGTGACACCGATTTAGCCGAGCACCCCCAAGAAAACAAATCCGTGAGGATATTGACATAGAGCTTGCCAAAGCGGACAATACTACGATGCACTAGTTGCTAGTAGAGCGTTTCAAAGAGGAAATGACCCTAAAAGAGGTGATCCTTAATTACCCCCTAGCCTGCACTTTTAAGTTGGGATTATGTATATGTTACGCTTATCATATGATAAGTAAGAACTAGTGACGACTAGTTAAGGTATGAGCGCATAACCTAGAGATGTTTTAGGGTGGCCCCACGAGATGAAAGTTAAAGTTTACAATGTCACATATACTATACCTATGCTAATGTTATAATATTTCTTAGTTATTCTATTGATTGGTTTTCCTTTATGATGCATTCATGTCATTAGTATATGCCATGCTTAGTCATAAGACGCATTATAAAATATGACGGATCTTGGATAAATAATACTTTAGAAAACTAACTTAAAAGAAGTTTATATGTATGCACACCTTTTTAGAAATAAAACCCAAGGTTTCTGAGGATGTGACGATGTCACCTAGGTAGGGATTGTAACACCCTAATAGAACCCCACTATGCTTAAGTTCACATTTGGATTCTATTAGTTGTCACTTATGCCTTGCATTTATTTTCTTTTGAAATTAACTTAGAAAAATAGTGGAAGTTTTTTTTTTCTTTAAATAAATTAATTTTTTGAAAACTTAAGCCTGTAACGAGAAGTGAAATACATAGCGCTTTTATAGATAATAATCAAGTTACATTGCGCACTTAATTAAATAAGCGGAATAAGAGACTAAGTGTAGAACTATTATCACATAAACTGGAATATAATCACTTAATACATAAGTCACAACAGGGCATATATCATACTGATAAGTTATTACAAATAACAATATAAGTTCTACTATTACTAATAGTTTCTCACAAACTATAATGTAACTAAAGCTCGGAATGCTCCTACTTGAAATGTTTGAAATCTTCACGCGCTACCTCCTTCCTCAGCTACAACTTCGTTGCTTTAGGTGGACACGTCTGTCTCTGGTAACGACAACGGAAAATAAACATAGGAGTGAGAAATACATGATTAGGAGTTCCTACTTGTACTAAAAGTGTCATCGTTGTCGTCCCAGTCACTTCGGGTTTATTATAAAAAGGCGAACAAGTAAGGATTCAATTATCAAACTTTCACAAACGTGATTAGCTGAAGTACAGTTACTTTTAAACTAATCTTGAACATTAGCAGAAATATCCATTCAGTATTTCATCAAGCATACATATAAGCATATCATGAAAAACCACTAATAAGCAATAATCATTTAGGAGCTGCATGCATTTCATGATTACTCATCCTCAACATTCACTTGTTTAGTGATCATCATCTTTCATTTATTTCATCAACATATTTCTTAATTACTCACGGGATGAATGCATCAATGCCTTAGACCACCCTAAAAGGGTAATGAGCTCATAGCGTAGCCGTCACCACAACCTTTTAGTTTTCTTTCTGTTGCCATGATCTCAACGGTTTAGGGGGTTAAGCCGTGAGTTTAGCTCAAGTCCACTTTTCCACACTATCATTGCTACTTTTTCAGGTTTTACTTTTATTCTCACTGAGTGAAATCATCAATACCTTATTCCTCAAAGAGGATTAAGCAGTAGGTTGGTCTATTTATTATTTCATTTGAAACATGAATGTATGCACATTAATAAATCATGGCACAATCAATCATTTTATCATTATCATTTCATATCTCATCAATACATTCACATTTCTGTATATCACTTCATGTAACATAGACAATATCATGTAAATCTCATAGTAAACATTCTCATAGATAATTCATATCAAGCAACCTAAGTTATCAAGTTAGGTCTCTAGTGTTCCTAATAGGTTATGAATATCTTGGTATTATCTTTTTCTCTTAGTCTTCTTTGTACTCTTAGTATTTCCATTAATACATTAATACCCTTTAAGATATTTTTAGAGGTTCTTTATATATTTTTATTATGACTTTTATATATATCTCTTGAAGATTATTATTCTACTTAAATCCTTAAAATTATCTCTTTACAAGACTTGAATATTTTATTTAGAGTTCTGACATCTTTTAGAATAAAATTTGTAGCACTATCATCTTAGATTAGTGTAAATCAACTGTAAATTGTGCATAGTAGGATTCCCAGAAAATGAGAGGTGGGTCACAATGGACACGCTTAAATACCAAGTCTTTCCTTAGCCAGAACCTTTCCAAATTGCACTCTCACAGTATCACGCTACCTTCAAGACTTTCTCAGTACACTGTCCCGAAATTATATCTCTCATTCTGTATTTTCGTGGTGTACAAATTTATGCATAGCATACATAAGTGTGTTTGTAGATGTGTTAGCTTTTCCACAAAGTTGAAATCAGTCCATTTGCATTTTTCTAGAGTGAGTTACACCTATTTTACTACTACAAGGTCATATTAAGAGTTTCAGTCTTATGCTCTACTTTAAAAATTTATATCTTGGGTTAGGAAACTCCGTTTTAGGTGATTCTTTTTGGAGAGTGTTCTACAATGAGTCTAGTTTATAATAAAAATATTTTCATTTCGAGATCCTTCATATTTTATGAACACTAATTTTTGAAGTAACTACTGCCATAAATAACTAGAAATTCCAGCACCTACTATGTTCATGTCTTAAGTTATCTTTATTAACTCAAGTTTCACATACAATCTTTTAAGTTATATTTGAGTTTGATAACATCATAAAAGTACTCATAGTAGAATAGAACATGTTGTGTTTTCTAAAAATATAATTACTCAAAACTTTTGACAATAACTCAAGTTTGAGGCATTCTATCCATGAGCAAAGTTAGAAGCCAACAATACTTGAACAAATAAAGAAGAAACTCCTACCTCTTGTGTAGGGTCTAAAAAGGGTCCTTCTCTTCTTCCTTAAGCTTTGAACAAGAGTCTTTGGAGTAGATGACCCTCCTTGAATCTTGGCTCTAGAATTTGACTGCTTAAGAAAATATTTCTCACTAGAGTTAAAGATTGTAACTCTTGTGAGGGCTAGTGAAAGTTTGGACTTAGGATTTAAGTGTTTGGATGGAATTTAGAGGTTCAAGAGAAGTCTTTGAAGAACATAAGAAGAATGATAGAATAAGAAAGAAAGAACACTTAGGGAGTTTCTGAATTGAAGAGAGTTTGAGGAGTATTTATAGTGGAAAGATTAGAGAAAAATAGAAGAAGGAAAGCACTTGGAGCATGATTTATGGAAACATGTTGGCTGAATTTTGGGATGAAAATGCTCCTTGTTTTGTGCAAACATGTTTCCATGTTTTATGCAAACATGTTGGATGAAAATGCTCCATGTTTTGTGCAAAGATGTTAGTGGAGATTTTCTAACCTTTAGTGCATGTATGTGATTCAGAAATGTGTATGATGTATGTGGTTAAATTATTGTGTTATCATCTTAATCCAATGGCTTAGATTCATTCTTGTCTAAAGACAAGTCTAGGGATTTGTGCAAATGGCATTGTAGTAATTTCTTTAACTAAGACAAGGATATTTTTGTAATTAGACAATGATAGTGGTATTCTTGTAATTCCATTCATAGAGTAAGGGTATCTTCGTCATTTAATAAGGCAAGGGTAGTTTGGTAATTTCTTTTACATAGCAAGGGCATTTTCGTAATTTCCACTAGGTAATGGCATTTTCGTAATTCTTTGCATTTTTCTCTAGACATACTTAAGTAGTCTATTTGTTGTGTTTCATAACATTTGTCCATATTCTCTTGGTTTTTGCTATCGCTAATTAATATTTATCTTAGTTATAAATTTGGGGATGTTACAGGGATAACCCTATTGAGAATTCTTTTAGAAAGATTCTCATTCCCTCTCTCTTTTCTTCAGTCATATCTTCAGATGGCGACATTCGTACTCTTCATCTACACCCCGGTATGGGAGCTGTACCATGACCCGGCACTCAGGTCATATCATTTTGAGGGTCGTTGCACTGTTAGAGTCTTCATGTTCATAGGACGACCCTTCGCACACCCAGTACGGAGTTACCGATTCACCCCGACTGCCCCCTACCATCACAACAATATTTTTGAAAGAGCTAGATCACGGGACGAGCAGATCCTCCGCATGTAGCTTGAGGGATCAGCAGTACGCGACTACCCGGAGTACATCCCTCGCACCCAGTACTCGGAGACGGATCCATCCGAGGACCTGCCATCACACATGTACAGTTGGAGCTCCAGTCCCGCTCCCTCACCGATGAGAGCAGGGAGTGAGGAGACGGTGGTCCAGCCGAGGTTGGCACGTAGGCCATCCATGCGCCCTCACCGCGGTGGACATTCCCCGATGATGCGCTCGACCACTCCCGCCGAGATTCGTCAGTGGATCGACTCGACCCCACAGTACTCGGACCAGCAGGAGTAGACATAGGAGGGATAGCAGTTAGTGCACACACGCCACATAGTTGAGGGCAAACTTTCTTTTGTGTATAAGGTTGCCTACTCTAGGTACACTCGGGCGTGGGTGTTGTTTTATGATTTCCCTGTATTTGTTTTCCTTGTATTTGTTCTTCAGTTGTCTTCTGTTTCCCAATGTATCGAATAGTCCTGCCCTTTGGGTATGCACATTATATATATATATGCTTCAGTGGATGTTTCCATGATATGATGTGTTACTTATATGTTTCATTATGCTTCCTTTTAAAGATTCGTGCGTGGCTCTCACTTTGGTTTTAATTCCAAAAAGAAAAATTTTACCCATATTTCCACTAAGTATTTTCAAGTAAAGAATGAGACCAAGAGGTAATATTCTAAAGATTAACCTAATTACATACTAGCAGTATTAGATTAAGATTTAGGGTGTTACATGTTACCCCTTCTCTTGCCCATATTAAATCTAGTGATGACTAGTTAGGATTGAGCTCATTCCTAGGCGATAGGTGAGAGGGAGTTTTTGGTGACCAAGAATAATATTGCCGAGCCGGTATGTTGGTTGGATTTTGGTGAACATGATATGAAGGTGGTCTTGAGAAAAGAACTTAAGAGTTTAAGTATGAGAATGAGTATGATGTTTTAATGTTGCTTTATGCCACTAATATGTTGAGGTTTTCTAATGATTGTGTTCTATTGATTACTTGCATAACGTATTAGCATGCATCCATTCAATATCTGTTGCATTCATGTCATTAAGACTCATACTAAAAGACACCCACTTCGGATAAATAGATTTGGACAGTTTAAAACCAATCTTTATGCATGAACACCTCTTTCATAAACAAAACCGAAGTGGCTGGGGACGATGACGATGACACGTGTGTTAGAGTCGGAAATCCCTATTGAGAATCTTGAATGAGTTTCTCATCCCTCTCTCTCTCTTTGCTTTTGTGTCGTCTCCAGACGAAGATGATGACGTGGTTCGTGACTTCTATTAAGACATAGGCATGAGGCATACGCTACGAGTCGGATCAGTGGGGTGCAACGGAAGCGCGTAGATGTCGCTTTAGATTTACATATGTGTATTTCTTTTGATGTGACAATGACACTATGTTAGTAGTAATTAATGTATCTATAATGATGTGACTATGTTGTGCTATGATGCAATGAACAACGTTTGTATTTTGTGACAATGAATGTTATGATACCTCTTTTCTGTATGTTGGTTTTCATTACGTCTTACGCAGCTCTCATTTTGCTTTTATATTTCAAAAAAAAAATTTACCCGTATTTTCTGCTAAGTATTTTAATGAAAGAATGAGACTAAGAAGTAATAACCTAATGATTAATATAATGTGTTCTAGAGTATTGGGTTAAAAATTAGGATGTTACAGGTATCACCCAGGAAAGCGCGTCTCAGTGCTTTATCACATAAAATTCTCCTGGGGGTGCTCGGCCGAACCAGTGTCACCCAAGGTTTTAATGTCATATGGTACTTCAAAAACATTCTCAAATCCTTTAGGTTTGACGAAAATTCAGCAGCATAATAGCTGTACACCGAATTTCATTCAAACCAACTTTATGCCACAAGTCTATAACACATACATATTTCTCATTCATCTTTCATACTCATGATAGACTTAACATTTCAATAAATCACTTCATCATAGCTCATGCATCATCAAAGCATATGCATCAACACATCATACTTGCATTATCAAACTTAAAATATCAAAGTTTCTTAATGTCTTATGCTTTGACCGCTAAGGTCCTTTAACTTGATATCTAAGTTGTCTATCATCACAACTTAAGCTCTCGGGTACCTATAGGCTCATATCTAAGTATTCCTTACTCAATTCTATGATCATAAACAATTCTAAACCCCAAGAGTGCAGAATCCATAATTTATGCTTTATGGGTACCTAGGAGTCACAACTTTGACCCTTTCTAAGTTCAATTTGTTCCTAAAGCATCAAGATCAATTCCTAAACCAATTATGAGTAGTTCCTACACATTTAAACTAATTATAAACCATGATTTCTAATTTTAAATCTTGCAGGACAGAATCCTGAAAATTGCATTTCTAAGGGACCTAGAACTTGTATTTTAATTCTATTCTAGTTACTAACTTATCTTAACTTTCTCAAATGAATTTTAGCAATAATTATACATGATCATACTCATTTTATCATCATCTAGACAGCATCATACAGTGAGCATACCAACCAAACAGAACCCAAAACATCTCCATCAAACAATGCATAAAACTTCATTTCTAAAGCACATAAATTGCTAGTTTCTCTTGGAACCTTTTTAAAACTTTCAAAACTCACTTGCAAACAATTTATTTCATCAAAACCATTACAAAACTCATGAGGGCAGTAGCTATTTCAAATAAATCTCAAGAGGATTTAAAATCATAAAACTTTGTTCAAAACATCTCTTGAGCTTATCTAAACTTAGAAAAATTATGAAACCTAAGTTTTAGCACTTATAACTAGATGGATCCTATCCTAAGACCCAATATCATCACAAAGCCGAAATCAAAGAACAAAACATAGATATTTCCAACTTTGTTTGAGATAATAATGGGCAAGTCTTTGAGCTCCAATTTAATTTGGTGATGGTAAGAAAATAAACATGCTATGCATTTCATTTTATCTTTGTTAGAAAATAAAGTGAGGGCATAAAATAAATATGTGATGCAACTCATTTTTTTTATCTTCAAGTTTAAGTGATGTCTTGAAAAGTAAACATGAAATGCAAAGCTTGAATTTAGATATGATAATGCAAGTTCCATCATTTATTCTTGAAAGTTTAGTAATGACATAGAAAAATAAATATGCTATGCAAGGCATAATTGAAACATGAATGCTAGTTCATCATTATATATATAATTAGAGCTCATACAAGACTTTAGAGGAACATAAACCCAACCCAATATTTATCTCTAACCAACAAAGTAAGCTTTAGAGCTTTTGAACCAAACTTTCAAAGGAAACTATATGGTTCTTGCACATCATCATTAAGCTTCAAGGAAATAAGCTCAAAGATAACAAAATCATAAAGAAAAGGAAACAAAAATCAAAAGCATGAAAGAAAAGGAACAAGAACCGAAAACAAACAAGGAAAGAAAAGAGAATGAAACTATGCCATGTTCTTTATTAAGTACCCAAAACCCCTATCTAGAGAAAATCTCCAAAACGTGCCGGCCAACTTTAAGGTTGACAAGGGTAGGCTTGGGCTTTTTGAAAACCTTAGATTAATTTTTCTCAAGTTGAAAAAACATGTGAGCTAAGTAATATAGATAAAGTTCAAAGAAAGAAAAAACTCAAGCTTTAGAGGTTCCTTTGAGATGAATACAAGTCACTCATCATCTATCATGAACAAAATGAGGCCTTGAGGCCGAAATGAGAAGAAAGGAAAAGCAAGAAAAAGCTTAAAAAGAAACCAAGAGAAACCTTGATAAAATCACATTTTTGAGTAAAAACAAAACTTGAAAGCAACTCCCTACCAAGTGTGATGATGGAAGCTTAGTCTTGAAGATGAGAATGAGAAGGAAAACTCCTCCTAGGATGATGATGGTGCTTCAGCCTTGAAGGAAAGAAAGGAAAGGAAATATGTTCTTGGTGAGTTTGTGTTAATGGTTGAGAGTTTGTGTGTTTAGGAGATGATTTGAGGTTGTGGTTTGAGGTTGTGAGGTGATGATGTAAAGAGAAAATGAAGAAGATGAAGATGAAGAAGAAAAGCTCTTAGAACTCTTGAGAGAAAAAGGAAAGAACTCAAAAGAAAGCTAGAAACTAAAACTTAGCAAATGATCTAAAGGTTCACACAAGTTCTTTAACACATGTATTTATAGAAAACAAAAACAATGGAGGCTCAAAAAGGGGAGGGCTGGCCGTAGCACATGGAGGCATGGGGGAAGAGAAAATATCTCTTACAAGTGGTCATTCAAGGCATGGTTGAAGGTATGATAGGTATGGCTTCAAGCATGGCTTTCAAGCATGGTTTTTTTTGTGGTATTTTCCTTTTAATTTTGAAATAAAATAATTCATCTAGAAGGGCATGGAGGGCTGATGGTTTTTGGGTAGAAAAATGGGGAAAAATGTCTTCTAGAAGTAGTCATATGAAGCATGGATAAAAGCATGGTGTTTATGACTCAAAGTATGGTTCATGGTGAGGTGTAAGCATGGATATTTGAGTGTAAGAATTCACACATGTGATGGAAAAATGGGGTATGGGTTTTGGCCAAACCATGACAGCCAAGGGGAAGAGAAAATTGTTCATCTAATTGTGTGTTAATGACATGTTTAGGTGTGTATTAGATAGTGAGCTAAAGTATTGAAATAGACCATACATAGTTTGCAAAATACATCATGTACAAGTCAACATACGTATACATCTTACTAGAGGTTAAGTTAGTCTACTAGTTAGACCATCCAGGAACTAAGTCCAAAACACGTCAAGTGCCTAGCCTCACCTACTCAATCCTAAGGTCTAACGCCTAAAAAGCATCTACCAATACTGTCTGTAGACACGTGGGGTCCTAAAACTAGGCTACGACTATGTACAGGTACTAGAGTTCCTGAATGTCTCCTACTCTCCCAATGAAATCCATTTGCCATCGATATGATTGTACCATACCCAGTGGAGGCATCAGAACCTACAAATGGATCAGAATCTGAAGAGGAAGACGATGATGGAGCATCTTTAGGAGGGGGTGCTAGCAGTGTAGACGATGATGGCACCATACCTAGTGCTAGCAGTCCAAAGCTTTCTTTCTACTCTTCCAACCTCAAGAAATTTCTTCTACCACCACAAACCACCTTGAACCACCACATCACCACCTCAAACCACCTCCTAAACACATAACATTTCCATTCCACAACACAAGATTTTAAGAAAAACACTTCATCCCTTTTTTTCTTGCCTTGGCTGAACCCACTTTGGTTTCAAATAGAAGATTTTTCTTCTCTTCCTTTTTCAAGAACAAGAGCTTTTCATCTTGCAAGGAAGCAAATATCTTTGGTAGGGATTGTATTTTGAGATTTTGGCCTTTCTTTTGTTATTTTTCTTGGTTTTGACAAAGAATGTTTGGTTAAGTTCTTGCTTTAGTTTTCCTTCTCCATTTCGGTTTTGACTATGAGAAAATGGTTGATGTTGTCTTCTTGGTTTTTGTTATTTTCGGTTTTAGAAACCTTGTTTCCGTTTCTTTTTCGATTTGATGTTTGTTGGAATGGTTAAAGATCAAGGCTTGATGATGATGGAACTTGGTGGTGGTCTTGTTACCACCATGTTTATGACCTCTAAAGCCTAAAGTTTTAGTTCCTTTCTTTTCGATTTGATCTTTATTTTTCCTTATTGTTTTCGGTTTTGGGTTTTCCTTTGTCTCTATGACATATTTCGGTTTTGTTGGATGGCTTGATGATGAGTGATCTTGATGGAGGTTTTGATACCACCATGAGCTTGACCTCTAAAGCCTAAGATTTAGCTTTATTTTATTTTTATTTTTTTCGGTGTTAAGAAAGCATGAGAAAAGAGATGTTGTTGGTTGGTTTCTTTTCTTTCTTGTTCTTTCCTTGAGCTTGATGGTGAGTTCAAGAAACAAGGTTTTGGAACCATGTTGTTAAAAGGACTCTAAAGCTCATTATGTTTGAGATCTATTAGGAACAAGAATTTAATCTTGTAAAGTTTTGAGCTTTAGGCGAACAAGATATAAAATGACTTGCATTCATGTTTATGTTTCAAGCCCTTACATCTCATGTTTATGTTTCAATGCCTTTATATCATGTTTATTTTCAAGTCATCACCTTAAATCTTGAAGACTAAAGAAATGGGCTTGCATTCTCATGTTTAAATTTCAAGTTTTGCATTCCATGTTTGTATTTCAAGTCATCACCTAATCTCAAAGACTTAAAAATGAACTTGTATCTCATGTTTATATTTCAAGTATTACACATCATATTTATATTTTCAAGTCATCACCTTATAATGTTAAAGACTAAAAATGAGATTGCATAGCATGTTTATTTTCTAGCCATCACCTAAATCTCTAAAGCTTAAAACTTGTCCTTGGATCTTCAATAAAAATTTTAAATCTTGGCTACACCTATAGATATGCATTCAGCCATGACATGAAAAATGGGGTTAGGATGAGTTTTACTTGATTTTATGACTCAAATCTTATGTTTTAGAACTTTTGTAAGCTATGCCTTGGAAGTTTTATAAGTCTTGAAAACTCAAAGAGTTGTAAAAGAGTATTTTTATGAGAAAAGAGATTTATGATTGAAACTTGAGTTTTTCCCTCTGTTTGGTGTTGATTTGTGAGCATCCCAAGAGCTAAAAATAGTTTCAAGTGTTTCCTATGTTTTGAATAAAGTAAGAAAGAAAACTAGTATCTAGAAAGTATCAAAAAAATGTGATTTTCAAATGATTTTGGGACCAAATTTTTTACCACTGTTTTGATCCCCTCATTTCTGTGAACTGCTGTTTGGAGGAGTTTCTATAGGTAAAAATTGTTATTATTTGTTGCAAAAATTATTTTCAGCATTCTAGGAAAAACTAGTGACTAGAATAGATCAAAGATACAATTTTCTAATGCTTTTAGGAAATGATATTTTGGCTACCACCTTGACATTTTAAATTCTATTAAGAGATGTTTGGAATGAGCTAAATGTGTATAAATTACTAATAGATGATCTAAAAATTATTTCGAGTACTTTGAGAAAGACTAGAAACTAGAAAAAACCGAAAACGTGGTTTTTGAGACTTCTAGGAATTGCGATTTTATAGCTACTATTTTGGAAACATTATTTCAGTAAGAATTCTGTTTGAAACTGAATTCAAATATAAAAATTTCCATTAGTGGTGGTAAAAATTAATTTTGGCCTTTTAGGAAAAATCGGTAATTAGAAATGGTCCAAAATGAGATTTCTAGAACCCCGAAACTGTTTATTTTGAAATAATGTCCAAACTGTCCAGAATTGTTTGAAAATGCTTTTGCGATTAAATGTTAGTGGAAATCATTGTGGTGGGTCCTTTAGATGCCTAAAAGAACAATTATGGAAATTAGGTTAAACCAGGTTGTAGTTTTAGCCGTATGAGACTATAGCGTAATTTCTGACAACTTGGGAATAATCACATGATAAGTGTCTTATGATGATCTTTACTATATTGCCTATGTATATATATATATATGTGTGTGTGTGTGTGTGTGTGTGTATTGATAAGCATTTCATATGCATTAGCTAAATCCGGTCCTTGATTTCAGCATACTTGGTAGGAGCATGTTTACTTTTCAATGAAATGATGATGATGGCAATGCTTATGTGAATCATTATATGATGAATTGCAATTATGATTGAGATATTTGAGATGCATGTTGATGAATTTTATAGCATGTAGCAAATTTGGGAAATTCCGTTTTCAGCCGTCATGCTGCTGGATTTTTGCCAAATTTGTGAACTTAGAAAAATTGTGAAATTGTGAGCCTAAAACATTAAGTCATACCAATGTACCTAGTTGTATGCTCATGTGCATCTCTATCTTATATGCTAAAGGTTCAATGTGACATAAAAATACATGGAAAAGATCTTCTAGACTCCATGAATTAATGGTTATGAGAGGTGATCCAAAGAAATTGCATACTCATGATAAGAAAAAAAGGAAGTGATGTGGGTCCCCCTCTATTACCCCATGTTAAATCTAGTGACGGCTAGTTAGGTTGAGCTCATCCTAGGTGATCGGTGAGGTGGAGTTTTGGTGGTTATGTTAAAATCACCGAGGAAGGTGAGATGGTTGGATTACAGTGTTCATGAGAGAGGGTGGACATTATGAAAAGAACTTAAGAGTTCAGTTATGAGAAAGTAAAGCAAAGGTGCATATACATATATTACATCATTCTCCCATTGGTGCATCTAATCATGTGATATGTGCTAAGTAACTTTAGTCCTCTAACTTTTCCTCCTGCTTATATGTCTGGCATTATGTTGTGTGTTAGACTTATATGTTACTCATGCTCCTAAGGAATTGTCATGCATACATAAGATATCTATTGCATTCATGACATTAAGACCCATGCTAAAAGAGGTCACTTCGGATAAATAGATTTGAGAAGTTTAAAACCGATCCTTATGCATGTACATCTCTTTCATAATGAAAATCGGAGTGGCTGGGGACGATGACGATGACACTTGTGTTAGAGTCGGGAAACCCTACTGAGAATCTTAAATAAGTTTCTCATCCTTCTCTTTTCTTCCATGTCGTCTTTAGATGAGGATAATGGCATTTCTCGTGATTTTTCATCAGGCAGGGGCATGGGAGATACGCTACGAACCGGATCAGAGGGTCATAGCAAAAGCATGGAGATAGTTTTCCTTGTCATCCCTTTATACTTTTGCATAGCCTAGTCCCCCAATTGACATGTAACGGAGGCTAGTCTAGTTTGGTGATAACCATGTTTAGTTTTGGTTTAGTGTATGTGCAATCTTATTGGTGGATTTAATATCTTTAGATGTCCTTTATGTATATATGATGTCGCTATTATGTTATAGATATGATACGAGAATTTGGCATGCGACGTGTTATGCTATGGCTTTTATATATATCATGATGAGGTTTATATGATTGCTATTATTATGCGAGTATTGATCGATATCTATACACGCACGTGGCTTGCATTTTGGTTTTAAAGTTTTAAAAAAAAATTAGTCGTTTTTTTGTCACTTGTATTTTAAAGAAGAATAAGTTAATTTCTAAAACAAAGGCGTAACAACTAATAATTAACTGGAATGCGACTCGAGCGTATTATGTTAAGCATTGGGGTGTTACAGTGAGGGTACAAAGACAATAGGGTGTGCCATGTGAAAAAGGCACACCATCATATGGGAATGCTGGATCAAAAGCGGCTGCAAAAATTGAAGTGCTAAATGAACAATTGTAAAAAACATACACATCGATCTGGGAGTGGGCTACAACAAATAGAGAATCTAGGACATGATTATAATGCCAATCCCATTGTGGCGAGTCAATGTACACTATTACGGATGGCATCCGTGGGATCTAAAATACAATACAAAATGCATACAAATATAAGGATAAGAATATTATATAATTCTTAGTAGAACATTCCCTCAAAGATAAACATAACATAACCAGCAATTTCACTCATACAAGAAATTCTATGTAAAATCATATGCATGAACAATAATAGTCATGTGTTTTCTCTTGTGACCATGGAACTCAATTCAATGCATTTTTCTCTTTTCATCAACATAGGGAAGACTTAGTTTATAGCAACCGGTATCAGTGGCTAACACCACACATAGCCAATAGATTACTTATTAGGACTAAGGTCATTCCTAGATGTGATTATTGAATTTCATTTTTTCCTTTTTCGAATCTTACATAGTTTTAATCCTAGCCAATACATCTACTGATTTATAATATCTCTAGGGAATTTTCTCTTTTTACCTTTTTCCCAAATCAACATAAGTCTTGTTTCTATTTTGCCCATATATCAGAACATTAGCAATTGAAGTTCATACATTCTCTTTTGTCATATACATGCACTACTTACTTTTCCTTTTCCAAATGCATTACATTAATCACATATAGACAATCAATCATAAGTGATTCTCATTCATTTCTCATAAAATTGAAGTAAAAGTCATTATTGTTTATTGTTGAATTCGACATTTCTATGTCAACAACAAATAATTGACAATTTCCTTATATAGGAGGCCAAACTACCTTAAACCAGGCAGGTATTGACAAACTCGAGAGTTTGGATGTCAGCTTTCGCTTTTTTGAATCTCGATTTAGGGAACAAAAAGCTAATCCTCTTGGATTCCACACCAAAATAATTGAGTGTCAAACTGTTTTTAATGGAATGAGGATGGAATGAAGTGCAATGTGATTTGTGTGCTGTGATTGTGTGAATGTGATGTTTGACATAACAAAGAAGAAGAATTTACATAAAGTAGAATACTTCATTGATAGACTGTAAATAAGTATATGAAATGTAAAGAACATGAAGGAAATCTAATCCTAAGAAAGCAAGAAAATGGGTTGAGAACAATACTCAGTGGACTCTGGACTTTGTTTTGTCATTTGGAGACATTTGTAGAGTGAGTATATGAGTAAAAATTTCAACCCTTTACAAATTGTATAAAACCAGTTTTATAAACAACCTAGGACTCTAGGATTTTGACACTAGTCTTTGGCTGTTGTGTCTTTGATAGTTTTTTTGTTTGTCATTCACCTTTTTCATCGAATAGTCACCACTTCATCATGCCTTTGCTGAGCTTTTCTCAATAATTGCTGATAACCATCAGTAACAGTTAATCGACAAATATCTACCTCCCACGAGTCATCATGACAATCTTCTCAAAATCTGTAGAATTTTCTAAGCTCTTATCTGACTAACTTCAATTTCTACTTGCCAACCTTCAAGCATGAGGACCTTGTCAGCGTTAACTTGCCAACTTGGGTATTTAAACTTTGTCACAAATAACTTCCATAAGGTTCATCATGTTGAACGATCAACAAAAGATTCTCAACTTTGTAAAATCTTAAGGCTTTGGTCAATTTGTCATGCCAAACCTTTTTCATATATTATATTATCAATTTGGTGCCAAGAATTATATTATCAATTCAAGACATTGGTTCATTTCCATCACATTGGCAAATTTTACACTTGTGTAGCAAAATTTAGTTTGGATATCAAACAACCAATCTAAGGCTACAAAAATTACCATTACTTCAATGTGTCCAAAATGTCCTGTAAAAATTTCAGAGCAAAATTATTTCTCTAGCTATGTTAACAAAATTCTACAATTTGGTGGTTAGAGACCACCTAATGTCAGCTCAAAGTAAAAGTCCCTACTTTTTTAACCATAGCAAATGAGTCTAGAAAATCAAAACAAAATTCATGGTTAAACCAGATGTGTCCTACACCTTATAAAAATTTCAACGGAAAATTCAATCATTTTCTATAGTAACAAAATTAGCAAAGTTTATAGCTTCAGATTTAGCAATTTCAATAGCATTATTCATAGTGTTGGTTTTTTTTTATTTTTGTCAAAGTAGTAAAAGTCTTCAAAATGACCTAACAAAAATCATGAAGACTGCCTTAGGATGTTAGCTTCATCATATAAAATTTTTAACTCATAAAGAATTAGCTCCTACCTATGAGAAATTTGAAATTCCAGCAACCTAGTTTGGAACTTATCTTGATAAAAATGATTTTCTAACAACATCAAAATACTCCTCTAGTACAAAAACATCTATATTTATGTATAACCATATAATAGACCTAAAAATATCAAGTTTAAACAATGGAAAATCTGTAAGAAACAGAATTGAACAAAACAAGATACAAAACCCTTATTTTTGGAGCTTTAGGGCTCTTGGCTCTAAAGGATGCTCTAGAAATGATTTCTCCTCACTTCAAGGCCATCAAAATAGTACCAAACCCTTCCTTAAATAGTGGGGCATGAGATATCAAAGTAAGAAATGGTAAAGAATTGAAATTCCAATCGATTAGTTTGGTAGATTTTGATGAGTAGAATAAGTTAAGTAAAGGGATCTTAAGACTTTAGCAAGTTTAGGCTAGGGTTTTGGAGGTTTGAAACTTGTCAATGGTGGCTTGAGGGAAAGAAGATGAAGGTTGTAATTTAGGGAGTCTTGGCTGAAATGTTTAGTCTTGGAGTGATAAGGTTTGGTAGCTTGGTTTTGTCTTGGTTAAATATATCAATTATGTAGTCAAATGTGTATTTCTCTTTTTAAAAAGAAATAATGAGATGGATGATTAGGATTTAATCTTGTTAGTCAAGATTAGATCTTAGCCATCCACTTGGTTTAAATGGATAAACATTATCCAATTCTTAAAGATTAAGCCATCTTTCGATGTAAAAATCACACACTGAAATTTTATCAAACAGGTGGAACACCGTACCCGAGAAATCATAATGTCACCCAAAATTAATCTTGAGTCTAATACTTTATCCCAATCCTTAGCCTCTCTTTCCTTGGTACTAGGGTTCTACTGGTCCCAATTCTAGGGTTATTAATCTGCTTACAGGCCCATAAAGTTACTATTCACACTCAAGCCCAATTTTTTTTTAAAATCATCCATTAGGTTGTCCTGACTATTACTATGTCTATTAAATATTGAAACTCTTATTAATAAAGCTTCAATTAATTTCTGAATAACCCAAAGTGTTATACCTGTTGTTATCATATTTTTACATAAATTGCAATGAAGGTGATTTTTGTGGAGATTCTTAGTTGGTATTAGCACTATGGTCTAGACCTTTTGATGAGCCGATAATAGTGAATTTGGTTTGCATTTTTTTATTTTCTTTTAATGAATTTTGAGTAGTACTCTATTTAGACTAGAGGGTTCCTGCATGAACCCAGGTAAGGGTTTAACGTAGTTATGTACACTATTGATTTGTCATCGCATAATACAATTATGTTATTTCACTATTTTTCAAACTTTGCAATGTAGAGATAATAAAAATTAATATATTAATTTTAACATATATTTCAAAATTAATATTTTAATTATTTACTAATTAATGGTGTTTAAAGAAAGAATGTGTAAATGAAATCACATAAATTAAATTTATTCATCAAATTTATTAATTAAAAATATATTTTTATATTTTTATAAATTAAATATTTTAATTTACTAAAAAGATATAAATGAATAGAGATAACAAAAAAGCCAATTGAAGCATGTGTAATTACCCGATTTTTCCTGTTTGAGCGAAAATTATCGAAATACCTCTGAGGTCATTTTTACTCGGAAATTCGAGGATGGCCGATCCGACAATCCTTGAAGGGGATTATATATGTTGTGATTGATAGCAGAGATGAAAATCTTATTTTCCAAACTTTTGGCTCAAAATAACCAAAATACCCCTATAGCGTTTTACGCAGGTATTGGTGCCATTTGAGCCTAGAGTCTCTCCCAAGGGTTCAGAATGTTAATTATATGTGTTCGATGAGAGTTTGTTCCGGGTGGTGTTTGTGCAAAATAACCATTTTGCCCCTGAAATGGTGTTTTACGGGCCTAATGACATAATTAAGAAAACCTAAGCAATATTGGGCTCTAATTGAAGATTAATTAATTTTGATATTAATCTAGAGTCAAAATAATTTATTAAGGTTGATTAGATCCTAAGAATTGGTTAGATACACCTTAATCCTTTTTAAAAATCAAGATTCCATGTCATGGAATCTTGAATAGTATTTTCTCTCTCCAATTCCTTAAATTAAGGAATTATGTTTGTGCATAATCATAATATAAAATGAGTTTTGATTTCACTAATGAAGCAAGACCACTCCTAATCATGTCTTAACACCCTTAATTACCCATTACCTCTCCTAAACACTTATTTACAAACTCCTAACCAAAAGCTTAATCAAAGATACACCTAAACACATCACTAAACCACAATTAGATGAAACATTTCCTCCTCCCCTTGGCTGCACAATGGCTGAAACCCTTTCCCCATATTTTTCACATGTTGAATTGTTTTGCACATAAATGTCATGCTTTGAGCCATACCTTGGACCATACTTGAGACCATACTTGGCCATACTTCAAACCATACCTAGCCTTACCTTTCAATGACCAATTAAAAGAGATATTTTCCCTCCTACAAGCCCTCAAGGCCGCCAGCCACTCCTTCTCCATTCATCCCTTCATATTTCATTTTTTTATAAATTCCAATCTCAAGAGAACTTGGTTCCATTTTACACATTTTCTAGTTATTGTCTTGAAAGTTCATCTTGTTTTCTTTCTTTTCCTCATAAGAACTCTAGAGCTCTTTTTCTCTCATCTTCTTCATCCTCTTCTAAGACCACCCTCTTGTAACCTCAAACCACCACACAACCAACATAAATCACCATCCAAACACCAAAGCTTCCTTTCTCAAACACAAAGATCACACAAAACACATTTCCTTTTTTTTTCCCTTGCTTGGCCAAATCATCATCATACCTTGGAGAAGGATTTTTTTTTTCTTCTCATTTCTTTGAAAGGAACAAGCTCTTTTTCTCCCAACAAAGAGAATACCACTTGTTAGGGGTTTTGTCTTTCAAAAGCTTTATCTTTTATGTTGACATTTTGAAATGAAAAGTTCTAGTTTCTCTTGGTTGAAACTCTTTTCCTCTCTTTTTATTTTTGGTTATGAAGCTTGGTTTTGAAAAGAAAACTTTAGTTTGATGATTAGGTTTCAAGATAATGGTCTTGTGATTATCGTTTGAGAAACCTCTAAAGCTTGAAACTTGATTTTGATGCTAACATATTTCGGTTTTTCCTTTCCTTTTCTTTTACCATGGTTTCGATTTTCCTTTTCTTTTCCTTGAATGGGTTTTGGTTTTCCCTTTTTCCTTGTTTTGATTTTGATTCTCAAGAAATGTTGTGGTTTGTTTTGTTCTCTTGGTCCTTTTCCTTGAGCTTGATGATGATGTTCAAACCAAAAGGTTTCCTTGAAACCTTGGTACAAAGAACTCTAAAGCTCACTTTATCTTGCCAAGATATGTGTTGGGTTGAGGTTTATATTCCTTTAAAGTTCTTGAATGAGCTCTAGTAAAGAATAAAATGAACTTGCATCCATGTTTAAGTTTATGCTTTGCATATCATGTTTACTTTTCCTTGTCATCACTAAAATCTCAAGAATAAAGAAATGAACTTGTATTCTCATGTTTAAATTTCAAGCTTTGTATTTCATGTTTATATTTCAAGTCATCACCTAAACTTTAAAGATAATAATGAACTTGCATCTCATATTTATTTCAAGTTCTCACTTTACTTTTATAATGGAGACTAAAGTGCATAGCATGTTTAAGTTTTTGTCATCACCTAAAGATCCTAGAGCTCAAAGACTTGCCCTTTTATCTCAAGTAAAGTTTGGAAAATGGAAGCATCCTATGAATGATATTTTCAGCCATGTGATAAGGATGAGCTTAGTATGAGTTTCATCTAGTCACAAGGACCAACAAACTATGTCTTAGGATTTTTCTTAAGCATAGAAAAGCTCAAAGAATACTTTAAGTATGATCTTTATGGTTTAAAACTCATTTGAGAGTGGTTTAAAATAGCTACGGCCTTGGCATCCTATTTTTATGATTTTAATGAAATAAATTGGTTTCTAAAAGAGTTTTGAGGTTCTAAAATGATTCTAAGGGAAAACTAGTAACTTACATGCCATTGAAATGTGATATTATGTGATTATGTGAGATATATGGTTTGGCCACTGCCTTGATGTTTTGGCCACTGCATGATGCTGTTTTAATGTGTTAGAATGTGTAAAAATTATATTTGAGTAAAGCAAAATTTGTGAGTGGAAATGTTGAAAAATGTGAGTTTTAGATCCCTTAGAATCTAAAATATAGCTACTATTTTAGGATGAGTAAAATTAGAGATAAAATTGTTTTAGAATGGTTTAGAAGTGTAGAATTAGTTCCTAAAGGTGGTGGAAATTAGTTTTAGTGCCTTAAGAAAAGCCGAAACTTAGAAATGGTCAAAGATGTGACTACTAGGCACCCGTAATTTCAAATAATGGAATTCTGCCCATTATGCACTATGCTGTTAGGATTTGATGATAATGATAATAATTAGTGAGAATTTTTAGTTGTGATTCCTTAGGTTCATAAAAGACTTATATCGGATAATAGATTTACTAGATCAAAAGTTTAAGTCTCGTAAGGATTAAAAAGCATAAAATATTGTAAGATAGGAGAGGAAATGAGAGTTTGTATCTGAAGAGTGTGATTGTTTATTTATATGACCTATAATGCATAGCATTTGCATTAGCTGAGCCCGGTCCCTTATTCCGGCATTCTGGGTAGGAGCATGTCTGTTGCTATGCAAAAGTGCTGATGATGTGTGCATATGAATATATGAATTTGAGACATGTGTATTATTGCATGCTATGATGATTTGCATGATTTGATGAGCATGAAGTATTATGTGAAATGTCATGATGTTTATGTTGCATACTTGCATAGCATGCCGAAACGTATTTCTCCTGCTATGGTGAGGAGAAAGCAAAACCATAGGGAGTATAGACATCGAGCCTACCAAAGCAGACAATATCAAAGTGCACTGGATGCCAGTTGATGCGTTTCGAAGAGGAGATGACCCTATAGACTCCCCGAATTAAAAGTTATGATAGGTGATCCTTAAGCCCCCTAACCTACACTCCGGGAGTTAGGATATATTTATACTTATTTGAGGATAAGCTGAAAACTATTGATGACTAGTTAGGTATGAGCTCATAACCTAGATGTTTTTAGGGTGGCCCCATGAAAGAGAACTAATGATGCAAGTAATGACACATAAGCAAAAGAAAGAGAATGCATTCATAAGAAAGTTTTGATCCCTCTTGATACTATATATGAGCATGTTTATTTATGATTGCATAATTTATCTACCATACATTCATACTATGATATGCTGCAGTCATAACATTAAGATTCATCCTAAAATGAATGGACCTTGGATAAATGCATTTGAAAACCTAAATAATGAACCTTATGCATGCTCACCTTTTTATTAATAAACCCGAGGTCTTTGGGGATGTAAACGATGACACTAGGATAGGAGGTTTCCCCTACTGAGATTCTTTATAAAGATTCTCACCCCCTTTATCTCTTCCTCTCTGTTATGTCTTCCGAGGTCGATGGCGTCGTTCGTGATTTTTGTTGACACTCCAGTCTGGGAGGTGTACTATGACCCGGACCACCATTTATACCACTTCGAGGGTCGATGTGTTGTGCACATTTTTGTGTACATAGGATGTCCATTTGCTTACCCAGTGTCCAGCCTCAGATTCACTCCCACTTCTCTCTACAGCAATGATCTGATCTTTAAGCGCACCCGCCCCCGCGATGAGCAGACTCGTCATGCTCACCCGATCGCTTCAGCATTCCGCGATGACCCCTACTATGTTCCCCGCTCAAGGCGATCAGAGACCGATCCGTCTGAGGACTCCCCCACTCATATCTATTCAGAGGGCTCTGCTCTTATGGTGCCTATGGAGGTAGGCAAAGGCAGCCAGGATACAGTGACTAGCCCCATCTAGCTCGGCGATCAGAGATGCGTCCACGCCGCGGAGGCCATGTCCGTCCCCCATTTCATCTGCATACACCCGAGGAGCTCACGGAGTTCATTGGGTACATACCCCCATCGTCGGAGGATCAACGCCGCCAGTAGAGTCCGATAGAGGACTCGTTCAAGTGCCCAATCTATCACGAAGATCCCCTTTTCAAGTTGTATCTTTTGCTAGGGTATCTTTAGTTTGGCACTCATATGACTAGTGTAAGGGAGTTATAGTTGGCTTTTGGTTTTTATGTTCCATTTATTTACTGCTTTATTTTATTTTCTTCTGTTGAGTCTATGTACTAAAAGCTCAGCCCACTATGTATGGGTGTGACTTCATTTATTATGTCTCCGTTGTATTATGAACTAAGTTATCTAATGTAATTATGTTTCATGAATGAATTTGTGTTTCATGTTCAAGAATGATGTGCTTCTAGATATATGTGCATTTGATTTGTTTATCATGTTCATTCTGTTTGTACTTCATGATTCGGTTTATGATAGCACGCACGAATCACGTTTTGTTATATGTTTTCAAAAAATAAATTTACCCTAATTCCCGCTAAGTATTTTGATAAAACAAAGTTAAAGAATGAAACAAAAGAGTAATAACTAATAATTAACTGTAATATGTCCTAGGCGTGTTTGGTTAAATATTAGGGTGTTACAGCATGTATCCTCAAGTATTACCACAATGAGAATTATCTTGCCAATTCTCCATTAATACAAATGATTTAAATATCCATATATATATATATATATATATATATATATATATATATAAAGAGAACCATAATGTACCTTCATTTTTTAATTATCTTTATTGCATTTATATTATTCTTATTTTTAATTTGAATTTTGTTGCATTAGTAGTATTTGTTATGATGAATATTTATGTTTCGAATTTCAAAGTACTTATAAAATTTTTCTTGTTTTGAAACTTTTTTTAATAAACCCTTGAATACCCTTAGGGATTGAAATCAACGTGAGAAATGGAAAATGAGGACCCATGATGGGAACAGAGGCTAAATTCTAAACAAGAATGAAGGGCGGGGGCATGTCTATTATCTCATGGCTATCCATTATTATCCTCCCTATTAATGGCTCGTGATATTGTAAAATTATTCACTTATTCTTTTTCTTTATTCAATATTTTCAACTTTCAGGGCATGTAAAATTTTCATAAAATTGGCTTTTATTATTAGTTAAAGATCATTCATCAAGATTTTTTCAACCTTATAAATATGATATTCAAAATAAGATACAAAATATAATGACACGTTTATATTTGAGTAATTTACACTCATCTCCCCCATGATTTAGTGTAACTATGACCGGTACCCCTCTATTTTGCAAAACTATCATCAACCTCTCTCGAGATTTATTAAAAGGTTTAATTATTTTGAAAGTCCCTATAATCTCACTCAATTTTCAATTAGCTCTCTATAGTTAGTTTAAAACTGTTTAAATGGGTACTTATACTATATAAACAAATTAGGTCTTTTGAGATAATAAATGTTACAAAAAAATAGAATATTCTTAAAATATTCCATTCTCATCTCCCCTATCACCCTCTATTATCCCTTCCCATCATCTCCAACCACCCAAATTAACAAAAGCTTTTAGATAAATAACCAATACCTCCTTCAAGAAAATTAGGATGAAAGTATGTGTGCTATGCAATGTATCAAACAATATTGAATCACATATATGAACATAAGGTATCACAATCACAACCCAAAACAAAGAATCAATATTTAATCCCAAAACACCAAGCCTAGTCAAAGTCCAAACACAGAACTCATTGTAAATTCATAGTTCAAGGGTGAAGTCATCAACAACAACATCATCATCTAATATAGAAATACTAATGAGCTAGAAAGAAAATCAAATAGAAAATTACAATAGGAAAAAGGTCTATTGCGCCCTTCCCTCAACTTTATCTTCCCAATGCTGTGAGCACCACTCACACCAATGCAAGGCCACCGTGAACTTAGCTGCAAACCATCATGCCACCGTCCATCATAGCAGCTGCCATCGTCACGCAAACCATCGAGAACTACATCGATCTCTGCCTTTGTCACCGCCCCAAACACCCTTCATAGTCCTCAGTCCTTGTGCCCTTAATCATCTACATCGCAATTGATGTGGTGGCCGTCGTGACTCCCTCTGCTAACAGTGGCATACACCACTCCGATATCTCTTCCTCTATCCCGATCTCTCTTATTCTCCCTCCTTGTTTTTGCAAAACTTAAACTTTCGGGGTATGTTTGGTTAGGGGGTAAAAATAAGGTGTAAATTTTCATGGATGAGCTCCATGTAAAATTACACATGAACCTCATTCATGGAAAATTTACCCCTATTTTTACTCCCCAACCAAACATACTTGAAGTGGATAGAGAAGGATCGAAGATGATGGTATAAGTTTTACTAGAGTGCACTACATTGAATGGATGTATTTATGCTTTGCACTATGTTTAGCCATGGATTTTCTTATATATATAGATGACAATTTAGATAAATAAGATGCATGGTGCACCTCACTTTGTTAAGTGCATCACAATATTGACCAAAACATTTTTGTAACAGTTGTTTCCTTGAGAAACTTAATTGAAAAATTTTATATAGTATAAGGATCTGCTTTAAAATTTTTAAAATATAAGGACCAAATTGAAAATTGAGTTAAATTATAAGGTTCTATGGAATAATTAAATCTTACTAAAATTATACTGACATTCCCTATCAATATTAATTCATTAATTTAAGTGACAAAAAAATAACACATGACATATACTTGATTATTAATAACAAAATGATAATATTTTGACTATTTGACATGTATATTCACTAAAATACCTTTTTCTAATCATAAGTTATAATTATAAGTTTCTTTTTTTTTTGACAAAAAGTACTTTATTCAATTAATTTGTTAAATATTATCAAAATATTATATTTTTATCAGTAATAATTATGTATATGTTTTATGTTATCTTTTTATCACTTAAATTAATGAACCAATATCTACAGAGAAGGTCAGTGAAATTTTAGTAAACCTCCAAGAGGTCAAAGATAGTTTTACAAAATGGAAGGATGCTGAATATGATTACGCTAAACCTCAAGGGAGGTCTCTTTATATTTTGTTCATTTATTTGATTATTTAGCTATTAACTTATCTTCCAAATAAATTTATATAATTAATTTTCAATAACTATATTTAAATAAATCATTATTTATTTTCAATAATAATTAATAAACTATTTTTTATTGTCACCCCATACATTGCACGAATCAAACAACTAGTTAAAAATAATCAAGCCTTATATATCATCTTCTTTTCAGGCCACATAATTAATTGGGAAAGCTTGATCAGAAAACAAGCGTGGCATATGACTAATTAAATCTATTTTGATATTAATTAATGACACAATTAGTAAGGAACATATATAGCTAGATAAAAGATAAATAGTAATTTAAATCTTTATGTTTTGTTAAATACTTTATTGCTTCTTTATTTTGGATTATATGTCCCAGTCCCAGACACCTCACAAGAACAAGAAACATGTCATAAGAGGCCCTTCTCTTGAAAGCTTTGGATGCAGTCATCAAACATTTGTTCAAGGGTCTTGAATGGAGGAAACCCCAACTGAGTAATTTTAGCGGTATCCATGCTATGTGGGTTGTTATCTCCTTCTTGACTACTACATCTGTAACGCCATGATGGAACATCAGAAAAATTTCGAACCATCAAAAGGGTAACCGTGTTGACATAATATTTAAACTATATAGCAAACAAAGCTTAATAGCAATGTTGATAGCATTATTTAACTCACTTGTTTTCATATGGATAGGAAGGATATTTGGCCCTAAGCATTTCAATTATCTGTGACCAATGAGCTACTGAGCTAGAACAAACTAGCCTTCCAGATGCTTTAGGTTCCTCCATGGCCAATAAGTGAGCGGCTACTACATCATTTATGTGTACAAAACCCACTGTTGTGTTTGGATATTCTCCTTTCAAGCCTGTCAAAAGACATGTATCACCCACCATTTGATGAGTAAATTGTGTAAAAGCTTTAAAGCAATCATGATTTGGATCCATGGCAGAGAACTAGACGTGATATTTAGATATTAAGAGTATCTTCATTGGAAAGTCCCAATTTGAATCTCATTTTTAACCCCACTACATGCTACATTAAAAATATATATCATAAAAAAATAAAATTGGGTCAAAATTAAAATTTTCTCTCCAATGAAAGATCTCACTTATAGCACCAATTTTGGTTCCATATCTCTTTTTAGATTAATATTTATATCATAGAGGTAAAAATGGAAAATAATAATCATATGACCTAGATGTGTCATATAACAACTGGTTCTAAAAAAGATTGGTCCGTCCCTATTTAGAGGGCCATGTCCCGACTGCAGGGTCCCAATTATATTTGCTCCAGGGGCGCATTTTCATATGGGCCGTCTCGCATGACAAAGCCAGTGGAATTGGGAATGTGAATATTGTCCACTGGATTTGCACTATCCTACTCAATAATTATATTGTGAGAAAACTGATATATTGGGAGAGTGAGGAGAATAAATTTTTATTGTTGAATGTTATGTGAATGATCAAGATAAAAATATAAAGTCATGTGACTTTTTTAAATGAGTATGTGAACATTAATTATCATTCATTAAATTCCAATTCTAACCATCCATGTATAGTTATACAGCCCAAATTTACTCATCTCACTCCCATAATAAATCATCCCTCTCATGTGATATGTTCCCTATATATAGGGAACGTATCATATGAGAAAACAGATTTATTATGAGTGTGAGATGAGTAAATTTTGACCGTTGGATCTTATATGAATGATCTAGATAAAAACATAAAGTCATGTGACTATTTTAAATGGACATATAAGTATTAATTATCATTAATTAAATATCAGACTCTAATGTAGGTCTTCCTAGGATTTCTACATCGAATTGAGTTTAATCAACACATGTTATCTCTTCAGTTGTTCTCCCCACTGCATGTAGATTCATGGGACCCAGAAGGACTGCACTTCACTACTAGCAAACTAACCTTCTTTTGCTTCCAGATTTGGGACCCTGGAGGAATGTTTCTTTTGGGACTTGGTTTTGTCCTTCAAACCATCACTTTAAGCATTTGTTGCAGCGATCGAAGTCTTTTCCACATTCTACAAGACTCTTATCTTGCACTTCACCTCAAGGACAAGGTTACAGTTCAAGGGGAATATATTGTAAGACACCAAATATCTCATAGGGAGTTAACAATGTATAAAAGAGAGAAAGCTGGGGATATTTTATACAAACTAATAGGGAAAGTGATTGTATAGCCTAACAACCTTGCTGAATCAGTAGGCGTTGGGATAGGTGGTGTGGTGCTGCTAGGGGGAATTCTGTTAGATGATGGTATATCAGCAGAGTGTAGGGATAGTTTGAAGACAAGCAAGGATTAGGACCTAGGCTTAGAAAGACTCAGCTGGTTAGTGCTAAGAACCTTTTCTCACACTTAACCACCTGTTTCCTAATAAGGCTGCTAACCCCAAGTTGTAACTGTAACGCCCCGATTTTTCTGTTAGAGTGAAAATAACCAAAATGCCCCTTAGGTCATTTTCAGCCCGGAATTCGAGGAAAGCCAGTTCGGCAGTACTCGAAGGGCAAACTCAATGTTGGAAGGGGATTACATGACTTGCGTACCTTCCCAGGATCGAAAATCTCGTTTTTCGAGTTTTCGGGTCAAAATGACAAAAACGCCCCTGTGGTGTTTTACCCGTTTGCAAGTGCCGGATGAACCCAAAACTTCTCCAGATGATTTTAAAAGGCATTTTTATGTAGACTGTGACTTTAGTTTTGGTCCCGGAGGTCCCGGGCAAAATTAGTGCAAAATTACGGTTTTGCTCCTAGTTTCGTGTTTTTACGCTTAATCGCGTAATTAAGCAAACCTAAGCAATATTAGGCTCTAATCGAAAGTTAATTAATTTCCTTAATTAATCTAGGGTCAAAATAATTTATTAAAATTGATTAGAACCTAAAAGTGCTTAATTACAACTTAAAATCATATTTTAATTTCAAGATTCCTAGTCATAGAATCTTAAATAGTGTTTCCTCTCTCCAATTCCTTAAATCATGGAATTGTGTTACACATTGTTTATTCATAAATGAGTTTAAAATTCTTTAATGATGTATGAGCACTCCTAACCTTGTCATAAAATTCCTAATACACATGCTTAGTTACCTAAACTTAAGCTTAATTATTCCTAACCTTGTACCTAAGCCAATACACATCTAAACCTACCATTAACACCCAATTAAAGGATCAAACCTCACCTCCTCCTTGATGTACCAAACCTGGCCGTGAGCCTTCCCTCCCCATATGCATCACATGTTCAATTTTTCAACACTCCAAGGCCATACCTCAAGTCACATGCACTATACCTTGTCATAACTTTCAATCAAGCTTGATTTTCCAAGTAAATAACTAATTAAAATAGCTCATTTTCTCCATTTATTTGTGGCTGGAAAAGTTCTAGCCATGCATTGTTTCTAGAAACCTAATTTCATAAAAATTGATAGGAAATTAACTCACATCAAGCCATACTTTGTAGCATAGCTCCCATACTTCAAACCATGCTTCTATGACACAATCAAAGAGATATTTTCCTCTCCCTTTGTCCTCCAATGCTACGGCCAGCACCCCTCCCTCGATGAGCCCATAGATTTGTTTTTCTATAAATAGGATGCTTGTGATAGCTTAGTTGCAGCTTGAAGCATTTGCTAAGTTTAGAGTTTTAGAGTTGTCTTGCTAAGTTTTTTCTTTTCTCTCAAAGCTCCAAGAGTTCTTTTTCTTCATCTTCATCTTTCTCATCCTACCCTCACACAATGACCTCATAGTCTCAATCTACCACCTCATAACCTTAAATCATTCTATAAGCTCTCAAATACTCAACCTCAAACACAACTTCACCCAAAACACATTTCCTTTCTTTTCCTTCCTCTTTGGCCGAATCATCACCACCATCCTAGGAGGAGTTGCTCATCTCATTTCCATCTTCAAGTCCAAGCTTTTACCATCATCACTAGGTAGGGATTTGTTTTCAAACTTTGTTTTGCTCAAGAAAGTGTTTTTCTCTAGTTTCCTCTTGGAATCTTTTTGAACTTTCCTTTATTTCTCCTTTTCTTTTCATTTCGGCCTCTAGGCCTTGTTATGAGCATGATAGTTTGATGATGAGAGTTTCTAGATGATGACATTGTGTTCATCTCAAAGAAACCTCTAAAGCTTGAGTTTTCCTTTCCTTATGACTTCATCTATATGATATCTAGCTCACATGGTTTTTCAACTTAAGAAAATTAATCTAAGGATTTCTAAAAGCCCAAGCCTACCCTTGTCAACCTTAAAGTTGGCCGGCACGTTCTAGAGATTTTCTCTAGATAGGGGTTTTGGGTATTTAATAAAGAACTTGACTTAGTTTCACTTTTTTAAGACTTTCGGTTTTGATGTTTTGATCTTTGAGATATTGTATTGGGTTGTTATCTTATGAAAGTCTTGAATGAGCTCTAGTCAACCATAAAATGAACCTTGCATCATGTTTACTTTATGCTTTGCATATCATGTTTACTTCCTTGCTATCACTAAATACCAAGATAATAAGTGAACCTTGCATTATCATGTTTATATTTCAAGCTATGCATTATCATGTTTATATTTCAAGTTCTCACTTAATACCAAGATAATAATGAGTTGCATTCATATTTACTTTGTGCCATCAATTTACTTTCTAATGGAACCTAAAATAGTGCATGAGCATGTTTATTTTTATGTCATCACTTTAATGAACCTAGAGCTCAAAGACTTGCCCATTGTTGTCTCTACAAAGGTCTAAAAATATTTATTTCTTGTGGTTCCCATTTTGGCCCTAAAGGGCTTTGGTGTTTCCAAGTGTTAAAAACTATGTTTTATAATTTATCTAAGCTTATGTAAGTATAAGGAATATGTAGAACTAAGTTTTACGAATTTAGGACCTCTTGAGATAAAAATAATTTAGCCACTGCCCTCTTAAGTATTCCTATGATTTTAAAGGATGAAGGTGTTTTATAAACAAGTTTTGAAAGTTCTAAAATAGTTCCAAGAGAAACTAGTAGCTTATGTGCCTTAGAAATTGTGTTCTATACCTTTTATGGAGAAGTATATTTTCGGTTCTTCCTTGCTCTTTACTGCCACTGCATGTGCTGTTTTAATGATGATAATGTGCCTATGTTTGAGTAAAAATAATGTTAAGACTCATATGTGAAAGATAGGATAAGTTAGGAACTAGAAAAGAATTAATTTGAGAGTTCTAGATCCTTTAATCATGTAATTTTCTGGATTCTGTCCAGCAAGGTTTAGATTTAATAATCATGGTTTTTAATTAGTTTGAATGTATAGGAATGACTCATAATTGGTTTAGGACTTAATCTTGAGACCTTAGGAGCAAACCGAACTTAGAAAGGGTCATTGTTGTGACTTCTAGATACCCGTAAAGTTAGAATTTCAAATTCTGCATCCTCGAGGTTTAGAGATGTTCTTGACCATAGTGTGAGGTGAGAAATACTTAGTTATAACCTCATAGGTTCCCAAGAGACTAGGTTTTGATGATCGATAACTTAGAATGTGAGTTAAGGACTTTAAGGGTCTAAACCGTAATTTCTAGAACCCCGTAATCACACAAATATAAAGCTGTCCAAATCTGCATAGTGCTATTTGGATAGGTCCTTGAGCATAAAAATTAGTAAAACTTATTAGTTGTGAACCTATAGGTGTGTAAGAGGTTAAGGATAATACTAGAATAATTAGTTTATAAGTTTAAGACTCAAAAGAACTAAAGCATAAAACACTATGGGTTTATAACATAATAAGCTTATGAGTTTGTATGAATAATTGTCTAAGGTATGATGATGTGATAATGTATATGCTATGAAGAAGTTTTATGTATACACTATGAAGAAGTTTCATGTGATGATGTATATGCTATGAAAAAGTCTTATGTGAAAATAGGTTATAGTTTTATATATGATTGTATGATGAGATGCATACTACGAGAAAGATTTATATGATGTATAATGATGTATCTATGAATTAACACTTTATGAGAACCTAAATGTGACACAACACTGAGACGCCTTCTTGGGTGACACCGGTTTAGCCGAGCACCCCCAAGAAAACAAATCCGTGAGGGTATTGACATAGAGCTTGCTAAAGCGGACAATACTACGATGCACTAGTTGCTAGTAGAGCGTTTCAAAGAGGAAATGACCCTAAGAGAAGTGATCCTTAATTGCCCCTAGCCCGCACTATTAAGTCGAGATTATGTATATGTTACGCTTATCATAGGATAAATAAGAACTAGTGACGACTAGTTAAGGTATGAGCTCATAACCTAGAGATGTTTTAGGGTTGCCCTATGAGATGAAAGTTAAAGTTTAAAATGCCACATGTACTATACCTATCACCTTATGCCAATGTTATAATGCTTCGTAGTTATTTTATTGAACGGCTTACCTTTATGATGCATTCATGTCATTAGTACATTCCATGCTTAGTCATAAGACGTATTATAAAATATGACGGACCTTGGATAAATAATACTTTAGAAAACTAACTTAAAAGGAGTTTATAAGCATGCACACCTTTTTAGAAATAATACCCAAGGTTCCTGAGAATGTGATGATGACACCTAGGTAGGGATTACCCTACTGAGAATTCTTTTAGAAAGATTCTCATTCCCTCTCTCTTTTCTTCTGTCATATCTTCAGATGGCGACATTCGTACTCTTCATCGACACCCCGGTATGGGAGCTACACCATGACCCGGCACTCGGGTCATACCATTTTGAGGGTCGCTGCACTGTTAGAGTCTTCATGTTCATGGGACGACCCTTCGCACACCCAGTACGGAGTTACCGATTCACCCCGACCACCCCCTACCATTTCAACAGTATTTTTGAGCGAGCTAGATCACGGGACGAGCAGATCCTCCGCATGCAGCTTGAGGCATCAGCAATACGCGACTACCCGGAGTACGTGCCTCGCACCCAGCACTCGGAGACGAACCCATCCGAGGACCCGCCATCACACATGTACAGTTGGAGCTCCAGTCCCGCTCCCCCACCGATGAGAGCTGGGAGTGAGGAGACGGTGGTCCAGCCGAGGTTGGCGCGTAGGCCACCATGCGCCCTCACCGCGGTGGACATGCCTCGATGATGCGCTCGACCACTCCCGCCGAGATTCGTCAGTGGATCGACTCGACCCCACAGTACTCGGACCAGCAGGAGTAGACATAGGAGGGGTAGCAGTTAGTGCACACACGCCACATAGTTGAGGGCAAACCTTCTTTTGTGTATGAGGTTGCTTGCTCTAGGTGCACTCGGGCATGGGTGTTGTTTTATGATTTCCCTGTATTTGTTTTACTTGTATTTGTTCTTCCGTTGTATTCTGTTTCCCGATGTATCGAATAGTCCTGCCCTTTGGGTGGGCACACCATATATATATATATATGTTTCAGTTGATGTTTCCATGATATGATGTGTTCCTTTACGCTTTGCTTATATGTTTCATTATGCTTCCTTTTAAAGATTCGTGCGTGGCTCTCACCTTGATTTTAAAAAGAAAAATTTTACCCATATTTCTGCTAAGTATTTTCTAAGTAAAAGATGAGACCAAGAGGTAATATTCTAAAGATTAACCTAAGTACATACTAGTAGTCTTAGGTTAAGATTTAGGGTATTACAGTAACTTGATGCTTCTGACCTCTCCTATACCCCTTACAAAAGTTGCTGGGTTTATTACCACAATAACCCTTTTTATCAGCAACAACCATGGTCCAGTGTCTATTGAATTGGCCCCAACTTTGTTTAACAAATTCACCTCATAAAGGACAATTGCTATATTTGAACATAATGGACCTAGCGTTCCACGAGATGGGCTGATTAAACGTTGAATGTTCATGTCTATAGAGCAATTCATCACAAAGGCTCCCTCTAATAACATGCTCAGATCATATTCATAATAAAAAGAGTGGGTAACACATTGAAAGGACTCAAATAATGAAAAAGCAAAGCTCCCAACATGTACAATGGCTCCCTCAGTCTTTGCAACAACTATTTTAAATTTAACAAGCCTTACCTCACATATTTGGGCTTGGGCGATTGGGTCTAGCAATTGAGTCAACATTTGGGCCACCAGCCACTTAGAGAGCTCCTTATTCTCTTCAATTGATTGGACCCGACCCATTAGTGAATTTTTTCCATTAGCATCCCAATCTTTCTCCTCCTTGAGTTGGGGTTGGCTCCCTAATGTTACATCATGTTTTTCTTTATTAGAATCTTTACTTTCCTTTTCTTGGTTTTGGTCTTGACCCATTAGGGTCAAAAGCCAAAATGTCACTTTTGCTCTCATTCCTCTTTCTTGCCCATTCATGAAGCTTTTGACAGAGAGAGATGGTACTGTCATCTCCTTCTGCTACGTCTCATACCATAGGTTGGTGGATGCAAAGAAAATTTTTGAAATATTGAGCAATGCAAATCTGGAAATGAGGAGATGGGGTAATTTTGGAAGACATCACCCTTCCAGCTCGATCAACAAGTCTAAAACCACCTAATTCAAACTCTAATGTGGGTCTTCCTAGGATTTCTGCATCGAATTAGGGTTAATCAACGCATGCTATCTCTTCAGTTGTTCTCCTCGCTGCATGTAGATTAATGGGACCCAGAAGGACTGCACTACACTGCAAGCAAACTAACCTTCTTTTGCTTCCAGATTTGGGACCTTGGAGGAATGTTTCTTTTGGGACTTGGTTTTGTCCTTCAAACCATCACTTTAAGTATTTGTTGCACCAGTTGAAGTCTTTTCCACATTCTACAAGACTCTTATTTAGCACTTCACCTTGAGGACAAGGTGATAGTTCAAGGGGAGGGTATTGTAAGAGACCAAAATATCTCATAGGGAGTTAACAATGTATAAAAGAGAGTGAGCTAGGGATATTTTAGACAAACCAATGGGGAAAATGATTGTACAAACTAACAACCTTGCTGAGTTAGCAGGTGTAGGCGTGGGTGGTGAGGTGCTGCTAGGGGGAATTCTGTTAGATGATGGTATATCAGCTGAGTGTAGGGATAGTTTGAAGGCAGGTAAGGATTAGGACCTAGGCTTGGAGATACTCAACTGCTTAGTGCTGAGAACCTTTTCTCTCTCAATTTGCACACTGTTAGTCTGGTTTATCTTCTTCCCTAAGCTAGAGTCTCACTGGTTCTAGTCTAGGAGTGTGAATCACATACCTCTATATTTTCTATCATTTCTGTGAAGTTTCTATCACACATCCATAGGGGCAAATTTAGTATAACTCTTATATATTCCCTATCATATAATGGAATCTAACCTTTGACAATGCTTAGTATCATGAGGAGTGTGCTGGTTGGCTGTGGTGCAAGCAGTGGACCAACAACAAAAGAAGGGTTAACCACTACCAAATCCATTCCACTTTCCTTTGCAATCTTCCAAGCCTCTCTCTCCCCTGTAGTCTTTGCGTATGCATACCACAGCTGGATATTCACAAAGTTTGTGTAGAATGTAAACTATACAAGGTGACATTGTTTCAAAAATTATAATATACTAGCAAAAGAATGTTACATTGTAGCATTTGCAGTAATCTGGATCACTCCAATGAGACTCATTAAGAGGAGACACCCGTTGCACATCATATTGGTATCTTATTGAAGAGCAAGATGAGGTGAGCACCACACGTTTAACGTTTGCTTTTACGCAAGAGTTAAGCACATTTAGGGTCCCTTTTATACATGGATCAATCAAATTTGCCTGCAAAATATTCGAATCCTTAAATTAATTGAAGTTCCTTTCCATATTCTATTGTTATTAAAAAAAAAATGTGTGCCAGCTAAAATGTACTAACTGCTTTTAGTTTCTACATGATTTCTTTCCCTCAACTTTTTAAGACAACAGTAGCCAACTAGCCATAATAACAGTTAAGAACTAGGATAAACAAACTTCTGGCTATGTAAAATTTTTTTAAAAAAAAAATTATCTATTTTTCCTAAACTCAGCCCTTTCATAACTACTAATGTAGCTGCATAGCTATCATTTTCATTCTCAATGTGTATGGAAATGATTGTGTAATTTGCAATATCTGACATTTAAGATTCTCTCCAACCATAACACAAATATCATGTAATCCCACGCAGGGATAAGCTAATGGTTAAACAGAAGAAGTCCCTGAAATCAAGGTGAGCCAATAGCAACTATTGGGATAATAGTGAAGTTACCATACCTGAACGTTTTCATCATAAGGAACAAGCACTGGAGATGCTGTATGAAAGACGCCATCAACCCCAAGCACTGGCTCATCAAAGCTCCCTTCTAGCAACAGATCGGCTTTCAATATACTTAATCTCTCTTTGGCTCCTCTCAGTTCCATGAGAAAACCAACTTTCTCGACATCATCTGAGACAAGATTTGCAAAAATGGCAAGGATAACAAAGATTTGACATAAAAATCGAATAATTAATTGTTGAATCAAACTGTAGTAGCAAAGGAATCAAATCTTGGAGCCAAAAGGCTCTTTCTTAAATGAAATTATTATGAATATTGCAAGCACATATGACACACCTGGGTTTCTCACAGTGGTCCTCACTGTGTGACCCTTTTCTAGTAAGGCTTTGATCAGGTAAGCTGCTAGGAACCCAGTACCCCCAGTCACGCAGAATTCTGGCATCTCTATCTTTCTCTTCGGTGTCTCTCGGTTGTCTGTATCTTAGACTTTTAGCCCACACCATGTATTTTGGTCTTATGTAGGAATAGGATGAACTCAAACCCAATTAAAGTAAGAGAGTCACGTGGAATGCATTCCACTCAGATTCCGATTAAAAACATATGTTTGGTGGGAGACTGGTGTAAGATGATTCACTCAAATCATAGGAAATAGTTTTTAAATTTCAAAACGATACCGCACCAAAAAAAAAAAAAAAACGATGGAATGGAAAGAAGCAGGAGGACCTTCTAGCTAAAATAAGGGGAATAAAAAAAATACAAAACAAAACAAAAGACTATTAATAAAGCAACGTTTTTCCATCACCCAGCGTGTGTCTAAGAGACAAATTCAATAAATATAATTCATTCATTATATATTGTTGCACTTATTTTTTATTTGAACTGAATTCAAGGTGACTTGGACCACTCCTCCAGTAGCAATCACCACCAATCGTTAAATTAATTTCTTTCTCAACAATTTTTAGTATTAATTAAAAATTGGGTTTTATTTATTTTTATATTATTAATCTCTCTCTTTCTTATTTTAGGTTACGCATTTGAATGTAATCTGAGTTATTTTGTTCAACTGTGAACTTTCTTAATAACCTCACGATGCATGTAAAAATTACTAACTTTACTTTTAGCAGAACTAATAATCAAAATATTTCATGGTTGAGAGTTTTGATTAGAATTGAACAAATTAACGCAGTCGTAATTATCACCTTATAAAGTATATTAGAAAGACTTATAAAGCCTAAACATAAATCGATTTTTTTTAGTTATCAGGAACAATATTTAGATTCATTGTTATCGTTATACGTAACATAAATGAAACGCAAATTAACTGATGTTTTTACTTGGAGAGCATTAGTCGAATGTACCTCCATTGATGGGGGAACATCTTCCATACAGCGGCTTCAGTAGAGTCCTGCCAAAGTATTTTAACGCTCAAATCAAAAGTGAAAAATGAGGAGTTACTCAAATTGGAATTAATTAGTTAGATCATGACTCTAGAAAAGTTCCTATCTATTAATTACTAATAGTTTGATAGTACAACGCCCCAAAACAATACAATGATCACTCAAAAAAAACAATTTTTGCCGCCCAAAATTAAAAAGAATTTTAACTGCTAGCAAAGGTGCGTGCTCACATGCATGGGGTGTTTTGTCCGTTGGCTGCAAATGTTACGTGTGCCAATAAGGGAAACACATGTGGCAAAGATGGGAGTGAGGGTCAATCCATATTATGACCAAAATTTAGATCTAGTTGCTAATTTACCTCCGTTTACATTGTAACATCCTAATTTTTAACTCAATACTCGTAGAACGTATTAAGGTTAATAATTAGTTATTACTTCTTAGTCTCATCTTTTCTCAAAAATACTTAGCGGAAAATACGGATAATTTTTTATTTGAAATATATAAGTAAAGTGAGAGCCGTGTATAACGTAAACATGTGTTAACATATACCGTAAAACATGAGGATGAATCACAAAATAAAAAGACATGTCAAATCATGGAACAATCAATAACACATCAAGGAAGTACTACATTAATATCATAATACACCCACCCGAAGGCGGGACTTAGTTTAGTACAACAGAACATGAATACAACTAAAAAAAAAAAAAAAAAGGAAAGCATAAGAAATAACACCCCTATCCTAGTGCACCTAAGGTGGATAACCTCATAACAAAAGAAGGTTTATCCTAAACTATATGTGGTGTGTGTGCACTAGACCTTCCAAAGGATCTACTATTGTCAACCCTGAAAGGGGGGAACATAACCGATCCATGGACGGAGTATGTTGGGAGTGGGTATACGACCTGCAGGTGCAGTGGTGTGCATGCGGTGGGTTCTCTCATTAGGTGTACGTGCATGCTCGAAGACCATATCGTCGTTATACGGGGAAGTTGGGGAGAAACGATAGCTACATACAGGATGTGCGAATGGGCATCCCATGAACATGAAGACTCTAACTGCACAGCACCCTTCAAAATGGTATGACTACAGCTCGGGGTCAAAGTGGACCTCCCATGTGAGGGTGTCGATAAACAAAACGGACGTTGCTATCCTGATCTGAAGACGTGACGAAAAAGAAAAAGAGATAGAGGGGGTGAGAATCTTAATAAAGAATCTCAGTAGAGGAAACCTCGTATCCTAGTGTCATCGTCTACATCCCCAAGAACCTCGGGTTTGTTACAAAAAGTGAACATGCATAGAGTTCATTTTTAGGTTTTCTAAATATATTTATCCAAGGTCCATTCATTTTAGGATGAGTCTAAATGTCATGATTGCAATAGATAAAGATATGAATGCATGGTAATACCATATGCACATTTACATGAAAATCACAGTAATTGAGCACAACAATCAAGAAACACATATACACTACAACAATTTTGTTCTTCAGCAACGGCCAAAAACCGTGGCTATATGTGAGAAAACCGTTGCTTTTAGAATAGGCAATGGTTTTTCAACGTGGAGTATGCAGCCGTTACCTATTCTTTTGGCAATGGTTTTGTACTTTTGGCCACAGTAGGAAAAAAAACTGTTGCCTTTATCAATAGAATAGGCAACAGTTTTGCTGATAGACATTAGACAACGGTTTTTACTGTTGCCTTTCATTTGGCAACGGTTTCACACCGTTGGATAATATTTGGCAGTTGGAACATTGTTTAGACCGTTGCCAATTTTTAAGCAACGGTTTAAAAGGCATTGCTAGTAATAAGCAACGGTTTTTTACATGTTGTCTATCTCAATTGGCAATGGTTTTTCACATGTTGTCTATCTTAATTGGTAACGGTTTTACAAATGTTGTCTACTCTAATAGACAATGATTTTACCAATGTTGTCTACCCCAATAGACAACAGTTTTATAGATGATACTAGTATTTATAAGAACAATTTTACAAGTGTTACCTATTTCAATATATAGTTTTTTGTAATAGGTTAGTCTAAACCAAAATATTACAATAAAAACAAAACATTGTAAATCAATTAATCCATGACAAGCTCATACATAAAATTATCAAATCCTATTTTTAAGTCCATAAGATCCATATGTATACATTAATAACTTTTAATAAGTAGCATACAAGCTAAGTCATGACACCTACAAAATACTATTTCAAAATCACATCACGAAAGGATATAAACCTTGATAACATCTACTCAAGTATTGATAGTTCCAACATATTCACTAAGTACAAAAAATCTTGAAGCACATCGTCAAAGTTCGATATCATCTCAAAAGATCCTGATCTCTTTCACTCTTTGTCTATTTAATCATCACACTCTTTGTGGTTGGGGAGTTGGGGTCTTCCTCTCCCTCATCATGATTTTGCTGCATAAAATTATGAAATTAAATACCATAAACACATAATTAATAAAACAAGACAAGGTCAATAGAAGCACAAGACATATAAGTGACTTTGCAAAACTTTTAATAATAAGAACTAGAGTAAACATTATCCAAGAGAAACAACAAGTAATTTAGTCACTGCAATATAAGAGCACATCATCCATTAAAAAATGTACCATAACACTAAGAACAACTAGCATAGTATAATAAGAACCAAAGTCAAACTACAACATTTCTCACTAAAATATACAATACTTACTTAACCAATCTACATTCTTTAATCCACTTCAAACTTAATTGCTAGAACTTTCTATTACAGTGGAGATAGTTGCACAAACTTAAACAATCCACACATACACTACTACAATTTTTTTTTTCATAGAGAATAATTTTCTTATAAGAAAGCACAAACAAATAGCCCAAACACATTTATAGGTGGTAGCAACTAGCAACACACCAAGACAGCACAAAACAACAAAAAAAAAGTAGCAACATCATGAGAAGAAACTTAACCTTCTTTGACATGTAAGGATAAGAAACTAAAATATATAAGGATAGTATTACTAATTTGTAAGCATTGGAACCAATTATCAAATCTACCAGAACAATAAATGGTATTAAGACTATAAGCTATTAGTTGATATTCCCTTCAAATAAATTAAACCTTTTCATTGTTTAGATCAACAATAAACATTAATTAGTGAGCAAGTGATGTAGAAATATTAATTATACTATATATTATACTTATAGCTATTATTTACTTCTTATGCACATTTATAAATATATATATTTTTTTAATAAATTTCATTTGTTTTATAACTTAATATGAATGATAAAGCTTATATAAAGAAAAGACATGTAGCATTCAAATGGCATTGCAAATTTAGCCACTCTAAAAAAGGAGTACTCAAAATTATTATATAGGGACGAATCAGTATTGCACTTAGTAAAAGTACAAATATCAAGCCTCAATATTCATTATTTGTTTTGTCATAGAAACCCGCCTAGAGATGTGTTTTTAGAGTGTCAATTGGGTATAAAGTTGTTTCAACAACAACTCCAGTTGTACCTCCTGCAATAACACCCTCGGTAACATACATCAGGCACATAAGAAAGATTGAAATACAATAAGCTTATCAAGATCATAGAAATGGCTATCGACTTGTCAATAAACAAAAACTATTCCAGCAATTCATGTAATATATGAAGGACTGGAGCATAACATCTCAGTGTTGGTCAGCCTTCAAATTAAAAAGGGTCTAATGGTAATCAACAAATGTGATCTTTTAGCACTCCTTAAAAGGTATTCATTAATAATGCTCTCTCTCTCATTTAAAAAAAAAAAAAAAAAAAGCAAAGGAAGCATTCATCAATGCGGATAACATAATTCTTGTTCTTCTAATTTTAATTTTATATACATGGCATTCTTTCTATACCTATGGCATGTGTTACGTTGTGCTTTATGACATGTACCATGAATATTTTACAATTTTTGTGAAATTACCCAAGAACTGTGTAAACAAAACCAATTCTTTGAAGTTTCAAACTACTCAGAATTCAAGCTACCAACTATAAATGGATGATTAGAAATAAAATTGATGTATCAATTACCTGAGAAAGTATTTCAGTGAATCAGCATCATTACTCTTCTACTTATGATGAACAGATTGGCCAATTTTTACAAAGATAAACAACATAGGACATAGGATTTCAGTGGTGTTGTAAAAAATGCTTCTTTAGAGACAGTATGATACCCACCAAAATCATATTTTGCTAAAAACAAACAGCGCTGATATAATTTCTTCACTAGGAGCACCAAAGGAGACATTATAGTTACCAAATAAAGTGCGTAAGAAGTCAAAGGGCTTATCCTGTCCTATGCTAACTGATGCAAAAGAATTTCTCAGCTGCAAGTTTTTTTTTTTGTCTTAGTACAAGCATCTGCAAAACCATGTTACTGGTTCAAAGAAGCAGAGAGCACAACACAGCAGCAGACATAGTGCTTAAATAACACATGTATTTGCCATTCTCACAATGTGCCCCTGCATGACATGTGCTAATTCACTAAATAACAAACACCCTATCCATAAACCAATTTTCTATTCAAAGTGTACTTCCTTTTTCTAACAATCTAGAATATGGTAAAATTAATTAGTAACTTGCTAGTGTCAACATTGGAACACTTTTCAAATGCTTGGTGAATTTCGAATTCCTTTTTTCTATCTTAACATACAAAGAAAAACAGATTATAAAATTCACCTTCTACACCAATCCAATCATATGAGATATAATTTTCAGTCACAAAGTGAACCTCCCAATCCTAAAGCCTTGCATTTTATAATCCCAATTACCCCTAAATTACCTTTCTCTTAGATTCACAACCAGATATACAAAATTATAAAAGCAGAAAAACATAAAAGCAAAGGAAATAAACAGAGACCAGAGAAATAAACATGAAAACAGAAAAACTAAGTCTTGAAGGTTCTATACGGCTATACCTCTAATCACTCAACTCTATTCACCATTTTAATTCATGTTTATCACCATTTTTCCCTTCCATTGAGAAAGAAAGAAGAGACATGAGAAAGATAAAATAGAGAGACAAGAGAGACAAAGAGATGTGACGGTGAGAGAGCGTACCTCAAGACCAGTACATGTGCGAAGCACCACTACCGAATCAACGACCACCTGCAACGGAGGAAGAAGGCGGTGGCCAAGACGCGATGTTCCCAGGTGTGGTGGAGGTAGCCGCGATGTTCCCAGGCTCGGTGGAGGCAGTCGCGACGTTCCCGGGCGAGGATGGCAGTGAACTAGGCGAGGATAGCAGCGAGGAGTGCTTCCAGGCGATGTGAACAGTACCAAGGCGAGAAGCAGCGAACAGGAAGCTTCCAAGCAGTGCCAAGTTTCCTTTCTCTTTTTTGTTTTGGGCCAAAATGATTAACGAATGGTCTGTTCCCGCCACTTAAGTTATAATACATTAGGGAACGCTTTTTATACGTACTCTAAGTTTCGTGTATATTAATAATGGTTTTGAAGTGTATGAGTTATAAATTTAAATAGGCAACATCTAAATAACCGTTGTCTAAAATAAAAGTAACACAACAATTCATAAACTGTTGCTTATTTATACTAAGAGTATGGTTTTATATTGTTGCAATAACATTCTATATAAATTCAAATATATTAGCAACAATAGAAAAAACCGTAGCGATAAGTCCTTTTAAGCAACGGTTTTTTGGCCATTGCCAAGTTTGGCGTTGCCATAGCTAGGAAATGTTGTAGTGACAACTATATAGGTGGCATAAAGGCACAGTACTTTGATATACTTCTTTCTCATACTTGAACTTTTAAATTCTTTTTCTTAAAGACCACCTTCTTATCGTAGCCACCAAAGTCCAACCAATACACTGGCCTCGGCAATATTTACAATAGCCACCAAATTCCATCTCACCTATCGCCTAGGTATGAGCTCAAACCTAACTAGTCGTCACTATATTTCATATGGGGTAATAGAAGGGGTAACATATCATTTGACTTATCCTAGATAAGTTTAAATAAATCCTGACTCCCAGAGTGCGGGCTAAGGATCACCTAAAGACATCCCCGCTCCTAGAGCACGGGTCTAGGTTATCTCCTTCTTCGAAATGCATCTACTGCACCTAGTGCACAATAAATTTGTCTGCTTTGAGAGGATGCATCTACCATACCCTCACAGTTTTGTTATCTCCTTACCGAAGTAAGAGAAATGGATCTCAGTATGCTATGCCACATTTAAAACTCATTTCCTGGGGGTGTTCGGCCGAACCAGTGTCCCCCAAGACTTATCTCTTATCGTTTTCAAAAACATTCTCAAGTCCTTAAATTTGACAGAAATTCGGCAGTATAACTATTGTATACCAAATTTCTTTCAAATTTCCTTTGTGCCACAAATCTTATGATGCATATTCAATTTCTCTAATCATGGTAAACTTGAATTCACATAATCACACTCAACATAGCACGTGTATCATCACATCATACTTGAATTAATAAACTCAAAACATCAAAGATTCTATAATGTCTTATGCTTGACCCTTAGTGCCTTTAAGTTTGAAATCTAAGTTCTCTATCACAACTTAACCTCTCAGGTACCTATAGGTTCATAACTTAGTAGTCCTCACTCATTTCTATGATTATAACTAATTTTAAACCTCATAGTGCAGAATCTATATTTTGCTAATTACGGGTACCTAGGAGTCACAACTTTGACCCTTTCTAAGTTCGGTTTTCTCCTAAAGTATTAAGATCAATTCCTAAACCAATTATGAGGGATTCCTACACACATATAATAATTATAAACCATGATTATTGCCTCTAAATGTTTCTGGACAGAAACAGTATTATTTATGTTTTAAGTGTTCTAGAATTCTTATTTTCAATCTTTTCTAGTTACTAGTTTCTCTTAGCTTTCACAAATTAATTCTAACATCAAATATACATGAATACACTCATTCCAACATAATAAAATCATCATCATACAGTGAATAACATATCAAGGCAGAACCGGGAACATCATCATCATATCATGCATAGAATCACATAAAATTTCATCTCGAGTGCACATAAATTACTAGTTTTCTCTTGGAACCTTCTTAGACCCTCAAAACTCTTTTAGAAATCATTTTGTTTCATTAAAATAATAAAAATACTACCAAGGGCAGTAGCTAATTTATTTTGCTCATAGTTGAGATTCAAAACATAAAAACATATTTATATCACATGCTAAGTTCATATAAGCTTAAGAAAATCCTTAAAACATAATTTGTTGGTCCTTGTGACTAGATGCAACTCATGCTAAGCTCATCCTCATCACATGGCCGGAATGCATTTATAAAACATCTCCATGTTCCAAACTTCTCTTGAGATAAAGTGGGCAAGTCTTTGAGCTCTAGGATCTTTTATGTGAGAACATAAATTTAAACATGATATGCACTTATTTATTCTTCATTATAAAGTAAAGTGAGAGCATAAAGTAAATATGAGATGCAACTCATTATTATCTTTGGGTTTAGTGATGACTTGAAATATAAATATGAGAATGCAAGTTCATTCTTTACTCTTGAGAGTTAGTGTTGACATGAAAATAAATATGAATGCAAGCTTATTTTAACTTTACTAGAGCTCATACAAGAGTTTTTCAAAGATCAATATTATCCTAAACCCATACTTTATCTAGCAAGACAAAGTGAGCTTTAGAGTTCTTGTACCAAGGTTTCAAAGAAACCTCATGGTTTGAACATCATCATCAAGCTCAAAGAAAATGAACTAAAAGAATCAAAACAACATTATTTCTTGAAACATAATACATAGAGAGGTACTTTGCATTTTTGACAAACTTTTTGAAAAGGAAGAAAAGGAGGCCGAAGCCATCAAGGACAAGAAAAGGAAAGAAAAACCAACACTTCACAAGAACAAGAACAAGTTTCAAGCTTTAGAGGTTTCTCAATGCAAATCTCAAGATCATTATCTTGAAACCTCATCATCAAGCTCAAGTTTTCCTTTCAAAAATGAAGTCTCATGACTTAAAAACAAAAAGAGAGAAAAAGAGTTTGAACCAAGAGAAAACTAGCACTTTCATATAAAAAACAACATCATAAAAAGGAAAACTTTTGAAAACAAAACCCCTACCAAGAGTGAAGATGAAAGCTTAGGCCTTGGAGTGAAAATGAAAAGCAAATCTTCCTCCAAAGGGGAGAGGAGGTTTCGGCCAAGCACAAAGGAAAAGGAAGGAGTTGTGTTTTATGTTAGCTTTGTGTTTGAGAATGAAAGCTTTAGTGTTTGGATGGTGGTTTGAGGTGGTTGTGTGGTGTTTCAAGATGGTTTATGGTGGTTTGTGGTGGTGGGAGGAGTTTCTAAGTGGTGGAGGAGAACTTGAGTTTGAAAGAAAGCTAGAGAGCTTTTTTGGTCACAAACCCAAACAAAAAAGCAAATGGTAAAAGTGTGAGATTTCTTTACACTTTGCTATATATATATATATATATTGAAATATGGAGCTGAAATTTGGGGGGGAAAGGCAATGCCATTTTCAGCCTTGAAAGAGAGAAAAATATCTTCTTCAAAGGTCATTCAAGGCATGGTGGAAAGCATAGGTAAGTATGGCCAAAGGTATGGGTTAAGGCATGGCCTAAAGCATGGCCTTGGAGTGTTGGAAATTCAACATGTGAAGAATATGGAGGAGTGGTGGTTGGTTGCTTATCATGTCATGGGGGAGAGATTTGTCTCATTTAATTGTGATTTAGGGTTGTATTTAGGTGTATCTTTGATTAGGCTCAAGATTAAGGATTTGTGACTAAGTGTTTAAGTAATTAAGTAGGTAATTAGGGCCATGTGAGACTAGATTAGGGGGTGGTCTTGCTAGATTAATGAAGTCAATCCTCATTAACTTAGAATCCAATGCCAACATGCTTCCTTGATTTAGGGGAATAGGTAAGAAAAAAATACTATTTCTAGATTCCTTTCTTAAAGAATTAAGACTAGAAAAAGATTTTGAGTTTCCTTAAGCAATTTTAGGTTCTAATAAACTTTAATAAATTATTTTGACTCTAGATTAATTATGAAAATTAATTAATCTTCGATTAGAGCCTAATATTACTTATGTTTGCTTAATTACATCATTAAGCTTAAAAACACTATGCTATGGGCAAAATCATAATTTTGCACAAAAACTGCCCGAGACCACTGGGACTTAAATAGATATCCCTAAACACATAAAAACATCATTAAACACTTATAATTATCATTTCAAACTCTCAGGAGGGATTCCGGGCTCAAATGGCACTTATACCCGAGTAAAAATGCTAAAGGTATTTTGGTCATTTTGACCCGAAACTTCAGAAAATGAGATTTTCATTTCTGAAACCAAACAGAAGCCATCTAATCCTTTTCAAACATTGAGTTAGCCCTTCGAGGACTTCCGGGTCGGCTATCCCCAAATTCTGGGCAGAAAATGACTTCAGGGGCATTTTGGTCATTTCACTCAGATAGAAAATTGGGGCATTACATACATAATTAACACTCAACAAAACAAAGGGGAGAAAATACTCAAATAAACCCCTCAAATTTATCTCAATTAAGGCCATTAGTCTTCCCCTTATCATTCTAATTGAACCCTACCTATTAGTGTTAGCTCCATAACCCTTCAGAAAGCATTAATGTAATATGTTTTGAGTGATGACAACAAATTTAGAGAAAATCTTTTGAAAAATGACTAATATTTTCCCTTGGATTTCTTGAAGTTGAAAATAGGTTCTTTCGTTTGCATAGCACATTTCTTAAAGTGAAAATGATTTCACTTTATGTAACACCCCAATTTTTTCTACTGTGTAAACTTACCAAAATGCCCATAGGTAAATTTTGCACGAGAATTGAGGCCTAGAAATCCGTAATGAGGAATTTTAACATTAGGATAACATTATATGAGGCTTGAATAGCAATCTGTGCGAAAATCACAAATCCTGATTTTTTCTGTATACAAATAACCAAAATACCTCTAAGGTTATTTTGCTCGAAAGTTAAAGATAACCAATCCCGGTTATCCTCAAGGGGTTAGTTTTATGTTTGAAGGGATTATTTGTGTTATGTTGATGTCGTGGTAAAAATCTCAACTCCCGGTTTTTACTTACGTAAGATTACCAAATTACCCATGTGGTAACTTAGCGCGAGATTGAGTAATCCTTGAACCTAGTTATCACTCGATAAGTTCAAAATGTTTATTACAAGTATGACTTGATATCTAGAAATGTTCAGGTAATTCCAGGAATTGTTTCATGAAATGACCTTTTTGCCCCTAGTTAATGCTTAATGAGTTTACTTAAGTAATTAAGGAAATATTGGGCTCTATTTCAATTCAAACTGTTTCATTCATTAACCTTGGGTTTAAAGTAATTACTTGAGGTTAAAAATAATTACCTGGGCTAATTAGTGTCTAAGAATTGTTTAGGGAATTTAATTTCCTTTCTTAATTATAAGAGCTCATAAAATCAATAATGTTAAGATTAAGGTAAATCTAATGCGTTTTCTTTCTTTGTCTTAAGATTAGGACTTATGTTACTAATTAATCTTCAACTCAATTGAGATTAACTCCATTTCTAGTGTAAGATTACTTTTTTACCTTGTCTTGGTGAATCCTACATATTTGATTTTTACCATTTATACAAAATTACCAATTTCTAAACTACCACCTAATTAATTATAATATCTTATGTGTCCTACCACTTAGAAAAGAAAAGAAATTGTCCACCATTATTCCCAAACAAAGTCGCAGCCTCCATGCCTCCCTCATGGCTATATTTTATTTTATTTTTTCAAGGAATAATGCACATAAACATATCATTACCTTACCATTTGCTTTTTTGGAGTTGTCTTGCTCATTATTGATAAAAAAATTCTGCATTCTCTCAAAGAACACTAACCCTTCATCTTCTTCCTCCTCCATCTCCAAGAGACTCCATTCTTGACATTCATCCAAGTTTTCAAGCTCAAACAAACACATATCCACCATAAACCAACTCCTAAACAGCTAATCTTTCCATTTCTAAACACAATAACACAAGAAAAATCCTTCCTCCATTACAACCTCCTTTGGCCGAAACATCACTAGCATTAGGATCGGATTTTTGGTTCTTGTTGCTCATAGAAGATCAAGCTTTCTCTTTAATAAACAAGAAACAACTCGGTAGGGATTTTATCTCATGTTCTTTCTTATGCTTTTTCTTTAATTTTTTGGTTTTCATAGCTTGGTGATGACCATGGCTTGATGATGAGGAATCATGGTTGTGGTTGTGAATTCATCATTAAATGATCTCTAAAACTCAAGGTTTAATTCTTGTTGCAAAAAGATTAATGATATAATTTTTGTTTTTTTGTTTTTCTTTTCTTTAAGATTCATTCTTTTTGAGTTTGATGATGTGTCCAAGAAATAAGATTCTTGGAACCATGGTGTTAAAGGACTCTAAAGCTCTCTTCTAGTTTGTCAAGATTAATTTGGGGTTGAGATTTGTACTCTTTAAAGTTTTATAATGAGCTCTAGTAAGATGTAAAATGGACTTGCATTCATGTTTATGTTTCAATGCCTTGCATAGCATGTTATTTTCAAGTTGTCACTTAAATTTTAAAGACTAAAGAAATGAACATGCATTTCCATGTTTAAATTTCAAGTCGTCACCTAAACTTTAAAGATAAAAATGAACTTGCATCTCATATTTAATTTCAAGTCCTCATCTTATAAAGTTAAAGACTTAAAATGAGGATGCATAACACGTTTATGATTCTTGTCATCACCTAAATTCCTAGAGCTCAAGACTTGCCCCTTGTATCTCAAATAGAAGTTTGATTATGGACACATCCTTATGGATGTATATTTCGGCCATTTGATGATGATGGACCTAGAATGAGTTTCATTTAGTCATAGAGGCCAAGACTCATGTTTTAGAGTTGTTACAAATTGTATATTAGAATTTTTGTGAGACTTGGAAAATCCAAGGAATGATAAAGATAACATTTTTATGAGAAAAAGGTTTATTAATAAAACTGGGTTTTGATGGTTGTTTCAAGTATCATTTTATGAATATTTAAGGAGACAAAAATAATTTCAAATGTTTCATATATCTTAAACTGATTACTAAGAGAAACTAGTAACTAGCAAGTAGCAAAAATGTGATTTCAAGCTCTTTTGAAACCAAAATATTTGGTCACTATTTTGGCAATTCCATTTCTGTTAGCTGCTGTTTAAAGAGGTTTTTGATGTGCAAAAATTGATACTAAGTGTTGCAAAAATTATTTTTAACATCCTCGGAAAACTGGTAACAAGAACATATTGAAAATCCAGTTTCTAATGCTTTTAGGAAATAAGATTTTAGCTATTGCCTTGGTGATATAAACTCTATAAGAAGCTGTTTGAGAGTATTAATATGGCAAAATCATTATTAGATGATGTAAAAATTGTTTTAGCAACTTAGGAAGAGCCGGTAATTAGAAAGGGATAAAAACGTATTTTCTAGAACTCCGAAAACTAATTGTTTTGGAATACTGCCCTAGCTGGACAACATCATTTGGAATTGATTATAAGGTTAAAAATTGGTGGAAATTATGGTTATTGGTCTCATAGATGCATAAAAGAATAATTTTGATAATTAGGTTTAGTCGAGTTGCAAGTTTAACCCGTTTAGAATTAAAAGTGTTTTTACTGACAATTTGTAGATAATTATATGATAAGTGTATTATAATGACTTTTACTACTTTGTATATGTACCTTGATGAGCATAGCATATGCATTAGCTGAGTCCAGTCCTTGGTTCTGATATACTGGGTAGGAGCATGTTTATTTTTTAGTAAATTGATGATAATGCATGCTTGTGGATATATGAAAGTGAAGTATGATTATGTGATCAATTGTGGCATGTATGATTATGATTTGATAACCAATATGCATGTTAATATAACATATGGCCAAAAACAGATTTAGGGAAAACTCCGTTCCCAGCCGTTATGCTACCGGATTTCTGCTAAACTTGTAAACTTATAAAATTTATGAAGAATATGAGCATAAAATGTTAAGTGATAAGTTGTGATGAAATCTATGATCATAAGCTCGTGCATGTGTCTCTATTAAACATGTTAAGATTTAAGGTGACATAAGATACATAGAGATAATTCTCTAGATTTCAAGAATTAATGGTTATGAGAGGTGATCCAATAAAGACCTTTTAGACTCCAGGAATTAATGGTTATGAAAGGTGTTCCTAAGCCCCCTAACCTGTACTCTGGGAGTCGGGAATTAGCTTATCATAGGATAAGTATAGACTAGTGACGACTAGTTTAGGTATGAGCTCATAACCTAGAACTCTCAAAAGGAGAGAAATTATAGGGTGGCCCTTGAAGGAAAGAGATTAAGAAATTTAAGTCACCTAAAAGCTTATTGAGGAAACAATTATGAGATACATTCATGACAATACTATGATGCATTCATAACATCAAGACTCATGCTAAAAGATACAGGCCTCGGTTAATGGTATTTAAAACTTAATAAATGAACCTTATATATGCTCACATTTTCATAATGAAACCCGACGTTCCTGGGGATGATGATGATGGCACACATATTTGGAGGCGAAGGCCCTACTGGGATTCTTTTATAAGATTCTCACTCCCTCTTTATTTCTTTCCATCTCATCTTCAGAGGTAAATGGTGATGTTTGTAATCTACGTTGATGTCTTCTCATAGGAGATGTACTTCAACCTAGCTAACCAGTCAATATTAATTTATAGGTAGCTGTGCTATTCGTTTGTACGTATTTATGGATCATCCCTTCGCGTACCCCATTTCTAGCATGTGGTTTTCCCTAACTGCCCCTTTTCCGAATGACCTTGCTTTTAAGCGTGCACGTCCGCGTGCTCGACATTTTCCTCACCCTCACCCTTTTGTATCAGTAGTTCAGGATTTTCCTAACTATACACCCAGGTCACACCGCCTCACTCCACTGGGTCGTGGTCGGACCCATCAGAGGATGCACCCTCCCGTTTAGGACCCATTTTAGGCACACCGAGTAGGAGACGTGGGAGAAGAATTTTATGCTAGTTTGTTCGGTTTTTATTTGCATGATATTTCTATTGGATTATTGTATTTAACTTGACTTATGTCAGTGGTGTGCTGCTTTGATTCCTGTATGTCTTGGTGTTCGATGAGGAATGATCATTATTTATAATGGTGTTATTATATTAATTGAATGAGGTATTTCATATTTATCGATGACTTAATGTTATTCTTTTACTTTTATATATAAGCTGAATAACACAAATTAGTTAGCATGCACGGTTCATGTTTTGCATTTAATTCAATTTTAAAAAAATTTACCATATTTTTACTAAAGTATTTTCAAGGGTTTAAGTTCAAGACTGGAACAAAAGAGTAATAACTAATAATTAACTTAAATGCGTCATAGGTTTTTGAGTTAAATATTAGGGTGTTACAGAAAAGATGGTGTAAGAATGCAAATAGTTATGAGGAGGCTCGGAACAAAGTAGAAGAGGACAATAAGAAGATATTGTTGCTGCGTTATGGTGCGCCATGTGTTGCTAGCCAATGGATGTCATTCCTTAGGGGTAAAAAGTTGCCTTACTTTTAGCACACAATGGATGAAATATGTAGAATTTCAAGAGACTTATCCAAGTGTGGCTTGGTGGAAAAAAGCACACTACGTCTGAAAAGCAAGAAAAAGGTTGGTGACCCTATTATGGTAAAGACAAAGGTTTCACCTTTAGGTGGTAAGGATAGTGCAAAAAAATGCTCTAATTGTTTGTTGGTGGGACACACATAGAGGAATTGCCCAACAACAAAAAGAGGACAATTTGACCATTTTGAAGATGATAACATTTTCCTCAATGAAGCTGATTCAAATGCTGCTGTAAACATAGAGGTGATATTAACTTAATCTTTACTTTAATATGTAACACTTTTGGTGTTTTGGTGATACTAAATTTGTAGTAATACAAGCAGATAATGATGAGATAGAATCACCTACCTCAAAGACAGTGAAGGGAAAAATAGATGATGATGTAATGCGCCCACATGCAAGTTCCATACAAAGTTCCTAATTCCAAAGGGATGAGCCGAGTAAAGTGATATTTGCAAGATCTCAGATAAACCAATTCTACCTTGCCCAATTTTATCTACCCTACTCGAAATTTATTTCACCTAATTGTCTAAACTTTCCAACATAACAAATTGTGACAGAAGGTCCATCTCAACAGTTGTTGAGTGGATTCAGTGGGTCTTAGTTCCTAGGGTTTGTACATCATCAGTATGTGGTAAATCATGGGCATCAGTGGTATTTAAAAGTATGGTTGTGTAAATTTTAAAATATTCTTTATAGTGCTAGGATATTGGGTATTGACAATAATTGGTTGTTACAACTAAAGGGTTTGGTGTAGGGTTGAAGTATAAGCCATGCATGTGTTATGTCACTTGTTTGGGAATGTCTATTGTGTATAGTTTGACACCCTCCAGACTCCATGGACCCATAATTTAATTGCTATGTAGTAGTGATACAATGTGAGTGCTTCTAAGAAAAGGAAAGAAGGGGGCATATGGAAGACATCAAAAGTATGGGAAAAAAATAAAATTATGAATATGTAGTTATAATAGTTTAATAACAACTTGGAGAAATTTTACAAGTGTTGTAGCAAAATAAAAACCACAAAGGTGGACTGTGACAAAGGGGAGTTGGATCGTGTATGTAGATGTCTATTATTTGAGATTTTAGTGGATTAATAGTAACATATGTAGAACATGCTATGCTTAAGAAAATTCGTTGGTGGTAGTTGTAACTATTGTATATTAATACATTTTGTTTGCATAATAGAGTAAAGGTAGTTGTAGTTACAGTTTATGGAATCCATTCTTAACCTAACTACTATGTATATGACAAATGTTAGAAGCTTGTTAGAATTATTTTCAATGAAATAATGTATTTTTGTAGGATACCCCAATTTTTTGGTGTGGTAGTTTTTAACATCATTATTAATTTTATTTTATGTTATATAATTGCATTCAGGGGTTTTATAAACTTTGAATGAAAATGATGATGTTAAAATGTAAGGCCCAAACATTTAAGCAAGGAAAATGAAGGAATTTCTTTACAGTTATATGTCTACACTTGATATATGACTCTTTTGGAGTTAACATGAGAAGATGTGCTATAGAAACTGTGTTGAAGATGGAGATTTCAAAATTCAGAAGAAAAGTTACACATGACCACATGAATTGACATCGAACTATGTCCTGTGTTAGTGGAAAAAATTTGCATAGGAGAATAACAATTTTAAAATTGAGATTGCTAGCCACCACATACTCATGCATAGGTTAGTGATAAGATGCATTAATGCCACTTATCTTGGTATCAAACGTTATTCTTTTGCATAAGTTTTACTGAGTTATTGATGTCAATACTTAGGATTTTGATTTAATCTTCACTCTGTGATTTTGATAGAACCATTAACTATTGCATTGATTTTGGAATAAATTGTAATTAGACCATAGTGCGTTTAACTTGTCTCTGAGTATGGTTTTGTGGACAAAAGCTTTGGATCATGTGCAAAATGTCAAGAATAAGGCTGAAAACTCTTGGGAAATAGCTTGGAGCTGAAAAGGAGCTAAATCATGGAAGTTTACTCTCAGGTAGCACTGCAGCGCTCGGCAGAGCCACAACCATTAACCTTTGGGTCACTATCTCTGCAAAGCGTTATAGTGCATGAAAGAAGGGATTGCAAATAACTTATCTGTTTTTGGGCCCTACTTTGGGCTATTTTAGAGAACAGTATTGAAAGGATTGACATAGTTGTTTACCCTAGCTTTTTAGTCAGTCTTAAATATGCAATTAGGCAACCACTTTCTTTCTCTACATCTTCTTCTTCTCTATTGTTCTTTCTCAGGGATTCCATTAGTGAAGGTGCTTTTTCTTGAAGATTGTGGTAAAGATTGTTGCTATATTTTCAAATTCCATTTATTTTCACTGTTGTAATCCTCCAAAGACGGAGGAGTAGATTTTCTTACTAGTGTAGGGTTCTGGATGGATTGAGATGATGTTTGAGATCCTTTGTTTATATTGAATGCATTAGTTTTCTTAATGTTTAGTGGTTTCAATTCCTATAATTATTGCAATGATTGCTATAATTTTCATTGAGATAACTAAATTAGTGATTGTCATTTAGGTAAACCCTTTGGGAATAAATTAATAGATCTATTGGTTTATGTCTGGGGAAGAACATTAGAATTAACCTTTCAACAGGTGGTTAGGCTATAGCAATTGGTTCATTAAATCAATGTGATTTTTAAATAAATTGAGATATCATTTATTAGTTATTTGCATTGCTCAAATTCTATAGGTCGATCAATCACTAGTAGGATTGCCAGTAATTTATTACTACTAGCCACTAATGAGTTCAATATTTTGTTTATGATAACTAGTTGCAATCCTAGTAATACCTTGCACTAGTCACTCTTTATTATTGCTATTACCATTTAACTTTAATTGTTTCAATATTAATTCTCCAAACCCACAATTTTCTCAACTAAGTGATAAAGCCTCCTTAGTATTAGAATAACTTCTAATTTGAGGAGGTAGCCGACAACCTCGCTTCAGTTAGCAATCTAGATATTTTATTTTAGACAAAAGTGCCCACAACTCGCTTTTCTTAAGTGATTTTGTAACCTTTTTTTCTTCATATTAATAACTGTCTTAACTCTTTCTCTCACCTAATTAATATTTTATTGCCACTATTTCTCACACCTTACCAATGCTTTTTTTTTTCTCTTTCATGAATTAGAAGCTAGAAAACTTTGTTGGTTTTGTAAATTCAAATATTTATTTATGAAAGTTCTATTACTTTGTTTCCTTGCATTTTCTTTAAAAAAAAAAGAGATACGATATAATAAAACCAATATTTTTTTTTGTGAGAATAAAACTAGTATTTTAGATGTGTAGCAATAAAATCTATATTTATATGTGTTGCAATGAAATTGCAAAATGCATTTGTAATCAAATCAATAAATTAATATTTATATGTAATTATCATAAAACTATAGGGAAAGGACATGAATGCAAAAATCATACTTGCAATGCGTTTCATTGCAACACTGTAATTATTTTTTTAATACATACAATTTTTTTAACATGGGGAAGTATTATCTTTTAGTCATACGCACGCAAATTACAATATTTTTTTCCTAGAAAATGCAAAGTAACAAATTAAAGTGACATAAATTTCATACATAAATATTTTTTACATAACCAACATAATTTTTCAGCTCACAATTCATGAGAAACAAGACAAAAAAAGGAACATTGTCAAGGTGAGAGAAATAGTGGAAATAGAATATTAATTTGGTGAGAGAAAGAGTTAAGACAATTATTAATATGGACAAAGTAAGTTACAAAATTACCCATGATAATAACTTGATTAATAAAAGAGAGTTGTGAGCACTTTTGTCTAAAATAAAACGTGTAGATATTTAACATGCACATGAATGTGTGGAGGTTAGCAATTCCCTTTTAAAATTGTTGGCATGGATCTCAATTTTTACGGGAAAGATGTAGGAAAAATAATTCCATCACTTAATAGATCGAATTGTGTTACTATTACTAAGTTTTTCTCCATTCATATAAACATAAGAGTAATGCTTGTTGCACTCCAAAACAATGCGACACCATATTTACACCGTATGGCAAGGCTACAAAACAACAACATAGTTGTAAAGTAGAGGTATGGGTATGCGCGGTGGCAAAATTGCAAATTCGAAAGGTATGGGTATGAATGGTGGTAAAATTGAAAATATGCTAACACATTTTGAAAGGGAAAAAATAGTAAAATTTATACGGTGGTTTACACATAGGACGTTTACAAGTTACTTGTATGTGGTTTACAATTTTGCACTTGGTTTACAAGATTTTCAAAACTTGTAAACACATGCTGAAAACTTGTAAACTAAGTATAAAATACTTGTAAACCACACACAAGTAACTTGGAAACCGGTGCTTAAGACTTATAAAACAAAATAAAATAAACTTGAAAAAATGTGCTGACTGTAACGCCCCGATTTCTCTGTTAAGAGTGAAAATGACCAAAATGCCCCTAAGGTCATTTTCAGCCCGAAATTCGAGGAAAGCCGATCCGGCAGTACTCAAAGGGCAAACTCAATGTTGAAAGGGGATTAGATGACCTGTGTATCTTTCCGGGATCAAAAATCTCATTTTTCGAGTTTTTGGTCAAAATGACCAAAACGCCCCTGCGGTGTTTTACCTGTTTGCAAGTGCCGGATAAACCCGAAACTTCTCCAGATGATTTTAAAAGGCGTTTTTATGTAGACTATGACTTTAGTTTTGGTCCCAGAAGTCCCAGGCGAAATTAGTGCAAAATTACAGTTTTACCCCCAATTTCGTGTTTTTACTCTTAATCGCGTGATTAAGCAAACCTAAGCAATATTAGGCTCTAATCGAAGGTTAATTAATTTCCTGAATTAAACTTGAGTCAAAATAATTTATTAAAGTTGATTAGAACCTAAAAGTGCTTAATTACAACTTAAAATCATATTTTAATTTCAAGACTTCTAGTCATGGAATCTTGAATATTGTTTTCTCTTTCCAATTCCTTAAATCATGGAATTGTGTTACACATTGTTTATTCATAAATGAGTTTTAATTCTCTAATGATGTATGAGCACTCCTAATCTTGTCATAAAATCCTTCAAACACATTCTTAGTTACCTAAACTTAAGCTTAATTATTCCTAACCTTGTACCTAAGCTAATACACACTTAAACCTATCATTAACACACAATTAGATGATCAAATCTCCCTCCCTCCATGTTGCCCAGGTCTGGCCGTGTACCCTCTTCCCTCCATATGCATCACATGTTCAATTTTTTTACACTTCAAGGCCATACCTCAAGTCACATACACTATACCTTGTCATAACTTTCAATCAAGCTTGAATTTCCACATGAATAAATAATTAAAACAACCCATTTGTCCCATTTATTTGTGGTTGGAAAAGTTCCAACCATGTCAAGTTTCTAGAAGCCTAATTTCATCAAAAATTGATAGGAAATTAACTCACAGCAAGCCATACTTTGTAGCATAGCTTCCATACTTCAAACCATGCTTGAATGACCTTGTGTAAGAGATATTTTTCTCCCTTTTCCCCCTCAAAAGCTACGGCCACTTCCCCCTTGGTGAGCCCCATGGTTTTGTTTTTCTATAAATAGGATGCTTGTAATAGCTTAGTTGCACCTTGAAGCATTTGCTAAGTTTAGAATTCTAGAGTTATCTTGCTAGTTCTTTTCTTTCCTCTCAAAGTTCCAAGAGTTCTTTCTCTTCATCTTCATCCTCTCTTCACATTATCACCTCATCACTTCAACCCACCATACCTAACCTTAGATCATCATCAAATCTCTTAAACACTAAACCTCAAACACAAGCTTCCTCAAAACACATCTCCTTTCCTTTTCTTCCTCTTTGGCCGAAGCCATCACACCACCTTAGGAGGAGTTGCTCTTCTCATTTTCCTTTTCAAGTTCAAGCTTTCATCTTCATCACTTGGTAGGGATTTGCTTTTCAAACTTGTTTTGCTCAAGAATGTGTTTTTCTCTAGTTTCCTCTTGGATTCTTTTTGAACTTTCTTTTGTTTTTCTTTTCTTCTTCATTTCGGCCTCTTGGCCTTGATTATGAGTATGATAGCTTGATGATGAGGATTTCTAGATGATGACCTTGTGTTCATCTCAAAGAAACCTCTAAAGCTTGAGTTTTCCTTTCTTATGACTTCATCTATATGATATCTAGCTCACATGGTTTTTCAACTTAAGAAAATTAATCTAAGGATTTCTAAAAGCCCAAGCCTACCCTTGTCAACCTTAAAGTTGGCTGGCACATTCTAGAGATTTTCTCTAGATAGGGGTTTTGGGTACTTAATAAAGAACTTGACTTAGTTTCAATCTCTTTTCCTTTTTGTAAGGTTTTCGGTTTTGATTCCTTGATCTTTGAGATTTTGTCTTGTTTTGAAAGTTGATTTACTTGAGCTTGGTGATGAAGTTCAAGAACCTCATAGTTCCTTTGAGAATTTGGTTCAAGAACTCTAAAGCTCTCTTTGTAATGAGAAATGTGTTGGGTTGTTATCTTGTTAAAGTCTTGAATGAGCTCTAACTAACCATAAAATGAACCTTGCATCATGTTTACTTTTATGCCTTGCATATCATGTTTATTTTCCTTGCTATCACTAAGTACTAAGATAATAAAGGAACTTGCATTATCATGTTTATATTTCAAGCTATGCATTATCATGTTTACATTTCAAGTTCTCTCCTAAATATCAAAGATAATAATGTGATGCATCTCATATTTATTTTATGCTCTCACTTTACTTTCTAACAAAAGCTAAAACAAGTGCATAAGCATGTTTATCTTTATGCCATCACTTTAACGAACCTAGAGCTCGAAGACTTGCCCATTGTTGTCTCAAACAAAGGTCTAAAATAATTATTTCCATAGTTGAGATTTCGGCCCTAAGAGTTTTTTTTAAGTTTTCCAAGTGTTAAAAATGTGCTTCTTAAATTTTCTAAGCTTATATAAGTATAAGGAATATGTAGAACTAAGTTTTATGAATTTAGGACCTCTTGAGATGAAAATGATTTAGCTACTGTCTTCTCAAGTATTTTTATGATTTTGAAAGATAAAAGTGTTTATAAATGAGTTTTGAAAGTTCTAAAAAAGTTCCAAGAGAAACTAGTATTCTATGTGCTTTAGAAATTGTGTTCTATGCCTTTTATGGAGATGCACATTTCGGTTCTGCCTTGCTACTTATTTGCCACTGTATATGTTGTTTTAATGATGATAATACGCTTATGTTTGAGTAAAAATAATGCTAAGACTCATATGTGAAAGATAGGATAGGTTAGAAACTAGAAAAGAATTAATTTGAGAGTTTTTAGATCCCTTAATTATTGAATTTTCTGGATTCTGTCCAGAAAGGATTAGATTTGATAATCATGGTTTTAAATTAGTTTAAATGTGTAGGAATGACTCATAATTGGTTTAGGACTTGATCTTGATGCCTTAGGAGCAAACTAAACTTAGAAAGGGTCATTGTTGTGACTCCTAGGTACCCGTAAAGTTAGGATTATAAATTCTGCATCCTTGAGGTTTAGAGATATTCTTGATCATAGTGTAAGGTGAGAAATACTTAGTTATAACCTCATAGGTACCCAAGAGATTAGGTTTGATGATTGATAACTTAGAACGTGAGTTAAGGACCTTAAGGGTCAATGCATAAGACATTAAAAAGTCTTGAGTTTTTATGATACTTAATTTATGTAAATATGATATATGACACATGAGCTTGATATGTGCTATGAAGAAGTTTTATATGATGATATGCTATACCTCATAAGATGTGTTTGTATGTCCTATATGTTTTCATGGCATAAGCAAATTTGAGGAAATTCGGTCCCACACCACACGCTAATTTCCATCAAATTTGAGGAACTTGGAAAAAGGTCTTTTTGAAAATCATGAGAACTTAAATGTGACACAACACTGAGACGCCTTCTTGAGTGACACCGGTTTAGCCGAGCACCCCTAAGAAAACAGATCCGTGAGGGTATTGACACAGAGCTTGCCAAAGCAGACAATACTACTATGCATTAGTTGCTAGTAGAGCGTTTCAAAGAGGAAATGACCCTACGAGGTGATCCTTAATTTGCCCCCTAGCCCGTACTTTAAGTCGGGATTATGTATGTTACACTTATCATAGGATAAGTAAGAACTAGTGACGACTAGTTAAGGTATGAGCTCATAACCTAGAGATGTTTTAGGGTGGCCCCATGAGATAAAAAGTTAAAGTTTAAAATGTCACATATGCTATGAAAAACCAAGAAAAAGTTATTATGAGATTTATACCTGCCACCTTATGCCACTGTTATAATGATCCTTAGTTATTCTATTGATTGGTTTACCTTTATGATGCATTCATTAGTGTATTCCCTGCTTAGTCATAAGACGCATTGTAAAATATGACGGACCTTGGATAATTAATACTTTAGAAAACTAACTTAAAAGAAGTTTACCTGCATGCACACCTTTTTAGAAATAAAACCCAAGGTTCCTGAGGATGTGATGATGTCACTTAGTTAGGGATTGCCCTACTGAGAATTCTTTTAGAAGATTCTCATTCCCTCTCTCTTTTCTTCCGTCACATCTTCAGATGGCGACTTTCGTACTCTTCATCGACACCCCGACGTGGGAGCTGCACCATGACCCAAAGACTGGTCATATCATTTTGAGGGTCGCTGCACAGTCAGAGTATTCATGTTTATGGGACGACCCTTCGCACACCCACTACGTGTAACGCCCCGATTTTTCTATTAGAGTGAAAATGACCAAAATGCCCCTCAGGTCATTTTCAGCCCGGAATTCGAGGAAAGCCGGTTCGGCAGTACTCGAAGGGCAAACTCAATATTGGAAGGGGATTAGATAACTTGTGTACCTTTCCGGGATCGAAAATCTCGTTTTTTGATTTTTCGGGTCAAAATGACCAAAACGCCCCTGCGGTGTTTTACCCGTTTGTAAGTGCCGGATGAACCCGAAACTTCTCCATATGGTTTTAAAAGGCGTTTTTATGTATTCTATGACCTCGGTTTTAATTTTAGAAGTCCCGGGCAAAATTAGTGCAAAATTACGGTTTTGCCCCTAGTTTCGTGTTTTTACGCTTAATCGCGTGATTAAGCAAACCTAAGCAATATTAGGCTCTAATCGAAGGTTAATTAATTTCCTTAATTAATCTTGAGTCAAAATAATTTATTAAAGTTGATTAGAACCAAAAAGTGCTTAATTACAACCTAAAATCATATTTTAATTTCAAGACACCTAGACATGGAATTGTGTTACACATTGTGTTTTCTCTTTCCAATTCCTTAAATTATGGAACTGTGTTACACCTTGTTTATTCACAAATGAGTTTTAAATTCTTTAATGATGTATGATCACTCCTAAACTTGTCATAAACTCCCTAAATCACATTCTTAGTTACCTAAACTTAAGCCTAATTGTTCCTAACCATGTACCTAAGCTAATACACACTTAAACCTACCATTAACACACAATTAGATGGTCAAATCTTCCTCCCCCATGCTATCTGAAATCTGGCCGCAGCACCTCCCTCCCCATTATGCATCACATGTTCAATTTTTCAACACTCCAAGGCCATACCTCAAGTCACATTCACTATACCTTGTCATAACTTTCAATCAAGCTTGATTTTCCAAGTAAATAACTAATTAAAATAGCCCATTTTCTCCATTTATTTGTGGCTGGAAAAGTTCCAGCCATGCATTGTTTCTAGAAGCCTAATTTCATAAAAATTTGATAGGAAATTAACTCACATCAAGCCATACTTTGTAGCATAGCTTCCATACTTCAACCTTGCTTGAATGACCTTGTGTAAGAGATATTTTCCTCTCCCTTTTCCCTCCAATACCACACGGCCACTCCCTTCCTTTGGTGAGCTCCATGGCTTTGTTTTTCTATAAATAGGATGCTTGTGATAGCCTTGTTGCACCTTGAAGCATTTGCTAAGTTTAGAGTTTTAGAGTTGTCTTGCTAAGTTTTTCTTTTCTCTCAAAGTTTCAAGAGTGTTCTTCCTTTCTTTTCATCTTCATCCTCTTCATCTCTTCATCTCATCATCATCTCTTAACCTTGAAACACCACCCCCACCACCTTGGATCATCATACAAACATCTAAACTTCCATTCTCAAACACAAGCTCACCAAGAACACATTTCCTTCCTTTTTCTTTCATCAAGGCCGAATCATCATCACCATCCTAGGAGGTGTTGCTCATCTCATTTCCATCTTCAAGTCCAAGCTTTTACCTTCATCACTAGGTAGGGATTTGTTTTCAAACTTTGCTTTGCTCAAGAAAGTGTTTTTCTCTAGTTTCCTCTTGGATTCTTTTTTAACTTTCCTTTGTTTTTCCTTTTCTTTTCATTTCGGTCTCTAGGCCTTGTTATGATCATGATAGCTTGATGATGAGAGTTTCTAGATGATGACATTGTGTTCATCTCAAAGAAACCTCTAAAGCTTGAGTTTTCCTTTCCTTATGACTTCATCTATATGATATCTAGCTCACATGGTTTTCAACTTAAGAAAATTAATCTAAGGATTTCTAAAAGCCCAAGCCTACCCTTGTCAACCTTAAAGTTGGCCGGAACGTTCTAGAGATTTTTCTCTAGATAGGGGTTTTGGGTATTTAATAAAGAACTTGACTTAGTTTCACTTTCTTTTTCTTTTGTGAGACTTTCGGTTTTGATGTTTTGATCTTTGAGATGTTGTAATGGGTTGTTATATTGTTAAAGTCTTGGATGAGCTCTAGTTAATCATAAAATAAACCTTGCATCATGTTTACTTTATGCTTTGCATATCATGTTTACTTCCTTGCTATCACTAAATACCAAGATAATGAATGAACTTGCATTATCATGTTTATATTTCGAGCTATGCATTATCATGTTTATATTTCAAGTTCTCACTTAATACCAAGATAATAATGAGTTGCATTCATATTTACTTTGTGCTATCACTTTACTTTCTAATGGAACCTAAAATAAGTGCATGAGCATGTTTATTTTTATGTCATCACCTAAATGAACCTAGAGCTCAAAGACTTGCCCATTGTTGTCTCAACAAAGGTCTAACAAAATGTATTTTCCTTGGTTCATATTTCGGCCCCAAGAGGTCTTGAAGTTTCTAAGTATTTGAGACTATGTTTCATAATTTTTCCAAGCTTACATGAGTTTAAGGAATGCATAGAACTAAGTTTTATGAATTGAGGACCTCTTGAGATAAAAATAAATTGGACACTGCCCTCTTAAATATTCTTATGACTTTAGATGTTAAAATTGTTTATAAATGAGTTTTGAAAGTTTAAAAAGAGTTCCAAGAGAAACTAGTATTTTATGTGCTTTAGAAAACGTGTTTTATGCCTTTTATGGAGAAGTTTATTTTTGGTTCTTCCTTGCTCTTTGCTGCCACTGTATGTGCTGTTTTGATGATGATAATGTGCCTATGTTTGAGTAAAAATAATGTTAAGACTCATATGTGAAAGATAGGATAAGTTAGGAACTAGAAAAGAATTAATTTGAGAATTCTAGATCCTTTAATTATGTAATTTTCTTGATTCTGTCCAGCAAGGTTTAGATTTAATAATCATGGTTTTTAATTAGTTTAAATGTGTAGGAATGACTCATAATTGGTTTAGGACCTAATCTTGAAGCCTTAGGAGCAAACAAAACTTAGAAAGGGTCATTGTTGTGACTTCTAGGTACTCGTAAAGTTAGGATTTCAAATTCTGCATCCTTGAGGTTTAGAGATGTTCTTGACCATAGTGTGAGGTGAGAAATACTTAGTTATAACCTCATAGGTTCCCAAGAGACTAGGTTTTGATGATCAATAACTTAGAATGTGAATTAAAGACTTTAAGGGTCTAAACCGTAATTTCTAGAACCCGTAATCACACAAATATAAAGCTGTCTAAATCTGCATAGTTCTATTTGGATAGGTCCTTGAGCATAAAAATTAGTAAAACTTATTAGTTGTGAACCTATAGGTGTGTGAGAGGTTAAGAATAATACTAGAACAATTAGTTTACAAGTTTAAGACTCAAAAGAACCAAAGCATAACATACTATAGGTTTATAACATAATAAGCTTGGGAGTTTGTATGTGTGATTGTCAAAGGTGTGATTATGTGATGATGTATATGCTATAGTTTTATGTATACACTATAAAGAAGTTTCATGTGATGATGTATATGCTATGAAAAAGATTTATGTAATGAATAATGATGTATCTATGAATTAACACTTTATGAGAACTTAAATATGACACAACACTGAGACGCCTTCTTGGGTGACACCGGTTTAGCCGAGCACCCCCAAGAAAACAAATCTGTGAGGGTATTGACATAGAGCTTGCCAAAGTGGACAATACTACGATGCACTAGTTGCTAGTAGAGCGTTTCAAAGAGGAAATGATCCTAAGAGAGGTGATCCTTAATTTGCCCCCTAGCCCGTACTTTAAGTCGGGATTATGTTTATGTTACGCTTATCATAGGATAAGTAAGAACTAGAGACGACTAGTTAAGGTATGAGCTCATAACCTAGAGATGTTTTAGGGTGGCCCCATGAGATGAAAGTTAAATTTACAATGTCACATATATTATACCTATGCCAATGTTATAATGTTTCTTAGTTATTCTATTGTTTGGTATACCTTTGTGATGCATTCATATCATTAGTATATTTCATGCTTAGTTATAAGACGCATTGTAAAATATGACGGACCTTGGATAAATAAATACTTCAGAAAACTAACTTAAAAGGAATTTATATGCATGCATACCTTTTTAGAAATAAAACCCAAGGTTCCTGAGGATGTGACGATGTCACCTAGGTAGCGATAACCCTACTGAGAATTCTTTTAGAAAGATTCTCATTCCCTCTCTCTTTTCTTCCGTCATATCTTCAGATGGTGACATTCGTACTCTTCATCGACACCCCGGTATGGGAGCTGTACCATGACCCGGCACTCGGGTCATACCATTTTGAGGGTCGCTGCACAGTTGAGTGTTCATGTTTATGGGACGGCCCTTCGTGCACCCAGTCCCGAGTTACCGTTTTACCCCGCGATGAGCAGATTCTCCGCATGGAGCCCGAGACATCAGCGGTACGCGACTACCCAGAGTATGTGCCTCGTACCCAGTACTCGGAGACGGACCCATCCGAGGACCCGCCATCACACATGTACAGTTGGAGCTCCAGTCCCGCTCCCCCACCGATGAGGGCTGGGAGTGAGGAGACGGTGGTCCAGCCGAGGTTGGCTCATCGGCCATCTATGCGCCCTCGCCGCGGTGGACACGCCCCGATGATGCGCTCGACCACTCCCGCCGAGATTCGTCAGTGGATCGACTCGACCCCACAGTACTCGGACTAGCAGGAGTAGACATAGGAGGGGTAGTAGTTAGTGCACACACGCCACATAGTTGAGGACAAACCTTCTTTTGTATATGAGGTTGTCTACTCTAGGTGCACATGGGTATGGGTGTTGTTTCTCTTGTATTTGCTTTTTATGATTTCCTTGTATTGCATTTCAGTTGTATTCCACTTCCCGATGTATTTGAATAGTCCTGCCCTTTGGGTAGGCACAGTATATATATATATATATATATATATATATATATATATATATATATATATGTATATATCTATGTTTTAGTTGATGTCTCCATGATATGATGTGTTTCTTTATGCTTTGCTTATATGTTTCGCTATGCTTCCTCTTAAAGATTCGTGCGTGGCTCTCACTTTGATTTTAAATTCCAAAAAGAAAAATTTTACCCATATTTCTGCTAAGTATTTTCTAAGTAAAAGATGAGACCAAGAGGTAATATTCTAAAGATTAACCTAAGTACATACTAGTAGTCTTGGGTTAAGATTTAGGGTGTTACAGTATGGAGCTACCGCTTCACCCCGACTGCCCCCTACCATCATAACACGATTTTTGAGCGAGCCAGACCACGCGACGAGCAGATCCTCCGCATGCAGCCCGAGGCGTTAGCCGTATGTGACTACCAGGAGTACATACCCCAGACTCAGTATTCGGAGACGGATCCAGCAGAGGACCCGCCCTCGCACATGTACAGTTAGAGCTCTAGCCCTACTCCCTCACCGATGAGAGCTGGGAGTGAGGAGACGATGGTTCAGCCGAGGTTGGCTCGTAGGCCATCCATGCACCCTCGCCGTGGTGGACACGCTCTGATGATCCGCATGACCACTCCGGCCGAGATTCGCCAGTGGATCAATTGCACCCCTCAGTATTTGGACCAGCAGGAGTAGGTGCATAGAATGGGTAGTAGCTAGTGCACACACGCCACATAGTTGAGGACAAACCTTCTTTTGTATATGAGGTTGTCTACTCTAGGTGTACACGGGTATGGGTGTTGTTTTCATGGTTTCCTTGTACTTGCTTTTATGATTTCCTTGTATTTACTTTTCAGTTGTATTCCGTTCTTCTATGTACCGAATAGTCCTGCTTTTTGGTAGGCACATTATCTATATATATTCAGTTGATGTATCCATGTTATTTATGTGTTTTATTATGGTTTGCTCATATGACTTGTATGAATTCCCGTTCAAAGAATCATGCGTGGCTCTCACTTTGGTTTTAATTCAAAAAGAAAAATTTTACCCATATTTCCGCTAAGTATTTTCAAAGTAAAAGATGAAACTAAGAGGTAATATTATAAGGATTAACTTGAATACATACTAGTAGTATTAGGTTAAGATTTAGGGTGTTACACTGACCATTAATGGCATTTAAGCAATTTTAATAAAATTTCAAAATACTCCAAAACTGAACTGAATTATTCCAAGAACAAAACATTTCGTCTTCCTTCCCTCCCTCAACTACACATTCTCCTCTCTCCCTAAAGAACACATTCAGTGTCCTCCATACTTCAAGCGCATGTTTAGTGTTGTCCTTCCTTCAAGTGCCACTTTATATGAACGTGGGCCACTATCACCAACTCTCCCTGTCATTGTGTGAAGTCCTTGCGTTGTGTTCTAATCGTTGTAAGAAGAAAAACCCCACGAAAGGTTCACTATTGATTGACTTGTTGTATCATCACCTTGTGAGGTCTTCCAACTACATAAGTAAGTTATGGGAAAATGCTAGCAAATGCATGTAATGGTTAATTGTAAGTTGTGTTCCTGTAATAAATTAGTTTAGGGGCTAATGTGGGTTTAGGGTGTGCATTGAAGTGCTTTAAAATATGTCTTTTACTTAAAGGAGTTATTTTGTTCTATTGTTAGAAGTGACTGGAAGGATTTTAAAAGGTTTTTGCCAAGTATCACGGGTTTACAAGGTTTGGGAACTAGGTTACAAGATCTTAGCACTGATTACACTTGTTTGTTGCCCTAGGTTTACAAGTTTGTTCGTTTGTTTTAGAGTTTTATTGCACTTGGTTAGTAAGCAGAGGTTTACAAGTTTTTCCTATTGGTTTGCAACTTATTCTACCATGGTTTTCAATGATGTTTCACTTTGTTTACAAGTTTCACACATGATTACAAAACTTGTAAACCAAGTGCATGAGACCTGTAAAGCAAGACTGTGCACAAAACTTGTAAACCAATATGTAAAGCCACTTTGAAAACTTGTAAACCTATAAAAGGAACTTGTAAACCTGTTTTGAAAATTGTAATGTAGGTGTAAATAAACTGGCGAGCCATGTTTTATGTAGGGTCTAACATTTGAAAGTAGTTGTAGTTTATTTACATGCTCATTGCACTTGTGTGTGAAGAGCCCATGTATTTTGTATTGGTTTACAAGTTTGTTGGCCTAGGGTTGTCAACTTTTTGTGCACTTTTTGCACAAGTTTTATTACAGGATTATAAAACTTGTAAACTAACTGCTTAAGACTTGTAAAAATAAGGTGTGAACTATACTTGTAAACCAATGTGTAACATCTTGCTTGCAAGCCACATAATAAAAACCTATAAACAACTTTTGGAAACTTGTAAACCAAGTGCTGAAAGTCAGTTTTATTTATTTATTTATTTATTTTTTCACTGTGAAGCTTTTTATTAAGTTATCATGTTAATGCACCTAGAGTGGTAGTTTTGTATTACTTGGTACCCAAATTGTAGCAGAATGGGGCGTACTACAAGACAAAGTGAAAAAAAAAATCCGCAAAGAAACCCGAGGTACATGAGAAGGGAAAAAGCAGACGTAAGTGCAAACAACCCCGCATAAAAGTGGATAAGGGGTCAAGTTCTGCAAAGCATGATGTGGTAAATTTTGTTTAGTTCAATTAACACCACTTACATCACTCGTATAATGGTTGTTTATGTAGTTATATTTTGTTTACTTTAGCTATGAGTTTAGTTTCAGCCACTTATTTCTTGTTTGTTTTCAATGTGCGATGTAGGCAGCATTCAACACGAAATGTTCTCCAAATAAGATTTTGGCACTTACAGAGAGGCTGACCCTAAACCAAGCAGATATGGTTGGGGAAATGGGCTTTGGTGGACTATCCAGCATAAAGTACACTCTACTTTGATGATCTTAGAGCTAGTGAAGTCATTTGATGTGAATGAGAGGTGCATCCAAGGAAAAGGCCACATAATCCCCCTTGTAACCCCTTAATTTTTTCTGCTTAGCAAAAATGATCAAAATACCCTTGGGTCATTTTTGTATGAAAATCGAGACTAGCCAGTCCCAACCACCCCCAAGGGGGACATCTTAATATTAGGATAATGTTAGATGAGGATTGGATAGTAATCTGTGCGAAAATCGCAATACGCAATTTTTCCAATGTACAAATGACTAAAATGCCCCTGAGGTTATTTTTGCCTGGAAATCGAGGACGGCCGACCTAGGCTATCCTCAAGGGGCTAACGTTTGAAGGGGATTAGATGTGTTAGAGGTAATGATAGGAGTGAAAACCTCAACTCTGATCTTTCCCGCATGTGAAATGACTAAAACGCCCTTACGGTGAATTAACATGAAATTAAGTGCTGACTGGACCCGGACAGTCCCCGGATGTTAGAAGTGTTAAGTATAAGAGGTGAACAATGTCTAGAAAGGTCTTGGTGGTCCTGGGGAGTTTTTGTGCAAAATTACCAGTTTGCCCCTAATTAGTGCAAAATGAGCTTAATTAAGTAATTAAGGAAATAAATACAATATTAGGCTCTAATTGAAGATCATTTAATTTTAATTATTAACTTTGAGTCAAAATAATTAATTGAGGTTAATTAAAACCTAATATTGCTTAGAAAAATTCAAAATCCATTCTTAATCGAAGGATTTATAAAAACATAAAGAAGTCAAAAAGTGAATATTGTTTTCTCTCTCTATTTCCTTAAAATTAGGAATTGTGTTCCCATTTGAATTTCAAATTTAATCATGTTTAATTCGAACTAAATGAGCAAGACAACTCTTTAATCATGTCTTGAAAAGTCTTAAACACGTGCATACAACTCTAAACATTTAATTACTAACCCCTAATCCTTTGCTTAATTAAATCTACCTCCAATTCATGATCTAACAACAAATGAAAATGAACATTTTCCCTCCCAAGGGCTGCCAAGGCAGGAGCCTCCTCCCACAAAAATACCATCATATTTATTTCTTTTACAACACAAAAATCTCATTTGTTACTACTCACTTTTTTGGCAAAGTTTGTGTCCAAACTCGTCTCCTCCTCCTCCACCTTCAAGAAAGCTTTTTCCTCCACCTCCTCTCCACCACAAACCACCACACCACCACCACCACAAACCATCTCCTAGGCACAAAACCTTTCCATTCCTAAGCTTAACAACATAAGAAAAATCATTCCTTCTACTTCTTTCTTCTTGGCCGAATATATATATAGCTTCAAGAGAAGATTTTTCTTCTCATTTTCTTTACAAGAGACTAAGCTTCCTCATTTTCTTCAAGAAGATAACTTTGGTAGGGATTTTGCTTTGAGTTTCATTTAATTTCTTTTGTTTATTTTTGGTTTTGTAGTTGGTTGAATGGACAAGATCTCGTCTTTTTATTTCCTTTCTATTTTCGATTTTTGATGATGAAAGAATGGCTAAAATTCATGCTCTTTTCTTTCTCTCCATTTCAGTTTTGATGAAAAAAAATGGTTGAGGTTGTTCTCTTTGTCTCTTTTCATTTCAGTTTTTGACTTGGTTTTTCTTTCACTTTTCGGTTTTGATGTTGTTGAATGTTTAAAACCATGGCTTGATGATGATGGATTTTGATGGAGGTTTTGATATCACCATGTTTATGACCTCTAAAGCCCAAGTTTTGGTTCTTTCCTTTATGTTTTCAAAGAGGATGTAAGATGGAATACTTTGTTGTTCTCTTTTCTTGGCTGCTTTTTCTTTGATGTTCAAGATCATAGCTCAATGATGATGGATGTTGATGATGGTTGTGAAACCACCATGTATTAGACCTTTAGAGCTCAAGGTTCGATTTTGGTTTCAAGAGAGAATGAAAAATAAAATACTTGTTATTCTCTTTGATTTTTTTTTTCAACTTGATGATGAGTCTAAGAAATGAGGTTCTTGGAACCATGGTGATTAGGGACTCTAAAGCTCATTTTCATTTTGTTTAAGATTAATAGGGTTGAGAGTTGTATCGTATAAAGTTTTGAGCTTTTAGTTAATAAGAGAATAAATGGACTTGCACTCATGTTTATGTTTCAAGCCCTTGCATCTCATGTTTATACTTCAATGCCTTGTATATCATATTTATTTCCAAGTCATCACCTTATAATGATAAAGATTAAAATGAGATTTGCATAGCATGTTTATGTTTCTAGTCATCACTTAAATCTCTAAAGCTCAAGACTTGCCGTTGGATCTTAAATAAAATTTTTTATCATGGCTGTATTTTGTGCATATATTCGGTCATGCCATGAGGTTGGTTTTGTAAAGGATTTTATTTTGTTTGTAAGGTACAAACCTTGTGCCTTGATATCATAAAGAAATTTTTGAAAGAGTTGGAAACTCAAAAGATAGTAAAGATATGATTTTTATGAACAAAAGTCTTATTAATGAAATTTATCTTATAATTATGTTTTACAAGTCATTATTTGAGTTTCAAAGAGATACAATAGTTTTTAAGTATTTCCAATGACTTAGAATAATGTTTAAGAAAAACTGGCAACTAGAAAAGATAAAAAATGTGATTTCTAATGCTTCTAGAAATTAAAACTGTGACTACTATTTTTACATTATAAAATTTGTTAGGTGTTAAATGTGTAAAAATCTCTATTAATTGAGGGGAAAATGATTCTTAGCATTTTAGGAAAAACTAGTAACTAGGAAGGATTGAAAATGTGGTTTCTAGAATCCTTAGAAATTAAAGTTCATGGCCACTATTTTGACTCCCTAAATTCTGTGTAATGCTGTTTGGAAGGCTTCAAATGTGTAAAACTTACTATTACTTGTGGAAAGAATTAATTTTGACACCTTAGCAAAAGCCAATAACTAGAAAGGGTTAAAGACGTAACTTCTAGAACTCTAAAATTGTGTATTTTTGAAACTGCCTAAAGCTGTCAAGCATTGTTTGAAACTATTTACGAGGTTAATAATTAGTGGAAATCATTGTGATTGGTCTCTTAGATCCCCAAGAGATCAATCATGGGTGTTAGGTTAAGCCGAGTTGTAGTTTTGACCCATTTGGGGATAAAAAAGTAATTACTGATAACCTGAGGATAATAATGTGAATGGTATTTGTGGTGATCGTGAGCACTCTATATATGCGTATATATATTCCGTTGAGCATTTCATATGCATTAGTTGAGTTTGGTCCTTGATTCTGGCATAGTAGGTATGAGCATGTTTAGTTTTTAATGAAATGTTGATGATGGCATGCTTATGTAAATCATTATATGATGAATTACAATTATGATTGAGATATTTGAGATGCATAGTGATAAAGTTTATGGCATGTAGCAAATTTGGGAAATTCCATTTTTTGCCGTTATGCTGCCGGATTTTCACCAAATTTGTGAACTTAGAAAAATTGTAAAATTGTGAGTCTGAAATATTAAGTCATGACAATGAACCTAATTGCATGCTCATGAGCATCTCTAATTTATATGCTAAGATTAAATGTGACATGAAACACATGGAAATAATCCTCTAGACTCCATGAATTAATGGTTATGAGAGGTGATCCAAAGAAGTTGCATACCCATGATAAGAAAGTTAAGTTAAAGAAAGAAAGTGATGTGTTTCCCCCTCTATTACCCCATATTAAATCTAGTGATGGCTAGTTAGGTTGAGCTCATCCTAGACAATCAATTAGGTGGAGTTTTTATGGTTATTGTAAAATCGCTGGGGAAGGTAAGATGGTTGGTTTAGGATGGATATGAGAGAAAGTGGTCATTAAGAAAAGAACTTGAGAGTTCAATTAGAAGAAAGTAAAATAATGGTGCATATACATATCTTACATTATTGTTCCATTGGTACATTTAATCATGTGATATATGCTAGGTGACTTTATTTCTTTAGCTTACCTCCTGCTTATATACCTAGCATTATGTTAAGTTATAAATTTATATGCTCGTGTTATTTATATGTGTTACTTATGCTCCTGAGACATTGTCATGCATACATAAAATATCTATTGCACTCATGACATTAAGACCTATGCTAAAAGATACCCACTTCGGATAAATAGATTTGAGATGTTTAAAATTGAACCTTATGCATGTACATCTCTTTCATAATGAAACCAAAATGGCTGGGTATGATGGCGATGACACTTGTGTTAAAGTTGGGAAGCCCTACTGAGAATCTTGAATAAGTTTCTCATCCTTCTCTTTTCTTCCGTGTTGTCTCCAGACGAGGATGATGGTGTTGTTCGTGGTTTTCCTTGAGGCATGGTCATAGGAGATACGCTACGAACCGGATTAGAGGGTCACAGCGAAAGCATGGAGATAGCTTTCCCTTAAGCATTAGCTTTAGAGTTGACATATCCCTTATACTTTTGCGTAGCCTAGTTTTGTTGTAATCATGTTTAGCTTTGGTCTATTGTATGTGCAACCCTTATTGGTGGGCTTAGAATCTTTCGACGTCCTTTATGTATATGGAACATTGCTATTATGTTATGGTTATGGTTATGATATGTTAAATTGGTATGTGTTATGTTATGCTATGGTTTACACATAAATTGTGATGAGGTTTATATGATTGCTATTATTATGCGAGTAATGACCAATATCTATACATGCACGTGGCTCGTATTTTGGTTTTAAACTTAAAAAAAAAAAATTTAGTTGTATTTTTATTACTTGTATTTTAAAGAAGAATAGGTTAATTTTTGAAATAAAGGCATAACAACTAATAATTAATCGGAATACGACTCGAGTGTATTAGGTAAAAAGTTAGGGTGTTACATTTTGGTATCAGAGCAGTTCGATTCTCATGGAGCCTGAGGATTAGCAATCCTTTAACAAGCTCTTTCTGAGATAACTCAGAGATAAGTTTCACGTGAGGATGCCTAAGCTTCTTGTGTCATAACCATTTTTTGTCCATGAAGGATGCCAAACATTTTACATCTTCATCTTAAAGATCATCCAAGAGTAACACATAAGTGTTATCATGCCTTTTCCTAGACAGTATAACTCATCCTGAGATATGACTAACTATTTTCCAATTATGAGTATTAAAGATAACATTAAAGCCTTGATCTCAGGATTGGCTTATGCTTGGTAGATTGTGAGCTAAACCATCAACAAATAATATATCAAAAATTTGGTGAGAATCATCCCTACCAATGTTTCCAATACTTGTGACTTTTGCTTTATCTCCATCAGCAAATTTTACTGATCCATAATTTTTTAGTTTGAGATTTTTGAACCATTTTCTGGATCTGGACATGTGTCTGGAATAGCCACTGTCCATGTACCACTTGTTGTTAGATTCTATATGTGTTCTCAGGCATACTTGCAATAAACAAGCTTTTCAATTTAGGTACCCAGACTTTCTTAGGTTATTCTGAGTTAGTATCATAAAGACATGGTTTTCCAATTCTTCTGACAAGCTTCCTTCTCATGAAGCATTTGTCAGGAGGATGTCTCTTTTTATTTTATAACAAATAGTGCAGAAGACTTTGTTCCTTATTTTATCTAGTTGAAATACATTTCCTTTTCCTTTTCCCACTTCTTTATATCCTAACCTAGTTTCCTAAAAGTTTGACCGCCTCTAAGTATCAATTCAAGATGTTTTGAGCCATTTACTAGTTTTTCTAGATCAGACTTTAGAAGGATAATCGTTTTCTCCAGTTTAGACATAGTTTTCTGATTTACCTCACTATCTTTTGCTAACTTGATTCTTGAGGTGTTGAGTTCATTGTTTTCCTTTTGTAATTCCTTCTTTTCACATTTCAGATTTTCAACTTCCGTTTTGACCAATTGAAGTTCTAAAACAACTTTTTTATGCTTTTTCTTTAGATTTAGATCATCGGAGGAAATGGTTTAAGTATTCTCAAGCAATTCTTCATATAAAGCTATTAATTCATCATATGATAGATTATGGATAGAATTATTTACCTTAGATTCATCCTCCAAGTTATACCCAACCATGAAGCATAGCTTGGCTACATCTTCTTGTCCTTCTAGGCTTTCTGTTCCCTTGTTTTCTTCATCAAAGTCATTCCACGTTGATAACATTCCCTTTGTCTTGTTCAAGAGCTTCTTTGTGGGTCTTTTAGTTTGGGACATTCGGGTCCGAAGCGACCTTTTTCTCTACAGTTATAGCAAATAATGCTGTCTGGCTTTATTTTGTCCTTCTTGTGCCTTTTTATGTCTTTTCTTCTTTTGAACTTGCCTTTCCAGGCTCTTGACATCTTTCTTACTAGCATGGAGATCTCATCTCCATCATCATCTTCAGTGCCATCATCAGATTTGTCCTCTTTATTAGAGGTTTCAGTGATTTTCATTGCCTTCCATTTACTTGAGTTACGATGGGAAGGTTTTAAGGCAACAGACTTGTTTTTTTTCATGAATTCACTATGCATCTCTGCCAACACTACCTCATGAGTTTTGAAAGATCCAATAAGTGTATCAAAGCCCAAAGTTTAAAGATCTTTGGCTGTAGTAATGGCTGTTATTTTAGGCAGTCATTTTGCAGGGAGGCTTCTTAAGATTTTTTTAACAAGCTCAAAGTTAGAATGTCTGCCCCAAGACATTTCAGTTGATTTATGATATGCATAAATCTCGTGGTCATATCATCAATGCTTTCCTGATCAGTCATTTTAAAAATTTCATATTGGTGAATCAGTATGTTGATCTTTGTCTCCTTGACTTGATCAGTTCCTTCATGCAGCATGAGCAATCTGTCCCACATTTCTTTCTCTGTGTCATAGGTAATAATTTTATCATATTCAACTTTACTTAGTGCACAGGTGAGCAGATACATAGCTTTGGAATTTAATTGAATCCTGGCTTTATGTTGCTCTATCCATTTACTTCTGGAAACTTCTCTTAATGTGGAGAGTGCACCATCTATTGCAGGGACTTCTTCAGTTGGAATGTAGTTGGCTTCTTGGATTATTTCCCACAAGTCAAGACTTGTATATTTTATAAACAACTCCATGGGATCTTTCCAATAGGCATAGTCTCCACTATCGAAGAATGGTGGTCTGTTGATCGAGTGCCCTTCTGCTATATGAATGTTTTGTGCCATTTATCTTTGGATCTTTTTTTCCTCTGCAGTCGTTAGAATGCTCAACCCCTTAGAAACCAGGCTCTGATACCAATTGTTGGTCAGAAAATGCACAAGAAAGGCGGGGCTGAATCGTAACTTTCTAGCAGAACTCTATCAAGCATTGGGCTTGAAGTGCAACGGAAAATAGATTAGATTATTCAGAAAGTAACTTTCTGAATTAAGATGTTCTTGTAAATATGTTAAAAGTAAGAGATAATGATCAAGGTATTTATACAGAATCAAATGTTGAAAATAAAGGAGTAAGGGATGAGAAGATACTGAATCAAGAGTTTTATGCTAGTTTGACCAACACTTGCCTACATCTAGTTCTCAGTAACCATTAAGTTTCACTAATCTTCCTCAACCCCGAGGAGATAAAAATACAGGATAGTTTTACCGTGGCCTTCCCAAGCTCTTATCGGTGTTAGTAAACCACGCTTACTAACACAGCATCAACAACTTGTTTTGCAATAGCCTGTTCAAGTTTTCAACTTCCAATCAATACTGGATCGATAATTCAATATATTCAAGATTGATGTTTAGTTTGAATAATCTTGCACTCAAGCTGCTCTTCCAATGAATATGAAGTGACAAATCTAAAATAACTTGAGTGACTTCTAGCTACTGATTCTTCCTCAGGAGAACGTTTGAACAATCTGGTATTTAGAAAGAAGATTTTAATGTACAAAGAGTCTAGGAAATGTTTTTCACAGAGGGATTTAGAAAGATTTTTTAGTTTTTTTTCTCTCTTTTTTCATTTATTTCTTTGGAAGCTCAGTCATCTCTATTTATAGATGATTTTCCTTGATTACTATTGTCCCTGATCTTCTATCCAACCAGCACATGTCGAGTATCAATTGAGTATTGGAAACATAATCTGGAGGGCTAGTTCGTCTGGTGTCAGAGTTCCTTTTCAGAAGCTATTGATGAGTTGAGCTTTCTGAACTCTATCAGAAACTTCTTTTCTATTTTCTAAACAAGGTTTCTAAACTCCTTAAAAAGCCTTTCTCTGTTGATTGAGGGTGCTGAAAAGATGATGTTCTGGCTAAAATAGACTAGTTTGACATTTTATTTTGAATTTCAAATCTAACCACTTTCACTCCCTATTTATGAAGTGAACTTTCTGAAAAGCGCTGCTAGTTCCTTGTTAATTCATTTGTCTTCTGATCTTCAATCCTAACTTTTTGATAATGAATAATCCATGATTATGATGATTGAAGATTGAGTAACACATTGCTTCCAGCTTTTGTATGTTATCATCATTGTAGCCCTTGTTTCTGAAGTTCAGTGTTACTTTCTGATGGCCATGTCCTTGGTTTCTTGATTATGCTTTGATGAGCTTGCTTCCTTGATGCACAAGATCATATTTTGCTTGATATAATTTTCACTTCGTCTAAATTTATCCTCTTCCTATGAGAGAGAAAAGACATTTTTGCTTATGCAAAGTGAAATCATTTCCACTTAAGCCATCTTGAAGTCACCTGTTAAGCTTTGTCAAGTAACTTAAGGTAGCCATTAGTTATTCCTCAAAGTATTTTCTTCGAATTGGCTTTGTGTCATTCAAAACACTAAAGCTCATACTTTCTGGAGGGCTCTGGAGTTTACAAAATGATGATAGGTAACCTTAAGTGATACCTTAACATGCTATTTGTCTTTTAAAGAAAAATGAAGTTTAAAATAACACATTTTGGTGTATAACATTGCACAAAATAAGTCATTTTATGATTTGGAATAGAAATTTAAATGACTAATGATAGTTGTGTCCTCTATGTAAACCATAACCCCTAGTATGTGGAGATTGCCACTTGGGCAGACAACTTGATATACTAAGGCCAACGAACATTTTGTTGCTAACTTATAACTCTGCTTAAATTATTCCTAAGCAAACATATAGTCATATAAATCATGTTGATCGTTTACATTCATGTAAGATTGTTCCTTATAACTTGTGAATTTCACATATAAAATATATTTTACAAAATTGAGATAACATAAAATATGCATGAACCAATTAGCATACAACAACAATGGCCCCATGAGAAATTTTGAAACATGGTTTATGATTTTAAAAAAAATTGTAATTTAAAATAGAAGTCATGCTTGATAGGCTATAAAAAGTTGTGAATCAAAACTTACATCCCAACTTTCATTTAGCATATACAAGGATCAGAAGTCAATCCTAAAGGCAATATTGAAGGTCTTTCATGACCTTTTTGGGATGCCTATATTTAGTGTATTATAGGAAAACTGTAATTTTTCCCTACAACTATTGGTCATATGCAATTTAATCTTAAACTTAAAAAAATGTGCATTTTGACCCCTAAAACTTTATTAGATGTGTAATTTGTTTGTTCAATTAATTTTCTATCAATTGTTAACAAAAATAACACTAATTTAAGAAAACTTAGGGTACCAAGTTGCATTTTTTGGAAACTTCAAGGGGTCAATTTGCACTTGTTACAACATTTATGGGTACCTATATAGCATACCTATTAGACTTATCATATAATTTGTGTCATACTTTGAGTAAAAAATTAGGTATTAGTCTATTGATCAACAAAAAAAACTTTTAAATTTATAAATAAAAATTAAATACATGGTAAAGACAATTAATAATGTAAAATTTGGAAATAAAATAATTAAAAATTTTATGACATAAAACCCCAAAAAAAAAAAAATCTATTTATTATAATATTGGGAAAAAAATAGTTATTTGTTTCCTAGATTAAACATGTCAAAGTATTCTTATTGTGATCAAAAAGTTACAATAAAGAAAGAATTAAAAAAATTGCTGAAAAAGAAAGTCTAAAGAACAACATTAGAAAAAGAATTAATGCATAAATATTTAACTATGTTAATAAATTTTATATATATATACACACACACAATAAACTATATATTAGCGTGTTAGGACAACAATCTACAGTGTTAGGGTAATCCATTAGTGTTTCATGCTCCTCACAATTCGCATGCTAATTGAACAACTTTATTTCCCCCACATGTCGAATTTTTATTGAAACCACATTACATATGCAGCATGAAGATAACAATGTAAGCATAAAAGCACACATATGGAAGCAATGTGTTACTCAATCTTCAATCATCATAATCGTGGATTATTCATTATCAAAAAGTCAAGATTGAATATTAGAAGACAAATGAATCAACAAGGAACTAGCAGCGCTCTTCAAAAAGTTCACTCATAAAAAGGAAGGGAAAGCGGTTAAATGTGAAATTCAAAGTAAAAAGTCAAACCAGTCTATTTTAGCCAGAACATCATCTCTTTAGCACCTTCGATCAACAGAGAAAGGCTTTTTAAGGAGTTCAGAAAATATAAAAGTAGTTTCTGATAGACTTCAGAAACCTTAACTCATCAACAACTTCTAAAAAGGAACTCTGACACCAGACGAGCTACTCCTCTAGTTTCCAATACTCAATTGATGCTCACCACATGCTGGTTGGATAGAAGATCAGGGACAATGGTAATAAAAAGAAATCATTTATAAATAGAGATGACTGATCTTCCAAAGAAATAGACAAAAAAATAGAGAAAAATGCTGAAAAATCTTTCCTAATCCCTCTATGAAAAACATCTACTAGATTCTTTATACATTAAAATCTTCTTTCTAAATATCAAATTGTTCAAACGTTTTTCTAAGGAAGAATCAGTAGAAAAAAGTCACTCAAGTTATTTCAGATTCGTCACTTCATACTCATTGGAAGAGAACTTGAGTGCAAGATTGTTGAAACTAAACATCAATCTTGATATATTGTATCATCGATCCAATATTGATTGGAAGTTGAAAGCTTGAACAGGCTATTGCAAAATAACTTGTTGTTGCTGTGTTAGTTAGTGTGGTTTACTAACACCGATAAGAGCTTGGGCAGGTCATGGTAAAACTATCCTATATTTTTATCTCCTTAGGGTTGAGGAAAATTAGTGAAACTCAGTGGTTACTATAACACCCTAAATCTTAATCTAATACTACTAGTATGTATTTAGGTTAATCCTTAGAATATTACCTTCTGGTTTAATCTTTTACTTTGAAAATACTTAGCGGAAATATGGGTAAATTTTTTTTTTGAATTAAACCAAAGTGAGAGCCACGCATGATTCTTTGAACGGGAATTCATACAAGTCATATGAGCAAATCATAATAAAACACATAAATAACAAGGATATATCAACTGATTATATAAAGATAATGTGCCTACCAAAAGGCAGGACTATTCGGTACATAGAAGAATGAAATACAACTGAAAAGCAAATACAAGGAAATCATAAAAGCAAGTACAAGGAAACCATGAAAGCAACACCCATACCCGTGTGCACCTAGAGTAGACAAACTCATATACAAAAGAAGGTTTGTCCTCAACTATGTGGCGTGTGTAGCACCAGAGTCATATAGTACAGTTAAGGGTTTACCGTTTACTTCGCACATACCTTCAATAAGATCGTTGGACTTTTTGGCGTCTTCCACATTCAGGGTAAAAACTCTTCCTCGGTATTGTGGTCGGGGGTTCTGGTTCGATGTCCCTTGTCCAGTGCAGTCCTTTGCATAGTGGCCAGGCTTGCCACACACTAGCACTGCGTTACGACCCGACTAAGCATGGGCGATTCCCGTGATTCTTCCCACATTGGGGACAGACGTCAGCAGATGTTGCTCCGGGGTCAGCAGCAGGGGTTTGTGGTGCCTTGTTCTTGGCTCCACTTGGTCCTCCATTATGGTTCCGGGGTCCACCCGGTCCACGGGGTTGATTGTTGTTGAAGTTCCTAGGGCCTTGATGTTGAAATGGCGGCCTTTGGTGTTGCTTGGATTGTTGGTGTGCAGGAGCTCTCGGTGGTTGTTGTTGTGGTTGGAACTGGTTGGTCTGGTAGGGATTGTAGTGATTCCTTGAAGGGTACTGCAGTTTGAACTTCGGGGCTTGAGGTCCGAGCCCCTTAGCTCGTTCCGCCCTTGTGGCTTGCATCTTCCTTTGCCCTTCTTCGAGAATTCGGCACTTGTTGACCAAAGTTGGGAAGTCTCTTATCTCCATGTGGGCCACGGCATAGTTCATCTCCACCTTCAAACTAGCCTCATACTTAACGCATTTCCAAACCTCATCAGGGTTCCCTTGAAACACCCGAGAGAACTTGATCAGCTCCTTGAACTTCGCAGTGTACTGGGTAATAGTAGACCCTCCCTGGGTCAACTGCATGAACTCAATGTCTTTTGCATTCCTTACGGACTCCAGGAAATACTTCTCGTAGAAGTAAGTCTTGAAACGACTCGATCAATGGGAGTTCCAGAAGCCTTTAGCAGGCGCTTCGTGCCGTTCCACCAAAACTCGGCGTCGGATTTCAGCATGAAGGCAGCAAATGTGACCTTATGCTCCTCTGAGCAGGTAATGACAGAGTAGATCTTCTCCATGTCTTTGATCCACTCATCAGCCTTGTCGGGGTCCCTTACCCCTCGGAACACTGGCGGGTTCACCTTGCGAAACTCACCGAAGCGGGCTTGTTCTACCGTCTCAGCAGCAGGGGGAGGAGGGGGAACAGGAGCGACATTCGCTTGTTGGTCCATTCGGTCGAACATCCGTTCCATGGCTTGTGCCATGCGACGGACAGCAGCAGCAGTTGCATTGTCTTGATCAGCATCGGGCATAGTCCTAGGCCGTCATCGCGGCGCCATTGGTCCCTAAACACATGAAACAATGAACATCAAGTTGATCAGGCTCAATATCCATGCAAAATGAGCTAGTTACCATGGCACTTGCAAGCAACAGAAGTCATGCATCTCTAGTCCTACAGCTTATCTCTATCAAGTACTACACATGACATAACTATCGCATTATGCTTATAAAGCATAGTCAGTCCAATCCTCAGGCTCCATGAGAATCGAACTGCTCTGATACCATAATGTAACACCCTAAATCTTAACCCAAGACTACTAGTATGTACTTAGGTTAATCTTTAGAATATTACCTCTTGGTCTCATCTTTTACTTAGAAAATACTTAGGGGAAATATGGGTAAAATTTTTCTTTTTGGAATTAAAATCAAAGTGAGAGCCTCGCACAAATCTTAAATAGGAAGCATAACGAAACATATAAGCAAGCATAAAGAAACACATCATATCATGGGAACATCAACTGAACATAGATAAATATATATATATATAATGTGCCTACCCAAAGGGTAGGACTATTTGATACATCAGGGAACAGAATACAACTGAAGAACGAATACACAGAAATCATAAAAAGCAAATACAAGAGAAACAACACCCATACCCATGTGCACCTAGAGTAGACAACTTCATACACAAAAGAAGGTTTGTCCTCAACTATGTGGTGTGTGTGCACTAACTGCTACCCCTCCTATGTCTACTCCTGCTGGTCCGAGTACTGTGGGGTCGAGTCAATCCACTGACGAATCTCGGCGGGAGTGGTCGAGCGCATCATCAGGGCATGTCCACCGCGGCGAGGGCGCATAGATGGCCGACGAGCCAACCTCGACTGGACCACCGTCTCCTCACTCCCAGCCCACATCGGTGGGGGAACGGGATTGGAGCTCCACCTGTACATGTGTGATGGCGGGTCCTCGGATGGGTCCGTCTCCGAGTACTGGGGGCGAGGTACGTACTCCGGGTAGTCGCGTACAGCTAACGTCTCAGGCTCCATGCAGAGAATCTGCTCATCGCGTGGTCTAGCTCGCTCAAAAATCCCGTTATGGCTGTAAGGAGCAGTCGGGGTAAAATGGTAACTCGGGACTGGGTGCGCGAAGGGTCGTCCCATAAACATGAACGCTCTAACTGTGCAGCGACCCTCAAAATGGTATGACCCGAGTGCCGGGTCACGGTGCAGCTCCCATACCGGGGTGTCGATGAAAAGTACGAATGTCACCATCTAAAGATATGACGGAAGAAAAGAGAGAGGGAATGAGAATCTTTCTAAAAGAATTCTCAGTAGGGTTATCCATACCTAGGTGACATCGTCACATCCTCAGGAACCTTGGGTTTATTTCTAAAAAGGCGTGCATACATATAAATTCCTTTTAAGTTAGTTTTCTAAAGTGGTATTTATCTAAGGTCCGTCATATTTTACAATGCGTCTTATAACTAAGCATGAAATATACTAATGATATGAATGCATCATAAAGGTAAACCAAACAATAGAATAACTAAGAAACATTATAACATTGGCATAAGTATAGTATATGTGACATTGTTAACTTTAACTTTCATCTCTTGGGGCCACCCTAAAACATCTCTAGGTTATGAGCTCATACCTTAACTAGTCGTCACTAGTTCTTACTTATCCTATGATAAGCGTAACATATACATAATCCCGACTTAATAGTGCGGGCTAGGGGGCAAATTAAGGATCACCTCTCTTAGGGTCATTTCCTCTTTGAAACGCTCTACTAGCAACTAGTGCATCATAGTATTGTCCACTTTGGCAAGCTTTATGTCAATACCCTCACGGATTTGTTTTCTTGGGGGTGCTCGGCTAAACCGGTGTCACCCAAGAAGGCGTCTCAGTGTTGTGTCACATTTAAGTTCTCATAAAGTGTTAATTCATAGATACATCATTATTCATTACATAAATCTTTTTCATAGCATATACATCATCACATGAAACTTCTTCATAGTGTATACATGAAACTATAACATATATATTATCACATAATCACACCTTACACAATCATTCATACAAACTCCCAAGCTTATTATGTTATAAACCTATAGTATGTTATGCTTTGGTTCTTTTGAGTCTTAAACTTGTAAACTAATTGTTCTAGTATTATTCTTAACCTCTCACACACCTATAGGTTCACAACTAATACGTTTTACTAATTTTTATGCTCAAGGACCTATCCAAACAGTACTATGTAGATTTAGATAGCTTTATATTTGTGTGATTACGGGGTCCTAGGAATTACAGTTTAGACCCTTAAAGTCTTTAACTCACATTCTAAGTTATTGATCATCAAAACCTATTCTCTTAGGAACCTATGAGGTTATAACTAAGTATTTCTCACCTCACCCTATGGTCAAGAACATCTCTAAACCTCAAGGATGCAGGATTTGAAATCCTAACTTTACGGGTACCTAGAAGTCACAACAATGACCCTTTCTGAGTTTAGTTTGCTCCTAAGGCTTCAAGATTAAGTCCTAAACCCATTATGAGTCATTCCTACACATTTAAACTAATTTAAAATCATGATTATTAAATCTAAACCTTGCTAGACAGAATCCAGAAAATTACATAATTAAAGGATCTAGAACTCTCAAATAAATTCTTTTCTAGTTCCTAACTTATCCTATCTTTCACATGTGAGTCTTAACATTATTTTTACTCAAACATAGGCACATTATCATCATTAAAACAGCACATACAGTGGCAGTAAAGCAAGGAAGAACCGAAAATATACTTCTCCATAAAAGGCATAAAACATAATTTCTAAAGCTCATAAAATACTAGTTTCTCTTGGAACTCTTCTTAAACTTTCAAAACTCATTTATAAACAATTTTAACATCTAAAGTCATAAGAATATTTAAGAGGGCAGTGACCAATTTATCTTTATCTCAAGAGGTCCTAAATTCATAAAACTTAGTTCTATGCATTCCTTAAACTCTTGTAAGCTTGGAAAAATTATGAAACATAGTCTCAAATACTTAGAAACTTCAAGACCTCTTGGGGCCGAAATATGAACCAAGGAAAATATATATTGTTAGACCTTTTTTGAGACAACAATGGACAAGTCTTTGAGCTCTAGGTTCATTTAGGTGATGACATAAAAATAAACATGCTTATGCACTTATTTTAGGTTCCATTAGAAAGTAAAGTGATAGCACAAAGTAAATATGAATGCAACTCCTTATTATCTTGGTATTAAGTGAGAACTTGAAATATAAACATGATAATGCATAGCTTGAAATATAAACATGACAATGCAAGGTTCACTTATTATCTTGAAACTTAGTGATAGCAAGGAAGTAAACATGATATGCAAAACATAAAGTAAACATGATACAAGGTTCATTTTATGGTTAACTAGAGCTCATTCAAGACTTTAATAAGATAACAACCCAATACAATATCTCAAAGATCACAACACAAAAACCGAAAGTCATATAAAAGAGAAAGAAAGTGAAACTACGTCAAGTTCTTTATTAAATACCCAAAACCCCTATCTAGAGAAAAATCTCTAGAATGTGCCGGCCAACTTTAAGGTTGACAAGGGTAGGCTTGTGCTTTTAGCAATCCTTAGATTAATTTTCTTAAGTTGGAAAACCATGTGAGCTAGATATCATATAGATGAAGTTACAAGAAAATGAAAACTCAAGCTTTTGAGGTTTCTTTGAGATGAACACAATGTCATCATCTAGAAACTCTCATCATCAAGCTATCATGCTCATCATAGGGCCTAGAGGCCGAAATGAAAAGAAAAGGAAAAACAAAGGAAAGTTCAAAAAGAATCCAAGAGGAAACTAGAGAAAAACACTTTCTTGAGCAAAACAAAGTTTGAAAACAAATCCCTACCTTGTGATGAAGGTAAAAGCTTGGACTTGAAGATGAAATGAGATGAGCAACACCTTCTAGGATGGTGGTGATGATTCGGCCAAAGAGGAAGGAAAAGAAAGGAAATGTGTTTTGGGTGAAGTTGTGTTTGAGGTGTGGTGTTTGAGAGGTTTGATGATGGTTCAAGGCTTTGGGGTGGTGTTTGATGGTTAAGAGATGATGATGAGATGAAGAGATGAAGAAGATGAAGATGAAAAGAAAGGAAGAACTCTCTTGAAACTTGAGAGAAAAAGAAAGGAAGATGATGAGAAAAAGAAAGAACTAGCAAGACAACTCTAAAACTCTAAACTTAGCAAATGCTTCAAGGTGCAACAAGGCTATCACAAGCATCCTATTTATAGAAAAACAAAGCCATGGAGCTCACCAAAGGGAGGAGTGGCCGTGTGGTATTGGAGGGAAAAGGGAGAGGAAAATATCTCTTACACAAGGTCATTCAAGCATCATTTGAAGTATGGAAGCTATGCTACAAAGTATGGCTTGATGTGAGTTAATTTCCTATCAAATTTTTATGAAATTAGGCTTCTAGAAACAATGCATGGCTGGAACTTTTCCAGCCACAAATAAATGGAGAAAATGAGCTATTTTAATTAGTTATTTACTTGAAAAATCAAGCTTGATTGAAGGTTATGACAAGGTATAGTGTATGTGACTTGAGGTATGGCCTTGGAGTGTTGAAAAATTGAACATGTGATGCATAATGGGGAGGGACAGCTTTGGCCAGGGCTGGACAGTAGAGTGGGGGTGAGTTTTGACCATTTTATTGTGTGTTAATGGTAGGATTAGATGTGTATTAGCTTAGGTACAAGGTTAGGAATGATTAAGCTTAAGTTTAAGTAACTAAGAATGTGATTTAGGGAGTTTATGACAAGTTTAGGAGTGCTCATACATCATTAAAGAATTTAAAACTCATTTGTGAATAAACAATGTGTAACACAATTCCATGATTTAAGGAATTGGAAAGAGAAAACACTATTCAAGATTCTATGACTAGGTGTCTTGAAATTAAAATATGATTTTAGGTTGTAATTAAGCACTTTTTGGTTCTAATCAACTTTAATAAATTATTTTGACTCAAGATTAATTAAGGAAATTAATTAACCTTCGATTAGAGCCTAATATTGCTTAGGTTTGCTTAATCACGCGATTAAGCGTAAAAACACGAAACTAGGGGCAAAACCATAATTTTGCACTAATTTTGCCCGGGACTTCTAAAATTAAAATTGAGGTCATAGAATACATAAAAATGCCTTTTAAAACCATCTGGAGAAGTTTCGGGTTCATCCGGCACTTGCAAACGGGTAAAACACCGCAGGGGCGTTTTGGTCATTTTGACCCGAAAACTCGAAAAATGAGATTTTCGATCCCGGGAAGGTACACAGGTCATCTAATCCCCTTTCAACATTGAGTTTGCCCTTCGAGTACTACCAGACCGGCTTTCCTCAAATTCCGGGCTGAAAATGACCTTAGGGGCATTTTGGTCATTTTCACTCTAACAGAAAAAAATCGGGGCGTTACGCTGAAAGGAATGAACCTTGGATAATTGGCTTTATAAACCCTAATTAATGAACCTTTATGTATGAACACCTTTTATAAATAAACCCAAAGTTCCTGTGGATGTGAACGATGTAACCCTAGGATAGGAGACTCCTATTGAGATTCTTTAGTAAAAATTCTCACTCATTTCTCTTCTTTCTCTTTCTTCCGTCATATCTTCAAAGAACTATGGCGACGTTCGTGGTCTTCGTTGACACACCTACTTGGGAGGTTCACTATGACCCGGACCACGGGTCATATCATTTTGAGGGGCAGTGCACCGTGCAAGTCTTCATGTTCATCGAACGCCCCTTTGCACACCCTGTACAAAGCTATCGTTTCTCCTCGATGTCACCCTATGACGATGCAATGATTTTTTAGCATGCTCGGATGCGAGACTAGAGGATTCTGTGGACGTATACTGGTGGTTCGATGCCTCGAAACTTCCAAAACTACGTGCCTTGGTCCTCGAGTTTGGAAGACGACCCATCCGAGGACCCGCCGATGAATATGTATAGTGAAAGTTTCGTCCCTACACCTTAGCTCATGCGAGGCGTGAGCGAGGAGACTGTTACACAACCGAGGCTGGCTAGGAGAGCCGAGAGGCGCCCCTATCGAGAAGCTCACGCTCAGTCTTCACATGTACCCACTCCTGCTACCCTGCATCCATGGATCGGTTACACTCCACCTTTCCTCGAGTTCCAGTAGCAGACATCTTAGGGGAGGCTTAGTGCACACACTCACATATAGATTGGATAAACCTGCTTTTGTTTGAGGTTATTCATTATAGGTGCACTCGGGTAGTGATAGTTTACTTTATGTTATTTTATATTTCCCTGTTTCCGTTGTATTTCCTTTTCCACTGTATTACAAGCTCTGCCCATCCCTATGAGGGTATGACTACATATGTATTTCTAATTATGTAATTAATGAAATGTTCCTGTTATTATGGTGGTCATTGCTCTGTTATTACCTGTCCTTAATTTCCGTGTTACTCTCTGCTTGCTAATCGTGTTTTATATTTCTGTCTTACGCTTGGACTAAGAACGCGGCTCTTACTTTGGTTATTATTTTCAAAAAAAAATTTACCCGTAATTTTCACTAAGTATTTTAGTAAAGTGATGAGACTAAGAAGTAATAACCTAATGTTTAACCTAATATGTTCTAGAGAGTTAGGTTGAAAATTAGGGTGTTATAGAACACATGGTCATCATCTAGGAGTTCTCATCATTGAGCTATCATGAACATATAAAGGCCTCATGGCCGAAAACAAAGGAAAGAAAAACAAAGAAAAGTTCGAAAAGAAACCAAGAGAAAACTAGGGAGAAACACATTTTCAAGCAAAACAAAGTTTAGAAAATAACTCCTACCAAGTGGTGAAGATGAAAGCTTGATTTTGAAGATGAAAATGAGATGAGCAACACCTCCTAGGATGGTGATGATGATTCGGCCTTGTGAAGGGAAAAGGAGTGAAAATGTGTTTTGGGTGAAGTTGTGTTTGAGGTTGAGTGATTGAGGGGTTAGAGGATGATCTAAGGTTATTAGGTGGTGGTTCTTTGAAGAAAATGAAGATGAAGAAGATGAGATGCAAAGAACTCAAGAGTTCTTTGAGAGAACAGAAAAGAAACTAGACAAGCTTTCAAGACCAAGACTTAGCAAATGTGTAAAATAGAACCAAGTTCTTCTAACACATGTATTTATAGAAATTTGAAACATCAAGGAATGAGAGGAGGAAGTGTTGGCCGTGAGTTCATGTGGCCTTGGAAAGAAGAAATATCTCTTACACATTGTCATTCAAAGCATGGTTGAAGGCATGGAAGGCATGGTGCAAGGTATGGCTTGAAGCATGGTGTTTTGAGGTGATTTTCTTTCAAATTCGAAATAAAATAATCCTTCTAGAAGGCAAAGAGGGCTGGCAGATTTTAAGCCACAAAAATGAGAGAAAAAGTCTTCTAGAAGTGGTCATATGAAGCATGGATGAAAGCATGGAGTTTATGACTCAAAGTACGGTTTGAGGTGAGGTGGAAGCATGGTTCTTTGAGTGTAGAAATTCACACATGTGATGGAAAATGGGAGGGTATGGCTTTGGCCAGAATTGATGCAGCAAAGGGGAGGAAGAGTTGTTCATGTAATTGTGTGTTAATGATAGGTTTAAGTGTAGATTAGTTTAGGTACAAGGTTAGGAATCATTAAGCACAAGTTTAGGGAACTAAGAATGAGGTTTAGGAATTTTATGACAAGATTAGGAGTGCTCATACATCATTAGAGAATTTAAGACTCATTTGTGAATAAACAATTGAAAACACAATTCCATGATTTAAGAAATTTGGGAGAGAAAACACTATTCAAGATTCCATAACTAGGAATCTTGAATTTAAAATAAGGTTTTAAGTTGAAATTAAGCATTCTTAGGTTCAAATCAATTTTAATAAATTATTTTGACTCTAGATTAATTATGAAAATTAATTAATCTTCGATTAGAGCCTAATATTGCTTAGGTTTGCTTAATCACACGATTAACCTTGAAAACACAAAGCTAGGGGCAAAATCGTAATTTTGCACTAATTTTGCCCGGGACCACCGGGACTAAAACTGAAGTCATAGAATACATAAAAACGCCTTTTAAAACTATCTGGAGAAGTTTTGGGTTCATCCGGCACTTGTAAACGGGTCAAACACCATAGGGGTATTTTGGTCATTTTTTACCCGAAAGCTCGAAAAACGAGATTTTCGATCCCGGAAAGGTACCCAAGTCAACTAATCCCCTTCAAACATTGAGTTAACCCCTCGAGGACTGCCGGGTAGGCTATCTTCAAGTTTTGGGCCGAAAATGACCTTAGAGGCATTTCGGTCATTTTCACTCTAATAGAAAATCAGGCGTTACACATATAATCACATTCATCAAGGTACATGCATCATCTCAACATACTAGAATTAACAACTCAGAGCATCAAAATCTCTTAATGTCTTATGCTTTGACCCTTAGGGTCCTTTAACTTGAAATCTAGGTTGTCTATCATCACAACTTAACCTCTTGGATACCTATAGGATCTTATCTAAGTTGTCCTCACTCAATTATATGATCATAAGTAATTCTAAACCTTAGAATTCAGAATCCATATTTCGCTAATTACGGGTACCTAGGAGTCACGTTTTCTACCCTTTCTAAATTTGGTCTTTTCCTAAAGTATTAGGATCAAGTCCTAAACAAATTATGAGTATTCCCTACACATTTAAACTAATTATAAACCATTATTTACTCATAATACCCTTGCTGGAATAGAATCTAGAAAATCTCATTTCTAAGGGATCTAGAAATTACATTTTAATTCTTTTCTAATTATTAACTTGTCTTAACTTCCTCTAATTAATTTTATCATCATACATACATGAATATACACATTCTAACATAATTAAACCATCATCATACAGTGAGTAACCAAGCAAGGCAACACCAAATTCAAAGTCATCATATAACGCATGGGACTTTATTTCTAAAACACATAAATTGCTAGCTTCTCTTGGAACCTTTTTAGGACTTTAAAAACTCATTTGAGAACAAATTATTTCATTAAAATCATCATAAAACACATAAAGGCAGTAGCTATTTTAAAATAATCTCAAGAGGGATTTAAATCATAAAACCTTGCTCAAAACATTTCTTGAGATCATCTAAGCTTAGAAAAATCATAAAACATAGGTTTTTAGCATGATTAGGTGGATCTTTTTCTAAGTTCACCATCATCACATGGCCGAAAATCATTTGAATAAAACACACACATTTCCAAACTTTGTTTGAGATAATAATGGGAAAGTCTTTGAGCTCTAAATCTCTTAGGTGATGGCATAAACATAAATATGCAATGCACTTTATTTTACTCTTTATTAGGAGGTGAGAGCATAAAATAAATATGCTATGCAAATCCATCATTATCTTAGAGATTTAGTGAGGACATAAACATAAACATGAGGATGCGAGCTCATTCATTAATCTTGAGAGTTTAGTGATGACATAAAGGTAAATATAGATGCTAGTTCTTTTTATCTTAACTTAGAGCTTAAACAAGACTTTTAGAGAAACAACATCTCAACCCAACATTTATCTCCAACAAACAAAGTAAGCTTTAAAGTTCTTGAACCAAGGTTTCAAGGAAACTACATAGTTCTTGAACATCATCATCAAGCTTCAAGGAAATAAACTTAAAAGAAAACAAAGCCATAAGGAAATAGGAACAAGGCCGAAAGCATAAAGGAAAGGAAACAAGAAACCAAAATCACAAAGAGAAGGAATATACACCATGTTCTTTATTATGTACCCAAAACCCCTATCTAGAGCGAACTCTAGAACGTGCCAACCAACTTTAAGGTTGACAAGGGTAGGCATTGGGTTTATTGAAATCCTTGGTTATTTTCTTAAGTTGGAAACATTAGTGAGGTAAGTAGTATAGATAGAACTTTAAAGAAAGAAAACCTCAAGCTTTAGAGGTCTCTTTGAGATGAACACAAGCTCATCATCTAGAGGCACTCATCATCAAGCCATCATGAAGAATAACAAGGCCTTGAGGCCGAAAATAAAAAGAAAAGATGAAGAGGAAATCGAAAAGAGAACCAAGAGAAATAGCATTTTCTTTCAAGAACAAAACACTTTTGAGTAAAACAACAACTTTAAAGCAACTCCCTACCAAGTATGAAGACAAAGGCTTGGTCTTTGAGATCAGAAAGAAAGGAAAAACTTCCTCCTAAGATGATGATGAGGTTTTTGCCTTGAGGAGAGAAAAAGAAAGGATTGTGTTTTTGGGTGTGTTTGTGTTTGAGGATGAAGGTTTAAGTGTTTAGAGGATGATTCAAGGTTATGGTATGGTGGTTTGAGGTTGTGATTCAAACAGGAGATGAAGAATATGAAGATAAAGAAGAAAGCTTCTTGAAACTTGAGAGAAAGAAAGAACACATGAGAATGCTTAGAAATTCTAAACTTGGCAAATGAACAAAAGTGACACCAATTCATCCAAGGTAGCTATTTATAGAAAATCAAAACAATGAGGGTGCACGAAGGGGAGGGCTGGCCATGCAGCTTGCCTCATGTTCCATGAGGTGAGAGATTGAATTTTTTAGGCATGGAGGAGCGTGGTTGAAAGTATGGAGAGTATGGTTGGAGGTATGGCTCAAGCATGGCTTGGCATGGACTTGAAGCTTCATTTGAATTTCAAATATTTGGGCATGGAGGGGAGGAGTGGCTGTAGGTCTAGGAGAGAGGGAGGAGAGGTTTCTTTTGTTTAATTTGTTGTTTAGGGGTGTAATTAAGTGTATCTTAGGTTAGGTTTGTGATTAGGAATTACTAAGCAAGTGTTTAGGTACTAAGAAGGTGATTAGAAATTTTATGATATGATTAGGGAGTGCTCATACACAATTAGAGAATTTAAAACTCATTTTATGCATAAACAATTGTAGAACAATTCCTTAATTTAAGGAATTGGAGAGAGAGAATACTATTCAAGATTCCATGACTAGAAATCTTGAATTTAAAAGAGATTTAAGTTTAATCTAAGCAATTTTAGGTTCTAATTAACTTTAATAAATTATTTTAACTCTAGATTAATTAAGGAAATTAAGTAATCTTCTATGATAGCCTCATATTGTTTAGGTTTGCTTAATCATGCGATTAAGCTCAAAAACATTATAGTAGGGGCAAAATCATAATTTTGTACAAAAACTGCCCGGGACCACTGGGACTTAAACTGATGTCATGAAATGCATAAAAACACTGTTGAAAACCTTCTGGAGAAGTTTCGGGCTCATCCGGCACTTGTACCCGTGTAAAACACAACAAGGGTATTTTGGTCATTGTGACCTAAAACCTTAGAAATTGATATTTTCAATCCTGGAACCATTCAAAGGCCATCTAATCCCCTTCAAACATTGAGTTAGCCCTTCAAGGACTGCCGGGTCAGCTATCCTGGAATTCTAGGCCGAAAATAACCTCAGGGGCATTTCGGTCATTTTTACTCTAACAGAAAAATCGGGGCGTTACACAAGTCTTTGAGCTCTAAATTTCTTAGGTGATGACATAAACATAAATATGCAATGCACTTTGTTTTTACTCTTTATTAGGAGGAGAGCTTAAAATAAATATGCTATGCATACCCATTATTATCTTAGAAATTTAGTGAGGACATAAACATAAACATGAGAATGCAAGTTCATTCTTTAATCTTTGAGCATTTAGTGATGATATAAAAATAAATATGAATGCAAGTTCTTTTTATCTTAACTTAGAGCTCATACAAGACTTTTAGAAGCATAATGTCAAGCCAACATTTATCTCCGACAAACAAAGTAAGCTTTAGAGTTCTTGAACCAAGGTTTCAAGGAAACTACATGGCTCTTGAACATCATTATCAAGCTTCAAGGAAATGAACTTAAAAGAAAACAAAACCATAAAAGAAATAGGAACAAGGCCAAAAGCATGAAGGAAAGGAAACAAGAAACTGAAATCACAAAGAAAAGGAATATACACCATGTTCTTTATTATGTACCCAATACCCCTATCTAGAGCGAACTCTAGAACGTGCCGACCAATTGTAAGGTTGACAAGGGTAGGCCTTGGGTTTATTGAAATCCTTGGTTATTTTCTTAAGTTGGAAACATTAGTGAGGTAAGTAGTATAGATAGAACTTTAAAGAAAGAAAACCTCAAGCTTTAGAGGTCTCTTTGAGATGAACACAAGCTCATCATCTAAAGGCACTCATCATCAAGCCATCATAAAGAATAACAAGGCCCTGAGGCCGAAAATAAAAAGAAAAGATGAAGAGGAAATCGAAAGAGAACCAAGAGAAATAGCATTTTCTTTCAAGAACAAAACACTTTTGAGTAAAGCAAAAACTTTAAAGCAACTCCCTACCAATTTTGAAGATGAGGGCTTGGTCTTTAAAATGAGAATGGAAGGAAAAACTACTCCTAAAATGATGAGGATGATTCAGCCTTGAGGTAAGAAAAGGAAAGGAGATGCGTTTTGGGTGAGCTTGTGTTTAAGGATGAGAGTTTTGGTGCTTTGATGATGAGCTAAGGTGGTAGGGTGGTGTTTTGAGGTGGTGCTATGATGGCTCAAGGTGGAGGAAGAAGAAGATGAAAAGCTCTTGGAAACTTAGAGAGAAAAGGAAAGAACTTGCAAGAAAGCTTGAAACTAAAACTTAGCAAATGAACAAAAGTGATTCAAGTTCTTCCAAGCAATATATTTATAGAAAAACAAGACAATGGAGGCTCATGGAGGGGGAGAGTAGCCGTGTAGCTTGCCTTAGGTTCCATGAGATGAGAAATTGAATTCTTGAAGCATGGAGGAGTATGGTTGAAAACGTGGTGGATATGACTCAAAGTATGTTCAAGGTATGGACTAAGCATAGGCTTTGAGTGTAAGAATTCAAACATGTGATGGAAAATGGGGAAGGAATTGGCGCCTGTTTCTTTAAGGCCATGGGGGAGGATTTCTTTTGTTTAATTGTGTGCTAATGATGTGTTTAGGTCTGTATTAGATTAGGTTCAAGGTTAGGAACTATTAAGCAAGTGTTTAGGTCACTAAGAATGTAATTAGAAATTTTCGACATGATTAGGGAGTGCTCATAGACAATTAGAGGATTTAAAACTCATTTTATGCATAAACAATTGTAGACATAATTCCTTAATTTAAGGAATTGGAGAGAGAAAACACTATTCAAGATTCCATGACTGGAAATCTTGAATTTAAAAGAGATTTAAGTTTAATCTAAGCAATTTTAGATTCTAATTAACTTTAATAAATTATTTTGACTCTAGATTAATTAACGAAATCAATTAATCTTCGATTAGAGCCTAATATTACTTAAGTTTGCTTAATCACTCGATTAAGCTCAAAAACACTATACTAGAGGCAAAATCGTAATTTTGTACAACAACTGCTCAGGACCACCGAGATTAAATTGATGTCACGAAACACATAAAAACACTGTTTAAAACCATTTGGAGAAGTTTTGGGCTCATCCGGCACTCGTACCCATGTAAAACACAACAGGGGTATTTTGGTCATTTTGACCCGAAACCTCAAAAAATGAGATTTTCAATCTTGGAACCATTCAAAGGCCATCTAATCCCCTTCAAACATTGAGTTAACCCTTCGAGGACTGTCGAGTCAGCTATCCTCGAATTCCGGGCCGAAAATGACCTCAGGGACATTTCGGTCATTTTCACTCAAACAGAAAATCAGGGCGTTACATTACTCTCCTCCTTAAAAAGAATTTCTTCCTCAAAATTCGTTACCTTGAACAGCTCAGGGTACTTCGACCTCATCTTGGACTCTAGCTCCCACGTTAGCTCTTTAGTCTTGCCTCGTCCCCACGCCATTTTCACCAAACGAACAGACTTATTCCTTAGCTGCTTGACACCGTGGTCCACGATCCTCGTAGGTGGCAGATGAACGTTAGGTCCTCCCTTAATTGTACATGTTCTGGCTCTAAGACATGGCTAGGGTCGGACTCCTACTTTCTCAATTGAGAGACGTGAAAGACATCATAGAGATTGGAAAGGTTTAGAGGCAAAGCTATTTTGTAGGCTACTGTCCCGACTCTCTGAAGAATTTCAAAAGGACCAAGAAATCGAGGACTCAACTTTTTGACTCTCATAGCTCTCCCTATGCCTGTACTGGGGGTAATCCTTAAAAATACATGCTCGCTTTCTTGGAATTCCAAGGGCTTTTGCCTTTTATCCGCATAGTTTTTCTGTCAACTTTGAGCAGTTAAGATTCTATCCTTGATTCTCTTTGTTTGCTTCATTGTTTCCCTCACTACTTCAGGTCCCAACATACTTTGATCTCCGGGTTCGGACTAACTCAAAGGTGATTGGCACTTCCTTCCATACAGTGCCTCGTACGGTGCCATACCGATGCTCATGTGATAACTGTTATTATACGCAAAGTCGATTAATGGCATGTACTTATCCCAACTTCCTTTTTGGTCCAAGACATAGGCTCTCAACATATCTTTTACGGTTTGGATTGTCCTCTCTGATTGGCCATCTGTTTAAGGGTGGTAAGCGGTGCTTAAGCACAACTTGGAACCAAACGCCTTTTGAAAGGCTCCCCAAAAATGCGACGTAAACCGCGGATCCCTATTCGAGATTATCGTTGATGGCACACCATGTGATCTTACAATCTCTTGGATGTATGGCTGTGCCAATTTGTCCAACGAGTACGTAACTCTAATAGGCAGAAAGTAGGCCAACTTGGTTAGTCGATCCACGATCACCCATATGGCATCATGGCCAGCTTGGGTCCTAGGCAATCCTATCACGAAGTCCATTGATATACTCTCCACTTCCACTCAGGGATTGGCAGGGGTTGCAACATACCTGAAGGTTTTTGGTGCCCGATCTTAACCTGTTGGCAGACCAAACACTTACTCACCCAGGCGACCACATCCCTCTTCAATCTGGGGCCCCAGAACATCTTCTTCAAGTCCTGATACATCTTGGTAGTACCAGGATGAATGGCGAAGTGGCTCTTATGAGCCTCCTCCAATATTTTCTCTCGGAGGTCACCATCTTGTGGCACACATATCCGTCCCTTAAACTTCCACATGACATTAGGGCCTTATTCGAAACCCCTCAGTTTCCCTGCCTTTACAGCCTCTAAGGTCTCTCTAAACTCTTCATTCTCCCTTTATGGTAGCATAACTCTCTGCTTGAACCCACTCATCACACTAAGATGACACATCTTTATACTTCTATCGGTCACAGACAACCCTAAATTCATATCTCTAAACTTTTCTATTAACTCAACTTCTTTGACCATCATATGAGACAGGTGTAATGACTTCTGACTCAAGGCATCAGTGACTACATTAGCCTTGCTGGGGTGGTAACTTAAGCCGAAATCATAATCCTTTAAGAACTCCATCCATTTTCTCTGCCTCATATTTAACTCCTTCTGATCAAAGAGATGCTTGTGACTCTTATGATCGGAGAATACTTCAAACCTAACACCATATAAATGGTGCCTCCACATCTTCAAGGCAAAGACTATGGCTGCTAACTCTAGGTCATGGGTGGGGTAACTCACCTCGTGAGGTTTGAGTTGTCTAGACGCATAGGCTACCACTTGCCTGTTTTGCATCAATACACAACCTAAACCTTTGCCAAAGCATCACAATACACCTCAAAGGGTACATTGGGGTCGAGTAAAACTAAAATCGGGGTCGAGGTTAGCTTCTCTTTTAGCTCTAGAAAACTCTTCTTATACTCGGGGTTCCATACAAACAGGGCGTTCTTCCTAGTGAGTTTGGTTAGAGGTAGGGCGATCTAGGAAAATCCCTTGATAAACCTACAGTAGTAGCCAGCTAAACCCAAAAAACTCCATATTTCCATTATGATGGTCAGTCTTTCCCAATTCATTACGGCTTCTATCTTACTAGGGTCAACAGTTATACCTCCTTTTGACACCATATGCCCTAAGAATTTCACCTCATCCAACCAAAATTCACACTTAGAAAGCTTCGTGTACAACTTCTTCTCCTTCATAATCTCTAAAACTGACCTTAAATGATGCTCATGCTCTTTGTGGGTTTTCGAATAGATGAGAATATCATCAATGAACACAACCACGAACTGATCTAAATAAGGTCTAAAGATCCTATTCATGTAATCAATAAAAACTGCGGGAGCATTCATCAAACCAAATGACATCACATTGAACTCAAAGTGTCCATACCGAGTTCTAAAGGCGATTTTAGGTATGTCTTGATCTCTAACCCTAATCTGGTGGTATCTTGATCTCAAATCAATCTTAGAAAATACTACAGCTTCTTTCAATTGGTCCATTAGATCATCAATCCTAAGCAAAGGGTATTTGTTCGTCACTGTCACTCGATTCAATTGCCTATAATCTATACATAACCTCACACTTCCATCCTTCTTTTTCACAAATGAGATCGGGGTTCCCCAAGGTGAAGTACTAGGTCTTATGAAACTCTTCTCTAACAACTCTTCTAACTGGGTCTTCAACTCAGCTAACTCTAAGGGTGACATCTGATAAGGAGCGATAGAGATCGGTCCTGTCCCAAGAACTAACTCTATAGAAAACTCTACTTCTCTTTCGAGAGGAAACTCGGGTATTTCATTCGGAAATACCTCAGGATAGTCTTTTACCACAGATATATCACCTAGGTTTTGCTCAAAATCCACCTCACAAGTGGCTAGGAGAACATATCCCTTAGTCTTTTCCCCACTACAGCAGACCTCTACAGAGTTCGGGTAAATCCTTAAGGGTTGACTGATTGTGCTAGGAGGAGAAGGAAAAATAACAGACTGGGTTCCACAATCTAACAACACACAGTTGGTGTGAAGCCAATCCATGCCTAGAATTATGTCTATGCCTTCAAGGGTAAACAAATCAAATCTATGATAAAAGACCTATTTTCTACAACAAGATGACAGTTTAAACAACAATTGCAAGTATTAACATGGCGATTTATGGGAGTAGAAACAATAAGATCAAAGGGAAGTTTGGAAACTTGCAAATTCAAAGACTCGACACTAGCATGTGAGACAAAACAATGGGTAGTGCCAGAATCATAGAGTACAGTTAAGGTTCTACCATTTAATTCGCACTTACCTTGAATGAGGTCACTGGACTTCTCCACATCGTCCACACTGAGGGCAAAGACCATCCTTGTTATTGTGGTCAGGGATTCTAGTTCGATGGCCCTTCGTTCGTGCAATCCTTAGCATAGTGGCCGTGCTTGCCACATCGGAAGCAAACTCCCTGCCCAGCCATGCAGGGGCAATTTCCGTGGTTCATCTCACATCGGGGGCACACTTCGGCCGATGCAGGTCTGAGGAAAGCAGCAGGGGCTCCTTGTGGTGCCTTGTTCTTGGCCCCTTTGGACACTCCTTGCTGGTTGTTATTCCAAGGACCACCCGATCCTCGGGGTTGGTTGTTGAAGTTCCTTGGGCCGTTGAACTAGAATGGTGGCCTTTGGGGTTGTTTCGATTGCTGGTACGTGGATGCTCTTTGTTGTTGTTGTCATGGTCTTTGTTGTTGTGGCTGTCTGAACTAATTACTATGGTATGGATTGTGATGAGTCCTCAATTGGTGTGGTTTGAACCTCGGGGCTTGAGGTCCTACCCCCTTGGCTCGCTCTGCCCTTGTGGCATTAAGCTTTCGCTGTCCCTTTTCAAGAATCCGGCACTTGTTGACCAGGGTCGGGAAATCCCTGATCTCCGCCTTCAACCCGGCTTCATACTTGATGTACTTCCAAACCTCATCGAGGTTCCCTTGGAACATCCGAGAGAACTTGATCAGTTCCTCGAACTTTGCCTTGTACTGGGCGACAGAAGACCTACCTTGGAACAATTGCATAAACTCGATGTCTTTCGCGTTCCTCACTGACTCTGGGAAATACTTCTCGTAGAAGTAGGTCTTGAACAACTCCCAGTTGATGGGGGTTCCAGCAGCTTCTAGCAGCCTTCGGGTGCTGGTCAACTAGAACTCAGCATCAAACTTCATGATAAAGGTAGTAAAACGTGACCTTCTGCTCCTCTGAGCAAGCAACCACAGAGTAGATCCTCTCCATGTCCTTGATCCATTCGTCAGCTTTGTCAGAATCCATGGCCCCTCTGAACACGTGCGGATTCACCTTGCGAAACTCACCGAATCGAGTCTGCTCTAGCATTTCAGCAGTAGGGGGACCATGAATAGCTTCTCCTTGATTCATCCATTCAAACATACGCTCCATGGCTCGGGCCATGACACATACAGCAGCAGTAGTCGCATTATCTTGATCTCCCTCAGTCATATTCCTAAGCTGTCATTGCAGTGCCATTGGTTCCTAAACACATGAGACAGTGAACATTAAGTTGATCAGGCTCAATATTCCATGCGAAATGAGCTAGTTACCATGGCATGTGCAAGCAACAGAAGTCATGCATCTCTAGTCCTATGGCTTATCTCTATCAAGCACTACACATGACATAACTATCGCATTATACTTCTAAAGCATGGTCAGTCCAATCCTCAGGCTCCGTGAGAATCGAACTACTCTGATACCAAAATGTTACATCCTAATTTTTAACCCAATATTTCTAGAACATATTTAGGTTAACCATTAGGTTATTACTTCTTAGTCTCATTCTTTTTTTTAAAATTACTTAGCAGAAAATACGGGTAATTTTTTTTTTGAAATATAAAACAAAGTGAGAGCCACGTGAAACCTAGACAAGCGTTGAAAAAAAAGCGTCACTCAAATATAAACGAAAGTACAAGCATGAACATCAAATAATTTCACCACAGTAGATAATAACACACCAAGATAGTATTTCATTAATATTAATAATATGCCCACCCAAAGGCGGGACTTAATTTGATACAAGGAAGTGGGAATACATCATGAAAGGAAATACAACATAAACTGAAATACAAAGAAAGCGTGAAAAGATAACACCTCTACCCTAGTGTGTAACGCCCCTATTTTCTGTTAGAGTGAAAATGACCAAAATGCCCCTGAGGTCATTTTCGGCCCGGAATTCGAGGAAAGCCGGTCCGGTAGTAATCGAAGGGCAAACTCAATGTTGGAAGGGGATTAGATGACTTGTGTATCTTTCCGGGATCGAAAATCTCATTTTTCGAGTTTTCAGGTCAAAATGACCAAAACGCCCTTGCGGTGTTTTACCCGTTTGCAAGTGCCGGATGAACCCGAAACTTCTCCAGATAGTTTTAAAAGGCATTTTTATGTAGACTGTGACTTTAGTTTTGGTCCCGGAGGGGCCGGGCGAAATTAATGCAAAATTACGGTTTTCCCCTAGTTTTGTGTTTTTATGCTTAATCGCGTGATTAAGCAAACCTAAGCAATATTAGGCTCTAATCGAAGGTTAATTAATTTCCATAATTAATCTTGAGTCAAAATAATTTATTAAAGTTGATTAGAGCCTAAAAGTGCTTAATTACAACTTAAAATCTTATTTCAAATTCAAGACTCCTAGTCATGGAATCTTGAATAGTGTTTTCTCTTTCTAATTCCTTAAATCATGGAATTGTGTTACACATTGTTTATTCACAAATGAGTTTTTAATTCTCTAGTGATGTATGAGCACTCATAATCTTGTTATAAAATCCTTAAACCTCATTCTTAGTTACCTAAACTTAAGCTTAATTATTCCTAACCTTGTACCTAAACTAATACACACTTAAACCTACCATTAACACACAATTACATGAAACAAATCCTCCTCCCCCATGCTGTCCAGGTTTGGCCAAAGCTCCATGCCCTCCATATGCATCACATCTTCAATTTTTCAACACTCCAAGGCCATACCTCAAGTCATATACACCATACCTTGTCATATTTTCAATCAAGCTTGATTTTCCAAATGAATAACCAATTAAAATAACTCATTTTCCTCATTTATTTGTGGCTGAAAAACAACTAGCCATGCATTGTTTCTAGAAGCCTAATTTCATTCAAAATTGATAGGAAATTCACTCACATCAAGCCATATTTTGTATCATACACTCCATACTTCAAACCATGCTTGAATGACCTTGTGTAAGAGATATTTTCTCTTCCTTTCCCTCCCAAACTACACGGCCAGCCCTCCTCCCCTTTGAGCTCTCATTTGTTTTCATTCTCTATAAATACCTTGCCTAGAAACACATGCAAACACTTTAGCCCATTTGCACACTTTTAGTTTTCTAAGCTTTCTTTGTATTCTCTCTTTTTCTCTCTAAGTTTCAAGAGAGTTTCCTCTTGTTCTTCACCTTCATCTTCATTCTCTCTTCATCTTATCATCATCTCTTAACCTTCAAACACCACCCCATAGCCTTGAACCATCATCAAACCTCTCAAACACCACACCTCAAACACAACCTCACTTGAAATACAACTCCAACCTTTTTGTTCTTCCTTGGCCAAAACCATCTAGCCCCAAGGAGGAGCTCATCATCTTGTTTTTCTTTTCAAAAGTTCAAGCTTTTTGTCTCCACTCTAGGTAAGAGTGTTTTTATAAACCTTGTTTCTTGAAAAATGAGTTTTTCTAGCTTTCTCTTGGATTTTCTTTTTGAAACTTTCTTTGTTTCTTTTCCTTGATGTTTTGGCCTATTGGCCTTAGTGAGCACATGATAGCTCAATGATGAGAGCTCCTAGATGATGACTTTGTGTTCATCTCAAAGGAACCTCTAGAGCTTGAGTTTTTGTTTTCTCTAAGTTTCATCTTTATTATCTAGCTCAAAAGGATTTTGTTCAAGAAAACCTTTACTTTTCTTACTATTTTGATTTCGGTTTTCTTGTTCCTTTTCCTTTAAATATTTCGGTTTTGATTCCTTTATCTTTGAGGTTTTGTTTTGTTTTGAAAGTTTATTTATTTTGAGCTTGATGATGATGTTCAAGAACCTCATAGTTCCTTTGAGAACTTGGGTCAAGAACTCTAAAGCTCTCTTTGTGATGAGATGAGTGTTGGGTTGTTATATGTTAAAGTCTTGTATGAGCTCTAGCCAACCTTAAAATGAACCTTGCATCATGTTTACTTTTATGCTTTGCACATCATATTTACTTTCCTTGCTATCACTAAGTATCAAGATAATGAATGAACATGCATTATAATATTTATATTTCAAGCTATGCATTATCATGTTTATGTTTCAAGTTCTCACATAATATCAAAGATAATAATAAGTTGCATCTCATGTTTATTTTATGCTCTCACTTTACTTTCTAATGAAAGTTAAAACAAGTGCATAAGCATATTTATCTTTATGTCATCACTTAAATGAACCTAGAGCTCAAAGACTTGCCCATTGTTGTCTCAAGCAAAGGCTTGAAAATGTATGTTTTTGGTCTTCATATTTTCGGCCTCAATGAGATTTATTTTATACAAGTATTGAAAACTATGTTTTGTAATTTTTCTAAGCTCTTATGAGTTAAAGGAATATATAGAACCAAGTTTTATGAATTTAGGACCTCTTGAGACAAGTTTGATTTAGCTACTGCCCTCTTAAATATTTTTATGATTTTAGATGATAAAAATGTTTATAAATGAGTTTTGAAAGTTTGAAAAAGGTTCCAAGAGAAACTAGGATTTTATGTGCTTTAGAAATTGTGTTTGATGCCTTTAAATGGAGATGTTTGTTTCGGTTCTACCTTGCTATGTTTGGCCACTGTATGTGCTGTGTTAATGATGATAAAATGTTTATGTTTGAGTATAATTAATGTTGAAACTCATATGTGAAAGATAAGAGAAGTTAGAAACTAGAAAAGAATTAATTTGAGAGTTTTAGATCCCTTAATGTTTGAATTTTCCGGATTCTGTCCAGCAAGGTTTAGTAATGCTAATCATGGATTTAAATTAGTTTAAATGTGTAGGAATGACTCATAAATGGTTTAGGACTTGATCTTGATGCCTTAGGAGCAAAACGGACTTAGAAAGGGTCATTGTTGTGACTCCTAGGTACCCATAAAGTTAGGATTATGAATTCTGCATCCTTGAGGTTTAGAGATGTTCTTGACCATAGTGTGAGGTGAGAAATACTTAGTTATAACCTTATAAGTTCCCGAGAGATTAGGTTTGATGATTTATAACTTAGAATGTGAGTTAAGGATCTTAAGGGTCAATGCATAAGACACTAAGAAAGTTGTTAATGCTATTATGTGTTATATGATGCAATGATATGATGAGATGTGCTTGATGCATGAGAAAATGATTGATGAAAATGTTAAAGTTTATCATAGCATGAGATTTCATGAGAACATGTTGTGTGAATTAGCTTGTGGCAGTTTAAAGGAAATTCGGTTTAACAGCTGTTATGCTGCCAAATTTTCGTCAAACCTTAAAGGGTTGAAATAAATGTTTATGAGTACCATATGAGTTGAAAAACCCTGGGTGACACCGGTTTGGCCAAGCAGCCCCAGGAGATTTTTATGTGACAAAGCACTGAGACGTGCTTTCCTGGGTGACACCAGTTTGGCCGAGCACCCCAGGGGAGACAAATCCATGAGGGTATGAGTAGATGTAGCCTACCAGACAAATTGTTGTGGCTTAATGCCCGCAAAGCGTTTCAAAGAGGGTATATCCTAAGAGAGGTGATCCCTGCCCCCTATGCGTACTTGCGAGTCGGGATTATTATTTATGTTTCGCTTATTCATATAATAAGCAAGAGCTAGTGACAACTAGCTGAGATATGAGCTCATAACCTAGTTATTTTTAGGGTGGCTTATTATGCTAAAGTACCATGATTGATGTCACGAAGTTGAGGAATGATTAACTTGAAAGTTATATGCCCTTATGCCACATGGTTTATGTTTATGTGCTTTGATGTATTGTTTTATATGCTCGAGTATTGACATGCATCCATGATATAACATGTTGCATTCATAACATCAAGATGCATGCTAAAAGGAATGGACCTTGGATAATTAGTTTTGGAAAACCCTAAATTGAATCTCATATGCATGATCACTGTTTTAGAATTAAACCCAAGCTTCCTGAGAATGTGAACGATGTAACCCTAGGATAGGAGACTCCTACTGAGATTCTTTAGCAAGAATTCTCACTCCTCTCTCTTCTTTCTTCCGTCACATCTTCATAGAGTGATAGCGATGTTCTTGGTCTTCGTTGACACACCTACTTGGGAGGTTCACTATGACCCGGACCACGGGTCATATTATTTTGAGGGGCAGTGTACCGTGTGAGTTTTCATGTTCATTGGATGCCCCTTTGCACACCCTGTACAGAGCTACCGTTTCTCCCCTTTGAGCGTGCCCGAACACGTGACGAGAGGGTTCTGCGGACGTATACTGGTGGTTCGATGCCTCGAGACTTCCAGGACTACATGCCTCGATCCCCGAGTTCGGAGGATGACCCATCCAAGGACCCGCCAACGCACATGTATAGTGAGAGTTCTGCTCCTACACCTTAGTTTGTGTGACATGTGAACGAGGAGACTGTTACATAGCCGAGGCTAGCTAGGCAAGTCGAGAGGCGCCCCTATCGAGGAGCTCATGCTCAGTCTTCACGTGTACCCACTCCTGCTGCCCTGCGTCCATGGATTGGTTACACTCTACCGTTTCCCGATTTCCAGTAGTTGACGTCGTAAGGGAGGCTTAGTGCACACGCCCACATGTAAAGTGGATAAACCTTCTTTTGCTTTTGAGGTTATCCACCATAGGTGCACTCGGGTAGTTGTGGTTTATTTCTGCTTTCTTGTTTTATGTTGTATTTTATTTCCGCCGAATTACAAGCTCTACCGGTCCCCATGAGGGTATGACTACTTATGTACTCTAATTAAGTTATTAATGAAATGTTTCTTTTGTTATCATGATTATTGTCCTTTGGTTATATGCTTTACTTCATGATTTTTAATGATTGTTACGCATGCTTTATATTTCTATCGTTCGACTAGTTAAGTTGGCAGCTCTCACTTTGCTTTATGTTTTCAAAAAAAAAATTTACCCGTAATTTCTGCTAAGCATTTTAATAAAATGATGAGACTAAGAGGTAATAACCTAATGATTAACCTAATGTGTTCTAGAAAGTTAGGTTAAGAATTAGGGTGTTACATAGTGTACCGAAGGTGGATAACCTCATAACAAAAGAAGGTTTATCCCTACTATGTGTGGTGTGTGTGCACTAACTCTCCCCAAAAGACCCTACTGACGGTCGCAGCGATCATCAAACGGCGGGGGTTGTACCTAGCAAACTGCTTGAGCTCCTCCTGTATAGGCCAGCGGAGTAGAGAACGAATGCGTGACGGCTGAATGTGAGCTCCACGACGAGGCCGCATCTCGGCTCTCCTTGCCAACCTCGGCTGCGTCACTGTAGCCTCACTCCCCTCTCACACGAATCGGGGAGTGGGGGCAGAACTCTCACTATACATATGTGTCGGCGAATTCTCTGAGGTGTCATCTTCTGAATGCTGCGAGCGAGACATGCAGTCCGGGTGATCACAAGCAGCTGATCCAACAGTGTAGGTACACATAACTCGCTCGTTATGCGTCCGCACGCACTCGAAGACCATGTCATTGCCATAAGGAGATGTGGGAGAGAAGTGGTAGCTATGGATAGGGTGCGTGAAGGGACGTCCTATGTACATGAAGACTCGAACAGCGTATTGTCCATCAAAATGGTATGATCCATGCTTCAAATCAAAGTGCACCTCCCATATGGGAGAGTCGATGAAAACCACAAACGTCGCCAGGCTCTGAAAATGTGACGGGAGAGAAAGAGAGCAGAAAAATGAGTGAGAATCTAGCTAAAGAATCTCCATAGAGTAACTCCTATCTAGGGTTTCATCGTTCACATCCTCAGGAACCTTGGGTTTATTATAAAGAAGTGAGCATGCATATAAGGTTCATTATTAAATTCATAAGTGTAAGTATCCAAGGTTCATTCCTTTTAGCATGAATCTTAATGCATGAATGCAACATAGCAACTCATGGATGCATGAATATACATTATGCAACAAGCAACCAATCATAACATCAGAAACAACTTGTAAGTGGCATATAGTGGCATATAAACTCTTCAAGTAAAACTTTTCTCTTTTCTTAACTCGTGGCTTAAGAACTCATGCTTAAGCATCATGGGCCACCCTAAAACATCTAGGTTATGAACTCATACCTTAACTAGTCGTCACTATAACACCCTAATTTTTAACCCAACTTTCTAGAACACATTAGGTTAAACATTAGGCTATTACTTCATAGTCTCATTCTTTCATTAAAATAATTAGCGGAAATTACGGGTAAATTTTTTTTTGAAAGCATAAAACAAAGTGAGAGCCGCGAGCTTAACCAATCAGATGACAGAAACGTAAAGCATGCATAACAATCATAAACAACCATGTAAAATAAAACATACATCAGAAGAACATAGATCATGAAGATAACAGAAACATTTCATTAATAATAAAGTAGTTAAGGTACATAACAAGTCATACCCTTATAGAAACGGGCAGAGCTTGAAATACAACGGAAAAGGAAATACAACAGATAGCAAAGTACATGGTACAACGTAAAGACAAAAACCCAAAATACTACCCTCCTACTATGCTACGAGCACTAAACTACATCCCCTCCCAAAGGGTAGGGCCGAAGGGAAGATCCTCACGAAGCTCGGGTACTCGAAAGCTCTCTAATGGAGTCTAGTGGCGACGGGGATCCTCGGGTGATGGAGGCAGGTAGCCGGGGAAATGCTCTAACTCCTCCTGAGTGGCCCAATGCAACGTGAAAGGCACACGAGGTGGCTGAACGTGGGCTCCTCGATGCGGACGCATCTCGGCTCTCCTCGCTAGGCGCAGCTGCACCACAGTCTCCTCACTCCCCATACGTCGGGATCGGGGAAAAGGGACCGAACCCTCCGAAGGAACATGCGTCTGCAAATCCTTGGATGGGTCAGTCTCGGATCTCCTCAAACGAGGTACGTACTCTGGGAAATCTCTTACGGTGGAGGTAGAGGTACGGGCACGTCGCAACTGCTCGTCACGCGGGTGGGTGCGCTCGAAGATCATGTCGTCACTACCAAAGGGCGCAGTAGAAGTGAACTAGTAGCTCGAAACTGGATAAGCGAAAGGTCGTCCCATGTACACAAAAACAGGAATGGCACATCGACCCTCAAAGTGATATGAACGGTGGTCCAGGTCGAAGTGTATCTCCCATACTGGTGTGTCAATGAAAAGCACGAACGTCGCCATCGCTCTCTGAAGATGTGACGAAAGGAAAGAGAGAGAGGAGTGAGAAATCTTACTAAAGAAATCTCAGTAGGAGCTCCTACCCTAGGGTTACATCGTACACATCCACAGGAACCTTGGGTTTATTTATAAAATAATGAGCATACATATAAGATTCATTATTAGGATTTATAAAACCAACTTATCCAAGGTTCATTCCTTTTAGCATGCTTCTTAATGTTATGAATGCATCATAATAAGTATGGATGCATGGCAATACTCAAGCATATAAGTCAATAGGTCATAGCATTAAGAAATCATACAAGTGGCATAAAAGAACGTAAATCTTTCAAGTGAATCTTTCCTCAACTTGTGACATTAATCATGGTACTTTAGCATAATATGGCCACCCTAAAATATAACTAGGCTATGAAAAGCTCATAATTCAAACAATCAATTTCTCATGCATCACAAACGTCTCAACTCATCATTGCATCATATGAACACCATAGCATTAACAACTTCTTAATGTCTTATGCATTGACCCTTAAGGTCCTTAACTCACATCCTAAGTTATAAATCATCAAACTTAGACTCTCGGGTACCTATAAGGTTATAACTAAGTATGCTTCACACTATGATCGAGAACATCTCTAAACCTCAAGAATGCATAAATCATAATCCTAACTTTACGGGTACCTAGGAGCCATAACAATGACCCTTTCTAAGTCCAGTTTGCTCCTAAGGTATCAAGATCAAGACCTAAACCATTTATGAGTCATTCCTACACATTTAAACTAATTTAAATCCATGATTAGCATTACTAAACCTTGCTGGACAGAATCCAGAAAATTCAAACATTAAAGGATCTAGAACTCTCAAATTAATTCCTTTCTAGTTTCTAACTTCTCTTATCTTTCACATATGAGTCTTAACATTAATTTTACTTAAACATAAGCATATTATCCTCATTAACACAGCTCATACAGTGGCTAAACATAGCAAAGCAGAACCGAAACAAACATCTCCATTTAAAGGCATCAAACACAATTTCTAAAGCACATAAAATACTAGTTTCTCTTGGAACCTTTTTAAAACTTTCAAAACTCATTTCTAAACATTTTTATCATCTAAAATCATAAAATTATGTAAGAGGGCAGTAGCTAAATCATTTATACCTAAGAGGCCCTAAATTCATAAAACTTGGTTCTACAAATCCCTTGTACTCATATGAGCTTAGAAAAATTATAAAACATAATTTTCAACACTTGGAAACTCCGAAACCCCTTAGGGCCGAAATGTGAACCAAAAGAAATAAATATTTTAAACCTTTGTTTGAGACAACAATGGGCAAGTCTTTGAGCTCTAGGTTCATTAAAGTGATGACATAAAGATAAACATGCTTATGCACTTGTTTTAGCTTATCTTAGAAAGTAAAGTGATAGCATAAACTAAATATGAGATGCAACATATTATTATTCTTGATATTTCGGTGAGAACTTGGAATATAAATATGATGATGCATAGCTTGAAATATAAAGATGATAATGCAAGTTCCTTTATTATCTTGGTGCTTAGTGATAGCAAAGAAAGTAAACATGATGTGCAAAGCATAAAATAAACATGATGCAAGGTTCATTTTTTATGGTTAGCTAGAGCTCATTCAAGACTTTAACAAAATAGCAACCCAACACATATCTCATTACAAAGAGAGCTTTAGAGTTCTTGAAACCAAGTTCTCAAAGGAACTATGAGGTTCTTGAACATCATCATCAAGCTCAAAGAAAACAAACTTTTTAAACAAACAAAACCTCAAAGATCAAAAGGAAATGGAAAACCGAAATATTAAAGAAAAGGAAACAAAGAACCAAAATCAAAATAGCAAGAAAAGAAAAGGTGTTCTTGAGTAAAAATCATGTTTGAGTTAGAAAGTGAAGTTGAAACTCAAATAAAGTAAAACCTCAAGCTCTAGAGGTTCCTTTGAGATGAACACATAGTCATCATCTAGGAGTCCTCATCATTGAGCTATCATGTGCTCATCAAGGCCTCATGGCCGAAATCTCAAGAAAGAAAAGAACCAAGGAAAAGTTTCCAAAAGAAATCCAAGAGAAAGCTAGAGAAACTCATTTTTCAAGAAACAAAGTTTAGAAAAACACTCCTACCTAGAGTGAAGATAAAAAGCTTGAGCTTTGAGGAAAGAAAACAAGATGATGAGCTCCTCCAAAAGGCTTGATGGTTTCGGCCAACACAAGGAAACAAGGAAAGTTTGAGTTTTTGTGTAAGCTTTTGTGTTTAGATGAAAGAACAAGTGTTTAGATGATGGATCAAAGTGATGGAATGATGTTTAGAGAAGAAAATAAAGAAGATGAAGAAGAGGAAGAACTCTTGATACTAGAGAGAAAAAGGAAGAACTAGAAAGAATGCTTGGAAACTTAAACTTGGAAAATAATCTAAAGTATCACCAAGTGCAACCAAGCAAGGTATTTATAGAAGAACAACCCAATGGGGCTGTCTCCTTGAGCATGCTGGCCGAAGTTGAAATGGCAAGGAAGAGAGAAAAATATCTCTTACAACTTGTCATTTAAAGCATGGTTGGAGGTATGGTCTTTGTGTACAAAAGCATGGCTCAAAGTATGGTGTTCTTTGCTTGATTTGTGAAGAGATAATTCTTCTAGAAGGTGAAGGGAAAGCTGGCGGTTTTCCAACAGAAAAATGGGGAGGAAAATGATAATTTCATCTAATTATTTAATTGGTAAATCAAGCATAGTTGAAGGAATAATCAAGTATGGTGTATGTAAGGAAACAGTATGGTCTCAAGCATGGTTTTTGGAGTGTAAATAAATTAAAACATGTGGGATTTGAGGGAGGCATGGCTTCGGCCAGAACTGGGCAGAATTAGGGAGGGAAAGTTGTTTCATGTAATTGTGTGTTAGGGATGTGTTTAGGTGCTAATTGGTTTAGGCTCAAAGTTAGGAATTTAAGAAAGTGTTTTAGGTGGCTAAGGAGGTCATTAGGAGGTCCTAAGACATAATTATGGAGTGTTCTTGCATTATTAGTAAAGAATTAAGATCACTTTATGCATAAAATACTTGTGGACACAATTCCTTAATTTAAGGAATTGGAGTGAGAAAATACTATTCAAGATTCCTTTTTCTAGAAACCTTGAATTTGAAATGAGATTTAAATTCAATTTAAGCAATTTTAGGTTCTAATTAACCTTAATAAATATTTTTGACTCTAGATTAATTATGAAAATTAATTAATCTTCGATTAGAGCCTAATATTGCTTAGGTTCGCTTAATTACATAATTAAGCTTGAAAACCGTACCCTTAAGGGGCAAAACCGTAATTTTGTACTAAAACTGCCCGGGACTTCTAGGACTAAAACTAATGTCATAGTCTATATAAAAATGCCTTTTAAAACCATATGGAGAAGTTTCGGGTTCATCCGGCACTTGCAAACGGGTAAAACACCATAGGGGCGTTTTGGTCATTTTGACCCGAAAACTCGGAAAACAAGATTTTCGATCTCGGGAAGGTACACAAGTCATCTAATCCCCTTCCAACATTGATTTTGCCCTTCGAGTACTGCCAGACCGGCTTTTCTCGAATTCCAGGCCGAAAATGACCTTAGGGGCATTTTGGTCATTTTCACTCTAACAGAAAATCGGGGCGTTATAGTCACTACTTCTTACTTATCCTCTTAATAAGCAAAATCATAAAAATATAATCCCGACTACTAGAGTACGGGCTAAGGGGCTTAAGGATCACCTCTCTTAGAATTGTTTCCTTCTTTGAAACGCTCTACTGGCATCTAGTGCACTGCGAATTGTCCGCTTTGGTAGGCTGCATCCACTTATACCCTCACGGTTCTGCCTCCTCCCCACCGAAGCGAGAGAAGTACATCTCAGTGCTACGTCACATAAGGATTCAGATCCCGGGGGTGCTCAGCCGAACCAGTGTCACCCAAGACTTTGTCCCGTATACTTTTTCAAAAACATTCTGAAGTATTCATTTGACGGAAACTCTCAAGTATCGATTATAGCCTAATATTGGTTAGGTTTGCTTAATCACGCGATTAAGCTCAAAAACACTATACTAGGGGCAAAATCATAATTTTGCACAAAAACTGCCTGGGACCACTGGGACTTAAACTGATGTCATGAAATGTATAAAAAAACTATTTAAAACCTTCTGGAGAAGTTTCAGGCTCATTCGGCACTCGTACCCGTGTAAAACACAACAGGGGTATTTTGGTCATTTTGATCTGAAACCTCAGAAAACGAGATTTTCAATCCCGGAACCATTCAAAGGCCATCTAATCCCCTTCAAGGTGGAGGAAGAAGAAGATGAAGAAGATGAAGAAGATAAAGAAGAAGAAAAGCTCTTGGAAACTTAGAGAGAAAAGGAAAGAACTTGCAAGAAAGCTTGAAACTAAAACTTAGCAAATGAACAAAAGTGATTCAAGTTCTTCCAAGAAATCTATTTATAGAAAAACAAGACAATGGAGGCCCATGGAGGGGGAGAGTAGCCATGTGGCTTGCCTCATGTTCCATGAGGTGAGAGATTGAATTCTTGAAGCATGGAGGAGTATCGTTGAAAGCATGGTGGATATGACTCAAAGTATGGTTCAAGGTATGGACTAAGCATGGGCTTTCAGTGCAAGAATTCAAACATTTGATGGAAAATAGGGAGGGAATTGGCGCCGGTTTCTTTAAGGCCATGGGGGAGGATTTCTTTTGTTTAATTTTGTGCTAATGATGTGTTTAGGTGTGTATTAGATTAGGTTCAAGGTTAGGAACTATTAAGCAAGTGTTTAGGTAACTAAGAATGTGATTAGAAATTTTATGACATGATTAGGGAGTGCTCATAGACAATTAGAGGATTTTAAACTCATTTTATGCATAAACAATTGTAAACACAATTCCTTAATTTAAGGAATTGGAGAGAGAAAACACTATTCAAGATTCCATGACTAGGAATCTTGAATTTAAAAAAGATTTAAGTTTAATCTAAGCAATTTTAGGTTTTAATGAACTTTAATAAATTATTTTGACTTTAGATTAATTAAAGAAATCAATTAATATTCTATTAGAACCTAATATTGCTTAGGTTTGCTTAATCACGCGATTAAGGTAAAAAAGACTATACTATGGGGGAAATCGTAATTTTACACAAACACTGTATGGGACCACCAAGACTTAAACTGATGTCACGAAACGCATAACAACACTATTTAAAACCATCTGGAGAAGTTTCGGGCTCATCCGGCACTTGTACCCGTGTAAAACACAATAAGGGTATTTTGGTCATTTTGACCTGAAACCTCAGAAAATGAGATTTTCAATCTCGAAACCGTTCAAAGGATATCTAATCCCCTTCAAACATTGAGTTAGCCCTTTGAGGACTGTCGGGTTGGCTATCCTCAAATTCCAAGCCAAAAATGACCTCAAGGGCATTTCGGTCATTTTCACTCTAACAGAAAGTCGGGGCGTTACAATTACCAGCTCATGTAAATGATTACCAGGATGTTCTTTGACCCTGAAATGAATATTTTGGCTCTTGTAATCGATAACACTGCCTATGTAATCGATTACAAGCAACTTGCTCATAACTGTTTTAAAATCTTGAACTGGGTAATCGATTACTAGCTCATGTAATCAGTTACCAGAACCTGGAATATGAAAATGAGATTACTCCTATAACGCCCCGATTTTTCTGTTAGAGTGAAAATGACCAAAATGCCCCTGAGGTCATTTTCAGCTCGGAATTCGAGGAAAGCCAGTTCGGCAGTACTCGAAGGGCAAACTCAATGTTGGAAGGGGATTAGATAACTTGTGTACCTTCCCGGGATCGAAAATCTCGTTTTTCGAGTTTTCGGGTCAAAATGACCAAAACGTCCCTGCGGTGTTTTACCCATTTGCAAGTGCTGGATGAACCCGAAACTTCTCCAGATGGTTTTAAAAGGCGTTTTTATGTATTCTATGCCCTCAGTTTTAATTTTAGAAGTCCCGGGCAAAATTAGTACAAAATTACGGTTTTGCCCCTAGTTTCGTGTTTTTACGCTTAATCGCGTGATTAAGCAAACCTAAGCAATATTAGGCTCTAATCGAAGGTTAATTAATTTCCTTAATTAATCTTGAGTCAAAATAATTTATTAAAGTTGATTAAGACCAAAAAGTACTTAATTACAACCTAAAAACATATTTTAATTTCAAGACACCTAGTCATAGAATCTTGAATAGTGTTTTCTCTTTCCAATTCCTTAAATCATGGAATTGTGTTACACATTGTTTATTCAAAAATGAGTTTAAAATTCTCTAATTATGTATGAGCACTCCTGAACTTGTCATAAACTCCCTAAATCACATTCTTAGTTACCTAAACTTAAGCTTACTTAAGCTTAATCATTCCTAACCTTGTACCTAAGCTAATACACATCTAAACCTACCATTAACACACAATTAAATGGTCAAAACTCACCCCCACTCTGCTGTCCAGCCTTGGCCGAAGCTGCCCATCCCCATTGTGCATCACATGTTCAATTTTTCAACACTCCAAGGCCATACCTCAAGTCACATACACTATACCTTGTCATAACTTTCAATCAAGCTTGAATTTCCACATGAATAAATAATTAAAACAACCCATTTTCCCCATTTATTTGTGGCTGGAAAAGTTCCAGCCATGTCAAGTTTCTAGAAGCCTAATTTCATAAAAATTTGATAGGAAATTAACTCACATCAAGCCATACTTTGTAGCATAGCTTCCATACTTCAAACCATGCTTGAATGACCTTGTGTAAGAGATATTTTCTCTTCCTTCCTCCCTCAAACCACATGGCCACTCCCTCCCCTTTGTGAGCCCATGGCTTTGTTTTTCTATAAATAGGATGCTTGTGATAGCCTTGTTGCACCTTGAAGCATTTGCTAAGTTTAGAGTTTTAGAGTTGTTTTGCTAGTTCTTTCTTTTTCTCTCAAAATTTCAAGAGTGTTCTTCCTTTCTTTTCATCTTCATCTCCTTCATCTCTTCATCTCATCATCATCTCTTAACCATCAAACACCACCCCAAAGCCTTGAACCATCATCAAACCCCTCAAACACCACACCTCAAACACAACTTCACCCAAAACACATTTCCTTTCTTTTCTTTCCTCTTTGGCCGAATCATCACCACCATCCTAGGAGGAGTTGCTCATCTCATTTCCATCTTCAAGTCCAAGCTTTACCTTCATCACAAGGTAGGGATTTGTTTTCAAACTTCGATTTGCTCAAGAAAGTGTTTTTTTCTCTAGTTTCCTCTTGGATTCTTTTTGAACTTTCCTTTGTTTTTCCTTTCTTTTCATTTTCGGCCATGAGGCCTTGATTTTGAGCATGATAGCTTGATGATGAGAGTTTCTAGATGATGACATTGTGTTCATCTCAAAGAAACCTCTAAAGCTTGAGTTTTCCTTTTCTTATGACTTCATCTATATGGTATCTAACTCACATAGTTTTTCAACTTAAGAAAATTTATCTAAGGATTTCTAAAAGCCCAAGCCTACCCTTGTCAACCTTAAAGTTGGCCGGCACGTTCTAGAGATTTTTCTCTAGATAGGGGTTTTGGGTATTTAACAAAGAACTTGATGTAGTTTCACTTTCTTTCTCTGTTATATGACTTTCGATTTTTGTGTTGAGATCTTTGAGATATTGTATTGGGTTGTTATCTTGTTAAAGTCTTGAATGAGCTTTAGTTAATCATAAAATGAACCTTGCATCATGTTTACTTTATGCTTTGCATATCATGTTTATTTCCTTGCTATCACTAAATACCAAGATAATGAATAGACTTGCATTATCATGTTTATATTTCAAGCTATGCATTATCATGTTTATATTTCAAGTTCTCACCTAATACCAAGATAAGAATAAGTTGCATTCATGTTTACTTTGTGCTATCACTTTACTTTCTAATGGAACCTAAAATAAGTGCATAAGCATGTTTATTTTTATGTCATCACTTTAATGAACCTAGAGCTCAAAGACTTGCCCATTGTGGTCTCAACAAAGGTCTAACAATATGTGTTTTTCTTGGGTTCATATTTCGGCCCTAAGAGGTCTTGAGGTTTCCAAGTATTTGAGACTATGTCTTATAATTTTTCCAAGCTTAAGTAAGTTTAAGGAATGCATAGAACCAAGTTTTGAGAATTTAGAACCTCTTGAGACAAAGATGAATTGGTCACTGCCCTCTTAAATATTCTTGTGATTTTAAATGTTAAAATTGTTTATAAATGAGCTTAGAGAGTTTACAAAGAGTTCCAAGAGAAACTAGTATTTTATGTGCTTTAGAAATTATGTTTTATGCCTTGTATGGAGAAGTATATTTTCGGTTCTTCCTTGCTCTTTGCTGCCACTGTATGTGCTGTTTTGATGATGATAATGTGCCTATGTTTGAGTAAAAATAATGTTAAGACTCATATGTGAAAGATAGGATAAGTTAGGAACTAGAAAAGAATTAATTTGAGAATTTTAGATCCTTTAATTATGTAATTTTCTGGATTCTTTCCAGCAAGGTTTAGATTTAATAATCATGGTTTTAAATTAGTTTAAATGTGTAGGAATGACTCATAATTGGTTTAGGACTTAATCTTGAAGCCTTAGGAGCAAACTAAACTTAGAAAGGGTCATTGTTGTGACTTCTAGGTACCCGTAAAGTTAGGATTTCAAATTCTGCATCCTTGAGGTTTAGAGATGTTCTTGACCATAGTGTGAGGTGAGAAATACTTAGTTATAACCTCATAGGTTCCCAAGAGACTAGGTTTTGATTATCGATAACTTAGAATGTGAGTTAAGGACTTTCAGGGTCTAAACCATAATCTCAAAAACCCCGTAATCACACAAATATAAGCTGTCCAAATCTGCATAGTGCTGTTTGGATAAGTCCTTGAGCATAAAAATTAGTAAAACTTATTAGTTATGAACCTATAGGTGTGTAAGAGGTTAAGAATAATACTAGAACGATTAGTTTACAAGTTTAAGACTCAAAGGGACCAAAGCATAACCTACTATAAAGTTTATAACATAATGAGCTTGGAAGTTTGTATGAATGATTGTCTAAGGTGTGATTATGTGATAATGTATATGCTATGGTTTTATATGAAGAAGTTTCTTGTGATGACATATATGCTATGAAAAAGATTTATGTAATGAATAATGATGTATCTATGAATTTACACTTTATGAGAACTTAAATGTGACACAACACTGAGACGCCTTCTTGGGTGACACCGGTTTAGCCGAGCACCCCCAAGAAAACAAATCCGTGAGGGTATTGACATAGTGCTTGCCAAAGCGGATAATACTACGATGCACTAGTTGCTAGTAGAGCGTTTCAAAGAGGAAATGACCCTAAGAGAGGTGATCCTTAATTGCCCCCTAGCCCGCACTATTAAGTCGAGATTATGTATATGTTCCGCTTATGATAGGATAAGTAAGAACTAGTGACGACTAGTTAAGATATGAGCTCATAGCCTAGAGATGTTTTAGGGCGGCCCCATGAGATGAAAGTTAAAGTTAACAATGTCACATATACTTATGCCAAATGTTATAATGTTTCTTAGCTATTCTATTGTTTGGTTTACCTTTATGATGCATTCATATCATTAGTATATTTTCTGCTTAAAGACGCATTATAAAATATGACGGACCTTGGATAAATAACACTTTAGAACACTAACTTAAAAGGAATTTATATGCATGCACACCTTTTAGAAATAAACCCAAGGTTCCTGAGGATATGATGATGTCACCTAGGTAGGGATAACCCTACTGAGAATTCTTTTAGAAAGATTCTCATTCCCTCTCTCTCTTTTCTTCCGTCATATCTTCAGATGGCGACATTTGTACTCTTCATCGACACCCCGGTATGGGAGCTGCACCATGACCCGGCACTTGGGTCATACCATTTTGAGGGTCGCTGCACTGTCAGAGTATTCATGTTCATGGGACGACCCTTCGCGCACCCAGTCCCGAGCTACCGCTTCACCCCGACTGCTCCTTACCGTCATAACGGGATTTTTAAGCGAGCTAGACCACGTGATGAGCAAATTCTCCGCATGGAGCCCGAGACATCAGCCGTATGCGACTACCCGGAGTACGTGCCTCGCACCTAGTACTCGGAGATGGACCCATCCGAGGACCCGCCATCACACATGTACAGTTGGAGCTCCAGTTCCGCTCCCCCACCGATGAGGGCTGAGAGTGAGGAGAAGGTGATCCAGCCGAGATTGGCTCGTCGGCCATCTATGCGCCCTCGCCGCGGTGGACATGCCCCGATGATGCGCTCGACCACTCCCGCCGAGATTCGTCAGTGGATCGACTCGACCCCACAGTACTCGGACTAGTAGGAGTAGGCATAGGAGGGGTAGTAGTTAGTGCACACATGCCACATAGTTGAGGACAGACCTTCTTTTGTATATGAGGTTGTCTACTCTAGGTGCACATGGGTATGGGTGTTGTTTCTCTTGTATTTACTTTTTATGATTTCCTTGTATTGCATTTTAGTTGTATTCCGCTTCCCGATGTATTGAATAGTCCTGCCCTTTGGGTAGGCACAGTATATATATATCTATGTTTCAGTTGATGTCTCCATGATATGATATGCTTCTTTATGCTTTGCTTATATGTTTTGCTGTGCTTCCTCTCAAAGATTCGTGCGTGGCTCTCACTTTGATTTTAAATTCCAAAAAGAAAAATTTTACCCATATTTTCGCTAAGTATTTTCTAAGTAAAAGATGAGACCAAGAAGTAATATTCTAAAGATTAACCTAAGTATATACTAGTAGTCTTGGGTTAAGATTTAGGGTGTTACAGCTCCTATGTGAAATAACATGAGTTAATGACTAAGTATGGATAGGTTTGGATTATGTGGTTGATGACCCCTAGTATGTTGAATATATGACTTGTTAAGCATAGCATATGCATTAGCTGAGTCCAGTCCTTTACTCCGACATACTAGGTAGGAGCATGTTTACCCCTTCGCGAAAGTATTAATGATGTATGCGTATGGATATATGAACTTGAGACATGATTATTGTTTTTAATTGTGGCATGCTATGAGTATGAATGAGATACCGAGATACATGATTGATAAGTTGTTGGCAGGTATCAAATTTGGGGAAACTCCATTCCCAGCTATTATGCTACCGGGTTTCTGCCAAATTTGTGAACTTAGGAAGATTTATGAGATTTATGAGTATGAAATGCAATGTGCTAAGTCATAGTGATATTTGAAATGTCATGTTCATGCATGCATCTCTATCTGATACGTGAAGATTTTGAAGATGATGCAAAACACATGGATATGATCCTCTAGACTCCAGGAATCAATGGTTATGAAAGGTGATCCAATAAGGACCCTCTAGACTCCAGGAATTAATGGTTATGAAAGGTGTTCCTCTATCAAAAATTATATTCTTATGCTTTGCATCTCTAATTAACATGCTAAGATTTAATGTGACATAAAGATACATGGAAATTATCCTCTAGACTCCAAGAATTAATGGTTATGAGAGGTTATCCAAAGAAATTGTTCCCCTCTATTACCCCATGTTAAATCTGGCAATGGCTAGTTAGGTTGAGCTCATCCTAGGCGATCGGTGAGGTGGAGTTTCGGTGGTTATGTAAAATCACTAAGGAAGGTGAAATGGTTGGTTTATGGTGCACATGAGAGAGGGTGGACATTATGAAAAGAACTTAAGAGTTCAGTTATGTGAAAGCGAAGCAAAGGTCCATATACATATATTACATCATTCTCCCTTTGGAGCATTTAATCATGTGACATGTGCTAAGTGACTTTAGTCCTTTAGCTTTCCCTCTACTTAGATGTCTGGCATCATGTTGTGTTTTAGACTTATGTGTTACTTGTGCTCCTAAGATATTGTCATGCATACATGAGATGTCGGTTGCATTTATGACATTAAGACCCATGCTAAAAGACACCCACTTCGGATAAAAGGATTTTGAGAAAGATTAAAAATTAAACATTATGCGCACACACCCCTTTCAAAATGAAAACCGAAGTGGCTCGAGACGATGATGATGACACTTGTGTTAGAGTTAGGTAGCCCTACTGAGAATCTTGAATAAGTTTCTCATCCCTCCTTTTTATTCTGTGTCATCTCCAGACGAGGATAATGGTGTTGTTTGTGACTTTGCCTAAGATACGGGCATAGGAGCTATACTATGAACCGGATCAAAGGGATACAGTAGAAGCATGGAGATAGCTTTCTTTTGGGCATTAGCTTTAGGGTTATCACCTCCTACTCACCCATGCTTAGCCTAGTCTTTCGACAGCTATGCATCAGGAACTAGATTAGTTTTGTTGCAAATATGGCTAGCTTTTGATCTATTGTATGTGAACCCCTATTAGTGAACTTATTATCTTTGAATGTCTTTTATGTACATAAGACGTCACTACTATGTTATGGATATGATATGTTAATTAGGTATATGTCATCTTATGCTATGGCTTTTATATATATTATACTGAGGTTTATGTGATTGCTACTATTATGCATGTATTGACCGATATCTAAATACACACAAGGCTCGCATTTTAGTTTTAAAGTTAAAAAAAAATGGTCGTATTTTTATTACTTATATTTTAAAGAAGAATAAGTTAACTTCTTAAACAAAGGCGTAACAACTAATAATTAACTAGAATGCGACTCGAGCGTATTAGGTTAAAAGTTAGGGTGTTACAACGTGCGGCTCACGTGTTGTTTTAACAAGTTGAAAAAAAAAATTACCCTTATTTTCATTAAAAGTATCTCCAAGTTAAGAGATAAGAATTGAAATAAGAGAGTATTAACTGATAGATAACTCGAACACGTCCTTGGCATGTTAGGTTAATTATTAGGGTGTTACATAGTCCACTGCTTTGGTTAGATATTTTGGTGGCTATAATGAAAAATGAGTATTTTTTTAGTTCAGTTCTCCAAAGAAGTGAAGCATTTATACCACTCAATATTTGCCAATTACTCAAATAGTGGTAGAACTTAATTTTCTTTCTCCATATACATCATGTAATAATACCTGCAACTTACCAATAAAATGCATGTAAACACTGCAATCCAAATGGAAGTTGAAAGTATGCTGCTTAAACCATGACCATACGCGTGAGATTAGTAACATTTCTATCTAAACCTTAGGCGATTGCATGTCATACTATGGGTTGGACACTATAAGTGACATTTTTTTTTGTCTTTTTCCCAATAAAAATTACCATGCTTTATGCTTCTTACTCAAAGGAGAACAATGCTGCATTTTATATAGACCAAAAGTCAAAGGTATAACTCCAATCAACTAGATTTGATTATTTGTCTTGGCCCAGAACAATTTCCATTTTGCTTTGGATATCCAAAGCTATATGGACAATATAGTGGAACTGAAAAAGATAATAGGGAACATGGTTGATATAGAGATGGAAATCAAAAGTCTTAATATATTATTCTCATGTTCATTTATGGTGTAGGATTTGTGTGTTTGGAATGCCTTTTGCTTACATTGTTAATGATGCTTTATTGATTTTGTTCTATTTTTGAGTTTTCATTTTTTTTAAGCAATTTTTAAATTATCATATATTTGTTCACATTTATTCAAAACATGTTGTTACAAACATACAATGTTCTCTTAATCTTGGTGCAATGTCCTATTAGTATTTAGGCTAATGAAATGTGATTGTTTATTAGTTTCATGGTAGAAATAATAAATTTTTTTGGTATTATTTTTCAGTGAAGATTTGACTTCTGAGGATACAATTCTACTAACTGTACCTTTATTTTTTGGTACAAAGAAAGACTTGATCCAGATTCTAAGTGTGAATACTTAGTGTAAATCTATTGATGGGTTCATATATTTAGATAGCAAGTCAGATATGCAATTGGCAATTGATTCAAGTAGGCATGATGAATGCAACAAATTACAACAAGTTAGGTTCAATAAAAAAAAAAGGAAAAAGATCATGTTAATCATCCATTTAGTTGCCTCTAATGAGTTTGATGTCGGTGATTTGCTAGTAGCAAAGGTCAAGTCTGTCAAGATCACAAGCCATTAATTTGTTTTGGTTTTCCATGCCTCAATCTATTTTGCATGATGCATTTTTACATACTAGTATGCTGTTTGAACTAGAACATTCCTATATTTTCTATTTTAATTTAGTTGTTATTTTGAGTTTTATTTTGCTTTGCAGGTGTTTTCCAGTATATTCTTCTTGAACTCAATCATTGTAATGTTGCTGTTGGTAAAAGAGTGCACAAAAAAAGGGGGGGGTCAAATCATGCTTTACAACTTTCTTGAAATCCAAAACATTTAAGCTTGAAGTACAATGCAATCTGTAACGCCCTGATTTTCTGATAGAGTAAAAATCACCAAAATGCCCCTGAGGTCATTTTCGGCCCGGAATTCGAGGGAAGCCGGTCCGGCAATCCTCGAAGGGCAAACTCAATGTTGGATGGGGATTAGATGACTTTTGTACCTTTCCGGGATGGAAAATTTCGATTTTCGAGTTTTCAGGTCAAAATGACCAAAATACCCCTGTGGTGTTTTACCAATTTGCAAGTTCCGGATGGACCTAAAACTTCTCCAGATGGTTTTAAAAGATGTTTTTATGTATTCTGTGACCTCAGTTTTAGTCCCGGTGGTCCCGGGCGAGATTTGTACAAAATTATGGTTTTGCCCCTAGCTTTGTGTTTTCAAGCTTAATCGTGTGATTAAGCAAACCTAAGCAATATTAGGCTCTAATCGAAGAATAATTAATTTCCATAATTAATCTAGAGTCAAAATAATTTATTGAAGTTGATTAGAACCTCAAAATGCTTAATTTCAACTTAAAACTTTATTTTAAATTCAAGATTCCTAGTCATGGAATCTTGAATAATGTTTTCTCTCTCCAATTCCCTAAATCATGGAAATGTGTTCTCAATTGTTTATTCACAAATGAATTTTAAATTCCCTAATAATGTATGAACACTCCTAATCTTGTCATAAAATTCTTAAACCTCATTCTTAGTTACCTAAACTTATGCTTAATGATTCCTAACATTGTACCTAAACTAATACACATCTAAACCTATCATTAACACATAATTACATGAAATAATTCTTCCTCTCTCTTGCTGCATCAGCTAGCCGAAACCCATACCCTCCATTTCCATCACATGCTCAAAATTTTCACTCCAAAGGCCATGCTTCCACCTCACCATAAACCATACTTTGTCATACTAACACCATACTTTCATCCATGCTTCATAGGACAACTTCTCGAAGATATTTTCCCTCAATTTTTGCTGCCCAAAACCGCCAACTTCTTTCCTCTTTGATGAATTATTTATTTCAAAATTTGAAGGAAAAATCACTTAAAACTCCATGCTTGATGTAACACCCTAATTTTTAACCCAACTTTCTAGAACACATTAGGTTAATCATTAGGTTATTACTTCTTAGTCTCATCATTTTATTAAAATACTTAGCAAAAATTATGGGTAAATTTTTTTTTTTGAAAACATAAACCAAAGTGAGAGCCACGCTCTTATCTAAACAAGAAGCAAAAACATCAATCATAAGCGAAAACAAAAGCAAAAGTAAGTAACAATACACCAACGATCATCATAACAGAGGAGACATTTCATTAATAATAGTATAGTTGGAATACATAGGTAGTCACGCCCTTATAGAAATAGGCTGAACTTGGAATACATAGAAAAATGGAAATACAACAGAAGCAAGAAAGCAGTAAAGTACATGGTGTGACGGCAAAAGAAAAACCAACTACACTACCCTCCTACCAAGCTATGAGTGCTAGACTAAAACCCCTTCCCAAAAGGTACCATCGAAGGGGAGATCCTCGTGATTGCTCAGGCACTCGAATAGCTCTCCGATGAGGTCTAGTGACGATGAGGGTCCTCGGGTGATGGAGGTAGGTAATCAAGGAACTGCTCGATCTCCTCCTGAGTAGGCCAGTGAAGTGGGAAAGGAACGCGTGTCGGCTGGACGTGAGCCCCTCAGCGCGGGCGCATCTCGGCTCTCCTCGCCAAGCGTGGCTGCATCACTGTATCCTCACTCCCCTCTAGCCTAAACGGGGGAAAGGGAGCAGAACTCTCTGAATAGATGTTCATCGGTGAGTCCTAGGATGGATTGGTCTCCGACCTCCTCGAGCGAGGCACATACTCCGAGTAGTCATGAACAGCTGAGGCGGACGAGCGGGCACGACGCATCTGCTCGTCGCGAAGGCAGGTATACTCGAAAATCAAGTCATCACCACCAAAAGGAGCAGTAGGAGTGAACTGGTAGCTGGACACAGGATAAGCAAAAGGTCGACCTAGGTACACAAAAACACGAACGGCACAGCGACCCTCAAAGAGGTAGGAACGATGCTCCGGGTCGTAGTGCACCTCCCAGACGGGCGTATCAATGAAGACCACGAATGTCGCCATCGATCTTTGAAGATGCGATGGAAGAAAGAGGAAGAAGAGAAAGGAGTGAGAATTCTTACTAAAGAATCTTAATAAGAGTCTCCTATCCTAGGGTTACATCATTCACATCCTCAAGAACCTTGGGTTTAATTATAAAAGGTGTGCATACATAAAAGATTCATTATTAGAGTTTATAAAACCAATTATCCAAGGTTCATTCCTTTTAGCATGCATCTTGATGTTATGAATACAACATACTAAAACATGAATGCATGGCAATACCTCAATCAAATATCTCAATGAATCACAACTTCAAGAAAGCACACAAGTGGCATAAAGGGCATATAACTTTCAAATGGATCTTTCCTCAACTTCGTGACATTAATCATGGTACTTCAGCATAATAAAGCCACCCTAAAATAACTAGGTTATGAGCTCATTCCTCAGCTAGTCGTCACTAGCTCTTAGTTATTATCTGAATAAGCGAAACATAATAAAATAATCCCGACTATGCAAGTACGGGTAGGGGGTTAGGGATCACCTATCTTAGGATATACCCTCTTTGAAACGCTTTGCAGGCATCAAGCCACAACAATTTGTCTGCTTTGGTAGGCTGCATCTACTCATACCCTCAAAAATTTGTCTCCCCTGGGGGTGCTCGGCCGAACCGATGTCACCTAGGAAAGCGCGTCTCAGTTCTTTGTCACATAAAAATCTCATAGGGGTGCTCGGCCGAACCGGTGTCACCCAGGGTTTTCAACTCATGTGGTACTTTAAAACATTTCTTCAACCCTTTTAGGTTTGATGGAAATTCAGCAGAATAACAGCTGTTCAACCGAATTTCCTTCAAACCAAAAGTTATGCCACAAGCCATTCACACAACATATTCCTCATTTAAACCTCATGCTATGATAAACTTCATATCTTAAACAATCATTTCCTCATGCATCATAAATATCTCAACATGTTATATAAACATCATAGCATTAGCAATTTCTTAATGTCTTATGCATTGACCCTTAAGGTCTTTAACTCACAATCTAAGTTATAAATCATCATAACTTAATCTCTCGGGTACCTATAGGCTCATATCTAAGTATTCCTCACTCAACACTATGATCACAAACATCTCTAAACCTCAAGAATGCAGAATCTAAATTTCTAATTTTACAGGTACTAGGAGTCATAACAATGACCCTTTCTAAGTCCGGTTTGCTCCTAAGGCATCAGGATCAAGTCCTAAACCAATTATGAGTCATTCGTACACATTTAAACTAATTTAAATGTTTTGAAATCTTCACGTGTTGCTTCAAGTGGACTTGTCTGTCTCTAGTAACGACAACAGAAAAAGAAACATAGGAGTGAGAAATACAAGATTTCTCAGTAAGAGTTCTTACTTGCACTGAACATGTTATCGTTGTCATCCCAGTCACTTCAAGTTTATTACAAAAAGGTAAACATACAAATGGTTCAATTACTAGATTTTTCACAAACATAATTATCCAAGGTGCAATTTGTAACACCCCGATTTTCTGTTAGAGTGAAAATGACCAAAATACCCCTGAGGTCATTTTCGGCTCGGAATTTGAGGAAAGCCAGTCCGGCACTACTCGAAGGGCAAACTCAATGTTGGAAGGGCATTAGATGACTTGTGTACCTTCCCGGGATGGAAAATCTCATTTTTTGAGTTTTCGGGTCAAAATGATCAAAACCCCCCTGCGGTGTTTTACCCGTTTGCAAGTGCCGGATGAACCCAAAACTTCTCCAGATAGTTTTAAAAGGCGTTTTTATGTAGACTACGACTTTAGTTTTGGTCCCGGAGGTCCCGGGAAAAATTAGTGCAAAATTATGGTTTTGCCCCTAGTTTCGTGTTTTTACGCTTAATCACGTGATTAAGAAAACCTAAGCAATATTAGGCTCTAATCGAAGGTTAATTAATTTCCTTAATTAATCTTGAGTCAAAATAATTTATTAAAGTTGATTAGAACCTAAAAGTGCTTAATTACAACTTAAAATCATATTTTAATTTCAAGACTCCTAGTCATGGAATCTTGAATAGTATTTTCTCTTTCCAATTTCTTAAATCATGGAATTGTGTTACACATTGTTTATTCATAAATGAGTTTTTAATTCTCTAATGATGTATGAGCACTCCTAATCTTGTCATAAAATCCTTAAAACACCTTCTTATTTACCTAAACTTAAGCTTAATTATTCCTAACCTTGTACCTAAGCTAATACACATTTAAACCTACCATTAACACCCAATTAAATGATCAAAACTCACCTCCTCTCTGCTGCCTAAGGCCTGGCCGAAGCTGTCCTCCTCCCATATGCATCACATGTTCAATTTTCTAACACTCCAAGGCCATACCTCAAGTCACATACACTATACCTTGTCATAACTTTCAATCAAGCTTGAATTTCCACATGAATAAATAATTAAAACAATCCATTTTTCCCATTTATTTGTGGCTGGAAAAGTTCCAGCCATGTCAAGGTTCTAGAAGCCTAATTTCATCAAAAATTGATAGGAAATTCACTCACATCAAGCCATACTTTGTATCATAGCTTCCATACTTCAAACCATGCTTGAATGACCTTGTGTAAGAGATATTTTCTCTTCCTTTTCCCTCCAATAGCTATGGCCAGCACCCTCCCCTTTTGAGCCTTCATTTGGTTTCATTCTCTATAAATACCTTGCCTAGAAACACATGCAAACACCTTAGTTCATTTGGTAAGTTTCAAGTTTTCCTAAGCTTTCTTGAGTTCTTTCTTTTTCTCTCAAGTTTCAAGAGAGTTCTTCTTTTCTTTTCATCTTCATCTTCTTCATCTCTTCATCTCATCGTCATCTCTCAACCTTGAAACACCACCCCAAAGCCTTGAACCATCATCAAACCTCTCAAACACCACACCTCAAACACAACCTCACTTGAAACACAACTCCAACCTTCTCATCCTCTCTTGGCCGAAGCTATCTTGCCTCTTGGAGGAGCTCATCATCTTGTTTTCCTTTTCAAAGAGTTCAAGTTTTCATCTTCACTCTAGGTAGGGGTGTTTTCTAAACTTTGTTTTCTTGAAAATGAGTTCTTTCTAGCTTTCTCTTGGATTTTTCTTTTGAAACTTTCTTGTTTTTCCTTCCTTGTGATTTCGGCCATGAGGCCTTGATGAGCATATGATAGCTCAATAATGAGGACTCCTAGAGGATGACTATGTGTTCATCTCAAAGGAACCTCTAGAGCTTGAGTTTTTCTTTTTTCTTTAACTTCATCTATACTATACTTAGCTCACATGGTTTTTCAACTTAAGAAAATTAATCTAAGGATTTCTAAACGCCCAAGCCTACTCTTGTCAACCTTAAAGTTGGCTGGCACGTTCTAGAGATCTTTCTCTAGATAGGGGTTTTGGGTATTTAATAAGGAACTTGACTTAGTTTCACTTTCTTTTTCTTTTGTAAGGTTTTCGGTTTTGGTATTTCGATCCTTGAGATTTTGTTTGGTTTTGTTTTGGAAGTTGTTTACTTGAGCTTGATGATGTTGTTCAAGAACCTCATAGTTCCCTTAAGAACTTGGCTTAAGAACTCTAAAGCTCTCTTTGTAATGAGATATGTGTTGGGTTGTTATTTTGTTAGAGTCTTGAATGACCACTAGCTAACCATAAAATGAACCTTGCATCATGTTTACTTTTATGCCTTGCACCATAAAATAAACCTTGCATCATGTTTACTTTTATGCCTTGCACATCATGTTTATTTTCCTTGCTATCACTAAGTACCAAGATAATAAAGGAACTTGCATTATCATGTTTATATTTCAAGCTATGCATTATCATGTTTATATTTCAAGTTCTCACTAAATATCAAAGATAATAAAATGTTGCACCTCATATTTATTTTATGCTATCACTTTACTATCTAATGGAACCTAAAATGAGTGCATGAGCATATTTGAACCTAGAGCTCAAAGACTTGCCCATTGTTGTCTCAAACAAAGGTTTAAAATATTTATTTCTTTTGGTTCACATTTCGGCCCTAAGGGGTTTTGGAGTTTCCAAGTGTTGAAAATTATGTTTTATAATTTTTCTAAGCTTATATGAGTACAAGGAATTTGTAGAACCAAGTTTTATGAATTTAGGGCCTCTTGAGGTATAAATGATTTAGCTACTGCCCTCTTACATAATTTTATGATTTTAGATGATAAAAATGTTTAGAAATGAGTTTTGCAAGTTTTAAAAGGGTTCCAAGAGAAATTAGTATTTTATGTGCTTTAGAAATTGTGTTTGATGCCTTTAAATGGAGATGTTTGTTTCGGTTCTGCCTTGCCATGTTTAGCCACTGTATGAGCTGTGTTAATGATGATAATATGCTTATGTTTAAGTATAATTAATGTTAAGACTCATATGTGAAAGATAAGAGAAGTTAGAAACTAGAAAAGAATTAATTTGAGAGTTCTAGATCCTTTAATGTTTGAATTTTCCGGATTCTGTCCAGCAAGGTTTAGTAATTCTAATCATGGATTTAAATTAGTTTAAATGTGTAGGAATGACTCATAAATGGTTTAGGACCTGATCTTGATGTCTTAGGAGCAAACCGGACTTAGAAATGGTCATTGTTGTAACTCCTAGGTACCCGTAAAGTTAGGATTGTGAATTCTTCATCCTTGAGGATTAGAGATGTTCTTGACCATAGTGTGAGGCGAGAAATACTTAGTTAAGACCTTATAAGTTCCCGAGAGATTAGGTTTGATGATTTATAACTTAGAATGTGAGTTAGGGACCTTAAGGGTCAATGCATAAGACACTAAAAAGTTGTTAATGCTATGATGTGTTGTATGATGCAATGATATGATGAGATGTGCTTGATGCATGAGAAAATGATTGATGAAATGATAAAGTTTATCATAGCATGAGATTTCATGAGAAAATGATGTGTGGATTAGCTTGTGGCAGTTTGAAGGAAATTCGGTTTAACACCGTTATCTTTGCCGAATTTCCGTCAAACCTTAAAGGGTTGAAAGAAATGATTTATGAGTACCATATGAATTGAAAACCCTGGGTGACACCGGTTCGGCCAAGCACCCCCAGGAGATTTTTATGTGACAAAGCACTGAGACGCGCTCACCTGGATGACACCGGTTCGGCCGAGCACCCCCAGGGGAGACAAATCTGTGAAGGTATGAGTAGATGCAGCCTACCAAAGCGGAGAAATTACTGTGACAAAATGCCCGCAAAGCATTTCAAAGAGGGTAATCCCAGAGAGAGATGATCCCTGCCCCCTACCTGTACTTACGAGTCGAGATTATTATTTATGTTTCGCTTATTCAGATAATAAGCAAGAGCTAGTGACGACTAGCTGAGGTATGAGCTCATAACCTAGTTATTTTTAGGGTGGCTTATATGCAAAAGTACCATGATTGATGTCACGAGGTTGAGGAATGATCTCATTTGAGAGTTATATGCCCTTATGCCACATGATTTATGGTTATGTGCTTTGATGTGTTGTTTTATGTGCTCAAGTATTAACATGCATCCATGATATAACATGTTACATTCATAACATCAAGATGCATGCTAAAAGGAATGGACCTTGGATAATTAGTTTGGAAAACCCTAAATTGAACCTTATATGCATGATCACTATTTTATAATTAAACCCAAGGTTCCTGAGGATGTGTACGATGTAACCCTAGGATAAGAGACTCCTACTGAGATTCTTTAGCAAGAATTCTCACTCCTCTCTCTTCTTTTCTTCCGTCACATCTTCAGAGACCGATGGCAACGTTCGTGCTTTTCATTGACACGCCTACTTGGGAGGTCCACTATGACCCGGACCACGGGTCATATCATTTTGAGGGGCAGTGTACTGTTTCTCCCCAACGTCACCTTACGACGACGCGATGGTTTTTGAGCCCGCCCGGACGCGAGACGAGAGGATTCTACAGACGTATACTGGTGGTTCGATGCCTCGAGATTTCCAGGACTACGTGCCTCGATCCCCGAGTTCGAAGGACGACCCATCCGAGGACCCGTCAACGCACATGTATAGTGAGAGTTCTGCTCCTACACCTCAGTTCGTGCTAAATGTGAGCGAGGAGACCGTTACGCAGCCGAGGCTAGCGAGGCGAGCCGAGAGGCGCCCTCACCGAGGAGCCCACGCTCAGTCTTCACCTGTTTCCACTCCTGCTGCTCTGCGGCCATGTATCGGTTACACTCCACCATTTCCCGGATTCCAGTAGCTGGTGTCGTAAGGGAGGCTTAGTGCACACACCACATGTAGAGTGGATAAACCTTCTTTTGTGTTTGAGGTTATTCACCATAGGTGCACTCGGGTAGTTATGGTTTATTTCTGCTTTCTTGTTTTCTGATGTATTTCCTTTTCCATTGTATTACAAGCTCTGCCCGTCCCTATGAGGGTATGACTACTTATGTACCTTAATTATGTTATCAATGGAATGTTTCTTTTATTATCATGATTGTTCTTTTGTTATATGCTCTACTTTATGACTTTTGATAATTGTTATGCGTACTTTATGTTTCTGTCGTTTGACTAGTTAAGTTCGTGGCTCTCACTTTGCTTTATGTTTTCAAAAAGAAAAATTTACCCATAATTTCTGCTAAGTATTTTAAGAAAATAATGAGACTAAGAGGTAATAACCTAATGATTAGCCTAATATGTTCTAGAATATTGGGTTAAAAATTAGGGTGTTACACAATTGTTTTTAAAATACTCTTACAACATTAACAAGAATATCCATTCAGTCATTCATCAATCATCCATCCAAGCATATCATATATAATCACTAATGGACAATAATAATTTAGGAGATGAATGCATTTCATTACTCATCCTCAACATTAAGTTGTTTCATGATCACCATCTTTCTTTCATTCTATCCTCATTTCCTTATTAACATATTTACTAATTACTCATGGGGTGAATGCATCAATGCCTTAGACCACCCTAAAGGGTAATAAGCTCATACCGTAGCCATCGCCATAACCTTTTGGTTTTCTTTCAGTTGCCATATTCTCAATGGTTTGAGGGATTAAGCCGTGAACTTAAGTCCAGTTTTGCAAACTTTTATGGTTTGGCTCCATTCCACTTTTCCAAACTTTCATGGCTTAATTTCATCAATGTCATATATCATGTTTCATAAAGTATCATATTTGTATAGTAAACATGTCATACTAATCTCAACGATCAGTAGATAATCTCACGAAAATCTCGTAGTTATACAGTAAGCATGTCAAAAAAATCTAAAATCTCAAATAGATTCTCATAGACAATCTCATATTAATCATCTTAAGTCATTAAGTCAAGCCCTTGGTGTTTCTAAAGGGTCATAGAGGTCTTCGTATTTATACATTATGAATGTCTTTCTCATTATTTTTACAAATCTCTTTTCTTTTAAATCTCTTTGAACCTTAAACATTTCTTAAATACCTTTTATGCATTTAAATGTTACTCTTGGGTATTTTGAGCTTCCTTTAGTCTTTTGAAGTTCCTGTAATCTCCTTAAATATGTATTTTTCATCTTGAGGATTATAACAATTCAAAATCTCTTAATCTTTCACTATCTTTCATACACATTCAAGATCATAGATGATCATAGATCAAAGTCATACTTCATACGTGTCTCAAGGTCACTAAGTCGTGTTTAATTAAAACATAAGCTTATAGGTCAAGAACTAAGTTCCCTTAGTCATTTATGAGTAAAAATCCTTAATTATGTGTAATCATAGATTATATATAATTATTATTATTATATTAATCTGATAAGTATTATTAAATAACTTTTTGCCCTCATAAAAATGAGAAATTCCTATTTTACCATTAAAAAGTGTCATTTTTATTTGTTAGAGTTTTACAACGTATTTCCAATTCTGGTATGTCTACATGAAAAATTAGGGCTTGTTTGGAACAATTATTTTGTTTTTGTTTTTTTAAAACTATTTTAAAAACCAAGTTTAGAAATAGTTTTTTAGTAGTAAAACACAAAAATAGCATCTGTTTGGGCTGTGGGAGTAAGCAGATCGGTACCGGTGCAGTTGCTGGAGCAAGTATATCAGAGCCTAAAGCCATGACGCCATCGAAGGAAGCAAATCAAAGCTTGAAGCCACATGGTGCCAAAGCTACACATTGGTTATGCTTGCAGTGGCACCAGTGCTGGTCATGATGGCGCCGCTGCTAGCGATCATCACAAGTTTTTCTTTTTTGTTTTATAAAATACCTAAAAGTTATTTTCTGTTTTCAGTTTCTAAAACTCAAAAGTGTTTTTCAATTTTCAAAACCAACTTTTGTAAAACATATTGTAAACAATTTTTTTTAGTCTTTTGTTTTCTAAAAACTAGAAATAGCTTTTAAAATTCATTACCAAACAACCCCTTAATTTCTCTCATTATACTTATTCTTTCAAGAAAATAAAGGTACTTTCAGTATCCTCACTCCTCTTTCTCTAAACATGATTTTTGTGAAAATATACTAAGTGAAATTACTTTTATACCCTTACAAAGTTACTTTATTCCAGAAGTGTCTAGAAACTCAACCCGTGGCTTATTTTGTAGTTCTGGAACCACATGCACATTTTCAGTGAGTGTATTTTTTTATCTCTGTGTTCCTTAAGATCTTAACTTTCAAAAAAAAAAACCAATTGTATAATTTTGCATATTTGTAGAAAGAGAAAAGCTCAGTTTAGTGTTAAGGGGTCAAACAGCATCTTTAGTAAAAAGGCTAAACTTTGAAAGATTATATCTTAAGCTAGAAAACTCATTTTTGAGTGATTCTATTTGGAGAGTGTTCTATAGTAAGTCTAGTTTGTAGAAAAAAATATATTAATTCCTAAAACTACATATTTGATGAGTTTCATATTTCAAAACAGCTACTGCCAAAAATCCAACTCCAATCATTTTCATGTTTTATTTCACTTCTTTCAACATAAGAGCCAACCACCATACATTAAACAACATTTAAGCATGAAAACACCATAAAATCACTTACGAAATAGAAAGGAACAGGGGGGTTCACAAAATATTTATACAACATCCCTTGAAACATTTTTATCAACAAACATAAGCTTGATGGATGCCATCAAGGCTTGCACAACCAAAGGGAAGGCTCCTACCTCTTGGTGTAGAGGCTTAAATGAGTCCTTCTCTTCACTCATAGAACTCGAACAAGGAGCTTGATGTAGGGTGACCCTTCTTAAATCTTTGCTTGAAAACTAGTGTCTTTGAGACAATATTTTTCACAAGGGTTAAAAAGTGTAACTCTTGCAAGGCTTGTGAAGTATTTGGGTTAAGATTCAAGTGTTTAGGTGAGGTTTGATGATGGAGAAGCTTTCTTTGAAGTAAGGCTTAGAAGAAGAAATAGAAGAGGAAGAACAAGAATAACAGAGAATACTAGAAGTCTTGGAAACTTAGCAAATGAGTAAAGGAACACAATGAAACACAACTTGGTCCCTTATATAGGCCTCAAGGTCGCTGCCCTATGGTTGTGTTTAGGGATAATTTTTGTCTCCAAAGACTCATTTAGTTAGATTATTTAGTTGGAGTAAGTACTAGTTAGGATTTAGCTGAGGTTACTAGTTAGGATTTAGCTGACATCTATCAAGCTTTCATTAAGATCTGCAAGTTAAGATCAAATCACAATTTTTCCTTCCCACAATGATGATACAACCATAGGGTATCATGGGGATTATGGGATGATTTTTCATTCTTTCATTCATGCATGTATCATATTTTTCATGTCATGAGACTCTAGGATTACTACATGATTTAATTTCCAAGCTTATGTGTGTATAGATGCATGCATATATGGCTGAAAATATGCATGTGATTATGATGCAAGTGATATATTTTCTTGTCTTGTCATAGCATTTTAATCATTTACTTTGTTAGTATTTCACTCATACTGTTAAATAAGTTGTCTATACAAACTTACACTGGTAAATTAATATTTTATGCTAGAGATTTGCTATTTTAGGTTCATTTACCTTTTAACCATTCTTAGTATTAATCTTATATTCATTCTTGCTTAAAAACAAGTCTAGGGATTTGTGCAATGGTATTGTTGTAATTATTAAAGTAGTGACATGTGGTAATTTCCTAATCCAAGACAAGGGTATTTTAGTAATTAGACAAGGTTAGTGGCATTCTTGTAATTCTATTTATAAAATAAAGGTATCTTTGTCATTTACTTGTTAGTCAAGGGTATACTTGTAATTTCATTTAAATAATAAAGGTATTTTCATAATTTCTACTAAGTAATGGCAATTTCGTAATTCTTTGCATCTTTCTCTAGACACTTGATTATTCTAATATTATTTGTTATATTTCATGGCACTTGTCTAATTTCTATTGGTTTTACTCATTTTTCATCTTAGTCATTAATTAAGATTAATTAATCTTTCTAATCAACTCTTTACTATTTAGACTAAAACCCTAAATCAGTCGTTCATGTTTATAATGGGGACAAATTAGTCTCTCAGATTTAGAAAATCTCATATTAATCCCTCAAATTTTATAAAAACTGACAGATTAGTCCCTTTGTATAATTGTTGTATAAGTTGTGTCCTGTTAACTTACTTATACATACTGTTAACTTGTTTATATATACTGTTAACTATTATGGTGGATCCTAATTTGTTTCACTCCTTTAAATGAAGTCGTTTAGACCTTTTTTTCATTTGTTATCTCACTATAGTTTTCTGCTAAAAAGACAGATTTTGACTTCTGTTCTGTGCAAAACAAAAAAATGAGGCAAGTTCTGATTCACCGCAAAAAATAACAGTATGCATAAGCAAATTAACAAATACACGGACATTTCTGTTAACAATTTAGACAACAATTTGACGGAAGGACTAACTTGTCCTCTTTTATAAAATTTGATGAATTAATATGGGATTTCCTAAACCTGAGGGACTAATTTGTCCCCTGTTATAAACCTGAGGGACTGGTTTGCGATTTTAGTTTACTATTTATTTGACTTTTTGACCTTTTTGTTTACCTTTTTATTCATTATAAATTTTATACTATCTTCTTGATTAACGTAATTCACTAATTAAAATATTGATTAGGGAATTTAATCTCATAATTAATTTGTCCTTGTTTAATATGCTTAATTTAGAGTTTTTGTCTTAACACTACTTATTATTGATCATTCTTTTGTGTCTTCTAACTATGACATAAATCAACAATAAATCATTAGTGTTGACCTTTCCCACTATGGAGACTGTAACACCCTAATAGAACCCCACTGTGCTTAAGTTCACATTTGGATTCTATTAGTTGTCACTTTTGCCTTGTATTTAATTTCTTTTGAAATTAACTTAGAAAAATAGTGGAAGTTTTTTTTTTCTTAAAATAAATTAATTTTTTGAAAACTTAAGCCTGTAACGAGAAGTGAATTACATAGCGCTTTTATAGATAATAATCAAGTTACATTGCGCACTTAATTAAATAAGCGGAATAAGAGACTAAGTGTAGAACTATTATCACATAAACTGGAATATAATCACTTAATACATAAGTCACAACAGGGCATATATCATACTGATAAGTTATTACAAACAACAATATAAGTTCTACTATTACTAATTGTTTCTCACAAACTATAATGTAACTAAAGCTCGGAATGCTTCTACTTGAACGGTTTGAAATCTTCACATGCTACTTCCTTCCTCAGCTACAGCTTCGTTGCTTTAGGTGGACACGTATGTCTCTGGTAACGACAACGGAAAATAAACATAGGAGTGAGAAATACATGATTTCTCAGTAGGAGTTCCTACTTGTACTAAAAGTGTCATCGTTGTCGTCCCAGTCACTTCGGGTTTATTATAAAAAGGTGAACAGATAAGGATTCAATTATCAAACCTTCACAAACGTGATTAGCCGAAGTGCAGTTACTTTTAAACTAATCTTGAACATTAGCAGGAATATCCATTCAGTATTTCATCAAGCATACATATAAGCATATCATGTAAAACCACTAATAAGCAATAATCATTTAGGAGCTGCATGCATTTCATGATTACTCATCCTCAACATTCACTTGTTTAGTGATCAACATATTTCTTAATTACTCACGGGATGAATGCATCAATGCCTTAGACCACCCTAAAAGGGTAATGAGCTCATACCGTGGCCGTCGCCACAACCTTTTTGGTTTCCTTTCCGTTGCCGTGATCTCAACGGTTTAGGGGGTTAAGCCGTGAGTTTAGCTCAAGTCCACTTTTCCAGACCTTCATTGCTACTTTTTCAAACTTTACTTTTATTATTTCCTTTGAAAATAAATGTATGCATATCATCATGTAATCACAATAAATCATGGGCAATCAATCATTCATCTTCATCATTTCATAACTCATCACCATACATTCACTTTACTATAATTTACTTCATGAAACATGGATAATATCATGTAAATCTCATAGTAAACATTTTCATAAATGATTCATTTTAAGCAACCAAAGTTATCAAGTTGAGTTCCTAGTGTTCCTAAGAGGTAATGGATGTCTTAGTATTATTTTATTTTTTTCTCTTAGTGTTCTTTGTACTCTTAGAATTCCATTAATACATTAATGCATTTCAAAATATTATTATAGGTTCTTTATATATTCTTATTATGGTTTTCGTATAACTCTTGAAGATTATTATTCTACTTAAATTCTTAAAATTCTCTTTTTACAAGACTTGATTCTTTTATTTATAGTTTTGACATCATTTAGAAGAAAGTTTATAATTCTCTGTATACTTGTTATCTCAGCTTAGTAAAGGTAGTTCCAAATTCCTAACTCATCAAATTTTAGCATTTACATCTTTGGAATAGTGTAAATCCATTGTAAACCATGCATAGGAGGGTTCCCAGGAAAGAGAGGTGGGTCACAATGGACATGCTTAAATACCAAGTCTTTCCTTAGCGTAACCTTTCCAAACTGCACTTTCACAGTACACTATCCCGAAATTTATTTCTCATTCTGTATTTACGTGGTACAAAGCTTTATACATAACATACATGCGTGTATTCCTATATGTGTTAGCTCTCCAACAAAGTTGAAATCAGTCCATTTGCATTTTTCTAGAGTGAGTTACACCTATTTTACTACTACAAGGTCAGATTTAAAGTTTCAGTCTTAGGCTCTACTTTAAAAATTTATATCTTGAGCTAGAAAACTCCGTTTTGGGTGATTCTTTTTTGAGAGTGTTCTATAATGAGTCTAGTTTATATTAAAATTATTTTAATTTCGAGATACTTGATATTTTATGAACAGTAGCTTTCGAAGTGCCTGCTGCCAGAAACAACTAGAAATTCCAGCACCTACCATTTTCATGTCTTAAGTTACCTTTATTAAATCAGGTTTCACATACAATCTTTTCAAGTTATATTTGAGTTTGATAACATCATAAGGTTACTCATAACAGAATAGAACATGTCATATTTCTAAAAATATATTTTTCAAATAATCATTTAAAACTTTTGACAATAACTCAAACTTGAGGCATTCTATCAAGGTTAGAAGCCAACAATGCTTGAACAATTAAAGATGAAGCTCCTACCTCTTGTGTAGGGTCTAAAAAGGGTCCTTCTCTTCTTCCTTAAGCTTTGAACAAGAATCTTTGGAGTGGATGACCCTCCTTGAATCTTGGCTCTAGAACTTGAATGCTTAAGAAAATATTTCTCACTAGAGTTAAAGAACAACTCTTGTGAGGGCTAGTGAAAGTTTGGACTTAGGATTGAAGTGTTTGGATGAAGTTTAGAGGATCAAGAGAAGTCTTTGAAGAACATAAGAATAATGATAGAATAAGAAAGAAAGAACACTTAGGGAGTTTTTGAATTGAAGAGAGTTTGAGGAGTATTTATAGTGGAAAGATTAGAGAAAAAAAAAACAGAAGAAGGAAAGCACTTGGAGCATGATTTATGGAAACATGTTGGCTGAATTTTGGGATGAAAATGCTCCTTGTTTTGTGCAAACATGTTTCCATGTTTTGTACAAACACGTTTCCATGTTTTGTGCAAACACGTTTCCATGTTTTATGCAAACATGTTGGATGAAAATGCTCCATGTTTTATGCAAACATGTTTCCATATTTTATGCAAACACGTTTCCATGTTTTGTGCAAAGATGTTAGTGGATATTTTCTAACCTTTAGTGCATGTATGTGATTCAGAAATGTGTATGATGTATGTGGTTAAATTATTGTGTTATCATCTTAATCCAATGGCTTAGATTCATTCTTGTCTAAAGACAAGTCTAGGGATTTGTGTAAATGGCGTTGTAGTAATTTCTTTAACTAAGACAAGGATATTTTTGTAATTAGACAATGATAGTGGTATTCTTGTAATTCCATTCATAGAGTAAGGGTATCTTTGTCATTTAATAAGGCAAGGGTAGTTTGGTAATTTCCTTTACATAGCAAGGGCATTTTCGTAATTTCCACTAAGTGATGGCATTTTCGTAATTCTTTGCATTTCTCTCTAGACATACTTAAGTAGTCTATTTGTTGTGTTTCATAACATTTGTCCAGATTCTCTTGGTTTTGCTATCGATAATTAAGATTAATATTTATCTTAGTTATAAATTTGGGGATGTTACAGAGACAAGGTCAAATGTCTAGTTAGTAGATTAATTGCTCAGGTTCATAACCTAGATGAAATTTGGGATGTTACAATCCTCAACCAAAAGCAAGTAAAAATGAAGAGGAAATGAAAAGAAGGCATGATAAAATACCTACCCAATGGCAATCTTTCCTCGAGGATGAAAAAAGGCTTGTGTTTGGAAGGAAAAAGAGAAGAAAATATTCTCTTGAGCCTGATATGGCTTCGAGCAATGAGGAAAATAGAGGAAAAAAGGAGTTTTGTGGTGGTTTGGTTAGTAGAGGGTGTGAGTGTTTGGTTTGTTTGAAGCTTTAAGCTTTGTTTAAGAGCAAGAATGGAGTCTTAGTAGAGGAGAAGAGAAGAGTTTGGAGTTGAAAGAGTAAAGATAATAGAATATTTTGCTCAAAGTTGGTGAGCAAGTTATGTCAAAAAAATAAAAAGAAAGAGAATAGAGTGTATGTGAGTATGGGTGCATGTATGCTTGTAAATCTCTTCAGAAAAACAAAGTGTGTATGTGTGTGTGTGTGTGTGTGTGTGTGTGTGTGTGTGTGTGTGTGTGTGTGGCCACAGCTCGTGGGGGGTTAGGTAGCATTTTTGTGTTGCTGCATGTAGAAATTAGGGTCATATGTGTGTTTAATTTGAAGGAGTATTAGGAGATAAAAATAAAATATTTAAGACACTTTAATCCATAGTTAAGAGGCCTCCTTCCTAGCTTAAATGGACTAATCACAATTGATTGAAATTTCAAATGTGACATTATCCCTAAAATATGGGAAAGAAAAAGTGATCAAGCAACTTTGTTCTTTGTCTTTAGTGTGATGACATCATCATGTGACACACATGCTAATAGGAATTAAGAGTCGGATTAAGTTTGTTTAATCATTGTTAGCCCTCAATCAACTTAAAATAATTATCTTAACCCAAAATTGATTAATAAAAATAATTAATCTTCAATTTGAATCTAATATTACCTATCTGCACCAAATTACCTTAATTAATCTTAATTATCACTAATTAGGGGTAAAAAAATAATTTCATATCAAATTTTCCCATAATTTATACAATCAGACATATATCCCCATAAATTAATATTTCCAACTCCTAATCGATGACCAAGTCAAGCCATCACTTAACCTCACATTAAATCACCTCAGGGCCATTATGGTAATTTTGCAAATGAAAAAATCAGAAATTGTGATTTTCACATCAGCCACTATCTGTAACACCCTAAATCTTAACCCAAGACTACTAGTAAGTACTTAGGTTAATCTTTAGAATATTACCTCTTGGTCTCATCTTTTACTTAGAAAATACTTAGCGGAAATATGGGTAAAATTTTTCTTTTTGGAATTTAAAATCAAAGTAAGAGCCACGCACGAATCTTTAAGAGGAAGCATAGCGAAACATATAAGCAAAGCATAAGAAACACATCATATCATGGGAACATCAACTGAATCATAGATATATATATATAACGTGCCTACCCAAAGGGGCAGGACTATTTGATACATCATGGAACAGAATACAACTGAAATGCAATACAAGGAAATCATAAAAAGCAAATACAAGAGAAACTACACCCATACCCATGTGCACCTAGAGTAGACAACCTCATATACAAAAGAAGGCTTGTCCTCAACTATGTGGCGTGTGTGCACTAGCTACTACCCATCCTATGTCTACTCCTGCTGGTTTGAGTACTGTGGGGTCGAGTCGATCCACTGACGAATCTCGGTGGGAGTGGTCGAGCGCATCATCGGGGCATGTCCACCACGGCGAGGGCGCATAGATGGCCGACGAGCCAACCTCAGCTGGACTACCGTCTCCTCACTCCCAGCCCTCATCGGTGGGGGAGCAGGACTGGAGCTCCAACTATATACATGTGGGATGGCGGGTCCTCGGATGGGTCCGTCTCCGAGTACTAGGGGCACATACTCAGGGTACTCGCGTACTGCTGATGTCTCGGGCTCCATGCGGAGGTCTGCTCATCGCGTGGTCTCGCTCGCTCAAAAATCCCGTTATGACGGTAAGGAGCAGTCGGGGTGAAGCGGTAGCTCGGGACGGGGTGCGCGAAGGGTCGTCCCATGAACATAAATACTCGGCGGTCTGGCGACCCTCAAAATGGTATGACCCGAGTGCCAGGTCATGGTGCAGCTCCCATACCGGGGTGTCGATGAAGAGTACGAATGTCGCCATCTAAAGATATGACGGAAAAAAAGAGAGAGGGAATGAGAATCTTTCTAAAAGAATTCTCAGTAGGGTTATCCCTACCTAGGTGACATCGTCACATCCTCAGGAACCTTGGGTTTATTTCTAAAAAGGTGTGCATGCGTATAAATTTCCTTTTAAGTTAGTTTTCTAAAGTGGTATTTTATCCAAGGTCCGTCATATTTTATGATGCATCTTATAACTTAAGCAGAAATATACTAATGATATGATCACATCATAAAGGTAAACCAAACAATAGAATAAGTAAGAAACATTATAACATTGGCATAAGTATAGTATATGTGACATTGTTAACTTTAACTTTCATCTCATGGGGCCACCCTAAAACATCTCTAGGTTATGAGCTCATACCTTAACTAGTCGTCACTAGTTCTTACTTATCCTATGATAAGCGTAACATATACATAATCCTGACTTAATAGTGCGGGCTAGGGGGCAATTTAGGATCACCTCTCTTAGGGTCATTTCCTCTTTGAAACACTCTACTAGCAACTAGTGCATCGTAGTATTGTCCGCTTTGGCAAGCTCTATGTCAATACCCTCACGGATTTGTTTTCTTGGGGGTGCTCGGCTAAACCGGTGTCACCCAAGAAGGCGTCTCAGTGTTGTGTCACATTTAAATTCTCGTAAAGTGTTAATTCATGATACATCATTATTCATTGCATAATTCTTTTTCATAGCATGTACATCATCACATGAAACTTTCTTCATAGTGCATACATAAAACCATAGCAAATACATTATCACATAATCACACTTTAGACAATCATTCATACAAACTCCCAAGCTTATTATGTTATAAACTTATACTATGTTATGCTTTGGTTCCTTTTGAGTCTTAAACTTGTAAACTAATCGTCCTAGTATTATTCTTAACCTCTTACACACCTATAGGTTCACAAATAATAAGTGTTACTAATTTTTATGCTCAAGGACTTATCCAAACAGCACTATGCGGATTTGGACAGCTTATATTTGTGTGATTACGGGGTTCTAGAAATTACGGTTTAGACCCTTAGGGTCCTTAACTCACATTCTAAGTTATCGATCATCAAAACCTAGTCTCTTGGGAACCTATAAGGTTATAACTAAGTATTTCTCACCTCACACTATGGTCAAGAACATCTCTAAACCTCAAGGATGCAGAATTTGAAATCCTAACTTTACGGGTACCTAGAAGTCAAAACAATGACCCTTTCTACGTTTAGTTTGCTCCTAAGGCTTCAAGATTAAGTCCTAAACCAATTATGAGTCATTCCTACACATTTTAACTAATTTAAACCATGATTACTAAATCTAAACCTTGCTGGACAGAATCAAGAAAATTACATAATTAAAGGATCTAAAATTCTCAAATTAATTCTTTTCTAGTTCCTAACTTATCCTATCTTTTACATATGAGTCTTAACATTATTTTTACTCAAACATAGGCACCTTATCATCATCAAAACATCACATACAGTGGCAGCAAAGAGCAAGGAAGAACCGAAAATATACTTCTCCATACAAGGCATAAAACATAATTTCTAAAGCACATAAAATACTAGTTTCTCTTGGAACTCTTTTTAAACTCTCAAAACTCATTTATAAACAATTTTAACATCTAAAATCACAAGAATATTTAAGAGGGTAGCAACCAATTCATCTTTGTCTCGAGAGGTTCTAAATTCTCAAAACTTGGTTCTATGCATTTCTTAAACTCACTTAAGCTTGGAAAAATTATAAGACATAGTCTCAAATACTTGGAAACCTCAAGACCTCTTAGGGCCGAAATATGAACCAAAGAAAATACATATTTTTAGACCTTTGTTGAGACCACAATGGGCAAATCTTTGAGCTCTAGATTCATTTAGGTGATGACATAAAAATAAACATGCTCATGCACTTATTTTAGGTTCCATTAGAAAGTAAAGTGATAGCACAAAGTAAATATGAATGCAACTCATTATTATCTTGGTATTAAGTGAGAACTTGAAATATAAACATGATAATGCATAGCTTGAAACATAAACATGATAATGCAAGTTCATTCATTATCTTGGGATTTAGTGATAGCAAGGAAATAAACATGATATGCAAAGCATAAAGTAGACATGATGCAAGTTTCATTTTATGTTTAACTACAGCTCATTCAAGACTTTAACAAGATAACAACCCAATACAATATCTCAAAGATCACAACACAAAAATCGAAAGTCATATAAAAGAGAAAGAAAGTGAAACTACATCAAGTTCTTTATTAAATACCCAAAACCCCTATCTAGAGAAAAATCTCTAGAACGTGCCGGCTAACTTTAAGGTTGACAAGGGTAGGCTTGGGCTTTTAGAAATCCTTAGATTAATTTTCTTAAGTTGAAAAACCATGTGAGATAGATATTCATATAGATAAAGTCATAAGGAAAAGAAAACTCAAGCTTTAGAGGTTTCTTTGAGATGAACACAATGTCATCATCTAGAAACTCTCATCATCAAGCTATCATGCTCAAAATCAAGGCCTCATGGCCGAAATGGAAAAGAAAGGAAGAACAAAGTAAAGTTCAAAAAGAATCCAAGAGGAAGCTAGAGAAAAACACTTTCTTGAGTAAAACAAAGTTTAAAAACAAGTCCCTACCTTGTGATGAAGGTAAAATCTTGGACTTGAAGATGGAAATGAGATGAGCAACACCTCCTAGGATGGTGATGATGATTCGGCCTTGATGAAAGAAAAAGGAAGGAAATGTGTTTCAAGTGAAGTTGTGTTTGAGGTGTGGTGTTTGAGAGGCTTGATGATGGTTCAAGGCTTTGGGGTGGTGTTTGATGGTTGAGAGGTGATAATGAGATGAAGAAGATGAAGATGAAAAGAAAGGAAGAACACTCTTGAAATTTTGAGAGAAAAAGAAAGACTAGCAAGACAACTCTAAAACTCTAAACTTAGCAAATGCTTCAAAGTGCAACAAGGCTATCACAAGCATCCTATTTATAGAAAAACAAAACCATGGAGCTCACAATGGGGAGGGAGTGGCCGTGTAGTTTGAGGGAGGAAGGAAGAGAAAATATCTCTTACACAAGGTCATTCAAGCATGGTTTGAAGTATGGAAGCTATGCTACAAAGTATGGCTTGATGTGAGTTAATTTCCTATCAAATTTTTATGAAATTAGGCTTCTAGAAACAATGCTTGGCTGGAACTTTTCCAGCCACAAATAAATGGGAAAAATGGGTTGTTTTAATTATTTATTCATGTGGAAATTCAAGCTTGATTGAAAGTTATGACAAGGTATAGTGTATGTGACTTGAGGTATGGCCTTGGAGTGTTGAAAAATTGAACATGTGATGCATATGGAGGGAGAAGGTTCACGGCCTGGTTTGGTTCAGCAAGGGAGGAGGTGAGTTTGACCATTTAATTGTGTGTTAATGGTAGCTTTAGATGTGTATTAGCTTAGGTACAAGGTTAGGAATGATTAAGCTTAAGTTTAGGTAACTAAGAATGTGATTTAGGGAGTTTATGACAAGTTTAGGAGTGCTCATACATCATTAGAGAATTTTAAACTCATTTATGAATAAACAATGTGTAACACAATTCCATGATTTAAGGAATTGGAAAGAGAAAATATTATTCAAGATTTTATGACTAGGTGTCTTAAAACTAAAATATGATTTTAGGTTGTAATTAAGTACTTTTTGGTTCTAATCAACATTAATAAATTATTTTGACTCAAGATTAATTAAGGAAATTAATTAATCTTCGATTAGAGCCTAATATTGTTTAGGTTTGCTTAATCACGCGATTAAGCGTAAAAATACGAAACTAGGGGCAAAACCGTAATTTTGCACTAATTTTGCCCGGGACTTCAAAAATTAAAACTGAGGTCATGGAATACATAAAAACGCCTTTTAAAACCATCTGGAGAAGTTTCGGGTTCATCCGGCACTTGGAAATGGGTAAAACACCGCAGGGGCGTTTTGGTCATTTTGACCCGAAAACTCGAAAAACGAGATTTTCGATCCCGGGAAGGTACACAAGTTATCTAATCCCCTTCCAACATTGAGTTTGCCCTTTGAGTATTGTCGAACCGGCTTTACTCGAATTCCGAGCCGAAAATGACCTCAGGGGCATTTTGGTCATTTTCACTCTAACAGAAAAATCGGGGCGTTACACTATCCAAAACACAAACAATCCCTTTAAACATTAAACTAACCTTTTGAGGATAGCTAGGTATTGCCATCCTCGATTTTCATGTAAAAATAATCTCATGGGCATTTTCGTCATTTTACTCAGAGAAAAACGAGGCGTTGCAAGTGTGGAATGACTAATCACCTTGTTCACTTGATGCCATGGAATATTTCCACCATTTTCTTACTTTGCTATTGCTGCTTGAATCAATATTTTTATGATTTTTTAGTTGTTAAATGTACTTCTGGCTACAATGCTCAAAGAAGTTGTTAAGCAAAGATAAAAAAATAAATATATTAGATGAAAGATTCAAAATTTTTTATTTATTAGTATCATTTCTTGATATTTATTGTTGCATTTATCTCTTTTAAAATATGAGGCTTCATCATAAAGTGTATAATTGTAATTTCAGTCTGAAAATTACTGGTTTAGAAAGTTGAAGTTCATTACCATATTATTTTACAAATTAGACTCATTCCATGTCATCAAAATGAAATCAAAGATAAATATCATGTTCCTATATTCTGATATTATCTTCTCTTGTGTAACACCCTAAAAACTATAGAAAAAAAAAATTAATGAGTTATTCTAGTCATAATTTCAAAAATTTGACAAACATAGAAATGATGAGGACGATCTAATGGATCTGTTAAAAAAATGTGAATAGTAACCTAGTGGGCCTCACGGGCCTGCCGGTGTAACGCCCCGATTTTCTGTTAAAGTGAAAATGACCAAAATGCCCCTAAGGCCATTTTCGGCCCGGAATTCAAGGAAATCCAGTCCGGCAGTACTCGAAGGGTAAACTCAATGTTGGCAGGGGATTAGATGACTTGTGTATCTTTCCAGGATCGAAAATCTCATTTTTTGAGTTTTCGGGTCAAAATGCCCAAAACGCCCCTGCGGTGTTTTACCTGTTTACGAGTGCCGAATGAACCCGAAAGTTCTCCATATGGTTTTAAAAGGCGTTTTTATGTGGACTGTGACTTTATTTTTGGTCCTGGAGGTGCCGGGCGAAATTAGTGCAAAATTACGGTTTTGCTCCTAGTTTCGTGTTTTTACGTTTAATCGCGTGATTAAGCAAACCTAAGCAATATTAGGCTCTAATTGAAGGTTAATTAATTTCCATAATTAATCTTGAGCCAAAATAATTTATTAAAGTTTATTAGAACCTATAAGTGCTTAATTACAACTTAAAATCTTATTTTAAATTCAAGACTCCTAGTCATGGAATCTTGAATAGTGTTTTCTCTTTCCAATTCCTTAAATCATGGAATTGGGTTACACATTGTTTATCCACAAATGAGTTTTTAAATCTCTAATGATGTATGAGCACTCCTAATCTTGTCATAAAATCCTTAAACCTCATTCTTAGTTACCTAAACTTAAACTTAATTATTCCTAACCTTGTACCTAAACTAATACACACTTAAACCTACCATTAAAACACAATTACATGAAACAAATCCTCCTCCCCCATGCTGTCCAGGTCTGGCCGAAGCTCCATGCCCTCCATATGCATCACATGTTCAATTTTTCAACACTCCAAGGCCATACCTTAAGTCATATACACCATACCTTGTCATATTTTCAATCAAGCTTGATTTTCCAAATGAATAACCAATTAAAATAACCCATTTTCCTCATTTATTTGTGGCTGAAAAACAACTAGTCATGCATTGTTTCTAGAAGCCTAATTTCATTCAAAATTGATAGGAAATTCACTCACATCAAGCCATACTTTGTATCATACACTCCATACTTCAAACCATGCTTGAATGACCTTATGTAAGAGATATTTTCTCTTCCTTTCCCTCCCAAACAACACGGCCAGCCCTTCTCCCTTTTGAGCTCTCATTTGTTTTCATTCTCTATAAATACCTTGTCTAGAAACACATGCAAACACTTTAACTCATTTGCACACTTTTAGTTTTCTAAGCTTTCTTTGTATTCTCTCTTTTTCTCTCTAAGTTTCAAGAGAGTTTCCTCTTATTCTTCATCTTCATCTTCATTCTCTCTTCATCTTATCATCATCTCTTAACCTTCAAACACCAACACATAGCCTTACAAATCATCGAACCTCTCAAACACCACACCTTAAACACAACTTCACTTGAAACACAACTCCAACCTTCTTGTTCTTCCTTGGCCGAAACCATCTAGCCCCAAGGAGGAGCTCATCATCTTGTTTTCCTTTTCAAAAGTTCAAGCTTTTTGTCTCCACTCTAGGTAGGAGTGTTTTTCTAAACCTTGTTTCCTGAAAAATAAGTTTTTCTAGCTTTCTCTTGGATTTTCTTTTTGAAACTTTCTTTGTTTCTTTTCCTTGATGTTTCGGCTTCTTGGCCTTGGTGAGCACATGATAGCTCAATGATGAGAGCTCCTAGATAATGACTTTGTGTTCATCTCAAAAGAACCTCTAGAGCTTCAGTTTTTGTTTTCTCTAAGTTTCATCTTTATTATCTAGCTCAAAAGGATTTTGTTCAAGAACACTTTTACTTTTCTTACTATTTTGATTTCGGTTTTCTTGTTCCTTTTCCTTTAAATATTTCGGTTTTGATTCCTTGATCTTTGAGGTTTTGTTTTGTTTTGAAAGTTTATTTATTTTGAGCTTGATGATGATGTTCAAGAACCTCATAGTTCCTTTGAGAACTTGGTTCAAGAACTCTAAAGCTCTCTTTGTGATGAGATGAGTGTTGGGTTGTTATATGTTAAAGTCTTGTATGAGCTCTAACCAACCTTAAAATGAACCTTGCATGATGTTTACTTTTATGCTTTGCACATCATATTTACTTCCTTGCTATCACTAAGTATCAAGATAATGAATGAACTTGCATTATAATATTTATATTTCAAGCTATGCATTATCATGTTTATGCTTCAAGTTCTCACATAATATCAAAGATAATAATAAGTTGCATCTCATGTTTATTTTATGCTCTCACTTTACTTTCTAATGAAATCTAAAACAAGTGCATAAGCATATTTATCTTTATGTCATCACTTAAATGAACCTAGAGCTCAAAGACCTACCCATTGTTGTCTCAAGCAAAGGCTTGAAAATCTATGTTTTTGGTCTTCATATTTTCGTCCTCAATGAGATTTATTGTATACAAGTATTGAAAACTATGTTTTGTAATTTTTCTAAGCTCTTATGTGTTAAAGGAATATATAGAACCAAGTTTTATGAATTTAGGACCTCTTGAGACAAGTTTGATTTAGCTACTGTCCTCTTAAATATTTTTATGATTTTAGATGATAAAAATGTTTATAAATGAGTTTTGAAAGTTTGAAAAAGGTTCCAAGAGAAACTAGTATTTGATGTGCTTTAGAAATTGTGTTTGATGCCTTTAAATGGAGATGTTTGTTTCGGTTCTGCCTTGCTATGTTTGGCCACTGTATGTTCTGTGTTAATGATGATAAAATGTTTATGTTTGAGTATAATTAATGTTGAAACTCATATGTGAAAGATAAGAGAAGTTAGAAACTAGAAAAGAATTAATTTGAGAGTTTTAGATCCCTTAATGTTTGAATTTTCTGGATTCTGTCCAGCAAGGTTTAGTAATGCTAATCATGGATTTAAATTAGTTTAAATGTGTAGGAATGACTCATAAATGGTTTAGGACTTGATCTTGATGCCTTAGGAGCAAAACGGACTTAAAAAGGGTCATTGTTGTGACTCCTAGGTACCCATAAAGTTAGGATTATGAATTCTGCATCCTTGAGGTTTAGAGATGTTCTTGACCATAGTGTGAGGTGAGAAATACTTAGTTATAACCTTATAAGTTCCCGAGAGATTAGGTTTGATGATTTATAACTTAGAATGTGAGTTAAGGATGTTAAGGGTCATTGCATAAGACACTAAGAAAGTTGTTAATGCTATGATGTGTTATATGATGCAATGATATGATGAGATGTGCTTGATGCATGAGAAAATGATTGATGAAAATGTTAAAGTTTATCATAGCATGAGATTTCATGAGAACATGTTGTCTGAATTAGCTTGTGGCAGTTTAAAGGAAATTTGGTTTAATAGTTGTTATGCTGCCAAATTTCCATCAAACCTTAAAGGGTTGAAAGAAATGTTATGAGTATCATATGAGTTGAAAAACCCTGGGTGACACCGGTTCGGCCGAGCACCCCAGGGGAGACAAATCCGTGAAGGTATGAGTAGATGCAGCCTACCAAAGCGGACAAATTGCTGTGGCTTAATGCCCACAAAGCGCTTCAAAGAGGGTATATCCTAAGAGAGGTGATCCCTGCCCCCTACCCGTACTTGCGAGTCGAGATTATTATTTATGTTTCGCTAATTCAGATAATAAGCAAGAGCTAGTGACGACTAGCTGAGGTATGAGCTCATAACCTAGTTATTTTTAGGGTGGCTTATTATGCTAAAGTACCATGATTGATGTCACGAAGTTGAGGAATGATTCACTTGAAAGTTATATGCCCTTATGCCACATGGTTTATGTTTATGTGCTTTGATGTGTTGTTTCATATGCTCAAGTATTGACATGCATCCATGATATAATATGTTGCATTCATAACATCAAGATGCATGCTAAAAGGAATGGACCTTGGATAATTAGTTTTGAAAAACCCTAAATTGAATCTTATATGCATGATCACTGTTTTAGAATTAAACCCAAGGTTCCTGAGGATGTGAACGATGTAACCCTAGGATAAGAGACTCCTACTGAGATTCTTTAGCAAGAATTCTCACTCCTCTCTCTTCTTTCTTTCGTCACATCTTCAGAAAGCGATGGCGACATTTGTGGTCTTCGTTGACACACCTACTTGGAAGGTTCACTATGACCCGGACCACGAGTCATATCATTTTGAGGGCAGTGTACCGTGCAAGTTTTCATGTTCATCGGACGCCCCTTTGCACACCCTGTACAGAGCTACCGTTTCTCCCCAATGTCACCTTACGACAACGCGATGGTTTTTGAGCGCGCCCGGACACGTGATGAGAGGGTTCTGTGGACGTATACTGGTGGTTCGATGCCTCGAGACTTCCAAGACTACGTGCCTCGATCCCCGAGTTCGGAGATGACCCATCCGAGGACCCGCCGATGCACATGTATAGCGAGAGTTTTGCTCCTACACCTCAGTTCAAGCGAGACGTGAGTAAGGAGACTGTTACACAGCCGAGGCTAGCTAGGCGAGCCAAGAGGTGCCCCTATCGAGGAGCTCACGCTCAGTCTTCACGTGTACCCACTCCTGCTGCCCTACGTCCATGAATTGGTTACACTCCACCGTTTCCCGGTTTCCAGTAGTTGACATCGTAGGGGAGGCTTAGTGCACACACCCACATGTAGAGTGGATAAACCTTCTTTTGCTTTTGAGGTTATCCACCATAGGTGCACTCGGGTAGTTGTGGTTTATTTCTGCTTTCTTGTTTTATGTTGTATTTTATTTCCGCTGTATTACAAGCTCTGCCCGTCCCCATGAGGGTATGACTACTTATGTACTCTAATTAAGTTATTAATGAAATGGTTCCTTGGTTATCATGATTATTGTTATTTGGTTATATGCTTTACTTCATGATTTTTAATGATTGTTACGCGTGCTTTATATTTCTATCGTTCGACTAGTTAAGTTCGCGGCTCTTACTTTGCTTTATGTTTTCAAAAAAAAAAATTTACCCGTAATTTCTACTAAGTATTTTAATAAAAGGATGAGAGTAAGAGGTAACAACCTAATGATTAACCTAATGTGTTCTAGAAAGTTGGGTTAAGAATTAGGGTGTTACAGCCGGGACAGCCGCAACCCTAGAATTGGAGTCCCGAGATGCCCGAAACTTAGAAATTATAAGATTAAGGTTAGAAATTGGTAGGAATAAATATTTTGTATCCAGAATTAATTTTCGAGCAATATTTGATTACTCGGATACACTATTTTACCGGTTCAGTAAAATTTCGGCGTGTAATTTTTAACACTGAAAGCCAATTTAATCTCTACAAGCTAAATGAGTTTATCCATCCATATCAAATGAATGGCTAAGATTCAATCTTGAATTATGAGATTGAATCCTAGCCATCCATTTCACTTTATTACATTAAAGATCATTTAAGTATAATGTATAATATTCATTCTTTGTGGTATAAGATAACAACGACAAAAGCTTCTCCAAGAAGCCACAAAACCTCATCATTTTCATCTTTATTCTCAGCCATACATAGGAGAAATAACCATTCTCCATTTTACTTTCTCTAAGAGCTTAAAACATGATTTAAACTTCCAAACTCCTAACCTACACTTACTAAAATCACAAACTCCCTTCGCTAAACTTGTTCTACAGATTAATACCTACTAATCTAACCGATTGAAATTTCAATCCCTCACCTTGATACCTCATACCTCAGTGATTAAGGAAGGGTTTGGGGCTGTTTTGGTGGCTCAAAGTGAGCAAGATCACTCTTGAAGCCAAGATCACTAAAAGCCATCAAAGTAGGGCTTATTTCATCCACTTTTCTTTCTAATTTTGTTCTGAATATTCTGATTGATTAATTCCGAAATTCTTGGTTTTATTGGATAATTATACATGAATATTGATGTGTTAATTTTGGTAGAGGGTTTGGATGAAGTTAGATAAGCTATTTTCTTAATACATGTTCTAACCCATGCTGCTAGAAATCCCATTTCTGAGTAAGCAGCTAAAAAACTTGATTTTTCTCATTAATTTAGAGACATGATTATAAGCTAAAATTTTTATTTGATGAAGCTAACATATGGAAGAGTTTCCACTAATTTTCTTGGCTTATCTTAAGCACATTTTCTATTTTTAAAAATTGAAAAACCGAACAGGTCAAAGTTTCTGCATATATAGTCCAGTTTGTAGCATTGAATTTGTCTAATTTTGTTACCCTAGAAAATGATCAAATTTTGAGCAAAAATTTGTATAGGAGTTTGAAGACATCATTAAGTTGAAATATAAATGTTCGTATGAAGTTTTGAGCTCAGTTTATAAGACTTCTGACTAGTGGTTGAAACTAAGCAATTCTGACCTCCGAATTTGTGAAATTTTATAAATATTGTTAGAGACCAATTTTTGCTCTGGCATTTTCACAGTACTTTAGGGACACATTGAGGTGTCATAGAGAATTTGCCCCTGAATTGGTGGTTTGATATGCAAAATAAATTATGCTATGAATATGTCAAATCTACCATTGTGCTGAAAATGAATTGATGGTTTGAATTGATGAAATAATGGCTTTAGTACTAGTGTAACATCCTAATTTTTAACCCAATACTCCTAGAATGTATTTAGGTTAATCATTAGTTTGTTACTTCTTAGTCTCATCCTTTTAAAATCTTTCTTTAAATTACTTAGCGAAAAATATGGATAAATTTTTTTTTGAAAACATAAAGCAAAGTGAGAGCTGCGTACATTGTAAGACAGGAAAATAAACTCACGGAATAACAAGGCATGAAAGAACATGAAACAATCAATAACACATCAAAGGAAATACTTCATTAATATTCATAACATGCCCACCTAAATGTGGGGCTTAGTTTAGTACAAGAAGGTGCAAATACAACAGGAAAGGAAATACAACAGAAACGTAAATACAAGAAAAACATAAATAAAAACACTCCTACCCTAGTGCACCTAAAGTGGATAACCTCATAACAAAAGAAGGTTTATCCTATCTATATGTGGTGTGTGCACTAGCTCTCCCCAAGAGGCTTTACTACCAGCGGTGACGATCCTCGGGTGACGGGGGTATGTACCCAGGGAACTGCTCAAGCTCTTCGAACGTAAACAAGCTGAATGGGGAACGGATACTGGGCAGCTAGATGTGTGCTCCGCGATAGGGGCACATCTCGGCTCTCCTCGCTAATCTCAGCTGCATCACCGTCTCCTCACTCCCCTCACGCCTGAATAGGGGAGTGGGGGTAGAACTCTCGGAATAAATGTGCGTCGACGAGTCCTCGAATGGATCTATCTCTGACCTCCTCAATCGAGGCACATACTGCAGGTAGTCGCATACAACTGAGGCGGACAGGCGAGCGCACTGGGTATGCTCGTCACAGGGGCAGGTGTGCTCGAAGATCAAGTCGTCACCAAAGGGAGATGTCGGGGAGAATCGGTAGCTCTGTACAAGACATGCAAAGGGACGTTACATGAAGACTTGAACGGTGCATCATCCCTCAAAATGATATGATCCGTGGTCCGGATCAAAATGCACTTCCCAGGTGGGAGTGTCAATGAACACTATGAACATCGCCATCATGATATAAATATATGACGAGAGAGGAAGAGAGAAACAAAGGGAGTGAGAATCTTGCTAAAGAATCTCAGTAAGGAACCTCCTATCTAAAGTTACATCGTCAAATCCTCAGGAACCTTGGGTTTATCATAAAAAGGTAAGTCATGCATATGAAGTTCATTATTAAGTTTATAAGCATAATTATCCAAGGTTTGTTCTTTTTAGAATGAATCTTAATGCATGAATGCAACATAGTAAGGCATGAATGCGTGTCAATACATTATACAAGCAATTTAATAAATCATAACATCAAACAACATATAAGTGGCATAAAGTGGCATATTAACTCTCAAGTGTCACTTTTCTCTTTTCTCAACTTTGTGACTTAAGAACTTCGTACTTAAGCATCATGGGGCCTCCACCCTAAAATATCATCTAGGTTATGAGCTCATACCTTAACTAGTCATCACTAGTTTTTACTTATCCTCTGATAAGGGAAAACATAAAAATAATCCCGACTACTAGAGTACGGGCTAGGGTGCTTAAGGATCACCTCTCATAGGAATATATACTTCTTTGAAATGCTCTACTGGCATCTAGTGCACAGCGAATTGTCCACTTTGGTAGGCTGCATCCACTCATACCCTCATGGATTTGCCTCCTCCCCACCGGAGCGGGAGAAGTACATCTCAGTGCTATGTCACATTAGGACTCAATTCCTAGGGGTGCTCGGCCGAACCGGTGTCACCCAAGACTTTATCCCATATGGTTTTCAAAAATATTTTCAAGTGCTCAATTTGATGGAAATTCGGCAACATAACAGTTGTATGCCAAATTTCTTTCAAATTTGCTTTATGCCACAATAACTCATAATACATGTACTTTCTCATTCTATTTCCATAATCATAATAGACTTAAAATCACATAAGCACACTCATCATAGCACATGTATCATCATCTCATACTTAGATTTAATAAACTCAAGCATCAAAGAATCTATAATGTCTTATGCTTTGACCTTTCGGACCTTAAACTTGAAATCTAAGTTCTCTATCATCACAACTTAACCTCTCGGGCACTTATGGGTTCATAACTAAGTATTCCTCACTCATTTCTATGATCATAACTAATTCTAAACCTCATGAGTGCAGAATCTATACTTTGCTAATTACGGGTACCTATGGGTCACAACTTTGACCCTTTCTAAGTTTGCTCTTCTCCTAAAGTACCAGGATCAATTCCTAAACCAATTATGAGTGATTCCTATGCCTTTACACTAATTATACACCATTATTACTAAGGTTAACCTTGCTGGAACAGAATCCAGAATTTTCATTTCTAAGGGTTCTAGAAATCTCATTGTAATTCTTTTCTAGTTACTAACTTATCTTAGCTTTCTCAAATTGATTCTAACATCGAATATACATGAATATACACACTCTAATATCATAAAATCATCATCATACAATGAGCAAACCATTAAAACATAATCGTGACCAACAACATCACATAATGCATAGAATTTCATTTCTATCATACATAGACTTGCTAGTTTCTCTTAGGACCTTTTCAAAACTTCTAAAACTCATTTGAAAATAATTTATCTTAATAAAATCATCATGAAACCAATGAGGGCAGTAGCTAGTTTAAAATAATATCAAGAAGGATTTAAATCATAAAATCATTCTTAAAATATTCCTTGAGATCATTTAAGCTTAAGAAAATTATAGAACATAGGTTTTGGCATTTGTGAATAAACGAAACTTACACCAAGCTCATCATCATCACATGGCCAAATTTCTGGTTCATCAAAACTCTTCCATTTCCATTCTTTACTTGAGATAACAAGGGATAAGTCTTTGAGCTATAATATTCTTAGGTGATAACAAGAATAAATATGAGAAAGTAACTCATTTTTATCTTTAAGATTAGGTGATAACTTAAAAAGTAAACATGAAATGCAAAGCTTGAATTTAAACATGGTAATGCAAGTTCACTTCTTTATCTTTGAGAGTTTAGTGATGACATAAGAAATAAATATGCTATGCAAGGCATAAATTTAAATATGAATGCTAGTCCATTATTATATGTCATTAGAGCTCATACAAGACTTTAAGGAAATCAATATCACAATCCCAATCAAAATCTCATCAACATAAAGCAAGCTCTAAAGTTCTAAGTACTAAGGTTTCAAAGGAACCTCATGGTTCTTCGAACATCATCATCAAGCTTAAGGAAATGAAATTAAAACAAAGCTCCAACGGAAAAGAAAAGGAAAGAACAGAAATCAAGAGAAAAGGAAGGAAAATACACTAAGTTCTTTATTATGTACCCAAAACCCCTATCTAGAGTAAAACTCTAGAACGTGCCAGTCAACTTTAAGGTTGGCAAGGGTAGGCTTTGGGCTTATTGAAATCCTTATAATTAATTTCTGAAGTTGAAATCATTAGTGAGCTAAGTAACATATGTTAAACTTAAAGGAAGAAAGAAAAACTCAAGCTTTAGAGGTCTCATTGAGATGAACACAAGGTCATCATCTAGAGACACTCATCATCAAGCTATCATAAGATGAAACTTGGACCTTGAAGGCCAAAAATGAAAAGGAAACACCAAGAGGAAACCAAAAATAAATAGCAAAGAAAACTCATGAGATCAACATTTTCTTTCAAGAACAAAGCATATTTGAACAAAAGAAATACTTGAGAACAACTCCCTACCAAGAATGAAGATGAAAAAGGCTTGGTCTTTGAAATGAAAATGAGAAGAAAAGCTCTCCTCAAAGTGATGATGATGATTCGACCTTGAGAAGAAGAAAAGGAAATGATGGGCTTTTGTGTGAGCGTGTGTTTGAGGATGAAAGTTTAAGTGTTTAGAAGATGATTCAAGGTGGTGGTGTGGTGGTTTGAGGTTGTAATTCAAAGAGGAGATGAAGAAGATGAAGATGAAGGAAAGCTCTTGAAACTTGAAAGAAAAAGGAAGAACTTGAAAGAATGCTAGAAACTTTGGAACTTAGCAAATGAACAATAGTGATACAAGTTCATCCAAGGTAGCTATTTATAGAAAATCAAAACAATGGAGGTGTATGGAGGGGGGAGGTAACTGTAGCCCTTGCCTCATGTTCCATGAAGTGAGAGGTTTAATTTTTTGAAACATGGTGAGGCATGGTTTGAAGTATGGTGAATATGGTGCAAAGCATGGCTTGGTGTGGGCTTGAAAATTCATTTGAATTTCAAATATTGGGCATGGAGGGGGCGGAGTGGCCGTGAGGTTTAGAGGGAGGGAGAAGAGGTTTCTTTTGTTTAATTGTGGTTTAGAGATGTAATTAGGTGCATCTTAGGTTAGGTTTGTGATTAGGAATTACTAAGCAAGTGTTTAGGTACTAAGAAAGTAATTAGGAATTTCAAGACATGATTAGGGAGTGCTTATACATCATTAAAGGAATTAAAACTCATTTTATGCATAAATAATTATAGACACAATTCCTTAATTTAAGGAATTGAAGAGAGAAAATACTATTTAAGATTCCATGACTAGGAATCTTGAATATAAAAAAGAGATTTAGGTTTAATCTAAGCAATTTTAGGTTCTAATTAACTTTAATAAATTATTTTGACTCTAGATTAATTATGGAAATTAATTAATTTTCTATTAGAGCCTCATATTGCTTAGATTTGCTTAATCACGCGATTAAGCTCAAAAACACTATATTAGGGGCAAAATTGTAATTTTGCATAAAAACTGCCCGGGACCACCGGGATTTAAACTGATGTTGTGAAATACATAAAAACATCGTTTAAAACCATCTAGAGAAGTTTCGGGCTCACCCGGCACTTATACCCATGTAAAAACGCTACAGGGGTATTTTGGTCATTTGGACCCGAAACCTCAGAAAACGAGATTTTCGATCCCCGAAACCACTCAAAAGTCATCTAATCCCTTTCAAACATTAAGTTGACCCTCCGAGAACTGTCGGATTGGCTATCCTCAAATTCCGGGCTGAAAATGACCTTAGGGGTATTTTGGTCATTTTTACTTAAACAGAAAATCGGGGCGTTACAACTAATATGACATGAGTACATTAATATGAATGATTGAGCAAGTGAAGTTATTAATGAGGTTAGGCACACATAGATATGAATACTTCTTATATTTGTGTGCATGTGAAGGAAAAGCATAAAATTGTATTTCTTGGGCTGGAGAAAGTAAATCCGGTCTGTCAGGGAAAGTAAATCAGACCACCAAGAAAAGTATGAGATTATCTATCTTGGGGTGGAGAAAGTAAATCTGGTCTGTTGGGAAAAGTAAACCCGACTACCCTTAAATTGAGTCGGAGAACGTAAACCTAGCTAGAAATAGGTCTATGTGAGAATTAGAGAAAGTAACTCCAATTATCATGTATAAGAATGAGCTCAGTCCTAAAAAGCATTATATTAGCCTTTATTGCCACACTAGGGATGGTGATACGTAATGCCCAGACGTGACAAGATTAGTCAAGGGCCAAGACAAGTTAAGATAGCAATTGTTACAAGTAGTTCTTTATCTTATGTATCAAGTAATGAATTTTAGTATCAATATTGAAGCTAATATGTTTAAGTGGTGATTTAGCAGTATATGCTTTTATCTGATGTTGAGTAGTATGGTATGCATATATTAAGTGACTGAATGATAAAAGAAACCCACTTCAGAAGAATAGTTTTTGAACTTTAAAATGAACCTTGAAATATATTGCATGCTCACATTTTCTTAATAAACCGAACTGGTTGGAATGATGACGGTGGCATTAATTTCAGTGTATGTTTTGGGGAATGCCATATTGAGAATTTTAGAATTCCCACCTCTATTTGTTTGTTTTCGTGTCATTTCCAGGTTAATTCCAGAGAACAGTGAAGCAGCTACAAGAAAGAATAATTAGAATTTCTATAGTTTAGTAATGGAAACTTGTATCTATTGTACTTAGCTATATATATGTGCCTGTAAATATAGAAAATAACAAAGGTATACTACAACTCATAGAAGAGCTCTCTTTTGTACTTAACTTGTATTTAATAAGTACATTGTTTCTTTTATATATATATATATTTGATATAGCCATGAGTTAGTGAGCATACGATTCTATCGATTCTTGTTATAGATAATTAAGAAAGGTTCGTAAATTTAAAAGTAACAATTCCCAAGTACGATGCCATGACTTAAGAATGAGGTTGTATTTGAGAGAACGTTACATCTTGCAATAGGTGAACCCTTGAATATCAAATTGTTAAAGAGATGAGCTATTACATTTAGGGATTATAGGCCAATTCAAACTATTAGGGATCATTTACTCACATAATTGAATATCTACTTATTTTAAGTCATCTTGCTTCTTTTTAGAGCAAAGCGCCCACCTTTATCTCAACTATTGAGGGATGTGGCCCCCAAGTTTTCAATGATTCTCAAGACCATTTTGCTATATGAGAAAGGAAAGTACTATTCATCAAATTTTTGCATGAAAATAAATATTAAAATGACATAACTTTGAATGAATAGGTAGGTCATATCACTATATTTAATCCAACCGACACTATATATTCAATACAAAATTTTGATTATATTATTATGCTTATATAGGCATATAGGGAAGATTTGGTTGTTATGAGAGGTTCTCAGTGAATCCGTATGACAAAGCATATTAGAGCATCTCCAATAGGAAGATTAAATGTAGTCCCTTTGTTGGGTCTCACCATTGTCACATTATATCTGTGTTATAAAAATAAACGAGGACTAAAAGTGTCCATTTTCTCTCCACTAGAAGGGACCAACCATGATCCTCATTCTAGTCTCACATATTTTTAAAATTAAAAAATTTGATATATTTATAACATATTTTATTTTAACATCTTGTATTATGCAGTTTTTATTTCTACTTTTGATTATAAAAAAATATAAAATTAATGTTTCAGGATATTCATTATTTTAAAAAAATTTAGTAAACTAAATTGCAAAGAAATCTTTTGTACATTTTTTAAAAAGTTAAAATATAAAAAATTCAAACAAATATTTTTGAAACTAAAACAAGCCTTTGATATATTTTAAAAATATTACATGATTAACAAAAATAATGCATTATGAAAATATGAGCAATGATGACATTACATAACTAAAAATATACTTAACAAGCTTTAATGGGGGATTGGCATATATGTTAGTGGGAATGGAGATTAAGAATTTTGAATAGTTGCATTTTGAGGAAAACTATAATTTTGCAAGTAATTAAGAAAATGATTGAATTGATTCGGGTTCTTTTTGTTTTTAATATAGGATGGGTAGAATTTATGCAGGAGAAATTTAGAAAGTATTGAAAAAGAATTGTGAAAATAGAAGTGAAAATGATTAATATTTATAGCGTTAAAAAAAATATTTGTTGAATGCAACTGAAATGCAAACTATATTATTTTCTTTTTATAGGGAGAACTACCATTTTGACCTCGAAAAATTATATCACTGATTAAATGGTCTTAAAAAAAACTATATTTGATAGAGTCCCTACAAAGATCCATCATGTTTGACAAATTAACCAAAACATCAACTGAATTTTATTTTTGTTAACAAAAGTGATCATATTTTAAGTTTTATCCTAAATTAGCACTTTCAAAACACCTCTTTAGTTCCCATTTTCCCATTTCATGTATCTTGTGAAAGAAAATATAGAGCTGTAAAAACTATAAAATTTATTTTCAATTTTTTTAATTTTCAGTATTTATTGTATAAAATCTTAAAAACAGAAAAATAAAAAATAAAAATTATTTTCTAAAATCAATCCTAAACTTTTTGTTAACATAAAGAAAGACTCACTATTAGACAAACGGAAATTACTGATGGCAAATTTCTGGCGGACACTAATTCGCCATTAATTCTAGCAAACTTTGCAGCGAACTTTTCTAGCGGAACAGTTCCCAAAGAGAGTTCTGACATAAAATTCCTCCAAAATATATAACAAAGTTATTGACAAATTAGTTCACCAAAAAGTAACTGGAAACAAAAATAAGTTACCACCAACTAGCTACTCCATCCAAAATAAATAAATAATACCATTTTGGGAAAAAAAAAAAGTATACACAAAAAGACAATAATAAAAAATTTCGGCAGATAATTTGCAAAGAAGTAAATGAAAGTTAGTTATGGACTTGTCTGCCAAAAAGTAAACGGCAAAAAATTAAATAATACAAAAACAAAGTCTCAAGTCCGCGGAATCTACTTTGCAAATAATAAAAATAAATAAAAGTTACCGGCAAACTTATCTTTTGAAAAGGAAATTGTCAAATAAATAAATATTTACCATCGGATTAGTTCGCCGGAAACTAGTTTCCAAACAATTGAAAAAGTAAAAAATCAAAGAGGACGCAAATCCTCCTGCACCAAACTTCTGGCGCCCATATTATATTTTGTTTGCCCTCACATCTTGACACAACATATGGATTGGTTCATCAATCTCATCAACATAGATCAATTGAACCACTGCCACCACCATCAATCACAAGCCACCGCAGTTATCATCACTAACATTTACCGCCTCGAGCCACCATGGTTATACTCATCACTAACATTTTGTTTAGGGTATTCTGTTAGAGACCGATTTCCCAAAGGGATACAAGTGTATAAGAGAAAGAGGTTCAGGGGCATAAAGGAAATTAGAGAAGGGGAATCAAGGAATGCTAATCCTGTGGGGCCCTCGGGTCCCAACTGATTCGCTGCGTGTATTTGGCAGCATGAGAGTGTGCTCTGGCAGGAGTGGGCGTGTGAGGATCATGAGGAAAAAAGGGTATATTTGTTGGGAGGCTAGGGGGTAAGGAGGTAGGCATTTTTCTTAATAAAAGTCTAGGCTAAGGAGAGAAGGGCTGCTTTAGTGCTCTGTTTTATCTCTTGTATTGCATTTTCCTATTTGAGTCCATTTTACTCTAAGTGCTAATCGCACAGATTTTTCCATTTCTACATTCCTGTTGCTATTTCCTATTATTTGGTACCAGAGCTCTTTCCTGGAGCTGTGGGCTAAGTCTTGTGGGAGCTAAAACATGGAAAGCCGATTGGAGAATGTGGAAAGGATGCTGGAAAGGTTGATGTGAGACAAGAGGAGGCGACAACAAGGCCGGTCATCTGCAAGGTCGCCACCAAGGAGAGACCAGGGCCGAGTGGTCATTGAGGACCGATGGAACGGGGGTTCCAGAGGTAGCAGGAGGCCTTAGGGCTCTTCCTCTCCTCACAATGAGTCGCGGCCCTCGAGGTCTCGTAACCAAGAGGGTAGCAACTCCCCCCATTCCCGAAGAAGGTCTTCACGCCATCGGAACTCATGGCGAAGCAGACCGCCAAACTCTCGTAGCCCACCTACAGCACATCGGAACCGAGACCGAAGGATGGAGCTTCCGTTGTTCGCCGGCGATGATCCTTTAGGATGGTTAGTGAAGATTGAAAGGTATTTTGCTGTGAATGAGATTTAGGGGGAAGAAAGGATGAATGTAGTAGTTTTAGCTTTGGAAGACAAAGCTCTGTACTGGTTCCAGACATGGGAAGAACAGGCTCTAGTTCCCTTATGGCGTCTGTTCAAGAACGCACTCCTGAGAAGGTTTCAACCAGGGGTGGTGAAGGACCCTGATGGGCCCTTGTTGCGGGTCAAGCAAACCAGGTCAGTCTTGGAATACATTGAGGAGTTTGAAAGAATTTCTAGGCTACTAAGAACCTTGGACAGGGAGGTGTTGATTGGGATCTTTGTAAATGGGCTTAAGGGATAAATTGGGGCCGAAATTAAGAGCCTTGATTTGGGCTCTCTTTCAGAAATAAAAGATAAGGCCCTTATGCTTGAACAGAGAAATATTGAGTGGAGAGAGGGAAGGGTGAACCCCATGGAAAAAGGATTGGGCTCCAACAAAGGCCCAATCTAGTTTAAAACAGGGTCATCCTCACTCAGAAACCCACCCCATAAGGATCAAAGGGAAGAAAACAGCACGAGGAAGGAAGAGAAGGGGATCAGCGACAAGCAGGGTCTGGGGCGACGTCTTTCTCAGGCTGAGATCCAGGAGAGGAGCAGGAAGGGGCTATGCTTTAAGTGTGGGGAGCGTTGGGGCCGCGACCATATCTGCAAGCTGAAGCATTTCTGGTTGCTGCTGGTGGAAGATTTAGAGGGTGAATCCTCCGATGGGGAACATGGGGGCGACGAGGAAGAGGACTGCGAGGTGGAGCTCAAAACACTCCAAATCTCCCTCGGAAGTCTTCGTGGGTTCACTTCTCGAAAGTCCTTTAAGCTGAAGGGGGTGGAAATCACGATCTTGGTGGATTGCGGGGCCACCAACAACTTCATCTCTGCACCCCTGGTTCATGAGCTCAAATTGGAGGTTCAAGAAACGCCTGAGTTCACTGTGGAGCTAGGCACGGGTAGGAAGATAAGGAGCAGAGGAGTTGGTGACAAGGTACTCCTAGAGGTATAAGGGGTTAAGATTACCCAACCTTTTTTCTTGTTGAGCTTGGGAGGGGTGGATGCAATGTTAGGAATAAAGTGGCTAGAAGGCTTGGGGACTATAGTGGCTAATTTCGAAAAATTATTCATAAGGTGGGAAGAGAACGGGAATATTAAGATGATTCAGGGTGACCCAGCCCTTTGCAGATCCTATGCCACTTGGAAGACCACGCTTAAGGCCTTGAAGAATGATGGAGAAGGGTATCTCATCACCTCTCAGGAATCTGGAACACAGAAGGAGCCCGAAGGAGAAGTGTCTGAAGAAATTAAGAAGTTGTTACAGAATTTTGAAGATGTTTGCCAGCCACCCTCAGGGCTGCCCCCACCGAGGATTCATGATCATGCAATTAACCTAAGGGAAGGAGCCTCTATACCTCATGTGAAGCCTTACAGGTACCCTTATTTTCAAAAAAATGAAATAGAGAAAATTGTGGGTGAAATGCTTTGTACAGGAATCATTAGACCGAGTATTAGCCCTTATTCTAGTCCTGTACTTTTGGTTAAGAAAAAATATGGTGGGTGGAGGTTTTGTGTAGATTATAGGGCTCTGAACAAGATAACAGTCCCTAATAAGTTCCCCATCCCAGTGATTGATGAATTGCTAGATGAGCTGGGAGGAGCCAGGATTTTTTCCAAGCTGGACCTAAAATCTGGCTACCATTAGATAAGAATGAAAGAGAAGGATGTTGAGAAAACCGCGTTCAAGACCCATGAAAGGCATTATGAATTCCAGATAATGCCCTTTGGGTTATCTAATGCCCCGTCTACCTTCCAAGCTTTGATGAACCAGATTCTCAAACCTTACTTGACAAGGTTTGTCCTAGTGTTTTTTGATGACATACTGGTCTTCAACAAGTCTATGGAGGAACATTTAGAGCATGCGGAGAAGGTGTTGTCCCCGTTGAGAGAGAATGAGCTCTATATCAACATGAAGAAATGTAGCTTTGGACAACCTAAGATAGAATATTTGGGACATATTGTCTCAGAGCATGGTGTAGCTGCTGACCTAAGGAAAATAGAAGCCATAGAGTTGTGGCCAGCTCCCATAGATTTGAAGGGGCTGCGAGGATTTTTAGGGCTGACTGGCTACTATAGGAGGTTTGTAAAGGGGTATGGGAGAATAGCTTGGCCTTTGACTCAGTTGCTAAAGAAGGATGCCTTTAAGTGGAACCCGGAGGCCCAAATAGCTTTTGAGAAGCTGAAGAAAGCAATGACTTCTCTGCCTGTACTTGCTGTCCCATGTTTTGAAAAGGAGTTCGTAATAGAGACTGATGCGTCGGGAAAGGGACTAGGTGTTGTCCTCATGCAAGATGGCAAACCAGTAGCCTTTTGGAGTCATACTCTCTTTGAGAGAGCAAGACAGAAATCAGTCTATGAAAGGGAGTTGATGGCCATAGTAATGGCTGTTCAGAAATGGAGACACTACCTCTTAGGGAAGAAATTCATAGTCCACACGGACCAAAGAAGTTTGAAATTTTTGGTTGACCAAAGAATGATAGGGGAGGAGCAGCAAAAGTGAGTAACTAAATTGATGGGATTTGATTTCGAAATAAAATACAAGGCTGGGAAGGAAAATAGAGCAGCAGATGCTCTCTCAAGACAACAATATTTTGGAGCAATCTCTGCTGTCACCTTTCAAGAATGGCAAGGCTTAGAAGAAGAGGTGCAAAAGGACAGCAAACTTCAGCTTATTATGCAAGGGTTGATGCAAGGAAATATTGTCCAGAAGGGTTTTGAACTGAAAGGGGGGAGGCTTTATTATAAGGGGAGGTTGGTCATACCCAAGAATTCTCCAAGAATTCCTCTTATTTTACAGGAATTCCATGACTCTGCTGTTGGAGGCCACTCAGGATTTTTCAGAACCTATAAGAGAATTTCAGGGCTACTGTGGTGGGAAGGTATGAAGCATAGGATTTAGCAACACATTCTAGGGTGTGACATATGCAACAGAAATAAGTATCAGACTCTCTCTCCTACGGGGTTGTTACAACCCCTGCCAGCACCTAACCAAGTTTGGGATGAGATCACAATGGATTTCATTGGGGGATTACCAAAGGCTCAAGGGTTAGATACAATCTTGGTGGTCGTTGATAGACTCACAAAGTATGGCCACTTCATTGGGCTGGCTCACCCCTATACAGCCAAGGATGTGGCTATGCTGTTTGTCAAAGAGGTTGTCAGACTACATGGTTTCCCCTCTTCCATTATCACAGACAGGGATAGGGTGTTTATGAGTCATTTCTGGTCTGAACTATTCAGAATGGCTGGCACAAAGCTGAAGTATAGCTCAGCTTATCATCCACAAACCGACGGACAAACAGAGGTAGTTAATAGATGCCTAGAAACGTACTTGAGGTGCTTTGCTGGATCTAAACCGAGGTAGTGGCCTAAATGGTTAGGGTGGGCAATTGTGGTTTAATACGACCTATAGTGCCTCAACAAACACCACCCCTTTCAGGGCCCTGTATGGCAGGGACCCCCCAGCCTTGTTAAGGAGTGAACAACCCTCTTCTGCTGAGGAGGACCTCAATTTATTGTTAGCTGAGAGGGATACAATTTTAGATGACTTGAAGTGGCACCTTAATAAAGCCCAAGCCCGCATGAAAAGTCAAGCAAATAAGAAGAGAAGAGATGTGCAACTACAGGTAGGAGACATGGTGTATCTCAAGTTACAGCCCTACAGGTTGAAGACATTGGCAAAAAGGATGAATCAAAAGCTTAGCCCTAGGTTCTATGGGCCATATAAAGTGATTGAAAAGGTTGGGCAGGTTGCTTATAAGCTGCAGCTGCCTCCTAATTCATTAGTTCATCCCATTTTTCATGTTTCCCTACTCAAGAAATGTATCTCCTCTCCAAGTTTGGGCTACCTGCTAGTCTGTCAGAAGAACTGGAGCTGAAGGTTCAACCAGAAGAAGTTTTGGCTGTTAGGCACTCTCCACAAGAGGGTCAAGAAGTCCTCATTAAGGGAAATCGGTCAAGAAGTTTTGCCAGATTTTGAAAGTTCTTGGGAGATTGCTGAAGATATGAAGACCAGTTTTCCATAATTCCACCTTGAGGACAAGGTGGTAGTTCAAGGGAGGGTATTGTTAGAGACCGATTTCCCAAAGGGATACAAGTTATAAGAGAAAGAGGTTCAGGGGCATAAAGGAAATTAGAGAAGGGGAATCAAGGAATGCTGATCCTGTGGGGCCCTCAGGTCCCAACTGATTCGCTGCGTGTATTTGGCAGCATGAGAGTGTGTGCTGGCAAGAGTGGGCATGTGAGGATCATGAGGAAAAAAGGGTATACTTGTTGGGAGGCTAGGGGGTAGGGAGGTAGGCATTTTTCTTAAGAAAAGTCTAAGCTAAGGAGAGAAGGGCTGCTTTAGTGCTCTGTTTTATCTCTTGCATTGCATTTTCCTATTTGAGTCCATTTTCCTTTAAGTGCTAATCGCACAGATTTTTCCATTTCTGCATTCCTGTTGCTGTTTCCTATTATATTCTTTTGGATATTCTTAGAAGTAAAACGCTATACATCCAGAAATCTTTTCAGAAAACATGCACCAAACTATCGTGTCATAAGTTATGACTTTAAGATGAGTGAGTGAATTCCGCCACTATATTTAATCTGACCACCAATCATATATTTAATACAATTATGACTATTTTATTCTCATTATATAGCGTTACTCATAAATAACATCAACAAACACAATTTATTCACCAAATTTCCGAGATTGCTACTTACCAAAATGTTTTGCCTAGGAATGTGATTGGGGGAGGAATGAAAAATCAATACACCTTCCACATGTTCCAGTAGGTTGCTTCTTTTAGAGAAATACTTGGATGTTCTTAAAGTAAGAAAAAACATTTACCCTATTCTATTTATAAATTAATGCATCAACCATGGCATAAAAAATGAGCGAAAAATAAGAAATAATAACTCACAAAACTAATGTATCAATAAAATAAATAGAACAAATATTTTTTCTTATTCTCCAAGCAGAATTTTTCCGTGATTTTGCACACAAACTGTAGCTGGTATCCAAAGTTCGTCTCTTTTGTAGTTCAATTAATAGTTTTCGTCGAAACCAAGAATATGCAGCGGCAGTCGTCAAGTCCACTCAATATAAACTGGCGATTCTTCTAATATCAACCACATCATTTACATTACAACAGCATACAGCCTGCCTCGTTTGATATGAGAGGGAATGGTTAGCGAACAAACTAAAGAATCAATTTACCTAAGATAAGTGTAACCAGATTAACAAATAGATCAAGGCTAATTAATTGGTCTTCGAAGACCAGAGTAAACAGCTGAGCGAAAAAGAGGAGATGCATCTTCTGTCAATACCTCCGTATCCAACTTCTCAATGTGAGGCCATATCTGCCAGCAACAATATAAATGTATGGTAATGTCAACACCTTATACACTGCTAGTTAAATGTTTCAACAAGAACATTCATCTACAAAGAGGATGCTACTCGAAAAATACTTTAGGACACAACTGTGCAGCACCAAAATATTTGGATTTTTGGCCAAATTTATAAAAAAAAAAAAAAAAAAAACATTTGGTTTAAGTTTTCATTTCCTATTTTTTATTTTCAAGATTGTGAAAGAAATAATAAAAACAATAAATGAGAAAACAAGAAACTAGATTTCCTTCACAAAATACTAAAATAATCACATAAAATAAAAATAGAAATGAAAATGAAACCAGAGAGAGACTAAGGGCCTGTTTGGTTTGTTGTTTTTAATTTCCAGTTTTTAGTTTTCAGTTTTTGTAAAGGAAAAACTGAAAAAACTGAAAATTTAAAATTGGAAACCGAAAACTAAAAACAAACCAAACAGGCCCTAAGCTTGAGTATACAAATCAAGAGTCAAACTAGTGGTGCAGAAAGAGGAAAAAGTTTTCTTATATGCTTGCTTATATGGCATTGCAAACTAAAAACACCGGCGCACTGTGAACTGAAAAATACCTCATCAGCGTACTGCCTAGAAAAGGCCTTCACATATCCCAAGGTGGTGATACACCACTGCTCCTTTTCACCAATATTATAAGCATCACTTTTCTTCCCACCATTTGACTGACTGCAAAAGAGATAAGAAACCAATTTTTTTTTTTACAGACTATTTGTAGATATAAATCCACTAAGCAAGGCAGTAATTTGGTCAGAAGGGCAGGCGGTCGGACCTGTTTTGAGGTTTCTGATTCTTATTGTCTAATTCCATCAATGACGGTTCTTCAGAGTCCATTGCCATCACATCTACTTCTGAAGACTTCAATTCACGCAGTGTTCTAGCTTCAGATCCTTCAGGAAGGCGCTCCATCAACACATTTGAGAAGCTTTTGTACAACAAGAGAAACAATGCCTGTATGTGCCAATGCATGCAGGTCAAATTAAGTGGGTCAAAGATCCACTTGAATCACAACTTTGAAACTTCAAATGTTGAGCAAGCAAACAAGAACCAAGAATGGATTGTGTAAATGTCGACTGTCACAAAACCTGACAGGAATCCAAATGTAAAAGTGACTTAGAGTATGCTCCCCTCAATCACCTTTTAACTTGTACCATCCTTTACCTTCTTAGCAGGATTACTTATCATCCTTTATTATGTGTTTCATATTCCTTCTAATATTTCTTTTACAATGCTTTCATTGCAGTTTTACTGAAACAATCTCCTCTCAAACAACCTTATCAGCCATCCTTCATTGCAATATTCCACATTCACTAGAAACTTTTGCAACCTAGCACGGGTTGTCTATGTCTGTAATGTCCAAGTCTCTTGAGATAAACGTAGATCGAAATTTACAAACTAAAAAATTTACTGTTGGCACATCCACTTTTGCCAACACAGTTCAATGCAGTCTCTGAACATAATAGAAAAGTTTTTTCCATTCAAAGGGAATATAATGGCACTTCAAACATCATGTTTGGTAAGAACAACTGAATGCAGACATGTTAAACATGCAATACAAGTTTTACATCAATTACCTCATTTTCATCAACTGCACGAGCAAGGAGAGCTTCCTTAGCTTCTAAAGATTCTTGAAGAGACAGCACCTCCTCCTTCGATTTTGCAGCTTGTGATTTCAATCTATTCAATCTAACAGGATTTTCACCAAGAACTGGTTCACCATCCACAAGTGTGAGTTTTGACTCTGCAGCCTCCAACTCTTCCTTTGCCTCCTTGGCGGCTTCTTCAGCTGATAAAATATTCTTTTTAAGAGATGATATCTCTTTCCTTAGATCAGAAATACGATTGTACGTTTTGCTTACTGCATTTCTAAGAATCTGGCAAATGGAAAACAGGAAGTGAGATTACTTAACGAAAAAAGTTGAGAACGGATGATGATCTACTTAATGGAAAAAAGTTAAGAATGTATGATGATCATCAAATAATTCAAAACTTCTAACGCTGATTTGTCAATAGTGAAAAAGCATTAGCTATCCAAAGCTCATCATGTAAAAATACAACATGAAAGAAAAAGATAGAAGGTTCCCCATCCTCATCCAAGTTATCTAAGAAGGAGCAGAGTTACAATTGAACTATCCAAAAAACAAAGTACCTCCCATGGACGATCTGATGTATGAAATTGCTCAATATTTTCTGCTGAGAAGACCCATCTCACAATGCCCAGATTTGAAACAAGTCGATAACCCATCATCCTGTCAATTGCTATTGCCGTCATTTGGGTGTTACTCTTCCAGAAAGAACTCACTTCAGCTATCAGCATGACTTGCTTATCCTGGTCAGGACATACTTTTGCAAAGACTTGACCATATCTCTCTAAGACAGTTATCAAATGAGTGAAACTCTTAGATCCAATATTGAGAAGTGTTTGTACAACCACTCTGAGGGTAACTTCTAGACCATTATTTGGAAGCACGCTTTCATCAATCCACGAGATTATTTCACGAACAGGTGTCTTTGCTTTAACCATATTGTTGAGCTCTCCGGACAACACATGTTCATTGTTTTCTTTACCATCTGCCCCAAAACTGAAGTTTGGTCCACCCTTTGGAGGAAGTAATTCTTCTAAGCCAGGTGCATTTTCAATGCTCTATAGACAATATCATCAAATGTACCATAGAAACATTATGTTAGGCCTGGTTCAAAGTATAAGGAAAGAATAAAAGAACCAAGAATGTGTTCATTCAATGGAGATGTAGGAATATCCTGATAATATCTTCTCATAATAGGATAATATTTGATGCGATTTTCCCTATAATATTCCCTAATTAGCACATCATTGTAATCTTTCCATTTTGCATAGTTGTCAATGGCATGATAGTAGATCAAAAATCCGCCATTTATGTCCGCCATAAGACCGCCATGGCTGCCATAATGAGCAAATCTTCTCATGGCAGGGAAGCCAAAATCCGCCACACCATTTCACAACTATGTCTTTTTGTTAGGAATAACATCTGTACATAATCAGTGAGACCAATTCACTCCTTATTTCTAGGAATAGGGTCAAATTAGACAGGATTCTCTTTGTATATTTCGGCCTAATTATACCAACCAATATCTCCAATGACTATTCGCCTTTCTGCAGGAGATCTAGGATAAATGAGCCCCCAGAACAAAGTGATACGGTCAGGGTGCTCATGATACCCTCTACTCCCCAAATTTCTAACTCCTCCTCCCTCCCTTTTTCCTCCTGTATCCTAACTCCTTTCTGTTTCTGTCACAACTTAACTGACTGTACAAACTGAACTGGAATATACAACTTGGGCCCAATTAGTGCTGGTCAAACCCCTTCCCTCCTAATACAGACATTTTTCACTACACAGTGGATATCACATAACATGCCAATTATATGAAGAAACTATATCCCATAGAGATTATTCAATTTCCCATAGGAAAGCATCCACTATTATACCTAGACAGGAAAAACAGATATAGAATCAACCCCATACCCTAATAGGTTTTTCCTACATCAGCCATTACAGTAAGATTACTGAGAGTGACATCGCGATATAGTACCGCATCATCTTGTGGCCATGTGCCAAAAAAGTAAAGCCAACTATGGTCATTCCATGAATAGTTACCTGCTTAACTTTTTCCCAGTAAGACAAGCGAACTTCTCTCTCCAAAACCTCCTGAACAAACACCCGTTGTGGAGCCCACTTCGGGAGGTCTAAGACATAGGCCCACTCTTCCCATGGCCAGATGAACTGAAAGTTTGATCTGCATAGTAAAAAGTATAGACCATCAACCAGATTGAATTCCACGCTAGAAAAACAGCTTTCATCAACATCTTGAAAGTAAAAACAGAATCACTGTCAAAAAATGTTTTATTTTATCTCAAGTCAATAACACTAGAAGCTGTTAAATCTAATTCCCAAACATATCGAAAGGACAGCAAGTAAGATTGTAAAGGTGGCAGGAATAAAGTACAGCAAACTAGATTAACCACCATGCATAGTTGTCTACTAATATCAATATCAATCTACACTAAGTACCATTAGATAAAATTACACATTTTTTCTTCAAGTTAGGGAAATTACCTATAATCAGTGCAAATATGAAGTTTACAACACAGCACCAACAAACATGACTATGAAACAGCAGTCTCACCCAAATTTGCATATCACATTCAGAACACATCTATCTCTCCACTGATAGTGCTATCATTCAATGGGAGAACTATAAATACAATCTTTTAATATAAGATTCTCATGCATGAGACTTTCCTTTTCAAAAAGAAGCTGTATCAGAAAGGTGAAAGAAAACACAACTTGCAGAGAAGACAAGATTTACTTCAAACAAAATATGCAGAGTTAAATATTATCTTGAACATACAAATGGTGTGAAAACCAAAGGATGAGACGTGTTCGACACTCCATATCCAAATCAGCAATCTTCTCAAAGAGAGCACGAACTGCTCCAGCTACAACTGCTGGAAAAGCTCCAGGAAGAGCCTATTTTGGAACCACATGATGAGACACCATTAAACAAAAAATGAAAATTATAACCCATGTATATGTATTGGAGAGCTAATAAATCACCCATGACAAAGAAAAGAAGTCAGCAATGTTAAGTCCACCAGACAATACCTTACAGAGGTCAATAATAACCAATGTGTAATATATTGGCTTGAAAGGCGGTTGGGGTAGCATCAGCAACTGCAAGAATGATAGATATGGCATTAACAAAGCTGCCCAACACATATTCAGTCATTCATAGAGAAAGTACAACCTAACAAGCTTCAGAAATATCAAAATACAGAAAAAAGTAACACCGATTATTTTAGTGCTATTCATTTATATACTGTAGATTTGTTTCAAAACTAAGACTCCTTAGAAGGCATGCTAAAAGTAGCATTTAGTATATTCACTGTCTCATCTTCTAGTTATTGATCACAGAATTATTCCCTTCAACAAAGAAATTTAAGTACAATGAAGGGCTACAAGACTGACATATAAGAGAAAAAACTGCAGAAGAACTATAAAATACAAAAGACCATCCTTCAATCCCTTCAAAAATCTGTAACAAACTCATGTCATGTTCCCTATTAATTTAGATTTTAGAAGGATTCATTGGACAAGATGCTTTTTCAAAAAAGTGCATTGGTTAAGACATATCCTTAGTCATGTGCTACTTTCTATTACAATCAGGAGATTTTCATTAAATATACAAGAGAAGGAACAACATTAATAATTATAATGTGTCATATACTCCAGCATAGAGGAGAAAAAATAGAACACTTCCAGTACTTGAAAGAGATTCTAGCATTTCTCTCTATCAGTATAAATTCTAGAGTACAGCGCATCTCTCCAAAATTGTCCATTGCTTCTAACAATATTACAACCAACCAGTGAGTTCAACCCCCAAAATGTCCTCACCCGCATAAGGTGTAAGGAGATAATCACACCTCACCAGTACAACTCAAAAACATTAGGGTATGTTTGTAGTGTATCCCGTCCCCTTCCCTCCAAAATCCCAACTCACAAACGTACCCTAAATTACTGTTAATAAAGATCTGGAACCCTATCACCTAATGGTAATTAGTGCAGCACTTAGGATCTTGATTGTCATGTAGAATGTACCTCATGTCTGGCTAAAGACATCAAATATTGAGAAAAGAAGAAAAGCTTCTATGGTTTTCTATTGTTTCGTAGAATTGCCTTAGTTTTTAGGCGTTACATGTTACTCAACATGCCACTCAAAACTTGGAAGTAATATAATTATTCTAAAGCTTTATTAGCAACCAAACTAAGCCTATGTGTAGACCCAAATCAAACTCCAACAGACCGTACTATAGTGCTAATGCTTTAGAGTACCACAGTCAGATTACGCAGAAAAGGACAAAGAGGAAGAAAAAGGAGGGGGGAGGGGGGGGGATCACTATTTGGCATGATAATACCTGAGAGAATATTGTCTCAGCCATGAGGTACTCATATCGGAAGGGCACTGGCAGGCCAACCATGAAAGAAGCACATTCTTTTCGACTAGCTTTGCATGAAACCAAAACTGTCAACAGTTAAAATTGTGTCGAACATTTTTATATGAAAAAGGTGAAAAAGAAAGAGAAATGTAGCATACAGAAAGACAAATGATGTTCTAAGTAAACACCAACAAATTTATTGAGCATACCCTAATTTTCCATTGATGTAGCATACAAGAAATTGAAAACAATCAATGTTTATGACGTCAGAAAAATGATTTTAAAAGAAAGAAAATAGGCATGCCTCATGCATTTTAATATCAACAATTATCACTTTAAAGAAAATGAACAGTGGATACAAACCAGCCATTGAAGAACAGAAGCACATCTAGAAGATACTCTTCCACAACAAATCGGTCAATAGGCTGTAGATCCTGCAATCCAAAACATTTGTTTTCATTGAATCCACTGATATAATTGTGGCAAGAATGAAGACCAAATTACTGAAACCTAAAAACCCATCTTACATAATACAGTAACACGTACACACAACTTTGTATGCCAAGAAATTAGTCAGCGGGTTCATCATACAAAAAAGGCAATTTGTTCCTCACTAAACAACAAAAATAAAATTACATTTTTTGAGGTGTTAAGAGGCAAATTTAATCTGAGAAAAGAGAGAGAGGTACTAGAACAGACAATGACTAAGATATCCTAAAGAAATAAAAAATACAATCTACATAGAAAAACCTCAAAATATGCTGTTCAACAACGAAAAACTATTTTCTACTAGAAGATATTTGCAGTAACAAACCAAGAATTTATTCTTTTATCCAAAAATGCTTATATAGTAGTAAATTAAAGAAATTTGCAATGAAACAACAGATTATTTCTGTTCCCAATATAAATTTGAACACAATAAAAAACTGCCCTGGCTAGGGAATGCTGTCGTTTTATAAAAGTTGATGTCCAATAGATGCTGATATCTACCATGGAAGAACATTGAAAATATTGTTTGATAAAATGCCATAAAACTGTTGAGAATTGCACAATTTGCTAACACTGATTCATAAAACTATCATAAAAATGCAGCTCTATTAGAATGTAAACCTACAAAATTACATTCAAGCCATATGCCTGATTTAGGAAACAATAATGGTTAAAATTGTCAAACGCAAAAGTTTAAGCAAAATCGTAAAGGCTCAAACTCTACTTGTAAACTTGAGAGAATTTATATATTTCAAAAATATTATTTATAAACTATATTTTAAAAACGAAACGTAATCAACATTTATGATTAATATTTAACAATTTTAACTTTATAAGAAAACAAATAAAGGCAAGGATAACAATTACAGTCAGCAGTCAGTACATGATTCAATAATTGTTGTACCAAAACCTAGTGTTCATAATCATTTTTGTAGTTTGGCAAAACATAACAAATTAATAATAAATATATAAAATTAGCTTAATAAACCTAATAAATATTAGGTAACAGTGATAAGTCATATACCCACAAAAGTGAGTAAAACTATACGGTGGTGTTTGGTTTTGCTTATTTTCATTTTCATTTTCAGTGAAAATGAAAATATTACATGACAATATGTTTGGTTTCAGTATTAGAAAACATTTTCACTAGAAATATTTTCTAAAGTGTGTAGGAAACTGAAAAGGCAAAATCCACCTTTTCAATATTTTCAATTAAGATTTTGAAAACGTTTCCTCATGAAAAGGCGGTGGCATTATTGTTAATATTAACAATCTACACTACCGTCCCAGGCTCGATTCCCATCCAAAGAAAAACTCTCCAATTTCTTTTTCCTTTTTAAAGATGCCTCACGATAGTCTCTCTCTCTCCCCCTCCCTTTATGCCACAACCCACTGCCACTTTCCTGCCACCAACAGTGTGTGCTACACAAAATCAACAACTCACAGCGTTTCTGGGACTAGTTCCCCAGCAGCAGAAAAACGCGTTTGGGAAGAGGAAATCATCATCATCGTTGTCATCACATAAAAATAGGCTTATAATTGTGGCGGTGACACAGGGCTCAACAAAGTCAAGCAAGTCCGACAAGAAAATCCCTCCCTGGGCTAAGCGCTTCTTCGCTGCAAGCATTCGAAGTCCCGTTCTATACTCTTTATCAAAATTTTAATATATTTCTAAAATTTATTAAAATAAATAAATAAAATATATTTTAAATAAAGACATTTAATAATAAACATGTTTAATACAAAGAAGATTATTCTAAGTAATATAAAAATTCAAAAACATATAAATTATGATTATATAAAACAATATTTAATCATTTTATCATCTTAAATTTGATTTTGAAAAGTACATTTTGAAAACAGACAAACCAAACATATTTTCATTATTTTTACTTTCTGAAAACAGATCTACTTTTACAAACCAAACATATTTTCTAATTTTAAAATTTTGAAAAAGAAAATCCTTTTCAGAAAATGAAAACAGGAAATGAAAATAAGAAATATTTTCACAAACCAAACGCACCCTACATTTTTAAGGCAGAATCAGGTATAAATTTAGACTCGTAAACTCATTAATATATTTGGGAGTTTAATGATTTTGGAAGAGTTCACAAACAAGAGATTGTATGTGAATCAACACATTTACTCGTAAAAGTTTAATCGATAACTCGAGAGTTTAACAATCATGAGTTAGAATATAAGAAACACAAGGTAAAGAATGTAATATTTTTCCACGGCCACAAGAGCTTTCAAAAGCCTCCCAGGCTCCTTTTTCAAGGAACTTGTAGCTTTGAAGAAGCATCAACAAAAATTTCAATATTTTTGGATTTTGCTAGCATTATGCGACAAAAAGCACAAGCAACAGGCATTATCTAACAGTGCCTAAATAATATAACTACATAGGAATCAGATCCGTCATACAAAAACAAAACAAACAAAAGAATACGATATTTTTCTGCACTTCTCTCCAGAAAAGATATAATAAAACTTCCTCAATAATTAAAGGAATGCACTTGGAAAGGGGTCCTCTATATTAAAAGCTTGAAATGGAAAAATGAAAAGAAGAAATTTTGACTGTCCTTGCATTGTGATTTGAAATTTTAGAAAATTATTCCAAACAATGCTGACCAAATCATAATTGTTCAAAAGAAAATACGTGCAAGCTCTTTCTCCAATTTAGAAACAGAGAGAAATACCGTTGACTCATGAGTGAACACTGTCTAAACAGAGGTTTTGAAAACAAAGCCCAAAAAATTGCAGGAAAAATTAATGTCATAGCCGAATAAATATGAAAACCCAGTCAAATGGTAAATAAAATAAGTTTCCGTACGAGATTGAAAGGAAGGAAATCAGACCAAACACACCAGACCACTATCATATTGGAAAGTAAATCACCTCAGTTTTATTGGGAGGAAATATGTTAAGCCGGTGTATCCTTTGAGGATATTTTAATTCTGCTTCATGCTTTTGTTTACCATTAGATATGCCAGAAGGGACTGATGGCGGGCTTGGTAAGTTAGGGCAGCTTACTGGCCCAAACTCATGGGACTTCCCCGCAACTAGCTGAGCTTCAAATGAAAGATGCGGTCTTGGAACTAACAATTCAAACAGTAAAAATAATCAAGAAGAGAATTAATCATGACTAAGTAAATGCAAACAAATTGCTGAGCATGAGATGAAAAAAAAAAAACCACAAAAGGCAAGGAAAACAATAAGCCAAATGATAAACTGTACATTAAAGAAAAAGCAATGTATTGGGGCGCTAATTAGTCTCTTTAATTCTTCAATGAGTCCCTTTGACAAACAAAGAGAGGTATTATTTTGGAAGGCTCTAAAGTAAAAAGGAGTTTGTGCTGCTTATATCCAAGCAATCAAGATATGCATAATATATGTAGTGTTAGAACAGAATGTAAAACCTCCCCATAACCATAGGACTGCACTAAGGGTTCTAAGGCCCTATTTTTTCACCTTCGTGTTGGATGTGCTTAGTTACTGAACATATGCATGAATAGGTTCCACAATGCATCCTTTTTGCAAATTATACAACTACTACTTTGAAATAGAGAGAGATGTAAACTATAGATTATAGAATTCAAGTTGGGTGGGAAAATTTTATGACATGGCTAAAAGACGTGCAATATTGCATGGAACCAAATATTGGGCAGTAAAAAAGCCAAGAGAATAGATGCTCAATGTTCCAAAAACAAAAATTTTGTATTGGATTAGGAAACATACCAGACAAAATAGGATTAAGAATAAATGCATTAAAAAGGAAGTTTGGCATGGCACATATTGCAGAGAACTAGAGAAGATACAAAAATCTTGCATTAGGGATTTAATCATGTGTGGGAGAACCCTTATCACCAAATATAGTTAAGAAAAGCCATGAAAAACAATAGACAAAACCATTAACAAAGATTCAGATTTAAAGTATTTTTTATTGATATGGTTAATGATAAGATACAAGTATCATTCAGTCCATATAACTGGCCTCACCAAGCAGAAAAAGATTTGGGGTGTTTGTATATCTTTACATCATCATGTATATTAGCTAAATAAAAAAAATTTACTTCAAGACATTTTCTGCAAACTGATCATCAATATTTATATGGAATTGCACACAGAAATAAACATGTTATAAGAGGACATGATGCCCTAAAACTATAAGAGGACATGATGCCCTAAAACTATAAGGGGAGCAAAACAAAGAAAAAACAGTAATGGATTATTGTTTTTCATAAAGGTATCTATCAGTAAGGATAGCACCACCAATGCTTTCCAAGTAGGAAAGAAAGAATTACCACTTTCAACTTTCCATCCATTGCTAGATAAAGCCTGTACTCTATCCCATAAGTCTTCCAAAAAGTCCTGGAAAATAGCAATTAAATGTTAGAAAAATAAGCTCTCCCAAAGCAGGGGATGAAAAACAGAGATATTACAAATGGACCTTAAAGGGGGCAGCAACGTGTCATGTGGGCAAAGTGGGAATAGTATTTAGCTTATTATCGTATCTGGCCCTATCTGAGAGCCCTACACTGAATAGAGATATACGAGAAATACAGGGTAGAGTATACTATTCTGATAAATTTCTACAACTCTCTGTACTCGAAGGCCAAATTGGAGAGCTTAGCAGATCTAATTCAAATGTTCAATTTGATCTGGCACAGCAGAAAGGATGACTCAGAAAATACATAAGGTTGACTTTTTCCTGTTGATCTAAAGCATCAGTAGATACTTCACAATTGTTTGTTTTGTGTTTTTTTTTTTTTTTTTTGGGAGTGTGAGAGAGAGAGAGATGAAGACTAGGATACTACATGCTTCAATCATGAGCTAACCATTATAAAAGCAGCTACTCCAATCATCAACTACTTCAGAATTTTTAGTAAGCCCCTTGGTCCTACAATTCATTATTCTGACTCATCCCACGCCTAAAACTACTAGTCATCCTCATCCACCATACTAGTGCAACTTATTTCTTCAACCAGTTTTGCAAAAGAACTTCCCTAAAACTCATCTTCAACCAGATCACATTGACCTTCGGAAAGGAAGTTGAACCCTCCTATCCTACCCAACATACCTATTGCACGAAAAATATTACATTTCCATTTCCAGATTCTTATTACAAATGAAGTACTAAACTATGTACACACACTAACTCAAAATTTCACAATAACAAACAGCAGCTTCTCTATTAACTTTTTGCTCAATCCAACATTCAATCTACCATTGAGAAAAGCAAGACATTGCAAAATTCCAAACAAGGAATACAACAGTAAAATCAAACCCCAATTTATAAGATCTGAAGAGCGAAAAAAGCAGTAATAATTTAAAAAAAAAAAAAAGAGGAAAAGGAAAAGAAAAAATAATCTATCAATCTGTAGGTCAATAGAAGCCACAGGAGATACATGACCTAAAAAGGATTCCCCATAATAAAAAGTGCCACAAGTTAAAAGTTTCATCAAACAATCCGAAGTGCCAATTAGCATTCCTAAATGAAAATCTTTTTTTCTCATCTCTAAGCTACAGCTGTCCCATTATGTAAAAAAAAATGTTATTGCAACACTCAAAAGTGGATTCTAATTGGGACACCCACTCCATCACTATAGGATGTGATGGTGGAACCCACTTATCCATCACATCCAATGATGGAGTGGTTGTCCCAATTGAACACCTACTTTAACATGCTGGAATAACATTACTCATATGTAAATAATCTGAACTATGATCTCGTATATTGTCCTCCTAAATCTATGCATTTACAATCATAAACCTGAGAGTAACATTTCTAATCCTAATATATGCTTTCTAACTACGATATTTCACAGCAGGTAGCTGTCATAACCTAAGATAACTGTACAATAGTAGGATGAACTCCTGAAGTACTGTTACTACTATATGCACCGCAGCAGGTAAGACCCAAAAACAAAAAAAAAACATGAATGTTGTCCTCAATAGATATTAGATAAACAAAGAACTCATAATAAAGTGTTAGAAAGTAGCCAACCTTCTCACCAATGCCTCTCTCATTTACATCATCTTTTTCAAAAAAGGATAAACCAGTGTCAGAATTATGCCTTCTGATGCTAAAGTAAGCTTCCACGCCCACCATCACTCTGTCAATCTCTTCAGGAACTTGCTGTTTATAGACATGATAGGCCATCAAATAGAGCAAAACAATCAGTGAGCAACGAAATGCCCATTGTAATTAGAACATGCATACATAAAAAATATGTGCCAAGAAAATCTATCAGAGCAGTTCTATCATTTAATATATATTTTCTAACTTCTCAGCATAGTGACAGTTCACAAAATGTCTGCATTAAATCCTTCACTCATTGTTGCCTTAATACCCTTAATAATACCAACTGGCACTCCAATAAATCAAAAAAGCTCAGTTCACTTCATTAGGTTTAGTGAAATATCATTTCCACTCACGTACATGTTGACAAGACAGCCTCAGCATTAGAGCAGCAACATCTAATTCTCTAATGACTAGACAGCCAGCAAAGTTGAACCATATGCAGTGGGGACCACTTTAATACAAGCAGCTCAAATCTCAGCTGCCATATCACTGTCAAACATCAACCAATGCTACCAAGTGCCGGCTTAAAGGCCCCCACCACAAAAGAAAGTTACAGTGAGTATTTCTATTCACAGACATCTAAACTTTACCACATGATGACACAAGCCATGGAATGGAAAATAACTGAAACTGGTCCTTACTCGGATATGAAATGCAGCCGGGCTTCTTATTAATAAAAAATATGCAATACTGCAGTCCTTCAGTACAAAAAACCCTCAAATTGATAATAGTTCATATTACTTGAAGATAGTCAATAAAAATAACAACAAAGTCATACATTAATAGATTACAAATAGAGAAACAGTTAAAATAAAATACAAAGGAATATGTCAAATTGCAATGTGATAATGCAGGCAGATGCTATTTTTTCCTTTTTTTGATAAAAAATAATGAAGACAGATGCTCCAACAAGTTCCCTAATGTTCTAAGAAGTTTTCTACTTTGCCAAATGTTCAAGCACCATATACTTACCTCAACAAGTTCTGCTCCACCCCATGGAAGGCATGATAAAATGCAAGTTATGTAAAAGTCAGCACATGGCTGCCACAAGGGATTTCCTTTTTCCTCATCTACTGTTGTGGCAGCTGAAGATAATAATGTTTCAAAGACAACCACCAACGAGCTTGGTTGAAGAACCTTACTGCACATCTAACGAAATTACAAGAAAGCAACAAATAAAAAATTGCAATCAATTACTTGAGCATTGTCCACAATACAACAATACCTCCATACATGGAGGGTAATAGGAAGATGAAATGTAAATATAATTAGAACTATTTGGCGAGTAGGAAAGCAAAACCAAATTTACATGTCAAAAAAGACTAATGATGGAGAAAAAAATTACAAGCTAACAGTAAAACAGTTAAGATAAGAGAAAGTAAAACCATATTCAACTATGGTACACTACAGGTAATTATCGATGTAGATGGAACCGATGGTGAGAACTTGAAGAATTCTAACTACACTGTTCAGAATACACTAGTATACAATTATAGTGTCACTAAAGGTACCCTGTTTTCTAAACAACAGCTGTACACATACCATGACAGTCATAAGCCGCATAAGAATACGAACCCCGTTGCAGTCTCCAAAATCTAAGGCATCCTAATAAAAAAATGAGGAACAGGCCAAAGTAATTATAGGTAATAAATCAACCAAGAGTCAGCAGATGCACTAATAGATCAAAATAAAACTTGAAAAACTTCTTGCATTCAATCAATTGAACCAAATTAAAAGAAACATGTAATGACAAATTTATTTTGAATGAACAAAACAAATTCAAATTTATTTTGAAACACTAGTACACAAGTAAGTACCACTTAAATCCAGGCTTGTCTCTCTAGTTTCCTTCTCTACTTCCTTTCTCTGTTCTGTATACCAGTGAGGGTGGCTAAGACTATTGAAAAGGTAATGAGGGATTTTATCTGGCCCAGGAGCCTTGGATTCAAATCATGATCATTTTGTGAGATGGCTTGGGAGGTGTATTCTCATTCTACAAAAGAAGGGGATTTGGGTCTTGACAATTTGGCATCCACAAATGTTGCCTTGGCAGCTACATAGCTATAGCATTTTTCCTTCAGAATGTCTTTCTTCATGGCATTAGGTTATCCAGTGTAAGTATGGCATGGACAAGAACAGTTGTTATGCTAATACTGCTGGCCAAGCCTCTCACTCCAACCCATGGAAATTTATATTCCAAGGTTACACTGCCTATAAGTTTTTGCTCACCTTGAAGGTAGGCAATGGTTCTTGTTTTAACTTTTGGGAAGACCATTGGATAAGGGACTCCTCTTTTGATCTTGCTTTTCCTCACCTTTATCATCTGTCTTTGTTACATAATTCTCTCATCCAAAACTTATATAGTATGCAGATTCCACCTTCTGCTGGGACTTTCACTTTTTTAGAAACCTATAAAACTGAGGGTTCTCTGAATTAGTTGCCCTCCTGGGTCTCTTGATTAAATTCTATTGTCCTCAAACCTAGGTAAAAGGCTATGGTATCTTGATCCCTTCATAGTCTTCACTTGCAAATCTTATTTTCAATTCTAAACTCACTCCTCTTCAACAACCTCTTTTCCCCTTGATAAGCCTATATAGAAGTCCAAAGCTCTCTCAAAGGTCAAATCTTTTATTTGGACAATTGTGCTTAATAGAATTAATACCTATGACATGTTACATGTTTTGAGGCCCCCTTCGGCTATCTCCCCAAATGTGTATTATGTGTAGGGCAAACTCAAATCAGTTTCTTAACTATTTCGCATTGTCCTATGGCTGACTTTTTATGGAATTCTTTGTTCAGATCTTGGTGAGTGTTGGGTACCCAAATTATAACTTGGGCCTTGGTTGTTGTTGAGATTATGAGTTTTAGATAGGTGAGGAAGACTAGAGAAGAGAAAGGCTGTGAATAATATGAAGTGACAAACACCTACCCCTATTTATAATAATACTAAAATCCTAATCCTAATTAAATCAGGAAATAATCATGAAATATAGTGAATATCAAAACTAATCCTAATTATACAACATCTTTATTTCTACCACTCCCCCTTAAGCTAGAGCTTACTAAGGATTAAGCTTGCTACAATTATTCCCTCCATTGAAGACTAGAAAGGCAACTCAGGAATGCTGGGTACGTTTGAAAAAGATAACACAAGGCAAGGAAAGGCAACTGGAATGAACATCAGCTAAACTACAAAACGGCAATGTAATCATACCACAAAGAAGATGACGCCACTGGTGAGTAATGTGATAGTACAACACCAAAAAACCATATCCTCAGAGGCTAAATTGCTCACCTGAAATTTTTTTTGAGTTTTCTCCACTAGTTTTTTCACAAAGTCCTCATTTTCCAAGTTGATCAAGCCAATCTGGGACAAAAAAAAAAAGAAGTGTTTAGAAAGGAAACATGGGGTTATCAGAAACTTCAATTTGGAAACTATACAAGGAGTAAGAGAAATTTCACAAAACACAAATGTGATGGTAATTAGCATAAAGAACTCGTACACAGCATATACAGTTGTTGCAATGTGCAGTAAACAATAGGATAATAAAGGGGACCAAATGTTTCAGACTAACCTGATTATTTTGCTTCTTTCACTATTAAAACATTTTTATTTACAGTAGTTAGTCAGAATTATGCCAGTCATATGCACTGCAACTTTGAAAAGTACACTCATTAAACATGTTTTATAAACATTCTCACAATGACGAATAAGGTTCCCTAAAATACATTGTTTTCCAAATGCATTTAACTAAATGCAGCTTTCATTGCCAAAGTGAAGGAATTATAGATACTATTAGTGTATCCTTTGAATACACTGCTTTAACTGTAAGAATATCTATATGCTCTACCGAATTGCCTACAGAAGTCTAAATTTGAAACTTAAAAGGACCTTTGAAGTTCAAAGATATGACAAGTAATAAACATATGTGCGAGAGGCAATTAATTAAGCTTGCAATCGAAAATTAAACAGCACAAAGGGAAGAAATGAGCAATTAAAGGATATTACGGTTTTGTTAAAAGAAATACCAAGAAGAAACAATTTTGAAAGTCAAAATTTTAGTTGATCAGAAACATGGTCATAATTAGTAACTACATCACATATACATGGCATGCCATAATACATTGATGCACTTCCACCGTCATAACGATCACAAAGTAATTTAGAGTTCACTAAATTTCCATTTGCTGTTCGAGAGAGAAGAATATATCTACCAGTGTTCCATATAAAGGAATCTTGTGAGGCAATTGCTCAGCACATGCGAAAAGGAACTGCAAGAATACAACAAAGTAAACACCTCACGAAACCAAAGATGGCAGTATCATATCATTTCATATAATATTATAATATAAAAGACGACAAATAGATAACAATTTATCAGAAACTACCACACTAGCCAAAACATACATGTCTTAATATATGGCAGACCTATAGTCCATTATACACTGAGCACAATCATTATGACAGCGCTCAGTGGAATCATCAAAAGCATTCAATACTAAAATTAGAAAAAGTAGAGGAAAAATAGAGTTGGGCAACTAAGATGGTTCTAATCAAGATTTGAATGCTCAGGTTTCTGAAGCAAAAAGGTTTGCTACTGGAAAACACATGCTGAGCCATCAGGGCAAAAAGAAAGGCCAAAATAAGTTATAAATACCAGACAAACTATTATGAAGATTTTGACTCAGTAACATAATTTTTCTCCACTTTTAGAAGTGAGCAAAGAGCACAGAGATAACAGAGTTAAGGGTGTGCTTGTTTGAGGAGGTTGAAATGTTTAGGATGAAAACACTGATTCACACTTTCTTGGCACATAATAGAAAAGAAAAGAAAAACACTCCACCTCACAAATTTTGCGCACTCCAGTCACTTCCAAAAGCAAAAGAAAAAAGGAAATTCAAAATATTTCAATTGGTCCAAAAAAAGATGATAATAACTGGCTTAACCATCAAAAATCTGAAATTTGAACCCCAAATGCAAAACAAAAGAATCGAGAGCTTACCTCCAAAATCTCCGTTTGGGAGTGGTCGACCTCTCTGCGAAGGACGCCAAAACATGTTTCCTGAAAAAAAAAAAAAAAAGGAAACACAAGCCGCATTAGCCACATCGAGCAAAATAACCAATTTGAATGTAAAATGCGTTGCATCTCAAAGAACGAAAGGGAGAAGGAGGAGTTGCGAACAATGTGGTCCTTGAACTCGGTGGCTGCTCCGTATTCGGGACTCTTGTCGCCGATTCGTAGAAGAAGGCTTCTCCAGCTGCTCATGGTCTCCTACACTAAGCTGCGCTAGAGCACTGGGAGAGTAGGAAGAAGAGCGAAGAAAGGAAGGAATAATAGGGGTTTGCAGAGGGCGCAGTGCAACTGGGACTGAAAACAACCCTAAGTACAATCCTTTTTGCCACCGGCGAGGTGCAGAAGACGTGAGGCAGAAAGATAAGCACCGGCCACCGCGAGAAACAAGAGAAGGCGCAGAAGATTAGGCTCGGTCACCGGAACACGAGACTCGCTGGAAGATGCCGGTGCCGCCGCCGCCGCCGCCGCTAGGAAGAGTGAGGCACTGTCGCACTGAGAGCGAGACCGTGACAGGGAGACTTGAGAGCCAGAGGGAGAGAAGAGTGACCGAGTTCGTGAACCCCGAAGCCCTAATTTGTTCGTCTCAGGATCTCCTTTGTTTTCCCTTTTTCTTTTATGTATTATTTCTTTTTTATAATATTGTTTACATTGTGTTTTTCTATTTTAAGATTAAAAAAAGATAAATTTTAAATTAACTATATACAAATATGTATCATCAGTGTGTAATAAAAATCAAATATAATCATATATTCGACACATATACACGATATCGAAACAATGTGTACATGCTTCATAATCTAAAACTAAGGTTATGATTGAGACTTTGTTTGGCAAATGAGAGAAATAGAGAGGAAATAAAGAGAGTGGAAAGAAATAGAGATGATAGAAGCTGAGTTTTTTTCATGGCTATCTTTGGATTAAAGGAAAATGGAAAAAAAAAATGGAAGAAATATTCAAGTGTATTTGGTTTTGAAAATATTTTTTGTAAAGATTTCCATTTTCATATTTTCAAAATCACAAAATGAGTTTGGTTTACAAAGATAGATTCTATTTTCAGAAAATGAAAACAATAAAAACATATTTGGTTTGTCTATTTTCAAAATATATTTTTAAAATCAAATTTAAGATAATAATATTATATTTGTTATTAAATAATAAAATATATATATTTGATTTACATTGATTCATCTACTAAACAAATTTATAAAATCTAAAATAACTCTATAAAATATTAAGACAAAGAATAAAACAAATTGTCGGTTGTTCTTATTATAATTATCAATTATTATGTTGTGAGTTCTACATGGAAAAATATTAAAACACTATAGTGAGTAGTATTTTATTGCTTATTTAAAAGGTTGGAAGAAATTTTTGCTTTAAAGTAATAAATTATAAATATTACATGTGTGATATGGAAGAAAGTGTAAAACACAGCGAGGATTTTGATGACCTTGAGCGAGTAGTAGGGGAGAGTGTTACGGGGTTGGCACCAAGTGTTGGGGGGTGGCACTGGGGGTAAACAATAAGATAAGGAAAATGGAAAAGTGGGTGATGTTGTCAATCCAATATGGGTGGCATGCTCTTTCAGGGACAAGGTCATAGTTGGGAAGCAGTTGCCACCAACTGTGTAGCATGGTGATTTTCTAACAAAGAACCTTACTTCTCTTAAGTTTGAAGAGAAAGGGAAGAAGAGACCTATGATCATGTTTTCTCCTTCTCAAGCTAATAAGGTCATTGCAGCACCTTGGAAATAGGCTCTCGTCATTAAGCTTTTAAGCAAAAGTATTAGCTTTTTTATGCTTAAGCAATGGCTAAAAAGTTTATGGCGTTTAAAAGGAGGATATGATATCATTAATGTGGGTGATGGGTATTATCTGGTGAAGTTTGACCAAGAAGATAACAGGTCTAAGGTTATTAAGGAGGGCCCCTAGATGATTCTTGAGTCTTTGGCAAGACTATTGTTTAGGTCCGACTTGCTGAACTTAACCTTAGATTCTACCATGAAGGGGCTATCAAGGCTATTGCAACTAGTTTTGGGAGATTGATTAAGGTGGACACAACCACACAGATTGTGGAGCGAGGTAAATTTGCACGATAATGCATTGAATTAGACCTAGCTATTCCAATTTATAGAGAGATTTGGATTCAAGACCATTGGCACAAGGTGGAGTATCAGAGTCTACTGATAACGAGAAAATGCACAAAGGGGGGTTGAATCATGCTTTTTTTCTTTAAACCTCAAACCTTTAAACTTTTTCAAAGAAACTCTATCAAGCTTAGAGCTTGAAGTGCAGTAGAAGATAGGTTAGTTTCTTCATAAAGTAACTTTCTGAATTAAGTAATATTAGTAAGCAGATAAAAACAAGAGATAATGATAAGGTGTTTTTGCAAAATCATAGACTATAAAATAAAAGAGATTAAGGATGAGAAGAGACTGAATCAAGAGATTTATACTGGTTCAGCCAACACTTGCCTACATCTAGTTTTCAGTAACCACTGAGTTTCACTAAGCTTCCTTAACCCGAGGAAATAACAATACAGGATAGTCTTTACTGTAGCCTTCCCAAACTCTTACCAATGTTAGTAAATCACTCTCACTAACTCAACAACAACAAGTAGTTTTGCAGTAGCCTCTTCAAGCTTTCAACTTCACTACTGGATCGAGGTACACTTGATTCACGATTTGAATGATATTACACTCAAGCTTCTCTTTTTATGAATGTGAGATGATAAATCTGAACCAGCTTGAATGACTTCTTACTACTAATTCTTCCTCAGAAGAATGTATGAACAATCTAGTATGTGGAAAGAAGATTTTAATATACAAGAAATCTAGCAGATAATTTGTTCAAAGAGATTTGGGAAGATTTGCAACGTTTTTGCACTATGTCTCGCCTATTATCTTTTAAAGCTCGGTCATCTCTATTTATAGATAATTCTCCTTTGTTACCGTTGTCCCTGATCTTCTATCTAACCAGCATGTGTCAAACATCAATTGAGTATTGGGAATATAATTTAGAGGAGTAGCCCATCTGGTGTTAGGAACTTTTTAGAAGCTGTTGATGAGTTGAAGTTTCTAAAGTCTATCAGAAACTATTCTTCTATTTCTGAACGAGGTTTCTGAACTTCTTAGCAAGTCTTTCTTTGTTACTGAAAAATGATGTTCTAGGCAAAAAAGACTGATTTGACTTTTGAATTTGAATTTCAAATCTGATTATTTTCCCTCTCTTTTTAAGATGTGAACTTTTTGAAGAGTGCTACTAGCTTCTTGTTGATTTATTTGTCTTCTGATTATCAATCTTTGACTTTGTACTGATGAATAGTCTAAAATTGTTGTAACACCTCGATTTTTCTATCTGAGCGAAAATGACCAAAATGCCCCTAAGGTCATTTTCCATTCGAAATTTGAGGATAGCCGACCCGGCAGTCCTCGAAAGGCCAACTCAATGTTTGAAGGGGATTAGATGGCTTTTGAATGGTTTCGGGAACAAAAATCTCATTTTCTGAGGTTTCGGGTTAAAATGACCAAAATACCCCTATAGCGTTTTTACACTGGTATAAGTGTCGTTTGAGCCCGAAACTTCTCCAAAAGATTTTAAATGATGTTTTTATGTGTGTTTGTAACATCTATTTAAGTCTCGATGATCTCGGGCAGTTTTTGTGCAAAATTACGATTTTGCCCCTAACATAGTGTTTTTGAGCTTAATAATGTAATGAAGCAAACCTAAGCAATATTAGGCTCTAATCGAAGATTAATTGATTTCTCTAATTAATCTAGAGTCAAAATAATTTATTAAAGTTAATTAGAACATAAAATTGCTTAGATTAAACTTAAATCTCTTTTAAAACTCAAGATTCCTAATCATGAAATCTTGAATAATGTTTTCTCTCTCCAATTCCTTAAATTAAGGAATTGTGTCTACATTTGATTATAACTTAAAATGAGTTTAAATTCCTCTAATGATGCAAGGGCACTCCCTAATCATGTCTTGATGACCTTAATTACTTACTTGGTTACCTAAACACTTACTTAGCAACTCCTAATCCTAAGCCTAATCTAAGATACACCTAAATACATCACTAAACCACAATTAAATGAAAGAAATCTCTCCTCCCTCACTCCATAAGGCCGCTGGCCATCCTCCCCCTCCATTCAAAATATTTAAATTCAAATGAACTTCCAAGGCCATACCTTGCACCATGCTTAGACCATGTTTTGAACCATACTCACGTTACCTCCAACCATGCCTCACCATGCTTCACAAATCAAACCTCTCACCTCATGTTCCATGAGGCATACCACACGGCTACCTCCTCCATTGAAGCACTCATTGTTTTGATTTTTTATAAATAGCTTGCTTGGATGAACTTGGATCACTTTTGGTTCATTTGCTAAGTTCAAAACTTAAAGCATTCTTGCAAGTTCTCTTATTTTCTCTCAAAATTCCAAGAGTTTTCTTCATCTTCATCTTCTTCATCCTTCTCTTTGAGCTACCATATCACAACCTTAAACCACCACACAACCACCATAAACCATCACCCAAACACCAAAGCTTGCACTCTCAAATACAAGCCCACACAAAAACACATTCCTTTTCTTTTCTTGAAGCCTTGGCTGAAACCTCCTTTCCATCTTGGAGGAAGTTTTTCTTCTCATTCTCACTTCAAGACCAAGCTTTTCATCTTCAATATTTGGTAGGGAGTTGTTCTAAAGTCATTCTTTTATTTGAATATGCTTTGATCTTGGAGGAAAATGTTGTTTTATGAGCTTTCTTGGTTTTTCCTTTTCGGTTTTCCTTTGTTCTTTCCTTTTCATTTTCCGCCTTCAACGCCTAGATTGCTCCTCATGACAGCTTGATGATGAGTGTCTCTAGATGATGACTTTGTATTCATCATAATGAGGCCTCTAAAGCTTGAGTTTTTCTTTCTTCAAGTTTTATTAAAAATGTTATTTAGCTCACTAATGATTTTACTTTAAGAAAATAATTACAAGGATTTCAAAAAGCCCAAAGCTTACCCTTGTCAACCTTAAAGTTGGCAGGCACGTTCTAGAGTTTACTCTAGATAGGAGCTTTTGGGTACATAATAAAGAATATGGTGCATTTCCTTTCCTTATTAGTTTCGGCCTCTTTCTTTTCCTTTATGGTTTGTTTTCTTTTGAGTCCATTTCCTTGAGCTTGATGACAATGTTTAAACCATGAGGTTTCTTTGAAACCTTGGTACAAGAACTCTAAAGCTCACTTTGTCTTGCTAGATAAGTGTTGGGTTGAGATTATTTTGTTCTCCTAAAAAGTCTTGTATGAGCTCTAGTTAAGTAAAATAAACTTGCACTCATATTTATTTTATGTCAACACTAAGCTACCAAGAATAAATAATAAGCTTGCATTTTCATATTTATATTTCAAGTCATCACCTAAATTCTTAAGATAATAATAAGTTGCATCTCATATTTATTTTATGCTTACACTTTATAATAAAGAATAAAACAAAGAGCATTGCATGCTTAAGTTTCATCTAGTCACAAGTATCAATAATCTATGTCTTAGGATTTTTCTTAAGCTTAGATGAACTTAAAGAATATTTCAAGCATGATTTTATTTTTTAAATGCTAACCTTAAAGAAATTAAAATAGCTACTGCCCTTAGTTATTTTATGAGGATTTTAATAAAATAAATTGATTTCCAATGAGTTTTAAAAATTCTAAAAAGGTTCCAAGAGAAACTAGCAATCTATGTGTATTAGAAATGAAATTCTTTGCATAATATGATGATGATGTTCACGATTCTGCCTTGTTGATTTGTGTAACATCTCCAAATTTATAACTAAGATAAATATTAATTAGCGATAGCAAAACCAAGAGAATCTGGACAAATATTATGAAACACAACAAATAGACTACTTAAGTATGTCTAGAGAAAAATGCAAAGAATTACGAAAATGCCATCACTTAGTAGAAATTACGAAAATGCCCTTGCTATGTAAAGGAAATTACCAAACTACCCTTGCCTTATTAAATGACAAAGATACCCTTACTCTATGAATGGAATTACAAGAATGAATCTAAGCCATTAGATTAAGATGATAACACAATAATTTAACCACATACATCATACACATTTCTTAATCACATACATGCACTAAAGGTTAGAAAATCTCCACTAACATCTTTGCACAAAACATGGAAACATGTTTGCATAAAACATGGAAATATGTTTGCATAAAACATGGAGCATTTTCATCCAACATGTTTGCATAAAACATGGAAACGTGTTTGCACAAAACATGGAAATGTGTTTGCACAAAACATGGAAATGTGTTTGCACAAAACATGGAAACATGTTTGCACAAAATAAGGAGCATTTTCATCCCAAAATTCAGCCAACATGTTTTCATAAATCATGCTCCAAATGCTTTCCTTCTTCTGTTTTTTTCTCTAATCTTTCCACTATAAATACTCCTCAAACTCTCTTCAATTCAAAAACTCCCTAAGTGTTCTTTCTTTCTTATTCTATCATTCTTCTTATGTTCTTCAAAGACTTCTCTTGATCCTCTAAACTTCATCCAAACACTTAAATCCTAAGTCCAAACTTTCACTAGCCCTCACAAAAGTTACAATCTTTAACTCTAGTGAGAAATATTTTCTTAAGCACTCAAGTTCTAGAGGCAAGATTCAAGGAGGGTCATCCACTCCAAAGACTCTTGTTCAAAGCTTAAGGAAGAAGAGAAGGACCCTTTTTAGACCCTACACAAGAGGTAGGAGCTTCATCTTTAATTGTTCAAGCATTGTTGGCTTCTAACCTTGATAGAATGCCTCAAGTTTGAGTTATTGTCAAAAGTTTTAAATGATTATTTGAAAAATATATTTTTAGAAATATGACATGTTCTATTTTGTTATGAGTACCTTTATGATGTTATCAAACTCAAATATAACTTGAAAAGATTGTATGTGAAACCTGATTTAATAAAGGTAACTTAAGACATGAAAATGGTAGGTCTTTGGAATTTCTAGTTGTTTTTACAGCAGGTACTTCGAAAGATAATGTTCATAAAATATCAAGTATCTCGAAATTAAAATAATTTTACTATAAACTATACTCATTATAGAACACTCTCCAAAAATAATCACCCAAAACGGAGTTTTCTAGCTCAAGATATAAATTTTTAAAGTAGAGCCTAAGACTGAAACTTTAAATCTGACCTTGTAGTAGTAAAATAGATGTAACTCACTCTAGAAAAATGCAAATGGACTGATTTCAACTTTGTTGGAGAGCTAATACATATAGGAATACACCCATGTATGTTATCTATAAAGCTTTGTACCACGTAAATACATAATGAGAAATAAATTTCGGGATAGTGTCTTTGTGAAAGTGCAGTTTGGAAAGGTTACGGCTAAGGAAAGACTTGGTATTTAAGCATGTCCATTGTGACCCACCTCTCTTTCCTGGGAACCCTCCTATGCATGGTTTACAGTTGATTTACACTATTCCAAAGATGTAAATGCTAAAATTTGATGAGTTAGGAATTTGGAACTACCTTTACTAAGCTGAGATAACAAGTATACAGAGAATTATAAACTTTCTTCTAAAAGATGTCAAAACTATAAATAAAAGAATCAAGTCTTGTAAAGAGAGAATTTTAAGAATTTAAGTAGAATAATAATCTTCAAGAGTTATATGAAAGTCATAATAAAAATATATAAAGAACCTATAATAATACTTTGAAGTGCATTAATGTATTAATGGAATGCTAAGAGTACAAAGAACACTAAGAGAAAAAGATAATACTAAGACATCCATTACCTCTTACGAACACTAGGAACTCAACTTGATAACTTTGGTTGGTTAATATGAATCATCTATGAAAGTGTTTACTATGAGATTTACATGATATTGTCCATGTTTCATGAAGTGAATTATAGTAAAGTGAATGTATGGTGATGAGTTATGAAATGATGAAGATGAATGATTGATTGCCCAGGGTTTATTGTGATTACATGATAATATGCATACATTCATTTTCAAAAGAAATAATAAAAGTAAAGTTTGAAAAAGTAGCAATGAAAGTCTAGAAAAGTGGACTTGAGCTAAACTCACGGCTTAACCCCCTAAACCGTTGAGATCACGGCAACGGAATGAAAACCAAAAAGGTTATGGCGATGGCCATGGTATGAGCTCATTACCCTTTTAGGGTGGTCTAAGGCATTGATGCATTCATCCCATGAGTAATTAAGAAATATGTTGATCACTAAACAAGTGAATGTTGAGGATGAGTAATCATGAAATGCATGCAGCTCCTAAATGATTATTGCTTATTAGTGGTTTTACATGATATGCTTATATGTATGCTTGATGAAATACTGAATGGATATTTCTGCTAATGTTCAAGATTAGTTTAAAAGTAATCGCACTTGACTAATCACGTTTGTGAAAGTTTGATAATTGAATCCTTATCCTGCTCACCTTTTATAATAAACCCGAAGTATTTGGGACGACAACGATGACACTTTTAGTACAAGTAGGAACTCCTACTGAGAAATCATGTATTTCTCACTCCTATGTTTATTTTCCGTTGTTGTTACTAGAGACAGACGTGCCCACCTAAAGCAACGAAGCTGTAGCTGAGGAAGGAGGTAGCACGTGAAGATTTCAAACCATTCAAGTAGGAGCATTCCGAGCTTTAGTTACATTATAGTTTGTGAGAAACAATTAGTAATAGTAGAACTTATATTGTTATTTGTAATAACTTATCAGTATGATATGCCCTGTTGTGACTTATGTATTAAGTGATTATATTCCAGTTTATGTGATAATAGTTCTACACTTAGTCTCTTATTTCGCTTATTTAATTAAGTGCGCAATGTAACTTGATTATTATTATAAAAGCGCTATGTATTTCACTTCTCGTTACAGGCTTAAGTTTTCAAAAAAATTAATTTATTTAAAGAAAAAAAAACTTCCACTATTTTTCTAAGTTAATTTCAAAAGAAAATAAATACAAGGCAAAAGTAACAACTAATAGAATCTAAATGTGAACTTAAGCACAGTGGGGTTCTATTAGGGTGTTACATTATGGTATCAGAGCAGTTCATCCTATTTAAGTCTGATGAATGGATTGACTATGCTTCTGTCTATGATATCATGCTATTAATCTTATCTGTATGATGGGATATAGGATTCAGAAATGCATGATCGTCTTGTGATACTGCCATAGTTGCTACCTTGCTTAGCTATAGTATTGAGCCTGATCAACTCGATGACTGTTTGGTGTGTCTAGGAACTAATGGCGACAAAGCAGGCGTCGCATGGGGCACGTGGTGGAGGTAATCGTGATGAACTGGCAAATGCACTCCAGGAGATGGCTAGGGCTATGCAAGCACAAGCAACAGTGATGATGGAGCAGATGAATAGGATGTCAGAGGAATCAGTTGGGAACCAAGAACATGGAAAATTCTCAGAATTCAAGAGGGCTGGATCTCCAGAATTCAAAGGGACAACTAACCCCGAAATAGCTGACGGATGGATTCAAGAAATGGAGAAGGTTTTCTCAGTGGTAGAATGCTCTGATGAACAAAAGGTGGCATTCTCTACTTATATGCTGAAAGGAGAGGCTGCCACGTGGTGGAAGGGTGCAAAGGGCTTGCTTGAAAATGCTGACATACAGATTACGTGGGAGGTCTTCTATGCCACGTTCCATAAGAAATATTTTCCAGATCCGGTTAAGAAGGCGAAGGAAGTAGAATTTCTATTTCTGACACAGGGAAATCGAAGTGTGGCTGAGTACACAGCTAAGTTTGAAGAGCTGATCAAACACTCAACTAGCTACCAAAGGGATCCCAACGAGGCTTGGAAATGCATGAAATATGAGAGTGGTTTAAGGCCAGACATTTTGGCATCTATGGCTCCACTGGAGGTCACTGACTATGCATCTTTAGTCAGCAAAAGCCGAGTGGCTGAGAGTTGCAATCGCCAGCTAGTTGCCCACCGAGTTGAAGAGAATAGGAAGAGGTCTGCTCAACAAGGTCACCGAGGGTTCCCACTCCCTTACAAGAAACCATACCAAGGAGGTGGATTTAAAGGGAAACAACCCCAACACCCTATGATGAATCAACCTAAGACACAAGCTGTTAATCGACCTAGGATGGCTGCTGTCCCTGAACTTATGACTAGACCCCCTTGTGCCACTTGTGGAAAGATACATGGAGGGGAATGCAGATTTGGTAAGAATGTTTGTTATCGGTGTGGACAAGCAGGACACTATTCAGAGAGTGCCTAAAGTTCAATCAGTCCTCTACACTTAAGCCTAAGGCACAGGGACGCGTGTTTGCTATCACTGCTGAGATGCCCTCAGAATCCGATGATCTGATTCAAGGTAAGTGTATAATTAATGGAAAACCCTTAATTGTATTGTTTGATTCTGGCGCAACACATTCATTCATTTCATATGATTGTGCTAATAAGTTGAGGTTGTATATATCTGACTTAAAAATCATCTTAGTTGTCTCTACACCCACTATAAATACTGTTAGAACTGATCAAGCCTGCCTAAATTGTGAATTTGAGGTAGCTGATAGGATTTTTCATCATGATTTAGTTTGTCTACCCTTGTCTAGTTTTGATGTAATCTTGGGCATGGATTGGCTTTCGGCTAACCGTGTGTTACTACATTGTGCAAATAAGTCACGTTTCTTCCCAAACCATCTTTACCCAATCCCTCTAAACTTGATAGAAAGGTACGACTATACCTAAACTCCATTATCATGGGGGATAGTAGGAATGAAGAGCGAGGATATGTTTTCCTGATGACAAGTGAGAGGGAAGTAGAGCAAGCTCTAGAAAAGATCCTTGTAGTAAAGGAATTCTCAGATGTTTTTCCTGATGACATACCTGAATTTCCTCCAAAAAGGGAGATTGAGTTTTCTATAGATTTGGTACCGGGAATGGGACCCATATCTATAGCTCCTTATAGGATGCCACTGGCCGAGTTAACAGAATTGAAGAAGCAATTAGAGGAGCTACTAGAGAAGAAATTCATTAGGCCTAGTGCTTCACCATGGGGAGCTCCAGTGCTATTTGTCAAGAAGAAGGATGGGAGCTTGCGGTTATGTGTGGATTATAGGCAGCTAAACCAAGTGACCATAAAGAATAAATACCCTTTGCCTAGAATAGATGACCTCATGGACCAATTAAGAGGAGCCCAAGTGTTTTCCAAAATAGATCTGCGATCAGGATACCACCAGATTCGAGTGAAGGAGGAGGACATACCAAAGACAGCCTTTAGGACTAGATATGGACATTATGAATTTAATGTGATGTCGTTTGGGTTAACCAATGCACCGGCAGTGTTTATGGACTACATGAATAGGATATTTAGACCATACTTGGACAAGTTTGTAATAGTATTCATCGATGACATTCTAGTTTACTCTAGAACTGAAGAAGAGCACGAAGAACACTTACGAGTGGTGTTGGAGGTGTTGAGGAACAAGAAACTTTATGCAAAGTTGTCCAAGTGTGAATTTTGGATGAAGGAAGTTAAGTTTTTAGGTCATGTAGTGTCACATGGGAGAATAGCAGTAGACCCAAGTAAGATAGAAGTGGTGCAACAATAGGAAACCCCTACCACTGTAAAGGAGATTAGGAGTTTTCTAGGGCTAGCCGGTTACTACCGAAGGTTCATCAGAGGTTTTTCCCAAATTGCCTTACCCCTCACTAAGCTAACAAGGAAGAATTCAGCTTTTATATGGAGCCCAGAATGTGAAGAGAGTTTCCAAGAACTAAAAAAGAAGTTGACCACTACCCCTGTCCTAATCCTACCTGACCCAAAAGAAAAATTTGAGGTGTATTGTGATGCCTCGGGAAGAGGACTAGGATGTGTTTTGATGCAAAATAGGAATGTAGTAGCCTATGCCTCTAGACAGCTCAAACCCCATGAAGTAAATTACCCAACCCATGACTTAGAGCTAGCAGCTATTGTCTTTGCCTTAAAAATCTGGAGACATCATCTTTATGGTGTAAGGTTTGAAGTCTTTTCTGACCACAAAAGTCTGAAATACCTCTTCAACAAAAAGGAACTCAATATGAGACAAAGGCGTTGGATGGAGTTTCTCAAGGACTATGACTTTGGGTTGTACTACCACCCAGGAAAGGCAAATGTGGTAGCAGACGCTTTGAGTCGTAAGTCCTTGCATGCCGCTTGGCTCATGGTGAAAGAAAATGAGCTGATAGAAGATTTTAGGAACCTCAACTTAGGATATAGGGGGACTTCAGAACAAATTTGGTTAAGCCAACTAAGTGTAACCAGTAGCTTTAAGAATCGAATAATTCAAGCCCAAAGGGAAGATGAGGATTTCCTTAGAACCTTAACCCTTGTCGAAGCAGGAAAGTTGAAAGAGTTTGTCCAGGATAAGGAAGGAGTGTGGAGATACCAAGGGAGAATCTGTATACCTGCAAAAGAAGGATTGAGAGTTAGCATTTTGGAAGAAGCCCACAAGAGTCAATTTAGTGTACACCCCGGTATAACCAAGATGTACCATGACCTAAAAAAGATGTTACGTGGCCAAAGATGAAAGCAGATATAGCAAATATAGTGCAAAAATGTTTGGTATGCCAAAAAGTGAAGATAGAGCATCAAATACCCTCTGGAGTGCTGCAACCTCTCGAAATCCCCGAATGGAAGTGGGAAGGAATATCCATGGATTTCGTGATGGGATTGCCAAGAACGCCTACCGGACATGACTCCATATGGGTAATTGTGGATAGATTGACCAAATCTGCTCACTTTTTACCCATTTGAGCAAACTACCCTTTGGAAAAGTTAGCTCAGCTATACATCCAAGAGATAATAAGGCTCCATGGAATACCCAAAACCATTGTCTCAGATAGGGATCCAAGGTTCACCTCAAGATTTTGGGGAGCTTTGCAAAATGCATTTGGTTCAAAGTTGTGTCTAAGCACTGCCTATCACCCTCAGACTGATGGACAATCAGAAAGAACAATTCAAACCCTTGAGGATATGCTAAGAGCATGTGTCTTAGACCAGCCAAAAAGTTGGGACAAACAGCTTCCATTGATTGAGTTTGCATATAATAATAGTTACCACACTAGCATTGGGATGGCACCTTATCAGGCTTTGTATGGTAGAAAGTGTCAATCACCACTTTGTTGGTGTGACCCGGGAGAGCAAAGTATTTTGGGCTCTGATTTGGTAGAAGAGACAACCAAACAAATAAGGAAAATTAGGGAAAGAATCCTCACTTTGCTCGAGTAGGCGTAAGAGCTATCTTTGACAAGAGAAGGAAACCTCTCGAATTTCAAGAAGGAGAACACATATTCTTGTGAATTACTCCTACCACAGGTATAGGTCGTGCAATGAAAGTCAAAAAGCTAAGCCCTAGATTCTTAGGACCCTTCCAAATCCTCAAAAAGGTAGGTCCCTCCGCCTACCAAATTGCATTACCTCCAAATTTGTCTAACCTACACAATGTTTTTCATGTGTCCCAATTGAGAAAGTATCAGTCAGACCCCAGTCATGTGTTTGAGCCAGAAACTATACAATTAAAAGATGACTTAACTTTTGAATTACCACCGATGAGGATCGTGGATCATGGCATCAAGCAGCTGAGAAACAAATCTGTATCTCTGGTCCGAGTAGCCTGGGGATAAGATGGAATGGAAGAGCACACATGGGAGCTCGAGGAAGATATGCGAAAAGAATTTCCGAACCTATTCACAGGTATCAAATTTTGATGGCAAAATTTTTAATAAGAAGGGGAGAAATGTAACATCCCCAAATTTATAACTAAAATAAATATTAATTAGCGATAGCAAAACCAAGAGAATCTAGACAAATGTTATGAAACACAACAAATAGACTACTTACGTATGTCTAGAGAAAAATGCAAAGAATTACGAAAATGCCATCACTTAGTGGAAATTATGAAAATGCCCTTGCTATGTAAAGGAAATTACCAAACTACCCTTGCCTTATTAAATGACAAAGATACCCTTACTCTATGAATGGAATTACAAGAATGAATCTAAGCCATTGGATTAAGATGATAACACAATAATTTAACCACATACATCATACACATTTCTTAATCACATACATGCACTAAAGGTTAGAAAATCTCCACTAACATCTTTGCACAAAACATGGAAACATGTTTGCATAAAACATGGAAATATGTTTGCATAAAACATGGAGCATTTTCATCCAACATGTTTGCATAAAACATGGAAACGCGTTTGCACAAAACATGGAAATGTGTTTGCACAAAACATGGAAACATGTTTGCACAAAACAAGGAGCATTTTCATCCCAAAATTCAGCCAACATGTTTTCATAAATTATGCTCCAAATGCTTTCCTTCTTCTGTTTTTTCTCTAATCTTTCCACTATAAATACTCCTCAAACTCTCTTCAATTCAAAAACTCCCTAAGTGTTCTTTCTTTCTTATTCTATCATTCTTCTTATGTTCTTCAAAGACTTCTCTTGATCCTCTAAACTTCATCCAAACACTTAAATCCTAAGTCCAAACTTTCACTAGCCCTCACAAAAGTTACAATCTTTAACTCTAGTGAGAAATATTTTCTTAAGCACTCAAGTTCTAGAGTCAAGATTCAAGGAGGGTCATCCACTCCAAAGACTCTTGTTCAAAGCTGAAGGAAGAAGAGAAGGATCCTTTTTAGACCCTACACAAGAGGTAGGAGCTTCATCTTTAATTGTTCAAGCATTATTGGCTTCTAACCTTGATAGAATGCCTCAAGTTTGAGTTATTGTCAAAAGTTTTAAATGAGTATTTGAAAAATATATTTTTAGAAATATGACATGTTCTATTTTGTTATGAGTACCTTTATGATGTTATCAAACTCAAATATAACTTGAAAAGATTGTATGTGAAACCTGATTTAATAAAGGTAACTTAAGACATGAAAATGGTAGGTGCTGGAATTTCTAGTTGTTTCTGGCAGCAGGTACTTCGAAAGATAATGTTCATAAAATATCAAGTATCTCGAAATTAAAATAATTTTACTATAAACTAGACTCATTATAGAACACTCTCCAAAAATAATCACCCAAAACGGAGTTTTCTAGCTCAAGATATAAATTTTTAAAGTAGAGCCTAAGACTGAAACTTTAAATCTGACCTTGTAGTAGTAAAATAGATGTAACTCACTCTAGAAAAATGCAAATGGACTGATTTCAACTTTGTTGGAGAGCTAACACATATAGGAATACACCAATGTATGTTATCTATAAAGCTTTGTACCACGTAAATACATAATGAGAAATAAATTTCGGGATAGTGTACTGTGAAAGTGCAGTTTGGAAAGGTTCTGGCTAAGGAAAGACTTGGTATTTAAGCATGTCCATTGTGACCCACCTCTCTTTCCTGGGAACCCTCCTATGCATGGTTTACAGTTGATTTACACTATTCCAAAGATGTAAATGCTAAAATTTGATGAGTTAGGAATTTGGAACTGTAACATCCCCTACTGCTTTATGGATTGACGACTGTCCCCACAAACCAACACGGGTGTTTGCAGCATGCTTTGTCCTCATTCGCACGCTTCCTAGGAAAACTTCCCAGGAGGTCACCAATCCCAAAATTACCCCAGGTCAAGCACGCTTAACTGTGGAGTTCTTTCAGTTTAGGCTACCGAAAAGAAGATGCATCTTGTTAGTATAGGTAGTGCAAATCAATTCAGATAAGCCCTCCTCAACTGTATAGTCCCATACCTATGCAATCTTAGGATCCCTCTCATTTGGGTGTGTAATCGGTTCATTCATGTACCCCTCCGCTTAGAGGACCTTGAGCCGCACCTTGTCCGTGCCCTCTTTGCACCGGCGATCACTTCTCGTCCTCGTCCCCGGGCGTTACATGCCCACCAGCTTCCGCCTGGTTCGTCCCCGAACCACACCGTACTGGGAGAGGTGCAGGCTCTGATACCATTTGTAACATCCCCTACTGCTTTATGGATTGACGACTGTCCCCACAAACCAACACGGGTGTTTGCAGCATGCTTTGTCCTCACTCGCACGCTTCCTAGGAAAACTTCCCAGGAGGTCACCCATCCCAAAATTACCCCAGGTCAAGCACGCTTAACTGTGGAGTTCTTTCAGTTTAGGCTACCGAAAAGAAGATGCATCTTGTTAGTATAGGTAGTGCAAATCAATTCAGATAAGCCCTCCTCAACTGTATAGTCCCATACCTATACAATCTTAGGATCCCTTTCATTCGGGTGTGTAATCGGTTCATTCATGTACCCCTCCGCTTAGAGGACCTTGAGCCGCACCTTGTCCGTGCCCTCTTTGCACCGGCGATCACTCCTCGTCCTCGTCCCCGGGCGTTACACATATCATACTGATAAGTTATTACAAATAACAATATAAGTTCTACTATTACTAATTGTTTCTCACAAACTATAATGTAACTAAAGCTCGGAATGCTCCTACTTGAACGGTTTGAAATCTTCACGTGCTACCTCCTTCCTCAGCTACAGCTTCATTGCTTTAGGTGGGCACGTCTGTCTCTGGTAACGACAATGGAAAATAAAAATAGGAGTGAGAAATACATGATTTCTCAGTAGGAGTTCCTACTTGTACTAAAAATGTCATCGTTGTCGTCCCAGTCACTTCGGGTTTATTATAAAAAGGTGAACAGATAAGGATTCAATTATCAAACTTTCACAAACGTGATTAGCCGAAGTGCAGTTACTTTTAAACTAATCTTGAACATTAGCAGAAATATCCATTCAGTATTTCATCAAGCATACATATAAGCATATCATGTAAAACCACTAATAAGTAATAATCATTTAGGAGCTGCATGCATTTCATGATTACTCATCCTCAACATTCACTTGTTTAGTGATCAACATATTTCTTAATTACTCACGGGATGAATGCATCAATGCCTTATACCACCCTAAAAGGGTAATGAGCTCATACCATGGCCGTCGCCATAACCTTTTTGATTTTCATTCCGTTGCCGTGATCTCAACGGTTTAGGGGGTTAAGCCTTGAGTTTAGCTCAAGTCCACTTTTCCAGACTTTCATTGCTACTTTTTCAAACTTTACTTTTATTATTTCTTTTGAAAATGAATGTATGCATATTATCATGTAATCACAATAAACCCTGGGCAATCAATCATTCATCTTCATCATTTGATAACTCATCACCATACATTCACTTTACTATAATTCACTTCATGAAACATAGACAATATCATGTAAATCTCATAGTAAACAGTTTCATAGATGATTCATATTAACCAACCAAAGTTATCAAGTTGAGTTCCTAGTGTTCGTAAGAGGTAATGGATGTCTTAGTATTATCTTTTTCTCTTAGTGTTCTTTGTACTCTTAGCATTCTATTAATACATTAATGCACTTCAAAGTATTATTATAGGTTCTTTATATATTTTTATTATGACTTTCATATAACTCTTGAAGATTATTATTCTACTTAAATTCTTAAAATTCTCTCTTTACAAGACTTGATTCTTTTATTTATAGTTTTGACATCTTTTAGAAGAAAGTTTATAATTCTCTGTATACTTGTTATCTTAGCTTAGTAAAGGTAGTTCCTGTAACACCCTAATAGAACCCCACTGTGCTTAAGTTCACATTTGGATTCTATTAGTTGTCACTTATGCCTTGTATTAATTTTCTTTTGAAATTAACTTAGAAAAATAATGGAAGTTTTTTTTCTTTAATTAAATTAATTTTTTGAAAAGTTAAGCCTGTAATGAGAAGTGAAATACATAGCGCTTTTATAGATAATAATCAAGTTACATTGCGCACTTAATTAAATAAGCGGAATAAAAGACTAAGTGTAGAACAATTATCACATAAACTGGAATATAATCACTTAATACATAAGTCACAACAGGGCATATATTATACTGATAAGTTATTACAAATAACAATATAAGTTCTACTATTACTAATTGTTTCTCACAAACTATAATGTAACTAAAGCTCGGAATGCTCCTACTTGAACGGTTTGAAATCTTCACGTGCTACCTCCTTCCTCAGCTACGGCCTCGTTGCTTTAGGTGGACACGTTTGTCTCTGGTAACGACAACGGAAAATAAACATAGGAGTGAGAAATACATGATTTCTCGATGGGAGTTCCTACTTGTACTAAAAGTGTCATCGTTGTCGTCCCAGTCACTTCGGGTTTATTATAAAAAGGTGAACAGATAAGGATTCAATTATCAAACTTTCACAAACATGATTAGCCGAAGTGCAGTTACTTTTAAACTAATCTTGAACATTAGCAGAAATATTCATTCAATATTTTATCAAGCATACATATAAGCATATCATGTAAAACCACTAATAAGCAGTAATCATTTAGGAGCTGCATGCATTTCATGATTACTCATCCTCAACATTCACTTGTTTAGTGATCATCATCTTTCATTTATTTCATCAACATATTTCTTAATTACTCACGGGATGAATGCATCAATGCCTTAGACCACCCTAAAAGGGTAATGAGCTCATACCGTGGCCGTCGCCACAACCTTTTTTGGTTTCCTTTCCGTTGCCGTGATCTCAACGGTTCAGGGGGTTAAGCTGTGAGTTTAGCTCAAGTCCACTTTTCCAGACTTTCATTGCTACTTTTTCAAACTTTACTTTTTTTATTTCCTTTGAAAATGAATGTATGCATATCATCATGTAATCACAATAAATCATGGGCAATCGATCATTCATCTTCATCATTTGATAACTCATCACCATACATTCACTTTATTATAATTCACTTCATGAAACATGGATAATATCATGTAAATCTCATAGTAAACATTTTCATAAATGATTCATTTTAAGCAACCAAAGTTATCAAGTTGAGTTCCTAGTGTTCCTAAGAGGTAATGGATGTCTTAGTATTATCTTTTTCTCTTAGTGTTCTTTGTACTCTTAGAATTCCATTAATACATTAATGCATTTCAAAATATTATTATAGGTTCTTTATATATTCTTATTATGGTTTTCGTATAACTCTTGAAGATTATTATTCTACTTAAATTCTTAAAATTCTCTTTTTACAAGACTTGATTCTTTTATTTATAGTTTTGACATCTTTTAGAAGAAAGTTTATAATTCTCTGTATACTTGTTATCTCAGCTTAGTAAAGGTAGTTCCAAATTCCTAACTCATCAAACTTTAGCATTTACATCTTTGGAATAGTGTAAATCCATTGTAAACCATGCATAGGAGGGTTCCCAGGAAAGAGAGGTGGGTCACAATGGACATGCTTAAATACCAAGTCTTTCCTTAGCCAGAACCTTTCCAAACTGCACTTTCACAATACACTATCCCGAAATTTATTTCTCATTCTGTATTTACGTGGTACAAAGCTTTATACATAACATACATGGGTGTATTCCTATATGTGTTAGCTCTCCAACAAAGTTGAAATCAGTCCATTTGCATTTTTCTAGAGTGAGTTACACCTATTTTACTACTACAAGGTCAGATTTAAAGTTTTAGTCTTAGGCTCTACTTTAAAAATTTATATCTTGAGCTAGAAAACTCCGTTTTGGGTGATTCTTTTTGGAGAGTATTCTATAATGAGTCTAGTTTATATTAAAATTATTTTAATTTCGAGATACTTGATATTTTATGAACAGTAGCTTTCGAAGTACCTGCTGCCAGAAACAAACTAGAAATTCCAGCACCTACCATTTTCATGTCCTAAGTTACCTTTATTAAATCAGGTTTCACATACAATCTTTTCAAGTTATATTTGAGTTTGGTAACATCATAAAGGTATTCATAACAAAATAGAACATGTCATATTTCTAAAAATATATTTTTCAAATAATCATTTAAAACTTTTGACAATAACTCAAACTTGAGGCATTCTATCAAGGTTAGAAGCCAACAATGCTTGAACAATTAAAGATGAAGCTCCTACCTCTTGTGTAGGGTCTAAAAAGGGTCCTTCTCTTCTTCCTTAAGCTTTGAACAAGAGTCTTTGGAGTGGATGACCCTCCTTGAATTTTGGCTCTAGAACTTCAGTGCTTAAGAAAATATTTCTCACTAGAGTTAAAGATTGTAACTTTTGTGAGGGCTAGTGAAAGTTTGGACTTAGGATTTAAGTGTTTGGATGAAGTTTAGAGGATCAAGAGAAGTCTTTGAAGAACATAAGAAGAATGATAGAATAAGAAAGAAAGAACACTTAGGGAGTTTTTGAATTGAAGAGAGTTTGAGGAGTATTTATAGTAGAAAGATTAGAGAAAAAGAAGGAAAGCATTTGGAGCATGATTTATGGAAACATGTTGGCTGAATTTTGGGATGAAAATGCTCCTTGTTTTGTGCAAACACGTTTCCATGTTTTGTGCAAACACGTTTCCATGTTTTGTGCAAACATGTTGGATGAAAATGCTCCATGTTTTATGCAAACATGTTTCCATGTTTTATGCAAACATGTTTCCATGTTTTGTGCAAAGATGTTAGTGGAGATTTTCTAACCTTTAGTGCATGTATGTGATTCAGAAATGTGTATGATATATGTGGTTAAATTATTGTGTTATCATCTTAATCCAATGGCTTAGATTCATTCTTGTCTAAAGACAAGTCTAGGGATTTGTGTAAATGGCGTTGTAGTAATTTCTTTAACTAAGCCAAGGATATTTTTGTAATTAGACAATGATAGTGGTATTCTTGTAATTCCATTCATAGAGTAAGGGTATCTTTGTCATTTAATAAGGCAAGGGTAGTTTGGTAATTTCCTTTACATAGCAAGGGCATTTTCGTAATTTCCACTAAGTGATGGCATTTTCGTAATTCTTTGTATTTTTCTCTAGACATACTTAAGTAGTCTATTTGTTGTGTTTCATAACATTTGTCCAGATTCTCTTGGTTTTGCTATCGCTAATTAATATTTATCTTTGTTATAAATTTGGGGATGTTACTATATGCCCTGTTGTGACTTATGTATTAAGTGATTATATTCCAGTTTATGTGATAATAGTTCTACACTTAGTCTCTTATTTCGCTTATTTAATTAAGTGTGCAATGTAACTTGATTATTATCTATAAAAGCGCTATGTATTTCACTTCTCGTTACAGGCTTAAGTTTTCAAAAAAATTAATTTATTTAAGGAAAAAAAAACTTCCACTATTTTTCTAAGTTAATTTCAAAAGAAAATAAATACAAGGCAAAAGTAACAACTAATAGAATCCAAATGTGAACTTAAGCACAGTGGGGTTCTATTAGGGTGTTACAATTTGCTCACTGTATGATGATAATTTTATTATGTTAGAATGAGTATATTCATGTATAATTGATATTAGGATTAATTTGAGAAAGCTAAGATAAGCTAGTAACTAAAAAAGATTTAAAATGAGAATTCTAGAACTCTTGGAAACAAGAATTATGGATTCTGTTTCAGCATGTTTAACAGTAGTAATAGTGGTTTATAATTAGTGTATATGTGTAGGAATCCCTCATAACTGGTTTAGGAATTGATCTTAGTACTCTAGGAGAAGATAGAACTTAGAAAGGGTCAAAGTTGTGACTCATAAGTACCTGTAATTGTGAAACATAGCTTCTGCACTAATACCGTTTAGGATTGGTTATGATCATGATAACTAGTGAGAATAATTAGTTGTGAACCTATAGGTGCATAAGAGATTAAAATTGGATGATAAAGTACTTAAGTTTCAAGTTTAAGACCCTAAAGGTCAAAACATAAGACACCATAGGTTATATAACGCAATGAATTTATTAATTCAAGTATGATGTGATAATGCATGTGCTATGATGGGTATGTTTATGTGGTTTTAAGTTTATCATGATTATGAAAATTGAATGTGAAAGTGCACGCATTATGAATTCTTGTGGCATAAAGCAAATTTGAAAGAAATTTGGTATACAGTAGTTATGCTGCCGAATTTTCGTCAAATTTAAGGACTTGAGAATGTTTTTGAAAACCACATGAGATGAGTCCTGGGTGACACCAATTTGGCCGAGCACCCCCAGGAAAATGAGATTTTAAATGTGATGTAGCACTGAGACGTATTTCTCCCGCTCAGGTGGGGAGGAGCCAAATCCATGAGGGTATGATAGATGTAGCCTACCAAAGTGGACAATTCGCTATGCACAAGATGCCAGTAGAGCGTTTCAAATAAGGAAATATTCCTATGGACTCCCCAAATTAAAGGTTATGATAGGTAATCCTTATGCCCTCTAGCTCGTACTCTAGATGTCGGGATTATTATGTTTACACTTATTATAGGATGAGTAAGAGCTAGTGATGACTAGTTAAGGTAAGAGCTCACAACCTAGATGATGTTTTAGGGTGGCCCCATGATGCTAAGTATAAAATTCTAAAGTCACATAGTTGAGTAAAGAGAAAAGTTTCACTCGAAAGATTATATGCCACTTTATGCCACATATAATGTATTATCGTGCATTCATGCTTGCTATCCTGCATTCATAACATTAAGATTCATTCTAAAATGAACGAACCTTGGATAATTATGTTTAGAAAACCTAAAAATGAACTATATGTATGCTCACATCTTTACAATAAACTCAAGATTCTTGAGGACGCTGATGATGTCACTTAGATAGGAGGTTCCCTACTAAGATTCTTTAATAATATTCTCACTCCCTTTCTTTCTCTCTTTCTTTCCCGTCACGTCTTCAGATCAGGATGGCGACATTCGTATTGTTCATCGACACCCCCACATAGGAGATCCACTATGACCCGAAGCACCAATCATATCATTTTGAGGGATGATGCGCTGTTCGAGTTTTCATGTACGTAGGACGCCCCTTTGCTCACTTAGTACACAGCAACCGATTCTCCCCTACGTCCCCCTACGGCAACGACATGGTTTTTTAGCATGCCCGGACGAGCAACGAGAGGATTCTCCATACGCACATGACTGTATCGGCTATACGTGACTTCCCCGACTACGTGCCCCGCTCTCAGTCTTCAGAGGCGGACCCCTCGAAGGACCCCCCAACCCTCATGTATAGTGAGAGCTCTGCCCCTATTCCCCTATTCATGAGAGAGGGGAGCGAGGAGACCATGACTCAGTTGAGGTTAGCCTGGAGGCCGGCCATGCATCCCTATTGCGGAGTACACGTTCAGCCACCACGCATGCCTACTCCTGTCGAGTTATGACAATGGATCGGTTATGTCCCACCTTTTCCGTGACCACAGCAGTAGAGGTCCTTGGGGAGAGCTAGTAAACACACACCATATATAGATTAGGATAAACCTTCTTTTGTTATGAGGCTATCCATTTTAGGTGCACTAGGGTAGGGGTATTATTTTTTATGCTTTCCTTGTATTTTCATTTCCATTGTATTTGCTTTATGTTGTATTTGTATCTTGTTGTATCAAACTAAGTCCCGCCTTTAGGTGGGCATATTATGATGTTAATATGATATTTCCTTTGGTGTGCTAATGATTGTTGAATGTTATGATATGCTTTTCCATCTCGTGATTTATTCTTTATGGGTTACGATGTATGTTAGCGCATGTTTAAGTTATACGCGGCTCTTACTTTGTTGTTAAGTTTCAAAAAAAAAAATTTACCTGTATTCTTTGCTAAGTATTTTAAAGAAGAATTTTTTTTAGAATGAAACTAAGAAGTAACAAACTAATGATTAACCTAAATACGCTCTAGGAGTATTGGGTTAAAATTTACGATGTTACAATTATGATGACTGACAATTGAATAACACATTGCTTCCAGCTTTTGAATGTTATCATCATTGAATCCCTTCTTTCTAAAGTTTAGTGTTACTTTCTAATGACCATATCCTTGATTCCTTGATTTTGTTACAGTGAGCTCGCTTATTTGATGCACATGAACACATTTTGCTTGATAAATTTCGCTTTATCTGAATCTTTCCTTTTCTGATGAGAGAAAAACATGTTTGCACATGCATAGTGAAATCATCTTAACTTAATTCCGATAATGCATCTCGAAGTAACCTAATAAGCTTTTGTCAAGAAATTCAATGTAGTTGTTAGTCATTCTTCAAAGTATTTTCTTTAAATTGGCTTTGTTGTCAATCAATATATTTAAGCTCATACTTTCTAAAGGGTTCTGGAGTTTACAATCTACCCCTTTTTTATGATGACAAACCAATTTGAAGAAAATCTTTTGAAAATAGGTTGAAAGAAATAAAACAGAATATAAATTGATAAACTTCACTTTCTTTCAACATTACATGATTTTTGTAACGCCTCGATTTCTCTACTTAGCAAAAATGACCAAAATACCCCTAGGTCATTTTTGTGTTAAATCAAGGCCGGCCAACCCCGGCCACCCCAAAAGGGAATTTTAATATTAGGAATAGATTATATAAGGATTAGGTAGTGATCTGTGCGAAAATCACAATATGTGATTTTTCTCGTGTTAAAATGACCAAAATACCCATGAGATCATTTTTTCCTGGAAATTGAGGACAACAAACCCAGGCCATCCTCGAGGGGGTAGATTTAATGTTTAAAGGGGATTTGATGTGTTAGAAATAGCGATAGGGATGAAAACCTAAATTTCTAAACTATTGGTGCAAAATGACCAAAACGCCCTTGTGGTGTTTTAACACGAAATTAAGTGCCGATTGGACCCAGTCTCTTCCCGAAGGTTAGAAATGTTAATCATAAAGGGTGAACAATATCTGGAAAAGTCCAATAGGTCCTGGGGAGTTTTCATGTAAAATTACCATTTTGCCCCTAATTAGTGTAAAACAAGCTTAATTAAGTAATTGACGAAACAAATATTTATCTCTTTTACAAGCCAAAAATCTCATTCTTTACCACTTCCTTCTTTTGGCCAAACTTTTGTGTAAAAAAAGTGCTCATATTTTCTCTTAAGCTCAACTTTCCTTCTCCTCCTCTACGACCAAGAAAGCTTCTTCCTCCACCACCTCTCCACCTTAGACCACCACACCACCACCACAAACCACCTCCTAAACACATAACTTTTCCATTCCTAAGCTAAAAAACACAAGAAAAATCCTTCCTCTCTTTTCTTTCTTGTGGCCGAAGCAATATTACTCCAAAGGGAAGATTTTTCTTCTCTTTTTCCTTACAAGAGACCAAACTTCCTCCTTTCCTTCAAGAAGATATCTTTGGTAGGGTTTTGTTTTGAGTTCTTTCTTCCTTTCCTTGTTTCATTTCGGTTATATGATGAAAGTATGAACAAGATTATGTTTTCTTTGTGTCGTGTTCTTCTTCTCCACTTTTTCGGTTTGAGCTTTTTATTTTCCCTTTTCTGTATGAACTTCTTGAGTTGTTATTGTTGATGAAAGTTTGAGATTAAGGCTTGATGATGATGGATCATGATGGTGGTTACAAAACCACCATGTGTTGGACCTCTAAAGCCTAAGTTTTGACTCCTTGGTTGTGATTCTTTTTCGATTTTCATGCTTCCTTTGTTTTGTGCTTCATGATTTCGATTTTCATACCTCTTTGTTATTCTCATGTTTGTTTTGGTTGTTGAAAGAATGGTTGGGAAAAATATAGGTCAATGATGAAAGCTCTTGATGGTAGTTTTAACACCACCATATTTGTAACCTCTAGATCCTAAAGTTTGGTTCTTTTCCATCTTTCTTTTTCAGTTTGATCTCTGTTTCCCCTCCTTGTATGTTCAATTTTGAGACCTTTTATCTCTAGGTTATTTTGTTTTTGATGAGTAGCTTGATGATAAGTAGTCTTGAGGAAGGTTTTAATACCACCATGAGCTTGACCTCTAAAGCCCAAGAATCTAGCTTCGTTTTTCATTTTAAGGAAGCCTGAGATATAATATATTGTTGGTTGGTTTCCTTTTTCCTTGTTTTTTTCTTTGAGCTTCATGGTGAGTCCAAGAGATAAGGTTATTGGAACTATCATGTTAATGGACTCTAAAGCTCACTATGTTTGAGATCTATTAGGAACAAGAATCTAATCTTGTAATAAAGTCTTGAGCTTTAATGAACAATATGTAAAATGGACTTGCATTCATGTTTATGTTTTAAGCTCTTACATTTCATGTTTATATTTTAATTCCTTGCATTTCATGTTTATTTTCAAGTCTTCACCTTAAATCTTAAAGAATTAAAATAGACTTGTATTTTCATGTTTAATTTCAGGTCTTGCACTTCATGTTTATATTTCAAGTTATCATCTAAACCTTAAAGATCTAAAATGAACTTGCATCTCATATTTACTTTTCAAGCATTGCATATCATATTTATCTTTCCAAGTAATCACCTTCTGTGGAGGTTCTATTTTGAAGGGGTTTAACATGTAAAAATTTATATTACTTGTTACAAAAATTATTTTTGGCGTTCTAAGGAAAGCTAGTAACTAGAATGGATCAAAACTACAATTTTTGGATGCTCCTAAAAAATGAAATTTTTGCCACTGCCTTGTTATCTCCAATTTTATAAAAAGATGTTTGAGAGGTATTAGGTGTGTATAAATTAATAGTAGTTGATGTAATATTGATTCCAAACCTCTTGATAAAAGACTAAAAACAAGAAAGGATCGAAAACATGGTTTTGAGAGTTCTAGGAATTGAAAAATTACAGCTACTATTTTGTTAACAATATTTTAGCTAACATTCTGTTTGGAACTGAGTTTAAGTATAAAAAAATTCCCTCTCATCTTCAGAGGTAGATGGTGACATTCGTGATTTATGTTGACGGTCCCACCTAGGAGTTCCACTTCGACCTTACGCACCCGTTCTACCATTTTTGTGGGTCAATGTTCAGTTTGTTTTTTTTGTATTCATGGAGCTCCCGTTTGCACAACCCGGTCACTAGCTACTGATTTCTCCCACCACTCCGTTTGTCGACGATATGGTTTGAGTGTGCTCACCTGCGAGGAGAGCAGATTCAACACACTCGCACTGCCGCCTCAACTATTTGAGACTACCCTGAGCATGTTCCCCGTTTGCGCCCTCACCTGACGGAGCCCATGATGGATCCTTCCGAGGAGTCACTATCCTAGCACTCCTCGGGAGGTTTTGCCCTAGCTTTTCCTATGGAGCTTACAGGAAATAGTGATGGGGAGGCCACCGTTAAAGGACCACTAAGAAGAGCTACGTCAGTACACTGAGGAGCTATCCATCCTCGCTGAGGAGCACACGCTCGCCTTGGCATATGCCTCAACATGTCTGATGAGTTAGCCCGCTTCATTGGCTACATTCCTCCCCCTCAGTAGGGGCACCCTTGGGAGTTGATAATGGATCTTGTCGGAGTGCCATGAGCATACATGTTAGATAGCCTCCTTTTGTTTCTTGGTCCTTTTGATTGAGGTTATCTTATCTAGGCGCGCCATGGTAGGCTTAGCATATGGGAGAGGTCTCTAGTTAGTTTGTTTTCTGTTTACTTTTATGAATTTCATTTACCAACTCTGGATCACTGTACTACCCCAAACCATTACTAGTGGGAAGGATATTATTTATGATGTTTATCTATGTGGTGTGATGACCTTGATATTATATGACTCCATGGTGATTATTAATATTCTTGATATTATGATCCTTGCACTTAGTGTTTGTATATGACATGTTTATTATTCACTTGCATGTGGAGTAGGACAATGACATTTATTATTGTATGTGAGGCTCACGCTTTTGTTTTTAAGTTCAAAAAAAAATTTACCCATACTTTCGCTAAGTATTTTTCAAATCTAAATACAAGAACTGGAACGAAATAGTAATAACTAATAATTAACTTGAATACGTCCTAGGCGTGTTAAGTTGAATTATTAAGGTGTTACATTTTGGTATTAGAGCAGTTTGGCTCTCACGAAGCCTGAGGATTAGACTGACTATACTTCTTAAGCATGATGCGATAGTTATGTCATGTGTAAAGCTTGGTTGATAGGATAAGCTATAGGATAGATTTGCATGACTACTGTATGTGTTTGCACCATGGTAACTAGCCCACTTCGCAATGAGCATTGAGCTTGATCACCTCAGTGTTTGCTGTTTTGTGTGCTTAGGGACCAATGGTGTGAACATGACAAGATAGGAACTCGAGTAGCAGTGATCATGGTAACGAGACTGCTGAAGCCTTCAGAGACATGGCTAGGGCCATGCAAATGATGTTCGAGAGATCAGATCGCCAAGGCGATGCTGGCGATGGCCCCAATGTTGTTGAAGGCTCAAGTACGCTTGATTCGGCGAGTTTTGCAGAGCAAACCCACTATCATTTAGGGGAGCTCTGAACCCGAATCAAGCTGATGAATGGATCAAGAGCATGGAGAAGATCTTTACGGTGATTACTTGCACCGTGGAGCAGAAAGTAACCTTTACTGCTTATATGATGGAGGTAGATGCCGAATACTGGTGGACTTGCACCCGAAGGCTACTAGAGGCGTCTGGCACCCCGATCAACTGGGAGGTGTTCAAGGATTACTTAGCATTTCGACATGACCTAGGAATCTAACCTCTCCTATCCAGAATTCACATTTCGACAACTTAGCATACAACTTTCTCTCTCTTAGGATTTGTAACACAACCCCAAGGTGCTCCATATGTTCTTCCTCAGTCCTTGAATATATAAGTATGTCATCTATGAAGACAACTACAAATTTATCCAAGTAAGGGCGGAAGATTCGATTCATATAATCCATGAATACAGCCGGAGCATTAGTCAATCCAAAAGACATCACCCTATACTCGTAATGCCCATATCGAGTTCTAAAAGCAGTTTTAGGTATATCCTCATTCCGAACCCGAATCTGATGGTACCCTGATCTAAGATCAATCTTTGAGAATACAGTTGCACCTCGTAATTGATCCATGAGATCGTCAATTCTTGGCAAGGGGTACTTATTTTTTATTGTCACTTTATTCAATTGCCTATAGTCTACACAAAGCCTCATACCCCCATCCTTTTTCTTCACGGAAGAACAGGGCTCCCCATGGAGAGGCACTTGGTCTAATAAAATGCTTCCCTAACAGTTCTTCAATTTGGGACTTTAATTCTTTCAACTCCAAAGGGGACATCCTATAAGGAGCAATTGAAATAGGACCCGTTCCTGGAACCAACTCGATGGAAAATTCAATCTCTCTTTCAGAGGAAATTTTGGAATATCCTCCTGGAAAAACATCTGGATATTCTCTCACCACTGGAATCTTGCTCAACTCGTAGTCACATTCGGTTTCACTAGTAGAAAGGAGAACATATTCCCGACAATCTGTCTTACCAGGGGTGGATCTTACAAGGTTCAAATAAAAAGAAAAAGGAACCACAGGAATGGAGGGTAGAGTGGAAAGAAATATGGCACTCGATTTGGGCAAGTGTAAAAGGACATAATTGGGTACTAGCCAATCCATACCTAAAATTACATCTAGACCAGATAAAGGAAGACAAACTAAATTGGCGAGAAAGTCTCTAGCACCTATTTGAAGAGGAATATTTACACAGTATAACAAGTCCTAATAGGACCAGCGGTAGGAGTGGATACAAGAAGATCATAAGGTAGTTGAGACACGTATAATTGCAACTTCAGACACAGTCATGGGATATGAAAGAATGAGTGGCACTCGTATCATACAGTATATCTAGGACATTACCATTTATTTCACACTTACCTCGGATCGGATCGGTATTGAGAAGCTTCCTTGGCACTTATAGTAAAAACGCGCCCATGTTGTTGTGGCCTGGAGGCGGGCTGATGACCTTTCTTGTTAGGGCACTCGAATATCTTATGTCCTGGTTTCCCACAGCCAAAGCAAATGATTTGCGTTGTCCAAAGAAGGTCGATTCCCATGATTTTTCCCACACTTAGGGCAATCTCTCCCTGTCTCGGGTCTTAGAGGTTGAAGTTGTTTTCCTTTGTTGTTGTTGTTGTTATTGTTGGGTGGAAACCTTCCCCGAGGTTGGTTAACAGGCTTGAATCGGGGACCTTGAGGTGCTAATCCCCTTCTAGCATTGTTTTGGGCATACTTGAAATTTGTCAGCTTTCTGTTGGACTCCTCTGCACGTCGACATTTATTTACCAAGGTAGGATAGTCCCTAATCTCCAAGAGACTTACAGCTGCTTCTATATCTTCTCGTAGACCTCCTTCATATTTCATGCATTTCCAAACTTCATCCGGGTCACGTTGATAAATTGTAGAAAACTTGCAGAGCTCTTCAAATTTGGCAGTATACTCTGCTACACTCATAGGTCCTTGTTTGAGAGCCATGAACTCCAATTCCTTCGCATTTCTCACAGAAATAGGGAAGCACTTATGGTAAAAAGCTTCCTTAAAAATAGTCCAGGTAACTACAGTATGGGAAGCTTCAAATAATCCCCTAGTGCCAACCCACCAAAAATCTGCATCTGCTTCTAGCATATAGGTGGCAAAGGCCACCTTCTGGATCTCTGTGCAAGGAAGAACGGAGAAAATCTTTTCCATGGCCTTTATCCATTCTTCTGCTTTACAGGGATTAAAAGCTCCTCGAAATGGAGGGGGATTTGCCTTTCTGAACTCGGCAAATTTCTGATATTCTACATCAACTTCGTTCACTACAGGATTATCAGCTGGGTTTTGCCTTTCATTGTGGTTCAGTTGCTCCATCATTCGGGTAGTAGCTATAGCTTGTTCCCTCATGGCAGCCGCCATCTCACGAAAAGTATTCATCATGTCGACATCGTTTTCAGCTCCACTTCTAGTTCGCCGATTCGAAGTCATTGGTTCCTATCACACCAAACGAAAATATTGAGTTGATCAGTCTCAATACCAAGCAAAGTGTACAAAGAACCCACAACATTTCCAATCAGCAGTCATACACATATATATAAAGTCATAATGCATGACAATTTCTAAGAAAGCATAGCCGGTCCAATCCTCAGGCTTATAGGATAGTCCGGCTCTGATACCATAATGTAACACCCTCCCAACTACCATGTATTACTCGAGCATTAACATTGTAATTAGAAGAGTATCACTTCCTTTCTATAATATCCACTAGTCAAATGAAATGAAATAAGATAAATCAAACTCTAGAGTTATAAAGAAAACTACTATAAAATGTACATATTTTATTACTTTACATACCGCTTTCTATAATACATACCATATTTGAAGTTAAGTCACTTCACTTATAATACAACACAGGAACTACTATCAAAAGATCTACCAAGCTTGCTCAAATATCAAGGTCCAACAAAATACTAAACACACAGAAATGGACCTAAGACATCTAACACCAATTAGTCTACAAGCTGGTAAGTTCCTGGCACTATACTACACTACATACAAGTCAAAAGCCCACGTAAGTCTCATGTCCTCCTACGCGAAACCATTGGCCATCGGTATGATGGCCTCTCCTCAGCCAGAGGCATCTGCAGAGTCTGAGCACAATACAGCATATACACAAATAGGGGTGAGAATATTATAAAATTCTCAGTAGGGTAACCCCTTACATACAGATGTAATATAAACAGTAAATGCATTTATAATAATAAAGAAAAACATCATGTTAGATCACATATATCAATATTAGCATACATGAGTCAAAGAAAATTATATGCAAAATGGTATTAATCATAAGTGTTTCTCTTATATCACATAGAATTCAACTTAGTGTAGTAGTTCTTTTTATTAACATAGGGAAAGCTTAGATTCACATCAGGTAACATATGTAGTTGATAACTCCTCAGAGGACCATAGACTGCTAGGACATGAGCTCATTCCTATTCGTGATCATCAGACTTCATTTTTTTCCATTTATGAATCACACACAGTTCTATTTCCTAGTCGATAAGTCTACCGACTCATAAAATTTCTTGGGAAGTTCTTATTTTTGCCTTCCCTCTCTATCACACATAAGCCTTGTTTCTATTTTCCCCGTATGTTAAAACATGCACCATTAAATTTCACATATTCTCTTTTGTCATACAACCATGTCATGGACCTTTCTATTTCAAAGTCAGGTTTATATCCCAGATATAGGCATTCAGTATCATTGGAGTCTCATTCATACTTTATAAACAAGCCTTTCAAACAATTAACATACATTCATATGATATAAACTTGGATTAAATAGATTTCTATCATTAACTTAATACATCTTCACCATTCCAGCTTCTTGACAGATTTACCATTATGGTGACAACATTTAATTCACATATCCAATGGGCAATTCACTGGCCATAAAAATTCTCTATGACACCTCAATGTGTCTAAAAGTCCCTGTAAAAATTTCATAGCAAACAGAATACTAGAACCATGTCAAATAAATTCTACAATTTTAGTGGTCAGAGGCCACTTTTCACAGCTCAGAATAGGATTCACACAATTTTTAAATTTAGCAAATGATAGAAACAACTTAAAATAAAAATCACAGTTATACTTAAAGATGTCTACAAAACTCTGTAAAAATTTCAAACGATAACTCCATCATTTGCTATGAATAAAAATTTATACAAATTCACAGCTCCAGTACCAAGATTTCAGCCAGCATAGATATACTCTTGGTTCTTGATTTTTCTCAGGCAGTAAAACTCTTTATTATGCATCACGAAAATTATCAGAGTTTCCTTACGATGTTAGCTTCAACATATAATTTTTATAGCTCATAAAAATGACTAGAATTGAACCAGAAAATTCATGAACAAATCTTGTCCTGCTGAAATCCGAAAATTCAGCAGCCTAGCCAAAACTTATTTTGACAAAAATCATTATTTAACCTCATCCAAATACTCCACCAAAATTAACACATCAATATCAATATATTATCATCAAATATAACCATAAATTTCGGAATAAAACCCAAAAATTTTTACAGAATAATTTGGAAAGAAAAAGGCCAAAGAAAACCCTACACTTTGAAGCTTTCAAGATCTTGGCTCCAAGATTGATTCCCTTCACTTCCAAGCCTTCAAACCCACACCAAACCCTTCCTTGAACAGCTGATAATGGGCTCTTAAGGTATCAAAAGTTGATGGATTCAAATTCTAATCGGTTAGTTTGGTAGATATTGAGGAGTGGAATAAGTTTTGTGAAGGAAGATTTTGGTTTTGACAAGTTTAGGCTTATGATTTTGAGGTTGGAAATCAAGTTCTCAAGGTTTTTGTGGAGGCAACAATGGAGTTTCTGCACTTATGATTGTTGGCCGAGAATGAAGATGATAATTATGAGGATTTTGATTTTATTTATATTAAGATAATGTATATAATTTAGCAATTATGAATTATCTTCTTTGAAATTTTGTAGCATTCTCATTGGCTCTTGAAAAAGGAAAGGATATGTATTGCTCTAGACCGTACACTTGTCACCCTAGGTGGCAAGTTTGCACTGGTAGCTTCATCCGGTATAAAAACTACACACCGTAATTTTACTAAACGGGTAAAACAGTGTACCCGGGTAATCCACTATTGCTTGAAAATTAATTCTAAGTATAAAATATTTATTCCTACCTATTTCTAACGTTAATCCTATAATTTCCAAATTTCGGGCACCTTCAGGTCTTGAATATAAGGTTTCAGCTGTTCTGGTGGGTCTACGGGGCCTGCAAAATACTATTCACGTTTTTTTTTTTTTTTTTATGTTCGTTACATTGTTCTCATCATTTTTGTGTACACCAAAATTTGATATTCTTACTACTAAAGCCTCAGTTATTTTCTGAAAAAAATTAGGATGTTACAACCTCCACTCTTCCCCAGTCGCTGATCTATCTCGCCACGCGAGCTGCACATCTGCCGTCTACCAGTCCAGCCATGAGCAGCCCATCACAGTGAGCTGGGATAGCAATGCCAACTTCTCCGCCATCATCTGCATCCCGCAGTATCTCGAAACTGCGAGCTCTACCACTATCGACGAACCTCTTACAACCATGCATAGCCATGCTTATTTGCCGCAAAGTCAGCTGCAGCATCGACGGGAAGCATTGCACTAGCCACGAATGGAGTTCCCCATAACCTTTTGCCGATCCAGCTCGTGAAACGCCGTTCTTTCATTTAGCGCCGCTATGAGCTCACGCCTCTTCCTTGTTGCTGGAGAACATCACGCTCCTGCCTCCGCTGCGTCAGTCTTCTTCGTCACGCCCTCCTTTTGTCGTGGCTGAATCGCTACTTGCCCTCTCACCTTCGTCGAATCATCACAGTGACACCTCCAGCCATTGCCGCCACAACAGAGATTATCCCAAGCTCTTCTTTGCGCACCCACTGCCCACTCACAATCCCACCTCTTCCATATCTTCATATTATCGAAAAATGACGTGGCTTTGAGTTCTTCATTGCACTAAAGGATACGTCGGCATAGCCAACAACTATCAAGCCAAAATTAATTTTTTAGTGAATTATGTTCTCTTTTAATTTAATTTTCCTTTAACTTATTTATTTTATTTTATTTAACTATTTTATTTTATTTCATTTTTACATAATTGTGTTTTAGCTTTATTCTTGTAAATATATAATTACTAATTTAACTTTATTTTTGTAAATATATAATTACTAATTTTAGTTTTATTTTTGTAAATACAATTACATTTTTGGGGAAAAAATATTTTGAAGTTATAAATAAATTTGCATAATTAGCTCTAGGGTAATAGTATTTGTATGGATGTATTAGGGGTGCAGTGGGGTCCAATTTCCACCCTTCCCTGATCATAATAAGACTACCGAACCTCAAAACTCTTAAAAAGACTTGTTTCACAAATCAAAGGTTTTCTAATTTTTCCAAAATTAAAATTGGTGGCGACTCCCCTATTTTTAAATTAGTTGTCATCCTCATCGCGGCACCCTCTGGGTACGTTATGACACTTCTAATGATAAAGAATAAAAATGAGGTTGCATAGCAAGTTTATGATTCTAGTCATCCCCTAAATCTCTAAAGTTCAAGACTCGTCCTTGGATATTAAATAAAAATTTTAAATCATGGCTACACTCATGCCTATGCATTCGGCCATGACATGAAAAATGGCGTTGAGATGAGTTTTATTTGATTTGTGACTCAAATCTTGTGTTTTAGAGCTTTTGTAAGTTATGCTTTAGAAGTTTTCCAAGTCTTGGAAACTCAAAGAGTAGTAAAAGAGTGCTTTCATGGGAGAAGAGATTTATTAATGAAATTTGAAATTGCTCTCTATTTGGTATTAATATTCAAACATTCAAAGTGGTAAAAACAGTTCCAAAACTATTTCTAAGTTTTAAATCAAGTAGTGGGGAAACCTAGTGCCTTGAAAGTATCAAGAAATAAGATTTTCTAATGATTTTGGAACCAAATTTTTTGCCATTGTTTTGGCCCTCTCATTTCTGTGGAGGTTCTATTTTGAGGGGGTTTAACATGTAAAAATTTATATTACTTGTTACAAAAATTATTTTTGGCATTCTAGGGAAAGCTAGTGACTAGAATGGATCAAAACTACAATTTTGGGATGCTCCTAGAAAATGAAATTTTTGCTACTGCCTTGTTATTTTCAATTATGTAAAAAGATGTTTGAGAGGTATTAAGTGTGTATAAATTACTAGTAGTTGATGTAATATTCATTCCAAGCTTCTTAAGAAAAGACTAGAAATAAAAAAGTAGTGAAATTATGGTTTTGAGACTTCTAGGAATTAAAAAATTACGGCTACTATTTTGCTAACATTATTTTAGCTAACATTCTATTTGGTTATGAGTTTAAGTATAAGAAATTCCATTAGTGGTGGTAGGAATTGATTTTAGTATCTTAGGAAAAATTGGTAACTAGAAAGGGTTAGAAATGTGACTTTTAGAACCCCAAAACAGTTTAATTCAAAACATTTCCCAAACTATCCAACCTTGTTTAAAAATGTTTATGAGGTTAAAATTTAGTGTAAATCATTGTGATGGGTTCCTTAGTTGCATAAAAGAATAGTTACGGTAACTAGGTTAAGTCGGGTTGTAGTTTTAAGCCGTGTAAGACTAGGGCATAATTTTCTGACAACTTGGGGATAATTGTATGATGAGTATCTCATGATAATTTTTAGTACACTACCTATGTATATGTATGTATGTGTATCAATGAGCATATCATGTGCATTAGGTGAGCCTAATCCTTAATTCCGGCACACTGGGTAGGAGCATGTTTACCTTTCAGTAAAATGATGGTGATGTGTGCTTATGAATATATGAAAGTGAAACATGATTATGTGATAAATTGTGGCATGTTATGATCATGATTGAGATATTGAGATGCATATTTGATGTGTTTATTGACATGTAACAAATTTGGAGAAACTTCGTTCTCAACCATTATGCTGCCGAATTTATGCCAAATTTGTGATTTTAAGAAAATTCAAGAAATTTATGAGCATGAGATGTTATGTAATAAGTTTGTCAATATTTAAAGTTATGTGTTAATGCATGCATCTCTAATTAATATACGAATATTAAAGGTGACACAAAACACATGGAAATGATTCTCTAGACTCCAGGAATTAATGGTTATGAGAGATGATCCAAAAATGACCCTTTGGATTCCAGGAATTAATGGTTATGAAAGGTGTTCCTATGCCCCCTATCTCGCACTCTTAGAGTCGGGAACAACTTATCATAGGATAAGTATAGACTAGTGATGACTAGTTTAGGTATGAGCTCATAACCTAGAACACTTAAATGGGGAAAGTATTAGGGTGGCCCTATAGAGGTAAAGAATAATGAATTTAAGTCACCTAAGGAATAAGAAAGGAAAGATTTCATGTGAAATGATTATGTACTTTAAGCTATGTTCATTTAGTATTACTCTTGTTCTATACTACATGTGGCATTGTCAAGCATTCATGATTTTGTATGATGCATTCATGACATCAAGACTCATAACTAAAAGAAACGAACCTTGGATAATGATATTTAGAACTTAATAAATGAACTATGTATATATGCTCACCATTTTCATAATGAAATCCAAGGTTCCTGATGACGTAGTTGATGACATGTATTAAAAGGAGAGTACCCTACTGAGATTCTTGTTTAAGTTTCTCATCCCCTCATTCATTCTTTCTTCCATCTCGTCTTCAGAGGTGGATGGCAATGCTCGTGATTTACGTTGAGTCTCCCACCTAGGAGTTCCACTTTGATTGTAGGCACCCTGTAACATCCTAATTTTTAACCCAATACTCCTAAAACATATTTAGGTTAATCATTAGTTTATTACTTCTTAGTTTCATTCTTTAGAAATCTTTCTTTAAAATACTTAGCGGAAAATATGAGTACATTTTTTTTTGAAACATAAAAGTAAAGTGAGAGCAGCGTATAACGTAACCATGCGCTAGCGTACAATGCAAATTGTAAATAATAAAGCACAAATTAGAAAAGCATACCATCACATTTAACAATCAATAGAACACCAAAGGAAGCATCACATTACTATTATAATAATGCCCACCTAAATGTGGGACTTAATTTGATACAAGAAAGATGCAAATACAATTGAAAGCAAATACAACAGAAAAAGAAAAGTATAAGGAAAGCATAAGAAACGACACCCATACCCTAGTGCACCTAAGGTGGATTACCTCATAACAAAAGAAGGTTTATCCTAAACTATATGTGGTGTGTGTGCACTAGTCCTCCCCAAAGACCTCTATGACTACGACCCTGGATATGGAGGGATGAAGCCAATCCATGGACGAAGCTCGCCGGAGGGGGCACTTGCTGTGGCTGAACATGTGCTCGACGATGGGGGCACATCTCGGCTCTCCTAGCCAGCCTCGACTGCGTCACAGTCTCCTCGCTCCCCTCTCTCACAAACTAGGGAGTGGGGGCAGAGCTCTTGCTATACATGTGGGTCAGTGGATCCTCTGAGGGGTCGCCCTTCGAATGCTGAGAGTGGGGCACGCAGTCTTGGTGGTCACGGACGGCCGAACTTGCCGTGTACGTCCGGAGAATCTTCTTGCGTGTCTGAGCGTGCTCAAAAACCATGTTGTCATCGTAGGGAGACGGTGGGGAGAAGCGGTAGCTATGTACAAGGTGTGTAAAGGGACGTCCTATAAACATAAAGACTCTCAACGTGCAGTGCCCTTTAAAATGATATGATCGGTGTTCCGGGTCATAGTGGACCTCCCATGTATGGGTATCGATGAACAACATGAACATCACCATTGTGATTTGAAGATGTGACAGGAAAGAAAGAGAGGGAGAAAAAGGGAGTGAGAATCTTACTAAATAATCTTAGCAGGGAACCTCCTATCTAAGGTGACATCGTCAATATCCTTAGGAACCTTGGGTTTATCATAAAAAGGTGAGCATGCATATAAAGTTCATTATTAGGTTTATAAACATAATTATCCAAGGTTTGTTTCTTTTAGAATGAATCTTAATGTTATGAATGCAACATATCAAAGCATGAATGCATGTTGATACATTATACAAGCAGCTCATTAAAACATAACATCAAGAAACATATTTGTGGCATAAAGTGGCATGTCAACTTTCAAGTGAAACTTTTCTCTTTTCTCAAATAAGTGGCTTAAGAACTTCATATTCTGGCATCATGGGGCTACCCTAAAACATCATCTAGGTTATGAGCTCATACCTTAACTAGTCGTCACTAGCTCTTACTTATCCTATGATAAGCGTAAACATAAAATTCCTAACTTCTAGAGTATGGGTTATGGGGCTTAAGGATCACCTATCATAACTTTTAATTCGGGGAGTCCATAGGAATATTTCCTTCTTTGAAATGCTCTACTAGCATCTAGTGCACAACTAATTGTCCACTTTGGGAGGCTGTATCTACTCTTACCCTCACGGATTTGCTTCCTCCCCACTGGAGCGGGAGAAGTACGTCTCAGTGCTTGTCACATTAAAACTCATTTCCTGGGGGTGCTCGGCCGAACTGGTGTCACCCAGGACTAATCTCATGTGATTTTCAAAAACATTCTCAAGTCCTTTAAATTCGATGGAAATTCTGCAGCATAATGGCTGTATACCGAATTTCTTTCAAATTTACTTTATGGCACAAGGATCACCATGCATGTATATTTCTCAATCAACTTCTATAATCATGATAAAATTAAAATCACGTAAACATACTCATCATAGCACATGCATCATCTCCACATACTTGAATTAACAATCATCATTGCATCAAGGAACCTATAATGTATTATGCTTTGACCCTTAGGGTCTTAAACTTGAAATCTAAGTTCTCTAACATCTGATTTTAGTCTCTTATGCACCTATAAGTTCACAAATAATTATTCTCACTAATTATCATGATCGTATCCTATTCTAAACCTCATTAGTGCAGAACCTATATTTTTACCAATTACGGGTACCTAGGAGTCACAACTTTGATCCTTTCTAAGTTCAGTTTTCTCCTAAAGTACTAAGATCAATTCCTAAACCAACTATGAGAGGTTCCTACTCATTTACACTAATTATAAACCATTATTATTAATATTAATCAGGCTGAAACAGAATCCTAAAATCTCATTTCTAAGGGTTCTAGAAATCTCATTTTAATTCTTTTCTATTTGCTAACTTATCTTAGCTCAAATTAATTCTAACATCAAATATACATGAATACACACATTCTAACATCATAAATCATCATCATACAGTGAGCAAATAACAAGGCTGAAACCGTGCACATCATCATCATATCATACATAGAACTTCATTTCTAACACACATAAATTACTAGTTTCTCTTGGAACCTTTTTAGCACCTTTAAAACTCATTTGAAAGCAATTTATTTCATTAAAACCTTCATGAAATAAGCAAGGGTAGTAGCTATATTATTCTGTTCATATTTGAGATTTAAAATGTAAAATCATGTTATAACATTCTTTGAACTCACTTATGCTCAAGAAAATTCCTTATACATAAGCTTTTGGCACTTGTAACTAGATGAAACCTATACTAGATCCATCCTTATTAAATGGCCGAAATCATGTTCATAAACATTTCCATTTCCAAACTTTACTTGAGATAACAAGGGATAAGTCTTTGAGGTCTAATATCTTTAGGTGATGACAAGAATACAAACTTGCTATGCACTTCATTTTTATCTTTAGTAGAAAAGTAAATTGAGGACTTAAAATAAATATGAGATGCAACTCATTTTTATCTTTAAGATTAGGTGATGACTTGAAAAGTAAACATGAAATGCAAAGCTTGAAATTAAATATGATTATGCAAGTTTATTTCTTTATTCTTGAGAGCTTATTGATGACAGAAAAGTAAAAATGCTATGCAGGGCATAAATTTAAACATGAATGCTAGTCCATTTTTAAATATCATTAGAGCTCATACAAGACTTTAAAGAATCAACATCTCAATCCCAAACTCAATATCACCAAGATAAAGTAAGCTCTAGAGTTCTTAAGAACCAAGGTTCTACAGAAAACTCATGGTTCTTTAAACATCATCATCAAGCTCAAGGAAATGGATTCAAAACAAAACTCCAAAGAAAAGGAAAAGAAAGAGTCGAAACTTTAAAAGAGAAGGAAAATATACCATATTCTTTATTATGTACCCAAAACCCCTATGTAGAGTAAACTCTAGAACGTGCCGGCCAGCTTTAAGGTTGACAAGGGTAGGCATTGGGCTTTTTGAAATCCTTATGATTATTTTCTTAAGTTGAAATCATTAGTGAGCTAAGTAATATATAAAGAACTTGAAGAAGAAAAACTCAAGCTTTAGAGGTCTCATTGAGATGAACACGAGGTCATCATCTGGAGGCACTCATGATCAAGCTATCATGAGGAGTAAACAAGGTCTAGAAGGTCGAAAATGAAAAGGAAATAATAAAGCAAAATCGAAAAGGAAAACCAAGAGAAGCTCATAGAAACAACATTTTCCTTCAAGAACAAAACATATTTGAGAGAAAGAAATATTTTAGAACAACTCCCTACCAAGTATGAAGATGAAAAGCTTGGTCTTTGAAAGGAGAATGAGAAGAAAAGCTCCTCTCAAGATGGTGATGATGATTCGGCCTTGGGGAGGAAAAAGGAAAGGAATGTGTTTTTGTGTAAGCTTGTGTTTGAGGGTGAGAACTTTGGTGTTTGGATGACGATTCAAGGTGGTAGGGGTGGTGTTTTGAGGTTGTGATGTGGTGGCTCAAGGTGGAGGATGAAGAAGATGAAGAAGAAGAAGAAAGCTCTTTGAAACTTTGAGAGAAAAGGAAAGAACTTTGCAAGAATGTTTGAAGCTTAAACTTGACAAATGATCCAAAGGTTTTTTCAAGCTCCATAGCATATGTATTTATAGGAAAACAAAACAATGAAGGATGAATAGAGGAGGAGGTAGCCGTGTGTGGTTCCTCATGTTCCATGAGGTGAGAGATTGTTTTCATTCAAGCATGGTTGGAAGTATGGTGAGCATGGTGCATTGTGTGCAAGAATTCAAACATGTGATGGAAAATGGGGAGGGAGATGGCACCGGTTTCTTAAGGCCATGGGGAGGAGGTTTTCTTTCATTTAATTGTGTTATAATGATGTGTTTAGGTGTATCTTAGATTAAGCTTAAGATTAGGAATTGCTAAGCAAGTGTTTAGGTAACTAAGAAAGTGATTAAGGATTTCAAGACATGATTAAGGAGTGCTCATACATTATTAGAGGCGTTTAAACTCATTTTATATATAAACAAATATAGACACAATTCCTTAATTTAAGGAATTGGAGAGAGAAAATACTATTCAAGATTCCATGACTAGGAATCTTGAATTTAAAAAGAGATTTAGGTTTAATCTAAGCAATTTTAGGTTCTAATTAACTTTAATAAATTATTTTGACTCTAGATTAATTATGGAAATTAATTAATTTTTGATTAGAGCCTAATGTTGCTTAGGTTTGCTTAATCACATGATTAAGCTTAAAAACACTATGCTAGGGTCAAAATCATAATTTTGTGAAAAAACTGCTTGGGACCACCGGGACTTAAACAAATGTTACAAAATACATATAAACATCATTTAAAACTATCTGGAGAAGTTCCGAGCTCAAACGGCACTCATACCCACGTAGAAATGCTATAGGGGTATTTTGGTCATTTTGACCCGAAACTTCAGAAAATGAGATTTTCGCTCCCAAAACCATTCAAAAGCTATCTAATCCCCTTCAAACATTGAGTTGGCGTTTCGAGGATTGCCGGGTCGGCTACCCTCAAATTATGTGCAGAAAAGGACCTCAAGGGCATTTTGGTCATTTTCGCTCAGACAGAAAATTAGGACGTTAAATTACTCCCCTCCTTAAAAAGAATTTCGCCCTCAAAATTCGTTACCTTAGAACAGCTCGGGGTACTTCGTCCTCATCTCTGACTTTAGCTCCTATGTAAACTCTTCAGTCTTGTCTCATCCCCACGCCACCTTCACCAAAGGAACAGACTTGTTCCTCAGCTGCTTGACACTGCGGTCCACGATCCTCGTAGGTGGCAGATTGAAAGTTAGGTCCTCCCTTAATTGTACATGCTTTGGCTCTAAGACATGGCTACGGTCAGACTCATATTTTCTTAACTGAGATACATGAAAGACATCGTGGAGATTGGAAAGATTTAGGGGCAAAGCTATTTTGTAGGCTACTGACCTGACTCTCTGAAGAATTTCAAAGGGATCGAGAAATTGGGGGCTCAACTTTTTGACTTTCATAGCTCTCCCTATGCCTATAGTGGGGGTGATTCTAAGAAATACATGCTCGTTTTCGTGGAATTCCAAGGGCTTTTGCTTTTTGTTCGCATAGCTTTTTTGTTGACTTTGAGCGGTTAAGATTCTATCCTTGATTCTTTTGATTTGCTCTGTCGTTTCCCTTACTACTTTGGGTCCTAACAGACTCTGCTCTCCGGGTTCATACCAACATAGAGGGGATTGACACTTCCGTCTATACAAGGCTTCATAGGGTGCCATGCTGATACTCGCATGATAACTGTTGTTATACGCAAACTCGATCAGCGGCAGATATCTATCCCAGCTTCCCCCTTGGTCCAAGACACAGGCTCTCAATATGTCCTCTAGGATTTGGATCGTTCTCTCTGATTGGCCATTTGTTTGTGGGTGGTACGCTGTGTTTAAGCACAACTTTGAACCAAACGCCTTTTGAAAAGCTCCCCAAAAACGCGACGTAAACCGCAGATCTCTATCCGAGATTATCGTCGACGACACTCCGTGTAACCTCACGATCTCTTGGATGTACAGCTGCGCCAATTTATCCAATGAGTATGTCACTCTAATAGGCAGAAAGTGAGCTAACTTGGTCAGTCGATCCACGACTACCCAACCGGCATCATGGCCAGCTTAGGTCCTAGGCAATCCTGCCACAAAATCCATCGATATACTCTCCCACTTCCACTCGGGGATTGACAGGGGTTGCAACATACTTGAAGGTGTTTGGTGCTCGATCTTCACCTTTTGGCAAACCAAGCACTAACTCACCCAGGTGACCACATCCTTCTTCCACCTGGGCCGCCAGAACATCTTCTTCAAGTCCTGATACATCTTGGTAGTACCAGGATGAAAGGTGAAGTGGCTCTTGTGAGCCTCCTTCACGATTTTCTCTCGGAGGTCACCATCCCGTGGCACGTGGATTCGCCCCTCAAACTTCCACAAACCATTGGGGCCTTGCTCGAAACCCTTCAACTTACCAGCCTTGACCGCCTTTAGGGTCTCCCTAAACTCCTTGTCTTTCCTTTGAGCTAGAGCTACCCTCTGCTTAAAACCACTTGTCATACTAAGGTGATACATCTTTATTCTGCCGTTGGCCAATGATATCCCCCGATTCATGTCCTTCAACTTCTCTGTTAACCCAACTTCCTTAACCATCATATAAGACAAGCGTAATGACTTTCGACTCAAGGCATTGGCAACCACATTAGCCTTGTCGGGGTGGTAACTTAAGCCGAAATCATAGTCTTTTAAGAACTCCATCCACCTTCTCTACCTCATATTTAGCTCCTTTTGATCAAAGAGATGCTTGAGACTCTAATGATTGGAGAAAACTTCGAACTTCACACAATATAAATGGTGCCATCTTCAAGGCAAGCACTATGGCTGCTAGTTCTAGGTCATGGCTAGGGTAGTTCACCTTGTGAGGCTTGAGTTGTCTAGTTACATAGGCTACCACTTGCCTATTTTGCATCAACACACAGCCTAAACCCTTGCCTGAAACATCACAATATACCTTGAAAGGTACATTAGGGTCGGGTAAGACCAAAACTGGGGTTGAGGTTAGCTTTTCCTTTAGCTCTTGGAAACTCTTCTCACACTCAGGGTTCCACACAAAGGGGGTGCTCTTGGAAGCTCTTGGAAACGCTTTGCGGGCATCTACCCACAACAATTTGTCTGGTTTGGTAGGCTGCATCTACTCATACCCTCACGGATTTGTCTTTCCTGGGGGTGCTCGGCTGAATTGGTGTCACCCAGGAAAGCGCGTCTCAGTGCTTTGTCACATACAAATCTCCTTAGGGAGCTCGGCCAAACCGGTGTCACCCAGGGTTTTAAATCTCATATCATACTTCAAAATCATTCTCAAGTCCTTTAGATTTGATGGAAATTCGGCAGCATAAAGGCTGTGTACCGAATTTCCTTCAAATCAACTTTATGCCACAAGCTCATAACACATATGCATTACTCATTTAACTTTCATAATCATGATAACTTAACATCTCATTGAAACACTTCATCATAGCCCATATATCATCAAAGCATATGTATCAACACATTATACTCATTATCTATGATGCATTCATGTCTTAGTATATTCCATGCTTAGTCATAAGACGCATTGTAAAATATGACGGACCTTGGATAACTAATGCTGTAGAAAACTAACTTAAAAGGAGTTTATATGCATACACACCTTTTTAGAAATAAAACCCAAGGTTCCTGAGGATGTGATGACGTCACTTAGTTAGGGATTGCCCTACTGAGAATTCTTTTAGAAGATTCTCATTCCCCCTCTCTTGTTTCATCATATTTTCAGATGGCGACTTTCGTACTCTTCATCGACACCCCGACGTGGGAGCTGCACCATGACCCAGCACTCGAGTCATATCATTTTGAGGGTCGCTGCACAGTCAGAGTATTCATGTTTATGGGACGACCCTTTGCACACCCAGTACGGAGCTACCGTTTCACCCCGACTGCCCCCTACCATCATAACACGATTTTCGAGCGAGCTAGACCATGCGACGAGCAGATCCTCCACATGCAGCCCGAGGCGTCAGCCGTACGTGACTACCTGGACTACGTGCCCTGGACTCGGTATTCGGAGACGGATCCATCAGAGGACCCGCCCTCGCATATGTATAGTTGGAGCTCCAGCCCCGCCCCCCACCGATGAGAGCCGGGAGTGAGGAGACGGTGGTTCAGCTGAGGTTGGCTCGTAGGCCATCCATGCGCCCTTACCGCGGTGGACACGCTCCGATGATCTGCACGACCACTCCCGCCAAGATCCGCCAGTGGATTGATTCCACCCCTCAGTATTCGGACCAGCAAGAGTAGGTGCATAGGATGGTTAGTAGTTAGTGCACACATGCCACATAGTTGAGGACAAACCTCCTTTTGTATATGAGGTTGTCTACTCTAGGTGCACACGGGTGTGGGTGTTGCTTTCATGGTTTCCTTGTACTTGCTTTTATGATTTCCTTGTATTTGCTTTTCAGTTGTATTTCATTCTTCTATGTACCGAATAGTCCTGCCGTTTGGTAGGCACATTATTTATATATATAATCAGTTGATGTATCCATGTTATTTATGTGTTTTATTATGATTTGCTCATATGACTTGTATGAATTCCCGTTCAAAGAAATCATGCGTGGCTCTCACTTTGGTTTTAATTCCAAAAAGAAAAATTTTACCCATATTTCCGCTAAGTATTTTCAAGTAAAGAATGAGACCAAGAGGTAATGTTCTAAGGATTAGCCTAAATACATACTAGTAGTATTAGGTTAAGATTTAGAGTGTTACAATTATTAATGGAATCTCAACATGTGTTGAGTACTAGATATAGGCAGATTGACTGAATCAGTATAAAAATACTTGTGTCCCTTTTCTCTTCCCCGATCTCTTAATTTTATGTTATGCATTTTATTTTAATCATTGTTTAAGCTTTATTAAAGTTATAATATTATTATTATGCTTCAAAAATCTACTTTCTAAAACTACTAATCACTATTCTGCTACACTTTAAGCTTCATGCTTGATAGTATCATCTTTCTGTTAAAAGTTTTAGATTTTAAAAAAAAATTCAGAAAACACGATTCAACCCCCCTTCTGTGCACTCTTTTATCAACACTGACATCTCATTTTGTCAACTTGACAATTGGCAAAGAGCTCATTCTTTGTCTACAACATTGCAGAAGGCATAGAGTCTATCACTTCTCCTACTCCCCTTTTATTTTTTTTCCTCTTCTTTTTTATTTAATCACAGTCTGTCACAAAAAGAGGAATCATAATGGTTGAGTTTCAATGGGCCAACAATGACATGGGTTGGGAGAATGGTTTTTTTTTTTTTTTTCAGAGTGTATGAGAGGCTTTTTTTTAAAAAAAAATAAAAAACAAAGATAAAAATATTCGGGTAAAATATGGTGTTCACAGTTGTCCCTCCTTACTTATTACTTACTGAAAAATATAAAGTCCATGACTTTGGTGTTTTGCTATAAGGGACAAGTCAAGATATGAACACATATTTTGTCTGAATGCATATTAATGCATTAATGACGATGAGTGCATTGATGGTAATGTTTAATGGACAGTGACACTGTAAAATGTTTTGATGTATGCTGCTTCATGATGACTACACCTAGGTTGGGAATGAATTGTATATGAAAACTAAATGCATGTAAAGTTTAAAATATGGGCAAAAGAATGTGAAATTTAAAAGCATGTAAAATGTAAAAACACCTGGAAGTGAAATATGTGAAAGTAAAGGAAATGCATGTGAAATTTAAACTTTGTGAGAGTAAAAACATGTGAAAGCAAAGTAAATGCATGTGAAATTTAAAATCTTGTGAAAGTAAAAGCAAAAGTAAACGTATGTGAAATGAAAATATGTGAAAGTAAATGTGAAAGCGAAGTAAAAGCATGTTAAATTTAAAAGCTGTGAAAACAAAAGCAAATGAATGCAAAGTAAACGTATGTGAAAGTAGACAAGAAAGTGAAGTAAAAGATGTGAAATTTAAAATTTGTAAGAGTAAAAGCATGTGAAAGCAGAGTAAAGGAACGTGAAATTTAAAATCTTGTGAAAATAAAAGCATGTGAAAGCAAAGTAAATGTATGTGAAATGAAAATCTGTGAAAGTAAATGTGAAAGTGAAGTAAAAGCATGTAAAATTTAAAATCTTATAAAAGCATGTAAAATGTGAAATTGAAATATATGTGAAAGTAAAACTTGTGAAAGCATGTAAAATGTGAAGTTGACTTGTAAAATGAAAAAGACTGTGAACATTAAAGACATATGAAAGTAAAACTCTTGAAAACAAAACTTATGAAAGCATATAAAATGTGAAATTTAAAAGACTTGTAAAATGAAAAAGATTATGAAATTTAAAGACATGTGAAAGTAAAATTTGTGAAAGCAAAGCTTGTGAAAACATGCAAAATTTGAAATTTAAAAGACTTGTGAAAGTAGACAAATGAATTATTGGTAATGTTGATTAATGGAAATGCAAGATTGATGTAATGGTGATATAATGAATGATGCAAAGCTGGTGTGATGATATGATGAATGATGCAAAGTGGGTGTGATGTCATGATATATGAATTGATGCAAAACTAATGCAATGATGATATGCTCAGTGAGAAGAATGATGAAAATAGCTCTTAAAAATAAAATTGCCCCAATTTCAAGTATCTTCGCGTTATTCTTTAAGAAAGCTTTCGTTTATCCCCAAAATGAACTGTTTACTCAGATGAGCTATTTCCTGAGCCCCTTCATTGCGGTTCTCAAACACCTTCACCTGGTGATGCTTTTGTGACTCCTTATTGCCCCAGGTTTTATCTCTTTCACTTTTGCCTTGATTGTTGTAACACCCTAAATCTTAACCTAATACTACTAGTATGTATTTAGGTTAATCCTTAGAATATTACCTCTTGGTTTTATCTTTTACTTTGAAAATACTTAGCGGAAATATGGGTAAAATTTTCTTTTTTGAATTAAACCAAAGTGAGAGCCACGCATGATTTTTTGAACGGGAATTCATACAAGTCATATGAGCAAATCATAATAAAACACATAAATAACATGGATACATCAACTGATTATATATAGATAATGTGCCTACCAAAAGGCAGGACTATTCGGTACATAGAAGGACGAAATACAACTAAAAAGCAAATACAAGGAAATCATAAAAGCAAGTACAAGGAAAACCATGAAAAGCACCACCCATACCCGTGTGCACCTAGAGTAGACAACCTCATATACAAAAGAAGGTTTGTCCTCAACTATGTGGCGTGTGTGCACTAGCTACTACCCATCCTATGCACCTACTCCTGCTAATCCGAGTACTGAGGGGTGGAATTGATCCACTGGCAGATCTCGGCGGGAGTGGTCGTGCGGATCATTGGAGCGTGTCCACCGCGGCGAGGGCACATGGATGGCCTACGAGCCAACCTCGGCTGAACCACTGTCTCCTCACTCCCAGCTCTCATCGGTGGGGGAGTGGGGCTAGAGCTCCAACTGTACATATGCGAGGGTGGGTCCTCTGATGGATCCATCTCCGAATACTGAGTCGGGCTGCATGCGGAGGATTTGCTCGTCGCGTGGTCTGGCTCGCTCAAAAATCGTGTTATGATGGTAGGGAGCAGTCGGGGTGAAGCGGTAGCTCCGTACTGGGTGTGCGAAGAGTCGTCCCATAAACATGAACACTCTAACTGTGCAGCAACCCTCAAAATGGTATGACCCGAGTGCTGGGTCATGGTGCAGCTCCCACGTCGGGGTGTCGATGAAGAGTATGAAAGTCGCTATCTGAAGATATGACGGAAGGAAAGAGAGGGAATGAGAATCTTCTAAAAGAATTCTCAGTAGGGCAATCCCTAACTAAGTGACGTCATCATATCCTCAGGAACCTTGGGTTTTATTTCTAAAAAGGTGTGTATGCATATAAACTCCTTTTAAGTTAGTTTTCTAAAGTATTAGTTATCCAAGGTTCGTCATATTTTACAATGCCTCTTATGACTAAGCATGGAATACACTAATGACATGAGTGCATCATGAAGGTAGACCAATCAATAGAATAACTAAGAAACATTATAACAGTGGCATAAGGTGACAGGTATAAATCTCATAATAACTTGTCTTGGCTTTTCATAGCATATGTGACATTTTAAACTTTAACTTTTATCTCATGGGGCCACCCTAAAACATCTCTAGGTTATGAGCTTATACCTTAACTAGTCGTCACTAGCTCTTACTTATCCTATGATAAGCGTAACATACATAATCTCGACTTAAAGCACAGGCTAGGGGGCAAATTAAGGATCACCTCTTAGGGCCATTTCCTCTTTGAAACGCTCTACTAGCAACTAGTGTATAGTAGTATTGTCCGCTTTGGCAAGCTCTGTGTCAATACCCTCATGGATTTGTTTTCTTGGGGGTGCTCGGTTAAACTGGTGTCACCCAAGAAGGCGTCTCAGTGTTGTGTCACATTTAAGTTCTCATGATTTTCAAAAAGATCTTTTTCTGAGTTCCTCAAATTTGATGGAAATTCGGCAGCGTGACGGCTATAGACCGAATTTCCTCAAATTTGCTTATGCCATGACAACATATAGGTCATACAAACATATCTTATGAGGTATAGCATATCATCATATCAAACTTCTTCATAGCACATATCAAACTTATCATAGACAAAGCTCATATATCATATATCATATTTACATAAATTAAGCATCATAAAACTCAAGACTTTTTAATGTCTTATGCATTGACCCTTAAGGTCCTTAACTCACGTTCTAAGTTATTAATCATCAAACCTAATCTCTTAGGTACCTATGAGGTTATAACTAAGTATTTCTCACCTCACACTATGATCAAGAACATCTCTAAACCTCAAGGATGCAGAATTTATAATCCTAACTTTATGGGTACCTAGGAGTCACAATAATGACCCTTTCTAAGTTTAGTTTGCTCCTAAGGCATCAAGATCAAGTCCTAAACCAATTATGAGTCATTCCTACACATTTAAACTAATTTAAAACCATGATTATCAAATCTAAACCTTGCTGGACAGAATCCAGAAAATTCAATAATTAAGGGATCTAAAACTCTCAAATTAATTCTTTCCTAGTCTCTAACTTATCTTATCTTCCACATAAGAGTCTTAACATTATTTTTACTCAAACATAAGCATATTATCATCATTAAAACAGCACATACAGTGGCAATAAATAGAAAGGCAGAACCGAAATGTGCATCCCCATAAAAGGCATAGAACACAATTTTTAAGCACATGGAATACTAGTTTCTCTTGGAATCTTTTTAAAACTTTCAAAACTCATTTATAAACACTATTATCCTTTAAAATCATAAAAATACTTGAGAGGGCAGTAGTTAAATCATTTTCATCTCAAGAGGTTCTAAATTCATAAAACCTAGTTCTACATATTCCTTTATACTCATATAAGCGTAGAGAATTTATGAAACACATTTTCAACACTTGGAAAACTTAAAACTTCTTAGGGCCGAAATCTCAACTATGGAAAATAATTATTTTAGACCTTTGTTTGAGACAACAATGGGCAAGTGTTTGAGCTCTAGGTTCATTAAAGTGATGGCATAAAGATAAACATGCTTATGCACTTGTTTTAGCCTTTATTAGAAAGTAAAGTGAGAGCATAAAATAAATATGAGATGCATCATATTATTATCTTTGATATTTAGGTGAGAACTTGAAATGTAAACATGATAATGCAAGTTCCTTTATTATCTTAGTACTTAGTGATAACAAGGAAAATAAACATGATGTGCAAGGCATAAAAGTAAACATGATGCAAGGTTCATTTTATGGTTAGCTAGAGCTCATTCAAGACTTTAACAAGATAACAACCCAACACATATCTCATCACAAAGAGAGCTTTAGAGTTCTTGAACCAAGTTATCAAAGGAACTATGAGGTTCTTGAACTTCATTACCAAGCTCAAGTAAATCAACTTTTAAAACAAAACAAAATCTCAAAGATCAAGGAACCAAAACCGAAAACCTTACAAAAAGGAAAAGAGATTAAAACTAAGTCAAGTTCTTTATTAAGTACCCAAAACCCCTATCTAGAGAAAATCTCTAGAACGTGTCGGCCAACTTTAAGGTTGACAAGGGTAGGCTTGGGCTTTTAGAAATCCTTAGATTAATTTTCTTAAGTTGAAAAAACATGTGAGCTAGAAATCATATAGGTTGAAGTTATAAGAAAAGGAAAACTCAAGCTTTAGAGGTTTCTTTGAGATGAACACAAGGTCATCATCTAGAAACTCTCATCATCAAGCTATCATGCTCATAAAGATGGCCAAGAGGCCGAAATGAAAAGGAAAAGGAAAACAAGGGAGAGTTCAAGAAGAATCCAAGAGGAAACTAGAGAAAAACACATTCTTGAGCAAAACAAGTTTGAAAAGCAAATCCCTACCAAGTGATGAAGATGAAAGCTTGAACTTTAAAAGGAAAATGAGAAGAGCAACTCCTCCTAAGGTGGTGTAATGGCTTCGGCCAAGGAGAAAGAAAAGGAAAGGAGATGTGTTTTGAGGAAGCTTGTGTTTGAGGTTTAGTGTTTAAGAGATTTGATGATGATCTAAGGTTAGGATATAGTGGATTGAAGTGGAGAGGTGATAATGTGAAGAGAAGATGAAGATGAAGAGAAAGAACTCTTGGAACTTTGAGAGAAAGAAAAGAACTAGCAAGATAACTCTAGAATTCTAAACTTAGCAAATGCTTCAAGGTGCAACTAAGCTATCATAAGCATCCTATTTATAGAAAAACAAAACCATGGGCTCACTAAAGAGGAGGAGTGGTCGTAGCATTGGAGGGAGAAAGGGAGAGAAAAATATCTCTTACATAAGGTCATTCAAGCATGGTTTGAAGTATGTAAGCTATGATGCAAAGTATGGCTTGATGTGAGTGAATTTCCTATCAATTTTTTATGAACTTAAGCTTCTAGAAACTTGTCATGGCTGGAACTTTTCCAGCCACAAATAAATGGGAAAAATGGATTGTTTTAATTATTTATTCATGTGGAAATTCAAGCTTGATTGAAAGTTATGACAAGGTATGGTATATGTGACTTGAGGTATGGCCTTGGAGTGTTAGAAAATTGAACATGTGATGCATATGGAGGCTTGGAGGTTTCGGCCAGACCAGGGACAGCATGGGGGAGGTGAGTTTTGATCATCTACTTGGGTGTTAATGGTAGGTTTAAATGTGTATTAGCTTAGGTACAAGGTTAGGAATAATTAAGCTTAAGTTTAGGTAACTAAGAATGTGTTTTAAGGATTTTATGACAAGATTAGGAGTGCTCATACATCATTAGAGAATTAAAAACTCATTTATGAATAAACAATGGGTAACAAAATTCCATGATTTAAGGAATTGGAAAGAGAAAACACTATTCAAGATTCCATGATTATGAGTCTTGAAATTAAAATATGATTTTAAGTTGTAATTAAGCACTTTTAGGTTCTAATCAACTTTAATAAATTATTTGACTCAAGATTAATTAAGGAAATTAATTAACCTTCGATTAGAGCCTAATATTGCTTAGGTTTGCTTAATCACGTGATTAAGCGTAAAAACACGAAACTAGGGGCAAAACCGTAATTTTGCACTAATTTCGCTCGGGACCTCCGGGACCAAAACTAAAGTCGTAGTCTTCATAAAAAGCCTTTTAAAACCATTTGGAGAAGTTTCGGGTTCATCCGGCACTTGCAAACGGGTAAAACACCGCAGGGGCGTTTTGGTCATTTTGACCCGAAAACTCGAAAAATGAGATTTTCTATCCCGGAAAGATACACAGGTCATCTAATCCCCTTTAAACATTGAGTTTGCCCTTCGAGCACTGTCGGATCGGCTTTTCTCGAATTCCGGGCTGAAAATGACCTTAGGGGCATTTTGGTCATTTTCACTCTAGCAGAAAAATCGGGGCGTTACAATTGTCGGTTTGGGTTTTTGACCAAGTGAGTTTCTTTTTTTTCCCTTTTTTTTGTCCATCAGAACCCACACTTGGACCATCATCTCCAAACCTTAGTTAAGCATATTGCCTCCTTTCCTTTACGAGTCCATCTTGATCCTTGAGGCTCCCTATTTGACTTATCATTCATGAGCTTTGTTAGCAAATTAGTCCCTTGACTGTATTTCAATTATAATATCATGATTATACATGGTATTAAGATAATACGAAAACAAAGGGGTTGTTTGCGAAAGAGTTTTAAAAACTATTTTTAGTTTTTAAAGTAAAAGACTAAAAGAAATTGTTTCGTTACTTGTTATAAGTTGCTTTTAAAACTAAAAAAACACTACGCAGGTTTTAAAAATTCAAATCCAAAAACAATTTTGAGGTGTTTTTCAGTTTCTTGTTTTTTAAAATGGTGAAAAATGCGGTGGCAAACTTGTAAATAAGTTGAGTTTTCGTTTTTTCCTAGTCTTCAAATCTGAGCGTTGGATGTTTCTCTCGTGTTAATATTTTGGTGGGGTTCTTCTTCTTCTTCTTCTCAATCTCACATCTTCGTGCTTCCCCATTGCTGGCCAACTCCTCCACGACCGAGCCCGAGCTCCCACAACCAAGCTCCTTGCAACCCAACCCTGCAACCAAGCTCCACTGCAACCCAGTCTCCATGCGCGACCAAGCCCCGACGACTCCCACGACCAAGATCTGCCGCGACCCAGCCCCCTTGCACGACGAAGCCCCGGCGACTCCTGCGACCTAGCCCCTACGCGCGCCCATGCCCTGGTGACTCCTGTAACCAAGACCGCTCGTAACCCAGATCCACCAGCGTTGCTTGCTTCAAGACCTAGCCCTGAGACCTGTGAAGGCCAGATCCACCGGCGCCACTTGCCCCCAGATCCAGTCCCACGAGCCAGATCCCCCAATTTCGCCTCCGCCTCCGCACTCGGCCTAGTGGCATTGAGTCCTTCCCTCTCTTTTTCTCTCTCTGCTTCTCTCTTGAACGTTTAAATATACACAAACAGATCTCACTATTGTGGTTGCTGCTGCCTGTTGATCTTAGATTGATGAAATGATCTTTGGTGGAATGAATTCAATGCAATTGTCACAAGCTTTTCCTTTTATGCCAATTCTAGTTATTAGAATGGAAGAAGAAAAAGAAAAACAATAACAAGTTCCATAGAAGAGACATGAAGGATTAGCACTATCATGTATCAAATTCTTAGGTAACAATATAACGTTAAAAGACTACCTTCAGTGAGTATATTGAAGTGGCTACCCTGTTTGATCTGTGATGATTTATTCATGGCAATGCGTCTTCCTTTACCTCATAATTGGGGAATATGCTAAGTTACAGGCTTAATGTGTTAATTGGTGGATGCTCTGTTGAGTTATAACTGGTTAGTATTGAGTTGTTCTGGAAATGGTTTCATTGTCATTCTTCACTAATGTCTTCATTGACTATGAGTGTTTCTTAATGTGGATTTTTAGTTGTTGTTCGATGCTCCTCCATTTTGTTTGTGGGGTGTATTTGCGTCCCGTTGGTAATTTGTTTATGGAGTTATTTCATTTGGTAACTATTATGTGCCTGAATTGCTTGGGTCCTCATGTTACTATTTTGGTCTTCAATTGAAATATACTGGTTTGTTGCTCTATATAGTGGTTCTTTTGTTTCTTTATTCTTGTCTTGGTGGCCTCAATTCCCTTTTTCATTTTGCATTTCCATTTTTCTTCTTTAGCTAATGCTGTGAGGTGAAGCATTTGTAATTATTAGCTTCATTTGAGTTACTTAGGGACACTAGGGTTCCTAGTAGGCTACGAGTATGTATATTGTTTCTGAGTTTCGACAATGCTGTTTGTGTTAATCTTTATTTTCTGGGGGGCTTTGGCCTTTGGATTTTAGCAGAGATTCAAAATTGTAATATTCTTGTTAAAATGTTACTTACGGTGTTATGGTATTTACATAGTCACTTTCTTTCAAACAAGCTCATGATGGTAAAAGTGTCCTTTCTATCTCCTATATTACACTTGTTTTGAGAGGATTGATTTGGTTTATCCCAAATATCTGAAGCATCTTGTTGTTGTTGCTGCTTACAGTAGTTGATTTCCATTTGTGACTGATACATTCTCTTGATGGACATTGTTCATTTGTTGAGTACTGCAACTACAAAATTGTATATAGGCACTATGCATCTTTTGGTTTTCCTGGTTGGAGTTGATGATGATGAGGTAAATCATCTTCTCCACCTCTTAGTTTGAATTGATTCATGGAAAGACAATGAATAAATAACAATATGAAGCAAGCAAATTGTGTAAGTACTTAGTACTCATCACATCATATGTCATTTGCCTTTAACACCTAGAGGAAGCTTTTGCTTGTCTAAATAAGAGAAGAAGACATTTCTGTAAAATAAGGATGGCTTGAAGTTATTAATTTTGCTGAACATATGCAACTTGAACAGAATTTTCCACATATCACTTGTATAAAACATATGATATGCACTACAGATTGAAAATTGACGATTAACCCTTTGAGGCATCTTTGGTGGAATGAATGTCATGAGCTTTTCCTTTTATGCCTGTAGATGTTAATCCGGATGAAAGGTACCTTGTCATTGGTTTATAGCTTTGTTTTTTAGTTAATTTGTTCTCATTCCTAGTTTCTTGTAGATTATCTCATTTTGATATTGATATTGATTTTAATAAGTTACTTGATGCTTATTTTGTATATTGTAGGTAACTTGGATTATCGGGTATTTCGTCCTAGTCATTTTTGGTTCTTGCTTTTACTTTTTGATCATTTTACTTGTTCTTTCTATTTTTTCTAACCTCTCATTCTTCGAAATTTTGTTTTGTTTTACACCTAAGATTGCAGACCTGGGATCCTTCGTGCAAACAAGATCCCTTTCTTATGCCACCCATGGTGGACTATGAAACGCTTAGCCTAGTGGCCTTCTTTTAGTTCAATCTTAAGATCATGGAATTTGACTATCTCTATTATTGCAAGATTATCAAGACTTGCATATTTTGTAATTTTGTTTTATAACATTGTAAGAAGTTTAGATGTTCAAGACATGAAAGATTTTACATTTTATTATATACTTCGATAGAGTTTTATACGTATCTTTTATTATGAGAAATGAATACTTATTATTTTTGTATTTGCATTTTTCTTGAATTTTTTGGATGTTGAAAAGAAATTAATATAAAAATTATGATGCTGAATATAAACAATGAACTGAAAAAAAAAATCTGTGAATAACAATGTAAATTTATATATGAATTCCAATAGGGTAATGACAAGATATTGTGATCAAATTGCAAATTGGATGTTACCACAAGAAAATAATGCATAGCTTATAAATGGATTTATAGATGTAAATTGACACCAAATTATATTAAGATTATTTTTAAAATGGGAAGTTGTATTAAGACTTTATTTATTAATATATGAAAATATTATCTACAAAACATAATATTATGTTAAAATTTATCATTTGTAATAATACAATTTGCCAAATAATTTTTGGTTTTATTGGTTTTAAAAGTTATTTTTTTAAAAAATTATCCAAACAAGTTTTCTATTTTTACCATTATAAAACAAGTTTTAAAGTTAAATTTCCAAACAGGTTTTTTTGTTTTTCTATTTTTAAAAAATGAACTCAAATTTGTTTTATAAAATAGTTTTAAAAAATTTAAGAACAAAAACACTTCCAAACAGGTTCAAAAATTTTGGTAGAAAAGGAAACAAAATAGACACAGAGGAAGAGAAAGACAATTTTATTGAAAGTATTTATAGGATGTAAACAATTGCTGAGAGATGAAGAAGGAAGAAAGAAAAGGCTGATAGTGCTGCTTTCATGTAATCAATCCATTTCACTTATTCATTTGCTATGTCATACTCAAAATCCATGCATCCAATCGTTTTGTGTGTTTAACAAAACGCCATGATCCACTAATACTAAAATTGCCCCAGTTTTAGTGTTCCATATAGCTTCTTGGCCATTGGTCTGACTTTCACCATTGCATAGGCTGCCCTTTCGAGTTTTCAACCTAATAATTAAGAGTTGCTTTAAATTTTGCCTAGGTCGCCCTTCTGGGATTTCAACCTAGCAAGCATTTTTCTTTCTCTCTCTCTCTCTCTCTCTCTCTTTCTGGGGCAAAGTGCTTTTTACGGCATCCGAGTTGATTGGTTTAGCGAGCACTTTGCCTTCTATGTTAGTCAAGATCAATGCTCTTTCTGAAAAGGCATCTTTGATGATGTAAGTGTTGGTAAAAGACTGCACAAGAAGGTAGGGTTGAATCATGCTTTATGAAGTGTTCTTGCAAATTTGAAACTTTTAATATAAAGATACTATCGAGCATAAAGCTTGAAGTGTAGCGAAATAGTGATTAGATGTTTCAGAAAGTAGATTTATGAAGCTTGATAATTAATCATGCGACTTTAACGAATCTTAATTAATATTTAACATAAAGCGCATAACATAAAAATAAAAGATCAGGGAAAGAAGAATGAACACAAATATTTTTATACTGGTTAAGCCAACGTGCCTACATCCAGTACTCAACATATATTGAGATTTCACTAAAACTAACTTTCTCAACCTAAGAAAGTAAAATGGATAGTCTTTTCATTAACCTTCCCAAGCTCTCACAATGCACAGTGGAGAACCCCAACTGTCACTAACCTAGTAGTTCTAAACCATTCTCCCCAAGCTGAACCGTGACCTGCAAACAACTTCTACTGCCACGTTGTAAGTAATGTTGAACTAGCCTATCCAAGCTGAACCGTGATAAGTAGATACCTCTGCTCTTACGTTGCAAGTAGTTTTACCTTAGCCTCTCCAAACTATGTCACATACTGATCACTAACGAATCAAGGTTACAAAGGTTATGTGTTTAGGTTGCTATTCAAACTAACCTACACCCATATTTTCTTAAGAATATTCGCTAATACAGACCTAAGAAACATGAGTGACTTCTTTCTCACATCTCTTCCTAAGAAGAGTGTACAAATCATTATAGAATATAGAAAGAAGATTTTTAAAATTCAAGATGATTGATTACATATTAAAATGAACAGCACAGGAAGTGTAGAGATTTTTCCAGAGTTTCAACTCTTATGTCTTCAACTTTCTCATCAGCATTCATGTGTGGCATATCTATTTATATAGGCATATCTATTTATATAGGTCCTTCTTCATGACTGTTGCCTTTGATTAGATCTCCAAGTGACACGAGTAGATTATCAGTTGTGTCTTGGAATGTTAGTATATAGAGATAGGCTGACAGACTTGTCACATTGGTTGCAGAAGCCATTGTATTTTAGAGGTTTTTAATGTCCTCATTTTCATTTTACTTTCAGGTTATGGTTTCTGAACTCCTCCTTCTAGAAGCTAGGATCATGAATGAATTAAGTAGAAAAGAAGATGTACCAGTTATAACATCAGGTCTAATTCGAGATTTGAATTTTGAAATTCAAATTTTTCCTCCATTTTCGCTTAGCGTTCTGTGCTACACAGTTAAGTGAGCTTTCTGACAACATAATCAATCTCTTTGATTCTTTTTCGATCTCCCAGCCTTCAATCTTAGCTTTCTGATGATGATTTCTTTGCGATTGTAGTGATTGATGACTGGGTAATACGTTGCTCTTGGACATGAGTTGATTTCTTCATCTTGAGTGTACTTTCTAATGTCTCGTGCTATTTTCTGAAAATCATTTCCTTGGTTTCTTGATCTATTTCAGTCCTTAAGCATTTACACATATTTTACACGAGATAATATTACCTTTTAAAGCTTAATCTCTTCCCTTGAGATAAAATATGATTTCTTATGTGTAGTAAAATTATTCTCAATTCAAGTATGTGTTTATGCTTTTGGTCCGTAAGCATGAATACGTGTTTTGCTTGAAATAACATTAACTTTCTTTTTAGCTTAATCTCTTCCAATGAGATAAATCATGCTTGCGCATGCAAAGTGAAGTATTATTCTTGCTTTAAATCCGTATTATGCTTGAATTGTATACACGTACTTTGCTTGACATAATATTCACCTTCTATTTAGCTTAATCTTTTTCCATGAGATAAACATGCTTACACATGTAAATTGAAATATTAATCTTGCTTTAAGTTCGTGTAATACAAACTGGATTAACCTATTATACTTTGTCAAGAAACTCAAGGTAGCCATTAGTTATTCTTCAAAGTATTTTCGTTAAATTGGCTTTATTGTTAATCAAAACAATGAAGCCCATACTTTCTAAAAGGCTCTGGAGTTTATAGTAAGTGCCTTCATGTGTGGGTGCCTATTTGCCTCTGTTATCTTCTTGATTTGGCAAAATCTTCTTCAAACAAGATTATCTGGTTGAAATGTTCGAGGGTGAGCATTCTTATTAAATGCTTTGGCCATCCTTTCCTAGTATAACTGGCCATGGCAAATAGTAGTTAGTCACTTTTCTTCATGCATGTTCAATTGCTCGTATCTTGTTTTCACTTACTCGGCTTCCTCCAATTTAGCTTTTACTAAGACTCCTAAAGATGGTATTTCTACTTCTATAGGTGTCACCGCCTCCATCCCATACACTAGTCAATACGAGTTTGCCCCAATTGAGGATCTAACAGAAGTGCAGTAGATGTGTAATGTGTGAGGCAGTATATCACTTCAATCCTTGTAAGTGACTACCATTTTCTCCAATATCTTCTTGATGCTTTTGTTTGCTGCTTCTATAGCCTTATTCATCTTTGATTGGTAAGGTGCTGAGTTGTGATGCTTGATCTTGAATTGCTCACACAGTTTCTATACTTTTGCATTGTTGAGATTAGTAGCATTATCTGTTTTGAGCTTTCCTGGCAACTCATATCTACAAATGATATTGTTCTTTAGAAATTTCACCACCACTTTCCGTGTTACATTGGCATAGGATGCAACCTCTATCCATCTGGTGAAATAATCAATGGCTACAAAATGAATCGATGCCCATTGGAGGCTTTGGGACTAATTGGTCCTATGACATCCATGCCCGACATTGCAAATGCCCAAAGTGATGTAAGAGTGTGCAATGGCATTGGAGGAAAATGGATTTGATCAGCATGAATTTGGCATTTATGGTATTTTCTGACAAACTCTATGCAGTCTTTTTCCATTGTGAGCCAATAGTATCCTTGCCTAAGGATCCATCAGGATAATGTGTGCCTGTTAGCATGGGTTCCACAAATACACTCATGGACTTCTTATATGATAGAGTTAGCTTATACAACATTGACGCACCTCAATAAAACTCCGTTGTAATTGCTTTTATACAACACCTTCCCCGAGAGGAAGAATGACATTGATAGCCGTCTGAGTATCTTTTTGTCATTCTCATTTGCTACTATTAGATATTTCCTTTCCTTATTGAACTTTTAGATATTGTGGAACCATGGTCGGCCGTCAGACACCTCTTCAATGTTAGAATAGTGTGCTAGTTCTCTTCTAACAACTACTTGCAAAGGCCACACTTCCACTTCCAGATCGAGCTTAGTTATCACGGCCAAGATAGCTAAAGCATCTGCAAACTGATTTTGGTCACAGGGTAGGAAATGGAAACTGATATCCTTGAATTTATCTTTCAAGTTCACGAGGTGTTCATAATATGATAACAATCTGTGCTCCTTGACTTACCATTCTCCATTAACCTGAAAAATTATTAGAGCTGAGTCCCCATAAACCTCTAGGTATTGCACCCCATGGGCTATTGCTGTCTTTAGACCTGTTATGCATGCTTTATGTTCAGTCATGCTATTGGTACAACCAAATGCTAGTTTTATAGTGATCGAGAACTGCTTTCTACTAGGGGACACTAAGAGTGCTCCAAGTCTGTTCCCATGAATATTAACGGCACCATCAAAGTACATTTTCCACATTAAGTCTCCTTTTTCCCTGCTTTCACTATCCTCTTCTGCAGCTGCTAGGAATTCTTCATCAAGAAATTTGAACCACACCAGTTGATATTCTTCAAGTGGATTCTCGGCCAAGTGGTCTGCTATCACGCTTCCTTTTATGGATTTTCTAGTCACGTATTTGATGTCAAATTCTACTAGACCCACTTGCCATTTGGACATCCTCATGAAGATATATGGGCTCTCAAAAATGTACTTCATAGGGTCCAAACGAGATATTAGCAAAGTTGTATAGTAGAGCATATATTATCGTAACTTCGTGTTGTTCATACTAGTGCACAACAAGTCTTCTCGATAGCCAAATACATGGATTCATAGTCATTGAACTTCTCACTCAAGCAATAAATGGCTTGCTCCTTTCGACTGGACTCATCATGCCAATATTGCCCCCATGGACCCATGCAACATCTTGAGGTATAGTATGAATGGCTGCCCTGGTGTTGGTGGAACCAAGAGAGGTGGATTTGATAGGTAGTTCTTGATTTTTTTTTCAAAGTCTTCTCAACACCTGTCATCCTATCTACCTAAATTGTCTTTCCTCAATAGTTTAAATATTGGCTCACATGTTGTCGTCAAATTGGATATGAATCTTACTATGTACTTTAGACGACCCAAGAAATCTCGAACCTCATTCTTTATTTTTGGCATTAGCATGTTTTGGATGGCTCTAATTTTGTTTGGGTCAACCTCAATGCCCTTCATGCTAAGAATGAACCCCCAACAATTTTCCAGTGGATGCTCCAAAGGTGCATTTTGCTGAGTTCAACCAAAGCTTGTAAATCCTCAATCTTTCAAATAGTTTTTTGAGCATAGCAACATGACTTTCTCCTTCTTGTGACTTTGCTACAATATCATTAACATACACCTCTAGTTCATTGTGGATCATGTCATGGAAAATGGTCATTATTACTCATCGGTATGTAGCTCTAGCATTCTTTACCCAAACGGCATCACTTTATAGCAAAATACTCCCTACTAAGTTACAAATGATGTTTTCTCCTTGTATTCTTCTGCCATCAGGATCTGATTATAGCCTGAATAACCATCCATGAAGGAAAATCTATAACTTCTTGCTATGTTATCAACTAGAACATCTATATATGAGACGAGAAAATTGTCCTTTGGGTTTGCTTTATTTAGATCTCGATAATCCACACATTCTAACTTTTTCATCATTTTTCGGCACAACTACTATGTTGTCTATCCATTTTGGGCAAGGTAGAACCTCCAAGAAGCTTGCATCAAATTGCTTTTTGACTTCATCCTTGATTTTGAGGGGCATTTCTGGACTCATTCTCTGCAAATTCTGTTGCTTAGGTTCTATTCCCTCAATCAATGGAATTTTATGGGCAACTATCTTTAGGTCCAAGCAAGGCATATTTCTATAAGACCAAGAAAGAATGTCTAGGAATTCATGGAACAGTGCAATCATTTCTTCCCTTTTTGGGTTGTTGACTATTTTCACTTCTTTTTCATCATTATTGTAACACCCTAATATTCGACCAAATACTACTAGTATGTATTTAGGCTAAATATTAGTCATTACCTCTTGTCATAGTTCTATTACTTTTAAATTAACTTAAGGAAAATACGAGCCAATTTTTTTTTTGAAAACTTTTTAAGATATGAGTCGCGCGTAGCATGCGTATAAACGATATAATAAAGTGCGGAAATATAAACATAGAAGTGGCAAACAACCATGACATCATCATATCTGAAATAACTCATGCATATAATATGCCCACCCTAAGGGGCGGGGCTCTTCAAGTACATCAGAAATACGAATACAACAGAAATACAAAATACACGGAAAAGACATGAAGGAAACACCTCTACCCAAATGCAACCTAAGGTGGACAACCTCAACACAAAAGAAGGTTATCCTAACTATGTGTTATGTGTGCACTAGGGACTACCCTCCAAGCTACACGATGAAGATCATGGGTACGGGGGAACGTAGCCAATCCAAGGGGGCGGAGCTCGGCAGGGGAAAGCATGCCAGCATATCGAGGTCGTGGACCGGGCGCCCGAGCTCTTCATGGCTGGGTAACTGTCTCCTCACTACCCACAGGCATCCGCGGGGGAGTGGGGGCAGAGTCCTCTCCATACATGTGGGCGGGTGGATCCTCCAAGGGGTCCTCCTCTGAATGCTGGGAACGGGGTACGTAGTCAGGTACAGCCCCCGAGCCGGCAGAGTAAGTCCGTAGAATCCTCTCATTGCGTGTGCAAGCATGCTCAAAAACCATGTCATCTCCATATGGTGAAGTTAGGGAAAAGAGATAGCTATCTACAGGGTGTGCGAACGGCCGTATAAGGAACATAAAAACATGGACTGTGCAGCGGCCCTCAAAATGAAAGGATCCATGCTCAGGGTCGTGGTGCACCTCCCAAGTGGGTGTATCAATGAAGAGTACGAACGTCGCCATCTGAATATGAAGACGTAAAGGAAAGAAAGAGATAGAGGGAATGAGATTTCTTACTAAAGAAACTCAGTAGGGTTTTTCCTTCTACCTAGGTGTCATCTTCTACGTCTCCAGGGACCTCGGTTTCTTAACAAAATCATGGACATATAATGGTTCAATTATGAAGTTCGAAAACGTTAACATCCGAGACCCATTCATTTTAATTCTAAAACTTCTTGGTTTCATAGTCTATAAATCATGAAACTTGAATCATAAATCATGGTTCCTAACCTCATGGATCATGGCACATATATTCATAGTTCATAGTACATAAAATTATAGTTCATGGTACATAGAATCATAGTTCATAGAACATAGAACATAGTGCATGGTAGCTTAACTGGATTACTTAGGTGACATTAAAACATTATTACATTCTTCCGGGGGCCACCCTAACTAGTCTCCCTTGGGAGATATCACTAGGTTATGAGCTCATACCAAGCTAGTTGTCACTAGCATCTGGACTTATCCTTTCGGATAAGTTAAAGGTCCCGACTTAATGTAACACCCTAAGTCTTATCCTAATACTACTAGTATGTAATTAGGTTAATCTTTAGAATATTACCTCTTGGTCTCATTCTTTACTTGAAAATACTTAGCGGAAATATGGGTAAAATTTTTCTTTTTGGAATTAAAACCAAAGTGAGAGCCACGCATGATTCTTCGAACGGAAATTCATACAAGTCATATGAGCAAATCATAATAAAACACATAAATAACATGGACACGTCAACTGATAATATATATAGATAATGTGCTTACCAAAAGGCAGGACTATTCGATACATAGGAGAACGAAATACAACTGAAATGCAAATACAAGGAAATCATAAAAGCAAGTACAAGGAAACCATGAAAGCAACACCTATACCCGTGTGCACATAGAGTAGACAACCTCATATACAAAAGAAGGTTTGTCCTCAACTATGTGGCGTGTGTGAACTAGCTACTACCCATCCTATGCACCTACTCTTACTGGTCCGAATACTGAGGGGTGGAATCGATCCACTGGAGGATCTTGGTGGGAGTGGTCGTGCGGATCATCGGAGCATGTCCACCGCGGCGAGGGCGTATGGATGGCCTACGAGCCAACCTCAGCTGAACCACTGTCTCCTCACTCCCGGCTCTCATCGATGGAGGAGCGGGGCTAGAGCTCCAACTGTACATGTGCGAGGGCGGGTCCTCTGATGGATCCATCTCCAAATACTGAGTCTGGGGCACGTACTCTGGGTAGTCACGTACGGCTGACGCCTCGGGCTGCATACGGAGGATCTGCTCATCACGTGGTCTGGCTCGCTCAAAAATCATGATATGATGGTAGGGAGCAGTCGGGGTGAAGCGATAGTCTGCATCGGTGTGCGAAGGGTCGTCCCATAAACATGAACACTCTAACTGTGCAGGGACCCTCAAAATGGTATGACCCGAGTGTTGGGTCATGGTGCAGCTCCCATGTCGAGGTGTCGATGAAGAGTACGAAGGTCGCCATCTGAAGATGTGACGGAAGAAAAAAGAGAGGGAATGAGAATCTTCTAAAAGACGGCTGTAGACCGAATTTCCTCAAATTTGCTTATGCCATGAAAACATATAGGACATACACAAGAGTTTCATCATGTAAAACTTCTTTATAGCACATATCAACTTATCATAGACAAAACTCATGTATCATATATCATAAATTAAGCATCATAAAAACTCAAGACGTTTTAATGTCTTATGCATTGACCCTTAAGGTCCTTAACTCACGTTCTAAGTTATTAATCATCAAACCTAATCTCTTGGGTACTTATGAGGTTATAACTAAGTATTTCTCACCTCACACTATGACCAAGAACATCTCTAAACCTCAAGGATGCAGAATTTATAATCCTAACTTTATTGTACCTAGGGGTCACAACAGTGACCCTTTCTAAGTCCGGTTTGTTCCTAAGGCTTCAAGATCAAGTCCTAAACCATTTATGAGGAATTCCTACACATTTAAACTAATTTAAATCCATGATTAGCATTACTAAACCATGCTGGACAGAATCCAGAAAATTCAAACATTAAAGGATCTAGAACTCTCAAATTAATTCTTTTATAGTCTCTAACTTATCTTATCTTCCACATATGAGTCTTGACATTATTTTTACTCTATCATAAGCATATTATCATCATTAAAACAGCACATACAGTGGCAAACAAGTAGCAAGGCAGAACCGAAACAAATACTCTCCATAAAGGCATAAAACACAATTTCTAAAGCACATAAAATACTAGTTTCTCTTGGGACCTTTTTAAAACTTTCAAAACTCATTTATAAACAATTTTAACATCTAAAATCATAAGAATATTTAAGAGGGCAGTGACCAATTCATCTTTATCTCAGGAGGTCCTAAATTCTTAAAACTTAGTTCTATGCATTCCTTAAACTCATAAAAGCTTGGAAAAATTATAAAACATAGTCTTCAATACTTAGAAACATCAAGACCCCCTTAGGGCCGAAATATGAACCACAGGAAATAAATATTTTTAGACCTTTGTTTGAGACAACAATGGGCAAGTCTTTGAGCTCTAGGTTCATTTAGGTGATGACATAAAAATAAGCATGCTTATGCACTTATTTTAGGTTCCATTAGAAAGTAAAGTGATAACACAAAGTAAATATGAATGCAACTCATTATTATCTTGGCATTAAGTGAGAACTTGAAATATAAACATGATAATGCAAGGTTCACTTATTATCTTGATACTTAGTGATAGCAAGGAAAGTAGACATGATGTGCATAGCATAAAAGTAAACATGATGCAAGGTTCATTTTATGGTTAGCTAGAGCTCATTCAAGACTTTAACAAAGTAACAACCCAACATATATCTCATTACAAAGAGAGCTCTAGAGTTCTTGAACCAAGTTCTCATAGGAACTAAGAGGTTCTTGAACATCATCATCAAGCTCAAAGAAAACAAACTTTCTAAACAAAACCAAACAAAATTTCAAGGATCCAAAAAAATACCAAAACTGAAAACCTTACAAAAGAATAAGAAAGCGAAACTAAGCCAAGTTCGTTATTAAATACCCAAAACCCCTATCTAGAGAAAATCTCTAAAACGTGCCAGCCAACTTTAAGGTTGACAAGGGTAGGCTTGGGCTTTTAGAAATCCTTAGATTAATTTTCTTAAGTTGAAAAACCATGTGAGCTAAGTATAGTATAGATGAGGTTAAAGGAAAAGAAAAACTCAAGCTCTAGAGGTTCCTTTGAGATGAACACATAGTCATTCTCTAGGAGTCCTCATCATTGAGCTATCATGTGCTCCTCAAGGCCTCATGGCCGAAATCACAAGGAAGGAAAAACAAGAAAGTTTCAAAAGAAAATCCAAGAGAAAGCTAGAAAGAACTCATTTTCAAGAAAACAAAGTTTAGCAAACACCCCTACCTAGAGTGAAGACACAAAGCTTAAACTTTTGAAAAGAAAAACAAGATGATGAGCTCCTCCTTGGGGTTTGATGGTTTCAGCCAAGAGGAAGCAAGAAGGTTGGAGTTGTGTTTCAAGTGAGGTTGTGTTTGAGGTGTGATGTTTGAGAGGTTTGATGATGGTTCAAGGCTATGGGGTGGTGTTTCAAGGTTGAGAGATGATGATGAGGTGAAAAGAGGATGAAGATGAAGATGAAAAGAAAGGAAGAACTCTCTTGAAAGTTGAGAGAAAAAGAAAGAACTAGCAAGACAACTCTAGAATTCTAAATTTAGCAAATGCTTCAAAGTGCAACTAAGCTATCACAAGCATCTTATTTATAGAAAAACAAAACAATGAGGCTCACCAAGGGGGAGGAGTGGCCGTAGCATTGGAGGACAAAGGGAGAGGAAAATATCTCTTTGATTGTGTCATAGAAGCATGGTTTGAAGTATGGAAGCTATGCTACAAAGTATGGCTTGATGTGAGTTAATTTCCTATCAATTTTCGATGAAATTAGGCTTCTAGAAACAATGCATAGCTGGAACTTTTCCAGCCACAAATAAATGGAGAAAATGGGCTATTTTAATTAGTTATTTACTTGGAAAATTAAGCTTGATTGAAAGTTATGACAAGGTATAGTGTATGTGACTTGAGGTATGGCCTTGGAGTGTTGAAAAATTGAACATGTGATGCATATGGGGAGGGAGGGCTCACGGCCAGACCTGGCAGCATGGGGGGAGTGAGGTTTTGATCATCTAATTGGGTGTTAATGGTAGGTTTAGATGTGTATTAGCTTAGGTACAAGGTTAGGAGCAATTAAGCTTAAGTTTAGGTAACTAAGAATGAGGTTTAGGGGTTTTATGACAAGATTAGGAGTGCTCAAACATCATTAAAGAATTTTAAACTCATTTATGAATAAACAATGTGTAACACAATTCCATGATTTAAGGAATTGGAAAGAGAAAACACTATTCAAGATTCCATGACTAAGAGTCTTGAAATTAAAATATAATTTTAAGTTGTAATTAAGCACTTTTAGGTTCTAATCAAATTTAATAAATTATTTTGACTCAAGATTAATTAAGGAAATTAATTAACCTTCGATTAGAGCCTAATATTGCTTAGGTTTGCTTAATCACGCGATTAAGCGTAAAAACACGAAACTAGGGGCAAAACCGTAATTTTGCACTAATTTCGCCCAGGACCTCCGGGACCAAAACTAAAGTCACAGTCTACATAAAAATGCCTTTTAAAATCATCTGGAGAAGTTTCGGGTTCATCCGGAACTTGCAAACGGGTAAAACACCGCAGGGGCGTTTTGGTCATTTTGACCCGAAAACTCGAAAAACGAGATTTTCGATCTAGGGAAGGTACCCAAGCCATCTAATCCCCTTCCAACATTGAGTTTGCCCTTCGAGTACTGCCGAACTGGCTTTCCTCGAATTTCGGGCTGAAAATGACCTTAGGGGCATTTTAGTCATTTTCACTCTAACAGAAAAATCGGGGCGTTACACTTAAAGTACGGGTCTAGGGGGCATAGAATCACCTCATTCCCACCCTTAATTTGGTGGTTCAAAAGGATCATTTTCTCATGGTTTAAGTCACCTTAAGTCTTTGCATGTTTAATGAAATGCCACTCACAACATACATGTCACATATCTCATACTACAACATAGGCATTTCTAAGTTCTTAAAGAACAACCACATGCAATAATAAAATTAGCATTTGGAAATAATAGTTCACATAGCATCATACTAGTCATGGGATAACACAATAATTCATTCTTAGCCAAAAGCTTACAAATCACTCCTTTAAAGTAAAATCCCTAAATTGGGTAACCTCAAACTAGCATATTATGTTCTCATGAGTTTAAGAGATTGATTAACCTCTTCTCTATAATTTATTAAGTCCTAAAACCTAATTAATTATGGCTGGACAGTTCAGGCAGTGTGCCAATTTAGATGAATTACGGTGTTCTAGAATGTGCTTTTAGGCCCTTTCTCACTTTCGACTTTTCCTATGATGTAATAATTAATACCTAAACCAATTATGAGTCACTCTCACCCATCTAGACATCATATAATGTGAATCTAACTACTTTAACAAGGCTGGACAGAATCTAAAATTTTCTGTTCCTATGTAGTTCTAGAATTCACATATCAAGCAAATAAGGTTACTAAGTGTACTTTAAAGTGTCTAGAATGATTATCACATCCTTGGCAAGGTATTTAAGCATATTTAGACCACCCAAAACAGAATTTAAGGTGCTGTAAACTATCAAGGCAGAACTGAAAACATGTGTCATTAAATCATAGGAAAAACTTCACTTTAATGCATATGGGTTGCTAGTTTCTCTTGGAACCCCTTTGGAGCTTCTAAAACTCTTTAGAAATCATTTTATTTCATTAAAGACCATCACAAAACACATAGGGCAGCAGCCATAAAAGGTTCTTTGGAACAAGATTAAACCTTGAAAATGTGTCTAGAGCATGGACTAAGTCCATATAAACTTAGGAAAACCCTTGAGACATAGGTTGTAGGCCTTAGTAACTAAATGAACTCCTTAGAGAGCCATTTTCATCACTTGGCCGAATACATATTCAAAGGGATACCCCCTTGATAAATCTTTTCTCAAGATGAAATGGGCAAGTCTTTTGCGCTCTAGTAGTTTAGAGTGATGACATAAAATGAACATGCTATGCATTCCATTTTTATAGTTCATTAGAAAGTAAAGTGATAGCTCAAAGTAAATATGAAATGCACATTTATTTTAATCTTTGAGTTTAGTGATGACTTGAAATTAAAACATGAATGCAGGTTCATTTCTTTATCTTGGGGATTTACTGATAGCATAAAGTAAACATGGATGCAATTCCTTTTATATCTTGTCTAGAGCTCATGCAAGACTTTAGAAAGAACCAAGGTTCCAACCCAAAACTCATCCTCACAAGAAAAGAAAACCATTAGTGCTAAAGTACCAAAAAGAAAACATGATCCTCAAGGAACCATGGGGTTGGCCGAAATGTTTGAAAGAAAAGAGAGGTTCAACAAGTGTTCAAGAGAAACATACACTCATTCTTAACAAATGCTAAAAAGATCAAGCTTTTCTTTTAAAAACTCAAGCTTTAGAGTTTGTTCATGTGACAAATATCAACATGAAGCTCTCATGATCAAGCTATCATTTTTTCCAAATATCCAAGGCACTTGTGGCCGAAATACACAAGAAAGAAAGTGAGGTTTCAAGAGATTCAAAAGAAATAAATCTTTTACTTGGCTAAGACTTGAAAAGATGAAACCTTTCTTTAAGAACTCAAGCTCTAGAGTTGGTTCATGTGACAAATACCAACATGAAGCTCTCATCATCAAGCTATCATTTTGTTGGCCTTGAGGCCGAAACCAAAAGAAAAGAAAACAAGGAGAAGAAAACACCAACCCATCATCAAGGAAACTTATTCCAACCAAGCTTTTCCAACAAGATCAAAACATAAAGAGTAAAGAAAGAATTCTTAAACAAGTTCCCTACCAAGTGTTGATGCTTTAGAGATGAAGGAAAGGTTGGTTCTTGGAGAAGAATGGAAAGAAATTTCCTTGAATCCTTGGTGGTGGATTCGACTAAGAGGAGAAAAGGAGGAAGGAGATGTGTTTGCCCTGGTTTGAACTTGGGGAAGTGTTTAGATAAGAAGGAAGATGAAGATTGAAGGTGGAGGAGTAGTGGTCTTGGCTTGAACAAAGAGAGAAAGATAGAGTTTTTGAGAGAACTCTTGAAACACAAAGTTTTGCAAGTGTTGTAAAGTGTTCAAATGCTCTTCAAGGCAAGCTATTTATAGACAAATGAATTAAGGATGAGTGGAGGGGAGGGCTGGCCGAATTTACATCACAAGGAGGAGAGAAGAAAAATCTCCTTGGGTTGTCATACATTGGGTGATTGAAAACTTGTCATAGGGTGGCTTGTAAAGAAAGCTTGATTGACAACATAAAGAAATCATTCTTTTGAATTCTTTTGAATTCTTGGGGGGAAAAGTGGCGCCACTTTTGGGCAGCCATGGGGAGGGAAAAATCTCTTCTCTAATCATGGTTTAGGAGTGTACTTAGATGTAACATTGGTTATGCTCATGATTAGGAATTGCTAAGTAAGGGTTTAGGTGAACAATTAGGAAATTAGGCCATGATTAACTTAAATTTAGGAGAAACATTGTTGGACTGATGGGGTCACTTTTTGTGACAAGAGTTTCTAGGAAATGACAACTTTTTCTTGGTTTGAGAAAAAGCAAATAGTGAAATCACTATTCATGAATTCTCCATTTTGAAAAAGATGCTAGAAATTGGTTTTTAAACAATTTTAGACTCAACATCCTCAAATAAATATTTTTGCTCTAAATTAATTATAGAGATTAATTATCCTTTAATTAGAACCTATTGTTGCTTAGGTTTTATTTTAAAACGTAATTTAGCCCTTAATGCACTTAGGCAGGGGTAAAATCGTAATTTTTCTCAAAAACAACCCGAGACCACCGGGACTTAAATAAACATGGGTCATGCCTTGAAAACATTATTTGAACCTCCGGGACAATTTCGGGTTAAAATAGAACTTAAAACTGTCTTAAATCTGTTATAGGGGTATTTTGGTCATTTGTGCGCAGAAATCTCAGAAATGAGGTTTTTCTACTCTATTAAGCATTCATGTACATATAGTCCCCTTCATATATCATATAAACCCTATGGGGATGGCCGAGATCGGTCGCCCTCGTGTCCCAGGCAAAAATGACCTCAGGGGCATTTTGGTCATTTAAAAGTTTAGTGAAAATCGGGGCGTTACAATTATCAGTTCCCAAATTCATAATTTCAACAACCTAATAATGTGGATTTATCCCTTTTTCCATTGAATTTATGATTTTGGAAAATTATTGGCACAACTCTGGATCTTCATCTTGTTCATCTTCATTCAAGTCCACTGTAACACAGTAATTAGTTAATGCGTTTTCACAATCATTTGCGCAGGATAGAGATTTTGAAGGGGAAGAATCCCTGGAATTGGGACAAGACCAAAATAAATAAAAGATGAAAATCACAAAAGAAAATGGAAAAGAGAAACCATGCATAATCATTTTATTATTCGATGAACAGTGAAATATAGACAGAAGTGACTAAAGCATCCATTACTCAAAATACAATAAGTCATCTGTGGGTGATGATTCCCAATTGTTCAATGGTTCGTTGCTATGATAGATCAGTTGAAGTGTTTCCTCAGTTCCTTTAAGAGTATTAACAATTTCAGCTACTTCTATTACGATTACTTCTGCAGGAAATGTGTCCTTAATATGTGGGATCATTTTCTTGAAGAATTTGAATGGTTGCAGCCCTTTATGTCCAAGGTCAAATTTCCCTAGATTGTCAGGAAGTGAGATTGGGTTCCTAATTCCTTGCAGCTGACTCCCTAACATATTTTCCTCTTCGAATCCACTCTTGCGTATTATTCGAGCAGTCATTTGATACACATCACCTTTCTGTTCCATTGAGTCGACTATCTCAAGGTTTTGGAATGAGACTTCAAGGGTGTCTTTAGTGCAATCAATATATGGTACTGTTACTATCTTAGTTACTAGAACCTCTTCTTCCCCTTTAATGATGATGAGCTTCCCGCCGTCTATAAACTTCACCCTCTAATAGAGCGTAGAGGGAACAACACTAGCTTCATGAATCCAAGGTCTTCTTAACAACCTTGTGTGCCCCGGCTCAATGTCCATCACTTAGAATCTAGTCATGAAAGTGGTTGGCCTAATTTCCAGCTGGAGGTCAATGGCACTCATGATTTCTCTCAAAGACCTATCAAATGACTTTACGATCATCCCATTTGGTTTAATCAAGGAGGGATCAATCGGTAGTTACCACAGTGTGAAATAAGAAAGCACATTGAAGACTAATCCCCTATCAATCAATACCTTTGCCATATTGTAACCTTTGCATTTTAGGGTGATGTGGAGTGCCTTTGGGCACCCCATTGCATGAGGGAAGACCTCATTTTCAGTGAAGGTGATGGCATAAGCTGTTTTGATCACATTTACAATCCCTTCAACCCTATCAGAGGTTATGTCCTTGGATATATATGACTAATCCAACACTTTCTTGATTGCACTGCAGTAAGGCTCTGAAGATAGGATTAGCGAATATAGTGAGATCTTCGCTTGTGTTTTCTTTAGTTGTTCCACTACGTTATACTCACTCTATTTCATTATCTTCAAGAATTCTTCTTCTTCATCTTCTTGGCTCTTTTTTTTTTTTTACTGTCCTTCGCAGGCCACTTGTGGGTCTTTTAGTAGTTTCCTTGAAGTATATCACCTGCAGCTTTGAGTAATTTCCCCTATTCCTGTAACACTTGTTATATACGCTAATGTAGAGGGTTCTGAGTAAGCTTCATTGCCAGATTGTCCAATTGCTTTTGGCTTATCAGAATTTGCGCAAGTGGTAAAATAAGAAGGCAAACTAGACACCTTGAAGACAGGTATCAGCCTTTGACTAGGGAATGTCATTCTGGACATCAAAGAATTGGGCTCTACAATGGTTTCATATCTCCATGGAATTGCATGGTCACTTTCATAAGGAAATGGTTTGGACACCTTAAAAGCAAGTGATGGTTCATGGTTATGGACTTTCAAACATGGGGTGCATGGTAGATCATATTGATGCTCTATTTGATGCCCTTTGGTATCTCGAGCACCCCTAGCTTGATCATCTTTTCAACGAAGAGCTTCAACTCCATACACTTCTCTATGTGGTGCTTTATTTCCCTTCTAAAACACTCATAGAATAGGTCATCATCTCCTTTTACCGTCTTTCTTCCTTTTCTTCCTTCAATTTTCATCTTATAACCTGCCTTTCTTAATGCTTCTAGGATCTCCTTCATTGGGAGCTTGGCACTTCTGACTCCCTGACTTGCAGGCTCCTTATAACAAATAGAATTCACTTGTCTTCCTCCGTGATTGGGGAATGAATTGTTTCTTATATGTGGTCTTGATTCCTTTCCTAACTTAATGGTGCCATGGTTGATCAAATGTTATTCCATACTTCTAAACGTATAACAATCTTCCACTGAGTGTCCAAAGGAATTAGAATAATAGTCACAAGTTTGGTTCGGATTGTACCACCAAGGACATGGTAGCCCAAAGCTCTTTCCACTACCTGGAGCTAGCAGATTGTCTCCAGAAAAGCGTTTTTAAATGATTCAGCATTACTCATGTAGAAATTAGGTAAAGGCCGATTTTCCATGGGGGGTCTATTGCTAGTGTTGAATAATGGGGAAGTTGCAAAGGGATTGACTGTTTGATGGGTCAGGGGTGGTGCTTGGTGAGGTCTAGGTGTTATTAGTGTGTAAGGTCGTGAGTGGGAGACTTGGTTGATTTGGTGTGGTTGAGGTGCATATGGTGTTTAGGTTAAAATGCCTCTAAGAGATGGGTATTATTAGTGTGGTTAAGATAGGTACGTGTGTATGGATTGTGGTTTTGGCTAGGGAGCTAATAAGATTGAGGGTGGATGTAGTTAACGGTGTTCTCCTTATTCTTGAAATTGGAACCCTTCTTGGATTAGGACTTACTTGTTTCCCCTCTTGCTAGCTCCACCTTCCTTTTTTGGATATTGGTCTCAATCTTTTCTTCGATTTCAACCAAATCGATAAACTCTTTTACATGGGTCCCAAGCATATTCTTGAAAAATGAACCTTCTAGTGTGCGAATGAAGTAAGAGCACATTTCTTGCTTTAACATTGTCAGAACAACCTTTCTAGCCACGACTCTCCACTTCTTGGCATATTCTTTGAAAGAATTATTCTCTTTGTTCTTCATCCCCTTCAATTGATCGCTAGTGGGTGCAACATTTAAGTTGAACTTATATTGGTTAGTGAAAGCTTGAGCGAAGTCTTCCCAACATATATCTATGCTCGGTCCATCTACATATGCCACTCCTATGCAACCTCATCCAAGCTCTCAGGGAAAAAGTTGATTAGGAAGTTCTTATCCTTGGACCACATTCCTATCTTTGTGTAGTACATTCGTAGATGCATGATAGGATTGGTGCTACCATCGAATTTGATGAGTTCAGGTATCTTGAAGTCTTTGGGAATGACTACACTAGAAGCCAAACATAGATCACTGATACTCATTGAGCCATACGGGTTAGGCCCACACCACATTTGGAGCTGCTCCTGCATGCTTTCTTGTAATTCTTGTTTGAGCTTTAGTCGTTCCACTTCCAGATTATTGTGTGAGATTGCATTATTGCCATTTCCATATGAGTCATATCCCGCTTCTTCATTGTTGAAGTTATTGCCTCCTCTTTCCTTGTTTTTGAGTATAGCTGTGATAGCTTCTTTGATTATTTCTACCTGTTTGTTCATGGTAACTTTCAAATCATAAATTTCCTTTCCAAAATCCCTTACACCTGCCATTATTTTCTGATGGCTTTTAAGGCGTAGACGAAACTTTCTCTTGAAGATTTCTGTAAGAAGAATCATAGTTTTAGCTTTTTTGTTTTTTGGTGCAAGGGTTGTCATCAGCCTTTGCAACGAACAGAGATCCTCTTCACTTACTATTATGAGTACCTCACCCTATAACGTTAAGTGTAGTTGATAGAACTATAAAGGATCACTTGCTCCTCAACAAAGAGGTTTTTTGTTTGCATAACAGGTTTCTTGAAGCGAAAATAATTTTATTGTAGATGTGCAAACATTATTTATCATGTTTAAAGAGATAGGAACTTAATAGAAAAGAAAATCATATCGTGAAATGAACATATACATGCTTAATAGACTGAAGAAAATCATCGTGCACAAGAAACCAAGGCTCAGATCTTCAGAAAATAAGATGCGACTACAAAAAGTACACTTCAAATGAAGATATCAAACCAGCTTTGAAGCAACTCTATTTTAGAACCTTCAATTATCACAGTCACAATCTTTTCATCATATATATATATATAACGGAATTGATACCACACTTTAGAAAGTTCACTTCACAGTGAAACAGTTCACTTTATAGGAAAATGAGGGAAATTTGAAATTTAAATTTAAAGTCAAACCCAGTTATAGACTGTCATGTCATCTCTTCTATTAACTTGGTCAACTATCCCAGTTTCTAGAAGGAAGAATTCAGAAACCTCATTCAAAAAGTAAAAAGTAGTTTATGAAGGTGACCTTAAAAACCTCTATTTTACAACGGCTTCTGAAATAGCTTTGATAGACAACGAGCTATTCCTCTAACTACTTTTACAAGACACAAACAGATTATCAACACATATCACTTGGATAACTGATCAAGGGCAACAGTCATAAATAAAAACCATCTGTAACACCCTAATAATTCAACCTAACACGCCTAGGACACGTTTAAGTTAATTATTAGTTATTACTCTTTTGCTCTAGTTCTTAACTTTACATTTGAAAAATACATAAACAAAAGTGTGAGCCTCGCAGATCAAAATGAATAGCATCATTCTTTCCATATACAAATAGATTGTAAACAAAACATGTCATGTACAAACACGAGGCATAAGAATCATAACATCACAAGCATAGATAATCATCATGAATTTATATAACATCAATAACATTGTTCATTTTCACACACTAGATAAACATACATCATAGATAGTATCATTCCCACCAATAATCCAAAGTCAATAAAGGAAATACATAAAGATAAGCATAAGGCAAACTAACTAAAGACCTCTTTCCTGCACTAAGCTTACCGAGGCATGCCTATATAAGACAACCTAAACCCAAAAGAAGCAAAAGAAGGCTATCCATCACGTATGCTCGATCGCTCCAATGAGGTCCATCATCGGCTCCCAGAGGTGTCCCTACTAAGAGGGAGGGAGGTAACCAATGAAATGGGCCAACTCATCGGGGATACCAAGGTGCATGGCAGGACTAGCTCGTGCACCTTAATAGGGATGGGTAGCTTCTCGATGTACCGACGTACCTCCTCTTAGTAGCTTTCTGACGGTGGCCTCTCCATCGCTATCTTTTCCAAGTTCCATAGGAATAGTGGGGGTAGAACCATCAGAGGAGTGCTGGAATGGTGACTCCTCTGAGGGATCTGTCATAGGCTCAGTTGAATAAGGAGGCGAATGGGGAATATGCTCGGGATAATCTAGAGCAACTAAGGCAGTGATGCGGGTACATCAAATCTACTCTCCTTGCAAGCGAGCAAGCTCAAAAATCATCTCATCGGCGAACGGAGTAACAGGAAAGAACCTAAAGCTAGTGATAGGGTGATCAAATGGGCGCTCCATGAAGACACAAAGGCATACAGTACATCGACCCACAAAGTGCTACGTCTGGTGCGTGGCGTCGAAGTGGAACTCCCAGGTGGGAGCGTCAATGAAGATCACGATCATTGCCATCGACCTCTGAAGATGAGACGGAAAAAAAATGGGATGAGAAACTTATTTAAGAATCTCAATAGGGTACTCTCCTTCTAATATGTGTCATTATCTACGTCCCCAGGAATCTTGGGTTTCATTATGAAAATGGTGAGCATATATAAAGTTCACTTATTAAGTTCTAAATATCATTATCCAAGGTTGGTGTCTTTTATCATGAGTCTTAATGCTATGGATGCAGCATACTAAATCATGAATGCATGTCAATGCCACATGCAATATATCACAAAAGTCATACTCAATGAACATAGCATAAGGTACATAATCATTTCACATGAATTCTTTCTCTTTTTATTTTCTTAGGTGACTTAAATTCATTATTCTTTCCTCTATGCGGCCACCCTAATATTCTCTGTTTTTGAGAGTTTTGGGTTATGAGCTTATACCTAAACTAGTCGTCACTAGTCTATACTTATCCTATGATAAGCAATTTCCTGGCTCTCAGAGTACGGGATAGGGGGCATGGAACACCTTTCATAACCATTAATTCATGGAGTCTAAAGGGTCCTTATTGGATCACCTCTCATAACTATTAATTCCTGGAGTCTAGAGGATTATTTCCATGTGTTTTATGTCACCTTTAATCTTAACATATTAATGAAGGATACATGCATGAGCATATAATTTTAAATATCATGATGACTTATCCCACAACATTTTATGCTCATAAATTTCATAATTTTTCCTAAGTTTGCAAATTTGGCAGAAATCTAACAGCATAATGGCTAGAAATGTAGTTTTCCCCAAATTTGCTACATACTAACAAACAATCCAATCCTGTATTTCAAATATCTCAATCATAATCATAGCATGCCACAATTAATCACATGATCATGCTTCAATTTCATATACTCATAAGCACATATCGTCATTATTTTACTGAAAAGTAAATATGCTCCTACCCAGTATGCCGGAATCAAGGACCAGGCTCAGCTAAGGCACATGTTATGCTCATCAATACATATATATACATAGGCAGTGTATTAAAGATCATCATAAGGCACTTATCATTCAATTATTCCTAAGTTGTTAGAAATTACGCTATAGTCCCATATAGGTTAAAACTACATCCCGGCTTAACCTAATTACCGTAATTAGTCTTTTAGGTATCTAAGGGACCCACCACAATGATTTCCACTAACTTTTAACCTTATAAACATTTTCAAACAATGCTGGAAATTTTGGGCAGTATTTTAAAATAAACAGTTTCGAGGTTCTAGAAGTTGTATTTTTTACCCTTTCTAGTTACCGACTTTTCGTAAGATGCTATAATTAATTCCTACCACTGTAACACCCTAACTTTTAACCCAATACTCTAGAATATATTAGGCTAATCATTAGGTTATTACTTCTTAGTCTCATCTTTTAATAAAATAGTTAGCGAAAATTACAGGTAAATTTTTCTTTTTAAAATAAAGTGAGCCACGAACTTAACTAGCCGAACGATAGAAACATAAAGCACGCGTAACAATCATAAACAACCATGTAAAATAAAACATACATCAGAAGATCATAGATCACGAAGACAACAGAAACATTTCATTAATAATAAAGTAGTTAAAGTACATAACTAGTCATACCCTTATAGAAACAGGTAGAGCTTGAAATACAACGGAAAAGGAAATACAACAGATAGCAAAGTACATGGTTCAAGATAGAAAAACCCAAAACGCTACCCTCCTACTAGGCTATGAGTACAAACTACACACCCCTCCCAAAAGGTACGACCGAAGGGGAAGATCCTCATAAAAGCTCGAGTACTCGCAAGGCTCTCCATCAGGAACTAGTGATGTCGGGGGTCCTCGGGTGATGGAGGCAGGTAACCGGGGAAACGCTCTATCTCCTCCTGTGTGGGCCAATGCAACGTGAAAGGCACACGAGGTGGTTGAACGTGAGCTCCTTGATGCGGATGCATCTCGGTTCTCCTCGCCAGGCGCTGCTGCACCACAGTCTCCTCACTCCCCATACGTCGGGATAGGGGAAAAGGGGCTGAACCCTCCGAAGGAACATGCGTTGGCCAATCCTCGGATGGGTCAGTCTCGGATCTCCTCGAACGAGGTACGTACTCCGGGAAATCTCGGACGGTGGAGGCAAAGGTACGGGCACATCGCAACTGCTCCTCACGCGGACGGGTGCGCTCGAAGATCATGTCGTCACTACCGAAGGGCGCAGTAGGAGTGAACTGGTAGCTCGAAACTGGATAAGGAAAAGGTCGTCCCATGTACACAAAAACACGAACGGCACATCGACCCTCAAAGTGATATGAACGGTGGTCCGGGTCGAAGTGTATCTCCCATACTGGCGTGTCAATGAAAAGCACGAACGTCGCCATCGCTCTCTGAAGATGTGACGGAAGGAAAGAGAGAGAGGAATGAGAAATCTTGCTAAAGAAATCTCAGTAGGAGTCTCCTATCCTAGGGTTACATCGTACACATCCTCAGGAACCTTGGGCTTATTTATAAAATAATGATCATGCATATAAGGTTTAATTAAGGTTTTCCAAAACTAATTATCCAAGGTCCATTCCTTTTAGCATGCATCTTGATGTTATGAATGCAACATGTTATATAATGGATGCATGGCAATACTTGAGCATATAAGACAACACCTCAAAGCACATAAACATAATCCATGTGGCATAAGGGCATATAACTTCCAAGTGAATCATTCCTCAACTTCGTGACATCAATCATGGTACTTTAGCATATAAGCCACCCTAAAAATAATAACTAGGTTATGAGCTCATACCTTAGCTAGTCGTCACTAGCTCTTGCTTATTATCTTGAATAAGCGAAACATAAATAATAATCCCGACTCGCAAGTACGGGTAGGGGGCAGGGATCGTCTCTCTCTGGGATTACCCTCTTTGAAACGCTTTGCTAGCCATGCATGGCCTCGCAATTTGTCCGCTTTGGTAGGCTGCATCTACTCATACCCTCACGGATTTGTCTCCTCCCAGGGGTACTCGGCCGAACCGGCACCTCCTCGGGGGAAGCGCGTCTCAGTGCTTTGTCACATAAAAATCTCCTGGGGGTGCTCGGCCAAACCGGTGTCACCTAGGGTTTTCAACTCATATGGTACTCATAAATCATTTCTTTCAACCCTTTAAGGTTTGATGGAAATTCGGCAGCATAACAGCCGTTAAACCGAATTTCCTTCAAACTGCCACAAGCTAATCCACACATCATGTTCTCATGAAATCTCATGCTATGATAAACTTTAACATTTCATCAATCATTTCCTCATGCCTCAAGCACATCTCATCATATCATTGCATCAAACAACACATCATAGCATTAACAACTTTTTAGTGTCTTATGCATTGACCCTTAAGGTCCCTAACTCACATTCTAAGTTATAAGTCATCAAACCTAATCTCTCGGGAACTTATAAGGTCTCAACTAAGTATTTCTCACCTCACACTATGATCAAGAACATCTCTAATCCTCAAGAGTGCAAAATTCATATTCCTAACTTTACAGGTACCTAGGAGTCACAACAATGACCCTTTCTAAGTCCGATTTGCTCCTAAGACATCAAGATCAAGTCCTAAACCATTTATGAGTCATTCCTACACATTTAAACTAATTTAAATCCATGATTAGAATTACTAAACCTTGCTGGATAGAATCCAGAAAATTCAAACATTAAAGGATCTAGAACTCTCAAATTAATTCTTTTCTATTTTCTAACTTCTCTTATCTTTCACATATGAGTCTTAACATTAATTATACTTAAACATAAGCATATTATCATCGTTAACACAGCTCATACAGTGGCTAAACATGGCAAGGCAGAACCGAAACAAACATCTCCATTTAAAGGCATCAAACACATTTTCTAAAGCACATAAAATACTAGTTTCTCTTGGAACCTTTTTAAAACTTTCAAAACTCATTTATAAATATTTTTAACATCTAAAATCATCAAAATATTTATGAGGGCAGTAGTTAGATCAAACTTGTCTCAAGAGGTCCTAAATTCATAAAACTTAGTTCTATGCATTCCTTAAACTCATAAAAGCTTGGAAAAATTATAAAACATAGTTTTCAATACTTAGAAACACCAAGACCCCTTAGAGCCGAAATATGAACCAAAGGAAATAAATATTTTTAGACCTTTGTTTGAGACAACAATGGGCAAGTCTTTGAGCTCTAGGTTCATTTAGGTGATGACATAAAAATAAACATGCTCATGCACTTATTTTAGGTTCCATTAGAAAGTAAAGTGATAGCACAAAGTAAATATGAATGCAACTCATTATTATCTTGGTATTAAGTGAGAACTTGAAATATAAACATGATAATGCATAGCTTGAAATATAAACATGATAATGCAAGGTTCACTTATTATCTTGATATTTAGTGATAGCAAGGAAGTAAACATGATATGCAAAGCATAAAGTAAACATGATGCAAGGTTCATTTTATGGATGACTAGAGCTCATTCAAGACTTTAATAAGATAACAACCCAATACAATATCTCAAAGATCAAAACACCAAAACCGAAAGTCTTACAAAAGAAAAAGAAAGTGAAACTAAGTCAAGTTCTTTATTAAATACCCAAAACCCCTATCTAGAGAAAAATCTCTAGAACGTGCCGGCCAACTTTAAGGTTGACAAGGGTAGGCTTGGGCTTTTAGAAATCCTTAGATTAATTTTCTTAAGTTGAAAAACCATGTGAGCTAAGTATAGTATAGATGAAGTTAAAAGAAAGGAAAAACTCAAGCTCTATAGGTTCCTTTGAGATGAACACATAGTCATCATCTAGGAGTCCTCATCATTGAGCTATCATGTGCTCCTCAAGACCTCATGGCCGAAATCACAAGGAAGGAAAAACAAAGAAAGTTTCAAAAGAAAATCCAAGAGAAAGCTAGTAAGAACTCATTTTCCAAGAAACAAAGTTTAGAAAAACACTCCTACCTAGAGTGAAGATGAAATCTTTGAACTTTTGAAAAGGAAAACAAGATGATGAGCTCCTCCAAGAGGCAAGATAGCTTCGGCCAAGGGAGGATGAGAAGGTTGGAGTTGTTTTTCAAGTGAGGTTGTGTTTGAGGTGTGGTGTTTGAGAGGTTTGATGATGGTTCAAGGCTATGGGGTGGTGTTTCACGGTTGAGAGATGATGATGAGATGAAGAGAGGATGAAGATGAAGATGAAAAGAAAGGAAGAACTCTCTTGGAACTTTGAGAGAAAAGAAAAAAACTAGCAAGACAACTCTAGAATTCTAAACTTAGCAAATGCTTCAAAGTGCAACTAAGCTATCACAAGTATCCTATTTATAGAAAAACATAACCATGGGGCTCACCAAGGAGAGATGTGGCCGTGGCTTTTGAGAGGAAAAAGGGAGAGAAAAATATCTCTTACACAAGGTCATTCAAGCATGGTTTGAAGTATGGAAGCTATGCTACAAAGTATGACTTGATGTGAGTTAATTTCCTATCAATTTTTGATGAAATTAGGCTTCTAGAAACTTGACATGGCTGGAACTGTTCCAGCCACAAATAAATGAGAAAAATGAGTTGTTTTAATTATTTATCCATATGGAAATTCAAGCTTGATTGAAAGTTATGACAAGGTATAGTGTATGTGACTTGAGGTATGACCTTGAAGTGTTGAAAAATTGAACATGTGATGCATATGGGAGGAGGGAGTGCACAGCCAGGTCTAGTACAACAAGGGGGAGGCGAGGTTTGATCATCTAATTGGGTGTTAATGGTAGGTTTAAATGTGTATTAACTTAGGTACAAAGTTAGGAATAATTAAGCTTAAGTTTAGGTACCTAAGAATGTGTTTTAAGGATTTTATGACAAGATTAGGAGTTCTCATACATCATTAAATAATTTTAAACTCATTTGTGAATAAACAATGTGTAACACAATTCCATGATTTAAGGAATTGGAAAGAGAAAATACTATTTAAGATTCCATGACTAGGAGTCTTGAAATTAAAATATGATTTTAAGTTGTAATTAAGTACTTTTAGGTTCTAATCAATTCTAATAAATTATTTTGACTCAAGATTAATTATGGAAATTAATTAACCTTCGATTAGATCCTAATATTGCTTAGGTTTGCTTAATCACGCGATTAAGCATAAAAACACGAAACAAGGGGCAAAACCGTAATTTCGCATTAATTTCACCCGGGACCTCCGGGACCAAAACTAAAGTCATAGTCCACATAAAAACGCCTTTTAAAACCATCTGGAGAAGTTTCGGGTTCATCCGACACTTGCAAATGGGTAAAACACCACAGGGGCGTTTTGGTCATTTTGACCCAAAAACTCGAAAAACTAGATTTTCGATCCCGGGAAGGTACACATGTCATCTAATCCCCTTCCAACATTGAGTTTGCCCTTCGAGTACTGCCGGACTGGCTTTCCTCGAATTTCGGGCCGAAAATGACCTCAGGGGCATTTTGGTCATTTTCACTTTAACAGAAAATCGGGGCGTTACAACCACCACTAATAGAAATTTTTATACTTAAATTCAATTCCAAACAGAATATTACCTAAAATAATGTTGTCAAAACAGTAGCCATAAATTTCAAATTTCTAGAGTCTCAAAAACCAATTTTTCTATTCTTTCTAGTTTCTAGTCTTTCTCAAGGTGTTTGGAAATAATTTTTGCATCCACTACTAGTACTTTCTGCACATTTAACTCCTCCCAAACATATTTTTACAGAATTTTAAATGTCAAGGCAATAGCAAAAATTTCATTTCCTAAAACATATTAGAAAATTATATCTTTGATCCATTCTAGTTACTAGCTTTTCCTAGGATGCCAAAAATAATTCTTGCAACAAGTAATAGCAATTTTTACATATTCAATCCCCTCCAAATAGAATCTCACAAGAATGACGAGACCCAAACAATGGCCGAAAATTTGGTTCCAAAATCATTCAAAAATAATATTTTTTTATACTTTCTAGATACTAGTTTTCCTCATTACTTGATTTAAGACATAGCAAACATTTGAAACTACTTTTACCTCTTTGAATGCTCACACATCAACACCAAATAGATTAAAACCCAAGTTTCAATAATAAATCTTTTTCTCATAAAAATACTCTTTTACTATACTTTGAGTTTCCAAGACTTGCAAAACTTCTAAAGCATAACTTACAAAAGTTCTAAGACACAAGATTTAAGCCATAAAATCAAATAAAACTCATCTCAACCCGATTATCAGTCATGGCCAAATGCATATACATGAGTGTAGCCGTGATTTGAAATTTTTATTTAAGATCTAAGGACAAGTCTTAAGCTTTAAGGTCTTAGGTGATGGCTTGAAAATAAACATGCTATGCACCTCATTTTTATCTTCAAGATTTAAGGTGAGGGCTCAAAGATAAATATGCTATGCTAATCTATTTTTATCTTTAAGATTAAGATGATAGTACAAAAGTAAACATTCTATGCAAATCTATTTTTATCTTTAAGGTTAAGATGATGAAATTGAAAGTAAACATGTTATGCACTTCATTTTTATTTTCAAGATTTAAAGTAATGGCTCAAAAATAACCATGCTATGCAAATCCATTTTTATCTTTGATTTAGGTGATAGCACAAAAATAAACATGAGTGCAAGTCTATTTTACATCTTATTCACTTAAAGCTCAAAACTTTACAAGATTAGGTTCTTGTCCCTAATAGATTTTAAACATTAGTGAGCTTTAGAGTCCTCTAATACTATGGTTTCAAAAACCTCATTTCTTGGACTCACCATCAAGTTCAAAGAAAAAAACAAGCAAAAAAAAAAAAAGAAACCAACCAACAACATCCCATTTCTCATGCTCCATGAAAAATCGAAAAGAAAGGAAGGAAAAAGAACCAAACTTTAGGCTCTAGAGGTCATAAACATGGTGATATTAAAACCAATATCAAGAGCTCTCATCATTAAGCTATATTTCCAACTATTCTTTTACAACAAACACCAAACATGAGAAGAACAAAGAGATCCAAAACCAAGAACAAGAATTGAAAGTAAACACAAAAATTGAAATGGAAGAAAAACTAAAGAATCAAAACTTGAGCTCTAAAGGTCTAACACATGGTGGTTTCACAACCACCATAAAGACCTATTATCATCAAGCCTTGATCTCAAACTTTCATCATCAACAAAACTCAAGAAGTCCAAACCAAAAAGAAAAGGAAGAAAATAAAGAGCTCAAACTGAAAAGGGAAAGAAAGAACACAACACAAAGAAAACATGATCTTATCCATTCTTTCATCATCACAACCGAAATGAAACAAAGAAAGGAACAAGAAACTCAAAACAAAACTCTACCAAAATTGTCTTCTTGAAGAAAAGGATAAAGCTTGGTCTCTTGTAAAGGAAGTGAGAAGAAAAATCTTCTCTTGAGGTGGGGTATAGGTTTGGCCAAGAAGGAAAAGATGAGAGGATGGATTTTTCTTATGTTGTTGAGATTAGGAATGGAAAGGTTGTGTGGTTAGGAGGTGGTTTGTGGTGGTGATGTGGTGGTTTAAGGTGGAGAGGGGGTGGAGGAAAGAGGCTTCTTAAAGGTGGAGGAGGGGGGGATGAGAGCTTAGGTTGAGAGAATTTCTAAGAGTTCTTTTTTGACACAAACTTGGCCAAAAAAGTGAGTAGTAAAAAAATGAGATTTTTATTTTGTAAAAAAAATAAATATGATGGTGTTTTAGGGAGAAGAGGCCGCAACCTCATGGCTGGTTTTGGGGGAAATTATTTTCATTTCATGTAGCATAGGAAGTGTATTAGAGGTGAGTTTGATTAGACAAAAGTTTAGGAATTAAGTGTTTGAGTTAGTAATCATGTGTAACATCCTAATTTTTAACCCAATACTGTAGAACATATTTTGGTTAATCATTAGGTTATTACTTCTTAGTCTCATTCTTTTATTAAAATACTTAGCGGAAGATACAGGTAAATGTTTTTTTGAAATATAAAAGCAAAGTGAGAGCCACGTTGATGAAATAGTAAATTGCACTTCATACAAAATAAACACAAAGTAAATAAACATATAACAAATCAATGGCACACCAAAGGAATATTTTCATTAATATCATAATGTAAGATACATAAAGTCACACCCTTATAGAATCGGGCTGAGCTTTCGATACAGGGAAGTAATAAGAAAATACAAAAGCAGTAAAGTACATGGTACGACAGTAAAATAAAAAAACCAACTACAATACCCTCCCACTAAAGCTATGGGTGCTAAACTAGAATACCCCTATCAAAAGATACTGCAAAAGGGGAAATCCTCATGACGACTCAAGCACTCGAATAGCCCTCCAAAAAGTCTACTGGCGGTGAGAACCCTCGAGTGATGGAGGTATGCACCCGGGAAACTGTGTGAGCTCCTCGGAGGTAAACAAACGGAATGGGGGTCGGGTATGGCCTCCACGGCATGAACGCATCTCTGGTCACCAAGCTCGACGGAGCTGAGTCACCATATCCTAGCTATGGCCACCAATGTCCATCGGGACCGCAGGAGCAGAGCCCTCCGAATAGATATGTGTTGGGGGGTCCTCGGAGGGGTCAGTCTCCGATCGCTGCGAATGGTGAAAGTACTCAGGATAGTCACGTACAGCCAAGGCGGATGGACAAGCACGACGAGTCTGCTCATCGCGGGGGCATGTGCGCTTGAAGATCAGATCATCATCGCCAAACGGGGCAGTGGTAGTAAAATGGTAGCTGGACACAAGGTAAGCAAAGGGTCATCCCATATACACAAAACACGTACAACACATCGACCCTCGAAGTGATAGGAGCGATGATCCGGGTCGTAACGTACCTCCCAAACTGGTGTGTCAACTAACAGCACGAAAGTCGCCATCGAACTCTTAAGATGTGATGGGAGAGAAAGAAAGAAGAGAAAGGAGTGAGAATCTTACTAAAGAATCTCAGTAGGAATCTCTTATCTAGGGTTACATCGTTCACATCCTCAGGAACCTTGGGTTTATTATTAAAAAGTGAGCATGCATATAAATTCCTTCTTTAGGTTCATAAAACTAATTTATCCAAGGTTCGTTCCTTTTAGAATGCATCTTGATGTCATGAATGCAATATATCAAAGCATGAATGCATGGTACTACTTTAAACAAATAACTCGATAATTCATCACATCAAGAAGCATACAAGTGGCATATTCTTCCAAGTGGAACTTTTCTCTTTTCTCAACTTGTGACTTAAGAACTTAAGCTTAAGCATTATGGGCCACCCTAAAACATCTAGGTTATGAGCTCATACCTTAACTATTCGTCACTAGTTCTTACTTATTATCTGAATAAGCGAAACATAATAAAATCTCGACTCCTTGAGTACGGGTTAGGGGGCTTAGGGATCACCTCTCTTAGGATACCCTCTTTGAAACGCTCTGCGGGCATCTAACCACAACAATTTGTCCGCTTGGTAGGCTGCATCTACTCATACCATCATGGATTTGTCTTTCCTGGGGGTGCTCAGCTGAACCGGTGTCACCCAGGAAAGGGCGTCTCAGTGCTATGTCACATAAAAATCTCTTGGGGTGCTCGACTGAACTTGTAACGCCCCGATTTTTTTTTCTGTTAGAGTGAAAATGACCAAAATGGCCCGGAGGTCATTTTCAGCCCGGAATTTGAGGAAAGCCGGTCTGATAGTACTCGAAGGGAAAACTCGATGTTGAAAGGGGATTAGATGACCTGTGTACCTTCCCGAGATCGAAAAACGAGTTTTTCGAGTTTTTGGGTCAAAATGACCAAAACGCCCCTGCAGTGTTTTACCCATTTTCAAGTGCCGGATGAACCCGAAACTTCTCCAGATGGTTTTAAAAGGCGTTTTTATGTATTCTATGACCTCAGTTTTAATTTTAGAAGTCCCGGGCAAAATTAGTGTAAAATTACGGTTTTGCCCCTAGTTTCGTGTTTTTACGCTTAATCGCATGATTAAGCAAACCTAAGCAATATTAGGCTCTAATTGAAGGTTAATTAATTTCCTTAATTAATCTTGAGTTAAAATAATTTATTAAAGTTGATTAGAACCAAAAAGTGCTTAATTACAACCTAAAATCATATTTTAATTTCAAGACACCTAGTCATGGAATCTTGAATAGTGTTTTCTCTTTCCAATTCCTTAAATCATGGAATTGTGTTACACATTGTTCATTCACAAATGAGTTTTAAATTCTTTAATGATGTATGAGCACTCCTAAACTTGTCATAAACTCCCTAAATCACATTCTTAGTTACTTAAACTTAAGCTTAATCATTCCTAACCTTGTACCTAAACTAATACACATCTAAACCTACCATTAACACACAATTAAATGGTCAAAACTCACCCCCACTCTGCTGTCCAGCCCTGGCCGAAGCTGTCCCTCCCCATTATGCATCACATGTTCAATTTTTCAACACTCCAAGGTCATCTCTCAAGTCACATACACTATACCTTGTCATAACCTTTAATCAAGCTTGATTTTCTAAGTAAATAACTAATTAAAATAGCTCATTTTCTCCATTTATTTGTGGCTGGAAAAGTTCCAGCCATGCATTGTTTCTAGAAGCCTAATTTCAGAAAAATTTGATAGGAAATTAACTCACATCAAGCCATACTTTGTAGCATAGCTTCCATACTTCAAACCATGCTTGAATGACCTTGTGTAAGAGATATTTTCCTCTCCCTTTTCCCTCCAATACCACACAGCCACTCCTCCCTTTGGTGAGCTCCATGGCTTTGTTTTTCTACAAATAGGATGCTTGTGATAGCCTTGTTGCACCTTGAAGCATTTGCTAAGTTTAGAGTTTTAGAGTTGTCTTGCTAGTTCTTTCTTTTTCTCTCAAGTTTCAAGAGAGTTCTTCCTTTCTTTTCATCTTCATCTTCTTCATCTCTTCATCTCATCATCATCTCTTAACCATCAAACACCACCCCAAAGCCTTGAACCATCATCAAACCTCTCAAACACTACACCTCAAACACAACTTCACCCAAAACACATTTCCTTTCTTTTCCTTCCTCTTTGGCCGAATCATCACCACCATCCTAGGAGGTGTTGCTCATCTCATTTCATCTTCAAGTCCAAGCTTTTACCTTCATCACAAGGTAGGGATTTGTTTTCAAACTTTGTTTTGCTCAAGAAAGTGTTTTTCTCCAGTTTCCTCTTGGATTCTTTTTGAACTTTCCTTTGTTTTTCCTTTTATTTTCATTTCGGCCTCTAGGCCCTATTATGAGCATGATAGCTTGATGATGAGAGTTTCTACATGATGACATTGTGTTCATCTCAAAGAAACCTCTAAAGCTTGAGTTTTCCTTTTCTTGTAACTTCATCTATATGATATCTAGCTCACATGGTTTTCTAACTTAAGAAAATTAATCTAAGGATTTCTAAAAGCCCAAGCATACCCTTGTCAACCTTAAAGTTGGTCGGCACGTTCTAGAGATTTTTCTCTAGATAGAGGTTTTGGGTATTTAATAAAGAATTTGACGTAGTTTCACTTTCTTTCTCTTTTATATGACTTTCGGTTTTTGTGGTGTGATCTTTGAGATATTGTATTGGGTTGTTATCTTATTAAAGTCTTGAATGAGCTCTAGTTAACCATAAAATGAACCTTGCATCATGTTTACTTTATGCTTTGCATATCATGTTTACTTCCTTGCTATCACTAAGTTTCAAGATAATAAGTGAACCTTGCATTGTCATGTTTATATTTCAAGCTATGCATTATCATGTTTATATTTCAAGTTCTCACTTAATACCAAGATAATAAGGAGTTGCATTCATATTTACTTTGTGCTATCACTTTACTTTCTAATGGAACCTAAAATAAGTGCATAAGCATGTTTATTTTTATGTCATCACCTAAATGAACCTAGAGCTCAAAGACTTGCCCATTGTTGTCTCAACAAAGGTCTAACAATATGTATTTTCCTTGGTTCATATTTCGGCCCCAAGAGATCTTGAAGTTTCTAAGTATTTGAGACTATGTTTCATAATTTTTCCAAGCTTACAAGAGTTTAAGGAATGCATAGAACTAAGTTTTATGAATTTAGGACCTGCCCTCTTAAATTGGTCACTGCCCTCTTAAATATTCTTATGACTTTAGACGTTAAAATTGTTTATAAATGAGTTTTGAAAGTTTAAGAAGAGTTCCAAGAGAAACTAGTATTTTATGAGCTTTAGAAATTATGTTTTATGCCTTTTATGGAGAAGTATATTTTCGGTTCTTCCTTGCTCTTTACTGCCACTGTATGTGCTGTTTTAATGATGATAATGTGCCTATGTTTGAGTAAAAATAATGTTAAGACTCACATGTGAAAGATAGGATAAGTTAGGAACTAGAAAAGAATTTATTTGAGAGTTCTAAATCCCTTAATTATGTAATTTTCTGGATTTTTTCTAGCAAGGTTTAGATTTAATAATCATGGTTTTAAATTAGTTTAAATGTGTAGGAATGACTCATAATTGGTTTAGGACTTAATCTTGAAGCCTTAGGAGCAAACTAAACTTAGAAAGGGTCATTATTGTGACTTCTAGGTACCCGTAAAGTTAGGATTTCAAATCCTGCATCCTTGAGGTTTAGAGATGTTCTTGACCATAGTGTGAGGTGAGAAATACTTAGTTATAACCTCATAGGTTCCCAAGAGACTAGGTTTTGATGATCAATAACTTAGAATGTGAGTTAAAGACTTTAAGGGTCTAAACCGTAATTCCTAGGACCCCGTAATCACACAAATATAAAGCTGTCTAAATTTACATAGTGCTGTTTGGATAGGTCCTTGAGCATAAAAATTTGTAAAATGTATTAGTTGTGAACCTATAGGTGTGTGAGAGGTTAAGAATAATACTAGAACAATGAGTTTACAAGTTTAAGACTCAAAAGAACCAAAGCATAACATACTATAGGTTTATAACATAATAAGCTTGGGAGTTTGTATGAATGATTGTCTAAGGTGTGATTATGTGATAATATATATGTTATAGTTTCATGTATACACTATGAAGAAGTTTCATGTGATGATGTATATGCTATGAAAAAGATTTATGTAATGAATAATGATGTATCTATGAATTAACACTTTATAAGAACTTAAATGTGACACAACACTGAGACGCCTTCTTGGGTGACACCGGTTTAGCCGAGTACCCCCAAGAAAATAAATCCGTGAGGGTATTGACATAGAGCTTGCCAAAGCGGACAATACTACGATGCACTAGTTGCTAGTAGAGCATTTCAAAGAGGAAATGACCCTAAGAGAGGTGATCATTAATTTGCCCCCTAGCCCGCACTATTAAGTCGGGATTATGTATATGTTACGCTTATCATAGGATAAGTAAGAACTAGTGACGACTAGTTAAGGTATGAGCTCATAACCTAGAGATGTTTTAGGGTGGCCCCATGAGATGAAAGTTAAAGTTAACAATGTCACATATACTATACTTATGCCAATGTTATAATGTTTCTTAGTTATTCTATTGTTTGGTTTACCTTTATGATGCATTCATATCATTAGTATATTTCATGCTTAGTTATAAGACGCATTGTAAAATATGACGGACCTTGGATAAATACCACTTTAGAAAACTAACTTAAAAGGAATTTATATGCATGCACACCTTTTTAGAAATAAACCCAAGGTTCCTGAGGATGTGACGATGTCATCTAGGTAGGGATAACCCTACTGAGAATTCTTTTAGAAAGATTCTCATTCCCTCTCTCTTTTCTTCCGTCATATCTTCATATGGCGACATTCATACTTTTCATCAACACCACGGTATGGGAGCTGCACCATGACCTGGCACTCGAGTCATACCATTTTGAGGGTCACTGCACAGTTAGAGTGTTCATGTTTATGGGACGACCCTTCGCGCACCCAGTCCCGAGTTACCGTTTTACCCCGACTGCTCCTTACCGTCATAACGGGATTTTTGAGCGAGCTAGACCACGCGATGAGCAGATTCTCCACATGGAGCCCGAGACGTCAACCGTACGCGACTACCCGGAGTACGTGCCTCGCCCCCAGTACTTGGAGACGGACCCATCCGAGGACCCGCCATCCCACATGTACAGTTGGAGCTCCAGTCCTGCTCCCCCACTGATGAGGGCTGGGAGTGAGGAGACGGTGGTCCAGCCGAGGTTGGCTCGTCAGCCATCTATGCGCCCTCGCCGCGGTGGACATGCCCCGATGATGCGCTCGACCACTCTCGCCGAGTTCGTCAGTGGATCGACTCGACCCCACAGTACTTGGACCAGTAGGAGTAGACATAGGAGGGGTAGCAGTTAGTGCACACACGCCACATAGTTGAGGACAAACCTTCTTTTGTATATGAGGTTGTCTACTCTAGGTGCACTTGGGCATGGGTGTTGTTTCTCTTGTATTTGCTTTTTATGATTTCCGTGTATTCGTTCTTCAGTTGTATTATGTTCCTTGATGTATCAAATAGTCCTGCCCTTTGGGTAGGCACATTACATATATATATATATATATATATATATATCTATGTTCAGTTGATGTTCCCATGATATAATGTGTTTTTTTATGCTTGCTTATATGTTTCGTTATGCTTCCTCTTAAAGATTCGTGTGTGGCTCTCACTTTGATTTTAATTCCAAAAAGAAAAATTTTACCCATATTTCCGCTAAGTATTTTCTAAGTAAAAGATGAGACCAAGAGGTAATATTCTAAAGATTAACCTAAGTACATACTAGTAGTCTTGGGTTAAGATTTAGGGTGTTACATTATGGTATCAGAGCAGTTCGATTCTCATGGAGCCTGAGGATTGGACTGACTATGCTTTATAAGCATAATGTGATAGTTATGTCATGTGTAGTGCTTGATAGAGATAAGCTATAGGACTAGAGATGCATGACTTTTGTTGCTTGCAAGTGCCATGGTAACTAGCTCATTTTGCATGGATATTGAGCCTGATCAACTTGATGTTCATTGTTTCATGTGTTTAGGGACCAATGGCACCGCGACGATGGCCTAGGACTATGCCCGATGCTGATCAAGACAATGCGACTGCTGCTGCTGTCCGTAGCATGGCGCAAGCCATGGAACGGATGTTCAACCGAATGGACCAACAAGCGAATGTCGCTCCTGTTCCCCCTCCTCCCCCTGCTGCTGAGACGGTGGAACAAGCCCACTTCGGCGAGTTCCGCAAGGCGAACCCGCCAGTGTTCCGAGCGGTAATGGACCCCGACAAGGCTGATGAGTGGATCAAAGACATGGAGAAGGTCTACTCTGTCGTTACCTGCTCAGAGGAGCAGAAGGTCACATTTACTGCCTTCATGCTGAAGTCCGATGCCGAGTTTTGGTGGAACGGCACGAAGCGTCTGCTAGAGGCTTCCGGAACTCCCATTGACTGGGAGTTGTTCAAGACTTACTTCTACGAGAAGTATTTCCCGGAGTCCATAAGGAATGCAAAAGACATTGAGTTCATGCAGTTGGCCCAGGGAGGGTCTACTGTTGCCCAGTACACTGTGAAGTTCGAGGAGCTTATCAAGTTCTCTCGGGTGTTTCAAGGGAACCCCGATGAGGTTTGGAAATGCGTTAAGTATGAGGCCGGTTTGAAGGCAGAGATGAACTACGCCGTGGCCCACATGGAGATCAGAGACTTCCCAACTCTGGTCAACAAGTGCCAAATTCTCAAAGAAGGGCAAAGGAAGATGCAAGCCACAAGGGCGGAACGAGCTAAGAGGCTCGGACCTCAAGCCCCGAAGTTCAAACTGTAGTACCCTTCAAGGAATCACTACAATCCCTACCAGACCAACCAGTTCCGACCACAACAACAACCACCGAGAGTTCCTGTACACCAACAATCCAAGCAACACCAAAGGCCGCCATTTCAACATCAAGGCCCTAGGAACTTCAACAACAATCAACCCCGTGGACCGGGCGGACCCCGGAACCACAATGGAGGACCAAGTGGAGCCAAGAACAAGGCACCACAAACCCCTGCTGCTTACCCCGGAGCAACATCTGCTGACGTTTGTCCCTAATGCAGGAAGAATCACGGGAATCGCCCATGCTTAGCCGGTCAGAACGTGTGCTTCAAGTGTGGCAAGCCTGGCCACTATGCAAAGGACTGCACCGGACAAGGGACATCGAACCAGAACCCCTGACCACAATACCGAGGAAGAGTCTTTACCCTTAATGCGGAAGACGCCAAAAAGTCCAACAATCTCATTGAAGGTATGTGCGAAGTAAACGGTAAACCCTTAACTGTACTATATGACTCTGGTGCTACTCATTCTTTTATTTCACTTGCTAGTGTCGAGTCCTTAAATCTAAGAGTCTCTAAACTTCCCTTTGATCTCATTGTTTCTACTCCTACAAATCGCCCTGTTAATACCTGTCGTTGTTGTTTAAACTGTCATCTTGTTGTAGAAAATAGGTCTTTTATCATAGATTTAATTTGTTTACCCTTAAAAGACATAGGCATTATCTTAGGCATGAATTGGCTTCACGCCAACCGTGTGATGTTAGATTGTGGAACCCAAACCGTGGTTTTCCTCTCTCCTCCCAAAAACATCACTCAACCCATTAAGCTGTACCTAAATTCCGTAGAGGTCTTCTGTAGTGGGGAGAAAGCTAAGGGATATGTTCTCCTAGCCGCCTATGATGTAGACTTTGAGTAGAACCTAGGTGAGATACCTGTGGTGAGAGACTATCCCGAGGTATTTCCAGATGAAATACCCGAGTTCCCTCCCAAGAGAGAAGTTGAATTCTCCATAGAGTTGGTTCCTGGAACAGGATCAATCTCTATAGCCCCGTATAGGATGTCACCTTTGGAGCTAGCAGAGCTAAAAACCCAGTTGGAGGAGCTGTTGGAAAAGAGTTTTATAAGGCCGAGTGCTTCACCTTAGGGCGCTCCGGTCTTATTTGTAAAAAAGAAATACAGAAGTATGAGGATGTGTATAGACTATAGGCAGTTAAACCAAGTAACCATAAAGAACAAGTACCCGTTACCTAGGATTGATGATCTTATGGACCAATTGAAGGGAGCCGTAGTATTTTCTAAGATTGATTTAAGGTCCGGTTACCATCAGATTAGGGTTAGGGATTCGGATATTCCTAAAACCACCTTTCAAACTCGGTATGGACACTTTGAGTTCAATGTGATGTCGTTTGGTTTGATGAATGCTCCCGCAGTTTTTATGGATTACATGAATAGGATCTTTAGACCCTATTTAGATCAATTCGTGGTTGTGTTCATAGATGATATTCTCATCTATTCGAAGACCCATGAGGAGCATGAGCGTCATTTGAGGCTGGTTTTAGAGGTACTAAAGGAGAAGTTGTATGCGAAGCTTTCTAAGTGTGAATTTTGGTTAGAGGAGGTAAAGTTTTTAGGACATGTTGTGTCAAAGGGTGGCATAGCGGTCGACCCGAGTAAGATAGAAGCTGTGATGAATTGGGATAGACCAACCTCTGTAACTGAGATTAGAAGCTTTTTGGGTTTAGCTGGATATTACCGTAGGTTTATCAAAGGATTTTCCCAGTTAGCCCTACCCTTAACCAAGCTCACTAGGAAGAATGCCCCGTTTGAGTGGAGCCCCAAATGTGAAAAGAGTTTCCTAAGGAAAAGCTCACCTCAACCCCAGTTTTAGTTTTACCTGACCCCAATGTACCCTTCGAGGTATATTGCGATGCTTCTGGCAAGGGTTTAGCTTGTATGTTGATGCAAAACAGGCAAGTGGTAGCCTATGCGTCCAGACAACTCAAGCCTCATGAGGTAACCTACCCCACCCATGACCTAGAACTAGCAGCCATCGTGTTCACTCTAAAGATGTGGAGACACCATTTGTATGGTGTAAGGTTTGAAGTTTTCTCCGATCATAAGAGTCTCAAGCATCTCTTTGATCAAAAGGAGTTGAATATGAGGCAAAGAAGATGGATGGAATTCCTCAAGGACTACGATTTTGGCTTAAGTTACCACCCTGGCAAGGCTAATGTAGTAGCCGATGCCTTGAGCCAAAACTTGTTACGTCTGTCAAGTATGATGGTTAATGAAGTTGGGTTAATAGGGCAGTTTAGGGATATGAATCTTGGGATGTCTATAACGGAGAATGGCATCGTGATGAGTCATCTCACGGTTACCAGTGGGTTTAAGCAAAGAATTATGCTTGCCCAAAGAGAAAATGAGGACTTTATGGAAACAATCGAGGCAGTTAAGGCTGGAAAGTTGAAAGGCTTTGTACGAGGCCTCGACTGGTTGTGGAGGTTTGAGGGGCGAATCTGCGTGCCACAAGATGGCGACCTCCAAGAGAAGATCTTGGAGGAGGCTCACAAGAGCCATTTTTCCATCCATCCTGGTACTACCAAGATGTATCAGGACTTGAAGAGGATGTTTTGGTGGCCCGGATTAAAAAAGGATGTGGTTACCTGGGTGAGTAAGTGTTTGATCTGTCAAAAGGTTAAGATCGAACACCAAAAACCTTCTGGCATGTTGCAACCCCTGTCGATCCCTGAGTGGAATTGGGAAAGTATATCAATGGATTTCGTGACAAGATTGCCAAGGACCCAAGCTGGCCACGATGCCGTATGGGTAATCGTGGATCGACTGACTAAGTCGGCTCACTTTCTACCTATTCGAGTCACATACTCGTTGGATAAGTTGGCCCAGCTTTACATCCAAGAAATAGTAAGGTTGCATGGAGTACCATCGATGATAATCTCGGATCGAGATCCGCGGTTTACGTCACGTTTTTGGGGAGCCTTTCAAAAGACGTTTGGTTCCAAGTTGTGCTTGAGCACTGCTTACCACCCACAAACGGATGGTCAGTCCAAGAGGACAATCCAAACCCTGGAAGATATGCTGAGAGCCTGTGTCTTAGACCAGAAAGGAAGTTGGGATAAGTACATGCCTTTGATCGAGTTCGCGTATAACAACAGTTATCATGCGAGCATCGGTATGGCACCGTACGAGGCGTTATATGGAAGGAAGTGCCAATCACCCTTGTGTTGGTACGAGCCCGGAGAACAAAGTGTCTTAGGACCTGATGTAGTGAGGGAAACGACGGAGCAGATCAAGAAAATCTAGAATCTTAACCGCTCAAAGTCGGCAGAAAAGCTACGCGGATAAAAGGCGCAAGCCCTTGGAGTTCCAAGAAGGAGAACATGTATTTCTAAGAATCACCCTCACTACAGGAATAGGAAGAGCCATGAAAGTTAAAAAGTTGAGTCCTCGATTTCTCGGTCCTTTTGAAATTCTTCAGAGAGTCGGATCCGTAGCTTACAAAATAGCCTTACCACCCAATCTATCAAACCTTCATGATGTCTTTCACGTCTCTCAGTTACATAAATATGAGTCCGACCCTAGCCATGTCCTAGAACCAGAGCATGTACAGTTGAGGGAGGACCTCACTTTCAATGTACCGTCTACGAGAATAGTGGATCACGGAGTCAAGCAGTTAAGGTGTAACATCCCCAAATTTATAACTAAGATAAATATTAATCTTAATTATCGATAGCAAAACCAAGAGAATCTGGACAAATGTTATGAAACACAACAAATAGACTACTTAAGTATGTCTAGAGAAAAATGCAAAGAATTATGAAAATGCCATCACTTAGTGAGAAATATTTTCTTAAGCACTCAAGTTCTAGAGCCAAGATTCAAGGAGGGTCATCCACTCCAAGGACTCTTGTTCAAGCTTAAGGAAGAAGAGAATGACCCTTTTTTAGACCCTACACAAGAGGTAGGAGCCCTCACTTTGGTTGTGTAAGCCATGATGACATCTAACCTTGCTCATGGGTAGGATGCCATCAAGCTTATGTTTGTTGATAAAAATGTTTCAAGGGGATATTGTATAAATATTTTGTGAAACCCCTTGTTCCATTCTGCTTCCAAAGTAATATTATGTTGCTTTCATGCTCAAATGATGCTTGAAATATGTTGTGTGATCCTTGTGTTAAAATAAGTGACATAAAACATGAAAATGGTAAGTGCTGGATTTTTGGCTATTTCTTGCAGTAGGTGTTCTGAAATTTAATACTCATAAAATATGAAGTATCTTGAAATAAAAATATTTTTAGCATAAACTAGATGCATCATAAAACACTCTCCAAAAAGAATCACCCAAAACGAAGTTTTCTAGCTCAAGATATAAATTTTTAAAGTAGAGCCTAAGACTGAAACTTTAAATCTGACCTTGTAGTAGTAAAATAGGTGTAACTCACTCTAGAAAAATGCAAATGGACTGATTTCAACTTTGTTGGAGAGCTAACACATATAGGAATACACCCATGTATGTTATGTATAAAGCTTTGTACCACGTAAATACAGAATGAGAAATAAATTTCGGGATAGTGTACTGTGAAAGTGCAGTTTGGAAAGGTTCTGGCTAAGGAAAGACTTGGTATTTAAGCGTGTCCATTGTGACCCACCTCTCTTTCAAAGATGTAAATGCTAAAATTTGATGAGTTAGGAATTTGGAACTACCTTTACTAAGCTGAGATAACAAGTATACAGAGAATTATAAACTTTCTTCTAAAATATGTCAAAACTATAAATAAAAGAATCAAGTCTTGTAAAAAGAGAATTTTAAGAATTTAAGTAGAATATTAATCTTCAAGAGTTATATGAAAACCACAATAAAAATATATAAAGAACCTATAATAATATTTTGAAGTGCATTAATGTATTAATGGAATTCTAAGAGTACAAAGAACACTAAGAGAAAAAAATAATACTAAGACATCCATTACCTCTTAGGAACACTAGGAACTCAACTTGATAACTTTGGTTGCTTAAAATGAATCATTTATGAAAATGTTTACTATGAGATTTACATGACATTGTCCATGTTTCATGAAGTGAATTATAGTAAAGTGAATGTATGGTGATGAGTTATGAAATGATGAAGATGAATGATTGATTGCCCATGATTTATTGTGATTACATGATGATATGCATACATTCATTTTCAAAGGAAATAATAAAAGTAAAGTTTGAAAAAGTAGCAATGAAAGTCTGGAAAAGTGGACTTGAGCTAAACTCACGGCTTAACCCCCTAAACCGTTGAGATCACGGCAACGGAAAGGAAACCAAAAAGGTTGTGGCGACGGCCACGGTATGAGCTCATTACCCTTTTAGGGTGGTCTAAGGCATTGATGCATTCATCCCATGAGTAATTAAGAAATATGTTGATCACTAAACAAGTGAATGTTGAGAATGAGTAATCATGAAATGCATGCAGCTCCTAAATGATTATTGCTTATTAGTGGTTTTACATGATATGCTTCTATGTATGCTTGATGAAATACTGAATGGATATTCCTGCTAATGTTCAAGATTAGTTTAAAAGTAACTGCACTTCGGCTAATCACGTTTGTGAAAGTTTGATAATTGAATCCTTATCTGTTCACCTTTTTATAATAAACCCAAAGTGACTGGGACGACAACGATGACACTTTTAGTACAAGTAGGAACTCCTACTGAGAAATCATGTATTTCAAACTCCTATGTTTATTTTCCGTTGTCGCTACTGAGACAGACGTGTCCACCTAAAGCAACGGTCAGTAGCTGAGGAAAGAGGTAGCACGTGAAGATTTCAAACCGTTCAAGTAGGAGCATTCCGAGCTTTAGTTGCATTATAGTTTGTGAGAAACAATTAGTAATAGTAGAACTTATATTGTTATTTGTAATAACTTATCAGTATGATATATGCCCTGTTGTGACTTATGTATTAAGTGATTATATTCCAGTTTATATGATAATAGTTCTACACTTAGTCTCTTATTCCGCTTATTTAATTAAGTGCGCAATGTAACTTGATTATTATCTATAAAAGCGCTATGTATTTCACTTCTCGTTACAGGCTTAAGTTTTCAAAAAATTAATTTATTTAAAGAAAAAAAAAACTTCCACTATTTTTCTAAGTTAATTTCAAAAGAAAATAAATACAAGGCAAAAGTGACAACTAATAGAATCCAAATGTGAACTTAAGCACAGTGGGGTTCTATTAGGGTGTTACAAATATGGTATCGCCGGTGCAAAAGAGGGCACGGACAAGGAGCGGCTCCTCGCAAGGTCCTCTAAGCGGAGGGGTACATGAATGAACCGATTACACACCCGAATGAGAGGGATCCTGAGACTGTATAGGTATGGGACTATACAGTTAAGGAGGGCTTATATGAATTGATTTGTACTACCTATACCAACAAGATGCATCTTCTTTTCGGTAGCCCAAACTGAAAGAACTCCACAGTTAAGCGTGCTTGACCTGGGGTAATTTTGGGATGGGTGACCTCCTGGGAAGTTTTCCTAGGAAGCGTGTGAGTGAGGACAAAGCATGCTGAAAAGACCCGTGTTGGTTTGTGGGGACAGTCGTCAATCCATAAAGCAGCAGGGGATGTTACATAAGGAACAAGTCTGTTCCTTTGGTGAAAGTGGCGTGGGGACGAGACAAGTCGGAAGAATACACGTGGGAACTAGAATCAGAGACGAAGTCCAAATATCCAGAGCTTTTCTAAGGTACGAATTTCGAGGGCAAAATTCTTTTTAAGGAGGGGAGTAATGTAACGCCCTCATTTTTTTTCTGTTAGAGTGAAAATGACCAAAATGCCCCTGAGGTCATTTTCAGCACGGAATTTGAGGAAAGCCGGTCTGGTAGTACTCGAAGGGCAAACTCGATGTTGAAAGGGGATTAGATGACCTGTGTACCTTCTCGGGGATCGAAAATCTCGTTTTTCGAGTTTTCGGGTCAAAATGACCAAAACGCCCCTGCGGTGTTTTACCCGTTTGCAAGTGCTGGATGAACCCGAAACTTCTCCAGATGGTTTTAAAAGGCGTTTTTATGTATTCTATGACCTCAGTTTTAATTTTAGAAGTCCCCGGCAAAATTAGTGTAAAATTACGGTTTTGCCCCTAGTTTCGTGTTTTTACGCTTAATCGCGTGATTAAGCAAACCTAAGCAATACTAGGCTCTAATCGAAGGTTAATTAATTTCCTTAATTAATCTTGAGTCAAAATAATTTATTATAGTTGATTAGAACCAAAAAGTGCTTAATTACAACCTAAAATCATATTTTAATTTCAAGACACCTAGTCATGGAATCTTAAATAGTGTTTTCTCTTTCCAATTCCTTAAATCATGGAATTGTGTTACACATTGTTTATTCACAAATGAGTTTTAAATTCTTTAATGATGTATGAGCACTCCTAAACTTGTCATAAACTCCCTAAATCACATTCTTAGTTACTTAAACTTAAGCTTAATCATTCCTAACCTTGTACCTAAGCTAATACACATCTAAACCTACCATTAACACACAATTAAATGATCAAAACTCATCCCCACTCTGCTGTCCCGCCCTAGCCGAAGCTGTCCCTCCCCATTATGCATCACATGTTCAATTTTTCAACACTCCAAGGCCATACCTCAAGTCACATACACTATACCTTGTCATAACCTTCAATCAAGCTTGATTTTCCAAGTAAATAACTAATTAAAATAGCTCATTTTCTCCATTTATTTGTGGCTGGAAAAGTTCCAACCATGCATTGTTTCTAGAAGCCTAATTTCATAAAAATTTGATAGGAAATTAACTCACATCAAGCCATACTTTGTAGCATAGCTTCCATACTTCAAACCATGCTTGAATGACGTTGTGTAAGAGATATTTTCCTCTCCCTTTTCCCTCCAATACCACACGGCCACTCCTCCCTTTGGTGAGCTCCATGGCTTTGTTTTTCTATAAATAGGATGCTTGTGATAGCCTTGTTGCACTTTGAAGCATTTGCTAAGTTTAGAGTTTTAGAGTTGTCTTGCTAGTTCTTTCTTTTTCTCTCAAGTTTCAAGAGAGTTCTTCCTTTCTTTTCATCTTCATCTTCTTCATCTCTTCATCTCATCATCATCTCTTAACCATCAAACACCACCCCAAAGCCTTGAACCATCATCAAACCTCTCAAACACCTCACCTCAAACACAACTTCACCCAAAACACATTTCCTTTCTTTTCCTTCCTCTTTGGCCGAATCATCACCACCATCCTAGGAGATGTTGCTCATGTCATTTCATCTTCAAGTCCAAGCTTTTACCTTCATCACAAGGTAGGGATTTGTTTTCAAACTTTGTTTTGCTCAAGAAAGTGTTTTTCTCTAGTTTCCTCTTGGATTCTTTTTGGAACTTTCCTTTGTTTTTCCTTTTCTTTTCATTTCGGCCTCTAGGCCCTATTATGAGCATAATAGCTTGATGATGAGAGTTTCTAGATGATGACATTGTGTTCATCTCAAAGAAACCTCTAAAGCTTGAGTTTTCCTTTTCTTGTAACTTCATCTATATGATATCTAGCTCACATGGTTTTCCAACTTAAGAAAATTAATCTAAGGATTTCTAAAAGCCCAAGCCTACCCTTGTCAACCTTAAAGTTGGCCGGCACGTTCTAGAGATTTTTCTCTAGATAGGGGTTTTGGGTATTTAATAAAGAACTTGACGTAGTTTCACTTTCTTTCTCTTTTATATGACTTTCGATTTTTGGGTTGTGATCTTTGAGATATTGTATTAGGTTGTTATCTTATTAAAGTCTTGAATGAGCTCTAGTTAACCATAAAATGAACCTTGCATCATGTTTACTTTATGCTTTGCATATCATGTTTACTTCCTTGCTATCACTAAGTTTCAAGATAATAAGTGAACCTTGCATTGTCATGTTTATATTTCAAGCTATGCATTATCATGTTTATATTTCAAGTTCTCACTTAATACCAAGATAATAAGGAGTTGCATTCATATTTACTTTGTGCTATCACTTTACTTTCTAATGGAACCTAAAATAAGTGCATAAGCATGTTTATTTTTATGTCGTCACCTAAATGAACCTAGAGCTCAAAGACTTGCCCATTGTTGTCTCAACAAAGGTCTAACAATATGTATTTTCCTTGGTTCATATTTCGGCCCCAAGAGGTCTTGAAGTTTCTAAGTATTTGAGACTATGTTTCATAATTTTCCCAAGCTTACAAGAGTTTAAGGAATGCATAGAACTAAGTTTTATGAATTTAGGACCTCTTGAGATAAAGATAAATTGGTCACTGCCCTATTAAATATTCTTATGACTTTAGATGTTAAAATTGTTTATAAATGAGTTTTGAAAGTTTAAGAAGAGTTCCAAGAGAAACTAGTATTTTATGAGCTTTAGAAATTATGTTTTATGCCTTTTATGGAGAAGTATATTTTCGGTTCTTCCTTGCTCTTTACTGCCACTGTATGTGCTGTTTTAATGATGATAATGTGCCTATGTTTGAGTAAAAATAATGTTAAGACTCACATGTGAAAGATAGTATAAGTTAGGAACTAGAAAAGAATTTATTTGAGAGTTCTAGATCCTTTAATTATGTAATTTTCTGGATTCTGTCCAGCAAGGTTTAGATTTAATAATCATGGTTTTAAGTTAGTTTAAATGTGTAGGAATGACTCATAATTGGTTTAGGACTTAATCTTGAAGCCTTAGGAGCAAACTAAACTTAGAAAGGGTCATTGTTGTGACTTCTAGGTACCCGTAAAGTTAGGATTTCAAATCCTGCATCCTTGAGGTTTAGAGATGTTCTTGACCATAGTGTGAGGTGAGAAATACTTAGTTATAACCTCATAGGTTCCCAAGAGACTAGGTTTTGATGATCAATAACTTAGAATGTGAGTTAAAGACTTTAAGGGTCTAAACCGTAATTCCTAGGACCCCGTAATCACACAAATATAAAGCTGTCTAAATCTACATAGTGCTGTTTGGATAGGTCATTGAGCATAAAAATTAGTAAAACGTATTAGTTGTGAACCTATAGGTGTGTGAGAGGTTAAGAATAATACTAGAACAATGAGTTTACAAGTTTAAGACTCAAAAGAACCAAAGCATAACATACTATAGGTTTATAACATAATAAGCTTGGGAGTTTGTATGAATGATTTTCTAAGGTGTGATTATGTGATAATATATATGTTATAGTTTCATGTATACACTATGGAGAAGTTTCATGTGATGATGTATATGCTATGAAAAAGATTTATGTAATGAATAATGATGTATCTATGAATTAACACTTTATGAGAACTTAAATGTGACACAACACTGAGACGCTTTCTTAGGTGACACCGGTTTAGCCGAGCACCCCCAAGAAAACAAATCCGTGAGGGTATTGACATAGAGCTTGCCAAAGCAGACAATACTACGATGTACTAGTTGCTAGTAGAGCATTTCAAAGAGGAAATGACCCTAAGAGAGGTGATCCTTAATTTGCCCCTTAGCCCGCACTATTAAGTCGGGATTATGTATATGTTACGCTTATCATAGGATAAGTAAGAACTAGTGACGACTAGTTAAGGTATGAGCTCATAACCTAGAGATGTTTTAGGGTGGCCCTATGAGATGAAAGTTAAAGTTAACAATGTCACATATACTATACTTATGCCAATGTTATAATGTTTCTTAGTTATTCTATTGTTTGGTTTACCTTTATGATGCATTCATATCATTAGTATATTTCATGCTTAGTTATAAGACGCATTGTAAAATATGACGGACCTTGGATAAATACCACTTTAGAAAACTAACTTAAAAGGAATTTATATGCATGCACACCTTTTTAGAAATAAACCCAATGTTCCTGAGGATGTGACGATGTCATCTAGGTAGGGATAACCCTACTGAGAATTCTTTTAGAAAGATTCTCATTCCTTCTCTCTTTTCTTCCGTCATATCTTCAGATGGCGACATTCGTACTTTTCATCGACACCCCGGTATGGGAGCTGCACCATGACCCGGCACTCGGGTCATACCATTTTGAGGGTCGCTGCACAGTTAGAGTGTTCATGTTTATGGGACGACCCTTCGCGCGCCCAGTCCCAAGTTACCGTTTTACCCCGACTACCCCTTACCGTCATAACGGGATTTTTGAGCCAGCTAGACCACGCGATGAGCAGATTCTCCGCATGGAGCCCGAGACGTCAGCCGTACGCGACTACCCAGAGTACATGCCTCGCCCCCAGTACTCTGAGACGGACCCATCCGAGGACCCGCCATCCCACATGTACAGTTGGAGCTCCAGTCCCGCTCCCCCACCGATGAGGGCTGGGAGTGAGGAGACGGTGGTCCAGCCGAGGTTGGCTCGTCGGCCATCTATGCGCCCTTGCCGCGGTGGACATGCCCCGATGATGCGCTCGACCACTCCCGCCGAGATTCGTCAGTGGATCGACTCAACGCCATAGTACTCGGACCAGCAGGAGTAGACATAGGAGGGGTAGCAGTTAGTGCACACACGCCACATAGTTGAGGACAAACCTTCTTTTGTATATGAGGTTGTCTACTCTAGGTGCACATGGGTATGGGTGTTGTTTCTCTTGTATTTTCTTTTTATGATTTCCGTGTATTCGTTCTTCAGTTGTATTCTGTTCCCTGATGTATCAAATAGTCCTGCCCTTTGGGTAGGCACATTATATATATATATATATATATTTATATATATATATATATATATATATATATATATCTATGTTCAGTTGATGTTCCCATGATATGATGTGTTTCTTTATGCTTGCTTATATGTTTCGTTATGCTTCCTCTTAAAGATTCATGCATGGCTCTCACTTTGATTTTAATTCCAAAAAGAAAAATTTTATCCATATTTCCGCTAAGTATTTTCTAAGTAAAAGATGAGACCAAGAGGTAATATTCTAAAGATTAACCTAAGTACATACTAGTAGTCTTGGGTTAAGATTTAGGGTGTTACAGAACCAGTGTCACCCAAGGTTTTAATCTCTTATGATACTTCAAAACATTCTCAAGTCCTTTAGGTTTGACGAAAATCCGGTAGCATAACAGTTGTACACTGAATTTCCTTGAAACTACTTTATGCCACAAATCTCATAACACATGCATTTATCAACCAACTTGCTTAAAAATGATAATCATAACAACTCAATCAAACATTCATCATAGCTCATCATCATATTATACTTGCAATATCAACTCAAACCATCAAAGTTTCTTAATGTCTTATGCTTTGACCCTTAAGGTCCTTTAACTCGATACCTAAGTTGTCCATCACCACAACTTAAGCTCTCGGGTACCTATAGGCTCATATCTAAGTATTCCTCACTCAATTCTATGATCATAAACAATTCTAAACCTCAAGAGTGCAAAATCCATAATTATACTTTACGGGTACCTAGGAGCCATAACTTTGACCCTTTCTAAGTTCGGTTTGTTCCTAAAACATCAAGATCAATTCCTAAACCAATTATGAGTAGTTCCTACACATTTAAACTAATTATAAACCATTAATTCTCATTTTTACCCTTGCTGGACAGAATCCAAAAAATTACATTTCTAAGGGATTTAAAAGTCTCATTTTAAATCCTTTTTAGTTGTTAACTTGTCTTAACTTTCACATATTAATTCTAACATCAAATATACATGGACATACTCATATTATCATCATCAAAATAGCATCATGAAGTGGACAATCAAGCAAGGCAGAACTGAAAACATCTCCATCAAATAATGCATAGAACTTCATTTTTAAAACACATAAATTGCTAGTTTCTCTTAGAACCCTTTTCAAGGACTTTAAAACTCGTTAGAACACTTTTTATTTCATTAAAATCATCATAAAATAACATGAGAGCAGTAGCTAATTTAAAATAATTTCAAGGGGGTTTTAAAACATAAAATCTTGCTCAAGACTTTTCTTGAGATCATCTAGACTTAAGAAAATCATGAAACATGAGTTTTAGCACTTGTAACTAGATGAATCTCATTCTAAGACTCAACATCATCACAAGGCTGAAATCAAGGGAGTTAAAGACATATATTTGCCAACTTTGTTTGAGATAATAATAGGTAAGTCCATGAGCTCTAAATCTCTTAAGTGATTGACATAAAAATAAATATGCAATGCACTTTGTTTTAGCCTTTATTAGGAGGTGAAAGCATAAAATAAATATGCTATACAATTCCATTATTATCTTGGAGATTTAGTGAGAACATAAACATAAATATGAAGATGTAAGTTCATTCTTTAATCTTGAGCATTTAGTGATGACATAAAAGTAAATATGGATGCAAGTACTTTTTATCTTAACTTAGAGCTCATATAAGACTTTTAGAGAGAATAAAAAATCTCAACCCAACACTTATCTCAACAACAAAGTGAGCTTTAGAGTTCTTGAACCAAAGTTTCATAGAAACTACATGGTTCTTGAACATCATCATCGCGCTCAAGAAATCATCTTAAAACATTACTTTAAAGGAAAAGAAACTAAGGAAACCGAAACCAAACAAGAAAAGAAAATGAGAAGGAAACTATGTCATATTCTTTATTAAGTACCCAAAACCCCTATCGAGAGAAAACTCTAGAATGTGCCGGCCAACTTTAAGGTTGACAAGGGTAGGCTTGGGCTTTTTGAAAACCTTGAGAATAATTTTTCTTAAGTGAAAAACCATGTGAGCTAAGTAACATAGATAAGGTTCAAGGAAAAGAAAAACTCAAGCTTTAGAGGTTTCTTTGAGATGAACACAAAGTCATCATCTAGAAACACTCATCATCAAGTTATCATGCTCATATCAAGGCCTTGAGGCCGAAAAAGAAAGAAAAAGGAAGCAAGGAAAACTTAAAAAGAAAGCAAGAGAACTTTAAGAAAATCACATTTTTGAGCAAAACAAAACTAGAAAGCAACTCCCTACCAAGTATGAAGACAAAGGCTTGATCTTTGAGGTGAGAATGGAAGGAAAACTGCTCCTAAAGGGATGATGAAGCTTCGGCCTTAAAGGAAAGAAGGGAAAGGAAATGTGTTTTTGGTGAGCTTGTGTTTGAGGTTGAGTGTTTGAGTGTTTAGGAGATGATTCAAGGTTGTGGTTTGAGGTTATGATGTGATGATGCAAAGAGGAGATAAAGAAGATGAAGATGAAAGAAAGTTCCTAAGAACTTAAGAGGAAAAAGGAAAGAACTTGCAAAGAGTGCTTAAAAGCTTAAACTTACCAAGTGATCAAAAGTAACACAAGTTCATCTAAGGCACCTATTTATAGAAAATGAAACAATGAAAGCTCATCCAAGGGAGGTCTTGGCTGTAGTTTTTGGGGCAATAGGGAAGAGAAAATATCTCTTACAACTGGTCATTCAAAGCATGGTTAATGGTATGACAAGCATGGGCTAAGACATGGTTCAAAGGATGGTGTTTCCTTTTTTATTTGAGTTGAAATAATTCTTCTAGAAGAGCTAGGAGGGCTGATGATTTTTGGGCAGAAAAATGGGGGAAAAATGTCTTCTAGAAGTTGTCCTATAAAGCATGGATGAAAGCATGGTGTATATGACTCAAAGTATGGTTCAAGGTGAGATGTAAGCATGGATATTTGAGTATAAGAATTCACACATGTGATGGAAAAATGGGGTATGGGTTTTGGCCAGATCATGACAACCAAGGGGATGAGAAAATTGTTCATCTAATTGTGTGTTAATAATATGTTTAGGTGTGTATTAGATTAGGTGCAAGATTAGGAATTGCTAAATATATGTTTAGGTAACTAAGAATGTGAAGGAATTTTATTACATGATTAAGGAGTACTCATACTCATTTAGAGGATTTTAAATTCATTTTATGAGTAAACCATGTAGACACAATTCCATGATTTAAAAAATTGGAGAGAGAAAACACTATTAAAGATTCTATGACTAGTAATCTTGAATTTAAAACGAGATTTTAGTTTAATCTAAGAAATTTTAGGTTTTAATTAACTTTAATAAATTATTTTGACTCTAGATTAATTATGGAAATTAATTGATCTTCAAATAGAGGCTAATATTACTTAGGTTTGATTAATCGTACGATTAAGCTTAAAAGCACAAAACTATGAGCAAAATCGTAATTTTGCACAAAAATTGCCCGGAACCATCAGGACTAAAACTAAGGTCACAAAATACATAAAAACATCTTTTAAAACCATCTGGAGAAGTTTCGGGCCCATTCGGCGTACGTACTCGTGTCAAACACAACAGGGGTATTTTGGTCATTTTGACCTGAAATCTCAGAAAAAGAGATTTTCAATCTCGAAAAGATTCATAAGTCCACTAATCCCCTTCAAACATTGAGTTAGCCTCTCGAGGACTGCTGGGTCGACTATCCTCCAGTTCCAGGCCGAAAATGACCTCAGGGGCATTTCGGTCATTTTCACTCTAACAAAAAATCAGGGCGTTACATCATGTGTTTAGGAATTTCAAGACATGATTAGAGAGTTGTCTTGCTCATTTAGTTTGAATTAAATATGATTAATTTTGAATTTTAAATGGGAACATAACTTCTAATTTTAAAGAAATGGAGAAAGAAAATACTATTCACTTTTTGACTTTCTTTATGTCTTAAGAGTTCTTCGATTAAGAATGAGATTTTGACTTTCCCTAAGCATTCTTAGGCCCTAGTTAACCTCAATTAATTATTTTAACTCAAGATTAATAATTAGAATTAAATTATCTTTAATTAGAGCCTAATATTGTATTTATTTCCTTAATTACTTAATTAAGCTCATTTTGCACTAACTAGGGGTAAAATGGTAATTTTACACAAAACTCCTCGAGACCACCGGAATCTTGCCAAACATTTTTCACCCCTTATAATTGACATTTCTAACCTCCAGGAAGTGACCGAGTCTAGTCAGGACTTGATTTCATATTAATTTGCTGTAGGGGTGTTTTGGTCATTTTGCGTGCGGAAAATGTCAAAGTTGAGATTTTCGCTCATATCATTACCTCTAACACATCTAATCCCCTTCAAACATTAAACTAACCCCTTGAGGATAGCCTAGGTCGGCCATCCTCAAATTCCAGGCAAAAATAATCTCAGGGGCATTTTGGTCATTTTCACACGGGAAAAATCACGGATTGCGATTTTTGCACAGATTACTATCTAATCCTTATGTAACCTACTCCCAATATTAAATTATTCCTTTGGGAGTGGCCGGGGTTGTCCAGCCTTGATTTTCACACAAAAATGACCTAGAGGTATTTTGGTTATTTTTGCTAAGAAGGAAAAATTCGGATGTTACACCATCTATAAATAGAGATGTTGTACTCACAAAGAAGGAGATCTTGACATTGCATAAGTGTAGAAACACTATGAAAATTTCTTCTTGTCTCTTGTAAAGTTCATTATATCTTGTAATCAATTTCCTTATCTGGAAAAATCTTCATTCAACGTTTTTAGTAGATCATATATTCTTCCTAGGAATGAAAAAATTCATTCAAGTTTTTCCTAGGTCTGTTATCATATATCTTATGGAAACTTGCATATAGGTTAGTTTGAGTGGCAACCCTAAACACAAACCTTTGTATCCTCAATCCAGTAGTGATCGTGTAAGTTAGCTTGGAGAGGCTAGCCAAAAACTATTTGCAACGTGACAGTAGAAGTGAACTACTGGTCATGGCATAGCTTAGAGAGGCTAGTTAAAGACTACTCAGGTTGTGATGGCATAGTGTACTTGCTGGTCACTAGTTTAGCTTGGAGAGGCTGTTCAAAGACTACTTGGTTTGTGATTGTAGAGTTAGCTACTGGTCAATGGTGAAGAGCTTGGAAAAGCTACTGCAAAAGCTATCTAAATTTCTATGGTTGAGAAAAGTTTTTAGTGGAACATAACAGTTGTTGAGAACTGGATATAAGCAGGTTGGCCGAATTAGTATAAAAGCTTTTGTGCATTATCTTCTTTTCGTTTAACTCCTTTATATTCATTGCTTGTGTGCGTATCAAATTGTGTTTTCTAAATAACCATCTTTTACGCGTTTTTATTTTATTTGCTGTAGTTTAGAAAATAGCTTTCTAAAATAACTAATGTTGTTTCCGCTATACATCAAGGTCATAGCTTGACAGTATATTGTTTAAGTTTTTTTAGAAGATAAAAAGGAAATAAAAAGCAAAGCACGATTCAACCCCCTATTCTTGTGCGCTTTTCTACCTACAGTGTACCTCTAAAAGCTTGTGTTCTTTGTCTTGTAAAACAACTAAGAAGATTATCTAAGACTTTCATGCAGAGCTCAAAAGCCAGATTGGAAGTTTAGCTGGTCAAAATAAGCTTGAAAATCATAACTGAGGTGTTGAATTTCTAGATTGGGCATGCTTCAATAATCAGGGCATATATTCCTCATTCGAAGTCAACATAAGGAAAATAAGATATCTATTTTGAAGAGAAGAAAAAAATCTACGACATACATGAAGAAATCGATAGCTAATTCGGATTTGAGCAAACCTACTGTTATTGTTCCTAATTTTTTGTTCAGACAGGCTTGATATAACAAGCCAAGTTGCTATATCAAGCCCCTGAAGATTTTGGCATTCATGCATGTGTTTTAATGAGTTTTTGGATCTTTAAATGATCCTCAAGCCTTTCAAATGGACTGACATGACCTACACACTTGGTATAACTTAGGTTAGAGTAGTTTTAGGCTCTCTTTCTCTTTTTTCAATCTCTTCCTTCTCCTTACACTTTCCACTTCCCTCTTCTTCACCCATCTTTTCCTCACTCAGTTTCTTATTTTCTTAGATTAGGCTTATGTTTCATTTTTATTATAGTTTCCTATAAAGGAGTGAGTTTGTAACTAGCATCAAGGATTCTCTAAGTCCTAATGGTTTGTCTTGAGACTTAAATATTCAATGAATATATGATTTGGTTTCTTCATTTTTCTTCTCTTACATTCCTCTCATTCCTCATATGTTTATATTGAATAATTCATTGATTATGTTATGTGAATATATGAGTATGTGGGTGGAATAAATCTTGATTTTGTGTGTGAATTCATGATTGTGTTGGATGCACATATAGTTGGGATAGTTGACTAAGCATGAGTTGATTGATTAATTAATGAATGCTTAGTTAGCTTAGGAAATTGGGATTAATTATTGATCGAGGTTAGGCTAATGCAATCAATGTTGAAGTTAGTGCATGCATTTAGGGATTGTGATCTCAATTATTTAGGTATTGTATGCTAGGCAAATGCTTGGTGATTGATTGATTGCTAAGTGAATTGTGGTGCCAAGATTGTATGGTTGCATTATTCCAAGCACAAGTTAGTCACATAACATATGTTTGATGAAATTATGTGGTAAGGATAGATGGATTCTAGGCCTAGGAAATCTTTGTGTAAGTGCTATCGTTAATTGTTAGTTATTTCCTTGTTTTATTTTATATTCTATTTTTGTTTTATGCACTCATCGAAAAACCCCCATTGTTCTTGTAATATTATCCACCAATATTATTGCGGAACAACTTGAGTTAGCTCCACTTTACTAAGTATCTCCATTGCCACTCGATTTTTATAAACTTCTAATTTGTTATAGTTAGAATTATGACATTCTAGCTCTACCAAATTTTGGTGCTGTTACCAAGGATGTTGGTACTAATAGGCTTTTATATACTTGTACATACTTGAACATCTTTACATTCATCATATTTTTATGGTGTTTGTGGTGCTAAAAATAGGGACATCCTATTTAAAACCATCTCAGTTTGCCACAAAACTTAGTGTACTAAGGTTTTTGGCCATTCTAAACAAGACTTACTTTAGTGAGCCCCACTCTATTTTTCCCATGTTCCACTATTTTGACCACCTTTTCAATTTATTTTGTATTTCACTTGCATTTTTGCATATTTGTCTTTAGTTCTGTATTAGCATCACATCATGCACCAACACTTTACATAGCTTTTTCTTAGTTATTCAAATTCATCTTAAAAAAGATTTTCAATTTGTCCTTGTATTTTTTGTTTGCTTTAATACTCTTAACATGTCAGCTAACACTTATTCTAGTTTGTAGTTTTTGGTTCTGAAAATTTTGCACAAAATGGAACTAAGCATGAGATTTGCCAAGAAATGTGGAGAAAAATGGATAAGGTAATGGCTTCACTACAGCAAAGTTTCCTATTACCTTCCCTTGAACCATTAATTCCAAATCTTTTGAAATTGACCATAAATCTTCATCAGAAAGTAGATGAGTATAAAGCCTTCCTATGTAGTCCACTGTCAGTGGAGAAACTACTAGATGGGATGAGGGATTTGTTCAAACAATTTGCCAAAAAAGGATACAACTAGAAACCATAGCCACCACCATCTCCTCCACCACACATACATCTATCTCACGACTCATACACACAGTAACAACCACCAGTTACTCCACCAGTCTTTTTTCTTGACCCTAACATAGATGAAAACAATTCTAATGTGTTAAGGAGGTTGTTAAGGTGTCAAAAATAGAGTCTAGAGTCCTTTGAGAAATAGTTCTCAACCTATTTTCTTGCTTTCCTAAGTCTATATTTCCTTTATTTTTCCTTATGTTATTTGTACTTTATTACGTATGCCAATCAAATACTCTATCTTCTACAATTCTTCTGCACTTTAAGATTTTGTCCATCATTATTTCGTACATGACATATGAACCACACTATGCATTTTATCTATATTTCACTCACACATGTTTGACATTGATTCTCTAAAGTGGTTAACCCAAGAGAAGTAACTTTTGGCGCCTTGAATTGAGATCTTGAAAAGCAAAGGCTTGATGTCCAAACTCTTGAGTTTGTCGGTGAACACCTTATTTAAAGGAATTTGACCTCCTATTCAAAAGAAATTGTCAATTATTTGTTATCCACATAAAGTGCCAATATCTGTAATAAAAATGCGGTTAAGATATAAATGTGTTAGTGAAAGACAAAAAGCATTAATGGATAGAGCAGCTACTTAATGGCCTCAAAGTGGAGTAAAAGATATTGAAAACATTTCTTTTTTTACAACTTATCCATCATTTTTATAAAATATGTTAATAGAATTGATAAAAACAATTCAATACGTTGAAGAGACATTGACCCTTTGCTTGTTTTAATAGAAAAAAAGGAAGAAATAAAAAAGGGAGAGAGACAATAGAGAGATTTTGTGGTTTGCTAATTCGATGTGAGAAGAAAATATGTTACATATATAAAGGGGATTCCCCCAAAAAACTATTTTTGTGCCCAACTTATTTTTCCATTTTTACCTTTATGATTGTAATGTCCCGATTTTTCCTACTTAGCAAAAATAACCAAAATACCCGTGGGTCATTTTTGTATGAGAATTGAGGCCGGCTAGTCCCAACCACCCCCAAAGGGATGTTTTAATATTATTATAGGGTTATATGAGGATTAAATAGTAATCTATATGAAAATCACACTCCACGATCTTTCCCATGTACAAATGACCAAAATACCCCTGTGGTCATTTTTGCTCGGAAATCAAGGACAGCCAACCCATTCTATCCTCAAGGGGTTAGTTTAATATTTGAAGGGGATTAGATGTGTTAAAAATAATGATAAAGGTGAAAATTTCAATTCTAGTCTTTCCCGTGCACGAAATAACTAAAATACCCGTGCAGTGATTTAACGCAAGATTAAGTGCTGACTGGACCTGGTCATTACCCGGAGGTTAGAAATGTCAATTATAAGGGTTGAATGATATTTGGAAAAGTCCGAGTGGTCCTGGGAAGTTTTTTGTGTAAAATGACCATTTTACCCCAAGTTAGTGCTAAATAATTTTAATTAAGTAATTAAGAAAATATAGATAATTTTAGCTCTAATTAAAGATAATTTAATTTTAATTATTAATCTTGAGACAAAATAATTAATTGAGATCAATTAAGGCCTAAGATTGCTTAGGGAAAGTAAAAATCTCATTCTTAATCAAAGAACTCTTAAGACATAAAGAAAGTTAAAAAGTGAATAGTGTTTTCTTTCTCCATTTCCTTAAAATTAGGAGTTGCGTTCCCATTTAAATTTTAAATTAATTATGCTTAATTCAAACTAAATGAGCAAGACAACTCTCTAATCATGTCTTGATATTCCTAAACACATGATTGCTAACTCAAATGCTTAATTACCAATTATTAAGACTTTACCTAATCAAACTTACCTCTAATGCACATCCTAACCTACAGAAATGAAAATAATTCTCCCCCCAAATCATCCATGAGGCCACGGCCTCCCCCCTAAACCACCATCATATTTGTTCTTTTCACAACACAAAAATCTCATTATTCACCACTTGTTTTTTTTTTTTTTTGGCAAAACTCTTGTGTAAAAAAAAAAAGTTTTCTTATTTTCACTCCAAGCACAAGTTTTCTTTCTTCTCCTCCACCTCCAAGAACCTTCTTCCTCCACCTCCTCCCCATCTCAAGCCATCACACCACCACCACAAACCACCTCCTAGACACATAACATTTCCATTCCACAACACAAGATCTCAAGAAAACTCCTCCACCCATTTTAAGCTACCTTGGCCAAACCTACATCTAGCCTCAAGAGAAGATTTTTTTTCTTCTTATTTCCTTTACAAGAAACTAAGCTTCCTCCTTTTCTTCAAGAAGATAACCTTGGTAGGGTTTGTTCTTTGAAAAATTTTGTTTTTCTTTTTTATTATTTTCGATTTTGGCAAGGAATGGTTGGTTGTGTTCTTGCTCTATTCTTCTTTTTCATTTTTGTTTTGCTATAAGAAAATAGTTGGTGTTGTCTTCTTTGTTCTCTTTATTTTCGATTTTGGAACCTTACTTTCCTTTCTTTCTTTTTTTTTTTGGTTTGATTTTGGTGGAATGGTTAAAGGTCAAGGCTTGATGATGAGGAAATCTTGATGGTGGTCTTGATACCACCATGTGTTTGGTCTCTAAAGCCTAAAACTTGGTTTTATTTTTGGTTTTGAAAGAAATAGGAAAGTATAATACTTGTTGTTTTTCTTGAAATATTTTCTTTGATGCTTGAGACCATGGCTTGATGATGAGGGTTAATAGATGGTGGTTGTGAAATCATCATATTTTTTACCTCTAGAGTTTAGATTTGTTTTCGGTTTCAAGAGGTAAAATGAGTAAAATGTTGGTTGGTTTTCTTGTCCATTTCTTTTTGAGCTTGATGGTGAGTCCAAGAAATGAGGTTCTTGGAACTATGGTGTTAGTGAACTCTAAAGCTCACTTCCACTATGTTAAGATTGATTTGGGGGTTAAGATTTTTATTTCTTTAAAGTCTTGTAATGAACTTGCATTCATGTTTATGTTTCAAGTCCTTGCATCTCATGTCTATGTTTCAATGCCTTGCAAATCATATTTAGTTTCAAGCCATCACTTTAAATCTCAAAGACTTAAAAAGGAACTTGCATCTCATATTTATGTTTCAATGCCTTGCATAACATGTTTACTTTTAAGTCGTCACCTTAAATTTTAAAGACTTAAAAAAGTAACTTGCATCTCATGTTTATATTCAAGTCTTGCACATCATATCTATATTTCAAAGTCATCACTTTATAATGATGAAGATTAAAAATGAGGATGCATAGCATGTTTATGATTTTGTTATCACTTAAATTCCTAGAGCTCAAGACTTGCCCTTTGTATCTCATTTGGAAGTTTTGGTCATGGACATAATCTTGAGGATGTATTTTTGGCCTCATGATAATGATGGATTTGGAATGAGTTTTATGTTATTTTAAACATCTAAAATTGTGTCTTAGAATTGTTGAGTATTGCAAACTCTGAAAGTAGTAAAAATGTGATTATTATGTATAAAACCTCCTTGATGAGATTTTGATTGTTGCTACAAATTTTAAAGGGTTATTATTTATGTGTTCAAAGGATAAAATGGTTTCAAGTGTTTGCAATGCCTTAGAATAATTTTTGGGAGAAACTAGTGACTAGAAATGTCTAAAAATATAATTCTTGAAAGCTTTTAGAAATTAAATTTTGGCTATTGTTTTGTTATATTTAAATCTAAAATGTGTTGTTTGGGACTACTTGATTGTGTATAAATTACAAAGAAATTAGTGTAACAATTATTTTTAACATTCTAGGGAAAACTAGTATCAAGAAAAGATTAAAAATGAGGTTTCTAATGCATCTAGAAATTAAAATTGTAACTACTATTTTAATAATATACATATGTAAGTTGCCGTTTGGAATGACTTATATGTGTAAATATTACTATTAATTGATGTAAAAATTATTTCTAGCATCTTAGGAAAAGGCTAGAAACTAGAAAGGACAAAAAATATGGTTTTCAAGATTTCTAGGAATTGAGGATTATAGCTACTGTTGTAACACACTATCTTCTGAAATAATTCTGTTTGGGACTGAATTTGTGTAAAATTTCTATTAGTTGTGGTGATAATTAATTTTGACACATTAGGAAAAGCCGATAACTAAAAAGCGTAAAAAACATAACTTCTAGAACTCTAAAATTATGTATTTTTAAACCTACCCAAAACTGTCTAGCATTATTTGAAACTGTTCATAAGGTTAATAGTTAGTGGGAATCATGGTAATTGGTCTCTTAGATCCCCAAAAGATCAATTACGGGTATTAAGTTAAGCCAAGTTGCAGTTTTGACCCGTTTGGGGCTAAAGAGGTAATTACCGACAACTTGAGGATAATAATATGAATCCTATTTGTAGTGATCTTTAGTACTCTGTATATGTGTATATATATTCCATTGAGTATTTCATATGTATTAGCTGAGTCCGGTCCTTGATTCCGGAATGCTGGGTAGGAGCATGTTTACTTTTCAATGAAATGTTGATGATGGCATGCTTATGTGAATCATTATATGATGAATTGCAATTATGATTGAGATATTTGAGATGCATAGTGATAAATCTTATAGCATGTAACCAATTTGGAAAATTCCATTTTCAACATTATGCTACTGGATTTTCACTAAATTTGTGAACTTAGAAAAATTGTGAAGTTGTGAGCCTAAAATATTAAGTCATGACAATGTACATAATTGTATGCTCATGTGCATCTCTAACTTATATGCTAAGATTAAAGGTGACATAGGACACATGGAAATCATCCTTTAGACTCCAAGAATTGATAGTTATGAAAGGTGATCCAAAGAGGTTGCATGCTCATGATAAGAAAGTTAAGTTAAAGTAAAGAGGTTATGTGTTTCCCTTTCTATTGCCCCATATTAAATCTAGCGACGGATAGTTAGGTTGAGCTCATCCTAGGCGATTAGTGAGGTGAAGTTTTGATGGTTATTGTAAAATCACCGAGGAAGGTGAGATGGTTGATTTAGGATGTTATGAGAGTGGGTAGTCATTAAGAAAAGAACTTGAGAGTTCAAATATGAGAAAGTAAAGTAAAGGTGTATATACATATATTACATTATTGTTTCCATTGGTGCAATATGTGCTAGGTGACTTTAGTTCTTTAGCTTATCCCCTACTTATATACTTGGTATCATGTTGTGTTTTAAATTTGTATGCTACCAACTCATGTTATGAGTATGCTTGTGTTATTTACATGTGTTATTATGCTCCTGAGGTATTGCCATGCATACATGAGATATCTATTGTATTCATGACATTAAGACCCATGCTAAAAAATACTCACTTTGGATAAAAGGACTTTCGAGAAGATTAAAATTGAACCTTATACATGTACATATCTTTCATAATGAAAACCGAAGTGGCTAGGGACAATGACGATGACACTTGTGTTAGAGTCGGGAAGTCCCTAATAAGAATATTGAATAAGTTTCTCATCCCTCTCTTTTCTCCCGTGTCATCTCTAAACATGGATGATGGTGTTGTTCGTGATATTCCTTGAGGCATGGACATGAGAGTCATGCTACCTACTAGAGCAGAGGGTCGCAGTGGAAGCATGGAGACAATTTTCCTTTTGGCATTAGCTTGAGAGTTGTCATCCCGTTATACTTTTGTGTAGCCTAGTCCTTCAATGGATATGTGGCAGGAGCTAGCCTAGTTTTGCTATAATCATGTTTAGCTTTGGTCTATTGTATGTGCAACCCTTATTGGTGGGCTTAAGATCTTTGGATGTCCTTTATGTATATAGAACGTCGCTATTATATTATGGTTATGATATGTTAATTTGGTATGTGTCATGTTATGCTACGGTTTACACATATACTATGATGATGTTTATATGATTGTTATTATTATGTGAGTATTGACCGATATCTATACACACACGCGGTTCGCATTTTGATTTAAAAGTTCAAAAAAAAATTTAGTCGTATCTTATATTTTAAAGAAGAATAAGTTAACTTCTGAAACAAAGGCGTAACAACTAATAATTAACCAGAATATGACTCGAGCATATTGAGTTAAAAATTAAGGTGTTACAATGATAGTTGTAGACCTTATTACAATTTCCTTCCAAAAAATAACTTTTTTACCCCATAACTTTTAATTGTTAAAGGCAGTTACACATATAAATTTTTTTTATTAATTATAGTAAAATATTAATATATAAATTTACACATATTTATTGCATTAACATCAAATAACTAAAAATGTTACTTGACGGGCACAACATTGCCCAACAAGGCGCTAGTAGGAAAGAAAGAAAATATTAGTAGTAGAATTCAAAGAATGTTTAGTTTTTCCTCCACAATTGAGGAGAAAGTTAAAGTGGAAGAGTTGTTTTAGATAAAATGAAAATTATATCCTCTTCTATATTAATGTCTAGGAAATAAAATTTCCTTCTACATATTCTTACCAATATATAACTATGAACTTCCATATTTTATCTATAATAGTACTTAATATTAATTTTAGTTATTTATGTAAGAATATTTGAAAATTTCTAACTTTAAATCTTTTATATAAAAAAGATCTTATCACTATATATCTTTGTTTAAATTGATTGGATACAAACTTTTTTATATTTGCTGTAAAATTAAATTATTATGTCTAAACTTTTTTACGTGCAGTTATTACATTGAGTTTATAATAAATAATAAACATAAAAATTCAAGTTAAAAATGTCATTTAATACTATTATATCTTCTTTCTTTTTGCTTCTCTATTTGACCAATTAAAAGAAAGAAAACTAGAAAGTTTTCTTCCCTTTTTTTTCTCTCTTATCCGAGTAATAGGAAAGAGATAAACTTTTTTCTTTACTCTCTCTCTCTCTCTCTCTCTCAATATTCTTTCTTTTTATCTTTAATTGGAAAAAGTAGTAAGGGTGTGTCTTTTTCAAATTTTGAAAAAAAGTGATTATAAAACTTAAATTTTATATATAACTAAAAAAATTGAAAATTAAGGTCATGTTTAATTTTAGTTTTCAGGTTTTATTACTAAATTTCAATTTTCCTTCCACAAAATCCTGAAAATAGAAAAACTAAAAATTGAACATTGAAACTAAATAGGCCCTTATTTTTTGTTTTTTCTAAAGCTACATTTTTTAGCTTTTATAAAAAAAAAAAAAAGCTAAAAACTAATGTTTTTAAAATTTTGGTTTTTAAAAAAATTATTCAAATATCTAAAAGTGATATTTTTAGATAAAAAAACAATGTAATTTTGAGCTTAAAAAGTTCTTATCCAAACGCACTCACTTATCTATTTATACATCATATAAACAACTAGCAGTTAAATATCCATTTATCCACTTATCCACTTTTCTTTTTAATTTATCCAAATTAGCTTCTATATGATGTTTAATATAAATTGGTTGTGGTTGAATTTGAAGAAAGTTTCTAGTACCAAAAATCAATCATGTGAGGAAAAACTTATGTAATTTATTTTAGTTAATCGAAATTTTTTTCCCTAACTTAAACCAAAACCATATATATTCCTTATTAAAATTGTATTATCTAACATTGTTTTTAAATATGTTTTAACAAAACTAATCAAAAGACGAATCATAGAGCTCGGCTGGGTGGTAGCAAAGGTTGACCGGCATATGTGTGAAGGGTCGGCCGATGCAGTAAAGATGGCAAAGGTGCTTGGCTGGGAGAGGTATAGATCAGCTGAGAGGAAGTAGAACTCATCCTAGAAGAGGCAAAGGTCGACCGACATGTGTTATGGCTTGAATGAGGTGGCAGAGATGAAAAAGAGCTTGGCTAATGGAAGGTGGAGCTTGTCTGAGAGGAAATAGAGCTCGGTCAAGAGGAGGCAAAGTTCAGCTGACAGGTGGCGGAGACTAACAGGCATATGGTATAGGCTGATCAGAGGTGGCAACCAACCTCAGCCGCAAGGTGATGAGATCAAACAAATGACAATTAAGATAGCCCAAAAGGAGGGAAGAAGTTGGCTGGGAAGTGGTAAGATAAACCTGATATGGCAATTAAGCTTGGCCAAGAAGAGAATAAGCTCAGCTAGCAGGAGGCAGAGCTCAACTAACAAATGGATTTTGCTATTCTTTAATTTTTTATAAAAAAAAATAAACATTGATTCTTAAACACTAATATGTAGAGTTGAATAATAACACTGGACTTTTGGTGTGATTGTGCACTCTATTTATGCGAAAGGCCCAGTCAATAATTAACATTAGCGTAGGATAGCAACGGGTAAGATTGACTAGAAGGTAATAGAGGTTGAACGACATGTGTCAAGGCCCAGTCAAGTGTGGCAAAGATGAAAAATAGCTTGGCTGGTGGAAGGTGGAGCTTGTCCGAGTAGAAATAAAGGTCGACCAGGAGGAGACGGAGCTCCGCTGATAGGTGGCCAAGACTAACAAGCATATGGTGGAAGCTAATTAGAAATGGAAACGAAGCTCGATTGCGAGTTGATGAGATTAAATAGATGGCAATTAAGATCACCGAAGAAGGGGGCGAAGCTTGGTCAGGAGGTGGTAAGGACAACCTGATATGGTAATTAAGCTCGGCTAAGAGGAGAATCAGCTCGGCTAGCAGGAAGTGGAGCTCGACTAACAAATGGATTTTTCTATTCTTTAATGTTTTATGAAAACTAAACATTAATTCTTGAACACTATTATGTAGAGTTGAATAATTACATTAGATGTGTGGTCTCAAGACTGTGCACTCTCTATTTATGTGAAATGCCCGACCGAGAAGTGATGTTGCATAGGATAGTAGGCGGTAAGATTGGCCAGGAGGTAGCAGAGGTCGACCAGCATGTGTCAAGTTTCAGCCAGGGCGATAGTGATGGCAAAGGAGCTCAGGTAAGGGAGGTGGAGATCGGGCTAGAGAAAATATAGCTCGTCCTGTAGGAGGCAAAGGTTAGCTGGCATGTGTCAAAGTTCAGGTGAGGCAGTAGAGAAGAAAAATGAGCTCTACTAAAGGAAGGTGGATCTCATCCTAGAGGAAATAGATCTTGGACATGATCTCGTGATTATGCACTCTCTATTTATGCAAAATGCCCTACTGAGAAGTGATGTTGGGTAGGATAGCAAGCGATAAGATTGGCCAAGAGGTAGCAGATGTCGAACAGCATGTGTCAAGGTTCAACCAAGGTGATAGAGATAGCAAAGAAGCTCAGGTAAGGGAGGTGGAGATCAGGCTAGAGGAAATAGAGCTCGTCCTATAGGAGGCAGAGGTCGGCCAACATGTGTCAAAGTTTGGCAAGGCGGCAGAGAAGAAAAATGAGCTCTATTAAAGGAAGATGGAGCATGTTTGTGAGGAAACAGATCTCGGACATGAGGAGGATGAGCTCAATTAAGGTGGCACAGACTAATAAACGTATGATGGAGGCTAATCAGAAATGGCAAAGAGGAGAATGAGCTCGACTACTAGGAAGTGGAGCTCACTAACGAATGGATTTTTCTATTCTATAATTTTTTACAAAAACTAGACATTAATTCTTAAACACTATTATGTAAAATTGAATAGTAATACCAGACTTCTAGTGTCGTGATTGTGCACTTTCTTTATTGATGCAAAATACCCAGCCAAGAAGTGTTGTTGGCGTAGGATAGCAGACGAGAATATCGAGTAGAAGGTAGCAGAGGTCGAAATGCACATGTGAAGGGTTGACCATGGCGGCAGAGATGGCAATGGAGCTCAGCTTGGAGAGCTGGAAATCGGCTGAGAGGAAATAGAGCTCGTCCTAGAATAGGCAATGGTCAGGGCAGTAGAGATAATAAAGAGCTTGATTGGTTGAAGGTGGAACTAGTTTGAGAGGAAATAAAGTTTGGCTAGGAGAAGGCGGAGCACGATTGATGAATGGCGGAGACTAACAAGCATATGGTGGAGGCTAATCAGAGATGGTAACGAAGCTCGAGTGTGAGGTGATTGTAACACCCTAAAAATTATTTAAAAATTAATTTAAGCTTTATTAGTCATAATTTCAAAAATTCGAAAGATTTAGCAATGATAGGAACGGTCCAATAGATCTATAAAAAAATGAATAGTAACCTAATGGATCTCGTGGGCCCCTCAGGATGGCCGAAACCCTAGAATTGGGGTCCAGAGATGCCCAAAACTGAGAAATTGTAGGATTAAGATTAGAAATGGGTAGGAATAAAGATTTTATACTTAGAATTGATTTTCGAGCAATGTTTAATTACCCGGGTACGGTATTTTACCAGTTTAGTAAAATTTCGGTGTGCAATTTCTAACACTGAAAGATAGTTTAATCACTATAAATGGATAATGTATATCCATTCAAGCCAAGTGTAAGGCAAAGATTTAATCTTGAATCACAAGATTAAATCCTAGCCATTCTTTTGTTTAGAAAAGAAAGAAAAATCAAACTTTACTTAATTTATTACACAACCTAATCATGATAAATATAACTCATCCAACTTTGGCATTCCATTAAGTCATTTCTTGGACAGCAAGGGAGACAAAACATCCTCCATGATCATCTTCTCTAAACCTTCAAATCTTGATTTGAAACTCTAAAAAACCTAGCCTAACTTGATAAAACCACAAACTCTCTTCACAAAACTTGTTCTACTCCTCATAATATATCAAACTAACCAATTGGAATTTTAATTCCCTACCATTTTTCACCTTGATATCTCACTCTCCACTATTTAGGGAAAGGTTTGGTGTTGATTTGGTAGCCTTGAAGTAAGCATGATCATTCTTGGAATACCTTTGGAGCCAAGATCCATAAAGCCATCAAGCTTATTTCATCCACTTTTCTTTCAAATTTCACTCTAGAATTTCCTAATTGATTGAGTTCGAAACTCTTGGTCTTATTGGCTGAAAATATTGATGTGTTTTGTTTTTGTAGAGATCTTGGATGAGTTTAGAAAACCCATTTTGGGAAAACAAATTTTGAATCATGTTGCTGGAATTCTCGAATTTGTACTGACAAGTTATGGTTCAAAAATTTTCTTATGTATTTGTAGATGTTTTTATGAGTTAGAAAAATTATATGTTGAAACTAACACCCTAAGGTAACTCCATGATTTTTATTCAGTCTTAAAATGACTTTTACTATTTTATAAACATATGAAACCGAGACTGATGGTTGAGTTGTCTGGACAGTCAATTCTAAAGCTCTAGGTTTGTCTAATTTTGTTACCATAGCAAATGATTGATTTTTTCTTTGAAAATTTTATAGGTTGTTGAGGACATTTTGAAATCCAACTTTGAATTTTTATATTATTTGATATGATCATTTGATAGAGTAACAAAATTGGGAACTATGGCGGTTGGCTATAAATAGGGGGTTTCTGACCTCCGAATTTGTCTAATTTTGTTAGCATAGATAGAGAACTCTTTCTGCCCTGAAATTTTATGAAACCTTGTAGACACATTGAAATGTCATAGGTAATTTTTATAGCCTCTGAATTGATTGTTTGATGTGCAAATAAATTTGTGACACAATAGTGTGAAATCTGTCAAATTGCTGGAAATAAACCAAAAGCTTGAATTGGTAATGTAATGACTTTTGATTCAAGTATAATGAGTATTAATGCATGCCATATACTTTAAAGAGTGATTTATGAGGAATGAATGAGAATTACATTGTGAATAAATATTTATATGTAATTAGAGCATGCATTGGTAAAGACGAAAACTGATAAAGGAATATATGTGTCAAAAGAGAATGTGTGAACTTCAATTGTGCATGTTTTGACATATGGGCAAAATAGAAACAAGACTTAGGTTGGGTGAAGGGGAAAGCGAAAAGAGAAACTTCCCTAGAGATATTATGAGTCATTAAACGTATTGGCCAGAAGTAGAACTGTGTGATTCGAAAAAGGAGAAAAAATGAAGTTCAATGATCACATATAGGAATGAGCTCAGTGCTGATAAGTAGTCTATTTCCCATTTGTGGAGTTATCCACGGCAAATACCATTCGGTATGAACTAAGTCTTCCCTATATCAACGAAAAGAGAAAAATGCATGAAATTGAGTTCTATGATCACAAGTGAAATATGAAGTCCCTTTTAACTTGACAAGGGCACGGAAAGGTCACTATAATTATCATATGCATATGCATATTTTTTAAATCATTTGTCTAAAATGAATTACTATGATCTTGAATGTTATGAAACATATGTTCTAAGTGATTGATTTGTTAAAAGCTACCCACTTCGGAAGGATGATTTTAGAACTTATGAACCTTTAATATGTATTGCATGATCACATTTTCTTGATAAACTAAAGTGTCTAGGGTGGTGATGACGACATTATGATTGTTTAATTCTCACCCCTACGTGTTTATGTTCCTGTGTCGTCTCCAGGTTGATCTAGAGAACTATAGGGCTGCTACACAAAGGAACTCGGGATTGCAGTAGTTTAGTAGTTGATCTTTTTATTTTATTGTACTCAGTCATATATATATATATATATATATAAGAGATAACATATGTGTATTAAAGCTCATAGAAGAGCTTCCTTTTGTACTTGATTTTGTATTAAATGAATGTTTTATTTCTTTGTTATATATTTTAATAGAATTATGGTTAGTTATTACACACATTAATCGAGCTTGCAATAGATATTTAAGAAATGTCCGTTAATCTATAAGTAACAATTCTTGAGTCCTATGTCATGGCTTAAGAGTTATATTGTACTTGAAAGGATGTTACAATAACAAGATCAAATAGATGGCAATTAGGATCGACCAAGAGAAGAGCAGAGCTCGGCCAGGAGGTGATAAGGTCAACCTGAGATGGCAATTAATCTTAGCCAATAGGAGAATGAGCTCGGCTAGTAAGAGGCGAAGCTCGACTAACAAATGGATTTTTCTATTCTTTAACTTTTTATAAAAACTAAACATTAATTCTTAAACATTATTACGTAGAGTTGAATAATAATATCAGACTTCTAGTGTCTTAATTGTGTACTCTCTCTGTTTATGCGAAGTGCTCGGCTAAGAAGTGATGTTGGCATATGATAGCATGCGGAAAGATCAGCCAGGAGGTAGCAGAGGTCGACCACCATATAGAGATGGCAAAGGAGGTCGACTGAGAAAGGTTGAGATCAGCCGAGAAGAAATAGAGCCCGTCTTGGAAGATACAGAGGTTGATTGACGTGTCAATGCTCAGTTCGGGCAACAAAGGTGAAAAGAGCTCGATCAGGAGGAGGTAGAGCTCGACTAACGAGTGGTGGAGACTAATAAGCATATGGTGGAAGAGGTTAAAACATCAAACAACTGTCGCAACACACAAGGGTAACAAAATATAAATACATATAAATTTAATATTAGATTTAATATTCATTTTAGTTCCTGACCTTATATTCATAAGTCATTTTAACCCTTGGTTTTTAAAATGATTTAATATAATTAGTTTTTGACATTGCAAAATGTAAGTCAAGTTAGTCTATTATCCATTTTTTTTAACATTTTATCAATTAAATAATTATGTGCAACATTAAATGATATTTTAATATATCATATGTCTTCTTAAATATAATGAAGTTTAAAATTGCTTAGTTTAGTGCCAAAAATTACACAAAATGATTCATTCTATGATTTGGAAAGAAGATTTAAATTGTTTATTTTGTATAATTTTAGACAGCAAAATAAATAATTGCAAACTAATTATAATTTACATGATATAAGGTATAATAATATATTACTTAACATTACAGTGGAAATGGCCACTTCTCATTTGTAACGTGTATTAAATCACTATTTGTTAAGCGGAGTGCCTAGTGGGGATAGGGCTCATCCTGAAAGAGATAGAGCTCGACCGGCTTGTGCCAAGGCTTGGGCGGGGGTAGAGATGAAAAAGGATATCGATTGGGAGAAGATGAAGCTCTATTTCCTACTGACCGAGTGCTATTTCCCATAGTCGAAATCTATTTCGCATTGGCTGAGCTCTATTTCCATTGGCTGAGCTCTATGTCTCGTTGGTCGAGCTTTATTCCCTATTGGCCGATTAATCACGATTCAAAGCCTAATTCATCACGAAATAAGAAATTTACAATGTTGATTAGATTTGAAATGAACTATATAAAGATAATATTCCTTCTAAGAATTTTAAGCCAAAAATATTAAACAATAATTACTCATAAATTAATAATACCTATATAGGTTGAATTAAGATTATAGCAATTATTTATATACAAAAATATGTAATTGAATTGTTTTTCAAAATTTTTGCTTGTAATTAAATTATTGCAAATAAAATTAATTTCGAAGCACGAATTATTTCAACCGACAATATTATAAAATAAGTATTAATAAATATGATTTCCAATATCTGAGTTAAAATTTTCACCAATAACTTTCTAAACCATGCTGGACTTAAACATCTAAATATCAAGTTTAGAAAATTATTTTCTGGTTTTGAATAATGTCACATTACAATTTTGATATTTTATTTTACATATTTTGCCAATACATATAACTCACGAAGCTAGCCCATATGAGATAAAAGTTCAATATAGGCACCTAGTGTTATGGGTCCGCATGTGGTATGCTATAGGGACAGCCTATGGAAGCAATAATATTATGAAACTTTTCATTTGTTTATTCACAAAAACTCTTGGTTTGACACTTGTACATAAATAGGGAAGCTAGAGTAGAAATAGGCACTCCTCATTTGTATAGGGTATAGATACATTAAACGATTGTAAATGGCAACATCATCCTTAGAATCCTTTTTATTTTAGATTAAAACTCTAACTTATTACCTTAGATTTATAGTTATAGATAAATTAGTTCTTCAGATTTGGAAAACCTCATATTAGTCTATCAAATTTCACAAATGAAAATAAGTTAATCCCTTTATAAAATTGTTATATAAACTGTGTCCTGCTAGTTTATTTACATGTGCTATCAATTTATTTATGTGTACTGTTAATTTTTATTATAAGTCTTAACTTACCTCACTCCTCTAAACAAAATTGTTTAAACCTTTTTATTCATCTTCTCTATCACCATACCTATATAATTACGAGAAATATTTTGACTTTAAATTGTCATTTGTTCTCCATAGAGTAAAAGAGTTGAGCTAATTAGGATCTATAATAAAAATTAATAGTACACGTAAGTAAATTAACAAAACATGTGAAAATTTCTGTAAATATTTCAGATAATAATTTGGTAGTAGAACTAACTAGTTGCTTTTTATAAAATTTGATCTACTATGTCCCTTGCTGCAGATCTGAGTCACTGGCTGTTTAGTCTTTATTTTCATATTATTTTGACGGTATGCTTCTTGTTCCTTGGACGCTATTTCATCCACATTCACCCCAACCAACAACGTCTCCCAACAACTCCCACTGCCTTCGGCGACATTAAGGCGGCGCAGTCTCTAACATAGTAACGTGTTTGAAACTTGAAACCACCACTGGCACACAGAAAAACACGTCGCCGTCGAAGAGGAAAACGATAAATAAAACATGAAGGGCGAGAAGAAGACATCGTTGCAGGACCTGATTGAGAATGAAGGAGGTTGTGCCATCACAGATGGTGGATTCGCCACCCAGCTCGAAGCGCATGGAGCTTTTATCAATGACCCTCTTTGGAGTGCTCTCTGTTTGATCAAAGATACACATCTCATCGAGAAGGCATTTTTCTCTTTTCTTTTTTTCAATCCTTCTTTCTTTCGGTTCTCTGTGCTTTGCGTTCATCATTCTGGCTCTTTGTTTTACATGCCTGTGTGGTGATGAACCTGGAGTGGGTTTGGGTTTCTGTGTTTGTTTAGGTTCACTTGGAATTCTTGGAGGCTGGTGCAAATATATTGGTGACTTCATCTTACCAGGTAAAGTATATGTGAATTTGCACGGAATTCTCAGCCTAGGGAACTTTTGATCCAATTTTCTTTTTCTGCGTTGGATCAATTTTCTTATTACAGGACGAGTAAGAATTATTTCCAAATGCTTTTTGCTGTTGCTATGTTTCTAGATCCCACAAGAATTAGCTGAAGCTTTTGGCGCTCCTAATGAAACACATCTCGTTTGTTTGTTTTGGCCGATTTTCTACACAATGATAATTGTGATGGACATGTTTGTGTCATTAAAATAACAGAACAATGTGTAACAGTCAAGTGAGTTTGAAATTCTTGAGTGTAGGGAATCACGTTATTTATTCGTCCTCTGAGGTTCATAAGTGAATATGAACCTCATTGGATTTGAGATAAGCACGAGTATAGTACCTTCCTTTGTTTCCATTTAACATTACATATGAAGAATTCGCTTGTGATGCTCTACTTCCATTGCTTTCAGTCTCTGAAGCTGACATTTTAAATCTTTATTTCATTGTTAAAATCATAATGTTCAAGCAGAAAGTTCTGGATATGTGGCTGTTCACACGTTATTTTCAAGCATTCTGGTTGCAATTTTATTGAATCCTTATTAACTTTTCTACAATCATAGGCTACCCTTCCTGGATTTTTGTCCAAGGGGCTCTCCGTTGAAGAAGGGGAGTTGCTACTAGAGAGGAGTGTTAAATTGGCGGTTGAAGCTCGTGACAGTTTCTGGAATTTGGCTAATAGAAATCCTGGACATAAATTTAGAAGGGCATTGGTTGCAGCCTCCATTGGAAGCTATGGAGCTTATCTCGCTGATGGTTCCGAATATAGGTGCTTTTACATTCCTTAAATATTTGGCAGCTCAGTTCCTAATTCCTATCGCTCCCGCACAAAGACTGCTTTGTGTATTTTTGGTTGGTTTACAGAATTTAGCCTGTTAACATCTTATTGTAGTGGCTACTATGGACAAGATGTGAATTTGGAGAAGTTGAAGGATTTTCACCGCCGCAGGTTGCAAGTTCTTGTTGGAGCTGGTCCCGATTTACTTGCTTTTGAGACCATTCCAAACAAACTTGAAGCTCAGGTCTGTTATTCTTGCCAATAAACATGTTTCATGGATAATAATACCTTGCAGAAATTCCTTAAAATAATAGTATTGCAAACCATTGCCAGTATATAGATATCTTTGTTGGTATATTATAAATCTTTGAACACCATGAAACTGAGATTATTCTATAATCTTTCCATTACTCTCATATTTATCCAATGACATTTGTTTTTCAAAATCAATACTATTTGATCACAATCTCTGGATGCTATGTTCTTTTAATCTAATAGACATGCAGTTATAATTTTCCTTATTTTGTAGATTTTGAAGTTTAGTTTCATGTAGTGAAATTTCATCAGCATTCAACTGTTGCATAACAATTAAAGGAATACCAAACAATTGAAACTATGAAAATAGAGATAGCAACAATACCAAAATTGAAAAATACATTGATTTTTTACTTTAATTGTATAATGTTCTTATCTTGAACACCTAAGGACCTGTTTGGTTTGCTGTTTTCAGTTTTCAGTTTTTTCAGTTTTTCCTTCACAAAAACTGGAAACTAGAAACTAAAAACTGAAAACTGAAAAATGAAAATAGCAAACCAAACAGGCCCTAAGTCTCTCTTTCTCCTTTGTAATTGATAGATACTGGTAAAAGACAAAAACAAAAAGGAAATACAACTGTATTGCCTGCTTCAATTCCTTAGGCATTCGTCCCATTGAATCGTAGAGCCAGGCAGTCATTGAGTATATGAAAATCAGTATTGTTCAAATAAAATAATTCTATGCAGAAAGGAACTCTGTTTCATGACTTTCTAGTGATCTGCTAAGCATTAAACTTGATTGAAATAGAACTTTGCTTCATGTTCTCATCTGTGAAAGCTATTTTCATCATTAAGAATTTTATCTTGATAGTATGCCAAACGAATTAAGTTCTAAATTCATATTCACTAAAGGCTATTTCTCTGCTTCTAATTCTTTCACTACAAAGCTGATTTCTGTTTCATTTATCATTTCCAATTCTACTTCTACAATCCCCAGAACATTTTGTTTATTCATTATCAAAAATATCATATTGCAGGCTTGTGTTGAATTGCTTGAAGAAGAAAATGTCCAAATCCCTTCCTGGATTTGTTTTACTTCCGTAGATGGTGAGCATGCGCCCTCGGGAGAAAGTTTTGAGGACTGCCTTGAAGTAATAAATAATAGTAACAAAGTAGATGCAGCTGGTATAAATTGTGCACCTCCACATTTTATGGAAAGTCTGATCTGCAAATTTAAACAGGTGATCGCTAACTCTCTTTTCATCAATTTGAATACTGAGATAGAATTTGTCCCCGTTATTACTGAGTGAAAACTTAATAATCCTATCGCTCCAGCTGACAAAGAAGGCTATAATTGTCTATCCCAATAGTGGGGAGGTATGGGATGGCAAAGCCAAAAAATGGCTGGTAAGTCTGTCATCTCTCTCTAACAACACAACACACGCGCACTTATGTTTCATATGATAATCACGTGTTTAACACTTTAACTATTTTCTCAATTGACAGCCCTCCACGTGTTTTGATGATCATGATTTTGGAATTCATGCAACAAGATGGCGAGATTTGGGAGCTAAAATCATAGGAGGCTGTTGCCGAACTACGCCGTCCACCATCAGATTCATTTCAAACGCTTTGAGGGAAAAATCTTAGTGGCTTCGTTGGTGTAATTGTTTTTGCCAAGTTGCGAGGTTTTGTCTAGGCAAAAGTATAGTATGGTGCAATGCCAATTACTGTAGGCGAGTTAGATTTACACCCCTTTATTCAAGAGTATATTCTGCCACAATGGAAACTCAAGATTGCCATCAATAATAGTTCTATGCTTATACGTGCATCCGTAATTGTTCGAATCGCCAGATTCAAGAAGATTCAACTAGACAGCAATTTGGATCGCAACAAGGAGAATTGCAGAATTCCCTTTGCTTTCCATTACTTTTTTCACAAATTCCAAGTTTCGAAATATATTATGTATTATGTATTGCACCCGTTTCCTTTCTTTCGGATTTGATAAATGTTACGTGGTTGTAGATCCTTGCATGTTTCGAAATAATTCTCATAATTAAGAAATCTTATACATCATATCACACACACACACACACACACACACACACACATATATATATATATATATATATATATATATATATATATATATTCTAAAATTGAATTTTGTAATAAAGGGAATGAGTGATGTGTCATTGATAAAACATTTGATTTCCTTCCAATTCTTGGCTCAGTGATTACATAATCATCCATTATATCATATAGCTAATCATATCCCCAATAATTTGGCCATATGTATTTAACCGTTCAAATATCAATAAATTATTTTAAATTTTTTTTATTATGATTTCAACTTTTGAAAAATTATGGTTATTTTGATTTGATTATTTTGAATATAATCGATTACATTAATTACTCCCTTATTATAATCAATTATCATAATGGTAATTTTAAAAATATATTCTTCCTCCCCCCATTTAACGTTTTCTCTATTCTCTCTCTCATATATATGATATTCTCCCTTGGACATTTTCACTACTTGATGGAGATGAGTGGCGGTGCTATATGACGTGATGCAACAAGAGTATGAGGCAGGCTAACTTTCGAACTTGATGTGTTGGAGATGAAAACAACGAGCTTGGTTAGAGAGGTGCTTCGACAATAAAATGTTATTGTCATGAGTATTAGTTTTACTAAAATATTATGAAGGTGAGTTTTCCTTGCCATGACAGATTTGTGAACGATTAGTATATTTATGTTTTTTTTTTTTTTTGTCATGATGTTTATAATGATATTTCATGAATGATTTGTATGTAAATGCATACCTATTCATCTTATTTGTTGAATATGAAATTATCTATTTTTGGCTAGGCAGCTTTTGCTTTGAATATGTGTTAGGTGTTTTGAATAATTTATCTAGTTGACCTGAAGACTACGATTAGGGATGGGAATAGGTTAGGCGACCTAACAGGGGCCTATGGCCTAGCCCTTTTAATAATTAAGCCAAGCTTTGGCTATTTAAAAGGCCTATTTAGTTAAAGAGACTAGGCCCAGACTCTTCGTGAAGCTCATTAGGCTTGATAGCCTGACCAATTTATATATATATATATTTTGTGGGAGAGGGACTCGAACCAGGAACTTTAAAATTTGACAAATGTAATGTTTCGATTTTTCTTATTGGGCAAAATTAACCAAAATGCCCTTAGGTTCATTTTTGCACGAGAATCGAGGATGACCAATCCAAGTAATCCTCAATAGGGTATTTTAATATTAGGATGAGGTTATATGAGGTTTAGATAGCAATCTGTGTGAAAAATCGTAATCCCTGATTTTTTCCGTGTGCAAATGATCAAAATGCCCTTAAGGTCATTTTTGCCTAGAAATCGAGGACGGTCGCTCCAAGCTATCCTCAAGGGGTTAGTTTGATGTTTAAAGAAGACTAGATGTGTTTTGGATGACAACAAATGTGAAAATCTCAATTCCTAATTTTCCCGGCGAGCAAAATTACCAAAATACTCCTAGTGTAATTTAACGTAGGATTAAGTAATGATCGAACCCGATCATCACCTAGGAGTTGGATAAGATATTTAGAGGAGACATATGATATTTGGATGGTCCCGAGAAGTCTCAATAATTTTTTAGTAAATTACCATTTTGTTCCAGGTTAGTGCTAATTAAGCTTAATTAAAGTAAGTAAGGAAACATATATAATATTAGGCTCCAATTAAAAATAGATTAATTCTATTTATTAATTTTGAGTCCAAATAATTATTTGAGGTCCAAGATTGGTTAGGGAAAGTTTAATCTCCTTTCTTATTCCAAAATGACTCAAAAGACCAAAAAGCAAAAAATAGAGACAAAAAGCAATTTCTCTCTCTTTCATTTCCTAAAGATTAGGAACCATATTGGTGTTTGAATTTCAAATTAATCAAGTTTAACTAAATATGCACAACAACTCCTTAATCTTGTCTTGAAAGTCTTAACCACCATATTACAACTCCTAACACTAAATTACCAATTCCTAACTAATCCCCTAATTAAAATTACCCAAAACCCTAATCCCCACACCCACATGAAATGACAATTTCCCTCCCAAGTCCTCTAAGTGGCCGGTGGCCCTACCCCAATTTCCCTCTCATATGTTGATTTTTTTTCAACTCTCTTACACACGCATTCTCTCATTTTCACTAATACTTTTTTGGTGAAGTATTGCTCATCAAAACTTGTCAAAAAGCACTCTCTTGTCCTCTCTAAGCTCAAGTTCTCTTCTTCTTCATCCTTCACCTTGAAGAACCTCCATTCTTGATCTTCCTTCAAGCTACAAATATCAAACCACTAGACCATCACCCTAGATCAACCCCTAAACACCTAACACATTTCCATTCCTGAACACAAGAACACAAGAAAAATCCTGCTCCTATTTCATTCCCTCTTCGTCGAAACCCATATTGCTCCAAGAGAAGTTTTTTATTCTCATTTCTTTACAAAGGATCAAGCTTTCTCACTTGCAATCAAGAAACCTTCTTGGTAGGGATTTTTTTTTCTTAAGTTTTCCTTCCATTGCCACTCTGTTCTTTAGTTGTTATTGTGATCAAAACCATAACTTGATGATGATAAGTGTTCTTGATGTTGGTTGTAAGACCATCATGAGTTTGACCTCTAAAACTTTAGGCTTGATCTTTGGTTTCAAAAAAAGAAAGAAAGAATGCTCATTTGGTTTCTTTGTTGTTTTTTTAGCTAATGTTGAGTCCATGAAATGAGGTTCTTGGAACCATGATGTTGAGGGACTATAAAGTTCACTTTCATTTTGTTAAGATTGATGGGGTTAAAAGTTTCATTCTTTAATGTCTTGAGTTTTCAAGCTCTAATAAGATATAAAAATAGACATGCATCCATGCTTATGTTTCAAGTTCTTGCATCTTATGTTTATATTTCAAACCTTGCATATCATGTTTATACTTCGAGTTGTCACCTTAAATCTTGAAGATTTAAAAATAGACTTGCATTTTCATGTTTATGTTTAAGTCTTACATTTCACGTTTACATTTCTAGTTATCACCTTAAACCTTAAAGATATAAAAATGAATTTGCATTCTCATGTTTATATTTCAAGTTTTGCACATTATATTTATATTTCCAAGTTATCACCTTATAATGTTAAAGACTAAAAATAAGATTGCATAACATGTTTATGATTCTAGTCATCACTTAAATCTCTAAAGCTCAAGACTTGCCCCTTTGTCTTAAATGGAAATTTTGATTATGGATACACACACACACACACACACACACACACACATACTTAGGCCATGTCCAAATAATGGGTTTGAAGTTGGTTTTATTTTATTTTAAGACTTGAATCTTGTGTCTTGAGTGTATAAGGGAATTTTGAGAGGATTGGAAATTTAAAAGGAGCAAAAATATTATTTTGAATAAGTAGAACCTTGTTTATAAAATTTAATTTATGCTACTGATGGTAATATTTAGTTTCTAAGAGGGACAAAATGATTTCATGTATTCTAAATGTCTTAAAATAGTTTTGAGAAAAAACTAGCAACTAGAAATGGCTAAAAATGTAATTTCTAAAGCTTTTGAAATTTTTTTAACCTCTGTTACTGTTTGTTACTGTATGCCACTGTTCCTAACTGTTCACATGGTTTAAAAATATTAATAATTATTGTAAAATTATTTTTTATATTTTAGGAAACACTAGTAAATAGAAAAGATCAAAAATATAATTTTCAAACCTTGTAGAAATTGGCCCTTGTTTATACTGTTCACTACTACTGTATATTACTGTTTATTACTGTTCATATGGTTCATAAGTGCATTGTTTTCTTTGTGATGTTATGGAAGCTTGATGACGATACAGTAGCAAATGTAGGTGGGACTAGTGAAGGGACTAGCAAAGTAGTTAAGAGCAGTTTGCTAGCTTGGCTTAGTTAGTTAAACAACTATAGTTAGTTAGAGAATAAGCATTTGCAGTTCCTTGTGTATAATAATTCACTACTCCATCAGCCTTGTATATAAACTCACAGCTCTCATGATGTGAAATAGACGATCATTTTCTCACTATTTCTTCGGTGTTCTCTCTGCCATTTTCTCTCAAATTCTCGCTTCCTTATGTTTGCTTTGATGTTACTCCAATATTCTTTCAAGCTCCTGGATATTTGGTTTAGGAACCACAGACCATATGTGTGTTGCATTGCATTAGTATACCTCATATTTTGAAATTAATTTGGTCCATGTTAGATTACCAGCTGGCCAAATAGTAGTAACTGAAATTGTAGGTACTGTTAGTTTTTTCGCAGGATTGGTCCTCGCTAATGTGTTATATGTCCCTGAATTTGAGTTCAATCTCATCCCCATATACAAGTTGATTTAGGATGTTGTATCCTTTAATTGCTTCTATAGTTGCCTCCCTATTATTAAATAACATTCCAACAAATAGTTCACCCTTCATAATGGAATTAGCTATGAAAAAAAAAACCACTAAAATAGTCAACTAAACTTACATAAAATTGTGCTTCTAATAAACTAAAAACAATATAAAAATGATCAACTAAAAATAATCAACTAAAATTACATAAAATTGTGCGTCTAATCAAATAAAAATGATCAACCAAAAAAAACAATCAACAAAAAAATAAAAAATAAAATAACACAGTAAACTAAAAAAATACTCAACTAAAATAATAAACTAAAAATGATCAACAAAAAAATCAAATAAATAATAATTAATTAAAATTACATAAAATTGTACTTCTAATCAACTAAGAAGAATTAAATCAACTAAAATTACGTAAAATTGTGTTTCTATTCAACTAAAAATGACCAACTAAAAAAAATGATGAACTAAAAATAATCAACAAAAAAAAAATCAACTAAAAATGATCAACTAAAAATGATCAAAAAAATAAATCAACTAAATAATAATAAACTAAAATTACATTAAATTGTGTTTCTAATCAACTAAAAATGATCAGTTAAAAAAATTAACTAAACGTAATCAACTAAAAAAAATCAAATCAACTAAATAATAATAAACTAAAATTACATAAAATTGTGTTTCTAATTAGCTAAAAATAATCAACTAAAAATGATCGACTAAAAAATAATCAACTAAAAAAAATAAAAGGGTACATACGCATGCTTGCATACTATGGAAACTCTTATGCTTGCATAGTTCCAAATCCAAAGCATACATGAAAGATCACTCCTCATTCAAATCTTGTCCACCTATTCTATTTGACATGCCATCATTATTAGCATCATTATCTACATCATTATCAACATATTCTATGTTTGACCTATAATCTTCATCGTCCTCTTCCTCCATTGCTTCCAATTCTATGTTTTCATCCATAAATGTGTTTGACCCATATTCTACATTCTTAACAATAGCTTCAAAATCAACATATAACTAAAATATCTAGTTGATGCTGTTGATATATCCTAAATGTTTGTTGAATATCATTGTCATCTCGTATTATAACTGCTTGGTATTGTCTGAAACTGCCAAAAATCGAGATAAGACACCTATATCTCATTGCCACGACTTTTTTTTGAAGTGTCACTATTTATTGATTGACATAGCGCATTTTCTAACTCTGCATATGACAAAGTGTAGAGAATAAAAAGATTAATGGCCTCTCACATATAAATGTGGCATCCTCATTAATATTTTTAATAACTTACCCATCAAAATAAACTTTTATATTTACTATTAATAGGAGATAAAGGAATTCGGAACTTCCAAATTAAGATGAAAGTAAAAAAGTAATGGAAATAGACTGAAAAGTTACTTTACTAAAAGAATGAAATGTGTTTATATACAAAGATTAGTGTAACACCCTAATTCTTTACCCAACTTTCTAGAACACATTAGGTTAATCATTAGGTTATTACCACTTAGTCTCATCATTTTATTAAAATACTTAGCGGAAATTATGGGTAAATTTTTTTTTTGAAAATATAAAACAAAGTGAGAACCGCGTTCTTAGTCTAATCATAAAACAGAAATATAAAACACGATTAGCAAGCAGAGAGTAACACAAAAATTAAAGACAAGTAACAACAGAGCAATGGCCACCATAATGATAGAAACATTTCATTAATAACATAATTAGAAGTACATATGTAGTCATACCCTCATAGGGACGGGCAGAGCTTGTAATACAGCGGAAAAGGAAATACAACAGAAACAAGAAAGCAGTCAAGTACATGGTGCGACGGCAAAGTAAAAACCAACTACACTACCCTCCTACCAAGCTATGAGTACTAGGCTAAAACCCCTTACCAAAAGATACTGCCGAAAGGGAGATCCTCGTGACTGTTCGGGCACTCGAATAGCTCTCCGATGAGGCCTAGTGATGACGGGGATCCTCGGGTGATGGAGGTAGATAACCGGGGAATCTCTCGATCTCCTCCTGAGTGGGCCAGTGGAGTGAGAAGGGAATGCGTGTCGACTGGATGTGAGCCCCTCGGCGCGGGCACATCTCGGCTCTCCTTGCCAAGTGTGGCTGCATCACGGTATCCTTGCTGCCCTCTCACCTAAACGGGGGAAAGGGAGCAGAACTCTCCGAATAGACATGCATCAGCGAGTCCTCGGACAAATCGGCCTCCGACCTCCTCGAGCGAGGCACGTACTCCGGGTGGTCATGAACAGCTGAGGCGGACGAGTGGGCACGATGCAACTGCTTGTCGCGAGGACGGGTGCACTCGAAGATCAAGTCGTTGTCACCAAAAGGAGCGGTAGAAGTGAACTGGTAGCTGGACACTGGATAAGCAAAAGGCTGACCCATGTACATAAAAACACGAACAACATAACAACCCTCAAAGTGGTAGGAATGATGCTCCGGTTCGTAGTGCACCTCCTAGACGGGCGTATCAATAAAGACCACGAACGTCGCCATCGCTCTCTGAAGATGTGACGGAAGAAGGAGAAAGGAGAGAGAGAGAGAGAGAGAGGAGTGAGAATTCTTACTAAAGAATCTCAGTATGAGTCTCCTATCCTAGGGTTACATCGTTCACATCCTCAGGAACCTTAGGTTTAATTATAAAAGGTGTGCATACATAAAGGTCCATTATTTAGGGTTTATAAACCAATTATCCAAGGTTCATTCCTTTTAGCATGCATCTTGATGTTATGAATGCAACATATTAAAACATAAATGCATGTCAATGCCTCAATCAAATAACTCAATGAATCACAACTTCAAGAAACACACAAGTGGCATAAAGGGCATATAACTTTCATGTGGATCGTTCCTCAACTTTGTGACATTAATCATGGTACTTTAGCATAATAAGGCCACCCTAAAATAACTAGGTTATGAGCTCATACCTCAGCTAGTCGTCACTAGCTCTTGCTTATTATCTGAATAAGCGAAACATAATAAATAATCTCGACTACGCAAGTACAGGTAGGGGGCAAGGATTACCTCTCTTAGGAAATACCCTCTTTGAAACGCTTTGCGGGCATTAAGCCACAGCAATTTGTCCACTTTGGTAGACTGCATCTACTCATACCCTCACGGATTTGTCTCCCCTGGGGGTGCTAGGCCGAATCGGTGTCACCTAGGAAAGCGTGTCTCAGTGCTTTGTCACATAAAAATCTCCTGGGGGTGCTTGGCCGAACCGATGTCACCTAGGGTTTTCAACTCATGTGGTACTTTACACATTTCTTCAACCCTTTAAGGTTTGACGGAAATTTGGCAGCATATCAGCTGTTTAACCGAATTTCTTTCAAACCGAAACTTATGCCACAAGCTAATCACACAACATATTCCTCATGCTATGATAAACTCATATCTCAAACAATCATTTCCTCATGCATCATAATTATCTCAACATATTATTGCATCATATAAACATCATAGCATTAACAGTTTCTTAATGTCTTATGCATCGACCCTTACGGTCTTTAACTCGCAATCTAAGTTATAAGTCATCACAACTTAATCTCTCAGGTACCTATAGGCTCATATCTAAGTATTCCTCACTCCATACTATGATCATAAACTTCTCTAAACCTCAAGAATGCAGAGTCTAAAATCCTAACTTTACGGGCACCTAGGAGTCACAACAATGACTCTTTCCAAGTTCGGTTTGCTCCTAAGGCATCAAGATCAAGTCCTAAACCATTTATGAGCCATTCCTACACATTTAAACTAATTTAAATCCATGATTACAATTTCTAAACCTTGCTGGACAGAATCCAGAAAAATCAATTACCAAGGGATCTAGAACTCTCAAATCAATTCTTTTCTAGTTGCTAACTTCTCTTATCTTTCACATATGAGTTTTAACATTAATTATACTCAAATATAATCATATTATCATCATCAAAACAGAATATACAGTGGCCAAACACAGCAAGGCAGAACCAAAACATACATCTCCATAAAAAGGGATAAAACATAATTTCTAAGGCACATAAAATACTAGTCTCTCTTGTAACCTTTTTGAAACTTTCAAAAACTCATTTATAAACATTTTATCATCTAAAATCAACAAAATACTTGTGAGGGCAGTAGCTAAATCAATTTCATCTCAAGAGGTCCTAAATTAATAAAACTTGGTTCTATACATTCCTTGAACTCATATAAGCTTAGAAAAATTATAAAACATAGTTTTCAATACTTGTAACACATAAAACTCCTGAGGGCTGAAATCTCAAGCTAAAGAAATAAATATTTTCAAGCCTTTGTTTGAGACCATAATGGGCAAGTCTTTGAGCTCTAGGTTCCTTTAAGTGAGGACATAAAAATAAACATCCTCATGCACTAGTTTTAGCTTGCATTAGAAAGTAAAGTGAGAGCATAAAATAAACATGAGATGCAACTTATTATTATCTTTGGTATATTAAGTAGGGACTTGAAATATAAACATGATAATGCAAAGCTTGAAACATAAACATGATAATGCAAGTCATTTATTATCTTGATACTTAGTGATAGCAAGGAAAGTAAATATGGTGTGCAAGGCATAAACATAAACATGGATCTAATGTTCATTTTAATCTCATCTAGAGCTCTTACAAGACTTCAGAGATACAACCCAACACTTATCTCATCACAAAGAGAGCTTTAGAGTTCTTGAACCAAGTTCTCAAAGGAACTATGAGGTTCTTGAACATCATCATCAAGCTCAAAAGAAACAACTTTAAAAAGAACACAAAATCTCAAAGAAAAGGAAACCAAAACCGAAATATTAAAGGAAAGGAAATGAGGAAACCAAAACCAAATAGCAAAACAAGTAAAGGTGTTCTTAAGCAAAAATCATGTTGAGTTAGAAAATAAAGATGAGATTTAGAGAAAGTAAAAGCTCAAGCTCTAGAGGTTCCTTTGAGATGAACACATAGTCATCATCTAGGAGCTCTCATCATTGAGCCATCATGTACTCATCAAGGCCAAGAGGCCGAGACTCAAAGGAAGAGAAAACAAGAAAGTTTCAAAAAGAAAATCCAAGAGAAAGCTAGGAAAACTCATTTTCAAGATAAACAAATTTAGAGAAACATTCCTACCTAGAGTGAAGATGAAAACTTGAACTTTTGAAAGAAAAAGAGATGAACAACTCCTCCAAGGATGTTGATGATGATTCGGCTAAGGGGGTGAGGAAGGTAAGGAGGTGTGTTTTGAGTGAGGTTGTGTTTGAGATGAAGTATTTGAGAGCTTAGGAGGTGTTTCAAGGCTATGGGGTGGTGTTTGAAGGCTGTAGATGATGATAAGATGAAGAGATGATGAAGATAGAGATGAAGAACAAGAAAGAACTCTCTTGGAACTTAGAGAGAAAAAGAGAGAACACAAAGAAAGCTTAGAAAACTAAAAGTGTGCAAATGAGCTAAAGTGTTTGCATGTGTTTCTAGGCAAGGTATTTATAGAAAATGAAAATAAATGAGAGCTCATTGAGGGAGGAGGAGTAACCGTAGCAAAAAGGGAGGGAAAGGAAGAAAAATATCTCTTACATTGTGTCATACAAGCATGGTTTGAGGTATGGAGGTTATGATATAAAGTACGGCTTCAAGTAAGGTGATTTGAGTGAGTTTTTCTTTTAATTTCGAATGAAATTAGTCTTCTAGAAGCTAGACATGGCTGGAAGTTTTTCAGCCACAAATAAATGAGGAAAATGGTTTATTTCATTTGGAAAATCAAGCTTGATTGAAAATATGACAAGGTATGGTGAGTATGACTTCAGGTATGGCTTTGGAATGTCAAAACTTTGAGCATGTGATGCATATGGAGAGGGAGGAAGCTTCGGCCAGATTGGCAACAAAAGAGAGGAAGAAAAATCTCTCATGTAATTGGGTGTTAATGATAGGTTTAAGTGTAGGTTATCTTAGGTACAAGGTTAAGAATAATTAAGCTTAAGTTTAGGTAACTAAGAATGAGGTTTTAGGGATTTTATGACAAGATTAGGAGTGCTCATATATCATTAAAGAGTTTAAAACTCATTTAGGAATAAATAATTGAAAACACAATTCCATGATTTAAGGAATTGGAGAGAGAAAAGACTATTCAAGATTCCATGACTAGGAATCTTGAATTTAAAATAGGATTTCAAGTTGTAATTAAGCACTTTTAGGTTCTAATCAACTTTAATAAATTTTTTTGACCCAAGATTAATTATGGAAATTAATTAACCTTCGATTAGAGCCTAATATTGCTTAGGTTTGCTTAATCACGCAATTAAGCGTAAAAACACGAAACTAGAGGCAAAATCATAATTTTGCACTGATTTTTCCCGGGAGCTCCGGGACCAAAAGTAAAGTCACAGACTACATAAAAATGCCTTTTAAAATCATTTGGAGAAGTTTCGGGTTCATCCGGCACTTGCAAATGGGTAAAACACCGCAGGGGCGTTTTGGTCATTTTGACCCGAAAACTCGAAAAATGAGATTTTCAATCCCGGGAAGGTATACAAGCCAACTAATCCCCTTCCAATATTGAGTTTGCCCTTTGAGTACCGCCGGATCGGCTTTCCTCAAATTCCGGGCTGAAAATGACCTCAGGGGCATTTTGGTCATTTTCACTCTAACAGAAAATCGGGGCATTACAATTAGAACAACTAACACGTGAGTTAACTTAGAGTTATTTTGCTAACTAATTAACTAACTAACTAAGTTGTTAGGTTCTGTTACCCCCCCTCCCCGGCAAGCTGGAGAGTGTATGTTCATCATTCCCAGCTTGTTTAGGATAGAGTTGAAAAGGGCATGTTGAAGTGGTTTGGTGAGTATATCGGCCAACTGAAGGTGTGTGGATATTGGCATGAGATGGATGAGGCCAGAGGTTATTTTCTCTCGAATGAGGTGGCAGTCTAGTTCAATGTGTTTGGTTCTTTCATGAAGAGAAGGGTTGTGAGCTAGGTGTATGGCGAATTGGTTGTCACAATGTAAGGGTATGGGTGAGGATGAAGGGCTATTTAGGTCTTGTAGGAGATAAGAGATCCATTTGGATATCACATGCAGTGTTTGCAATGGCACGGTATTCTGCTTCAGTTGATGATCTAGAAATGGTGTGTTGTTTCTTAGATTTCCATGATATTAGAGAGTTGCCAAGGTAGACACAGAATCCGGATACACTTTTCCTTGTGTCAGGGCAAGCTGCCCAATCATTGTCACTGAAGGCTTTTAATTTGAGGTCAGATGATGCAGAAAAAAATAGGCCAGTACCAGGAGAACTTTTTATGTATCGAAGAACTCTTGTTGCAGCAGCATGGTGGGCATCTGTTGGCGCTGATAGAAATTGGCTGAGACGGTTGACAGCAAAGGCTATGTCTGATCTGGTTGTGGTTAGATAGATTAGTCTCCCAATTAGTCTTCTATATGAGGATATGTCTTGGAGTGGTGATCCAGTTGTGGTAGAGAGTTTGAGGGTAGGATCCATTAGGGTTGAGGTTGGCTTGGATGCTAGAAGACTTGAGTTAGATAGAAGTTCTAGTGCATACTTTCTTTAGGAGAATACAATTCCTTTCTTAGACCTTGATACTTTTAGTGCAAGAAAGTATTTCAGATCTCCAATGTCTTTGATTCTGAATTTTGAATGGAGATGCTGTTTGATGCAATTGATCTCATTGAGGTCATTTCCAGTGAGTACAACATCATCAACATATATCAATAGGGCAGTGAAAGCTGATGAATTTATTTTGGTGAAGAGGGTGTGATCTGAGCTGCATTGTGTGTATCATTGAGATTTTAGAGTGTTGGAGAGAGTTTGGAACCATTCACGGCTTGCTTGCTTTAATCCATATAGAGACTTTTAAAGGTGACACACTTGATTTTGTTTGATGGTGTGGAAGCCTTGAGATAGAGTCATATATACTTCTTCATGGAGGGTGCCATGTAGGAAGGCATTGTCAACATCTAATTACTGTAAATGCCACTGTTTTGCAGCAGCAATGGCAAGAACAGTTCTGAGAATTGTCATTTTGGCAACAGGAGAGAAGGTTTGATTATAATCTACACCTTCTACTTGAGTGAATCCTTTGGCAAGAAGTCTTGCTTTGTATCTGTCTATGCTGCCATCTTGTTTGTATTTGATTCTATAAACCCATTTGTAGCCGATGGGGGTTTTACCTTGTGGTAAATCTACAAGCTTCCAAGTGTTGTTCCTTTCTAGAGCTTCAATTTTTGCCTTCATAGTTGCCTGCCACTCACTAGATTTTGCTGCTTGTTTGTATGTTTTTGGCTCGATGCTTGAAGATATGTTGAGAATGAAGGACCTGTGTTTATCTGATAGAGAATTATAGGAAATGACAGATGATATGGGATATCTCTGATTTGAGTTAATTCTGTTGGTTGAATTTTGTATGTGGTTTTTGATTGATAGATTGTGGTGGTAGTCTTGTAGGTAAGTAAGAACTTTTCTGTTTCTAGTGGAGTGCCTTGGGAAAGTTGTTGGATTAGTTTGTGTGTGGGGTTCATTAGTTGGGATGAAATCGATTAATTGCTCAATAGGTATGTGTTTATCGTGGTTGTAATCAATTGTTGGAGATGATTACAGGGTGGGTTGGGGAATGGAAGTTATAGAAGTACTTAGATCAAGGGTTTGTGAGGTGTTTTGAAAGGGAAAAATTCCTTCATAGAAAATAACATGTCTAGAGACAAAGGTTTCTCTAGTTTGTAAGTTGAAAAGAATGAAACCTTTAGTGTTAGGTTGATGACCAATGTAAATGCATTTTCTAGCTCTTGGATCAAGTTTTGATCTATGGTTCTTTAAGGTGGAAGCAAAACATAAAGAGCCAAAAACCTTTATTTGAGATAAATCAGGTAAAGTTGAATAGAGGCATTCATATGGTGTTTTAAAATTTAAGATTTTGGATGGTGTTCAATTAATAAGAAAGGCTGCTTGGCTAACAGCATTTGACCAAAAACATTTTATCAGATTTGCTTGGAATAATAGAGCTCTTGCTGTGTTGAGGAGATGTTGATCCTTTTTCTCCACCACAACATTTTGTTAGGGTGTCTCAACACAGGAAGTTTGATGTATTACTCCCTTGGTTTCATAAAAAGATTTTAGAGTGAATTCAGGGCCATTATCACTTCTCAAGATTTTGATGCTTTGCCGAAACTGATTTTCAACAATGAGAAGAATTTTTGAACAAGTGATGATGCCTCAGATTTTGATTTCATAAGCTATATCCAAGTATGTCTAGAAAAGTCATCAACAATGGTTAAGAAATATTTATGACCATGTAAAGAGATAGTAGAAGCAGGGTCCCATATATCAACATGAATCAATTCAAAACATTGTGTAGTGTGTGATGTGCTGACAGAAAAAGGTAGTTGTTTTTGCCTTGCATAGTGGCATACATCACATATATGAGTACAATTGGCTGGTATGTAGGGAAACAATTTATGAAGTTTATTCATTTTCTTTGTAGGTAAATGTCCTAGCCTTATATGCCAAAGTACATTATTTTGAATGATGGAATTGCAAGAAATTGTATTTACATCAAAATTGATTTCTATAGCAGGTAATTGTTCTAGTGATGCTTGCAGAAAATACGGTCCTTTATCCATTTTAGCATTGCCAATCATCTTCGAGGCATTCAAATCCTGTATGACATAGTTATTTTGTGAGAAAATGGCATGATAGTTAAGATGTGCAGTTGTTTTACTGATGGAAATGATATTAATGTGGGTAAATATAATACATTGGATAACACTAAGGTTGGAGATAGGTGTATAGTTCCTGAATATTTGGCAACTAAGGTTGTTCCATCAGGCAAATGCACATTTATAGGTTTGCTAGCTCTAAAGGATGTGAATAGAGACATAGAGGTGCATATGTGATCAGTGGCACCACTGTCAACAATCCAGAGGGAGTTATGAAAGTTACCATTTTGTAATGCTAGATCAGTGTTCAGATTGGTGGTAGCCATATTGACTTGTGCATTTGTTGAGTTGGAAGAAGTGTTACCAGAAGGCAATAGTTCAAGCAGGTTTTGGTATTGCTCCATGGTAAGTCCAATTCTGGCTTCTTGATCTTGAGAAGAAATAAAGGAATTCTCAGGAATGGGATGATCAGTAGAAATGTTGTTTACCCTATAATTTCTGGGATTTGCACTCTTGGGTTTGTATCCTAGAGGGTACCGTTTCTTCTTGTAGCATATGTCGACTGTGTGACCAAAATAGCCACAATAGGTGCATTGTTTCTTCAAGCCTTGCTTGATATTACCACCAGGAGCAATGCCTTTATACTGGGAAGAGTTTCCTTTTTCTAAATTGTATTTTCTTGGATCAGTGGAATGAGTGGCAGCCATAGATTCATGATACTCACATGCAAATTGGCGTTCTTGTTGAGCCACTAATCCAAAAGCTTTGTTAAGGGTGGGGAGAGGGTTCATCAGCATAATGTTGGATCTTACTCCTGAGTACTACTCATTTAAGCCTTTCAAGAAGCGAATTACATGTAGTAGATTTCTTTGTTCTCGGACCTTCTTTAAAGCTCCACATGTGCAATTTGAGTTGCAGGTGCAAGAAGGAATGGGCAGGAGAATATCCAATTCATCAAGGAGTGCCTTCAAACCTGTGAAATACATGGAGACAGAGAGGTTTCCATGTTTGAAGGAAAAAACATCTTCTTGAAGGTCGGCAATTCTAAACATATCTTATTGTGAATAGCGTTCTTCCAATTCTTTCCATAATTCATCAAGGAGCGCCTTCAAACCTGTGAAATACATGGAGACAGAGAGGTTTCCTTATTTGAAGGAAAAAACATCTTCTTGAAGGTTAGCGATTCTGAACATATCTTATTGTGAATAGCATTCTTCCAATTCTTTCCATTATTCTTCTGCATTTTCGATCCACAGGAGCGACTGAGCAATCGCAGGGGAGATGGCTCTATTTAGCCATGCAAGTACGATGGTGTTGTACCTTTCCTAGAAGGGGCGAATTAGGTCAGAAACCGGTGGTTCTTTGATGGAGCCATTTACGAAACCCAGTTTGTTCTTTGTAAGAAGACTCATCTTCATGTTTCTTTGCCATAGATGGAAAATTTTCTCATCCAAGAGAGTTGTGACAAGCTGAAGAGATGGTGTTTCGTTGGGATGAAGGTAATATGGGTTGCTTGTGTTGTTCATGTTGGCAAGGGTGAAGGTTTGTTCGAAAGCCATTGATGAATCAAGAATCAAGAAAGGTAAGAAAGAGAGGAGGAAGTGGATGCATGAATTTCTAATTTGATACCATAATAGGAGATAAAGGAAAAAAGTAATGGAAACTAACTGAAAAGTTACTTTACTAAAGGAATGAAATGTGTTTATATACAAAGATTAGAACAAATGACACGTGAGTTAACTTAGAGTTATTTTGCTAACTAATTAACTTGCTAACTAATTAACTAACTAACTAACTAACTAATTAACTAACAAAGTTGTTAGGTTCTGTTAACTATACTATTCATTCACACACCTTTTTTTGGCACTCTAGAACACTTTGTTCACTAAGAATCTCACATCCTTAGCAACCCTCTCTACTACATACTAACACTGACACTAAAATACATTGTTGGAGCGAACTTGGTAGTTTATATAGAGTATGAAATATAATTTAATATTAAAAATGCCTTTGGTGGATTTTAGAAAATAATTTTTTAATAAAAAATCCACTTGTGGCGGATTCGTTTTGTCAGAATTGCCTATTCCTGTTTTTAAATTTTGAAATTATTATTTGTTTAATTTTTTTTTTGGTGACTTCTTAATCTGCCAACAGTGGATGCTTTTTTTCAACGTTTTTTTTTTAATTCTTGATTAATTAATCCACACCTATGGCAGACCCTTTTAAACCCAACCCATATTTGTATTTTACCCCTCAAAATCTCATATTTCTTTAAATACCCCAATAAAATTCCATATTGAAAATAAATGCCCCGCACAATGCACCTTTGAAACCACCAAATAACAAGCGGGTCACAATCAAAATTTCTAGAGAGGAAATGAAGGGGAAAAGAAAAAAAGATCAAATATCTAAATTGGTCGTTGATGATTTTATTAATAGATAAATTGATCTCTAAACAAATATTAATATCGAGATCACTCATAATTGTAAAAATAGGACACTATAGATCATTAAAAATTTCATTGATGGATAAAATAGTGTATTTTAGTTGGTGTTGATTAGGATTAATGTGTGTCATATAAATCAATAATTAACGTTTACGCTTGTATTTAACATTTTACAGGGCTATATGTCTTATTTTTATAATTGTGAGGATCTCAACACCAATTTTTTTGTTGTCAGAGATCAATTTATCCATTAATGAAAATGTTTGGGACTTATAGTGTCCTATGTTTATAATTATGAAAAATTTTAATACTAATATTTTTTGTCTAAGACTGATTAATCCATTGGAGGGCACTTGTTTCAAGGTTTGAAATTAGGTTTCCAAGAATCTTATTCCTGGAAATGATATTTCTGGAAATATTATTCTCAGGTATCTTTAATTTTTTTTTAATATTAAATATTCCTGTGATTATTTGTTAAGATTCCCGATAATAAATTTAAAATTGTCTATTTTATAACCTATATTTATGATAATATATGTCAAATTTCAAAATATCCTTAACACAATCATAAAAAGAGAAAAAAAATCAAATAATTGAGGGATGATTTAGTAATTATACTTAATAATTATGATTCCTAAGTCATGGGGATTTTTATTTCCTATCCTTCAACTTGGGAATGAGATTTTAATAAATTATAAAAAAATCTTTTTTTCATAGAATAATTAATATCTGAAATTTTTTTTATAAATATTAGAACAAACATAAAAATATATCATTTTTAACTATTTATTTTTAAAAATAATTAAATATATTCTGAAATAAATTGCTATTAGGAGAAATCATTAGGAAACAATGGACCAATTTGGGTAAGAAAGAGTTCGATGATGGGTCCCAGGCTAACAGCATGAGTAAGCCGAAGCTCATCCATAGGGAATGTGGGTCACCACTAGAAATCCCTCTTATTAGAGGTCCAGCCAATCAAATGGCCGATATTAGGATGAACTTTACAAAGTTCACCAATTAAAAACCAGCTAGGGCATTCCTTGTGGACCCGAAAGTGCAAGCCTTTCACTGTGGAGAAGCTCCCAAAAAGTGCAAACCAGAAATCCAAACTATCTCTTGCTGTTAAATATTGGTACAGCAAAAGTGCTTCTTGTGTGTGGGTCATACGCACAAGCCTCTTCGTCCCTCCTCATTCAGCCTAGTTGTACTCCCTTGCAGTGCCTGCCCTTCACTTTTCAGCAATCAGTACAAATCCAAAGCCAACATCTTGTTTTGTAACCCCTCCACACTCCTTACCTTTTGCTTTGATTCATGAATACTGTTGGCTTCTAATTTTGTTTTTGTTTCAAAACCCTTTCAGGGAGCATCAGTGATCTTATTTTGTGATGACTTCTGCTAAGAAAGCAGCAAACCCAGTTGGTGGCAAAACCGCGAGAGCGTGTGATAGCTGCGTAAGCAAGCGAGCACGCTGGTACTGTGCTGCAGACGACGCTTTCCTCTGCCAAGGTTGTGACTCTTCAGTTCACTCAGCCAACCCATTAGCTCGTAGGCACGAACGAGCTCGCTTGAAAATGGCATCCTGCAAGTCCTTCGACTCGGCTAAAAGGGAACTCAATTGTTGTGCTCCATCGTGGCACAAAGGGTTCACCAAGAAAGCTCGAACACCTCGAAATCGGAAGCATTACTCCCCCGCCACCACGCCGTCTAATGCAAAGAGCCCTTTCCATTTGGTACCTGAAGAGGGTTCAGACGATACCAATTCGCACGACGGGAGTAGGGAGCAGCTTCTTTATAGGGTGCCCATACTTGAACCCTTTGCTGCTGAGCTATGCACAGCTCCATCTTCTATGACATCGTCACCTATTAAGGTTGAAACCAAGTGCGGCAATGTAAGCGACAGCAGGGTTTTGTTGGGTTTTAACAATCACAGGGTGGTACACCGCTTTCTCCCACTGGATATAGAACTTTCCGAGTTTGCAGCGGATGTCGAGAGCTTGCTTGGTATGGGGCTGGAGCATCAGTGCATGGGAATGGAGGAGTTGGGGTTGGTTGGTAACAAAGAGAAGGATTCTTCGTGGGAGTACTGTCTTGTGGGTGACGGGAAATTGAAGGTGGAAGAGGAGGAGAGACCAGAAGTTGCTGACGCTGCAACTTGCAAGGTGGAGGAAGATCACGTGGAGATGGAAAGAGAATCACTCGAATTAAGCTTTGATTATGATGATGACGACTCTCCTGCAGGGTCTGAAGAGGTAGTGGAGGAGAAGGTTGCTTTGGAAATGACGGAAGACGCGAACAATGGTGGAGAGCCCAGAGAAGATAGTCAAGCAAAGAGGAAGATATTCTTGCAGTTAGATTATGGGGCAGTAATCACTGCCTGGGCAAGCCAAAAATCTCCTTGGACCACGGGCGATAGACCAGACTTCGACATTGATCAATCCTGGCCTTGCTGCATGGTATTTGGACTTGCCCTTTCATTTTTTTTTCTCATTGTTCTAATTCAAAATTTCCCCCATCTTTTTATTTTTATTTTTATTTTTTCATCTATGAGGTAACATCTTTCTTTTTCATTATTCCTTAAAAGTTCCTAATTTTTGTCCTAGCATGAAAGTATTTTTTGCTAAATTTGAGGAGCCTCGTCGTGGAAAAACATTTGCAATGGCTTATATATTCTGACTAATTAATACGAAAGCATTCATATAAATGTACTAAACTACTATTTAAGTTCACTATTTATATAACTTTTAATATTGGAGGTAATTAAGCTAAATTAACTAGTTGTAGAGGTGGTTCTGATTCATTATATTTAAATGTTTTGATGATATTGTTTGACTAGAAACTTAATTCGTGTTAACTTTTAAGCAGGGGAGTTGTGAAATGTTGGAGCTTCACCAGCCTTATTGTGAATTTGGTGGATTATTTGGGAGTCCTCCAGCAATGGCTGACGGGGGAAGAGAAGCGAGAGTGTCAAGGTATAGAGAAAAGCGACGGACAAGGTGGTTCTCGAAGAAAATAAGGTATGAGGTTCGAAAATTGAATGCAGAAAAGAGACCCAGAATGAAAGGGAGATTTTTAAAGAGGGGCTCCTTTGCACCCCCACCGACATTTCCTTTTGTAAACAAATAAAGAATGGAAAATGGAAAAAAAAAAAAAAAGGCTAGCATTCTCTGCTCTACCATCAATTTTTTTAGCTTATAAATGTTAGTTCAGAACCCTTGAGAAAGCTATTATAACTTAAGTTTTAAGTGATAACAAAGCAAATTTTATTAAAATATTTTGAAAAAAGAACTAATAATTTAAATGAGTTTCTCAAGTGTGAAACAAGGATATTATCATATTATATATAACAAATTTCATGCTATATTTTCATACTATCATGATTCAATATGATATACAACTCATTCAAAAAGTTTACAATTCTTAAAGTATAAAGAATAGATCACAAAGTGAGTTACATAATGTGAGATACTTCAAAAGTAGATTGAAGCACCATAAAGGGTATCTAGAACATCATAAACTATTCTAAGATATCAAAGTTACATGACAACATCAGAAAGTGATTATTCATGATCAAATCAAGCATACCTCCATGAAATTCATTCATGCTCACTGAATGAAGAATCCAACACTCTCGAGATCTACATTTACTTTAGAAAGAATCTCTGTACAAGCTTGTAGAGCTCAAAAAGTGAAGAACCATCATAAGAAATTGAAAAACATATCAAAAAGTACAAGAACTCATTAAGAATTGAAGATATTTATTTTAAAGAAAAGATATAGTCTTAGAAAGTTGCTACTTGTGATATATTGGCTTTTTACTTGAAAAATCTACATTCTTGGTGGATATTCCACAAGCTGAGAAGTTTCGAAACTACACATGACGTTAGAAGAAGTTTTTGAAGCATTTATAGTACACAAGAAACACTGGACAAATAACTTTTGTATTGTGACAACTATCATCGATATAAGCTCAGCTATAATCTCTAGAAGACTAATCCTAGACACAGAACAATTGATCAACATGTGTACGAAGGCTTTTTTGATGAAATGCTCTTATGAGGAAAAGGCTATGAGATAGGGCTCATTTCTTCAGCAGTTGGAGTCACCAATGGTTATTTCTTCTCATTAGTGATGGGCTTATCCTCTTCAATTACTCCCCTTGGCTCATATTGCTTCTCCTTGTCATATGGGTTCTTGACTTCAAGTAAGACCGTCCCATACCTTAGGGTGAGAGACCTGACATTTCCCCTACGATTTTGGATGGTCTAGGATGGAATCTGAGAGAAGCTAGGCTACTTAGCTTGGGAAGGAGAGTTTTTAAATTGATTAAGCTCCACCTGTAACCCCTAATTTTTTCTACTTAGTAAAAATGACCCAAATACCCCTGGGTCATTTTTGTATGAAAATCAAGGCCGGCCAACCCCGGCCACCCTAAAGGGATATTGTAGTGTTAGGGATAGGTCACATAAGGATTAGACAGCAGGCTGTATGAAAATCGTGATCTGTGATTTTTCGGTGTGAAAATGACCAAAATGTCCCTAAGGTCATTTTTGTCCGGAAATTGAGGACGGCCAACCCTGGCTATCATCAAGTGGTAAATTTAATGTTTGAAGGGGATTGCACGAGTTAGAAATAATAATAGAGATGAAAATCTCAATTTTTGAATTTTTGTGCAAAATGACCAAAATACCCCTGTAGTAATTTAACGCGGGATTAAGTGCCGACCGAACCCGGTTAGTACCTGGAGGTTGGAAATGTCAATCATAAGGAATGTACGAGGTCTGGAGAGGTCCAGGTGGTCTCGAGGAGTTTCGGTGTAAAATTATCATTTTGCCCCTAGTTAGTACAAAATGAGCTTAGTTAAGTAATTAAGGAAACATAGATGATATTAGGCTTTAATTAAAGATAAAGTAATTTTAATTATTAATCTTGAGTCCAAATAATTAATTGAGGTTAATTAAGGGCTAAGATTGCTTAGGGAAAGTCAAATCCATTCTTAATCAAAGAATTCTCAAGATACAAAGAAAGTAAAAAAGGTAAATAGTGTTTTCTCTCTCCATTCCCTTAAAATTAGGAGTTGTGTTCCCATTTGAATTTCAAATTAATCATGCTTATTTCAACCAAAAGTGCAAGACAACTCTCTAATCATGTCTTGAAATTCCTAAACACATGATTACTAACTCAAACACTTAATTACCAGTCTCTAAACATTTGCCTAATCAAACTTACCTCGAATACACATCTTAACCTACATGAAAGTGAAACATTTTCCCCCCAAGGCTGCCCTAAGGCCGTGGACATACCCTCCCCAATGCACTCTTGTATTCTAATTTTTACAACACATATATGTACTTATATACAAAGAGAACTCACACTTTTTACCACTAGCATTTTTGTTGAAAGCTTTGTTACCAAAAAAGCTCTCTTTTCCTCTCAACTCAAGCTCTCATGTTCTCCTCCTCCATCTTCAAGAAACCCTCACCCTCAACCTCCTCTCAACGTCAAACCACCACATCATCACCACAAACCACCTCCTAGACACATAATCATTCCATTCCACAATACAAGATCTCAATAAAACTCCTTCACCCATTTTAGCTCACCTTGGCCGAAGCATCGTCTAGCTTCAAGAGAAGATTTTTCTTCTCATTCCCTTTACAAGAGACCAAGCCTTCTTCTTTCCTTCAAGAAGATAACTGAGGTAGGGGTTTTGTTTTGAGTTCCTTATCTTTTCTTTGTTCATTTTTGGATTTGGAGTTAAATGAATCGACAAGTTCCCTTTGTTTTTCTTTTCCTTCACTTTAGTTTGGATGTTTCTTCTCCTTTCATGTTTTCGGTTTTGTTTTGTTTTTTGTCTTTCCTTTTCTTTCTTGTTTCGGTCTTGGTTGTGAATGAATGATTGGAAGCATGGCTTGATGATGAGACTTCTTGATGGTGATTTTAACACATCATGTTTATGACCTCTAGAGCTTAAGTTTTGATTCCTTGGTTTTCTTTCATTTTGATTTTGATTTTTACTTTTGAACCCTGTTTTCGATTTTGGATCTCCTTGTTCTTCTCATGCTCGGTTTTGGTTGAAAATGTGGCTTAATGATGAGACCTCTTGATGGTGGTCTTGACACCTCCATGTTTGTGATCTCTAGAGCCTAAGGTTTTTGGTTCTTTTTCTTTCCTTCCTTTTCAATTTGACCTCTATTTTTCCTTGTCTTTTCGGTTTGAGTTTCCTTTGCCTCTATGCTATTTTCGATTTTGTTAGTTGGCTTGATGCTGAGGGAGCTTGATGGAGGTTTTGATACTGTAACGCCCCGATTTTCTATTAGAGTAAAAATGACCGAAATGCCCTTGAGGTCATTCTCAGCTCGAAACTCGAGGATAGCCGACCCGGCAATCCTCGAGGGGCTAACTCAATGTTTAAAGGGGATTAGTTGGCTTGTGTACCTTTCTGGGATCGAAAATCTCATTTTCTAAGATTGCAGGTCAAAATGACCAAAATACCCCTGTTGTGTTTGACATGGGTATGAGCGCCGGATGGACCCGAAACTTCTCTAGATGGTTTTAAAAGTTATTTTTATATATTCTGTAACCTCAGTTTTAGTCCCGGTGGTCCCGGGCAATTTTTGTGCAAAATTATGATTTTGCCTCTAGTTTAGTGTTTTTGAGCTTAATCACGTGATTAAGTGAACCTAAGCAATATTAGGCTCTAATAAAAAATTAATTAATTTTCTTAATTAATCTAGAGTCAAAATAATTTATTAGAGCTAATTAGAACCTAAAATTGCTTAATTTAAACTAAAATCTCATTTTAAATTCAAGATTCCTAGTCATGGAATCTTGAATAGTATTTTCTCTCTCCATTTCCTTAAATTATGGAATTGTGTTTGCAATTGTTTATTCATAAAATGAGTTTAAAATCCTTTAAATAAGTATGAGCACTCCTTAATTGAGTCTTGAAATTCCTAATTACATCCTTAGTTACCTAAACTCATGCTTTGTGATTTCTAATCTTGCACCTAATCTAATACACACCTAAACATATCATTAACACACAATTAGATGAACAATTTTCTCTTCCCCTTGGCTGTCATGATCTGGCCGAAACCCATACCCCATTTTTCCATCACACGTGTGATGTAACATCCCCAAATTTATAACTAAGATAAATATTAATCTTAATTATCGATAGCAAAACCAATAGAATCTGGACAAATGTTATGAAACACAACAAATAGACTACTTAAGTATGTCTAGAGAAAAATGCAAAGAATTACGAAAATGCCATCACTTAGTGGAAATTACGAAAATGCCCTTGCTATGTAAAGGAAATTACCAAACTACCCTTGCCTTATTAAATGACAAAGATACCCTTACTCTATGAATGGAATTACAAGAATACCACTATCATTGTCTAATTACAAAAATATCCTTGTCTTAGTTAAAGAAATTACTACAACGCCATTTACACAAATCCCTAGACTTGTCTTTAGACAAGAATGAATCTAAGCCATTGGATTAAGATGATAACACAATAATTTAACCACATACATCATACACATTTCCGAATCACATACATGCACTAAAGGTTAGAAAATATCTACTAACATCTTTGCACAAAACATGGAAACGTGTTTGCATAAAATATGGAAACGTGTTTGCATAAAACATGGAAACATGTTTGCATAAAACATGGAGCATTTTCATCCAACATGTTTGCACAAAACATGGAAACGTGTTTGCACAAAACATGGAAACATGTTTGCACAAAACAAGGAGCATTTTCATCCCAAAATTCAGCCAACATGTTTCCATAAATCATGCTCCAAGTGCTTTCCTTCTTCTGTTTTTTTCTCTAATCTTTCCACTATAAATACTCCTCAAACTCTCTTCAATTCAAAAACTCCCTAAGTGTTCTTTCTTTCTTATTCTATCATTCTCCTTATGTTCTTCAAAGACTTCTCTTGATCCTCTAAACTTCATCCAAACACTTAAATCCTAAGTCCAAACTTTCACTAGCCCTCACAAGAGTTACAATCTTTAACTCTAGTGAGAAATATTTTCTTAAGCATTCAAGTTCTAGAGCCAAGATTCAAGGAGGGTCATCCACTCCAAAGACTCTTGTTCAAAGCTTAAGGAAGAAGAGAAGGACCCTTTTTAGACCCTGCACAAGAGGTAGGAGCTTCATCTTTAATTGTTCAAGTATTGTTGGCTTCTAACGTTGATAGAATGCCTCAAGTTTGAGTTATTGTCAAAAGTTTTGAATGATTATTTGAAAAATATATTTTTAGAAATATGACATGTTCTATTCTGTTATGAGTACTCTTATGATGTTATCAAACTCAAATATAACATGAAAAGATTGTATGTGAAACCTGATTTAATAAAGGTAACTTAAGACATGAAAATGGTAGGTGCTGGAATTTCTAGTTGTTTCTGGCAGCAGGTACTTCGAAAGCTACTGTTCATAAAATATCAAGTATCTCGAAATTAAAATAATTTTACTATAAACTAGACTCATTATAGAACACTCTCCAAAAAGAATCACCCAAAACGGAGTTTTCTAGCTCAAGATATAAATTTTTAAAGTAGAGCCTAAGACTGAAACTTTAAATCTGACCTTGTAGTAGTAAAATAGGTGTAACTCACTCTAGAAAAATGCAAATGGACTGATTTCAACTTTGTTGGAGAGCTAACACATATAGGAATACACCCATGTATGTTATGTATAAAGCTTTGTACCACGTAAATACAGAATGAGAAATAAATTTCGGGATAGTGTACTGTGAAAGTGCAGTTTGGAAAGGTTCTGGCTAAGGAAAGACTTGGTATTTAAGCATGTCCATTGTGACCCACCTCTCTTTCCTGGGAACCCTCCTATGCATGGTTTACAATGGATTTACACTATTCCAAAGATGTAAATGCTAAAATTTGATGAGTTAAGAATTTGGAACTACCTTTACTAAGCTGAGATAACAAGTATACAGAGAATTATAAACTTTCTTCTAAAAGATGTCAAAACTATAAATAAAAGAATCAAGTCTTGTAAAAAGAGAATTTTAAGAATTTAAGTAGAATAATAATCTTCAATAGATATACGAAAACCATAATAAGAATATATAAAGAACCTATAATAATATTTTTAAATGCATTAATGTATTAATGGAATTCTAAGAGTACAAAGAACACTAAGAGAAAAAGATAATATTAAGACATCCATTACCTCTTAGGAACACTAGGAACTCAACTTGATAACTTTGGTTGCTTAAAATGAATCATTTATGAAAATGTTTACTATGAGATTTACATGATATTATCCATGTTTCATGAAGTGAATTATAGTAAAGTGAATGTATGGTGATGAGTTATGAAATGATGAAGATGAATGATTGATTGCCCATAATTTATTGTGATTACATGATGATATGCATACATTCATTTTCAAAGGAAATAATAAAAGTAAAGTTTGAAAAAGTAGCAATGAAAGTCTGGAAAAGTGGACTTGAGCTAAACTCACGGCTTAACCCCCTAAACCGTTGAGATCACGGCAACGGAAAGGAAACCAAAAAAGGTTGTGGCGACGGCCACGGTATGAGCTCATTACCCTTTTAGGGTGGTCTAAGGCATTGATGCATTCATCCTGTGAGTAATTAAGAAATATGTTGATGAAATAAATGAAAGATGATGATCACTAAACAAGTGAATGTTGAGGATGAGTAATCATGAAATGCATGCAGCTCCTAAATGATTACTACTTATTAGTGGTTTTACATGATATGCTTATATGTATGCTTGATGAAATACTGAATGAATATTTCTGCTAATGTTCAAGATTAGTTTAAAAGTAATCGCACTTGACTAATCACGTTTGTGAAAGTTTGATAATTGAATCCTTACCTACTCACCTTTTTATAATAAACCCGATGTGACTGGGACGACAACGATGACACTTTTAGTACAAGTAGGAACTCCTACTGAGAAATCATGTATTTCTCACTCCTATGTTTATTTTCCGTTGTCGTTACCAGAGACAGATGTGCCCATCTAAAGCAACGAGGCCGTAGCTGAGGAAGGAGGTAGCACGTGAAGATTTCAAACCGTTCAAGTAGGAGCATTCCGAGCTTTAGTTACATTATAGTTTGTGAGAAACAATTAGTAATAGTAGAACTTATATTGTTATTTGTAATAACTTATCAGTATGATATATGCCCTGTTGTGACTTATGTATTAAGTGATTATATTCCAGTTTATGTGATAATTGTTCTACACTTAGTCTTTTATTCCGCTTATTTAATTAAGTGCACAATGTAACTTGATTATTATCTATAAAAGCGCTATGTATTTCACTTCTACATGTGCTTAAGTTTTCAAAAAAATTAATTTATTTAAAGAAAAAAAAACTTCCATTATTTTTCTAACTTAATTTCAAAAGAAAATTAATACAAGGCATAAGTGACAACTAATAGAATCCAAATGTGAACTTAAGCACAGTGGGGTTCTATTAGGGTGTTACATGTGAATTCTTACACTCAAATATCCTTGCTTACACCACACCTTGAACAATACTTTGAGTCATAAACACCATGCTATCATCTATGCTTCATATGACAACTTCTAGAAGACATTCCCCCCCCCCCCCCAATTTTCTGCCCAAAAACCGTCAGCCTTCCATGCCCTTCTAGAAGAATTATTTCATTTCAAAATTAAAAGGAAAATACCTCAAAAACCATGCTTGAAAGCCATGCTTGAACCCATACCTATCATGCCTTCAACCATGCCTTGAATGACTTTGTGTAAAAGATATTTTCTCTCCCCCATTGACACAAAGGCTGGGGCTAGCCCTCCCCCATTGCACTCCTCCATTGTTTTTGTTTTCTATAAATACATGAGCCTAAGAACTTGTGTGAACCTTTAGATCATTTGTTAAATTTTAGTCTCAAGCTTTCCTTTGAGTTCTTTCCTTTTCTCTCAAGAGTTCTAAGAGTTCTTCCTCTTCCTCCTCATCTTCTTCATCTTCCCTTTGAATCATCATCTCATAACCATAAATCACCACCTCACCTTGAATCATCTCCTAAACACCTAAACACTCAACCTCAAGCACAAGCTCACTCAAAGATACATCCTTTCCTTTCCTTTCCTTTCTCTCAAGGCCGAAACTTCATCATCATCCTTGGAGGAGTTCTCCTTCTCATTTTCATCTCAAGTTCAAGCTTTCCTCTTCATTACTTGGTAGGAGTTGCTATCTAGTTTTGTTTTTGCTCAAAAATGAGATTTTCTCAAAGTTTCTCTTGGTTTCTTTTTACGTTTTTCTTTGCTCCTTCTTCCTCTTTTCATTTCAGCCTCAAGGCCTCATTTTGTTCATGATAGCTTGATGATGAGTGTTTCTAGAGGATGACTTGTGTTCATCTCAAAGAAACCTCTAAAGCTTGAGTTTTTCCTTTCTTTGAACTTTATCTATATTACTTAGTTCACATGGTTTTTCAACTTAAGAAAAATTAATCTAAGGTTTTCAAAAGGCTCAAGCCTACCCTTGTCAACCTTAAAGTTCACCAGTACGTTCTAGAGATCTTCTCTAGATAGAGGTTTTGGGTACTTAATAAAGAACATGGCATAGTTTCATTCTCTTTTTCCTTTCCTTGTTTGTTTTCGGTTCTTGTTCCTTTTCCTTTATGCTTTCGGTTTTTGTTTCCTTTTCTTTATGATTTTGTTACCTCTGAAATTTATTTCCTTGAAGCTTGATGATGATGTTCAAGAACCACATAGTTTTCTTTGAAAGCTTGGTTCAAGAGCTCTAAAGCTTACTTTGTTTGTTAGAGATAAATATTGGGTTGAGTTTATGTTCTTCTAAAGTCTTGTAGGAGCTCTAATGATATATATATAATAACCAACTAGCACTTATGTTTAAATTATGCCTTGCATAACATATTTATTTTTCTATGTCATCACTAAACTTTCAAGAATATATAATGGAACTTACATTATCATATTTAAATTCAAGCTTTGCATTTCATGTTTACTTTTCAAGTCATCACTTAAACTTGAAGATAAAAATGAGTTGCATCACATGTTTATTTTATGCCCTTACTTTATTTTCTAACAAAGATAAAATGAGATGCATAGCATGTTTACTTTCTTGTTATCACCTAATTAAATTAGAGCTCAAAGACTTGCCCATTGTTATCTCAAACAAAGTTGGAAATACCTATGTTTTGTTCTTTGATTTCGGCCTTGTAATGATGTGGATCTTATAATAAGAGTCATCTAGTTACAAGTGCTAAAACTTGTGTTTCATGATTTTCCTAAGCTTAGATGGTTTATAAGAAATATTTTGAGCAATGTTTTATAATTTTAAATCCTCTTGAGATTTATTTTAAATAGCCACTGCCCTCGTGAGTTTTATAATGGTTTTGATGAAATAAATGGTTTCCAAGTGAGTTTTGAAAGTTGTAAAAAGGTTCCAAGAGAAACTAGCAATTTATGTGTTTTAGAAATGAAGTTTTATGCATTGTTTGATGGAGATGATTTTGGTTCTGCCATGCTTGAATGCTCACTGTATAATGCTGTTTTGATGATGATAATATGAGTATGTTCATGTACAATTAATGCTAAAATTCATTTGAGAAAGTTAAGACAAGTTAGTAACTAAAAAGGAATTAATTTGAGACTTTCAGATCCCTTAGAAATGTAATTTTCTGGATTCTGTCCAGCAAGGTTTAAAATTAGAAATCATGGTTTATAATTAGTTTAAATGTGTAGGAACTACTCATAATCGATTTAGGACTTGATCTTGATGCTTTAGGGGCAAACCGAACTTAGAAAGGGTCAAAGTTGTGACTCCTAGGTACCCGTAAAGTGTAAATTAGGGATTCTGCATTCTTGAGGTTTAGAAGTGTTTGTGATCATAGAATTGAGTGAGGAATACTTAGATATGAGCCTATAGGTACCCGAGAGTTTAAGTTGTGATGATAGACAACTTAGATTTCAAGTTAAAGGACCTTAAGGGTCAAAGCATAAGACATTAAGAAACTTTGATGTTTTAAGTTTGACAATGCAAGTATGATGTGTTGATGCATATGCTTTGATGATGTATGAGCTATGATGAAGTATTTTGAGTATGAAAGACGAATGAGAAATGTGTATGTGTTATAGACTTGTGGCATAAAGTTGGTTTGAAGGAAATTCGGTGTACAGCCGTTATGCTACCGAATTTCTGTCAAACCTAAAGGATTTGAAAATGTTTTTGAAGTATGATATGAGATTTAAAACCCTAGGTGACACCGATTCGGCCGAGCACTCCCAGGAGATTTTTTTATCTGACAAAGCACTAAGACGCGCTTTCCTGGGTGACATCGGTTCGGCTGAGCACCCCAGGGAAGACAAATCCGTGAGGGTATGAGTAGATGCAGCCTACCAAAGCAGACAAATTGCTATGGCTAGATGCCTGCAAAGCGTTTCAAAAAGGGTATATCCTAAGAGAGGCGATCCTTAGCCCCCTAACCCGTACTCGAGGAGTTGGGATTATTTTATTATGTTTTGCTTATTTAGATAATAAGCAAGAGCTAGTGACCATTAGCTAAGGTATGAGCTCATAACCTAGATGTTTTAGGGTGGCCCTATAATGCTATATTATGATGATTTATGTCACAAAGTTGAGGAAAGTTCTACATGAAAGATTTATGCCCCTTTATGCCACTTGAATGCTTCTTGATGATTATGATTTGTTGAGTTATTTGTTTAGAGTATTGCCATGCATTCATGCTAGATATGTTGCATTCATGACATTAAGATGCATTCTAAAAGGAATGAACCTTGGATAATTTAGTTTTATAAAACCTAATAATGAATCTTATATGTATGTACACCTTTTATAAATAAACCTAAGGTTCTTGAGGATGTGAACGATGTAACCTTAGATAGGAGATCCCTACTGAGATTCTTTAGTAAGATTCTCACTCCTTTCTCTTCTTTCTCTCTCTTCCATCACATTTTCAGAGTTTGATGGCGACTTTCATGCTATTCATCGACACTCCGACGTGGGAGGTGCATTTTGATCCGGACCACTGATCCTATCATTTTGGGGGACAGTGCACAGTTCATGTTTTTATGTTCGTAGGATGTCCCTTCGCTTACCCTGTACAGAGTTATTGCTTCTCCCCAATGTCTCCTTACGACGATGCTATGGTTTTTGAGTGCTCCTGGACATGTGACGAGATGATTCTATGGACGTATACTGGAGGTTCGGCAGATTGGGACTTCTAGGACTATGTAGCCCAATCTCCTGGCTCGGAGGACGACCCTTCGGATGACTCACCGAGGCACATGCATAGTGCGAGCTCTGCTCCCATTCCTTAGTTCGTGAGATGAAGGAGTGAGGAGACGGTTATGCAGCCGAGGTTGGCTAGGCGAGCTGAGATGCACCTTCGCTGAGGAGTAGACGTTCATCCACTACGCGTACCTACTCCTGCTGCCCTACGTCTGTGGATCGGTTTCATCCTGCCATACCCCGAGTTCCAGTAGTAGCTGTTTTAGGGGAGGTCTAGTGCACACACTCACTCATAGATAGGATAAACCTTCTTTTGTCATGAGGTTATCCACCTTAGGTGCACTAGGGTAGGAGTTTTTATTTACGCCTTTCATGTATCACTGTTCACATTGTATTTCTTTTCCTTGTATTTCAAGCTCAGCCCGACTCTATAAGGGTGTGACTCTATGTATTTCTAATTATGTTATTAATGGAATGTTCCTTTGTTGAATTGTTGATCATTCTATGCCTTTATATATATATATATATATATATATATATATATGATTATGTTGTGATTTTTCTTTCTGTATCTCGATGAACATGGCTCTCACTTTGATTCTATATTTCAAAACAAATATTTTATTTGTATTTTCCGCTAAGTATTTTAATAAAAGAATGAGACTAAGAAGTAATAACCTAATGATTAACCTAATGTGTTCTAGAGTATTGGGTTAAAAATTAGGGTGTTACAGATACCATCATGAGCTTGACCACTAAAGCCCAAGATCTAGTTTTATTTTTGGTTTTCAATGAGCATGAGAAATGGAATGTTGTTGGTTGGTTTCTTTCTCTTTGTCCACTTCTTTGAGGTTGATAATGGGTCCAAGGGAATGGGGTTCTTGGAACCATGGAGAATAGGGACTCTAAAGCTCACTATGTTTAACATTTATTAGGGACAAGAATCTAATCTTGAAAAGTCTTGAGCTTTAAGTGAATAAGATGTAAAAATGGACTTGCATCCATGTTTAAGTTTCAATGCCTTGCATAACATGTTTATTTTCAAGTCATCATCTTAAATTTTGAAGATTAAAGAAAATGGGCTTGCATTCTCATGTTTAAATTTCAAGTCTTGTATTCCATGTTTATGTTTCAAGCTATCACCTAAACCTTAAAGACTAAAAGTGAAATTGCATCTCATATTTATATTTTCAAGTCATCACCTTATAATGTTAAAGATTAAAAATGAGATTGCATAGCATGTTTATGTTCCTAGTCATCACCTAAATCTCTAGAGCTCAAGACTTTCCCTTGGATCTTAAATAAAAATTTTAAACCATGGCCATACTCTTGTGTATGCATTCAGCCATGACATGATGATGGGGTTGAAATGGATTTTATTTGATTTCAAGGTTCAAATCTTGTGCCTTAGAACTATTGCAAGTTGTGCCTTAGAAATTTTGCAAGTCTTGGAAACTCAAAGAATGGTAAAAATAGTATTTTATGAGCAAAAGAATTATTTATGAAACTTGGGTTTTCGTTTCATTTTTGGTGTTATTATTTGAGTATTCAAAGAGGTAAAAATAGTTTCAAGTGCTTCCTATGTCTCAAATCCAGTGGTGAGGAAAACTAGTAACTAGAAAGGATCAAAAATATGTTTTCAAATGATTTTAGAACCAAGTTTTTGCCACTGTTTTGACCTCCTCATTTCTGTAAGGTGCTGTTTGGAGGGGTTCTAATGTGTATAAATTAATAATAATTTTTGTAAAAATTATTTTTATCATCCTAAGGATAACTAGTAACAAGAATGGATCAAAGATACAATTTTCTAATGCTTCTAGGAAATGGAATTTTTAGCTACTTCCTTGACATTATGAGTTCTGTAAAGTGATGTTTGGGATTATTCAAATGTGTATAAATTACTAGTAATTGATGCAAAAAATTATTTCAAGTATTTTGTGAAAGATAAGAGACTAGAAAGAATCGAAAACGGGGTTTTTGAGACTTCTAGAAATTAAAATTTATGGCTACTGTTTCAGCAACATTGTTTCAATAAATATCCAATTTAGGACTGAATTTAAGTGTAAAAATTTCTATTTGTGGTGGTAGAAATTGATTTTAGCATCTTAGGAAAAACTGATAACTAGAAAGGATAAAAAAACATAACTTCTAGGACTCCAAAACTGTGTATTTTGAAACTGCCCAAAATTGTCCAGCATTGTTTGAAAATGTTTATGAGGTTAAAAGTTAGTGGAAATCATTATGGTTGGTCTCTTAGATGGCCAAAAGAATAATTATGGTAATTAGGTTAAGTCGAGTTGTAGTTTTAATCCGTGTGAGACTAAAGTGTGAATTACCGACAACTCAGGAATAATTGTGTGATAAGTGTCTTATGCTGATCTTTAGTGCACTATATATATATATATATATATATATATCTTGATGAGCATGGCAAGTGCATTAGTTGAACTCGGTCCTTGATTCTGACATACTGGGTAGGAACATGTTTACTTTTCAGTAAAATGATGATGATATGTGTTTATGGATATATGAAAGGTGAGGCATGATTATGTCATTAATTATGGCATGTTATGATTAGATGATTAAGATGCATGCTAGATATGATATATGGCCTAAAACAGATTTGGGGAAAATTCGATCCTAACCATTATGCTGCCGGATGTCCGCTAAAGCTATACACTTAGAAAGATTTATGAGAATTATGAGCATGAAATGTTAAATGATAAGTTGTGTTGATATGTATAATCACATGCTCATGCATACATCTCTAAGTAACATGTTAAGAATAAAGGTGACATAAGACATGTGGAAATGATCCTCTAGACTCCAAGAATTAATGGTTATGAGCGGTGATCTAATAAAGGACCCTTTAGACTCCATGAATTAATGGTTATGAAAAGTGATCCTATGCCCCCTATCCTGCACTCTGGGAGTCAGGAATTTGCTTATCATAGGATAAGTATAGACTAAAGATGACTAGTTAGGTATGAGCTCATAACCTAGAACTGTCAAAAGAGGAGAGTATTAGGGTGGCCCCATAGAGGAAAGAATAATGAATTTAAGTCATATAAGAGATTAAAAGAGGAAGAATTCATGTGAAATGATTATGTACATTATGCTATGTTCATTTAGTATAACTTTTGAGATATGTTGCATGTGGTATTGACATATATTCATGATATGGTATAATGCATCTATGACATTAAGACTCATGATAAAAGACATGAACCTTGGATAATGACATTTGAAAACTTAATAAATGAACTTTATACATGTTCACCATTTTCATAATGAAACCCAAGGTTCCTAAGGACGTAGATGATGACATATATTAGAAGGAAAGTACCCAACTAAGATTCTTATATAAGTTTCTTATCTATTTTTTCTCTCTTTCTGTCTCATCTTCAGAGATTGATGGCATTGTTCGTAATCTTCGTTGACGCTCTTACTTGGGAGTTATACTTCAATGCCATGCACCAGATGCATCCCTTCGTGGGTTGATGTGCTATACGCCTTTTAGTCTTCATGGAGCACCCTTTTGTACACCATGTCACCAGCTTTAGGTTCTCTCCTGCTACTCCGTTCACCAATGACCTGATTTTTTAGCATGCTCACTGGCATGGAGAGGAGATTCATCGTACTCATACCGCTACCTCGGTTGTTTGAGATTATCTTGATTATATCCCTCGTTTATTGGAGGGGACAACAATGAGGGGAGCTACGTCGGTTCATAGAAGAGCTACTCGTCCTTGTCGGGGTGCCCATGCCCGACCCACCATGCGCCTTGGCACATCCGATGAGCTGGCCCGTTTCGTTGGTTATCTCCCTCCCTCTCAGTAGGGACACCTTTGGGAGCCGATGATGGACTGCATTGGAGTGCCCTAAGCATATGCTATGGATAGCCTTCTTTAACTTCTTTTGGATTTGAGGTTATCTTACATTGGTGCACTCTGGTAGACTTAGTGGAGGGGAGAGGTTTTTAGCTAGTTTACATTATGCTTTTCTTATGTATTTTCCCTTATTGACTATGGATTACTGTACCATCCCAACCATTACTAGTGGGAATGATACTACTTATTATGTTTGTTTACTTGGTATGCAAGGAAGAACGATGATATTGATATTATGTGAATCTATGATGATTGTGTATATTTGTGGTGTTATGATACTTATATCTCATGTCTCGTTTATTATCTACTTGTATGCGAGGCTCAAGTTTTTATTTTAAGTTAAAAAAAAATTACCTATATTTTTGCTAAGTATTTTACAAATATAAGGTTAAGGACTGGAACAAAAGAGTAATGACTAATAATTAACTTGAACACATCCTAGGCGTGTTAGGTTAAATATTAGGGAGTTACACCACCCGTATTTCCTGCATAGCAAGGTATGTAGCATCAGACTTGTAACACCCTAAATCTTAACCTAATACTACTAGTATATATTTAGGTTAATCTTTAGAATATTACCTCTTGGTTTCATCTTTTACTTTGAAAATACTTAGCGGAAATATGGGTAAAATTTTTCTTTTTTGAATTAAACCAAAGTGAGAGTCACGCATGATTTTTTGAACGGGAATTCATACAAGTCATATGAGCAAATCATAATAAAACACATAAATAACATGGATACATCAACTGATTATATATATAGATAATGTGCCTACCAAAAGGCAGGACTATTCGGTACATAGAAGAATGAAATACAACTGAAAAGAAAATACAATGAAATCATAAAAACAAGTACAAGGAAACCATGAAAGCAACACCCATACCCGTGTGCACCTAGAGTAGACAACCTCATATACAAAAGAAGGTTTGTCCTCAACTATGTGGCGTGTGTGCACTAGCTACTACCCATCCTATGCACCTACTCCCGCCGTCCGAGTCTTCGAGGGTGGAATCGATCCACTGGCGGATCTTGGCTGGAGTGGTCGTGCGGATCATTGGAGCGTGTCCACCGCAGTGAGGGCGCATGGATGGCCTACGAGCCAACCTCGGCTGAACCACCATCTCCTCACCCCCAGCTCTCATCGGTGGGGGAGTGGGGCTGGAGCTCCAACTGTACATGTGCGAGGGTGGGTCCTCTGATGGATCTGTCTCCGAATACTGAGTTCGGGGCACGTACTCTGGGTAGTTACGTACGGCTGACGCCTCGGGCTGCATGCGGAGGATCTGCTCGTCGTGTGGTCTGGCTTGCTCAAAAATCGTGTTATGATGGTAGGGAACAGTCGGGGTGAAGCAGTAGCTCCGTACTGGGTGTGCGAAAGGTCATCCCATAAACATGAACACTCTGACTGTGCAGCGACCCTCAAAATGGTATGACCCGAGTGCTGGGTCATGGTGCAGCTCCCAGGTCGGGGTGTCGATGAAGAGTACGAAAGTCGCCATCTGAAGATATGATGAAAGAAAAGAGAGAGGGAATGAGAATCTTCTAAAAGAATTATCAGTAGGGCAATCCCTAACTAAGTGATATCATCACATCCTCAGGAACCTTGGGTTTTATTTCTAAAAAGGTGTGTATGCATATAAACTCCTTTTAAGTTAGTTTTCTAAAGTATTAATTATCCAAGGTCCGTCATATTTTATAATGCGTCTTATGACTAAGCATGGAATACACTAATGACATGAATGCATCATAAAGGTAAACCAATTAATAGAATAACTAAGGATCATTATAACAGTGGCATAAGGTGACAGGTGTAAATCTCATAATAACTTTTCTTGGTTTTTCATAGCATATGTGACATTTTAAACTTTAACTTTTATCTCATGGGGCCACCCTAAAACATCTCTAGGTTATGAGATCATACCTTAACTAGTCGTCACTAGCTCTTACTTATCCTATGATAAGCGTAACATACATAATCCCGACTTAAAGTACGTGCTAGGGGGCAAATTAAGGATCACCTCTTAGGGTCATTTCCTCTTTGAAACGCTCTACTAGCAACTAGTGCATAGTAGTATTGTCCGCTTTGGCAAGCTCTGTGTCAATACCCTCACGGATTTGTTTTCTTGGGGGTGCTCGGCTAAACCAGTGTCACCCAAGAAGGCGTCTCAGTGTTGTGTCACATTTAAGTTTTCATTATTTTCAAAAAGACCTTTTTCTATGTTCCTCAAATTTGATGGAAATTCGACAGCATGACGACTGTAGACCAAATTCCTCAAATTTGCTTATGCCATGAAAACATATAGAGCACACAAATATTTCTTATGAGGTATAGCATATCATCATATAAAACTTCTTCATATATCAAACTTATCATAGATAAAGCTCATGTATCATATATCATATTTACATAAATTAAGCATCATAAAAACTCAAGATTTTTTAATGTCTTATGCATTGACCCTTAAGGTCCTTAACTCACATTCTAAGTTATCAATCATCAAACCTAATCTCTTGGGTACCTTTGAGGTTATAACTAAGTATTTCTCACCTCACACTATGATCAAGAACATCTCTAAACCTCAAGGATGCAGAATTTATAATCCTAACTTTACGGGTACCTAGGAGTCACAACAGTGACCCTTTCTAAGTTTAGTTTGCTCCTAAGGCATCAAGATCAAGTCCTAAACCAATTATGAGTCATTCCTACACATTTAAACTAATTTAAAATCATGATTATCAAATCTAAACCTTGCTGGACAGAATCCAGAAAATTCAATAATTAAGGGATCTAAAACTCTTAAATTAATTCTTTTCTAGTCTCTAACTTATCTTATCTTCCACATAAAAGTCTTAACATTATTTTTACTCAAACATAAGCATATTATCATCATTAAAACAGCACATGCAGTGGCAATAAATAGCAAGGCAGAACCAAAATGTGCATCTCCATAAAAGGCATGGAACACAATTTTTTAAGCACATAGAATACTAGTTTCTCTTGGAACTTTTCTAGAACTTTCAAAACTTATTCATAAACACTTTTATCCTTTAAAATCATAAAAATACTTGAGAGGGCAGTAGCTAAATCATTTTCATCTCAAGAGGTTCTAAATTCATAAAACTTAGTTCTACATATTCCTTATACTCATACAAACTTAGAAAATTTATGAAACATATTTTTAACATTTGGAAAACTTAAAACCTCTTAGGGCCGAAATCTCAACTATGGAAAATAATTATTTTAGACCTTTGTTTGAGACATCAATGGGCAAGTCTTTGAGCTCTAGGTTCATTTAAGTGATGGCATAAAGATAAACATGCTTATGCACTTGTTTTAGCTTTTATTAGAAAGTAAAGTGAGAGCATAAAATAAATATGAGATGCATCATATTATTATCTTTGATATTTAGGTGAGAACTTGAAATGTAACCATGATAATGCATAGCTTGAAATATAAACATGATAATGCGAGTTCCTTTATTATCTTGGTACTTAGTGATAGCAAGGAAAATAAACATGATGTGCAAGGTATAAAAGTAAACATGATGCAAGGTTCATTTTATGGTTAGCTAGAGCTCATTCAAGAATTTAACAAGATAACAACCTAACACATATCTCATTACAAGGAGAGCTTTAGAGTTCTTGAACCAAGTTCTCAAAGGAACTATGAGGTTCTTGAATCAACATCATCAAGCTCAAGTAAACAAACTTCCAAAACAAAAACCAAACAAAATCTCAAGGATCAAAATACCAAAACCGAAAACCTTACAAAAGAAAAAGAAAGTGAAACTAAGTCAAGTTCTTTATTAAATACCCAAAACCCCTATCTAGAGAAAGATCTCTAGAACATGCAGGCCAGCTTTAAGGTTGACAAGGGTAGGCTTAGGCTTTTAGAAATCCTTAGATTAATTTTCTTAAGTTGAAAAACCATGTGAGCTAGATATCATATAGATGAAGTTATAAGAAAAGGAAAACTCAAGCTTTAGAGGTTTCTTTGAGATGAACACAAGGTCATCATCTAGAAACTCTCATCATCAAGCTATCATACTCATAATCAAGGCCAAGAGGCTGAAATGAAAAAGAAAAGGAAAACAAAGGAAATTTCAAAAAGAATCCAAGAGGAAACTAGAGAAAAACACATTCTTGAGCAAAACAAGTTTGAAAAGCAAATCCCTACCAAGTGATGAAGATGAAAGCTTGAACTTGAAAAGGAAAATGAGAAGAGCAACTCCTCCTAAGGTGGTGTGATGGCTTCGGCCAAAGAGAAAGAAAAAGGAAAGGAGATGTGTTTTGCGGAAACTTGTGTTTGAGGTTTAGTGTTTAAGAGATTTGATGATGATCTAAGGTTATGATATGGTGGATTGAAGTGGTGAGGTGACAATGTGAAGAGAGGATGAAGATGAAGAGAAAGAGCTCTTGGAACTTTGAGAAAAAAGAAAAGGACTAGCAAGATAACTCTAGAATTCTAAACTTAGCAAATGATTCAAGGTGCCACTAAGCTATCACAAGCATCCTATTTATAGAAAAACAAAACCATGGGCTCACTAAAGAGGAGGAGTGGCCGTAGCATTGGGGGGGAAAAGGGAGAGAAAAATATCTCTTTGATTGTGTCATAGGAGCATGGTTTGAAGTATGGAAGCTATGATGCAAAGTATGGCTTGATGTGAGTGAATTTCCTATCAATTTTGATGAAATTTAGCTTCTAGAAACTTGTCATGGCTGGAACTTTTCCAGCCACAAATAAATGGGAAAAATGGATTGTTTTAATTATTTATTCATGTGGAAATTCAAGCTTGATTGAAAGTTATGACAAGGTATGGTATATGTGACTTGAGGTATGGCCTTGGAGTGTTAGAAAATTGAACATGTGATGCATATGGAGGCTTGGAGGTTTCGGCACCAGGGGACAGCATGGGGGAGGTGAGTTTTGATCATCTAATTGGGTGTTATTGGTAGGTTTAAATGTGTATTAGCTTAGGTACAAGGTTAGGAATAATTAAGCTTAAGTTTAGGTAACTAAGAATGAGGTTTAGGGGTTTTATGACAAGATTAGGAGGGCTCATACATCATTAAAGAATTAAAAACTCATTTATGAATAAACAATGTATAACACAATTCCATGATTTAAGGAATTGGAAAGAGAAAACACTATTCAAGATTCCATGACTAGGAGTCTTGAAATTAAAATATGATTTTAAGTTGTAATTAAGCACTTTTAGGTTCTAATCAACTTTAATAAATTATTTTGACTCAAGATTAATTAACGAAATTAATTAACCTTCGATTAGAGCCTAATATTGCTTAGGTCTGCTTAATCACGCAATTAAGCGTAAAAATACGAAACTAGGGGCAAAACCGTAATTTTGTACTAATTTCGCCCGGGACCTCCAGGACCAAAACTAAAGTCATAGTCTACATAAAAATGCCTTTTAAAATCATCTAGAAAAGTTTCGGGTTTATCCGGCACTTGCAAACGGGTAAAACACCGTAGGGGCGTTTTGGTCATTTTGACCCGAAAACTCGAAAAAGGAGATTTTCGATCCCGGAAAGATACACAGGTCATCTAATCCCCTTTCAACATTGAGTTTGCCCTTCGAGCACTTTCGGATCGGCTTTCCTCGAATTCCGGGATGAAAATGACCTTAGGGGCATTTTGGTCATTTTCACTCTGGCAGAAAAATCGGGGCGTTACAAGACTTATTCTGCTAGTCCAATAATAACTTCATCAAATCTTGCATGGTTGGTTGATTTGAAGCTGCCGTTGGAGGCGGTAATGAAGGAATTTGAGGTGGTGGTGGTAGTTGTTGCTATTGCTATGGCTATCTCTAATGAGGTAATTGGTACCTCTACTGTTGATAAAATAGGGGTTGATTATGAAATTGCTAGTTTGAGGAATTCCCTCACCTTATATTTGGGTGATCTCTCCAGCCCGAATTGTATGTGTTACCATAAGGATTGTATTGTAGCTGTGATTTATTTTGAGGTTTTCCAAGGAAAACATTTACAACATAAACATTGGTTGGATCCTCTTGTAACTGAGGGCAGGCATCAGTGGTATGAGTGTGGCAAGAACAAATGTTGCATGCCATGGTTGGTATAGGATGAGATGGAAGTTATACTTGGCCCATACTCAATTGCTTCATGAACCTGAAAATCTCCTCAAGTGTTTCCTATAAAGCTAGAGAATCTAATTTGCCGACTCTATGTACACTCTTAGTGCCTGAGATGGCTCTATACCCCAAACTACTGTGAATTCTCTGCCATGTTCTCAATCAAGGCCCTTGCTGCAACAGGAGTCTTATCAACTAGAGCACATCCATTGGCTGCATCAATCATACTTCGATCCATAGGCATCAAACCTCATAGAAGTACTAGATAAAGAGCTGCTCAGGAATCTAGTAATGAGGGCAACTAACACATAACCTCTTGAATCGCTTCCAATATTCATAACTTGGTTCCCCTTGCAGTTGGATTATCCCACAAATGTCCTTCCTTATGGCATCTGCTCTACATGCTAGGAAGTATTTATCTAAGAAGAGCCTTCTCAACTCAGCCCAACTGTTTCCTACTCCATGTGGAAAGAAGAAAATCCAATCTTTGGCATTTCCTTCAAGAGAGAAAGGGAATCCTTACAGCTTCACTTGGTCTTCATCCACCCTAAGCGGCCTCATGTTTGAACAAACAACATGAAATTCCTTGTTGTGGTTATGTGGATCTTCACCTACATGGCCATGAAACTTTGGAGGTAGAGGTATGAGCCCAGATTCAAGCTCAAAATCCACCTCCAATTCAGGATACATGATTCCCAAGGGCTGCTAGAACATGTTAAGAGCTACAAGCTCCTTAAGAGTTCTCCCATGGTCAGCCATGAAATCTGAGCTCCCTGAAACACTAACAATGGAATCAAAAAGTTCAGGAGAAGTGTAAACAGAATCTAAATCACAATTGGAATTTACCAAAAAAGCTTCATATGGTTCTCTAGGAACTAATAGCTGCCTCCTAGTCTGTCTCAATTGCCTAAGAGTCCTTTTAATCTCAGGATCAAAACGGGCTAACTGAGAATCAAGCTGGGATTGAGTTATGCATGAGAACCAACATAAAGAAACTAAAAGAAATATAAAACTAACTACTATTTTTGGATTTTTCTTAAAAAGAAATACAAGAAAACAAGAAACAAGACAAATATTCACAAATTCACAATATAAACACAATCAAATAGCGCAGCTTCCTCGATAATGGTGCTAAACACATGGTAGCTTGCCATTGTTAACACCAAATTCGAAAGGAAAATAAATTTCCTAAACGAATTACACAAGGCACCTATATAGTGGTGTGTAACATGGGTTGTCCCACAAGTAAGTAGTACTAATTAATTGGAGTTTTTAGGGGGATTTATTGTATACAAAAAATGAATTAACAGGTGATTGAAATTACCAATAATAAAGGAGCTAGCCTAGGGGATTCTCAAGCTAGGGAGTATTAATAATCAACATAAAAAAAAGATCAAACACTTAGTGTGGAGCTATGTGTTAACCATGTAATCACACAATTTATTAATCCTCAGGCTCTGTTAGAATCGAACTGCTCTAATACCAAAATGTAACACCCTAATTTTTAACCCAATACTCTAGAACACATTAGATTAATCATTAGGTTATTACCTCTTAGTCTCATCCTTTTAATAAAATACTTAGCGGAAACTACGGGTAAAATTTTGTTTTGAAAACATAAAACCAAAGTGAGAACCGTGTTCATCGTAAAGTAGGAATATAAAGCACAATGACAAGTCAAGTAAAGCACAATAAATAAAACATATAGCAATGGAACAAGGATTAACACACCAAAAGAAATACTTTCATTAGTACCATAATTTAAAGATACATATAATCACACCCTTATAGAATCGGGCTGAGCTTGCAATACAAGGAAATATCAAGAAAGCAGTAAAGTACGTGGTATGACGAAAAATAAAAACCTACTACACTATCCTTTTACCAAAGCTATGGGTGCCAAACTCAAACCCCCTCCCAAAAGGTACAACCGAAGGGAGAAAACCTCCTGACAGCTCTAGCACTCGAATAGCTCTCCAATGAAACTACTGGCGGCGAGGACCCTCGAGCGATGGAGGTATGTAACCGGTGAACTGCTCGAGCTCCTCCTGAGTGGGCCAGTGGAGTGGAACATGAACACGGGTTGGGTGAACATAAGCTCCTTAGCGAGGGCACATCTCGGCTCTCCTTGCTAGGTGCGGCTACATCACGGTATCCTCACTCCCTTCCCGTCGGGACGGGGGAAAGGGAGTAGAGCTCTCTGAATAAATGTTCATCGGTGAGTCCTCGAACGGATCCGTCTCTGACCTCCTTGAACAAGGCACGTAGTCCGGGTAGTCATGGACAACTGAGGCAGATGAATGGGCACGACAAATCTGCTCATCATAGGGGCGGGTGCGCTCGAAGATCAGATCGTCGCCACCATAAGGAGTATTAGGAGTGAACTAGTAGCTGGACACTGGGTAAGCAAAAGGTCGCCCCATGTACACAAAAACATGAACAACACATCGACCCTCAAAATGATAGGAGCAATGATCTGGGTCATAGTGCACCTCCCAGACGGGCATATCAATGAACACCACGAAAGTCGCCATCGAGCTCTGAAGATGTGATGAAAGAAAGAGAAAGAAGAGAGAGGAATGAGAATCTTACTAAAGAATCTCGGTAGGGACCTCCTATCTAGGGTTACATCGTTCACATCCTCAGGAACCTTGGGTTTATTTATAAAAGGTGAGCATGCATATAAGATTCATTATTAGGGTTTATGAAACTAGATTATCCAAGGTTCATTCATTTTAGTATGCATCTTAATGTCATGAATACAACATATCAGAACATGAATCCATGGCAATGCTTCAAGCAAATAACTCAACAAATCATAACATCACGAAGCATACAAGTGGCATAAAAGGGCATAAAACTTTCAATGGAACTTTCCTCAACTTTGTGACATCAATCGTGGTACTTTAGCATAACAAGGCCACCCTAAAAACATCTAGTCTATGAGCTCATACCTCAGCTAGTCATCACTAGCTCTTGCTTATTATCTGAATAATAGAAACATAATAAAAATAATCCCGACTCCTTGAGTACGAGCTCTGGGGCTAGGGATCACTTTTCTTAGGATACACCATCTTTGAAACGCTTTGTGGGCATCAAGCCATAACAATTTGTCTGCTTTGGTAGGCTGCATCTACTCATACCCTCACGAATTTGTCTCCCCCGGGGGTGCTCGGCCGAACAGGTGTCACCCAAGAAAGCGCGTCTCAGTGCTTTGACACATAAAAATCTCCTGGGGGTGCTCGCCCAAACCGATGTCACCCAGGGTTTTAAATCTCATATCATACTTCAAAAACATTCTCAAGTCCTTTCAGTTTTGACAGAAATTCGGCAGCATAACGGTTGTAAACCGAATTTCCTTCAAATCGTCTTTATGCCACAAGCTTACATCACATACACATTTCTCATTCAAATTTCATGCTCATGATAAACTTGATATCTCAATAAATCATTTCATCATAGCTCATGTATCATCAAAACATATACATCCAAACATCATACTTGCATAAATCAACTCATAGCATAAAAGATCTCTTAATGTTTTATGTTTTGACCCTTAAGGCCCTTTAACTTGAAGTCTAAGTTGCATATCATCACAACCTAGGCTCTCGGGTACCTATAGGCTCATGTCTAAGTATTCCTCACTCAATTCTATGATCATAAACAATTCTAATCCTCAAGAGTGCAGAATCTATAATTCATACTCTATGGGTACCTAGGAGTCACAACATTGACCCTTTCTAAGTTTGGTTTTCTCCTAAGGCATCAAGATGAAGTCCTAAACCAATTATGAGTAGTTCCTACACATTTAAACTAATTATAAGCCATGATTTTCAATTCTAAACTGCTGAACAGAATCCAGGAAATTATATTTCTAAGGGACCTAAAAGTCTCAACTTAATTCTTTTCTAGTTACTATCTTGTCTTATCCTTCACATATGAATTTTTGCATCAAATATATATGAACATACTCATATTATCATCATCAAAACAGAATAAAACAGTGAGCATAGCAAGCAAGGCAGAACCAAAATTATCTCCATCATAAAATGCATAAAACATTATTTCAAAGACACATAAATTGCTAGTTTCTCTTAGGGCCCTTTTAAAACTTTCAAAACTCATTAGAAAACATTTTCTATCTTACTAATATCATCAAAATACCTCCAAGGGTAGTAGCTATTTCGAATGAGACTTGAAAATATTTAAAATCATAAAACATGTTCAAAACATGTCTTAGGCTTATCTAAACTTAGGAAAATTATGAAACATAAGTTTTAGTATTTGTAATCATATAAACCTCATAAGGCCGAATTTAAAGGAGCTAAGGAACATATATTTTCAAGACTTTGTGTGAGATAATAATGGGTAAGTCTATGAGCTCTAAATCTCTTAAGTTATGATATAAAAATAAATATGCAATGCACTTTGTTTTAGTCTTTATTTAGATGTGAGGACATAAAATAAATATGCTATGCAAACTCATTATTATCTTAGAGATTTAGTGAGAGCATAAACATAAATATGAAGATGCAAGTTCATTCTTAAATCTTGAGCATTTAGTGATGACATAGAAGTAAATATGGATGCAAATCTTTTATCTTTAACTTAGAGCTCATGTGAGACTTTTAAAGAGAACTAAAGATCTCAACCCAACATCTATCTCATCAACAAAGTGAGCTTTAGAGTTCTTGAACCAAGTTCTCAAAGGAACCACATGGTTCTTGAACATCATCATCAAGCTCAAAAAGAAGCAAACTTTAAAAGAAACAAGACTTTAAGGAAATAGAAACCAAGCAACATTATTTTCTTGGTACAAAGTAAATATAGAGACACTTTAAAAATTTTAACAAAATCTTTGAAGTGAAGACTATGGAGGTCGAAACTATGAAGGAAAAGAAAAGGAAAGAAAAACCAAAACTTTGCTAGATCAAGAACAAAACTCAAGCTTTAGAGGTTCCTTTGAGATGAACACAAGGTTATCATCTTGGAAATCTCATCATCAAGCTATCATGTTCATAAGGAGGCCAAGGGGCCGAAATGAAAAAGAAAAGGGAAACAAGGAAAAGCTTGAAAAGAAACCAAGAGAAACTTTGAGTGAAACACAATTTTGAGTAAAAGAAAGTTTGAAAGCAACTTCCTACCAAGTTAGAAGATGAAAATGCTTGATCTTGGAAGGAAATGAAAAGAGCAACTCCTCCTTAAGAGGTGATGAGGATTCGGCCACCAAGAGGAAAAAGGAAAGGAGATGTGTTTTGAGGAGGCTTGTGTTTGAGGTTGAGTGTTTAAGTGTTTAGGAGATAATTTGAGGTTGTGAGGTGATGGTTTGAGATTATGAGATGATGATGTGAAGAGAGGATGAAGAAGATGAAGATGAAAAGGAAAGCTCTTAGAACTTCAAAGGAAATGAAGAACTCACAAGAAATGCTAAAAGGCTCAAACTTACCAAAGGAACAAAAGTATCACAAGTTCTTCCAAGGCTCATCTAAGGAGAGCCATGGCCGTAGCTTTGGAGGCAAAAGGGGAGAGAAAAATATCTCTTACACAATGTCATTTAAGCATGGTTTGAAGTATGGGAAGCATGGTGCAAAGTATGACTTCAAGCATGGTGTTTTGAGGTGATTTTCCTTCAAATTTAAAATAAAATAACTCTTCTTGAAGGCAAGGAGGGCTGGTGGTTTTTGAGCCACAAAAATGAGAGAAAAAGTCTTCTAGAAGTTATCATATGAAGCATGGATGAAAGCATGGTGTTTATGACTCAAAGAATGGTTCATGATAAGGTGGAAGCATGGTTATTTTGAGTGTAGGAATTTACACATGTGATGGAAAAATAGGGGTATGGGTTCGGCCAGATTGGGGACAACCAAGGGGGAGAGAGATTTGTTCATGTAATTGTGTGTTAATGATAGGTTTAGATGTGTATTAGTTTAGGTACAAGGTTAGGAATTACTAAGCACAAGTTTAGGTAGCTAAGGATGTAATTAAGAATTTCAAGACTCAATTTAAGGAGTGCTCATACACAATTAGAGGATTTAAAATTCATTTTATGAGTAAACTATGTAGACAAATTTCCATGATTTAAGGAATTGGAGAGAGAAAACACTATTCAAGATTCCATGACTAGGAATCTTGAATTTAAAATATGATTTGAGGTTAAATTAAGCAAATCTTAAGTTCTAATTAGCTCTAATAAATTATTTTGACTCTAGATTAATTAAGGAAATTAATTAACCTTCGATTAGAGCCTAATATTGCTTAGATTTGCTTAATCACGTGATTAAGCTCAAGAACACAAAACTAAGGGTAAAATCGTAATTTTGCACAAATTTTGCCCGGGACTACCGGGACTAAAACTGAGGTCATAAAATACATAAAAAACACCTTTTAAAACCATCTGAAGAAGTTTCGGGTTCATCCGGCACTTGCAATCTGGTCAAACACCATAGGGGTATTTTGGTCATTTTGACCCGAAAACTCAGAAAATGAGATTTTCGATCCCGGAAAGGTACACGAGTCAACTAATCCCCTTCAAACATTGAGTTAGCCCCTCGAGAACTGCCGAGTCGGCTATCCTTGAGTTCCGGGCTGAAAATGACCTCAGGGGCATTTTGGTCATTTCTACTCTAACAGAAAATCGAGGCGTTACACTTTGTTTATATTGAATGCGTAACCCCCTAATGTATAATGAAGCATGCTCAAGTCGTATTTAGTTTTAACGTTAAAGGATTACTTCTTGGGACCTTAGCTTAACCTTGACTTTTTGGAAATACTTAGCAGAAAATATGAGCATTTTTTTCTTTCGCAAAAACATTATTTTAAAAAATAGAAGCGTTTACGTGTAAATAGTATTCAACACTAAACCACATGATCATGAGTGAACATACAATATAATATTATCATCTAAACATGAAAAGCCCATTGCATGAAATACCTTGATTTATATAACATATAATCAGCATAAGAGCCTTAACAGCTCACAAGATATCCGAATATGTATAATCACGCCACAATGCATGACCACCTAACTATGTCCTAAAGCCGAGATACAAGACGGTAACAAGTATGTCAAATGGCCACATGGGTCCGGTATACAATAATCCAAACTAAAAAGATGGTCATATGTTAAGAGATATAAGTAGGGCGAATGTCTAATAATCCTAACGATGCTTCCAACATAGTTATCCATATCTATCCGCAAGCTCAAACATCAGCTACCAGCATGTCCTACTCGTCTAGACACGTACATGGAAATTGAAAATGGGTGACAATCCTAATGAATCTCAGTAATAATAAAACATACATGGTGTCCTCATTGTATGTCTCTGGCCCACTTGGTTTATTATAGAAAAGGTGTACATGCCATAGTACAATCCAATTTTAGAGTTTTAACAAACATTATTATCAAGTAGACATTTCATTTTAATATGGTCTTGATCGTGAATGCATCAAGTTAGTTACATGTATATATTTATATGCATGAGAAGAGCTTTGCATTAGAATGTACATTTCTTAAGGGCACGCATGCATGGAAAGCATAAACATAACACTTAGGCCATATTCATGCATGAAAGAATGGAACATAATCTCATAAGTGCATGCATGCATGAAAAGAAGTGAACATAATCCTATACATGTACATGTATACATGAAAGGAGCGAACATAAACAGTGAGCAGACACAAGGCCATAAGCTTTCTTGAAACATAGTTTATTTCCACTTATTCATTAACCTCTAAGGGACCCTTAGGCTATGAGCTCATACCTAACATATATAATACGATCAATCGTCACTGAGCCTCAATCAGTACCGAACCTTAGTCAGTCAAGTATAATAATCATCAATATGATATATAAATGCGATCAGTTATCACTAAACTCGATCAGTACTAAACCTAGTGTTTATATAATGCAATCAGCCATGACTGAACCTCGATCGGTACTGAACTTAGTGTAAGGAGGTGTGAGTTCTCTTTTAGACAATTAGACATTCATACTTACATATCTCCATGGTTCATGCCATGGTGTAACACGTAGTACATCCGACAGCCCTTACTTGCTCCATTTTTCTTACTTCGCAATTGGGCCGCCATTGCACTATGTGGTACACCACAACAGTGTCCCAAGCTCATGATTTCCTTTATCCATGTCTTAATGTATACTTCACTCAAACTAATCCATTAATGAGACTCATTCAAGAATAGTCATGAACAATGCTTGGAATAATTGCATATGTAATCAACCCAACCAACATTAACCAGTATAACAATTTATATCACATATATCACCAATTCATATCAATCAAGTATGTCACAACAATTATTCATAATTCAGTAAGTATAACAATCAACTGCAATAAATAATCATACTTCGTCCAATAAATATTCAAGCGTTATAAGTGCATTAGGAATCGCAGTTATAAATCTCATATGCTAAATTGGTTTGAGTTTGATGATAAAAGTACTTTGAAAGACACATTTTTCCTCATCCCAAGATATATTATTACCATGCCCACCTTCCTTTATGTTACAATTCTAAAAATTGCATTTGAAGGACTTCACAACTTCTAATTTTACAAAATGACCCCAAACTTTATAGAATTTACAAAATAGCCCCAAACACAATTTTTCATCCAAAAACATATTTTCCACCGTAATGCTACTGAAATTACAGCTTGCACTTAAAATTTTAGAAATTGCACAAAAACCCCAAACTTTTACAACATTACATTTTGACCCCTAAACTTTACTAAAATTGCAAAATAACCTCAAAACTCATTTTTTTTCTTCCAAACACATGCATTACTACTCCAAATGCCATTTTGACAACTCTACACTCAAAAACTCAACTTTGTGAAATTACATTTTGGCCCCTAAACTTTCCTAAAATTGTAAAATAATCACAAACTAATTTTTTCCCCTCCTAAATACATTCCTTACTATTCCAGAGTTTATTTTTACATATTGACACCCTAAAAATTCAATTTTTATATAAAACCCCTAAACTTTGAAAAATTACATTTTTGACCCCTAAATCTCTACATAATCACAAAAATATCCAAATCATATGTACCCACTCCATTTTTCATGTAGATTCCAAATATATGATTAGTTTTAAGAACAAAAATTTCCTTCTATGAGAACCAGCTAAGGTAGATTCCAAAAGCCCAAAAATAAAGTCTTTGCAAAAATTTTGAAACATACATGAATGTACTCCTTTATGTGTAGGTTCTAAATATCAACATTATTTTTGAAGCAAAGATTACCCACATAATAAACCCTCTAAATTAGTGACCTAACTCAAAAACCCCAAAGCTCACTCAAAAAATTCATAAAATACATAAAAGCGACTCTTTTTAGGTGTAGAATAAAGATATAGTGTTGGGTTTAAAACCAAAATATCTACCCATATCAAATGGAGGTGGCCAAAACCTTGAAGGAAGGGAAATGATAAGCTCTTCAAATGTTTTCAAAAGAAAGGAATAGTTTGAGCAAAAAGACCAACTTACAAGTTTAAACATTCATCAAAACTCAAACCTTTTTAGCAAAAATTATAAAACAAAGTAAGAAAAAAAATTTCAAACACAAACCCCTACCCAAAAGAGGGTCTTTGTTGGAGGTCAAGGCAGCTACAAGCTCCTTGAAGCTCAAGCTCTCAAGAAAGGAAGCAAAATCTCTTCCTTTACCTCAAGAACATGTTCGACCTCTGCAAAAACCAGTAGGAGGAGGCATTTTCTTCAAAAATAATGGTGGATTTGAGTTTTTTGGGTGAAAGAGCTATGGAAAAGTTTCTTTTTTGTTGTTGTTGGATTTGGTGGAAATATAAAGAAGTTGAGGTTGGAGGTGATGAAGGTGGATGGTGGAGATGAGAGAAATGAGGATGGAGAGCTTCTTGAAGAAAAGTGTGAGAGTGCAGATTGGGGAAAGGAGGTGGCAGCTAAAACATGTAAAAATGGAGTGGTTAGGTTAGGGTTGAGGGTATTTTAGGGTTTAGACAAAAAAAAAAAGTAAAGGTAGATTAGCTAAAAAAGGTACTAATTAGGGGTAGTTTAGTAAAACCAATGGACAAAGTGAGATTAACTTAGTCTAACCATGATTAATTTGAATTAATCATCATTAAAGTATAATTAGTCATAATAAAGTGGCTTTTATCCTTAAGAGTGTCATAATGTATAGCCACTACAAGACAAGAGTAATGGGTGATGATGTCACCATGTCTCCTCTTGTTTTTAAGAGTGAAATTAAGTTTCTTTAATCATTCTTGGGCCTTAATTAACTCAAAATAATTATTTTGACTCAAAATTAATTAATAAAAATTAATTATCTTTAATTAGAGCCTAATATTGCCTATATTCCCTTAATTACTCTAATTAAGCTTAATTAGCACTGACTAGGGGTAAAATGGTGATTTTACATAGAAACTCCCTAGGACTCACCCAAACATCAAATATGACCAAGTCTGGTGACCAAGTCCAATCATCACTTAGTCCCGCGCTAAATTACCTCAGGGGCATTTTGGTAATTTTGTGCATGGAAAAAAATCAGGAATTGTGATTTTCGCATCGATTACAATCTAAAACACATATAATCTCATTCAAATATTAAACTAACCCTTTGAGGATGGCCGTGATTAGCCATACTCAATTTTTGTGCAAAAATGATCTCATGGGTGTTTTAGTCATTTTGTATACGGGAAAATCAGGGATGCGATTTTCACACAGACTCCTGTCTAGAACACCTATAATCTCATTCAAATATCAAAATACTCCTTTGAGGAAGGCTTGAACTAACTGTTCTCGATTCTCGTGTAAAAATGACCTCAAGGGCATTTTGGTCATTTTGCACAAAAGGAAAAATCAGGGTATTACAGAATGCATTAGTTTTCTCACTGTTCTTTAGTTTCTATTCTTATAATTATTGTGATGATTGTTATAATTTTTATTCGAATAGCTAAATTGGCGATCATCGTTTAGGCAAACCCTTTGGGCATAAATTGATGGATCCATTGGTTTATGTTTGAGGGAGAACATTAGAAGTAACCTTTCGATTGGTGGTTAGACTATATGAATTGATACTTTAAATAATTATAATTTTTAAATAAGTTGAGATCTTATTTATTGGTTATTTGCATTGGTCAAATTCTAGAGATTGGTTGATCACTAGGAATTAATTATTAATAGCCACTAATGCATTCAATGTTTAGTTAATGATAATTATTTGCAATCCTAGGAATACCTTGCACTAATGCTCTCTTCATTGTTGCTATTATCATTTAAATTTAATTTCTTTGCTTTAATTCTCAAAACTCCCAAAATTTTCCAACTAAGTGACAAAACCTCCTTGAGAGATGACATAAGTTGTGCCTTTTTTATACATAAATATACAATGAATATCCCTGAGTGACTTCTTTCTAATGCTTCTTCCAAAGAATAATGTATAAACAATTTAAGAACTTAGAAAGAAGATTTTTATGAATAAAGAAACTGATTACAAGAAGTAATAGACATTACAGAATATATGAAGGAAAGATTTTGTAGTGTTTTTGCTCTTGTGATCATCAAGTATATCTCTTGAAGGCTCATCATCTCTATTTATATATGGTCTCCTTTTGTGACCGTAATTTAGAGGAGTAGCTCGTTTGGTGTTAGAGCTTTTCACAAAAGCCATTGCAAGGTTGAGGTTTTTGATGTCCTTCAGAATATTTTTCTACTTCTTGACCATGGTTTCTGACCTCTTTTGTAATGCCCCTATTTTTCCTGCTTAGCAAAGATAACCAAAATACCCTTAGGTCATTGTTGTATGAAAATCGAGGCCGATCGATCCCGGCCACCTCCAAGGAGGACATCTTAATATTAGGATAAGGTTATGTGAGGATTAAATTTATGCAAAAATCACGATACACGATTTTTTCCGTGTACAAATTACCAAAATACCCTTGAGATCAATTTTGCCCAAAATTCGAGGACAGTCAACCCAAGCTATCCTTAAGGGGTTAGTTTAATGTTTTAAGGGGATTAGATGTGTTTGAGATAATGATAGAAGTGAAAATCTCAACTCTGGTATTCTCAGTGCGTGAAATGACTACATTACCATTGCAGAAATTTAATGCAGGATTAAGTACCGACTGAAACCAGTCATCACTCGGAGGTTAGCAATGTCAATTATAAGGGATAAACAATGTTTGGAAAGGTTTAGGTGGTCCCGGGGAGTTTCAGTGTAAAATTACCATTTTGCCCCTAGTTAGTGCAAAATGAGCTTGATTAAGTAATTATGGAAATATAGATAATATTAGGCTCTAATCAAATATAATTAAATTTTAATTATTAAGCTTGAGACAAGATAATTAATTGAGGTTAATTAAGGCCTAAGATTGCTTACGAAAAGTCAAAATCCATTCTTAATCAATGGATTCATAAGACACAAAGAAAGTAAAAAAGGTGAATAGTATTTTCTCTCTCTTATTCCCTAAAATTAGGAACCTTGTTGGCTTTTGAATTTCAAATTTAATCATGATTATTTCTACTAAAGGTGTAAGACTACTCTTTAATCTTGTCTTGAAAAACCTTAATCACCACATTACAACTTCTAACACTTAATTACCAATCCATAAACCTTTGCTTAATCAAATCTACCTCTAATACACATCCTAACCTATATGAAATGAAAAAAATTCTCCCCCCAAAACAACCAAGAGGCCACGACTATCCCTCCCCCCATATACCCTCATTTTTTTTCAACACACAAACACTCTCATTTCACCACTTACTTTTTTGGCGAAGCTTTTGTGTAAAAAAAAAAAAAATACTCTTACAATCCTCTCAACTCGCTTTCTCCTCCTCCATCTTCAAGAAACCTCCACCCTCAACCTCCTTTCAACCTCAAACCACCATAAATCACCTCCAAGACACAAAACCTTCCCATCTCAACACATAAGAACTCAAGAAACACTTTCCACCCATTTTATCTTACCTAGGCCGAAACCTTATTTGACTCAAAGAGAAGATTTTTTCTTCTCATTTCAATACATAAGATCAAGCTTCCTCTTTTCCAACAAGAAAACAACTATGGTAGGGATTTGTTTTAAGATCTTTCCTTTTTCTTTCCTCTCATTTTTGGATTTGCATGTTGAATGAATGGACAAGTTCTTTTTTTTTTTTCTTTTCTATCATTTTGGTTTTGATCTTCTTTTCTTTTTTTGTTTTCGATTTTGGTTGTTAATGAATGGTTAAAACCATGGTTTGATGATGAGAGATCTTAATGGTGGTCTTGACACCACCATGTGTATGACCTCTAAAACCTAGGGTTTGGTTCTTTTTTTTTCGGTTTCAAAGAAGAAATGAAATATTTGTTGATTTTTCCTCCTTAGTTACCTTTTCTTGGATATTCAAGACCATGGCTTGATGATGATGGATCTTGATGGTGGTTGTGAAACCATCATGTAATAGACCTTTAAAGCCTAAGATTTGGTTCCATTTTCGGTTTTAAAGAGTAAGAAAAATAGAATACTTGTTGGTTCGTTTGAATATCTTCCTTTGTTGTTCGTGACCAAAGCTTGATGATGATGGTTCTTGTTGGTGGATGTGAAACCACCATGTATTGGACCTCTAGAGCTTAAGGTTTGTTTTTGATTCCAAGGGAACATAAGAAATAAAATGCTTGTTGGTTTCTTTGATGACTTTCTTTTGAACTTGATGGCGAGTCCAAGGAAATGAGGTTCTTGGAGCCATGGTGATTAGGGACTTTAAAGCTCACTATGTTTAAGATTGATTATGGATAAGAGTTCCATCTTGTAAAGTCTTGAGCTTTGAGTTTAATGAACTTGCATTTATATTTACTTTGAAGACATCACCTTAAATCTTGAAGATAAGAATGGACTTGCATAACATGTTTATTTTCAAGTCATCACCTTAAATCTTGAAGAATAAAATGGACTTAGCATGTTTATGATTCAAGTCATCATCTAAATCTCTAAAGCTCAAGACTTGCCCTTAAACCGTAAATAAAATTTTGATCATGATAATGTTTTTATGCATATATTCGGTCATGTCATGGAGTTGGACTTGTAGTGGATTTATTTTGTTTTTAAGGTTCAAACCTTGTGCCTTCTTTGTGTAAGGAATTTTTGAAAGTATTGGAGACTCAAAAGGAGTGATTTTTTTATGAACAAAACCTTATTAATGAAGTTATAATTTTATCTACTGTTTGGACATTAAAAATTCTGTAAGGCACTGTTTGGAATGATTCAAATGCGTAAAAAAAATCATTATTAATATTCTAGGAAAAAACTAGTAACTAGAATAGATCAAAGATGCAATTTTTTAATGCATTCTAGAAATAAAATTTTAGCTACTGCCTTGGTATTATAAATTCTGTAAAGTGTTGTTTGGAAGTGTTTAAATGTGTAAAAATCATTATTAATTGATGTAAAAACTATTTCTAACATCTTAAGGAAAACTAGTAATTAGAAAGGATTAAAAATGTGATTTCTAATGCTTCTAGAAATTAAAATTTTAGCTACTATATGGACATTAATAATTCTGTATGATGTTGTTTGAAAGTGTTTAAATATGTAAAAATTTATATTAATCGTGGTAAAAATTATTTCTAGCATTATAGGAAAGACTAGTAACTAGAAAAGATCAAAAGTGTGATTTTAAGGCCTGTAGGAATTAAAATTTTGAGCTACTGCCTTGACCTGATTAATTCTGTAAAAATTCTGTTTAATGATGATTATAAGTGTAAATAATTCTATTAATAGTGGTCTCTTATATGCCTACAAGAATAATTACGAGTATTAGGTTAAATCGATTTGCAGTTTCGACCCCTTTAGGGCTAAAAATGTAATTACTGGCAACTTAAAGATAATAATGTGAAGGGTATCTGTGCTGATATATATATATATATTCTGTTGGCCATAGGCTATAGCATATGCATTAGCTGAGTCCGATCCTTGATTCCAGCATACTAGGTAGGAGCATGTATACTTTTCAATAAGATGATGATGATGTGTGCTTATGGATGTCTGAAAGTGAGGCATGTTTATGTGATTAATTGTGACATGTTATGCTTATGATTGGATGATTAAGATGCATGTTTGATATGATATATGACCTAAAATAGATTTGGGGAAACTCCGTTTCCAGCCATTATGCTGTCGGATTTTCACTAAATTAGTAAACTTACAAAAATTATAAAGATTGTAATCATGAAATGTTAAATGATAAGTTGTGATGATATCTATTGTAACACTTTGATTTTTCTGTCTGAGCGAAAATGACCAAAATGCTCCTGAGGTCATTTTCCGTCCGAAATTCAAGATAGCTGACCCCGCAGTCCTCGAAAGGCCAACTCAATGTTTGAAGGGGAATAGATGACTTTTGAATGGTTTCGGGAACGAAAATCTTGTTTTCTGAGATTTCGGGTCAAAATGACCAAAATACCCTTTATAGCATTTTTACGCGGGTATGAGTGCCGTTTGAGTCCGAAACTTCTCCAGATGGTTTTAAATGATGTTTTCATGTGTTTTGTAACGTCTGTTTAAGTCCCGGCAGTTTTTGTGCAAAATTACGATTTTGCCCTTAGCATAGTGTTTTTCAGCTTAATGATGTAATTAAATAAACCTAAGTAATATTGGGCTTTAATCGAAGATTAATTAATTTCCATAATTAATCCAGAGTCAAAATAATTTATTAAAGTTAATTAGAATCTAAAATTGCTTAGATTAAACCTAAATCTTTTTTTAAATACAAGATTCCTAGTCATCGAGTCTTGAATAGTATTTTCTCTCTCCAATTCCTTAAATTAAGGAATGGTGTCTACAATTGTTTATACCTTAAATTAATCCCTTTAATGATGCAAGAGCACTCCCTAACCATGTCTTGAGATCCTTAATTACTTTCTTAGTTACCTAAACACTTACTTAGTGTAACGCCCCGATTTTCTGATAGAGTGAAAATGACCAAAATGCCCCTGAGGTTATTTTCGGCCCGGAATTTGAGGAAAGCTAACCCGGCAGTCCTCAAAGGGCAAACTCAATGTTGGAAGGGGATTAGTTGACTTGCATACCTTTCTGGGATAAAAAATCTCGTTTTATGAGTTTTCGGGTCAAAATGAGCAAAATACCCCTGTGGTGTTTGACCCGATTGCAAGTGCCGAATGAACCCGAAACTTCTCCAGATGGTTTTACAAGGCGTTTTTATGTATTCTGTGACCTCAGTTTTAGTCCCGGTGGTCCTTGGCAAACTTAGTACAAAATTTCAATTTTGCCCCTAGCTTTGTGTTTTCAAGCTTAATCATGTAATTAAGCAAACCTAAGCAATATTAGGCTCTAATAGAAGATTAATTAATTTTCATAATTAATCTAGATTAAAAATAATTTAATAAAGTTGATTAGAACCTAAGAATGCTTAATTTCAACTTAAAACTTTATTTTAAATTCAAGATTCCTAGTCATGGAATCTTGAATAGTATTTTCTCTCTCCAATTCCCTAAATCATGGAATTGTGTTTTCAATTGTTTATTCACAAATGAATTTTAAACTCTCTAATGATGTACGAGCACTCCTAATCTTGTCATAAAAATCCTAAACCTCATTCTTAGTCACCTAAACTTATGCTTAATGATTCCTAACCTTGTACCTAAACTAATCTACACTTAAACCTATCATTAACACACAATTACATGAACAATTCTTCCTCTCCCTTGCTGTCCCCAATCTGGCCGAAACCCATACCCCTCATTTCCATCACATGTGTGAATTTCTACACTCAAAGAACCATCCACCTCACCATAAACCATGCTTTGAGTCATAAACTCCATACTTTCATCCATGTTTCATAGGACAACTTCTAGAAGACTTTTTCTCTTATTTTTGTGGCTCAAAAACTGCTAGCCCTCCATGATCTTCTAGAAGGATTATTTCAATTTCAAACAAAGAGAAATTACCATACTTTGAACCATACCTTGCACTATGTCTTCCATACCTCAAACCATGCCTGAATGAGAAGTTGTAAGAGATATTTTCCTCTTCCCCCTTGCTTCTTTTGCTATGGCCAAGACCTCCTTTGAGTGAGCCTTCATTGTTTTATTTTCTATAAATAGGTGCATTGGAAGGACTTGTGATACTTTTGTGTTCATTTGGCAAGTTTGAGTGTTCTTAGCTTTTGTGAGCTTCCTTTCCTTTTCTCTCAAAGTTTCAAGAGAGTTTTCCTTTTCTCTTCATCTTCTTCATCCTCTCTTCATATCATCATCACATAATCTCAAACCACCACCCCACAACCTCAAATCACCTCCTAAACACTCAAACACTTAACCTCAAACACTAAACCACCAAGAACACATCTCCTTTTCTTTCTCTCCCTCAAGGCCAAAGCTACATCACCATCCTTGGAGAAGTTGCTCTTCTCATTTCTTTTCAAAAGTTCAAGCTTTCATCTTCACCACTTGGTAGAAGTTGTTTTCTAAACTTTGTTTTGCTTGAAAATGTGTTTTTCTCTAGTTTTCTCTTGGTTTCTTTTTGAACATTCTTGTTTTTCCCTTTTCTTTGTTTCGGCCAAGAGGCCTTGGTTGTTTCATGATAGTTCAATGATGAGAGCTCCTAGATGATGACCATGAGTTCATCTCAAAGGAACTTCTAGAGCTTGAGTTTTTCCTTTCTTTAAGTTTTATCCTCATTTTCCAACTTAGATGATCTTAATTCAAGAAACTTCTTCACTTTTCCATGCTTTTCCTTTCTTTAACAATTTCGGCCTTGGTTTCTACTTCCTTGAGGTTTTGTTTTCTCTTAAAAGTTTGCTTCTTTTTGAGCTTGATGATGATGTTCAAGAATCATGTAGTTCCTTTGAGAACTTGGTTCAAGAACTCTAAAGCTTTCTTTGTGATGAGATAAGTGTTGGGTTATGTTGGATGTGAAAGTCTTGTAAGAGCTCTAGCTAAGACTAAAATAAATCTGGCATTCATGTTTATGTTTATGCTTTGCACATCATGTTTATTTTCCTTGCTATCACTAAATATCAAGAATAATAAATGAACTTGCATTATCATATTTATATTTCAAGCCTTACATTATCATGTTTATATTTCTAAGTCCTCACCTAAATATTTAAGATAATAACAAGATGCATCTCATGTTTATTTTATGCTCTCACTTTATTTTCTAATGAAAGATAAAATAAGTGCATAAGCATGTTTTAGTTTATGTCATCACCTAAGAGAACCTAGAGCTCAAAGACTTGCCCATTATTATCTCAAACAAAGACTTAAAAATATGTGTTTCTTAGCTCCTTAGTTTCGGCCTTAGGAGGTTTGATTTGTTACAAGTACTAAAACCCATGTTTCATAATTTTTCTAAGTTCATATGAGCTTAAGAGATGTTTTGAACAAAGTTTTATGATTTTAAAACCTTTATGATTCATTCAAAAATAGCTACTTCCTTGGGAAGCATTTTGATGATTTTAATGAGATAAAAATGTTTACTAATGAGTTTTGAAAGTTTTAAAAAGGTTCCAAGAGAAACTAGCAATTTATGTGTCTTGAAAAATCAAGTTTTATGCCTTGATTATTGGAGTTGAGTTCGGCTCTGCCTTGCTATGAATGCTCACTGTTTTATGCTATTTTTATGATGATAATATGAGCATGTTCATGTTTTTTTTATGCTAAAATTAATATGTGAAAGTTAAGAGAAGATAGTAACTAGAGAATAATTAATTTGAGACTTTTAGATCCCTTAGTAATGGAATTTTTTGGATTCTGTCCAGCAAGGTTTAGAATTGAAAATCATGGTTCATAATTAGTCTAAATGTGTAGGAATTGCTCATAACTGGTTTAGGACCTAGTCTTGATACCTTAGGAGCAAACCAAACTTAGAAAGGGTTAATGTTGTGACTCCTAGGTACCCACAAAGTAAGAATTATGGATTCTACCTTCTTGAGGTTTAGAAATATTTATGATCATAGAATTGAGTGAGGAATACTTAGATATGAGCCTATAGGTACCCGAGAGCTTAAGTTTTGATCTGATACAACTTAGAATTTGAGTTAAAGGACCTTAAGGGTCAATACATAAGACATTAAGAAATCTTTAATGCTATGAGTTATTTATGCAAGTATGATGTGGTGATGCATGAGCTATGATGGAATGAATTATTGACATGTTAAGTGTATTATGAGTATGAGAACTTGAATGGGAAATATGTTTGTGTTATAAGCTTGTGGCATAAAGTCAGTTTGAAGGAAATTCGGTTTATAGCCGTTATGCTGCCAAATTTCCGTCAAACCTAAAGGACTTGAGAATGTTTTTGAAGTATGATGTGAGATTTAAAACCCTGGGTGACACCGGTTTGGCTGAGCACCCCCAGGAGATTTTTATGTGACAAAGCACTGAGACACGCTTTCCTGGGTGACACCGGTTCGGCGGAGCACCCCCAGGGCAGACAAATCCATGAGGGTATGAGTAGATCTAGCCTACCAAAGCAGACAAATTGCTGTGGCGAAATGCCAGCAAAGCGTTTCAAAGAGGGTATATCCTAAGAGAGGTGATCCCTAGCCCCCTAGCCCGTACTCAAGGAGTCGGGATTATTTTTATGATATGTTTCGTTTATTCAAATAATAAGCAAGAGCTAGTGATGACTAGCTAAGGTATGAGCTCATAGCCTAGATTTTTAGGGTGGCCTTATATTGCTAAAGTACCATGATTGATGTCACACAAGTTGAGGATAGTACCACTTGAAAGTTATTGCCCTTTATGCCACATGGATTGTTGCTTGATGTTATGATTTGTTGATTTATATGCTCGAAGTATTGCGATGCATTCATACTCTAATATGTTGCATTCATGATATTAAGATGCATTCTAAAAGAAATGAACCTTGGATAATTAGTCTTATAAACCCTAATAATGACTCATATATGCATGTTCACCTTTTAAATAAATAAACCCAAGGTTCCTGAGGATGTGAACGATGTAACCCTAGGATAGGAGATTCCTACTGAGATTCTTTAGTAAGAATTCTCACTCCTTTCTCTCCGTTCTCTTTCTTCCGTCACATCTTCAAAGAGCGATGGCGACGTTTGTGGTCTTTGTCGACACTCCAACGTTGGAGGTGCATTTTGATCTGGACCATGGATCCTATCATTTTGAGGGATAGTGCACAGTACGAGTCTTCATGTTTGTTAGATGTCCCTTCGCACACCCTGTACAGAGTTATTGCTTCTCCCTGATGTCACCCTATGATGACGCCATGGTTTTTGAGTGCGCCCGGACACATGACGAGAGGATTCTTTGGACCTACACCTGAGGATCGATGCCCCATGACTTCCAGGACTATGTGCCCTGGTCTCCCAGTTCGGAGGATGATCCTTCTGAGGACCTGCCGATGCATATGTATAGCGAAAGCTCTGCTCCCACACCTCAGTTCGCGCGAGGCGAGAGCAAGGAGACCGTTACGCAGTCGACACTGGCTAGGTGAGTCGAAAGACGCCCCTACCGAGGAGCTCATGCTCAGCCATCGCGTGTGCCTACTCCTGCCACACTGCGTCCATGGTTCGGTTATATTCCGCTTTATCCCGGGTTCCAGTAGTCGACGTCGTAGGGGGGTTTAATGCACACACACATAGATAGGATAAACCTTCTTTTGTCTTGAGGTTATCCACCACAGGTGCACTCGGGTAGTCGTGGTTTATCTATGCTTTCCTTGCTTTTGTATTTCTGTTGTATTTTCATTTTCTTATGTATTGCAAGCTCAGCTCGATTATATAAGGGCATGACTATCTATGTATTCTAAATATGATATTAATGAAAAGTATCCTTTGATGTGTTAATCGATGTTCCATTGTTACATGCTTTATTTACTGTGTTCTTTATGCTTTGATATTTGTGCTTTATATTTCTGTCTCACGATTAGATAAGAATGCCGCTCTCACTTTGGTTTTATGTTTTCAAAAAAAAATTTACCATAATTTTCGCTAAGTATTTTATTAAAAGGATTAGACTAAGAGGTAATAACCTAATGATTAACCTAATGTGTTCTAGAGTATTGGGTTAAAAATTAGGGTGTTACACTTAGCAATTCCTAATTTTAAGCTTAACCTAAGATACACCTAAACACATCATTAACACACAATTAGAAGAGCAAATCTCCTCCCACATGGCCTAATGAAACCGGTGCCACTCCTCCTCCTCATTTCCCACATGTTGAATTTGTTTTGCACTCCATGGCTATGCTTGCACCATACCTTGAACCTTACCTTGACCCATACCCACCATACTTCAAACCATGCCTTTGAATGACCAATTAAATGAGATATTTTCTCTTCCCCCTCCATGAACGACATAGCCACTCCCTCCCAAAATATCCATCACATGTTTGAATTTTTACACTCAAATAGCCATAGCTCACCATTCTTTGATCCATGCTCCACCTTACCTTGAACCATACCTCCAACCATGCCTCACCATGCTTCAAGAATCAAACCTCTCACCTCATGTTCCATGAGGAACACCACACAGTTACCCCTTCCATTGAAGCACCCTCATTGTTTTGATTTCCTATAAATAGCTTACTTGGATGAACTTGGATCACTTTTGTTCATTTGCCAAGTTTAAGCTTAAAGCATTCTTGCAAGTTCTCTTATTTTCTCTCAAAGTTTCAAGAGTTCTCTTCTTCTTCATCTTCTTCACCTTTCTCTTTGAGCCACCATATCACAACCTCAAATCACCACACCACCACCTTGGATCATCATCTAAACACTAAAGCTTTCACCCTCAAACACAAGCTTACACAAAAACCCATCCTTTCCCTTTTCTTTCCCTCTTGGCTGAATACTCCCAAGACCTCTAGAGAAGATTTTTGTCTTCTCATTTGCAAGCAAAGATCAAGCTTTCTTTCTTCCTTCAAGACTTCATTTGGTAGGGGTTTTGTTTCAAATTTTTAATTCCTTTCTCGGTGAAAAGTTTTAGTTTCCTCTTGGTTCAAAACTCTTTACTATCATCTCTTTATTTTGGCCTTGGAGCCTTGCTTTTCTAGTGAGATTGTGGCTTGATGATGAGGTGTTAAGAGGATGATCATGAGATCATCAGTTGTGTAACCTCTAAATCTTGAAATCTTAGCCTTGGACCAAAGGCATTTTCGGTTTCCTTTTCTTTCCTTGGAGCAAGTTTTCGGTTTTCCTTTCCTTTTCCCCTACATGGTTTCGGTTTTCTTTCCTTTTCTTTTTACAAGTTTGTTAAAAATGTAAAGTAGTTCACTAAAGGTTTCATTTAAGAAAATTAATCACATGGTTTCAAAGATCTCAAAGCTTACCCTTATCAACCTTAAAGTTGGTTGGCACATTCTAGAGTTTACTCTAGATAGGAGCTTATGAGCATAAAATAAAGAATATGGAGTAGTTTCCTTTATAGTTGTTTTAGTAAATGCTGTTACTTATCTCTTAATCCATTTTCCTTGAGCTTGATGATGATGTTCAAACCATGAGGTTTCTTTGAGACCTTGGTTCTAAGAACCCTAAAGCTTACTTTGTCTTGCTAGATATGTATTTGGTTGAGATTATTTTGCTCTTCTAAAAGTCTTGTATGAGCTCTAGTTAAGTAAAACAAACTTGCATTCATATTTATTTTATGTTAACACTAAGCTACCGAGAAAAATAATAAGCTTGCATGTTCATATTTATATTTCAAGTCATCACCTAAATTCTTAAGATAATAATAAGTTGCATTTCATATTTATTTTATGCTTACACTTTATAATAAAGAATAAAACAAAGAGCATTGCATGTTTAAGTTTATGTCATCACTTAAGAAACCTAGAGCTCAAAGACTTGCCCACTATTATCTCAAGCAAGGTTTGGAAAATGGAAATGTTTCATGGATAGTGATTTCGGCCATGTGATGATGATGAGCTTGGTGTAAGTTTCATCTAATCACAAGTGCCAATAATCTATGTCTTAGGATTTTTCTTAAGCTTAGATGAACTTAAAGAATATTTCAAGCATGATTTTATGTTTTAAATGTCAACTTTGAAGAAATTAAAATAGCTACTGCCCTTGTTTTATTTATGATGATTTTAAATGAAATAAATTGATTTCCAATGAGTTTTAGAAGTTCTAAAAAGGTTCCAAGGGAAACTAGCAATTTATGTGTATTAGAAATGAAATTCTATACTTGATATGATGATGATGTGCACGGTTCTTCCTTGTTATTTTGCTCACTATATGATGATGATTTTATTATTTTAGAATGAGTGTATTCATGTATAATTGATGTTAGAATTAATTTGAGAAAGCTAAAATAAGTTAGTAACTAGAAAAGATTTAAGATGAGAATTCTAGAACCCTTAGAAACAAGAATTATGGATTCTGTTTCAGCATGGTTAATATTAGTAATAATGGTTTATAATTAGTGTATATGTGTAGGAATCCCTTAAAATTGATTTAGGAATTGATCTTAGTACTTTAGGAGAGGACCGAACTTAGAAAGGGTCAAAGATGTGACTCCTAAGTACCCGTAATTACAAAACATAGATTCTGCACTAATGATGTTTAGAATTGGTTATGATCATGGTAACAAGTGAGAATAATTAGTTGTGAACCTATAGGTGTATAAGAGGTTAAAATCGAATGATGAAGAGCTCAAGTTTCTAGTTTAAGACCCTAAGGGTCAAAGCATAAGAGACCATATGTTATTTGATGCAATGAGTTTCCTAATCCAAGTATGATGTGATGACGCATGTGCTATGATGAGTATGTTAATGTTATTTTAAGTTTATCATGATTATGGAAGCTGGATGTGGAAGTACATGCACTATGAGTTATTGTGGCATAAAGCAAATTTGAAAGAAATTCGGTTTACAACAATTATGTTGTCGAATTTCTGTCAAATTTGAGAACTTGAGAATGTTTTTGAAAACCACATGAGATGAGTCCTGGGTGACACCGGTTCGGCCGAGCACCCCTAGGAAAATGAGATTTTAAATGTGACGTAGTACTGAGACACATTTCTCCCGCTCTGATGGGGAGGAGGCAAATCCATGAGGGTATGGTATATGCAGCCTGCCAAAGCGGACAATTCGCTGTGCACTAGATGCTAGTAGAGCATTTCAAAGAAGGAAATATTCCTATGGACTCCCCGAATTAAAGGTTGTGATAGGTGATCCTTATGCCCCTAGCCCGTACTCTAGGAGTCGGGATTATTATGCTTATGCTTATCATAGGTTAAGTAAGAGCTAGTGACGACTAGTTAAGGTATGAGCTCATAACCTAGATGATATTTTAGGGTGGCCCCATGATGCTAAGTATAATGTTCTAAAGTCACAAAGTTGAGAAAAGAGGAAAGTTTCACTTGAAAGTTTACATGCCACTTTATGCCACATATATGTTTTTGATGTTATGTTTTATTAATTTACTAGCATAATGTATTATCATGCATTCATGCTTTGCTATGTTGCATTCATAACATTAAGATTCATTCTAAAAGGAACGAACCTTGGATAATTATGTTTATAAACCTAATAACAAAATTTATGCATGCTCACCTTTTTATAACAAAACCCAAGGTTCCTGAGGATGTTGATGATGTCATCTTAGATAGCAGGTTCCCTATTGAGACTCTTTAGTAAGATTCTTACTCCCTTTCTTTTTCTCTTTCTTTCCCGTCACGTCTTCAGATCACGATGGCGACATTTTTCCTGTTCATTAACACCCCTACATGGGATGTCCACTATGACCTGGAGCACTGGTCATATCATTTTGAGGGGCGCTGCACTGTTAGAGTTTTCATGTTTATGGGACGCCCATTTACACACCCTGTACATAGCTACAGTTCTCCCTGACGTCTCCCTATGGTGACGACATGGTTTTTGAGCGTGCCCGGACGTGCAATGAGAGGATTCTCTAAACACACACAACTGCATCAACCGTACGCGACTTCCCGGACTTCATGCCCAGTTCCTAGCATTCGGAGGATGATCCATCAGAGGACCCACCGACCTACATGTATAGTGAGAACTCTACCCCCACTCCCCGGTTCATGAGAGAGGGGAGCGAGGAGACTGTGACTCAGCCGAGCCTGGCTAGGAGAGTTGAGATGCACCCCCATTGCGGTGCACACGTTCAGTCGAAGTGCGTGCCCACTCCTACCAAGTTACGCTAGTGGGTTGGTTTCATCCCTTCCTATCCTGAGTTGTAGCAGTAGAGGTCCTTGGGGAGAGTAGTGCACATACACCACATATAGTTTAGGATAAACCTTCTTTTGTTTATAAACCTAACAAAATTTATGCATGCTCACCTTTTTATAACAAACCTAAGGTTCCTGAGGATGTTGATGATGTCATCTTAGATAGCAGGTTCTCTATTGAGACTCTTTAGTAAGATTCTTACTCCCTTTCTTTTTCTTTTTCTTTCTCGTCACGTCTTCAGATCACGATGGCCACATTCGTCCTGTTCATCAACACCCCAATGTGGGATGTCCACTATGACCCGGAGCACTGGTCATATCATTTTGAGGGGCGCTGCACTGTTAGAGTCTTCATGTTTATGGGATGCCCGTTTATAGACCCTGGACATAGCTACAGTTTCTCCCTGATGTCTCCCTATGGCGACGACATGGTTTTTGTAACGCCCCGATTTTTCTGTTAGAGTAAGAATGACCAAAATGCCCCTGAGGTCATTTTCAGCCCGGAATTCGAGGAAAGCCGGTTCGGCAGTACTCGAAGGGCAAACTCAATGTTGGAAGGGGATTAGATGGCTTGTATACCTTCCCGGGATCGAAAATCTCATTTTTCGAGTTTTCGGGTCAAAATGACCAAAACGCCCTTGCGGTGTTTTACCCGTTTGCAAGTGCCAGATGAACCCGAAACTTCTCCAGATGATTTTAAAAGGCGTTTTTATGTAGACTGTGACTTTAGTTTTGGTCCCGGAGGTCCCGGCCGAAATTAGTGCAAAATTACGATTTTGCCCATAGTTTCGTGTTTTTACACTTAATCGCGTGATTAAGCAAACCTAAGCAATATTAGGCTCTAATCGAAGGTTAATTAATTTCCTTAATTAATCTAGGGTCAAAATAATTTATTAAAGTTGATTAGAACCTAAAAGTGCTTAATTACAACTTAAAATCATATTTTAATTTCAAGACTCCTAGTCATTGAATCTTGAATAGTGTTTCCTCTCTCCAATTCCTTAAATCATGGAATTATGTTACACATTGTTTATTCATAAATGAGTTTAAAATTCTTTAATGATGTATGAGCACTCCTAATCTTGTCATAAAATTCTTAAAACACATTCTTAGTTACCTAAACTTAAGCTTACTTATTCCTAATGTTGTACCTAAGCTAATACACATCTAAACCTACCATTAACACCCAATTAGATGATCAAAACCTCACTCCCCCCATGCTGCCAGGTCTGGCCGTGAGCCCTCTCTCCCCATATGCATCACATGTTCAATTTTTCAACACTCCAAGGCCATACCTCAAGTCATATACACTATACCTTGTCATAACTTTCAATCAAGCTTGATTTTCCAAGTAAATAACTAATTAAAATGGCTCATTTTCTCCATTTATTTGTGGCTGGAAAAGTTCCAGCCATGCATTATTTCTAGAAGCCTAATTTCATAAAAATTGATAGGAAATTAACTCACATCAAGCCATACTTTGTAGCATAGCTTCCATACTTCAAACCATGCTTCTATGACACAATCAAAGAGATATTTTCCTCTCCCTTTTCCCTCCATTTGCTACGGCCACTCTCCCCCCTTTGTGAGCCCCATTGTTTTGTTTTTCTATAAATAGGATGCTTGTGATAGCTTAGTTGCACTTTGAAGCATTTGCTAAGTTTAGAATTCTAGAGTTGTCTTGCTAGTTCTTTTCTTTTCTCTCAAAATTCCAAGAGAGTTCTTCCTTTCTTTTCATCTTCATCTTCATCCTCTCTTCATCTCATCATCACCTCTCAACCTTGAAACACCACTCCATAGCCTTGAACCATCATCAAAACTCTCAAACATCACACCTCAAACACAACCTCACTTGAAACACAACTCAAACCTTCTTGCTTCCTCTTGGCCGAAACCATCAAGCACCAAGGAGGAGCTCATCATCTGGTTTTTCTTTTCAAAAGTTCAAGCTTTGTGTCTTCACTCTAGGTAGGGAGTTTCTTTTCAAACTTTGTTTTACTCAAAAGATGTGTTTCCTCTAGTTTTCTCTTGGTTTCTTTTTGAGCTTTCCTTTATATTCCTTTTCTTTTTCCATTTCAACCTCTTGGCCTTTTCTTCTCAAACATGATAGCTTGATGATGAGAGTTTCTAGATGATGACCTTATGTTCATCTCAAAGAAACCTCTAAAGCTTGAGTTTTCCTTTCCTTATGACTTCATCTATATGATATCTAGCTCACATGGTTTTTCAACTTAAGAAAATTAATCTAAGGATTTCTAAAAGCCTAAGCCTACCCTTGTCAACCTTAAAGTTGGTCGGCACGTTCTAGAGATTTTTCTCTAGATAGGGGTTTTGGGTATTTAATAAAGAACTTGACTTAGTTTCACTTTCTTTTTCTTTTGTAAGACTTTCGATTTTGGTATGTTGATCTTTGAGATAGTGTATTGGGTTGTTATTTTGTTAAAGTCTTGAATGAGCTCTAGCTAACCATAAAATGAACCTTGCATCATTTTTACTTTTATGCTATGCACATCATGTCTACTTTCCTTGCTATCACTAAGTATCAAGATAATAAGTGAACCTTGCATTATCATGTTTATATTTCAAGCTATGCATTATCATGTTTATATTTCAAGTTCTCACTTAATACCAAGATAATAATGAGTTGCATTCATATTTACTTTGTGCTATCACTTTACTTTCTAATGGAATCTAAAATAAGTGCATGAACATGTTTATTTTTATGTCATCACCTAAATGAACCTAGAGCTGAAAGACTTGCCCATTGTTGTCTCAACAAAGGTCTAAAAATATGTATTTTCTTTGGTTCATATTTCGGCCCCAAGGGGTCTTGAAGTTTCTAAGTATTTGAGACTATGTTTTATAATTTTTCCAAGCCTATATGAGTTTAAGGAATGCATAGAACTAAGTTTTATGAATTTAGGACCTCTTGAGACAAAGATAAATTGGTCATTGCCCTCTTAAGCACTCTTATGATTTTAGATGTTAAAAATGTTTATAAATGAGTTTTGAAAGTTCTAAAATAGTTCCAAGAGAAACTAGTAGCTTATGTGCCTTAGAAATTGTGTTCTATGCCTTTTATGGAGAAGTATATTTTCAGTTCTTCCTTGCTCTTTACTGCCACTGTATGTGCTGTTTTAATGATGATAATGTGCCTATGTTTGAGTAAAAATAATGCTAAGACTCATATGTGAAAGATAGGATAAGTTAGGAACTAGAAAAGAATTAATTTGAGAGTTCTAGATCCTTTAATTATGTAATTTTCTGGATTCTGTCCAGCAAGGTTTAGATTTAATAATCATGGTTTTTAATTAGTTTGAATGTATGGGAATGACTCATAATTTGTTTAGAACTTAATCTTGAAGCCTTAGGAGCAAACTAAACTTAGAAAGGGTCATTGTTGTGACTTCTAGGTACCCGTAAAGTTAGATTTTCAAATTCTACATCCTTGAGGTTTAGAGATGTTCTTGACCATAGTGTGAGGTGAGAAATACTTAGTTATAACCTCATAGGTTCCGAAGAGACTAGGTTTTGATGATCGATAACTTAGAATGCGAGTTAAGGACTTTAAGGGTCTAAACCGTAATTTCTGGAACCCCGTAATCACACAAATATAAAGCTGTCCAAATCTGTATAGTGCTGTTTGGATAAGTCTTTGAGCATAAAAATTAGTAAAACTTATTAGTTGTGAACCTATAGGTGTGTAAAAGGTTAAGGATAATACTAGGACAATTAGTTTACAAGTTTAAGACTCAAAGAACCAAAGCATAAAACACTATGGGTTTATAACATAATAAGCTTGTGAGTTTGTATGAATAATTGTCTAAGGTGTGATTATGTGATGATGTATATGCTATGAAGAAGTTTTATGTACACGCTATGAAGAAGTTTCATGTGATGATGTATATGCTATGAAAAAGTTTTACGTGAAAATAGGTTATAGTTTTATAAATGATTATATGATGAGATGCATACCATGAGAAAGATTTATATGATGAATAAATCTATGAATTAACACTTTATGAGGACTTAAATGTGACACAACACTGAGACGCTTTCTTGGGTGACACTGGTTTAGCCGAGCACCCCCAAGAAAACAAATCCTTGAGGGTATTGACATAGAGCTTGCCAAAGCGGACAAAACTACGATGCACTAGTTGCTAGTAGAGCGTTTCAAAGAGGAAATGAACCTAAGAGAGGTGATCCTTAATTGCCCCCTAGCCCGTACTTTAAGTCGGGATTATGTTACGCTTATCATAGGATAAGTAAGAACTAGTGATGACTAGTTAAGGTATGAGCTCATAACCTAGAGATGTTTTAGGGTGGCCCCATGAGACAAGAGTTAAAGTTTAGAATGTCACATGTGCTATGAAAAGAAAAGTTATTATGAGATTTACAACCGATACCTTATGCCAATGTTATGATGTTTCTTAGTTATTCTATTGATTGGCTTACCTTTATGATGCATTCATGTCATTAGTATATTCCATGCTTAGTCATAAGACGCATTATAAAATATGACGGGCCTTGGATAAATAATACTTTAGAAAACTAACTTAAAAGGAGTTTATATGCATGCACACCTTTTTAGAAATAAAACCCAAGGTTCCTGAGGATGTGACGATGTCACCTAGGTAGGGATAACCCTACTGAGAATTCTTTTAGAAGATTCTCATTCCCTCTTTCTCTTCTTCCGTCATATCTTCAGATGGCGACATTTGTACTCTTCATCGACACCCCGGTATGGGAGCTGCACCATGACCCGGCACTCGGGTCATACCATTTTGAGGGTCGCTGCACTGTCAGAGTATTCATGTTCATGGGACGACCCTTCGCCCACCCCGTCCTGAGCTGCCACTTCACCCCGACTGCTCCTTACCGCCATAACGGGATTTTTGAGCGAGCTAGACCACGCGATGAGCAGATTCTCAGCATGCAGCCCGAGACGTCAGCCGTACGCGACTACCTGGAGTACGTGCCCCGGACCCAGTATTCGGAGACGGATTCATCAGAGGACCCGCCCTCGCATATGTATAGTTGGAGCTCCAGCCCTGTTCCCCCACCGATGAGAGCTGGGAGCGAGGAGACGGTGGTTTAGCCGAGGTTGGCTCGTAGGCCATCCATGCGCCTTCGCCGCGGTGGACACGCTCCGATGATCCGCACGACTACTCCCACCGAGATCCACCAGTGGATCGATTCCACCCTTCAGTACTCGGACCAGCAGGAGTAGGTGTAGAGGATGGGTAGCAGTTAGTGCACACATGCCACATAGTTGAGGGGAAACCTTCTTTTGTGTATGAGGTTGCCTACTCTAGGTGCACTCGGGCATGGGTGTTGTCTTATGATTTCCCTGTATTTGTTTTCCTTGTATTTGTTCTTCAGTTGTATTCTGTTTCCCGATGTATCAAATAGTCCTGCCCCTTTGGGTGGGCACATTATATATATATATATATATATATATGTTTCAGTTGATGTTTCCATGATATGATGTGTTCCTTTACGCTTTGCTCATATGTTTCGTTATGCTTCCTTTTAAAGATTCGTGCGTGGCTCTCACCTTGTTTTTAAAAAGAAAAATTTTACCCATATTTCCGCTAAGTATTTTCTAAGTAAAAGATGAGACCAAGAGGTAATATTCTAAAGATTAACCTAAGTGCATACTAGTAGACTTAGGTTAAGATTTAGGGTGTTACATTATGGTATCAGAGCAGTTCGATTCTCATGGAGCCTGAGGATTGGACTGATTATGCTTTATAAGCATGATGCGATAGTTATGTCATGTGTAGTGCTTAATAGAGATAAACTGTAGAACTAGAAAAGCATGACTTCTGTTGCTTGCAAGTGCCGTGGTAACTAGCTCATTTTGCATGGATATTGAGCATGATCAACTTGATGTTCATTATTTCGTGTGTTTAGGGACCAATGGCACCGCGACGATGACCTAGGACTACACCCGATGTTGACCAAGACAATGCAACTGCTGCTGCTGTCCATCGCATGGCGCAAGCCATGGAACGAATGTTCGACCGGATGGATCAACAAGCGAATGCTGTTCCTGTTCCCCCTCCTCCCCCTACTGCTGAGAAGGTGGAACAAGCCCGCTTTGGCGAGTTCCGCAAGGCGAACCCGCCGGTGTTCCGAGGGGTAATGGACCCCGACAAGGCTGACGAGTGGATTAAGGACATGGAGAAGATCTATTCTGTGATTGCCTGCTCGGAGGAGTAGAAGGTAACCTTTGCTGCTTTCATGATGAAGTCGAATGCCGAATTCTGGTACAACAGCACGAGGCGTCTGCTATAAGCTTATGGAACTCCCATTGACTGGGAGCTGTTCAAGACTTACTTCTATGAGAAGTATTTCCCGGAGTCTATGAGGAACGCAAAAGACATCAAGTTCATGCAGTTGACCTAGGGAGGGTCTACTATTGCTCAGTACATTGCTAAATTCGAGGAGCTGATCAAGTTCTCTCGGGTGTTTCAAGGAAACCCCGATGAGGTTTGGAAATGCATTAAGTATGAGGCCGGTCTGAAGGTGGAGATGAACTACGCCGTGGCCCACATGGAGATCAGAGACTTCCCAACCCTGGTCAACAAGTGCTGGATCCTTGAAGAAGGACAGAAAAAGATGCAAGCCACGAAGGCGGAACGAGCTAAGGGACTTGGGCCTCAAGCCCCGAGGTTCAAACCGCAGTACCCCTTAAGGAATCACTACAATCCCTACCAGACCAACCAGTTCCGACCACAACAACAACAACCACCAAGAGCTTCTGCACACCAACAATCCAAGCAACACCAAAGGCCGCCGTTTCAACATCAAGGCTCGAGGAATTTCAACAAGTGCCGGATCCTTGAGGAAGGATAGAAAAAGATGCAAGCCACGAAGGCGGAACGAGCTAAGGGACTTGGACCTCAAGCCCCGAGGTTCAAACCGCAGTACCCCTCAAGGAATCACTACAATCCCTACCAGACCAACCAGTTCCGACCACAACAACAACAACCACCAAGAGCTTCTGCACACCAACAATCCAAGCAACACCAAAGGCCGCCGTTTCAACATCAAGGCCCAAGGAATTTCAACAACAATCAACCCCGTGGGCCGGGTGGACCCCGAAACCACAATGGAGGACCAAGTGGGGCTAAGAACAAGGCACCACAAACCCCTGCTGCTTATCCCGGAGCAACATCTGCTGACGTCTGTCCCCAATACGGGAAGAATCACGGGAATCGCCCATGCTTAGCCGGTCAGAATATATGCTTCAAGTGTAGCAAGCCTGGCCACTATGCACAGGACTGCGCCAGTCAAGGGACACCAAACCAGAACCCCTGACCATAACACCGAGGAAGAGTCTTTACCCTTAATGCGGAAGACGCCAAAAAGTCCAAGGATCTCATTGAAGGTATGTGCAAAGTAAACAGTAAACCCTTAACTGTACTATATGACTCTGGAGCTACTCATTCTTTTATTTCACTTGCTAGTGTCGAATCCTTAAATCTAAGAGTCTCTAAACTTCCCTTTGATTTTATTGTTTCTACTCCTACAAATCGCCCTGTTAATACTTGCCGTTGTTGTTTAAGCTGTCATATTGTTGTAGTATTTTATCATAGATTTAATTTGTTTACCCTTAAAAGACATAGGCATTATCTTAGGCATGAATTGGCTTCACGCCAACCGTGTGTTGTTAGATTGTGGAACCCAAACCGTAGTTTTCCCTTCTCCTCCTGAGAACATCACTCAACCCATTAGATTGTACCTAAACTTGGTAGAGGTCTTCTGTAGTGGGGAGAAAGCTAAGGGATATGTTCTCCTAGCCGCCTGCGATGTAGACTTTGAGCAAAACCTAGGTGAGATACCTGTGGTAAGAGACTATCCCGAGGTGTTTCCGGATGAAATACCCGAGTTCCCTCCCGAAAGAGAAGTTGAATTCTCCATAGAGTTGGTTCTTGGGACAGGACCAATCTCTATAGCCCCGTATAGGATGTCACCCTCGGAGTTGGCAAAGTTGAAAACCCAGTTAGAGGAGCTGTTAGAAAAGAGTTTTATAAGGCTAAGTGCTTCGCCTTGGGGCGCTCTGGTCTTATTTGTAAAGAAAAAGGACGGAAGTATGAGGATGTGTATAGACTATAGGCAGTTGAACCAAGTAACCATAAAGAATAAATACCCATTGCCTAGGATTGACGATCTTATGGACCAATTAAAAGGAGCAGTAGTGTTTTCTAAGATTGATTTAAGGTTCGGTTACCATCAGATTAGGGTTAGAGATTCGGACATTCCTTAAACCACCTTTCGAACTCGGTATGGACACTTTGAGTTCAATGTGATGTCGTTTGGTTTGATGAATGCTCCTGCAGTTTTTATGGATTACATGAATAGGATCTTTCAACCCTATTTAGATCAGTTCGTGGTTGTGTTCATAGATGATATTCTCATCTATTCGAAGACCCACGAAGAGCATGAGCGTCATTTAAGGTTGGTTTTAGAGGTATTAAAGGAGAAGAAGTTATACGCTAAGTTGTCTAAGTGTGAATTTTGGTTAGAGGAGGTAAAATTCTTAGGACATGTTGTGTCAAAAGGTGGCATAGCTGTTGACCCAAGTAAGATAGAAGTTGTGATGAATTGGGATAGACCAACCTCTGTAACTGAGATTAGAAGCTTTTTGGGTTTAGCTGGATATTACCGTAGGTTCATTAAAGGATTTTCCCAGTTAGCCCTACCCTTAACCAAGCTTACTAGGAAGAATGCCCCGTTTGAGTGGAGCCCCGACTGTGAAAAGAGTTTCCTAGAGCTTAAGGAAAAGCTCACCTCAACCCCGATTTTAGTTTTACCTGACCCCAATGTACCCTTCGAGGTATATTGCAATGCTTCTGGCAAGGGTTTAGGTTGTGTGTTGATACAAAACAGGCAAGTGGTAGCCTATGCTTCCAGACAACTCAAGCCTTACGAGGTAACCTACCCCACCCACGACCTAGAGTTAGCAGCCATCGTGTTTGCCCTTAAGATGTGGAGACACCATTTGTATGGTGTAAGGTTTGAAGTTTTCTCCGATCATAAGAGTCTCAAGCATCTCTTTGATCAAAAGGAGTTAAACATGAGGCAGAGGAGATGGATGGAATTCCTCAAGGATTACGATTTCGGCTTAAGTTACTACCCCGGCAAGGCTAATGTAGTTGCCGACGCCTTGAGCCGAAACTCGTTACGTTTGTCGAGTATGATGGTGAATGAAGTTGGGTTAATAGAGCAATTTAGGGATATGAATCTGGGGATGTCAATAACAAAAAATGGCATTGTGATGAGTCATCTCACGGTGACCAGTGGGTTTAAGCAAAGGATCATGCTTGCCCAAAGAGAAAATGAGGACTTTATGGAAACAATCGAGGCAGTCAAGGCCGGAAAGTTGAAAGGTTTTGTACGAGGCCCCGACTGGTTGTGGAGGTTTTAGGGGCGAATCTGCGTGCCACAAGATGGCGACCTCCGAGAGAAGATCTTGGAGGAGGCTCACAAAAGCCATTTTGCCATCCATCCTGGTACTACCAAGATGTATCAGGACTTGAAGAGGATGTTTTCGTGGCCCGGATTAAAGAAGGATGTGGTCGCCTGGGTAAGTAAGTGTTTAGTCTACCAAAAGGTCAAGATCGAACACCAAAAACCTTCTGGCATGTTGCAACCCTTGTCAATCCCCGAGTGGAAGTGGGAAAGTATATCAATGGATTTCGTGACAGGATTGCCAAAGACCCAAGCTGGCCACGATGCCGTATGGGTAATCATGGATCGACTGACTAAGTCGGCTCACTTTCTACCTATCCGAGTCACATACTCGTTGGATAAGTGGGCCCAGCTTTACATCCAAGCAATAGTAAGGTTGCATGGTGTACCATAGATGATAATCTCAGATCAAGATCCGCAGTTTACGTCACATTTTTGGGGAGCCTTTCAAAAGGCATTTGGTTCCAAGTTGTGCTTGAGCACTGCTTACCACCCACAAACGGATGGTCAGTCCGAGAGGAGAATCCAAACCCTGGAGGACTGTTAAGATCCTATGTCTTAGACCAGAAAGGAAGTTTGGATAAGTACATGCCTTTGATCGAGTTCGCGTATAACAACAGTTATCACGCGAGCATCGGTATGGCACCGTACGAGGCGTTATATGGAAGGAAGTGCCAATCACCTTTGTGTTGGTATGAGCCTGGAGAACAAAGTGTCTTAGGACCTGATGTAGTAAGGGAAACGACGGAGTAGATCAGGAAAATCAAGGATAGAATCTTAATCGCTCAAAGTCAACAGAAAAGCTAAGCGGACAAAAGGCGCAAGCCCTTGGAGTTCCAAGAAGGAGAACATGTATTTCTAAGAATCACCCCCACTACAGGAATAGGAAAAGCCATGAAAGTTAAAAAGTTGAGTCCCCGATTTCTCGGTTCTTTTGAAATTCTTCAGAGAATCGGATCTGTAGCTTACAAAATAGCCTTACCACCCAATCTGTCAAACCTTCATGATGTCTTTCATGTCTCCCAGTTACGTAAATATGAGTTCGACCCTAGCCATGTCCTAGAACCAGAGCATGTACAGTTGAGGGAAGACCTCACTTTCAATCTACCGCCTACGAGAGTAGTGGATCGCGGAGTCAAGCAGTTAAGGAACAAGTCTGTTCCTTTGGATAAAGTGGCGTGGGGACGAGGCAAGTCAGAACTAAGTAAGAACTAGTGATGACTAGTTAAGGTATGAGCTCATAACCTAGAGATGTTTTAGGGTGGCCCCATGAGACAAGAGTTAAAGTTTAGAATGTCACATGTTCTATGAAAAGAAAAGTTATTATGAGATTTACAACCGATACCTTATGCCAATGTTATGATGTTTCTTAGTTATTCTATTGATTGGCTTACCTTTATGATGCATTCATGTCATTAGTATATTCCATGCTTAGTCATAAGACGCATTATAAAATATGACGGGCCTTGGATAAATAATACTTTAGAAAACTAACTTAAAAGGAGTTTATATGCATGCACACCTTTTTAGAAATAAAACCAAAGGTTCCTGAGGATGTGACGATGTCACCTAGGTAGGGATAACCCTACTGAGAATTCTTTTAGAAGATTATCATTCCCTCTTTCTCTTCTTCCATCATATCTTCAGATGGCGACATTCGTACTCTTTATCGACACCCCGGTGTGGGAGCTGCACCATGACCCAGCACTCGGGTCATACCATTTTGAGGGTCGCCGTGACCGCCGAGTATTCATGTTCATGGGACGACCCTTCACAAGACTTCCGTCCCGAGCTACCGCTTCACCCCGACTGCTCCTTACCGCCATAACGGGATTTTTGAGCGAGCTAGACCACGCGATGAGCAGATTCTCCGCATGCAGCCCAAGACGCCACCGCACACCCATCACCCGAGTACGTGCCCTGCACTCCAAGATTCGAGATCTGATCCATCGGAGGACCCACCCTCGCATATGTACAGTTGGAGCTCCAGCCCTGCTCCCCCACCAATGAGAGCTGGGAGCGAGGAGACGGTGGTTCAGCCGAGGTTGGCTCGTAGGCCATCCATGCACCCTCGCCGCGGTGGACACGCTCCGATGATCCGCACGACTACTCCCGCAGAGATCCGCCAGTGGATCGATTCCACCCCTCAGTACTCGGACCAGCAGGAGTAGGTGCATAGGATGGGTAGCAGTTAGTGCACACACACCACATAGTTGAGGGCAAACCTTCTTTTGTGTATGAGGTTGCCTACTCTAGGTGAACTCGGGCATGGGTGTTGTCTTATGATTTCCCTGTATTTGTTTTCCTTGTATTTGTTCTTCAGTTGTATTCTGTTTCCCAATGTATCAAATAGTCCTGCCCCTTTGGGTGGGCACATTATATATATATGTTTCAGTTGATGTTTCCATGATATGATGTGTTCCTTTACGCTTTGCTCATATGTTTCGTTATGCTTCCTTTTAAAGATTCGTCCATGGCTCTCACCTTGTTTTTAAAAAGAAAAATTTTACTCATATTTCCGCTAAGTATTTTCTAAGTAAAAGATGAGACCAAGAGGTAATATTCTAAAGATTAACCTAAGTGCATACTAGTAGACTTAGGTTAAGATTTAGGGTGTTACAGTTTTTGAGCGTGCCCGAACTCACAATGAGAGGATTCTCCTAACACACACAACTGCATCGACCGTATGCGACTTCCCAAACTACGTGCCCTATTCCTAGCATTCGGAGGATGATCCCTCGGAGGACCCACCGACCTACATGTATAGTGAGAGCTCTACCCCTACTCCCTGATTCATGAGAGAGGGGAGCGAGGAGACTGTGACTTAGCCGAGGCTGGCTAAGAGAGTTGAGATGCGCCCCCGTCACGGAGCACACGTTCAGTCGAAGTGCATGATCACTCCTACCAAGTTACGCCAGTGGGTTGGTTTCATCCCTTCCTATCCTGGGTCACAGCAGTAGAGGTCCTTGGGAAGAGTAGTGCACACACACCACATATAGTTTAGGATAAACCTTCTTTTGTTATGAGGTTATCCACTTTAGGTGCACTAGGGTAGGGGTGTTATTTCTTATGCTTTCCTTGTACTTCTCTATTTCAATTGTATTTGTATTTCTGTTGTATCAAACTAGTCTCGCCTTTAGGTGGACATATTATGTTATTAATGAAATATTTCCTTTGGCGTGCTACTAATTGTTCAATGCCATGATATGCTTTTTTTATCTTGTGATTTGTTCCTTATGAGTTATGATGTATGTTAGCACATGTTTATGTTATACGCGGCTCTCACTTTGCTTTTATGTCTCAAAATAAAAAAATTTTACCCGTACTTTTCGCTAAGTATTTAAAAGAAAGATTTATAAAGAATGAAACTAAAAAGTGATAAACTAATGATTAACCTAAATACGTTCTAGGAGTATTGGGTTAAGAATTAGGATGTTACATCTATAATTATATGCTCATGTATGCATTTCTAATTAACATGTTAAGATTAAAGGTGTCATAAGACACATGGAAATTATCCTCAAGACTCCAAGAATTAATGGTGAGGAAAGGAGATCTAATAAGGACCCTTTAAACTCCAGGAATTAATAGTTATGAAAGGTGTTCCTATTCCCCTATCCCGCACTCTGGGAGTCAGGAATTTGCTTATTATAGAATAAGTATAGACTAGTGACGACTAGTTTAGATATGAGCTCATAATCCAGAACTTTCAAAAGGGAGAGTATTAAGGTGGCCCCCATAGAGGAAAGAATAGTGAATTTAAGTCACCTAAAAGAATAAAAGAGGAAGGATCATATGGAATGATTATGTTTCTTTATGCTATGTTGATTTAGTATAATTCTTGTGATATGTTGCATGTGGCATAGACATACATTCATGATATGGTATGATGCATCCATGACATTACGATTCATGCTAAAAGAAACGAACCTTAGCTAATGATATTTGGAACTTAATAAATGAACTTTATACATGCTCACCATTTTCATAATGAAACCCAAGGTTCCTGAGGACACAGATGATGACACATGTTAAGAGGCGAAAAGCCCTACTGAGATTCTTTTATAAGTTTTTCATTCCCTATTTCTTTCTTTCTATCTCGTCTTCAGAGGCTGATGGTGACCTTTGTCATCTACATTGACGCTCCTACTTAGGAGATGCATTTCGACACCGCTCACCAGACATACCATTTTGTAGGTCAATGTGCTGTTTGTTTGTTTGTGTTTTTGAACTATCCTTTTACACACTCGGTCAGTAGCTATTGGTTCTCCACTACTACCTCGTTTACTGATGATCTTATTTTTAAGTATGCTCATCCATGTGGGGAGCAGATTTGCTGTACTCGTTCTGCTACCTTGGTTGCTTGTGACTATCCTGTTTACATTCCCCGAACACCCCCTCACCAGACTGAGCCCATGACAGACCCATCTGAGGATTCCCCCTCCCAGCATTCGTCGGGTGGTTCTGCACCTATAGCCCCTATAGAGATTGGGGGTGGTAGTGAAGGTGAGGCTATGATGACTTAGCCCTTGAGAGGAGTCACGGGAGCTACTCGACTACATCGTGGAGTGCATGTCCATCTCGGGCCTACTCCCGCCGACGTCGCTCGTGTGCTCGGCTACATCCCTCCCTTTTAGTAGCATCATCAGTAGGAGCCTACAATAGACCTCAAAGCACTTGTTCACGTACCATGTATAGGATAACCTTCTTTGTCTTTTGATTTAGAGTTTATCTACTTAGGTGCACCTAGTAGAAGTAGTGAGGGAGAAAGGGTTTTGGCTAGTATTTATATAGTTTTTCCTTATGTTCCTTTCATATTGACAATGGATGATTGTACTACCCAAACCTTTATTGATGGGTGTGATGCTACTTATTATGTATGGATATTTTGGTGTGTGAGGTGGAATGATGATATCAATGCTATATGAACCTACGATGATTTAATTTTGCGTATGGTGTTGTGATATTTGTATTTCGTGTATGACTATGGCATGTTTTATCTCCTTCCCACTTGTATGTAGGATGGATGATGTAATTTACCTTGGTATGCGTGACTCACGTTTTTATTTTAAGTTCAAAAAAAATTTACCCATATTTTTGCTAAGTATTTTAAAATGTAAAGTTAAGAACTGAAACCAAAAAGTAATAACTAATAATTAACTTAAAATGCATCCTAGGCATATTAGGTTAAATATTAGGGTGTTACATCTTCCTTCTAGAAGCTAGAGTAGTTGACCAAAAGGCTAAAGAGATGATGTGCTAGTCTAAAACTGGGCTTGACTTTGAAATTTGAAATTCGAAAAATTCAAAATTTTCCCTCATTTTTCAGTGAAATGAACTTTTTTATGTACGCTATTAGTTCCTTGATAAAAATTTGGTCTTCTAGTCTTCCATCCAAATTTTATGATGATGAAAGTATTGCGATTATGATTATTGAAAAATGAGTAACACGTTCTCAGATTTTGCATGATGTCTTCATTTTAAGTGTACTTTCTGATTTCTTGTATTACTTTCTAAGGACCCATGCCTTAGTTTCTTATTCTTGACTTGATTTGCTTCAGTCCGTAATGCATGTATATGTACTTTACTTCACTTCTATTAAACCTAATCTCTTAACATGAGATAAATAATGTTTGCACATGTAAATTGAAATTATTCTTGCTTAATTCCGTGTTATGCAATCTAGAAATACCTATTATGCTTTGTTAAGAAACTCAAGGTAGACATTACCTGTTCTTCAAAATATGTTCTTTAAATTAGCTTTGTTGTCATTCAAAACATATGACTCTAATGCTTTCTAAAGGGCTATAGCTTACAAATGATTCATAGCAACATACAATCATCTCAATTATCAAGAGCATAAAAAAATGTTAAAATTGAAGTGGAGATGATTCTTGAAACCATATTGTTTTAATTTGCAGCACACAAACATGGAAAACTAGATGCCTAAAATATTGCATTATTGGACCTGCTCATCCCCTAGCACCTTTTAGTTCAAACAAATTAAGGTTAGTTCGAATTACTACTTATTCCTAAATCCTAGTCATAAACTCATTGTTATTATTATTGTTTATAGCTGCAATGTGAAAAAAATGAAGGTAGCAAGGATTTCTCATATTCTTCTCAATACGATCCAAACAAGTTAGACAACACAATATGAATTAGTAGAAAATTTTAATTTAGCCAAGTAAACATGAGATTCCTTTTTTTTTTTACTAACAATACCCTTTGAAGTGGATAAATTTTAATTGGTTTAAGTTTCAAGTATAATTTTCTTTAAGAGTAACTTAACATTATAGGAATTCTAGTACTTCATCTCTATCACTTAGTCACCAGATGAATAGAATGTTGAGCTTGATTAAAGCATTCCTTGAGACTAAGCCAAAAGGGGAACCTTTTGGCTATTACTACTATAATATTAATAGAATGGCTTGCTATGGGTGTAGTTTCTTATCTTAAGCTTAACCATATTGTGATTTTATTTCTCTACTCAAAACAGAGCATAAGTCAAATTAACCATGTTTTTATTAAAAAAAAACCTACTTATTATTAGCACAAAAACTTCATTGGCAGCTTACAAGGTAGTAATAGTATTCCTAAGAAGGTTAAATGTGTTTTCAAAAGGTATACTAAAAGTAAAAAAACAAATGAGCAGCAATAATAATCACAGTAGTAGAAACACACTAAAAATAGGTAAACAAAATTTTGTTTGTAAATCCCAAATCCCAAAAATAATAGGAAGATTAAAAGAAAGTTGAAGAAAAAGTCTAGCATTTTTAATTTGAGAGCTTGAGCTAATGTCACTGGCAAAGCCAAGTTTAGGGAGCAAGTCGAGGCAAAGTAACATTGACAAGGCTATTGAGAATGGTTTGCTGGTAGTGTGGACGTTCAAATTGAGAGAAAGAAAAAGAATAACAGAAGAAGTGCCATAATTGTTGATTCATGATCAGGGTTTCATAGGTTTGGGTTTTCATTTTTGGGTTTTTTGGTTTTCGTGGGGAAGAAAAAGAGCTAGCACCAAAATGAAGAGGATAGAAGGAAGGGAAAACTAAGCACTTTCTCCTTTCAATCCATGGCGGTTACAAGGTAACCACAAATCAAGCCCTTCCAAAAAGAAAATAGAAAAAACAGATAAATGTAGTTTACCCCCTCTTGAATTTTAGGTCATGTGATATTTTCACCCTCAATTTTCAAAATGTAAAAAAAACCCCTTAATATAATTTTGGCAGCTAATAAAGGTAAGATTTACGTGTTTGTAACCCCCCTAGTGTTTATAATTTGTGCAACTCGACACCTTGTCCGTGAAAAATATGTGCAATTAACCCTTCTAATTTTTTTATTGTGTGCAAGCCGACACCCTACTATGACTTAAATTTTTTTGGGGGGGGGGGTGTTTGTACAATTTGAAAAGTTCATGGTGTCATAATGCATTATTTGAAAAGTAAGGGGTTTTTTACACAATTTGGAAAGTTCAGGGTGGTGTAATGCATGTTTTGAAAAGTCAGGGTTTAAATTGCACATGACTTAAAATTCAGGGGATAAAATACATTTAACCCTAAGGAAAAATATGAAAAAGAAAATTGGGAAAGTTGTCATTCACCCTAGTTGCAAGCACCATTATGAACCACGTTACCCATATCTTCCACTACTATGAGCACAGTGATCGGAGAAGCCATTGCGTTGCGATATTTCATCATCACGAGCTCCTTTGCAGTTTATTTCCACCACTGCAAAGCTCACAGCCTTCTCCTCTCCACCACCCAGTAGGAGTTTTCAAGCTACAAGTTGGAAGCTCCACCTTCACCATCGTGCCATGCTATCGGTGAGGTTGTGGTGTGCCATCGGGAGCCCACCTTTCTTTCTCTATCTCTTTCACTCTCTTATCTTTCTGGCTCCTTAAGAGATTTAGGGATTTGTAATTAGAAGAACATTTAGTTTTAGAGGGAAAAGAAAGTAAGATTATGTCATGTGGGATATTTAAACTTCAATTTATGCAATGTTTTATTCATGAGGTCTATTACATTTAATAAAGCAACAATCAAAAGTGTTAGTTTTTCTTTGAAAAAAGCCTTGCCTCTTTGCGAATGATATGGTTGTACTTAAAAAATGGGATCTTTTATGTTTAAGGTAAGTGTTGCCTTAAAAACTATTGTCAAAGCCCAGTCCATGTAAAATTATTGGCTATATGCCGCAAAGACAACATTTTTCTATGACATACTGTTTATTGATTACTGAACCTTAGTTAATCGGAAAATATTTACTTCCTTGCTACTTATTTAGGATCTATGACATACTGTTTAGATTTATCTATGAATTTATGGCATATATATTATGTAGACATTGGATGATTCATATGCATTTATGAATGTGTTAGTTAGCTTTCAAGATATAAATAATGTGCACGACTTATCTACGAGCAAGACTTCTAGTTTGGTTTTTATAAATTAAAAAAATTATTACCGCTATCTTCCTTATATCTTATTTCATAAAAACAAAATTATAAGACCATAATTTAATGACTAAAGGTTAGCCTTAACACGACTTGAGTATTAAAAGGTTAAAATGTAGGGTGTTATAGCTACATATTAGTATTGGTGTATAAACCAGTAAGTGTAGGATCTCATGTCTTGGATTGTAATGTTATTTGAAATCAAATTTGCTTCTAAAATATGTAAAATTACATGGATTATATATCTTAAGTATTTATAATTCTAGTACGAGAAGTTAGTTTTGTAATTTTTCTTAATTAATTAATTCCACAAATATATTTTGGATATCATCTACACAAACATTATGTACACCAATTTCTCAATATAAGCTTAACCTTTTTATAAATTAATTTGGATAAAAGAAAATTTCCTTCTATTTTTTAGCTTAATTTGAAACAAGTTTGATGAATAGAAAAAGTAACAACTATTAGAATCCAAATATGGCTTGAGCATAGGTTGGAACTATTAGAGTGTTACAATATGACCCTTTGTGACTTTTAAGAGATACACAATTTGTCAATCACAGGTTGGTGGACTGAAAAATGCCTGCTTATTCCTTGAAAATGACTTTCAGTCATAATTCAAATTTACAGTTTTTATAATTTTAATAATAGTAGGTATTGCTTTTCATATGGCTTATTATTTACCTGAATAGAGGTCTTTACTCAATCACCTTAGCGTGGAAATGGAAACCTTATAAAAAAATAATAACATGCATAATCTTCAATTCAGCACAAGCATCACCTTCATCTACAAGAACATAACATAGATTTACCTTAAATTGGCTAGGGAAAAAAAGAGAAATCCAAAAATCAATCTACATCAAGAACATTTTTAGTTATGTACCCACGACATAATTGCATTGAAAGTTGACACATTCATATTATGATCACTTTAGAGAATCATTATAGACATTGGCATATTACAAGCAGCAGTTTCTTATACATATCATTTAATTTTGGTGAATTACTAATATATAATCACACAAGCATTCAATCATTTATAATGTATTACCTAATCAATAGAAGTATTTAATGATCATTATCTCAAAAGTCACACATTATATGAGAAGATAATAGAATAAAACTGAAAAATACTTTTACTTCATAAAACTTAATTCATATGGAAAAGGAAGCAACCAAGTCACAGAGAATTTTCGATTCAAGAACCTTGAGAAACTCTAAATGTGGGGAATATATATCCATAGAGCTAGTGTAAAATTTGCAAGAATAATCCATACTTTGTAACCCTAAATGCAAGAAGAAAATAATAAAAAAAAGTTGATTGATACATAGAAAGAGAAAAGAATAAGGAGATGCATATAAGGGAAGAAATCGATACGGATGACAATGCAATGCAAAAACAAGGATGGTCGAACTGTCGTGCCACTAAACGGTCACATCAACTATAGAAAAGCAATTGCTCTTCATTTCTACTACAAATCATCCTCCACCACATGCGAAAGACAAATCCTCCATAATGGATAATGTCATTTGTAACATCCTAATTTTAACCCAATACTCCTAGAACATATTTAGGTTAATCATTAGGTTATTACTTCTTAGTCTCATTCTTTAAAATCTTTCTTCAAAATACTTAGTGGAAAATATGGGAAATTTTTTTAAAAAAAATATGAAAGCAAAGTGAGAGCCGTGTAGAACTTGAACAAGTGTTGATGATAAGCATAACTCAAATATAATAGGAAGTGCAAACATGAACATCAAATAACTTCACAATAGTAAATCAGAGCACATCAAAGATAATACTTCATTGATCTCGTAATATGCCCACCTAGGGGTGGGACTTAGTTGATGCAATAGAATAGAAATATAATTGGAAGCAAATACAAGGGAAATATAAAAGTACAAGGAAAGCACAAGTAAAAACATCCCTACCCTAGTGCACCTAAGGTGGATAACCTCATAACAAAAGAAGGTTTATCCTAAACTATGTGGTATGTGCACTAGCTCTCCCCAAAAGACCCTATTCCTAGCGGTGCCGATCCTCAGGTGATGGGGGTATGTACCCAGGGAATTGCTCGAGCTTTGCGATGTAAACAAGCGGAATGGGGAACGGATGCGCTGCCACTGCACATGTGCTCCATGATGGGGACACATCTCGGCTTTCCTCGCCAACCTCGGCTGCATCACCGTCTCCTCGCTTCCTTTTCGCACGAATCGTGTAACATCCTAACTTTAACCCAATATTCATAGAACATATGTAGGTTAACCATTAGGTTATTGCTTCTTAGTCTCATTCTTTCTTTTTAAATTACTTAGCAGAAAATATGGGTAAATTTTTTTTGAAATATAAAACAAAGTGAAAGCCGCGTGAAACCTAGACAAGTGTTGAAAATAAAGCATCACTCAAATATGGGGGAAAGCACAAGCATGAACATTAAATAATTTCACCACAGTAGATAATAACACACCAAGATAGTACTTCATTAATAATAATAATTTGCCCACCCGAAGGCGGTGTAACACCCTAATTTTTAACTCAGTACCCTACAACACATTAGGTTAATCATTAGGTTATTACCTCTTAGTCTCATCCTTTTAATAAAATACTTAGCAGAAATTACGGTTAAATTTTTTTTTGAAAGCATAAAACTAAAGTGAGAGCCGTGTTCATCGTAAAGCAGGAACATAAAGCACAATGACAAGTCAATTAAAGCACAATAAATAAAACATATAGCAATGGAACAAGGATTAAAACACCAAAAGAAGTACTTTCATCAATACCATAATTCAAAGATACATATAGTCACACCCTTATAGAATCGGGCTGAGCTTGTAATACACGGAAAGGAAATACAACAGAAATGCAAATGCAAGAAAAACATAAATAAACCACAACTACCCGACTGCACCTAAAGTGGATAACCTCAAGACAAAAGAAGGTTTATCCTAACTATGAGTGAGTGTGTGCACTAGACCTCCTTTAAGACCTCAGCTACTGGAACCCAGGATAAGGCAGGGTATAACCGATCCACTGATGCAGTGCGGTAGAAGTAGGCATGCGCGGTGGCAGTACATGAGCTCCTCGGCTGGGGCGCATCTCGGCTTGTCTAGCTAACCTCGACTGCACAACAGTCTCCTCGCTCCCTCCTCTCACAAACTGAGGAGTGGGAGCAGAGCTCTCGCTATACGTGTGCGTCGGTGGGTCTTCAGAAGGATCGTCCTCCGAACCGGGAAACCGAGGTACGTAGTCCTGGAAATCGTGGGGCATTGATCCACTGGTATACGTCCGAAGAAGCCTCTCATCGTGCGTTCAAGCACACTCAAAAACCATAGCGTTGTCATAGGGAGACATCGGGGAAAAGCGGTAACTCTGTACAGGGTGAGCGAAGGGATGTCCGATGAACATGAAAACTTGTACTGTGCACTGTCCCTCAAAATGATAAGATTCGTGGTCCAGATCAAAATGCACCTCCCACATCGGAGTGTCGATAAAAACCACAAACATCACCATCGAGCTCTAAAGATGTGATGGAAGAAAGAGAAAGAAGAGAGAGGAGTGAGAATCTTACTAAAGAATCTCAGTAGGGACCTCCTATATAGGGTTATATCGTTCACATCCTCAGGAACCTTGGGTTTAATTATAAAAAGGTGTTCATGGATAAAAGGGTTCATTATTAGGGTTTATGAAACTAGATTATCCAAGGTTCATTCCTTTTAGTGTGCATCTTAATGTCATGAATGCAACATATCAGAACATTAATGCATGGCAATGCTTCAAGCAAATAACTCAACAAATCACAACATCACGAAGCATACAAGTGGCATAAAGCGGCATAAAACTTTCAATGGAACTTTCCTTAACTTTGTGACATCAATCGTGGTACTTTAGCATAACAAGGCCACCCTAAAAATATCTAGGCTATGAGCTCATACCTCAACTAGTCGTCACTAGCTCTTGCTTATTATCTAAATAAGCGAAACATAATAAAAATTGTAACACCCTAATTTTATTCAGAAAATAATTGAGGCTTTAGTAATCAGAATATCAAACTTTTGATGTACATAGAAGTGATGAGAACAATGTAACGAACGTAAAAACAAAATGTGAATAGTGTTTTACGGGTTCCATAGGCCCGCGGGGACAGCCGAAACCCTACAATTGGGACTCAGAGAGGCCCAAAAGTGAAAACTTATAGGATTGAGATTAGAAATGGTTAGGAATAAAGGTTTTATACTTAGAATTAATTTTCAAGCGATGCTTGATTACCCAGGTACACTATTTTACCCGTTCGATGAAATTTCGGTGTGAGATTTTTAACACCGAAAGCTATTTTAATCTTTACAAACTAAACAACCTTATCACTTTATATTAAAGGAATGGATGAGATTCAATCTTGAATTACAAGATTAATCTTAGCCATCCATTTTCTTTTAAAGTCAAAGATCATTAAATTTCATCATATTATATTCATTCTTTATATATATGAGATAAATACAAACCTAGCTTCTTTAGGAAGCCACAATTTCGACCAGCAAAGAGGAGAAAGAGCAGCTGCACTTCCTCCATAGCCAAGAGCTTCATCTTGCTTTCAAATTCCATATACCATAGCCTGGAGTTACCGAAATCAAGTTCTCCCTTCACTAAAGTTGTTCTACAGCTCAATACCTACAGATATAACCGATCATAATTTCAATCCATCACCAAATCCCAACCTTGATACCTGATACCTCATTGTTTTAAGAAGGATTTGGATGTATCTTGAGAGTTGTGGAGTGAAGAGCACCATTTGGGAGCATCCTAGAGACCAAGACACCTTTAGCTTCCAAGAGTAGGGCTTTATTGAGACTTTTCTTTCCAAATTTATATTTCTCATCTCTGACTTTTTCTGCTCGAAATTTTTGGTTATTTTGGTTAATGATATATGGTTGTTGAAGTATAAATTTTTTTGGATGGTTTGGATGAGGTTAGTGTAATCATTTTATCAAGTGAAGTTTTAGATAGTGTGCTGGAATTTCAGTTTTTCTTAAAATAGTAAAATCTCATGAATTTTTAGACATATTTTTATTTATGATCATAGCCTGGAAAAAATATATGTTGGACCTAACATCTTGAACTACTTACAAGAAAATTATTGAGCACTAATTTTATGTTTTACTGTCTCAAAAAAATCAGAAACCGAAAAGGTAACCTTGCTGTCTAGATTGTGGGGACTGAAGCTCCTATTTTTTATGATTTTATTACCATATCAAATGATTGAATTATCATCTGAAATTTTTACAGAGTGTTGAAAACTTCTTGAAGTGTAACTGTGATTTTTATTTTGGGTTGATTTGATCAATTTCTAGGATTAAAAATTATGACAATTATAGTCTGAGCTGTGAATAAGTGGTCTCTGACCACCAAAGTTGTATAATTTATTTAACCAGGTTAGAGAATTATTTTTCCCATGAAATTTTTACAGGGACTATTAAACACATTGAAGTGTTATGGGGAATTTTTTTGGCTCTTAAATTAGCCATTTGATATGGAAAGTAAATGTTGCTACTGGAATGATAAATTTGCCAAGTTGCTGAAATGGTGGAGATGTCTTAAATTGATAATGGAATGGCATTTAGTCCACATATATGATATATGAATGCATGATAATGGTTTTAGAGAGTTACTTATAAAGCATAATGAGACTCTAGATGTAACTAAATTGCCTACGTGTGATGTAAACATAATTTGTCAAAAAGAAAAGTACATGCGGCTGTTATATGACAAAAGAGAATATGAGAAATGTGATGGTGCATATTTTAACATACAGGAAAAATAGAAACAAGGCTTATATGGGATAAAGAGGGAAGACAAAAATAAGAACTTCCCAGGAAATGTTATGAGTCGGTAGACGTATCAGGTAGGAGATAGAACTGTGTGTGATTCGGAAATGGAAAAGAAATATGAAGTTCGATGATCACGAATAGGAATGAGCTCATGTCCTAGTAGTCTATGGTCCTCTGAGGAGTTATCCACTACATATGTTACCTGATGTGAAACTAAGCCTTCCCTATGCTAATGAAAAGAAACAACTGCACTAATTGAATTTCGTGGATTACAAGAGAAAGATTTATGGTTACCATCATGTTACATTTTGACTTTACTTGAATTATATACATTAATAATTATTCCTATGACTATGCATAGTTTAATTGTTATTTTTGCATATAAGTTTACTTGATATTGCTTATAAGAATGAAATTCCTACTTATGTTTTGTTTATTAATTTTGATTACTGGTGAGGGATTGCCCTACTGAGAATTATATATTATTCTCATCCTTATTTTTGTATATTTTGTATGGTGCTCAGACGCTACAGATGCCGTCAGTGATCTTCTTCCTTGACTCACCCCAATGGCAATGGCACTACGATCCTGACTTGGATTCACTATATGTAGTAGCATATTCTTAGATATGAGCTTATGTATTCTTCAGCCGTTCTTTTAGTACCTCTATTTTTACTGCTGAGTTTGACCCTGCTTTTCCTTATGACGGTGTGCCCCTACACATGGCACACCCTGTTGAGTTTGTAGCTCCACCCGCACCACCTATGCCCCCTCCTGGAGATGATCTATCCTCGTCCTCCTCCTCGAACTCCGATCCACCAGCTAGTCCTGGTGCCCCTGCTGATGGCAACGCCATTCCACCGATGGCGAACGGTTTTCTTTAGGGGAGCATGTGACATTCAGGGACTCATGTTATGTACGTAGTTGTAGTTTAGCATTAGGAACCCTCCAACCTACAGACTGATTTTGTGAGATACTTTAGAGTCCATTTCTGTATGTATGAAATTTTGCTGGATCTCAACTTTGAGCAGGTCAGACTACTTAGTAGAAGTGTTCTTTTGTACACTGAGTTCCTGACTAGTTAGGAGATAACTAGTTTTTTATTTTTTTTTTTTGTATGATGTACTTAATGTGAACTTAACAACAATGTATATATATATGTACATATTAGTTTGATAACTTATACATCTACAATATTTTATTTCAGTTATTTCCGACTAATATAGAGTATGCGAGTGAGTAATACTTTTCTAATTACTATGTGAATACTCGAGTAAAAACATGGTAATTAGGAGGGTGTTACAAAAATAATCCCGACTCCTTGAGTACGGGCTAGGGGGCTAGGGATCACCTTTCTTAGGATATACCCTTTTTGAAACGCTTTGCGGTCATCAAGCCACAGCAATTTGTCCGCTTTGGTAGGCTGCATCTACTTATACCCTCATGGATTTGTCTCCCCTGGGGGTGCTCGGCCGAACCAGTGTCACCCAGGGTTTTAAATCTCATATCATACTTCAAAAACATTCTCAGGTCCTTTACATCACATACATATTTCTCATTTAACTTTCATGCTCATGATAAAATTAATACCTCAATAAATCATTTCATCATAGCTCACGTATCATCAAAACATATACATCCAAACATCATACTTGCATAAATCAACTCATAGCATAAAAGATCTCTTAATGTTTTATGCTTTGACCTTTAAGGTCCTTTAACTTGAAATCTAAGTTGTATACCATCACAACCTAAGCTCTTGGGTACCTATAGGCTCATGTCTAAATATTCCTCACTCAATTCTATGATCATAAACAATTCTAAACCTCAAGAGTGCAAAATCTAAACATTGACCTTTTCTAAGTTCAGTTTGCTCATAAGGCATCAAGATCAAGTCCTAAACCAATTATGAGTAGTTCCTACACATTTAAACTAATTATAAACCATGATTTTCAATTCTAAACCTTGCTGGAAAGAATCCAGAAAATTATATTTCTAAGGGATCTAAAAGTCTCAAATTAATTCTTTTCTAGTTACTAGCTTGTCTTATCTTTCACATATGAATTTTTGCATCAAATATATATGAACAAAACTCATATTATCATCATCAAAACAGCATAAAACAGTGAGCATAGCAAGCAAGGCAGAACCTAAATTATCTCCATCATAAAATGCATAAAACATCATTTCAAAGACACATAAATTGCTAATTTCTCTTAACGCCCTTTTAAAACTTTGAAAACTCATTAGAAAACATTTTTATCTTACTAATATCATCAAAATAGCTCCAAGGGCAGTAGCTATTTCAAATGAGACTTGAAAAGATTTAAAATCATAAAACTTGTTCAAAACATGTCTTAGGCTTATCTAAACTTAGGAAAATTATGAAACATAAGTTTTAGTATTTCTAATCATATAAACCTTATAAGGCTGAATTTAAAGGAGCTAAGGTACATATATTTTCAAGTCTTTGTGTGAGATAATAATGGGTAAGTCTATGAGCTCTAAATCTCTTAAGTTATGACATAAAAATAAATATGCAATGCATTTTGTTTTAGTCTTTATTTAGAGGTGAGAACATAAAATAAATATGCTATGCAAACTCATTATTATCTTAGAGATTTAGTGAGAGCATAAACATAAATATGAAAATGCAAGTTCATTCTTAAATCTTGAGCATTTAGTGATGACATAGAAGTAAATATGGATGCAAATCTTTTATCTTTAACTTAGAGCTCATATGAGACTTTTAAAGAGAACCAAAAATCTCAACCCAATGTAACACCCTCCTAACTACCATGTATTACTCGAGCATTAACATTGTAATTAGAAGAGTATCACTTCCTTTCTATAATATCCACTAGTCAAATGAAATGAAATAAGATAAATCAAACTCTAGAGTTATAAAGAAAACTACTATAAAATGTACATATATTATTACTTTACATACCGCTTTCTTTAATATATACCATACTTGAAGTTAAGTCACTTAAACATAATACAACACAGGAACTACTATCAAAAGATCTACCAAGCTTGCTCAAATATCAAGGTCCAACAAAATACTAAACACACAGAAATGGACCTAAGACATCTAACACCAATTAGTCTACAAGCTGGTAAGTTCCTGGCACTATACTACACTACATACAAGTCAAAAGCCCCCGTAAGTCTCATGTCCTCCTACGCGAAACCATTGGCCATCGGTATGATGGCCTCTCCTCAGCTAGGGGCATCTGCAGAGTCTGAGCACAATACAACATATACACAAATAGGGGTGAGAATATTATAAAATTCTCAGTAGGGTAACCCCTTACATACAGACAGAATATAAACAGTAAATGCATTTATAATAATAAAGAACAACATCATGTTAGATCACATATATCAATATTAGCATACATGAGTCAAAGAAAATTATATACAAAATGGTTGTAATCATAAGTGTTTCTCTTATATCACATGGAATTCAACTTAGTGTAGTAGTTCTTTTTATTAACATAGGGAAGACTTAGATTCACATCAGGTAACATATGTAGTGGATAACTCCTCAGAGGACCATAGACTGCTAGGACATGAGCTCATTCCTATTCGTGATAATCAGACTTCATTTTTTTCCATTTCTGAATCACACACAGTTCTATTTCCTAGTCGATAAGTCTACCGACTCATAAAATTTCTTGAGAAGTTCTTATTTTTTCGTTCCCTCTCTATCACACATAAGCCTTGTTTCTATTTTCCCCGTATGTTAAAACATGCACCATTAAATTTCACATATTCTCTTTTGTCATACAACCATGTCATGGACCTTTCTATTTCAAAGTCAGGTTTATATCCCAGATATAGGCATTCAGTATCATTGGAGTCTCATTCATACTTTATAAACAAGCCTTTCAAACAATTAACATACATTCATATTATATATACTTGGATTAAATAGATTTCTATCATTAACTTAATACATCTTCACCATTCTAGCTTCTTGACAGATTTACCATTATGGTGACAACATTTAATTCACATATCCAATGGGCAATTCACTGGCCATAAAAATTCTCTATGACACCTCAATGTGTCTAAAAGTCCCTGTAAATATTTCATAGCACACAGAATACTAGAACCATGTCAAATAAATTCTACAATTTTAGTGGTCAGAGGCCACTTTTTCACAGCTCAAAATAGGATTCACACAATTTTTAACTTTAGCAAATGATAGAAAAAACTCAAAATAAAAATCACAGTTATACTTAAAGATGTCTACAAAACTCTGTAAAAATTTCAAAGGATAACTCCATCATTTTCTATGAATAAAAATTTATACAAATTCACAGCTCCAGTACCAAGATTTCAGCCAGCATAGATATACTCTTGGTTCTTGATTTTTCTCAGGCAGTAAAACTCTTTATTATGCACCACAAAAATTATCAAAGTTTCCTTACGATGTTAGCTTCAACATATAATTTTTATAGCCCATAATAATGACTAGAATTGAACCAGAAAATTCATGAACAAATTCTGTCCTGCTGAAATCCGAAAATTCAGCAGCCTAGCCAAAACTTATTTTGACAAAAATCATTATTTAACCTCATCCAAACACTCCACCAAAATTAACACATCAATATCAACATATTATCATCAAATATAACCATAAATTTCGGAATAAAACCCAAAAAAGTTTACAGAATAATTTGGAAAGAAAAAGGCCAAAGAAAACCCTACACTTTGAAGCTTTCAAGCTCTTGGCTCCAAGATTGATTTCCTTTACTTCCAAGCCTTCTAACCCACACCAAACCTTTCCTTACACAGCTGATAATAAGCTCTCAAAGTAGGAATAGTTGATGGATTCAAATTCTAATCGGTTAGATTGAAAGTTCTTGATGAGTGGAATAAGTTTAGTGAAGGGAGTTTGTGATTTTAGAAATTTTAAGCTAGGTATTTGGAGGTTTAAAGCTTGCTCATGGATGTTTCAATGGAAGAAAAATGGAGGCTGTGTGTGGTCAGAGCATGGCCGAGAATGATGAAGAAAATGGAGTGATAAGGTTGGCTTTTTAATGATATTTAATCAAGTTGTACTAGTTATTTAATATAAAATCTAGTTCTTTCAAAAAGAATATAAGATGGATGGCTAGGATTTGATCTTGGAAAGCTAGATTGAATCTTGGCCATCCACTTGGTTTAAATGGATAGACACTATCTAAATCTTATGGATTAAGCTTTCTTTCGGTGTAAAAATCGCACACCGAAATTTTATCGAACTGGTAAAACAGTGTACTCGGGTAATCAACTATTGCCTGAAAATTAATTCTAAGTATAAAATACTTATTCCTACCTATTTCTAACCTTAATCCTATAATTTCCAAATTTTGGGCACCTTCAGGTCTTGAATCTAAGGTTTCAGCTGTTCCAGTGGGTCTACGGGGCCTGCAAAACACTATTCATGTTTTTTTTTTTTTTACGTTCGTTACATTGATCTCATCATTTTTGTGTACACCAAAATTTTGATATTCTTACTACTAAAGCCTCAATTATTTTCTGAAAAAAAATTAGGATGTTACATTACTCCCCACCTTAAAAAAAATTTTGCCCTCAAAATTTCATACCTGGAAATAATTCCGGATGATTTGTCTTCATACTTGATTCTAGTTTCCATGTATACTCTTCATTTCCAGGTCCACCCCAAGCCACTTTTACAAGTTGCACAGATTTATTTCTAAGTTGCCTGACTTCTCTATCAACGATCTGAATAGGAGGGGCTTGAAACGTCAAGTCATCCCTTAACTGTATAGACTTGGGCTCAATGATATGGTTTTGATCTGGGTGGTACATTCGAAGTTGAGATACATGGAAGACATTATGAAGGTTGGATAAATGTGGGGGTAAGGCTATCTGGTAGGCAGCTGACCCAATTCGTTGAAGAATTTGAAAAGGACCTATAAACCTAGGTGACAACTTTTTAACTCTAAGGGCCCTACCTACTCCAGTAGTGGGCGTGACCTTCAGGAATACATGTTCTCCTTTTTGAAATTCTAAAGGTTTCCTTCGAGTATCAGCATAGCTCTTTTGACGACTCTGTGCGGTGAGAATCTTGCTCCTGATCTTCTGGATTTGCTCCGTTGTTTGATTAACAAGATCGGGTCCCAATATTCTCGCTTCTCCCGAATCATACCAACACAATGGGGATTGACATTTTCTTCCATATAGAGCTTCATACGGGGCCATGCCAATACTAGCGTGATGGTCATATTATAAGCAAACTCAACCAATGGGAGTAACTTGTCCCAACTTCCCTTCTGCTCAATCACGCATGCCCTTAGCATATTTTCTAGGGTTTGTATGGTTCGTTCTATTTGCCCGTCAGTTTGGGGGTGATAGGCAGTGCTCAAACAAAGTTTGGTACCAAAGGCTTTTTGGAACGTTCCCCAAAATCTCGAAGTAAACCTTGGATCTCTGTCAGAAACTATCGAGGAAGGAACACCGTGTAGTCTTACTATTTCTTGGATGTACAAGGAAGCTAACTTATCCAAAGGAAAATTAGCCTTAATGGGTAAGAAATGAGCAGACTTGGTCAATCTATCTACTATAACCCATATAGCATCATGACCTGACGATGTCCTTGGCAAACCCATTACAAAGTCCATAGAAATACTTTCCCACTTCCATTCCGGGATTTCTAAGGGTTGCAGGGTCCCAGCTGGTTTTTGATGTTCTATTTTAACTTTTTGGCAAGTTAAACACTTCCTGACACACTCTTCTATATCTTTTTTCATTCCTGACCACCACAACATTTTCTTGAGATCCGCATACATTTTACTAATGCCTGGATGTATAGTAAGTTCGCCCCTATGAGCTTCCTCTAAGATCTTCTTTCTAAGATCGCCACTTGTGGGTACACATACCCTATCCTTGTATCTCCATATACCTTGTTGGTCTTGAGTGAATCCTGGCAACTTCTTTGCATGAATTGATCTTAATATCTCCTGAAATTCTGGGTTTTCACGTTGTGCAGCTAAAATTTGTCCTTTGAACTCACTTGTTACCTTTATTTGCCCTAGCACCACACCCTGAGGGTTCACAGACATGTCTAAACTAAGTTCCTTGAAACTTTCAACTAGCTCCGTCTCTTTAATCATCAAGCATGCCACACTTAGGGATTTTCTACTCAGAGCATCGGCAACAACATTTGCCTTGCCTGGATGGTAATTCAGACTAAACTCATAGTCCTTGAGGAATTCCATCCACCCTCTTTGCCGCATATTCAACTCTTTTTTATCAAAAAGATACTTTAAACTTTTATGATTAGAGAAAACATTAAACTGCACACCATACAAATGATATCGCCAAATCTTTAGGGCAAAAACCACAGCTGCAAGTTCAAGGTCATGGGTTGGATAGTTTACTTCATGGGGTTTCAACTGTCGAGAAGCATAGGCAACCACGTTATGATTTTGCATCAACACACATCCTAAACCCTTACTAGAAGCATCACAATAAACCTCATAGGGTCTATAAGGATCAGGTAATACTAGGACTGGAGCCGTGGTTAACTTTTGTTTCAACTCCTGGAAACTATTTTCACACTCTGGTGTCCAATTGAATGGAGCATTCTTTCGGGTTAATTTAGTCAAAGGTAATGCTATCTGAGAAAAACTCATGATAAAACGCCTATAATATCCAGCTAACCCTAGGAAACTCCGAATCTCCGTCACCGTTGTTGGTCGTTCCCAATGGAGTACTGATTCTACCTTACTGGGATCTACAGAGATTCCTCCTCGTGATACTACATGACCTAGGAATCTAACCTCTCCCATCCAGAATTCACATTTCGACAACTTAGCATACAACTTTCTCTCTCTTAGGATTTGTAACACAACCCTAAGGTGCTCCATATGTTCTTCCTCAATCCTTGAATATATAAGTATGTCATCTATGAAGACAACTACAAATTTATCCAAGTAAGGGCGGAAGATTCGATTCATATAATCCATGAATACAGCCGGAGCATTAGTCAATCCAAAAGACATCACCCTATACTCGTAATGCCCATATCGAGTTCTAAAAGCAGTTTTAGGTATATCCTCATTCCGAACCCGAATCTGATGGTACCCTGATCTAAGATCAATCTTTGAGAATACAGTTGCACCTCGTAATTAATCCATGAGATCGTTAATTCTTGGCAAGGGGTACTTATTTTTTATTGTCACTTTGTTCAATTGCCTATAGTCTACACAAAGCCTCATACCCCCATCCTTTTTCTTCACTGAAGAACAGGGCTCCCCATGGAGAGGCACTTGGTCTAATAAAATGCTTCCCTAACAGTTCTTCAATTTGGGACTTTAATTCTTTCAACTCCAAAGGGGACATCCTATAAGGAGCAATTGAAATAGGACCCGTTCCTGGAACTAACTCGATGGAAAATTCAATCTCTCTTTCAGGAGGAAATTCTGGAATATCCTCTGGAAAAACATCTGGATATTCCCTCACCACTGGAATCTTGCTCAACTCGTAGTCACATTCAGTTTCACTAGTAGAAAGGAGAACATATTCCTGACGATCTGTCTTACTAGGGTTGGATGTTACAAGGTTCAAGTAAAAAGAAAAAGGAACCACAGGAATGGAGGGTAGAGTGGAAAGAAATATGGCAGCTCGATCTGGATAGTGTAAAAGGACATAATTGGGTACTAGCCAATCCATACCTAAAATTACATCTAGACCAAATAAAGGAAGACAAACTAAATTGGCAGTAAAGTCTCTAGCACCTATTTGAAAAGGAATATTTACACAGGTATAACAAGTCCTAATAGGACCAGCAGTAGGAGTGGATACAAGAAGATCATAAGGTAGTTCGCATACGTATAATTGCAACTTACATACAGTCATGGGATATGAAAGAATGAGTGGCACCCGTATCATACAGTATATCTAGGACATTACCATTTATTTCACACTTACCTCGGATCAGATCGGCAGATTGAGAAGCTTCCTTGGCACTTATAGTAAAAACGCGCCCATGTTGTTGTGGCCTAGAGGCGGGCTGATGACCTTTCTTGTTAGGGCACTCAAATATCTTATGTCCTGGTTTCCTACAGCCAAAGCAAATGATTTGCGTTGTCCAGCAAGGTCGATTCCCATGATTTTTCCCACACTTAGGGCAATCTCTCCCTGTCTCAGGTCTTAGAGGTTGAAGTTGTTTTCCTTTGTTGTTGTTGTTGTTATTGTTGGGTGGAAACCTTCTCCGAGGTTGGTTAACAGGCTTGAATCGGGGACCTTGAGGTGCTAATCCCCTTCTAGCATTGTTTTGGGCATACTTGAAATTTGTTAGCTTCCTGTTGGACTCCTCTGCATGTCGACATTTATTTACCAAGGTAGGATAGTCCCTAATCTCCAAGAGACTTACAGCTGCTTCTATATCTTCTCGTAGACCTCCTTCATATTTCATGCATTTCCAAACTTCATCCGGATCACATTGATAAATTGTAGAAAACTTGCAGAGCTCTTCAAATTTGGCAGTATACTCAGCTACACTCATAGGTCCTTGTTTGAGAGCCATGAACTCCAATTCCTTCGCATTTCTCACAGAAATAGGGAAGTACTTATGGTAAAAAGCTTCCTTAAAAATAGTCCAGGTAACTACAGTATGGGAAGCTTCAAATAATCCCCTGGTGCCAACCCACCAAAAATCTGCATCTGCTTCTAGCATATAGGTGGCAAAGGCCACCTTCTGGATCTCTGTGCAAGGAAGAACGGAGAAAATCTTTTCCATGGCCTTTATCCATTCTTCTGCTTTACAGGGATTAAAAGCTCCTCGAAATGGAGGGGGATTTGCCTTTACGAACTCAAAGAAATTTCTGATATTCTACATCGACTTCATTCACTACAGGATTATCAGCTGGGTTTTGCCTTTCATTACGGTTCAGTTGCTCCATCATTCGGGTAGTAGCTGTAGCTTGTTCCCTCATGGCAGCCACCATCTCACGAAAAGTATTCATCATGTCGGCATCGTTTCCAGCTCCACTCCTAGTTTGCCGATTCGAAGTCATTGGTTCCTATCACACCAAACGAAAATATTGAGTTGATCAGTCTCAATACCAAGCAAAGTGTACAAAGAACCCACAACATTTCCAATCAGCAGTCATACACATATATATAAAGTCATAATGCATGACAATTTCTAAGAAAGCATAGCCGGTCCAATCCTCAGGCTTATAGGATAGTCCGGCTCTGATACCATAATGTAACACCCTCCTAACTACCATGTATTACTCGAGCATTAACATTGTAATTAGAAGAGTATCACTTCCTTTCTATAATATCCACTAGTCAAATGAAATGAAATAAGATAAATCAAACTCTAGAGTTATAAAGAAAACTACTATAAAATGTACATATATTATTACTTTACATACCGCTTTCTTTAATATATACCATACTTGAAGTTAAGTCACTTAAACATAATACAACACAGGAACTACTATCAAAAGATCTACCAAGCTTGCTCAAATATCAAGGTCCAACAAAATACTAAACACACAGAAATGGACCTAAGACATCTAATACCAATTAGTCTACAAGCTGGTAAGTTCCTGGCACTATACTACACTACATACAAGTCAAAAGCCGCCGTAAGTCTCATGTCCTCCTACGCGAAACCATTGGCCATCGGTATGATGGCCTCTCCTCAGCCAGGGGCATCTGCAGAGTCTGAGCACAATACAACATATACACAAATAGGGGTGAGAATATTATAAAATTCTCAGTAGGGTAACCCCTTACATACAGACAGAATATAAACAGTAAATGCATTTATAATAATAAAGAACAACATCATGTTAGATCACATATATCAATATTAGCATACATGAGTCAAAGAAAATTATATGCAAAATGGTAGTAATCATAAGTGTTTCTCTTATATCACATGGAATTCAACTTAGTGTAGTAGTTCTTTTTATTAACATAGGGAAGGCTTAGATTCACATCAGGTAACATATGTAGTGGATAACTCCTCAGAGGACCATAGACTGCTAGGACATGAGCTCATTCCTATTCGTGATCATCAGACTTCATTTTTTTCCATTTCTGAATCACACACAGTTCTATTTCCTAGTCGATAAGTCTACCGACTCATAAAATTTCTTGGAAAATTTTTATTTTTGCCTTCCCTCTCTATCACACATAAGCCTTGTTTCTATTTTCCCCGTATGTTAAAACATGCACCATTAAATTTCACATATTCTCTTTTGTCATACAACCATGTCATGGACCTTTCTATTTCAAAGTCAGGTTTATATCCTAGATATAGGCATTCAGTATCATTGGAGTCTCATTCATACTTTATAAACAAGCCTTTTAAACAATTAACATACATTCATATGATATATACTTGGATTAAATAGATTTCTATCATTAACTTAATACATCTTCACCATTCCAGCTTCTTGACAGATTTACCATTATGGTGACAACATTTAATTCACATATCCAATGGGCAATTCACTGGCCATAAAACTTCTCTATGACACCTTAATGTGTTTAAAAGTCCCTGTAAAAATTTCATAGCAAACAGAATACTAGAACCATGTCAAATAAATTCTACAATTTTAGTGGTCAGAGGCCACTTTTTCACAGCTCAGAATAGGATTCACACAATTTTTAACTTTAGCAAATGTTAGAAACAACTCAAAATAAAAATCACAGTTATACTTAAAGATGTCTACAAAACTCTGTAAAAATTTCAAAGGATAAATCCATCATTTTCTATGAATAGAAATTTATACAAATTCACAGCTCTAGTACCAAGATTTCAGCCAGCATAGATATACTCTTGGTTCTTGATTTTTCTCAGGCAGTAAAACTCTTTATTATTCACCACGAAAATTATCAGAGTTTCCTTACGATGGTAGCTTCAACATATAATTTTTATAGCACATAAAAATGACTAGAATTGAACCAGAAAATTCATGAACAAATCCTGTCCTGCTGAAATCCGAAAATTCAGCAGCCTAGCCAAAACTTATTTTGACAAAAATCATTATTTAACCTCATCCAAACACTCCACGAAAATTAACACATCAATATCAACATATTATCATCAAATATAACCATAAATTTTGGAATAAAACTCAAAAAAGTTTACAGAATAATTTGGAAAGAAAAAGGCCAAAGAAAACCCTACACTTTGAAGCTTTCAAGCTCTTGGCTCCAAGATTGATTTCCTTTACTTCTAAGCCTTCTAACCCACACCAAACCCTTCCTTACACAGCTGATAATAAGCTCTCAAAGTAGGAAAAGTTGATGGATTCAAATTCTAATCGGTTAGATTGAAAGATCTTGATGAGTGGAATAAGTTTAGTGAAGGGAGTTTGTGATTTTAGAAATTTTAAGCTAGGTATTTGGAGGTTTAAAGCTTGCTCATGGATGTTTCAATGGAAGAAAAATGGAGGCTGTGTGTGGTCAGAGCATGGCCGAGAATGATGAAGAAAATGGAGTGATAAGGTTGGCTTTTTAATGATATTTAATCAAGTTGTACTAGTTATTGAATATAAAATCTAGTTCTTTCAAAAAGAATATAAGATGGATGGCTAGGATTTGATCTTGGAAAGCTAGATTGAATCTTGGCCATCCACTTGGTTTAAATGGATAGACACTACCCAAATCTTATGGATTAAGCTTTCTTTCGGTGTAAAAATCGCACACCGAAATTTTATCGAACTGGTAAAACAGTGTACTCGGGTAATCAACTATTGCCTGAAAATTAATTCTAAGTATAAAATACTTATTCCTACCTATTTCTAACCTTAATCCTATAATTTCCAAATTTCGGGCACCTTCAGGTCTTGAATCTAAGGTTTCAGCTGTTCCGGTGGGTCTACGGGGCCTGTAAAACACTATTCATGTTTTTTTTTTTTTTTTTTTTACATTCGTTACATTGTTCTCATCATTTTTGTGTACACCAAAATTTTGATATTCTTACTACTAAAGCCTCAATTATTTTCTGAAAAAAATTAGGATGTTACACCCAACATCTATCTCATCAACAAAGTGAGCTTTAGAGTTCTTGAACCTAGTTCTCAAAGGAACCACATGATTCTTGAACATCATCATCAAGCTCAAAAAGAAGCAAACTTTAAAAGAAACAAGACTTTAAGGAAATAGAAACCAAGCAACATTATTTTCTTGATGCAAAGTAAATATAGAGATACTTTAAAAATTTTAACAAAATCTTTGAAGTGAAGACTATGGAGGCCGAAACTATGAAGGAAAAGAAAAGGAAAGAAAAACCAAAACTTTGCTAGATCGAGAACAAAACTCAAGCTTTAGAGGTTCCTTTGAGATGAACACAAGGTCATCATCTAGGAACTCTCATCATCAAGCTATGATGTTCATAAGGAGGCCAAGGGGCCGAAATGGAAAAGAAAAGAGAAACAAGGAAAAGCTTTAAAAGAAACCAAGAGAAACTTTGAGTAAAACACATTTTTGAGTAAAGCAAAGTTTGAAAGCAACTCCCTGCCAAGTTAGAAGATGAAAATTCTTGATCTTGGAAGGAAATGAAAAGAGCAACTCCTCCTTGAGAAGTGATAAGGATTCGGCCACCAAGAGGAAAAAGGAAAGGAGATGTGTTTTGAGGAGGCCTGTGTTTGAGGTGGCCTGTGTTTGAGGTTGAGTGTTTAAGTGTTTAGGAGATGATTTGAGGTTGTGAGGTGGTGCTTTGAGATTATGAGATGATGATGTGAAGAGAGGATGAAGAAGATGAAGATGAAAAGGAAAGCTCTTAGAACTTAAGAGGAAATGAAGAACTCACAAGAAATGCTAAAAGGCTCAAACTTACCAAATGAACAAAAGTATCACAAGTTCTTCCAAGGCACCTATTTATAGAAAATAAAACAATGAAAGCTCATCCAAGGAGAGCCATGGCCGTAGCCTTGGAGGCAAAGGGGGAGAGAAAAATATCTCTTACACAATGTCATTTAAGTATGGTGTTTTGAGGTTATTTTCTTTCAAATTTGAAATAAAATAACTCTTCTAGAAGGCAAGGAGGGCTGGCAGTTTTTGAGCCATAAAAATGAGAGAAAAAGTCTTCTAGAAGTTGTCATATGAAGCATGGATGAAAGCATGGAGTTTATGACTCAAAGCATGGTTCATGGTGAGGTGGAAGCATGATTATTTTGAGTGTAGGAATTTACACATGTGATGGAAAAATGGGGGTATGGGTTCGGCCAGATTGGGGACAGCCAAGGGGGAGACAGATTTGTTCATGTAATTGTGTGTTAATGATAGGTTTAGATGTGTATTAGTTTAGATACAAGGTTCAGAATCACTAAGCACAAGTTTAGGTAGCTAATGATGTAATTAAGAATTTCAAGACTCAATTTAAGGAGTACTCATACACAATTAGAGGATTTAAAATTCATTTTATGAGTAAACTATGTAGACAAATTTCCATGATTTAAGGAATTAGAGAGAGAAAACACTATTCAAGATTCCATAACTAGGAATCTTAGGAATCTTGAATTTAAAATATGATTTGAGTTTAAATTAAGCAATCTTAGGTTCTGATTAGCTCTAATAAATTATTTTGACTCTAGATTAATTAAGAAAATTAATTAGCTTTTGATTAGAGCCTAATATTGCTTAGGTTTGCTTAGTTACGCGATTAAGTTCAAGAACACAAAACTAAGGGCAAAATCGTAATTTTGCACAAATTTTGCCCAAGACCATCGGGACTAAAACTGAGGTCACAGAATACATAAAAATGCCTTTTAAAACTATCTGAAGAAGTTTTGGGTTCATCCAGTACTTGTAATCGGTCAAACACCACAGGGGTATTTTGGTCATTTTGATCTGAAAACTCAGAAAATTAGATTTTTGATCCTGGAAAGGTACACGAGTCAACTACTCCCCTTCAAACATTGAGTCAGCCCCTCGAGGACTGCTGGGTTGGCTATCCTCGAGTTCCGGGCTGAAAATGACCTCAAGAGCATTTTGGGCATTTTCACTCTAACAGAAAATTGGGGCGTTACAAGTGGGGCTTAATTTGATACAAGGTAGTGCAAATACATCATGAAAGGAAATACAATGGAAACGGAAATACACAAAAAGCATAAATAAAATACTCCTACCCTAGTGCATATAAAGGGGATAACCTTATAACAAAATAAGGTTTATCCTGTCTACGTGTGTGTGTGAACTAGCTCTCCTCGAGGCGCTCTACTGATGCTAGCTCAGGTAAGGTGGGACATATCCGATCCACCCGTGAAGCGCGGTGGGAGTGCGTATGCACTACAGCTGAACATGTGCTCCACAGCGAGGGCGCATCTCAGCTTTCCTCGCAAGCCTTGGCTATGTCACCGTCGCCTCACTTCCCTCTCGCACAAACTGGGGAGTGGGGGCAGAACTCTCGCTATACATGTGCATCGAGGGATCCTCCAAGGGGTCGTCCTCTGAATGCTGGGAGTGAGGCACGTAGTCTGGGTAGCCACGGGCGACTGACCCGGCAGTGTAGGTGCACATAACTTGCTCGTTATGCATTCATGCGCACTCGAAGACCATATCGTCGCCATAAGGAGATGTAGGAGAAAAGCAGTAGCTCTGTACAGGATGAGCGAAGGGACATCCTATGTACATGAAAATGTGAACAATGCAGTGTCCCTCAAAATCCGTGGTCCGGATCAAAGGGCACCTCCCATGTCGAGGTGTGGACAAAAGCCACGAACATCGCCATGCTCTGAAGATGTGACGGGAGAGAAAGACAGAAAGAAAAAGGAGTGAGAATCTTGATAAAGAATCTCAGTAGGGTATTTCCTATCTAGGGTTTCATCGTTTGCATCCTCAGGAACCTTGGGCTTATTATAAAGAAGTAAGCATGCATATAAGGTTCATTATTAAGTTTGTAAGTATAATTATCCAAGGTTCATTCCCTTTTAACATGAATCTAAATGCATGAATGCAACATAGCAACTCATGGATGCATGAATATACAACAAGCAATCAATCATAACATCAGGAACAACTTATGAGTGGCATATAAACTCTTCAAGTAAAACTTTTCTCTTTTCTTAACTCGTGACTTAAGAACTCATGCTTAAGCATCATGGGCCACCCTAAAACATCTAGGTTATGAGCTCATACCTCAACCAGTTGTCACTAGTTCTTACTTATCCTCTTGATAAGCGAAATCATAAAAATATAATCCCGACTACTAGAGTACGGGCTAGGGGGCTTAAGGATCACCTCTCTTAGGATTATTTCCTTCTTTGAAACGCTCTACTAGCATCTAGTGCACAGCAAATTGTCCACTTTGGTAGGCTGCATCCACTCATACCCTCATGGTTTTGCCTCCTCCCCACCGGAGCGGGAGAAGTACGTCTCAGTGCTATGTCACATAAGGATTCAATTCCTGGGCGTGCTCGGCCGAACTGGTGTCACCCATGACTTTATCCTATATACTTTTTCAAAAAACATTTTCAAGTATTGATTTGATAGAAATTTGGCAGCATAACAGTTGTGTACAGAATTTCTTTCAAATCTACTTTATGCCACAAGAACTCATGATACATGTGCTATCACATTGGATCTCTAACATTATAGTAAACTTGAATTCACATAATCATACTCATCAAAGCACATGCATCATTACCACACACTTGAAATAATATACTCAAAGCATCAAGGTCTCTTAATGTTTTATGCTTTGACCTTTAGGGCCTTTAAACTTGAAGTCTAAGTTCTCTATCATCACAACTTAATCTCTCGAGTACCTATAGGTTCATAACTAGGTAATCCTCACTCAATTCTATGATCATAAGTAATTCTAAACCTCAAGAATGCAAAATCCATATTTCACTAATTATGGGTACCCAGGAGTCACATTTTTTACCCTTTCTAAGTTCGGTCCTTTCCTAAGGTACTAGGATCAAGTCCTAAACCAATTATGAGTACTTCCTATACATTTAAACTAATATAAACCATTATTTACTAATATTACCCTTGCTGGATAGAATCCAGGAAATTCTTATTTCTAAGGGATCTAGAACTTGCTTTTTAATTCTTTTCTAGTTTCTAACTTGTCTTAGCTTTCTCAAATTAATTCAAACATCAAATATACATGAAAATACACATTCGAACACAATTAAAACATCATCATACAGTGGGCAACCAAACAAGGCAGAACCGAATTTAAAGTCATCATGTAATGCATAAGACTTTATTTCTAAAACACATAAATTGCTACTTTCTCTTGGAACCATTTTAGGACTTCAAAAACTCCTTTGAAAACAATTTATTTCATTAGAATCATCATTAAACACATAAGGCCAGTGGCTATTTCAAAATAAACTCGAGAGATTTAAATCATAAAACCTTGCTCAAAACATTTCTTGAGGTAATCTAAACTTAGGAAAATTATGAAACAAGCGTTTTAGCACTTGTGACTAGATGAATCTTACTCTAAGTTTCATTATCATCACAAGGCTGAAATCAAGTGAGTAAACACATATTTCCAAACTTTGTTTGAGATAATAATGAGCAAGGCTTTGATCTCTAAATTTCTTAAGTGATGACATAAACATAAATATGCAATGCACTTTGTTTTTACTCTTTATTAGGAGGTGAGAGCTTAAAATAAATATGCTATGCATACCCATTATTATCTTAGAAATTTAGTGGGGACATAAACATAAACATGAGGATGCAAGTTCATTCTTTAATCTTTGAGCATTTAGTGATGACATAAAAATGAATATGGATGCAAGTTCTTTTTATCTTGACTTAGAGCTCATACAAGACTTTAGAGAAACATAATGTCAACCCAACATTACCTCTAACAAACAAAGCAAACTTTAGAGTTCTTGAACCAAGGTTACAAGGAAACTACATGGCTCTTGAACATCATCATCAAGCTTCAAGGAAATGAACTTAAAAGAAAACAAAACCATAAAGGAAATAGGAACAAGGCCGAAAGCATAAAGGAAAGGAAACAAGAAACCGAAATCACAAAGAAAAGGAATATACACCATATTCTTTATTATGTACCCAAGACCCCTATCTAGAGCAAACTCTAGAATGTGTTGGCTAACTTTAAGGTTGACAAGGGTAGGTCTTAGGTTTATTGAAATCTTTGGTTATTTTCTTAGGTTGAAAACATTAGTGAGCTAAGTAGTATAGATAGAACTTTAAAGAAAGAAAACCTCAAGCTTTAGAGGTCTCTTTGAGATGAACACAAGGTCATCATCTAGAGCCCGAAAATAAAAAGAAAAGATGAAGAGGAAACCGAAAAGAGAACCAAGATAAATAGCATTTTCTTTCAAGAACAAAACACTTTTGAGTAAAACAAAAACTTTAAAGCAACTCCCTACCAAGTATGAAGATAAAGGCTTGGTCTTTGAGATGAGAATGAAAGGAAGAACTTCTCTTAAGGTGATGATGAGGTTTCAGCCTTGAGGAAGGAAAAGGAAAGGAAATGTGTTTTGGATGAGTTTGTGTTTGAGCATGAAGGTTTAAGTGTTTAGAAGATGATTCAAGGTGGTGGTGTGGTGGTTTGAGGTTGTGATTCAAAGAGGAGATGAAGAAGATGAAGATGAAGAAGAAAGCTTCTTGAAACTTGAGAGAAAAAGAAAGAACACACAAGAATGCTTAGAAATTCTAAACTTGGCAAATGAACAAAAGTGACATAAGTTCATCCAAGGTAGCTATTTATAGAAAATCAAAACAATGAGGGTGCACAAAGGGGAGGGCTGGCTGTGTAGCTTGCCTCATGTTCCATGAGGTGAGAGATTGAATTCTTGAAGCATGGAGGAGTATGGTTGAAAGCATGGTGGATATGACTCAAAGTATGGTTCAAGGTACGAACTAAGCATGGCCTTTGAGTGCAAGAATTCAAACATGTGATGGAAAATGTAACGCCCGGGGACGAGGACGAGGAGTGATCGCCGGTGCAAAGAGGGCACGGACAAGGAGCGGCTCCTCGCAAGGTCCTCTAAGCGGAGGGGTACATGAATGAACCGATTACACACCCGAATGAGAGGGATCCTGAGACTGTATAGGTATGGGACTATACAGTTGAGGAGGGCTTATATGAATTGATTTGTACTACCTATACTAACAAGATGCATCTTCTTTTCGATAGCCTAAACTGAAAGAACTCCACAGTTAAGCGTGCTTGACCTGGGGTAATTTTGGGATGGGTGACCTCCTGGGAAGTTTTCCTAGGAAGCGTGCGAGTGAGGACAAAGCATGCTGAAAAGACCCGTGTTGGTTTGTGGGGACAGTCGTCAATCCATAAAGCAGTAGGGGATGTTACAAATGGTATCAGAGCCTGCAACTCTCCCAGTATGGTGTGGTTCGAGGACGAACCAGGCGGAAGCTGGTGGGCATGTAACGCCCGGGGATGAGGATGAGGAGTGATCGCCGGTGCAAAGAGGGCACGGACAAGGAGCGGCTCCTCGCAAGGTCCTCTAAGCAGAGGGGTACATGAATAAACTGATTACACACCCGAATGAAAGGGATCCTGAGACTGTATAGGTATGGGACTATACAGTTGAGGAGGGCTTATATGAATTGATTTGTACTACCTATACCAACAAGATGCATCTTCTTTTCGATAGCCTAAACTGAAAGAACTCCACAGTTAAGCGTGTTTGACCTGGGGTAATTTTGGGATGGGTGACCTCCTGGGAAGTTTTCCTAGGAAGCGTGCGAGTGAGGACAAAGCATGCTGAAAAGACCCGTGTTGGTTTGTGGGGACAGTCGTCAATCCATAAAGCAGTAGGGATGTTACAGAAAATGGGGAAGGAATTGGCGGCAGTTTCTTTAAGGCCATGGGGGAAGATTTCTTTTGTTTAATTGTGTGCTAATGATGTGTTTAGGTGTGTGTTAGATTAGGTTCAAGGTTAGGAACTATTAAGCAAGTGTTTAGGTAACTAAGAATGTGATTAGAAATTTTATGACATGATTAGGGAGTGCTCATACACAATTAGAGGATTTAAAACTCATTTTATGCATAAACAATTGTAGACACAATTCCTTAATTTAAGGAATTGGAGAGAAAAAATACTATTCAAGATTCCATGACTAGGAATCTTAAATTTAAAAAAAGATTTAAGTTTAATCTAAGCAATTTTAGGTTCTAATTAACCTTAATAAATTATTTTGATTTTAGATTAATTAAGGAAATTAATTAATCTTTGATTAGAGCTTAATGTTGCTTAGGTTTGCTTAATTACGCGATTAAGCTAAAAAACACTATACTAGGGGCAAAATCGTATTTTTGCACAAAAACTGCCCGGGACCACCGGGACTTAAACTGATGTCACGAAACGCATAAAAACACTGTTTAAAACCATTTGGAGAAGTTTTGGGCTCATCCGGCACTCGTACCCGTGTAAAACACAATAGGGGTATTTTGGTCATTTTGACCCGAAACCTCAAAAAATGAGATTTTCAATCCCCGAAACCATTCAAAGGCCATCTAATCCCCTTCAAACATTGAGTTAGCCCTTCAAGGACTGACGGGTCGGTTATCCTTGAATTTCGGGCCTAAAACGACCTCAGGGGCATTTTGGTCATTTTTGCTTAAATAAAAAATCGGGGCATTACAAACCGGGGAGTGGGGGCCGAGCTCTTGCTATACATATGAGTCGGTGGATCCTCCGAGGGGCCATCCTCCAAATGCTATGAGCGAGGTACGTAATCTGGGAAGTCACGAACCGCTGATGCAGACGTGTAAGTACGCATAACCTGCTCGTTATGTGTTCGGGCATGCTCGAAGACCATGTCGTCGCTATAGGGAGACGTCAGGGAGAAATTGTAGCTATGTACAGGGTGCGTGAAAGGATATCCTACATACATGAAGACTCGAATGGCGCATCATCCCTTAAAAAGATACGATTCGTGCTCCAGATAGAAGTGCACCTCCCATATGGGAGTGTCGATGAACACCACAAACATCGCCATGATCTGAAGATGTGATGGGAGAGAACGAGAGAAAAAGAAAAGGAGTGAGAATCTTGCTAAAGAATGTCAGTAAGGTACCTCCTACTAGGGTTACATCATCAACATCCTCATGAACCTTGGATTTATTATAAAAGGTGAGCATGCATATAAAATTCGTTATTAGGTTTATAAACATAATTATCCAAGGTTCGTCCCTTTTCGAGTGCATCTTAATGTTATGAATGCAACATAGTAAAAGCATGGGTGCATGTGAATATTTTATGTAAGCAATTCAATAAAACACAACATCAAGAAAACACATAAGTGGCATATAGTTTTTCAAGTAAATCCTTTCTCTCTTCTCAACCTTGTGACTGAGGAACTTCATATTCTAGCATCATGGGGCCACCCTAAAACATCATCTAGGTTATAAGCTCATACCTTAACTAGTCGTCACTAGTTTTTACTTATCCTATGATAAGCGTAAACATAAAATTCTCGACTTCTAGAGTACGGGTTAGGGGGCTTAAGATCACCTATCAAAACCTTTAATTCAGGGAATCCATAGGAATATTTCCTTCTTTGAAACATTCTATTGGCATCTAGTGCACAGTGAATTGTCCGCTTTGGTAGGCTACATCCACTCATACCCTCATGGATTTGCCTCCTCCCCACCAGAGCGGGAGAAGTACGTCTCAGTGTTTTGTCACATAAAAACTTATCTCCTGGGGGTGCTCGGCCGAACCAGTGTCACCCAGGTTTTTATCTCATATGATTTTCAAAAACATTCTCAAGTCCATAATTTGTTGAAAATTCGACAGCATAACAGCTGTATACTAAATTTCCTTCAAATTCCCTTTATGCCACAAAACTTATGATACATATGCTTTCATACTCAAACTCTATAATCATGATAAACTTGAATTCACATCAACACACTTATCATAGCACAAGCATCATCACAACATACTTGAATTAATCAAATCATTGCATCAAAGAACTTATAGTGTCTTATGCTTTGACCCTTAGGGTCTTAAACTTGAAATCTAAGTTCTCTATTCATCCGATCTTAATCTCTTATGCACCTAAAGGTTCAAAACTAATTATTCTCACTAATTAACATGATCATAAACTATTCTAAAATCCATTAGTGCAGAAACTATACTTGTGCAATTACAGGTACCTAGGAGTCACAATATTTACCCTTTCTAAGTTCGGTTTCCTCCTAAAGTACTAGGATCAATTCCTGAACCAATTATGAGTAGTTCCTATACATTTACACTAATTATAAAACCATTATTGCTAATATTATGCTTGCTGGAACAGAATCCAGAATTTCCATTTCTAAGGGTTCTAGAAATCTCTTTTAAATTCTTTTCTAGTTATTAACTTGTCTCAACTTTCTGAAATTAATTCTAACATCAATTATTCATGAATATACTCATTCCAACATAATAAAATCATCATCATTCAGTGAGCATAATATTCATGGCAGAACCGAAAACATAATCATCATACTAAGCATAGAATTTCATTTCTAACACTCATAAATTGCTAGTTTCTCTTGGAATCTTTTTAAAGCTTCTAAAAATCATTTGAAAGCAACTTATTTTAATAAAATCATCATGAAACCAATGAGGGCAGTAGCTATTTCAAAACAATCTCAAGAGGGATTAAATCATAAAATCATGCTTAAAATATTCCTTGAGATCATCTAAGCTTAAGAAAATTTTAAATTATAGGTCTTGGCACTTATGACTAGATGAAACTTATATCAAGCTCATCATCATCACATGGCCAAAATGCATTTATAAAAAAAACATCTTCCATTTCCAATCTTCACTTGAGATACTAAGGGACAAGTCTTTGAGCTCTAATATTTTAAGTGATAACAAGAATATAAATATGCTATGCACTTCATTTTATCTTTATTAGAAAGTAAAGTCAGGGCTCAAAATAAATATGAGATGCAACTCATTCTTATCTTAAGATTGGGTGATCACTTTGAAAAGTAAACATTAAATGCAAAGCTTAAATTTAAACATGATAATGCAAGTTCATTTCTTTATCTTTGAGAGTTTAGTGATGGCTTAGGAAAATAAATATGCTATGCAAGGCATAAAATTAAATACGAATGCTAGTCCATTTTATATGTCAGTAGAACTCATACAAGACTTTAAAGAATTAAAATCTCAATCCCAATCATGATCTCATCAAAATAAAGCAAGCTCTAGAGTTCTAAGTCCCAAGGTTTCAAGGAACCTCATGGTTCTTTGAACCTCATCATCAAGCTCAAGGAAATGAGTTCAAGAAAACAAAAATTCAAAGGAAAAGGAAAGAAAAGAAACCGAAGCTACAAGAAAAGAGAAAATACACTATATTCTTTATTATGTACCCAAAACCCCTATCTAGAGTAAAGTTCTAGAACGTGTCAGCCAACTTTAAGGTTGACAAGGGTAAGCCTTGGGCTTATTGAAATCCTTACAATTATTTTCTTAAGTTGAAATCATTAGTGAGCTAAGTAACATAAGTAAGACTTAAAGAAAGAAAGAAAGAAAAACTCAAGCTTTAGAGGTCTCATTGAGATGAACACAAAGTCATCATCTAGAGACCCTCATCATCAAGCCATCATGAGAATGGAACAAGGCCTTGATGCCAAAAATGAAAAGGAAATTCCAAGAGGAAACCGAAAAGAAAAACTCAAGAAAGCATCATAAAATCAACACTTTTCTTCAAGAACAAAACATATTTGAGTAAAAGAAAGATTTTAGATTAACTCCCTGCCAAGTATGAAGATGAAAAGCTTGGTGTTTGCTTGCAAATGAGAAGACAAAAATCTTCTCTAGGAGATGATGATGATGATTCAGCCTTGGAAGGAAGAAAAGGAAAGAATGAGTTTTTGTGTGAGCTTGTGTTTGAGGGTGAGAGCTTAGGTGTTTAGATGATGATTCAAGGTGGTGGGGTGGTGTTTTGAGGTGATGATATGGTCGCTCAAGGTGGGGGATGAAGAAGATGAAGAAGAAGAAGAAAAACTCTTGGAACTTTTTGAGAGAAAAAGGAAAGAACTCAAGTTGCTCTTGAAAACTCAAAGCTTAGCAAATGAACTAAAATGATTCAAGTGCATCCAAGCAAGCTATTTATAGAAAATCAAAACAATGAGGAGTGAATGGAGGACGAGTGGCTGACGGTTCCTTATGGGACATGAGGTGTGATGTTTTTTTTTTATTTTTGAGGCATGGTGAGGCATGGTTTGAAGTATGATGGGTATGGCTCAAGGTAAGGCTTCAAGCATGGCTCAAAGTATGGTGAAGCATGTCCATTGTGTGCAAACAAATTCAACATGTGGAAAATAGGGGGAGGAGTGGCCGTGTGGTTTAGGCGAGAGGGAGGAGAGATTTCTTTTGTTTAATTGTGGTTTAGAGATGTAATTAGGTGTATCTTAGATTAGGTTTATGATTAAGAATTTCTAAACAAGTGTTTAGGTAACTAAGAAAGTAATTAGGAATCTCAAGACATGATTAGGGAGTGCTCATAGATTATTAGGAGGATTTAAACTCATTTTATGCATAAATAAATGTAGACACAATTCCTTAATTTAAGGAATTGGAGAAAGAAAACACTATTCAATATTCCATGACTAGGAATCTTGAATTTAGAAAGAGGTTTTGCTTTAATCTAAGCAATTTTAGGTTCTAATAACTTTAATAAATTATTTTGACTCTTTAATTATGGAAATTAATTAATCTTTGATTAGAATGTAATATTGCTTAGGTTTGCTTAATTACATCATTAAGCTCAAAACTATGTTAGGAGCAAATTTGTAATTTTGCTCAAAAAACTGCCCGGGACCACCGAGACTTAAATAAATGTCATGGAATAAATAAAAACATCATTTAAAAGTATCTGGAGAAGTTTCGGGCTCATTCGGCACTCATGCTCGCGTGAAAAATGCTGCAAGGTTATTTTGGTCATTTTGACCTGAAACCTCAGTAAACTAGGGTTTTGTACCCGAAACCATCCAAAAGCCATCTAGTCCCCTTCAAACATTGAGTTGGCCCTTCAAGGACTATCGGATTGGCTATCCTCGAATTCCAAGCAGAAAATGACCTCAGGGGCATTTTGGTCATTTTTACTCAAATAGAAAATCGGGGCGTTACATCATTGTGCATAACTGCCACCACCATTATTGCAGAGCTGAACATTGTGCCATGAAATTGCTACACTTTCACCATGAACCGTGCACTAAGCCTTTGCTTTGTAGATCTTCTCTTATGATGACCCTTGGTATATATGAGAGAAAATGGTTGAGAAGGGAAAAAAAAAACTTAGAATCAAAGTTGTGGTAGAGAGAAATGGGAAGATTAAATGTGTGAGAAGTTTCTCATAAGGCAAATTCTACTTTAGTTTTTATTTTGAATTTGAATTTTTTAATGATATGTGGTGAGAGTGAGTTAATTAACAAAGCAATAAAAGTTAAGAGAAAATCAATGAGCAAGTGAAGAATTTATTAAGCTGAAACTTCATTATTTTTTACTATATGTTTCAAACAAATTCCTTCTTCAAAATTAGTGACCTTCAACTTTGAAAAGTGATTGAAGTTTCATTTGTTAGCTCTAAAATGCTTGAGAAGTCTTTTGTAGCTTAAGTTCATGTGACAACAAAGCAAATTTTGTAAAAATATTTTGAAAAAAGAACTAATAGTTTACATGAGTTTTTCAATTATCAAACAGGAACTTTCTCATATAATATGTAACCAATTGTTTGCCATATTTTTCATATGAACATGATTTAACATGATATAAAAATCATTCAAAGAGTTTACTATTTTTAAAGTATAAAAATATCTCAGAAAGTGAGTTACGATATGAGAGATACTTCAGAAGTAGATTGAAGAATCAAAAAGTGAATCTAGGATATCAGAAACCATTTTGATACATCAAAAACTAAGATGATAACACTAGAAGGTGGTTATATACAATCAAATCAAGCACACCTCTATCAAACTCGATTTCACTAAACGAAGCTAGAAGTGCTTAGAAAGTGAACAAGCATTATTAGAAATTGAAGAATGCATCAGAAATTAAGAACTCATCAGAATATAAAGATATTTATGTTAAAGAAATTGAAGAAATTGAAGAATGCATCAGAAACTGAAGAACTCGTTAGAATCAAAATTTTATGCAGATTCTATTTTATATTCTTAGGAAAAAAGCACTTCTTTAGCCACATTAACAAGAACTTCAGGTAAATCATTCCTCACCAATTCAACTTCACCATTATCATTGGGTATAGAAGGACCCATTGAATGATGAAATAGCTCAATAACTCCAAGAGAGAAGTGAAAGAGGCATTGCTCCACCCATGTAGATATTTCAGCAAGTATAACCTAATAGTTAAAGATAATGTAGAGAATCCTTCACAACTAGGATATAGTTCTTTACTAGCCTTTTCAACCAAGTTATAAAACTTCTTTGCATCTTCATTCAAACCTTCATGAATTCCTTCCACTTGTACTACACCTCTAAATCTATTATTGAGCAAACCCTTAATGTCATCATGTAAGGTAGTTTCATCATCAGTGTCACTATCAACATCTATCCCAATTACATTTTCCCCATGGTTAATGTAATGCCCCAATTTTTCTCTACATAGCAAAAATGACCAAAATACCCCTAGGTCATTTTTGTATGAAAATCGAGACCGGCCAATCCCAACCACCCTCAAAAGGCTATTTCTATATTAGGAATAGACTACATGAGGATTAGATAGCGATCCGTGTGAAAATTGTGATCCACGATTTTCCCATGTAAAAATGACCAAAATGCCCCTGAGGTCATTTTTGCCCGGAATCCGAGGACGGCAGACCCGGGCCATCCTCGAAGGGTTGGTTTGATGATTGAAGGGGATTAGATGCCTTAGAAACAATAACAGAGATGAAAATCTCACTTTCTGAACTTTTGGCACAAAATAACGAAAAATTCCCCTCCGGCGTTTTTACACGAGATTTAGTGCCGACCGAGCCGAAAAGACTTCCCGGGAGTTTGAAATGTTGTTTTTACATAATTTATGATATTTGGATGAGTCCGGGTGGTCCTGGAGAGTTTTGATGTTAAATGACCTTTTACCCCTAGATTGGTGCATAATGTGCTTAATTAAACGATTAAGGAAACATAAACGATATTAGGCTCTAATTAAAGGTAATTTAATTTTAATAATTAATCTTCAATCAAAATAATTAATTAAAGTTGTTTAGGGCCTAAAAGTACTTAAGGAATTTCAAATTTCAATCTTAGTCAAAGAGCATCCAAGACTTTATGCCATGTCATGGCCAAATAGTATTTTCTCTCTCATGTTCCATAAAATTAGGAACCTTGTTGGAGTTTGAATTTCAAACTAAGCAAGTTTAATTTAAACTAAGTAAGAATGACAACTTCTAATCATGTCTTGAGAACTCTAATTACACAATTACAACTCTTAAACACCAAAACACAAGTTTTTAACTATGTTCCCTAATTAAAATGACCTTAAATCTAATTATTACACCCAAATGAAATGAAATTCCTCCCCCCCCCCCCCAAAGCCCATATGGCCACCGACAACTCCCTCCCCATTTTCACTCATATTTTTTTTTCAACATACAAACACACTCAAAACCTAGTGAAACTCTCATTCTTACACTAGCTTTTTTTTTTTTTGTTGAGAACTTGTTACCAAAAAAGCTCTCAAATTTTCTCTCAATTTGAGTTCTTCCTCCACCTCCACTTTCAAGAGAGAACCACCACCACCACCTCCTAAATGCACAACCTCTCCACCCCCAAGCTTAACCTCACAAGAAAACCATCTCATTCATTTTCCCCCCTTGGCCAAAACCACATAAGCCACTAAGAGAAGATTTTGTCTTCTCATTTGAACCCACAAGAACCAAGCTTTCTTCCTTCCATCAAAGACAACATCCTTAGTAGGGTTTTGTTTGAAGTTTCTTCTTTTTTTTTTCTTGTCTATATTTTCGGTTTTATGTTGTTCAAGTGAGCAAAGTTTTTCCTTTTTGAGTACTTCTTATTTTCGGCCAATCTATGCTTTGTTTCCTTTATATGTTTGGTTTTGGTGTTGAGCTTTATTCTTTTTACTCCATTTTTGAATCTAGTGTTGAATGGTTGAACAAGCTTTCTATATGTTCTTTTCTTTATGTTTTGGTTTGAGTTTTTCCTTTTATTGTCTCATGGTTTCGGTTTAGGTTTTCCTTCCTTTACACTTTCGGTTTTGGTTAGAGGAAAAGTGGTGGATCCATGGCTTGATGATGAGAACCCTTGATGGTGGTCTAGGTACCACCAAGTTTAGAGTCTCTAAAGCTTAAAGAGTTGTTCTTTTTCTCCTTTCATTTTCGGCTTAGGCTTCAAGGTTCTTCTTTTATTTTGGTTCTAATGAGTGGCTCAAGGATGAGAGTTCTTGATGGTGTTTTGACATCACCATGCTCAAGGCCTCTAGAGCCAAAGGCTTGATTGCTTAGTTTTTTTTCATATTCAGTCTCATGTCCTTTTTCCTTTTAGATGTTGGTTTTTGTTGTTGGTGTGAGTTTACATCATAGCTTGATGATCGGTATCTTTGATAGTGGTTTGACATCACCAACCTTAAGATCTCTAAAGCCTAGGATCTTGATCTTCTTGGTTCTTTGCTATTTCAGTTTTCATTTCTCATTTCCTTTTCATTTTCGATTTCAAAGAGAAACATAGAAAAGAAATGTTGTTGGTTATTTTCTTCTCTTTGTTCTTTGTTTTGAGCTTAATGGCGAGTCCAAGAAATAGGGTTCTTAGAACCATGGTGTGGATGGACTCTAAAGCTCACTAATGTTTAAGATCTACTAGGTGCAAGAAACTAATCTTGTAAGGTTTTTGAGCTTTAAGTGAACAAGATGTAAAATGAGCTTGCATTCATATTTATTTTTATGCTATCACTTAAATCTAAAGATAAGAATGAGTTTGCATAGCATATTTATATTTTGAGCTTGAAGATAAAAATGAAGTGCATAGCATGTTTACTTTGATGTCATCACCTTAACCTTGAAGATAAAAATAAGTTGCATAACATGTTTACTTTTGTCCTATCACTCTAATCTTGAAGATAAAAATGGATTTCCATAGTATGTTTATTTTGAGCTATCACCTTTAAATCTTGAAGATAAAAATATGATGCATAGTATGTTTAATTTCAAGTTATCACCTAAGATCTTAAAGCTCAAAAACTTGTCCTTGGATCTAGAATGAAATTTTAAATCATGGCTATACTCAATGCATGTGCATTTTGGCCATGACAAAATATTGAGGTTTGAGATGAGTTTTATTTGGTTTTATGGCTCAACCTCTATGTCTTAGAATTATCTTAAAAGTTGTCTTAGAAATCTTGCTACAAAGAAAAGTAAAAATATGATTTTATGTGTTTTTAGGACACAAACTTTTGGCTACTGCCTTGGTGTTCCTTTTCTGTTTGATGCTATTTGGAGGGGTAAGAGAGTGTAAAAATTGATAATTCTTGTTGCAAAAATTGTTTTTGACATCCTAGGAAAAACTAGTAACAAGTACAGGTCCAAGAAAAAAATTTTGGATACATTTAAGAAATGGATTTTTGGTTACAGCCCCATTTATTTAAATTCTGAAAAATGTTGTTTAGAATGATCTAAATGTGTACTAATCACTAATAGTTGGTGCAAGGATCCAATTCTTTATTTTGAGAAAAAATTAGAAACTAGAAAGAAACCGAAAACGTGTTTTTGAGACTTCTAAAAATTGAGATTTTATACTTATTGCCATGGTAACTTTATTTTGATGAGAATGCTGTTTGAAACTGATTTTATGTGTAAAAATTTCCATTAGTGGAGGTAAAAGTTAATTTTGGCATTTTAGAAAAAATCGGTAGTTAAAAAGGGTCAAAAGCACGATTTCTAGAACCCCGAAATTGTATTTTTTAAACGCTTCCCAAAGCTGCCCAGAAACATTTGAAAATGTTTATGAGGTTTTATGTTAGTGAAAATATTTAGGGAAGGTCCCTTAGGTGCTTAAAGAATTAATTTCGGTAATTAGGTCAAGCTGGGTCGTAAGTTTTAACCCATGTAGAACTATGTTGCGATTACAATAAATTAGGTACGCTTTCATATAAAGTGCTTGATGATGATCTTTATTGCCCTACCTGTGTATGTATATCTTATGTTGATAAGCATAGCATGTGCACTAGCTGAGTCCGGTCCATAATTTCGGCATACTAGGTGGGAGCATATTTAGCTTTCAATAGAAATGATGATGATATATGCTGACGGATGTATGAAAATAAGTGGTGATTACGTGACTTGAATGACATGCTATGATTATGTTTGAGTTATTGAGATGCATGATATATGTAAATACATGGCATGAAGCAAATTTGGGGAAATCTGGTTTCTGGCTGTTATGCTGTTAGATTTTCGGCAAATTTGCGAACCTAGATAAATGATGAGACTTTTCAAACATGAAGTATCACATGATATGTTATGAATGATGAATATTTATTTATGGATTATGATTGCATCTCTAAATAACATGCTAAGCTTTAAGGATGACATAAAACACATGGAAATGATCCTCTAGACTCCAGAAATTAATGGTTATGAGAGGTAATCCAAAAGGACCCATTGGACTCCAGGAATTAATGGTTATGAAAGGTGTTCCTATGCCCCCTAACCTATACTCTAGGAGTCAGGAAAATTGCTTATCATAGGATAAGCGTAGACTAATGATGACTAGTTAGGTATGAGCTCATAACCTAGAAACTCTCAAAAGAGGAGAGTATTAGGGTGGCCCCATAGAGGAATGAAACAATGAACCCAAAGTCACCTAATATGATAAGAAAGAAAAGACTCATGTTCTTTTATGTCATTCATGTGATTATATTTCCTTATGCTTTGTTTATTTAGCATAATTCTATGATATGCTGCACATGGTATGGACATGTAATCATGATATAATGCAATGCATTCATAACATCTAGAATCATATTAAAAGACACAAACCTTGGGTAAAGGGCTTTGGAACTTAGTAAAATAAAGTTTATGAATGCTCACTATTTTGATAACAAAACCCAAGGTTCCTGAAGACGTAGATGATGACATGCATTAGGAGGAGAGTACCTTACTGAGATTCTTGTTAAGTTTCTCATTTCATCTTTCTTTATTTTCTCCATTACGTCTTCAGAGGTTGATGGCGATATTCGTGATGTACGTTGACACTCCCATTAGGAGTTTCACTTCGACCCAATGCACCAGTCCTACCACTTTGTGGGTCGATGTTCTATATGACTTTTCGTGTTCATGGAGCGCTCATTCTTGTACCCCGTCACCAACTATAGATTCTCTCCTACTGCCCCATACCCTAAGGACATGATCTTCGAGCACGCTCGCCCCCATAGAGAGTAGATTCGTCGTGCCCATACTTCTGCTTAATCTGTTCGAGGTTATCCTAATTACATTCCTCGTTCGCCACCCCGCTCGTCCGAGCCTGAGACAAACCCTTCAAAGGAGTCACTGTCCTAGCACTCTTCTAGAGGTTTTGCCTCTACTATTCCCATGGAGATCGGAAGAGGTTCCGGCAGAGATGCCATAGTTAAAGGTCCTGTGATAGGAGCCACTCATCCCCATCATGGAGCCCACCCTCGTCCCACTTTGCGTCTTGGCATGCCCGAGGAGTTGGCGCATTTCATTGGTTACATCCCTCCTTCTCAGTAGGGACATCTCCAATAACTGATGACGGACCTCGTGGGAGTACTTAAGCTTACAAGGTGGATAGCCTTATTTTGCTGCTATATTTTGGGGTTATCTGATATAGGCACACTTTGGTGGACTTAGGGGAGGAGAGAGGTCTCTAGTACTTTGATTTAGGTTTATCTTCATGTACTTTATTTTCTGACTTTGGGATTACTGTATTAACCCAACCTTTACTGGTGGGTATTATGCTACTTATTATTTATGATTATCTGTATGTGATGTGGGTGATGACTATAATGATTATATGAAATCCATGATGTTTATCTTTGCTTATGGTATTGTGTTATTTGTATGCGAATTGTACGATGTAGCTTGCTTAGGTACGTAAGGCTCATATTTTGTTTTCAAATATTCAAAAAAAGGTTACCCATATTTTGCTAAGTATTTTAGAAAAGAAATGTCAGGTAACTGAAACAAAAGAGTAATAACTAGTAGTTAACTCAAATATTTCCTAGGCGTGTTAAGTTAAATATTAGGGTGTTACAGTTAACCCATCTTGTATAACCTTCAACAAATCCATGACATATCAAATTTTCATAAATTTTCTTTCTTCTATACTAATACATATTACAACACTTTGCACGTGGACATTGGATTTCCTTTCCTTAAGGATTTCTAATAGAATAAGCAAAGTCCCAAAAAGCTCTTAACACCATCAATAAATTCTTTGCTATGCCTTGATAAATTCATCCAAGTCTTGGACACATCTTGAGAAAACCTAATTATTCAAATAATATTATTAATACCTTAACTACATATTTAAATAGTATTTGTAACTAATCTCCAAACAAATACTATCAACAACTACTACAAAGGAAAAAAACAAACTAGTAGTGTCACTAATTTTCTCTTTTGGAGAAGCTCTATAGGTATAACTAATCCACATAGCCACGTTGTTCTAAGCAACTAACCCTGTCCTTGGTTCTAAACTTCTAGTAGCATGTCACCTCAAAAGAAAGAGTGGAGTGTAGAATAATAGTTTCAAAGAAAGGAATTTTAAAAGTGTATATGTTAGTAAGACGAGTTCTTCAGTCCATTCCTTTGAAAGACTAATGAATAAAAATCACATACAAAACAATATCAATATGAAGCCAAAATTCAATGGGGGCATAGTACCTATATTGACAACACACAAAAAGGAAGAAAATAGAAATTTCTTGCACAGTCATGATGTTATTTGCAAGCCACAACTCCACTTAACGCTGCAAAGTTTCTAACAAGTTCTAGATCAATGTCCTTCAAAAAAGATAATAAGGATATTGTTAGTGTAACTTTATAATTATTTGAATCCATACCCTATTATACCATCTATAGCATGCAATTTTGATCAATATTAAAAAAAAAGGAAAACAAATTTATAGAAAATACAACTAGTGTAGGATATAGATTAATAGAAGGTAATAAACTGAAATGGAAAGCGAATAAAGAGGAACATGAAACAAATCTCTAATTGTAATCCATTTATAATTCTTATTCTTTTGCCTTTCTGCTTTTGACATACCATTGCTAAGATAAGAAGGACTGTTGCAACACAAGTACTGTCAAGAATAATCAGAAAAAGTTTTTGTATTAATTTTGTTTAGTGCTAGAACATTTTTCCTAGCTTATTTCCAATTAGTCTAGCAACAATTGAAATTTGAGTTTAATGTTATGACTTATGAGATCAGCTCAATATGCTGCGAGGCATAGCAGCGACATTGTGATTGGTCAAGCCATCCATATTATCAAGGGGACCAGACCTACCAACAATAATCAAGTTATTTAAAAGTTAGCAGGTATATAATAGCTTACTCCGTGGCAGCTACTTATAGCCCATAGTTAAACCAGTTCTTGGCAAGCCAAAGTTGGCTAAAAAGATGGAAAATAAGTATATGCTTCTAAAAACTGTGGTTTAGGAGCTTCTGATTAGCTGTAAATCATTACAGGGTATGAAAATGAATCCTACTTACACTTCAATTTATTTACATCTACTTATAGGAGTTATATCACCAACATTTTCAGCATACAATGTAGTGCATGTACAATTGCTTTGCTAGTAAAATAAACACATGTTTAAACACATCACAAAAAATTAAAATGACCACAAAATCTCATATTTGATTTCAACCAAAAGCAATGACAAAAACTTTACAAGCAAATTGGAAAAAAACACATAAATCCATAGCGCATAGCACCTTGCTTTTAGCATGCTCCTTTTCCCTTTCTTGTTTCTTGTATAGTTCCTTGTGGTAGTCCATTATTTTACAAACAGGTGGATTAGCATCTCTCTAAACCTATAATACATGACCAAGCACTCATATAATAAATGTCAAAAGATATGTGAAACATCCTAATATGCTTAATATATCCTTCATTCGTATTTCTTATAAATGTAAATGGTTCAACGTTTGACAAATATGGTACATGGGCATATAAGTTATCACTAGTCACAAAATGATCATAAATAATGTTAGACAAGCACTCTTTACCCTAATTCTGACTTACTATAGCAGAATCACTGAAAAGGTCCCAAGACCGTAGAAAAAGCAATACATCATTCATTAAACAATAAATTTATTTCGAATTGTCACTTACTTCAACTCAGCGCCTCTACTTTGTAGGAATCTATTTTTAGAGAAAGAGAGCAAGAGAGAGAAAGATCAGTTAAGATGGAAAAAGATATTGTACTAGAGAAGGGGGCATGCGAAAAAGGGGGCATGCGGCGAAGCTTTCATAACCTCGAAAAAGAAGGGCATATAGCGGAGCTTTTGGAACTGAAAAGAAAGGGGCAAGTAGCGGAGCTTCAGAATCCATGAAAAAAAGGAACACAATAGAGCTATGGAACAATGAAGAAAGAGGCACGCATCAAAGTTCTGGAACAACGAAGAAGGGGGCACTAGACGAAGCTCTTAGAACCACGAAGAAGAGGGCATGCATAGAAAGCTTCTAGAGCTAGGATTGAGAATTTCTGAACTTTTGATTTAGGTTTTTGTTTAGTGTTAGGGTTGAGAGTTAGGGATTGAGTTTTTGTTAGTAATAAGGGAGAAATGGGCTTTTGTTTGGCACCGGGTATATTGAGGCTTTTAGACATTTTTTATGAGTTTAGGCAATTTTTAGTGCAAAAGACAATTTTTAGTGGGAAAACTTTTAGTTTGGCACTAAAAATCTAGGCAACGTTTTAAAAACATTGCTAATTTAATTTTGCAAAGACAATGCTTTGAAAATGAAAGTATGTGCAAATAAGCATTGCCTTAGACCCCCAAAGGCAACACTTTTCAAGTGTTGCCTTAAAAAAATGTTGCCTTAGACCAAAAATGTTGTAGTGAACCCCTTCTTTTAGTGTGTATTTTTACCTACATGTAATTATACAATGAAGATATATACGTGACTAGGTAGTTTTTTAAGAAATGAGGTGAATCACTTAGATTTGCTTAAGAACCTTGTCTTTCCTTAGCCGAAACATTCTCCAGAAGTATTTCCATAGAAGCATATATATAATCATCATCACACTTTCACAAATATTTTCAATTATAAAAGAATAATTTTCATATTTAAATGATAATAATTGCATTAATAGAAGAGTAACATTTTTAGAGTATATGAAAGGTCATGGTTTGAATTATGCACGCACACATACACAAAAATCTATATATGTTCAATAATTTCATTTTTTTCCCAAAAACATGTTTTAGCCATTTATGGCACATAAAAGTGAATTAAATCTTTCACAAAACTAATTGAGATACAATAGCATTCATAGATATCGTATGAACATTCAAACAATTCAAAGAATAATAAGAACTTATAACACTAAAAACATATGAATATGACAACAATATGGATCAAAACAAAAATTCATAAGATAAACAACTGCAACAAATAAACATACCATAACTAAAGATCAAGCTTTCATTCTTCCTTTGAAGTTCACCTTGAGAGCACATGATTCAAAAGGTTCCTCCATTCAAATGAAGAACTACTTATGAATCTACACTAATCCTACTCCTATTGCCATTGCTATTCCTACCTCAAATCAAGCACAAAACCTTGAATGTTGAGAATGGTTAGCTTTACTTTTGTGGCCAAAGGCTTGGAGATTAACAACAGAGAACTTAATTGAGTTTGTGTAAGGAAAATGAGAGAATGAGCTTGGTATTTATAGGCTAAGGGGTGGCAGCTTTGAGCTTGGTGATTGGATAGCAATTATGCGAAAATTGATGGCTAATGATGATGGCTTACATAAGTTGCAACTTTTGGTTTTCTCTAGATTATTCTACGCATTTTGTTATTGGTATTTTACACTTGTTATAATAAAAGTTGTAACGCCCCGATTTTTCTGTTAGAGTGAAAATGACCAAAATGCCCCTGAGGTCATTTTCAGCCCGGAATTCGAGGAAAGCCGGTTCGACAGTACTCAAAGGGCAAACTCAATTTTGGAAGGGGATTAGATAACTTGTGTACCTTCCCGGGATCGAAAATCTCGTTTTTCGAGTTTTCGGGTCAAAATGACCAAAACGCCCCTGCGGTGTTTTATCCCGGATTTGCAAGTCTTAGGATGAACCCGAAACTTCTCCAGATGGTTTTAAAAGGCGTTTTTATGTATTCTATGACCTCAGTTTTAATTTTTGAAGTCCCGGACAAAATTAGTGTAAAATTACGGTTTTGCCCCTAGTTTCATATTTTTACGCTTAATCGCGTGATTAAGCAAATCTAAGCAATATTAGGCTCTAATCGAAGGTTAATTAATTTCCTTAATTAATCTTGAGTCAAAATAATTTATTAAAGTTGATTAGAACCAAAAAGTACTTAATTACAACCTAAAATCATATTTTAATTTCAAGACACCTAGTCATAGAATCTTGAATAGTGTTTTCTCTTTCCAATTCCTTAAATCATGGAATTGTGTTACACATTGTTTATTCATAAATGAGTTTAAAATTCTCTAATGATGTATGAGCACTCCTAAACTTGTCATAAACTCCCTAAATCACATTCTTAGTTACCTAAACTTAAGCTTAATCATTCATAACCTTGTACCTAAGCTAATACACATCTAAACCTACCATTAACACACAATTAAATGGTCAAAACTCACCTCCTCCCTGCTGTACCAGACCTGGCCGTGAGCTTCCTCCCCCATTATGCATCACATGTTCAATTTTTCAACACTCCAAGGCCATACCTCAAGTCACATACACTATACCTTGTCATAACTTTCAATCAAGCTTGAATTTCCATATGAATAAATAATTAAAACAACCCATTTTTCCCATTTAATTGTGGCTGGAAAAGTTCCAGCCATGACAAGTTTCTAGAAGCCTAATTTCATAAAAATTTGATAGGAAATTAACTCACATCAAGCCATACTTTGTAGCATAGCTTCCATACTTCAAACCATGCTTGAATGACCTTGTGTAAGAGATATTTTCTCTTCCTTTTCCCTCCAAACCACACGGCCACTCCCTCCCATTGTAAGCTCCATGGCTTTGTTTTTCTATAAATAGGATGCTTGTGATAGCCTTGTTGCACCTTGGAGCATTTGCTAAGTTTAGAGTTTTAGAGTTGTCTTGCTAGTCTTTCTTTTTCTCTCAAAATTTCAAGAAGTGTTCTTCCTTTCTTTTCATCTTTATCTTCTTCATCTCTTCATCTCATCATCACCTCTCAACCATCAAACACCACCCCAAGGTCTTGAACCATCATCAAACCTCTCAAACACCACACCTCAAACACAACTTCACCCAAAACACATTTCCTTTCTTTTCCTTCCTCTTGGCCGAATCATCACCACCATCCTAGGAGGTGTTGCTCATCTCATTTCTATCTTCAAGTCCAAGCTTTTACCTTCATCACAAGGTAGAGATTTGTTTTCAAACTTTGTTTTGCTCAAGAAAGTGTTTTTCTCTAGTTTCCTCTTGGATTCTTTTTGAACTTTCCTTTGTTTCTCCTTTTCTTTTCATTTCGGCCTCTAGGCCTTGTTATGAGCATGATAGCTTGATGATGAGAGTTTCTAGAGGATGACATTGTGTTAATCTCAAAGAAACCTCTAAAGCTTGAGTTTTCCTTTTCTTATAACTTCATCTATATGTTATATAGCTCACATGGTTTTCCAACTTAAGAAAATTAACCTAAGGATTTCTAAAAGCCCAAGCCTACCCTTGTCAACCTTAAAGTTGGCCGGCACGTTCTAGAGATTTTTCTCTAGATAGGGGTTTTGGGTATTTAATAAAGAACTTGATGTAGTTTCACTTTCTTTCTCTTTTATATGACTTTCGGTTTTTGTGTTGAGATCTTTGAGATATTGTATTGGGTTGTTATCTTGTTAAAGTCTTGAATGAGCTCTAGTTAATCATAAAATGAACCTTGCATCATGTTTACTTTATGCTTTGCATATCATGTTTATTTCCTTGCTATCACTAAATACCAAGCTAATGAATGAACTTGCATTATCATGTTTATATTTCAAGCTATGCACTATCATGTTTATATTTCAAGTTCTCACTTAATACCAAGATAATAATATGTTGCATTCATGTTTACTTCGTGCTACCACTTTACTTTCTAAATGGAACCTAAAATAAGTGCACGAGCATATTTATTTTTATGTCATCACCTAAATGAATCTAGAGCTCAAAGACTTGCCCATTGTTGTCTCAACAAAGGTCTAACAATATGTGTTTTCTCGGGTTCATATTTCGGCCCTAAGAGGTCTTGAGGTTTCCAAGTATTTGAGACTATGTCTTACAATTTTTCCAAGCTTAAGTGAGTTTAAGGAATGCATAGAACCAAGTTTTGAGAATTTAGAACCTCTTGAGACAAAGATGAATTGGTCACTGCCCTCTTAAATATTCTTATGATTTTAGATGTTAAATTTGCTTATAAATGAGCTTTGAGAGTTTTAAAAGAATTCCAAGAGAAACTAGTATTTTATGTGCTTTAAAAATTATGTTTTATGCCTTTTATGGAGAAGTATATTTTCGGTTCTTCCTTGCTCCTTGCTGCCACTGTATGTGCTGTTTTGATGATAATAATGTACCTATGTTTGAGTAAAAATAATGTTAAGACTCATATGTGGAAGATAGGATAAGTTAGGAACTAGAAAAGAATTAATTAGAGAATTCTAGATCCTTTAATTATGTAATTTTCTGGATTCTATCCAGCAAGGTTTAGATTTAATAATCATGATTTTAAATTAGTTTAAATGTGTAGGAATGACTCATAATTGGTTTAGGACTTAATCTTGAAGCCTTAGGAGCAAACTAAACTTAGAAAGGGTCATTGTTGTGACTTCTAGGTACCCGTAAAGTTAGGATTTCAAATTCTGCATCCTTGAGGTTTAGAGATGTTCTTGACCATAGTGTGAGGTGAGAAATACTTAGTTATAACCTCATAGGTTCCCAAGAGACTAGGTCTTGATGATCGATAACTTAGAATGTGAGTTAAGGACTTTAAGGATCTAAACCGTAATTTCTAGAACCCCGTAATCACACAAATATAAAGTTGTCTAAAATCTGCATAGTGCTGTTTGGATAGGTCCTTGAGCATAAAAATTAGTAAAACTTATTAGTTGTGAACCTATAGGTGTGTAAGAGGTTAAGGATAACACTAGAACAATTAGTTTACAAGTTTAAGACTCAAAAGAACCAAAGCATAACCTACTATAAGTTTATAACATAATGAGCTTGGAAGTTTGTATGAATGATTGTTTAAGGTGTGATTATGTGATAATGTATATGCTATGGTTTTATGTATACACTATGAAGAAGTTTCTTGTGGTGATATATATGCTATGAAAGAGATTTATGAAATGAATAATGATGTATCTATGAATTAACTCTTTATGAGAACTTAAATGTGATACAACACTGAGACGCCTTCTTGGGTGACACTGGTTTAGCCGAGCACCCCCAAGAAAACAAATCCGTGAGGGTATTGACATAGAGCTTGCCAAAGCGGACAATACTACGATGCACTAGTTGCTAGTAGAGCATTTCAAAGAGGAAATGACCCTAAGAGAGGTGATCCTTAATTGCCCCCTAGCCCGCACTATTAAGTCGGGATTATGTATATGTTACGCTTATCATAGGATAAGTAAGAACTAGTGACGACTAGTTAAGGTATGAGCTCATAACCTAGAGATGTTTTAGGGTGGCCCCATGAGATGAAAGTTAAAGTTAACAATGTCACATATACTATACTTATGCCAATGTTATAATGTTTCTTAGTTATTCTATTGTTTGGTTTACCTTTATGATGCACTCATATCATTAGATTATTTTATGCTTAGCTATAAGATGCATTGTAAAATATGATGGACCTTGGATAAATAACACTTTGGAAAAATAACTTAAAAGGAATTTATATGCATGCACACCTTTTTAAGAAATAAACCCAAGGTTCCTGAGGATGTGACGATGACACCTAGGTAGGGATAACCCTACTGAGAATTCTTTTAGAAAGATTCTCATTCCCTCTCTCTTTTCTTCCGTCATATCTTCAGATGGCGACATTCGTACTCTTTATCGACACCCCGGTATGGGAGCTGCACCATGACCCGGCACTCGGGTCATACCATTTTGAGGGTCGCTGCACGGTTAGAGTGTTCATGTTTATGGGACGACCCTTCGCACACCCAGTCCCGAGTTACCGTTTTACCCCGACTTCTCCTTACCGTCATAATGGGATTTTTGAGCGAGCGAGACCATGCGATGAGCAGATCCTCCTCATGGAGCCCGAGACATCAGCAGTACGCGACTACCCCGAGTATGTGCTGCGCCCCCAGTACTCGGAGACAGACCCATCCGAGGACCCGCCATCCCACATGTACAGTTGGAGCTCGGTCCGCCTCCCACCGATAAGGGCTGGGAGTGAGGAGACGGTGGTCCAGCCGAGGTTGGCTCATCGCCCATCTATGCGCCCTCGCCGCGGTGGACATGCCCCGATGATGCGCTCGACCACTCCTGCCGAGATTCGTCAGTGGATCGACTCGACCCCGTAGTACTCGGACCCGCAGGAGTAGACATAGGAGGGGTAGTAGTTAGTGCACACACGCCACATAGTTAAGGACAAACCTTCTTTTGTATATGAGGTTGTCTACTCTAGGTGCACATGGGTATGGGTGTTGTTTCTCTTGTATTTGCTTTTTATGATTTCCATGTATTGCATTTCAGTTGTATTCCGCTTCCCGATGTATTGAATAGTCCTTCCCTTTTGGGTAGGCACAGCATATATATATATAACTATGTTTCAGTTGATGTCTCCATGATATGATGTGTTTCTTTATGGTTTGCTTATATGTTTCTCTATGCTTCCTCTTAAAGATTCGTGCGTGGCTCTCACTTTGATTTTAAATTCCAAAAAGAAAAATTTTACCCATATTTCCGCTAAGTATTTTCTAAGTAAAAGATGAGACCAAGAGGTAATATTCTAAGGATTAACCTAAGTACATACTAGTAGTCTTGGGTTAAGATTTAGGGTGTTACAAAAGTGAGTTTCATCAACTTTATTCTACATATACTCATTTAGTTATGGATTTAACTAACTTTTTGGTGAGTCTATCTAAATATGACTTGTTGGAACTATATCCATCTCAGAATTTTTCACAATTACAAAGTATGACTATCAATCGCATTCTTTTTAGTAACTGTTCTTAAACTCTTTCCACTAAACATGTTGGATCTATTTCGTAGGAACTCAATTAAAATTGAGAATGAGGGAGGAGGATAAATGGAACCTTAAGCCTTAGGAATAGACAAAGTGACAATGTTTGTTAGGTCAATCTTTGCTTTGATAGTGGGAGATATCTTTGTACTTGTAGACCAGAGTTAACATGATCTGTTACCTGACCAGAAATTAAAGTTGTACAATGTTTTATCACCAATGGATATAGTCAAAAAAAGGTTGTGAATAAATAGGAGGGTCTTGTCTTAGCAAGAAAAGCATACTAGCTTATGATGTATCTATGGAATGAGTTAGTATATGTAGTTCGGCACAAAAGAAAGGGAAAGAATATTGGCATATTCTTTCCAAAGATTGATTTCAATCTGTAACACCCTAAACTTAACCTAATACTACTAGTATGTATTTAGGTTAATCCTTAGAATATTACCTCTTGATTTCATCTTTTACTTTGAAAATACTTAGCGGAAATATGGGTAAAATTTTTCTTTTTTAAACCAAAGTGAGAGCCAAGCATGATTCTTTGAACGGGAATTCATACAAGTCATATGAGCAAATCATAATAAAATACATAGATAACATGGATACATCAACTGATTATATATATACATAATATGCCTACCAAAAGGCAGGACTATTCGGTACATAGAAGAACGAAATACAACTAAAAAGCAAATACAAGGAAATCATAAAAGCAAGTACAAGGAAACCATGAAAGCAACACCCATACCCATGTGCACCTAGAGTAGACAACCTCATATACAAAAGACGGTTTGTCCTCAACTATGTGGTGTGTGTGCACTAGCTACTACCCATCCTATGCACCTACTCCTGTTGGTCCGAGTACTGAGGGGTGGAATCGATCCACTGGCGGATCTCGGTGGGAGTGGTGGTGCGGATCATCGGAGCGTGTCCACTGTGGCGAGGGCGCATGGATGGCCTACGAGCCAACCTAGGCTGAACCACCGTCTCCTCACTCCCAGCTCTCATCGGTGGGGGAGTGGGGCTAGAGCTCCAACTGTACATGTGTGAGGGTGGGTCCTCTGATGGATCCGTCTCCGAATACTGAGTCCGGGGCACGTACTCTGAGTAGTCACGTACGGCTGACGCCTCGGGCTGCATGCGGAGGATCTGCTCGTCGCGTGGTCTGGGTCGCTCAAAAATCGTGTTATGATGGTAGAGGGCAGTCGGGGTGAAGCGGTAGCTCCGTACTGAGTGTGCGAAGGGTCGTCCCATAAACATAAATACTCTGACAGTGCAGCGACCCTCAAAATGATATGACCCGAGTGCTGGGTCATGGTGCAGCTCCAACGTCGGGGTATCGATGAAGAGTACGAAAGTCGCCATCTGAAGATGTGACGGAAGAAAAGAGAGAGGGAATGAGAATCTTGTAAAAGAATTCTCAGTAAGGTAATCCCTAACTAAGTGACATCATTACATCCTCAGGAACCTTGGGTTTTATTTCCAAAAAGGTGCGCATGCAGGTAAACTTCTTTTAAGTTAGTTTTCTAAAGTATTAATTATCCAAGGTCCGTCATATTTTACAATGTGTCTTATGACTAAGCAGGGAATACACTAATGACATGAATGCATCATAAAGGTAAGCCAATCAATGGAATAACTAAGAAACATTATAACATTGGCATAAGGTGACAGGTATAACTTTTCTTGGTTTTTCATAGCACATGTGACATTTTAAACTTTAACTTTTATCTCATGGGGCCACCCTAAAACATCTCTAGGTTATGAGCTCATACCTTAACTAGTCGTCACTAGCTCTTACTTATCCTATGATAAGCGTAACATACATAATCCTGACTTAAAGTACGGGCTAGGGGGCAAATTAAGGATCACCTCTTAAGGTCATTTCCTCTTTGAAACGCTCTACTAGCAACTAGTGCATAGTAGTATTGTCCGCTTTGGCAAGCTCTATGTCAATACCCTCATGGATTTGTTTTCTTGTTGGTGCTCGGCTAAACCAGTGTCACCCAAGAAGGCGTCTCAGTGTTGCGTCACGTTTAAGTTCTCATGATTTTCAAAAAGATCTTTTTCTATGTTCCTCAAATTTGATGGAAATTCGGCAGCATGACGGCTGTAGACCAAATTTCCTCAAATTTGCTTCTGCCATGAAAACATATAGATCATACAAACATATCTTATGAGGTATATCATCATATAAAACTTCTTCATAGCACATATCAAACTTATCATAGATAAAGCTCATGCATCATATATCATATTTACATAAATTAAGCATCATAAAACTCAAGGCTTTTTAATGTCTTATGCATTGACCCTCAAGGTCCTTAACTCACATTCTAAGTTATTAATCATCAAAACTAATCTCTTGGGTACCTATGAGGTTATAACTAAGTATTTCTCACCTCACACTATGATCAAAACATCTCTAAACCCCAAGGATGTAGAATTTATAATCCTAACTTTACGGGTACCTAGGAGTCACAACAGTGACCCTTTCTAAGTCCGATTTGTTCCTAAGGCTTCAAGATCAAGTCCTAAACCTTTTATGAGGCATTCCTACACATTTAAACTAATTTAAATTCATGATTAGCATTACTAAACCTTGCTGGACAGAATCCAGAAAATTCAAACATTAAAGGATCTAGAAGTCAAATTAATTCTTTTCTAGTTTCTAACTTCTCTTATCTTTCACATATGAGCTTTACCATTAATTATACTCAAACTCAAGCATATTATCATCATTAACATAGCTCATACAGTGGCAAAATAATGGTAAGGCAGAACCGAAACAAACACTCTCCATAAAGGCATAAAACACAATTTCTAAAGCACATAAAATACTAGTTTCTCTTGGAACCCTTTTAAAACTTTCAAAACTCATTTATAAACACTATTATCCTCGAAAATCATAAAAATACTTAAGAGGGCAGTGGCTAAATCATTTTTATCTCAAGAGGTCCTAAATTCATAAAACATAGTTCTACATATTTCTTATACTCATATAAGCTTAGGAAAATTATAAATCACAATTTTCAATACTTGGAAACCTTAAAACCTCTTTGGGCCAAAATCTTAACTATGGAAAATAAATATTTTAGACCTTTGTTTGAGATAACAATGGGCAAGTCCTTGAGCTCTAGGTTCATTAGAGTGATGGCATAAAGATAAACTTGCTTATGAACTTGTTTTAGCTTTTATTAGAAAGTAAAGTGAGAGCATAAAATAAATATGAGATGCATCATATTATTATCTTTGATATTTAGGTGAGAACTTGAAATGTAAACATGATAATGCATAGCTTGAAATATAAACATGATAATGCAAGTTCCTTTATTATTTTGGTACTTAGTGATAGCAAGGAAAATAAACATGATGTGCAAGGCATAAAAGTAAACATGATGCAAGGTTCATTTTATGATTAGCTAGAGCTCATTCAAGACTTTAACAAGATAACAACCCAACACATATCTCATTATAAAGAGAGCTTTAGAGTTCTTGAACCAAGTTCTCAAAGGAACTATGAGGTTCTTGAACAACATCATCAAGCTCAAGTAAACAAACTTCCAAAACAAAACCAAACAAAATCTCAAGGATCAAAATACCAAAACCGAAAACCTTACAAAAGAAAAAGGAAGTGAAACTAAGTCAAGTTCTTTATTAAATACCCAAAACCCCTATCTAGAGAAAGATCTCTAGAACGTACCGGCCAACTTTAAGGTTGACAAGGGTAGGCTTGGGCTTTTAGAAATCCTTAGATTAATTTTCTTAAGTTGAAAAACTATGCGAGCTAGATATCATATAGATGAAGTTACAAGAAAAGGAAAACTCAAGCTTTAGAGGTTTCTTTGAGATGAACACAAGGTCATCATCTAGAAACTCTCATCATCAAGCTATTATACTCATAATAAAGGCCAAGAGGCCGAAATGAAAAAGAAAAGAAGAACAAAGGAAAGTTTAAAAAAGAATCCAAGAGGAAACTAGAGAAAAACACATTCTTGAGCAAAACAAGTTTGAAAAGCAAATCCCTACCAAGTGATGAAGATGAAAGCTTGAACTTGAAATGGAAAATGAGAAGAGCAACTCCTCCTAAGGTGGTGTGATGGCTTCGGCCAAAGAGAAAGAAAAGCAAAGGAGATGTGTTTTGAGGAAGTTTGTGTTTGAGGTTTAGTGTTTAAGAGATTTGATGATGATCTAAGGTTATGATATGGTGGATTGAAGTGGTGAGGTGATAATGTGAAGAGAGGATGAAGATGAAGAGAAGGAACTCTTGGAACTTTGAGAGAAAAGAAAAGAACTAGCAAGATAACTCTAGAATTCTAAACTTAGCAAATGCTTCAAGGTGCAACTAAGCTATCACAAGCATCCTATTTATAGAAAAACAAAACCATGGGCTCACCAAGGGAAGCCTTGGCCGTAGCATTGAGAGGGAAAAAAGGAGAGAAAAATATCTCTTACACAAGGTCATTCAAGCATGGTTTGAAGCATGGAAGCTATGATGCAAAGTATGGCTTGATGTGAGTGAATTTCCTATCAATTTTTGATGAAATTAAGATTCTAGAAACAATGCATGGCTGGAACTTTTCCAGCCACAAATAAATGGAGAAAATGGGCTATTTTAATTAGTTATTTACTTGGAAAATCAAGCTTGATTGAAAGTTATGACAAGGTATAGTGTATGTGACTTGAGGTATGGCCTTGGAGTGTTGAAAAATTGAACATGTGATGCATATGGGGGAGAAGGATACATGGCCAGGTCTGGTACAACAAGGGGGAGGTGAGGTTTGATCATTTAATTGGGTGTTAATGGTAGGTTTAGATGTGTATTAGCTTAGGTACAAGGTTAGGAGTAATTAAGCTTAAGTTTAGGTAACTAAGAATGAGGTTTAGGGGTTTTATGACAAGATTAGGAGTGCTCATACATCATTAAAGAATTTTAAACTCATTTATGAATAAACAATGTATAACACAATTCCATGATTTAAGGAATTGGAGAGAGGAAACACTATTCAAGATTTCATGACTAGGAATCTTGAAATTAAAATAAGATTTCAAGGTGTAATCAAGCATTATTAGGTTCTAATCAACTTTAATAAATTATTTTGACCCTAGATTAATTATGGAAATTAATTAATCTTCGATTAGAGCCTAATATTGCTTAGGTTTGCTTAATCACGCGATTAAGTGTAAAAACATGATTCTAGGGGCAAAATCGTAATTTTGCACTAATTTTGCCTGAGACCTCTATAATTAAAACTGAGGTCATAGAATACATAAAAACGCCTTTTAAAACCATCTGGAGAAGTTTCGGATTCATCTGACACTTGCAAACAGGTAAAACACTGCAGGGGCATTTTGGTCATTTTGATCCGAAAACTCAAAAAATGAGATTTTCGATCTCGGAAAGGTACACAGGTCATCTAATCCCCTTTCAACATTGAGTTTGCTTTTCGAGCACCGCCGGATCGGCTTTCCTCGAATTCCGGGCTGAAAATGACCTTAGGGGCATTTTGGTCATTTTCACTCTGGCAGAAAAATCGGGGCGTAACATTACTCCCCTCCTTAAAAAGAATTTTGTCCTCGAAATTCGTTACCTTAGAAAAGCTCTGGATATTTTGACTTCATCTCTGACTCTAGTTCCCACGTATACTCTTCTGTCTTGCCTCGTCCCCACGCCACTTTCACCAAAGGAACAGACTTGTTCCTTAACTGCTTGACTCCGTGATCCACTACTCTCGTAGGCGGTAGATTGAAAGTGAAGTCCTCCTTTAACTATACGTGCTCTGGTTCTAAGACATGGCTAGGGTCGGACTCATATTTACGTAACTGAGAGACGTGAAAGACATCATGAAGGTTTGACAGATTGGGTGGTAAGGCTATTTTGTAAGCTACAGATCCGATTCTCTGAAGAATTTCAAAAGGGCCGAGAAATCGGGGACTCAACTTTTTAACTTTCATGGCTCTCCCTATTCCCGTAGTGGGGGTGATTCTTAGAAATACATGTTCTCCTTCTTGGAACTCCAAGGGCTTACGCCTTTTGTCCGCGTAGCTTTTCTGTCGACTTTGAGCGGTTAGGATCCTATCCCTGATCCTTTTGATTTGCTCCATCATTTCCCTTACTATATCAGGTCCTAAGACACTTTGTTCTCTGGGTTCGTACGAACACAAGGGCGATTGGCACTTTCTTCCATATAGCGCTTCGTATGGTGCCATACCAATACTTGTGTGATAACTGTTGTTATACGCAAACTCGATCAATGGCATGTACTTATCCCAACTTCCTTTTTGGTCCAAAACACAGGCTCTCAACATATCTTCTAGAGTTTGAATGGTTCTCTCATATTGGCCATCTGTTTGAGGGTGGTAAGCAGTGCTCAAGCACAACTTCGAACCAAATGCCTTTTGAAAGGCCCCCCAGAAACGTGATGTAAATCGTGGATCTCGATCCGAGATTATCATTGACAGTACTCCATGTAACCTTACTATCTCTTGGATGTAAAGCTGAGCCAATCTATCCAATGAGTACGTGACTCGAATAGGTAGAAAGTGAGCCGACTTGGTTAGTCGATCCACTATTACCCATACGGCATCATGGCCAGCTTGGGTCCTTGGCAATCCTGTCACGAAATCCATCGATATACTCTCCTACTTCCACTCGAGGATTGACAGGGGTTGCAACATGCCAGAAGGTTTTTGGTGTTCGATCTTAACCTTTTGACAGACCAAACACTTACTCACCCAGGCGACCACATCCTTATTTAATCCGGGCCACCAAAACATCCTTTTCAAGTCCTGATACATCTTGGCAGTACTAGGATGAATGGCAAAGTGACTCTTATGAGCCTCCTCCAAGATCTTCTCTCGGAGGTCGCCATCTTGTGGCACACAGATTTGCCCCTCAAACTTCCACAACCAGTCGGGGCCTTGCTCAAAACCCTTCAATTTACCGACCTTAATTGCCTCTACTGTCTCCATAAAGTCCTCATTTTCTCTTTGGGCAAGCATGATCCTTTGCTTAAACCCACTGGTCACCGTGAGATGACTCATCACAATGCCATTCTCCGTTATTGACATCCCCAGATTCATATCCCTAAACTGCTCTATTAACCTAACTTCATTAACCATCATACTCGACAGACGTAACGAGTTTCGGCTCAAGGCGTTGGCGACTACATTAGCCTTGCCAGGGTGGTAACTTAGGCCGAAATCGTAATCTTTGAGGAATTCCATCCATCTCCTCTGCCTCATGTTTAACTCCTTTTGATCAAAGAGATGCTTGAGACTCTTATGATCAGAGAAAACTTCAAACCTTACACCATACAAATGGTGTCTCCACATCTTGAGGGCGAACACGATGGCTGCTAACTCTAGGTCGTGGGTGGGGTAGGTTACCTCGTGAGGCTTGAGTTGTCTGGACACATAGGCTACCACTTGCCTGTTCTGCATCAACACACAACCTAAACCCTTGCCAGAAGCATCGCAATACACCTCGAAGGGTACATTGGGGTAAGGTAAAACCAAAACCGGGGTTGAGGTAAGCTTTTCCTTAAGCTCTAGAAAACTCTTTTCACATTCGGGGCTCCACTCAAACGTGGCATTCTTCCTAGTGAGCTTGGTTAAGGGTAAGGCTAACTGGGAAAATCCTTTAATAAACCTACGGTAATATCCAGCTAAACCCGAAAAGCTTCTAATCTCAGTTACAGAGGTTGGTCTATCCCAATTCATTACGGCTTCTATCTTACTTGGGTCGACAGCTGTGCCACCTTTTGACACAACATGTCCTAAGAACTTTACCTCTTCTAAACAAAATTCACACTTAGAAAGCTTTGTATAGAACTTCTTCTCTTTTAGTACCTCTAAAACCAGCCTTAAATGATGCTCATGCTCCCTCGTGGGTCTTCGAATAGATGAGAATATCATCTATGAACACAACCACAAATTGATCTAAATAAGGTCGAAAGATCCTATTCATGTAGTCCATAAAAACTGCGGGAGCATTCGTCAATCTGAACGACATCACCTTGAACTCAAAGTGTCCGTACCGAGTTCGAAAGGCAGTTTTAGGAATGTCCGACTCTCTAACCCTAATCTGATGATAACCAGACCTCAAATCGATCTTAGAAAATACTACAGCTCCTTTCAATTGGTCCATAAGATCATCAATCCTAGGTAACAGGTACTTATTCTTTATGGTCACCTGGTTTAACTGCCTATAGTCTATACACATTCTCATACTTCCGTCCTTCTTTTTCACAAATAAGACCGGAGCGCCCCAAGGTGAAGCACTCGGCCTTATAAAACTTTTCTCCAGCAGCTCCTCCAACTAAGTTTTTAGTTCTGCTAGCTCCAAAGGTGACATCCTATACGGGGCTATAGAGATTGGTTCTGTTCCAGGAACTAACTCTATGGAGAATTCAACTTCTCTCTCAGGAGGAAACTCGGGTATTTCGTCCAGAAATACCTCGAGATAGTCTCTTACCACAGGTATCTAACCTAGGTTCTTCTCAAAGTCTACATCGCAGGCGGCTAGGAGAACATATCCCTTAGCTTTCTCCCCACTACAGAAGACCTCTACGGAGTTTAGGTATAATTTAATGGGTTGAGTGATGTTTTTGGGAGGAGAAGGGAAAGCTACGGTTTGGGTTCCACAATCTAACAACACACGGTTGGCGTGAAGCCAATTCATGCCTAAGATAATGCCTATGTCTTTCAAGGGTAAACAAATTAAATCTATGATAAAAGACCTATTTTCTACAACAAGATAACAGTTTAAACAACAACGGCAAGTATTAACAGGGCAATTTGTAGGAGTAGAAATAATAAGATCAAAGGGAAGTTTAGAGACTCTTAGATTTAAGGACTTGACACTAGCAAGTGAAATAAAAGAATGAGTAGCACCAGAGTCATATAGTACAGTTAAGGGTTTACCGTTTACTTCGTACATACCTTCAATGAGATCATTGGACTTCTTAGCGTCTTCCACATTAAGGGTAAAGACTCTTCCTCGGTGTTGTGGTCGGGGGTCTTGGTTTGGTGTCCCTTTCCTGGCGCAGTCCTTTGCATAGTGGCCAGGCTTGCCACACTTGAAGCACACGTTCTGACCAGCTAAGCATGGGCGATTCCCCTGATTCTTCCCGCATTGGGGACAAACATCAGCAGATGCTGCTCCGGGGTAAGCAGCAGGGGTTTGTGGTGCCTTGCTCTTGGCCCCACTGGGTCCTCCATTGTGGTTCCGAGGTCCGCCTGGTCCACGGGGTTGGTTGTTGATGTTCCTTGGGCCTTGTTGTTGGAACGATGGCTGTTGGTGTTGCTTGGATTGTTGGTATACAGGAGCTCTTGGTTGTTGTTGTTGCGGTGGTCGGAACTGATTGGCTTGATACGGTTGGTAGTGACTCCTTGACGGATATTGTAGTTTGAACCTTGGGGCTTGAGGTCCGAGCCCCTTAGCTCGCTCCGCTCGTGTAGCTTGCATCTTCCGTTGTCCTTTTTCAAGAATTTGGCACTTGTTGACCAGAGTCAGGAAGTCTCTGATCTTCATATAGGCCACGACATAGTTCATTTCTGTCTTCAAACCAGCCTCATATTTAACACATTTCCACACCTCATCGGGTTCTCTTGGAACACCCAAGAGAACTTGATCAGTTCCTCAAACTTTGTGATGTACTGGGCAACAGTAGACCCTCCCTGGGTCAACTGCATGAACTCAATGTCCTTTCCATTCCTCACAGACTCAGGGAAGTACTTCTCATAGAAGTAAGTCTTGAACAGCTCCCAATCAATGGGAGTTCTAGAAGCTTCTAGCAGGCACTTCGTGCTGTTTTACCAGAACTCAGCATCTGATTTCATCATGAAGGCAGCAAAGGTGACCTTCTGCTCCTCCGAGCAGGCAACCACAGAGTAGATCTTCTCCATGTCCTTGATCCACTCATCAGCTTTGTCAAGGTCCATTACCCCTCGGAATACCGGTGGGTTTGCCTTGCGAAACTCGCCGAAGCGGGCTTGTTCCACCATCTCAACAGCAGGGGGAGGAGGGGGAACAGGAACAGCATTCGCTTGTTGATCCATCCGGTCGAACATCCGTTCCATGGCTTGCGCCATACGACGGACAGCAGCAGCAGTCGCATTGTCTTGGTCAGCATCGGGCGTAGTCCTAGGCTGTCGTCGTGGTGCCATTGGTTCCTAAACACATGAAACAATGGACATCAAGTTGATCAGGCTCAATATCCATGCAAAATGAGCTAGTTACCATGGCACTTGCAAGCAACAGAAGTCATGCATTTCTAGTCCTACAGCTTATCTTTATCAAGCACTACACATGACATAACTATCGCATCATGCTTATAAAGCATGGTCAGTCCAATCCTCAGGCTCCGTGAGAATCGAACTGCTTTAATACCATAATGTAACACCCTAAATCTTAACCTAATACTACTAGTATGTATTTAGGTTAATCCTTAGAATATTACCTCTTGGTTTCATCTTTTACTTTGAAAATACTTAGCGGAAATATGGGTAAAATTTTTCTTTTTTAAACCAAAGTGAGAGCCACGCATGATTCTTTGAACGGGAATTCATATAAATCATATGAGCAAATCATAATAAAATACATAGATAACATGGATACATCAACTGATTATATATATAGATAATGTGCCTACCAAAAGGCAGGACTATTTGATACATGAAAGGACGAAAACAACTGAAAAGCAAATACAAGGAAATCATAAAAGCAAGTACAAGGAAACCATGAAAGCAACACCCATACCTGTGTGCACCTAGAGTACACAACCTCATATAAAAAAGAAGGTTTGTCCTCAACTATGTGGTGTATGTGCACTGGCTACTACCCATCCTATGCACCTACTCCTGCTGGTCCGAATACTGAGGGGTGGAATCGATCCACTGGCGGATCTCGGCGGGAGTGGTCGTGCAGATCATCGGAGCGTGTCCACCGCGGCGAGGGCGCATGGATGGCCTACGAGCCAACCTCGGCTGAACCACCGTCTCCTCACTCCCAGCTCTCATCGGTGGGGGAGTGGGGCTAGAGCTCCAACTGTACATGTGCGAGGGTGGGTCCTCTGATGGATCCGTCTCTGAATACTGAGTCTGGTGCACATACTCTGGGTAGTCACGTATGGCTGACGCCTCGGGCTGCATGCGGAGGATCTGCTCGTTGCATGGTCTAGCTCGCTCGAAAATCGTGTTATGATGGTAGAGGGCAGTCGGGGTGAAGCGGTAGCTCCATACTGGGTGTGCGAAGGGTCGTCCCATAAACATAAATACTCTGACAGTGCAGCAACCCTCAAAATGATATGACCCGAGTGCTGGGTCATGGTGCAGCTCCTACGTCGGGGTATCGATGAAGAGTACGAAAGTCGCCATCTGAAGATGTGACGGAAGAAAAGAGAGAGGGAATGAGAATCTTCTAAAAGAATTCTCAGTAGGGTAATCCCTAACTAAGTGACATCATCGCATCCTCAGGAACCTTGGGTTTTATTTCTAAAAAGGTGCGTATGCAGGTAAACTTCTTTTAAGTTAGTTTTCTAAAGTATTAATTATCCAAGGTCCGTCATATTTTACAATGCATCTTATGACTAAGCAGGGAATACAATAATGACATGAATGCATCATAAAGGTAAGCCAATCAATGGAATAACTAAGAAACATTATAACATTGGCATAAGGTGACAGGTATAACTTTTCTTGGCTTTTCATAGCACACGTGACATTTTAAAAGGGCAAACTCAATAAAAATCTCATTTTTCGAGTTTTTGGGTCAAAATAACCAAAACGCCTCTGCTGTGTTTTACCTGTTTAAAAGGCATTTTTATGTATTCTATGACCTCATTTTTAATTATAGAGGTCTCAGGCAAAATTAGTGCAAAATTACGATTTTGCCCCTAGATTCGTGTTTTTACGCTTAATCGCGTGATTAAGCAAACCTAAGCAATATTAGGCTCTAATCGAAGATTAATTAATTTCTTAAAGTTGATTCTAACCTAATAATGCTTGATTACACCTTGAAATCTAATTTTAATTTCAAGACTCCTAGTCATAGAATCTTAAATAGTGTTTCCTCTCTTCAATTTCTTAAATCATGGAATTGTGTTACACATTGTTTATTCATAAATGAGTTTAAAATTCTTTAATGATGTATAAGCACTCCTAATCTTGTCATAAAACCCCTAAACCTCATTCTTAGTTACCTAAACTTAAGCTTAATTACTCCTAACCTTGAACCTAAGCTAACCTACACTTAAACCCACCATTAGCACCCAATTAGATGATCAAATCTTCCCCCCTCTCTGCTGCCCTGGTCTGGCCAAAGCTTCCCCCCTCCATATGCATCGTATGTTCAATTTTCTAACACTTCAAAGCCATACCTCAAGTCACATACACCATACCTTGTCATATTTTCCATCACACTTGATTTTCCAAGTAAATAACCAATTGAAATAAATCATTTCCCACATTTATTTGTGGCTGAAAATGTTCCAGCCATGTTGAGTTTCTAGAAGAACAATTTCTTGCAAAATTAAAATGAAAGCTCACTCAAAAACCCATGCTTAAAGCTTTACTTTGTGTCATGAACTCCATACTTCAAACCATGCTTCTATGACACAATCAAAGAGATATTTTTCTCTCCCTTTTTCCTCCAATGCTACGGCCACTCCCCCCCTTGGTGAGCCCATGGTTTTGTTTTCCTATAAATAGGATGCTTGTGATAGCTTAGTTGCACCTTTAAGCATTTGCTAAGTTTAGAATTCTAGAGTTATCTTGCTAGTTCTTTTCTTTTCTCTCAAAGTTCCAAGAGTTCTTTCTCTTCATCTTCATCCTCTCTTCACATTATCACCTCACCACTTCAATCCACCATATCATATCTTTAGATCATCATCAAATCTCTTATACACCTCAAACACAAGCTTCCTCAAAACACATCTCCTTTCCTTTTCTTTCTCTTTGGCCGAAGCCATCACACCACCTTAGGAAGAGTTGCTCTTCTCATTTTCCTTTTCAAGTTCAAGCTTTCATCTTCATCACTTGGTAGGGATTTGCTTTTCAAACTTGTTTTGCTCAAGAATGTGTTTTTCTCTAGTTTCCTCTTGGATTCTTTTTGAACTTTCCTTTGTTTTCCTTTTCTTTTTCATTTCGGCCTCTTGGCCTTGTTTATGAGCATGATAGCTTGATGATGAGAGTTTCTAGATGATGACTTTGTGATCATCTCAAAGAAACCTCTAAAGCTTGAGTTTTTGCTTTCTTTAAGCTTCATTATCTAACTTATGTGATTTCAACTCAAGAAACCTTTTTATTTTCCTTGCACATTTTGATTTCGGTTCCCTTGTTTCCTTTCTTTAATATTTCGGTCTCTATTTCCTTTTGACCTTTATGGTTTCATTTGTTTAAGAAAGTTTTGTTTCAGCTTGATGATGATGTTCAAAGAACCTCATAGTTCCTTTGAGAACTTGGTTCATGAACTCTAAAGCTCTCTTCGTAATGAGATATGTGTTGGGTTGTTATCTTGTTAAAGTCTTGAATAAGCTCTAGCTAACCATAAAATGAACCTTGCGTCATGTTTACTTTTATGCCTTGCACATCATGTTTATTTTCCTTGCTATCACTAAGTACCAAGATAACAAAGGAACTTGCATTATCATGTTTATATTTCAAGCTATGCATTATCATGTTTACATTTCAAGTTCTCACCTAATATCAAAGATAATAATATGATGCATCTCATATTTATTTTATGCTCTCACTTTACTTTCTAATAAAAGCTAAAACAAGTGCATAAGCATGTTTATCTTTATGCCATCACTTTAATGAACCTAGAGCTCAAAGACTTGCCCATTGTTGTCTCAAACAAAGGTCTAAAATAATTATTTTCCATAGTTGAGATTTCGGCCCTAAGAGGTTTTAAGTTTTCCAAGTGTTAAAAATACGTTTCATAAATTTTCTAAGCTTATATGAGTATATGGAATATGTAGAACTAAGTTTTATGAATTTAGAACCTCTTGAGATGAAAATGATTTAGCTACTGCCCTCTCAAGTATTTTTATGATTTTAAATTATAAAAGTGTTTATAAATGAGTTTTGAAAGTTCTAAAAAGGTTCTAAGAGAAACTAGTATTCTATGTGCTTAAAAAATTGTGTTCTATGCCTTTTATGGATATGCACATTTCGGTTCTGCCTTGCTATTTATTTGCCACTGTATGTGCTGTTTTAATGATGATAATATGCTTATGTTTGAGTAAAAATAATGTTAAGACTCATATGTGAAAGATAAGATAATTTAGAGACTAGAAAAGAATTAATTTGAGAGTTCTAGACCCCATAATTATTGAATTTTCTGTATTCTATCCAGCAAGGTTTAGACTTGGTAATCATGGTTTTAAATTAGTTTAAATGTGTGGGAATGACTCATAATTGGTTTAGGACTTGATCTTGATGCCTTAGGAGCAAACTAGACATAGAAAGGGTCATTGTTGTGACTCCTAGGTACCCGTAAAATTAGGATTATAAATTCTACATCCTTAAGGTTTAGAGATGTTCTTGACCATAGTGTGAGGCGAGGAATACTTAGATATGAATCTATAGATACCCAAGAGCTTAAGTTATGATGATTTATAACCTAGGTTGTAAGTTAAGGACTTTAAGGGCCTAAAACGTAATTTCTAGAACCCCGTAATCACATGAACATAAAACTGTCCAAATCTGCATAGTACTGTTTGAATGGGTTCTTAAGCATAAAATTAGTAAGACTTATTAGTTGTGAACCAATAGGTGTGTGAGAGGTTAAGGAGGAATACTAGAACAATTAGTTTACAAGTCCAAAGACTCGTAAGGATCAAAGCATAAGACACTATAGGTTTATAACATAATAAGCTTTATGAGTTGTGTGAATGTTTTGTTTAAATATGATTATGTGATGATATGCTATGAAGAAGTTTTATATGATGAATGATTATGTGATGATGTATATGTTATGAAGAAGTTTTATATAATTTCAACACCTTATGAAGAATGCTTGTGTATGTCCTATATGTTTTCATGACATAAGCAAATTTGAGGAAATTCGGTCTACAGCCGTCATGCTGCCGAATTTCCATCAAATTTGAGGAACTTAGAAAAAGGTCTTTTTGAAAATCATGAGAACTTAAATGTGACACAACACTGAGACACCTTCTTGGGTGACACCGGTTTAGTCGAGCACCCCTAAGAAAACAAATCCGTGAGGGTATTGACACAGAGCTTGCCAAAGCAGGCAATACTACTATGCACTAGTTGCTAGTAGAGCGTTTCAAAGAGGAAATGACCCTAAGAGGTGTTCCTTAATTTGGCCCCTAGCCTGTACTTCAAGTCGAGATTATGTATGTTACGCTTATCATAGGATAAGTAAGAGCTAGTGACGACTAGTTAAGGTATGAGCTCATAACCTAGAGATGTTTTAGGGTGGCCCCATGACATAAAGTTAAAGTTGAAATGTCACATATGCTATGAAAAACCAAGAAAGTTATTATGAGATTTATACTTGTCACCTTATGCCACTGTCATAATGTTTCTTAGTTATTCTATTGATTGGTTTACCTTTATGATGCATTCATGTCATTAGTGTATTCTATGCTTAGTCATAAGACGCATTGTAAAATATGACAGACCTTGGATAATTAATACTTTAGAAAACTAACTTAAAAGAAGTTTACATGCATGCACACCTTTTTAGAAATAAAACCCAAGGTTCCTGAGGATGTGATGATGTCATGTAGTTAGGGATTACCCTACTGAGAATTCTTTTAGAAGATTCTCATTCCCTCTCTCTTTTATTCCGTCATATCTTCAGATGGTGACTTTCATACTCTTCATCGACACCCCGACGTGGGAGCTGTACCATGACCCAGCACTTGGGTCATACCATTTTGAGGGTCGCTGCACAGTCAGAGTATTCATGTTTATGGGACGACCCTTCGCACACCCAGTACGGAGCTACCGCTTCACCCCGACTGCCCCCTACCATCATAACATGATTTTTGAGCGAGCTAGACCACGCGACGAGTAGATCCTCCACATGCAGCTCGAGGCGTCAGCCGTATATGACTACCCGGAGTACGTGCCCCAAACTCAGTATTCGGAGACAGATCCATCAAAGGACCCTCTTTTGCACATGTACAGTTGGAGCTCCAGCCCCACTCCCCCACTGATGAGAGCCGGGAGTGAGGAGACGGTGGTTCAGCCGAGGTTGGCTCGTAGGCCATCCATGCGCCCTCGCCGCGGTGGACATGCTCTGATGATCCGCACGACCACTCCCGCCGAGATCCGCCAGTGGATCGATTCTACCCCTTAGTACTCGGACCAGCAGGAGTAGGTGCATAGAATGGGTAGTAGCTAGTGCACACACGCCACATAGTTGAGGACAAACCTTCTTTTGTATATGAGGTTGTCTACTCTAGGTGCACATGGGTATGGGTGTTGCTTTCATGGTTTCCTTGTACTTGCTTTTATGATTTCCTTGTATTTGCTTTTCAGTTGTATTTCGTTCTTCTATGTATCGAATAGTCCTGCCTTTTTGGTAGGCACATTATTTATATATATATATATATATATATATATATATATATATATTCAGTTGATGTATCCATGTCATTGATGTGCTTTGTCCTGCTTTACTCTTATGACTTGTATGAATTCCTGTTCAAAGAATCATGCGTGGCTTTCACTTTGGTTTAATTCAAAAAAGAAAAATTTTACCCATATTTCCGCTAAGTATTTTCAAATTAAAAGATGAAACCAAGAGGTAATATTCTAAGGATTAACCTAAATACATACTAGTAGTATTAGGTTAAGATTTAGGGTGTTACAGTCCTAACCCCTTGGCCCTCTCTGTCCTTGCGAGGCTGAGCTTCCTCTGACCTTCCTCCAGAATCCGGCATTTGTTGACCAGAGTTGGGAAATCTCTGATCTCCATGTGGGCAACGGCGAAGTTCAATTCGGCTTTGAGACCTGCCTCATACTTCACGCATTTCCATACTTCATCGGGGTTCCCTTGGAACACTCGTGAAAACTTGATGAGTTCCTCGAATTTGGCGGTGTATTGGGCTACAGTAGACCCTCCCTGGGTCAACTGCATGAACTCGATGTCCTTCGCATTTCTTACGGACTCCAGGAAATACTTCTCATAGAAGTAAGTCTTGAACAGCTCCCAATCAATGAAGGTTCCAGTAGCTTCCAACAGTCTTCGGGTGCCAGCCCACCAGAACTCGGCATCGGATTTCAGCATGAAGCCAGCAAAAGTAACCTTCTGCTCCTCCGAGCAGGCAACCACGGAGTAGATTTTCTCCATATCCTTAATCCATTCGTCAGCTTTGTCGAGGTCCAGGGCCCCTCTGAACACTGGTGGGTTCGCCTTGCGAAACTCAGGGCTTGCTCGACCACCTCAGCAGCAAGGGGAGTAGGAGCAGCAGGCTCTTGTTGATTCATACGGTCAAACATCTGCTCCATGGCTTGCGCCATACGATGGATAGCAGCAGCAGTCGCATTATCTTGGTTATCTTCGGTCGTAGCTCTAGTCTGTCGTCGCGGTGGCATTGGTTCCTAAACACATCAGACAGCAAAACACTGAGTTGATCAGGCTCAACATTTCATGTGAAATGAGCTAGTTACCATGGCACATGCAACAACAGAGGTCATGTATGCCTATCCTATAGCTTATCTCTAGCAAGCTTAACACATGACATAACTATCGTTTTATGCTTATAAAGCATAATCAGTTCAATCCTCAGGCTCCGTGAGAATTGAACCTCTCTGATACCATAATGTAACACCCTAAATCTTAACCTAATACTACTAGTATGTATTTAGGTTAATCCTTAGAATATTACCTCTTGGTTTCATCTTTTACTTTGAAAACACTTAGCGGAAATATGGGTAAAATTTTTCTTTTTTTGAATTAAACCAAAGTAAGAGCCACGCATGATTCTTTGAACAGGAAATTCTTACAAGTCATAAGAGTAAAGCATGACAAAGCACATTAATAACATGGATACATCAACTGAATATATATATAGATAATGTGCCTACCAAAAAGGCAGGACTATTTGGTACATGGAAGAATGAAATACAACTGAAAAGCAAATACAAGGAAATCATAAAAGCAACACCCATACCCATGTGCACCTAGAGTAGACAACCTCATATACAAAAGAAGGTTTGTCCTCAACTATGTGGCGTGTGTGCACTAGCTACTACCCATCCTATGCACCTACTCCTGCTGGTCCGAGTACTGAGGGGTGGAATCGATCCACTGGCGGATCTCGGAGGGAGTGGTCGTGCGGGTCATCGGAGCGTGTCCACCATGGTGAGGGCGCATGGATGGCCTACGAGCCAACCTCGGCTGAACCACCGTCTCTTCACTCCCGGCCCTCATCGGTGGGGGAGTCGGGATGGAGCTCCAACTGTACATGTGCGAGGGCGGGTCCTTTGATGGATCCGTCTCCGAATACTGAGTCTGGGGCACATACTCCAGGTAGTCACGTACGGCTGACGCCTCGGGCTGCATACGGAGGATCTGCTCGTTGTGTGGTCTAGCTCACTCGAAAATCATGTTATGATGGTAGGGGGCAGTCGGGGTGAAGCGGTAGCTCCGTACTGGGTGTGCGAAGGGTCGTCCCATAAACATGAATACTCTGACTATGCAGCGACCCTCAAAATGGTATGACCCGAGTGCTGGGTCATGGTGCAGCTCCCACGTCGGGGTGTCGGTGAAGAGTACGAAAGTCGCCATCTGAAGATATGACAGAAGAAAAGAGAGAGGGAATGAGAATCTTCTAAAAGAATTCTCTGTAGGGTAATCCCTAACTAAGTGACATCATCACATCCTCAGGAACCTTGGGTTTTATTTCTAAAAAGGTGCACATGCATGTAAACTTCTTTTAAGTTAGTTTTCTAAAGTATTAATTATCCAAGGTCCGTCATATTTTACAATGCGTCTTATGACTAAGCATGGAATACACTAATGACATGAATGCATCATAAAGGTAAACCAATCAATAGAATAACTAAGAAACATTATAATAGTGGCATAAGGTGACAGGTATAAATCTCATAATAACTTTCTTGGTTTTTCATAGCATATGTGACATTTCAACTTTAACTTTATGTCATGGGGCCACCTTAAAACATCTCTAGGTTATGAGCTCATACCTTAACTAGTCGTCACTAGCTCTTACTTATCCTATGATAAGCGTAACATACATAATCCCGACTTAAAGTACGGGCTAGGGGGCAAATTAAGGATCACCTCTTAGGGTCATTTCCTCTTTGAAATGCTCTACTAGCAACTAGTGCATAGTAGTATTGTCCACTTTGGCAAGCTCTGTGTCAATACCCTCACGGATTTGTTTTCTTGGGGGTGCTCGGCTAAACCGATGTCACCTAACAAGGTGTCTCAGTGTTGTGTCACATTTAAGTTCTCATGATTTTTGAAAAAAAGACCTTTTTCTAAGTTCCTCAAATTTGATGGAAATTCGGCAGCATGACGGATGTAGACCGAATTTCCTCAAATTTGCTTATGCCATGAAAACATATAGGACATACACAAGCATTCTTCATAAGGTGTTGAAATTATATAAAACTTCTTCATAACATATACATCATCACATAATCATTCATCATATAAAACTTCTTCATAGCATATCATCACATAATCATATTTAAACAAAACATTCACACAACTCATAAAGCTTATTATGTTATAAACCTATAGTGTCTTATGCTTCGATCCCTACGAGTCTTTGAACTTGTAAACTAATTGTTCTAGTATTCCTCCTTAACCTCTCACACACCTATAGGTTCACAACTAATAAGTTTTACTAATTTTATGCTCAAGAACCCATCCAAACAGCATTATGCAGATTTGGACAGTTTTATGTTCATGTGATTACGGGGTTCTAGAAATTACGTTTTAGGCCCTTAAAGTCCTTAACTCACAACCTAGGTTATAAATAATCATAACTTAAGCTCTCGGGTATCCTCACACTATGGTCAAGAACATTTCTAAACCTCAAGGATGCAGAATTTATAATCCTAATTTTATGGGTACCTAGGAGTCACAACAATGACCCTTTCTAAGTCTAGTTTGCTCCTAAGGCATCAAGATCAAGTCCTAAACCAATTATGAGCCATTCCTACACCTTTAAACTAATTTGGAACCATGATTATCAAGTCTAAACCTTGCTGGACAGAATACAGAAAATTCAATAATTAAGGGATCTAGAACTCTCAAATTAATTCTTTTCTAGTCTCTAACTTATCTTATCTTTCACATATGAGTCTTAACATTATTTTTACTCAAACATAAGCATATTATCATCATTAAAATAGCACATACAGTGGCAAATAAATAGCAAGGCAAAACCGAAATGTGCATCTCCATGAAAGGCATAGAACACAATTTTTTAAGCACATAGAATACTAGTTTCTCTTGGAACCTTTTTAAAACTTTCAAAACTCATTTATAAACACTTTTATCCTTTAAAATCATAAAAATACTTGAGAGGGCAGTAGCTAGATTAATTATGGAAATTAATTAATCTTCGATTAGAGCCTAATATTGTTTAGGTTTGCTTAATCACACGATTAAGCGTAAAAACACAAATCTAGGGGCAAAATCGTAATTTTGCACTAATTTTGCCCGAGACCTCTATAATTAAAACTGAGGTCATAGAATACATAAAAATGCCTTTTCAAACCATCTGGAGAAGTTTCAGGTTCATCCGGCTCTTGCAAACAGGTAAAACACCGCAGGGGCGTTTTGGTCATTTTGACCTGAAAACTCGAAAAACGAGATTTTCGATCCCGGAAAGGTACACAGGTCATCTAATCCCCTTTCAACATTGAGTTTACCTTTCGAGTACTATCGGATCGGTTTTCTTCGAATTCCGGGCCGAAAATGACCTCAGGGGCATTTTGGTCATTTTCACTCTTAACTGAAAAATCGGGGCATTACAAAGATCCTATTATGATATTGGCTACCCAAAATTTTCTCAATAATTTTTGGTTTACAATGGTTATAATTGTTTTAGTTTGTTAGACTTGAGTTCTAAAATTGGGAAGAAGTTCTTTGTACATGAAGTATGCTTATTCTATGCAGACCCTATACATGGAAGCTATGCATTAGAGTAGTGTCATTCAAATGCCTACTTAAATTTGGTTAGCTCACATAGAATATGTGATCCAAGAGCATGGAATTTTTCTTATTGAATGCGAGTTAATTATAATGGCAACAAAAACAAATACATAATGAGCCTATCAACGTAGAAGGCAATCTTAATAACCTAATTAGATTAGGGCACCGACAAATATAAAAGAGCTTACACATCACCATTCAATTATTTTTTTTGTAAACTACACAGAAAATAAGGGAGAAAAAGAAGTAGAACCAAGAAAAAAATAACAATATCAACGTAAAACAAGTAGAGGAAATTTGGTGTTCAAATTACTTCTTGTCAAAGAGAAATTATGGGCTTGTTGAGATAGATAGGGAAGCAATGGAAGGATTTAGAACTAAAGGATGAGATGGGACCATGAAGAGGGTTTTACTAGCTTATTCCAAACACAAGATGAATGGTATATCTTTTTTTCAAACTCTTTCTATTATATTTTTTGTATTGTGTTTTATATTGGTTATGGAAACTAAGGACGAGAAAGAGGATTGAATCGTACCAACCAATAAAGGTCAAAGGTGAACAAAAAGATGATTAAATTGAAGTTCATGGGACACACCTAACAAAGGCCAAGCAATTCAAGGATGTTAAAACAGAAATTCATGGTAGCGTAACACAAAAAATTATTGTGGACATTCTAACTAGATTATTGTCAAATCTCTCATACAATTCAGTGCCTTATGCAAAGGATTTAACACCCTTTTTCAATCACCTAAATTCATCAGTGAACACTTTCATTTCTCAAAGTAATCTCCTTATCTCATCTTATGTTGCATCTCCACAAAATGATGATTGTCATTTAAGAATAGGAGAAGAGATATTTTGCATTTGCTCCTAAGCCAAGTCTAATTGGCAGTCCCACCAAAATCATATACCTTGTTAATATACCATTTCCCATTGATAATCATGAAATTTGCATTGAGGGTTCTTCAAATGGCTTATTATATTTTACAACTAGGCATAAAGGATATGTTATTAAGTCCATTTTTTTATGGAACCCTACAACCAGGCAAGTTAAATGCTTCCTTAATCCAAGCTTTGTTGTCACATATTTTGATGATTGTAGCTTTGGTTTCACTTCAATTGTGAATGATTATAAGGTTGTACTCATTCAACATAAAATAATTGAAGGATTTAGGGTATACTTTCTAAAAACTAGTGCATGGACACACCTTGTTATTATTGCTTCTAGTATGCAATTATTTGATGGACCTTCATGGTGGTCATAGAATTTCTTAACAGTCTTCATGAATGGATCATTTGCTTTGATTTAGGTATGGAAACATTTTTGGGAGATTAATATGCCAAATTTATGACCTTCTCATGGGTTGAAACTTCTGCCATATAAGGATTCTATTGTTCTTCTTGTTAATCCTATATTCATGAATGGTGTTATGGATTTATGGGTTCATAAGAAGGGTGGAGATTATTGGACTAAACTATATTCGATGACACCATTTTCACAAGATAAACCATAATATCCACTAACTATTTGGAAAGGTGAAGTTGTCATCATGAAGAGGGAATCAGACAAGAAATTTCTTATATGCACTTTTGATGGTATAGAAAACAAGATCATTGCTACTCACGAAGCTCACTCCATCCTTCATACTGGAAATGTTTATGATTATGTAGAAAACTTGGTTTTAATTTGAAATAAAATTGCAAATAATGACATGTTTAATTAGTGGCATTCTAGTTCTTGGTTTGGAGGATAGTATAATTAGTACATATTGATGTTGTATTGTAAAGTTATATTATTTTGGTTATTAGTTTTCACATTCCAAATAAAATAAAATGAAAAACAAGGACTTGGTTAATAATAAACACCATTTGTAATCACATTATTTTTACATTACACAGGGTTTAAAAATTCCCATGATTGGTTAGTAAAGGTGCATTCTACTGTACCCATGATTTAGGAAGACATCAAAGCCACTACATAGGTGGACAAACCAAATAACAACATTTGTCCTATCAAATAAAATTAAGCAGTTGAACTGGGTTTCACCTCCAACCCTTCATTTCTTATACTTTAAGAATGGTTTATCAGTAGAGAAATACTTACATGCTCTTTAAGAATATTTAATGCATGCTCTAGAAAAAACCGCAACCACTCATTCTTAATTTAAAATGGTTAAAAAGTATACAAAAAATCAAGAATTAGTGAATGTGAATGCTCTTAAAGTATGTATTAAATGTACTCAAGGTGGATATTAAAAATTTCTCCGCTTAATAGAGCTCTCTTTGCTCTACTTAATTAAGAGAGCATAACTCAAAAATACAAAATGGTCTAAACCTCACAAGAAGCAACAAACAGCCAAAGTATGCTATGCTGCCAACTTTGACATATGAATCAAAATTCATGTGCATAGGCTTGAAAAACAAAATTCAAAGAGCTTTTTTTTAGTGACCAACAAATATTGAAACATGATTGTAACAAAAAATCTGGTAAAATCTAAATAACCTTTGTAGTCCTTGTCCTCCTATTCAAATTCCCCTCATTCCTCTATTAAATATGATCCCACTAGTGTTAATAAAATCATAGAGTGTTGTATTAGTAATAATTTTTTAGTTATAAAACTCATTTCAATTGTTAATTTTTAAAATTATGGAAGGCACAATATAGTTATGTAGGCCAATTTACTCTAATTGGTGTCAATGTAAGCCCAATGAGTAGGTAAAGTAGTCAAATGAATTGGCACTTCAGACAGATAATGAACCTCAGACTGAAAAAGAAATAGTGACACCATCCTAACTAAATAAACAAGAACTTATACTCATAGTTTTTATAATCGGACCGGTGATTGACATGGCCATGGCATTGGGTCATCGGGTTACTGATTCAATTGGTAAGTCACTGGTTGAACCGATTTAACAAGAACTAATTAAATTCACATGTAAAAATACAATTTTATGTAACTAAATATGTAATATACATATATATATATATATTTATATATATATATAATGAAGCAAAATAACACAAATCTAAGGTCGGCCTAGTGGTAACACAAGTGCCCCTTACCTTGAAAACCTGAGTTTGAACCCTAGCTTGGCATTTTTGGGAGCAATTTTAGCAAAAATGCTATTAGTTGGTTCATATGCGGATGATCCACCGATTTCTGTGTCCGGTTCGATGGGACTTGGCTGGTTCACTTTGGTTGTTGAGCAGTTTGACTAGTTTAGAACATAACTGATCCAATAAGTGAAGCAAACCAATTTGGTAGCCGATGCTCTAGTTTTCTATCCAAACCGACCGATCCAGTCCGGTTCTTAAAATTACGCTTGTTGTAACACCCTAATTTTTAACCCAATACTCTAGAACACATTAGGTTAATCATTAGGCTATTACTTCTTAGTCTCATTTATTTATTAAAATACTTAGCAAAAAATACGGGTAAAAGTTTTTTTTGAAACATAAAACAAAGTGAGAGCTGCGTTCATCGAGATACGGAAAGATAAATCACAACATGATCAGATAAAGGCATAGAACAATCAACATTTCAACAAGGAAACTTTCAACAAAGAAACATTCCATTAATAACATAATTAGGTTTACATAGAGTCACGCCTTTATAGAATCGGGCTAAGCTTACAGTACACAAAAAATGATAGGAAAGTACAAAAGTAGTAAAGTACATGGAACGACGAAAATAAAAACCAACTACACTACCCTCTTACCAAAGCTACGAGTACTATACTCAAATTCCCCTCCCAAAAGTTACTGTTGAAAGGGGAAGACCTCGTGACGGCTCAAGCACTTGTACAACTCTCCAACAAAGTCTACCGGTGGCGGGAACCCTCGGGTGATGGAGGTATGTATCCGGCGAACTGCTCAAGCTCCTCCTGTGTGGGCTAGTGGAATGGAACACGGATGTGCATCAGCTGAACGTGAGCTCCACGGCGAGGGCGCATCTCGGCTCTCCTCGCCAAGCGCGGCTGCGTCACGGTAGCCTCACTCCTCTCTTGTCCATATGGAGGAATGAGGGCAAAACTCTCCGAGTAGATATACGTAGGCGAGTCCTCGGATGGATCCGTCTCCGTCCTCCTCAATCAGGGTACATACTCCGGATAGTCACGTATTGCTGAGGTAGATGGACGAGCATGACGAATCTGCTCATCACGGGGGCGCGTGTGCTCGAAGATCAGGTCATCATCGCCGAAAGGAGCAGTAGGAGTGAAACGATAGCTGGACACTAGGTAGGCAAAAGGTCGTCCTATATACACGAAAACAAGTACAGCACAACAACCCTCGAAGTGATAGGAGCTGTAACACCCTAAATCTTAACCCAAGACTACTAGTATGTACTTAGGTTAATCTTTAGAATATTACCTCTTGGTCTCATCTTTTACTTAGAAAATACTTAGCGGAAATATGGGTAAAATTTTTCTTTTTGGAATTTAAAATCAAAGTGAGAGCCACGCACGAAACTTTAAGGGGAATCATAGCGAAACATATAAGCAAAGCATAAGAAACACATCATGTCATGGGAACATCAACTGAATCATAGATATATATATAGATATAACGTGCCTACCCAAAGAGGCAGGACTATTTGATACATCATGAAGCAAAATACAACTGAAATGCAATACAAGGAAATCATAAAAAGCAAATACAAGAGAAACTACCCCCATACCCATGTGCACCTAAAGGAGACAACCTCATATACAAAAGAAGGTTTGTCCTCTACTATGTGGCGTGCGTGTGCACTAACTACTAACCCTCCTATGACTACTCCTGCTGGTCCGAATACTGTGGGGTCGAGTCGATCCACTGACGAATCTCGGCGGGAGTGGTCGAGTGCATCATCGGGGCATGTCCACAGCGGCGAGGGCGCATAGATGGCCGTCGAGCCAACCTCGGCTGGACCACCGTCTCCTCACTCCCAGCCCTCATCGGTGGAGGAGCGGACCGAGCTCCAAAGCGTACATGTGGGATGGCGGGTCCTCGGATGGGTCCGTCTCCGAGTACTGGGGACGCGGCACATACTCGGGGTACTCGCGTACCGCTGATGTCTCGGGCTCCATGCGGAGGATCTGCTCATCGCGTGGTCTCGCTCGCTCAAAAATCCCGTTATGACGGTATGGTGCAGTCGGGGTGAAGTCAGAGCTCGGGGCGGGGTGCGAAGGGTCGTCCCATGAACATGAATACTCTAACAGTGCAGCGACCCTCAAAATGGTATGACCCGAGTGCCGGGTCATGGTGCAACTCCCATACCGGGGTGTCGATGAAGAGTACAAACATCGCCATCTGAAGATATGACGGAAGAAAAGAGAGAGGGAATGAGAATCTTTCTAAAAGAATTCTCAGTAGGGTTATCCCTACCTAGGTGACATCGTCACATCCTCAGGAACCTTGGGTTTATTTCTAAAAGGTGTGCATACATATAAATTCCTTTTAATTTGGTTTTCCAAAGAGGTATTTTATCGAAGGTCCGTCATATTTTATAATGCGTCTTTATAACTTAAGCAGAAATATACTAATGATATGAATGCATCATAAGGTAAACCAAACAATAGAATAACTAGGAAACATTATAACATTGGCATAAGTATAGTTTATGTGACATTGTTAACTTTAACTTTCATCTCATGGGGCCGCCCTAAAACTTCTCTAGGTTATGAGCTCATACCGTAACTAGTCGTCACTAGTTCTTGCTTATCCTATGATAAGCATAACATAATCCCGACTTAAAGTACGGGCTAGGGGGCAAATTAAGGATCTCCTTTCTAGGATCATTTCCTCTTTGAAACGCTTTGCTAGCCACGTGGGCCTCGCAATTTGTCCGCTTTGGCAGGCTGCATCTACACATACCCTCACGGATTTGTCTCCTCCTGGGGGTGCTCGGCCGAACCGGTGTCACCGAGGAGAAGCGCGTCTCAGTGTTGTGTCACATTTATATTCTCATAAGTATTAAATCACAATTACCTCATCATTTATCATATTCATTTTTATCATGCATTCTCATATAGCTTTTTCACAACATATATATCATCACATGAAACTTTCTCATAACATTCATCACATAAAACTTTCGCACAAACATCATCACATAGTCATATCTAACAATCATCCCCATAAGCTCATAGACATGTTATGTTATAACTCATAGTGTTTTAAACTTCGATTCTTATGAGTCTTAAACTTGCAAATTAATTATTCTTAACTTCTTTATACACCTATAGTTTGACAATTAATGAGTTATATCAATTTTATGCTCAAGAACTAATCCAAATAGCACTAAGCAGAATTTGGACAGCTTTATGTTTATGTGATTACGGAGTTCTAGAAATTACGGTTTAGATCTTTATCTCACATTCTAAGTTATTGATCATCAACACCTAGTCTCTTGGGAACCTATAAGGTTATAACTAAGTATTTCTCACCTCACCCTATGGTCAAGAACATCTCTAAACCTCAAGAGTGCAGAAATCAAAATACTAACTTTACGGGTACCTAGAAGTCACAATAATGACCCTTTCTAAGTTCGGTTTGCTCCTAAGGTTTCAAGATTAAGTCCTAAACCAATTATGAGTCATTCCTACACATATAAACTAATTTAAAACCATGATTATTGAATCTAAACCTTGCTGGACAGAATCCAGAAAAATGAATCTGTAAGGGATCTAGAACTCTCAAATTAATTCTTTTCTAGTTCCTAACTTATCCTATCTTTCACATATGAGTCTTAACATAATTATTACCCAAACATAAGCATATTAACATCATTAACACAGCTCATACAGTGGCCAAACATAGCAAGGAAGAACCGAAACAGAAACTCCATTTAAAGGCATTGAATCATAGTTTCTAAAGCACATAAAATACTAGTTTCTCTTGGAACCTTATTAAAACCTTCAAAACTCTTTTATGAACACTTTTATCATCTAAACTCATGAAAATACTTAATAGGGCAGTGGCTATATTATTTTCATCTCAAGAGGTCCTAAATTCATAACACTTAGTTCTACACATTCCTTATACTCATATAAGTTTAGAAAAATTATAAAACATAGTTTTTAATACTTGAAAACATTAAGGCCTCATAGGGCCGAAATATGAACCATAGGAAATAAATGTTTTAGACCTTTGTTTGAGATATCATTGGGCAAGTCTTTGAGCTCTAGAATCATTAAAGTGATGACATAAAAATAAACATGCTCATGCACTTATTTTAGTTATTGCTAGAAAGTAAAGTGAGAGCATAAAATAAATATGTGGTGCAATATATTATTATCTTTGATATTTAGGTGAGGACTTGAAATATAAATATGATAATGCAAAGCTTGAAACATAAACATGATAATGCAAGTTCATTCATTATCTTGGGATTTAGTGATAGCAAGGAAATAAACATGATATGCAAAGCTTAAAGTAAACATGATGCAAGTTTCATTTTTATGTTTAACTAGAGCTCATTTAAGACTTTAACAAGATAATAACCCCATACAACATCTCAAAGATCACAACACAAGAATCGAAAATCATATAAAAGAGAGAGAAAGTGAAGCTACATCAAGTTCTTTATTAAGTACCCAAAACCCCTATCTAGAGACAAATCTCTAGAACGTGCCGGCCAACTTTAAGGTTGACAAGGGTAGGCTTGGGCTTTTAGAAATCCTTAGATTAATTTTTCTTAAGTTGGAAAACCATGTGAGCTAGATAACATATAGATGAAGTTGTAAGAAAAGGAAAACTCAAGCTTTAGAGGTTTCTTTGAGATGAACACAATGTCATCATCTAGAAACTCTCATCATCAAGCTATCATGCTCAAATCAAGGCCTCATGGCCGAAAATGAAAGGAAAGGAAAGTTCAAAAAGAATCCAAGAGAAAACTAGAGAAAAACACTTTCTTGAGCAAAATATAGTTTGAAAACAAATCCCTACCTAGTGATGAAGATAAAAGCTTGATCTTGAAGATGGAAATGAGATGAGCAACACCTCCTAGGATGGTGATGATGATTCGGCCTTGATGAGAGAAAAAGAAAGAAAATGTGTTTCAAGTGGAGTTGTGTTTGAGGTGTGGTGTTTGAGAGGTTTGATGATGGTTCAAGGTTTTGGGGTGGTGTTTGATGGTTGAGAGGTGATGATGAGATGAAGAGATGAAGAAGATAAAGATGAAAAGAAAGGAAGAACACTCTTGGAACTTTGAGAGAAAAAGGAAAGACTAGCAAGACAACTCTAAAACTCTAAACTTTGCAAATGCTTCAAAGTGCAACAAGGCTAACACAAGCATCCTATTTATAGAAAAACAAAACCATGGAGGAGTGAATGGGGAGGGCTTTGGCCGTAGCCTTTGAGGGAGGAAGGAAGAGAAAATATCTCTTACACAAGGTCATTCAAGCATGGTTTGAAGTATGGAAGCTATGCTACAAAGCATGGGTTGATGTGAGTTAATTTCCTATCACATTTTTATGAATTTAGTCTTCTAGAAACAATGCATGGCTGGAACTTTTCCAGCCACAATTAAATGGGAAAAATGGGTTGTTTTAATTATTTATTCATGTGGAAATTCAAGCTTGATTGAAAGTTATGACAAGGTATAGTGTATGTGACTTGAGGTATGGCCTTGGAGTGTTGAAAAATTGAACATGTGATGCATATGGAGGAGGTGAGGCTTCGGCCAGCTTGGGACAGCAGAATGGGAGGATGATTTGACCATTTAATTGTGTGTTAATGGTAGGTTTAGATGTGTATTAGCTTAGGTACAAGGTTAGGAATGATTAAGCTTAAGTTTAGGTAACTAAGAATGTGATTTAGGGAGTTTATGACAAGTTTAGGAGTGCTCATACATCATTAAAGAATTTAAAACTCATTTATGAATAAACAATGTGTAACACAATTCCATGATTTAAGGAATTGGAAAGAGAAAACACTATTCAAGATTCTATGACTAGGTGTCATAAAATTAAAATATGATTTTAGGTTGTAATTAAGTACTTTTTGGTTCTAATCAACTTTAATAAATTATTTTGACTCTAGATTAATTAAGGAAATTAATTAACCTTCAATTAGAGCCTAATATTGCTTAGGTTTGCTTAATCGCGTGATTAAGCGTAAAAATACGAAACTAGGGGCAAAACCGTAATTTTGCACTAATTTTGCCCGGGACTTCAAAAATTAAAACTGAGGTCATAGAATACATAAAGACGCCTTTTAAAACCATCTGGGGAAGTTTCGGGTTCATCCGGCACTTGCAAGCGGGTAAAACACCACAGGGGCGTTTTGGTCATTTTGACCTGAAAACTCGAAAAACGAGATTTTCGATCCCGGGAAGGTACATAAGTTTTCTAATCCCCTTCCAACATTGAGTTTGCCCTTCGAGTACTACCGTACTGGCTTTCCTCGAATTCCGGGCTGAAAATGACCTCAGGGGCATTTTGGTCATTTTCACTCTAACAGAAAATCGGGGCGTTACAGGAGCAGTGGTCCGGGTCGTAATGCACCTCCCAGACTGGCGTGTCAATGAAAACCACGAACGTCGCCATCGATCTCTGAAGATGTGACGGAAGAGAAAGAGAGAAGAGAAAGGAGTGAGAATCTTACTAAAGAATCTCAGTAGGGACCTCCTATCTAGGGTTACATTGTTCACATCCTCATAATTGGGTTTATTTATAAAAGGTGAGCATGCATATAAGATTCATTATTAGGTTGTATAAAACTAAATTATCCAAGGTTCATTCCTTTTAGAATGCATCTTAATGTCATGAATGCAACATATCAAGCATGAATGCATGGCAATACTTTAAACAAATAACTCAACAAATCATAATCATCAAGAAGCATTCAAGTGGCATAAAGGGGGCATAAATCTTTCACATGGAACTTTCCTCAATCTTTGTGACATAAATCATCATACTATAGCATTATAGGGCCACCCTAAAAACATCTAGGTTATGAGCTCATACCTCAGCTAGTCGTCACTAGCTCTTGCTTATTATCTGAATAAGCGAAACATAATAAAAATAATCCCGACTCCTTAAGTACGGGTTAGGGGCTAGGAATCATCTCTCTTAGGATATACCCTTTTTGAAATGTTTTCCGGGCATCTAGCTGAGGTATGAAACAGCAATTTGTCCGCTTTGGTAGGCTGTATCTACTCATACCCTCACGGATTTATCTTCCCTGGGGGTGCTCGGCTGAACCGGTGTCACCCAAGAAAGCGCGTCTCAGTGCTTTGTCATACAAAAATCTCCTAGGGGTGTTCGGTCGAACAGGTGTCACCCAGGGTTTTCAATCTCATATCATACTTCAAAAACATTCTCATGTTCTTTAGATTTGATGGAAATTCGGTAGCATAACAGCTGTGTACCGAATTTCCTTCAAATCAACTTTATGCCACAAGCTCATTACATACATGCATTGCTCATTCAACTTTCATAATCATGATAACTTACATTTCAATAATTCACTTCATCATAGCTCATGCATCATCAAAGCATATGCATCAACACACCATACTTATATTATCAAACTTAAAACATCAAGGTCTCTTAATGTCTTATGCTTTGACCCTTAAGGTCCTTTAACTTGAAATCTAAGTTGTCTATCATCACAACTTAAGCTCTTGGGTACCTATAGGCTCATATATAAGTATTCCTCACTCAAATCTATGATCATAACCAATTCTAAACCTCAAGAGTGTAGAACCTATATTCATACTTTACGGGTACTTAGGAGTCACAACGTTGACCTTTTCTAAGTTCGGTTTGCTTCTAAGGCATCAAGATCAATACCTAAACCAATTATGAGTAGTTCCTACACATTTAAACGAATTATAAACCATGATTTCTAATTTTAAACCTTGCTAGACAGAATCTAGAAAATTACATTTCTATGGGATCTAAAAGTCTCAAATTAATTCTTTTCTAGTTACTAACTTGTCTTAACTTTCTCAAATGAATTTTAACCTTAATTATACATGAACATACTCATATTATCATCATCAAAACAGCATCACACATTGAGAACTCAAGCAAGGCAGAATTGAAATCATCTCCATCACATAATGCAAAAAATTTCATTTTTAAAACACGTAAGTTGCTAGTTTCTCTTGGAACCTTTTTAAAACTTTCAAAACTCACTTAGAAATAATTTATTTCATCAAAACCATTATAAAACTCATGAAGGCTGTAGCCATTTCAAATAAATCTCAAGAGGTTTTAAAATCATAAAACCTTGCTCAAAACATTTCTTAAAATAATCTAATGCTTGGGAAAATCATGAAACACAAGTTTTTGCACTTGTAACTAGATGAATCTCATTCTAAAACTCAACATCATCACAAGGCCAAAATCAAAGGGGCAAAAGATTTATATTTTTAAACTTTGTTTGAGATAATAATGGGTAAGTCCATGAGCTCTAAATCTCTTAAGTGATTGGCATAAAAGTAAATATGCAATGCACTTGGTTTTAGTCTTTATTAAGAGGTGAGAGCATAAAATAAATATGTTATGCAAATCCATTATTATCTTAGAGGTTTAGTGAGAGCATAAACATAAATATGGAAATGCAAGTTCATTCTGTAATCTTGAGCATTTAGTGATGACATAAAAGTAAATATGGACGCAAGTTCTTTTTATCTTAACTTAGAGCTCATATGAGACTTTTAAAAAGAACCAAAAATCTCAACCCAACATTTATCTCATCAACAAAGTGAGCTTTAGAGTTCTTGAACTATGTTCTCAAAGGAACTACATGACTCTTGAACATCATCATCAAGCTCAAAGGAAATAAACTCAAGGAAAACAAAACCATAAAGAAAAGGAAACAAGAACCGAATTCATAGAGGAAAAGGAATGAGAACCAAAATCAAACAAGGAAGGAAAAAGAGAATGAAACTAAGCCATGCTCTTTATTAAGTACCCAAAACCCCTATGTAGAGAAAATCTCTAGAATGCGCCGGCCAACTTTAAAGTTGACAAGGGTAGGCTTAGGCTTTTTGAAAACCTTAGATTAGTTTTTCTTAAGTTGAAAATCATGTGAGCTAAGTACCATATAGATAAAGTTCAAAGAAAAGAAAAACTCAAGCTTTAGAGGTTCCTTTGAGATGAACACAAGGTCATCATCTAGGAACACTCATCATCAAGCTATCAAGCTCAAAATGAGGCCTTGAGACTGAAAATAAAGGAAGAGAAGGAAGCAAGGAAAACTTAAAAAGAAACCAGGAGAAACTTTGAGAAAAACACATTTTTGAGTAAAATCAAAACTTTAAGGCAACTCCTACCAAGAGTAAAGATGAAAGCTTGGTCTTGAGGATGAAAATGAGATGAACAACTCCTCCTAATGTGGAGATATGGCTTCAGCCACCAAGAGGAAAAAGGAAACTATATGTGTTTTGGATGTGTTTGTGTTTAAGATTGAGTGTTTGAGTGTTTAGGAGATGATTCAAGGTTGTGAAGTGGTGTTTTATGGTTATGAGATGATGATTCAAAGGGAAGATGAAGAAGATGAAGATGAAGAGGAAGAACTCTTAGAACTTTAGAGAGAAAAGGAAAGAACTCAAAGAAAAGCTTGAAAACTAAACTTAGCAAATGATCTAAAGTGTTTCCAAGCTCAAGTAAGCAAGGTATTTATAGAAAAATGAAACCAATGAGAGCTCACCTAAGGGAGGTCTTGGCCGTAGACTATGGGCAAAGGGGAAGAGAAAAATATCTCTTACATGTGGTCATTCAAGTATGGTTTGAGGTATGGTGAGCATGGGCTAAAGTATGGCTTCAAGCATGGTGTTTTCTCTTTGATTAAAATTGAAATAAATCTTCTAGAAGAGCAAGGAGGGCTGGTGGTTTTTGGGACAGTAGAATGGGGGGAAAAAAGTCTTCTAGCAGTGGTCATATGAAGCATGGATGAAAGCTTGGTGTTTATGACTCACAGCATGGTTCAAGGTGAGGTGTAAGCATGATATTTTGAGTGTAAGAATTTATACATGTTATGGAAAAATAGGGCTATGGGTTCGGCCAGATTGCAACAGCCAAGGGGAGAGAAAATTGCTCATGTAATTGTGTGTTAATGATATGTTTAGGTGTGTATTAATTTAGGTGCATGGTTAGGAATCACTAAACACAAGTTTAGGTAACTAAGGATGTAATTAGGAATTTCAAGACTCAATTAAGGAGTGCTCATACACATTTAGAGAGTTTAAAATTCATTTTTTGAGTAAACTATGTAGACAAATTTCCATGATTAAAGGAATTGGAGAGAGAAAATACTATTCAAGATTCCATGACTTGGAATCTTGAATTTAAAATAAGATTTGAGTTTAAATTAAGAAATATTAGGTTCTAATCAACTCTAATAAATTATTTTGACTCTAGATTAATTAAGGAAATTAATAAATCTTCGATTAGAGCCTAATATTGCTTAGGTTTGCTTAATCACACGATTAAGCTTAAAAACACAAAACTAGGGGCAAAATCGTAATTTTGCACAAATTTTGCCTGGGACCACCAGGGCTAAAATTGAGGTCACAGAATACATAAAAACACCTTTTAAAACCATCTAGAGAAGTTTCGGGTTCATCTGGCACTTGCACTTGGGTCAAACACCACAGGAGTATTTTGGTCATTTTGACCCGAAAACTCAGAAAAGATTTTCGATCCCGGAAAGGTACACAAGTCAACTTGTAACACCCTAAAAATTATGCAAAAATTAATTTGAGCTTTTTTGGCTATAATTTCAAAAATCCGGTGAATATAAAAATGATAAGGACAGTCCAACGAATCTGTAAACAAAAAAAAGAAAAAGAATGTGAATACTAACTTGTGGGTTCCGCAGGCCCGCCGGGACAGCTGAAACCCTAGAATTAGGGCCCGGAGATACCCAAAAATAAGAAATTATAGGATTGAGATTAAAAATAGGTAGGAATAAATATTTCGTAGTTAGAATTATTTTTTGGGCAATATTTGATTTCCCAGGTACACTGTTTTACCTATTTGATAGAATTTTGGTGTGCGATTTTTAACACCGTAAAACCTACTTGGTGGCCAAGTAATGGTGAGCCAATTATCTTGAGCCAATTGGATGGCAAAGATTCATTCTTTGGCTTTTAAAACAAATCCTAGCCATCCATCTCTTTATTTCTCTTTATTCCTTTGACTACATAATTATTATATCTAACTTTTTATATATAAAAGAAACATAAAAACTTGTCTAAGAAGCAAGCATTCATGGTTCTTGCCTCCATGATGCAGCCAACATTGCTATCTTCTCCAAGAGCTCAAGTTTTCATTTCAAATCATCAAAACCCTTGTCTAAAGTTCATAAAACACTAAACTCCCTTAATTAAAATTGTTCTACACCTCAAACTCTACAAATCTAACCGATTAGAATTTTCCATTCCTCACTATTTTAACTTTGATACCTGAAACCTTACTGCCTTAAGGAAGAGTTTGATGTTGGTTTGGAGTTCTAGGAGTGGAGAAGATTAATCTTTGAACATCCTTTGAAGTTAAGGACCACAAAGCTCCAAAGAGTAGGGTTTTCTTTGGCCTTTTTCCTTCAAAATTATTTCTGATAATTGCTGATGGGTATTGGTCCGAAATTTCTAGTTGTATTTGATGATAATATGTTGATATTGATGTGTTAATTTTGGTGGAGTGTTTGGATGAGGTTAAATAATAATTTTTGTCAAAATAAATTTTGGCTAGGCTGCTGGATTTTCGGATTTCAGCAGGACAGGATTTATTCATGAATTTTCTCGTCCAATTATAATCATTTTTATGAGCTATAAAAATTATATATTCAAGCTAATATCCTAAGGAAACTCTGAGAATTTTCGTGGTGCATAATAAGGACTTTTGCTACCTGAGAAAAATCATGGACCGAAGTTGTAACTATGCTGCTTGAAATCTTGGTACTGAAGCTGTAAATTTGTATAATTTTGTGACCATAGCAAATGATGGAATTATCCTTTGAACTTTTTATAGGAAATTGACAACATATTGAAGTGTAACAGTGATTTTTATTTTGAGTTGATTCCATCATTTGCTGAATTTAAAAATTATGGGAACCCTGTTTTGAGCTGTGAAAAAGTGGTCCCTAACTAATAAACTTTTATAATTTATTTAACATGGTTAGAGAACTCTTTTCACTTTGAAATTTTTACAGGAGCTTGGGGAAAAGTTTTTACAGGAGCTTGGCGACATATTGAGGTATCATAGGGAATTTTTATAGCCTCTAAACTGGTTGTGTGATGTGCAAATTAATTTTGCTATCAAGTTGTGAAATTCGCCCATGAACTGTTTTGGTGCTGATACATGATATAGGTGACATAATGACCTTTTGTTCAAGCTTTTTGTATATGAAAGCATGCTAGTGATTTTAAGGATTAGGTTGAGGCATAATTGAATTCATATTGTGAATGAATGCCTATATGTGTTTTACACATGCAATTTGAAAAAGACAAGTGAAGGATACATTGACCTAGTTCAATAGCAATAAGTAGAAATAGATGAGATCTTTTCGACTAATCGAGGGCAAATAAGGTGATGAATGATCCTTTCGGTTTGTCGAGGACAAATTAAATGATCCTTTTGACTTTGTCAATGGTAAAATAGAGTACTATATGATCCTTTCGACTTTGTCGAGGGCAAATAGATTGATAAATGATCCTTTCGACTTTGTCGAGGGCAAATAGAGTGATACGTGATCCTTTTGACTTTGTCGATGGCAAATAGACTGCTATATGATCCTTTCGACTTTGTTGAGGGCAAATAGAGTGATACTCGATCCTTTTGACTTTGTCGAGGGCAAATAGAGTATTATGTGATCCTTTTGATTTTCTCGAGGGCAAATAGGGTGATAAATGATCCTTTTGACTTTATTGAGGGCAAATGAAGTGATATATGTTCAAATTGTCAAAGGCATATAAAGAGAGATTGAGATCCTCTTCGGATGTACTGAGTGCACAAAAAGTTGAGAATAATTACTAGGATCTTGAATAGCATGAAATGTATGTTTTAAGTGATTGACCATTAAAAGCTACTCACTTTGGAAGTACGATTTGGAACTCTAAAATTGAACTATTATTATTAAATGCATGATCACTCTTTCCTAATAAACCGAAGTGGCTGGGACGATGACAATGACATTATGATTTTGTAATTGGGGAGTTGCCCTACTGAGGATTTTATAATTCTCACCCCTATGTTTGTGTGTTCCCGTGTCGTCTCCAGGTTAAACTAGAGGACTATGAGGTTGTTTCGCCAAAGAACTCATAACTGCAATAGTGTAGTGTTTAATACTTTTATTATGCTATACTTAATGGAATGAATATGTATGTAAACGTAATGTAAAATGGATATGTATTAAAGCTCATAGTAGAGCTTCCTTTTATATTTGACGTTATATCAAATAAATTTTTTGTTTCTTTGCTATATATTTTAATCGAATTACGCTAGGTAGTACACGAACCCATCGAATTTTCTATAGTTATTTAAGAAAGGTCCGCTAATTAAAAAGTAACAACTCTCAAGTACGATGTCATGACTTAAGGATAATGTTGTACTTGGGAAGGTGTTACACAACTAATCCCTTTCAAACATTGAGTTAGCCCTTCAAGGGCTGTCGGGTCGACTATCCTCGAGTTCTGGGCCGAAAATGACCTCAGGGGTATTTTAGTCATTTTCACTCTAACAGAAAATCGGGGCGTTACACTTGTACTTTAGATAATTGAATATGGATGTATAAATATATAAGAAATTCTATAATGTTTTTAGAGATAGATGAAAATTCTTTATAATTATAAAATTATCTTACCATATTGACCAATAAGTTAATTGTATAGTTGTCAATTATTGATACAAGATTTTTTATAATTTTGTCACTAAATGATTTACTAACAATGTAGCTGAACTCTCCAACTAATAAACATAGTTTTCCAAATATCCCAACAATATTTTTAAAATATGTTTACCGATAATAATATTGAAATAGCATTAGTATCTCACCAAAAACAAAACATCAGAAACAAGAAAGATTGATAAAATGAACAATATATATAAAATAGGATTTTGCTCATGGATTTTCAAAAAATATTCTTTAATGAAATGAAAATGGATCATTTCATTTTGCAAGTGCCTTTAAATAAAAAATAGTAAGTTTTTTATTGAATCAAGTGTATTAAAGTATTTCAAAATAGTGTATGTTTTATGAGGTGTAAAAGGTTACTAATTTTGATTTCTTAATGAGTGTACTTAGGACAATCATTAAAAAAATTCATTATTTACATTTAAAATTTCAACCATTCTCTAAAAAACATACGTAGATGTACCCATAGCTATAAATATGATTAATTGTAACTCCAAAACCATAGTTAGGTTACCGAAATAATGTCGCCATATTAAAGGCCATATTAGCATCACCAATGAAAATGACACCATGGACCATTAGTGTGATTTAAATGATTTGTGGTGTTTATAAGTATCGGCATAAGAAATTTTGCATGGAATGGGCTTTCCGTTACTTTTTTTTTCTTGGGTTTAATTGTTTAAAAAATGAAAATGTGAAATTAAAATATCAAATTTGAAATCACTAAAAGCGGCCACACTTAAAATGTTCAAACAATTAATCAAGCTGCCTTTCTATCCCTGTTTTGGAAATTGCTACATAATGGTGACGTGTTAATGTCCATCATTTAACCTTCTCTTTCTTTTTTCAAAACAAATAGTAATAATAATAATCATCATCATCACATAAGTTCATCTCTTGAGATGACAGCTCAAAGTATATATACTTGACATTATATTAACATAATTTTTGTTCATCTTGATGTGATACTTTCTTATATTTATCTAAATTGAAATAATAAGAATGCTCAAACATACATACATACGTGTGTGTGTGTGTGTGTGTATTAATATGAGGATTATTTTTAATTTATTGAAATAAAACCATAATATATGGCAATGTTTAAGGGGTTATGGGGGCTAATTAAGATGAGGCATTGTATGTTTCCCTTCATTACTTATTATTTCCTTTTGCTTGGATCTGGATTTCTTCCTTGTTGAACATGTTTGTAGCTTGCTCGCTTCCCATTGGCTGGTTTGAGCCTTTTATTTATATATATAAAAAAAAACACAATACAATTGATGAATATGGTGATAAATTATATAGGAGAAAGCTATCAATTTTTCTCTTCTAAACTTGTGTACTATCCTTGAATGAATGCATGTTGCTCTTTTTCCCAAAATGAAATAGGCCAATAGGGGATTGTGATCAATTGAGCATTTGAGAGGCATTTAATGATAGCCAGACCAAGAAAGTTGTAAACTATTACTCCTTCCATCCAGCGACATTGACTTTTTAGTATATCACATTTCCACTAATTCCCTAGGAGACAATTATAAGTGGATGTAGGTAGTAAATATAATAAGTTTTTAGGAGTATGTACTATTTCATCACACTTATTATGGAAACTAGTTTTTTGGAAAATGAGGGTCTCAATGTTGGGTCATTATCTCATTAGTTACCAAAAAAAAAAATGATTATTACCTTAAAGTTTCTAACACCCTAATATCTAACCTAACTCACCTAGTATGCATATAAGTTAATTTTTAGAGATTACTCTTTTGTTTCAGTTCTTAACTTTAACTCTTACAAATATTTAGTAAAAATATGGGTAATTTTTTTTTAATATTTAAAACAAAACTTGAGCCGTGTGTACTAAATGAAATCCTTCATTCGTTTCATACCATAGGAACTACAAATATTTCATGGGCATACATGAAATCCATATCATAGCAGCATCATTAATATAAACAAATCATATATATATATATATATATGTATGTATGTATGTGTGTGTGTGTGTACTGACCATTCCACATTACGCACCAAATCAAACTACTAAGATAGTATCATGCCCACCCATAAAGGTTTGGCTAAGTATAGTCATCCAATAGAAAACATAAACAGAGCAGAGATAGAAGATATAATCAATCTACCAAAAACCTCCCCTCCCATTACTCCTATTAGGATGTGCCTCAAGTAGATAACCTATAACATACTAATAAAAGGAAGGCTATCCTCTCCATGTGATATGTACAAGCACTACATGAGATCCACTACCGCCTCCTAAGGGCGTCACTCCTGAGAGAGAGTAAGGTAACCGATCACATGAGCAATGCTAGTAGGCATGGCAAGGCAAGGACGAGTAGCTCCTCCATGAGCATGTTGAACTCCTCTCAAAGGATGTGCCACCGTAGCCTCCCTATTATTACTACTCCTAACCACCATGGGGACCTTGGGTGTAGAATCGCTAGAGAAATACTGAGTGGGTGACTCCTTAGTCGAGTCTGTCCAGGCCATAGAAGGACAGGCAATGACTGGGGCACATACACCAGGAAGTCTCTCATGGTAGAAGAAGCAGGGTAAATGTGAGGAAACACCTCCATGTATGGATGGACACGATCAAAGGCGAAGTCGCAGTGAAGGGGTGGCCATAAAAACCAAAAACTTATAATGGGGTGCACAAAAGGATAGTCCAAAAACACAAACATTCATACTACACAACGACATACAAAATAGTACGACCGGTTACTCAGATCATAGTTCATTTCCTAGGTGAGGGCATCAACATAAATCATGAATGTCGCCATGGACCTCTGAAGATGAGATTAAAAAGAAAAAGAGAAGGGATGAGAAACTTATACAATTTTCTTAGTAGGGCTTTTGCCTTCAAACGTATATCATCATCTTCGTCTTCAAGAACCTCATGTTTCATTATGAAAATAGTGGACATAAGAAGGTTCATTTATTAAGGCTTAAATCCAATTAGCTGAGGTCTATGTTTTTTAGTATGATTCTCAATGTCATGAATGCATCATACCATATTATGAATGCATGTCAATGCCTTATGCAACATATCACATGAATCATAGTAAATTATCATAGCATAAGGCACATAAAACATCATAGTATAACCTTTCCACTTTACTATCTTAAGTGAATTTGCTTTTTTATTCTCTTCTAAGGGGCCACCCTAACACTTTCTCCTTATAAGAGTTTCTAAGGTTATGAGCTCATACATAGCTAGTTGTCATTAGTTTACACTTATCTTCTCAATAAGGTATTTCCTAACTCCCAAAGTGCAGGATAAGAGGCATAGGATCATCTTTTATAACCATTAATTCCTATAGTATAAATGATCACCACCTTAGATCACCTCCTATAACCATTAATCCCTAAAATCTGAAGGATCATTTTTGTGTGTTTTATGTCACCTTTGATCATAGCATGTTATTTAGATATGCAAATGTGGGCATATAATCATGGCCATCATCATAACTTATCATTCAACATTTTCATGCTCACAACTTCATAAATTTTCTAAGTCCACAAATCATCATATCATTGATCACATAAGCATCCATCTCATTTTGCATATATCCATGAACATGTTATTCTCAAAATCTCATTGAAAGGTAAACATGCTCCTACCTAGTATACCAAAAATCAAAGACCAAATTCAGCTAATGCACATGCGATGTTTAATAGAATATATACAATGTGAACAATAATCATCGCTTGCATAATTCACAAATCAAGCATGTATGCCAATACATAATTTCGCATAATCATTCAAGTCATGTAATTCCCAAACAATTCATATGAACATAGATCTCATAACATATTATTCATATCAATATCATGAAGTCCGTGATATTTATACTTTAGCTCCAGAAAGGTTCAACATTGAAATTTCTAAAAGTTTTAACATCTCCAAATTAATATTTAGGAAAAATACTGATTAATCCTAATTAGTGATTTAGATGAAAGAGAACAAAAGAAATTGGACAAGTGTCATGAAACATAACAAATATTATTACAATAGTCAAGCGTGTCTAGAGAAAGATTCAAAAAATTACAAAAATGCCATCACTCACAACTTTTTTTCAAACTTACAACTTTTTTTAGTTTATTGGGACATGCAATAATCTATCATTAAATTGTGAGCTAACTTAGTTACTGCATTAGAAGCTGGATTGCTAGATAGAAAACATATTTATTTATGATATTAAGAACCTAATCTTCCTTATAATAACAACTTCCTTATACCAAATTAACTTCAAGTAGGTATAAGGGACAAGTATGTGCAACAGTAACCTATACTGAACGCAAGTTTGACACTCAGAATAGTCACAACAGGTTTGACTCTCCAAGAATGGTCCCTCGGTTTGAGTCAAAGCTTTATGTGTTCTTCATCTCAGTTTAGTAAGATTTTTATATTTTTTTTTCTCATATCCTAAACATCTCAATTTTGTTTATTACATGTGGGTATCCTGGTATTTAGAAACTACTTCTTTATTTTATCTTTTGCTCTTTGTTTTGTTTGAAGTGTATTTGCTTACAAAAAATTATCTAATTCCACTAAATTGTTACACAAAGGATATCTGTAAAAATGTGTATGAAGTTTAATTTGAAGTAACATTGTGATGGATTCGAAGCCACTCAACAAATCTTGAAATTTACTAAACCTTTTAAATTATGACCAAGTCTAATTCACTTTTTCATGGGAAAAAAAATACTTCTTCCATTTCAAAATAATGGTAAAACACTAAACATTACATATTAAAAAATAAAGAAATATCTTGATAAATTAAAGAGTATATGAGTTGATAAAATTATGCCTCTATAGTCATCATTATTAATCTTGGTAAATGTATTGAAAGTATGAGTTGAGCATGTTCATGATATGTTAAAATAGAGATAAAACACCTGAATTGAGCCTTATAGATTTTAAGATGATCCTAATTTGATATTGGCTACCCAAAAATTTCTCAATAATTTTTTTTCTACAATGGTTGTAATTGTTTTAGTTTGTTAGACTTGGGTTCTAAAATTGGAAAGAAGTTCTTTGGTACATGAAGTATGCTTATTCTATTTAGAGTGTAGGGTAAAGGCCACTTTTGGACCATATACATGGACCCTATACATTTGAGCTGTGTCATTCAAATGTCCCCTTAAATTTGGTTAGCTCACATAGAATATGTGATCTGAGGGCATTGAATTTTTCTTATTGAATGCGAGTTAATTATAATGGGAACAAAATAGATACACAATTAGCCTATCAACAGAGAACGAAATCTTAATAACCCTATTAGATTAAGGCAACCACAAATATGAAAGAGCTTACATATCAGCATTCAATTATTTGTTTTTTTAAACTGCAGAGAAAATAGGGGAGAAAAAGAAGTAGAATCAAGAAAAAAGTAACAATATCAATGAGAAATAAGTAGAGGCAATTTGGTGTTCAAATCACTTGTCAAAAAGAAAATCAATTTTTATGGGCTTATTGAGATGGATAGGGAAGTTGTGGAAGCCTTTAAAACTAAAGGATGAGATGGGGCTGTGAAGAGGGTTTTGTTGGCTCATTCCAAACACAAGATGAGAATGGCATATCTTTTTCTCAAATTCTTTCTAGTATGTTTTTTGTATTGCATTTTATATTGGTTTTGGAAACTAAGAATGAGGAGGAGGACTGAATCCTACCAGCCAATATCCTACCAGCAAATAAAGGTTGAAGGCGGTGAACAAAAAGAGGATGAAATTGAAGTTCATGGGACATACCCAACAAAGGCCAAACAATTCGGGGATGTCAAAATTGAAATTCATGATAGGCTAACACAAGAAATGATCGTCGACATTCTAACTAGACTATGTGTTAAATCTCTCATCTGATTTAGGGCCTTATCCAAAGGCTTTAACACACTTTTTCAATTACCTAGCTTCATTAGTGAACACTTGCATTTTTCAAAGCAATATCCCTATCTCTTCTTACGTGGCATCTATACAAATGATGATCACCATTTAAGAATGATAGAAGTGATACTTTGGTAGACTTTGCATTTGCTCCCAAGTCCAAGTCCAATTGGCAGTGCCACCAAAATGACATACCTTGTTAATATACCATTTCCCATTGATAATCACAAAATTGACATTGAGGGTTCTTCAAATGGCTTGTTATGTTTTACAACTAGGAATAAAGGATTTGTTATTAAGTCCATTTTTTTATGGAACCTTGCAACCAGGCAAGTTAAATGCCTCCCAAATCCAAGTTTTCTTGTCACTTCTTTTTATGATTGTAGCTTTGGTTTCACTTCAACTGTGAATGATTATAAGGTTGTAATCATTCATTATAAAATAATTGAAGGACTTGAGGTATACTATTTAAACAGTGGTGCATGGACACACCTTGATATTGTTTCTTCTGGTTTGCAACTATATGACGAGCATTATTTCTTTCTTGGTGAAACATTAACCACCATGAATGGGTTAGCCTTCGTGGTGGCTGTAAGACATGACACCATTCAAGAATGGATCATTTGCTTTGATCTACGTATGGAAGCATTTTCGAAGATTAATATGCCAATTTTACAACCTCGTCATGGGTTAAAACTTGCACCATATGAGGAATCCATTGCTCTTCTTGTTAATCCTAAATTCATAGATGGTACTGTGGATTTGTGGGTCTATAACAAGGGTGGAAGTTATTGGACTGAATTATACTCGGTGGCACAATTTTCACAAGATAAATGACCATATCAATTAACTATTTGGAAAGGCGAAGTTGTCATCATTAAGAAGGAATCAGATGAGAAAGTTCTTATATGCACTTCCAATGGTATGGAAAACAAGATCATTACTACTCACGAAGCTCACCCCATCCCTGATTTTGGAAATGCTTATGATTATGTAGAAAGCTTGGTTTTAATTTGAAATACAATTGCAAATAATGACATGTTTAATTAGTGGAATTCTAGTTCTTGGTTTGGAGGATAGTATAATTGGTACATATTGATGTGTTGTAAGGTTATGTTATTTGGTTATTAGTTTTCATACACCAAATGAAATAAAATGAAAAATGAAAAAGGACTCGGTCAATAATAAATACCATTTGTAATCATATTTATTTTACATTACACAGCATTTCAAAATTCCTATGATTTGTTAGTAAAGGTGCACTCTATTGTACCCATGATTTACGACGACATAAGAGCCACTACATAGGTGGACAAATCAAATAATAGCATTTGTCCTATCTAATAAAATTGAGCAATTAACCTAGATTTCACCTCCAACACTCCATCTCTTGTAATTTTAGAATGTTTATCAGTAGAGAAATATTTACATGCTCTTTAAGTACATTTAATGCATGATCTAGAAAAATCATAGCCATTCATTCTTAATTTAAAATGGCTAAAAGTTATATAAAAAATCAAGAAATAGTGAGTGCGAATGCTCTTAAAGTATGTATTAAAAGTACTTAAGGTGCATATAAAAATTTCTTCGCTTAATAGAGCTCTCTTTGCTCTACTTAAGTAATAGAGCATAACTTGAAAATACAAAATGGTCTAAACCTCACAAGAAGCAACAAACAACCAAAATATGCTAAGTTGCCAACTTTGACATATGAATCAAATTTCACATGCATAAGCTTGCAAAACAAAGTCCGAAGAGCCTTTATTTACTAACCAACAAATATTGAAACATGATTATGATAAAAAAAAATCTAGTAAAATCTAAATAACCTTTGCAATCCTTGTCCTCCATTCAAATTCCCCTCCTTCCTCAATTAAATATGATCCCACTAATGTTAATAACACCATAGGGTGTTATATTAGTAATATGCTATTATTTTTTTAATAATAAAACTCATTTCAATTGTCCATTTGTAAAATTACGAAAGGCATGATATAGTTATGTGGGCCAATTTACTCTAGTTGGATGTCAATGTAAGCTTAATGAGCCTCAGATTGAAAAAGAAATAAAGACAACCATCCTAACTAAATAAACAAGAACTTATACTCATAGTTTTCAAAAGAGGACCAATGATTGACTTAGTTAAGGCATTGGGTCACTAGGTTACTGATTCAACTGGTGAGTCACTAGTTGAACCAGAATTAATTAAATTTACATATAAAATTACAATTTTATGTAGCTAAGTATGCAAAATAACACAGAACAAGTTGGCCTAATGGTAATACAAGTGCCCCTTCGCCTTATAGACCTGAGTTTGAACCCTAGCTTGGCATTTTTGGTAGCAATTTTTGGGAAAATGCTATTGGTTGGTTCATATGTGGGTCATCCACCAGTTCTACATCTGGTTTGGTGGGACCTGGCCAGTTCAGTTCAATTGTTGATTGGTTTGACCAGTTTAGATATTTAATTGGTCCAATAAGTGACACTACAATATTTTAGGCCTAAGGCAACACTTTTTAAAGGCAACGCTTCAAAATTGTTGCATTTGGTCAGTATAGGCAACACTTTTCTAGGTACAGACCTTTGGCAACGGGTTTTAAGGCAACGCTTTTGAAGCGTTGCCTTAAAAGAAAAAGCCAATATATGAAAACCGTTGCTTTATCTTGTATAAATAGGTAACAATTTTTTAATCAATTGCTAACATTTTGAAAGTGTTGCCTTTTAATTTCTAATAGACATCGCAATTAAGTGTTTTTATTCTTTTTTTATCTAAACAAATTTATAAGCACTTTTAATTAAAAGCACTTATCAAATTGTCTTTCCAGATGTAAAAAAACTTTTTCACAAAAAATAAGCTCATCTTACAGCAGTTTAAGTAACAAAAGAACTTTTTTTAAAATCTAATCCAAGCACACCCTTAATTCTTTATAATCACAAAAGAATTAAAGTTAAATCATCTACAAAATCAAATGCAGAAGTGTACTTAAACATCCATAGGAATCGATTGATGTTTGTGTAAGCTCTAGAACCCTTCAAAAAGCATTAAGGCTACGTGTTTTGAATGACAATAAAACCAATTCAAAGAAAATACTTTGAAGAATGACTAATGTCTACCTTGAGTTTCTTGACATAGCACACGGGAATTTTTGAATTGCATAACACCAACTTGAAGTAAGAATAATTTCATTTTACATGTACAAACATGATTTATCTTGTGTTAAGAGATTGAGCCTAATATAAGTGAATATTATATCATGCAAAGGATATATACATGCATTACGGCTTGATGTAAATCAAGTCTAGAACAAGAAATCAATAAACGGGTCTTCAAAAAGTAGCACTTGACATCAGAAAGTACACTCAAATTGAAGATATCAAGCAAACTCTGATAATAATGTGTTACACAACCTTCAATCATCATGATCGCAATACTTTCAACATCAATAAAGCTTTAATTGAAAACTAGAAGACCAAAAAGTCATCAAGGAACTGATGCCACACATCAGAAAGCTCACTTCACTATAGAGCATTGAACCTTATTAGAAAATGATGGAAATTTGAATTTTGAAATTCAAAATTTCAAAGTCAAACCCAATTTCAAACTGGCGTGTCATCTCTTCTGCCTATTTGGTCAACCACTCTAGCTTCTAGAAGGAAAAGTTTAGAAACCATATTCAGAAAGTAAAAAAGTAGGTTCTGAAGAGACATTAGAAACCTTAACTACACAACAACTTCTGTAATGAATCTGACAAGCTATCAGTCTACTCTTCTAGATTGCATTTCCAAGACACAAACAGATGATCAACACGTGTCACTTGGACAACAAATCAAGGGCAATGGTCACAAAGGGAGGCCATCTATAAATATAGATGTTGTGCTCAAATGAAAAAAGAAGGATTGAAGGCATAAGAGTGGAAACTCTGTGAAAATCCTTCCTCACATCTTGCAAGGTTCATCACCTCATGTAATCAGTTTCCTTGAGAGTGAAAAATCTTTTTTCTATGTTCCTAAACAATTTATATACTTTTCCTTAGAAGAGATGCTAGAAATGAGTCATTCAAGTTATCATAGGTTATTCATTATATATTTGTAAGGAAACTTGAGTGTAGGTTAGTTTGAGTGGCAACCCAAGCACTTAACCTTTGTATCCTTGCTCCAGTAGTGATCAATGTTAGGTCTAGCTTGGAGAAGCTAGTGAATAACTATTTGCCATGTGATAGTAGGGGCTGTCTGCTTATCACGGTTCAACTTGGAGAGGCTGGTGAAAGACTACTTGGTTCAACTTGAAGAGACTGGTGAAAAATTACTTGGTTTAGCTTGGAAAGACTGGTAAATAACTACTTAGTTTGTGACAGTAGGGGTTGTCTACTGGTCAAAGATTAGAGCTTAAAAAGGCTACTGCAAAGACTATCTAGTTTTTACTTTCTCAAGTTGAGAAAGGTTTTAGTGAATCTCAATAAAAAAATTAGTATTAGATGTAGGCAAGTTTGGCTGAACCGGTATAAATTATCTGTCACATATTCTCCTCCTTAATCTCTTTTATTTTCACAGCTTACATTATCATTTAATATTTGCTGAAAGTTCATTATTTTAAATTATTCTATTATTGACGTTATACTTCAGGAAGCTACTTTCTGAAACATTTAATCTTGTTTTCGTTGCACTACAAGCTCAATGTTTATAGTATATTGTTTAACATTTCAATTTTTGCAATGAAAGCTAAATAGCAAAGCACGATTCAACCCCTTTCTCATGCACTTATCTACTTACAGTTTGGACATATGGCTATTGATCCTTCAATTTGATACATATGAATTATTTAGAAAAGTCAGTTCTCTCTTTTCTGGTGATGGATGTTAGCAGAAAAGACACGCGTAAGGTTACCTTTTGGACATAATACTATTTTGATAATAATTGATAAACTAACCAAATCTAACCCTTTTTTTCTTAACAATTTGCACAACTAGTCTTGTTGAGAAATTAGGTCAATTATATATTTAGAGTACCTTCAAGATGAAGTCTCCAAGTTGATTTTTTATCCACAATATTTGAGTGTAACAATTTACAGCAAAAACATATTTGGCTTCAGTAGTAGAAAAACTATTGTGTTTTGGTTCTTACATGACCATGTGATTAGACAATCATCCAAGAAACAACAAGATGCACTAGTTCTTTTCCTTTCCATTGTATAACTAGCAAAATCAGCATCATAAAGTCCTACAAAAGTTCCTTTCTCGTACCATGCATAGACTAAGATTAGTAGTACCAACAAGATATCTAAGGATTCTAAATCTACTAACTATTACGTAGAGAAAAGATCTGATCATACCTTTACATAGTTTGTTTATAAACTTTCTTACCACTTTCATCAACATCAGAAGGATGCATAAGAGTACTCACTGGTTTGGATTGATCGATTCTGAACCTCTTGAGAAAGCCCTTAGCATATTTCTCTTGGTTGTAAGGTTTATATTCTTTTTTTGCTTAATTTGAGACCCTACAAATAACTTCAATTTGTTTATCATGCTCATCCCAAATTCATCTTTGATTAGTTCAGAAAATTTCAAGCAAAGAGGATGATCAATAGCACCAAAGATAATATCATCAACATAAAGTTCAACTATCAGAAAGTTATTTGTCTGATAAAAGATAAGAAAAAGTTGTATTAACATTCCATCTTTTAAAATCATTTTCAAGTAAAAAGGAATCCAATCTATCATACTAAGCTCTTAGGACTTGTTTTAGACCATAAAAAGCCCTTGTTAACTCGAATACGTGGTTAAAAAATTATTCATTCTCAAAAACAGGAGGCTACTTAACATAAACTTCTTCATAAAGAAATCCATCTAAGAAAGCAGACTTTACATCTATTTGATAGAGAATAAAGCCTTTATGAGTAGCAAAAGATAAAGAACATTTTGATAATTTCTAATCTTCTAATTTAGCTTGTACAAAGGTTTCGTCACAGTCAATCCTTTCTTGTTGATTGTATCCTGGAGTAACTGGTTTAGCCTTATTTCTAATGACTTTTCCTCCTTCATCTAACTTGCTTCTAAACCTCCACCTAGTTTTAAGGATAAATTTCCTTCAAGGTTTCTCAACCAAGTTCCAAACTTTGATTTTCTCAAATTGATCAAGCTCTTCTTGGATGGCAAAGATCCAACTTTTGTAACACCCTAATTTTTATTCAAAAATTAATTGGAACTTTATTAATGAGAATCTCAAAAATCTAATAGGCATAAAAATGATGAGGATGATCCAACGGATCTGTACAAAAAAAAAGTGAATAGTAATCTAATAGGCCCCACGGGCCTGTCGGGACAGTCGAAACCCTAGATTTGGGACCTGAAGGTGCCCAAAATTTGGAAAATAGGGGAATAAGGCTAGACATATTTGGAAATGAAAATTTTATACTTAGAATTAATTTTTGAGTAATATTTAATTACCCAGGTACACTATTTTAGCCATTTGGTAAAATTTCGGTGTGCAATTTCTAACACCGAAAGCTAGTTAATCTCTACTAAATGAAGAAGTTTATCTATTTTAAGCCCAATGAATGGCTAAGATTTCATCTTGGATAAAAAGATCAAATCCTAGACATTCATATTAATTTCTTTTAAGTAAAAATTTTAAACTTTACGTTAAACCAATCATATCACACCTTATAAGATAAACTTAACTCACCTAACTTCATAATTTCCTTCTCTAGGTTCTCGTACAGCAAGGAGAAACCAGATCCTCCATCACCTTCTTCATAAAAACCTTGATTTTCAACTTCAAAAATCCTATGCCAAATCTTGTCAAAATCAAAATCTTCTTTCACTAAACTTGTTCTACACCTCAAAACCTACAAATATGACCAATCAGAATTTCAATCCCTCACCAAATCTCAATCTTGATACCTTATATCTCACTTTTTTGAGAGGGGTTTGGGTGTGTCTTGAGAGTTTTGGAGTGAAGAGCATCATCTTGGAGCATACTAGAGACAAAGATACCATTAGCTTCCAAGAGTAGAGTTTTCTATGGTCTTTTCTTGCAAAATTTATGTTGAACATTTCTGAATGAGTCCTGTCTAAAATTTTTGATTGAGTTGATTGATGATATATGGTTATTGATATATGAATTTTGTTGATATGTTTGGATGATGATAAAAATCCTTTTTAGTCAAAAGAGATTTAGGGTTATGTTGCTGGATTTTAGTTTGGCTGCAGATAGTGAAATCTTATGAATTTTTAGACATATTTGTGGTAATGTTTAGAAGTTGGGAAAAATATATGTTGGAGCTAACATCTTAAACTACATACGCAAATTTTCTTGAGCACTAGTCTTAAGTTTTAATTCCTTAAAAAAATTAGAGATTGCAATGGTACTCATGCTATTTGGGTTATTGAAACTAAGGCTATGAAATTGTATGATTTTATTACCATAGCAAATGATGGATTCTTAATTTTTACAAGGATTTGATAACTTCTTGAAGTGTAACTGTGATTTTTCTTTTAAGTTGATTTCATCGTTTACTAGGGTTAAAAATTATAAGAGTTCTAGTCTGACTTGTGAATAAGTGGTCTCTGACCACCAATTTTGTAAAATTTATTTAACATGGTTAGAGGACTCTATTTGCTACTAAATTTTTATAGGGACTATTAAACACATTGAAGTGTCCCAGGGAATTTTTGTGGCTCTTGAAGTGGTCATTTGGCATGGAAATTAAGTGTTGTTACCAGAATGGTAAATCTGCCAAGATGCTGGAATGGTGAGAATGTTTTAAATTGATAATAGAATGGCATTTAGACCAAATATATGGCATATGAATGTATACTAATTGTTTGAAAGGCTTGTTTATAAAGCATGAATAAGACTCCAATGAAACTAAATGCCTATATATGTGACATAATCCTACCTTTGAAAAAGAGAACTCCATGATGGGATTAAATGGCAAAAGAGAATATATGAAATTTAATGATGCATGTTTTAACATATGGGGAAAATAGAAACAAGGCTTATGTGGGATAAAGAGGGAAGGAAAAAATAAGGACTTCCTAGGAAATTTTATGAGTCGATAAACATATCGGCTAGGAATAGAATTGTGTGTGATTTGGAAATGGAAAAAAATGAAGTTTGATGATCACGAATAGGAATGAGCTCATGTCCTAGCAGTCTATGGTCCTCTGTGGAGTTATCCACTACATATAGTACTTGATGTGAAATTAAGTTTTCCCTATATTAATAAAAAGAAACAACTACACTAAGTTGAATTCCATAGGATATAAGAGAAACACATATGATTACTACCATTTTGCATTTAACTTTACTTGACTTATATACATTAATATTGATACATATAATCTAGAATGATGATTTTTATATATTGTATTATGTTCACATTTGAGGGAATACCCTACTAAGAATTTTCTAATATTCTCATCCCTATGTCTACATGTATTTTATATTGTATTCAGATCCAACAGATGCCGTCAATAGTATTCTTCCTTGATTCGCACAATGGGTGTGGCATTATGACCCGGTGCTTGACTTTCTTCATACAGTAACTTATTCCCAAATCCGTGCATACGTGTTCTTTGGTCATTCCTTTAGTTTGTCTATCTTCACCACTGATTTTGATCCAGTTTTTCCCTATGATGGTGTGCCTTTCCATATGATGCACCTAGTTGTATTTGATATCTTGGTAGCACCACCAGCACCCCCTCTAGAATATGCTCCCTCCTCATCCTCGTCCTCTGACTCAGACCCACCAAAGGGTCCTGATGCCCCTGGCAGAGGTGAGGCCATTGTACCAATGGTCAACAGGCTCGTCTAGGAGGACACGAGATCCATAGGGACTTATGACTTGTATATAGTGTACCATAGTGCTAGGACCTTACCAGGCTGTCGAATGATTGTTGTTAGATGTTTTAGGCCCATTTTTGTGCATATATGATTGTTGTTGGGCCTTGAGATTTGAGCAGGTTAGGATAGACACTGAAGATGCTTTCTTTTGTACTAAGTCCCTAAATAGTTCACTAGTCAACCAGTTTATGTTCCAATGTGATATGTATATTGCTAACTTGTTTTTTTATGTGTATATATATATATATATATATATATATATGAGTTGCTGTAACACAGGAGTTCAATTTATTATCTTTTCATTTCTCTCAACTAGTATAAAGTATAAAACAAAGTAACACTTTCTAATTACTGTATAGACACTCGAGTAATATATAATAGTTAGGAGGGTGTTACAACTTTCATCATTGAGAGCTTCTTCAATGCATTCTACTTCAATTTTTTTTATAAGAAATCACAGGATTCATTTTTTAAGGAAGATCTAGTGTTAATACCATGAGAAGCTTCTCTAAAGATTTGACTTTGTGAAATTGTTGTCAAGTCATATATTCCTCTGTAGTTTTGTCTTTTGGCATTTCTTTATAAATATCTGCTGGCTCTTTAGAAACATCGTTATTTAATGATGGATTTGGAACTAGTATCATATTAGTTGGTTTTGAGGCTTCACTTGGACTTGGAATATAAGTTTTTCCAATATTCAATTTTTCAAAGTCAGGTTCTAGAAACTTCATCTGTTGATCCAAGCCATTCTTCAATTCTTTGAACCTGATGTGAATAGTTTCTTCAACTATTTTGCTTCTCCTGTTGTATATCTTGTAGGCTTTAGAAACTAAAGAGTAACCTAGAAAGATTCTATCATCAAATTTTAGATCAAACTTTGCAAACTTGTCCCTACTATTAAGGATAAAGTACTCATGAAAAATGAATAGGGACAAGTTTGCATACTTCCATATCTTTGGAAGTGAGTACAAGAGAAATTTGCATACTTTCATATGAGTTGAGTGTAAGCTTGCATATTAAATGAGTAAGGATAAATAGTATGATATTTTCTTGAGAATTGTCCTCATGAAAACACAATTTTGAATGTAGCAAGAGGTATCTATAACCTCTGCCTAGTAACATTTTGCTAACCACTTTCTAAAATCATTGTTCTAGCCATATCTTGTAGAGATCTCTTCTTCCTTTAAATAACCCCAATTTGTTGAGCTGTTCTAGGAGGTGAGAAACTTTGAGAAATATCATTTTCATTGCAAAACTTTTCAAAAGCATGATTTTCAAATCCAACACCATGATCTGATCTAACAAAAATAATTAAAATACCTTTCTCAATTTGAACTCATTTGAAAAGGTTTTGAATGCATCACAAGCATCATCATTATGTTCAAGGAATAGAACCCAAGTGAATCTTGTGTAATCGTCCGCAATGAGCAAGTCATATTTCTTTTCACCCAAACTAGTAGTTCTAGTTAGTCCAAAAAGATCAATGTGTAAAAGCTCAAGCGGTCTAGTAGTTAAAACTATATTTTTGTTGGGGAAGGAGCTTTTGGTTTGTTGTCCTTTTTCACATAAATCACAAATTGAGTCCTTATCATAATTAATTTTAGGAAAACACATAACCAGCTCTTTTTGAGATATCTTTGAGATCAGCCATGTAACACCCTAAAAATTTTATAAAAATTTATTTGAGTTTTTATAGTCATAATTTCAAAAATCCAATAGACATAGAAATAATAAGAACGATCCAACGAATCTGTTAAAAAAAAAATGTGAATAGTAACTTGCGGGTCTTGCAGGCCTGCCGGGACAACCGAAACCCTAGAATTAAGGCCCGGAGATGTCCGAAAGTGAGAAATTATAGGATCAAGGTTAGAAATGGGTAGGAATAAATATTTTATATCTAGAACTAATTTTCAGGCAATAGTTGCTTGCCGGGTACACTATTTTACCGGTTCGGTAAAATTTCGGTATGCGATTTTTAACACTGAAAAAAAGTCAAACCTTTAGGATAAAGTTGTCCTCTATAGCCAAATGTAAGGCTAAGATTTAATCTTGATTTACAAGATTAAATCCTAGCCATTTATCTTGCTTTCTTGTAGGAAAAGTTTGGTTTTATATTAAATAAAAATTAAACATAACTCATAATGAATATAAGCCATAAAAATTTGTCATTCTCATCTTCCATTCTCGGATAAGAATAGAAAGCCTTTCAACCTCCATTGTTTCTTCTCAAAACACATCAAAACTTGATTAAAAACTCCAAAATCCTAGCCTAGGCTTGATAAAACACTAAACTTCCTTCACTAAACTTGTTCTACACCTCAAACTCTACAAATCTAACCGATTAAAATCTCAAATCCTCACCTTGATACCTCACTTGCTCACTGCCTAAGGAGGGGTTGGGGCTGGAATTGGTGCCTTGAAGTGAAGAGAGATCACCTAGAACATCCTTTGGAGTATAAAGCTCAAAAGCTTTCAAAGTAGGGTTTTCTTTGGCCTTTTTCCTTCAAAATTATTTCTGATAATTGCTGATAGGTATTGGTCAGAAATTTCTAGTTGTATTTGATGATAATATGTTGATATTGATGTGTTAATTTTGGTGGAGTGTTTGGATGAGGTTAAATAATGATTTTTGTCAAAATAAGTTTTGGCTAGGCTGCTGGATTTTCGGATTTCAGCAAGACAGGATTTATTCATGAATTTTCTGGTCCAATTCTAGTCATTTTTATTATCTATAAAAATTATATTTTCAAGATAATATCCTAAGGAAACTCTGAGAATTTTCGTGGTGCATAATAAGGACTTTTGCTGCCTGAGAAAAATCATGGACCGAAGTTGTAACTATGCTACCTGAAATCTTGGTATTGAAGCTGTAAATTTGTATAATTTTGTGACCACAGCAAATGATGGAATTATCCCTTGAGATTTTTACAGGGAGTTGACAACATATTGAAGTGTAACAGTGATTTTTATTTTGAGTTGATTCCATCATTTACTGAATTTAAAAATTATAGGAACCCTGTTTTGAGCTGTGAAAAAGTGGTCCCTGACTACTAAACTTTTATAATTTAGTTAACATAGTTAGAGAACTCATTTTGCATAGGAGCTTGGGGACACATTGGGGTATCATAGGGAATTTTTATAGCCTCTGAACTGGTTGTGTGATGTGCAAATTAATTTTGCTATCAAGTTGTGAAATCTGCCCATGAACTGTTTTGGTGCTGATGCATGACATAGGTGACATAATGACCTTTTGTTCAAGTTTATTGTATATGAAAGCATGCTAGTGACTTTAAGGATTAGGTTTAGGCATAATTGAATTCATATTGTGAATGAATTCCTATATGTGTTTTACGCATGCAATTTGAAAAAGACTAATGAAGGATACATTGACCTAGTTCAATCGCAATAAGTAGAAATAGATGAGATCTTTCGGCTAATCGAGAGCAAATAAGGTGATGAATGATCCTTTTGGTTTGTCGAGGACAAATTAAATGATCCTTTCAACTTTGTTGATGGCAAATAGAGTGCTATATGATCCTTTCGACTTTATCGAGGGCAAATAGATTGATAAATGATCCTTTCGACTTTGTCGAGGGCAAATAGAGTGATATATGATCCTTTCGACAAAACCTTTCGACTTTGTCGAGGGCAAATAGAGTGATACATGATCCTTTTGACTTTGTCGAGGGCAAATAGAGTATTATGTGATCCTTTTGATTTTGTCGAGGGCAAATATTGTGATAAATGATCCTTTTGACTTTATTGAGGGCAAATGAAGTGATGTATGATCCTTTCAAATTTTCAAAGGCATATAAAGAGAGATTGAGATCCTCTTCAGATGTACTGAGTGCACATAAAGTTGAGAATAATTACTAGGATCTTGAATAGCATGAAATGTATGTTTTAAGTGATTGACCAGTAAAAGCTACCCACTTCGAAAGTATGATTTGGAACTCTAAAATTGAACCATTGTTATGAAATGCATGATCACTTTTTCTTAATAAACCGAAGTGGCTGGGATGATGACGATGACATTAATTTTCAGTGCATGTTTTGGGGAATGCTCCACTGAGAATTGTATAATTCTCACCCCTATGTGTTTTGTGGTCCCATGTCGTCTCCAGGTTGAACCAAAGAACTATGGAATGCTACACCAAAAGTGGTTGGATGGGTAGTAGTCGAGTGTTTGAGATTGTATCAAATGTACTTAGATATATGTATGGATGTGTAAACTTAACAGAGAACATATGTGTATTAGAGCTCATAGAAGAGCTTCTCTATGTAATCGACTTTATATTAAAGAAATGTTTTGTATCTGCTATATATGTTGATCAAATTACGCTAGTTAGTACACGAACCCATCGAATTTGCTATAGTTATTTAAGAAAGGTCCGCTAATTAAAAAGTGACAATTCTCGAGTACGATGTCATGACTTAAGGATAACGTTGTACTTGGGAGGGTGTTACAAGCCATATATCAACTTGGCCAAGCTTTTTATTCCACATTCACTTCTCATCCAGAAAGGATGCCAAATATTTTACATCTTGATCTAGTAGATCATCTAGATACAATACATAAGTGTTGTTATGACTATTTCTACGAAAAATGATCTTTCTTGATGTGGGATTTAACATTTTACAATCTTTTGCTTCAAACTCACCTTATAGTCTTGGTAACAGAATCGACTAATGCTAAGATAGTTATAAGCAAGACCTTTAACCAAAAGAAATTTGAAATAGTGTTGGAGTTATCCTTATTAACATTACCTATACCAATGACTTTGTCTTTTACCCTATTTGCAATTTTAAAAATCCTCCATTCTTTGGTTTGATCATTCTGAGGCATCTTTTGTCTCCTGTCATGTATCTTGAGCACCTATTGTCCATGTACTATTTTCTATCTTTTTGGTCATTTGATTTAAGCCACACCAACATCAGAAAGAATTTCTACCTTAGGTACCCATACTTTCTTGGATCCTTTTGGTTCAGTGACCTTCTTAGGAACAATACTTTCTTTTTTTTTTCCTTTTCTAAGTAAGAGGCAATTATCAGTAGTGATAACTATCTTCATTGATATGAGGGTCTATTAATGTAGTGACCTTCAACAATGTGCATGGTTTGTTGGACCATTTTGTCCAAGAATCTTGTACTCCACAACAATTAACTTACTTATACTTTGGAGGACCTGGCTATGGCGGCAAATGTAGGTGAAAGCAAAGGCACGAGAAGGGAGTTAAATTGTGCAAACTAAAAACACTTTCTAAAATCTTTCAAATAAATATGTTGAAGTTCTTAGAACTTAGAAAGTGAAAGCAAGGTTAGCTCTTTAGTAAAATAAACCTTTTGAAAATAATAGAAGCAACACTTAAACAATAAAGCATAGGCACACAACAATCACACAAAAAAAGTTAGAGATGGAAGATCACATAAATAGATTTATACTGGTTTAACCAATCAGTTGCCTACATCAAGTCTATAACTCAAAAGTTGAGAGTTCCACTAATAGAGTATTCTCATAACAAGCATTTCCAAACTTATAAACGATGGTCTTTCATTAACTTTCTCAAGCTACCTATTAGTAATATTTTCCTAGCCTCTTCAAGCTAAGACAAACTGACCACTAATGGGTCAAGGTTAAAATATGAGGTTGTTTGGGTTTGTGTTTGACAAACATGAACTAATGTGAACACTCAAGCTTTCACGATAATACAATATAATTAGAGAGTCACTTGAATGACTTCTTACAAGAAAATAACTCCCTAAGGATGATATTTGCTAAGATATAGAATGTAGAAGATTTCTAAAAGAATGGATTCTTTCTGATGAAAACTTTCTAAAGATAATATATTTCAAGATTGATTGTAACTAATCCAACAAGCGTTTAATCTTCAAATGATTATCCTTTTATAGATGAAATTTGAATATAATTGTTATTCCTTGATTGTTGGATCACTCTATATGTGTTCTTCTTGAAGCCATTGTAAGGAGAAAATTCTTAGAGATATATTTGCTAGGAACCTCTTTTTTGTAGCCGGCATAGTATCTTTGATGGCTATAGTAGTATTATTGTCCTTTCATATATATGACATAGTACATATTTGCTTCAAAGATGATCTTTTTAATCAAGACTAATCATGGTGAAGGTTTCTTGATGCTTAAGAAATTTCTTAAGATAAAGTATACGTTTAAGTTGTGATCATCAGGATTAACTTTCTGAAGAATTATCATATTTCTGAAAGTTCATTCTTCTGGTGCCTATTTCCTTTCTGAAGCACATTCTAACTTTCTCATAAGTTATTTTTTGATAACTTTATTTACTTTCTGAGATATGTTGTGTTAAACCCATCAAAAACTAGTGAAAAATAGCTTTTAATGCATTGAATATGGAATTTGGGTCCAATTTTAACATTCTTAGTAAGTTTCTTAAAGAGTTTGATTGCGAATTATACAATTTTGACCTTGGCTATCATAAAGGTATTTACACACATAATTAGTCATCTTTCTCGAATGATTATTTCAAATGTTGATTTGTTATCACTCAAAACCAAGTAATAAGAAGCTTTCTCAAGGGTTATGGGATTTACAACTTATTATATTTCTTTGAAGAAAATTTTTCAAAAATTATCCTCTAAATAAAAAAAATCTTACCAGAAAATGAGAAGTTAAGGCATAAGAAAACTGAGCTTTTGAAATATAACAACCTTCTGGAGGTTAAAGAAGCTTCTAAACTTTAAAGAACCATAATTCTTCTAAAATCTAATTTATAAAAAAGGTTGGTGGGTCTAACTATCTAGATATGATGCTTGGAGGGCACATAACGTATTTTAAGAAAAGTGGCATTGACTTTGAAAATGTAATCAATGAGAAAGGACCAGAAAGTTCACCAAAAAAAAATCCTTGTGTTTTCTATTTTAGGAAAGGCACCTTTTTGATAAATGCCCTCCACTCAAGAAAGTTAAATGGAAGGAAAGTATTGTTCTTAAGAAGGCCACTAACCTAAAAGGATCAGAAAAATCATGGATACCTAAGGTAAAAATAGGTACAACTAATTCATACCCAAATTTTTTAGTCCAAATATTAATCACAAAATCAAACCATGAGAAAAACTCATAACGTGCATTGAAATAACAGGAACATGTATCAATCACTTTAATCCAATAACAAGGTTTAAAAATCAACTCACAAAAAACCCATGCCAAATTAAAGACCTTAATACCTAGCTAAGAGTCTAACTACTTATGTTTACAACAAAAATAACACTAGGAAAGGTAGATAAAATTATTGGAATCTAAGATTTGGAGTGGTTGATTCCTGAATATCTCCTCCTCTTGATTCCTCTTCATGTCTCGTTGGTCCCAAATGTCTCTAAGTATCTCTTTATTTGTTTCTATTCTTGAAATCCTTTTTTTTTTTCTCTTTACAACTGTACAAAATGTGACTTTTCAAGTCACACTTGCCTAAGCGATGGATTGCCATTACATGAGTGGTGGCATAGTAAAATGTGCATTTTCCATCCCAATGACTTCCTAAGTGGTAGATTTTTGCCTGCCTAGGACCTAACAATAAAAAAATGCGTTGTTCATAATTATTTTTCACCACTTTAGTGGTAGTCTTTGGCCACTTAAGCGGTGGCACTTCAAAATGCCATAAAATGCACGAAAAGCCTAAAAATGAAACAATTTAGAACTTATTTTTTGCTATCTTTATTTCTGAATGTTTTTGTTAAGAACTTTGTGGGATTTTTGTTATTATTGTTTTAGTTTCATCTTATGGGTACAAAAAAATATTATTTTGACATCTTTAAGTGGATATAATGGCAATTCCTACTCACCCCTTGCATTATTCACATCCAATGTGAAAAAGTGGGTATCACAAGGGACACCCAATTTTTAGATGTCAAAATAACACTACTCTATGGGTATTTCTAACTTAATGGTCTTCAAGGTACAAAACTATTTAAATTTATTCTGAAAGTAGGTGTAATAAACTCTTCAAGTTGTAACACTATTTTATATTGTTGTCCAATGTAAAAGATGTTTTGCTAGTGATGATGGTCTTTAGCCTAAAATTAGTTCAGAGTATCAAATATTTGTTTTTCTTTTATTTTTTAATAATTGAGACAAGAAAGACTTAACCTGAAGGGAAACAAGAAAGGTCCAAAAAATTCCAGTAGAACACCAGAGTAAACAAAGCCTTCCAATACAAGGCATGACCAAAGAAACTAATCAACACCATAACTAATGAATCAAAGACCATTCATGAAGCAAAAAATCAATAGACCACCATAATGGAAGCAATGTACCATGATATGCTACCACTAGGTCATGTATATAAACCACCAACTTATCCTACCACAATAGATAAGTGTAACACAATAACAATAGAAGCATAAGATCCCAAAACTCCACAAGACCAAGGCCATAACTGATTGCCCATTTCCAAGATCCCACAAGTAAAGAAAGTCAGAAGGAAGTCCATGACAATAAGCAGTCCATGACAAAAACAACATAACACAAAGAGGTGGTAATCCATTTGAAAACAAACAATTAACAACAACCATGTAGGGTTGGTTACTGTTACGATATATTTGGTTTTTTATTTAATTTGAATTTGATATTTGCTGTTTTTAAGCACCGCTAGCTTCTTTATGATTTTTTTTCACATTAAAAATATTAGTTTGATATTTTTAAGCTCCGTTATTTTTATTCAATTTGAATTTGATATTTGTTTTTCGCATGAAAAACATTGATTTAATTGAAGATATAGTCAAATGAAAATTACCTTAGATGAAATAAACTTACAAGATACTTATTCGTGCCACTAAGAAAAGAAAATTTAATGTTAGAAACTCAATTATACTTAACCCATAAAGAGTCAAAGAAGACAGGGCAAAATAATAGAAAATAGTTTACAACTAAAATTAAACACATAAATAGCTTATGTTGATAATTGATGACTGGTAATTAAACGTCTTAACATGGAATAACCCATTGAACCATAAATATCTTGGTTGGCACGAAAGCTGGAAAAAAGGCAAATATGTAGAAAGAAACCGCCAACTGTTAATAGGTAACAACTCTAATCATTCTTGTACAACGTCATGATAGGTAACATTGCAAAGAAATAAATAGTTGACAACATGGCAATAACATGTTCTCCAACCTTGACAATGGGCATTATCTATGGTGGCGGAAAATTTTTTCTCAATATCACCCTATTTCTTATGTTAATTGTCCCTTTAACGCACGCTTCATTTTGGGCTGAATTGATTCATCCAAAGCTCCAAGTCACGATAACATCCAAAATACCAGGTGCCATTGTGCATGTTAAATGCATATCAAGTGAGGACGACATTAAGGAAGGACAATTGGATTCCTTCGATGCAAACCTATTCGCATTTGATGTTGAACTCAAGTTTTTGAAAACAATAAGATATAATTGCTTATTGACACAAGATGGCCAAGAAATTGGGCAGTTTTTGGGGTTTCGAAGTGGTTCCTATTGTGAGAAGGGTTGTACGTGGGAAGTTTACCCTCATTATGCACTACGGAGATCTTCTCGCAATGGTTTTGTCAATCAAACGTACAAAGCTATAGGAAGTCCTGATGACCATAGTTATGACTTTTCGTAGGTGAGCAATATGCCTTGTACCGATATATTACGAAAAAGGGGAAGGGTTCTAAAGTAGAGACATTTGTTAGATAACATAGCGATTATTATATGCATATGAATCTTAAGTTTTTTTCTGTTTTCCTTTTACATTATAAAAGCTAACAAAATGTGAGTTTCAACTGAAAATTTTACAGCCAACATTGCAAATTGGAGTGAGTAGATTTTGATTGTAGCCTCTGTTTATGCTATTCTTCGGACAAAACATCATAAGCACTAATAAAGAATGAAATGTTGGTATTTGTAGTATCTAAGTATTATGCACAAATTTTGTGGACAAAAAAATATAAAATCCATACAATCGAAAATTTATTATGTTCTATATTAGACCCAAATCATGACCTATCTATTTTTCAAGTCTTCTTTATCAAATGTTTTCCATGTTAGCTAGCTTCTCGAACCTTCCACTGAAATAGTGATGATTGAGTGTGTGTTTGATTTTGTATGTCTTTTCAAAACTGATTCTCACATATGAGATTTTGGTAAACTTTAGTTTAGTTAAAAGTAATTTTTGAAGTAAAGTAGTTTATGGTTAATATTGTGGTTTGGAAAGTAATTTTAGAATAGTATTTTAATGGAAAAGCAAGAACCTCTTTCTTTTGGCCAAATCTTTATTTGTGATAGAATCAATTTAGAGTGATCAAAAGGAAGTAAAACCAAAATAAAGAGCGAAATTAATTTTTTAGGTAGTTTTCCAAGCATTCTATACTTACAATTAAGAAAATCTTTGAACACTTTTGCTTAGCTCATATATATACACAAGTGTATTACCCATGCGTCACATAGGTCAATTAAATAAGTCGAATACAACACAAATTATTATGGTACATATATTGAAAAAATTTAATATTATTTTGTAATTATAAAATATTTAAAACATTTTTAAAAATTGCACATCATTTGTTTCTTTGAATTATTAAATTAATAAAAATAATTAATAACAATTTAAATTGTCTAGATTTTATTCTGTGTTAAAAAATTAGTTAAGTGATGATAATTATTGAATTTAACTATATATAAATGTTATTTAATAAATTAATGAACTAAATATAAAATCAATAAAATTTATTAAATTTGTGGAGAACTTCTGCTCCTAATTCTTTCTCTATACAAACTATGTAACCCTTCTGCTCCCTCTTTCCTCTCCATATTCATGCCACACAAAAACTATTTAACCTTTCTTGTATATCGTCTCTAGTTTATCCAAACAAATTAAATTACATATTAAACTTCTACTCCATCCTTGGCACCCAATGTTTTTTCATTCCCCAATCTCGGTCTCAAGGAATTCAAAGGATTTGAAATAATGAACATGATGAATAAAAAAACATAAACAAAACATTATGAATTCTAATTTTCCTACATGTAAAAAGTAGATAAATTTTTAAAATTATATAAGAACATTATTTTAGTCTCTTTTTTTCCTGACATGAACATTGTTATTTCAACCATGATTGTAATAATTGGATTATTGCATTGTGACTTCAAAACAAAAATATAGATAGATATATCCGTTGCCATAATATTTTTAGGGTTTCTAACCTATGCCCTAGCCCATAGGCATTGTTAAAGGTTTGAAAATAGTATATTTCTCTTGAGAACGTGTGATTTTTAAGATTCAAGGTAAAGGGCCCATCAAAAAGTTTATAGATTTACTTTTATTGAAAACTGTGATGTCCCGATTTCTCTACTTAGCAAAAATTACCAAAATACTCCTAGGTCATTTTTGTGTAAAAATTAACGCCGGCCTACCCCAACCACCGTCAAAAGGATATTTTAATATTAGGAGTATGTTACATGGGGATTAGATAGCAATCTGTGCAAAAATCACGATCCGCGATTTTCCCGTGTAAAAATCCAAAATGCCCCTAAGGTCATTTTTGCTCAAAATTCGAGGATGGCCGACCGGGGCCATCCTCAAAGGGTTAGTTTAATGTTTAAAAGAGATTAGATGCATTAGAAATAATAACAGAAGTGAAAATCTCACTCTTTGGACTTTCAACGCAAAATGACTAAAATACCCCTACGGCGTTTTTACACCAGATTAAGTGCCGACTGAGCCTAGAAAGATTTTCTAGGAGTTTGAAATATTGGTTTTATGCGATGCATGATAGCTGGATGGGACTAGGTTGTCTCAGAGAGTTTTGATGTAAAATGACCATTCTACCCCTAGATTAGTGCATAATGAGCTTAATTAAACGATTAAGGAAAACTAAACAATATTAGGCTCTAATTAAAGATAATTTAATTTTAGTTATTAATCTCAAGTCAAAATAATTAATTAAGGTTAATTAGAGCCTAAAAGTACTTAAGGAATTTCAAATTTCATTCTTAGTCAAAAAGCATCTAAGACATTATGTCATGTCATGCCCAAATAGTGATTTCTCTCACATGTTCCTTAAATTTAGGAAACATGTTAGAGTTTGAAATTCAAACTAAACAAGGTTAATCCAAACTAAGTAAATATGACAACCTTTAAATCATGTCTTAAGAACTTTAATCACACAATTACAACTTCTAACACCTAAACATAAGTTTTTAACCAAACCCCCTAAGTAAGATTACCTTAAGACTTATTACCCACACCCAAAATAAAATGAAAATTTCCCCCCAAAGCCCCAATATGGTCGACGGCCATACTCCTCCATTCCCTCATATATATATATATATACAAACACGTGCCAACAAGTGAAAACCCTCATTTTCTACCACTAGCTTTTTTGTTGGAGAAATGATAGTCACAAAATCGATGCATATAAGACGCATACGATACTGTGCTAGGGTGCCTTTATTGTAGATACACAAGTAGGGAGGCACACGGTGGAGAGCTGAAGGAAATTGAAAAAAAAAAGCCTGTCAAACCCATGCTCTAATTCCCCTTCCCCTCCAAACCTCACCCCCTTCCTGAAACACTGTCCCCTTCCCTCTTCCCCTGTGCCTGAAACCCCCCTGTGCCAACCCGTGCCCCTTTTCCCCTGTGCAACTCGTGCTTGTAGCTCTAGTTCCCCTTCCACCCCAAACCCCACCCTTCCTGAAACATTGTCCCTTTCTCTCTTCCCTTGTGCCTGAAACCCCGTCTGTGCCAACCTGCGCCCTTCTTCCCCTGTGTGAAACCCGCGCTGTAGCTCTAGTTCCTCTTCCCCCTTAAACCCACCCCTCCTGAAACACTCTCCCCTTTTACCCCATTTACCTTCCTGATAGAGTGATACCATTATTACTAAAGCTAAACCCACCCCCTTTTCCACTTTCCAGTTTTAGTCTTCTAGAGGAGAGAAGTTGAGGACCAGGCCGTCATCGCCTCCGTGCAGACCGTTGCTCGTTCACCATGCCCGCTTCGAATCTGCTTCTGCTTAGGTCCCGCGTCATCTCTGTCATGCTTTGCATCTGCTTCTGCCTGCGTCAAGCGTTGCCTCGCCATGTCCGCGTCGACCCATTTGTTCGCCATTCCTGCATCTCCACCCGCTGTGCTTGAAGAAGGTAAGCTTGAATCTTGAAGTATGAATATTCATTTGGTGTTTAAGAATGTGTTCTCCTTTGTATTGCCATCAGTGACATAGTGCACACAAAAAGAAGTAGCGTTAGGTAACAACAAATTAGAAAACCCCAAAAATGTAGCTATAGCAAAAATTAGAAACAACCCTCACCCAAGTAGTCAACTTGATGAAGGATAAAGTGACTTATATTAGATATTAAATTAAAATTTCAAACATTCAAGCCCAAATCAGGTTATGAGCTATGAACATACTAGTTTTTTAGAAATGTAGTTAGCAAGGAATGCTCCTCTAAGAATCGCAATAGATGTTGCAAGTACGTGTCCAGCAATGGCTCCACTTGCCACACCCCAAGGAGACTGTAATAAATAGGATACTACTGAGGTTAACATATTATATAAAATCTATTGAGTTGTCTCAAAACTTTAAAAGTGTAACTGAGCAGCCCTGAGTGCAATTGTTGCAAGCATAGATCGATCTCCCCATTCCTTAGCAATTGCAGTTACTAAATTAAAATTCATGCCTCAGAACATTAAACCTACATAAAGGCTTGATTCTATACAAGAGTTGCTGATTAATTGCCCAGCAACAAGTTGATACTTAAAGTTCATCCACAAAACATTTATCTAGGTATTGGCCATTCAAAATTGAAAAATAGATCAATGATACAAGTAGTAATTTGAGGGCATCGAGATCATATTTGAGCAATTGCCACAAGCTATAAGGATTTGCACATTGCATTAATTGATTTTGTTGTTTTTACAGAGATGATTTTCAGTGACAAGTACTAAGCTGCCCTCTTGCTGAATATCAGAATAAGAGAAAAGGAACCTTACAGCAAAAAATACAAGGTTGAATGATTTCCAAATAATCTCAAGTGGATTTGAAAGCCGTTTTGTAATAGAAGATCAGGAGCATAGGCGGTTGCTTGTTCTTCCTCATGGTATGTATGTTTGCCTAGTTAATCAAAAGCTTCTTCTCTATGAGCTTCATATCTTTGTATGAGACCTTTTAAGCTAGGTCCTTGAGCGTGTGAATACAAGCTTTATATTTGTGTAAATTTGATTTATGCCTATACATTTGTATAAACTGGGTTCCTAAGCTTGTAAAATAATTTGTTGTTGTATAGATTGTGTATTTTTATTGGCAACCACTTGGAAAGATGGGATCAACATTAGTGAGTCCCTTGGTTGCATGGTGGGACCATGGGAGATTACAAATGAGGATTCGGCTTGAACGAAAAAATATCAAGGTACATAGATAGATGATTGATGTAAACAAAAGAAGTTTTGGTTTTGATTTATTTGGCAAATAATAAAGTTAATATGGTCAAAGTAAGAAAGTTCATTTCACAGTGATTGTTATTTAATATGTGGTTAATTTTTTCATAGGGTATATCTTACCACAGTAAGGATCAAGACAAGGTAGTTGATATGAAGTGGCTCAACAAAACTTATAAAACTCAAGAGTGGAGTGGAGCTCATTGGCGATGAGACTGGAAGGGGAAAACTAGAAAGGGTTGATATTGATCTTGGTTAAGTTTATGTGCCACGCCTCGCTCCTCCCCAGTTCTTCGCACCATGCTGTCCTCTAATTTATGGTCACCTTGCATAGGCATTTAGTGTTTTTAAGTCCTTTTCTGTTTTTAATGTAAATAGAATCAAAGAATGCATCTTGAAGGTCCAACTTAGGTAAACAGCTAACAAGGGCCTTAGCTACTCTCTTATGGTTGTTGATATCAGTCTTAGCATTCAACTAGATGTTGATAATTAGATATATTGGTGAAGGTTTATTTATGACTTGGTTGCCTTCACTTACGAAATGGTTTTCACAGATCATTTGATCTGAAAAGCTGGTCAAATTTAGTATTCATTCATTGTTAGTATCCCCCTGCTTTCGATGAACTAGTTTTTGTCCCAGTTAGATTAAGAAAATCTTGTAAACTATGCAGGACCTTTGTCATTGTCATAGGTTTTGATTTGATTGAAAACAAAATGTTGCATATATTACCAATAAATTAAAATTAAACTCATTTTCCACAACAGAACAACAATAAATTTTGGATTTAATTATCATCTTTTAAAAGTATAAAATTCTTTTATACAATAATGGAAGCAAATATTTTTATACGTATTACTTTTGAAGTAATACGGTAACAGTGAAATATGTTTTACTCTTGTATCATAGAAAAAAAATATTTTTTCTGATTTTAATGTTCGAGTACAAATTGGATGTGATACTGAGGAATAATATATGAATTCGAGTGCATAAGTCATTCAGGCACATGCTACATGTTATGTTGATGACCAATTCATCAATCCAAAGTGCACCTAAGTCCTCTATCATCGTCCTACATCTCAATTTTGCAAGATACTTCAACCTCTATTCAATATTGTGAAAACTGAAAATTTAATAGCATTTCCCAACAATTCATCAATACAATGGGTCTCTAGGCCCTTTACCAATCTCCTAAATATGAATTTCCCAACAAAATTGAACTCCTTTTAAGTATTGTGAAAACTGAAATTTACCACCATTTTGTACTATTCACCAACATTTTGTACATTGCTTACCAACATTTATGTACCACTTACCAACATTGATTAGAAAAATTTTGATCAGTTTTACTCCTTTTGCACATCTTGGATGTCCTTCTGACCCCAAACTCATCAATATAATGGGGCTCCAAGTCCTCAAACATAGCCCTCAATCTCAATTTCCCAACAAAATTGAACTCCTTTTAAGTATTGTTAAAACTAGAAATTTACTAACATTTTGTACTACTCATCAACATTTTGTACATTGCTCACCAACATTTGAGTACCACTTACCAACATTGACTAGAAAAATTTTGATCAGTTTTACTCCTTTTGCACATCTTAGAGATCCTTCTGACCACAAATTCATCAATATAATGGGGCTTCAAGTCCTCAAACATAGCCCTCAATCTCAATTTCCCAACAAAATTGAACCCCTTTTAAGTATTGTCAAAACTAGAAATTTACCAACATTTTGTACTACTCACCAACATTTTGTACACTGCTCACCAACATTTGTGTACCACTTACCAACATTGACTAGAAAAATTTTGATCAGTTTTACTCCTTTTGCACATCTTGAATGTCCTTTGGACCCCAAATTCATCAAAATAATGGGACTCTAGGTCCTCAAACATAGCCCTTAATCTGAATTTCCCAACAAAAATTGAACCTCTAGTATTGTGAAAACTGAAAATTTACCAACATTTTCAACTGCTCACCAACATTTTGTACAATGGTCACCAACATTTATGTACCACTTACCAACATTGAGTAGAAAAAATTTGATCAGTTTTACTCCTTTTGCACATCTTGGATGTCCTTTTGACCCCAAATTCATCAATATAATGGGGCTCCAAGTCCTTAAACATAGCTCTCAATCTCAATTTCCCAACAAAATTGAACCCCTTATAAGTATTGTGAAAACTAAAAATTTACCAACATTTTGTACATTGTTTACCAATATTTATGTACCACTTACCAACATTGACCAGAAAAATTTTGATCCATTTTACTCTTTTTGCACATCTTGAATGTCCTTCTGACCCCAATTCATCAATATAACGGGCCTCCAAGTCCTCAACCATAACCCTCAATCTGAATTTCCCAACAAAATTGAACTCTTTTTTAGTATTGTGAAAACTGAAAATTTACCAGCATTTTCAACTGCTCACCACATTTTGTACATTGCTCACCAACATTTATGTACCACTTACCAACATTGACCAGAACAATTTTGATCAGTTTTACTCCTTTTGCACATCTTGGATGTCCTTCTGACTCCAAATTCATCAATATAATGGGGCTCTAAGTCCTCAAACATAGTCCTCAATCTCAATTTCCCAATAAAATTGAACCCCTTTTAAGTATTGTGAAAACTAAAAATTTACCAATATTTTGTACTACTCACCAACATTTTGTACATTGCTCACCAACATTTATGTACCACTTACCAACATTGACCAGAACAATTGCGATCAATTATACTCATTTTGCACATCTTGGATGTCCTTCTGACCTCCAATTCATCAATACCATGGGCCTCTAAGTCCTCAACCACAGTCCCAACAATGCTAGCTAGCTAGGGAAACTTTTCCTTAATTTCCTTCATCTCTTTGCTGTTCCCAGTATTCCAATAGCAAAGACAAACCCATTTATATAACATGCTACGAATCTGATGACATATCCAAAACAACCAAGCATAAGAGACACCAAATCATCTTCCACTAAACTGAACCCCCTCCAACAGCAATTCTAAAGCTCTTAGTGCCAACAAGTAACAAGCATCACAAGCAGAAAATTATTTTTCCTTCCACTATTGGTGGAATATGTTTAATTAGCGACAAAGTCACAAAATTTGTCTCACCAAATCAATAAGGCTGCTTAGTTAATGATTCACTATGCCGGCAAAGGATGAGGTGTTGGTGCTTGTGGCAGACGACGTCACCAACTCACGCTGGCTCCAATGCGATCTTGCTTTCCCTCCGTCGTCACCTCATTCAGGCTTCGTCGAGGACACCCACAGCTTCAATCACAAAGAGCCGCTGCTTCTACTACCTTCACTGTGATTCCTTCGGTTGTGGTGCCGCCGTCATGTACCTTCCCTTACAGTGGATGAGAATGTGAGTGTGAGAGAGAAACTTGGGAGCTGAGAGAGGTGAGAGATGAGAGCTGAGAGCTGAGAGTTTCTCTCTCTTTTCCCTCTTTTTCTTTCCTTTGCGCCTTCAGCTTTCCTCCTTTTATGTTTCCAAAATTTTGTTTTATACTTTATTCCACCCTGTGCCATGCCTGCTGCTTGTCTTTGATAAATGCCCCTTCAACAGTGTCATGTGCGTCGTTCCTGTGCGTCCAAATAACGGGACTCTTTTTGTTGAGAAACTTGTCACCAAAAAAAGCTCTCATATTCTCTCAACTTGAGTTCTTTTCTTCTCCTCCACTTTCAAGGTAGAACCACCACTCTCCACCTCCTCTCAACCTTAAACCACCACACCACCACCTCTAACCACCTCCTAAATAGACCACATTTCCACTTCTACACTTAACCGCACAAGAAAAATTATTCCTTCCTTTTCTTTCGCTTTGGCCGAAGCAATATTTCCATCAAGAGAAGATTTTTGTCTTCTTATTTCAACTCACAAAGACCAACCTTTCTTCTTTCCATCAAGACAACATCTTTGGTAGGGTTTTGTTTGAAGTTCTTTCTCTTTTCTTGTTTATGTTTCCAGTTTTGGTGTTCCTCAAGTGAACAAAGTTTTCTTCTTTTATGTCATTCTCATTTTCGATTTGATGATGATGGTGGGGTTTATATTTTGTCTCTCTTGTATATTTTGGTTTTGTGTTGACACTTCCAGAAAAGCCCTGCTTAGGAGCGGTTTTTACTGGTGGTTCATTAAACCACTGCCATATTATGTGCTTCCTTGTGGTTTACATTGAACACCACAAATTGAATTATTTAGCGGTGGTTAGTTTTTCAATCGATGCGGTTTAGTGATTCACAGCGGTTTTAATTTTAGTTAACAGCCGAGAATTGAACAAAAAGTGAAAAAATAAAAAATTTGGGAAGTAGAAGGGAGACAGTTTCCCTCTCTCACTTTTTCACTCTCAAAGCTAGGCCCCCTCTCTCATCTTCCCTTTCTCTCGTATCGGTGTCGTTCTCTCTCTCTCTCTATCACCATTCCCGTCTTCGTTCAGCCGCCGTCTTCGTTCGCCATTCAGGAACGTGCCCTTCCCCCCCTCTCTCTCTCTCTCGGTCGCCCTTCCCTCTCTCTCAGTTAGTGGCTCTTAGTGGCACGGTTCCACTGCCAATCGAAAGCCTCCGTCTCTATTCCAGATTTCGTCAATTGCGTCACTGTTCCCCCCTTTCTTTCTCAGTCAGTGACTCCCAGCGACGCAGTTCTGTGGCCAACCAACAGCCGTTGTCTCGGTTCTGCGACACGGCTTCTCCATCGCCATTCAGGAATGCGGTCTCATTCGTCTCCTCCAACACGACCCCTTCCTCTGGTGCCTCCCGGTAGAAAGGCTAATGAAAAGTGCTTTACTCAAGCCAGGTATATTACTTTTCTACATTTAGGTTTATTGTTCTTATTTAGGTTCATTTCAAGTTAGGCTTTTGTCCTAAGAGGAAGCATTTTTGGTTTAAATGATGAAGGAAACAGTGAAAGGTGTGGGTTTTGGGTTTTGCTTGGAGCATGTGTATTTCTTTCTTTCTTTATACCTCTTTCTTTACCTGTTTTGGTGCGGTTTAAAGGGAACACATTTTTGGTTTGGGATTCCAGTGAATAAGTTTGAGGCTATTTGGACTTTCTATATCAAACCCAAGATCAATCCTTTAGACCTAGACTCTTCTAACACTGTGGAAACTGTCAAATTGACCTATTGATATCTCCTCATAACTAGATGTGGACCTTCTGTGGAAAGTTTGGAAGCCTATTTAATTGGCGAACCAAATACTTCCTACAATATTGTTATTTTTTGAATTATTTCTAGGAGTTGTACCAAAAGTATACTGCCAGAATACATTAACTCCTGCTTGAACTTGTCTCTTCAGACCCCACTTGATGTTGGTAAGATAAGCCAGGTACATTAACTTATACTTCACTAGTCTTCTCTTCAACGAGTGTAGGGTCAGTTTCCTGAATCATTTTAGAATCTTATGGTCAACACTTTTGTATAGAGAATTTCCTATCAATTTCTTTAAGCAAAGCATGTCTCTATGGACTTTTAATTCAAGGCTTGTTTCCTCAGTTTTCTGCTTCTTCCTTTTTGTGTCCAAAGATTTATGGCTGAAACAATTATCCTTGGCACCAAGGAGTTGTGTTTCATAAAATATTTTACTAATAAACAATGTTTGAAAACTTCATAGAGTGAGTAGTGTTTTCTAAAGCATTAGTTTACTTATAAACATTATTTGAAAACTTCATAAAGTGAGTAGTGTTTTCTAACCTAAACCACGAATCAAAGTTCCTTACTTATGCTTCTTAATTGTGTTCAAATCAAATCGAGTTATCCAAATTTGTCAGGGCGCCCCTTCATTATGTATTAACTGAGTTATAGAGTTGCCGTTGGCTATTAATCTTAACATCAATTTAATTTTGATAAAAGAAGTTGAATGCGAAAGAGTCCCAAAGCAAATAACAAATCATCTTTTTTATAATGAAGTCCCCATCACCGTATTCTTTGTTGGTTTCTATTCTGTTGCCATTCGTCTAGACAAAGTTCCAAAGTACAAGAAACCAAATGAAAACGTTTAAAGAATTATGGTGTATAATATAAAAAGATAAGAGCTTGCATCCGTAACTGTACTGGCAAATTGTTTAGTCTTTAAAATGTTCAAGATAGGGATACAAAAATAGTCAAACAAATTAACTAATGCTAACGCTAGTTTCTTAATCAAAACCTGCCTATAATTGTTTGGCCATATTTGTTGATTTACCAACCAATGCATCTACTATAATGGATTTTGCATAGTTCTTTCACTAGGTTAGAAGTTAATCTTATTATTGCTTGATTATTACAGGTGAGGGGGCACCGTATGGAGTGGATATAGCCATGAATGGAATTGCTGATTCCTTTACTAATTTTGTCTGGGAGCCTGCAGTTGTGAAGGTACTGTATCTGCCTGCATTTATCTACATGACTTTGTATTCTTATTTTATATTTGATGTGGATGGTGTTGAAGCTAATCAATAATTTTGCAGATCAATGCTATAAATGCTGCTACAAAGGCAGCTTGCTTAATCTTAAGTGTGGATGAAATAGTCAAAAACCCCAAGGTAAATTTATGACTATTTGTATCATTGTATGTTTGCTAACGATTTTCCACCCGTAGTATATTTATCTCCCCAAGTCTTGTGCATGATGCAACCCAATTTTCAAATCTACTGTGCCCCGATCTTATTTACTCTCTTCATTGTTCTTTTTAGTTTGAAAAACCCTATACTTCATTTTTTGTTGAAGCAGCTATATATATTCATGCATACTGTTCTGTTGACATAGTTGTATCATAGTTCCTCTTTATAATAATGTCTTGGTAGCTATCATGTATTGTCACTAAAATAATACAGCACAAAAGCCCTTTTGTTGATTGCAATAAAAACCGCATCAGGGTCTCCATTCAATGTTTCATTGATCATGCCAGGTAAAAAAGTAGTGCAAATGAAGGTCTCCATTATGTGATGCTGTAGAACTTATGTTTTTTGGTTTGGGTTTCATTATGCCTACAATTTTTGGACTCATCCTTTTCTTTTGGTGTCATTATACCAAGAAGAAAAATTATTTTAGCAGACATTATATTAGTTATTGTAAATGCGAAAAAGTGTGAATTATCTTTCATGTACTTAAAGAAAATTATCTTTTTGGTTGATTTTGTCTTTTGTGTTGTTTGTGAAGGGAGTGCACCAATTTCGCCAGGTGTAATACTGTCTTCCTCAGCTAGTCATGATGCTTAATGTAACACCCTAAATCTTAACCTAAGTCTACTAGTATGCACTTAGGTTAATCCTTAGAATATTACCTCTTGGTCTCATCTTTTACTTAGAAAATACTTAGCGGAAATATGGGTAAAATTTTTCTTTTTTTTAAAAAACAAGGTGAGAGCCACGCACGAATCTTTAAAAGGAAGCACAACGAAACATATGAGCAAAGCATAAAGGAACACATCATATCATGGAAACATCAACTGAAACATATATATATATATATATATTATATAATGTGCCCACCCAAAGGGGCAGGACTATTTGATACATCGGGAAACAGAATACAATTGAAGAATAAATATAAGGAAAACAAATACAGGGAAATCATAAGACAACACCCATGCCCGAGTGCACCTAGAGTAGGCAACCTCATACACAAAAGAAGGTTTGCCCTCAACTATGTGGCGTGTGTGCACTAACTGCTACCCATCCTATGCACCTACTCCTGCGGGTCCGAGTACTGAGGGGTGGAATCGATCCACTGGCGGATCTCGGCGGGAGTGGTCGTGCGGATCATCGGAGCGTGTCCACCGTGGCGAGGGGGCATGGATGGCCTACGAGCCAACCTCGGCTGAACCACTGTCTCCTTGCTCCCAGCTCTCATCGGTGGGGGAGCAGGGCTGGAGCTCCAACTGTACATATGCGAGGGCGGGTCCTCTGATGGATCCGTCTCCGAATACTGGGTCCGAGGCACGTACTCCGGGTAGTCGCGTATGGCTAACATCTCGAGCAGCATGCGGAGAATCTGCTCATCGCGTGGTCTAGCTCGCTCAAAAATCCCGTTATGGCAGTAAGGAGCAGTCGGAGTGAAGTGGTAGCTCGAGATGGGGTGCGCGAAAGGTCGTCCCATGAACATGAATACTTTGACAGTGCAGCGACCCTTAAAATGATATGACCCGAGTGCTAACAGGGCGATTTGTAGGAGTAGAAACAATAAGATCAAAGGGAAGTTTAGACACTCTTAGATTTAAGGATTCGACACTAGCAAGTGAAATAAAAGAATGAGTAGCTCCAAAGTCATATAGTATAGTTAAGGGTTTACCGTTTACTTCGCACATACCTTCAATGAGATCCTTGGACTTCTTGGCATCCTCCGCATTAAGGGTAAAGACTCTTCCTCGGTGTTGTGGTCGGGGGTTCTGGTTCAGTGTCCCTTGACTGGCGCAGTCCTTTGCATAGTGGCCAGGCTTGCCACACTTAAAGCATACATTCTGACCGGCTAAGCATGGGCGATTCCCATGATTCTTCCCACATTGTGGGCAGACGTCAGCAGATGTTGCTCTAGGGTAAGTAGCAGGTGTTTGTGGTGCCTTGTTCTTGGCCCCACTTGGTCCTCCATTGTGGTTCCGGGGTCCACCCAGTCCACGGGGTTGATTGTTATTGAAGTTCCTCGGGCCTTGATGTTGAAACGGCGACCTTTGGTGTTGCTTGGATTGTTGGTGTGTAGGAGCTCTTGGTGGTTGTTGTTGTTGTGGTCAGAACTGGTTGGTCTGGTAGGGATTGTAGTGATTCCTTGAGGGGTACTGCAGTTCGAACCTCGGGGCTTGAGGTCCAAGTCCCTTAGCTCATTCCGCCCTCGTGGTTTGCATCTTTTTCTGTCCTTCCTCAAGGATCCGGCACTTGTTGACCAGGGTTAGGAAGTCTCTGATCTCCATGTAGGCCACGGCGTAGTTCATCTTCACCTTCAGACCGGCCTCATACTTAACGCATTTCCAAACCTCATCGGGGTTTCCTTGAAACACCCGAGAGAACTTGATCAGCTCCTCGAATTTAGCAGTGTACTGGGCAACAATAGACCCTCCCTGGGTCAACTGCATGAACTCGATGTCGTTTGCATTCCTCATGGACTCTGGGAAATACTTTTCGTAGAAGTAAGTCTTGAACAGCTCCCAGTCAATGGGAGTTCCAGAAGCTTCTAGCAGATGCCTCGTGCCGTTCCACCAGAATTCGGCATCCGACTTCATCATGAAAGCAGCAAAGGTGACCTTCTGCTCCTCCGAGCAGGCAACCACAGAATAGATCTTCTCCATGTCCTTAATCTACTCGTCAGCCTTGTTGGGGTCCATTACCCCTCGGAACACCGACGGGTTCGCCTTGCGGAACTCGCCAAAGTGGGCTTGTTCCATCATCTCAGCAGCAGGGGGAAGAGGGGGAACAGGAACAACGTTTACTTGTTGGTCCATCCGGTCAAACATCCGTTCCATGGCTTGTGCCATGTGACGGATAGCAGCAGCAGTTGCATTGTCTTGGTCAACATCGGGCGTAGTCCTAGGCCGTCGTCACGGTGCCATTGGTCCCTAGACACATGAAACAATGAACATCAAGTTGATCAGGCTCAATATCCATGCAAAATGAGCTAGTTACCATGGTACTTGCAAGCAACAGAAGTCATGCATTTCTAGTTCTACAGCTTATCTCTATTAAGCACTACACATGACATAACTATCGCATCATACTTATAAAGCATAATCAGTCCAATCCTCAGGCTCCATGAGAATCGAACTGCTCTGATACCATAATGTAACACCCTAAATCTTAACCTAAGTCTACTAGTATGCACTTAGGTTAATCTTTAGAATATTACCTCTTGGTCTCATCTTTTACTTAGAAAATACTTAGCGGAAATATGGGTAAAATTTTTATTTTTTTAAAAAAACAAGGTGAGATCCACACATGAATCTTTAAAAGGAAGCATAACGAAACATATGAGCAAAGCGTAAAGGAACACATCATATCATGGAAACATCAACTGAAACATATATATATACATATATATATATATGTATATAATGTGCCTACCCAAAGGGTCAGGACTATTTGATACATCGGGAAACAGAATACAACTGAAGAACAAATACAAGGAAAACAAATACAGGGAAATCATAAGACAACACCCATGCCCGAGTGCACCTAGAGTAAGCTACCTCATACACAAAAGAAGGTTTGCCCTAAACTATGTGGAGTGTGTGCACTAACTGCTACCCATCCTATGCACCTACTCCTGCTGGTCCGAGTACTGAGGGGTGGAATCGATCCACTGGCGGATCTCTGCGGGAGTGGTCGTGTGGATCATCGAAGCGTGTCCACCTCGGCGAGGGCGCATGGATGGCCTACGAGCCAACCTCGGCTAAACCACCGTCTCCTTGCTCCCAGCTCTCATCGGTGGGGAGCGGTGGAGCTCAAGCGTACATATGCGAGGGTGGGTCCTCTAATGGATCCGTCTCCGAATACAGGGTCCGGGGCACGTACTCCAGGTAGTCACGTACGGCTGACGTCTCGGGCTGCATGCGGAGAATCTGCTCATCGCGTGGTCTAGCTCGCTCAAAAATCCCGTTATGGTGGTAAGGAGCAGTCGGGGTGAAGCGGTAGCTCAGGACGGGGTGTGCGAAGGGTCATCCTATGAACATGAATACTCTGACAGTGTAGCGACCCTCAAAATGGTATGACCCGAGTGCCGGGTCATGGTGCAGCTCCCATACCGGGGTGTCGATGAAGAGTACAAATGTCGCCATCTGAAGATATGACCGAAGAAGAGAGAGAGGGAATGAGAATCTTCTAAAAGAATTCTCAGTAGGGTTATCCCTACCTAGGTGACATCGTCACATCCTCAGGAACCTTGGGTTTTATTTCTAAAAAGGTGTGCATGCATATAAACTCCTTTTAAGTTAGTTTTCTAAAGTATTATTTATCCAAGGCCCGTCATATTTTATAATGCGTCTTATGACTAAGCATGGAATATACTAATGACATGAATGCATCATAAAGGTAAGCCAATCAATAGAATAACTAAGAAACATCATAACATTGGCATAAGGTATCGGTTGTAAATCTCATAATAACTTTTCTTTTCATAGCACATGTGACATTCTAAACTTTAACTCTTGTCTCATGGGGCCACCCTAAAACATCTCTAGGTTATGAGCTCATACCTTAACTAGTCGTCACTAGTTCTTACTTATCCTATGATAAGCATAACATAATCCCGACTTAAAGTATGGGCTAGGGGGCAATTAAGGATCACCTCTCTTAGGGTCATTTCTTCTTTGAAACGCTCTACTAGCAACTAGTGCATCGTAGTTTTGTCTGCTTTGGCAAGCTCTATGTCAATACCCTCACGGATTTGTTTTCTTGGGGGTGCTCGGCTAAACCGGTGTCACCCAAGAAAGCGTCTCAGTGTTGTGTCACATTTAAGTCCTCATAAAGTGTTAATTCATAGATTTATTCATCATATAAATCTTTCTCATGGTATGCATCTCATCATATAATCATTTATAAAACTATAACCTATTTTCACGTAAAACGTTTTCATAGCATATACATCATCACATGAAACTTCTTCATAGCGTGTACATAAAACTTCTTCATAGCATATACATAAAACTTCTTCATAGCATGTACATCATCACATAATCACACCTTAGACAATTATTCATACAAACTCACAAGCTTATTATGTTATAAACCCATAGTGTTTTATGCTTTGGTTCTTTGAGTCTTAAACTTGTAAACTAATTGTCCTAGTATTATCCTTAACCTCTTACACACCTATAGGTTCACAACTAATAAGTTTTACAAATTTTTATGCTCAAGGACTTATCCAAACAGCACTATGCAGATTTGGACGGCTTTATATTTGTGTGATTACGGGGTTCTAGAAATTACGGTTTAGACCCTTAAAGTCCTTAACTCGCATTCTAAGTTATCGATCATCAAAACCTAGTGTCTTGGGAACCTATGAGGTTATAACTAAGTATTTCTCACCTCACACTATGGTCAAGAACATCTCTAAACCTCAAGGATGCAGAATTTGAAAATCTAACTTTACGGGTACCTAGAAGTCACAACAATGACCCTTTCTAAGTTTGGTTTGCTCCTAAGGCTTCAAGATTAAGTCCTAAACAAATTATGAGTCATTCCTATACATTCAAACTAATTAAAAACCATGATTATTAAATCTAAACCTTGCTGGACAGAATCCAGAAAATTACATAATTAGAGGATTTAGAACTCTCAAATTAATTCTTTTCTAGTTCCTAACTTATCCTATCTTTCACATATGAGTCTTAACATTATTTTTACTCAAACATAGGCACATTATCATCATTAAAACAGCACATACAGTGGCAGTAAAGAGCAAGGAAGAACCGAAAATATACTTCTCCATAGAGGCATAGAACACAATTTCTAAGGCACATAAGCTACTAGTTTCTCTTGGAACTATTTTAGAACTTTCAAAACTCATTTATAAACATTTTTAACATCTAAAATCATAAGAGTGTTTAAGAGGGCAGTGACCAATTTATCTTTGTCTCAAGAGGTCCTAAATTCATAAAACTTAGTTCTATGCATTCCTTAAACTCATATAGGCTTGGAAAAATTATAAAACATAGTCTCAAATACTTAGAAACTTCAATACCCCTTGGGGCCGAAATATGAACCAAAGAAAATACATATTTTTAGACCTTTGTTGAGACAACAATGGGCAAGTCTTTGAGCTCTAGGTTCATTTAGGTGATGACATAAAAATAAACATGCTCATGCACTTATTTTAGATTCCATTAGAAAGTAAAGTGATAGCACAAAGTAAATATGAATGCAACTCATTATTATCTTGGTATTAAGTGAGAACTTGAAATATAAACATGATAATGCATAGCTTGAAATATAAACATGATAATGCAAGGTTCACTTATTATCTTGATACTTAGTGATAGCAAGGAAAGTAGACATGATGTGCATAGCATAAAAGTAAACATGATGCAAGGTTCATTTTATGGTTAGCTAGAGCTCATTCAAGACTTTAACAAAATAACAACCCAATACACTATCTCAAAGATCAACATACCAAAACCGAAAGTCTTACAAAAGAAAAAGAAAGTGAAACTAAGTCAAGTTCTTTATTAAATACCCAAAACCCCTATCTAGAGAAAAATCTCTAGAACGTGCCGGCCAACTTTAAGGTTGACAAGGGTAGGCTTGGGCTTTTAGAAATCCTTAGATTAATTTTCTTAAGTTGAAAAACCATGTGAGCTAGATATCATATAGATGAAGTCATAAGGAAAGGAAAACTCAAGCTTTAGAGGTTTCTTTGAGATGAACATAAGGTCATCATCTAGAAACTCTCATCATCAAGCTATCATGTTTGAGAATAAAAGGCCAAGAGGCCGAAATGGAAAAAGAAAAGGAATATAAAGGAAAGCTCAAAAAGAAACCAAGAGAAAACTAGAGGAAACACATCTTTTGAGTAAAACAAAGTTTGAAAAGAAACTCCCTACCTAGAGTGAAGACACAAAGCTTGAACTTTTGAAAAGAAAAACAAGATGATGAGCTCCTCCTTGGTGCTTGATGGTTTCGGCCAAGAGGAAGCAAGAAGGTTGGAGTTGTGTTTCAAGTGAGGTTGTGTTTGAGGTGTGATGTTTGAGAGTTTTGATGATGGTTCAAGGCTATGGGGTGGTGTTTCAAGGTTGAGAGGTGATGATGAGATGAAGAGAGGATGAAGATGAAGATGAAAAGAAAGGAAGAACTCTCTTGGAATTTTGAGAGAAAAGAAAAGAACTAGCAAGACAACTCTAGAATTCTAAACTTAGAAAATGCTTCAAAGTGCAACTAAGCTATCACAAGCATCCTATTTATAGAAAAACAAAACAATGAGGATCACAAAGGGGGGAGAGTGGCTGTAGCAAATGGAGGGAAAAGGGAGAGGAAAATATCTCTTTGATTGTGTCATAGAAGCATGGTTTGAAGTATAGAAGCTATGCTACAAAGTATGGCTTGATGTGAGTTAATTTCCTATCAATTTTTATGAAATTAGGCTTCTAGAACCAATGCATGGCTGGAACTTTTCCAACCACAAATAAATGGAGAAAATGAGCCATTTTAAATAGTTATTTACTTGGAAAATCAAGCTTGATTGAAAGTTATGACAAGGTATAGTGTATGTGACTTGAGGTATGGCCTTGGAGTGTTGAAAAATTGAACATGTGATGCATATGGGGAGGGAGGGCTCACGGCCAGACCTGGCAGCATGGGGGGAGTGAGGTTTTGATCATCTAATCGGGTGTTAATGGTAGGTTTAGATGTGTATTAGCTTAGGTACAAGATTAGGAATAATTAAGCTTAAGTTTAGGTAACTAAGAATGTGTTTTAAGAATTTTATGACAAGATTAGGAGTGCTCATACATCATTAAAGAATTTTAAACTCATTTATGAATAAACAATGTGTAACACAATTCCATGATTCAAGGAATTGGAAAGAGAAAACACTATTCAAGATTCCATGACTAGGAGTCTTGAAATTAAAAATATGATTTTAAGTTGTAATTAAGCACTTTTAGGTTTTAATCAACTTTAATAAATTATTTTGACTCAAGATTAATTAATGAAATTAATTAACCTTCGATTAGAGCCTAATATTGCTTAGGTTTGCTTAATCACGCGATTAAGCGTAAAAACACGAAGCTAGGGGCAAAACCGTAATTTTGCACTAATTTCGCCATGGACCTCCGGGTCCAAAACTAAAGTCACAGTCTACATAAAAATGACTTTTAAAATCATCTAGAGAAGTTTCGGGTTCATCTGGCACTTGCAAACGGGTAAAACACCGCAGGGGAGTTTTGGTCATTTTGACCCGAAAACTCGAAAAATGAGATTTTCGATCCCGGGAAGGTATACAAGCCATCTAATCCCCTTCCAACATTGAGTTTGCCCTTCGAGTACAGCCGAACCGGCTTTCCTCAAATTCCGGGCTGAAAATGACCTCAGGGGCATTTTGGTCATTCTCACTCTAACAGAAAAATCGGGGCGTTACAATACTCCCCTCCTTAAAAAGAATTTCGCCCTCGAAATTCGTACCTTTAGAAAAGCTCTGGATATTTGGACTTCATCTTGGATTCCAGTTCCCACGTGTATTCTTCCGACTTGTTCCTTAACTGCTTGACTTCGCGATCCACTACTCTCGTAGGCGGTAGATTGAAAGTGAGGTCCTCCCTCAACTGTACATGCTTTGGTTCTAGGACATGGCTAGGGTCGGACTCATATTTACGTAACTGGGAGACGTGAAAGACATCATGAAGGTTTGACAGATTGGGTGCTAAGGCTATTTTGTAAGCTACAGATCCGATTCTCTGAAGAATTTCAAAAGGACCGAGAAATCGGGGACTCAACTTTTTAACTTTCATGGCTCTTCCTATTCCTGTAGTGGGGGTGATTCTTAGAAATACATGTTCTCCTTCTTGGAACTCTTAGGGCTTGTGCCTTTTGTCCGCGTAGCTTTTCTGTCGACTTTGAGCTGTTAAGATTCTATCCTTGATTTTCCTGATCTGCTCCGTCATTTCCCTCACTACATCAGGTCCTAAGACACTTTGTTCTCCGGGCTGGTACCAACACAAAGGTGATTGGCACTTCCTTCCATATAACGCCTAAATGCGGTGCCATACCGATGCTCGCGTCATAACTGTTGTTATACGCGAACTCGATCGAAGGCATGTACTTATCCCAACTTCCTTTCTGGTCCAAGACACAGGCTTTTAGCATATCTTCCAGGGTTTGGGTTGTCCTCTCGGACTGACCATCCATTTGTGGGTGGTAAGCAGTGCTTAAGCACAACTTGGAACCAAACGCCTTTTGAAAGGCTCCCCAAAAACGTGATGTAAACCGCGGATCTCGATCCTAGATTATCGTCAATGGTACTCCATGCAACCTTACTATTTCTTGGATGTAAAGCTGGGCCAACTTATCCAACAAGTATGTGACTCGAATGGGTAGAAAGTGAACCGACTTAGTCAGTCGATCCATGATTACCCATACGGCATCGTGGCCAGCTTGGGTCCTTAGCAATCCTGTCACGAAATCGATTGATATACTTTCCCACTTCCACTCGGGGATTGACAGGGGTTGCAACATGCCAGAAGGCTTTTGGTATTCGATCTTGACCTTTTGACAGACCAAACACTTACTCACCCAGGCGACCACATCCTTCTTTAATCTGGGCCACCAAAACATCTTCTTCAAATCTTGGTACATCTTGGTAGTACCAGGATGTATGGCGAAGTGGCTCTTGTGAGCCTTATCCAAGATTTTCTCTCGAAAGTCGCCATTTTGTAGCACCGCAGTTAAGCCCCTCGAACCTCCACAACCAGTCGGGGCCTCGTACAAAACCTTTCAACTTTCCGGCCTTAACTACCTCGATTGTCTCCATAAAGTCCTCATTTTCTCTTTGGGCAAGCATAATCTTTTGCTTAAACCCACTGGTCACCGTGAGATGACTCTTCACGATGCCATTCTTTGTTATTGACATCCCCAGATTCATATCCCTAAACTGCTCTATTAACCCAACTTCGTTAACCATCATACAAGATAAACGTAACGACTTTCGACTCAAGGCATCAGCGACTACATTAGCCTTGCCGGGGTGGTAACTTAAGCCAAAATCGTAGTCCTTGAGGAATTCCATCCATCTCCTCTGCCTCATATTTAACTCCTTTTGATCAAAGAGGTGCTTGAGACTCTTATGATTGGAGAAAACTTCTGACCTCACATCGTACAAATGGTGTCTCCACATCTTTAGAGCGAACACGATGGTTGCTAGTTCTAGGTCATGGGTGGGGTAGGTTACCTCATGAGGCTTGAGTTGTCTGGACGCATAGGCTACCACTTGCCTGTTTTGCATCAACACACAACGTAAACCCTTGCTAGAAGCATCGCAATATACCTCGAAGGGTACATTGGGGTCAGGTAAAACTAAAACCAGGGTTGAGGTGAGCTTTTCCTTAAGCTCTAGGAAACTCTTTTCACACTTGGGGCTCCACTCAAACGGGGCATTCTTCCTAGTGAGCTTCGTTAAGGGTAGGGCTAATTGGGAAAATCCTTTAATGAACCTACGGTAATATCCAGCTAAACCCAAAAAGCTTCTAATCTCAATTACAGAGGTTGGTCTATCCCAATTCATCATAGCTTCTATCTTACTTGGGTCGACAGCTATGCCACCTTTTGACACAACATGTCCTAAGAATTTTACCTCCTCTAACCAAAATTCACACTTAGACAACTTAGCGTATAACTTCTTTTCCTTTAATACCTTAAAACCAACCTTAAATGACGCTCATGCTCTTCGTGGGTCTTCGAATACATGAGAATATCATCTATGAACACAACCACGAACTGATCTAAATAGGGTCGAAAGATCCTATTCATGTAATCCATAAAAACTGCGGGAGCATTCGTCAAACTAAACGACATCACATTGAACTCAAAGTGTCCATACCGAGTTCGAAAGGCGGTTTTAGGAATGTCCGAATCTCTAACCCTAATCTGATGGTAACCGGGCCTTAAATCAATCTTAGAAAACACTACTGCTCCTTTTAATTGGTCCATAAGATCGTCAATCCTAGGCAATGGGTATTTATTCTTTATGGTTACTTGGTTCAACTGCCTATAGTCTATACACATCCTCATACTTTCGTCCTTTTTCTTTACAAATAAGACAGGAGCGCCCCAAGGCGAAGCACTCGGCCTTATAAAACTCTTTTCTAACAGCTCCTCTAACTGGGTTTTCAACTCTGCCAACTCCGAGGGTGACATCCTATACGGGGCTATAGAGATTGGTCCTGTCCCAGGAACCAACTCTATGGAGAATTCAACTTCTCTTTCGGGAGGGAACTCGGGTATTTCATCTGGAAACACCTTGGGATAGTCTCTCACCTAGGTTTTGGTCAAAGTCTACATTGCAGGCGGCTAGGAGAACATATCCCTTAGCTTTCTCCCCACTACAGAAGACCTCTACGGAGTTTAGGTACAATCTAATGGGTTGAGTGATGTTCTCGGGAGGAGAAAGGAAAACTACGGTTTGGGTTCCACAATCTAACAACACACGGTTGGCATGAAGCCAATTCATGCCTAAGATAATGCCTGTCTTTTAAGGGTAAACAAATTAAATCTATGATAAAAGACCTATTTTCTACAACAAAATGACAGTTTAAACAACAACGGCAAGTATTAACAGGGTGATTTGTAGGAGTAGAAACAATAAGATCAAAGGGAAGTTTAAAGACTCTTAGATTTAAGGATTCGAAACTAGCAAGTGAAATAAAAGAATGAGTAGCTCCAGAGTCATATAGTACAGTTAAGGGTTTACCGTTTACTTCGCACATACCTTCAATGAGATCCTTGGACTTCTTGGCGTCCTCCGCATTAAGGGTAAAGACTCTTCCTCGGTGTTGTGGTCGGGGGTTCTGGTTCAGTGTCCCTTGGTAGTGCGATCCTTTGCATAGTGGCCAGGCTTGCCACACTTGAAGCATACATTCTGACCGGCTAAGCATAGGCGATTCCCGTGATTCTTCCTGCATTGTGGGCAGACGTCAGCAGATGTTGCTCCGGGGTAAGCAGCAGGGGTTTGTGGTGCCTTGTTCTTGGCCCCACTTGGTCCTCCATTGTGGTTTCGGGGTCCACCCGGTCCACGGGGTTGATTGTTATTGAAGTTCCTCGGGCCTTGATGTTAAAACGGTGGCATTTGGTGTTGCTTGGATTGTTGGTGTGTAGGAGCTCTTGGTGGTTGTTGTTGTTGTGGTTAGAACTGGTTGGTCTGGTAGGGATTGTAGTGATTCCTTGAGGGGTACTGCAGTTTGAACCTCGGGGCTTGAGGTCCAAGTCCCTTAGCTCGTTCCGCCCTCGTGGCTTGCATCTTTTTCTGTCCTTCCTCAAGGATCCGGCACTTGTTGACCAGGGTTAGGAAGTCTCTGATCTCCATGTAGGCCACGGCGTAGTTCATCTCCGCCTTCAGACCGGCCTCATACTTAACGCATTTCCAAACCTCATCGGGGTTTCCTTGAAACACCGGAGAGAACTTGATCAACTCCTCGAATTTAGCAGTGTACTGGGCAACAGTAGACCCTTCCTGGGTCAACTGCATGAACTCGATGTCGTTTGCATTCCTCACGGACTCCGGGAAATACTTCTCGTAGAAGTAAGTCTTGAACAGCTCCCAGTCAATGGGAGTTCCAGAAACATCTAGCAGACACCTCGTGCCGTTCCACCAGAGTTTGGCATCCGACTTCATCATGAAAGTAGCAAAGGTCACCTTCTGCTCCTCTGAGCAGGCAACCACAGAATAGATCTTCTCCATGTCCTTAATCCACTCGTCAGCCTTGTCGGGGTCCATTACCCCTCGGAAGACCGGCGGGTTCGCCTTGCGAAACTCGCCAAAGTGGGCTTGTTCCACCATCTCAGCAGCAGGGGGAGGAGGGGGAACAGGAACACATTTGCTTGTTGGTCCATCCGGTCGAACATCCGTTCCATGGCTTGCGCCATGCGACGGACAGCAACAGCAGTTGCATTGTCTTGGTCAACATCGGGCGTAGTCCTAGGCCGTCGTCGCGGTGCCATTGGTCCCTATACACATGAAACAATGAACATCAAGTTGATCAGGCTCAATATCCATGCAAAATGAGCTAGTTACCATGGCACTTGCAAGCAACAGAAGTCATGCATTTCTAGTTCTACAGCTTATCTCTATTAAGCACTACACATGACATAACTATCGCATCATGCTTATAAAGCATAATCAGTCCAATCCTTAGGCTCCATGAGAATCGAACTGCTCTGATACCATAATGTAACACCCTAAATCTTAACCTAAGTCTACTAGTATGCACTTAGATTAATTTTTAGAATATTACCTCTTGGTCTCATCTTTTACTTAGAAAATACTTAGCGGAAATATGGGTAAAATTTTTCTTTTTTAAAAAACAAGGTGAGAGCCACGCATGAATCTTTAAAAGGAAGCATAACGAAACATATGAGCAAAGCATAAAGGAACACATCATATCATGGAAACATCAACTGAAACATATATATATATATATATATATATATATATATATATATAATGTGCCCACCCAAAGGGGCAGGACTATTTGATACATCGGGAAACAGAATACAACTGAAGAACAAATACAAGGAAAACAAATACAGGAAAATCATAAGACAACACCCATGCCCGAGTGCACCTAGAGTAGGCTACCTCATACACAAAAGAAGGTTTGCCCTCAACTATGTGGCGTGTGTGCACTAACTGCTACCCATCCTATGCACCTACTCCCTCTTGGTCCGAGTCTTGAGGGTGGAATCAATCCACTGGCGGATCTCGGCGGGAGTGGTCGTGTGGATCATTGGAGCGTGTCCACCGCGGCGAGGGCGCATGGATGGCTTACGAGCCAACCTCAGCTAAACCACCGTCTCCTTGCTCCCAGCTCTCATCGGTGGGGGAGCAGGGCTGGAGCTCCAACTGTACATATGCGAGGGTGGGTCCTCTAATGGATCCGTCTCCGAATACTGGGTCCGGGGCACGTACTCCAGGTAGTCACGTAAGGCTGACGTCTCGGGCTGCATGCAGAGAATCTGCTCATCGCGTGGTCTAGCTCGCTCAAAAATCCCGTTATGGCGGTAAGGAGCAGTCGGGGTGAAGCGGTAGCTCGGGACGGGGTGCGCGAAGGGTCGTCCCATGAACATGAATACTCTGACAGTGTAGTGACCCTCAAAATGGTATGACCCGAGTGCCGGGTCATGGTGCAGGTCCCATACCTTGGTGTCGATGAAGAGTATGAATGTCGCCATCTGAAGATATGACCGAAGAAGAGAGAGAGAGAATGAGAATCTTCTAAAAGAATTCTCAGTAGGGTTATCCCTACCTAGGTGACATCGTCACATCCTCAGGAACCTTGGGTTTTATTTCTAAAAAGGTGTGCATGCATATAAACTCCTTTTAAGTTAGTTTTCTAAAGTATTATTTATCCAAGGCCCGTCATATTTTATAATGCGTCTTATGACTAAGCATGGAATATACTAATGACATCAATGCATCATAAAGGTAAGCCAATCAACAGAATAACTAAGAAACATCATAACATTGGCATAAGGTATCGGTTGTAAATCTCATAATAACTTTTCTTTTCATAGCACATGTGACATTCTAAACTTTAACTCTTGTCTCATGGGGCCACCCTAAAACATCTCTAGGTTATGAGCTCATACCTTAACTAGTCGTCACTAGTTCTTACTTATCCTATGATAAGCATAACATAATCCCGACTTAAAGTATGGGCTAGGGGGCAATTAAGGATCACCTCTCTTAGGGTCATTTCTTCTTTGAAACGCTCTACTAGCAACTAGTGCATCGTAGTTTTGTCCGCTTTGGCAAGCTCTATGTCAATACCCTCACGGATTTGTTTTCTTGGGGGTGCTCGGCTAAACCGGTGTCACCCAAGAAAGCGTCTCAGTGTTGTGTCACATTTAAGTCCTCATAAAGTGTTAATTCATAGATTTATTCATCATATAAATCTTTCTCATGGTATGCATCTCATCATATAATCATTTATAAAACTATAACCTATTTTCACGTAAAACGTTTTCATAGCATATACATCATCACATGAAACTTCTTCATAGCGTGTACATAAAACTTCTTCATAGCATATACATAAAACTTCTTCATAGCATGTACATCATCACATAATCACACCTTAGACAATTATTCATACAAACTCACAAGCTTATTATGTTATAAACCCATAGTGTTTTATGCTTTGGTTCTTTGAGTCTTAAACTTGTAAACTAATTGTCCTAGTATTATCCTTAACCTCTTACACACCTATAGGTTCACAACTAATAAGTTTTACAAATTTTTATGCTCAAGGACTTATCCAAACAGCACTATGCAGATTTGGACGGCTTTATATTTGTGTGATTACGGGGTTCTAGAAATTACGGTTTAGACCCTTAAAGTCCTTAACTCGCATTCTAAGTTATCGATCATCAAAACCTAGTGTCTTGGGAACCTATGAGGTTATAACTAAGTATTTCTCACCTCACACTATGGTCAAGAACATCTCTAAACCTCAAGGATGCAGAATTTGAAAATCTAACTTTATGGGTACCTAGAAGTCACAACAATGACCCTTTCTAAGTTTGGTTTGCTCCTAAGGCTTCAAGATTAAGTCCTAAACAAATTATGAGTCATTCCTATACATTCAAACTAATTAAAAACCATGATTATTAAATCTAAACCTTGCTGGACAGAATCCAGAAAATTACATAATTAGAGGATTTAGAACTCTCAAATTAATTCTTTTCTAGTTCCTAACTTATCCTATCTTTCACATATGAGTCTTAACATTATTTTTACTCAAACATAGGCACATTATCATCATTAAAACAGCACATACAGTGGCAGTAAAGAGCAAGGAAGAACCGAAAATATACTTCTCCATAAAAGGCATAGAACACAATTTCTAAGGCACATAAGCTACTAGTTTCTCTTGGAACTATTTTAGAACTTTCAAAACTCATTTATAAACATTTTTAACATCTAAAATCATAAGAGTGTTTAAGAGGGCAGTGACCAATTTATCTTTGTCTCAAGAGGTCCTAAATTCATAAAACTTAGTTCTATGCATTCCTTAAACTCATATAGGCTTGGAAAAATTATAAAACATAGTCTCAAATACTTAGAAACTTCAATACCCCTTGGGGCCGAAATATGAACCAAAGAAAATACATATTTTTAGACCTTTGTTGAGACAACAATGGGCAAGTCTTTGAGCTCTAGGTTCATTTAGGTGATGACATAAAAATAAACATGCTCATGCACTTATTTTAGATTCCATTAGAAAGTAAAGTGATAGCACAAAGTAAATATGAATGCAACTCATTATTATCTTGGTATTAAGTGAGAACTTGAAATATAAACATGATAATGCATAGCTTGAAATATAAACATGATAATGCAAGGTTCACTTATTATCTTGATACTTAGTGATAGCAAGGAAAGTAGACATGATGTGCATAGCATAAAAGTAAACATGATGCAAGGTTCATTTTATGGTTAGCTAGAGCTCATTCAAGACTTTAACAAAATAACAACCCAATACACTATCTCAAAGATCAACATACCAAAACCGAAAGTCTTACAAAAGACAAGAAAGTGAAACTAAGTCAAGTTCTTTATTAAATACCCAAAACCCCTATCTAGAGAAAAATCTCTAGAACGTGCCGGCCAACTTTAAGGTTGACAAGGGTAGGCTTGGGCTTTTAGAAATCCTTAGATTAATTTTCTTAAGTTGAAAAACCATGTGAGCTAGATATCATATAGATGAAGTCATAAGGAAAGGAAAACTCAAGCTTTAGAGGTTTCTTTGAGATGAACATAAGGTCATCATCTAGAAACTCTCATCATCAAGCTATCATGTTTGAGAATAAAAGGCCAAGAGGCCGAAATGGAAAAAGAAAAGGAATATAAAGGAAAGCTCAAAAAGAAACCAAGAGAAAACTAGAGGAAACACATCTTTTGAGTAAAACAAAGTTTGAAAAGAAACTCCCTACCTAGAGTGAAGACACAAAGCTTGAACTTTTGAAAAGAAAAACAAGATGATGAGCTCCTCCTTGGTGCTTGATGGTTTCGGACCAAGAGGAAGCAAGAAGGTTGGAGTTGTGTTTCAAGTGAGGTTGTGTTTGAGGTGTGATGTTTGAGAGTTTTGATGATGGTTCAAGGCTATGGGGTGGTGTTTCAAGGTTGAGAGGTGATGATGAGATGAAGAGAGGATGAAGATGAAGATGAAAAGAAAGGAAGAACTCTCTTGGAATTTTGAGAGAAAAGAAAAGAACTAGCAAGACAACTCTAGAATTCTAAACTTAGAAAATGCTTCAAAGTGCAACTAAGCTATCACAAGCATCCTATTTATAGAAAAACAAAACAATGAGGATCACAAAGGGGGGAGAGTGGCTGTAGCAAATGGAGGGAAAAGGGAGAGGAAAATATCTCTTTGATTGTGTCATAGAAGCATGGTTTGAAGTATAGAAGCTATGCTACAAAGTATGGCTTGATGTGAGTTAATTTCCTATCAATTTTTATGAAATTAGGCTTCTAGAACCAATGCATGGCTGGAACTTTTCCAACCACAAATAAATGGAGAAAATGAGCCATTTTAAATAGTTATTTACTTGGAAAATCAAGCTTGATTGAAAGTTATGACAAGGTATAGTGTATGTGACTTGAGGTATGGCCTTGGAGTGTTGAAAAATTGAACATGTGATGCATATGGGGAGGGAGGGCTCACGGCCAGACCTGGCAGCATGGGGGGAGTGAGGTTTTGATCATCTAATCGGGTGTTAATGGTAGGTTTAGATGTGTATTAGCTTAGGTACAAGATTAGGAATAATTAAGCTTAAGTTTAGGTAACTAAGAATGTGTTTTAAGAATTTTATGACAAGATTAGGAGTGCTCATACATCATTAAAGAATTTTAAACTCATTTATGAATAAACAATGTGTAACACAATTCCATGATTCAAGGAATTGGAAAGAGAAAACACTATTCAAGATTCCATGACTAGGAGTCTTGAAATTAAAAATATGATTTTAAGTTGTAATTAAGCACTTTTAGGTTTTAATCAACTTTAATAAATTATTTTGACTCAAGATTAATTAATGAAATTAATTAACCTTCGATTAGAGCCTAATATTGCTTAGGTTTGCTTAATCACGCGATTAAGCGTAAAAACACGAAGCTAGGGGCAAAACCGTAATTTTGCACTAATTTCGCCATGGACCTCCGGGTCCAAAACTAAAGTCACAGTCTACATAAAAATGACTTTTAAAATCATCTAGAGAAGTTTCGGGTTCATCTGGCACTTGCAAACGGGTAAAACACCTTGAGGAGTTTTGGTCATTTTGACCCGAAAACTCGAAAAATGAGATTTTCGATCCCGGGAAGGTATACAAGCCATCTAATCCCCTTCCAACATTGAGTTTGCCCTTCGAGTACAGCCGAACCGGCTTTCCTCAAATTCCGGGCTGAAAATGACCTCAGGGGCATTTTGGTCATTCTCACTCTAACAGAAAAATCGGGGCGTTACAATACTCCCCTCCTTAAAAGAATTTCGCCCTCGAAATTCGTACCTTTAGAAAAGCTCTGGATATTTGGACTTCATCTTGGATTCCAGTTCCCACGTGTATTCTTCCGACTTGTTCCTTAACTGCTTGACTTCGCGATCCACTACTCTCGTAGGCGGTAGATTGAAAGTGAGGTCCTCCCTCAACTGTACATGCTTTGGTTCTAGGACATGGCTAGGGTCGGACTCATATTTACGTAACTGGGAGACGTGAAAGACATCATGAAGGTTTGACAGATTGGGTGCTAAGGCTATTTTGTAAGCTACAGATCCGATTCTCTGAAGAATTTCAAAAGGACCGAGAAATCGGGGACTCAACTTTTTAACTTTCATGGCTCTTCCTATTCCTGTAGTGGGGGTGATTCTTAGAAATACATGTTCTCCTTCTTGGAACTCTTAGGGCTTGTGCCTTTTGTCCGCGTAGCTTTTCTGTCGACTTTGAGCTGTTAAGATTCTATCCTTGATTTTCCTGATCTGCTCCGTCATTTCCCTCACTACATCAGGTCCTAAGACACTTTGTTCTCCGGGCTGGTACCAACACAAAGGTGATTGGCACTTCCTTCCATATAACGCCTCGTACGGTGCCATACCGATGCTCGCGTCATAACTGTTGTTATACGCGAACTCGATCGAAGGCATGTACTTATCCCAACTTCCTTTCTGGTCCAAGACACAGGCTTTTAGCATATCTTCCAGGGTTTGGGTTGTCCTCTCGGACTGACCATCCATTTGTGGGTGGTAAGCAGTGCTTAAGCACAACTTGGAACCAAACGCCTTTTGAAAGGCTCCCCAAAAACGTGATGTAAACCGCGGATCTCGATCCTAGATTATCGTCAATGGTACTCCATGCAACCTTACTATTTCTTGGATGTAAAGCTGGGCCAACTTATCCAACAAGTATGTGACTCGAATGGGTAGAAAGTGAACCGACTTAGTCAGTCGATCCATGATTACCCATACGGCATCGTGGCCAGCTTGGGTCCTTAGCAATCCTGTCACGAAATCGATTGATATACTTTCCCACTTCCACTCGGGGATTGACAGGGGTTGCAACATGCCAGAAGGCTTTTGGTATTCGATCTTGACCTTTTGACAGACCAAACACTTACTCACCCAGGCGACCACATCCTTCTTTAATCTGGGCCACCAAAACATCTTCTTCAAATCTTGGTACATCTTGGTAGTACCAGGATGTATGGCGAAGTGGCTCTTGTGAGCCTTATCCAAGATTTTCTCTCGAAAGTCGCCATTTTGTGGCACACAGATTCGCCCCTCGAACCTCCACAACCAGTCGGGGCCTCGTACAAAACCTTTCAACTTTCCGGCCTTAACTACCTCGATTGTCTCCATAAAGTCCTCATTTTCTCTTTGGGCAAGCATAATCTTTTGCTTAAACCCACTGGTCACCGTGAGATGACTCTTCACGATGCCATTCTTTGTTATTGACATCCCCAGATTCATATCCCTAAACTGCTCTATTAACCCAACTTCGTTAACCATCATACAAGATAAACGTAACGACTTTCGACTCAAGGCATCAGCGACTACATTAGCCTTGCCGGGGTGGTAACTTAAGCCAAAATCGTAGTCCTTGAGGAATTCCATCCATCTCCTCTGCCTCATATTTAACTCCTTTTGATCAAAGAGGTGCTTGAGACTCTTATGATTGGAGAAAACTTCTGACCTCACATCGTACAAATGGTGTCTCCACATCTTTAGAGCGAACACGATGGTTGCTAGTTCTAGGTCATGGGTGGGGTAGGTTACCTCATGAGGCTTGAGTTGTCTGGACGCATAGGCTACCACTTGCCTGTTTTGCATCAACACACAACGTAAACCCTTGCTAGAAGCATCGCAATATACCTCGAAGGGTACATTGGGGTCAGGTAAAACTAAAACCAGGGTTGAGGTGAGCTTTTCCTTAAGCTCTAGGAAACTCTTTTCACACTTGGGGCTCCACTCAAACGGGGCATTCTTCCTAGTGAGCTTCGTTAAGGGTAGGGCTAATTGGGAAAATCCTTTAATGAACCTACGGTAATATCCAGCTAAACCCAAAAAGCTTCTAATCTCAATTACAGAGGTTGGTCTATCCCAATTCATCATAGCTTCTATCTTACTTGGGTCGACAGCTATGCCACCTTTTGACACAACATGTCCTAAGAATTTTACCTCCTCTAACCAAAATTCACACTTAGACAACTTAGCGTATAACTTCTTTTCCTTTAATACCTTAAAACCAACCTTAAATGACGCTCATGCTCTTCGTGGGTCTTCGAATACATGAGAATATCATCTATGAACACAACCACAGGCCAGATCTAAATAGGGTCGAAAGATCCTATTCATGTAATCCATAAAAACTGCGGGAGCATTCGTCAAACTAAACGACATCACATTGAACTCAAAGTGTCCATACCGAGTTCGAAAGGCGGTTTTAGGAATGTCCGAATCTCTAACCCTAATCTGATGGTAACCGGGCCTTAAATCAATCTTAGAAAACACTACTGCTCCTTTTAATTGGTCCATAAGATCGTCAATCCTAGGCAATGGGTATTTATTCTTTATGGTTACTTGGTTCAACTGCCTATAGTCTATACACATCCTCATACTTTCGTCCTTTTTCTTTACAAATAAGACAGGAGCGCCCCAAGGCGAAGCACTCGGCCTTATAAAACTCTTTTCTACTTGACTCCTCTAACTGGGTTTTCAACTCTGCCAACTCCGAGGGTGACATCCTATACGGGGCTATAGAGATTGGTCCTGTCCCAGGAACCAACTCTATGGAGAATTCAACTTCTCTTTCGGGAGGGAACTCGGGTATTTCATCTGGAAACACCTTGGGATAGTCTCTCACCTAGGTTTTGGTCAAAGTCTACATTGCAGGCGGCTAGGAGAACATATCCCTTAGCTTTCTCCCCACTACAGAAGACCTCTACGGAGTTTAGGTACAATCTAATGGGTTGAGTGATGTTCTCGGGAGGAGAAAGGAAAACTACGGTTTGGGTTCCACAATCTAACAACACACGGTTGGCATGAAGCCAATTCATGCCTAAGATAATGCCTGTCTTTTAAGGGTAAACAAATTAAATCTATGATAAAAGACCTATTTTCTACAACAAAATGACAGTTTAAACAACAACGGCAAGTATTAACAGGGTGATTTGTAGGAGTAGAAACAATAAGATCAAAGGGAAGTTTAAAGACTCTTAGATTTAAGGATTCGAAACTAGCAAGTGAAATAAAAGAATGAGTAGCTCCAGAGTCATATAGTACAGTTAAGGGTTTACCGTTTACTTCGCACATACCTTCAATGAGATCCTTGGACTTCTTGGCGTCCTCCGCATTAAGGGTAAAGACTCTTCCTCGGTGTTGTGGTCGGGGGTTCTGGTTCAGTGTCCCTTGACTGGTGCAGTCCTTTGCATAGTGGCCAGGCTTGCCACACTTGAAGCATACATTCTGACCGGCTAAGCATAGGCGATTCCCGTGATTCTTCCTGCATTGTGGGCAGACGTCAGCAGATGTTGCTCCGGGGTAAGCAGCAGGGGTTTGTGGTGCCTTGTTCTTGGCCCCACTTGGTCCTCCATTGTGGTTTCGGGGTCCACCCGGTCCACGGGGTTGATTGTTATTGAAGTTCCTCGGGCCTTGATGTTAAAACGGTGGCATTTGGTGTTGCTTGGATTGTTGGTGTGTAGGAGCTCTTGGTGGTTGTTGTTGTTGTGGTTAGAACTGGTTGGTCTGGTAGGGATTGTAGTGATTCCTTGAGGGGTACTGCAGTTTGAACCTCGGGGCTTGAGGTCCAAGTCCCTTAGCTCGTTCCGCCCTCGTGGCTTGCATCTTTTTCTGTCCTTCCTCAAGGATCCGGCACTTGTTGACCAGGGTTAGGAAGTCTCTGATCTCCATGTAGGCCACGGCGTAGTTCATCTCCGCCTTCAGACCGGCCTCATACTTAACGCATTTCCAAACCTCATCGGGGTTTCCTTGAAACACCGGAGAGAACTTGATCAACTCCTCGAATTTAGCAGTGTACTGGGCAACAGTAGACCCTTCCTGGGTCAACTGCATGAACTCGATGTCGTTTGCATTCCTCACGGACTCCGGGAAATACTTCTCGTAGAAGTAAGTCTTGAAACGACTCGATCAATGGGAGTTCGTAAACATCTAGCGAGACACCTCGTGCCGTTCCACCGAGTTTGGCATCCGACTTCATCATGAAAGTAGCAAAGGTCACCTTCTGCTCCTCTGAGCAGGCAACCACAGAATAGATCTTCTCCATGTCCTTAATCCACTCGTCAGCCTTGTCGGGGTCCATTACCCCTCGGAAGACCGGCGGGTTCGCCTTGCGAAACTCGCCAAAGTGGGCTTGTTCCACCATCTCAGCAGCAGGGGGAGGAGGGGGAACAGGAACACATTTGCTTGTTGGTCCATCCGGTCGAACATCCGTTCCATGGCTTGCGCCATGCGACGGACAGCAACAGCAGTTGCATTGTCTTGGTCAACATCGGGCGTAGTCCTAGGCCGTCGTCGCGGTGCCATTGGTCCCTATACACATGAAACAATGAACATCAAGTTGATCAGGCTCAATATCCATGCAAAATGAGCTAGTTACCATGGCACTTGCAAGCAACAGAAGTCATGCATTTCTAGTTCTACAGCTTATCTCTATTAAGCACTACACATGACATAACTATCGCATCATGCTTATAAAGCATAATCAGTCCAATCCTTAGGCTCCATGAGAATCGAACTGCTCTGATACCATAATGTAACACCCTAAATCTTAACCTAAGTCTACTAGTATGCACTTAGATTAATTTTTAGAATATTACCTCTTGGTCTCATCTTTTACTTAGAAAATACTTAGCGGAAATATGGGTAAAATTTTTCTTTTTTTTAAAAAACAAGGTGAGAGCCACGCATGAATCTTTAAAAGGAAGCATAACGAAACATATGAGCAAAGCATAAAGGAACACATCATATCATGGAAACATCAACTGAAACATATATATATATATATATATATATATATATATATAATGTGCCCACCCAAAGGGGCAGGACTATTTGATACATCGGGAAACAGAATACAACTGAAGAACAAATACAAGGAAAACAAATACAGGAAAATCATAAGACAACACCCATGCCCGAGTGCACCTAGAGTAGGCTACCTCATACACAAAAGAAGGTTTGCCCTCAACTATGTGGCGTGTGTGCACTAACTGCTACCCATCCTATGCACCTACTCCTGCTGGTCCGAGTACTGAGGGGTGGAATCAATCCACTGGCGGATCTCGGCGGGAGTGGTCGTGTGGATCATTGGAGCGTGTCCACCGCGGCGAGGGCGCATGGATGGCTTACGAGCCAACCTCAGCTAAACCACCGTCTCCTTGCTCCCAGCTCTCATCGGTGGGGGAGCAGGGCTGGAGCTCCAACTGTACATATGCGAGGGTGGGTCCTCTAATGGATCCGTCTCCGAATACTGGGTCCGGGGCACGTACTCCAGGTAGTCACGTAAGGCTGACGTCTCGGGCTGCATGCAGAGAATCTGCTCATCGCGTGGTCTAGCTCGCTCAAAAATCCCGTTATGGCGGTAAGGAGCAGTCGGGGTGAAGCGGTAGCTCGGGACGGGGTGCGCGAAGGGTCGTCCCATGAACATGAATACTCTGACAGTGTAGTGACCCTCAAAATGGTATGACCCGAGTGCCGGGTCATGGTGCAGGTCCCATACCTTGGTGTCGATGAAGAGTATGAATGTCGCCATCTGAAGATATGACCGAAGAAGAGAGAGAGAATGAGAATCTTCTAACATAATTCTCAGTAGGGTTATCCCTACCTAGGTGACATCGTCACATCCTCAGGAACCTTGGGTTTTATTTCTAAAAAGGTGTGCATGCATATAAACTCCTTTTAAGTTAGTTTTCTAAAGTATTATTTATCCAAGGCCCGTCATATTTTATAATGCGTCTTATGACTAAGCATGGAATATACTAATGACATCAATGCATCATAAAGGTAAGCCAATCAACAGAATAACTAAGAAACATCATAACATTGGCATAAGGTATCGGTTGTAAATCTCATAATAACTTTTCTTTTCATAGCACATGTGACATTCTAAACTTTAACTCTTGTCTCATGGGGCCACCCTAAAACATCTCTAGGTTATGAGCTCATACCTTAACTAGTCGTCACTAGTTCTTACTTATCCTATGATAAGCATAACATAATCCCGACTTAAAGTATGGGCTAGGGGGCAATTAAGGATCACCTCTCTTAGGGTCATTTCTTCTTTGAAACGCTCTACTAGCAACTAGTGCATCGTAGTTTTGTCCGCTTTGGCAAGCTCTATGTCAATACCCTCACGGATTTGTTTTCTTGGGGGTGCTCGGCTAAACCGGTGTCACCCAAGAAAGCGTCTCAGTGTTGTGTCACATTTAAGTCCTCATAAAGTGTTAATTCATAGATTTATTCATCATATAAATCTTTCTCATGGTATGCATCTCATCATATAATCATTTATAAAACTATAACCTATTTTCACGTAAAACGTTTTCATAGCATATACATCATCACATGAAACTTCTTCATAGCGTGTACATAAAACTTCTTCATAGCATATACATAAAACTTCTTCATAGCATGTACATCATCACATAATCACACCTTAGACAATTATTCATACAAACTCACAAGCTTATTATGTTATAAACCCATAGTGTTTTATGCTTTGGTTCTTTGAGTCTTAAACTTGTAAACTAATTGTCCTAGTATTATCCTTAACCTCTTACACACCTATAGGTTCACAACTAATAAGTTTTACAAATTTTTATGCTCAAGGACTTATCCAAACAGCACTATGCAGATTTGGACGGCTTTATATTTGTGTGATTACGGGGTTCTAGAAATTACGGTTTAGACCCTTAAAGTCCTTAACTCGCATTCTAAGTTATCGATCATCAAAACCTAGTGTCTTGGGAACCTATGAGGTTATAACTAAGTATTTCTCACCTCACACTATGGTCAAGAACATCTCTAAACCTCAAGGATGCAGAATTTGAAAATCTAACTTTACGGGTACCTAGAAGTCACAACAATGACCCTTTCTAAGTTTGGTTTGCTCCTAAGGCTTCAAGATTAAGTCCTAAACAAATTATGAGTCATTCCTATACATTCAAACTAATTAAAAACCATGATTATTAAATCTAAACCTTGCTGGACAGAATCCAGAAAATTACATAATTAGAGGATTTAGAACTCTCAAATTAATTCTTTTCTAGTTCCTAACTTATCCTATCTTTCACATATGAGTCTTAACATTATTTTTACTCAAACATAGGCACATTATCATCATTAAAACAGCACATACAGTGGCAGTAAAGAGCAAGGAAGAACCGAAAATATACTTCTCCATAAAAGGCATAGAACACAATTTCTAAGGCACATAAGCTACTAGTTTCTCTTGGAACTATTTTAGAACTTTCAAAACTCATTTATAAACATTTTTAACATCTAAAATCATAAGAGTGTTTAAGAGGGCAGTGACCAATTTATCTTTGTCTCAAGAGGTCCTAAATTCATAAAACTTAGTTCTATGCATTCCTTAAACTCATATAGGCTTGGAAAAATTATAAAACATAGTCTCAAATACTTAGAAACTTCAAGACCCCTTGGGGCCCAAATATGAACCAAAGAAAATACATATTTTTAGACCTTTGTTGAGACAACAATGGGCAAGTCTTTGAGCTCTAGGTTCATTTAGGTGATGACATAAAAATAAACATGCTCATGCACTTATTTTAGATTCCATTAGAAAGTAAAGTGATAGCACAAAGTAAATATGAATGCAACTCATTATTATCTTGGTATTAAGTGAGAACTTGAAATATAAACATGATAATGCATAGCTTGAAATATAAACATGATAATGCAAGGTTCACTTATTATCTTGATACTTAGTGATAGCAAGGAAAGTAGACATGATGTGCATAGCATAAAAGTAAACATGATGCAAGGTTCATTTTATGGTTAGCTAGAGCTCATTCAAGACTTTAACAAAATAACAACCCAATACACTATCTCAAAGATCAACATACCAAAACCGAAAGTCTTACAAAAGAAAAAGAAAGTGAAACTAAGTCAAGTTCTTTATTAAATACCCAAAACCCTTATCTAGAGAAAAATCTCTAGAACGTGCCGGCCAACTTTAAGGTTGACAAGGGTAGGCTTGGGCTTTTAGAAATCCTTAGATTAATTTTCTTAAGTTGAAAAACCATGTGAGCTAGATATCATATAGATGAAGTTATAAGGAAAGGAAAACTCAAGCTTTAGAGGTTTCTTTGAGATGAACATAAGGTCATCATCTAGAAACTCTCATCATCAAGCTATCATGTTTGAGAACAAAAGGCCAAGAGGCCGAAATGGAAAAAGAAAAGGAATATAAAGGAAAGCTCAAAAAGAAACCAAGAGAAAACTAGAGGAAACACATCTTTTGAGTAAAACAAAGTTTGAAAAGAAACTCCCTACCTAGAGTGAAGACACAAAGCTTGAACTTTTGAAAAGAAAAACAAGATGATGAGCTCCTCCTTGGTGCTTGATGGTTTCGGCCAAGAGGAAGCAAGAAGGTTGGAGTTGTGTTTCAAGTGAGGTTGTGTTTGAGGTGTGATGTTTGAGAGTTTTGATGATGGTTCAAGGCTATGGGGTGGTGTTTCAAGGTTGAGAGGTGATGATGAGATGAAGAGAGGATGAAGATGAAGATGAAAAGAAAGGAAGAACTCTCTTGGAATTTTGAGAGAAAAGAAAAGAACTAGCAAGACAACTCTAGAATTCTAAACTTAGAAAATGCTTCAAAGTGCAACTAAGCTATCACAAGCATCATATTTATAGAAAAACAAAACAATGAGGCTCAGAAAGGGAGGAGAGTTACCATAGCAAATGGAGGGAAAAGGGAGAGGAAAATATCTCTTTGATTGTGTCATAGAAGCATGGTTTGAAGTATAGAAGCTATGCTACAAAGTATGGCTTGATGTGAGTTAATTTCCTATCAATTTTTATGAAATTAGGCTTCTAGAAACAATGCATGGCTGGAACTTTTCCAGCCACAAATAAATGGAGAAAATGAGCCATTTTAATTAGTTATTTACTTGGAAAATCAAGCTTGATTGAAAGTTATGACAAGGTATAGTGTATGTGACTTGAGGTATGGCCTTGGAGTGTTGAAAAATTGAACATGTGATGCATATGGGGAGGGAGGGCTCACGGCCAGACCTGGCAGCATGGGGGGAGTGAGGTTTTGATCATCTAATCAAGTGTTAATGGTAGGTTTAGATGTGTATTAGCTTAGGTACAAGATTAGGAATAATTAAGCCTAAGTTTAGGTAACTAAGAATGTGTTTTAAGAATTTTATGACAAGATTAGGAGTGCTCATACATCATTAAAGAATTTTAAACTCATTTATGAATAAACAATGTGTAACACAATTCTATGATTTAAGGAATTGGAAAGAGAAAACACTATTCAAGATTCCATGACTAGGAGTATTGAAATTAAAAATATGATTTTAAGTTGTAATTAAGCACTTTTAGGTTCTAATCAACTTTAATAAATTATTTTGACTCAAGATTAATTAAGGAAATTAATTAACCTTCGATTAGCGCCTAATATTGCTTAGGTTTCGTGATTAAGCATAAAAACACGAAGCTAGGGGCAAAACCGTAATTTTGCACTAATTTCGCCCTGGACCTCCGGGATCAAAGCTAAAGTCACAGTCTACATAAAAACGCCTTTTAAAATCATCTAGAGAAGTTTCAGGTTGATCTGGCACTTGGAAACGGGTAAAACACCGCAGGGGCGTTTTGGTCATTTTGACCCGAAAACTCGAAAAATGAGATTTTCGATCCCGGGAAGGTATACAAGCCATCTAATCCCCTTCCAACATTGAGTTTGCCCTTCGAGTACTTCCGAACCGGCTTTCCTCGAATTCCGGGCTAAAAATGACCTCAGGAGCATCTTGGTCATTCTCAGTCTAACAGAAAAATCAGGGTGTTACAATTAACACTATGATGATCATTCCAATCGAAGTTCAAGTTGAATGTATCATAGCTCAGCCTACTGCTTTGTTTAGCTTTCACTTCAGACATTTTTTGTTGTTGTTGTTTTGCTCTTTGAGCTTTCACTTTGGATCTATTTAACTACTAGTCAATATTACGTTATAACATTTGATATACACATTATTTGTTTGAAAGTTTAAGAATATCTATGACAAATTTCCTTTATGCTCATGATTATTGTTGATTAATACTGTTATATAGGTTTTTGACTTGTGTGCTTCAAATAAATTATTGAAAAGTAAAAAAAAAAAAAGAGTTGCGGTTAACACTAAGCATGTAGCGGTTGGAAACTGCTAGTAAAATGGGCAAAAAAAAGCCCTGCGCTTTTTTGTGGTGGTTTGAAAACTGCCGGTAATTGGCATTTGTGGCGGTTCCAAACCTCCACTAAATATGATAATTTGGTAAAAACCATTGTTTTCGTGGCGGTTTTAAACTGCCACTAAAAAGTCATCAGCCCAAATCATTTGAAGGTTTTATTAGCGGTTTTAAACCATTGCTAAGCCTACGAAACTACCGCAAAAAAAACTACCGAGAGAATCGCTGGGAAACCAAGTTTTGTGGCGGTTGTTCCAACGATTCCTCCAAACCGCCGCTAAATGGTTTAAGGACGCCATTATCCGTGGTAGTTTCAAAAACATCGGTAAATGATTTTGCGGCAGTTACAAATCGCCGGAAATCCCCAAAAAAACCGCTGCTAAATACCATTTTTCTGGTAGTGTGAGATTTTATTTTTCCTTGCTTCATTTTCGGATTTGATGATGGATGGATGAACAAGTTCTCTTTGTTTGCATATCTTTGATTTTCAGTTTGGATCTTCCCCCTTAGCTTCATGTTTTCGGTTTTGATCTTTCCTTTCCTTTATGTTTGTGGTTTTGTTTGAAAATAAAATGGTGGATCCATGGCTTAGTGATGAGAACCTTTGATGGTGGTTTTGACACCACCAAGTCCATGGTCTCTAAAGCTTAAAGATTGATCATTTTCCCTCTTTATTTTCGGTTTGGTGTTCTACCACTTCTCTCCTATACATTTCTTTTTTTTTATTATTATTGTTGTTGGATGGTTGAGAACAAAGGCCTGATGATAAGGGATCTTGATGGAGAGTTTGACACCATTAAGAACTAGACCTCTAGAGGCAAGATCTAGTTTTGTTTCCTTTTTTGGTTTCAAAGGAGAACATGAGAAATGAAATGTTGTTGGTTGATTTCTTCTCTTTGTCCATTTTCTTGGAGCTTGATGGTGAGTCCAAGAAATGAGGTTCTTAGAACCATGATGTAAAGGACTCTAAAGCTCACTTCTATTTTGCTAAGTTTGGGGTTGAGATTGTATTCTTTAAAGTCTTGATATGAGCTCTAGCAAGAAATAAAATGAACTTGCAGTCATGTTTACATTTCAATGCTTTGCATATCATGTTTATTTTCCAAGTTATCACTTAAATTTTAAAGACTAAAGAATTGAACTTCCATTTTCATGTTTAAATTTCAAGCTTTGTATTTCATGTTTATATTTCAAGTTGTCACCTAAACTTCAAAGATAAAAATGAACTTACATCTCATATTTAATTCCAAGCCCTCACTCTATAATGTTAAAGACTAAAAAATGAAAATGCATAGCATGTTTATGATTTTTGCCATCACTTAATCCCTAGAGCTCAAGACTTGCCTCTTGCATCTCAAATGGAAGCTTTGATTATGGACACATCCTTGAGGATGTATATTTCGGCCATGTGATGATGATGAACTTAGGATGAGTTTCATTTAGTCATAAGGGCCAAGACTTAGGTTTTTTAGAGTTTTCAAAAGCATAGAGAACTCAAAGAATACAAAAAGTTATTATTTTTATGGACAAAACCTTATTTATGAAACCCTTATTTTTGCTACTGCCCTAAGGACCATTCTTTATACTTTCAAAGGAATAAATTAGTTTTCAAGGCATTTCTTAAGTCTTAAATTAATTCCAAGAGAAACTAGCAACTAGCAAGTAGTAAAAATGTGATTTTATGTGCCTATAGAACTCAAAATTTTCTACCACTGTCTTGGCATTTTCCTTTCTGTTTGGTGCTGTTTGGAGTGGGAAGGTAGTGTAAAAATTGGTATTAAATGTTGTAAAAATTGTTTTTGGCATCCTAGGATAAACTAGTAATAAGAACGGGTAAAAGATACAATTTTCAGATCCTTGGAAATGAAATTTTGCTACTTCCTTACTAATTTAATTTCTGTAAAATGTTGTTTAGAATGATGTAAATGTGTATAAATGACTAGTAATCAGTGTGAGAATCAATTCTTTTATTTTGAGAAAAACTAGAAACTAGAAAGAACCGAAAATGCGATTTTTAGGACCTTAGAATCTAAACTTTCCAACTACTGTTTTGGGCACTAGAAATTCTGTATGAGGCTGTTTGGAAGTGTTTGAATGAGAAAAATTTTATATTAATTGGGGTAAACATTAATTTTGGCACGTTAAGAAAGACCAGGAACTTGAAAAGATCAAAAGCGTAATTTTAAGGCCTTTAAGAATTAGAATTTTTTAGCTACTGCCTTGTCATGATTAATACTATAGGGAACCTGTTTAATATTGGTTATAAGTGTAAGAACTATTATTAATAGTGATAAGAAGTATTTTTAACTTCTTAGGAAAAGTTGAAAATTAGGAAGGGTCAAAGACGTAACTTTTAGAACTCTGTAATCAAATTTATTTAACACCATCCAAACTTTACAATGCTGTTTGGCACAATTCATAAGCTTGAGAATTAGTGAGAATTATTAGTCGTGACCTCTTAGGTGCATAAAATACTGATTACGAATATTAGGTCAAAATAGAGTGCAATTACGACCCATTAGTAGTAAAAGTGTGAATTCCAGTAGCTCGAGTATGACAAGGAAGAATGGTACATGAGGTGACTGTGTGTGTGTGTGTGTGTGTGTCTATATATATATCTGTTTAGCATGGCATGTGCATTAGTTAAACCCAGTCCTTGATTTCCAGCATACTGGGTAGGAGCTGGTTTAACTTTTGATGAAATAGTGATAATGCAAGTTGATGGATGTATATGTGTAAAGAATGTAAGGCATGTTTATGTGATTATTATGAGCATGATATGTTATGTGTTAAATGCATGCATCACTAATTTATACATGAATATTAAAGGTGACATAAAACACATAGAAATGATCCTTTAGACTCCAGGAATTAATGGTTATGAGAGGTGATCCAAAGAATGACCCTTTGGACTCTAGGAATTAATGGTTATGAAAGGTGTTCCTATGCCCCCTGCCCCACACTCTAGGAGTCAAGAAATTGCTTATCATAGGATAAGTGTAGACTAGTGATGACTAGTTAGGTATGAACTCAAAACCTAGAACTCTCAAAAGAGGAGACTATTAGGGTGGCCCCATAGAGGAAAAGAATAACAAATTTAAGTCACCTAAGGAAATGAGTAAGGAAATATTTCATGTGAAATGATTATGTATGTCATGCTGTATTCATTTAATATTACACTCGTATTGTACTGCACATGGTATTATCATGCATGCATGATTTAGTATGATGCATCCATGACATCAAGACTCATAATTAAAAGAAACGAACCTTGGATAATGGTATTCAGAACTTAATAAATGAACTATAATGGTATTCAGAACTTAATAAATGAACTATATAATACCCTACTGAGATTCTTGTTTTAGTTTCTCATCCCCTCTTTCTTTCTTTTCTCTATCTCGTCTTCAAAGGTTGATGGCAACGTTCGTGATTTACATTGATGCTCCCACCTAGGAGTTCCATTTCGACCCTATGCACCAGTCCTACCATTTTATGGGTCGATGTTCAGTTTGCCTTTTTATGTTCATGGAGCGCCCGTTCGCACACCCAATCACTACCTGTCGATTCTCTCCTACTATTTCATTTGTTGACGATACGGTTTTTGAGCGTGCTTGCCTGAGAAAAGAGCATATTTGATGCACTCGCACCGCCACCTCAGCTGTCCAAGATTTCCCGGAGTATATTCCCCGTTTGCCCCTTCACCCGGTGGAGCCCATGATGGACCCTTCTGAGGAGTCACCATCTCAGCACTCCTCGGGGGGTTCTGCCCCAGCTTTTCCTATGGAGCTTGGAAGAGATAATGATGGGGAAGCCACAATTAGAGGACCACTAAGAGGAGTTATGTCAACACCCTGAGGAGCAACCCATCCCCATCGTGGAGCACATGCTCGCCCTGGTATAAGTCTCAACATGCCCAAGGAATTGGCTCACTTCATTGGCTGCATCCCTCCCCTTCAGTAGAGGCACCCCTAGGAGTCGATGATAGATCATGATGGAGCACCATGAGCATAAATGTTGGATGGCCATCTTTTGTTTCTTGATCCTTTTTAGTTAAGGTTATCTTATCTAGGCGCGCCATGGTAGGTTTAGCAAATGGGAGAGGTCTCTAGTTAGTTGTTTTCTGGTTACTTTATGTATTTTCTTTACCGACTCTGGATCACTGTATTACCCCCTAACCATTACTGGTGAAAAGGATATTATGTATGATGTTTATCTATGTGGTGTGATAACCTTGATATTATATGACTCCATGGTTATTATTCATATTCTTGTTATTATGATCCTTGCACTTAGTGCTTGTATATGACATTTTATTATTCACTTGCACGTGGAGAAGGACGACTACATTTATTATTTTATGCGAGGCTCACGTTTGTCTTTAAGTTCAAAAAAAAAAATTTTACCCATATTTTGGCTAAGTATTTTTCAAATGTAAATACAAGAACTAGAACAAAAAAGTAATAACTAATAATTAACTTTAATACGTCATAGGCGTATTAGGTTGAATTATTAGGGTGTTACAAAAATTGTAACACCAATTAGAAAAACTCATTTTTAATCACAATGTTTTAATGAAATAAACCAAAAATAAGTTCAAATGTTCCAAAAACAAAAATAGTAAGATACGCATTATCCTTTATTAGCAATATATTGCCACAATATACATTGTGATTTTGTTCACTTTTGCAACAATAAAATGAAAAAAGAAAAAAATTATATTGGATTTCCATCTTTATTTTGTATACTTCAGATTGCCTACTTAACTAGCTACAAAATAAGAGTCTTCATTAGTCTCATTCAAAATTTGATCATAAGGAACAAAATTGAATGCATTTAGTGGGATTAATGAATCCCCAATAAGACTAACATTGGTGTCTATCTTGAAGAAAAATTTGAACTGTTGGCTGGGTATAGTAGCCATCATAATTCCTCCTACTCTCCCATATCCATTACACCTAGGTATTTGAAGTCCATCTACAGCCATGTCTCAACTTTCTTCCTCTTTCAGAATTGCTGCTTCACCCTGCTCAATAGGTAAGTTTTGGAGTTATATATTTATAAATTTATAAATAACATTAGAAATTATGATACACTACATTATGAAAAAAAAGTAATAACACTAGAAATTATGATACATTGCATGAAAAAATAAAAAAGAAGAAGATAATGAGTAGATTAAGAACATGACTAGTTACATGAGCAAACGAAACACACCATACAAAGAAGATCAAGGATCTGTACAACAAAACAAAAAACAAAGCGACGGAACCAAAATCATAAATTTAAACACACTACCAGAGCAGCCATAGAAGTCGCACTTTGAGGGTTGAGACACTGACTGTCACACTTCTATCAAGACATGACCAATATAGATCCGCACCACATAAAATGATAAGAGGAAACAAAATATCAGTAATGTAATGAACATTTTGTTTATCAGTAATTGGACAGAAGATTTCCTTTTTTCAGTAGATGGAAAAGACAAAAAAAAAAATAGTAAATTGAAGAGGTAGTAACAAACCCAAATAAATCAGTAAATTGATCAAAAAAAATTCAAATGTAATAATAAAAGAACTGGTGGGAGTACCAAAAGATGAAACTGAGAAGAAGAAAAAAAATGGATCAAAGAGAAAACATGGATCAAACAGGGATGGAAGGGAAATATGCGAAAGGTACCTTTACATTGTTCACAGCAACCCTTGGAATAATCTAAACAGAAATAAAATACAAGTACGAAACTTAGCAATTCAGCACATTACCGAAGAAAAAAACTGTAGTGAAGAAGGACAAAGCAAGACAAATTTGCAGAAGGAAGAATAGTCACTCAACAAACGAAGAATAAGGAAGAAAAAGATGAAAAAAGATACCTTTACTTTGAGTTTAACCTTTGGAATAATATGGACAAAAATTAAAAAATAAGAATTAAATGCACTTTAGTCAGTTTTAAATAATAAGCTGCGACACCCTAACCCATTTTGTGAACTCGATATCTATTTTCATTGCTAAATGATCATGTTAAGTGACACATTTTTTTTTTACAAAATACCTTTCATTTTAAGAAAAATTTCCCCACCTTAAACCCTCCCCCTCCCTTCCCCCGCCTTTTGTGATCAAAATCCATGGCCATCATCACCACAACCCCTCCTTGATTGCCACCACACCATAACCAAACTTAAAAAAGAGACAACAAGGAATGAAGCAAAGAAACACAACATACTTGATGCAAGGAGATTGAAGCAATGACAGTTTCAGAGAATTTTTGTTATTGCAATATTTTTTTTTTCCATTTTTTTCTTAAGCCATGCCTTTGATGAAGATCTAGCCAATTGACATAGATTCTCAAAAGCTGAAAGAACCAACCTACAGAAATGACACTGCAAAGCTGATGTTGAAGTCACGGCTGAGGAGGTTGTTCATCTTCATCCGGCAGTCCCGAGCGTGCTGAGAACTTCCTCTTCGTCGGAGAAACCAGTCACCACCGCCATCGGCAAAGCTCCTCAATCCACCAAAGACATGGTCGTCGGAGCAGCGGCGACCAAGTTCGAGCTGAGCTTCATTTACTTTGGAAAAATGGTTCAGAGTTCATCGAAGATAGCGCTGGGAAGCAGACGCCGGCAGCGAAATATGGTAGCAACTGCTGCAAATGGTTCAATGACAATTGTTCTATTCTGTGAAATAAAAACCCTATTTCCTGCTCGCTTCTAACTCATAATCTATGCTCGAAACCAAACCGTCGTACCCACTAACAGCCCGACCCGTTCACGGTTCTGTGCCAGTGACCCATTGACCCTTACTTCTTCGTTTTGGCACCTCAATCCAGATCCAGCTTCCCACGAGATCCAAGTTGTCCCTCACTTAAATGGTCAAATGGAAGCGCTCTGCCAAATGGGTCGCGTTTGCAATGGAAGAGGTGAATGTTAAGCAACAACGAATATGTAAATGCTAAACATCCCAAATTGAAATTGTATTTATTTTATTTATTTTGGTTATGGTGGCGGTGGCAATAGAGGTTGTGTTATGGCGATGATGGTGGCTGATGGATTTTGGATCAGAAAGCATGGGGAAGACGAGGGTTTAGGGTTGGGAAATTATTCTTGTAATGAAAGGGATTTTTGTCCAAAAAATTTGTGATGAAAAATGCACATAATCACTTAACATTAAAAATAAATTTCAAGTTAGTGGAAGGATCTTTTACATTATTTGTAAACTCTAAGGTATGGCAGAATATGATATAGAAAGTAAATGTATAAATTGCATATGACTTAAAATATAGAGGTTAAAATGCACTTCACTAAAAAAAATGAAATTACTAGAAAAATGTAAACATAGATAAAGAAAGAAAGATGAAGCATTGGAACCCAATAAACATGCCTGGAGAAATCTCGTTCCAAAAACCCCAATGAAGTGTGCAGTAAACATTGTAGGGGAAGGCATATGAAGCTCGAAAAGCAAACTATGAAAGGGGTGCCTCTTTAATTTTTTTGGGGTAAATTACACAAATCTTTTCTAAGTTTTATTAATATTATACTTATTACTTTTTAGATTTAAAATTTACACACAACTCCGTTAATTTATTTAATCCTATTATAATAACCTCTCTCCACCCCAAATTCTAAATTTTTAAAAATTAAAATATATACAAAATGACCTGTTTATCCTTACTCATTTGATCTATTTCCATTCAATACCATTTGTCTCCACTACCCACATGGCCACCTCCAATGTTCTAAACCCCTCTCAAATTCTCATCTTCTTCTAACTCCACTAGCACTTAAAATCCCTAACACAAGCCCTAAACACTCCAATCAAATCAAAACCATACAACAAGTAAGAAATGAAAACCCACCATCTTTATTAAGCGACATCAATGGAAGGTTGGGGATTTGCAAAAGGGAGAGAGAGAGAGACCCACAAACAGATAGAGACAAAGAGAGTGAGAGAGAAAGGTTGTAAAGCAATGAAGCTTGAGGTGCTTGGTGGTGGCTATGATGGAGGATGCATCGGTGTGAGCTCGATGCTGATGAGTAGGCAAGGACAGGTGATAGAGATCTGTAAGTGAAAACATAGCATGAAAAGGGGGTTGAATCGTGCTTTCAAATTCTTTTTGCTTTCTGAAAACTGAAACAAAGTTTATCAAGTATTTAAACTTGAAGGTAGTGGAAAATACAAGTTAATAAGCTTCAGAAATTTACTTTTCGAAGTGTTCAGAAGCTTAGTAAAGCTTTAGAAAACAATTTGAAAGCTTATACAATAGAAATTAAATCACACACAAATATCTAAAGAAATGGAGAAAGAGAAATATCACTCAAGAGTTTCTATAATAATTTAGCCAAACACTGCCTATATCCAGTTATCAATAAATCAGTTGATTCTACTATTAACCATTTTCTCAACTTGAGAAAGTCAGATATTCTTTCAAGATCTTTCTCAAATTATCTGCAATGAGCAGTTTGTGCAATCAACCTTTACTCACAAGTAGTTTTGTCCTAGCTACTCCAAACTAATCTCACTTTGATCACTAACGGCTCAAGGTACAAAGAGTATAAGGCTCCAGTGTTTATTGTCCAAGAAAAGCACTCAAGTGTCCTAAGATGATACAATGTTTAAGGAAACAACCTGATAGACTTCTTTTTAATCTTTTTAAGAAGAATGCTTCCTAAACATTACAAGAAAGAAGATTTGCCTTTTTCAAAAACAAAACTCAAAGCATAAATGAACTTCAAAAAGTAAAATAAATGCTTAAGCATTAAATGTGCAAAAGTTCATTCAAGTCTGAAGACTTCCTTCTTTTATACTTTGATTTGAAATGGACAGTTTGTACACTCCAGAACCTTCAGAAAGCATGAGCGCTATATATTTTGAATGACAACATAACTAATTTAAAGAAAATACTTTGAAGAACGACTAATGTCTACCTTAAGTTTCTTGACATAGCACATAGGGATTTTATGAATAGCATAAAACGAACTTGAAGCGAGAATAATTTCACTTTATATGTACAAAAATGATTTATCTCATGTTAAGAGATTGAGCCTAATAGAAGTGAACATTATATCGTGCAAAGAATATACACATGCATTCCAGATTGAATTAGATCAAGTCAAGAAGAAGAAACTAAGGCATGAGTCTTCAGAAAGTAGCACTGAACATCAGAAAGTACACTCAGAATGAGGATATCAAGCAAACTCTAATAATGACGTCTTACACAAACTTCAATCATCATGATCGCAATTCTTTCATCATCATTAAAGTTTTGATTAAAGACTAGAAGACCGAAGATTCATCAAGGAACTGAAAATGCACATTAGAAAGCTCACTTCACTGTGGAGCACTGAACATTATTGGAAAAGGAGAGAATTTTGAATTTTGAAATTCAAATATCAAGTCAAACCTAGTTTCAAAACTAGTACGTCATTTCTTCTGCCTTTTTTGTCAACCACTTCAGCTTCTAGAAAGAAGAGTTCAGAAACCAGGGTCAGAAAATAAAAAGGTAGTTTTTGAAAGGACATCAAAAACCTTAACCACACAATGACTTTTACAATAGATATGACAAGCTGTCAATCTACTCTTCTAGATAGCGTTTCTAAGACATAAACAGATCATCAACACGTGTCACTTGGATAACAGATCAAGGGCAACAATCATAAAGAGAGGCCATCTATAAATAAAGATGTTGTACTAAAATGAATGATGAGAGGATTGAATACATAAGAGTGGAAACACTGTGAAAATTCCTCCACATAGCTTGCAAGGTTCATCACCTCATGTAATCAATTTCCTTAAGGAGTGAAAAATCTTCTTTCTAGTTCATAAACAGTTTATATACTCTTCCCTGGAAGAGATGTTAAAAAGGAGTCATTCAAGTTATCCTAGGTCATTCATTGTATATTTGTAAGGAAACTTTAGTGTAGGTTAGTTTGAGTGGTAACTCAAATGCTTAACTTTTGTATCCTTGATCCAGTAGTGATTACTGTGAGGTAGCTTAGAGAGGCTAATGAAAAACTACCTGCAACGTGACAATGGGGGTTGTCCACTTATCACGGTTCAGTTTGGAAAGGCTGGTGAAAGACTACTTGATTTTACTTGGAGAAGCTAGTAAATAACTACTTGCAATGTGATAGTAGAGGCTGTCTACTTATCATGGTTCAGCTTGGAGAGGCTGGTGAATAACTACTTCCAACATGATAATAGGGGCTATCTACTTATCACGGTTTAGCTTGGATAGGATAGGCTGGTGAATAACTACTTGAAATGTGATAGTAGGGGTTGTCTACTTATCATGGTTCAGCTTGAAAATGTTAGTGAATAACTACTCGGTTTGTGACAGTACGGGTTGTCTATTGGTCACAGGTTAGAGCTTGGGAAGGTTACTACAAAGACTATCTAGTGTTTCTTTCTCAGTTTGAGAAAGGTTTTAGTGAATCTCAATGAAGGTTGAGTACTCGATGTAGGCATATTTGGCCGAACCAGTATAAATTATCCTTTTCACATCTTCTTTTCCTTAATCACTTTTCATTTTCATAGCTTAAATTATTTTAAATATCTGCTAAAAATATTTTCTTTTTCGTTATTGATAATATGCTTTAGAAAGTTACTTTCTGAAATACTTAACCTTATTTCCGCTGCACCTCAAGCTCAATGCTTGATAGTATATTGTTTAATGTTTTAGTTTTGAAATAAAAATTAAAAAGCAGAGCAAAATTCAACACCCCTTCTCGTGCACTTCTCAACCTACAAGTGGTATTAAAGCAAGGCCTCTGAGGGGTTGAGCAATTCAACGATTACAGACGATAAAGACTCAAGCGATAGAATGGCAAAGATTATCCACATAGTAGAAGATCACTCTATCAACTGATTGCCTTTCTCTAATGAGGTTCCAGGATTTGATAAGGCACCCTCAACGTCAAGAGAATTCCCAAGGAGCAGAAAGATAGAGCAACAAAAGCCAGAGTTTAGTTGAACTCCAAAGCAAAGCATCTGCTCACATGTACACTATGTAGAGCTGAATATGATAAAATTCTTACTTGTGAAATGGTAAAGGAAATACGGGACAGACTGTGGATGCTGCTTGAAGATCATAAACCCATTACAAGGTCATGGCACAAAGTATCCTAATGCAGAATTGATTAGGAAAATACTTGGAAGTCTTTCCTCAAGATGGTTGCCCAAAGTCATAGCTTTTACTAAAGACAAGATCTTCAAACTCTTGTCCTGGATGCTCTTATTGGATCTCTTCAAATCCATTAAGATGTACTCTCTGAAATACATGATAAATCCATAAAAAGAAGCAAGACTTTGGCCCTAAAGTCATCATATCAGAAGCAGTGTAAATCTAAAGCAATGGAGGTTGCTGAAACCCCTAATGAAAAGGAAGAATCTAATGAGGAGATACTGGGTACCTAGAACAACTCTAAAGATGAAAAGAATGGGTCAAAAAGCCATGATGAGCTAGAAGATGTTGAAAATCTATGTTTCATAGCATGAGTATGTTTTAATAGAAGAACATAAGGTATATTTGAACATGCCCACTAATTATGGTGGCAATGAACATAAAAGACTGTGACTATTGATGAGGGGCATTTATGCCACTTATCTTGCCGTCAAACCTTAGTTTTTATTGAGTTATTGATGCAATTAATAAAGATTTTGATTTATTCCTCATTTTGTGATTTTAATAGAATTATTGGCTTTTACACTGATTTTGGAATAATTTGTAATTATACCCTGTTGCATCTGACTTGTCTCTTTGAGTATAGTTTTGTGCACAAGAGCTTTGGATCAAGTGCAAAAATGTCAAGAACAAGGCTAGAAACTATTGGGAAGGAGCTGGGAACAAAAAGAAAGAAAAAGCGTGGAAGCTTGCTCTCGAGTGAGCACTGCAGCGCTTGACAAAGTGACAACCATTCATTTTTTTGGTCTCATCATTCTGGTAAGCGCTACAATGCTCGTACGATAGCAGACTGAAAGTTCATTAATCTATTTTGGGCCTCACTTTGGCCCATTTTTAGAGAACAATATATATAGGAATGTTATAGACTTTTACCCTAACTTTGGACTCACTTTTAGATCTACACTTTAGGTTGCTATTATTCTCTCTCTACATCTCTCTTTTTCTCTCTTCTCTTTATAAAGGTTTCATTGGTAAATGTGCTTTGTCTTGAAGATTGTGGCAAGGATCATTGTTATTATTTTCAAGTTCTCTTTTATTTTCAAGTGCAGGGATTTCCAGATGGATTAGCATGACTTTTGAGACCCTTTGTTTATATTGAATGCATTAGTTTTCTCATTGTTCTTCAATTTCTATTCTTATAATTATTGTGGTAATTTCTATACTTTTTATTGGAATAACCAAATTGGCGATCGTCTTTTGGGGAAACCCTTTGGGGCATAAATTAATAGATCTATTAGTTTATGTTTGAAGGAGAACAATAAAATTAACCTTTCGATTGATGGTTAGGCTATAACAATTGATACCTTAAATCACTATAATTTCCAATTAAATTGAGATATCATTTATTAGTTATTTTCATTGATCAGATTCTAGGGATCGATTGATCACTAATAGAATTACTAGTAATTAATTACTAATAGCCATTAATCGATTCAATATTTGGTCAATGATAAGTAATTCCAATCCTAGAACTATCTTAAACTAGTGCTTTCTTCATAGTTGCTACTATCTTGTTACTATTATCTTTCAATTTTAATTGCTTTAATTCTTATTATTCAAAACCCCCAATTTTCCCAACTAAGTGTTGATGTCTCCTTGAGAGATTACCTAAGTTGTGTCATTTACTATATTTTTTGTGCAACTTAGCATTAAAATAAATTTTTAATTTAAGGAGGTAGGCGACAACCTCCATTCAACTACCCCAGATACCTTTCCAGATTTAGAGGGTTGATTAGGAGCATGAAGCTTAAGGACTTGAGATCACTCAAGTTTGCTGATAAAAAGTATTTAAGAAGGACTTTGCAAATTATCTCGAAAAACTGAAAGAAAGTCTTGAGAAAACAAGTCTCAAGGAAACTTCTGAAAGCATGCAGATGAAAGCTAGACTTCCAGAAAGTAGACTCTAGAACTCATATACTTCAGAAAGCATGCTCAGAAATACAAAGAAATAAGAAAATAACACTTCTGAACAAAAAGAAGAGCAATCTAAATATGGAAAAGAAGTTGAAGATTCTCAAGGCACAGAAACTATAAAGGAGTTTCTGATTTAAAGATATTTCTCAAAACAATGTTCTTATAGACATTTCAAAGGAAGTGAGAACCAGATCATTCTTAAGAAATATGTCAAACTGTGCTTTCATCTCTGCCATTGAATCTGAATGTATTGAAAAAGCTTTGAGTGATCAAAGTTGCATGGATGCTATGCAAGAAGTGTTGGACCAAATCAAGAAAAGCAAAGTTTGGCTACCTGACCAAGAAAAGGCCATCATTGGTACACAGTGGGTGTTTAGAAATAAGCTAATGGAGCTGAAAGAAAGAAATCAATGGATGCTGCCTTCTTCTTGAAAAACTAAAGCACCTGGCTATGCAAAGAATATAATACTTTTGCATTCTCTGCTCCTGAAGCTAAATATGAAGATTGTTGTAAGTTGCTTCACCTAGATGTTGTGGATAAGGAACCAACTAGAAGGCCATCATTTGAGGTATTTCAAAATCGCTATCTTCTATAATAATTCTAGTGATATTAATCTAGTTAGAGATTGCATTCAACACGCTAGATCCAAGCATCTTGATGTCAAACCTTGATCAAAATCATATTTGAAAAGAATCTTTTGATTCAATGCTTGTTAATACTAAAGACGATAATGTCAGAAATATTCACAAGACCTTTAGCTGAAAATCATTTTTATTGTTCTGAAAAAGGTTTTATATTCTAAAAGATTTTAAATTTGCATTAGCATCCATTCACAACATCTCTAGGTATTCTCCTCTTCATTGCTCTGATCTAAAAACCACATGAAGACATTAGTCTGTAAGACTAGTCCACAGTTTGAATATTAGAGGGTCTGTTTGTGAGCTTAGAAGATAGATGACATAATCAGAAAGAAGAAGAGTAGGATCAAAAAATAGGGAATAAGCAGTCTTATGACGCTCAGAATATAAAGATGACTCTATGGCAAAAATATGATAAGACTCCGATGGGTCAGAAAGTGAAAAATGGAGCTCAGAAAGTAAACTTTTCCTAAAATAGTCTAAAGAGTAAAAAATCACTTCCTTTGAAGAAGGATGAAAAAGGTGGGATAATCTCCACTTTTGTGAGTTTCTCTCTCCCACGATTGGTTCACCTTCAGTTAGTCACGTCCCATGAATTAAATAGCTTCCCACTCTTTACATGTCACACCTTACCTTCATCTTCCATCACAAGCTTCCTCAACTATTTCGTATTCTCATTCAAACCCTCATTCCAAAACCTAAATCGATCTTTCTCTCACACAAACTCCCACCAATCCTTTTCTCTCAATTCCCTGAAGCTTCAATCTTTCTTCCTTAATCTTAGTCACTTGTATCAATGATGGTTGAAGGAAAGAAATTTCACGGCAACTATAATAACCCTAATTTTAAGTAAAAGGGTTAGGAAATTTTTTCGAACTAAGAAGGGTACTGGTTACCTTTATCTGTCATTTCGAGTCCCAAATTCTACTAAGTCTAGACCTTACATCTCCTTGGAGGGCCATATGATAAAGTCATATTGTTGGGACCAAAAGTCCTAGTAATTGTTCCTTAGAGAAAAATAAGTTAATGATTGATTTTTAATGAATTTTATAAAACCTTTAAACACTTTGTTTTTTATCTACAAGTTTATAAAATCGTGAGAATCTCCAGATTTGACCTAAAACCCAAAATTTAGATTTTGATTTGTTAGGATTTTATTTTTTCTAATATTTTATTTGAATCCAAATATGGGTATTCCCGTATTTATGTTTATGTTTTAAAGTTAATGGAGAGTAACATAAATTAAGAAATGTAAATAAGTGAGTTCTAGAGAGTAAGAGACCATTCTGAGGAGTGAAAAACTATTCTAGAGGGTGAAAAACCATTCTGGTGAGTACTGCAGAGGTCAAGTGAACAGTAAGGTGGTGCAGGGATGAATTTTATACTCTCTGGTGAATGCTGCTACACTCATTTAGTGCTGCAGTGGTCAATAGTGCTATAAAAACCCCTATTTCGGGATCCAGAATATTCATACACCCAAAAACACTCCCCCACTCCCCCCAAACGCAAAAACTTCACCTCCCAACCCCATTCCACCTTCTAAACTCCATTTTCTTCCAATTCTTTCAAGTTTAATTAGGAATCTTCCATCCTCTAAGTTTAAAGATACTATTATCAATTCTACTTCCTATTATGCTGCGAGAAGTCAGTTCTTCATGGTTCATCCCACCAGGTGAGTGGGTTCAAACTTGTGACTTCTATGTTCTACATTAGATGTTATTTTCATAAAAATACAACCTATTGTTTGATTTTAGAGATTACTGTACAGTAATTTGAAGTTACTGTAGGTTTATATGTTCTCAGAACTGTTGATTTTAAAGTAAGAAATATGTTTTGACAAAACTCATGGGACCATATTTGTTATACTAGTTTTGAATAGAATTGATGATATGTATAACTATTAGAGACTTTTCTAATGGTTTAAATGAATTCTAGAAATGGTTTATGAATGTTTGAATGGACTCTAGCAATGGTTTATGTATATGACAGAGATTTATATCAGACATGCAATTTAGAGAAGGAAATAGAATTGTGATGGTAAACTTTGCTATTTGAAAATATGATATTTGTAGTTCTAATTTATGAAAGGCTTGGTAGTTGAATTATGTTTTAGAAGACTAAGCAAAAAGGGTTTTAGAGCTTGAATCTTCATGAGATTTAGAACAGTTGGCAGATAAATACTCTATGAGCTGATGGAATCACAAATGTTTACAAAGGGTGATCCCTTGGGCATGATTTCATAGCCACAATTATGCTAAGGTCAGACTATTAGAATCAGACATAGCTTTTAAAGAATTAAAATGGTTTAAAGGTTTTCAGTTTTAAATGGATTTACTTAGTTAGAATAGAAGGTAACTATAGAAAAACATGCTGTGTATTAACGACATTTAATTCATTAACCTTGGTACTAAGTAGCCCAGGGCCAAAGATAACAGAGAATTTATTATCACCTTAGGAACGATGATACGTAATGCCCAGATGTGACTAGAGATTTGTATTCAAAGTTTTGTTACATTATAAACATTGTGCATAACCAGAGTAGAGATTACTGTTTCTCTAGGGGCTACTACATTATGAGCTTGTATGACTTCATGTATGAAAGTGAATTGAGAAAATTGTTTTTGAGTTATAACATGATAATTATGAAGGACTTTTAGAAATATATGTATACTTGACTATATGAGGTTTTTTTTAGTATTATTAATGTTATTATGATTTTCATGCATGGTTTCTTGTTGCCCCATGAAATGGAGTTTTAGGTGAGAACTTACTCACTGAGTTTTGGTAACAAAACTCACCTCTCTGTTTTCCTCTATTGCATATATTGTAGATGCTATAGGTTTTTCTCCTAGCCATTAGTGTCTCAGAAGCAATAGAGTATATTTGATAAGCTTCGAGTGAGTGAAACATTCTCATTCTGTTTAGAGTGCTCCAATATATTGTAGGCAAGATCCTAGACCTTATATCATATTTTGCATCCTGCATACTATGATATTATATTTAGGTTTTATATTTAATTACCTAATTGTATTAGTTTCATGAACATTTTTGAAACAGAGCAATTTAAATGTATATGTTGCATTCTGATTTCAAACCTTAGAGACAAATTATGAAACTTCAGATTGGGTCATTTTGATCATTTGATTATTTTGAATTTGAGGAACAGGTGATTTCAAGGTAGAAAAAGATATTTTGTTTTAAATAATACTATGTTGACAATACTATGTTTTAAATAAAAAGATATTTTGAATTTGAGGAACAGGTGAATCATTTTATCAACAATACTATGTTGACAATTTTGCTCAATGGCAAATAGCTCCTGGAAAAAGGCCCAGCAAAAAGCTAATGCTCCAAGTCATGACTCTGATGGAAGTCATTTCCTTTCAAGGATGGGAAGGATTCCTTGCCATCTTCGACAATGTAACACCATAAATCTTAACCTAATACTACTAGTATGTATTTAGGTTAATCTTTAGAATATTACCTCTTGGTCTCATTCTTTACTTGAAAATACTTAGCAGAAATATGGGTAAAATTTTTCTTTTTGGAATTAAAACCAAAGTGAGAGCCACGCTTGATTCTTTGAACGGGAATTCATACAAGTCATATGAGTATATCATAATAAAACACATAAATAACATGGATACATCAACTGATCATATATATATAGATAATGTGCCTACCAAATGGCAGGACTATTCGATACATGAAAGAACGAAATACAACTGAAAAGCAAATACAAAGAAATCATGAAAGCAACACCCATACCCGTGTGCACCTAGAGTAGACAACCTCATATACAAAAGAAGGTTTGTCCTCAACTATGTTGCGTGTGTGCACTAGCTACTACCCATCCTATGCACCTACTCCCCGCCGGTCCGAGCATCGAGGGTGGAATCGATCCACTAGCGGATCTCGGCGGGAGTGGTCGTGCGGATCATCGAAGCGTGTCCACCGCGGCGAGGGCGCATGGATGGCCTACGACCCAACCTCGGCTGAACCACCGTCTCCTCACTCCCAGCTCTCATCGGTGGGGGAGTGGGGCTAGAGCTCCAACTGTACATGTGCGAGGGTAGGTCCTCTGATGGATCCGTCTCCGAATACTGAGTCTGGGGTACGTACTCAGGGTAGTCGCGTACGGCTGATGTCTCAGGCTGCATGCGAAGGATCTGCTCATCACGCGGTCTGGCTCGCGCGAAAATCGTGTTATGATGGTAGGGGGCAATCGGGGTGAAGCGGTAGCTCCGTATTGGGTGCGCGAAGGGTCGTCCCATAAACATAAATACTCTGACAGTGCAACGACCCTCAAAATGGTATGACCTGAGTGCTGGGTCATGGTGCAGCTCCCACGTCGGGGTATCGATGAAGAGTATGAAGGTCGCCATCTGAAGATGTGACGGAAGAAAAGAGAGAGGGAATGAGTGTAACGCCCCGATTTTCTGTTAGAGTGAAAATGACCAAAATGCCCCTGAGGTCATTTTCAACCCGGAATTCGAGGGAAGCCAGATCTTGGCAAGACTCGAAGGGCAAACTCAATGTTGGAAGGGGATTAGAAATATTATGTACCTTCCCGGATCGAAAATCTCGTTTTGAAGTTCTGGTCAAAATGACCAAAACGCCCCTGTGGTGTTTTACCCGTTTGCAAGTGCCGGATGAACCCGAAACTTCTCCAGATGGTTTTAAAAGGCGTTTTTATGTATTCTATGACCTCAGTTTTAATTTTTGAAGTCCCGGGCAAAATTAGTGCAAAATTACGGTTTTGCCCCTAGTTTCATATTTTTACGCTTAATCACGCGATTAAGCAAACCTAAGCAATATTAGGCTCTAATCGAAGGTTAATTAATTTCCTTAATTAATCTAGAGTCAAAATAATTTATTAAAGTTGATTAGAACCAAAAAGTACTTAATTACAACCTAAAATCATATTTTAATTTTATGACACCTAGTCATAGAATCTTGAATAGTGTTTTCTCTTTCCAATTCCTTAAATCATGGAATTGTGTTACACATTGTTTATTCATAAATGAGTTTTAAATTCTTTAATGATGTATGAGCACTCCTAAACTTGTCATAAACTCTCTAAATCACATTCTTAGTTACCTAAACTTAAGCTTAATCATTCCTAACCTTGTACCTAAGCTAATACACATCTAAACCTACCATTAACACACAATTAAATGGTCAAATCATCCTCCCATTCTGCTGTCCCAAGCTGGCCGAAGCCTCACCTCCTCCATATGCATCACATGTTCAATTTTTCAACACTCCAAGGCCATACCTCAAGTCACATACACTATACCTTGTCATAACTTTCAATCAAGCTTGAATTTCCACATGAATAAATAATTAAAACAACCCATTTCTCCCATTTAATTGTGGCTGGAAAAGTTCCAGCCATGCATTATTTCTAGAAGCCTAATTTCATAAAAATTTGATAGGAAATTAACTCACATCAAGCCATGCTTTGTAGCATAGCTTCCATACTTCAAACCATGCTTGATTGACCTTGTGTAAAAGATATTTTCTCTTCCTTTTCCCTCCAAACCACACGGCCACTCCCTCCATTTGCAAGCTCCATGGTTTTGTTTTTCTATAAATAGGATGCTTGTGTTAGCCTTGTTGCACTTTGAAGCATTTGCAAGTTTAGAGTTTTAGAGTTGTCTTGCTAGTCTTTCCTTTTTCTCTCAAAGTTCCAAGAGTGTTCTTCCTTTCTTTTCATCTTTATCCTCTTCATCTCTTTATCTCATCATCACCTCTCCACCATCAAACACCACCCCAAAACCTTGAACCATTATCAAACCTCTCAAACACCACACCTCAAACACAACTCCACTTGAAACACATTTTCTTTCTTTTTCTCTCATCAAGGCCGAATCATCATCACCATCCTAGGAGGTGTTGCTCATCTCATTTCCATTTTCAAGATCAAGCTTTTATCTTCATCACTAGGTAGGGATTTGTTTTCAAACTTTATTTTGCTCAAGAAAGTGTTTTTCTCTAGTTTTCTCTTGGATTCTTTTTGAACTTTCCTTTGTCTTTCCTTTCCTTTCATTTTTCGGCCATGAGGCCTTGATTTGAGCATGATAGCTTGATGATGAGAGTTTCTAGATGATGACATTGTGTTCATCTCAAAGAAACCTCTAAAGCTTGAGTTTTCCTTTTCTTACAACTTCATCTATATGTTATCTAGCTCACATGGTTTTCCAACTTAAGAAAAATTAATCTAAGGATTTCTAAAAGCCCAAGCCTACCCTTGTCAACCTTAAAGTTGGCGGCACGTTCTAGAGATTTGTCTCTAGATAGGGGTTTTGGGTACTTAATAAAGAACTTGATGTAGCTTCACTTTCTTTCTCTTTTATATGATTTTCGATTCTTGTGTTGTGATCTTTGAGATATTGTATGGGGTTATGATCTTGTTAAAGTCTTAAATGAGCTCTAGTTAAACATAAAAATGAAACTTGCATCATGTTTACTTTAAGCTTTGCATATCATGTTTATTTCCTTGCTATCACTAAATCCCAAGATAATGAATGAACTTGCATTATCATGTTTATGTTTCAAGCTTTGCATTATCATATTTATATTTCAAGTCCTCACCTAAATATCAAAGATAATAATATATTGCACCACATATTTATTTTATGCTCTCACTTTACTTTCTAGCAATAACTAAAATAAGTGCATGAGCATGTTTATTTTTATGTCATCACTTTAATGATTCTAGAGCTCAAAGACTTGCCCAATGATATCTCAAACAAAGGTCTAAAACATTTATTTCCTATAGTTCATATTTCGGCCCTATGAGGCCTTAATGTTTTCAAGTATTGAAAACTATGTTTTATAATTTTTCTAAACTTATGTGAGTATAAGGAATGTGTACAACTAAGTGTTATGAATTTAGGACCTCTTGAGATGAAAATCATATAGCCACTGCCCTATTAAGTATTTTCATGAGTTTAGATGATAAAAGTGTTCATAAAAGAGTTTTGAAGGTTTTAATAAGGTTCCAAGAGAAACTAGTATTTTATGTGCTTTAGAAACTATGATTCAAGGCCTTTAAATGGAGTTTCTGTTTCGGTTCTGCCTTGCTATGTTTGGCCACTGTATGAGCTGTGTTAATGATGTTAATATGCTTATGTTTGGGTAATAATTATGTTAAGACCCATATGTGAAAGATAGGATAAGTTAGGAACTAGAAAAGAATTAATTTGAGAGTTCTAGATCCCTTAAAGATTTATTTTTCTGGATTCTGTCCAGCAAGGTTTAGATTCAATAATCATGGTTTTAAATTAGTTTATATGTGTAGGAATGACTCATAATTGGTTTAGGACTTAATCTTGAAACCTTAGGAGCAAACCGAACTTAGAAAGGGTCATTATTGTGACTTCTAGGTACCCGTAAAGTTAGTATTTTGATTTCTGCACTCTTGAGGTTTAGAGATGTTCTTGACCATAGGGTGAGGTGAGAAATACTTAGTTATAACTTATAGGTTCCCAAGAGACTAGGTGTTGATGATCAATAACTTAGAAAGTGAGATAAAGATCTAAACCGTAATTTCTAGAACTCCGTAATCACATAAACATAAAGCTGTCCAAATTCTGCTTAGTGCTATTTGGATTAGTTCTTGAGCATAAAATTTGTATAACTCATTAATTGTCAAACTATAGGCGTATAAAGAAGTTAAGGATAATGTTAGAACAATTAATTTGCAAGTTTAAGACTCATAAGAATCAAGTTTAAAACACTATGAGTTATAACATAACATGTCTATGAGCTTATGGGGATGATTGTTAAATATGACTATGTGATGATGTTTGTGTGAAAGTTTTATGTGACGAATGTTATGAGAAAGTTTCATGTGATGATATATATGTTATGAAAAAGCTACATGAGAATGCATGATAAAAATGAATATGATAAATGATGAGGTAATTGTGATTTAATACTTATGAGAATATAAATGTGACACAACACTGAGACGCGCTTCTCTGGGTGACACCAGTTCGCCGAGCACCCCCGCGAGGAGACAAATCCGTGAGGGTATGTGTAGATGCAGCCTGCCAAAGCGGACAAATTGCGAGGCCCACGTGGCTAGCAAAGCGTTTCAAAGAGGAAATGATCCTAGAAAGGAGATCCTTAATTTGCCCCCTAGCCCGTACTTTAAGTCGGGATTATGTTACGCTTATCATAGGATAAGTAAGAGCTAGTGACGACTAGTTAAGGTATGAGCTCATAACCTAGAGAAGTTTTAGGGCGGCCCCAAGAGATGAAAGTTAAAGTTAACAATGTCACATAAACTATACTTATGCCAATGTTATAATGTTTCCTAGTTATTCTATTGTTTGGTTTACCTTATGATGCATTCATATCATTAGTATATTTCTGCTTAAGTTATAAAGACGCATTATAAAATATGACGGACCTTGGATAAAATACCTCTTTGGAAAACCAACTTAAAAGGAATTTATATGTATGCACACCTTTTAGAAATAAACCCAAGGTTCTTGAGGATGTGACGATGTCACCTAGGTAGGGATAACCCTACTGAGAATTCTTTTAGAAAGATTCTCATTCCCTCTCTCTTTTCTTCCGTCATATCTTCAGATGGCGACATTCGTACTCTTCATCGACACCCCGGTATGGGAGTGCACCATGACCCGGCACTGGGTCATACCATTTTGAGGGTCGCTACACTTTGTGAGTATTCATGTTCATGGGACGACCCTTCACAAGACCCGCCCCGAGCTACCGCTTCACCCCGATCGCTTCCTTACCGTCATAACGGGATTTTTGAGCGAGCGAGACCACGTGATGAGCAGATCCTCCGCATGGAGCCCGAGACATCAGCGGTACGCGAGTACCCCGAGTATGTGCCGCGCCCCCAGTACTCGGAGACGGACCCATCCAAGGACCCGCCATCCCACATGTACAGTTGGAGCTCGGTCCGCTCCTCCACCGATGAGGTGGGAGTGAGGAGAGTGGTCCGAGGTTGGCTCGACGGCCATCTATGCGCCCTCGCCGCGGTGGACATGCCCGATGATGCGCTCGACCACTCCGCCGAGATTCGCCAAAGGATCGACTCGACCCCACAGTTTTCGGACCCGCAGGAGTAGTCATAGGAGGGGTAGTAGTTAGTGCACACACACGCCACATAGTAGAGGACAAACCTTCTTTTGTATATGAGGTTGTCTCCTTTAGGTGCATATGGGTATGGGTGTAGTTTCTCTTGTATTTGCTTTTTATGATTTCCTTGTATTGCATTTCAGTTGTATTTTGCTTCATGATGTATCAAATAGTCCTGCCTCTTTGGGTAGGCACGTTATATATATATATATCTATGATTCAGTTGATGTTCCCATGACATGATGTGTTTCTTATGCTTTGCTTATATGTTTCGCTATGATTCCCCTTAAAGTTTCGTGCGTGGCTCTCACTTTGATTTTAAATTCCAAAAAGAAAAATTTTACCCATATTTCCGCTAAGTATTTTCTAAGTAAAAGATGAGACCAAGAGGTAATATTCTAAAGATTAACCTAAGAACATACTAGTAGTCTTGGGTTAAGATTTAGGGTGTTACATTATGGTATCAGAGCAGTTCGATTTTCACGGAGCCTGAGGATTGGACTGACTATGCTTTATAAGCATAATACGATAGTTATGTCATGTATAGTGCTTGATAGAGATAAGCTGTAGGACTAGAGATGCATGACTTCTGTTGGTTGCAAGTGCCATGGTAACTAGCTCATTTTGCATGGATATTGAGCCTGATCAACTTGATGTTCATTGTTTCATGTGTATAGGGACCAATGGCACCGCGATGACGGCCTAGGACTACACCCGATGTTGAACAAGATGATACAATCGCTGCCGCCGTCCGTCGCATGGCGCAAGCCATGGAACGAATGTTCGACCGAATGGATCAACAAGCGAATGCTGCTCTGTTCCCCTCCTCCCCTGCCGAGATGGTGGAACAAGCCCGCTTGGCGAAGTTCCGCAAGGCGAACCCGCCAATGTTCCGAGGGGTAATGGACCAGACAAGGCCGATGAATGGATCAAAGACATGGAGAAGATCTACTCTGTCATTACCTTTCGGAGGAGCGAAGGTCACATTTGTTGCTTTCATCTTTGAAGTCCGACGCCTTGAAGTTACGGTGGAACGACACGAGGCATCTGCTAGAAGCCTCTGGAACTCCCATTGACCGAGTCGCTCAAGACTTACTTCTATGAGAAGTACTTTTCGGAGTCCGTAAGGAACGCGAAGGACGTTGAGTTCATGCAGTTGACCCAAGGGGGGTCTACTGTAGCCCAATACACTGCAAAGTTTGAGGAGCTAATCAAGTTCTCTCGGGTGTTCCAAGGGAACCCCGATGAAGTTTGGAAGTGTGTGAAGTATGAGGCCGGTCAAGGCGAGAGATGAACTACGCTGTGGCCCATATGGAAATCGAGACTTCCGACTCGGTCAACAAGTGCCGGATACTTGAAGAAGGATAGAGAAAGATTCAAATCACAAGGGCGGAGCGAGCTAAGAGGCTCGGACCTCAAGCCCCGAAGTTCAAACCGCAGTACCCTTCGAGGAATCACTACAACCCCTACCAGACCAACCAGTTCCGACAACAACAACAACAACCGCCAAGAGCTCCTGCTCACCAACAATCCAAACAACACCAAAGGCCGCCATTTCAACATCAAGGCCCGAGGAATTTCAATAATCAACCCGTGGACCGGGTGGACCCCGAAACCACAATGGAGGACCAAGTGGAGCCAAGAACAAGGCACCACAAACCCCTGCTACTTACCCCGGAGCAACATCTGCTGACGTCTGCCCACAATGCGGGAAGAACCACGGGAATCGCCCATGCTTAGCCGGGCAGAATGTATGTTTCAAGTGTGGCAAGCCTGGCCACTATGCAAAGGACTGCATCGGACAAGGGACATCGAACCAAAACCCCCGACCACAATACCGAGGAAGGGTCTTTACCCTTAACGCGGAAGACGCCAAGAAGTCCAAAGATCTCATCGAAGGTATGTGCGAAGTAAACGGTAAAGCCTTAACTGTACTATATGACTCTGGTGCTACTCATTCTTTCATTTCACTTGCTAGTGTCGAGTCCTTAAATCTAAAAGTCTCTAAACTTCCCTTCGATCTTATTGTTTCTACTCCTACAAATCGCCTGTTAACACTTGCCGTTGTTGTTTAAACTGTCATCTTGTTGTAGAAAATAGGTCTTTTATCATAGATTTAATTTGTTTACCCTTGAAAGACATAGGCATTATCTTAGGCATGAACTGCTTCACCCCAATCGTGTGATGTTAGATTGTGGAACCCAAACCGTAGTTTTCCCTTCTCCTCCCGAAAACATCACTCAACCCATTAGGTCAGACCTAAATTTTGTAGAGGTCTTACAGAGTGGGAAGAAAACTAAGGGATATGTTCTCCTAGCCTTTGTGATGTAGACTTGGAGCAGAACCTAGGTGAGATACCTGGTGAGAGACTATCCCGAGGTGTTTCAGATGAAATACCGAGTTCCCTCCCGAAAGAGAAGTGGAGTTCTCCATAGAGTTGGTTCTGGGACAGACCAATCTCTATAGCCCGTATAGGATGTCACCCTCGGAGTTAGCGAGTTGAAAACCCAGTTAGAGGAGCTGTTAGAAAAGAGTTTTATAAGGCCAAGTGCTTCACCTTGGGCGCTCCGGTCTTATTTGTAAAGAAAAAGGGCGGAAGCATGAGGATGTGTATAGACTATAGGCAGCTGAACCAAGTAACCATAAAGAATAAATACCCATTGCCTCGGATTGACGATCTTATGGACCAATTGAAAGGAGCAAGAGTGTTTTCTAAGATTGATTTAAGGTCCTGTTACCATCAGTTAGGGTGAGAGATTCGGATATTCCTAAAACCGCCTTTCGAACTCGGTATGGACACTTTGAGTTCAATGTAATGTCGTCTGGTTTGACGAATGCTCCCGCAGTTTTTATGGATTACATGAATAGGATCTTTAGACCCTATTTAGATCAATTCGTGGTTGTGTTCATAGATGATATTCTCATCTATTCGAAAACCCACGAGGAGCATGAGCGTCATTTAAGGTTGGTTTTAGAGGTATTAAAGGAGAAGAAGTTATACGCTAAGTTGTCTAAGTGTGAATTTTGGTTAGAGGAGGTAAAGTTCTTAGGATATGTTGTGTCAAAAGGTGGCATAGCTGTCGACCCAAGTAAGATAGAGGCTGTGATGAATTGGGATAGACCAACCTCTGTAACTGAGATTAGAAGCTTTTTGGGTTTAGCTGGATATTACCATAGGTTCATTAAAGGATTTTCCCAGTTAGCCCTACCCTTAACCAAGCTCACTAGGAAGAATGGCTCGTTTGAGTGGAGCCCCGAGTGTGAAAAGAGTTTCCTAGAGCTTAAGGAAAAGCTCACCTCAACCCCAGTTTTAGTTTTACCTGACCCCAATGTACCCTTCGAGGTATATTGCCAATGCAAAACAGGCAAGTGGTAGCCTATGCGTCCAGACAACTCAAGCCTCATGAGGTAACCTACCCCACCCATGACCTAGAACTAGCAGCCATCGTGTTCGCTCTAAAGATGTGGAGACACCATTTGTATGGTGTGAGGTTTAAAGTTTTCTCCGATCATAAGAGTCTCAAGCATCTCTTTGATCAAAAGGAGTTGAATATGAGGCAAAGAAGATGGATGGAATTCCTCAAGGACTACGATTTTGGTTTAAGTTACCACCCCGGCAAGGCTAATGTAGTAGCCGACGCCTTGAGCCGAAACTCGTTACGTCTGTCAAGTATGATGGTTAATGAAGTTGGGTTAATAGAGCAATTTAGGGATATGAATCTTGGAATGTCTATAACGGAGAATGGCATCGTGATGAGTCATCTCACGGTGACCAGTGGGTTTAAGCAAAGGATTATGCTTGCCCAAAGAGAAAATGAGGACTTTATGGAGACAATCGAGGCAGTTAAGGCTGGAAAGTTGAAAGGTTTTGAACGAGGCCCCGACTGGTTATGGAGGTTCGAGGGGCGAATCTGTGTGCCACAAGATGGTGACCTCCGAGAGAAGATCTTGGAGGAGGCTCACAAGAGCCATTTTGCCATCCATCCTGGTACTACCAAGATGTATCAGGACTTGAAGAGGATGTTTTGGTGGCGGATTAAAGAAGGATGTGGTCGCCTGGGTGAGTAAGTGTTTGGTCTGCCAAAAGGTCAAGATCGAACACCAAAAACCTTCTGGCATGTTACAACCCCTGTCAATCCCCGAGTGGAAGTGGGAGAGTATATCAATGGACTTCGTGACAGGATTGCCAAAGACCCAAGCTGGCCACGATGCCGTATGGGTAATCGTGGATCGACTGACTAAGTCGGCTCACTTTCTACCTATTCGAGTCACGTACTCGTTAGATAAGTTGGCCCAGCTTTACATCCAAGAAATAGTAAGGTTGCATGGAGTACCATCGACGATAATCTCGGATCGAGATCCGCGGTTTACGTCACGTTTTTGGGGAGCCTTCCAAAAGGCGTTTGGTTCCAAGTTGTGCCTAAGCACTGCTTACCACCCACAAACGGATGGTCAGTCTGAGAGGACAATCCAAACCCTGGAAGACATGCTGAGAGCCTGTGTCTTAGACCAAAAAGGAAGTTGGGATAAGTACATGCCTTTGATCGAGTTTGCGTATAACAACAGTTATCACGCAAGCATCGGTATGGCACCGTACGGGGCATTATACGGAAGAAAGTGCCAATCACCCTTGTGTTGGTACGAGCCCGGAGAGCAAAGTGTCTTAGGACCTAAGGTAGTGAGGGAAACGATGGAGCAAATCAAGAAGATCAAGGATAGAATCTTAACCGCTCAAAGTCGATGAGAAAGTTACGCGGACAAAAGGCGCAAGCCCTTGGAGTTCCAAGAAGGAGAACATGTATTTCTAAGAATCACCCCCACTACAGGAATAGGGAGAGCCATGAAAGTTAAAAAGTTGAGTCCCCGATTTCTCGGTCCTTTTGAAATTCTTCAAAGAGTCGGATCCGTAGCTTACAAAATAGCCTTACCACCCAATCTGTCAAACCTTCATGATGTCTTTCACGTCTCCCGATTTGTAAATATGAGTCCGACCCTAGCCATGTCCTAGAACCAGAGCATGTACAGTTAAGGGAGGACCTCACTTTCAATGTACCGCCTACGGGAATAGTGGATCACGGAGTCAAGCAGTTAAGGAACAAGTCTGTTCCTTTGGTAAAAGTGGCATGGGGACAAGGCAAGTCGGAAGAATACACGTGGGAACTAGAGTCAGAGATGAAGTCCAAATATCCAGAGCTTTTCTAAGGTACGAATTTCGGGGGCGAAATTCTTTTTAAGGAGGGGAGTAATGTAACGCCCCGATTTTCTGTTAGAGTGAAAATGACCAAAATGCCCCTGAGGTCATTTTCACCGACCGAGGGAAGCCAAGTCTTGGCAAGACTCAAAGGGCAAACTCAATGTTGGAAGGGGATTAGAAAACTTATGTACCTTCCCGGGATCGAAAATCTCGTTTTTCGAGTTTTCAGGTCAAAATGACCAAAACGCCCCTGTGGTGTTTTACCCGTTTGCAAGTGCCGGATGAACCCGAAACTTCTCCAGATGGTTTTAAAAGGCGTTTTTATGTATTCTATGACCTCAGTTTTAATTTTTGAAGTCCCGGGCAAAATTAGTGCAAAATTACGGTTTTGCCCCTAGTTTCGTATTTTTACGCTTAATCACGCGATTAAGCAAACCTAAGCAATATTAGGCTCTAATCGAAGGTTAATTAATTTCCTTAATTAATCTAGAGTCAAAATAATTTATTAAAGTTGATTAGAACCAAAAAGTACTTAATTACAACCTAAAATCATATTTTAATTTTATGACACCTAGTCATAGAATCTTGAATAGTGTTTTCTCTTTCCAATTCCTTAAATCATGGAATTGTGTTACATATTGTTTATTCATAAATGAGTTTTAAATTCTTTAATGATGTATGAGCACTCCTAAACTTGTCATAAACTCTCTAAATCACATTCTTAGTTACCTAAACTTAAGCTTAATCATTCCTAACCTTGTACCTAAGCTAATACACATCTAAACCTACCATTAACACACAATTAAATGGTCAAATCATCCTCCCATTCTGCTGTCCCAAGCTGGCGAAGCCTCACCTCCTCCATATGCATCACATGTTCAATTTTTCCAACACTCCAAGGCCATACCTCAAGTCACATACACTATACCTTGTCATAACTTTCAATCAAGCTTGAATTTCCACATGAATAAATAATTAAAACAACCCATTTCTCCCATTTAATTGTGGCTGGAAAAGTTCCAGCCATGCATTATTTCTAGAAGCCTAATTTCATAAAAATTTGATAGGAAATTAACTCACATCAAGCCATGCTTTGTAGCATAGCTTCCATACTTCAAACCATGCTTGAATGACCTTGTGTAAAAGATATTTTCTCTTCCTTTTCCCTCCAAACCACACGGCCACTCCCTCCATTTGCAAGCTCCATGGTTTTGTTTTTCTATAAATAGGATGCTTGTGTTAGCCTTGTTGCACTTTGAAGCATTTGCAAGTTTAGAGTTTTAAAGTTGTCTTGCTAGTCTTTCCTTTTTCTCTCAAAGTTCCAAGAGTGTTCTTCCTTTCTTTTCATCTTTATCCTCTTCATCTCTTTATCTCATCATCACCTCTCCACCATCAAACACCACCCCAAAACCTTGAACCATCATCAAACCTCTCAAACACCACACCTCAAACACAACTCCACTTGAAACACATTTTCTTTCTTTTTCTCTCATCAAGGCCGAATCATCATCACCATCCTAGGAGGTGTTGCTCATCTCATTTCCATTTTCAAGATCAAGCTTTTATCTTCATCACTAGGTAGGGATTTGTTTTCAAACTTTATTTTGCTCAAGAAAGTGTTTTTCTCTAGTTTTCTCTTGGATTCTTTTTGAACTTTCCTTTGTCTTTCCTTTCCTTTCATTTTCGGCCATGAGGCCTTGATTTGAGCATGATAGCTTGATGATGAGAGTTTCTAGATGATGACATTGTGTTCATCTCAAAGAAACCTCTAAAGCTTGAGTTTTCCTTTTCTTACAACTTCATCTATATGTTATCTAGCTCACATGGTTTTCCAACTTAAGAAAAATTAATCTAAGGATTTCTAAAAGCCCAAGCCTACCCTTGTCAACCTTAAAGTTGGCGGCACGTTCTAGAGATTTGTCTCTAGATAGGGTTTTGGGTACTTAATAAAGAACTTGATGTAGCTTCACTTTCTTTCTCTTTTATATGATTTTCGATTCTTGTGTTGTGATCTTTGAGATATTGTATGGGGTTATGATCTTGTTAAAGTCTTAAATGAGCTCTAGTTAAACATAAAAATGAAACTTGCATCATGTTTACTTTAAGCTTTGCATATCATGTTTATTTCCTTGCTATCACTAAATCCCAAGATAATGAATGAACTTGCATTATCATGTTTATGTTTCAAGCTTTGCATTATCATATTTATATTTCAAGTCCTCACCTAAATATCAAAGATAATAATATATTGCACCACATATTTATTTTATGCTCTCACTTTACTTTCTAGCAATAACTAAAATAAGTGCATGAGCATGTTTATTTTTATGTCATCACTTTAATGATTCTAGAGCTCAAAGACTTGCCCAATGATATCTCAAACAAAGGTCTAAAACATTTATTTCCTATAGTTCATATTTCGGCCCTATGAGGCCTTAATGTTTTCAAGTATTGAAAACTATGTTTTATAATTTTTCTAAACTTATGTGAGTATAAGGAATGTGTACAACTAAGTGTTATGAATTTAGGACCTCTTGAGATGAAAATCATATAGCCACTGCCCTATTAAGTATTTTCATGAGTTTAGATGATAAAAGTGTTCATAAAAGAGTTTTGAAGGTTTTAATAAGGTTCCAAGAGAAACTAGTATTTTATGTGCTTTAGAAACTATGATTCAAGGCAAATTTAAATGGAGTTTCTGTTTCGATTCTGCCTTGCTATGTTTGGCCACTGTATGAGCTGTGTTAATGATGTTAATATGCTTATGTTTGGGTAATAATTATGTTAAGACTCATATGTGAAAGATAGGAAAAGTTAGGAACTAGAAAAGAATTAATTTGAGAGTTCTAGATCCCTTAAAGATTTATTTTTCTGGATTCTGTCCAGCAAGGTTTAGATTCAATAATCATGGTTTTAAATTAGTTTATATGTGTAGGAATGACTCATAATTGGTTTAGGACTTAATCTTGAAACCTTAGGAGCAAACCGAACTTAGAAAGGGTCATTATTGTGACTTCTAGGTACCCGTAAAGTTAGTATTTTGATTTCTGCACTCTTGAGGTTTAGAGATGTTCTTGACCATAGGGTGAGGTGAGAAATACTTAGTTATAACCTTATAGGTTCCCAAGAGACTAGGTGTTGATGATCAATAACTTAGAAAGTGAGATAAAGATCTAAACCGTAATTTCTAGAACTCCGTAATCACATAAACATAAAGCTGTCCAAATTCTGCTTAGTGCTATTTGGATTAGTTCTTGAGCATAAAATTTGTATAACTCATTAATTGTCAAACTATAGGCATATAAAGAAGTTAAGGATAATGTTAGAACAATTAATTTGCAAGTTTAAGACTCATAAGAATCGAAGTTTAAAACACTATGAGTTATAACATAACATGTCTATGAGCTTATGGGGATGATTGTTAAATATGACTATGTGATGATGTTTGTGTGAAAGTTTTATGTGACGAATGTTATGAGAAAGTTTCATGTGATGATATATATGTTATGAAAAAGCTACATGAGAATGCATGATAAAAATGAATATGATAAATGATGAGGTAATTGTGATTTAATACTTATGAGAATATAAATGTGACACAACACTGAGACGCGCTTCTCCTGGGTGACACCGGTTCGGCCGAGCACCCCCAGGAGGAGACAAATCCGTGAGGGTATGTGTAGATGCAGCCTGCCAAAGCGGACAAATTGCGAGGCCCACGTGGCTAGCAAAGCATTTCAAAGAGGAAATGATCCTAGAAAGGATATCCTTAATTTGCCCCCTAGCCCGTACTTTAAGTCGGGATTATGTTACGCTTATCATAGGATAAGTAAGAGCTAGTGACGACTAGTTAAGGTATGAGCTCATAACCTAGAGAAGTTTTAGGGCGGCCCCAAGAGATGAAAGTTAAAGTTAACAATGTCACATAAACTATACTTATGCCAATGTTATAATGTTTCCTAGTTATTCTATTGTTTGGTTTACCTTATGATGCATTCATATCATTAGTATATTTCTGCTTAAGTTATAAAGACGCATTATAAAATATGACGGACCTTGGATAAAATACCTCTTTGGAAAACCAAATTAAAAGGAATTTATATGTATGCACACCTTTTAGAAATAAACCCAAGGTTCCTGAGGATGTGACGATGTCACCTAGGTAGGGATAACCCTACTGAGAATTCTTTTAGAAAGATTCTCATTCCCTCTCTCTTTTCTTCCGTCATATCTTCAGATGGCGACATTCGTACTCTTCATCGACACCCCGGTATGGGAGCTGCACCATGACCCGGCACTCGGGTCATACCATTTTGAGGGTCGCTGCACTGTCAGAGTATTCATGTTCATGGGACGACCCTTCGCGCACCCCGTCCCGAGCTACCACTTCACCCCGACTGCTCCTTACCGTCATAACGGGATTTTTGAGCGAGCAAGACCACGCGATGAGTAGATCCTCCGCATGGAGCCCGAGACATCAGCGGTACGCGAGTACCCCGAGTATGTGCCGCGCCCCCAGTACTCGGAGACGGACCCATCCGAGGACCCGCCATCCCACATGTACAGTTGGAGCTCCAATCCCGCTCCTCCACCGATGAGGGCTGGCAGTGAGGAGACGGTGGTCCAGCCGAGGTTGGCTCGACGGCCATCTATGCGCCCTCGCCGCGGTGGACATGCCCCGATGATGCGCTCGACCACTCCCGCCGAGATTCGCCAGTGGATCGACTCGACCCCACAGTACTCGGACCCGTAGGAGTAGTCATAGGAGGGGTAGTAGTTAGTGCACACACACGCCACATAGTAGAGGACAAACCTTCTTTTGTATATGAGGTTGTCTCCTTTAGGTGCACATGGGTATGGGTGTAGTTTCTCTTGTATTTGCTTTTTATGATTTCCTAGTATTGCATTTCAGTTGTATTTTGCTTCATGATGTATCAAATAGTCCTGCCTCTTTGGGTAGGCACGTTATATATATATATATATCTATGATTCAGTTGATGTTCCCATGACATGATGTGTTTCTTATGCTTTGCTTATATGTTTCGCTATGATTCCCCTTAAAGTTTCGTGCGTGGCTCTCACTTTGATTTTAAATTCCAAAAAGAAAAATTTTACCCATATTTCCGCTAAGTATTTTCTAAGTAAAAGATGAGACCAAGAGGTAATATTCTAAAGATTAACCTAAGAACATACTAGTAGTCTTGGGTTAAGATTTAGGGTGTTACAATAAGAATCTTCTAAAAGAATTCTCAGTAGGGTAATCCCTACCTAAGTGGCATCATCACATCCTCAGGAACCTTGGGTTTATTTTTAAAAAGGTGTGCATGCATATAAACTCCTTTTAAGTTAGTTTTCTAAAGTATTAATTATCCAAGGTCCGTCATATTTTATAATGCGTCTTATGACTAAGCATGGAATATACTAATGACATGAATACATCATAAAGGTAAGCCGGTCAATAGAATGACTAAGAAACATTATAACATTAGCATAAGGTGACAGGTATAGCACATGTGACATTATAAACTTTAACTTTCATCTCATGGGGCCACCCTAAAACATCTCTAGGTTATGAGCTCATACCTTAACTAGTCGTCACTAGCTCTTACTTATCCTATGATAAGCATAACATAATCCCGACTTAAAGTACGGGCTAGGGGGCAAATTAAGGATCACCTCTTCTGGTCATTTCCTCTTTGAAACGCTCTACTAGTAACTAATGCATTGTAGTATTGTCCGCTTTGGCAAGCTCTATGTCAATACCCTCACAGATTTGTTTTCTTGGGGGTGCTCGGCTAAACCAGTGTCACCCAAGAAGGCATCTCAGTGTTGTGTCACATTTAAGTTCTCATGATTTTCAAAAAGACCATTTTCTAAGTTCCTCAAATTTGATGGAAATTCGGCAGCACGACGGCTGTAAACCGAATTTCCTCAAATTTGCTTATGCCATGAAAACACATAGGACGTACACAAGCACATCATCATGTAAAACTTCTTTATAGCACATATCAACTTATCATAGACAAAACTCATGTTTCATGTATCATAAATTAAGCATCATAAAAACTCAAGATGTTTTAATGTCTTATGCATTGACCCTTAAGGTCCTTAACTCACGTTCTAAGTTATAAATCATCAAACCTAATCTCTTGGGTACCTATGAGGTTATAACTAAGTATTTCTCACCTCACAATATGACCAAGAACATCTCTAAACCTCAAGGATGCAGAATTTATAATCCTAACTTTACGGGTACCTAGGAGTCACAACAATGACCCTTTCTAAGTCCGGTTTGTTCCTAAGGCTTCAAGATCAAGTCCTAAACCAATTATGAGTCATTCCTACACATTTAAACTAATTTAAATCCATGATTAGCATTACTAAACCTTGCTGGACAGAATCCAGAAAATTCAAACATTAAAGGATCTAGAACTCTCAAGTTAATTCTTTTCTAGTTTCTAACTTCTCCTATCTTTCACATATGAGTCTTGACATTATTTTTACTCAAACATAAGCATATTATCATCATTAAAACAGCACATACAGTGGAAGTTAATTAGCAAGGCAGAATCGAAACAAAACTCTCCATAAAGGCATAAAACACAATTTCTAGAGCACATGAAATACTAGTTTCTCTTGGAACCTTTTCAAAACTTTCAAAACTCATTTCTAAACACTTTTACCCCTTAAAAGCATAAAAATACTTGAGAGGGCAGTAGCTAAATTATTTTCATCTCAAGAGGTTCTAAATTCATAAAACTTAGTTCTACATATTCCTTATAGTCATATAAGCTTAGAAAATTTATGAAACATATTTTTAACACTTGGAAAACTTCAAGACCTCTTAGGGCCGAATCATGAACCATAGGAAATAAACATTTTTAAACCTTTGTTTGAGACAACCATGGGCAAGTCTTTGAGCTCTAGGTTCATTTAGGAGATGACATAAAAATAAACATGCTCATGCACTTATTTTAGGTTCCATTAGAAAGTAAAGTGATAGCACAAAGTAAATATGAATGCAACTCATTATTATCTTGGTATTAAGTAAGAACTTGAAATATAAATATGATAATGCATAGCTTGAAATATAAACATAATAATGCAAGGTTCACTTATTATCTTGATACTTAGTGATAGCAAGGAAAGTAGACATGATGTGTATAGCATAAAAGTAAACATGATGCAAGGTTCATTTTATGGTTAGCTAGAGCTCATTCAAGACTTTACTAAGATAACAACCCAATACAATATCTCAAAGATCAAAATACCATAACCGAAAGTCTTTACAAAGAAAGGAAAGTGAAACTAAGTCAAGTTCTTTATTAAATACCCAAAACCCCTATCTAGAGAAAAATCTCTAGAACGTGCCGGCCAACTTTAAGGTTGACAGGGGTAGGCTTGGGCTTTTAGAAATCCTTAGATTAATTTTCTTAAGTTGAAAAACTATGTGAGCTAGATATCATATAGATGATGTAACATCCCCAAATTTATAACTAAGATAAATATTAATCTTAATTAGCGATAGAAAAATCAAGAGAATCTGGACAAATGTTATGAAACACAACAAATAGACTACTTAAGTATGTCTAGAGAAAAATGCAAAGAATTATGAAAATGCCCTTGCTATGTAAAGGAAATTACCAAACTACCCTTGCATTATTAAATGACGAAGATACCCTTACTCTATGAATGGAATTACAAAAATACCACTATCATTGTCTAATTACAAAAATATCCTTGTCTTAGTTAAAGAAATTACTACAATGCCATTTGCACAAATCCCTAGACTTGTCTTTAGACAAGAATGAATCTAAGCCATTGGATTAAGATGATAACACAATAATTTAACCACATACATCATACACATTTCTGAATCACATACATGCACTAAAGGTTAGAAAATCTCCACTAACATCTTTGCACAAAACATGGAGCATTTTCATCCAACATATTTGCATAAAACATGGAAACATGTTTGCACAAAACATGGAGCATTTTCATCCAACATGTTTGCATAAAACATGGAAACATGTTTGCACAAAACAAGGAGCATTTTCATCCCAAAATTCAGCCAACATATTTCCATAAATCATGCTCCAAGTGCTTTCCTTCTTTTGTTTTTTCTCTAATCTTTCCACTATAAATACTCCTCAAACTCTCTTCAATTCAGAAACTCCCTAAGTGTTCTTTCTTTCTTATTCTATCATTCTTCTTATGTTCTTCAAAGACTTCTCTTGATCCTCTAAACTTCATCCAAACACTTAAGTCCAAACTTTCACTAGCCCTCACAAGAGTTACAATCTTTAACTTTAGTGAGAAATATTTTCTTAAGCACTCAAGTTCTAGAGCCAAGATTCAAGGAGGGTCATCCACTCCAAAGATTCTTGTTCAAAGCTTAAGGAAGAAGAGAACGACCCTTTTTAGACCCTACACAAGAGGTAGGAGTTTCTTTTTTATTTGTTCAAGTATTGTTGGCTTCTAACTTTGCTCATGGATAGAATGCCTCAAACTTGAGTTATTGTCAAAAGTTTTGAATAATTATATTTTTAGAAAACACAACATGTTCTATTCTGCTATGAGTACTTTTATGATATTATCAAACTCAAATATAACTTAAAAGATTGTATGTGAAACTTGAGTTAATAAAAATAACTTAAGACATGAACATGGTAGGTGCTGGAATTTCTAGTTATTTCTGGTAGTAGTTACTTCGAAAATTAGTGTTCATAAAGTATGAAGGATCTCGAAATGAAAATATTTTTATTATAAACTAGACTTATTGTAGAACACTCTCCAAAAAGAATCACCTAAAACGGAGTTTCCCAGCCCAAGATATAAATTTTTAAAGTAGAGCCTAAGACTGAAACTCTTAATCTGACCTTGTAGTAGTAAAATAGGTGTAACTCATTCTAGAAAAATGCAAATGGACTGATTTCAACTTTGTGGAAAAGCTAACACATCTACAAACACACTTATATATGCTATGCATAAATTTTTACACCACAAAAATACAGAATGAGAGATATATTTTCGGGACCGTGTGCTAAGAAAGTCTTGAAGATAGCGTGATACTGTGAGAGTAAAGGTTCTGGCTAAGGAAAGACTTGGTATTTAAGCGTGTCCATTGTGACCTACTTCTCTTTCCTGGGAATCCTACTATGCACAATTTACAATTGATTTACACTCATCTAAGATGTTAGTGCTACAAATTTTATTCTAAAAGATGTCAGAAATCTAAATAAAAGATTCAAGTCTTGTAAAGAGATAATTTTAAGGATTTAAGTAGAATAATAATCTTCAGGAGATATATATAAAAGTCAAAATAAAAATATATAAAGAACCTCTAAAAAGATCTTAAAGGGTATTAATGTATTAATGGAAATACTAAGAGTACAAAGAAGACTAAGAGAAAAAGATAATACCAAGATATCCATAACCTATTAGGAACACTAGAGACCTAACTTGATAACTTAGGTTGCTTAATATGAATTATCTATGAGAATGTTTACTATGAGATTTACATGATATTGTCTATGTTACATGAAGTGATATACAGAAATGTGAATGTATTAATGAGATATGAAATGATAATGATAAAATGATTGACTGTGCCATGATTTATTAATGTGCATACATTCATGTTTCAAATGAAATAATAAATAGACCAACTCACTGCTTAATCCTCAAAAGGATTAAGGTATTGATGATTTCACTCAGTGATAATAAAAGTAAAACCTGAAAAAGTAGCAATGATAGTATGGAAAAGTGGACTTGAGCTAAACTCACGGCTTAACCCCCCTAAACCGTTGAGATCATGGCAACGGAAAGAAAACCAAAAGGTTGTGGCGACGGCCACGGTATGAGCTCATTACCCTTTTAGGGTGGTCTAAGGCATTGATGCATTCATCCCGTGAGTAATTAAGAAATATGTTGATGAAATAAATGAAAGATGATGATCACTAAACAAGTGAATGTTGAGGATGAGTAATCATGAAATGCATGCAGCTCCTAAATGATTATTGCTTATTAGTGGTTTTACATGATATGCTTATATATATGCTTAATGAAATACTGAATGGATATTTCTGCTAATGTTCAAGATTAGTTTAAAAGTAACTACACTTCGGCTAATCACGTTTGTGAAAGTTTGATAATTGAATCCTTACCTGTTCACCTTTTTATAATAAAGCCGAAGTGACTGGGACGACAACGATGACACTTTTAGTACAAGTAGGAACTCCTACTGAGAAATCATGTATTTCTCACTCCTATGTTTATTTTTCGTTGTCTTTACCAGAGACAGACGTGTCCACCTAAAGCAACGAAGCTGTAGCTGAGGAAGGAGGTAGCGTGTGAAGATTTCAAACCTTTTAAGTAGGAGCATTCCGAGCTTTAGTTACATTATAGTTTGTGAGAAACAATTAGTAATAGTAGAACTTATATTGTTATTTGTAATAACTTATCAGTATGATATATGCCCTATTGTGACTTATGTATTAAGTGATTATATTCCAGTTTATGTGATAATAGTTCTACACTTAGTCTCTTATTCCGCTTATTTAATTAAGTGCGCAATGTAACTTGATTATTATCTATAAAAGCGCTATGTATTTCACTTCTAAATTCTGAGGCTTAAGTTTTTAAAAAAATTAATTTATTTAAAGAAAAAAAAAACTTCCACTATTTTTCTAAGTTAATTTCAAAAGAAAATAAATGCAAGGCATGAGTGACAACTAATAGAATCCAAATGTGAACTTAAGCACAGTGGGGTTCTATTAGGGTGTTACAGATGAAGTTATAAGGAAAGGAAAACTCAAGCTTTAGAGGTTTCTTTGAGATGAACACAAGGTCATCATCTAGAAACTCTCATCATCAAGCTATCATGTTTGAGAAGAAAAGGCCAAGAGGCTGAAATGGAAAAAGAAAAGGAATATAAAGAGAAAACTAGAGGAAACACATCTTTTGAGTAAAACAAAGTTTGAAAAGAAACTCCCTACCTAGAGTGAAGACACAAAGCTTGAACTTTTGAAAAGAAAAACAAGATGATGAGCTCCTCCTTGGTGCTTGATGGTTTCGGCCAAGAGGAAGCAAGAAGGTTGGAGTTGTATTTCAAGTGAGGTTGTGTTTGAGGTGTGATGTTTGAGAGGTTTGATGATGGTTCAAGGCTATGGGGTGGTGTTTCAAGGTTGAGAGGTGATGAAGAGATGAAGAAAGGATGAAGATGAAGATGAAAAGAAAGGAAGAACTCTCTTGAAACTTGAGAGAAAAAGAAAGAACTAGCAAGACAACTCTAAAATTCTAAACTTAGCAAATGCTTCAAAGTGTAACTAAGCTATCACAAGCATCCTATTTATAGAAAAACAAAACCATGGGCTCATCAAGGGAGGGAGTGGCCATGTGGTCTTGGAGGGAAAAGGGAGAGGAAAATATCTCTTTGATTGTGTCATAGAAGCATGGTTTGAAGTATGGAAGCTATGCTACAAAGTATGGCTTGATGTGAGTTAATTTCCTATCAATTTTTATGAAATTAGGCTTCTAGAAACAATGCATGGCTGGAACTTTTCCAGCCATAAATAAATGGAGAAAATGAGCCATTTTAATTAGTTATTTACTTGGAAAATCAAGCTTGATTGAAAGTTATGACAAGGTATAGTGTATGTGACTTGAGGTATGGCCTTGGAGTGTTGAAAAATTGAACATGTGATGCATATGGGAGGAGGACAGCTTCGGCCAGACCAGGGGCAGCATGAGGGAGGTGAGTTTTGATCATTTACTTGGGTGTTAATGGTAGGTTTAAATGTGTATTAGCTTAGGTACAAGGTTAGGAATAATTAAGCTTAAGTTTAGGTGACTAAGAATGTGATTTAAGGATTTTATGACAAGATTAGGAGTGCTCATACATCATTAAAGAATTTTAAACTCATTTATGAATAAACAATATGTAACACAATTCCATGATTTAAGGAATTGGAAAGAGAAAACACTATTTAAGATTCCATGACTAGGAGTCTTGAAATTAAAATATGATTTTAGGTTGTAATTAAGCACTTTTAGGTTCTAATCAACTTTAATAAATTATTTTGACTCAAGATTAATTAAGGAAATTAATTAACCTTCGATTAGAGCCTAATATTGCTTAGGTTTGCTTAATCACGCGATTAAGCGTAAAAACACGAAACTGGGGGAAACCGTAATTTTGCACTAATTTCGCCCGGGACCTCCGGGACCAAAACTAAAGTCACAGTCTATATAAAGACGCCTTTTAAAATCATCTAGAGAAGTTTCGGGTTCATCCGGCACTTGCAAACCGGTGAAACACCGCAGGGGCGTTTTGGTCATTTTGACCCGAAAACTCGAAAAATGAGATTTTCGATCCCGGGAAGGTACTCAAGTCATCCAATCCCCTTCTAACATTGAGTTTGCCCTTCGAGTACTGCCGAACCGGCTTTCCTCGAATTCCGGGCTGAAAATGACCTCAGGGGCATTTTGGTCATTTTCACTCGAACAGAAAATCGGGGCGTTACAGACCACATCTTCACTGGAATGGTAACAACATTTTACTCCTAGTTGATATAGATATCTGAATTTATTCTCTTAACATATATTAGAGGAATAGATTTAGAACTGAGCACAATAGATATCTCCAAATCATCCAAGCACTCGATGAGGGACTTATATGCTCTACTAAAAAAGAATGGTATCTTATTCTTGGAGTCTCTACTAAACACGTGTCAAGATGTCTCACAAACTCTCTTGGACACCAATCCAGTGAAATAATTGTAGGATTGCTGAACTCCAGGGTTCACCAGGTTTTCACTCTTATCCATTTTTCTTTTCTTCCAAGATTAGGAAGCATGCACTCAATGATAGGAATAGACTCCATGTTGCTCTTCTGCCTACTGACAAAAGGAAGGTTAATTTGACTAAGCTCATCTTCAATTACATGCTTAGTGCTACCACCATAGAAGATGAAAAATTCACCTTTGTTCCATACGGGATGTTGCTAACCAAAGTGTTTGAGCACCTAAAGTATCCTTTGACAAATGAATAGTATGAGTTTATGGTTGGGACTGAATATACCATAACCTCATTCAGGGCTAAAAGAAAAACTACCAGTGGTCCTTCGGTTGGGTTTAGGGTAATGAGAAACATTAGTCTTAAAGAATATGACACTATGGAAACAGGAAGAAAAATGAGAATAATAATCCTAGATGATAGTTCTGATGAATCAAAAAACTCGAAAGTCATTATCTGATATGGAGGATCACCCATATCATCACTCTCAAATTCCAAGGAAAGAAATAGTTCAAACTCCTCAAATTCTGATGAATCTAAACATGATTAGGGGAGCTCCATTTAATCAAAGAAAGAAGGACCTCCCTCTTCAAAGCAAAATTTCTCCAACTCCAAAAAGAAATCTTCTAATAATGACAAGGGAAGTGTGGTTCCTAAGACTAAGTTCACCCTTGCTTCCGGCTCCCTTCCTATTCATGATGAGCAACCCTACAAGCCATTACCATCCCTTATTCCTGATTCTAATCCAACTTAGGAAACTAATCAACCTTCAACCAGCCATCCTCAGCCGCACCTTCTTTCGACTTTCTAAGAGTACGAATGCTACTGCAAAATCAATAACTTATCTTTAATAGACATGAGTTGTAAAGAAGGTCATGCAAATATGACAACTTGTCGCTTCAAATTCTTCAAACCAATCAAGAGATTCTTTAGGAGCTAAGGTACCAAGGGTAGAGATGGTATTCCTGGTTCCCTGCACACCTCCTTTTTGTTGATATCAAAAGAGAGAAGAGAAAAGACATGAAGAAAATCCTGTGCTATGATAGTCAGGGGGAGCCAAGCTATGGAATTCAGGAAGAGCTTATGCTGAGGGGGAGCTCATTTCAGCATGGATTTTTTTTTCTTAAACTATCTTTTTTTCTTAACTATCTTGTATTTTTTAATACTTTGATAGATATTATATCTTGAATTATACAATTTGTTATATCTGCTCAAATATCATGTTTATGCTTTCTGCTTAAGCTCTGATATACATATATGTTTTTTTTTTTATCTCTAATACATATTGATCCCTACTTATCATGCTTAGCAAATCACATAGATGTGCGCTTGCTCCTATTTTCCTATTCATTAAAATGCTAAGGGTGCATTTAGTTTCAGTTTTCCAGTTTTCAGTTTTTCCTTCACAAAAACTGAAAACTAAAAAGTAGATACTGAAAACTAAAAACTGAAAACAGGCAAAGCAAACGCACCCTAAGATTTTTAGCTCACATGTATATCTATGATAAGCATTAGCAGGTATCTTTTAAAGTACAGGATCTTTCTATTGTTGCTCTGATACTCAGACTTATCTGCTGTGCTTCCACATGTATACCATACTTAAAATATCTATTGTAACACCCTAACTCTTAACCTAATACGCTCGAGTCGCATTTTTGGTTAATTATTAGTTGCTATGCCTATGTTTTAGAAATTAACTTATTCATCTTTAAAATACGAGTAATAAAAATACGACTAATTTTTTTTTAACTTTAAAACCAAAATGCGAGCCACATGTGTGTATAGATATCAATTAATACTTACATAATAATAGCAAATCACATAAACCTTATCATGATATATATAAAAGCCATAGCATATCGAGTCACATACCAAATTATCGTATCATATCTATAACATATTAGCGACGTCCTATATACATAAAGGACATTCAAATATATTAAATCCACTAAGAAGGTTGCACATATACTAAACCAAAACTAAACATGGTTATCACCAAACTAGCCTAGTCTCTGCTACTTGTCCATTGAGGGGCTAGGCTACGCAAAAGTATAAGGGGATGACAAAGAAAAACTATCTCCATGCGTCCGCTACAATCCTCTGATCCGGTTTGTAACATATTTTACACATCCATGCCTCACGGAAAATCACGACCAATGCCATCATCCTCGTTTGGAGATGACATGGAAGAAAAGATAGGGATGAGAAACTTATTCAAGATTCTCAGTAGGGCTTCCTGACTTTAACACAAGTGTCATCGTCATCGTCCCCAGCCACTTCGATTTTTATTATGAAAGGGGTGTGTATGCATAAGGTTCAGTTTTAAACTTCTTAAATCTATTTATCTAAAGTGGGTGTCTTTTAGCATGGGTCTTAATGTCATGAATGCAAAAATTATCTCATATATGCATGACAATACCTTAGGGGCATAAGTAACACAAGCAATTAACACAAGCATACAAATTTATAACTCAATATAATGCTAAGTATATAAGTAGGAGGAAAGTTAGAGGACTAGAGTCACTTAGTACATATCACATGATTAAATGCACTGATAGAAGAATGAGATAAAATATGCATATGCACCTTTGCTTTACTTTCTCATAACTGAGTTCTTTTCATAATAACCACCCTCTTAAGTAACCATCCTAAGCCAACCATCACACCTTCCCCGACAATTTTATAATAGCCACCAAAACTCCCAACTCGACGATCACCTAAGATGAGCTCAACCTAACTAGCCGTCGCTAGATTTAATATGGGGTAATAGAGGGGGTAACACCTCACTTCCTTTCATTAACTAATCATGAGTATGCAATTCCTTTTGGATCACCTCTCATAACCTTTAATCCAGGGAGTGTAGAGGATCATTTCCATTGGCATTATATTACTTTAAATCTCATCTCATCTCATGTAGTGACACATGCATTTCAATATCAATTCATGAACATGATAAGCTATTAAAGCCATGTAAACACATAATTTATACACTTCAACATCAACTCATGAACATGATAATCCATATAAACATATTCTCATAGCACTTACATCAGCACATAAAGATCTCAATTTCTTTGTAGAATAAACATGCTCCTACCCAGTGTGCCGGAATCAGGGACCGGACTCAACTAATGCATATGCTATGCTTAACAAGTCATATAAATAAACAATCGTTCATATGAAATACTAACTCTCATTGCTTCCCCTACCTTACAGTATTTTATGCTCTTGATCCTTATGGGTCCTAAACTTACAATCTAATTAACCTAACATCCGAATTAGGTCTTTTATGCACCTAAGGGATCATTACTAATAATTCTCACTAGTTATTATGATTATGCTCAATTCCCAATAGCTTAGGGCAGCAAGGGAAGAATTTTTATATTTCACAATTACGGGTGTCTAGGAGTCACGTCTTTGACCCTTTCTAAGTTTTAGCTTTTCTTAAGGCACTAACACTAAGTGCTACCACTTTTAGAAGTTAAACCTACACTTCTAAACATTTCTAAAACAATATTATATCAGATTTTACTTGTCCTAAGGCAGTAGCCATATTTTTTAGTTTCTAAGGGATCAAGAACTCACATTTTTCATCTTTTCCACTTACTAGTTGTTCCTAACACTCACCAAATAATTTTTTCTTCACTCAAACATAATTTTTACACATTCTAACTCATTAAAACAGCATCACACAGTGGCCATAAATCCAGGGCAGTGGCTGAAGCACAATTCACAAACAATCACATAAAATTACATTTCAATGCATATAAGTTACTAGTTTCCCTTGGAATCATTTTTGAACCTCAAAACTCTTTTAGAAACTAATTTATTTCATTAAAATCATAAAAATAAAATACCAAGGCAGTGGCTATTTCAAACCATTCTCAAATGAGTTTTAATCCATAAAAAAATCATACTCAAAGTATTCTTTGAGCTTTTCTATGCTAAAGCAAATCTTAAGACATAGTTTGTTGGTCCTTGTGACTAGATGAAACTTATACTAAGCTCATCCTCATCACATGGCTGAAAATAGCATTCATATAATGCTTCCATTTTCCAAACTTTACTTGAGATAAAAAGGGCAAGTCTTTGAGCTCTAGGATCTTTAGGTGATGACATAAACTTAAACATGCTACGCACTTTATTTTAATCTTCATTATAAAAGTAAAATGAGAGCATGAAAATAAATATAAGATGCAACATCATTATTATCTTTAAATTTTAAGTGATGACTTGAAATATAAACATGAAATGTGTAACGCCCGATTTTCTGTTAGAGTGAAAATGACCAAAATGCCCCTAAGGTCATTTTCAGCCCGGAATTCGAGGAAAGCCGGTTCGGCAGTACTCAAAGGGCAAACTCAATGTTGGAAGGGGATTAGATGACTTGTGTACCTTCCCGGGATTGAAAATCTCGTTTTTCAAGTTTTCGGGTCAAAATGACCAAAATGCCCCTGCAGCATTTTACCCATTTGCAAGTGCCGGATAAACCCGAAACTTCTCCAGATGATTTTAAAAGGAGTTTTTATGTAGACTGTGACTTTAGTTTTGGTCCCAGAGGTCCCGGGCGAAATTAGTGCAAAATTACGGTTTTGCTCCTAGTTTCGTGTTTTTACGCTTAATCGCGTGATTAAGCAAACCTAAGCAATATTAGTCTCTAATCGAAGGTTAATTAATTTCCTTAATTAATCTTGAGTCAAAATAATTCATCAAAGTTGATTAGAACCTAAAAGTGCTTAATTACAACTTAAAATCATATTTTAATTTCAAGACTCCTAGTCATGGAATCTTAAATAGTGTTTTCTCTTTCCAATTCCTTAAATCATGGAATTGTGTTATACATTGTTTATTCATAAATGAGTTTAAAATTCTTTAATGATGTATGAGCACTCCTAATCTTGTCATAAAATCCTTAAATCACATTCTTAGTCACCTAAACTTAAGCTTAATTATTCCTAACCTTGTACCTAAGCTAATACACACTCAAACCTATCATTAACACACAATTAGATGATCAAAACCTCTCCCCCTATCTTTGCCAGTGTCCGTCAAGCACTCCTCCCTCCATATGCATCACATGTTCAATTTTTCAACACTCCAAGGCCATACCTCAAGTTACATACACTATACCTTGTCATAACTTTCAATCAAGCTTGATTTTCCAAGTAAATAACTAATTAAAATAGCCCATTTTCTCCATTTATTTGTGGCTGGAAAAGTTCCAGCCATGCATTGTTTCTAGAAGCTTAATTTCATCAAAAATTGATAGGAAATTAACTCACATCAAGCCATACTTTGTAGCATAGCTTCCATACTTCAAACCATGCTTGAATGACCATGTGTAAGAGATATTTTTCGCTCCCTTTTCCCTCTCAAACCATACTTCAAACCATAGCTTAATTTCGCCCCATGGTTTTGTTTTTCTATAAATAGGATGCTTGTGATAGCTTAGTTGCACTTTGAAGCATTTGCTAAGTTTATAATTCTAGAGTTGTCTTGCTAGTTCTTCCTTTTTCTCTCAAGTTTCAAGAGAGTTCTTCCTTTCCTTTCATCTTCATCTCCATCCTCTCTTCATCTCATCATCATCTCTCAACCTTGAAATACCACCCATAGCCTTGAACCATCATCAAACCTCTTAAACATCACACCTCAAACACAACTCCAACCTTCTTGCTTCCTCTTGGCCGAAACCATCAAGCACCAAGGAGGAGCTCATCATCTTGTTTTTCTTTTCAAAAGTTCAAGCTTTGTATCTTCACTCTAGGTAGGGGTGTTTTCTAAACTTTGTTTTCTTGAAAATGAGTTCTTTCGAGCTTTCTCTTGGATTTTTCTTTTGAAACTTTCTTGTTTTTCCTTCCTTGTGATTTTGGCCATGAGGCCTTGATGAGCATATTATAGTTCAATGATGAGGACTCCTAGAGGATGACTATGTGTTCATCTCAAAGGAACCTCTAGAGCTTGAGTTTTTCTTTTTCTTTAACTTCATCTATACTATACTTAGCTCACATGGTTTTTCAACTTAAGAAAATTAATCTAAGGATTTCTAAAAGCCCAAGCCTACCCTTGTCAACCTTAAGTTGGCCGGCACATTCTAGAGATCTTTCTCTAGAGAGGGGCTTTGGGTATTTAATAAAGAACTTGACTTAGTTTCACTTTCTTTTTCTTTTGTAAGGTTTTCGGTCTTGGTATTTTGATCCTTGAGATTTTGTTTGATTTTGTTTTGGAAGTTGTTTACTCAAGCTTGATGATGTTGTTCAAGAACCTCATAGTTCCTTTGAGAACTTGGTTCAAGAACTCTAAAGCTCTCTTTGTAAAGAGATATGTGTTGGGTTGTTATCTTGTTAAAAGTCTTGAATGAGCTCTAGCTAACCATAAAATGAACCTTGCATCATGTTTACTTTTATGCCTTGCACATCATGTTTATTTTCCTTGCTATCACTAAGTACCAAGATAATAAAGGAACTTGCATTATCATGTTTATATTTCAAGCTATGCATTATCATGTTTACATTTCAAGTTCTCACCTAAATATCAAAGATAATAATATGATGCATCTCATATTTATTTTATGCTCTCACTTTACTTTCTAATAAAAGCTAAAACAAGTGCATAAGCATGTTTATCTTTATGCCATCACTTTAATGATGCTAGAACTCAAAGACTTGCCCATGGTTGTCACAAACAAAGGTTTAAAAATGTTTATTTCCCTTGGTTCATATTTCGGCCCTAAAAGGTTTTGATGTTTCTAAATATTGAAAACTATGTTTCATACTTTTTCTAGGCTATTATGAATACAAGGAATATGTAGAACTAAGTTTTGTAAATTTAGGACCTCTTGAGACAAAGATGAATTGGTCACTGCCCTCTTGAAAATTCTCTTGATTTTAGATGTTAAAAATGTTTATAAATGAGTTTTGAAAGTTTTGAAAAGGTCCCAAGAGAAACTAGTATTTTATGTGCACTAGAAATTATGTTTTATGCCTTTATGGAGAGTTTTGTTTCAGTTCTGCCATGCTAATTACTTGCCACTGTATGTGCTGTTTTAATTATGATAATATGCTTATGTTTGAGTAAAAATAATGTCAAGACTCATGTGTGAAAGATAGGAGAAGTTAGAAACTAGAAAAGAATTAATTTGAGAGTTCTAGATCCTTTAATGTTTGAATTTTCTTGATTCTGTCCAGCAAGGTTTAGTAATGCTAATCATAGATTTAAACTAGTTTAAATGTGTAGGAATGACTCAAAAATGGTTTAGGACTTGATCTTGAAGCCTTAGGAACGAACCAGACTTAGAAAGGGTCACTGTTGTGACTCCTAGGTACCCGTAAAGTTAGGATTATAAATTCTGCATCCTTGAGGTTTAGAGATGTTCTTGATCATAGTGTGAGGTGAGAAATACTTAGTTATAACCTCCTAGGTACCCAAGAGATTAGGTTTGATGATCGATAACTTAGAACGTGAGCTAAGGAGCTTAAGGGTCAATGCATAAGACATTAAAAAATCTTGAGTTTTTATGATGCTTAACTTATGTAAATATGATATATGATACATGAGCTTTGTCTATGATAAGTTTGATATGTGCTATGAAGAAGTTTTATATGATGATATGCTATACCTCATAAGATATGTTTGCATGACCTATATGTTTTCATGGCATAAGCAAATTTGAGGAAATTTGGTCTCTGACCGTCATCTTTGCCGAATTTCCATCAAATTTGAGGAACTTAGAAAAAGATCTTTTTGAATATCATGAGAGCTTAAATGTGACACAACATTGAGACGCCTTCTTGGGTGACACCGGTTTAGCCGAGCACCCCCAAGAAAACAAATCCGTGAGGGTATTGACATAGAGCTTGCCAAAGTGCACAATACTACTATGCACTAGTTGCTAGTAGAGCGTTTCAAAGAGGAAATGACCCTAAGAGGTGATCCTTAATTTGCCCCCTAGCCCGTACTTTAAGTTGGATTATGTATGTTACGCTTATCATAGGATAAGTAAGAACTAGTGACGACTAGTTAAGGTATAAGCTCATAACCTAGAGATGTTTTAGGGTGGCCCCATGAGATAAAAGTTAAAGTTTAAAATGTCACATGTGCTATGAAAAACCGAGAAAAGTTATACCTGTCACCTTATGCCAATGTTATAATGTTTCTTAGTTATTTCATTGATTGGTTTACTTTCATGAAGCATTCATGTCATTAGTGTATTCCCTGCTTAGTCATAAAGACGCATTGTAAAATATGACGGACCTTGGATAATTAATACTTTAGAAAACTAACTTAAACGAAGTTTACATGCATGCACACCTTTTTAGAAATAAAACCCAAGGTTCCTGAGGATGTGATGATGTCACTTAGGTAGGGATTACCCTACTGAGAATTCTTTTAGAAGATTCTCATTCCCTCTCTCTTTTCCTCCGTCACATATTCAGATGGCGACCTTCGTACTCTTCATCGACACCCCGACGTGGGAGCTGCACCATGACCCAGCACTCGGGTCATACCATTTTGAGGGTCGTTGCACTGTCAGAGTATTTATGTTTATGGGACGACCCTTCGCGCACCCAGTATGGAGCTACCGCTTCACCCCGACTGCCCCCTACCATCATAACACGATTTTCGAGCGAGCCAAACCACACGACGAGCAGATCCTCCGCATGCAACCCGAGACATCAGCCGTACGTGACTATCCAGAGTACGTGCCCCGGACTCAGTATTCGGAGACGGATCCATCAGAGGACCTACCCTCGAACATGTACAGTTGGAGCTCCAGCCCCACTCCCCCACCGATGAGAGCTGGGAGTGAGGAAACGGTGGTTTAGCCGAGGTTGGCCCGTAGGCCATCCATGCACCCTCGCCGCAGTAGACACGCTCCGATGATCCGCCGACCACTCCCACCGAGATCCGCCAGTGGATCGATTCCACCCCTCAGTACTAGGACCAGCAGGAGTAGGTGCATAGGATAGGTAGTAGCTAGTGCACACACGCCACATAGTTGAGGACAAACCTTCTTTTGTATATGAGGTTGTCTACTCTAGGTGCACATGGGTATGGGTGTTGCTTTCATAGTTTCCTTGTACTTGCTTTTATGATTTCCTTGTATTTGCTTTTCAGTTGTATTTCGTTCTTCTATGTATCGAATAGTCCTGCCTTTTGGTAGGCACATTATCTATATATATGATAAGTTGATGTATCCATGTTATTTATGTGTTTTATTATGATTTGCTCATATGTCTTGTATGAATTCCCGTTCAAAGAATCATGCGTGGCTCTCACTTTGGTTTTAATTCCAAAAAGAAAAATTTGACCCATATTTCCACAAAGTATTTTCAATTAAAGAATGAGACCAAAAGGTAATATTCTAAAGATTAACCTAAATACATACTAGTAGTATTAGGTTAAGATTTAGGGTGTTACATTATGGTATCAGAGCAGTTCGATTCTCACGGAGCCTGAGGATTGGACTGACCATGCTTTACAAGCATGATGCGATAGTTATGTCATGTGTAGTACTTGATAGAGATAAGCTGTACAACTAGAAATACATGACTTCTGTTGCTTGCAAGTACCATGGTAACTAGCTCATTTTGCATGGATATTGAGCCTGATCAACTTGATGTTCAATGTTTCATGTGTTTAGGAACCAATAGCACCGCGACGATAGCCTAGGACTACGCCCAATGCTGATCAAGAGAACGAGACTGCTGCTGCTGTCCGTCGCATGGCGCAAGCCATGGAATGGATGTTCGACCGGATGGATCAACAAGCAAATACTGTTCCTGTTCCCCCTCCTCCCCTTGCTGCTGAGATGGTGGAACAAGCCCGCTTTGGCGAGTTCCGCAAGGCGAACCCGCCAGTGTTTCGAGGTGTAATGGACCCTGACAAAGCTGACGAGTGGATCAAGGACATGGAGAAGATCTACTCGGTGGTTGCCTGCTCGGAGGAGCAGAAGGTCACTTTTGTTGCCTTCATGATGAAGTCAGATGCCGAGTTCTGGTGGAACGGCACGAGGCGCCTATTGGAATCCGCTGGAACCCTCATCTACTGGGAGCTGTTCAAGACTTACTTCTACGAGAAGTATTTCCCTGAGTCCGTGAGGAACGCAAAGGACATTGAGTTCATGCAGTTGACCCAGGGAGGGTCTACTGTTGCGCAATACACTGTTAAATTCGAGGAGCTGATCAAGTTCTCTCGGGTGTTTCAAGGGAACCCCGATGAGGTTTGGAAATGTGTCAAGTATGAAGCCGGTTTGAAGGCGGAGATGAACTATGCCGTGGCCCACATGGAGATCAGAGACTTTCCAACTCTGGTCAACAAGTGTCGGATCCTTGAAGAAGGACAGAGAAAGATGCAAGCCACGAGAGCGGAACGAGCTAAGGGACTTGGACCTCAAGCCCCGAGGTTCAAACCGCAGTACCCTTCAAGGAATCACTACAATAACTACCAGACCAACCAGTTCCGACCACAACAACAACAACCACCAAGAGCTCCTGCATTCCAACAATCCAAGCAACACCAAAGGCCACCGTTTCAACATCAAGGCCCGAGGAATTTCAACAACAATCAACCCCATGGACCGGGTGGACCCCGAAACCACAATGGAAGACCAAGTAGGGCCAAGAACAAGGCACCACAAACCCCTCTTTGCTTACCGGGCGACATCTGCTGACATCTGCCCACAATGCGGGAAGAATCACGGGAATCGCCCATGCTTAGCCGGTCAGAACGTATGCTTCAAGTGTGGCAAGCCTGGCTACTATGCAAAGGACTACGCCAGTCAAAGGACACCGAACCAGAACCCCCGACCACAACACCGAGGAAGAGTCTTTACCCTTAATGCGGAAGATGCCAAGAAGTCCAATGATCTCATTGAAGGTATGTGCGAAGTAAACGGTAAACCATTAACTGTACTATATGACTCTGGTGCTACTCATTCTTTTATTTCACTTGCTAGTGTCAAGTCCTTAAATCTAAGAGTCTCTAAACTTCCCTTTGATCTTATAGTTTCTACTCCTACAAATCGCCCTATTAATACTTGCCATTGTTGTTTAAACTGTCATCTTGTTGTAGAAAATAGGTCTTTTATCATAGATTTAATTTGTTTACCCTTGAAAGACATAGGCATTATCTTAGGCATGAATTGGCTTCACGTCAACCGTGTATTGTTAGATTGTGGAACCCAAACCGTAGTTTTCCCTTCTCCTCCCAAAAACGTCACTCAACCCATTAAATTGTACCTAAACTCCGTAGAGGTCTTCTGTAGTGGGGAGAAAGCTAAGGGATATGTTCTCCTAGCCGCCTGCGATGTAGACTTTGAGCAGAACCTAGGTGAGATACCTGTGGTAAGAGACTATCCCGAGGTATTTCCGGACAAAATACCCGAGTTCCCTCCCGAAAGAGAAGTTGAATTCTCCATAGAGTTGGTTCCTGGAACAGGACCAATCTCTATATCCCCGTATAGGATGTCACCTTTGGAGCTAGCAGAGCTAAAAACCCAGTTGGAGGAGCTGTTGGAGAAAAGTTTTATAAGGCCGAGTGCTTCACCTTGGGGCGCTCCGGTCTTATTTGTGAAAAAGAAGGACGGAAGTATGAGGATGTGTATAGATTATAGGCAGTTAAGCCAAGTGACCATAAAGAATAAGTACCCGTTACCTAGGATTGATGATCTTATGGACCAGTTGAAAGGAGCTGTAATATTTTCTAAGATCGATTTGAGGTTTGGTTATCACCAGATTAGGGTTAGAGATTCAGACATTCCTAAAACCGCCTTTCAAACTCGGTACGGACACTTTGAGTTCAATGTGATGTCGTTCGGATTGACGAATGCTCCCGCAGTTTTTATGGACTACATGAATAGGATCTTTCGACCCTATTTAGATCAATTTGTGGTTGTGTTCATAGATGATATTCTCATCTATTCAAAGACCCACGAGGAGCATGAGCATCATTTGAGGCTGGTTTTAGAGGTACTAAAGGAGAAGAAGTTGTATGCGAAGCTTTCTAAGTGTGAATTTTGGTTAGAAGAGGTAAAGTTCTTAAGACATGTTGTGTCAAAATGTGGCATAGCTGTCGACCCAAGTAAGATAGAAGCTGTAATGAATTGGGATGGACCAACCTCTATAACTGAGATTAGAAACTTTTTGGGTTTAGCTGGATATTACCGTAGGTTTATTAAAGGATTTTCCCAGTTAGCCCTACCCTTAACCAAGCTCACTAGGAAGAATGCCCCGTTCGAGTGGAGCCCCGAATATGAAAAGAGTTTCCTAGAGCTTAAGGAAAGACTCACCTCAATCCCGGTTTTAGTTTTACCTGACCCCAATGTACCCTTCGAGGCATATTACGATGCTTCTGGCAAGGGTTTAGGTTGTGTGTTGATGCAGAATAGGCAAGTGGTAGCCTATGCGTCCAGACAACTCAAACCTCACGAGGTAACCTACCTCACCCACGACCTAGAGTTAGCAGCCATCGTGTTCGCCCTCAAGATGTGGAGACACTATTTGTATGTTGTAAGGTTTGAAGTTTTCTCTGATCATAAGAGACTCAAGCATCTCTTTGATCAAAAGGAGCTAAACATGAGGTAGAGGAGATGGATGGAATTCCTCAAAGATTACGATTTCGGCTTAAGTTACCACCCTGGTAAGGCTAATGTAGTCGCCGATGCCTTGAGCCGAAACTCGTTACGTGTGTTGAGTATGATGGTTAATGAAGTTGGGTTAATAGAGCAGTTTAGGGATATGAATCTAGGGATGTCAATAACGGAGAATGGCATCGTGATGAGTCATCTCACGGTGACCAGTGGGTTTAAGCAAAGGATCATGCTTGCCCAAAGAGAAAATGAGGACTTTATGGAAACAATAGAGGCAGTTAAGGCCGGTAAATTGAAAGGTTTTGAGCAGGGCCCCAACTGGTTGTGGAGGTTTGAGGGGCGAATCTGTGTGCCACAAGATGGCGACCTCCGAGAGAAGATCTTGGAGGAGGCTCATAAGAGTCACTTCGCCATTCATCCTGGTACTACCAAGATGTATCAGGACTTGAAAAGGATGTTTTGGTGGCCCGGATTAAAGAAGGATGTGGTCGCCTGGGTGAGTAAGTGCTTAGTCTGTCAAAAGGTCAAGATCGAACACCAAAAACCTTCTGGCATGTTGCAACCCCTGTCGATCTCTGTATGGAAGTGGGAGAGTATATCAATGGATTTCGTGACAGGATTGCCAAGGACCCAAGCTGGCCACGATGTCGTATGGGTAATCGTGGATCGACTGACTAAGTCAGCTCACTTTCTACCTATTCGAGTCACATACTCATTGGATAAGTTAGCTTAGCTTTACATCTAAGAAGTAGTAAGGTTGCATGGAGTACCATCGACGATAATCTCGAATCGAGATCCACGGTTTATGTCACGTTTTTGGGGAGCCTTTCAAAAGGCATTTGGTTCCAAGTTGTGCTTGAGCACTGCTTACCACCCACAAACAGATGGTCAATCAGAGAGAACAATCCAAACCCTGGAAGATAAGCTAAGAGCCTGTGTCTTGGACCAAAAAGGAAGTTAGGATAACTACATGCCTTTCATCGAGTTTACGTATAACAACAATTATCACGCGAGCATTGGTATGGCATCGTACGAGGCGTTATATGGAAGGAAGTGCCAATCACCTTTGTGTTGGTATGAGCCCGGAGAACAAAGTGTCTTAGGACCTGATGTAGTGAGGGAAACGACGGAGCAGATCAAGAAGATCAAGGATAGAATCTTAACTGCTCAAAGTCGACAGAAAAGCTACGCGGACAAAAGGTGTAAGCCCTTGGAGTTCCAAGAAGGAAAACATGTATTTCTAAGAATCACCTTTGAAGCATTTGCTAAGTTTAGAATTCTAGAGTTGTCTTGCTAGTTCTTCCTTTTTCTCTCAAGTTTCAAGAGAGTTCTTCCTTTCCTTTCATCTTCATCTTCATCCTCTCTTCATCTCATCATCATCTCTCAACCTTGAAACACCACCCATAGCCTTGAACCATTATCAAACCTCTCAAACAACACACCTCAAACACAACTCCAACCTTCTTGCTTCCTCTTGGCCGAAACCATCAAGCACCAAGGAGGAGCTCATCATCTTGTTTTTCTTTTCAAAAGTTCAAGCTTTGTATCTTCACTCTAGGTAGGAGTGTTTTCTAAACTTTGTTTTCTTGAAAATGAGTTCTTTCTAGCTTTCTCTTGGATTTTTCTTTTGAAACTTTCTTGTTTTTCCTTCCTTGTGATTTTGGCCATGAGGCCTTGATGAGCATATGATAGTTCAATGATGAGGACTCCTAGAGGATGACTATGTGTTCATCTCAAAAGAACCTCTAGAGCTTGAGTTTTTCTTTTTCTTTAACTTCATCTATACTATACTTAGCTCACATGGTTTTTCAACTTAAGAAAATTAATCTAAGAATTTCTAAAAGCCCAAGCCTACCCTTGTCAACCTTAAAGTTGGCCGACACGTTCTAGAGATCTTTCTCTAGATAGGGGTTTTGGGTATTTAATAAAGAACTTGACTTAGTTTCACTTTCTTTTTCTTTTGTAAGGTTTTCGGTCTTGGTATTTTGATCCTTGAGATTTTTTTTTATTTTGTTTTGGAAGTTGTTTACTCAAGCTTGATGATGTTGTTCAAGAACCTCATAGTTCCTTTGAGAACTTGGTTCAAGAACTCTAAAGCTCTCTTTGTAAAGAGATATGTGTTGGGTTGTTATCTTGTTAAAAGTCTTGAATGAGCTCTAGCTAACCATAAAATGAACCTTGCATCATGTTTACTTTTATGCCTTGCACATCATGTTTATTTTCCTTGCTATCACTAAGTACCAAGATAATAAAGGAACTTGCATTATCATGTTTATATTTCAAGCTATGCATTATCATGTTTACATTTCAAGTTCTCACCTAAATATCAAAGATAATAATATGATGCATCTCATATTTATTTTATGCTCTCACTTTACTTTCTAATAAAAGCTAAAACAAGTGCATAAGCATGTTTATCTTTATGCCATCACTTTAATGATGCTAGAGCTCAAAGACTTGCCCATGGTTGTCACAAACAAAGGTTTAAAAATGTTTATTTCCCTTGGTTCATATTTCGGCCCTAAAAGGTTTTGATGTTTCTAAATATTAAAAACTATGTTTCATACTTTTTCTAGGCTATTATGAGTACAAGGAATATGTAGAACTAAGTTTTATCAATTTAGGACCTCTTGAGACAAAGATGAATTGGTCACTGCCCTCTTGAATATTCTCTTGATTTTAGATGTTAAAAATGTTTATAAATGAGTTTTGAAAGTTTTGAAAAGGTCCCAAGAGAAACTAGTATTTTATGTGCACTAGAAATTATGTTTTATGCCTTTATGGAGAGTTTTGTTTCGGTTCTGCCATGCTAATTATTTGCCACTGTATGTGCTGTTTTAATGATGATAATATGCTTATGTTTGAGTAAAAATAATGTCAAGACTCATGTGTGAAAGATAGGAGAAGTTAGAAACTAGAAAAGAATTAATTTGAGAGTTCTAGATCCTTTAATGTTTGAATTTTCTCGATTCTGTCCAGCAAGGTTTATTAATGCTAATCATAGATTTAAATTAGTTTAAATGTGTAGGAATGACTCAAAAATGGTTTAGGACTTGATCTTGAAGCCTTAGGAACGAACTGGACTTAGAAAGGGTCACTGTTGTGACTCCTAGGTACCCGTAAAGTTAGGATTATAAATTCTGCATCCTTGAGGTTTAGAGATGTTCTTGATCATAGTGTGAGGTGAGAAATACTTAGTTATAACCTCCTAGGTACCCAAGAGATTAGGTTTGATGATCGATAACTTAGAACGTGAGCTAAGGAGCTTAAGGGTCAATGCATAAGACATTAAAAAGTCTTGAGTTTTTATTATGCTTAACTTATGTAAATATGATATATGATACATGAGCTTTGTCTATGATAAGTTTGATATGTGCCATGAAGAAGTTTTAAATGATGATATGCTATACCTCATAAGATATGTTTGCATGACCTATATGTTTTCATGGCATAAGCAAATTTGAGGAAATTTGGTCTCTGACAGTCATCTTTGCCGAATTTCCATCAAATTTGAGGAACTTAGAAAAAGATCTTTTTGAAAATCATGAGAACTTAAATGTGACACAACACTGAGACGCCTTCTTGGGTGACACCGGTTTAGTCGAACACCCCCAAGAAAACAAATCCGTGAGTGTATTGACATAGAGCTTGCCAAAGCGGACAATACTACTACGCACTAGTTGCTAGTAGAGCGTTTCAAAGAGGAAATGACCCTAAGAGGAGATCCTTACTTTTCCCCCTAGCCCGTACTTTAAGTCGGATTATGTATGTTACGCTTATCATAGGATAAGTAAGAACTAGTGACGACTAGTTAAGGTATAAGCTCATAACCTAGAGATGTTTTAGGGTGGCCCTATGAGATAAAAGTTAAAGTTTAAAATGTCACATGTGCTATGAAAAACCGAGAAAAGTTATACCTGTCACCTTATGCCAATGTTATAATGTTTCTTAGTTATTTCATTGATTGGTTTACTTTCATGATGCATTCATGTCATTTGTGTATTCCCTGCTTAGTCATAAAGACGCATTGTAAAATATGACGGACCTTGGATAATTAATACTTTAGAAAACTAACTTAAACGAAGTTTACATGCATGCACACCTTTTTAGAAATAAAACCCAAGGTTCCTGAGGATGTGATGATGTCACTTAGGTAGGGATTACCCTACTGAGAATTCTTTTAGAAGATTCTCATTCCCTCTCTCTTTTCTTCCATCACATATTCAGATGGCGACCTTCATACTCTTCATCGACACCCCGACGTGGGAGCTGCACCATGACCCAGCACTCGGGTCATACCATTTTGAGGGTCGTTGCACTGTCAGAGTATTTATGTTTATGGGACGACCCTTCGCGCACCCAGTATGGAGCTACCGCTTCACCCCGACTGTCCCCTACCATCATAACACGATTTTCGAGCGAAACAGACCACACGACGAGCAGATCCTCCGCATGCAACCCGAGACATCAGCCGTACGTGACTATCCGGAGTACGTGCCCCGGACACAGTATTCGGAGACGAATCCATCAGAGGACCTGCCCTCGCACATGTACAGTTGGAGCTCCAGCCCCACTCCCCCACCGATGAGAGCTGGGAGTGAGGAAACAGTGGTTTAGCCGAGGTTGGCCCATAGGCCATCCATGCGCCCTCGCCGCAGTGGACACGCTCTGATGATCCGTCGACCACTCCCACCGAGATCCGCCAGTGGATCGATTCCACCCCTCAGTACTAGGACCAGCAGGAGTAGGTGCATAGGATAGGTAGTAGCTAGTGCACACATGCCACATAGTTGAGGACAAACCTTCTTTTGTATATGAGGTTGTCTACTTTAGGTGCACATGGATATGGGTGTTGCTTTCATGGTTTCCTTGTACTTGCTTTTATGATTTCCTTGTATTTGCTTTTCAGTTGTATTTCGTTCTTCTATATATCGAATAGTCCTGCCTTTTGGTAGGCACATTATCTATATATATGATAAGTTGATGTATCCATGTTATTTATGTGTTTTATTATGATTTGCTCATATGTCTTGTATGAATTCCAGTTCAAAGAATCATACGTGGCTCTCACTTTGGTTTTAATTCCAAAAAGAAAAATTTTACTCATATTTTCGCAAAGTATTTTCAACTAAAGAATGAGACCAAGAGGTAATATTCTAAAGATTAACCTAAATACATACTAGTAGTATTAGGTTAAGATTTAGGGTGTTACAAAATGCAAAGCTTGGAATTTAAACATGAGAATGCAAGTTCATTTCTTTATTCTTGAGATTTTAGTATTGACAAGAAAAGTAAACATGCTATGCAAAGCATAAACTTAAACATGGATGCAAGTTCTTTTTTAACTTTACTAGAGTTCGTACAAGACTTTAAAGGAATATAAACCTCAACCTAACACATGTCTTAGCAAGACAAAGTGAGCTTTAGAGTTCTTTGTACCAAGGTTTCAAAGAAACCTCATGGTTTGAACATCATCATCAAGCTCAAGAAAATGGACCAAGAGAACAAAATAAATAGCAACCTTTCTTGAAAATCAAAATCAAAGTAAGGAAAATGGAAGAAGGAAACCAAAATCATTAAAAGAAAAAGGAAAGGAAAATCGAAGCATAGACAAGGAAAAAGGAAAGGAAAAACCGAAATGTTCTAAGATCAAGACCAAGTTTCAAGCTTTAGAGGTTTCTCAAATGATAATCACAAGACCATTATCTTGAAACCTCATCATCAAGACAAAGATTTCCTTTGAAAAACCAAGTTTCATAGCCAAAATAAAAAGAAAGGAAAATAGTTTGAACCAAGAGAAACTAGAACTTTTTCATGTTAAAACATCATGTAAAAGATAAAGCTTTTGAAAAACAAAACCCCTACCAAATGGTTTTTCTTGATGGAAAGAAAAAGAGCTTGTTCTTGTGAAAAGATGAGAAGAAAAATTCCTCTCCAAAGTGGTGATGGAGGTTTGGCCAAGTAAGGGAAAAAAGGAAGGAAAAGTGTTTGTGTGAGCTTTATGTTTGGGAATGGAAGTTTAGGTGTTTGGATGATGATTTATGGTGGTTGTGTGGTGGTTTGAGGTTGCAAGAGGGTGGTCTTAGAAGAGAATGAAGAAGATGAGAGAAAAAGAGCTCAAGAGTTCTCTGAGAGAAAGAAAGGAAACTTAGAGAAATTTCTCAAGACACAAACTTGAAAATGGGCAAATGGAACCAATTTCTCTTATGATGGGTATTTATAGAAAATTGAATCATGAAAGAGTGAATTTGGTGGGGTAGTGGCCATGTATCATCAAGGGAAAATGGGGGGAAAATATCTCCTCAATGTGGTCATTCAAAGGCATGGTTGGAAGTATGGCTAGGTATGGTTTGAAGTATGGTCCAAGGTATAGGTCAAGAATGGTGCAAGCATGGTTCTTTGAGTGTGATGAAAATCAACATGTGAAGAATATGGAGGGAAGGGGTTCAGCCATGTGAAGCCATGGGGGGAGAGATTTGTTTCATCTAACTGTGGTTTAGTGATGTATTTAGGTGTATCTTTGATGAACTTTTGATTAGGAGTTTGTAAGTAATTGTTTAGGTGAGGTAATGGGTAATTAAGGGTGTTGAGACATGATTAGGAGTGGTCTTGCATCATTAGTGAAATCAAAACTCATTTTATGACATGATTATGCACAAACATAATTCCTTAATTTAAGGAATTGAGGAGAGAAAATACTATTCAAGATTCCATGACATGGAATCTTGATTTTTAAAAAGGATTAAGGTGTATCTAAGCAATCTTAGGTTCTAATTAACCTTAATAAATTATTTTGACTCTAGATTAATTATTGAAATTAATTAATCTTCAATTAGAGCCTAATTTTGCTTAGGTTTCCTTAATTACGCCGTTAGGCCCGAAATACACTATTTCAGGGGCAAAACGGTAATTTTACACAAACACTGCCTGAGGCCACTCGGACCAAAACAAATATCATTAAACACATATAATTAACATTCCAAACCAAACCCTTGGGAGAGACCAGGCTCAAATGGCACTGATACCCGCTTAAAACACCATAGGGGTATTTTGGTCATTTTGAGCCGAAAGTTCGAAAGAAAAGATTTTCATCTTTGCTATCAATCACAACATAGATAATCCCTTTCAAACATTGAGTTGACCCTCTGAGGACTACCGGGTCAGCCATCCTCGAATTTTCGGGTAAAAATGACCTTAGGAGCATTTTGGTCATTTTTGCTTAAACAAAAAATTGGGGTATTACATCTGTTTTTATGAAACACATTCTGTTCTTCTCCGATATAGTTATAAGATGTTATTTAAGAACTATGTATAACTTGATCGAAATATCGCTGTGTATAGTTTATGACAATCTTTAGAAACTTGTTCATATATGTTCTTGATACAACCTAATCAGTTTGTGAGTCTCAGAATTCTCTCTAATAAGCTGTGCTTATATGACATACAATGTGTTATATCCTAGTTCATACATGTATCAGTGAATGAGATTACATAAAAAGCATGAACACATGTTTCAAATTTTATCAACTTATATGCTTTACTCTAATAAAATTGGGATTGATCCCTAATGATCTTCAAAAACCTTGAATAGTAATATGCTTATAACATTTGTGTCAAGGTTTCTTTAAGTATCATAAATTACATAAGCATTAGTATGTTATGCATGCTCTGTTACATTTATCATACATATTTGAGCATTTGTTTTTGAAAAATTGTTTGGATAAAGTTGTGTTGAATACAAAAATTAATCAAGATAAAATATCACAAGTATTACTTGTTTTGTCATTCAAGCACATTTATTTTAGAAAGTCTCTTTAAATAACAAAAAGTTAGGTTGTTTGTGTAAAAGAACTTAAATGATGATTTCTGCTTTAGTATCTCTCAGATATATCTCAGAAAGCACTCTGAATTAGTTTAGAAAGTTTCATCACAACCTAAACAGCTCTTATTTGAGTTAATTAAAACTATAAAATGTTTCTGAATCTATCCATATCATGCCTTAAGAAATAGACTTTTCGAAATTTAAGCCTAAAATGTTTTGAAAGAATAAACGTTTAACACGATATATTCTGTTATATTTCTTTCAAAATCTCCACACAAAAATTTCTTCAAATTACTTTGTCATTATCAAAAAGGAGGAGATTGTAAGCTCCAAAACACTTCAGAAAGCATGAGTGCTATATGTTTTGAACGGCAACATAACCAATTTAAAGAAAATACTTTGATGAATGACTAATGTCTACCTTGAGTTTCTTGACATCGGATACAGGGAATTGCATAAAACGAACTTGAAGTGAGACTATTTTCACTTTACATGTGCAAACATGATTTATCTCGTGTTAAGAGATTGAGCTTAATAGAAGTAAATATTATATCGTGCAAAGAATGTATACATGTATTATAGATTGAAGTAAATCAAGAACATGAAACCAAGGCACAGGTCTTTAGAAAGTAGAACGGGACATCAGATAGTACACTCAGAATGAAGATATCAAACAAACTCTGATAACGACGTTTACACAACCTTCAATAATCATGATTGCAATTCTTTCATCATCATTAAAGCTTTGATTGAAGACTAAAAGACTAGAGATTCATCAAGGAATTTATTATCAGAAAGCTTACTTCACTATGGAGTGCTGAACCTTACTAGAAAAGGAGGAAAATTTGAATTTTGAAATTCAAATCTTAAGTCAAACCCAGTTTCAAAATTGGCACATCATCTTTTCTGCCATTTTGGTCAACCATTGTAGCTTTTAAAAGGAAGAACTCAAAAACCATGTTCAGAAAGTTAAAAGGTAGTTTCTGAAGGGACATTAGAAACCTTAACTACACAATGGCTTCTATAACAGATCTAACAAGCTGTCAGTCTACTATTCTAGATTACGTTTCCAAGACAAAAACATATGATTAACACGTGTCACTTGGACAATAGATCAAGGGCAAAGGTCACAAAAGGAGACCATTTATAAATAGAGATGTTGTACTAAAATGAACAATGACAAGATTGAATAAATAAGGGTGAAAACTTTGTGAAAATCTCTCCACATATCTTGCAAGGTTCATCACCTCATGTAATCAATTTCCTTAAGGACTGAAAAATCTTCTTTTTAGTTCCTAAATAGTTTATATACTATTCCTTGGAGGAGATGTTAGAAAGGAGTCATTCAAGTTATCCCGGGTCATTCATTGTATATTTGTAAGGAAACTTTAGTGTAGGTTAGTTTGAGCCGCAACCCAAACAATTAACCTTTGTATCCTTCATCCAGTAGTGATAAGTGTGAAATAGCTTGGAGATGCTAATGAAAAACTATTTGCAACGTGGTAGTAAAGGTTGTCCACTTATCACGGTTCAGCTTGGAGAGGCTGGTAAAAGACTGCTTAGTTCAACTTGGAGGGGCTGGTGAATAACTACTTGCAACGTGATAGTAGAGGCTGTCTACTTATCATGGTTTGGCTTAAAGAGACTGGTGATAACTACTTACAACGTCATAGTAGGGGCTATCTACTTATCACAGTTTAGCTTGGAGAAGCCGGTGAATAACTACTTGTAACGTGATAGTAAGGGTTGTCTACTTATCACGGTTCAGCTTGGAGAGGTTGGTGAATAACTACTTGCAACGTGATAGTAGGGGTTGTCACTTATCACGGGTTAGCTTGAAGAGACTAGTGAATAACTACTTGGTTCAGCTTGGAGAGGCTAGTGAATAACTACTCGGTTTGTGACAGTAGGGGTTGTCTGCTGGTCATAGATTAAAGCTTGGAAAGGCTACTATAAAGACTATATGTTTCTTCTCCTTAATCTATTTTATTTTCATAGCTTACATTATTTTTAATATCTGCTGAAAATATTTTTTTTGTTACTGATAGTATGCTTCAGAAAGTTACTTTCTGAAATACCTAACCTTGTTTCCGCTGTACTTCAAGCTCAATGCTTGGTAGTATATTGTTTAATGTTTTAGTTTTGAAATGAAAATTAAGAAGTAGAGCACGATTCAAATCCCCTTCTCGTGCACTTGTCAACCTACATTGTTATCCCTTGATCTTTCCTCCTCTTAACATGTGTTGATCATCCTTTTTGTGTCATAGGATTTAGTTTCTGTAAATACAGGCTAAGTAGTGTTAGTAATGGCTTTATATTATAGAGTTTGTTGACAATTGTTTCTGAACAATGCTTCAAAAACTAAAACTCCTTCTAAACATAATTTATGAACTTTTAACAACTCATTCTTAACGTAGTTTTTGAACTTTTCCTTGTGTGAAGACCTTCTGAAATATGGTGATAATCCAAGCATAGAGATAATATGTCAGACTCATTATTTTCTGAGTTGTTGATTTCATTTGAAATTCAAATCTTCATTCAATTTATGTTGTTCTTGTAATGCCACGGTTTTTCCTTCTGTGCAAAATGACCAAAATATCCCTGGGGTCAGTTTTACACAAGAATTGAGGACGGCCAGTCCGGACCATCCTCAATAGGGTATTTTAATATTAGGATGAGGTTATATGAGGTTTAGATAGCAATTTGTGCGACAATTACAATCCTCGATTTTCCAATGTATAAATGACCAAAATGCCCCTAAGGTCATTTTTGTCCAGAAATTGAGGACGGCCAATCCTACTTATCCTCAAAGGGTTAGTTTGATGTTTGAAAAGGACTAGATGTGTTTTGGATGACAATAGATGTGAAAATTTCAATTCCTAGTTTTTTCTCGTACTCAAAATTACCAAAATACCCCTAAGGTAATTTAATGCGGGATTAAGTAACAACCGGACCTGGTCATCACCTAGGAGTTGGATATGATATCTAGGTGGTCCTAGGGAGTTTTTGAGTAAAATTACTATTTTGTCCCTAGTTAATGCTAATTAAGATTAATGAAAGCAATTAAGGAAACATATGCAATATTAGGCTCTAATTAAAGATAAATTAATTCTATTTATTAATTTTGAGTCCAAATAATTATTTGAGGTTAATTAAGGTCCAAGATTACTTAGGAAAAGTTTAATCCCTTTTCTTATTCCAAGATGATTCATGAGACCAAAAAGCAAAAAGTAGAGACAAAAAACATTTTCTCTCTCTTTCTTTTCCTAAAGATTTGGAACTATGTTGGTGTTCAAATTTCAAATTAATCAAACTTAACTCAACTAAATATACAAGACAACTCCTTAACCTTGACTTGAAAGCCTTAACCACCACATTACAACTCCTAACACCAAATTATCAATTCCTAACCATTCCCCTAATTAGACCTACCCTTAGTCCTAACTCTAACCTTCATGAAACACCAAAAAATATCTCACTTACTCCCTCCATAGGCAGTGGCCAAAAAGGCCCCAATTTCCTCCAATATGTGATTTTTTTCAACTCTCAGAAACTCATATTTTCTCATTCTTACTATCCACTTTTTTGGTGAAGTCTTGCTCATCAAGACTTGTACAAAAAAAAAAAAAAAAACTCTTGTTCTCTCTCAACTTAAGCTCTCTTCTTCCTCTTCTCTTTCACTTTCAAGAGACACCATTGTTGCTTCATAACCAAGCTTCCCAACTCAAACCAACACACCACCACTATAGATAAACTCCTAAACACCTTTCCTTTCCATTCCTAAATACAAGAACACACGAAAAATCCTCCTCCTATTTTGTTTACTCTTGGCCGAAACCCATTGCTCCAAGAGAAGATTTTTTCTTCTCATTTCTTTGCAAAGGATGAAGCTTTCTCACTTGATCCTTTAATTATGCAAGTGATGATTACTACCTATGTTACACATATATCCTATTGAGCATAGCATATGTATTAGCTGAGTCCGATCCTTGATTTCCAGCATACTAGGTAGGAGCATGTTTACTTTTCAATGAGATACTAATAATAACATGCTTTATGGATATATACAAAGAACATAATGCATGCTTACGTGATCAATTAGATGATGATTTATGGCATGTTGTGAATATGAATAACTGATTGAGATGCATGATTGTTATATTCTTTGGCATGAAACAAATTTGGGGAAGCTTCATTCCCAGCTATTATGCTGCTGAATTTCCGCCAAATTTGTAGACTTAGAAAAGTTATGAAATTGTGAGCATGAAATGTTGAATGATAAGTTATGATAATAGCCATGAATATGGGCTCATGTTTGCATCCCTAAATGACATGCTAAGATTAAAGGTGACATAAGACACATGGAAATGATCTTCTAGACTCTAGAAATTAATGGTTATTAGAGGTGATCCAATAATGGGATTAGACTCCAAGAATTAATGGTTATGGGAGGTGACCCAAAGAGGTGATCCTTTAGACTCCAGGAATTAATGGTTATGAAAGGTGATCATATGCCTCCTATCCCACACTCTAGGATTCATGAATTAGTTTATCAAGTGGATAAGTGTAGACTAGTGGTGACTAGTTTAAGTATGAGCTCATAACCTAGAACTCTCAAGAAGAGAGAGTATTAGGGTGGCTCCTTAGAAGAGAACAAGAAAGTTAAGTCACCTAAGAAAGTAAAGAAGAAAGATCATGTTATGATAGTTTATGTACTCTATGCCATGTTGACTTATTATGACTCTTGTGATATGTTGCATATGGCATTGACATACATTCATAATAAGGTATGATGCATTCATGACATTAAGAATTATGCTAAAAGAAATGAACATCAGCTAATGGCTTTTAGAACTTTAATAAAATGAACCTTATTTTTGTCCATTAATTTCATAATGAAACCTAAGATTCCTGAGGATGATGATGATGACATTTGTTTGGAGGCAAAAGCCCTACTAAGATTCTTGTACAAGTTTCTCATTCCCTCCCTCTTTATTTTCCATCTCGTCTTCAGAGGTTAATGGCCACCTTTGTTATTTACATTAATGCCCCACGTGGGAGATACACTATGACCCTAGCAACTGGTTATATCACTTTTTGGGTCATTGTGTTGTTTATTTGTTTGTTTTCCTAGATCGTCTCTTCGTGTACCTAGTCATTAGCTTTTGGTTCTCCCCTACTACACCCTTTTACAGATGACTTTGCATTCAAATGTGCACATCTGTGTATAGAGCAGTTCCCTCATGCCCATCTTGCCACATCAGCCATTCAAGATTTCCTTGTCTACATACCCCGATCATCACCTCGCTCTTTTGAGCCATGGTCGGACCCGTCAAAGGAGTCACCTTCCCAACACTCTTTAGGCAATTTCGCCCCTACAGTCCTTATGGAGGTGGGATGTGGTAGCAATGGAAAGGCTACGATCACGCAACCATTGAGAGGAGTTGGGTATGTTCATAGAGAAGTTACCCGTCATCGCCTAGGTGCTCACGTCCAACTTGTTGGCCGTTTTGCCACGCCTGACGACCTTGCTCGTGTGATTGGTTATCTTCCTCCCTTTCTAGAATGACATCTGTAGAAGCTGACAGTGGACCCCTTGGAGTGCCTGTGCATATCTCGTGGAGAGGATAGCCTTCTTTTGTCATTTTTTATTAGAGATTATCTACTCTAGGTGCGTCCCTGTAGGAGTAGTGGGAGGAGAGGCCCTTCTAGGTTTTATTTAGTTTCTTTCTACATACTATCTATGTTTATTCCGGATGATTGTACTTAGCCTAACCTCTGTTGGTGGGCATGATGATACTACTAGATATGTTTATTTTGGTGTATGATGAGCAACGATTGATACTTATGTTGTACATATACATATATTATATACACACACATGATGATGATGATGATGATGATAAGATTATGTTCATGATATTGTGATGTTTATGTTCTATGTAGGTCATAACATGTCCCTATCTCTTCCTTTGACATGCGAGACGAATAGCGTGTTTTATTTAGTACGCGCAGCTCGGGTTTTGTTTTTAAGTTCAAAAGCAAATTTTCTCATATTTTCGCTAAGTATTTTTCATAATTTAAAGTTAAAAACTGAAACAAAAGAGTAATAACTAGTAATTAACTTAAATGTGTCCTAGGTGTATTGGGTTAAATATTAAGGTGTTACATTTTGATATTAGAGCCAAGTTTGGTTCTCACGGAGCTTGAGGATTATACTGACTATGTTTCTTAAGCATGATGCGATAGTTATGTCATGTGCAATGCTTTATTGATAGGATAAGCTATAGAATAGAGATGCATGACCTATGTGCGTGTATGCCATGGTAACTACCTCACTTTGCATGAAGTATTGAGCCTGATCACCTCAGTATTTGTTGTTTTGTGTGCTTAGGGACCGATGACATGACCATGACAGGATAGGACCCTAGGCAGAGGCAATCAACGTAATAAGACCGCGAGAGCTATCAGGGACATGGCAACAGCCATGCAAATGATGTTTGAATGGATAGACTACCAAGGCGATGCTGGTCATGGCCCCAGCACTACTAATGGCCAAAAGCAACCCAATTTGGAGAGTTCTATAAGGCGAACCCGCCATCTTTTAAACGAGCTTTGAATCATAACCAAGCTGACGAGTAGATCAAGAGCATGGAAAAGATCTTTTCGATCATCACCTACACCAAGGAACAAAAGGTAACTTTTGCTATTTTTATGTTAGAGGCAGATGCCGAGTTCTGGTGGGTTAGTATCCGGAGGTTGTCAGAAGCAACTAGCACCATGATTAACTAGGAGATGTTCAAGACCTGTTTCTATGACAAGTACTTTCGAGCATCGATAAGGAATGCCAAGGACATGGAGTTCGTGCAGCTGACCCAAGGAGGGATGAATATCGTGCAGTACACTGCAAAGTTTGAGGAGTTGATTAAGTTCTCAAGGATTTTTTTAGGGAAACCCTAATGAGTTCTGGAAGTGTGTTAGGTATGAAGCTGGGCTAAAGGCAGAGATTAATGTCGTCATTGCATATTTGGAGATTAGGGACATTCCTACCCTAGTCAATGAATGCCGCATCATTGAAAAGGGCCACAAGAAGCTGAGCGTGTCAAAGGTTTAGAATTTCACCAAGAAGCTAGTGCCACAAACTCCAAGGTTCAAGCCACAATTCAAGCCGCAAGGTCCCAGAAAGAATTTTCATCATGGAGGATCTAGTGGTCCTAAGGGCAAGGCACCCTAGAGAGCCCTAGTTGCACCCCCTAGGCTTGCACCTATTGCAACATGTCCCAATTGTAGGAAGTCACATGGAGATCGACATTGCTTGATAGGCCAGGGAGCTTGTTTCAAGTCCAAGTAGCCTGGTCACTATGTTAGAAAGTACTCTGAGAGGAACCCGACGGCCCCTGCCACCAGGCCACAATGTCAAGGAAAGGTCTTTACTCTCAATACGAAAGACTTAGGAAAGTCCAATGACCTCATAAAAGATAAATGTGAAATAAATGGTAGGACCTTAATTGTACTATAACACTCTGCCATAACTCACTGATTCATATCACATGATAGTGTCAAGTCCTTGCATTTGCACGTGTCAGAACTTGCTTTTGATATTACTGTTTCTACACCTACTGATAAACCTGTTAGGACATGTAGATGTTGCTTAAACTGTCATTTCATTGTTGAAGGTAGACTTTTTAACCTAGATTTGGTTTGTTTACCTATGCATAGTCTAGACATAATTCTCAGCATGGATTGGCTATATGCTAACCGTGTATTGTTGAACTGCTACACAAAGTCTATTATCTTTTCCCCCACCCCTAGTGTGCCTAGTAAATCTGTAAGTCTTTACTTAAATGCTGTAGAGGTCAACTATTGCAGAGAAAAGAGTGAGGGATATGTTTTCCTAGCAGCTAGTGATGTGGACCTTAAGCAGAACATTGATGATGTGCCCGTAGTGAGAGACTATCCTTAGGTGTTTTCGGATAAGATACCCAAATTCTCTCCACTGAAAAAAATAGAGTTCATTGTAAAGTTGGTCCCGGGGACATGGCCTATCTCCATAGCACTCTGTCACCACTTGTCTTGGGAACGTGACCGACACGTGAGGAATCTCATCCCCACGTAAGCCTTCTGGGTGACGTGGCTTTCTAAATGCATAATTTATAAATAAATATAATCATTAAAGTATGATCTCTATTAAATATAAACATTTTCTTTGATTAAAACATAATGTTCAATTTCATAAACTGAAATATTTAATAATTTAATCTCTGAAAACTCTTATTTGAATCTATTAATCTATGATCCATGACTGTCTCAACATAAAGAATTAATCATAAATCTCAAAATCTTGAAAATTTAAAACTAAATTACAATTACGTCTCTAATTACAATTTACATTTCATTTACATTCTCAAAATTTGAAAATACTAGAATATATGAAAATACATGAGTGGGTAAGATCCTGCCTGCACATATACTAAAGCACTCTACTCTAACATAGTCCTACTCTAGGTCTTACTACAAAGTAAGACCCACCATCGGAATAATGGTGCTTGTGGAATCGGAATCTGAATCACCTCTGAACCTGCAACTATAGGAGGAAGGGAGAGAGGTGAGTCAACAGACTCAGTGAGTGAGCTCTCACCCATCACCCACATGGGACAACCAACAAATATAATAAATAACATACATGCAGCAATTACAAATCATTTGATATTCATGTTCGTAGCTATATATAGAAAAGATATTTCTTTATTTATAAATTCATAGAAAAACATCTCTAAATTCTTACTCTAATGAGAAATCATTTTCCATAGCTTTACATAATATCTCTTAAATCAAATATTCTCTGAAAACATAATTAATCTCTGAAAACATAAGTAACAGTATACTAATAGAGAAATAGGGTTTTCCTCTTTGGTACTGGGATTCGACCTAGGCCCCCACGTACCCTCAAGGCTTTGTTCCTACCAGAATTCGGCCCAAGCCCCCACGTAGAACGTATTCCAAATGGGAACTCAAGGTTTTGCTTCAATGGGTGCCCGACACGGGCTCCACCACACTGAATGAATCTACTATGCTCCACCAGTGCCAGACACGGGCTCCACTGAGGATCTAATGTGGACATTTAAATAGGTTCCATCTTCTATATATGCCGCCATGGCTGTTTATCATTTATCATTTATATAATTGACTGAAAATAGATAAAACAAGAATACTGAAATTTCATAGCTAAAGGGTGGGTACTCCGTCCTTAGCGAACGAGAGCCCCTAAATCTTAGTACTCTGAGAGTTTTCGACTCATATAACTCTAGCAACCTAACTTTAGCATAACTGTGGCTGTGAAAATCGAGCCCAAGGGTTCACCACTCATAAGCATTCTAATTTCAAGCCTACAAAATATGTATCTGGTAGTTGCTAAGAATCATACTAAATTTCGTACCCCTTGGTACTATAAAACTGAAGTTCTAAATTCATATCTTGACTAAAATATTTTTCATATACTGAAATCTCTAAAATCATAACTCAATCATTGTGGTTTATCATCATAAAAATGCTAACATATTTATTTAAAAGCTAAATCATACTCTTGTGTCACATATCTCTAACATAAATAACTTTCTTAGCTGAATATTTGAAAACATAACTTGAAATCTAAGTCTTAAAACATAATAATATCATAAATCTATAAGAACATAATTGTTTATTTATTTATCTCATACTGACATCTTGCTAATTAATACATTATTATAAAAGTCATTTAATTGGCATATAAAACATTTTCCATATAACATAGTACATCAATCATGGTCCCATGGTTTTCTAAATTTCATTTTCATGCTACAGTCAAAATTATAATATTTACTAGCTTTGCCAAAGCTCAAAAGAATCATAATCTATAACAAAATCTAATCTTCATTCATATAAAATCAGTTTGTATACTTTTTCTTATCTCAAATTCCATAATGCACAGTTAAAATGCAAGAAATGTATTCATAATGAGGGAAACTAAGGTAACGAGATCAAACCTACTCACCTGGAGGAGAGGATAGGTGATGTCAACACCAACTGAGCTACGAGGAGCAGGGAGGGCATCAACGTCGACTATAACAATCATAAAAGTCTAGATTAAACTCTAGCAATCTATAAATAGCTCTAATCTAGGTTTAACAACAATGGGGGAACATCCCCACTTGACAACAATAAGAGAAAACAATGACCAATAACATAGGGGAGGAGGAACATGACATAAACCAACAAAATCTTACCTTTGATCTCTTGGGAGGAAGAGGAATAGAATGGATTGGAGTGAGAAAGGAGTGGAAGAGAGTTTATGAGTGTTAGGGTTCAAAGTTTTACGGGTGTAACCAAGCTTGGGGGAATAAATAGGGGTAGGGGGTCGTTTAAGTGAAATGGCATTACACACTCTATAGGTATTACACACTCTATAGGATGTCACCCTTAGTGTTAACCGAGTTATGTCACCCTTAGTGTTAACCGAGTTAAAGGTTCAGTCAAAGGAGCTTTTAGAGAAGAAGTTTTTGAGACCTAGTACATCACCATGGGGAGCCAAAGTTTTTTTCATCAAAAAGAAAGATGGGAGTATGAGGCTTTGCATAGAATATAGGCAATTGAACCAAGTGATAGTGAAGAACAAGTACCTTTTGACTAGGATTGATGATTTGATGGATCAGTTAAGAAGAGTAGTAGTGTTCTCAAAGATTGACTTGAGGTCGGGATATCATTAAATTAGGGTAAGGGATGAAGATATACCCAAGACTGCCTTTAGGAATTGGTATGGCCACTTTGAGTTCACAGTTATGGCATTTGGTTTGACCAATGCTCCTGCTGTGTTCATGGACTACATGAATAGGATCTTTAGACCCTATTTAGATCAGTTCGTGGTTATTTTCATAGATGATATACTTATCTATTCAAAGACCAGCGAGGAGCATGAGTGCCATTTGAGGATAGTTTTAGAGATTCTAAAGGAAAAGAAGTTGTATGAGAGGTTGTCTAAGGGCAAATTTTGGCTGGAGAAAGTGATATTCTTAGGACATGTAGTGTCAAAACAAGGTATCGTAGTAGATCCTAATAAGATAGAGGCTGTGATGAGCTGGGAGAGACCTACCACAGTGATGGAGATATAAAGCTTTTTAAGATTAGCTAGCTATTACTGTAGGTTTATTAAGGGATTTTCTCAGATTTCCTTAACCTTGACCAAGCTTATAAGGAAGAATGCCCCTTTTTCTTAGACTCTGGAGTGTGAGAAGAGCTTCTAAATGTTGAAGATGAAGTTAACCATAACCCCAGTGCTGGTTTTACTTGACCTCAATGCACCCTTTGCTGTGTATTGTGATGCTCCGGGGAAATAGTTAGGTTGTGTGTTAATGCAAAATAGGTAAGTAGTAGCCTATGTGTCCAAACAACTCAAGCCTCATGAAGTAAACTACCCTACCCATCACCTAGAATTAGCAATTGTAGTGTTTTCTTTGAAGGTGTGGAGACACCATTTGTATGGAGTAAAGTTTGAGGTATTCTCTGATCATAAGAGTCTCAAGTACCTCTTTGATCAAAAGGAGTTGAATATGAGGTAGAGAAGGTGGATAGAATTCTTGAAGGACTATGATTTTGGGTTGAACTATCATCCCGACAAGGCTAACGTGGTGGCCAACTCCTTTAGTCGAAAGTCATTACACTTGTCTTAGATGATGGTTAAAGTGGTAGAATTGATTGAGAAGTTTAGAGACCTGAACTTGGGGATGACGTTGACCACTAAAGGCATGAGGATGTGTCATCTTAGTGTGATAAGTGACTTCAAAGGGAGAATCACTCGAGCTCAACAAGAGGATGAGGAGTTTAAGGAGACTATAGAGGCAATAGAAGCGGGAAAGTTAAAAGGATTCACCCTTGAAACTGATAAGTTATGGAGGTTTGAAGGGAGAGTCTGTGTGCCAGCAAGTGGTGACCTCCAGAAGGAGATTTTAGAGGATTCTCACAAGAGGCATTTCACTATTCACCCCAATACCACCAAGATGTATCAGGATTTGAAGATGTTTTGGTGGCCTAGTTTAAAGAGAGACGTGGTCACTAGGGTGAGTAGTGCCTAGTCTGTCAAAAGGTGAAGATTGAGCACCAAAAACCCTCTAGAATATTACAACCTTTGTCAATTCCCGAATGTAAGTGGGATAGTATCTCAATGGATTTCGTGATGGGTATACCCAAGACCTAAGCTGACCATGATGCCATATGGGTAATTATGGATTAACTGACGAAATCCACTCACTTTTTACCCATTAAGATGACTTATTCCTTGGATAAGTTGGCTCAATTGTACATCTAAGAGATTGTAAAGTTGCATGAAGTGCCATCAATGATACTCTCTGATCGGGATCCACAGTTTATGCCATGTTTTTGGGGAGCTTTTCAAAAGACATTCGGTTCAAAGTTGCGATTGAGTACGACTTACCACCTTCAAGCTGATGGCCAATTGGAAAGGACCATACAAACCTTAGAAGATATGTTGAGAGCATGTGGTTAGACCAAAGGGGAAGTTAGGACAAATACTAGCCAATAATTGAATTCATGACCTTCAACTTGACCTGACCTGACCTGACCTTCAACTTGCCATCCATGAGAATCGTGGACAAAGGAGTCAAATAATTGAGGAATAAGACTGTACCTTTGGTCAAAGTGGCTTGGGGATAAGGAAAAGCGAAGGAATTTACATAGGAGTTGGAATCCCAAATGAAGACACAGTACCCTAAGCTATTCACAAGTAACAAATTTCGAGGACGAAATTCTTTTTAAGGAGGGAAGAAATGTAACGCTCAGATTTTTCCTACTGTACAAATTAACCAAAATGTCCTTGGGGTCATTTTTGCACGAGAATTGAGGATGGTAAGTCCAGACCATCCTCAATAGCATATTTTAATATTAGGATGAGGTTATATAAAGTTTAGATAGCAATCTATATGAAAATCACAATCCCCGATTTTTTTCCATGTATAAAGGACTAAAATACCCTTGAGGTCACTTTTGCCCAGAAATCGAGGACAATCAATCCCGGCAATCTTCATAGGGTTAGTTTGATGTTTGAAATGGACTAGGTGTTGGTACGAAGTAAACGAAAAGAGGAGTTAAATCGTGCTTCTTTTTTAAGCTTATAAAGCTGAAAATCTATACCAAATAAGATTTATCAAGCTTTGAGCTTGAAGTGCAACGAAAAGCAGGTTAAAGTATTCAGAAAGTAATTTTCTGAAGTAAGCAGTTTGTATGAATGGATTAAGAATAATAAATAATGACCAAGAAATTTTATGAAAAGTTAAATACTAAAAATAAAAAGATCAAGGGTAAAAAGATACTAAACAAGAGTTTTGTACTGGTTCGACTATCACTTGCCTACATCCAGTTCTCAGTCATTACTGAGTTTAACTAATCTCCCTCAATCTGAGGAGATGAAAACACCGGATAGTCTTTATAATAGCCTTCCCAAACTCATACTAGTGATAATAGACAACACTTACTGACACACACAATTCGTAGTAGCCTTTTCAAGCTATTCAACTCTCAATCATTACTGGATCGACGATACAGACGTTTGGTTTTTCATGTTTAGCTCAAACTATCTTTCACTTAAGCTTCTTTTCGAATGAATAAGAAATGACAAATTTGAAACAACTCGAGTGACTTCTTTCTACTAATTCTTCCTCGAAAAAACGTGTGAACAATCTAGAATTTAGAAAGAAGATTTTAATATATAGAGGAATTAGCATTTATATTTCACAGAGGGATTTTGAAAGATTTTTCAACATTTTGGCACACTTCTTTTTTTGCTTGAAAGCTCAATCATTTCTATTTATAGATGGTCTCCCTTTGTTATTGTAACGCCCCGATTTTCTATTAAGAGTAAAAATAACCAAAATGCCCCTGAGGTCATTTTCAGCCCAAAATTCGAGGAAAGCCGATCCGGCAGTACTCGAAGGGCAAACTCAATGTTGGAAGGGGATTAGTTGGCTTGTGTACCTTCCCGGGATCGAAAATCTCGTTTTTCGAGTTTTCGAGTCAAAATGACCAAAATACCCCTGTGGTGTTTTACCCGTTTGCAAGTGCCGAATGAACCTAAAACTTCTCCAGATGGTTTTAAAAGACATTTTTATGTATTCTGTGACTTTAGTTTTGGTCTCGGAGATCCCGGGCAAAATTAGTGCAAAATTACGATTTTGCCCCTAGTTTTGTGTTTTTGAGCTTAATCGCGTGATTAAGCAAACCTAAGTGATATTAGGCTCTAATCGAAGATTAATTAATTTTCATAATTAATCTTGAGTCAAAATAATTTATTAAAGTTGATTAGAACCTAAGAATGCTTAATTACAACTTGAAATCTTATTTTAAATTCAAGATTTCTAGTCATGGAATCTTGAATAGTGTTTTCTCTTTCCAATTCCTTAAATCATGGAAATTTGTCTACCTTGTTTACTCATAAAATGAATTTTAAACTCTCTAAATGTGTATGAGCACTCCTTAACCTTGTCATAAAACTCTTAAACTCCATTCTTAGTTACCTAAACTTATGCTTAATAACTCCTAACCTTGTACCTAAACTAATACACACTTAAACCTATCATTAACACCCAATTACATGAGAGATTTTTCTTCCTCTCTCTTGCTGTCCAATCTGGCCAAAGCATGCCCTCCCCCATATTCATCACATGCCCAAAAATACCTCAAGTCATACTCACCATACTTTGTCATACTTTCCACCATGCTTAATTTTTCAAATGAATGACTAAATGAATTAAGTTATTTTCCTCATTTATTTGTGGCCTAAAAATAGCCAGCCATGCCTAGCTTCTAGAAGAATTATTTCATTCAAATTTGAAAGGAAAATCCACTCAAATCACCTTACTTGAAGCCATGCTTTGTATCATAACCTCCATACTTCAAACCATGCTTGAATGACAAGTTGTAAAAGATATTTTCTCTTCATTTCCCTCCCTTTTTGCTACGACCAAGGCCTCCTTGAGTGAGCCTCAATTGTTTTGTTTTTCTATAAATAGTTGCATTAGAAGAACTTGCAAACACTTTAACTCATTTGCAAACTTTTAGTTTTCTAAGCTTTCTTGAGTTTCCTTTCTTTTTCTCTCAAGTTTCAAGAGAGTTCTTCTTTTCTCTTCATCTTCATCCTCTTCATCCTCTCATCACATAATCATCTCATAACCTCTAAACACCACCTCACAACCTTGAACCACCATCAAACCTCTCAAACACTTGACCTCAAACACAACCTCACTCAAAACACATCTCCTTTCTCTTTCTCTCTTGGTGGCCGAAGCTCATCATCATTCTTGGAGGAGTTCCTCATCTTTTTTTTCATTTCAAGTTCAAGCTTTTCATCTCCACTCTAGGTAGAAGTGTTTTTTTAAACTTGTTTTTCTTGAAAATGAGTTTTTCTCTAGCTTTCTCTTGGATTTCTTTTTGAAACTTTTCCTTGTTTTCTTCCTCCTAGTTTCAGCCATGAGGCCTTGTTTGGTTCATGATAGCTCAATGATGAGAACTCCTAGATGATGACTATGTGTTCATCTCAAAGGAACCTCTAGAGCTTGAGTTTTTTCTTTCTTTAAGTTTCATCTTTATTTTCTAGTTCAAAATGATTTTTAGCTCAAGACTACCTTCACTTTTCCTTGCTATTGATTTCGGTTTCCTTGTTTCCTTTGTCTTGAGGTTTCGGTTTTGGTTTCCTTTTCTTTGAGATTTTATGTTCTTTTGAAATCTTGTTTCTTTTGAGCTTGATGATGATGTTCAAGAATCTCATAGTTCCTTTGAGAACTTGGTTCAAGAACTCTAAAGCTCTCTTTGTGATGAGATGAGTGTTGGGTTGTTTGATCTCTAAAGTCTTGTAAGAGCTCTAGATAACATTAAAATGAACCCTGCATTCATATTTATGTTTATGCCTTGCACATCATATTTACTTTCCTTGTTATCACTAAGTATCAAGATAATGAATGAACTTGCATTACCATATTTATATTTCAAGCTTTGCATTATCATGTTTATATTTCAAGTCCTCACTTAACATATCAAAGATAATAATAAGTTGCATCTCATGTTTATTTTATGCTTTCACTTTATTTTCTAATGAAAGCTAAAACAAGTGCATGAGCATGTTTATTTTCATGTCATCACTTAAGAGAACCTAGAGCTCAAAGACTTGCCCATTGTTGTCTCAAACAAAGGCTTGAAAAATATGTGTTCTTAAGCTTGTGATTTTCGGCCTTTGAAAGTTTTATTTGTTACAAGTATTGAAATTCATGTTTCATAATTTTTCTAAGCTTATGTGAGTTGAAGAAACATCTAGAACAAAGTTTTATGAATTTAGGACCTCTTGAGATAAATTTAATTTAGCTACTGCCCTTGAGATTATTTTGAGGATTTTAAATGATAAAAATGTTTATTCATAAGTTTTGAAAGTTTGAAAAAGGTTCCAAGAGAAACTAGTATTTTATGTGCTTTAGGAATCAAGTTCTATGCTTTTTATGGAGATGGATTTTCAGCTCTTCCTTGCCATGTTATGCTCACTGTTTATGTTGTTTGGATGATGATAACATGAGTATGTTTGTGTATAATTGATGCTAAAATCCATATGTGAAAGATTAGAGCAGTTAGCAACTAGAAAAGAATTAATTTGAGAGTTCTAGATCCCTTAGTAATTGATTTTTCTGGATTCTATCCAGCAAGGTTTAGAAATGGTCGTCATGGATTTAAATTAGTTTAAATGTGTAGGAATGACTCATAATTGGTTTAGGACTTGATCTTGATGCCTTAGGAGCAAACCGGACTTAGAAAGGGTCATTGTTATGACTCCTAGGTACCCATAAAGTTAGAATTTTAGATTCTGCATTCTTGAGATTTAGAGAAGTTTATGATCATAGTATTGAGTGAGAAATACTTAGATATGAGCCTATAGATACCCAAGAGATTAAGTTGTGATGATTTATAACTTAGATTGTAAGTTAAGGACCTTAAGGGTCAATGCATAAGACATTAAAAAATTGCTAATGCTATGATGTTTATATGGTGCAATAACATGTTGAGATGTTTATGATGCATGAGGAAATGATTGTTTAAGATATGAAGTTTATCATAGCATGAGATTTAAATGAGGAATATGTTGTGTGAATAGCTTGTAACATAAGCTTCGGTTTGAAGGAAATTCGGTTTAACAGCTGTTATGCTGCCGAATTTCCGTCAAACCTAAAAGGGTTGAAGAAATGTTTTAAAGTACCACATGAGTTGAAAACCCTGGGTGACACCGATTCGGCCGAGCACTCCCAGGAGATTTTTATGTGACAAAGCACTGAGACGCGCTTTCCTGGGTGACACCGGTTTGGCCGAGCACCTCCAAGGGAGACAAATCCATGAGGGTATGAGTAGATGCAGCCTACCAAAGTGGAAAAATTGCTGTGGCTTGATGCCCGCAAAGCGTTTCAAAGAGTGTATATCCTAAGAGAGGTGATCCCTAGTCCCCTACCCGTACTTGCGTAGTGGGGATTATTTTATTATGTTTCGTTTATTCAGATAATAAGCAAGAGCTAGTGACGACTAGCTGAGGTATGAGCTTATAACCTAGTTATTTTAGGGTGGCCTTATTATGCTAAAGTATCATGATTAATGTCATGAAGTTGAGGAAAGATCCACTTGAAAGTTATATGCCCTTTATGCCACTTGTGTGCTCTCTTGAAGTTGTGATTCATTGAGTTATTTGATTGAGGCATTGCCATGCATTCATGTTTTAATATGTTGCATTCATAACATCAAGATGCATGCTAAAAGGAATGAACCTTGGATAATTGGTTTTATAAACCTTAATAATGAACCTTTTATGTATGCACACCTTTTATAATTAAACCCAAGGTTCCTGAGGATGTGAACGATGTAACCCTAGGATAGGAGACTCCTACTGAGATTCTTTAGTAAGAATTCTCACTCCTTTCTCTTCCTTCTCTTTCTTCCATCACATCTTCAGAGAGCGATGGCGGTGTTCGTGGTTTTTGTCGACACACCGACTTGGGAGGTTCACTTTGATCCGGATCACGGATCAATACATTTTGAGGGGCAGCGCACCGTGCAAGTCTTCATGTTCATCGGACGCCCCTTTGCACACCCTGTACAGAGCTACCGTTTCTCCCTGATGTCACCCTACGACGATACGATGGTTTTGAGCGCGCCCGGATGCGAGACGAGAGGATTCTGCGGACGTACACTGGTGGTTCGATGCCTCGAGACTTCCAGGACTACGTGCCTCGGTCTACTAGTTCAAAGGACGACCCTTTCGAGGACCCGCCGATGCATATGTATAGCGAGAGCTCTGCTCCCACACCTCAGATTATGCGAGGCGAGAGCGAGGAGACTATTACACAGCCGAGACTGGCTAGGCAAGCCGAGAGGCGCCCCTATCGAGGAGCTCATGCTCAGTCTTCATGTGTGCCCACTCCTGCCGCCCTGCGTCCATGGATCGGTTACACTCCACCTTTCCCCAGTTTCCAGTAGCAGACGTCTTAGGGGAGGGTTAGTGCACACACTCTCACATAGATGGGATAAACCTTCTTTTGTCTTGAGGTTATCCACTTTAGGTGCACTTGGGTAGTTACGGTTTATCTATGTTTTCTTGTTTCTATTGTATTTTCATTTTCCTGTGTATTCCAAACTCAGCCCGTTTCTATAAAGGCATGACTACTTATGTATCCCAACTATATTATTATTAATGAAATGTTTCCTCTGTTGTGATGATCGTTGTTCTATTGTTACTTGCTTTAGCTTTGTTTCCCTTATGATTGATGCTTATGCCTCTCGTTTAGATAAGAGTGCGGCTCTCACTTTTGTTTATGTTTTTCAAAAACAAATTTTACCCGTAATTTCTGTTAAGTATTTTAATAAAATGATGAGACTAAGAAGTAATAACCTAATGATTAACCTAATGTGTTCTAGAAAGTTGGGTTAAGAATTAGGGTGTTACAGTTACTACTGCCCTTGATCTTCTGTCTAGGCGACACGTGTCGAGCATCATATTATGTCTTGGAAACATAATCTAGAAAAGTAGTTCCTTTGGTGTCAGAGCTCTTTTTCAGAAGCCATTGATGAGTTAAGGTTTCTATGGTTTATTAGAAACATCTTTCTACTTTCTGAGCATTGTTTCTGAACTTCTTTATATGCTTTTCATAGTTGATCAAAGGTGCTAAAGAGATGTTGTGCCAGTTAAAAGAACCCAATTTGACTTTTGATTTTGAATTCCAAATTTAACCATTTTACTTCCCTCTTTGTGAAGTGAATTTTCTGCAGAGCGCTACTAGTTCCTTATCGATTCATTTGTCTTCTGATCTTCAATCTTGACTTTTGATTATGAGTAATCCATGATTGTGATGATTAAAGATTGAGTGACACATTGCTTTTAGCTTTCGTATGTCCTCTTTATTGTAGGCATTCTTTATGAAGTTCAGTATTACTTTCTAATGGCCATTTCCTTAGTTTAGGCATTCTTTATGAAGTTCAGTATTACTTTCTGATGGTCATTTCCTTAGTTTCTCGATTCTCTTTCGATGAGCTTTATTCCTTGATGCATAAGAGCATATTTTACTTGATATAATCTCCAATTCAATTAAGTTTATCCTCTTTTTCTGAGGTATAATGTGTTCATCCATGCAAAGTTAAATTATTCTCGCTCAAGTCCAATTGCCTACTTCGGAAATACCTATTTAAGCTTAGTCAAGAAACTCAAAGCAACTATTAGCCGTTCTTCAAAGTATTTTCTTTAAATTGACTTTGTTGTCATTCAAAACAATAAAGCTCATACTTTCTGAAAGGTTCTAGAGTTTACAGTCTCCCCCTTTTTGATGATAACAAACCAATTTTAAAAAAATCTTTTGAAGAGATGTTGAAAGAAATAATACAGAGTATAATATGATTAGTTACATTTTCTTTCAAAACATCACAATTCTTAATCTTAGGAAGTCCTTTTCTTAAGGCATGATTAGATATGTTTAAAAAAATTTTGAAGCCTTAAGTTGACTTAAATTAGAGTTGTTTGGTTCATGATGATATTTTCTTATTTAAATCAGAATGCTTCTTTAATTTATATCACAAAGATACTAAAGTAGATGTCATTGTTTTAGTTCAAATATGCCAATCAGCTTGATTTTAATCATACTAAAATGACTTTCTAACATTTAAGTTTGCTTGAATAAGTGACAAATAGGTAATTTCTTTAAATAAATTTCTTATTCAGCATATTCCTTAAATAAATTGTTTGTATAGACTAATGCTTGAAAATGTATATATGATGAATCTTTCCAGTCATGTTATGAGAAATGAATTATCGTAGTATACACAATATGTTCTGTCACATTTGTGATAAAGACTATATGATATGCATGGTATGCAGATGCTTAAAGAGATTTCGAAGATACTTAAAACTTCTCTTTAAGTATCTCCCCCTTAGTTTTACTCCCCCTGTCTTTCTCAACTCAAGATTTTCATTTCTCTTTTCCCTCTTTTGTCATCAGCAAAGAAGAGGTGTGCTGGAAGTTGGGAACAACATCACTAGCCCTATTGTTACTAGTGAGAAATCATTAAAGGTGTCTTCATGCTTGAGTTTTAAGCTAGTTGAGGCAGATATTGATACAACATTGCTTTTCAACCATAAGTAGAGTGTCAGGAGACTTCATAAGAAGATGAAGTAGCATTGCAATTGATTTTTGTCATAATCTAATAGAGTAGTTTCACTTTTCTGTTCTGTTTCTTGAAGACCTTTTAGAGTACAAAAATAATCTTCGGCCAAAGGTTTAGAAAATATGTTAGACACTTGGTCTTCAATATTTATAAATATTAACTCAACATCTCCTTTTTTAACATGATCTCTAATGAAATGATGCTTTATATCAATATGTTTTAATCTGGAGTGGTAAATGGGATTTTTAGCAAGATTTATAGCGCTAGTATTATCACAAAAGATGGGGATTTTGGAATACATTAGGTGATAGTCTTCAAATTGGTTTCTGATCCACAGTATCTGAGTACAGCAATTTGTGATTGCTACATCTTTTGCTTCTGTAGTATAGAGAGCAATGGTATTTTGCTTTTTGTATGACCAAGTGATCAGGCTATTTCCAAAAAAGCAACAACAATCGCCGGTGCTTTTCCTTTCTACTCTGTTTCCTGTGAAGTCAGTATTGCAATTACCTGCAATCTCACAATATGTACCTTTCTCATACCACAAGCCGAGATTAGTAGTACTTGATAAATATCTGAAGACTCTTTTAACGACATTTAAGTGTGATTGCTTTAGGTTTGATAGAAATCTAGCACAAATCCCCACACTTAATTGAATGTCTAGTCTACTAGTTGTAAGGTACAGTAGTGACCTAATCATTCCTCTGTAACTACTTTCTGAAACTTTTTCACCATTCTGATCAGTATCAATGGTTTGCGCTGGATGCATGGGAGTACTCATTGGTTTTCCTTAATCCATGTGAAACTTTTTTAAAAGTTCTTTTGTATATTTTTCTTGATGGATCAGGGTTTCATCCTTTTGTTGTTTTATTTGCAAACCAAGAAAAAATTTTAGTTCACCCGTCATACTCATTTCAAACTCACTTTGCATTAGTTTTGAAATATTTTCAGAGAGAATGATCAAATGGCCAAATATAATGTCATCTACATATATTTGAACTATCAAAAAGTGATCTTTAGACTCAAGAGTAAATAGATTTGTGTCAACATTACCTCTCTTGAACCCGTTCCTTAACAAAAAACTACTTAACCTTTCATACCAAGCTCGAGGAGCTTGTTTCAGACCGTCGAGTGCTTCTGTTAATTTGAAGACATGGTTTGGAAGGTCATCACTCTCAAAACCCAAAGGCTACTTCACATATACTTCTTTACAGAGAAAACAATTTAAAAAGGTAGACTTAACATCCATATAATAGAGAGTGAATCCCTTGTAGGCAGCTAAGGCAAGTAGTATTCTTATGGCTTCCAATCTAGCAATTGAGGCAAAGGTCTCATCATAATCAGTTCCCCTGTATTGATTGTAACCTTGTGCAACCAATCTTGCTTTATTCCTAATAACTCTACTTGCTTCATCCAATTTATTCCTAAATACACATTTTGTCCCGATGATCACTTTTCCTTTGGGTTTCTCCACAAGAGTCCAGACTTTGCTTTTCTCAAATTGATCCAGATCTTCTTGCATGGCCTCCACCCATCCTTTGCCACTCAAGGCTTCTTCAATGCATCAGGTTCAATGGTGGAGATTGAAGAACAATTTGAAGTATTGCTTAGAGATGATCGAGTCTTCACCCCCTTAGAAATATCTCCAATAACCTTATTTTGAGAAACTGTTTAAGATCAGAAACTCCTTTGTAGTTTATGTGCTTATGATTTTCTTCAGTTTCTCTTTCATCTATAGGTTGCTTTTCTTTTATTCAGAATTATTACTTTGTGATGGCTTTGTTTTTTTTAGCATACTTTATGAAGAATTTGAATCTTGGATGTAATGCCCTAATTCTCTACTAGAGTAAAAAAGACCAAAATGCCCCTGAGGTCATTTTTGGCCCAGAACTCGAGGATAGCTGACTCGGCAGTCGTCGAGGGGCAAACTCGATGTTTAAAGGGGATTAGTTGACTTGTGTATCTTTTTGGGATTAAAAAACTCATTTTCTGATATTTCAGGTCAAAATGACCAAAATACCCCTGTTGTATTTGACACGGGTACGAGCATCGGATGGGCCCAAAACTTCTCCAGATGGTTTTAAAGGTGTTTTTATGTGTTATGTGACTTCGGTCTTGGTCCCGGACAGTTTTTGTGCAAAATTATGATTTTGCCCCTAGTTTAGTGTTTTTGAGCTTAATCGCGTGATTAAGCAAACTAAGCAATATTAGGCTCTAATCGAAGATTAATTAATTTCCATAATTAATCTAGAGTCAAAATAATTTATTAAAGTTAATTAGAACCTAAAATTGCTTATATTAAACTAAAATCTCATTTTAAATTCAAGATTCCTAGTCATGGAATCTTGAATAGTGTTTTCTCTCTCCAATTCCTTAAATCATGGAATTGTGTTTGCAATTGTTTATTCATAAAATGAGTTTAAAATCCTTTAAATAAGTATGAGCACTCCTTAATTGAGTCTTGAAATTCCTAATCACATTCTTAGTTACCTAAACCTTTGCTTAGTGATTTCTAATCTTGCACCTAATCTAATACACACCTAAACATATCATTAACACACAATTAGATGAACAATTTTCTCTCCCCTTGGCTATCATGATCTGGCCAAAACCCATGCCCCAAAAATATTCATCACATGCTCAAATTCTTACACTCAAAAGACCATGCTTACACCTTACATGCACCATACGTAATCATACTTTCACACATGCTTGAATGACTAAGTGAATGACTAGATGAAGTAGATATTTTTCCCCCATTTTTTTGCCCAAAACCGTCAGCCCCTCCCTTTCCTTCTAGAAGAATTATTTCAACTCAAATCAAAGAGGAAACACCATGCTTTGAACCATGTCTTAGCCCATGCTTGTCATACTATTAACCATGCTTTGAATGACAAGTTGTAAGAGATATTTTCTCTCCCCCATTGCCCCAAAAGCTATGGCCAAGACCTCCCTTGGATGAGCCTTCATTGTTTCAGTTTCTATAAATAGGTGCCTTAGATGAACTTGTGTTACTTTTGATCTTTTGGTAAGTTTAAGCTTTCAAGCACTCTTTGCAAGTTCTTTCCTTTTCCTCTCAAGTTCTTCATTTCCTTTCAAGTTCTTAAGAACTTTCTTTCATCTTCATCTTCTTCATCTCCTCTATACATCCTCACCTCACAACTTCAAACCTCTACCTTAAATAATCCTCTAAACACTTAAACACTCAACCTCAAAACAAGCTCACCAAGAACACATCTCCTCTCTTTTCCTCTCCACAAGGCTGAAGCCACCTCACCATTCTAGGAGAAGTTGATCTTCTCATTTCCATCTCAAAGATCAAGTCTTTGTCTTCATACTTGGTAGGGAGTTGCTCTCTAGTTTTTTTTTTTGGCTCAAAAATGTGATTTCCTTAAAGTTTTTCTTGGATTCTTTTCAAGTTTTCCTTGCTTATCCTTTTCTTTCTTTTTTGGGCTCAAGGCCTTGATATGAGCATGATAGCTTGATGATGAGAGTTTCTAGATTATGACTTTGTGTTCATCTCAAAGAAACCTCTAAAGCTTGAGTTTTTCTTTTCCTTGAACTTTATCTATGTTACTTAGCTCACATGGTTTTTAACTTAAGAAAAATTAATCTCAAGGTTTTCAGAAAGTCCAAGCCTACCCTTGTCAACCTTAAAGTTGGCTGGCATGTTCTAGAGTTTTCTCTAGATAAGGGTTTTGGATACTTAATAAAGAATATGACATAGTTTCCTTATCATTTTCTTTCCTTATTTGGTTTCAGTTTCCTTAGTTTCTTTTCCTTTAAAGTAATGTTTTAAGTTGATTTTTTGAGCTTGATGATGATGTTCAAGAGCCATGTAGTTTCCATAAAACTTTGGTTCAAGAACTCTAAAGCTCACTTTGTTGTTGAGATAAGTGTTGGGTTGAGATTTTTGATTCTATCTAAAAGTCTTATATGAGCTCTAAGTTAAGATAAAAAGGACTTGCATCCATATTTACTTTTATGTCATCACTAAATGCTCAAGATTAAAGAATGAACTTCCATCTTCATATTTATGTTTATGTTCTCACTAAATCTCCAAGATAATAATGGATTTGAATAGCATATGTATTTTATACTCTCACCTCCTAATAAAGGCTAAAACAAAGTGCATTGCATATTTATTTTTATGTTAATCACTTAAGAGATTTAGAGCTCATGGACTTACCTATTATTATCTCAAACAATGTTGGAAGATATATGTCTTTAGCTCCCTTGATTTTGGCTTTGTGATGATGTTGAGTCTTAGAATGAGATTCATCTAGTTACAAGTGCTAAAACTCATGTTTCATGATTTTCTTAAGTCTAGATGATCTCAAGAAAAGTCTTGAGCAAGATTTTATGTTTTAAAACCCCCTTGAAATTATTTTAAATCAGCTACTGCCCTCATCTTATTTTATGATGATTTTAATGAAATAAAAAGTGTTCTAATGAGTTTTAAAGTCCTTGAAAAGGTTCCAAGAGAAACCAGCAACTTATGTGTTTTAAAAATGAAGTTCTATGCATTACTTGATGGAGATGTTTTCGGTTCTGCCTTGCTTGATTGTCCACTGCATGATGATGTTTTGATGATGATAATATGAGTATGTCCATGTATATTTGATGTTAGAATTAATTTGAGAAAGTTAAGACAAGTTAATAACTAGAAAGGAATTAAAATGAAGCTTTTAGATCCCCTAGAAATGTAATTTTCTGGATTCTGTCCAACAAGGATATAAATGAAAATTAATGGTTTATAATTAGTTTAAAAGTGTAGGAACTACTCATAATTAGTTTAGGAATTGATCTTGATGTCTTAGGAGCAAACCGAACTTAGAAATGGTCAAAATTGTGACTCCTAAGTACCCGTAAAGTGTAAATTATGGATTTTGCACTCTTGAGGTTTAGAATTGTTTATGATTATAGAATTAAGTGAGGAATACTTAGATATGAGCCTATAGGTACCCGAGAGCTTAAGTCATGAGAGTCAAAGCATAAGACTTGAAGAGACTTTGATACTTCGAGTTGATATTGCAAGTATGATATGATGATTTATGAGCTATGATGAATGTTTGGTTGAGTTGTTATGACTATCATGTTTATGCAATTTGATTGAGAAATGTATATGTGTTATGAGATTTGTGGCATAAAGTAGTTTGAAGGAAATTCAATGTACAGCTGTTATGCTGCTGGACTTCTATCAAACCTAAAAGGACTTGACAATGTTTTTGAAGTATCATAAGAGATTAAAACCCTGGGTGACACTAGTTCGGCCGAGCACCCCAAAAGATTTTTATGTGACGTAGTATTGAGACACGCTTTCCTGGGTGACACCGGTTCGGCCGAGTGCCCCTAGGAAAGACAAATCCGTGAGGGTATGAGTAGATGCAGCCTACCAAAGCGAACAAATTGCTATGGCTAGATGCCTGCAAAGCATTTCAAAGAGAGTATATTCTAAGAGAGGTGATCCCTAAGCCCCCTAACCCGTACTCAAGGAGTCGAGATTTTATTATGTTTCGCTTATTCAAATAATAAGTAAGAACTAGTGATGACTAGTTAAGGTATGAGCTCATAACCTAGATGTTTTAGGGTGGGCCATAATGCTTAAGCTTAAGTTCTTAAGTCACTAGTTGAGAAAAAAGAAAAGTTCCACTTGAAAGAATATGCCACTTGTATGCTTCTTGATGTGATGAATTATTAAGTTATTTGCTTAAGGTATTACCATGTATTCATGCTTTGATATACTGCATTCATGACATTAAGATGCGTTCTAAAAGGAATGAACCTTGGATAAATTAGTTTTATAAACCTAACGAAGGAATTTATATGCATGCTCACCTTTTAATAATAAACCCAAGGTTCCTGAGGATGCGAACGATGTAACCTTATATAGGAGATCCCTATTGAGATTCTTTAGTAAGATTCTCACTCCCTTCTCTTCCTTCTTTCTCTCCCGTCACATCTTTAAAGGTCGGTGGTGACGTTCGTGGTTTTTATTGACACCACGACTTGGGAGGTGCACTTTGACCTAGAACATGGGTCATGTCATTTTGAGGGACACTATGTTGTTCGTGTCTTTATGTTCATCGGACATCCCTTTGCATACCCTGTACGTAGCTACTGCTTCTCCCCCATGTCTCCCTACGATGATGCTATGGTTTTTGAGCATGCCCGGACACCTGATGAAAGGATTCTTTGGACATATACTGGAGGTTCGGCTACCCGCGACTTCCAGGACTATGTGCCCCGATCTCCTAGATCAGAGGATGACCCCTCAGAAGATCCACTGATGCACATGTATAGCGAGAGCTCCGCCCCCACTCCTCAGTTCGTGAGAGGCGAGAGCGAAGAGATGATTACGCAACTAAGGTTGGCTAGGTAGGCCGAGATGCGCCCCTGCCAAGGAGCACATGATCAGCCACTACACGTGCCTACTTCTGCCGCGCTACGTCCGTGGATCAGTTTCATCTCGCCATACCCCGAGTTCCAGTAGTAGCTGTTTAGGGGAGATCTAGTGCACACACTCACTCATAGATAGGATAAACCTTCTTTTGTCATGAGGTTATCCACCTTAGGTGCACTAGGGTAGGAGTTATTATTCACGCCTTTCATGTATTTCCGTTCATGTTGTATTTCCTTTTCATTGTATTCGTACTACCTTTTACTAAACTAAGTCCCGCCTTCAGGTGGGCATATTATGATATTAATGAAAGTATTTCCTTTGGTGTGCCATTGATGGTTTCATGTGCTAAATGCTCTATTATTTCGTGTTTACTCTGTATGAATTGCAATGTACATTTAGTTACGATTTTGTCAACGCGGCTCTCACTTTGCTTTTATATTTCAAAAAAAGAAAAAATCTACCCGTATCTTCCGCTAAGTATTTTAATAAGAGAATGAGACTAAGAAGTAACAACCTAATGATTAACCTAAATATGTTCTAAAATATTGGGTTAAAAATTAGGATGTTACACTGGAGGCTACTTTTTGAGGGTTTATCTACTTGATTTCTAAGTCTTCTCTAAGATTAAATCTTTCAAGAGCTTCTTCCAGATCATCTGGGTCATCTTCAAAGTCTTTCCTGAGCTCTTTGAACTTGATATGAATTGTCTCTTCTATGCATAGCTTTCTTTTGTTGTATACACTGTAAACTTTAGAGATAAAGGAATATCCTAGAAAAATACCATCATCAGATTTATGATCAAACTTGCCAAGTTTGTCCCTGTTGTTAAGTATAAAGCATGATGAACCAAATATGTGAAAATATGATATGTTGGGTTTTCTACCCTTCCATAGCTCAAAGGTGGTCTTTTTGAGAATTGGTCTTTTTGAGGATTGGTCTTAAAAAGATTCGATTTGATATGTAACATGAGGTATTTACAGCCTCTGCCCAAAATCCTTTAGATAAACCACTTCTAAATCATTGTTCTAGACATCTCTTCTAAGCTTCTATTTTTCCTTTCTACATACTATCTATGTTTATTCCAGATGATTGTACTTAGCCCAACCTCTGTTGGTGGGCATGATGATACTACTAGATATGTTTATTTTGGTGTATGATGAGGAACGATTGATACTTATGCCATATATATATATAGACACACATGATGATGATGATGACGATGATGATATGATAATGTTCATGATATTCTGATGTTTGTGCTCTGTGTATGCCGTGACATCTCCATATCTCTTCCTTTTACATGCGAGACAAATAATGTGTTTTATTTAGTGCGCATAGCTCACGTATTGTTCTTAAGTTAAAAAAAAAAAAAACTTCTCATACTTTTGCTAAGTATTTTTCATAATTGAAAGTTAAGAACTGAAACAAAAGAGTAATAACTGATAATTAACTTAAATGCATCCTAGGCGTATTGGGTTAAATATTACGGTATTGCAGTTCTGATGTATATGTGCTTTTTAATGTGCTTCCACAATTTTTGAGCCTTTTATATTCCATCTAAATTTCTCTCTGACATGGATGTTGATTTTCAAAAGTTGTTGATGTAGAAATTAGCATGAGAAGGGGGGTTGAATCATGCTTCTTTATTCTTTCTAATTTATCAAATTAAACAAATTCTATCAGGTGATTTTCACTTGAAGGCAGCCAAAAAAAAAAAACAATTGTTAGAAAGCTTCAAAAAGTTACTTTCTAAAGTCATTGAGAGTTTAACAAACTTAAAAAACTATTTTAAAAATACATTTAAGAATCACACAACAAATATTAAATCAAGTGCTGAAAGTCAATGATATATATAGAGAGAGATATTACTCACTACTTTTTATACTGGTTCGACCAAATAATACCTACATCCAGTTCTTAATAATCATATTGAATTACACTAATCAACAACTTTCTCAACTTGAGAAAGTAATATATTCTTTGAATAGCCTTCTCAAGTTATATCCAGTGAGTAGTAGTCCTAATTTACTCTCACTCACAAGTAGTTTTGTGACAGCCTCCTCAGATTAATCTCACATATGTGTTTTGGGGTGTTACACTCAAATTAAAAATAGTCAAGTCTTCCTAAGAATAAGTCTGTATTGGGGATATGACTTGAGAGACTTCTTTCTAATTCTTCCTAAGGAGAAAATGGTTGCTAATGAATATTAGATAGAAGATTTTCTTCATAGAAACTAATTATGAAGAAAAAGATGAACTTCAGAAAGTGTTAGACAATTTCAGCACTTGATATGCAAAAGTTCCTTCATGTTTGAAGGCTTTATCCTTTTATACTTAAATTTTGAATGGGATTGTTGTCTCTTGATTTTCCTTCCTCTTGACATGTGTTGATCTTCCTTTTTGTATCCTAGGAACTGTCCTCAGGAAGTGTAGCTGAGCTCTGTCAAAATCGTCTTTGTTCGTATAAAAACTTCAACAATGGTTTCTAAATAAAACTTCAGAAGCAACTTTTACTTTCTAGACATGATTTTTGAACCTTTTTCTTCTAGAACACAAGCAATGTCCAAGTACAAAGTTGATGTGTCATTGTCAATACTTTCTGAGTTGTTGACTTAATTTGAAATTAAAATATTCTTTAGTTTCTGTTGACCAAGTGCGGTTTCTAATGTAAATGTGCTTTCTAATGTGGCTCCACACTATCTGAGCCATCTGTTGGTCTTCTAAACTTTCTTCTAAGCTTGATAAGGATTTTCTCATAAGGTGAATACTTCAAAGATAATAACAAAAGTGATTGTTGATGATGATGATCTAGATATTCTCACAAGAAATTTCTTTCTACACTGGATATTTCACTTTCTAAGCATATGAATCACTTCCTAAAGACCCAGACTTAGTTTTTGATGTTGTATGATGCTTTCTCATATCTCTTACATATTTCAGTTCACTTTTTGAACTATTTTTCATAGCATTAAAATACTGAATCTCTTTGAATGATGATTATTATTCAAAGAGATTCAAAATCTTAATGATGTGAAAAATAGTTTTGAAAATGAACTTGTGTATGTTGGATACACAAGGAAGGAATTTCGAGATCAGAAACCAAGTCTAGATCTTCAGAAAATAAGTTCACGCATTCAAAAAGCACTACTCGATGAAGAAGTCTACCTTTGCTTGATGCAAGTCATGATTATAGTCTTCAATCTTGATGAGAAAATTCCTATCGAGCTCAGATTGAAGAAGTGAAGATCGATAAGAAGATTAGAAACAGAAAAAGCTTATCGAAAGCACGCTTATTCAGAAACCATGCACACTTTGAAGAAAAGGAGGAAAACTTCAAATTTCAAATTAAGTCAACACCCAAAAAGGGCTAACAGTGACATGTTACTTTTTCACTTGGTTAACCATCTCATCTTCTAGAAGAAAAAAGTTCAGAAACCATGACTAGAAAGCAAAAAGTAGCTTTTGAAGCTTTACTCAGAAACCATATTTGATAATGGTCTCTGCACTTGCAAAAGTAGCTCTGACATGGCTAAGCTAGTCTTCTAAATGGCATTCCCCAAGACACAAAAAGAATATCAGCATAGGTCAAGTGGAAGCTAAATCAAGAGGCAACAGTTTGATTTCAAATCAAGTATAAAAGGATGTCACGTGTATACAGCTGAAGATTTTTTTTTTTCGAAAGACCTTTTGGAAGACTTTTGACAAATTTCCAAGAACGCTAAAACTTGAATCCCTCTTCTTCTTCTATAAAGCATATTACATCTTGTAATTAGTTTAGTTTCTAGAAAAATGTTCTTTCTAAGTTCTCATTAGATAATATCTTCTTAGGAAGAATTGTTAGAAAGAAGTCATTCAAGTTTTCAGGTCAGATATAGTTTCGTTCTTAGAAAAAATTGAGTGTTCATCTGTTGGAGAGCAACCAACCTTAAACCAAATCATTGTACCTTGATCCGTTAGTGATCATTGTGACGTTAGCTTGGGGAGTCTAGTAAAAAGACTACTTGGAAGTGACAGTAAATTGGAACTACTAGTTACATGAATAGCTTGAGAAGGCTATACAAAGACTACCATTCTTTCTTTGGGTTGAGAAAGGTTTTAGTGAAACTCAACAGGCTGTTGAGAACTGGATATAGGCAGGTTGGCTTAACCAATATAAAAATCACTATGCAGTAGCTCTCCATCTCTTATTATCTCTTTTATATTATGCTTTTGAGACTTACGATTATTTATATTTATGAAAAATGTTTTTAAACAGTTTCTGAGTTTTTCACTTAACTTATTGGAGAGTAACTTTCTGAATCTTACTGACAAAGTTTTTTGCTGACTTTAAGTGTAAACTTGACAGACTTTGTCTAAGTTTTTTAGAAAAAGAAAAGAAGTTAAAGCACTATTCATCCCCCTTCTTGTGCTATTTTCAATTTACACTTACTTCCTATTTACAAAAACAAGAGGGATGTACAAAACTATGCAAATTACAGAAGGTTAAAACTTAAGAGTCATACTATGAAGTTGTTGGAAACAATAATAGAGTTGAGATAGAGATGAGAGACTGGAATCACAAAGAACCAATTTGGTTTTATGCTTAGAAGATCTACCATGGAAACAATCTACTTATTACGAAGATTGATAGAGAGATATCAAACAGATGAAAAGGATTTACATATGGCCGTTATTGACTTGGAAAAGGCATATGATACGGTGCCAAGAGAAGTTCTATGGAAAGCCTTGGAAAGATAAGGAGTTCGAATAGCTTATATCCAAGCAATCCAAGATATGTATGATGGGGCCACAACTAGCATAATGACTCAATATGGAGTAACAGAGGATCTTCCTATATGGATTGGATTAGACCAAGGGTCAATCTTGAGTCCATATCTTTTCACACTAGTCCTAGATGTGCTTACAAAATGTATTCAAGACCCAATGCCTTGTTGTATGTTGTTTGCAGACAATAGAGTCTTGATAGTAGAATCGGGAGAAGAAATAAACAAAAAGTTAGAGTTGTGGAGGGAAGTTTTGGAGGTATGTGGGTTTTGTATAAGTACAAGTAAGATGTAGTACATAGAGTGCAAGTTTTCCAATAGACACACATTCTAACTTCGAAGTGAAACTTGGGGATGATACCATACCGCAAATCACAAAATTTGGATACTTGCATTTTATCATTCAAAGTGATGGAGAGATAGAAGGAAACGTTAAGCATAAGATATAAGCAAGATAGTCAAAGTGAAGAGATGTTTTGGGTCTTATTTGTGACCAAAAGAAAAGAACCACTAAACCTTAAGGGTAAATTTTACCGTACTTCAACAAGAACGACTTGTTGTATGAGGCTGCATGTGGTGGAGATGAGGATGTTGCGATGGATGAGAGGCCACATAAGATATGATAAAATAAGAAATGAATGCATTAGACTGAAAATTGGGGTGGCGTGTCTTATAGAGAAGATGGTAGAATCCCGCCTTAGGTGATTTGGGCATGTTTGGAGGAGACCTATAAAGGACCTAGTGAGGAGAGTAGACCAGATAGAAAATAACACTACAAAAGGAAGTAAAGAAAGACTGAGAAAAACTATAGGGGAAATTATCAACAGATTTAAGTGTCAATAGTTTTAATATGAATATATATGATAGGAAAAAAAAAACTTGTTTGAAAGGGGGACAAGATATGAAGACAAACATTTAATTTTTTTTTCTCCTAATAATACCTCTATACATATTTATTATCTATATCTTAGTCTTTACTGTTTCTATTATCCGTGTATTTCTATCCTGTCCCTACCAAATGCTACCTAAACGTCCACGTTCATTGTTGGCCTCAGATATAGAAATCGCCCAGATGTCCTCTGTATACAATCCATACTACATCATCGTGTTTTATGTGGTCGAGATCTGTAGCACTGTGACAAGATTCCTTCCTCGAGTAACCATATATTATTAAAACATGGGGGTTTGATCCCACAAATGTGATAAGAGACCGCTTGCCCCTCTCCTAGCTCGTGACCAAAACAAAATCATCGTGTTTTATTGATACGAAATAATCGTGTTTGTAAATGCTGAAGATAGATCTATGTGGACGAGGAGACCATAAAAACACCGACCAAGGAAAATTATTATAAATTTTAAGCTAAACCGTAGACAACTTCAACTATAAATTCATAGCGATCAGATTGCTGATGCTGTTGCTAGATTTACACAGTAGATATGTTGGATTTATTTATTATGCTAAGATTGGAGTATGTAGGGTTCCGATAACCGACTCGAAGGTGGAGAATCTAAAGCTTACATGGATTGACGAGCAATTCAAACTCAATCACATAAACTAAACATTCAGATTTCAAGTTTTCAACCCGCGAGCCTTACGTCTAGGCTAGCTAAAATGGAAAAGGACGAACTGTAATTCTAGCTCATCTCCTCTCCCTCAACATAGGTAACAATTGTCGAGAAAAGAAGAAAAAACCACAGGAAAGTACTTAAGTCATACATAAGACGAGACAATCTCAACCTATCAACCCATTTTCCAGGTCATAGCAAAGTTTTTACCTACGGGGATTTTCAAGCCTGTCAACCCTACCATGATTACCTTACTTTCTCCATATGCCTGACCTTCCAAGTGCACATGTTCTGATATACTAGCTGTCACGTTTGAGACACCCATGAATGGTTTTCCATCTATCTCGAGCGAAGATATTGCTCCAGTTCCATCTAATCCCAACACTGATATGGATCCAATAATCCAACCTTTTTCCAATGCAAACTTGCCCTCTTGGACTTCTGACCAAACTTTCACAGCACCTTGCTTGACTGTAGCACGGAAATCAACATAGGTTGAATAACCATTTCCAAGCTGCATCTCTGGCAGTTCATCTTCATCAAGGAAAAGGTTCCCTTTAGCTTCTCCTTCGCTAGCCCCTGCTGGGAAAGTCACAATGAGGCTGAAGGGTGTCATTCTAGCGTCCTTGGAGATCATTCCACCCTGCTGCATTGGAAGAATAGCATTCTGATATAAATGCACATTTACCACATGCAGAGGCGCATCAAGGGTAACATAGGTCCCATCCTTTGATGTAATGGTGTTTGTCAAATCAAGCAAACTGTACCAGCTTCCGGGAGGGAAGAGTGCTTTGACTTCTGTTTTTCCCTGCTCAAGCACCGGAGAAACCATGAGACTGCTTCCTAATAAGAACTGGGTGCTAAGGCCATAGCATTCAGTGTACGTTGGAAATGAGAAGAAAAGAGGCCTGGCAATTGGGGCTCCACTAACATGAGCCTCATAGTTCAGGGTGTAAAGATATGGGAGCAGCTTATACCTCAGACCCAAAGCATTTCGAGCAGACTCGGCTACCGACTGCCATTGGTAAAGCTCCTGTCTAGGGGAGTAGTAGTTAGCATGATCCCGTGAGAAAGGATAGAAAGCCCCTACTTCAATCCACCTATTGCAAAGCTCTTCAGTGGGTTGTGGATAGAAACCACATATATCTGAGCCCACCATTGGCACCCCAAATATACCAAAATTGAGCATTGTAGATATTGAGTACCTCAAGTTCTCCCATGTGCCTTGATTGTCACCAGTCCAATGAGCAGCATATTTTCCTGAACCAACATAAGTGGAGCGGGACAAAATAAAAGGCCTTTTTCCTTGAAGCCCTTGAAGGGCCTTGTGAGTTGCAATGGACTGAGAGAAACCATACAAACTGTGAGCATCATACTCCAAAGCACCATTATAGTGGACAGCACTAGTGGCTATTGTTTTGTAGCCAATAGGAGCTTGAATCCCTGATGCATTTATTTTGTATGGAGGATTGTCCCATCGTGTTTTGGTAATGTTCTTGCAATCCAGGCAGCATATCCATCCAGGTCCTGTTCCACTTGGACACTGCTTTCCCTTGGGAATTTTGCACTTTCCAGAACAGAAATTTGAAGCTTCATTCATGTCAATCCATAGGCCATCAACAGGAACAAGTTCATGAAAGCGGCGGATCTCATCACCCCACCACGAAACTGTCTTTGGATTGAGAAAATCAGGAAAGTTTACTGCTCCTGGCCAAACTTGAGCCAAGTAAGGTTCGCCTTCATACTTGATAAAAACATCATTGGCTATACCCCTTTGATATACACCATAACTGGAGTTAACTGCAATTCCAGGGTCAATAATGACAATGTATTTCATGCCAATACTGTGTATTCTGTCCAGGAAGTTTAATAGCTTTGGGCGAGGGTAGTTGGTTGGATTGAGTGTGAAGTCCTTGTGCCCATCCATGTGATCATCATCATTCCAGATCACATCAAGTGGGATTTGAGCCTTCTTATAATTCTCAACAACATCTTCTACCACAGACAGATTGTGATATCCCCATCTGCATTGGTGGAATCCTATAATACCAAACGAGTGAGAACATCAGTTAAAAACTTAAAAAAATGAATTAAGGTACCATTTTCAACTAGATCTGGAAGCATAAGGATCTAATGACACTGGCCCCTATCATTTAATTAGACATGTGAAGTAGCAGCCTGTAAATTAAGCAAGTCAAATTTATAGAAAAAGTATATTTCAAAAGAAAATTCTTAAGTAAAAATCTAAACATTATAAAAGAAAACAGACAGGATCTAAACCCTAAACGTAGACCCTACTGCTCTCACATCATCCGACAAACATATTTACACACAAAAAATATATTGTATGGTTGGTTCATAAAAATTAGTCCAAACTAAATTGTATATTCCGCGTAACTCAAAGCAACCTTATTCCCTGGACACAATAGTACAAATTTTGGCCCTACTAACGAGCTGTAATACAATTTTTTAACTAGAGATCAATCATTGATCAGCTAATTTCACAAGGAAGCGTATCTTTAAAACGACAGGAGGATCTTCCCTGCCTTCGGATATACTAACTACATAATCAAATACATGAGTATGATATCTCTCTAGAAAAATGGACACAGTGATAAACGTGTACGCAATTATAGTCCTCGAGAAGGACCCACGGTGGACGGATTGCTTTATTCATCCATGTTATAAAGGTCAATCTCCTTGACTCAAAAGCATAGGAAAAAGGGTGAACTTTCTTTTTTATATTGTAAAGCTAAGTTTCCATCTTTTATGTGTTACCTTATCTTTCCATGTGGACCTAACAGGTATTAAATAACTCAACAGCTAATACTGGACCCAAAACAAAAAAAATGCCAGGATCCAAATCATACAAACGGATTCAGTATTTAAAATATCTATGCACACCTAACATTGAAAAAGTATCAGAAGATCCCAATCACACAGCATCACAGATGTCCTAAAAGCCAAAAAACAGCTAATTGTAAAAAGAATGACTCATTGCATTCTCAAAAGGATCAAGCAACCCACGAATATGCTCTCATAATCTTTAGACAAAGCAGCTCACTTCACACACATAAATCACAGATTTGAGAATGAGAGTTTCAATCGCATTATCTAAGTCAAGAATATCTTATCTTTTAAAATATTCACATCTGGTAAGGCCAAGTTTACCCGACTGATAATTCTAAATTCTGACATCTATAATATTTAATATAAAAGGGTAAAGGCATCCAAATTAATTATCAATAATATGATGCACACCAAAGAGAATATAGAAACAGTAGAGCGGAAATGAGTAGTACCGAAAGCCCAGTAAGGCATTGGAGCGGGTCTGCCAATGAAGGAAGTATACTGATCAACAACATTCAGAGGCGAAGGACCAGAAAAGAAGTAGAAATCGAATACACCTCCAATAACCTTGTATGTCAAAGACTTCCCTTTGTAGAAAACATCCATCCCATTACTATTCAGCAGCAGAACAGCGTGTGCAGAAGCCGAGCCACCAGAATTTCTGAGATCCATGTACACGGGGTGGGATCCATACAGATCAGCATTGAGGTTAATCGCTGATATATCAGTGGTATACAATGTGTAAGGGTCACTTGGGTACAACTTGATCCCGTGTGGCTGCGTGTTCTCTCCCAAACCATACAAAGAGGCATCTTTGGGCAGTTTGGTTGAAATCTCAAGGTACTGGTCCTTGAACACCAGTGGACTAAAAGGGTCTGAAGCATCAGAGCTGGAGTTGAAGAGGGTCTCACCATTTGACTTCCTTTTGACTGCAAAGCTAAAAGGGTCTGCAGTGTAGCTGAACAAGAGCTCGGAACCAGAATACTCTGAGACTGAAATGGGGTTCTTCCTTGACCTTCCAATGGACTGAGGCAGAGCCGGTGGTTGCTCCCTTGGCAAAAGGTTATAGGGAACCTCCCATCTTTGCTTTTTGGCGTCGGTTATGTGAACCCTCAAACGGTTATCTGTCTCGTGCCTGCAAAATCAACAACAACGGAGAAGCTTAAAATAAATATATAAAAAAAAAACAGCAAATTGGAATTTTACAAGAAAGGGAAAATGCGCATGCACAGTGATGCTATGATGGACTTACTTGGCATAGAACCGAAGAAGGGGAATATCAGGGCCATAGATTTTGGTTTTCTGCTTAACTTGTAGGAGGCCCACAAGGCCACCGTCAGTAGTCTCTTCAATAGAGATAAGACGGTAGCCTTGGCCAATTTTGGTGGTACTGGCAGCAGAAGAACTCACCCCAGCTACACAGAGAAACAGGGTCAAGAGAAGAGAAGGGAGACATAGAGCAGCTACAGCATTGGGAGAAACCATAGCTCACTCTCGGGTAATGCGCTGGGGGCTAGTACTGTGATGGTAGTGATGGTGTAGTGTATAAATAACCAACCTGATTGATGTCTACACGAAGCAATTTGAGTATTCTGTCACATGCTTATTTATTACCTGTCGATTAAAAAATTGAGTTTAAAACAATTAATGTAAAATGTAAAATTAAAAATTAATATTTTTATTTTTATTAGAATAAATTTTTATTGCACTTTCTTATGATTAATGATTTTGATTGCTTATATTTTTTACCTTAAAAAAAGTATACCATCTTAAGTAAATTGATTCTAAAAAAATAAAAAATATTAATTATTTTAAAATTTATTTTAAAAAAATTTATTTAAATGTAAAAATAATATTAAAAAATAAATTTTAAAAAATTAATATTTTAAAAGAACTAATTTATATTTAAAAATAATATTAAAAAATAAGTTTTAAAAATATTAGCATATAAAATAAAAAAAATAATACCAACTATAACATTTCATATTAATACTTTTAAACTCAATTTTTTAATATCATTTTCAAATATAAATTAATAATTTTAAAATCAATTCTTTTAAAATTAATTCTTTTAATTTCAACCATTTAAAATGTGAAACAGGGTCAAGAGAAGAGAAGGGAGACGTAGAGCAGCTACAGCATTGGGAGAAACCATAGCTCACTCCCAAGTAATGCGCTGGGGCCTGTGATGGTAGTGATGGTGTAGTGTATAAATAACCAACCAGATTGATGTCTACACGAAGCAATTTGAGTATTCTTTTACATGCTCATTTATTATCTATCGATGAGTAATTAAAAAATTGAGTTTGAAATAATTAATGTGAAATGTAAAATTAAAAATTAATATTTCTATTTTTATTAGAATAAATTTTTATTGCACTTTCTTATGATTAGTGATTTTGATTGATTATATTTTTTACCTTAAGAAAAAGTATACCATCTTAAATAAATTGATTCTAAAAAAATAAAAAATTAATTATTTTAAAACTTATTTTAAAAAATTGATTTATATTTGAAAATAATATTAAAATATAAACTTTAAATGAAAATATATTTTAAAAAATTAACATTTTAAAAGAATTAATTTATATTTAAAAATAACATTAAAAAATAAGTTTTAAAAAATTGACATATAAGCTAAAAATAAATTTAATACCAACTATAACATTTCACATTAATTCTTTTAAACTCAATTTTTAATATCATTTTCAAATATAAATTAATAATTTTAAAATTAATTTTTTTGAAATTAATTCTTTTAATTTCAACCATTTCAAAAACAATTTATCAAAATCTAAATCAAATCGATGACATAAATATATTTTGGATTTTCACTTATAAGCAATGTTATTTGTATTTGCAATTTGTAGAACACTTAGTCAACACAATTGCATTCATCATTGAATAAAATGTAAAACTCAGAATAAGTGAGATCATTTTTTATAGGTAAAATAACACATAAGTCAATCTAAGGTGCTAAGACCTATGTGCATTTCTATTTGCACATAAGTTGATCCAGGGTGGTGAGACTTGTATATAAATAAAATTGCACATAAATCGTATCATACTTGTACGACTTATACGTTATAGGTGTCCAACGATGTGTGCATAAATCATACCATTCTTGTACAATTTATGTGTAAATTTTAATTCGATACATCCTAATACAATTTATATAAAGGAAAAACAACACTTTTTGAGTTTTTTTTTCATAATATGACATATTTTAAGTTTCCCAATTTTTTTATTTTATTCCTACAAAAATAAAAATCCCCATATTGAAGTCTACACAAAGCAATTTGAGTATACTTTCACATGCTCATTGTCTATCGACATGTAATTAAAAAAATTGAGTTTAGAACAATTAATGTGAAATGTAAAATTAAAAATTAAAAATTTTATTTTTATTAGAATAAATTTTTATTGCACTTTCTTGTGATTAATGATTTTGATTTATTATATTTTTTACCTTAAGAAAAAGTATACCATCTTAATTAAATTGATTCTAAAAAAAAGTAAAAAATATTAATTATTTTAAAACTTATGTTAAAAAAATTGATTTATATTTTAAAATAATATTAAAATTTTTTTTAAGAAATTAGCATTTTAAAATAATTAATTTACAGTTAAAAATAATATTAAAAAATAATTTTTAAAAAAATTAACATATAAGATAAAAACATTTAATACCAAATATAACATTTCACATTAATTCTTTTAAAATCAATTTTTTAATATCATTTTCAAATATAAATTAATAATTTTAAAATCAATTCTTTTAAAATTAATTCTTTTAATCTCAACCATTTCAAAAACAATTTATCAAAATCTAAATCAAATAGATCAAATATAGTTATCCTTTTTCAACATAAATATATTTTGGATTTTCACTTATAAATAATATTATTTGTACTTACAATTTGTGGAATACTTAGTCAACACAATTACATTTATCATTGAATAAAATATAGATCTTGTAATAAGTGATATCAGTTTTTATAGGTAAAATAGCACATAAGTCAATTTAAGATAGTAAGATTTATATGCATTTCTGTTTGCACATAAGTCAATCCAGGATAATAAGACTTATGTATAAATAAAATTACACATAAATCATATCACACTTGTACAATTTATATATTGTAGGTGTCTAACGATGTGTGCATAAATCATACCACACTTGTATGATTTATGTGTAAATTTTAATTCGATACATGCTGGTATGACTTATATAAAGGAAAAACAACACTTTTTGAGTTTGTTTTTTTTCATAATATGACATGTTTTAAGTTTCCCAATTTTTTTATTTTATTCCTAAAAAAAATATAAAAATCCCCAGATTGATATCTACACAAAGCAATTTGAGTATACTTTCACATGCTCATTTATTGTCTATCGACGTGTAATTAACGAAGAATTCATGTTGATGTCAAGAAATTAAGGACACTAAAATCGGCAAGTGGTGATGTTAAAATTTATTTGTTGTTGATAGGAGAGATTAGAAGTGTGAATCCGAAAATTTAAACTCATTTCAATAATCACTTATTTAAATAATTATTTTTATATAATTATTTATTTAACAATTAATTTATGTTTTGATACTTTGGCTTAAAAGTGATTTTAAAATTATCTGTATTATTTGAATGGTATGGAAAAATTGTTTTTATGTGATAAAATTACTTTAAAAATGTATAAAATAATTGTTTATATTATATAACATTTAATATTTGGGGTCAATTTCATCAAAATATGGGCACTGTATCTGTACAGACAGCGTTTTGCCTTTTTCAATTAAAATGCCCAGAAAAACAACTTTAGATACCCAAAATAGCTCTTTTCCATAAAATAACAATTTAAATTTTACGTCAAATACACCCAAAAAAAGATTTATCTTTTTGAAATAGCTTATTTTGATGAAAAGAAAAAAGAAAAATTGTTTACTCACCTTACCAATCATGCACTGAAAAAATTGAGTTACAGTATTATCTTTTCAAATTGCAACCCTTCAATTCTTCAGCTATTAATGTGAATTTTTCATTACTTACCTGCAACTCTACAATATTATAACATAAATAAAATGAGCAGGTAAATATATCATTTTTCAAGCAATTTCTTTTAGTATATTTTATATTTTTAAAGATAATAAAATTTAAACTGTTAATCTCGTTTATACTATTAAGTCTCTGATCAATATCTTTCTTTTCCTTTTTTTACTTTTGGGTAAGGAAATGAACTTCCTTTTTGGTTTTGTTTATTCCAGTTGTATTTTTCTTTCATTAAAATTTGTTTATCATTTTTATATCACAAAATAAGTTCTTAAATTAAATCTCAAGTATAAATTTATACATTATTTGTAAATTTTATATATATATATATATATATATCTGTGTGTGTGTGCGCGTTACTGTGTCTAGTTCTACGTGGAGAAGGCAAGAGTCTTCTTATGCATGTGGCGGTGAGGGATCAAGGCAATTTCTCATGGTCAGTGGGCCACCACGTCCCTCAATAGTATGATTTGTTTGTAATTGTTTCTCTTGCTCTTTGTGGGGCCACTTTGCGTTTGCATCCCTGATTTTTCTTGCGGTTGCTTTCAAGAATTCAGAGTATCTTATGCAAATCATGTGTAGGATGCAGTGGATCAATTGCATTGTATATTGCGATTAGCAGAAACCACACGCTGTTTTGGTGTTTTGTGGACTACAAGAAACCGTGATTCTCGGCAGGATCCAATCCACGGCTAAACTCGAGGTAGATCATGGAGACTTCTGTACACATTAACGCTTCCATCTACTTCAACTGCTGCTTTTAAGTGAAGTTAACCAGTGCCCTGACGGATGAAATTCCTCTCTACTCTTTCTAAATAAGATCGTGAATTATTCTCGGAGGTTAAATTACTCTGTTTCACGTACGAAATTGGAGTTTAAAATTGCAATTGAGTGAGTCAATTTCAATTTTTATATTGGTACAAACATATGGAATTATACTTATAATTTTAAATTTTAATTTCATATGATTCAAAAATAATTAAAATAGATTCTTCTTAATTTTAACTTATATCATATAAATTGTCTAATATAAAATTTATTAAATATCTCTTTCCCCATTAGAGTCTATATAATTATATCTTTGTCATTTATTTTCTAACAATAATATTACAATTAATTGTATAATAAATTCAAACACAAAAGTTAATATTTTAAGTCAATTATAATTCTAAAAAATTGGAATTGAAATTAGAATTCTATGTTACAATTTCAATTCCAACATTCAAATGGATTGTGAATTTGAATTGCTTTTAACTTTAAAATAAAATAAAAAAAAGAAAGAAGATTTGCTTATAAAACCTAAGGCATTTTAGAAGTGTCTTTGTTGATTAGTTTTTTAAATTATTTTAAAAAATAACTTTAAATTCATATTAAAAAACGTCATTTACCAATTTAACCCCAAGATAATTTTATGATGCAAATATATATATGTGTGTGTGTGTGTGTTACGACCCTTGACCTCATATCCTAGAACTATATGTTATGATCCTTGACCTCAGATCCTAGAACTCAGGCAAAAGTGTGAGGTGGTCAGTACTTGGAGCTGTCATCACCACCCCTAGGACAATCTAGAGAGTGATGGCCCAAGGACAGCAACTCTGATGAAATTCCGCGAACGATACTCGGGGAAGCAAAATCGACGTAGCCTCAAAGTCAAAACGAGCACAAATTGAGAACATTATCAGCACGGATCACAATACAAATTCTAGAAGATCCCACTAATGGTGTTTCGTACCATTCATACGCTACAACTCATATATAAATTTTCTATTTTAGACATATTCGAGTAATATAAATGGAAAAGGGAAAGCAAGTGATGGGTAAGCTATTCATTCCAATTGTCTAACCCCCTCTTTTCAAACATTTGCTGACTTGGGCATTGGAGTTCCTTTGCAGGTACCCACCCTTGACGCTCAATCCATCGCGAGGTAGGAGGAGTCAGCCAGAAGAACCATCATCAATACACTGGAAAATAGCTCTCGCGTAACTGTACATTATATTGGCGTCATTGCCGGGGAGTTCGCTTTGCTGACAACCCCATCACACCACCATACCCCTCAAACACCATCTTACCACCAGCACCATCGAAAACACCACCTCAACCCACTTGCCAAGCATGGCCAGAATTAAAAACAACTGGCAGACCTATCCCTTAGGGAGGTGGTGGCGTTGTGGGACCTCCCAGCCTGTTCGCACCCCATAACACTTGTCCCCTGGATGGTCTCATCGTGTTTGAATTCGCATTTGCCACTGGGGAGCCATGACCCAACCCTAAAGGTAACCCCATGGAGGATGGCCCCGCGGCCGGAAGTGTCCCACTGGCCTCAGCACCGAAGGCCCCTAAAGGCTCTACCTTGCCGTACCAAGAAATCGTCCATTTGTTGCAAGAACAAAATGCGAGAATGGCAAATATGGATAACGAGCACGAATGAAGGAAATGCCATGAAGAGAGGCGTCAAAGAACTGATGCAAAGGTCGAAGAGGTAAAAAGAAGATTAAGAAGGAGAAAAAAGAGAATCCACGAACTGAAAGAAAGATTAAAGGCCATAGATAAAGCCCGAATTCAGGAAATGTAGAAAATAGTTCATTGAGAAGACAAAAAATGCCGTAACCAAGAAGAAACCTCATATCATTTGAGAAGTTGGCGAACTCCAACCACAAACCAGCCTAGTACATCTTGATGATAGTAATCCCAGTGAGAATCCTATGTAAAGCCACGGCACCTCCAATCCCCAAAAGCACCTTGACATTTTCCGAACTCAGATGCTCCTCAAAGAAACAACGGACCCCCTTCAAAATGCAACGCCTTTCGCCTCATATTACATAAGTCAGCCCTAACTTGGTTCAACCAATTGCCACCTAAGTCCATCCATTGCTTCTCTGATCTCAATTCCTGACTCCTAACCTAGTTCATCACCAGCTAGATAAAGGTTAAGTTTGTAACCAAACTCCTCAGTTTTCGACAATGCCTAATGAAACTCTCCAAGACTACTTTGACAGGTTCAACCAGCAAGCACTTAGAATAAGATATCTAACCCCCTAGACAGCCCTCATAACCTTTATTGGAAGACTCTAGCGAGGATATTTCCAAAGATCACTAGCCAAAAAAGAACCCAAAACACTTGAAGAACTCCAAAGCAAGGGTGACAAAAAGAAATGACCATTGAAGGCCTAGCTCGAGAAGAAAAGAAAATATGAGAAGAGACAATCGACCTCCGAAAGGATCTGAAAGGAGGGTGCTTTGTTGAATGCACACCGCTCAGAGTTTCCCTAACCTAGGTCTTCCTAGAAATCTAGAACACAAAACGCTTACTGAAGCCCACACCTATAAAGGCTACACATTACTCTGACAGGTCAGTATACTGCGAGTATCATCAAAGTCACGACCACCGGATAGAAAACTACAGAGACCTCTGAGATGCAGTGGAAGAGCTAGTCCGGACAGGGATTTTGGCAGGTATGTGGCATCCTAATGCAATAAAAAAAAAAAGGATATTGTCTGAAGGAACACCGATGAAAGGCACATCTGGAGGGCAGAGACTAACAATTGACAAAGGGTAGTCTAAGAAGAACCACGCCACGACCTTGCGGCACAAACAATCAACATCATTGCCAGAGGATTTGCTGGGGGAGTACTCTCCAAGTCTTCTTGGAATAGGACCTCAAAAAAGGTAATAAGAGTAAGAATTAGGAGAAAGAGCTATACAAAGGTCCACCGCTTGCTGCCCACAGCTTTCTCAAAAGAAGACAACCCTAACATTGTGTCGGGACATAATGACCCCATGGTAGTATCAGCCCTAATAATGAACATGGAGATCAAATGAGTTCTTGCTGACCAAGGTAATTCTGCTAACATTGTTTCAGAGATGCCTTTGATAAGTTGGGGCTAAAAGACAAATAATTGAAAACATATCTAGAGGATCTTATTAGATTTGGAGGAGAAAGGGTAAGACCAGATGGCTCCAAAACCATAGCAACTGACTTCCTAGTCATCCAAATACCATTTGCCTACAACATCATGATGGGAAAACTAGCGATCAACAACTTGGGAGCAATAGTTTTAACCATTCACCTCATCATGAAATTTCATATTGATGAAGGCAAAATATGTAGGTATGAAAAGGGGGGTTGAATTGTGCTTTGGGCCTTTCTTTAATCTGAAATGTGTAACGAAATACTATCAAGTATTAAACTTGAAGTGCATTGAAAATATGATTAATTGCTTTAGAAAGTAGATTTCTGAAGTATGACATTAATAAACAACTAGACGAAGAAAGTTTCAGTGTGTATAAAGAACAGAGCAGTAAAATTAAAATAGATTAAGGAGAAGAAGATATGATACAAATATTTTTATATTGGTTCGGCCAAACCTACTTACATCCAGTACTCAACACACATTGAGATTCAACTAAACATCTTTCTCAACTTGAGAAAGAAAACTGGAGAGTCTTTACAGTAGCCTTTCCAAGCTCTTACTAGTGAATAATAGACAACACCTACTACCATAAACTAAGTAGTTTTTCCCAGCCTCTCCAAGTTGAACTGTGACTAGTAGACAACCCCTACAGCCACGTTACAAGTAGTTCTTTCCAGCCTCTCCAAATTGAACCGTGATTAGTAGAACGCCTCTATCATCACATTGCAAGTAGTTCTTCCCAGCCTTTCCAAGCTGAACAATAATAAGTAAAATGCCTCTACCACCATGTTGTAAGTAGTTTTTCCCAGCTTCTCCAAGTTGAACCGTAATTGAGTAGAATGCCTCTACCATCACGTTGCAAGTAGTTTTACTTTAGATTCTTCAAGTAACACATGTAGATCATACGTTTGTGTCTTGGAAAGTTAGCCTAGAAGAGTAGGCTGACAATCTGTCACATTGGTTGCAGAAGCTGTTTATAATAGAGGTTTCTAATATTCCTTTAGAAACTACTTTTTCATTCTCTTATCATAGTTTTTGTAACACTCTACCTTTTAACCTAATATGCTCGAGTCACATTCCGGTTAATTATTAGTTGTTATGCCATTGTTTAAGAAGTTGACTTATTTTTTTCTTTTAAAATACGAATAATAAAAATATGACTATTTTTTTTTTTGAACTTTAAAATCAAAATGCAAGCCGCATGCGTGTATAGATATCGGTTAATACTTGCATAATAATAGCAAACATATAGACCTCATTATAATGTATACAAGCCATAGCATTACATAACATATATCAAATTAACATATCATATCCATAACATAGTAGTGATGTCTTATGTACACAAAAGACATTCAAAGATAACAAGTTCACCAATAAGGGTTCACATACAATAGATCAAAAGCTAAGCATATCTGCAACAAAACTAAACTAGTTCCCAATGCATAGCCATTGAAGGACTAGGTTAAGCACGGGTGTATGGGATGTAATAACCCTAAAGCTAATGTCCAAAAGAAATCTATCTCCATGCTTCCACTGCGACCCTCTGATCCAGTTCATAGCGTAGCTCCCACGCCTGTATCTCAAGCAAGGTTACGAACATCGCCATTATCCTCGTCTAGAGACGACACGGGAGAAAAGAGAGGGATGAGAAACTTATTCAAGATTCTCAGTAGGGCTTTCTCACTATAACACGAGTGTCATCGTCATCATCCCTAGCCACTTTGGTTTTCCATATAAAAGAGGTGTACATGTATAAGGTTCAGTTTTAAACTTCTCAAATCTATTTATCTTTATCCGAAGTGGGTGTCTTTTAGCATGGGTCTTAATGTCATGAATGTAACAATTATCTCATGTATGCATGACAATACCTTAGGAGCATAAGTAACACAAGCACACAAATTTTTAACTCATCATAATGCTAAGTATATAAGTAGGAGGAAAGTTAGAGGACTAGAGTCACTTAGCACATATCACATGATTAAATGCATTGATGGGAGAATGAGATAAAATATGCATGTGCATCTTTGCTTTACTTTCTCATAACTGAACTCTTAAGTTCTTTTCATAATGACCACCCTCTTAAGTAACCATCCTAAGCCAACCATCTCACCTTCCCCGGCAATTTTATAATAGCCACCAAAACTCCACCTCACCAATCACCTAGGATGAGCTCAACCTAATTAGTTGTCGCTAGATTTAATGTGGGGTAATAGAGGGGGTAACACATCACTTCCTTATTGGATCACCTCTCATAACCTTTAATTTGGGGAGTCTAGAGGATCATCTCCATGTATCTTATGTTACCTTAAGTCTTTTAGTAGGTCACCCCTCATAACCTTTAATTAAAGGAGTGTAGGGGATCATTTCCTCATCCCATATCATGTAATAACACATGTATTTCAAATATCTTTCAAAGTCCACAAATTTGGCAGAAATTTGGCAGCATCACGGCTATACATCGAATTTCTCCAAATTTTCTTTATGCCACGTAAACACATAATTCATACACCTCAACATCAACTCACGAACATGATAATCCATATAAACACTTTCTCATAGCACATACATTATCATATAAAGATCTCAATTTCTTTGTAGAATAAACATGCTCCTACCCAGTGTGCTGGAATTAGGGACCGGACTCAGCTAATGCATATGCTATGCTCTCAGCAACTCATAATAAACATACATTTATTTAATATACTAACTTTCATTATCTCCTCTAACTTATAGTACCTTATGCTTTTGATCCTTGCGGGTCTTAAACTCCCGGTCTAATTAACCTAACACCCGATATAAGTCTTTTATACACCTAAAGGATCATAACTGATAATTCTCACTAATCTTTATGCTTATGATCAATACCAAACAGCCTTAGGTAGTTTGGACAGATTTATTATGAATCAATTACGGGTTTCTAGAAGTTACGTCTTTGACCCTTTCTAAGTTTCGGCTTTCCCTAAGGTACTAAAATTAATAATAACCATATTTAAGAATAATTTCTATGCTTCTAAAATCATTCTAAAATAGTTTTACCTCAAGTTTAATCATTGTAAAATGTAACGCCCCGATTTTCTGTTAGAGTGAAAATGACCAAAATGCCCCTGAGGTCATTTTCAACCGGACCGAGGAAAGCCAGCTTGGCAAGACTCGAAGGGCAAACTCAATGTTGAAAGGGGATTAGAAAACTTATGTACCTTCCCGGGATCGAAAATCTCGTTTTTCGAGTTTTCGGGTCAAAATGACCAAAACGCCCCTGTGGTGTTTTACCCGTTTGCAAGTGCCGGATGAACCCGAAACTTCTCCAGATGGTTTTAAAAGGCGTTTTTATGTATTCTATGACCTCAGTTTTAATTTTTGAAGTCCCGGGCAAAATTAGTGCAAAATTACGGTTTTGCCCCTAGTTTCGTATTTTTACGCTTAATCACGCGATTAAGCAAACCTAAGCAATATTAGGCTCTAATCGAAGGTTAATTAATTTCCTTAATTAATCTAGAGTCAAAATAATTTATTAAAGTTGATTAGAACCAAAAGTACTTAATTACAACCTAAAATCATATTTTAATTTTATGACACCTAGTCATAGAATCTTGAATAGTGTTTTCTCTTTCCAATTCCTTAAATCATGGAATTGTGTTACACATTGTTTATTCATAAATGAGTTTTAAATTCTTTAATGATGTATGAGCACTCCTAAACTTGTCATAAACTCTCTAAATCACATTCTTAGTTACCTAAACTTAAGCTTAATCATTCCTAACCTTGTACCTAAGCTAATACACATCTAAACCTACCATTAACACACAATTAAATGGTCAAATCATCCTCCCATTCTGCTGTCCCAAGCTGGCCGAAGCCTCACCTCCTCCATATGCATCACATGTTCAATTTTTCAACACTCCAAGGCCATACCTCAAGTCACATACACTATACCTTGTCATAACTTTCAATCAAGCTTGAATTTCCACATGAATAAATAATTAAAACAACCCATTTTTCCCATTTAATTGTGGCTGGAAAAGTTCCAGCCATGCATTGTTTCTAGAAGACTAAATTCATAAAAATGTGATAGGAAATTAACTCACATCAAGCCATGCTTTGTAGCATAGCTTCGATACTTCAAACCATGCTTGAATGACCTTGTGTAAGAGATATTTTCTCTTCCTTCCTCCCTCAAAGGCTACGGCCAAGCCCTCCCCATTCACTCCTCCATGGTTTTGTTTTTCTATAAATAGGATGCTTGTGTTAGCCTTGTTGCACTTTGAAGCATTTGCAAAGTTTAGAGTTTTAGAGTTGTCTTGCTAGTGTTTCCTTTTTTTCTCAAAGTTCCAAGAGTGTTCTTCCTTTCTTTTCATCTTTATCTTCTTCATCTCTTTATCTCATCATCACCTCTCCACCATCAAACACCACCCCAAAACCTTGAACCATCATCAAACCTCTCAAACACCATACCTCAAACACAACTCCACTTGAAACACATTTTCTTTCTTTTTATCTCATCAAGGCCGAATCATCATCACCATCCTAGGAGGTGTTGCTCATCTCATTTCCATCTTCAAGATCAAGCTTTTATCTTCATCACTAGGTAGGGATTTGTTTTCAAACTCTATTTTGCTCAAGAAAGTGTTTTTCTCTAGTTTTCTCTTGGATTCTTTTTGAACTTTCCTTTGTCTTTCCTTTCCTTTCATTTTCGGCCATGAGGCCTTGATTTGAGCATGATAGCTTGATGATGAGAGTTTCTAGATGATGACATTGTGTTCATCTCAAAGAAACCTCTAAAGCTTGAGTTTTCCTTTTCTTACAACTTCATCTATATGTTATCTAGCTCACATGGTTTTCCAACTTAAGAAAAATTAATCTAAGGATTTCTAAAAGCCCAAGCCTACCCTTGTCAACCTTAAAGTTGGTCAGCACGCTCTAGAGATTTATCTCTAGATAGGGTTTTGGGTACTTAATAAAGAACTTGATGTAGCTTCACTTTCTTTCTCTTTTATATGATTTTCGATTCTTGTGTTGTGATCTTTGAGATATTGTATGGGGTTATTATCTTGTTAAAGTCTTAAATGAGCTCTAGTTAAACATAAAAATGAAACTTGCATCATGTTTACTTTAAGCTTTGCATATCATGTTTATTTCCTTGCTATCACTAAATCCCAAGATAATAAATGAACTTGCATTATCATGTTTATGTTTCAAGCTTTGCATTATCATATTTATATTTCAAGTCCTCACCTAAATATCAAAGATAATAATATATTGCACCACATATTTATTTTATGCTCTCACTTTACTTTCTAGCAATAACTAAAATAAGTGCATGAGCATGTTTATTTTTATGTCATCACTTTAATGATTCTAGAGCTCAAAGACTTGCCCAATGATATCTCAAACAAAGGTCTAAAACATTTATTTCCTATGGTTCATATTTCGGCCCTATGAGGCCTTAATGTTTTCAAGTATTGAAAACTATGTTTTATAATTTTTCTAAACTTATATGAGTATAAGGAATGTGTAAAACTAAGTGTTATGAATTTAGGACCTCTTGAGATGAAAATAATATAGCCACTGCCCTATTAAGTATTTTCATGAGTTTAGATGATAAAAGTGTTCATAAAAGAGTTTTGAAGGTTTTAATAAGGTTCCAAGAGAAACTAGTATTTTATGTGCTTTAGAAACTATGATTCAATGCCTTTAAATGGAGTTTCTGTTTCGGTTCTGCCTTGCTATGTTTGGCCACTGTATGAGCTGTGTTAATGATGTTAATATGCTTATGTTTGGGTAATAATTATGTTAAGACTCATATGTGAAAGATAGGAAAAGTTAGGAACTAGAAAAGAATTAATTTGAGAGTTCTAGATCCCTTAAAGATTCATTTTTCTGGATTCTGTCCAGCAAGGTTTAGATTCAATAATCATGGTTTTAAATTAGTTTATATGTGTAGGAATGACTCATAATTGGTTTAGGACTTAATCTTGAAACCTTAGGAGCAAACCGAACTTAGAAAGGGTCATTATTGTGACTTCTAGGTACCCGTAAAGTTAGTATTTTGATTTCTGCACTCTTGAGGTTTAGAGATGTTCTTGACCATAGGGTGAGGTGAGAAATACTTAGTTATAACCTTATAGGTTCCCAAGAGACTAGGTGTTGATGATCAATAACTTAGAATGTGAGATAAAGATCTAAACCGTAATTTCTAGAACTCCGTAATCACATAAACATAAAGCTGTCCAAATTCTCGCTTAGTGCTATTTGGATTAGTTCTTGAGCATAAAATTTGTATAACTCATTAATTGTCAAACTATAGGTGTATAAAGAAGTTAAGGATAATTAATTTGCAAGTTTAAGACTCATAAGAATCAAGTTTAAAACACTATGAGTTATAACATAACATGTCTATGAGCTTATGGGGATGATTGTTAGATATGACTATGTGATGATGTTTGTGCGAAAGTTTTATGTGACGAATGTTATGAGAAAGTTTCATGTGATGATATATATGTTATGAAAAAGCTATATGAGAATGCATGGTAAAAATGAATATGATAAATGATGAGGTAATTGTGATTTAATACTTATGAGAATATAAATGTGACACAACACTGAGACGCGCTTCTCCTGGGTGACACCGGTTCGGCCGAGCACCCCCAGGAGGAGACAAATCCGTGAGGGTATGTGTAGATGCAGCCTGCCAAAGCGGACAAATTGCGAGGCCCACGTGGCTAGCAAAGCGTTTCAAAGAGGAAATGATCCTAGAAAGGAGATCCTTAATTTGCCCCTAGCCCGCACTTTAAGTCGGGATTATGTTACGCTTATCATAGGATAAGTAAGAACTAGTGACGACTAGTTAAGGTATGAGCTCATAACCTAGAGAAGTTTTAGGGCGGCCCCATGAGATGAAAGTTAAAGTTAACAATGTCACATAAACTATACTTATGCCAACGTTATAATGTTTCCTAGTCATTCTATTGTTTGGTTTACCTTATGATGCATTCATATCATTAGTATATTTCTGCTTAAGTTATAAAGACGCATTATAAAATATGACGGACCTTGGATAAAATACCTCTTTGGAAAACCAACTTAAAAAGAATTTATATGCATGCACACCTTTTAGAAATAAACCCAAGGTTCCTGAGGATGTGACGATGACACCTAGGTAGGGATAACCCTACTGAGAATTCTTTTAGAAAGATTCTCATTCCCTCTCTCTTTTCTTCCGTCATATCTTCAGATGGCGACGTTTGTACTCTTCATCGACACCCCGGTATGGGAGCTGCACCATAACCCGGCACTCGGGTCATACCATTTTGAGGGTCGCTGCCGCCGAGTATTCATGTTCATGGGACGACCCTTCGCAAGACCCCGCCCCGAGCTATCGCTTCACCCCGACTGCTCCTTACCGTCATAACGGGATTTTTGAGCGAGCGAGACCACGCGATGAGCAGATCCTCCGCATGGAGCCCGAGACATCAGCTGTACGCGAGTACCCCGAGTATGTGCGCGTCCCGGTGCTGAGAGGCGGACCCATCCGAGGACCCGCCATCCCACATGTACAGCTGAGCTCCATCCGCTCCTCCACCGATGAGGGCTGGGAGTGAGGAGACGGTGGTCCAGCCGAGGTTGGCTCGACGGCCATCTATGCGCCCTCGCCGCGGTGGACATGCCCCGATGATGCGCTCGACCACTCCCGCCGAGATTCGCCAGTGGATCGACTCGACCCCACTGATTCGGACCAGGAGTAGCCATAGGAGGGGTAGTAGTTAGTGCACACACACGCCACAAAGTAGAGGACAAACCTTCTTTTGTATATGAGGTTGTCTACTTTAGGTGCACGTGGGTATGGGTGTAGTTCCTCTTGTATTTGCTTTTTATGATTTCCTTGTATTGCATTTCAGTTGTATTTTGCTTCATGATGTATCAAATAGTCCTGCCTCTTTGGGTAGGCACGTTATATCTATATATATATCTATGATTCAGTTGATGTTCCCATGACATGATGTGTTTCTTATGCTTTGCTTATATGTTTCGCTATGATTCCCCTTAAAGTTTCGTGCGTGGCTCTCACTTTGATTTTAAATTCCAAAAAGAAAAATTTTACCCATATTTCCGCTAAGTATTTTCTAAGTAAAAGATGAGACCAAGAGGTAATATTCTAAAGATTAACCTAAGTACATACTAGTAGTCTTGGGTTAAGATTTAGGGTGTTACATTATGGTATCAAAGCAGTTCGATTCTCATGGAGCCTGAGGATTGGACTGACTATGCTTTATAAGCATAACACGATAGTTATGTCATGTATAGTGCTTGATAGAGATAAGTCAGAGGACTAGAGATGCATGACTTCTGTTGGTTGCAAGTGCCATGGTAACTAGCTCATTTTGCATGGATGTTGAGCCTGATCAACTTAATGTTCATTGTTTCATATGTTTAGGGACTAATGGCACCGCGACGACGGCCTAGGACTACACCCGATGTTGAACAAGATGATACAACTGCTGCTGCTGTTCGTCGCATGGCGCAAGCCATGGAACGGATGTTCGACCGAATGGATCAACAAGCGAACGCTGCTCCTGTTCCCCCTCCTCCCCCTGCTGCTGAGATGGTGGAACAAGCCTGCTTCGGCGAGTTCCGCAAGGCGAACCCGCTAGTGTTCCGAGGGGTGATGGACCCCGACAAGGCTGATGAATGGATCAAAGACATGGAGAAGATCTACTCTGTCGTTACCGCCTGAGGAGCGTAAGGTCACATTTGCCGCTTTCATGTCAAGTCCAACGCCGAAGTTCGTGGAACGGCACGAGGCATCTGCTAGAAGCCTCTGGAACTCCCATTGATCGAGTCGCTCAAGACTTACTTCTATGAGAAGTACTTTCCGAGTCCGTAAGGAACGCCAAGGGCGTTGAGTTCATGCAGCTGACCCAAGGAGGGCTCCAGAGCCCAATACACCGCAAAGTTTGAGGAGCTAATCGTTCTCTCGTGTTCCAAGGAACCCCGATGAAGTTTGGAAGTGTGTGAAGTATGAGGCCGGTCTCAAGGCGAGAGATGAACTACGCTGTGGCCCATATGGAGATCGAGACTTCCGACTCGTCAACAAGTGCCTGGATACTTGAAGAAGGACAGAGAAAGATTCAAATCACAAGGGCGGAGCGAGCTAAGGGCTCGGACCTCAAGCCCAGTTCAAACCGCAGCATCTGGCCAAGGAATCACTACAACCCCTACCGGACAAACCAGCCCGACAACAACAACAACAATCGCCAAGAGCTCACGCCACCAACAATCCAAACAACACCAAAGGCCGCCATTTCAACATCAAGGCCCGAGGAATTTCAATAATCAACCCCGTGGACCGGTGGACCTCAAACCACAATGGAGGACCAAGTGGAGCCAAGAACAAGGCACCACAAACCCCTGCCGCTACTCCCGAGCAACATCTGGCCGACGTCTACCCACAATGCGGAAGAGCCACTGAATCGCCCATGCTTAGCCGGTCGAATGTATGTTTCAAGTGTGGCAAGCCTGGCCACTATGCAAAGGACTGCACCGACAAGGGACATCGAACCAAAACCCCGACCACAATACCGAGGAAGGGTCTTTACCCTTAACGCGAAGACGCCAAGAAGTCCAAAGATCTCATCGAAGGTATGTGCGAAGTAAATGGTAAAGCCTTAATCATACTATATGACTCTGGTGCTACTCATTCTTTCATTTCACTTGCTAGTGTCGAGTCCTTAAATCTAAAAGTCTCTAAACTTCCCTTCGATCTTATTGTTTCTACTCCTACAAATCGCCCTGTTAATACTTGCCGTTGTTGTTTAAACTGTCATCTTGTTGTAGAAAATAGGTCTTTTATCATAGATTTAATTTGTTTACCCTTGAAAGACATAGGCATTATCTTAGGCATGAATCAAGCTTCACCCCAATCGTGTGATGTTAGATTGTGGAACCCAAACCGTAGTTTTCCTTCTCCTCCCGAAAACATCACTCAACCCATTAGGTCAGTACCTAAATTCCGTAGAGGTCTTCAGAGTGGGAAGAAAACTAAGGGATATGTTCTCCTAGTCACTGTGATGTAGACTTGGAACAGAACCTAGGTGAGATACCTGTGGTGAGAGACTATCCCGAGGTGTTTCCAGATGAAATACCCGAGTTCCCTCCCGAAAGAGAAGTGGAGTTCTCCATAGAGTTGGTTCTGGGACAGACCAATCTCTATAGCCCCGTATAGGATGTCACCCTCGGAGTTAGCAGAGTTGAAAACCCAGTTAGAGGAGCTGTTAGAAAAGAGTTTTATAAGACCGAGTGCTTCACCTTGGGGCGCTCCGGTCTTATTTGTGAAGAAAAAGGACGGAAGCATGAGGATGTGTATAAACTATAGGCAGCTGAACCAAGTAACCATAAAGAATAAATACCCATTGCCTAGGATTGACGATCTTATGGACCAATTGAAAGGAGCAGTAGTGTTTTCTAAGATTGATTTAAGGTCCGGTTACTATCAGATTAGGGTGAGAGATTCGGATATTCCTAAAACCGCCTTTCGAACTCGGTATGGACACTTTGAGTTCAATGTAATGTCGTTTGGTTTGACGAATGCTCCCGCAGTTTTTATGGATTACATGAATAGGATCTTTAGACCCTATTTAGATCAATTCGTGGTTGTGTTCATAGATGATATTCTCATCTATTCGAAAACCCACGAGGAGCATGAGCGTCATTTAAGGTTGGTTTTAGAGGTATTAAAGGAGAAGAAGTTATACGCTAAGTTGTCTAAGTGTGAATTTTGGTTAGAGGAGGTAAAGTTCTTAGGACATGTTGTGTCAAAAGGTGGCATAGCTGTCGACCCAAGTAAGATAGTGTAACATCCCCAAATTTATAACTAAGATAAATATTAATTAGCGATAGCAAAACCAAGAGAATCTGGACAAATGTTATGAAACACAACAAATAGTCTACTTAAGTATGTCTAGAGAAAAATGCAAAGAATTATGAAAATGTCATCACTTAGTGGAAATTACGAAAATGCCCTTGCTATGTAAAGGAAATTACCAAACTACCATTGCCTTATTAAATGACAAAGATACCCTTACTCTATGAATGGAATTACAAGAATACCACTATCATTGTCTAATTACAAAAATATCCACTAACATCTTTGCACAAAACATGGAAACATGTTTGCATAAAACATGGAAACATGTTTGCATAAAACATGGAGCATTTTCATCCAACATGTTTGCCTAAAACATGGAAACGTGTTTGCACAAAACATGGAAACGTGTTTGCACAAAACATGGAAACATGTTTGCACAAAACAAGGAGCATTTTCATCCCAAAATTCAGCCAACATGTTTCCATAAATCATGCTCCAAGTGCTTTCCTTCTTCTGTTTTTTCTCTAATCTTTCCACTATAAATACTCCTCAAACTCTCTTCAATTCAGAAACTCCCTAAGTGTTCTTTCTTTCTTATTCTATCATTCTTCTTATATTTTTCAAAGACTTCTCTTGATCCTCTAAACTTTATCCAAACACTTAAATCCTAAGTCCAAACTTTCACTAGCCCTCACAAGAGTTACAATCTTTAACTCTAGTGAGAAATATTTTCTTAAGCATTCAAGTTCTAGAGCCAAGATTCAAGGAGGGTCATCCACTCCAAAGACTCTTGTTTAAAGCTTAAGGAAGAAGAGAAGGACCCTTTTTAGACCCTACACAAGAGGTAGGAGCTTCATCTTTAATTGTTCAAGCATTGTTGGCTTCTAACCTTGATAGAATGCCTCAAGTTTGAGTTATTGTCAAAAGTTTTAAATGATTATTTGAAAAATATATTTTTAGAAATATGACATGTTCTATTCTGTTATGAGTACCCTTATGATGTTATCAAACTCAAATATAACTTGAAAAGATTGTATGTGAAACCTGATTTAATAAAGGTAACTTAAGACATGAAAATGGTAGGTGCTGGAATTTTTAGTTGTTTCTGGCAGCAGGTACTTCGAAAGATACTGTTCATAAAATATCAAGTATCTCGAAATTAAAATAATTTTAATATAAACTAGACTCATTATAGAACACTCTCCAAAAAGAATCACCCAAAACGGAGTTTTCTAGCTCAAGATATAAATTTTTAAAGTAGAGCCTAAGACTGAAACTTTAAATCTGACCTTGTAGTAGTAAAATAGGTGTAACTCACTCTAGAAAAATGCAAATGGACTGATTTCAACTTTGTTGGAGAGCTAACACATATAGGAATACACCCATGTATGTTATGTATAAATCTTTGTACCACATAAATACATAATGAGAAATAAATTTCGGGATAGTGTACTGTGAAAGTGCAGTTTGGAAAGGTTCTGGCTAAGGAAAGACTTGATATTTAAGCATGTCCATTGTGAACCACCTCTCTTTCCTGGGAACCCTCCTATGCATGGTTTACAATGGATTTACACTATTCCAAAGATGTAAATGCTAAAATTTGATGAGTTAGGAATTTGGAACTACCTTTACTAAGCTGAGATAACAAGTATACAGAGAATTATAAACTTTCTTCTAAAAGATGTCAAAAATATAAATAAAAGAATCAAGTCTTGTAAAAAGAGAATTTTAAGAATTTAAGTAGAATAATAATCTTCAAGAGTTGTACGAAAACCATAATAAGAATATATAAAGAACCTATAATAATATTTTGAAATGCATTAATGTATTAATGGAATTCTAAGAGTACAAAGAACACTAAGAGAACAAGATAATACTAAGACATCCATTACCTCTTAGGAACACTAGGAACTCAACTTGATAACTTTGGTTGCTTAAAATGAATCATTTATGAAAATGTTTACTATGAGATTTACATGATATTATCCATGTTTCATGAAGTGAATTATAGTAAAGTGAATGTATGGTGATGAGTTATGAAATGATGAAGATGAATGATTGATTGCCCATGATTTATTGTGATTACATGATGATATGCATACATTCATTTTCAAAGGAAATAATAAAAGTAAAGTTTGAAAAAGTAGCAAAGAAAGTCTGGAAAAGTGGACTTGAGCTAAACTCACGGCTTAACCCCCTAAACCGTTGAGATCACGGCAACGGAATGAAAACCAAAAAGGTTATGGCGACGGCCATGGTATGAGCTCATTACCCTTTTAGGGTGGTCTAAGGCATTGATGCATTCATCCCGTGAGTAATTAAGAAATATGTTGATGAAATAAATGAAAGATGATGATCACTAAACAAGTGAATGTTGAGGATGAGTAATCATGAAATGCATGCAGCTCCTAAATGATTATTGCTTATTAGTGGTTTTACATGATATGCTTATATGTATGCTTGATGAAATCTTGAATGAATATTTACGCTAATGTTCAAGATTAGTTTAAAAGTAATCGCACTTTGGCTAATCACGTTTGTGAAAGTTTGATAATTGAATCCTTACCTGCTCACCTTTTATAATAAACCCAAGTGACTGGGACGACAACGATGACACTTTTAGTACAAGTAGGAACTCCTCGAGAAATCATGTATTTCTCACTCCTATGTTTATTTTCCGTTGTCGTTACTGTGAGACAGACGTGTCCACCTAAAGCAACGAGGCCGTAGCTGAGGAAGGAGGTAGCACGTGAAGATTTCAAACCGTTCAAGTAGGAGCATTCCGAGCTTTAGTTACATTATAGTTTGTGAGAAACAATTAGTAATAGTAGAACTTATATTGTTATTTGTAATAACTTATCAGTATGATATATGCCCTGTTGTGACTTATGTATTAAGTGATTATATTCCAGTTTATGTGATAATTGTTCTACACTTAGTCTTTTATTCCGCTTATTTAATTAAGTGCGCAATGTAACTTGATTATTAACTATAAAAGCGCTATGTATTTCACTTCTCGTTCTGTGCTTAAGTTTTCAAAAAAATTAATTTATTTAAAGAAAAAAAAAAAACTTCCATTATTTTTCTAAGTTAATTTCAAAAGAAAATTAATACAAGGCATAAGTGACAACTAATAGAATTCAAATGTGAACTTAAGCACAGTGGGGTTCTATTAGGGTGTTACAGATAGAGGCTGTGATGAATTGGGATAGACCAACCTCTGTAACTGAGATTAGAAGCTTTTTGGGTTTAGCTGGATATTACCGTAGGTTCATTAAAGGATTTTCCCAGTTCGCCCTACCCTTAACCAAGCTCACTAGGAAGAATGCCCCGTTTGAGTGGAGCCCCGAGTGTGAAAAGAGTTTCCTAGAGCTTAAGGAAAAGCTCACCTCAACCCCAGTTTTAGTTTTACCTGACCCCAATGTACCCTTCGAGGTATATTGCGATGCTTCTGGCAAGGGTTTAGGTTGTGTGTTGATGCAAAACAGGCAAGTGGTAGCCTATGCGTCCAGGCAACTCAAGCCTCATGAGGTAACCTACCCCACCCATGACCTAGAACTAGCAGCCATCGTGTTCGCCCTTAAGATGTGGAGACACCATTTGTATGGTGTAAGGTTTGAAGTTTTCTCCGATCATAAGAGTCTCAAGCATCTCTTTGATCAAAAGGAGTTAAATATGAGGCAGAGGAGATGGATGGAATTCCTCAAGGACTACGATTTTGGTTTAAGTTACCACCCCGGCAAGGCTAATGTAGTAGCCGACGCCTTGAGCCGAAACTCGTTACGTCTGTCAAGTATGATGGTGAATGAAGTTGGGTTAATAGAGCAATTTAGGGATATGAATCTTGGAATGTCTATAACGGAGAATGGCATCGTGATGAGTCATCTCACGGTGACCAGTGGGTTTAAGCAAAGGATTATGCTTGCCCAAAGAGAAAATGAGGACTTTATGGAGACAATCGAGGCAGTTAAGGCCGGAAAGTTGAAAGGTTTTGTACGAGGCCCCGACTGGTTATGGAGGTTCGAGGGGCGAATCTGTGTGCCACAAGATGGTGACCTCCGAGAGAAGATCTTGGAGGAGGCTCACAAGAGCCATTTTGCCATCCATCCTGGTACTACCAAGATGTATCAGGACTTGAAGAGGATGTTTTGGTGGCTGGATTAAAGAAGGATGTGGTCGCTGGGTGAGTAAGTGTTTGGTCTGCCAAAAGGTCAAGATCGAACACCAAAAACCTTCTGGCATGTTGCAACCCCTGTCAATCCTCGAGTGGAAGTGGGAGAGTATATCAATGGACTTCGTGACAGGATTGCCAAAGACCCAAGCTGGCCACGATGCCGTATGGGTAATCGTGGATCGACTGACTAAGTCGGCTCACTTTCTACCTATTCGAGTCACGTACTCGTTGGATAAGTTGGCCCAGCTTTACATCCAAGAAATAGTAAGGTTGCATGGAGTACCATCGATGATAATCTCGGATCGAGATCCGCGGTTTACGTCACGTTTTTGGGGAGCCTTCCAAAAGGCGTTTGGTTCCAAGTTGTGCCTAAGCACTGCTTACCACCCACAAACGGATGGTCAGTCCGAGAGGACAATCCAAACCCTGGAAGATATGCTGAGAGCCTGTGTCTTAGACCAAAAAGGAAGTTGGGATAAGTACATGCCTTTGATCGAGTTTGCGTATAACAACAGTTATCACGCAAGCATCGGTATGGCACCGCACGAGGCATTATACGGAAGGAAGTGCCAATCACCCTTGTGTTGGTACGAGCCCGGAGAGCAAAGTGTCTTAGGACCTGAGGTAGTGAGGGAAACGACGGAACAAATCAAGAAGATCAAGGATAGAATCTTAACCGCTCAAAGTCGACAGAAAAGCTACGCGGACAAAAGGCGCAAGCCCTTGGAGTTCCAAGAGGGAGAACATGTATTTCTAAGAATCACCCCCACTACAGGAATAGGGAGAGCCATGAAAGTTAAAAAGTTGAGTCCCCGATTTCTCGGTCCTTTTGAAATTCTTCAAAGAGTCGGATCCGTAGCTTACAAAATAGCCTTACCACCCAATCTGTCAAACCTTCATGACGTCTTTCACGTCTCCCGCCACGTAAATATGAGTCCGACCCTAGTCATGTCCTAGAACCAGAGCATGTACAGTTAAGGGAGGACCTCACTTTCAATGTGCCGCCTACGGGAATAGTGGATCACGGAGTCAAGCAGTTAAGGAACAAGTCTGTTCCTTTGGTAAAAGTGGCGTGGGGACAAGGCAAGTCGGAAGAATACACGTGGGAACTAGAGTCAGAGATGAAGTCCAAATATCCAGAGCTTTTCTAAGGTACGAATTTCGAGGGCGAAATTCTTTTTAAGGAGGGGAGTAATGTAACGCCCCGATTTTCTGTTAGAGTGAAAATGACCAAAATGCCCCTGAGGTCATTTTCAGCCCGGAATTCGAGGAAAGCCAGTGCGGCAGTACTCGAAGGGCAAACTCAATGTTGGAAGGGGATTAGAAAACTTATGTACCTTCCCGGGATCGAAAATCTCGTTTTCGAAGTTTTGGTCAAAATGACCAAGACGCCCCTGTGGTGTTTTACCCGTTTGCAAGTGCTGGATGAACCCGAAACTTCTCCAGATGGTTTTAAAAGGCATTTTTATGTATTCTATGACCTCAGTTTTAATTTTTGATTCCCGGGCAAAATTAGTGCAAAATTACGGTTTTGCCCCTAGTTTCGTATTTTTACGCTTAATCACGCGATTAAGCAAACCTAAGCAATATTAGGCTCTAATCGAAGGTTAATTAATTTCCTTAATTAATCTAGAGTCAAAATAATTTATTAAAGTTGATTAGAACCAAAAAGTACTTAATTACAACCTAAAATCATATTTTAATTTTATGACACCTAGTCATAGAATCTTGAATAGTGTTTTCTCTTTCCAATTCCTTAAATCATGGAATTGTGTTACACATTGTTTATTCATAAATGAGTTTTAAATTCTTTAATGATGTATGAGCACTCCTAAACTTGTCATAAACTCTCTAAATCACATTCTTAGTTACCTAAACTTAAGCTTAATCATTCCTAACCTTGTACCTAAGCTAATACACATCTAAACCTACCATTAACACACAATTAAATGGTCAAATCATCCTCCCATTCTGCTGTCCCAAGCTGGCCCAAGCCTCACCTCCTCCATATGCATCACATGTTCAATTTTTCAACACTCCAAGGCCATACCTCAAGTCACATACACTATACCTTGTCATAACTTTCAATCAAGCTTGAATTTCCACATGAATAAATAATTAAAACAACCCATTTTTCCCATTTAATTGTGGCTGGAAAAGTTCCAGCCATGCATTGTTTCTAGAAGACTAAATTCATAAAAATGTGATAGGAAATTAACTCACATCAAGCCATGCTTTGTAGCATAGCTTCCATACTTCAAACCATGCTTGAATGACCTTGTGTAAGAGATATTTTCTCTTCCTTCCTCCCTCAAAGGCTACGGCCAAGCCCTCCCCATTCACTCCTCCATGGTTTTGTTTTTCTATAAATAGGATGCTTGTGTTAGCCTTGTTGCACTTTGAAGCATTTGCAAAGTTTAGAGTTTTAGAGTTGTCTTGCTAGTGTTTCCTTTTTTTCTCAAAGTTCCAAGAGTGTTCTTCCTTTCTTTTCATCTTTATATTCTTCATCTCTTTATCTCATCATCACCTCTCCACCATCAAACACCACCCCAAAACCTTGAACCATCATCAAACCTCTCAAACACCACACCTCAAACACAACTCCACTTGAAACACATTTTCTTTCTTTTTCTCTCATCAAGGCCGAATCATCATCACCATCCTAGGAGGTGTTGCTCATCTCATTTCCATCTTCAAGATCAAGCTTTTATCTTCATCACTAGGTAGGGATTTGTTTTCAAACTCTATTTTGCTCAAGAAAGTGTTTTTCTCTAGTTTTCTCTTGGATTCTTTTTGAACTTTCCTTTGTCTTTCCTTTCCTTTCATTTTCGGCCATGAGGCCTTGATTTGAGCATGATAGCTTGATGATGAGAGTTTCTAGATGATGACATTGTGTTCATCTCAAAGAAACCTCTAAAGCTTGAGTTTTCCTTTTCTTACAACTTCATCTATATGTTATCTAGCTCACATGGTTTTCCAACTTAAGAAAAATTAATCTAAGGATTTCTAAAAGCCCAAGCCTACCCTTGTCAACCTTAAAGTTGGCCGGCACGTTCTAGAGATTTATCTCTAGAAAGGGGTTTTGGGTACTTAATAAAGAACTTGATGTAGCTTCACTTTCTTTCTCTTTTACATGATTTTCGATTCTTGTGTTGTGATCTTTGAGATATTGTATGGGGTTATTATCTTGTTAAAGTCTTAAATGAGCTCTAGTTAAACATAAAAATGAAACTTGCATCATGTTTACTTTAAGCTTTGCATATCATGTTTATTTCCTTGCTATCACTAAATCCCAAGATAATGAATGAACTTGCATTATCATGTTTATGTTTCAAGCTTTGCATTATCATATTTATATTTCAAGTCCTCACCTAAATATCAAAGATAATAATATATTGCACCACATATTTATTTTATGCTCTCACTTTACTTTCTAGCAATAACTAAAATAAGTGCATGAGCATGTTTATTTTTATGTCATCACTTTAATGATTCTAGAGCTCAAAGACTTGCCCAATGATATCTCAAACAAAGGTCTAAAACATTTATTTCCTATGGTTCATATTTCGGCCCTATGAGGCCTTAATGTTTTCAAGTATTGAAAACTATGTTTTATAATTTTTCTAAACTTATATGAGTATAAGGAATGTGTAGAACTAAGTGTTATGAATTTAGGACCTCTTGAGATGAAAATAATATAGCCACTGCCCTATTAAGTATTTTCATGAGTTTAGATGATAAAAGTGTTCATAAAAGAGTTTTGAAGGTTTTAATAAGGTTCCAAGAGAAACTAGTATTTTATGTGCTTTAGAAACTATGATTCAATGCCTTTAAATGGAGTTTCTGTTTCGGTTCTGCCTTGCTATGTTTGGCCACTGTATGAGCTGTGTTAATGATGTTAATATGCTTATGTTTGGGTAATAATTATGTTAAGACTCATATGTGAAAGATAGGATAAGTTAGGAACTAGAAAAGAATTAATTTGAGAGTTCTAGATCCCTTAAAGATTCATTTTTCTGGATTCTGTCCAGCAAGGTTTAGATTCAATAATCATGGTTTTAAATTAGTTTATATGTGTAGGAATGACTCATAATTGGTTTAGGACTTAATCTTGAAACCTTAGGAGCAAACCGAACTTAGAAAGGGTCATTATTGTGACTTCTAGGTACCCGTAAAGTTAGTATTTTGATTTCTGCACTCTTGAGGTTTAGAGATGTTCTTGACCATAGGGTGAGGTGAGAAATACTTAGTTATAACCTTATAGGTTCCCAAGAGACTAGGTGTTGATGATCAATAACTTAGAATGTGAGATAAAGATCTAAACCGTAATTTCTAGAACTCCGTAATCACATAAACATAAAGCTGTCCAAATTCTCGCTTAGTGCTATTTGGATTAGTTCTTGAGCATAAAATTTGTATAACTCATTAATTGTCAAACTATAGGTGTATAAAGAAGTTAAGGATAATTAATTTGCAAGTTTAAGACTCATAAGAATCAAGTTTAAAACACTATGAGTTATAACATAACATGTCTATGAGCTTATGGGGATGATTGTTAGATATGACTATGTGATGATGTTTGTGCGAAAGTTTTATGTGACGAATGTTATGAGAAAGTTTCATGTGATGATATATATGTTATGAAAAAGCTATATGAGAATGCATGGTAAAAATGAATATGATAAATGATGAGGTAATTGTGATTTAATACTTATGAGAATATAAATGTGACACAACACTGAGACGCGCTTCTCCTGGGTGACACCGGTTGGCCGAGCACCCAGGAGGAGACAAATCCGTGAGGGTATGTGTAGATGCAGCCTGCCAAAGCGGACAAATTGCGAGGCCCACGTGGCTAGCAAAGCGTTTCAAAGAGGAAATGATCCTAGAAAGGAGATCCTTAATTTGCCCCCTAGCCCGTACTTTAAGTCGGGATTATGTTACGCTTATCATAGGATAAGTAAGAACTAGTGACGACTAGTTAAGGTATGAGCTCATAACCTAGAGAAGTTTTAGGGCGGCCCCATGAGATGAAAGTTAAAGTTAACAATGTCACATAAACTATACTTATGCCAACGTTATAATGTTTCCTAGTCATTCTATTGTTTGGTTTACCTTATGATGCATTCATATCATTAGTATATTTCTGCTTAAGTTATAAAGACGCATTATAAAATATGACGGACCTTGGATAAAATACCTCTTTGGAAAACCAACTTAAAAAGAATTTATATGCATGCACACCTTTTAGAAATAAACCCAAGGTTCCTGAGGATGTGACGATGACACCTAGGTAGGGATAACCCTACTGAGAATTCTTTTAGAAAGATTCTCATTCCCTCTCTCTTTCTTCCGTCATATCTTGAGATGGCGACGTTTGTACTCTTCATCGACACCCCGGTATGGGAGCTGCACCATAACCCGGCACTCGGGTCATACCATTTTGAGGGTCGCCAGACTGCCGTCAGTATTCATGTTCATGGGACGACCCTTCACAAGACTTCGTCCCGAGCTACTGCTTCACCCCGACTGCTCCTTACCGTCATAACGGGATTTTTGAGCGAGCGAGACCACGCGATGAGCAGATCCTCCGCATGGAGCCCGAGACATCAGCGGTACGCGAGTACCCCGAGTATGTGCCGCGCCCCCAGTACTCGGAGACGGACCCATCCGAGGACCTGCCATCCCACATGTACGCTGGAGCTCCAGCCCGCTCCTCCACCGATGAGGGCTGGGAGTGAGGAGACGGTGGTCCAGCTGAGGTTGGCTCGACGGCCATCTATGCGCCTCGCCAAGGTGGACATGCCCGATGATGCGCTCGACCACTCCCGCCGAGATTCACAAGGATCGACTGACCCCACAAAGATTCGGACCAGCAGGAGTAGCCATAGGAGGGGTAGTAGTTAGTGCACACACACGCCACAAAGTAGAGGACAAACCTTCTTTTGTATATGAGGTTGTCTACTTTAGGTGCACGTGGGTATGGGTGTAGTTCCTCTTGTATTTGCTTTTTATGATTTCCTTGTATTGCATTTCAGTTGTATTTTGCTTCATGATGTATCAAATAGTCCTGCCTCTTTGGGTAGGCACGTTATATCTATATATATATCTATGATTCAGTTGATGTTCCTATGACATGATGTGTTTCTTATGCTTTGCTTATATGTTTCGCTATGATTCCCCTTAAAGTTTCGTGCGTGGCTCTCACTTTGATTTTAAATTCCAAAAAGAAAAATTTTACCCATATTTCCGCTAAGTATTTTCTAAGTAAAAGATGAGACCAAGAGGTAATATTCTAAAGATTAACCTAAGTACATACTAGTAGTCTTGGGTTAAGATTTAGGGTGTTACATAAAACAGTAGCCAAAATCTTGATTTCTAAGGGCTTTAAAACTCACATTTTTCATCTTTTCTAGTTACTAGTTTTTTCTAACACCCCTAAAATAGTTCCTACTTTAATTAAATATAATTAAAACAACATCATATAGCAGCCATCATAGCAAGGCAATAACCAAAATATTTGATTCCAAACAACACATAAAATCACATCTTTAATACATATAAGTTACTAGTTTTTCTTGGAATCATTTTGAAACTTCTAAAACTCTTTGAAAACCAATTTATTTCTTTGAAAATCATGAAAATATATTACTAGGGCAGTAGCTATCTTAAATCATTCTCTAAGTGAGTTTGAAGCCATAAACCATGCTCATAGCATTCTTTGAGCTTACTTACCTATGCTTAAGAAAATCTCAAGACATAGTTTGTTGGCCTTTGTGATTAAATGAAACTTATGCTAAGTTCATCATCCTCACATGGCTGAATTTTGAGTCCATGAAATACTTCCATTTTCCAAAACTTATCTTTACGAAACAAAGTGAGCTTTAGAGTCCTTGTACCAAGGTTTCAAGGAAACCTTATGGTGTGAACTTCATCATCAAGCTCAAGGGAATAGATTAAGAGAACAAACCAAGTAACAAAATTTCTTAGAGAATCGAAATCAAAACAACAAAAAGGAAAAGGAAAACCGAAATGCTTTTAGACCCATAGGCCAAGTTTCAAGCTTTAGAAGTTACACAAGTGATAATCTCATGATCACCATCATAAACACTCATCATTAAGCCAAAATTTTCTTTTAAAAACAAGGCTCTATGGCCAAAAATCAAAAGAGAGGAAAAGAGTTTAAACCAAGAGAAACTAAAACTTGTTCATAACCAACATCAAAAGAGAAAGGTAAAAGCTTTTAAAACAAAATCCCTACCAAAGTGTAGTCTTGCGCAAGGAGGAAGAAAGCTTGGTCCTTGGAGTTGAAATGAGAAGATAAAATCTCTTCTATGTGGCTATGTGGTTTCGGCCTTGAGAGAAGAAAAGGAAATGGTGAGTTTTCTTGAGAGTTTAAGCTTAGAGATGGAAAAATTGTGTATTTAGAAGGTGGTTTGAGGTGGTGGTGTGGTGTTTCAAGGTTGTTTTGTGGTGGAGGAAGAAACTTTCTTTAAGGTGGAGGAGAAGCAAAGAAAAATTGAGTTGAGAGGATTGTAAAAGTTCTTTTTTGACACCAAGTCTTGGCCAAAAAAGCAAGTGGTAAAGAATGAGATTTTTGGGTTGAAAAATGAATAAATATGGTGGCTTTTGGGGGGAAAGGCAGCAGCTGCCTTGGCTCTTTGAGAGGGAAAATATCTCCTCAAAATGTCATTCAAAGGTAAGGTCGGAGGTATAGTTAGGTATGGTTCAAAGCATGGCTTAAGGCATGGTTCAAGATATAGTGTAAGCCTGGTTCTTGTGTGTAAAATAAATCAACATGTGATGAATGTGAGGGGGAGAATGGTGCTGGTTTCATGCAGCCAAGGGGAGGGAAATTGTTTAATCTAAATGTGGTTTAGAGGTGTGTTTAGGTGTATCTTTGATTAGGGAGTAATGAGTAAGTAAGTAGTTAGGTAAAGTAATGAGTAATTAGAGGTGTCAAGGCAGGATTAGGGAATGGTCTTACTTCATTAGTGAAATCAAAACTCATTTTATAATGTACTCATTCACAAACATAATTCCTTAATTTAAGGAATTGGAGGGAGAAAACACTATTCAGGATTCCATGACATGGAATCTTGACTTCAAGAAAGAGTTTTAAGTTTATCTAAGCAATCTTGGGTTCTAATAAACCTTAATAAATTATTTTGACTTTAGATTAACTACCGAAATTAATTAATCTTTGATTAGAGCCTAATATTGCTTAGGTTTCCTTAATTACGTCATTAGGCCCGTAAAGCACTATTTAGGGGCAAAACAGTAATTTTGCACAAAAACTACCGGGGACCACTCGAACTTTAAACAATCATCATTATTCATATATAATTAGCATTTCAAACTCCCAGGAAAGATTCCGGATCCAAACGGCACTTATACCCGCATAAAAATGCCGTAGGGGCATTTTCGTCATTTTTCCGGGAAAAATCGCGGATCGCGATTTTCACACGAATTGTTATCTAATCCTTATGTAACCTACACCTAATATTAAACTACCCTTTTGGGGGTGGTCGGGTTTGGCCAGTCTTGATTCTCTTACAAAAATGACCTAGGGGTATTTTGGTCATTTTTGCTAAGTAGGAAAAATCGAGGCGTTACAATTTCTGAACTCCTTCTCCTAGAAGCTAGGATGGTTGATCAAATAGGCAGAAGAGATGACATACCAGTTTTGAAACGGGGTTTGACTTGAGATGTAAAATTTGAAATTCAAATTTCCTTTATTTTCCTATAGCATTCAATGCTTCACATTGAAGTGAGCTTTTTGATGTGCGCTGACAATTCCTTGATGTTTCTTTGGTCTTCTGATCTTCAATCTAGGCTTTATGATGATGAATGATTTACGATTATGATGATTGAAGACTGAGTAACACGTTACTTTCAGATTTTATATGATATCTTTAATTTCAGCGTACTTTCTAATGTCTCGTGATACCTTCTGAAGATCCTTGCCTTGGTTTCTTGTTCTTGAATTGATTTGCTTCATTCCTTGATGCATGTAAGCATACTTTACATGATATAATGTTCACTTTGTTTGAGCTCAGTCTCTTAACATGAGATAAAATATGTTTGTACATGTAAAGTGAAATTATTCTCACTCAAGTCCGTGTTTATGCATTTTGGAAATGCCCGTTATGCTTAGTCAAGAAACTAGACATTAGTTGTTTTTCAAAATATTTTCTTTAAATTGATTTTATTGTCATTCAAAATAATATAGCTCTCATACTTTGTGAAGGGTTCTAGAGCTTACAATCTCCCTCTTTTTGATGATGACAAACCAATTTGAAGAAAATCTTTTGAAGAGATGTTGAAAGAAATATAATAGGATATATCTCGATAAGCACATATTCTTTCAAAACATCACAGACCTTAAATGTTTGGAAGACCTTTTCTTAAGGCGTGATTGGATGTGTTCAAAAATGTTTTAAAGCCTTAATAACTCACATCAGAGCTGTTTGGGTTATGATGAAATTTTCTGAATTAAATCAGAGTGCTTTCTGAGATGTATCATAGAGAAACTATAGCAGATGTCATCGTTTAAGTCCTTTTATACCAACAGCCTGACTTTCTATTATAAAGAGACTTTCTATTATAAAGAGACTTTCTAAAATTCAATGTGTTTGAATAAAAAATAAGTAATACTTGTGATATTCTTTCTTGATTAAAATTTTTATTTAGCACATTCTTTTCCTAAGCCCATTTTAAAACTGATGCTCAAAGATGTATATATGATACATCAAAGCATGTCATGAGAAAACACTCATGATACAAATGTAGTTTTTGACCCTTAAAGAAACCATGATATAAATGATATCAGCATATTACAGTACGAGGTTTCTGATACTTGAATGAATTAGAGGATTGCAAAAAAAGACAAGCCTTTTATGCCATGAGCTAAGAAACTTTTTTTCATAAGTATTAGAGCATGAAATACATTTAAAAGCTTTTCTTTAAAACAAACAAATGTTTATGCTTTTTATGTAATTTTGCTAACTGATACATATATGAATCAAAATATAACACATTGTATGTCATATAAGCACAGCACACTAGAGAGGTTCTGAGGCTTACAAACTGATCTTAGTTATATTGAAAAGCATATAGAAACAGGTTTCTAAAGGTCCTCAGAAACTATTCACAACTATATTTGATCAAGTTATACACAGCCTTTGAAAACATCTCATTCATGTGTCAAAGATAAGGTGTTTTATAAAGATAAGCATTTTAAGCAAATTATACATATTGAAGCACATAAGATAAATATAAATATCAAAGCAACTATGGAGAGATTTTGTGCTTCAAAAGATACTTGCCATTGCTAATCATGGATACATATGTGAGCTAATTACTCTAGCGTATTAATGAGTAAGCAATTTAGACCAAACACTTAAGAGATTAGAAGCATACATCAACAAGCATGATATATGACTAGCTAGGAATGATAGGTAGGCATCGATATGCATCAAATCTTATAAACAATCTAAGCAGAATCGTGAGTTTTGAGTAGTTAAAACAAATTATATAATCCAAGATATAAATTGTCAAATTATAAAATGAAATTGTTAGAGCATAAAAAATTCCATAAAAGTAAAAAATGCATGCTAAATTTTTTTTTTCTGATCTACCCCTCAAAATAATTTCCCTATGAGTTTCTCAGCATAAGATTTTCTTCTCTTTTCTTCTCCCCTTTTTGACATCATCAAAAAGAAGATGTGCAGGGAACCAAGAACCACATCACCAGCCTTGACGCCTTATTTCTTGGAGAATTTCCATAAGAAGAGCCTTGTGTCTTCGTGATTGAGCCTTCAATTGATCTAGCCAGCTATTAGTGAGGCATTGCTCTTACAGTAATAACTAAGTGTCTATATTACTTGATTGTGCAACTGGTGGAGGTTGACTTAGAGAAAGATAAACATTTTGAGCAAGAGATTGTTTGGAGGTAGTTTTAGCTGGAAGAGGATTAGTGTCATTGTCTTGTGTATCCATGGAAGATGTTTTTTTTTTTTTTTTCTTTCAGTCAAAAGACTCAGAAGAAGAAGATTTTTCTTCCCTTAGCACAACCCTGATGACATGTACATTTTTAGAGGTCTCTGATTTTGATTCTTCCTCTGAATTTGTAGATAAGTGACAAGGGTTTTTCTTATGTTTGAGATTTATGTCATGTCTCTCATTGTCCTCAAAATCATCTTCAATGATGATTATTTTTCTTTTTTCCTTCAGCTTCTCCAGTTGCCTTTTCAAGGGCTACATCCTTGATTCTTAAGCTTTGTCTCCTTGCACCAGATGTGATTGCACCAGTAGGTTTCCTTAGCCTTCAAAATGAGTTGAGGGTGTACATGGTGCCTTCCACGTAATCATACCACTCATTTACCATACGATAATTCAAATGTTCAAAGACCTTGGTCAGTAGTATCCTATATGGAACAACAATAATTCATTTTTTCTCAGGCTAGATTGCACTTAACATGTAGTCAAAGATCAATCTGGGTAAATTTACCTTTCTTTTCGCCAGTAGACAAAACAGTAACATGCAATCCATCCCGACTAACAGATGTGTGCTTCCAAGACGCGGGAAGAGAGAGAACTGGATAAGTGTGAAAACTTGTCATGCCCTCCTGCTCAGCATAACAGTGGTTATCCTATTGGGTTGATGTTTGGGAGAGTCCATGAGATATTTAGATACTTTCTCAGCCAGAATCCCAAGATTCATAAACCAATCTTCTTCTAAAGAACATCTGACATCTTTGTCAGGAGCTTGAACAATCTTTGAGATATCGTTTATGCTCAATGTCATATAGGTTCTTCTAGTGTGAGAGGTCAGCATGGAGTTAAACATTTGTTCTAACTGAGGGTAGAAAGCTGTGACTAGTGAAAGCTCTATTAGAGAAATTTAGAAAACCTGCCCATCCTTGGAAGAGGATTACTTCCATTAAACTTGGTACCTACATTAATAGCCCCCCTCAACTTTTTCCTAGGAGCTATAGGTCATTGTGAGAAATTTTTAGCATAGTGTTGTTGGCAATATGGTTCATTGAACATGAGAAGTGTTCCCATGTTGGTAATGTGACCAGAGCAAAGTTTTCCCTCAACTATCTTCAGGATTGTATTTTGTGGTCAAGAGAAGAAGGATTAAAGCTTGAGAAGATGTGGTGGAAAGAAGAAAGGTTGGGGCTTGAAAGGACTTGATAATGAAAGCTTGAGGAAGATGGAAAGCAATTTGTTTTCAGGAATGAGAAGATGATATGGTTGAGGAAGCGTGTTAAGGAAGATTAAGGTAGAGATGTGACATGTAAGGAGTGGATGGTTATTTAAGTGATGGGACGTGACTGACTAAAGGTAAAGCGACATGGGATAGAGAAACAAAGAGACTCGTGGGAATTATCCTTCCATTTTGTCTTCCTTCATAATGAGTGATTTTTGACTCTTTGGATTGCTTTCCGAAGGGTTTACTTTTTGAGCTCCACTTCTCACTTTCTGATCACTTGGAGTGCTGCAATATTTCAGCTAAAGAGTCATCTTTACACTTTGAATCTCATAAGACTAAATAATCCTAGATTCCTAAGCCTTCTCTTCTTCTTTCTTATCATTTCTTCCTTTTCCTGAGCTTGTGATAAGGTCTTCTGAATCCCAAGAAGTGAGCTGGTCTTGCAAACTTATGTCTCTATGTGATCTTCAGTTCAGAGCAATGAAGTGGAGTATACCCAAAGATGTTGTGCATGAAAGCTTATGTAGATTTTGAAACCATTTAACATATAGGACTTTTTCACAAAACAAAATTCAAACAAGGTTAAAAAATAATTCAAACAAGGTTTGACATTAAGATGCTTGGATTTAGAGTGCTGAATAAAAACTTTAACTAAGATTAATAGCACTAGTATTTTTTAAAAAAATGAAGATATGGATTTTAAGTACCTCAAGTAATGATCTTCTGAGCTGGTTCCTTATCCATAGCATCTAGGTCTGGTAGTTTGCAACAATTTCCACTTTTACCTTGGGCATCAAAGAAGGCAAAGGTATTCTTTTCTTTGCATAGTTAGGAGCTCATGTTTTTCAAGAAGGCGACAGCATACTCTGATCTCTTAGTTCTATATGGCTTGTCTCTGAACATCATTTTGTGCTCATGATGACTTTCTTTTTGGTCAAGCATTAAGACTTGCATTTATTTGATCTAGTTCAGCTCTCGTAGCAAAGCATCCACCTAACTTTGATTACTTAAAGCTTCTTCAATATATTCAGGTCCAATGGTGGAGATGAAAGCACAATTTGACATATTTCTTAGGGGTGATCTAGTTTTCACTCCCTTTGACAAGTTTCCAAGAACTCTATATTTTGAAACTATCTTTAGATCAGAAACATTCTTGTAGTTTCTATGCCTTAAAGGTCTTCAGCTTTTTTTCCTACTTCAAATTGCTTTTCTTCATGGTCAAAGATGTTTTTCTGATTGCTTTGGAGTTTTGAGCATACTCTCTGAAGTATTAGAGTTCTGGAGTCTACTTTCTAAAGTTTTGGCTTCCATTTATTTGCTATCAGAAGTTTCCTTGAGACTCATTTCCTCAAGGCTTTATTCCAGTCCTAAGTAACAGCTAGCAAAGTTTTTCTTGAATACTTTTCATCAATGAATTTAGATGTCTGAGATAGTCATAGTCTTTTATGCTTGTAGGAACCTTAATCCGTTGTAACATTTAGATGTACCTACAATAATAGAATTTTGATTGTGGCACTCAACTTTCTTGAGTCCATCTTGGTTAGTTGTTTAGGGAGAAGTTTCCCATCCTATCTAACAGATTTCTTCTTTAAGAATCATTTGTCAGATGGGTGTCCATTCTAGTAATACAGAGTGAAAAAAACTATGGTGATAATTCTTAGATAAGGCTACATTTCATTTTCTCTCTTATTTCCTCTTCATTTCTCAAACTTATTTTCTCAAACAATGGCCTCTGACCTCCAAGCATAAGTTTAAGATTTTAGGACCTTTTGCCATTTGTTTATTTTAGATTTTTAGAAGCCATGAAGACTTCTAAAATTCGTAAAAAACTTTTTGACTTATAATTTTTCTTATAATTTTCTTTATTAAACTTAGCCTATTCAACTTGAGATGTCTAGAAGAAGGAAAATATGTAAGTTATACATCAGTTCATCATATCATGCAAGAAATAATAAATATAAAAGAATGGATTTGGATATTCTTACCTTGTATTCTTCTGTTAAGCCATACTCATGTCATGAATAAAATTTTTTTAAGCATAATCAACCTTATCATGACTTACTGAGCCATTTTCTTCTCTTTAGAGTTGCCCCAGATGCCCATTATGTGACAAGTTAGTTCAAAATGTCCCTTTCTGCCACAGTCAATAGGTATATCTTTCAAAATTTTCTTTGCCCTTTTTGTCACTTCTGAGATTTATGTTTCTACCTTTCTTGGCTTAGCCTCATCAGGCTTTTGACATTTTCTACATAGGCAAGTAGATCTTATCTCTATTTTCAATCTCAGATCTTTCATTAGATTCTTCCTCTTCATAAGAGGTACTAGCAACTTTTGTTGCTTTAGCTTTTTGCTGCTTCTAATGTAATGACAAAGACTTGCTCTTTTGAGATTCCTTATGTTGTTGAGAGTGTCTTATAAGATCCTTGAGCATCATCAGAGAAGGATGGTCATTTGACAGAGTGATCTTCTATTGTGTGAATGATTTGTGCCATTTTTGTCCCTTTGATCTTGTCACGACCCAACTTAGATCGTGACCGGCATGTGAGGATCCCTATCCCCACGTAAGCCTCATGATTGCTGCGCCGTACTATATGTCTATTTTATTCATAAAATCAACTTTAAATTGTAATTCAAATCTCATCTTGAACTCATAATAAATTTAGATAATCCTTTATTTTTTCTCATAAATAAAATATGAAACTGTGGCTGTGATATATTTTAAACCGAGTTGCTCATTTATAAAAGAATCATGGTGCGCAAATAAAATCAATGCATGATACGAGACCCTACTCATGCTACTGAGTAGAGGGAGGAAGAGGAGGATCCTGTGCTACACTTGAATCTGTAAAAAAAAGGAAGAAAAGAGAGGTGAGTTTTATAACAGAACTCAGTGAGTGAATCCTCACTCATAACTGTACATAGGACAAGAAAAAATCATAGATAAAAAATAATAATATAGCAAAGATAATTCGTTTCTATTTATTTTACGTAATAACCGTAAAATCATAATTTGTTGGATTCATGAAAAACCATTTTTAATTCCCAAGGTATTACAAGGAGAAATAGATTATGCATAAACTGAAGGAATGTACTCAATCCCTGGCTAACATGAGTCCATAGTTGAGATCTTAACAGTCCCTAGCAAACTGCGTTCCTGGAAAACTAATCTAACATAAGGATAACTTGCCCCTAGTAAGCCTGGTATATCAAGGTTAATGGAATAATTACCATTAACTCACAGTTCTGTTCCTCTCAGTAATTCCTAATCTAAAATCAGCTGAAGTCATAAAGTGGAAATTCTATTTATTCTAAATTCAATAGTTGTTGCTTCCCACAAGTAAAACATAACATTTCCTCATCAAGAATCAAATTTAAATCATGGCATAAATCAACAATAGCAACCGCTTTTATCAAATATGGTCCCATGTGTAACATCCTAATTTTTTTTCAGAAAATAATTGAGGCTTTAATAGTAAGAATATCAAAATTTTGGTGTACACAAAAATGATGAGAACAATGTAACGAACGTTAAAAAAAAAAAAAAAAAAAAAAATAGTGTTTTGCAGGCCCCATAGACCCATCGGAACAACTGAAACCTTAGATTCAAGACCTGAAGGTGCCCAAAATTTGGAAATTATAGGATTAAGGTTAGAAATAGGTAGGAATAAATATTTTATACCTAGAATTAATTTTCAGGCAATAGTTGATTACCCGGGTACACTATTTTACCCATTCGGTTAAATTACGGTGTGTAGTTTTTACACAGTATAAAGCTACCAGTGCAAGCATGCCACCTAGGGTGACAAGTGTGCGGCTTGAGATATGCCACACCATTGCACCTTTATGGCTAACCAATAGAAATTGTACAAAATTACCATATTTAACTTTAAGAAAAACCATTTTGTACTTGAAATCATTATCCATTTTGCCCTAAACTCACAAGATTAATATCTTATCACCACCACTCCATCATTTTCGTGTAACACTCCAAAAATACAGCCTCCATGTTTGTTTCCTCTCAAACCTCCATTAACAAGCTTCAAGCTCCAATAACCCTAGCCTAAAGTCACTAAAACACAAAGTTTCCTTCACAAAACTTGTTCTAGACATCAACACCTACAAATATAACCGATTAGATTCTCCAAAAACCTCACCTTATCACATCACTCATCTCTGGTTAGAGGAGTATTTTACTGTATTTTAAGAGCTTTGGGGTAGAGTATATCTATCTTGGAGTATACAAGAGACAAAGAGGCATTAGCTTCCAAGGGTAGGGTTTTCTTTGGCCTTTTTCTTTCCAAATTATTCTGTAAATTTTTTTGGGTTTTATTTCAGAAATTTATGGTTATATTTGATGATAATATGTTGATATTGATGTGTTAATTTTGGTGGAGTGTTTGGATGAGGTTAAATAATGATGTTTGTCAAAATAAGTTTTGGCTAGGCTGCTGAATTTTCAGATTTCAGCAGGACAGGATTTGTTCATGAATTTTCTAGTTCAATTCTATTCATTTTTATGAGCTATAAAAATTATATGTTGAAGACAACATCATAAGGAAACTCTTATAATTTTCGTGGTGCATAATAAAGAGTTTTACTGCCTGAGAAAAATCAAGAACCAAGAGTATATCTATGCTGGCTGAAATCTTGGTACTGGAGCTGTGAATTTGTATAAATTTTTATTCATAGCAAATGATGGAGTTATCCTTTGAAATTTTTACAGAGTTTTTAGACATCTTTAAGTATAACTGTGATTTTTATTTTGAGTTGTTTCTATCATTTGCTAAAGTTAAAAATTGTGTGAATCCTATTCTGAGCTGTGAAAAAGTGGCCTCTGACCACTAAAATTGTAGAATTTATTTAACATGGTTCTAGTATTCTTTTTGCTATGAACTTTTTACAGGGACTTTTAGACACATTGAGGTGTCATAGAGAATTTTTATGGCCAGTGAATTGCCCATTGGATATGTGAATTAAATGTTGTCCCCATAATGGTAAATCTGTCAAGAAGCTGGAATGGTGAAGATGTATTAAGTTAATGATAGAAATCTATTTAATCCAAGTATATATCATATGAATGTATGTTAATTGTTTGAAAGGCTTGTTTATAAAGTATGAATGAGACTCCAATGATACTGAATGCCTATATCCTGGGATACAAACCTGACTTTGAAATAGAAAGGTCCATGACATGGTTGTATGACAAAAGAGAATATGTGAAATTTAATGGTGCATGTTTTAACATACGGGGAAAATAGAAACAAGGCTTATGTGTGATAGAGAGGGAAGGCAAAAATAAGAACTTCCCAAGAAATTTTATGAGTCGGTAGACTTATCGACTAGGGAATAGAACTGTGTGTGATTCAGAAATGGAAAAAAATGAAGTCTGATGATCACGAATAGGAATGAGCTCATGTCCTAGCAGTCTATGGTCCTCTGAGGAGTTATCCACTACATATGTTACCTGATGTGAATCTAAGCCTTCCCTATGTTAATAAAAGTACTACTACACTAAGTTGAATTCTATGTGATATAAAAGAAGCACTTATGATTAATACCATTTTGCATATAATTTTCTTTGACTCATGTATGCTAATATTGATATATGTGATCTAACATGATGTTTTTCTTTATTATTATAAATGCATTTACTGTTTATATTCTGTCTGTATGTAAGGGGTTACCCTACTGAGAATTTTATAATATTCTCACCCCTATTTGTGTATATGCTGTATTGTGCTCAGACTCTGCAGATGCCTCTAGCTGAGGAGAGGCCATCATACCGATGGCCAATGGTTTCACGTAGGAGGACATGAGACTTACGTGGGCTTTTGACTTGTATATAGTGTAGAATAGTGCCAGCAACTAACCATCTTGTAGACTAATTGGTGTTAGAGGTCTTAGTTCCATTTACGTGTGTTTAGTATTTTGTTGGACCTTGATATTTGAGCAAGCTTGGTAGATCTTTTGATAGTAGTTCTTGTGTTGTATTATAAGCGAAGTGACTTAACTTCAAGTATGGTATGTATTAAAGAAAGCGGTATGTAAAGTAATAATATATGTACATTTTATAGTAGTTTTCTTTATAACTCTAGAGTTTGGTTTATCTTATTTCATTTCATTTGACTAGTGGATATTATAGAAAGGAAGTGATACTCTTCTAATTACAATGTTAATGCTCGAGTAATACATGGTAGTTAGGAGGGTGTTACATTATGGTATCGAGCTAGGACTATCCTATAAGCCTGAGGATTGGACCGCTATGCTTTCTTAGAAATTGTCATGCATTATGACTTTATATATATGTGTATGACTGCTGATTGGAAATGTTGTGGGTTGCTGTACACTTTGCTTGGTATTGAGACTGATCAACTCAATATTTTCGTTTGGTGTGATAGGAACCAATGACTTGAATCGTGAACTAGGAGTGGAGCTGGAAACGATGCCGACATGATGAATACTTTTCGTGAGATGGCGGCTGCCATGAGGGAACAAGCTACACTAATACCCGAATGATGGAGCAATCAACCGCAATGAAAGGCAAAACCCGGTGATAATCCTGTAGTGAACAAGTCGATGTAGAATATCGTAAATTTGCCGAGTTCGTAAAGGCAAATCCCTCCATTTCGAGGAGCTTTTAATCCCTATAAAGCAGAAGAATGGATAAAGGCTATGGAAAAGATTTTCTCCGTTCTTCCTTGCACAGAGATCCAGAAGGTGGCCTTTGCCACCTATATGCTAGAAGCAGATGCAGATTTTTGGTGGGTTGGCACTGTGGGGATTATTTGAAGCTTCCCATCAGTAGTTACCTGGACTATTTTTAAGGAAGCTTTTTACCATAAGTACTTCCCTATTTCTGTGAGAAATGCGAAGGAATTGGAGTTCATGGCTCTCAAACAAGGACCTATGAGTGTAGCAGAGTATACTGCCAAATTTGAAGAGCTCTGCAAGTTTTCTACAATTTATCAACGTGACCCGGATGAAGTTTGGAAATGCATGAAATATGAAGGAGGTCTACGAGAAGATATAGAAGCAAAATGTAAGTCTCTTGGAGATTAGGGACTATCCTACCTTGGTAAATAAATGTCGACGTGCAGAGGAGTCCAACAGGAAGCTAACAAATTTCAAGTATGCCCAAAACAATGCTAGAAGGGGATTAGCACCTCAAGGTCCCCGATTCAAGCCTGTTAACCAACCTCGGAGAAGGTTTCCACCCAACAATAACAACAACAACAACAAAGGAAAACAACTTCAACCTCTACGACCTGAGACAGGGAGAGATTGCCCCAAGTGTGGGAAAAATCATGGGAATCGACCTTGTTGGACAACGCAAATCATTTGCTTTGGCTATGCGAAACCAGACATAAGATATTTGAGTGCCCTAACAAGAAAGGACATCACCGCGCCTCCAGGCCACAACAACATGGGCGCGTTTTTACTATAAGTGCCAAGGAAGCTTCTCAATCTGCCGATCTGATCCGAGGTAAATGTGAAATAAATGGTAATGTCCTAGATATACTGTATGATACGGGTGCCACTCATTCTTTCATATCCCATGACTGTGTACAGAAGTTGCAATTATCTGTGTCTGAACTACCTTATGATCTTCTTGTATCCACCCCTACTGCTGGTCCTATTAGGACTTGTTATACCTGTATAAATATTCCTCTTCAAATAGGTGCTAGAGACTTTACTGCCAATTTAGTTTGTCTTCCTTTATCTGGTCTAGATGTAATTTTAGGTATGGATTGGCTAGTACCCAATTATGTCCTTTTACACTGTCCAAATCGAGCTGCCATATTTCTTTCCACTTTACCCTCCATTCCTGTGGTTCCTTTTTCTTTTTATTTGAACCTTGTAACATCCAACCCTGGTAAGACAGATCGTCAGGAATATGTTCTCCTTTCTACTAGTGAAACTGAATGTGACTACGAGTTGAGCAAGATTCCAGTGGTGAGAGAATATCCAGATGTTTTTCCAAAGGATATTCCAATTTCCTCCCGAAAGAGAGATTGAATTTTCCATCGAGTTGGTTCCAGGAACGGGTCCTATTTCAATTGCTCCTTATAGGATGTCCCCTTGGAGTTGAAAGAATTAAAGTCCCAAATTGGAGAACTGTTAGGGAAGCATTTTATTAGACCAGGTGCCTCTCCATGGGGAGCCCTGTTCTTCCGTGAAGAAAAAGGATGGGGGTATGAGGCTTTGTGTAGACTATAGGCAATTGAACAAAGTGACAATAAAAATAAGTACCCTTGCCAAGAATTGACGATCTCATGGATCAATTACGAGGTGCAACCGTATTCTCAAAGATTGATCTTAGATCGTGGTACCATCGATTCGGGTTCGAATGAGGATATACCTAAATCGCTTTTAGAACTCGATATGGGCATTACGAGTATAGGGTGATGTCTTTTGGATTGACTAATGCTCTACTGTATTCATGGATTATATGAATCGAATCTTCCACCCTTACTTGGATAAATTTGTAGTTGTCTTCATAGATGACATACTTATATATTCAAGGACTGAGGAAGAACATATGGAGCACCTTGGGGTTGTGTTACAAATCCTAAGAGAGAGAAAGTTGTATGCTAAGTTGTCTAAATGTGAATTACGGATGGGAGAGGTTAGATTCCTAGGTCATGTAGTATCACAAGGAGGAATCTCTGTAGATCCTAGTAAGGTAGAATCATTACTCCATTGGGAACGACCAACAACGGTGACGGAGATTCGGAGTTTCCTAGGGTTAGCTGGATATTATAGGCGTTTTATCATGAGTTTTTCTCGAGATAGCATTACCTTTGACTAAATTAACCCGAAAGAATGCTCCATTCAATTGGACACCAGAGTGTGAAAATAGTTTCCAGGAGTTGAAACAAAAGTTAACCACGGCTCCAAATCCTAGTAGTACCGGATCCTTATAGACCCTATGAGGTTTATTGTGATGCTTCTAGTAAGGGTTTAGGATGTGTGTTGATGCAAAATCATAACGTGGTTGCCTATGCTTCTCGACAGTTGAAACCTCATGAAGTAAACTATCCAACCCATGACCTTGAACTTGCAGCTGTGGTTTTTGCCCTAAAGATCCGCGACATCATTTGTATGGTGTGCGCTTAATGTTTTCTCGATCATAAAAGTTTAAAGTATCTTTTGATCAAAAAGAGTTGAATATGCGGCAAAGAAGGTGGATGGAATTCCTCAAGGACTATGAGTTTAGTCAGAATTACCATCCAGGCAAGGCAAATGTTGTTGCCGATGCTCTAAGTAGAAAATCCCTAAGTGTAGCATGCTTGATGATTAAAGAGACGGAGCTAGTTGAAAGTTTCAAGGAACTTAGTTTAGACATGTCTGTGAACCCTCAGGGTGTGGTGCTAGGGCAAATAAAGGTAACAAGTGCGTTCAAAGGACAAATTTTAGCTGCACAACGTGAAAACCCAGGAGATATTAAGATCAATTCATGCAAAGAAGTTGCCAGGATTCACTCAAGACCAACAAGGTATATGGAGATACAAGGATAGGGTATGTGTACCCACAAGTGGCGATCTTAGAAAGAAGATCTTAGAGGAAGCTCATAGGGGCAAACTTACTATACATCCAGGCATTAGTAAAATGTATGCGGATCTCAAGAAAATGTTCTGGTGGTCAGAATGAAAAAGATATAGAAGAGTGTGTCGTGAAGTGTTTAACTTGTCAAAAAGTTAAAATAGAACATCAAAAACCACTGGGACCCTGCAACCCTTAGAAATCCCGGAATGGAAGTGGGAAAGTATTTCTATGGACTTTGTAATGGGTTTGCCAAGGACATCATCAGGTCATGATGCTATATGGGTTATAGTAGATAGATTGACCAAGTCTGCTCATTTCTTACCCATTAAGGCTAATTTTCCTTTAGATAAGTTAGCTTCCTTGTACATCCAAGAAATAGTAAGACTACACGGTGTTCCTTCCTCCATAGTTTCTGACAGAGATCCAAGGTTTACTTCAAGATTTTGGGGAACGTTCCAAAAAGCCTTTGGTACCAAACTTTGTTTGAGCACTGCCTATCATCCCCAAACTGACGGGCAAACAGAATCTAACCATACAAACCCTGGAAGATATGCTAAGGGCAAAGTGATTGAGCAGAAGGGAAGTTGGGACAAGTTACTCCCATTGGTTGAGTTTGCTTATAATACAAACCATCATGCTAGTATTGGCATGGCCCCTTATGAAGCTCTATATGGAAGAAAATGTCAATCCCCATTGTGTTGGTATGATTCGGGAGAAGCGAGACTATTGGGACCCGATCTAGTTAATCAAACAACGGAACAAATCCAGAAGATCAGGAGCAAGATTCTCACCGCACGTAGTCGCCAAAAGAGCTATGCCGATACTCAAGGAAACCTTTAGAATTTCAAGAGGGAGAACATGTATTCCTGAAGGTCACGCCCACTACTGGAGTAGGTAGAGCCCTTAGAGTTAAAAAGTTGTCACCTAGGTTTATAGGTCCTTTTCAAATTCTTCAACGAATTGGGTCACCGCTACAGATAGCTTTACCCCCACATTTATCCAACCTTCATAATGTCTTCCATGTATCTCAACTTCGAATGTACCACCCAGATCAAAACCATATCATTGAGCCCGAGTCTATACAGTTAAGGGATGACTTGACGTTTCAAGCCCCTCCTATTCGGATCGTTGATAGAGAAGTCAGCAACTTAGAAATAAATCAGGCAACTTGTAAAAGTGGCTTGGGGTGGACCTGGAAATGAAGAGTATACATGGGAACTAGAATCAAGTATGAAGACAGATCATCCTAATTATTTCAGTATGAAATTTTGAGGGCAAAATTTTTTTTAAGGTGGGGAGTAATGTAACATCCTAATTTTTTTTCAGAAAATAATTGAGGCTTTAATAGTAAGAATATCAAAATTTTGGTGTACACAAAAATGATGAGAACAATGTAAACGAACGTAAAAAAAAAAAAAAAAAAAAAAAAATAGTGTTTTGCAGGCCCCATAGACCCATCGGAACAACTGAAACCTTAGATTCAAGACCTGAAGGTGCCCAAAATTTGGAAATTATAGGATTAAGGTTAGAAATAGGTAGGAATAAATATTTTATACCTAGAATTAATTTTCAGGCAATAGTTGATTACCCGGGTACACTATTTTACCCATTCGGTTAAATTACTGTGTGTAGTTTTTACACAGTATAAAGCTACCAGTGCAAGCATGCCACCTAGGGTGACAAGTGTGCGGCTTGAGATATGCCACACCATTGCACCTTTATGGCTAACCAATAGAAATTGTACAAAATTACCATATTTAACTTTAAGAAAAACCATTTTGTACTTGAAATCATTATCCATTTTGCCCTAAACTCACAAGATTAATATCTTATCACCACCACTCCATCATTTTCGTGTAACACTCCAAAAATACAGCCTCCATGTTTGTTTCCTCTCAAACCTCCATTAACAAGCTTCAAGCTCCATAAACCCTAGCCTAAAGTCACTAAAACACAAAGTTTCCTTCACAAAACTTGTTCTAGACATCAACACCTACAAATATAACCGATTAGATTCTCCAAAAACCTCACCTTATCACATCACTCATCTCTGGTTAGAGGAGTATTTTACTGTATTTTAAGAGCTTTGGGGTAGAGTATATCTATCTTGGAGTATACAAGAGACAAAGAGGCATTAGCTTCCAAGGGTAGGGTTTTCTTTGGCCTTTTTCTTTCCAAATTATTCTGTAAATTTTTTTGGGTTTTATTTCGAAATTTATGGTTATATTTGATGATAATATGTTGATATTGATGTGTTAATTTTGGTGGAGTGTTTGGATGAGGTTAAATAATGATGTTTGTCAAAATAAGTTTTGGCTAGGCTGCTGAATTTTCGGATTTCAGCAGGACAGGATTTGTTCATGAATTTTCTAGTTCAATTCTATTCATTTTTATGAGCTATAAAAATTATATGTTGAAGAAAACATCATAAGGAAACTCTTATAATTTTCGTGGTGCATAATAAAGAGTTTTACTGCCTGAGAAAAATCAAGAACCAAGAGTATATCTATGCTGGCTGAAATCTTGGTACTGGAGCTGTGAATTTGTATAAATTTTTATTCATAGCAAATGATGGAGTTATCCTTTGAAATTTTTACAGAGTTTTTTAGACATCTTTAAGTATAACTGTGATTTTTATTTTGAGTTGTTTCTATCATTTGCTAAAGTTAAAAATTGTGTGAATCCTATTCTGAGCTGTGAAAAAGTGGCCTCTGACCACTAAAATTGTAGAATTTATTTAACATGGTTCTAGTATTCTTTTTGCTATGAACTTTTTACAGGGACTTTTAGACACATTGAGGTGTCATAGAGAATTTTTATGGCCAGTGAATTGCCCATTGGATATGTGAATTAAATGTTGTCCCCATAATGGTAAATCTGTCAAGAAGCTGGAATGGTGAAGATGTATTAAGTTAATGATAGAAATCTATTTAATCCAAGTATATATCATATGAATGTATGTTAATTGTTTGAAAGGCTTGTTTATAAAGTATGAATGAGACTCCAATGATACTGAATGCCTATATCTGGGATACAAACCTGACTTTGAAATAGAAAGGTCCATGACATGGTTGTATGACAAAAGAGAATATGTGAAATTTAATGGTGCATGTTTTAACATACGGGAAAATAGAAACAAGGCTTATGTGTGATAGAGAGGGAAGGCAAAAATAAGAACTTCCCAAGAAATTTTATGAGTCGGTAGACTTATCGACTAGGGAATAGAACTGTGTGTGATTCAGAAATGGAAAAAAATGAAGTCTGATGATCACGAATAGGAATGAGCTCATGTCCTAGCAGTCTATGGTCCTCTGAGGAGTTATCCACTACATATGTTACCTGATGTGAATCTAAGCCTTCCCTATGTTAATAAAAGAACTACTACACTAAGTTGAATTCTATGTGATATAAAAGAAGCACTTATGATTAATACCATTTTGCATATAATTTTCTTTGACTCATGTATGCTAATATTGATATATGTGATCTAACATGATGTTTTTCTTTATTATTATAAATGCATTTACTGCTTATATTCTGTCTGTATGTAAGGGGTTACCCTACTGAGAATTTTATAATATTCTCACCCCTATTTGTGTATATGTTGTATTGTGCTCAGACTGCAGATGCCTCTGTCGAGGAGAGGCCATCATACCGATGGCCAATGGTTTCAATGAGGAGGACATGAGACTTACGTGGGCTTTTGACTTGTATATAGTGTAGAATAGTGCCAGAACTTACCAGCTTGTAGACTAATTGGTGTTAGATGTCTTAGTTCCATTTCTGTGTTTAGTATTTTGTTGGACCTTGATATTTGAGCAAGCTTGGTAGATCTTTTGATAGTAGTTACTTGTGTTGTATTATAAGCGAAGTGACTTAACTTCAAGTATGGTATGTATTAAAGAAAGCGGTATGTAAAGTAATAATATATGTACATTTTATAGTAGTTTTCTTTATAACTCTAGAGTTTGGTTTATCTTATTTCATTTCATTTGACTAGTGGATATTATAGAAAGGAAGTGATACTCTTCTAATTACAATGTTAATGCTCGAGTAATACATGGTAGTTAGGAGGGTGTTACATTTCATGTAACGCCCGGGGACGAGGACGAGGAGTGATCGCCGGTGCAAAGAGGGCACGGACAAGGAGCGGCTCCTCGCAAGGTCCTCTAAGCGGAGGGGTACATGAATGAACCGATTACACACCCGAATGAGAGGGATCCTAAGACTGTATAGGTATGGGACTATACAGTTGAGGAGGGCTTATATGAATTGATTCGTACTACCTATACCAACAAGATGCATCTTCTTTTCGGTAGCCTAAACTGAAAGAACTCCACAGTTAAGCGTGCTTGACTTGGGGTAATTTTAGGATGGGTGACCTCCTGGGAAGTTTTCCTAGGAAGCATGTGAGTGAGGACAAAGCATGCTGAAAAGACCCGTGTTGGTTTGTGGGGACAGTCGTCAATCCATAAAGCAGCAGAGGATGTTACAAATGGTATCAGAGCCTGCACCTCTCCCAGTACGGTGTGGTTCGGGGACGAACCAGGCGGAAGCTGGTGGGCATGTAACGCCCGGGGACGAGGACGAGGAGTGATCGCCGGTGCAAAGAGGGCACGGACAAGGAGCGGCTCCTCGCAAGGTCCTCTAAGCGGAGGGGTACATGAATGAACCGATTACACACCCGAATGAGAGGGATCCTAAGACTGTATAGGTATGGGACTATACAGTTGAGGAGGGCTTATATGAATTGATTCGTACTACCTATACCAACAAGATGCATCTTCTTTTCGGTAGCCTAAACTGAAAGAACTCCACAGTTAAGCGTGCTTGACTTGGGGTAATTTTAGGATGGGTGACCTCCTGGGAAGTTTTCCTAGGAAGCATGTGAGTGAGGACAAAGCATGCTGAAAAGACCCGTGTTGGTTTGTGGGGACAGTCGTCAATCCATAAAGCAGCAGAGGATGTTACACCATGCATTATTATAAATTTAAAATTTTCATGCTAATCATTGTAAAAACATATAGATTTTAATCCATGTCCAAACTCAAGTATAAATTCTCTCTAAATATTTTATAATGATAGAAATTAATTATAGAATGACCAAAACAAGGGCATGAGGTCAAACCCACTCACCTGGAGGCGAGGAAGAGATGACGTCAACACCAACTGAGTTCCGAGGAGCCAGGAGGACACTAACGTCGACTATAACAATCATAAAACTCAAAATCAAACACTATTAACCTCTAAATAAATCTAATCTAGCTCTAACAATATTGGGGGAGCACCCCCACTTCATAAGAACAGGAGAAAATAATAACCCATACTAAGTTCATGAAGGAAATAGAAGAAAAAAGACCAAAATTTATCGACATAAACATACCTTGATGATTTGGGGGAGAAAGACTTGAATGGGATTGAGAAAAGAAAAAGAGTGAAAATGGTGGGGAGGAGGTTCCGGTTCGAAGAAAATGGAAGGGGAAGGAGTAGGAAGGGTTTTTATAAAATGGGGAGGGGTCTTGCGAGTGAAACGACGCGTTTTGGCACTGTATGCATTTCAAGAGGACTGCTAAAGAGCTCATTACTCAACTCGCATCCCCGACAGCCTCGGCCATTTCACTTGTGACCGCTATAGCGGTCCTAGACTGTTATAACGGTCTCCAAAACTTAAAACGGTGACTTGTATTGCTGTGACCGCTATAGCGATGACAACAAAGTTCATCAGTAGCATTTTACTGTCATCAAGCAAGTGGGTTACCTCTATACTCACTTATTTTACTCTCCATTAAATTTAAGGAAATATCCTCCATTTGGATTTAAATAAAATATTTAAAAAATTAAAACTCCAACCAATTAAAATCTCATTATTGAGTTATAGTTCATATTCTAGAATTTCTATGATTTTCTAAACTTGGGGGCTAAAAATGAAACGTCTAGAGGTTTCCTAAAATTCGTTAAAAATCACTCTTTAATTCATTTATCTTTAGAGAGCAATTACCAAGACTTTTGATCCTAATAAAGTGGCTCTTACATGTAGCCCTCCAAGGAGGTGTAAGGCTCCAGACTTAGCAAAAACCTGGACTTGGTAACATGGGTGGGTCCTAGGGGATCCTAGGACCATACGAAACTTATCTACTGACACGTGTACATCAGGTATTACAGATCTTTGTCCACTTAATCGTCGGATTGCTCAACCCCTTAGAAGCCTCGCTCTAATACCACTTATAGGTATGAAAGTGGATGAGAAGGGGGATTGAATCATGCTTTGGGTCTTTTTTCAATCTAAAACGTTTAACGAAATACTATCAAGCATTGAGCTTGAAGTGTAGTAGAAACACGATTAGTTCTTTAGAAACTAGATTTCTAAAATATTACATTAATAAACAATTAGATGAAGAAAGCTTTCAGTGTGTATGAAATAATTAAATAGAGAAGTAAAAATAAAAGAGATTAAGCAGAAGAAGATATGATACAAATATTTTTATATTGGTTTAGCCAAACCTACCTACATCTAGTATTCAACACGCATTGAGATTCCACTAAACATCTTTCTCAACTTGAGAAAGAAAATTGGATAATCTTTACAGTAGCCTTCCCAAGCTCTTACCAGTGAATAGTAGATAACCCTTACTGCCACAAACTGAGTAGTTCTTCTCAGCCTCTCCAAGTTGAACTGTAACTAGTAGATAACCCCTATAATCTCTCCAAGCTGAACCATGATAAGTAGAATGCCTTTACCATCACATTGCAAGTAGTTCTTTCTAGCCTCTCCAAGCTGAACCATGATAAGTAGAATGCCTATACCATATTGCAAGTAATTCTTCGCAGCCTTTCCAAGCTGAATCGTAATGAGTAGAATGCCTCTACCATCACATTGCAAGTAGTTTTACCTTAGCCTCTTCAAGTTATAACTCACTTATCACTACTGGATCAAGATTATAAAGGTTTTGTGTTTGAGTTGCTACTCAAACTAACCTACACTCAAGTTTCTTTACAAATATACAATAAACATATTTGGGATAACTTGACCGGCTCCTTTCTAACATCTCTTCTAGGGAAGAGTATACAAACATTTAGGAACTAGAAAGAAGATTTTTACACTTCAAGGAAACTAATTTACATGATAAGTTAAACTTCACAATAAGTATGGAGGGATTTTTCCAGAGTCTCCACTCTTATGTCTTCAATCCTCTCATTAGCTTTTGAGCACAACATCTCTACTTATAGCGGTCTTACCTTTCCATATCCTAATTCTAAGGAATTTAGGTAAAAACACATGGAGACCTTTTGCTAAGAGAGGATATCTGATGGAAATACTGTTGGTAAAAGAGTGCACAAGAAGAGGGGTTGAATCGTGCTTTCTAAATTCTTCTTTTTAAATCTAAAACATTCAACATAAAACATACTATCAAGAATGAAGCTTGAAGTGCATCAAAATAGTGGTTAAATGTTTTAGAAAGAAGGTTTTTTATAATAGTTATGCATTTTAACGATACTTGATTAATAATTAACTGAAGGTGCATAACATGGAAAATTAAAGGTTATGAAGTAGAGAAATGAACAATAGTATTTTTATACTAGTTTAGCTAACCTGCCTATATCCAGTACTCAACACACATTAAGAGTTCATTAACAACAACTTTCTCAACCTTAGAAAGAAAATCAGATAGTCTTTACAATAGCCTTCCCAAGCTCTAACTTGCACAGTGGCCAACCCCAACTGTGACTTAACTGAGTAATTCTATACCAGTCTCTTCAAGCTGAACCGATAAGTTCTAAACTAGCCTCTCTAAGCTAAACTGTGACCTACAGACAACTTCTACTACCACGTTGTAAGTCGTCTTGAACCAGCCTCTCTAAGCTGAATTGTGATAAGCAAATACCTTTGCTATCCAGTTGCAAGTAGTTTTAACTTAGTCTCTCCAAGCTATGTCTCACACTGGTCACTACTGGATCAAGGTTACAAAGTTAAGTGTTTGGATTGCCACTCAAACTAACCTACACTCAAGTTTCCTTAAAGATGCTAGCTAATACAGACCTGGGAAACTTAGAACGATTCCTTTCCTTATCTACTTCCTAAGAAGAGCATTCAATAATACATGAACAGGAAAAAAGGTTTTAATACTTCAAGAGGATTGATTACAAATATGATGAACATAACGAGAAGTGTAGAGAGATTTGTCTAGCATTTCAACTATTATATCTTCGACTCTCTCATCAGTATTTAAGCTTGACCTCTCTACTTATACAGGTCTATCTTCATGACCATTGCCTCTTTGATCTGATCTCCAAGTGACATGTGTATTTTGTTAGATGTGTCTCGCAATGTTAGTCTAGAGGGGTAGGCTGACAACTTGTCACATCAGTTGCAAAAGCCGTTGTATTATAGAGGTTTCTGATGCACTCATTTTCCTTTTTACTTTCTGACCATGGTTTCTGAACCTATCCTCCTAGAAGACATGATCATTAATCGTTTAGGTAGAAGAGATAATGTACCAGTTATAACATTGGGTCTAATTTGATATTTGAATTTTGAAATTCAAATTTTCCCTCCATTTGCCTTGGCATTCTGTGCTCCACGGTAAAGTCAGCTTTCTGATTGTGTAATCAATCTCTTTATTTTTTCTTCGATCTTCCAGTCTTCAATCTTGATTATTTGATGATGATAGCTTTGTGATTGTATTGATTGATGACTAAGTAATATGTTGCTCTTAGACATGAATTGATTTATTCATCTTGGGTGTACTTTCTGATGTCCTGTGCTACTTTCTGAAGATCCCCTCCTTGGTTTCTTGATCTCTAGCTTGAACTACTTTAGTCCTCAGGCATTTACATTTTCTTTCCACGAGATAATATTCATTGTTTTAAGCTTGATCTCCTCTCTTGAGATAAACATGATTTCTCATATGTAGTGAAATTATTTCCGATTCAAGTCTGCTTCTATGCCTTTGGTCTGTAAATATGAATATGCTCTTTGCTTGAAATAACATTCACTTTCTTTTCAACTTAATGTCTTACCATGAGATAAATCATGCTTGCGCATGTAAAGTGAAACATTATTCTTGCTTTGTGTAACGCCTCGATTTTCTGCTAGAGTAAAAATGACCGAAATGCCCTTGGGGTCATTTTCAGTCCAGAACTCAAGGATAGCCTACCCGGCAATCCTCGAGGGACTAACTCAATGTTTGAAGGGGATTAGTTGACTTGTGTATCTTTCTGGGATCGAAAATCTCGTTTTCTGAGATTTCAGGTCAAAATGACCAAAATACCCCTATGGTGTTTGACATGGGTACGAGCGCCTGATGGACCTGAAACTTCTCCAGATGGTTTTAAAAGGTGTTTTTAAGTATCCTGTGACCTCAGTTTTAGTCTTGGTGGTCCTGGGCAATTTTTGTGCAAAATTATGATTTTGCCCCTAGTTTAGTGTTTCTGAGCTTAATCACGTGATTAAGCAAACCTAAGCAATATTAGGCTCTAATCGAAGATTAATTAGTTTTCATAATTAATCTAGAGTCAAAATAATTTATTAGAGTTGATGAGAACCTAAGATTTCTTAATTTAAATTCAAATCTCATTTTAAATTCAAGATTTCTAGTCATGGAATCTTGAATAGTATTTTCTCTCTCCACTTAAATCATGGAATTGCGTCTATATTGTTTATTCATAAAATGAATTTAAAATCCTCTAAATGTGTATGAGCACTCCTTAATCATGTCATAAAATTCCTAATCACATTCTTAGTTACCTAAACACATATTTAGGAATTCCTAATCTTGCACCTAATCTAATACACTCCTAAACACATCTCTAAACCATCATTAAACAAAAGAAACCTCTCTTCCTCTCTTCTAGAAGTGCACGACCACTTCCTCCCCCATACCTCAAATTTTTGAAATTCAAATGCAATTTCAAGTCCATGACAAGCCTTACTTAGCCCATGCTTTGCACCATGCTTACCATACTTTAAATCATGCTTGAATGATATTGTGTAAGAGATATTTTCTCTCTTCCCATGCCATCCAAAGCTACGGCCAGCCCTCCCCCATTGCACTCTTCATTGTTTTGATTTTCTATAAATAGGTGCATTAGATGAACTTGTGTCACTTTTGATCATTTGGTAAGTTTGAGCATTTTTAGTATTCTTGTGAGTTCTTTCCTTTTTCTCTCAAGTTCTAAGAGCTTTTCCTTTTCATCTTCTCTTTACATCATCACCTCATAACCTCAAACCACTACCTCAAATCATCTCCTAAAAACTTAAATACCCAACCTCAAATACAAGCTTACCAAGAACACATTTCCTCTCTTTTCCTCTCCACAAGGCTGAAGCTTCATCATCCTTTTAGGAGGAGTTTTTCTTTCCATTCTCACCTCAAAGATCAAGCCTTTGTCTTCACACTTGGTAGGGAGTTTCTTTAAAGTTTTGTTTTTACTCAAAAATATGATTTTCTCAAGGTTTCTCTTGGTTTCTTTTTAAGTTCTTCCTTACTCCTCCTCTTTCTTTTTATTTCGGCCACAAGGCCTTGTTATTAGCATGATGGCTTAATGATGAGTGCCTCTAGAGAATGACCTTGTGTTCATCTCCAAGAGACCTCTAGAGCTTGAGCTTTCCTTTTACTTGAACTATATCTATGATACTTAGCTCACATGGTTTTCAACTTTAGAAAAACAAATCTAAGGTCTTCAAAAAGCCCAAGTCTACCCTTGTCAACCTTAAAGTTGCCCGGTATGTTCTAGAGATTTTCTCTAGATAGGGGTTTTAGGGTACTTAATAAAGAACACGGCTTAGTTTCATTCTCTTTTCTTTTCCTTGTTTGATTTCTTGTTTCCTTTCCTTTATGTTTTCGGTTGTTGTTTCCTTTTCTTTATGATTTTGTTTTCTTTGAGTTTATTTCCTTGAAGCTTGATGACGATATTCAAGAACCATGTTGTCTCTTTTAAAACTTGGTTCAAGAGCTCTAAAGCTTACTTTGTTTGTTAGAGATAAGTGTTGGGTTGAGTTTATTTTCTTTTCCTCTAAAGTCTTGTATGAACTCTAAGGATATATAATGATGAACTAGCATTCATGTTTAAATTTATGCCTTGCATAGCATATTTATTTTTCTATGTCATCACTAAACTCTCAAGAACAAATAATGGGACTTGCATTATCATATCAAATTCAAGCTTTGCATTTCATGTTTACTTTTCAAGTTATCACTTAAACTTGAAGATAAAAATGAGTTGCATCACATATTTATTTTATGTCCTCACTTTATTTTCTAATGAAAGATAAAATGAAGTGCATAGCATGTTTATATTTTTGCCATCACTTAAACAACTTAGAGCTTAAGGACTTGCCCATGATTATCTCAAACAAAGTTGGAAATGTCTATGTTTTTCTTCTTGATTTTGGCCTTTTAATGACGTGGATCTTAGAATAAGATTCATCTAGTTACAAGTACTAGAACTTGTGTGTCATGATTTTCCTAAGCTTAGATGGGTTATAAGAAATGTTTTGAGCAAGGTTTTATGATTTTAAATCCTCTTGAGATTCATTTGAAATAGCTACTGCCCTCTCATGTTTTATAATGGTTTGGATGAAATAAATTATTTCTACGTGAGTTTTGAAAGCTTTAAAAAGGTGCCAAGAGATACTAGTAATTTATGTGTTTTAGAAATGAAGTTTTATGCATTGTTTGATGGAGATGATTTCGATTCTGCCATGCTTGGATGCTAACTGTATAATGCTGTTTTGATGATGAGTATGTTCATGTATAATTAATGCTAAAATTCATTTGAGAAAGTTAAGATAAGTTAGTAACTAGAAAGGAATTAATTTGAGACTTTTAAATCCCTTAGAAATGTAATTTTCTGGATTCTATCCAGCAAAGTTTAAAATTAGAAATCATGGTTTATAATTAGTTTAAATGTGTAGGAACTACTCATAATTGGTTTAGGACTTGATCTTGATGCTTTAGGAGCAAACCGAACTTAGAAAGGGTCAAAGTTGTGACTCCTAGGTACCCGTAAAATGTAAATTATGGATTCTACACTCTTGAGGTTTAGAATTGTTTATGATCATAGAATTGAGTGAGGAATACTTAGATATGAGCCTATAGGTACCCGAGAGCTTAAGTTGTGATGATAGACAACTTAGATTTCAAGTTAAAGGACCTTAAGGGTCAAAGCATAAAACATTAAGAGACTTTGATGTTTTACATTTGATAATGAGTATGATGTGTTGATACATGTGCTTTGATGATATATGGGCTATGATGGAGTGTTTTAGTGAGATGTTAAGTTATCATGATTATGAAAGTTAAATGAGTACTGCATATGTGTTATGAGCTTGTGGCATAAAGTTGATTTGAAGGAAATTTGGTACACATATGTTATGCTGCCGAATTTTCGTCAAATCTAAAGGACTTAAGAATGTTTTTGAAGTATGATATGAGATTTAAAACCCTAGGTGACACCGGTTTGGCCGAGCACCCCCAGGAGACTTTTATGTGACAAAGCACTAAGACGTGCTTTCCTGGGTGACACCGGTTCGGTCGAGCACCCCCAGGAAAGACAAATCCATGAGGGTATGAATAGATGTAGCCTACCAAAGCGGACAAATTGCTGTGGCTAGATGCCCACAAAGCGTTTGAAAGAGGGTATATCCTAAGAGAGGTGATCCCTAGCCCCCTAACTCATACTCGAGGAGTCGAGATTATTTTATTATGTTTCGCTTATTCAGATAATAAGCAAGAGCTAGTGACGACTAGCTAAGGTATGAGCTCATAACCTAGATGTTTTAGGGTGACCCTATAATGCTATAGTATGATGATTCATGTACACCTTTTATAAATAAACCCAAGGTTCCTGAGGATGTGAATGATGTAACCTTAGATAGGAGATCCTTACTGAGATTCTTTAGTAAGATTTTCACTCCTTTTTCTTCTTTTTTCTCTCTTCCATCACATCTTCAGAGCTCGATGGCGACATTCATGGTTTACATCCACACTCTAACGTGGGAAGTGCATTTTGATCCGGACCATGGATCCTACCATCTTGAGGGACAGTGCACAGTTCATGTTTTCATGTTTGTAGGACATCCTTTCACTCACCCTATACAGAGTTATCGCTTCTCCCCGATGTCTCCCTACGATGATGCTATGGTTTTTGAGGGTGCCCGGACGCATGACGAGAGGATTCTACGGACGTATGCTGGAGGTTCGGCAGCTCGTGACTTTCAAGACTATGTACCCTGATCTCTTGGCTTGTAGGACGACCCGTCGGAGGATCCACCGACGCACATGTATAGAGCTTTGCTCCCACTCCTCAGTTCATGAGAGAAGGGAGCGAGGAGACGGTTATGTAGCCGAGGTCGGCTAGGCGAGCTGAGGTGCGCCCCCATCAAGGAGCAGACGTTCAACCACTACACGTACCTACTCCTACTGCCCTACGTCTGTGGATCGTTTCATCCCGCCATACCCCGGGTTCCAGTAGTAGCTGTTTTAGGGGAGGTCTAGTGCACACACTCACTCATAGATAGGATAAACCTTCTTTTGTCATGAGGTTATTCATCTTAGATGCACTAGGGTAGGAGTTTTTATTTACGCTTTTCATGTATTTCTATTCATGTTGTATTTCTTTTCCTTGTATTTTAATAAAAAGAATGAGACTAAGAAATAATAACCTAATAGTTAACCTAATGTGTTCTAGAGTATTGGGTTAAAAATTAGGGTGTTACAATTTGAGTCCGTATTGTGCTTTAATCTGTATACACGTTCTTTGTTAGACATAATATTCACTTTTGATTTAGCTTAATCTCTTTCCCTGAGATAAAACATGTTTACACATGCAAAGTGAAATATTAATCTTAATTTAAGTCCATGAGATACAAATCGGATTAACCAGTTATGCTTTGTCAAGAAAGTCAAGGTAGCCATTAGTCATTCTTCAAAGTTTTTGTTTAAATTGGCTTTGTTGTCAATCAAAACATTTAGGCTTATACTTTCTAAAGGTTTTGGAGTTTACAAATACTATTGTCTTATCATAGCATCTTAACATCACGCGGTTGGCAGAGAGCCAATCCATGCCAAGAATAAGATCAAGACCAACTAATGGCAGGCAAACTAAGTCAATTATGAATGTCCTACCTTCAACTTGAACAAGAATGCTCTTACAAACTTGACTCATTGTTACAGGTTTATTAGTAGATGCGTGGACAGCCAAATCATAGGGTAAATCTGATATGGCCAATTTCAGAAAATACACACATTTTAAAGATATGAATGAGTGTGTGGCTCCTGAATCATACAGTACTATCAGGGACTCGTGATTAATTCTACGCATACCTTGAATGAGTTCCTCGAATAGTGTAGCTTCTTCGGCATTCATAGTGTAAACACGTCCCTGTTGTTGTGGCCTAGATAAAGGCGGCAAATCTCTAGTCGGACATACTCCACTCATGTGACCTGGCTTTCTACAGCGATAGCAAATGTTCAGTCCAAATAAACATGGTTTATCACCATGATGCTTCCTACATTTCGGGCATTCCTTGTTAGTAAATGATCTTTGCAGCTGCTTCCCTTTTCCATTCCTGTGAGGAAAATCCCTTTGTGGTGGTAGGACAGCTTTAAATCTTGGGCCTTGTGGTGCAAACCTTCTCCTGTTATCATATTGCTTTGTTCGGGATATAGTCAACTTATTAGAGTATTCTTCCACTAGAGTGCTCTTATTTACCAATATAGGGAAATCTCTAATTTCCATCGGTCTTATAGTCATCAAGATATTTTCTTGCAGACCTGTTCATATTTTACACATTTCTACTCCTCATTGGGGTTCTGCTGGTAGATGGTAGAAAACTTACATAATTACTCAAATTTAGTTGTGTATTCAGGCACACTCATATTTCTCTATTGGAGTCTCAGAAATTCCAACTCCTTTGCATTCCTTAGAACAAGAAAATTGTTCTTGTAAAAGGCCTCCTTGAACACCTCCCAAGTAATCTCAATACCAACTCCTTCCAAGAGCCTCCATGTTCCAACCTACCAGGAATTTGCATCAGCATCCGGTACAAAAGCAGCAAAGATTATCTTTTGTTGATTTGAGCAATCCAGCACTAAATAGTTTCTCAATTGTTTGCATCTATTCTTCCACCTTGTCAGGGTTCACAATTCCTCTAAAACGAGGTGGACATGCCTTTTGAAATTCTGAGAACATTATTCAATCATGGCCATTGCCATTATCATCTCCTTGTCCCATTTGTCTTCCTAGGGTTTCTATCATTCAATTAGCAGCCACTGCTTGTTCTCTAATAGCTTGGGCCATATTCCGAAAATCATGCATAAAGGCTGCTGTGTTCTTATCAGGCATGTTGTTGTAGTTATTGTTAGTCTTAGAATACCTACTTGAAGCCATTGGTTCCTGTCACCCATAACAAAGACATCGAGGTGATTAGACTCAACACAAAGCTAAGTGTGACAAAACTAAGTACTTCAAAGGTAAATAGTCATGCATATAAAATTTTGCTTCTTATCTAAACAAATAAGATTTTATTGCATGACACTAAAATCTTAGAATGTGCTTTAGAAGCAAGTCTGACCATCCCCAGGCTCTAATAGGATGAATGGCTTTGATACCATTTGTAACAACCCATACTACTTTTTGGATTGACAATTATCCCCACAAATAACACGGGTCTTTTCAGCATGCTTTGTCCTCACTTACACGCTTCCTGGGAAAACTTCCGAGGAGGTTACCCATCCCAAAATTACTCCAAGTCAAACATGCTTAACCATGGAGTTCTTTAGTAATAGGTGTAACACCCTAATTTTTAACCCAATACTCTAGAACATATTAGGCTAATCATTAGGTCATTACGTCTTAGTCTCATTATTTTATTAAAATACTTAGTAGAAATTACGGGTAAATTTTTCTTTTTACATAACACAAAGTGAGAGCCGCGAGCTTAACTAATCGAATGACAGAAATGTAAAGCATGCGTATCAATCATTAAACATCATAAAGTAAAGCATATAATCAAAGAACAACAATCATGATAACAAAGGAAGTATTTCATTAATAGCTTAATTAGAGTACATAAGTAGTCATACCCTCATGGAGACGGGCAGAGCTTGTAATACAACAGAAGTAAAATACAACAGAAACAAGAAAATACAAGGTACGTGGTATGACAAGAAGATAAATCCAAAATGCTTCCTTCCTACTGAGCTACGAGTACAATCTACAACCCCTCCCAAAGGTACTGCCGAGGGAAAGATCTCCATAAAAGCTTGGGTACTCGCAAAGCTCTCCATCGGAGCCTAGTGACGACGGGGGTCCTCGGGTGATGGAGGCAGGTATATGGGGAAATGCTCTATCTCCTCCTGAGTGGGCCAATGGAGTGTGAAGGGGACTCGTGGCGGCTGAATGTGAGCTCCTCGACGCGGGTGCATCTCGGCTCTCCTTGCCAAGCGCGGCTGCCTCACGGTCTCTTTGCTCCCCTCGCGTCAGAACTGGGGAAAGGGAGCAGAGCCCTCTGAAGGGACATGCATCAGCAAATCCTCGGATGGATCAGTCTTGGACCTCCTCGAGTGAAGGACGTACTCCGGGTAGTCACGGACAGCTGAGGCAGAGGTGCGGGCGCATTGCAACTGCTCATCACGAGGGCGAGTGCGCTCGAAGATCATGTCGTCACTACCAAAAGGTGCAGTAGGAGTGAACTGGTAGCTTGAAATCGGATAAGCAAAAGGTTGTCCCATGTACACAAAAACACGGACGGCACAACGACCCTCAAAATGATACGAACGATGGTCCGGGTCGTAGTGCACCTCCCATACTGGCATGTCAATGAAAACCATGAACGTCGCCATCGGTCTCTGAAGATGTGATGGAAGAAAGAAGAGAGAGGAGTGAGAATTCTTACTAAAGAATCTCAGTAAGAGTCTCCTATCCTAGGGTTACATCATTCACATCCTCAGGAACCTTGGGTTTAATTATGAAATAGTGATCATGCATATATGATTCAGTTTAGGGTTTTCCAAAACTAATTATCCAAGGTCCATTCCTTTTATTATGCATCTTGATGTTATGAATGCAACATATTATATTATGGATGCATGTCAATACTTGGGCATATAAATAACACATCAAAGCATATAAGCATAAACCATGTGGCATAAGGGCATAAAATTCTCAAGTGAATCATTCCTCAACTTCGTGACATCAATCATGGTACTTTAGCATAATAAGCCGCTCTAAAATAACTAGGTTATGAGCTCATACCTCAGCTAGTCATCACTAGCTCTTACTTATTATCTGAATAAGTGAAACATAAATAATAATAATCCCAACTCGCAAGTACGGGTATGGGGCAGCGATCACTTCTCTTAGGATATACCCTCTTTGAAACGCTTTGCAGGCATTAAGCCACAGCAATTTGTCCACTTTGGTAGGCTGTATCTACTCATAGCCTCACGGATTTGTCTCCCCTGGGGGTGCTCGGCCGAACCGGTGTCACCCAGGCAAGCGCGCCTCAGTGCTTTGTCACGTAAAAATCTCCTGGGGGTGCTCGGCCGAACCAGTGTCACCCAGGGTTTTCAATTCATATTGTACTCTTAAAACATCTTTTCAACCCTTTTAGGTTTGATGGAAATTCGACAGCATAACAGCTAATAAATCGAATTTCCTTCAAACTGCCACAAGCTAATTCACACAATCATATTCTCATAAACTCTCATGTTATGATAAACTTTAACATTTTCATTAATCATTTTCTCATGCATCAAGCATATCTCATTATATCATTGCATCATATAACACATCATAGCATTAACAACTTTCTTGGTGTCTTATGCATTGACCCTTAAGGTCCTTAGCTCACATTCTAAGTTATAAATCATCAAACATAATTTCCTGGGAACCTATAAGGTTATAACTAAGTATTTCTCACCTCACAGTATGGTCAAGAACATCTCTAAACCTCAAGAATGCAGAATTCATAATCCTAATTTTACAGGTACTTAGGAGTCATAACAATGACCCTTTCTAAGTCCAGTTTGTTCCTAAGGCATCAAGATCAGGTCCTAAACCAATTATGAGTCATTCCTACACATTTAAACTAATTTAGAACCATGATCATCATTGCTAAACCTCGCTGGACTGAATCCAGAAAATTCAAACATTAAGGGATCTAAAACTCTCAAATTAATTCTTTTCTAGTTTCTAACTTCTCTTATCTTTCACATATGAGTTTCAACATTAATTATACACAAACATAAACATTTTATCATCATTAAAATAGCTCATACAGTGTCTAAACATAGCAAGGCAGAACCAAAACAAACATCTCCATTTAAAGGCATCAAACACAATTTATAAAGCACATAAAATACTAGTTTCTCTTGGAACCTTTTTAAAACTTTTAAAACTCCTTTATAAACATTTTTTAACGTCTAAAATCATCCAAATACTTGAGGGGGCAGTAGCTAAATAAATTTTATCTCAAGAGGTCCTAAATTCATAAAACTTAGTTCTGTGTGTTCCTTGAGCTCATAAGAGCTTAGAAAAATTATCAAACATAGTTTTCAATACTTGTAAACAATAACCTCATTGAGGCCGAAAACATGAAGACCACAAACATAGATTTTCAAGCCTTTGCTTGAGACAACAGTGGGCAAGTCTTTGAGCTCTAGGTTCATTTAAGTGATAACATAAAGGTAAACATGCTTATGCACTTGTTTTAGCTTCCATTAGAAAGTAAAGTGATAGCATAAAATAAACATGAGGTGCAACTCATTATTATCTTGATATTAAGTGAGAACTTGTAATATAAACATGATAATGCATAGCTTGAAATATAAATATGATAATGCAAGTTCATTCATTATCTTGATACTTAGTGATAACAAGGAAAGTAAATATGGTGTGCAAAGCATAAAAGTAAACATGATGCAAGGTTCATTTTAAAGTTGGCTAGAGCTCATACAAGACTTTAACATATAACAAACCAACACTCATCTCATCACAGAGAGAGCTTTAGAGTTCTTGAACCAATTTCTCAAAGGAACTATGAGGTTCTTGAACATCATCATCAAGCTCAAAATAAATAAACTTTCTAAACAAAACAAAACCTCAAGGTTCAAGGAACCAAAACCGAAACTTTATAGAAAAGGAAAAGAGAATGAAACTAAGTCAAGTTCTTTATTAAGTACCCAAAACCCCTATCTAGAGAAAATTTCTAGTACATGCCGGCCAACTTTAAGGTTGACAGGGGTAGGCTTGGGCTTTTAGAAATCCTTAGATTAATTTTCTTAAGTTGAAAAACCATGTGAGCTAAGTATCATATAGATAAAGTTAAAGGAAAAAGAAAAACTCAAGCTTTAGAGGTTTCTTTGAGATGAACACAATGTCATCATCTAGAAACTCTCATCATCAAGCTATCATGCTTATAAACATGGCCTCATGGCCGAAATGAGAAGGAAGAAAAGAACCAAAGAAAAGTTTCAAAAGAAATCCAAGAGAAAGCTAGAAAAACTCATTTTTTTTTCAAGAAACAAGGTTTAGAAAAACACTCCTACCTAGAGTGAAGACACAAAGCTTGATCTTTTGAAAAGAAAAACAAGATGATGAGCTCCTCCTTGGGGCTTGATGGTTTCGGCCTTGTGGAGAGAAAAAGAAAGGAAATGTGTTCTTGGTGAGCTTGTGTTTGAGAATGGAAGTTTTGGTGTTTGTATGATGATCTTAGGTGGTGAAATGGTGTTTCAAGGTTATGAGATGATTATGAGATGAAGAGAGGATGAAGATGAAGATGAAGAACAAGAGGAAACTCTCTTGAAACTTAGAGAGAAAAAGAGAGAATACAAAGAAAGCTTAGAAAACTAAAAGTGTGCAAATGAGCTAAAGTGTTTGCATGTGTTTCTAGGCAAGGTATTTATAGAGAATGAAAACAAATGAGAGCTCATGGAGAGGGAGGGGTAACCGTGTGGTTCCATGAGGAACATGAGGTGAGAGATTGAAATTTTGGAGCATGGAGGAGTAAGGTTGAAAGCATGGGAGGTATGGCTTCAAGTATAGTGATTTGAGTGAGCTTTTCTTTTAATTTTGCAAGAATAAACCTTCTAGAAACTAAACATGGCTGGAAGTTTTTCAGCCACACATATATGAGGAAAATGATTTATTTCAATTGGTTATTCATTTGGAAAATCAAGCTTGATTGAAAATATGACAAGGCATGGTGTTTGTGACTTGAGGTATGGCCTTGGAGTGTTGAAAAATTGAACATGTGATGCATATGGAGGGCATGGAGTGGACAGACCTGGCACAGCAAGGGGGAGGAGGATTTGTTTCATGTAATTGTGTGTTAATGGTAGGTTTAAGTGTGTATTAGTTTAGGTACAAGGTTAGGAATAATTAAGCTTAAGTTTAGGTGACTAAGAATGTGATTTAAGGATTTTATGACAAGATTAGGAGTGCTCATACATCATTAAAGAATTAAAAACTCATTTGTGAATGAACAATGTGTAACACAATTCCATGATTTAAGGAATTAGAAAGAGAAAACACTATTCAAGATTCCATGACTAGGAGTCTTGAATTTAAAATAAGATTTTAAGTTGTAATTAAGCACTTTTAGGTTCTAATCAACTTTAATAAATTATTTTGACTCCAGATTAATTATGGAAATTAATTAACCTTTGATAAGAGCCTAATATTGCTTAGGTTTGCTTAATCACGCAATTAAGTGTAAAAACACGAAACTAGGGGTAAAATCGTAATTTCGCACTAATTTTGCCCGGGACCTCCGGGACCAAAACTAAGGTCACAGTCTACATAAAAACGCCTTTTAAAACCATCTGGAGAAGTTTCGGGTTCATCCGGCACTTGCAAACGGGTAAAACACCGCAGGAGCGTTTTGGTCATTTTGACCTGAAAACTCAAAAAATGAGATTTTCGATCCCGGAAAGATACACAAGTCATCTAATCCCCTTCCAACATTGAGTTTGCCCTTCGAGTATTGCCGGAATGCTTTCCTCGAATTCCGGGCCGAAAATGACCTCAGGGGCATTTTGGTCATTTTCACTCTAATAGAAAAATCGGGGCGTTACAATAGGCTACTGAAAAGAAGATGCTTCTTGTTGGCATAGGTTGTACAAATCAATTCATATAAGTCATCCTCAACTGTATAGTCCCATACCTATACAGTTTTAGGATCCCTCTCATTCGGGTGTGTGATACCCCTCTGCTTAGAAGGCCTTGTAAGGAGCCACTCCTTATCTGTGCCTTCTTTGCACTGGCGATCACTTCTCACCTTCGTCCTCAGGCATTACATGCCCACCAGCTTTTGCTTAGTTCATCCCTAAACCACACCGTATGGAAGAGGCATGGCTTTAATACCATAATGTAACACACTTCTTACTATAGTGCTATGCTCGAGTTATAACATTACAATAAGTAGTCGTTACCTATAACATGTCTTACTGATTTTTTTTTTAATTTCTTAACCAATTTAATTATATACATATGTGTTGTAATAAATAAGAGCCTTGTATTAAAAGCTATACAAATTCTTCTCATTTTGCAATCCTTTCAACGTAATAATCAATATATAGAAATAGAGGAGATATAATGTGCATCCTAAGAAGTCAGTCACATGATAATTTACATTTTATATCACATCCATAGCAAGTTAAGTCATATAGTTATAGTATATACATTCATACCTAATTACATATGTATCATAAACAACCTTACCCTGGTCCTCATAGTGACCACCTAATCCGGGTTAGGGCCTAACAAAATACAATCAAATACAGACAGATAAACCTAACTCCCTCGGTCAGTGGCTCATCAAAAAGTTAGATGTAAGAGCCCATGGTAGTCAGATAATATGAGAGACTTTAAGTCATACTACGTCTACAACCAAGCTGGATACACCATAGTCAATCAAGCAATTGGAGAGTAGTGCCTATTAGGTACCTCAGCTAGGTAGCCCTGCCAGTCCCCACTACCTCTAGAAGGAGTAGAGGAACCAGAAGATGTCTTCTTTGAAGGATCAGACTCAACATTGATGGCATGCAGTGGTGGCAATGGTGGATGAGTCATTTACAGTGGAAAAATAGGAAAATGGAACTTTGGTTCAAAAGTATGACTCATAACAGTAGTAACAAATGGGCGAGCAAATAGTACATAAATATGGATATGAGACTCAGTGACCAGATACAATGACCCTAGCTCCGAGTCATAATGCCACTGCAAATCAGGCATCTTGAGAAAGAACATGATCGAGGCCATCTATATAAAATACATCATAAAGCAAGAATGAGAATCAATGATTCCCAGTAGGAAGCCTATTACTCAATGATATTCAACTTAATGCAAAATAAGCAATGTATCTTTAATTGTTTATATAATGATCTCATTAGTTAGTGTTATTATTTCTTATGACTTATTTTTATTAGATAATTTTAAAACTTAATGGTAGAACTCATAGGACTCTTCTGATATACTTCTCATTAGATCGTATTGTCAATGATGTAACATCATCGCATTACAACCTGATATTGTAACACCCCGATTTTTTTTTGTTAGAGAGGAAATGACCAAAATGCCCCTCAGGTCATTTTCTGCCCAAAACTCAAGGATAGCCGTCTCGGCAGCCCTGGAGGGGTAAACTCAATATTTGAAGGGGATTGGTTGACCTTTGAGTGGTTCCGGGATTGAAAATCTCGTTTTCTGAGGTTTCGGGTCAAAATGACTAAAATAACCCTAAAGCGTTTTTACGAGGGTATAAGTGCCAGATGAGCCTGAAACTTCTCCAGATGGTTTTAAAAGGTGTTTTTATGTATTTCGTGACATCAGTTTAAGTCCCGGTGGTCCCGGGCAATTTTTATGCAAAATTATGATTTTGCCCCTAGTATAGTATTTTTGAGCTTAATCACGTGATTAAGCAAACCTAAGTAATATTAGACTCTAATCGAAGATTAATTAATTCCATAATTAATCTAGAGTCAAGATAATTTATTAAAGTTGATTAGAACCTAAAATTACTTAGATTAAATCTAAATCTCTTTTTAAATTCAAGATTCTTAGTCATGGAATCTTGAAAAGTATTTTCTCTCTCCAATTCCTTAATTTAAGGAATTATGTCTACAATTGTTTATGCATAAAATGAGTTTTAATTCCTCTAATTGTGTATGAGCACTCCCTAATCATGTTATAAAATTCCTAATTGCCTTCTTAGCTACCTAAACACTTGCTTAGTAGTTCCTAACCTTGAACCTAATCTAATACACATCTAAACACATCATTAGCACACAATTAAACAAAAGAAATCCTCCCCCATGGCCTTAAAGAAATTGGTGCCAATTCCCTCCCCATTTTCCATCACACGTTTGAATTCTTGCACTCAAAGCCCATGCTTAGTCCATACCTTGAACCATACTTTGAGTCATATCCACCATGCTTTCAACCATACTCTTCCATGCCTCAAAAATTCAATCTCTAATTCATGGAACATGAGGCAAGGCCACGGTTTCTTTCCCCCCTCCATGAGCTCTCATTTATTTTGTTTTTCCATAAATACTTTGCTTGCATGAGCTTGGTTACACTTTAGATCATTTGTCAAGTTTAAGCATTCAAGCATTTCTTGCAAGTTCTTCATTTTCTCTCAAGTTCTTAAGAACTTTTCTTCATCTTCATCTTCTTTATCTCCTCTTTGAATCACAACCTCAACCCACCACATCACCACCTTGAATCATCTTCCAAACACTTAGACTTTCATCCTCAAACACAAGCTCACCCAAAACACATTTCCTTTCCTTTTACCTCTTAGTGGCTGAATCATCACCTTCACTCTAGAAGGAGTTGTTCTTCTCATTTTCATCCCAAGACTCAAGTTTCTTCCTTTCCTCAAGATTTCATTGGTAGGGAGTTGTTTTACATTATTTCTTTTACTCAAAAAGTGTTTTGTTCTTGAAAGAAAATGCTATTTCTCTTGGTTTCTTTTCGGTTTCTTCTCATCTTTTCCTTTTCTTTGTTTTTGGGCTCAAGGCCTTGATCTATTCTTCATGATAGCTTGATGATGAGTGTCTCTAGATGGTGACTTTGTGTTCATCTCAAAGAGACCTCTAAAGCTTGAGGTTTCTTTCTTTAAAGTTCTATCTATACTACATAGCTCACTAATGATTTCAACTTAAAGAAAAATAATCAAGGATTTCAATAAGCTCAAAGCCTACCTTTGTCAACCTTAAAGTTGGCCGGCACGTTCTAGAGTTTATTCTAAATAGGGGTTTTGGGTATATAATAAAGAACATGGTGTATATTCCTTATCTTTGTGATTTTGGTTTCTTGTTTCCTTTCTTTTATGCTTTTGGCCTTATGCCTATTTCCTTTATGGTTTTGTTTTCTTTTAAGTTCATTTCCTTGAATCTTGATGATGATGTTCAAGGGCCATGTAGTTTCCTTGAAACCTTGGTTCAAGAACTCTAAAGCCTACTTTGTTTGTTGGAGATAAATGTTGGGTTGACATTATGTTTCTCTAAAAGTCTTGTATGAGCTCTAACTTAAGATAAAAAAAAAAAAGAACTTGCATCCATATTTATCTTTATGTCATCACTAAATGCTCAAGACTAAAGAATGAACTTGCATCCTCATGTTTATGTTGATGTCCTCACTAAGTTTCTAAGATAATAATGGATGTGCATAGCATATTTATTTTAAGCTCTCACCTCTTAATAAAGAGTAGAACAAAGTGCATTGCATATTTATGTTTATGTCATCACTTAAGAAATTTAGAGCTCAAAGACTTGCTCATCATTATCTCAAACAAAGTTTGGAAATATATGTGTTTACTCACTTGATTTCAGCCTTGTGATGATAATGAATCTTAGAGTTAGATGAATCTTAGAGTAAGATTCATTTAGTCACAAGTGCTAAAACCCTTGTTTCATAATTTTCCTAAGTTTAGATGATCTCAAGAAATGTTTTGAGCAAGGTTTTATGATTTAAATCTCTCTTGAGTTTATTTTGAAATAGCCACTGCCCTTATGTGTTTTATGATGATTCTAATGAAATAAATTATTTTCAAATGAGCTTTTGAAGTCCTAAAAAGGTTCCAAGAGAAACTAGCCATTTATGTGTTTTAGAAATAAAGTTCTATGCATTATATGATGACTTTGAATTCGGTTCTGCCTTGTTTGGTTTCCCACTGTATGATGATGTTTCAATTATGTTAGAATGGGTATCTTCATGTATATTTGATGTTGGAATTAATTTGAGAAAGCAAAGACAAGTTAGAAACTAGAAAAGAATTAAAAAGCAAGTTCTAGATCCCTTAGAAATAAGAATTTTCTGGATTCTATCCAGCAAGGATAATATTAGTAAATAATGGTTTATAATTAGTTTAAATGTGTAGGAAGTACTCATAATTGGTTTAGGACTTGATCCTAGTACTTTAGGAAAAGACCAAACTTAGAAAGGGTCAAAAACATGACTCCTAGGTACCTGTAATTAGTAAAATATAGTTTCTGCATTATTGAGGTTTAGAATTAGTTATGAGCATAGAATTGAGTGAGGATTACTTAGTTATGAACCTATAGGTACCTGAGAGGTTAAGTTATGATGCTAGAGAACTTAGATTTCAAGTTTAAAGGCCCTAAGTGTCAAAGCATATAAAATTAAGGGACCTTGATGCTTTGACTTTATTATTTCAGGTATGTGGTAATGATGCATGTGCTTTGATGAGTATGATTATGTGAATTCAAGTTTACTATGATGATAGAGATTGAATGTGATAGTACATGTATCATGAGTTATTGTGGCATAAAGTAGATTTGAAAGAAATTCGGTACACAGCTGTTATGCTACTGAATTTCTGTCAAATCAATACTTGAGAATGTTTTTGAAAAGTATACGGGATGAAGTCCTGGGTGACACCGGTTTGGTTGAGCACCCTGAGGAACTGAATCCTTATGTGACGTAGCACTGAGACGTACTTCTCCCACTCCGGTAGGGAGAAGGCAAAACCGTGAGGGTATGAGTGGATGCAGCTTACCAAAGTGGAAAATTCACTGTGTACTAGATGCCAGTAGAGCGTTTCAAAGAAGGAAATAATCCTAAGAGAGGTGATCCTTAAGCCCCCTAGCCCGTACTCTAGTAGTCGGGATTATATTTTTTTTATGATTTCGCTTATCAAGAGGATAAGTAAGAACTAGTGACGACTAGTTGAGGTATGAGCTCATAGCCTAGATGTTTTAGGGTGGCGCATGATGCTTAAGCATGAGTTCTTAAGTCACAAGTTAAGAAAAGAGAAAAGTTTTACTCGAAGAGTTTATATGACACTATATCCCACTTACAAGTTGTTCCTGATGTTATGATTGATTGCTTGTTGCATAATGTATATTCATGCATCCATGAGTTGCTATGTTGCATTCATGCATTAAGATTCATGCTAAAAGGAATGAAACTTGGATAATTACACTTATAAACTTAATAATGAACCTTATATGCATGCTCACCTTTTTATAATAAACCCAAGGTTCCTGAGGATGTGAACGATGTAACCCTAGATACGACGTACCCTATTGAGATTTTTTAGCAAGATTCTCACTCCTTTTTCTTTCTCTCTTTCTCTCCCGTCACATCTTCAGAGCATGGCGACGTTCGTGGTTTTTGTCGATACCCCAACGTGGGAGGTGCACTTTGATCCGAACCATAGATCATACCGTTTTGAGGGACGATGCATTGCGTTTTGATGTACGTAGGACGTCCCTTCACTCATCCTGGATAGAGCTACCGGTTCTCCCTGATGTCTCCTTTTGGCAATGACTTGATTTTTGAGCGCATACGCCCTCGTGACGAGTAGATCCGACGCGCTCGTTCATCCGCCTCAACTGTACGTGACTATCCGGAGTATGTACCTCGATCAAGGAGGTCAGAGATGGACCTATTCGAGGACTCGCCGACGCACATCTACTCAGAGAGTTCTGCCCGCACTCCCCCGTTCAGGCGAGAGAGGAATGAGGAGATGATGATGCAGCTGAGGTTAGCGAGGAGGGCCGAGATGCGCCCTCGCCACAGAGACCACATCCAGCCACCCCGCATTCGTTCCCCTATTCGGTTGTTCACCTCCAAGGAGCTTGTGCAGTTCCCTGGTTACCTACCTCCGTCACCTGAGGATTATCACTGCCAGCCGTAGAGTGTCTCGAGGAGAGCTAGTGCACACACACACACACACACACATATAGATAGGATAAACCTTATTTTGTTACGAGGTTATCTCCTTTAGGTGCACTAGGGTAGGAGTGCTTTATTTACACTTTTCATGTATTTCTATTTCCGTTGTATTTCCTTTCATGATATATTTGCACTACCTTCTATCAAATTAAGTCCTGCCTTCGGGTGGGCATATTATTAATATTAATGAAGTACTATCTTGGTGTGTTATTGTCTATTATGGTGAAATTATTCAATGTTCATGCTTGTGCTTTCCTTTATATTTGAGTGATGCTTTATTTTCAACACTTGTCTAAGTTTCACGCGGCTTTCACTTTGTTTTATATTTCAAAAAAAAAAATTTACCCGTATTTTCCACTAAGTATTTTAATTAAAAGATGGGACTAATAAGTAATAGCCTAATGATTAACCTAAATATGTTCTAGGAATATTAGGTTAAAATTAGGATGTTACAGATATAGTTCACTAGATAGAGTACGTCTATTACATCTCATCTCAATAGCCGTACTATCCTCAGTACATCCCTTTCCTCATAATGATGTAATGTCGTTGCAATTACAACTTGATATAGTTCTAACGGCGTAGCATGTCTACTACTACCCTTGAATCCATGAGCTTGCCACTAAGCAATTTACATTGCATAAGGTTTATTGTCTTAAGTTTCCTTTCTTTGCATGCATCTTTATCATTGGCATAAAAATTCTCACAGTTGTTAAGTAAAATTTACTCTTTAAAAGTTCTGTTTTCATACTTGACTTTGAGATTTTTCCTTGAAATCTACTTAAACTCTTATGAAATATTCTATTCAATATGTCTTAAAAATCTTTTGAAGTCTCGTGAATCTTTATGAGATATTTCTCATAACATCTGGTATACTGGTATAATGTTTTTCTGCAAAGTCTACTAGGTTTTTAATAGATTTTTATACCATCCGAAAATTCCATTACAATTCCTAGTTAGTAATAATTCTTGTAAATTTTCCAGCAATTGAACCAAGTTCCTGCGATGGATTTTCAAGCTATTTCTACTATGATTTATCATTTCTTATATCAATTAAATCTCTTTAATTATTTTCTAATAATTGTTGTAAGGTTTTTTTTTTCTAAACTTTCACTAGCTTTTCTACCATCAAAATTTTAGCCACATTCTTTGGGTAATAATTTCTCATAAACAAATTGGATACTAGCTTTCATGATGAACCAAGTTTTTGATGAAAGTTTTCAAGCTTTTATTACTGTGAATGACACCCAAATTTTCAAAAATAACAACCAAGTCTTGCTATCCATTTTTCAAGATTTGATTATTACATATAGCAAGATCATTTTCAGCCCACAATGAAACCCATGTATAAATTTCATCAAGCCAAAAGACTTGTACTTGATGTATCTTTCAGAATCATTCAAATTCAATACATGTAATTTCTGAAATAAAAAATTTGGTTCCAATAGTAAAATCATCTTTCAGCCAACAGTAAACCCACGTATAAATTTCAACAAGTTCACAAGACTTGTACTTGATGTATTCTTCCACAATGATCCAATTCAATACATGTAGTTGCTGAAATAAAAATTCTGGTTCCAATATGCATGATTTCATCATAACTTAAGCAATCATAAATCCTAAAATTAGGTTTCAGATTTTAGCAACATAAACTCAACAAAGTTAAAGCACTTATTCTAGCAAAATAGCCAAACGTCATGAAGTAAAAGACTAGAATAATTTCCTACATCTCTCCAAACTTTTTCTTTAGTTTTTCCTTTCCAATCAAACCTCAAACCCCCTATTTCCAGCCCCTTTGTGAGCTGCTGGGTGGTCCAAAGAGCAGGGAAAGATAAGGTCTTCAAGTGATCTTGATGTAGAGAATATGTCCTTAAGCTACTTTAGAGGTTTGTCTAGAAATATTATTTGTATAAAGAGTAGTTTGCTGAAGCTTCCGAAGAAAATTTAGGAAATGGAGAAGTGAATGAGAAAGAGGCGTGGCTATAACAGAGAAAAGAAAGAACTCTCTATTTCTTTTGGATTTTTATAGTTCACGCTTACTTGGAGAGTAAGGTGTGTTAAAGGATAATAATTTCTTTTGCAGATCAAATTACCTTGTATCAGTACAGAAAATATTGATATTTATTTGATTATTCTAAGTAAATATTTATTTAAGATATGCTAATATCCATTAATTGGACCAATTTCAATGTTTTGATATACCGATTATTACCATTTTGGTGTACCGTTTCTTATCATTTCAGTACCCGATTGACATAAAAAATCTTTACCGGGTAAAATTATCCTTTTAACCTTATTCTAAATTTTTTATGTCCTAATATCATTTATAAGATCTTATCCTATATTACTGATTAAAATATTATTATTCTAAATTTTTATTAATATTTAATTAATTTTCATTTTTTTATACAGAATCATTATATGGTTTCGATCCTAACTGTGTCTGTCAAAATTCTTAAACTCCCTACTGATTACTCACAATAAATGATTTTATTAGAAAGATACAAATAGGCGAGTCATTACACAAGTGACATATGTAGATTATCCGTTTGTGTCTTAGAAAGTTAGTCTAGAAGAGTAGGCTAACAATCTGTTACATCGGTTTTAGAAGCTGTTTATAATAGACGTTTTTGATATCCCTTTAGAAACTACTTTTTCATTTTCGGATCATGGTTTCTGAACTCCTCCTTCTAGAAGCTAGGATGGTTGACCAAATAGGAAGAAGAAATGACATACGAATTTTGAAATGGGGTTCGACTCGAGATTTAAAATTTGAAATTCAAATTTCCCTCTTTTTCTTGTAGCATTCAACTCTCCACATTGAAGTGAGCTTTTGACGTGTGCTAACAGTTCCTTGATGGTTTTTTGGTCTTATAACCTTCAATTTAGGCTTTATCATGATGTATGATTTACGATTATGATGATTGAAGACTGAGTATCACGTTGCTTTTAGATTTTGTACGATATCTTCATTATCAGCATACTTCCTGATGTTCCGTATTATTTTCTGAAGACCCTTGCCTTGGTTTCTTGATCTTGAATTGATTTGCCTCAATCCTTGATGCATGGAAGCATACTTTACACAATATAATGTTTGCTTCGTTTAAGCTCAGTCTCTTAACACGAGATAAAACATGTTTGCACATGTAAAGTGAAATTATTCTTGCTCAAGTCCGTGTTTATGCATTTCAAAAATACCTATTATGCTTGGTTAAGAAACTCAAGGTAGATATTAGTTGTCCTTCAAAATATCTTCTTTAAATTGGTTTTGTTGTCATTCAAAACAATATAGCTCTCATACTTTCTGAAGGATCCTGGAGCTTACAAAATAGTCACCATTAGGGGAAGTCAGGAGATAGCAAGGCATTGTTACAACGCTAGCTTTGAAGTTAGGAAAGATAGAAAATAAGACAATCCAGAGGTGGCCATGCTAGACCTCGAAGTTCAAAGTTAAAAGAGCAATAGGCTCGACCCGGATGAGGAACTAGGGGAAAAGAACTACCCAAAGAAAAAAAGGAGTAGCTACTCAAATTCTTGAGGGCAAACACCGACGTGTTTGCTTGGACAACAACAGATATGCCCAGGGTCGATAAAAAAATAATGTCCATTGACTATCCATCTACCCAAGGACCACACTAATTCGCCAATGAAAAAGGAAGGTGGTACCCGATAAGGAGTAGGAGGTGATAAGGCAGACTGAGGAGCAGCTGAAGGCTAGGTTCATCAGGGAAGTCCAATACCCAAATTGGCTATCCTACATTGTCCTAGTTCTGGGAGCAAATAAAAAGATGTGGATGTGTGTTAATTATACCAATATGAACAAAGCATGCTCGAAGGAGCCTTATCCGCTCCTTAGGATAGATAGATTGGTAAATTCGACATCGAGATTTTAGTTCTTGTGCTTCATGAACACTTACTCAGTATACAACCCGATTCTCGTGGACCCTAGAGAAGAGGAAAAGATAATATTCATAACCCCTGGAGCCAACTATTGTTACAAAGTAATGCCCTTCGGATTAAAGAGTACAGGTTCCACCTACCAGCAACTCATAAACAAAGTCTTCAGAGATAACATTGGAAGAACTCTACAAGTGTATATTGTTGGTATGCTAGTCAAGACCACCAATCTGGAGCTCCTACTTTCTTAACTTCAGATCATCTTCGTGTGCCTATGAGAACACAGGATAAATCTCAAACTAGCTAAATCTGCCTTTACAATTAGTGCCGAAAGATTTCTTGCCTTTAAGCTTAGACACTCAGGTATAAAGGCAAATCCAGACAAATGCCAAGCAGTTCTGGAAATGAAAAGTCCATAAAACACAAAGGAAGTGCAGAGACTGACAGGATGATTTGCATTTTTATGCATATTTTTATTTTTATCAATTAGAAAGTCTTTACCTCTGTTTAAACTACTGAAAAAATATAAAGAGTTTGAATGGAGGAAGCATTACAACATTTCAAAAATATCTAGCCTCCTTACGAACTTTATGCAAGCCAAGGATAAGAGAAGCCTTGGTCCTCTACCTGTCAATAGGAGAAGGGGCAATAGACGCGACATTAATCTGGGAGGAAAATAGAGTGCAAATCTTATATACTTTAGAAGCAAAGGCCTACAGGCCTTAAGCTCCGATACTAGAAGTTAGAGAAAATAGTCTTTGCCTTGGTCTTAGTAGTAAGAAGACTTAGACAATATTTCCAAGCACACCCAATCTAGATTAAAACCAACCAACCAATTTGTCATGTCCTACAGAAACCATTTCTAGTAGAAAGAATAATTTGCTGGTCCATTGAGCTCTCTAAGTTTAACATCCACTGTGAGCCCAGGCATTGGCAAACTTTGTTCGAGAATGGGCTGATGATGAAGCACTTTCAAAATAAGAACAATGGAGGCTATATGTGGATAGGTCCTCCAAGCCCAAGGGAAGCAGAGTAGGAGTGTCATAATCTAACTTGGGACGTGACAAGCATGTGAGGGATTGAGTCTCCATAGAGGCTTCTGGTAGCGTGACTGACTAATGTTTATAAATATCAAATTTATATTCCAAATATTAAAACTAAACTAAATTCCATAATTTTAAAAATGTTTCCAAAATATAAATCCTAGCTATAAAACTGTGCAATAACCAAAATCAGGGCTAAAGCCAAACATAATTAATAAAATAGTTGAAGGTCAAAAATAACTAAACTTAATAAGATGCACGTCTGGGATCTTGCCTACATAATTACTAGAGTAGGCTAACATAAATCTATAATAGGCTTCACTCTAAAGCGAAGCTCACAAAAAAGAAACTATAACACTACTGAGACGGATCCTGTGGTGTAACTGAATTGTATCTATATTTATAGAGGAGGGAAAAGATGTTAGCTCCAAAATCCTTCAGAAAGTGCTAATGCAATATGTTTTGAGTGATGACATAACAAATTTAGAGAAAATATTTTTGAAGAACTATTGATGTTTTCCTTTGAGTTTCTTGAAATAGCAAACAAGTTCTTCCACACGTTCTTGAATCGGAAATAATTTCACTTTACATGTAAAAATATCTATTATCTTGTCTAAAGAGATAGGAACTTAATAGAAGTGAAAATTCTATCATGCAAAGTACGTATACTGTAACGCCCCGATTTTCTGTCAGAGTAAAAATGACCAAAATGCCCCTAAGGTCATTCTCAGCCCGGAATTCGAGGAAAGCCGGTCCGGCAGCATTCAAAGGGCAAACTCAATGTTGGAAGGGGATTAGTTGGCTTGCGTACCTTCCCGGGATCGAAAATCTCATTTTTCGAGTTTTCGGGTCAAAATGACCAAAATACCCCTGTGGTGTTTTACCCGTTTACAAGTGCCGGATGAACCCGAAACTTCTCCAGATGGTTTTAAAAGGCGTTTTAATGTATTCTGTGACCTCAGTTTTAGTCCCAAAGGTCCCAGGCAAAATTAATGCAAAATTACGATTTTGTCCCTAGTTTTGTGTTTTTGAGCTTAATCGCGTGATTAAGCAAACCTAAGCAATATTAGGCTCTAATCGAAGATTAATTAATTTTCACAATTAATCTTGAGTCAAAATAATTTATTAAAGTTGATTAGAACCTAAGAATGCTTAATTTCAACTTGAAATCCTATTTTAAATTCAAGATTCCTAGTCATGGAATCTTGAATAGTGTTTTCTCTTTCCAATTCCTTAAATTATGGAAATTTGTCTACCTTGTTTACTCATAAAATGAATCTTAAACTCTTTAAATGTGTATGAGCACTCCTTAACCTTGTCATAAAACTCTTAAACCCCATTCTTAGTTACCTAAACTTATGCTTAGTAACTCCTAACCTTGTACCTAAACTAATACACACTCAAACCTATCATTAACACACAATTACATGAAGCAATTTTCCTCCCTCTCTGCTGTAGCATTCTGGCCGAAAGCTTCCTCCCCCATTTTCCATCACATGCTCAAATTTTTGACACTCCAAAGCTATACCTCAAGTCATACTCACCATACTTTGTCATACTTTCCACCATGCTTGATTTTTCAAGTAAATGACTAAATGAATTAAGCTATTTTCCTTATTTATTTGTGGCCCAAGAACAGCCAGCCATGCCTTGGTTCTAGAAGAAATATTTCATTCAAAATTGATAGGAAATTCACTCAAATCCCTTTACTTGAAGCCATGCCTTATATCATAACTTCCATACTTCAAACCATGCTTGAATGACATTGTGTAAGAGATATTTTTCTCTTCATTTCCCTCCCAAACCACATGGCCAGCCCCTCCTCTCCATGAGACCTCATTTGTTTTCATTTTCTATAAATACCTTGCTTACTTGAGCTTGCAAACACTTTAGATCATTTGCTAAGTTTCAAGTTTTCTAAGCTTTCTTGAGTTTCCTTTCTTTTTCTCTCAAGTCTCAAAAGAGTTCTTCTTTTCTCTTCATCTTCATCCTCTCATCACATAATCATCTCATAACCTCTAAACACCACCTCACAACCTTGAACCACCATTAAACCTCTCAAACTCTCAACCTCAAACACAACCTCACTCAAAACACATCTCCTCTCTCTTTCTCTCTTGGTGGCCGAAGCTCATCATCACTCTTGGAGGAGTTCCTCATCTTGTTTTCCATTTCAAGTTCAAGCTTTTCATCAGCCATGAGGCTTTGTATATGAGCATGATAGCTTGATGATGAGAGTTTCTAGATGATGACTTTGTGTTCATCTCAAGGAAACCTTTAAAGCTTGAGTTCTTTTTTTTTCCTTAAACTTTATCTATATGATATTTAGCTTACATGATTTTTCAACTTAAGAAAATTAATCTAAGGATTTCAAAAAGCCCAAGCCTACCCTTATCAACCTTAAAGTTAGCTGGCACATTCTAGAGATCTTTCTCTAGATAGGGGTTTTAGGTACTTAATAAAGAACTTGACTTAGTTTCATCCTCTTTTTCCTTTCTTATTGGTTTCGGTTCTAACCTCCTTTTCCTTTGCTATTAATTTTGGCTCATTTTCATTAAGATTGATATTAATTTTGTTAAATACATACACTAATATCAATGCACCAGATATGTGTTTAGGTCGATAATAATGGGATTGGTTTGGTTTTCTTTTGGGTTGTTGTGTCTCTGAGTTACTTGATCATTTTTCATAAAACTAATATAACTCTACATATGTCATACTTAGGTTCTTATTGTCTCCAAAGGCAACTGATCTGGAGAAAGATGCCATAAACTGCAAGGAAAAAGATCATGCCATAGCTTAAAACATGGTATCCTTTTGTATATAAATAGCAGCATTATGTTTTAAAACTTAAAAGTGCAGATTAATATGCACCCTTGTTTTTCATTATGTTTGTATTTATCACTATTCTAGACTAGCTCCTTTTGAATCTCTTTAGTAGTGGTGGTGCATTCTTACATATTGTTAATTGGTTTGAAATTTGATCATATCCTTTATTTGTGGCTTGAACTTCCTTTCTTCATTCTTAACATTCATAATAATAAGTATGCTCCAAGTTTTCTTTGCTTTGAGCTAATTTGTGAAGAATATTGATTTAGGACAATGAATGAAAATGGTCTTGTTTCCATATGAATGAATAAATGAATAACATTATACAAGGTTTGTGCATAGCATCTAAGTCAATATGTAAATGCTATCAATAATATTCATACTGTCTGATAACTGGTATGCAAACAGATGCATCCATTTATAAGATCATGCCATATACTACAGTCAACTTAGCGATAATTAATTCTTTGGAACTTTACCAAATTTTATTTAGAGCTGGGCAAGTCTTGAGAAGCTGTGTGCATCTTTACTTTCTTCTTATGAATTCAAACCCTCAATTGCCTCTTTTTGATTTGCATATTATTTATTTTTCAAAATTGTGTCAGGGTTATGCAAGGGAGTGGTCTAAGTGGGCTAATTCCATCTGGAATTTCATTTTTAAAAAAACCTCATACTACTTGGAAGTAATCTAGTATTATGTTTTGATTGTAGCGAAGATTTTGAATTTAATTTGCTCTGCTGTTGTGTTTGAACATGCTTAAAACATGCTATGTAGGAGAATTAGTTACTTGAAAAGACCAAATTCTTATTTTCTACAACTTAGTAACTTGAGAAGTTTAGGTACACTGTAAGTTTAATACTTGGAGTACTCTTTTTTTTTTCCTTCTCATTTTGGGTTTGAGTTAATGCCTCAAGGCCTTAATAAGGAAATGCTTCCGGCAATAAAAAAAACAAGGAGATGCCAATGCCTTCTTTTCTTTCCTAAATTTACATATTGTCAAATTGTCTCACACAGTAATGAGAAGTTGTAATCTTATAGGAATAGTTCTTGAACATCTTGGAAATGTGCCTACATTGAGATCATTGTAAGTGATTCTTTATGTGTTTTCAATTCTCTTTTTATGGGCATTGTGTTCAAAAGTTTCTTGTATCAACAATATTTATTTACAAATTAGAACCATTTATCATTCTTCCATTCTATACTTGTCTATTTGATTAAGTTCATCAACATGCTTCCTCTGTTGATTGCATTAGAGGGACTAAACATTTGAAGTCATTTTTTTCTCTTAAATAATACTTATTATATATGGACATAATTTCTTTTTTAGAGACCTCAGTTTTAACAAATTAAGTGGACTTATTCCAAACTCCTTGGGTAGCCTGAAGAACATGAATGTGCTGTAAGAAATATTCTTTAATTTCCACTTTGATTTATGTTTACAGAAAAATAAGATTGATATTTCTTGGTCGTTTGGTTGTGTTATTCAATTTTCCTTACTGGCTCCGATTTATTAGGGATTTACAATTGATCTGCTTCCCCTTAACATTATAGAAACCATCAACATTTCTAAATAATCAATTGAATATATAGTTCTGAGACTAAAAGAGGTATCCAAAAGTTTGAATTAGTCAATAAATATCTTTTATCTTCATTAATTGTATGCTCCTAGTTCCAGCTTTAAGTGTGAACTGGCATGGCTCATTAAATGTCTAAACTCTAATACCTAGTTTTAAGTTAATCAAGACTAGTTTGACTTGTTTACAACAACATGGCAAGCATTTTATAAATATATAATGCATTGATTTGTATATAAAAGCATGTACATACATGCTAAAGAGGGAATCTGATTGACTTAATTGCAAAATGTTTTCATTTCATGTCTACATGGAGCTAGTGCTATCATAATGTCATTGATCAATGATGTTGTCTAAATCAAAATAAAATATTGTAATGGTGAAAAAAGTTAAGTTAATCAAACAAATAATTATTTTTTTAAAAATTATCGCAAATTGTGATGGTTTCAGACCGCCTTAATTATTTTTTAAAAAAATTACAAATCGCCATAATTTATATTTTAAAAATATTTAAGTGAAAATTGCGGCGGTTTAAAACTGCCATAATTTACCGGAATTATGGTGATTATATAAGGTGATGCGGCGGCGATTAAGAAAGATCATTGCGGTGGTTTTTTTTAGTAATTACGGCAGTTCAAGGAACCGCCATTATAGGAAAAAAAAGCGATTATAACCGTTGCAATTTACCAAAAAAATCACTGTAATTTACCTCTTTTTTTGTAGTGGTTATCTACTGGTCACAGGTAAGAGCTTGAGAAGGCTACTACAAAGACTATCTATTTTCTTTCTTAGGTTGAGAAAGGTTTTAGTGAAACTCAATGGTGGTTGAGATCTGGATGTAAGTAGGTTGGTCGAGCCAGTATAAAAATATGTACAATATCTTTTTTTCCCTTATCTTTTTTACATTCACTTCTCTCTATTTATTATTTAATATTTGCTTTTTCGTTACTAATGTTGTAGTTCAGAAAGTTACTTTCTGAAGTACCTAACACTATTTCCATTGCACTTCAAGCTCAATGCTTGATAGTATCTTGTTCATGTTTTCGAAGGCAAAAGAAGAAAAGAGAAGCAAAGCACGATTCAACCCCCCTTCTCGTGCACTTTTCTACCTATAAGTGGCATCAGAGCTTGGCCTCTAAGGGGTTAAGCATTCTAACAATTGCAGAGGACAAAGATTCGAGGGACAAATGGCACAAATCATTCATATAGCAAAAGGACACTCCATTAACAGACTACCATTCTTTGATGACTAAAGTGCCCTTGAGGTCATTTTTGCCTGGAATTTGAGGCGGTCGACCCAAGCTATCCTCAAGAGGTTATTTTAATGTTTGAAGGGGTATTAGATGTGTTAGAGGTAGTAATAAGAGTGAAAATCTCAACTCTGGTTTTTCCTGCCCGCGAAATGATTAAAATGCCCCTATGGTGAATTAATGCGAAATTAAGGGCTGACTGGACCTAATCATTTCCCAAAGGTTAGAAATGTCAATTATAAGGGATGTACAATGTCTAGAAAGGTCTGTGTGGTCTTGGGAAATTTCATGTAAAATTACCATTTTGCCCCTAGTTAGTGCAAAACGAACTTAATTAAGTAATTATGGAGATATAGATGAAGATAATTTAATTTTACTTATTAATCTTGAGTCAAAATAATTAATTAAGGCTAATTAAGGCCTAAGATTACTTAGGGAAATTTAAAATTTCATTCTTAATAAAAGAACTCTTAAGACATAAAGAAAGTCAAACAGTGAATAATATTTTCTTTCTCCATTTCCCTAAAATTAGGAACCTTGTTGGCATTTGAAATTCAAATTAATCAAGTTTAATTCAACTAAATGTGTAATATCACTTTTTAATCATATCTTGAAAGGCTTAAACACATGTTACTAACCCAAACACTTGATTATCAATCCTTAACTCTTTGCCTAATTAAATCTACCTCTAATTCATGTCCTAACACACATGAAAATGAAAAATTTTCCCCCCAAAATAGCCCCAAATGCAGTAGCCGCCCTTCCTCCATTTCTCTCTCATATTTCAAATTTTAATACTTATACACTCCCAAAAATCCTCATTTTTACCATTTGCTTTTTTGTTGAAAATTTTCTCACCAAGTTGTCAAAAAAATTCTCTTTTTCTCAAGAACTAACAAGCTTTCATCTTCTTCTTCTTCTTTCTCTAAGAGACTCCACTCTCAACCTCCCCTCAACCTCAAACCACCATAGATCACCTCCATGACACAACCTTTCCATCTCAACACACAAGAACTCAAGAAAAATCTCTATCCATTTTTCCTCCTCTTGGCCCAACCCACCTAGAAGCTCCAAGAGAAGATTTTTTCTTCTCATTTCAACATAAAGAACCAAGCTTTCTTATTTCCAACTAAGAAACAACCTTGGTAGGGATTTTGTTTTGAGTTCCATCTATTTTTCTTTGTTTTATTTTCAGTTTTAGTTGTTGGTTGAATGGAAAAGTTCTCCTCCTTTTCTTTTCTTTCCATTTTCAACTTTTGATAGTGAAAGAATGACTAAGTTCATGCTCTTTTTCTTTCTTTCCATTTTGATTTGACATTTCTTTTGCTTTTTTTTTTTTTGGTTTTAGACTCCTTTTGTGTATTTTCCATTTTTGGTTTTGGTTGATCAAGGCTTGATGATGAGGAAATATTGGTGGTGGTCTTGATACCACCATGCATTTGGCCTCTAAAGCCTAAAACTTGGTCTTATTTTCAATTTTGAAAGAAATAGGAAAATAGGATACTTGTTGTTTTTCTTGAAATATTTTCTTTGATGCTTGCGACCATGGCTTGATGATGAGGGTTCGTAGATGGTGGTTGTGAAATCATCATATTTGTGACCTCTAGAGTTTAGACTTGTTTTCGATTTCAAGAGGTAAATTGAGAAAAATGTTGGTTGGTTCTCTTGTCCATTTCTTTTTGAGCTTTATGGTGAGTCCAAGAAATGAGGTTCTTGGAACCACAGTGTTAGAGGACTCCATAGCTCACTTCCACTATGTTAAGATTGATTTGGGGGTTAAGCGTTTTGCTTCTTTAAAGTCTTGTAATGAACTCTAGTAAGATATAAAATAAACTTGCATTCATGTTTATGTTTCAAGTCCTCGCATCTCATGTTTCTGTTTCAATGCCTTGCATTTCATATTTATTTTCAAGCCATCACTTTAATCTCAAAGACTTAAAAAGGAACTTGTATCTCATGTTTACGTTTCAATGCCTTGCATATCATGTTTACTTTCGAGTCATCACCTTAAATTTTAAAGACTTAAAAAGGAACTTGCATCTCATGTTTATATTCAAGTCTTGCATATCATATCTATACTTCAAAGCCATCACCTTGTAATGATGAAGATTAAAAAATAAGGATGCATAACATGTTTATGATTCTTGTTATCACTTAAATTCCTATAGCTTAAGACTTGCCCCTCGTATCTCATTTAGGAATTTTGGTCATGGACATAATCTTGGGGATGTATTTTCGGCCTCATGATAATGTTGGAATTGGAATAAGTTTTGTGTTATTTTAATGATCTAAAATTGTGTCTTGGAATTTTTGAAAGTATTGGAAACTCTCAAAGTAGTAAAAATGTGATTATTATGTATAAAATCCCTTTGTAACACCCTAAATTTTAACCTAATACTACTAGTATGTATTAAGGTTAATCCTTAGAATATTACCTCTTGGTTTCATCTTTTACTTCGAAAATACTTAGCGGAAATATGGGTAAAATTTTTCTTTTTGAATTAAAACCAAAGTGAGAGCCACACATGATTCTTTGAACAGGAATTCATACAAGTCATATGAGCAAATCATAATAAACACATAAATAACATGGATACATCAACTGAATATATATATAGATAATGTGCCTACCAAAAGGCAGGACTATTCGGTACATAGAAGAACGAAATACAACTAAAAAGTAAATACAAGGAAATCATAAAAGCAACACCCATACCTATGTGCACCTAGAGTAGACAACCTCATATACAAAAGAAGGTTTGTCCTCAATTATGTGGCGTGTGTGCACTAGCTACTACCCATCCTATGCACCTACTCCTGTTGGTCCGAGTATTGAGGGGTGGAATCGATCCATTGGCGGATCTCGGCAGGAGTGGTCGTGCGGATCATTGGAGCGTGTCCATCATGGCGAGGGCGCATGGATGGCCTACGAGCCAACCTCGGCTGAACCATCGTCTCATCACTCCCGGCTCTCATCGATGGGGGAGCGGGGCTGGAGCTCCAACTGTACATGTGCGAGGGCGGGTCCTCTGATGGATCCGTCTCCGAATACTGAATCCGGGGCACGTACTCCGGGTAGTCACGTACGGCTGACGCCTCGGGCTGCATGCGGAGGATCTGCTCGTCGCGTCTCGAAAATCATGTTATGATGGTAGTGGGCAGTCGGGGTGAAGCGGTAGCTCCGTACTGGGTGTGCGAAGGGTCGTCCCATAAACATGAATACTCTGACTGTGCAGCGACCTTCAAAATGATATGACCCGAGTGCTGGGTCATGGTGCAGCTCCCACGTCGGGGTGTCGATGAAGAGTACGAAAGTCGCCATCTGAAGATATGACGGAAGAAAAGAGAGAGGGAATGAGAATCTTCGAAAAGAATTCTCAGTAGGGCAATCCCTAACTAAGTGACATCATCACATCCTCAGGAACCTTGGGTTTTATTTCTAAAAAGGTGTGTATGCATATAAACTCCTTTTAAGTTAGTTTTCTAAAGCATTAGTTATCCAAGGTCCGTCATATTTTACAATGCGTCTTATGACTAAGCATGGAATACACCAATGACATGAATGTATCATAAAGGTAAACCAATCAATAGAATAACTAAGAAACATTATAACAGTGGCATAAGGTGACTGGTATAAATCTCATAATAACTTTTCTTGGTTTTTCATAGTACATGTGACATTTTAAACTTTAACTTTTATCTCATGGGGCCACCCTAAAACATTTCTAGGTTATGAGCTCATACTTTAACTAGTTGTCACTAGCTTTTACTTATCCTATGATAAGCATACATAATCCCGACTTAAAGTACGGGCTAGGGGGCTAATTAAGGATCACCTCTTAGGGTCATTTCCTCTTTGAAACACTCTACTAGCGACTAATGCATAGTAGTATTGTCCGCTTTGGCAAGCTCTGTGTCAATACCCTCACGGATTTGTTTTCTTGGGGGTGCTAGGCTAAACCGGTGTCACCCAAGAAGGCGTCTCAGTGTTGTGTTACATTTAAGTTCTCATGATTTTCAAAAAGACCTTTTTTCTAAGTTCCTCAAATTTGATGGAAATTCGGTAGCATGACGGCTGTAGACCGAATTTCCTCAAATTTGCTTATGCCATGAAAACATATAGGACATACAAACATTTCTTATGAGGTATAGCATATCATCATATAAAACTTCTTCATAGTATATACATCATCACGTTATCACGCATTCATATAAAACTCCTTCATAGCACATACATCATCACATAATCATTCTAATCATGTAAAAACTTCTTCATAGCATATACATCAAACTCATCATAGATAGAGCTCATGTATCATATATCATACTTACATAAATTAAGCATCATAAAAACCCAAGACTTTTTAATGTCTTATGCATTGACCCTTAAGGTTCTTAGCTTACGTTCTAAGTTATTAATCATCAAACCTAATCTCTTGGGTACCTATGAGGTTATAACTAAGTATTTCTCACCTCACACTATGATCAAGAACATCTCTAAACCTCAAGGATGCAGAATTTATAATCCTAACTTTACGGGTTCCTAGGAGTCACAACAATGACCCTTTCTAAGTCTAGCTTGCTCCTAAGGCATCAAGATCAAGTCCTAAACCACTTATGAGTCATTCCTACACATTTAAACTAATTTAAAACCATGATTATCAAATCTAATCCTTGCTGGACAGAATCCAGAAAATTCAATAATTAAGGGATCTAAAACTCTCAAATTAATTCTTTTCTAGTTTCTAAACTATCCTATCTTTTACATACGAGTCTTAGCATTATTTTTACTCAAACATAAGCATATTATTATCATTAAAACAGCATATACAGTGGCAATAAATGGCAAGGCAGAACCGAAATGTGCATCTCCATAAAAGGCATAGAACACAATTTTTTAAGCACATAGAATACTAGTTTCTCTTGGAATCTTTTTAGAACTTTCAAAACTCATTTATAAACACTTTTATCCTTTAAAATCATAAAAATACTTGAGAGGGCAGTAGCTCAATCATTTTCACCTCAAGGGGTTCTAAATTCATAAAACTTAGTTCTACATATTCCTTATACTCATATAAGCTTAGAAAATTTATGAAACACATTTTTAACACTTGGAAAACTTAAAACCTCTTAGGGCCGAAATCTCAACTATGGAAAATAATTATTTTAGACCTTTGTTTGAGACAACAATGGGCAAGTCTTTGAGCTCTAGGTTCATTTAAGTGATGACATAAAAATAAACATGCTCATGCACTTGTTTTAGCTTGCATTAGAAAGTAAAGTGATAGCATAAAATAAACATGAGATGCAACTCATTATTATCTTGATATTAAGTGAGAACTTGAAATATAAACATGATAATGCATAGCTTGAAACATAAACATGATAATGCAAGGTTCACTTATTATCTTGATACTTAGTGATAGCAAGGAAAGTAAACATGATGTGCATAGCATAAAAGTAGACATGATGCAAGGTTCATTTTACGATTAGCTAGAGCTCATCCAAGACCTTAACAAAATAACAACCCAACATATATCTCATTACAAAGAGAGCTTTAGAGTTCTTGAACCAAGTTCTCAAAGGAACTATGAGGTTCTTGAACATCATCATCAAGCTCAAGATAAATAAACTTCCAAAACAAAACAAAATCTCAAGGATCAAAGTACCAAAACCGAAAACCTTTCAAAGGAAAAGAAAATGAAGCTAAGTCAAGTTCTTTATTAAATACCTAAAACCCCTATCTAGAGAAAGATCTCTAGAACGTGCCGGCCAACTTTAAGGTTGACAAGGGTAGGCTTGGGCTTTTAGAAATCCTTAGATTAATTTTCTTAAGTTGAAAAACCATGTGAGCTAAATATCATATAGATGAAGTTATAAGAAAAGGAAAACTTAAGCTTTAGAGGTTTCTTGGAGATGAACACAAGGTCATCATCTAGAAACTCTCATCATCAAGCTATCATGCTCATAATTATGGCCTCATGGCCGAAATGAAAGGAAAACAAAGAACCAAGGAAAAGTTTCAAAAGAAATCCAAGAGAAAGCTAGAGAAACTCATTTTTTGAGTAAAACAAAGTTTGAAAAGAAACTCCCTACCAAGTGATGAAGATGAAAGCTTGAACTTGAAAAGGAAAATGAGAAGAGCAACTCCTCCTAAGGTGGTGTGATGGCTTCGGCCAAAGAGAAGGAAAAGGAAAGGAGATGTGTTTTGAGGAAGCTTGTGTTTGAGGTTTAGTGTTTAAGAGATTTGATGATGATCTAAGGTTAGGATATGGTGGATTGAAGTGGTGAGGTGATAATGTGAAGAGAGGATGAAGATGAAGAGAAAGAACTCTTGGAACTTTGAGAGAAAAGAAAAGGACTAGCAAGATAACTCTAGAATTCTAAACTTAGCAAATGCTTCAAGGTGCAACTAAGCTATCACAAGCATCCTATTTATAGAAAAACAAAACCATGGGCTCACTAAAGAGGAGGAGTGGCCGTAGCTTTGGAGGGGAAAAGGGAGAGAAAAATATCTCTTACACAAGGTCATTCAAGCATGGTTTGAAGTATAGAAGCTATGATGCAAAGTATGACTTGATGTGAGTGAATTTCCTATCAATTTTTGATGAAATTAAGCTTATAGAAACTTGTCATGGCTGGAACTTTTCCAGCCACAAATAAATGGGAAAAATGGATTGTTTTAATTATTTATTCATGTGGAAATTCAAGCTTGATTGAAAGTTATGACAAGGCATGGTATATGTGACTTGAGGTATGGCCTTGGAGTGTTAGAAAATTGAACATGTGATGCATATGGAGGCTTGGAGGTTTTGGCCAGACCAGGGACAGCATGGGGGAGGTGAGTTTTGATCATCTAATTGGGTGTTAATGGTAGGTTTAAATGTGTATTAGCTTAGGTACAAGGTTAGGAATAATTAAGCTTAAGTTTAGGTAACTAAGAATGTGTTTTAAGGATTTTATGACAAGATTAGGAGTGCTCATACATCATTAGGGAATTAAAAACTCATTTATGACTAAACAATGTGTAACACAATTCCATGATTTAAGGAATTGGAAAGAGAAAACACTATTTAAGATTCCATGACTAGGAGTCTTGAAATTAAAATATGATTTTAAGTTGTAATTAAGCACTTTTAGGTTCTAATCAACTTTAATAAATTATTTTGACTCAAGATTAATTAAGGAAATTAATTAACCTTTGATTAGAGCCTAATATTGCTTAGGTTTGCTTAATCACGCGATTAAGCGTAAAAACACGAAACTAGGGGCAAAATCGTAATTTTGCACTAATTTCGCCCGGGACCTCTGGGACCAAAACTAAAGTCATAGTTTACATAAAAACGCCTTTCAAAACCATTAGGAGAAGTTTCGAGTTCATCCGGCATTTACAAACGGGTAAAACACCGCAGGGGTGTTTTGATCATTTTGACCAGAAAACTCGAAAAACGAGATTTTCGATCCCGGGAAGGTACACAAGTCATCCAATCCCCTTTCAACATTGAGTTTGCCCTTCGAGCACTGCCGGATCGGCTTTTCTCGAATTCCGGGCTGAAAATGACCATAGGGGCATTTTGGTCATTTTCACTCTAGCAGAAAAATCGGGGCGTTACACCCTTGATGAAACTTTTATTGTTGCTACTATTTTTAAGGGTTATTATTATGTGTTTAAATGGGTAAAATGGTTTCAAGTGTTTCCAATGCCTTAGAATAATTTTTGGGAGAAACTAGTAACTAGAAATGTCTAAAAATATAATTCTTGAAAGCTTTTAGAAATTAAAATTTTGGCTACTGTTTTGTTTAATTTAAATCTAAAATATGTTGTTTGGGACTACTTAATTGTGTATAAATTACAAAGAAATTAGTGTAACAATTATTTTTAGCATTCTAGGGAAAACTAGTATCAAGAAAGATTAACAATAGGGTTTCTAATGCATCTAGAAATTAAAATTGTAGCTGTTGTTTTAATAATATAAAATTTGTAAGTTTCTATTTGGTATGATATATATGTATAAATATTACCATTAATTGATGTAAAATTTATTTGTAACATCTTATGAAAAAGACTAGAAACTAGAAAGGACAAAAAATGTGGTTTTCAAGACTTCTAAGAATTGAGAATTACAGCTACTGCTGTGACACACTATTTTCTGAAATAATTCTGTTTGGGACTGATTTATGTGTAAAAATTTCTATTAGTTGTGGTGATAATTAATTTTGACACCTTAGGAAAAGCCGTTAACTAGAAAGAGTCAAGAACGTAACTTCTAGAACTCCAAAATTGTGTATTTTTGAAACTGCCCAAAACTATCCAGCATTGTTTGAAACTGTTCAGAAGGTTAATAATTAGTGGAAATAATTGTAATTGGTTTTTAGATCCCGAAAAGATCAATTACGGGTATTAGATTAAGCCGAGTTGCAGGTTTGTCCTGTTTGGGGCTAAAGAAGTAATTATTGACAGCTTGAGGATAATAATGCTAATGGTATTTCTAGTGATCTTTACTACTCTATATATGTGTATATATACTCTATTGAGCATTTCATATGCATTAGTTGAGCCCGGTCCTTGATTCCAACATACTAGGTAGGAGCATGTTTACTTTTCAATAAGATGAAAATGATGCGAGCTTATAGGTATATGAAAGTAAGGCATGATTATGTGATTATTTGTGGCATGTTTGATATGATATATGACCAAAAACAGATTTGGGGAAAATCTATTCCCAGTTGTTATGCTGTCAGATTTTCACTAAAATTAGTAAGCTTAGAAAAACTATGAAGATTTGGAGCATGAAATGTTAAATGCTAAGTTGTGATGATATCTACAATTATACACCGATGTATGCATCTTTAATTGACATGTTAAGATTAAAGGTAATATAAGACACATGGAAATGATCCTTCAGACTCCAGGAATTAATGGTTATGAAAGGTGATTCAAAGAAGTTGCATGCTCATGATAAGAAAGTTAAGATAAAGTAAGGAAGTGATGTGTTTCCCCCTCTATTACCCCATATCAACGGCTAGTTAGGTTGAGCTCATCCTAGGCAATCGGTGAGGTGAAGTTTTGGTGGTTATTGTAAAATCGTCGGGGAAGGTAAGATGGTTGGTTTAGGATGGTTATGAGAGAGGGTGGTCATTAAGAAAAGAACTTGAGAGTTCAATTATGAGAAAGTAAAGTAAAGGTGTATATACATATATTACATTATTGTTCCATTGGTGCAATTAATCAAGTGATATGTGCTAGGTGATTTTAGTTCTTTAGCTTATCTCCTGCTTATATACTTGGCATCATATTGTGTTTTAGATTTGTATGCTACCAACTTATGTTGTGAGTATGCTTGTGTTATTTACATTTGTTACTTATGCCCCTGAGGCATTGTCATGCATACATGAGATATTTGTTGCAATCATGAAATTAAAACCCATGTTAAAAAACACCCACTTCGGATAAAAGGATCTTTTGAGAATATTAAAATTGAACCTTATGCATGTACATCTCTTTCATAATGAAAATCAAAGTGGCTGGGGACGATACCAATAACACTTGTGTTAGAGTCAGGAAGCCCTACTGAGAATCTTGAATAAGTTTTCATCCCTCTCCTTTCTCCCATGTTGTCTCTAGATGTGGATGATGGTGTTGTTCGTGATCTTCTTTGAGGCATGGACATGAGAGTCACTCTACCTATCGGAGCAAAGGGTCACAGTGGAAGCACGAAGACAGTTTTCCTTTTGCTATTAGTTTGATAGTTGACATCCTTTTATACCTGTTGGTAGCCTAGTCTTTTGATAGACATGTACCGAAGACTAGTTTAGGTTTACTATAATTATGTTTAGCTTTGGACTATTATATGTTCAACCTTTATTGTTGAGCTTAGTATCTTAAGATGTCCTTTATGTTCATAGGACGTCGCCATTATATTATGATTATGATACGTTAATCTAGTTATGTTGTATTATGCTATGGTTTACACATATATTATGATGAGTTTTATATGATTGCTATTATTATAAGAGTATTGACTAATGTCTGTACACACACGTGGCTTGCATTTTGGTATTAAAGCTAAAAAAAAATTAGTTGTATTTTTGTTACTTGTATTTTAAAGAAGAAAAAGTTAATTTCTGCAATAAAGCCATAACAGCTAATAATTAACCGAAATACGATTTAAGCGTATTAGGTTAAAAGTTAGGGTGTTATAAGGGTTGTCTACTATTCACTGTGAGAGCTTGGGAAAGCTAATGTAAAGACTATTCAGTTTACTTTCTCAGGTTGAGAAAGTTGTTGATTAGTGAAATCTCAACATGTGTTGACTACTGGATGTAGGCAGGTTTGGCCGAACTAATATAAAAATATCTGTGCCATTTCTCTTTTCCCTGATCTCTTTATTTTAATGTTGTGTACTTTAATTCAATAACCATTGAAGTATTATTAATAAAGTTGCATTATTATTAATTATGCTTCAGAGTTCTACTTTCTAAAATAACTAACCATTATTCTGCTGCACTTCAAGCTCAATACTTGATAATGTTTTTGTTAAATGTTTTAGATTCGAAGACAGCACCAAAGCACGATTCAACCCTCTTTCCCGTGCACTCTTTTACCTACAAAATTATCTCCATATCTTTCTTTCATTACTGATAATGGGTATTTCATTTATCTTGATTATAATTCTTTAGCTTTTTGCATGAGTTTAGTTGTGTTACTTATGTGAATAATTAGGATTTTGATTTAGCCATCATTGTGCATCTTTGATAGAACCATTGACTATAGCACTGATTTTGGAATAATTATTGGATTAGAGCATGTTGCATCTAACTTGTCTCTTTGAGTATTTGTTTATATGCAGGAGCTTTGGAATAAGTACAAAGTCTCAAGAATAAGGCTGAGAACTTTCTAGAAAAAGCTTGGAGCTAAGGGGCTACAAAAAGGAGCAAAGACGCTTGAGGCTCACTTTTAGGTGAGTGCCGTAGTGCTCATTTAGCTCTACAACTCTCAACAGAAGTATCTTTAGGAAAACTAGAACTTAACATTCTGTTGAGCACTGTAGTGCTCATTGCAATGCTCACGAAATAGCAAGATTACAGATAACTAATATGTTTTTGAGCCCCACTTTAACCAATTTTAGAGAGCAATATTTGTAGGAATGACACAGACTTTTACCCTAGTTTTAGTTTTAGTTTTGGCTGCATAGTCTAGGCATTAGGTTTCTCTCTCTAATTCAATTCTCTATCTACGTCTCTTTACATCTTCTTCTCTACTTTTCTCTCTCTAGGTATTTCAATAGGGGAGTTGATTTATTCTTAGGGATCGTGGAAAGAATCGATGCTATTATTTTCAGGCACCTTTTTATTTTCATTGTTGTAATCCTTTAGGGATAAAGGAGTAGATTTTCTTACTAGCTGCCTATAGTTGGCAAGTATAATCATGATGAAACTGCAAATTGCATATGTAGGCATCTAGTAGGATTGATGGTTGTCTTTTGATAATTGTCTTAAGTGATTTTGATGCCATGAATCTTATGCATGTCCGGTTTCTAAAGATGCAAGACTTCATGAATTATGTTAGGATTGTGATTTTGGCATGAGGTGAATATAGTATGCATGAAGAATAGGTTAACCACATGATATGGAATGCTAGACAAGTTTTGAATATCCATTGTGGTGTCACATGATGAGAGTATAGTATGCATGCCCAGTAGGTAAACAACATGACATGAATTACTAGACTAGTTTTAGACATTTAATTAGATCACTGTGCATGTTGATTGCATCATATTGCTTTTGACTAATTTCATGGTGATGATCTATGACTTGAAAAATGGAGTGATAGGACTGCATGACTGCATGTGTAACTAAACAGGCTAAGGAAACACCTTAGGGGAAATGATTAACTCAAATGTAATAAGTTCTTCATGCTAGAATGTGTTGTTATGACTATAATTGAGTGAGATAAGCATGTGAATAGTTAGTTTTGAACCTCATAGACTAAGAATTAGACTAGAGAATACTTATGCATTATGTGGCATTATGTGGCATTTAGAGCCTTGGTATGGATTTCATATGTTTTACAAGAATCTACAATGTTGTTGGCATGACAGGTTGAATAAGCAAATGGCATGTCCAAGATTGTATGCCTATGGCCTCTTGTATGAGATTGTATGGTTGCTATGTGTATTTTAGAACGATGAGTAGCATAACCTCCCTTAATGTTTTCATGATCATAAAACCCATACATGTCAATTGGATTAGAGAAGCTTAGATTGAAAACCATCATGTTTAATATACAACTTGGTCATAGATAGAAAACCATCATGTTTAATATACAAATTGGTCATAGGATAAGAAAGTGTTTAATAGACTAACAAGCTAGCAGAAGGCATATTGCTTACCTTTATTTCGTGTATTGGTTCAATGTGTAAATATGATTTAGTGTCTTAAAGTATGCTATTTGCCTCAATTATATGTATTTGTATAATGTGTAAACATGATTGGATGTTTCGAACACATGCGTTTGCGCTTGAAGGAGTTGATTGAGGATTAAGAAATTCGAGGCAAGAAAATTGGTTCACGGAACTGATAATGCACATTATCATGCTAGGATGTTCCCAAGATCTTAGAGCAGGCTATGGTTGTGTGATTGATTTGTATGATCTGTGTAATTAATGGGTTGTATGTGTAAGCTCTAGAACCTTTAAAAAAGTATGGGCTTTATTATTTTGAATGACAACAAAGCTAATTAAAAGAAAATATTTTGAAGAACAACTAATGGCTGCCTTGAGTTTCTTGACTAAGCTTAATGGGTATTTTCCAAACTGCATTACATGGATTTGAGCGTGAATAATTTCACTTTACATGTGCAAATGTAACGCCCCGATTTTTCTGATAGCGTAAAAATGACTAAAATGCCCCTGAGGTCATTTTCGGCCCAGAACTCAAGGATAGCTGACTTGGCAATCCTCGAGGGGCTAACTCAATGCTTGAAGGGGATTAGTTGACTTGTGTACCTTTTCGGCATCGAAAATCTCGTTTTTCGAGTTTTCAAGTCAAAATGACCAAAATACCTCTATGGTGTTTGACTCGGTTGCAAGTGCCGAATGAACTCGAAACTTCTCCAAATGGTTTTAAAAGGCGTTTTTATGTATTTTGTGACTTCAGTTTTAGTCCCGATAGTCCTGGGCAAAATTTGTGCAAAATTATGATTTTGCCCCTAGTTTTGTGCTTTTAAGCTTAATCGTGTGATTAAGCAAACCTAAGTAATATTAGGCTCTAATCGAAGGTTAATTAATTTCCATAATTAATCTAGAGTCAAAATAATTTATTAAAGTTAATTAGAACCTAAAATTGCTTAGATTAAACCTAAATCTCTTTTTATAAATTAAGATTCTTTTTCAAGGAATCTTGAATAGTACTTTCTCTTTCCAATTCCTTAAATCAAGGATTTGTGTCTATAATTGTTTATTCATAAAATGAATTTGAATCCTCTAAATTGTGTATGAGCACTCCTTAATCATGTCATAGAATTTCCTAACCATATTCTTAGTTACCTAAACACATCTCTAAACCATCATTAAATAAAAGAAGCCTCACCTCCTCTCTTCTAGAAGCTCATGGCCACTCTTCCTCCCATGCCTCCAATATTTGAAATTCAAATGCAATTTCAAGTCCATGACAAGCTTTACCTAGCCCATACTTTGCACCATGCTTACCATGCTTTCCTTCATACCTTGAATGACCACCCAAAAGAGATATTTCTTCTCTCCAAGGCCACATGAACTCATGGCTAGCACCTCCTCCTCTCATTCCTTGATGTTTCAAATTTCTATAAATACATGTGTTAGAAGAACTTGGTTCCATTTTACACATTTTCTAAGTCTTTATCTTGAAAGCTTGTCTAGTTTCTTTTCGTTTCTCTCAAAGAACTCTTGAGTTCTTTGCATCTCATCTTCTTCATCTTCATCATCTTCTTCAAAGAACTACACCTCATAACCTCAAACCACCACATCACAACCTTAGATCATCATCAAAGCCCCTAAACACTCAACCTCAAACACAAGCTCACCAAGAACACATTTCCTTTGTTTTTCTCTCCACAAGGCCGAAGCACTATCATCACTTTAGGAGGAGTTTTTCCTTCCATTCTCACCTCAAAGATCAAGCCTTTGTCTTCAAACTTGTTAGGGAGTTGCTTTCAAACTTTGTTTGTACTCAAAATATGATTTTCTCAAGGTTTCTCTTGGTTTCTTTTTAAGCTTTTCTTTGTATTTCCTTTTCTTTTCATTTCGGCCTCAAGGCCTTGATTTTGAGCATGATAGCTTGATTATAAGTGTTTCTAGATGATGACCTTGTGTTCATCTCAAAGAAACCTCTAAAGCTTGAGTTTTGTTCTTGATCTAGCAAAGTTTTGGTTTTTCTTTCCTTTTCTTCTCTTACATGGCTTCGGCCACTATATGTTTCCCTTCAAAGATTTTGTTAAAAATTATAGAGTGTCTCTATATTTATTTTGTATCAAGAAATAATGTTGTTTTGGTTCTTTTAGATTATTTCCTTTAAAGCTTGATGATGTTGTTCAAACCATGAGTCTCTTTGAAATCATGGGTTCATGAACACTAGAGCTTGCTTTACTTTGTTAAGATATGTTGGGATATATTTGATCTTTTAAAGTCTTGTGAGAGCTCTAGCAAAGATTAAAATGAATCTTGCATCCATGTTTATGTTCATGCTTTGCACATCATGTTTACTTTCCTTGCTATCACTAAATGTCAAGAATAATAAATAAACTTGCATTATCATATTTATATTTCAAGTCTTGCATTATCATGTTTATATTTTCAAGTCCTCACCTAAATATTAAAGATAATAACAAGTTGCATTTTATAATTATTTTGTGCTCTCACTTTATTTTTCCAATAAAAGATAAAATAAGTGCATAAGCATGTTTAAATTTAGGTCATCACTTAAGAGAACCTAGAGCTCAAAGACTTACCCATTTTATCTTGAATAAAATGAGAAAATGATTGGTATTTCGTGTACAAAGATTTTGGCCATGTAGTATAGGTGAGCCTAGTATGGGTTTCATCTAGCTACAAAGACCAACAAACTATGTTTTAAGGATTTTCTTAAGTCTAGTTGAAACTAGCATGAGATATCATTATGTTTCTATGTATTAAAACTCCTTGAGAATGAAATAAAGTAGCTACTGCCCTTGCAAGTATTTTGATGATTTTAGTATGATAAAAATGTTTACTAATGAGTTTTGAAAGATTTAGAAAGATTCCAAGAGAAACTAGCATTTTATGTGTTTTAGAAATCAAGTTTTATGCTTTGTTTGATGTAGACAATTTCGGTTCTGCCTTGCTTGTTGTGCTCACTGTTTTATGCTGTTTGAATGATGATAATATGAGTATGTTCATGTATTTTTTATGCTAAAATTAATATGTGAAAGCTAAGAGAAGTTAGTAACTAGAAAAGAATTAATTTGAGACTTTTAGATCTCTTAGTAATGGATTTTTCTGGATTCTATCCAGCAAGGTTAGTAATTAGAAATCATGGTTTATAATTAGTTTAAATGTGTAGGAACTACTCATAATTGGTTTAGGACTTGATCTTGATGTCTTAAGAGCAAACCGAACTTAGAAAGGGTCAAAGTTGTGACTCCTAGGTACCCGTGAAGTATGAATTACAGATTCTGCACTCTTGAGGTTTAGAAATATTTATGATCATAGATTTGAGTGAGGAATACTTAGAGGTGAGCCTATAGGTACTCAAGAGCTTAAGTTTTGATGATATACAAGTTAGAATTCAAGTTAAAGGACCCTAAGGATCAAAGCATAAGATGTTAAGAGAATTTATTGCTTTGAGTTTGATAATGTAAGTGTGATATGTTGATATGCATGACGTGATGATATATGAGTTATGACGATGTGAATTCTTTTTATGATAATGCTATGATGATGTGTGAATGCATGTGCTAGGATGAAACTGTTTATATGACTTTAGAAATGGATTATCAAATGTGAAATTGAATGTGTGACTACATGCATTATGAGTTGATGTGGCATACTATGATGAATTGCATGAATTGATGAGCATGAAATGCATATTGCATGAAGTTCCATAATGATAGTTGAGGGCATGTGTTTATGATGCATTCTTGCATGACACACCGAGATGCATTTCTCCTACCTCGGTAAGGAGATAACAAAACCGCGAGGGTATGATAGATGCAACCTGCCAGAGCGGACAAATTTACTATGCACTAGATGTAACACCCCGATTTTCTGTTAGAGTGAAAGTGACCAAAATGCCTCTGAGGTCATTTTCGGCTCGGAATTCGAGGAAATCCGATCTGGCAGTACTCGGAGGGCAAACTCAATGTTGGAAGGGGATTAGTTGGCTTGTGTACCTTCCCGGGATCGAAAATCTCGTTTTTCGAGTTTTCGGGTCAAAATGACCAAAATACCCCTGTGGTGTTTTACCCGTTTGCAAGTGCCGGATGAACCCGAAACTTCTCCAGATGGTTTTAAAAGGCATTTTCATGTATTCTGTGACTTCAGTTTTAGTCCTAGAGGTCCCGGGCAAAATTAGTACAAAATTACGATTTTGCCTCTAGTTTTGTGTTTTCGAGCTTAATCGTGTGATTAAGCAAACCTAAGTGATATTAGGCTCTAATCAAAGATTAATGAATTTCCATAATTAATCTTGAGTCAAAATAATTTATTAAAGTTGATTAGAACCTAAGAATGCTTAATTACAACTTGAAATCTTATTTTAAATTCAAGATTCCTAGTCATTGAATCTTGAATAGTGTTTTCTCTCTCTAATTCCTTAAATCATGGAATTGTGTTTTCAATTGTTTGTTCACAAATGAATTTTAAATTCTCTAATAATGAATGAGTTGTCCTAATCTTGTCATAAAAATCCCTGAACATCATTCTTAGTTACCTAAATTTATGCTTAATGATTCCTAACCTTGCACCTAAACTAATCTACACTTAAACCTATCATTAACACCCAATTACATGAAAGATTTTTCCTCCCTCCTTGCTGTCCAGGTCTGGCCAAAACATACCCTCTCATTTTCCATCACATGCTCAAATTTTTAGACTCAAAGAACCATGCTTCCACCTCACCATAAACCATACTTTGTCATACAAACACCATGCTCTCATCCATGCTTCATATGACCACTTCTAGAAGACTTTTTCTCTCATTTTTGTGGCTCAAAATCTGCCCGCCTTCTTTGCCTTCTAGAAGGATTATTTTAATTTCAAACAAAGGGAAATTACCATACTTGAAGCCATGCTTTGCACCATAACTCCATACCTCCAACCATGCTTGAATGACAAGTTGTAAGAGATATTTTTCTCTTCCTTTCCCTCCCAAAAGCTATGGCCTCTCCCTCCTTTCCATGGGACTTAATTTGTTTTCATTTTCTATAAATACCCTGCTTACTTGAGCTTGCAAACACTTTAGATCATTTGCAAAGTTTCAAGTTTCCTAGCTTTCTTTGAGTTCTTTGTTTTCTCTCAAGTTTCATGAGAGTTTTCCTTTCCTCTTCATCTTCATCTTCTTCATCTCTTCCTCATATAATCATCTCATTGTTTCAAACCACCACCTCACAACCTTAGATCACCTCCTAAGCTCTCAAACACTTGACCTCAAACACAACCTCACTCAAAACACATCTCCATCCTCTCCATCCTCTCTTGGCCGAATCATCATCATCCTTCAAGGAGGAGTTGTTCATCTCATTTCCTTTTAAAAGATCAAGTTTTCATCCTCACTCTAGGTAGGAGTGGTTTTCTAAATTTTGTTTTGTTTGAAAATATGATTTTCCTCTAGTTTTCTCTTAGTTTCTTTTTGAACTTTCCTTTGTTTTTCTTTTTCTCTATTTCGGCCATGAGGCCTTGTTTATGACTATGATGGTTTGATGATGAGTGTTCATAGATGATGACCTTGTGTTTGTCTCAAAGGAACCTCTAAAGCTTGAGTCTTGTTCGTTATCTAGTAAAGTTGTAGTTTTTCTTTCTTTTTCCTTTCCTACACATTCGGCCTTTATAGCTCTTCCTCAAAGGTTTTGTTAAAATTTTTAAGGCACCTCTATTTCTATTTTATGTCATGAAAGAATGTTGTCTTGGTTCCTATCTTCTTAAAGTTTTGCTTTCTTTGAAAAGTTTGTTTCTTTAGAGCTTGATGATGATGTTCAAGAACCTAGTAGTTCTTTGAGAACTTGGTTCAAGAACTCTAAAGCTCTCTTTGTGATGAGATAAATGTTGGGTTGTGTTGATCTCTAAAGTCTTGTAAGAGCTCTAGATAAGATTAAAATGAATATTGCATTCATATTTATGTTTATGCCTTGCACATCATATCTATTTTCCTTGCTATCACTAAGTACCAAGATAATGAATGAACTTGCATTATCATATTTATATATCAAGCTTTGCATTATCATGTTTATATTTCAAGTCCTCACTTAAATATCAAAGATAATAATAAGTTACATCTCATGTTTACTTTATACTCTCACTTTACTTTCTAATGATAGCTAAAACAAGTGCATGAGCATATTTACTTTTAAGTCATCACCTAAGAGAACCTAGAGCTCAAAGACTTGCCCATTATTGTCTCAAACAAAGGCTTGAAAACATGCTTTCTCTAGCTTGTGGTTTCGGCCTCTAGAAGGTCTATTTGTTATAAGTATTAAAATCTATGTTTCACAATTTTTCTAAGCTTGTATGAGTTCAAGAAATGTCTGAAACAAAGTTTTATGATTTTAAAACCTCTTGAGATCAATTTAGATTAGCTACTGCCCTTGAGAATATTTTGAGGATTTTAGATGATAAATGTGTTTATAAATGAGTTTTGAAAGTTTTAAAAAGGTTCCAAGAGAAACTAGTATTTTATGTGCTTTAGAAATCAAGTTCTATGCTTTTATGGAGCTGGATTTTTGGTTCTGCCTTGCTGTGATTGATCACTGTTTGTGCTGTTTTGATGATGATAATATGAGTATGTTTGAGCATAAATAATGTTGAAATGCATAGGTGAAAGATAAGAGAAGTTAGTAACTAGAAAAGAATTAATTTGAGAGTTTTAGATCCCTTAGTATATGATTTTTCTGGATTCTGTCCAGCATGGTTTAGAAATGATAATCATGGTTTTAAACTAGTTTAAATGTGTAGGAATGACTCATAATTGGTTTAGGACTTGATCTTGATGCCTTAGGAGCAAACCGGACTTAGAAAGGGTCATTGTTGTGACTCCTAGGTACTCGTAAAGTTAGAATTTTAGATTCTGCATTCTTGAGGTTTAGAGATGTTTATGATCATAGTGTTGAGTAAGGAATACTTAGATATGAGCCTATAGGTACCCGAGAGATTAAGTTGGGATGATTTATAACTTAGATTGTAAGTTAAGGACCTTAAGGGTCAATGCATAAGACACTAAGAAGTCTTGAATTATATGATGATGTAATGAGATGTTGGGATGTATATGATGCATGAGGGAATGATTGTTTAAGATGTTAAGTTTATTATGAACATGAGAATTGCATAGAAATATGTTGTGTGTTTAGCTTGTGGCATAAATGTCAGTTTGAAGGAAATTCGATTTAACAGCTGTTATGTTGCCGAATTTCCGTCAAACCTAAAAGGGTTGAAGAAATGTTTTAAAGTACCACATGAGTTGAAAACCTTGGGTGACATCGGTTCGGCTGAGCACCCTCAGCAGATTTTTTATATGACAAGCACTGAGACGTACTTCTCTTGCTACGGTGAGGAGGAGGCAAATCCATGAGGGTCTGGACATGAGCCTTTCCAAAGTGGACAATTCGTTGTGCACTCGAGGCCAGTAGAGCATTTCAAAGAGGGTATATCCTAAGAGAGCAGTTCCCTAGCCCCCTAGCCTGTACCCTTAAGTAGTCAGATGTATTATTTTATTGTTCGCTTATTCAAATAATAAGCAAGAGTTAGTGACGACTAGTTGAGGTATGAGCTCATAGCCTAGTTATTATTATTAGGGTGGCCTCTACATTGCTAAAGATTCCATGAATGATGTCACACATACTGATGAAAGTTCGATTTGAGAAGTTATTGCCCTTATGTCACATGGATTGCTTCTATATGATTTGATTTATTGATTTATATGCTCAAGTATTGCCATGCATTCATGTTTTGATATGTTGCACTCATGACATCAAGATGCATGCTAAAAGGAATGAACCTTGGATAATTGGTTTTATGAACCCTAATAATGAGCCTTTTTATGCATGCACACCTTTTATAATTAAACCCAAGGTTCTTGAGGATGTGAACAATGTAACCCTAGGATAGGAGACTCCTACTGAGATTCTTTAGTAAGAATTATCACTCCTTTCTCTTCCTTCTCTTTCTTCCGTCACATCTTCAGAGAGCGATGGCAACATTTGTGGTCTTTGTCGACACACAGACTTAGGAGGTTCACTTTGACCCAAACCACGGGTTATATCATTTTGAGGGGCAGTGCACAGTACAAGTCTTCATGTTCATTGGATGCCCCTTTGCACACCCTCTACATAGCTAACGTTTCTCCCCGATGTCACCCTACGACAACGCGATGGTTTTTGAGCGTGCCCGGACACGAGATGAGAGGATTCTGTGGACGTACACTGGTGGTTCAATGCCCCGAGACTTCCAGGACTATGTACCTCGGTCTCCTTGTTCGGAGGACCTGCTCCTACACCTCAGTTCATGCGAGGCGAGAGCGAGGAAACTGTCATGCAGCCGAGACTGGCTAGGCGAGCCGAGAGGCACCCTTACTGAGGAGCTCACGCTCAGTCTTCACATGTGCATACTCCTACCGCACTGCGTCCGTGGATTGGTTATGTCCCGCCATACCCTGGGTTCCAGTAGTCAACGTCATAGGGGAGGGTTAGTGCACACACTTTCACATAGATGGGATAAACCTTCTTTTGTCTTGAGGTTATCCACTTTAGGTGCACTCGGGTAGTTGTGATTTATCTATGCTTTCTTTGTTTTATGTATTTTTGTTGTATTTCCATTTTCCCTATGTATTACAAGCTCAGCCCGTTCCTATAAGGGCGTGACTACTATGTATCTTAACTACGTTATTAATGGAATGTTTCCTTTGTTGTGAAGACCATTGTTCTATTGTTACTTGCTTTAGTTTTTGTGTTCCTTATGATTGATATTTATGTCTCTCGTTTAGATAAGAGCGCGGCTCTCACTTTGGTTTATATTTTCAAAAAAATTTACCCGTAATTTCCGCTAAGTATTTTAATAAAATAATGAGACTAAGAAGTAATAACCTAATGATTAACCTAATATGTTCTAGAAAGTTAGGTTAAGAATTAGGGTGTTACAGTAGATGACGTAGATGCGTTTCAAAGAAGGAAATAACTCTAACACGCACTCTGAGAGATAGTGTATTAGGTGATCCTTAAGTCCCTAACCCGTACTCTGGGAGTTGGTGTATTAGGTGACCCTTAAGCCCTTAGCCTAAACTCTAGTAGTTGGGATATCATTGTTTTATGATCCGCTTATTCAGATAATAAGTTGGAAACTAGTGATGTGTTACCCCCTCTATTTTTCCCCATATTAAATCTAGTGACGACTAGTTAAGATTGAGCTCATTCCTAGGCGATTAGGTGAGACGAAGTTTGGGGACCATGATAAAAATCACCGGGGCGATATGTCAGTTGGATTTAGGTGGATATGCTTAAGAAGGTGGTCTTTGAGAAAAAGAACTTAAGAGTTCAAGCATGAGAAAGAGATATGATGTTTTTAAAGTCACACAGTTATGAGAAAAGAAAGAGTTTTATATGCCATTTACATGTTAATGTTTATCTTGATGTTGTGTTCTATCGACTGTTTGCATAAAGTATTGCCATGCATTCATCCAATATCTGTTGCATTCATATCATTAAGATCCATACTAAAAGACACCCACTTCGGATAAATAGATTTGAGAAGTTTAAAAGTTAAACCTTATGCATGACCATCTTTTTATAATTAAAACCGAAGTGGCTGGGGACGATGATGATGACACGTGTGTTAGAGTCGGAAATCCCTACTGAGAATTTTAAATGAGTTTCTCATCCCTCTCTCTTTATCTCCTGTGTCGTCTATCTCGTGACCTTTACTAAGGCGTGGGCGTAGAGCATGCGCTATGAGTCGGATTAGTGGGATGCAACAAAAGCGCGGAGATGCCGCTTTAGATTTATATGCATATGGATGTGTATTTCTTTTGATATGATAATAGGACTATGATAGTCGTAAACTATGTATCTACGGTAATATGATTATGTTGTGATGTAATGAAAAACATTTGTGTTTTGTGACCATGAATAATATGAGATCTCTTTCCTATATGCTAGTCTTCGTTACGTCATATGTGGCTCTCACTTTGATTTTATGTTTCAAAAAAAAATTTTACCCCTATTTCCGCTAAGTATTTTCATAAAAGAATGAGACTAAGAAGCAATAACCTAATGATTAACCTAATGTGTTCTAGATTATTGGGTTAAAAATTAGGGTGTTACAGCAAACATGTATTATCTCATAGAAAGAGAATGAGATCAAATGAAGTGAATATTATATCATGCAAAGTATTCTCACATGCATCAAGGAATGAAGCATAACGAAACAGGAACAAGAAACCAAGACAATGGTCTTCAGAAAGTAGCATGGGACTTTAGAAAGAATGCTGATAATGAAGATATTGTACAAAACTGAGATCAACGTGTTACTCAATCTTCAATCATCACAATCGAAGATCATTCATCATCTAAAAGCTAAGATTTAATATTAGAAGACCAAAAAATCAACAAGGAACTGACAGTGCTCTTTATAAAATTCACTTCACTAAAAAAGAGGGAAATTTTTTAATTTTGAATTTCAAAATTAAAAGTTAAACTAGTTTTTAAACTGGCACATTATCTCTTCAACCCCTTCAGTGAACTATCAAAGCTTATAGAAGAAGTAGTTTAGAAACCATGCTTAGAAAGTAGAAAAGTAGTTTTTGATGGACTTCAGAAACCTCAACTCATCAACAGCTTTTGTAAAAGGGCTTTGACACTAGACTAGCTACTCTTCTAGATTATGTTTCCATGACACAAGTTCATGATCAACATGTGTCACTTGAATAGCAGATCAAGGGCAACAGTCACAAAGGGAGACCATCTATAAATAGAGATAATTGAGCTTTCAAGGAAATGATGAATACAAGAGAGCCAAAATGCTGAAAAATGTTTTCCTCAACTTTTTTATGAAGTCTATTTTTTTTCAATTCCTTTGTTCATTAAAATCTTCTTTCTAAGTTCCTAGATTGTTTACATGTTCTTCTTAGAAAGAAGCTACTCAAGTTATCTCAGAATTATCACCTATAAACACTTGTAAAGAAGCTTGAGGGCATGTTAGTTTGAGCTGCAAACCAAACACTAAACCTCAATATCCTTGATCCAGTAGTAATCGGCATGAAATAGCTTGAAGAGGCTATAGCAAAACTACTTCTTGTGTAACAGTAAGTGTTGTCTACTTGTCATTCATGAGAGCTTAGGAATACTATTATAAAGACTATCTAGTTTTTTGCTTTCTTGGATTGAGAAAGATTAGTGAAACTCAGTGGTTATTGAGAACTGGATGTAGGCAAGTGTTGGTCGAACCAATATAAAACCCTTATCCAGTATCCTCTTATCCTTCATCTCATTTGTTTTTCAGTGTTTAACGTTGCATAGTACATCTCTGCTATTATCAATCATTTCAGTCAATTTACTTTAATTGCTTAATTCAGAAAGTTACTTTCTAAATCATTTAATAGTGTTTCTGCTGCACTTCAAGCTCCACACTTGATAGTTTTTGTTTCAAAGTTTGAGCTCCAAAAGGTTTTGAAAAGAGAAGCATAATTCAACCTCCTTTCTCGTGTGCTGTCCTATCTACAAGTGGTTTCAAAGATCGGCCTCTAAGGGGTTGAGTATTCTAATGACTGCAGAGGACAAGGATCAAAAGACAAATGCCACAAAACATTCATATAGCAGAAGGACACTTCATCAACAGATCACCATTCTTTGATAGTGGAGACTATGCCTATTGGAGAGATCGTATGGAGCTGTTCATAAAATATACAAGTCTTGATTTGTGGCAAATAATCCAAGAAGATGACTATGTTCCAATTGAAGAGATTCCTGAAACAAATGGTACATCCTTCACATCAATAAAAGTTCCTAGAAGTAGATGGATAAAGCAACATAAAGCTAGGGTTCAACTAAATTCCAAAGCTAAGTATCTGCTCACCTGTGCACTAAGCAAAGATAAATATGACAAAATTATTGCTTGTGACATAGCAAAGGAAATATGGGACAGACTGTAACATCTTAATTTTTAACTCAATACTCTAGAGCATATTTAGGTTAATCATTAGGTTATTACTTCCTAGTCTCATACTTTGTTAAATACTTAGCGGAAAATATGGGTAAATTTTTTTTTTTGAAATATAAAATTAAAGTGAGAGCCGTATAAGACAATAACGTGAACTAATCATACATTGTAAATCATAAAAAATAAATACGAAGTAAATGAAACAATCAATGGCACAAATAGGGAAATACTTCATTAATATTACCATATGCCCACCAAATAGTGGGACTTAGTTTAGTACAAGGGAAAACAATACACAAGGAAAGCAAATACAACGGAAATAGAAAATTACAAGGAAAACATACTAAACGACACCCATACCCTAGTGCACCTAAGGTGGATAACCTTAGACAAAAGAAGGTTTATCCTATTCTACGAGTGAATGTGTGCACTAGACCTCCCCTAAAACATCTGCTACTGGAACTCGGGATATAGCGGGATGAAATCGATCCACGGACGTAGTGTGGCAGGAGTAGACATGTGTGGTGGCTGAACATGTGCTCCTCGATAGGGGCGCATCTCGGCTCGCCTAGCCAACATCGGCTGCGTAATTGTCTCCTCACTCGCTCCTCTCACGAACTGAGGAGTGGGGGCAGAGCTCTCACTATACATGTGAGTTGGCGGATCCTTTGAGGGGTCATCCTACGACCCTGGAGATCGGGGTACGTAGTCCTAGAAGTCGCGGGCAGCCGGTCCTCCAGTGTACATTCGAAGAATCCTTTCGTTACACGTCTAGGCACGCTCAAAAGCCATAGCATCATCATAGGGAGACATAGGGGAAAAGAGATAGCTATGCACAGGATGTGCGAACGGACGTCCCACGAATATGAAGACGCGAACAGCACAATGTCCCTCAAAATGATATGATCCGTGCTCTGGATCATAGTGCACCACCCACTTCGGAGTGTCGATAAAGACCATGAATGTCGCCATGCTCTGAAAATGTGATGGAAGAGAAAGAGAGAAAGAAAAGAGAGTGAGAATCTTGCTAAAGAATCTCAGTATGGACCTCCTATCTAGGGTTACATCGTTCACATCCTCAGGAACCTTGGGTTTATTTTCAAAAGGTGAGCATGCATTTAGTGTTCCTTATTTAGGGTTATAAAACTAAATTATCCAAGGTTCGTTCCTTTTAGAATGCATCTTAATGTCATGAATGAAATATATCAAGCGTAAATGCATGGTAATGCCATAAACAAATAACCCAACAAATCATAACATCAAGAAGCATACAAGTGGCATATAACTTTCAAGTGGAACTTTCCGCAACTTAGTGACTTAGAACATCATACTTTACCATTATAGGGCCACCCTAAAACATTATCTAGGTTATGAGCTCATACCTTAACTAGTCGTCACTTATCATCTGGATAAGTGATGATCCAAAGCACGGATCGTATCATTTTGAGGGATGTTGTGCTGTTCGCATCTTCATGTTCGTGGAACGTCCCTTCGCACACCCTGTACATAGCTACCGTTTCTCCCCTATGTCTCCCTATGACGATGTTATGGTTTTTGAGCGCGCCCGGACGCATGACGAGAGGATTCTTCGGACGTACACCAGAAGACCGGCTGCCTACGACTTCCAGGACTATGTACCCCGATCTCTAAGCTCGGAGGACGATCCCTTGGAGGATCCGCCGACTCACATGTATAGTGAGAGCTCTGTCCCCACTCCTCAGTTCGCGAGGGGAGGGAGCGAGGAGACAGTTATGCAGCCGAGGTTGGCTAGGCAAGCTGAGATGCGCCCCGGTCAAAGAGCACATGTTCAGCCACTATGCGTGTCTACTCCTGCCGCACTACGTCCGTGGATCAGTTTCATCCCGCTATATCCCGAGTTCCAGTAGTAGATGTTTTAGGGGAAGTCTAGTGCACACACTCACTCGTAGAATAGGATAAACCTTCTTTTGTCTGAGGTTATCTACATTAGGTGCACTAGGGTATGGGTGTCGTTTAGTATGTTTTGCTTGTACTTTTCTATTTCTATTGTATTTGCTTTCCTTGTGTATTGCTTTCCCCTGTGCTAAACTAAGTCCCACTATTTGGTGGACATATGGTAATATTAATGAAGTATTTCCCTATTTGTGCCATTGATTGTTTCATTTGATATATGTTCATTTACTTCGTGTTTATTCTTTGTGATTTATAATGTATGATTAGTTCACATTATTGTTCACATTGCTCTCAAGTTTTTGTTTCACTCAAAAATGTTATTTCCTTGAAGTTTCTCTTGGATTCTTTTTAGTTTTTTTCTTGCTTCTTTTTTTTTTTTTCTCATTTCGGCCTTAAGGCCTTATTATGATCATGATAGCTTGATGATGAGTGTCTCTAGAGGATGACTTTGTGTTCATCTCAAAGAGACCTTTAGAGCTTGAGTTTTTCCTTGAACTTTATCTATGTTACTTAGCTCGCATGGTTTTTAACTTAAGAAAAATTAATCATAAGATTTTCAATAAACCTAAGGCCTACCCTGTCAGCCTTAAAGTTAGTTGGCACGTTCTAGAGTTTCCTCTAGATAGGGCTGTTGGGTACTTAATAAAGAATATGAAGTAGTTTCCTTCTCTTTTGCTTAACAAAGTTTCGGTTCTTTTGTTCCTTGTAACTTGAAGGTGTTATTTTGGGTTGATTCCTTGAGCTTGATGATGATGTTCAAGAACCATGTAGTTTCCTTGAAACCTTGGTTCAAGAACTCTAAAGCTTACTTTGTTTGGTTGAGATAAATGTTGGTTGACATTATGTTCTCTAAAAGTCTTGTAGGAGCTCTAAGTTAAGATAAAAAGAACTTGCATCCATATTTATTTTTATGTCATCACTAAATGCTCAAAGATTAAAGAATAAACTTGCATCATCATGTTTATGTTTATGTTCTCACTAAATTTCTAAGATAAAAATGGATGTGCATAGCATATTTACTTTAAGCTCTCACTTCCTAATAAAGAGTAAAATAAAGTGCATTGAATATTTATGTTTATGCCATCACCTAAGAGATTTAGAGCTCAAAGACTTACCCATTATTATCTCAAACAAAGTTTGGAAATGTATGTGTTTTATTCATATGATTCTCGGCCATGTGATGATGGTGAACTTAGAATAAGATTCATCAAGTCACAAGTGCTAAAACCTTTGTTTCATAATTTTCCTAAGCTTAGATGATCTCAAGAAAAACTTTGAGCAAGGTTTTATAATTAAATCTCTCTTGAGTTCATTTTGACATAGCCACTGCCCTTATGTGTTTCATAATGATTCTAATGGAATAAATTGTTCTCAAAGGAGATTTTGAGGTCCTAAAAAGGTTCCAAGAGAAACTAGCAATTTATGTGTTTTAGAAACAAGGTTTTATGCATTATATGACAACTTTGAATTCGGTTCTGCCTTGCTTACTGTATGATGATAATTTTATGATGATAAAATGAGTTTTTCATGTATATTTGAGGTTAGAATTAATTAGAGAAAGTTAAGACAAGTTAGTAACTACAAAAGAATTAAAAAGAGAATTTTAAAGACATTAAAAAATGAATATTCTGGATTCTGTTCCAGCAAGGATTAAATTAGTATAAATGGTTTATAATTAGTATAAATGTGTAGGAACTACTTATAATTGATTTAGGAATTGATCTTGATACCTTAGGAGAAAACCGAACTTAAAAAGGGTCAAAGTTGTGACTCCTAGACACCCGTAAAATGTAAATTATGGATTCTGCACTAATGGATTTTAGATTAAGTGATGATCACAATAAATAGAAGAATAATTAGTTTTGAGCCTATAGGTGCATAAAATATTAAGATTTGATGATTAGAGAATTTAAGTTTCAAGTTTAAGACCTTAAGGGTCAAGCATAACACACTTAAGTTCTTTGATGCAATAAGTTGTGTATTCAAGTATGATGTCATAATATATGTGATGTGATAAGTGTATTAATGTGATTTCAAGTTGAGCATGATTAGAGAATTTGAATGATGAAATGTATATGTGACATGAGTTTCGTGGCATAAAGTTAGTTTGAAGGAAATTCAGAGTACAGCCGTTATGCTGCCGAATTTCTGTCAAATCTAAAAGGACTTGAGAATGTTTTTGAAGAATCATATGGGATTAAAACCATAGGTGTAACGCCCCAATTTTCTGTTAGAATGAAAATGATCGAAATGCCCCTAGGTCATTTTCGGCCCGGAACTCGAGGATAGCCGACCCGGCAGTCCTCGAGGGGCTAACTCAATGTTTGTAGGGGATTACCGGACTTGTGAATCTTTCCGGGATTGAAAATCTCGTTTTCTGAGATTTCAGGTCAAAATTACCAAAATACCCCTGTTGTGTTTGACACGGGTACGAGCGCTGGATGGGCCCGAAACTTCTCCAGATAGTTTTAAAAGGTGTTTTTATATATTCTGTGACCTCAGTTTTAGTTCCGGTAGTCCTGGGCAATTTTTGTGCAAAATTACGATTTTGCCCTTAGTTTTATGCTTTTAAGCTTAATCGCGTGATTAAGCAAACCTAAGCAATATTAGGCTCTAATTGAAGATTAATTAATTTTCATAATTAATCTAGAGTGAAAATAATTTATTAAAGTTAATTATAACCTAAAATTGCTTAGATTAAACTAAAATCTCATTTTAAATTCAAGATTCCTAGTCATCGAATCTTAAATAGTATTTTTTCTCTCCAATTCCTTAAATCATGGAATTGTGTCCACATGGTTTACTCATAAAATGAATTTAAAATCCTCTAAATGTGTATGAGCACTCCTTAATCATGTCATAAAATACGTAATCATATTTTTATTTACCTAAACACATATTTAGCAATTCCTAATCTTGTACCTAATCTGATACAAACCTAAACACATCCCTAAACCATTATTAAACAAGAGAAACCCTTCCTCCTCTCTTCTAGAAGTGCACGGCCACTCCTCCCCCCATGCCTCAAATATTTGAAATTCAAATGCAATTTCAAGTCCAACCAAGCCATGCTTACATCATGCTTTGCACCATACCTCCCATACTTTCATTCATACTCCTCCATGCTTCAAAATTTCAATCTCTCCCCTCATGGAACATGAGGATGCACATGGTTTCTTCCTTCCCTCCATGAGCTCTCATTTGTTGTGTTTTTCTATAAATACCTTGCTTACTTGAGATTGGTTACACTTTAGATCATTTGGCAAATTTAAGCTTTCAAACATTTTTTGCAAGTTCTTTCCTTTTTCCTCTCAAGTTCTTAGGAACTTTCTCTCATCTTCATCTTCTTCATCTTCTCTTTCCATTATCACCTCACAACCTCAAACCACAATCTTGAATCATCCTCTAAACACTTAAACACTCAACCTCAAACACAAGCTCACCAAGAACACATTTCCTTTCTTTTCCTCTCCACATGGCCGAAGCCACATCTCCACGCTAGGAGGAGTTGCTCTTCTCATTTCCTTGCAAGATCAAGCATTTTCATCTTCTAACTTGGTAGGGAGTTGCTCTCTAGTTTTTATTTTACTCAAAAATGAGATTTCCTTGAAGTTTCTCTTGGTTTCTTTTTAAGTTCTTCCTTGCTTTCCTTTTCTTTCCATTTTGGCCTCCAGGCCCCATTTGGAGCATGATAGCTTGATGATGAGTGTTCCTAGATGATGACTTGTGTTCATCTCAAAGGAACCTCTAACGCTTGAGTTTTTCTTTCTCTTGAACTTTATCTATGTTACTTAGCTCACATGGTTTTGAACTTAAGAAAAATTAATCTCAAGGTTTTCAAAAAGCCCAAGCCCACCCTTGTCAATTTTAAAGTTGGCTGGCACGTTCTAGAGTTTTCTCTAGATAGGGGTTTTGGGTACTTAATAAAGAATATGACATAGTTTCCTTCTCATTTGCTTTTCTTGTTTGGTTTCGGTTTCCTTAGGTTCTTTTCCTTTAAAGTAATGTTTTAAGTTGATTTCTTGAGCTTGATGATGATGTTTAAGAGCCATGTAGTTTCCTTGAAACTTTGGTTCAAGAACTCTAAAGCTCACTTTGTTGTTGAGATAAGTGTTGGGTTAAGATTTTTGATTCTCTCTAAAAGTCTTATATGAGCTCTAAGTTAAGATAAAAAGGACTTGCATCTGTATTTACTTTTATGTTATCACTAAATACTCAAGATTAAAGAATGAACTTGCATCTTCATATTTATGTTTATGTTCTCACTAAGTCTCCAAGATAATAATGGATTTGCATAGCATATTTATTTTATGGTCTCACCTCCTAATAAAGACTAAAACAAAGTGCATTACATATTTATTTTTATGTCAATCACTTAAGAGATTTAGAGCTCATGGACTTACCTATTATTATCTCGAACAAAGTTGGAAAGTATATGTCTTTAACTCCTTTGATTTCTGCCTTGTGATGATGTTGAGTCTTAGAATGAGATTCTTATAGTTACAAGTGCTAAAACTCATGTTTCATGATTTTCTTAAGTCTAGATGATCTCAAAAAAAGTCTTGAGCAAGATTTTATGTTTTAAAACCCTCTTGAAATTATTTTAAATTAGCTACTGCCCTTATGTTATTTTATGATGATTTTAATGAAATAAAAAGTGTTCTAATGAGCTTTAAAGTCCTTGGAAAGATTCCAAGAGAAACTAGCAACTTATGTGTATTAAAAATGAAGCTGTAACGCCCCGATTTTCTGCTAGAGTGGAAATGACCAAAATGCCCCTGAGGTCGTTTCGGCTCGGAATTCGAGGAAAGCCGGTCTGGCAGTACTCGAAGGGCAAACTCAATGTTGGAAGAGGATTAGATGACTTGTGTATCTTTCCGGGATTGAAAATCTCATTTTTCGAGTTTTCGGGTCAAAATGACCAAAACGCCCCTGCAGTGTTTTACCCGTTTGCAAGTGCCGGATGAACCCGAAACTCTTCCAGATAGTTTTAAAAGATGTTTTTATGTATTCTATGACTTTAGTTTTGGTCCTGAAGGTTCCGGGCAAAATTAGTGCAAAATTACGATTTTGCCCCTAGTTTCGTGTTTTTACGCTTAATCGCGTGATTAAGCAAACCTAAGCAATATTAGGCTCTAATCAAAGGTTAATTAATTTCCATAATTAATCTTGAGTCAAAATAATTTATTAAAGTTGATTAGAACCTAAAAGTGCTTAATTACAACTTGAAATCCTATTTTAAATTCAAGATTCCATGACAAAATAATTTATTAAAGTTGATTAGAACCTAAAAGTGCTTAATTACAACTTGAAATCCTATTTTAAATTCAAGATTCCTAGTCATGGAATCTTGAATAGTGTTTTCTCTTTCCAATTCCTTAAATCATGGAATTGTGTTTCGAATTGTTTACTCATAAAAATGTATTTAAATCTCCTAATGATGTATGAGCACTCCTAATCTTGTCATAAAATCCCTAAACCTCATTCTTAGTTACCTAAACTTAAGCTTAATTATTCCTAACCTTGTACCTAAGCTAACCTACACTTAATCCTATCATTAACACCCAATTACATGAGAGATTTTTCTTCCTCTCTCATGCCCCTAGTCTGGCCGAAGCTCTCCCCCTCCATATGCATCACATGTGCAAATTTTTCACACACAAAAAACCATGCTTTGACCATACATGAATCATACTTTGAGTTATACAAACCATGCTTTCATCCATGCTTCCAAGGACAACATCTAGAAGACTTTTTCCTTCCCCATTTTTCTGGTCTGAAACCGCCAGCCCTCTCCCCCATTTTAATGAATTATTTCATTTCAAATTTGAAGGAAAATCACCTCAAATCACCATACCTTGTCATACCTTGTCATACTTTCAATCAAGCTTGATTTTCCGAATGAATAACTAAATGAAATAAACCTTTTTTCCTCATTTATTTGTGGCTGAAAAACTTCCAGCCATGTCTAGTTTCTAGAAGGCTTAATTCATTCAAAATTAAAAGAAAAGCTCACTCAAAAACCCATGTTTGAAGCCATGCTTTGTATCATACACTCCATACCTCAAACCATGCTTGTATGACACCTTGAAAGAGATATTTTTCTCTTCCTTGCCTCCAAAACCACACGGCTCCTTCTCCCCCTCAATGAGACTTCATTTGCTTTCATTTTCTATAAATACCTTGCCTAGAAACACATGCAAACACTTTAGCTCATTTGCATACTTTTAGATTTCTTAGCTTTCTCAAAGTTCTCTCTTTTTCTTTCTAAGTTTCAAGAGAGTTTCCTCTTGTTCTTCATCTTCATCTTCTTCATCTCTTCATCTTATCATCATCTCATAACCTTCAAACACCACCCCAAAGCCTTGAATCATCTTCTAAGCTCTCAAACACTTCATCTCAAACACAACCTCACTTGAAACACAACTCCAACCTTCTTATCCTCCCTTGGCCGAAGCCATCTTACCCCTTGGAGGAGTTCATCATCTTGTTTTCCTTTTCAAAGATCAAAGCTCTTAACTTCACTCTAGGTAGGAGTGGTTTCTAAACTTTGTTTTCATGAAAATAAGCTTTTCTAGCTTTCTCTTGGATTTTCTTTTTGAAACTTTCTTTGTTTCTTTTCCTTGATGTTTCGGCCTCTTGGCTTTGAGAAGCACATGATAGCTCAATGATGAGAGCTCTTATATGATGACTATGTGTTCATCTCAAAGGAACCTCTAGAGCTTGAGTTTTGTTTTCTCTAAGTTTCATCTTTATTATCTAGCTCAAAAGGATTTTTGTTCAAGAACACCTTTACTTTTCTTGCTATTTTGAGTTCGGTTTCCTTGTTTTCTTTCCTTGAATATTTCGGTTTTGGTTCCTTGGACCTTGAGGTTTTGTTTTGTTTTGAAAGTTTATTTATTTTGAGCTTGATGATGATGTTCAAGAACCCCATAGTTCCTTTGAGAACTTGGTTGAAGAACTCTAGAGCTCTCTTTGTAATAAGATGAGTGTTAGGTTGTTAATCTCTAAAGTCTTGTAAGAGCTCTAGATAATCTTAAAATAAACCTTGCATCCATATTTTCTTTTATGCTTTGCATAACATATTTACTTTCCTTGCTATCACTAAGTATCAAGATAATGAATGAACTCGCATTATCATATTTATATTTCAAGCTATGCATTATCATGTTTATGTTTCAAGTTCTCACTTAATATGAAGATAATAATGAGTTGCATCTCATGTTTATTTTATGCTATCACTTTACTTTCTAAAGCAACCTAAAATAAGTGCATGACCATCTTTATTTTATGTCATCACTCAAATGAACCTCGAGCTCAAAGACTTGCCTATTGTTGTCTCAAACAAAGGCTTGAAAACCTATGTTATTTGTCTCCTTGTTTTCAGCCACTAAGATTTTATTTGTTTCCAAGTATTTGAAAACTATATTTCATAATTTTTCTAAGCTTATATGAGCTAAAGGAATATATATAACCAAGTTTTATGAATTTAGGACCTCTTGAGACAAGTTTGATTTAGCTACTGCCCTTCTTAAATATTTCTATGATTTTAGATGATAAAAATGTTTGTAAATGAGCTTTGAAAGTTTGAAAAAGGTTCCAAGAGAAACTAGTATTTTATGTGCTTTAGAAATTGTGTTTGATGCCTTATATGGAGATAAATGTTTCGGTTCTGCCTTGCCTTTTGTGGCCACTATATGAGCTGTTTGATTATGATAACATGAGTATAATGATGTATAATTAATGTTAAAACTCATATGTAAAAGATAAGAGAAGTTAGTAACTAGAAAGAAATTAATTTGAGAGTTTTAGATCCCTTAATGTTTGAATTTTCTGGATTCTATCCAGCAAGGTTTAGTAATGCTAATCATGGTTTTAAATTAGTTTAAATGTGTAGGAATTACTCCTAAATGGTTTAGGACTTGATCTTGATGACTTAGGAGCAAACCGGACTTAAAAAGGGTTATTGTTGTGACTCCTAGATACCCGTAAAGTTAGGATTATGAATTCTGCATCCTTGAGGTTTAGAGATGTTCTTGACCATAGTGTGAGGTGAGAAATACTTAGTTATAACCTTATAGGTACCCGAGAGACTAAGCTTTGATGATTCATAACTTAGAATGTGAGTTAAGGACCTTAACGGTCAATGCATAAGACAGTAAGAAATGTGTTAATGCTATGATGCTTAATTTATGCAATGATATGTTGAGATGTTTGTGATGCATGAGGAATGGACTAGTTTAGATATGAGTTCATCATAGCATGAGATTTCATGAGAACCTGTTGTGTGAATTAGCTTGTGGCAGTTTGAAGGAAATTCGGTTTAACAGTTGTTATGCTGTCGAATTTTCGTCAAACCTAAAAGGGTTGAAAAGATGTTTTAAAGTACCACATGAGTTGAAAACCCTGGGTGACATCGGTTCGGCCGAGCACCCCCAAGGGAGACAAATCCGTGAGGGTATAAGTAGATGCAGCCTACCAAAGCTGACAAATTGTTGTGGCTTAATGCTCGCAAAGCATTTCAAAGAGGGTATATCCTAAGATAGGTGATCCATGCCCCCTACCCGTACTTGCGAGTCGGGATTATTTTATTATGTTTCGCTTGTTCAGATAACAAGCAAGAGCTAGTGACAACTAGCTGAGGTATGAGCTCATAACCTAGTTATTTTAGGGTGGCCTTATTATGCTAAAGTACCATAATTGATGTCACGAAGTTGCGAAATGATCCACTTGAAAGTTATATGCCCTTATGCCACATGGTTTATGTTTATATGCTTTGATGTGTTGTTGTATATGCTCAAGTATTGACATGCAGCCATGATATAACATGTTGCATTCCTAACATCAAGATGCATGCTAAAAGGAATGGACCTTGGATAATTAGTTTTGGAAACCCTAAATCGAATCTTATAAGCATGATCACTATTTTAGAATTTAACCCAAGGTTCCTGAGGATGTGAACGATGTAACCCAAGGATAGGAGACTCCTACTGAGATTCTTTAGCAAGAATTCTTACTCCTCTCTCTTCCTTCTTTCGTCACATCTGCAGAGATCGATGGCGACGTTCATGGTCTTCGTTGACACACCTACTTGGGAGGTTCACTATGACCCGGACCACGAGTCATATCATTTTGAGGGGTAGTGCACCGTATGAGTCTTCATGTTCATTGGACGCCCCTTTGCACACCCTGTACAGAGCTACCGTTTCTCCCCGATGTCACCCTACGACGATGCAAGGGTTTTTGAGTGCGCCCAGATGCGAGACAAGAGGATTCTGCGGACATACACTGGGGGTTCGATGCCTCGAGACTTCCAGGACTACGTGCCTCAGTCTCCTAGTTCGGAGGACGGCCCTTCCGAGGACCCACCAATGCACATGTATAGCGAGAGCTATGCTCCTACACCTCAGTTCGTGCGAGACGTGAGCGAGGAGACTGTTACACAGTCAAGGCTGGCCAAGCGAGCCGAGAGGCGCCCCTATCAAGGAGGTCATGCTCAGTCTTCACGTGTTCCCACTCCTGCCACCCTGCGTCCATGGATTGGTTATACTCTACCATTTCCCGGGTTCCAGTAGCTGACGTCGTAGGGGAGGTTTAATGCACACACCCACATGTAGAGTGAATAAACCTTCTTCTGTTGTGAGGTTATCCATCATAGGTGCACTCGGATAGATATGGTTTATTTGTGTTTATTTGTCTTCTATTGTATTTTATTTCTGCCCATCCCTATGAGGGTATGACTACTTATGTACTCTAAAATTATGTTATTAATGAAATGTTTCATTTGTTATCATGATTGTCGTTCTTTGGTTTTATGCTTTGCTTTATGATCTATAATGATTGTTACGCATGCTTTATATTTCTGTCAACCGACCAGTTAAATTCGTGGCTCTCACTTTGTTTTATGTTTTCAAAAAAAAAGTTTACCCATAATTTCTGCTAAGTATTTTATTAAATGATGAGACTAAGAAGTAATAACCTAATATTTAACCTAATATGTTCTAGAGAGTTGGGTTAAAAATTAGGGTGTTACAGAAGCTTTATACATTACTTGATGGAGATGTTTTCGGTTCTGCCCTGCTTGATTGTCCATTGCATGATGTTGTTTTGATGATGATAATATGAGTATGTCCATGTATATTAGATGTTAGAATTAATATGTGAAGGTTAAGACAAGTTAACAACTAAGAAGGAATTAAAATAAGACTTTTAGATCCCCTAGAAATGTAATTTTCTGGATTTTGTCCACCAAGGATAAAAATGAGAATTAATGGTTTATAATTAGTTTAAATGTGTAGGAACTACTCATAATTGGTTTAGGAATTGATCTTGATGTTTTAGGAACAAACTGAACTTAGAAAGGGTCAAAGTTGTGACTCCTAAGTACCCGTAAAGCATAATTATGGATTCTGCACTCTTGAGGTTTAGAATTGTTTATGATCATAGAATTGAGTGATGAATACTTAGATATGAGCCTATAGGTACCCGAGAGCTTAAGTTGTGATGATGGACAAATTAGATTTCAAGTTGAAAGACCCTAAGGGTCAAAGCATAAGACATTAAGAGACTTTGATGCTTTGAGTTTATTTTATGCAAGTATGATGTGATGATATGGATGGCATGATGAGTATATTGATGTGATTTCATGTTAAGCATGATTAGAGAATTTGATTGAGGAAATATATATATGAACTTGTGGCATAAAGTTGATTTGAAGGAAATTCGGTACACAGTTGTTATGCTATCGAATTTTCATCATATCTAAAGGACTTGAGAATGTTTTTGAGGAATGTTATGAGATTTAAAACCCTGGGTGACACCAATTCGATCGAGCACCCCCAGGAGATTTTTATGTGATGTAGCACTGAGACGCGCTTTCCTAGGTGACACCAGTTCAGCCGAGCACCCCCAGAAAAGACAAATCTGTGAGGATATGAGTAGATGCAGCCTACCAAAGCGGACAAATTGCTGTGGCTAGATGCCCGCAAAGCGTTTCAAAGAGGGTATATCCTAAGAGAGGTGATCCCTAAGCCCCCTAACCCGTACTCAAGGAGTCGGGATTTTATTATATTTAACTTATTCAGATAATAAGTAAGAACTAGTGACGACTAGTTAAGGTATTAGCTCATAACCTAGATGTTTTAGGGTGGCCCATAATGCTTAAGCTTAAGTTCTTAAGTCACAAGTTGAGAAAAGAGAAAAGTTCCACTTGAAAGAATATGCCACTTGTATGCGTCTTGATGTGATGAATTATCGAGTATTTGTTTAAAGTAGTACCATGCATTCATGCTTTGATATGTTGCATTCATGACATCAAGATGCATTCTAAAATGAATGAACCTAGGATAAATTAGTTTTATGAACCTAAAGAATGAATTTATATGCATGCTCACTTTTTAATAATAAACCCAAGGTTCTTGAGGATGTGAACGATGTAACCTTAGATAGGAGATCCCTACTAAGATTCTTTAGTAAGATTCTCACTCCTTTCTCTTCTTTCTTTCTTTCCCGTCACATCTTCAAAGTTCGATGGTGTAACGCCCCGATTTTCTGTTAGAGTGAAAATAACCAAAATGCCCCTGAGGTCATTTTCGGCCCGGAATTCGAGGAAAGCCGACCTGACAATACTTGAAGGGCAAACTAAATGTTGGAAGGGGATTAGTTGGCTTGTGTACCATTCCGGGATCGAAAATCTCATTTTTCGAGTTTTCGGGTCAAAATGACCAAAATACCCTTGTGGTGTTTTACTAGTTTGCAAGTGCCGGATGAACCCGAAAACTTCTTCAGATGGTTTTAAAAGGCATTTTTATGTATTCTATGACTTTAGTTTTGGTCCCAGAGGTCCCGGGCAAAATTAGTGCAAAATTACGATTTTGCCCCTAGTCTTGTGCTTTTTAGGTTAATCGCGTGATTAAGTAAACCTAAGCAATATTAGGCTCTAATTGAAGATTAATTAATTTCCAAAATTAATCTTGAGTCAAAATAATTTATTTAAGTTGATTAGAACCTAAGAATACTTAATTACAACTTGAAATCTTATTTTAAATTCAAGATTCCTAGTCATGGAATCTTGAATAGTGTTTTCTCTTTCCAATTCCTTAAATCATGGAAATTTGTCTACCTTGTTTACTCATAAAATGAATTTTAAATCTCTAAATGTGTATGATCACTCCTTAACCTTGTCATAAAACTCTTAAACCCCATTCTTAGTTACCTAAACTTATGCTTGATAGCTCCTAACCTTGTACCTAAACTAATACATACTCAAACCTATCATTAACACACAATTACATGAAGCAATTTTCCTCCCTCTCTGTTGTAGTATTCTGGCCGAATGCTTCCCCCCCTATATTCATCACATGCTCAAATTTTTGACACACCAAAGCCATACCTCAAGTCACACTCACCATACTTTGTCATACTTTCCACCATGCTTGATTTTTCAAGTAAATAACTAAATGAATTAAGCTATTTTCCTCATTTATTTGTGGCCCAAAAATAGGCAGCCATTCCTTGCTTCTAAAAGAATTATTTCATTCAAAATTGATAGGAAATTCACTCAAATCACCTTACTTGAAGCCATGCCTTGAATCATAACTTCCATACTCCAAACCATGCTTGAATGACATTGTGTAAGAGATATTTTTCTCTTCCTTTCCCTTCCAGACCACACAGCCAGCCCCTCCTCTCCATGAGACCTCATTTGTTTTCATTTTCTATAAATACCTTGCTTACTTGAGCTTGCAAACACTTTAGATGATTTGCTAAGTTTCAAGTTTTCTAAGCTTTCTTGAGTTTCCTTTCTTTTTCTCTCAAGTTTCAAGAGAGTTCTTCTCTTCTCTTCATCTTCATCTTCTTCATCTCTTAATTTTATCATCATCTCATAACCTCTAAACACCACCTCACAACCTTAAACCACCATCAAACCTCTCAAACTCTCAACCTTAAACACAACTTTACTCAAAACACATCTCCTTTCTCTTTTTCTCTTGAAGGCCGAATCATCATCCACCCCCAAGGAGGAGTTGTTCATCTCATTTCCTTCCTAAAGTTCAAGCTTTTTATCTCCACTCTAGGTAGGAGTGTTTTTTCTAAACTTGTTTTTCTTGAAAATGAGTTTTTCTCTAGCTTTCTCTTGAATTTCTTTTTGAAACTTTTCTTTGTTTCTTCTCTTCCTCTCCATTTCAGCCATGAAGTCTTATTTATGAGCATGATAGCTTGATGATGAGAGTTTCTAGATGATGACTTTGTGTTCATCTCAAAGAAACCTCTAAAGCTTAAGTTTTTCTTTTCCTTAAACTTTATCTATATGATACTTAGCTCACATGATTTTTCAACTTAAGAAAATTAATCTAAGGATTTCAAAATACCCAAGCCTACCTTTGTCAACCTTAAAGTTGGCCGGCACGTTCTAGTGATTTTTCTCTAGATAGGGGTTTTGGGTACTTAATAAAGAACTTGACTTAGTTTCATCCTCTTTTTCCTTTCTTATTGGTTTCGGTCCTAACCTCCTTTTCCTTTGAGTTTTGGGTTCTATTACTTTCTCTTTATGATTTTATTTCTTTTGAGTTTGTCTCCTTGGAGCTTGATGATGATGTTCAAGAACCTCATAGTTCCTTTGAGAACTTAGTTCAAGAACTCTAAAGCTCTCTTTGTGATGAGATAAGTGTTGGGTTGTATCTCTAAAATCTTGTAAGAGCTCTAGATGAGATTAAAATTAATATTGCATCCATGTTTATGTTCATGCCTTGCACCTCATATTTATTTTCCTTGCCATCACCAAATATCAAGAATAATAATTGAACTTGCATTATCATGTTTATGTTTTAAGCTTTGCATTATCATGTTTATATTTCAAGTCCTCACTTAAATATCAAAGATAATAATAAGTTGCATCTCATGTTTATTTTATGCCTTCACTTTATTTTCTAATGAAAGCTAAAACAAGTGCATGAGCATGTTTATTTTTATGTCATCACTTAAGAGAACCTAGAGCTCAAAGATTTGTCCATTGTTGTCTCAAGCAAAGGCTTGAAAACCATATGTTATTTGGCTCCTTGATTTCAGCCCTAAGGAGTTATATTTGTTACAAGTATTAAAATCTATGTTTCATAATTCTTCTAAGCTTATATGAGTTCAAGCAATGTCTAAAACAAGGTTTTATGAATTTAGGACCTCTTGAGATAAATTTAATTTAGCTACTGCCCTTACAAATATTTTGAGAGTTTTAGATGATAAAAATGTTTATAAATGAGTTTTGAAAGTCTTGAAAAGGTTCCAAGAGAAACTAGTATTTTATGTGCTTTAGAAACCAAGTTTTATGCCTTTGTATGGAGATGTATTTTTGGTTCTGCCTTGCTATGATTAAGTGCTGTTTATACTGTTTTGATGATGATAATGTGAGTATGTTTGAGTATAATTGATGTTAAAATTCATTTGTGGAAGATTAGAGAAGTTAGTAACTAGAAAAGAATTAATTTGAGAGTTCTAGATCCCTTGGTAATTGATTTTTTTGGATTCTATCCAGCAAGGTTTAGAAATGGTAATCATGGAGTTAAATTAGTTTAAATGTGTAGGAATGACTCATAAATGGTTTAGGACTTGATCTTGATGCCTTAGGAGCAAACCGGACTTAGAAAGGGTTATTGTTGTGACTCCTAGGTACCCGTAAAGTTAGAATTTTAGATTCTGCATTCTTGAGGTTTAGAGAAGTTTATGATCATAGTATGGAGTGAGGAATACTTAGATATGAGCCTATAGGTACCCAAGAGATTAAGTTGTGATGATTTATAACTTAGATTGTGAGTTAAAGACCTTAAGGGTCAATGCATAAGACATTAAGAAATTGTTAATGCTATGATGTTTATATGATGTAATAACATGTTGAGATGTTTATGATGCATGAGGAAATGATTGTTTAAGATATGAAGTTTATCATAGCATGAGGTTTAAATGAGGTATATGTTGTGTGGATAGCTTGTGGCATAAGTTTCGATTTGAAGGAAATTCGATTTAATAGCTGTTATGCTGCCGAATTTCCATCAAACCTAAAAGGGTTGAAGAAATGTTTTAAAGTACCACATGAGTTGAAAACCCTGGTTGACACGGGTTCGGCCGAGCACCCCCAAGAGATTTTTATGTGACAAAGCATTGAGACGTGCTTTCCTGGGTGACACCGGTTCGGCCGAGCACCCCCAAGGGAGATAAATCCGTGAGGATATGAGTAGATGCAGCCTACCAAAGCGAACAAATTGCTGTGGCTTGATGCCCGCAAAGCGTTTCAAAGAGGGTATATCCTAAGAGAGGTGATCTCTAGTTCCCTACCCGTACTTGCGTAGTCGGGATTATTTTATTATGTTTCGCTTATTCAGATAATAAGAAAGAGCTAGTGACGACTAGCTGAGGTATGAGCTCATAACCTAGTTATTTTGGGGTGGCCTTATTATGCTGAAGTACCATGATTAATGTCACAAAGTTGAGGAAAGATCCACTTGAAAGTTATATGCCCTTTATGCCACTTGTATGCTCCTTGATGTTGTAATTCATTGAGTTATTTGATTGAGGCATTGCCATGCATTCATATTTTAATACGTTGCATCCATGACATCTAGATGCATGCTAAAAGGAATGAACCTTGGGTAATTGGTTTTATAAACACTAATAATGAAACTTTTATGTATGCACACCTTTTATAATTAAACCCAAGGTTCCTGAGGATGTGAACGATGTAACCCTAGGATAGGAGACTCCTACTGAGATTCTTTAGTAAGAATTCTCACTCCTTTCTCTTCCTTCTCTTTCTTCCGTCACATCTTCAGAGAGCGATGGCGACGTTCGTGGTTTTTGTCGACACGCCGACCTAGGAGGTCCACTTTGATCCGGATCACGGATCATACCATTTTGAGGGGCAGTGCACCGTGCGAGTTTTCATGTTCATCAGACGCCCCTTTGCACACCCTGTATAGAGCTACCATTTCTCCCCAATGTCACCCTACCACGATGCGATGGTTTTTGAGCGCGCCCGGACGCGAGACGAGAGGATTCTGCATACGTATACTGGTGGTTCGATGCCTCGAGACTACCAAGACTACGTGCCTCGGTCTCTGAGTTCGGAGGATGACCCATCCGAGGATTCACCGACGCGCATGTATAGCGAGAACTCTACTCCTACACCTCAGTTCGTGCGAGGCATGAGCGAGGAAACTGTTATACAGCCGAGACTGGCTAGGCGAGCTGAGAGGTGCCCCTATTAAGGAGCTCAGGCTTAGTCTTCACGTGTGCCCACTACTGCCGCCCTGCGTCCATGGATCGGTTACACTCCACCTTTTCTCGGATTCTAGTAGCAGACATCCTAGGGGAGACTTAGTGAACACACCCACATGTAGAGTAGATAAACCTTCTTTTGTTTTGAGGTTGTCCATCGTATGTGCACTCGGGTAGTTGTGGTTTATTTATGCTTTCTTGCTTCTATTGTATTTCCTTTCTTATGTATTACAAGCTCAGCCCATTTCTATAAGGGCGTGACTACTTATGTATCTCATCTATATTATTATTAATGAAATGTTTCCTTGTTGTGATGATTATTGTTCTATTGATACTTGTTTTAGTTCTTGTGTTTCCGTATGATTGATGTTCATGTCTCTCGGTTAGATTAGAGCGCGGCTCTCATTTTGGTTTATGTTTTCAAAAAAAATTTTACCTGTAATTTCCACTAAGTATTTTAATAAAATGATGAGACTGAGAAGTAATAACCTAATAATTAACCTAATGTGTTCTAGAAAGTTGGGTTAAGAATTAGGGTGTTACAGATGGCGACTTTTGTGCTATTTGTTGACACGCCGGTTTAGGAGGTGCATTACTACCCAGATCATCGTTCCTACCACTTTGAGGGTCGATGTGCCATACGTGTTTTTGTGTATATGGGATGACCTTTTGCTTACCCTGTGTCCAGCTACCGTTTCACTCCCATTACCCCTTTTGGCAATGATGATCTAATCTTTGAGCACACACGCCCCCGCGATGAGCAGACTCGTCGTGCTCGTCCATCCGCCTCGGCTGTACGTGACTATCCCAAGTACTTTCCTCGTTCACAGTGATCGGAGACTGACCCCTCCGAGGACTCCCTGACACATATCTATTCGGAGGGCTCTACTCCTACGATCCTGATGGACATTGGTGGCCATAGCGAGGATACGGTGACTCAGCCCCGTTGAGCTCGGCGACCACAGATGCGTCCACGCCATGGAGGCCATGCCTGACCCCCGTTCCATTTGTTCATCTTCGATGAGCTCACGCAATTTCCCGGATACATACCTCCATCACTCGAGGGTTCTCATCGCCAGTAGACTTTTTGGAGGGCTATTCGAGTGCTTGAGCCGTCATGAGGATTTCCCCTTCTGTAGTATCTTTTGATTGGGGTATTCTAGTTTAGCACCCATAGCTTTAGTGGGAGGGTAGTGTAGTTGGTTCTTATTTTGCCTTCGTACCATGTACTTTACTGCTTTTGTATTTTCCTGTTATTTTCCTTGTATCGAAAGCTCAGCCTAATTCTATAAGGGTGTGACTTTATGTACCTTTAGTTATGATATTAATGAAAATATTCCTTTGGTGTGCCATTGATTTGTTATGTGTTTATTTACTTTGTGTTTATTTTGTATGAAGTGCAATTTACTATTTCGTCAATGCGGCTCTCACTTTGCTTTTATATTTCAAAAAAAAATTTACCCGTATGTTCCGCTAAGTATTTTATTAAAAGAATGAGACTAAGAGGTAATAACCTAGTGGTTAACCTAAATATGTTCTAGAGTATTGGGTTAAAAATTAGGATGTTACATTTTGGTATCAGAGCAGTTCGATTCTCATGGAGCCTGAGGATTGGACTGACCATGTTATAGAAGCATGATGCAATAGTCATGTCATGTGTAGTGGTTGATAGAGATAAGCTATAGGACTAGAAATGCATGACCTCTGTTGCTTGCACGTGCCATGGTAACTTGATGTTCACTATCTCATGTGTTTAGGGACCAATGGCATCGCGACGCAGCCTAGGAATGCACCTGAGGGTGATCAAGACAATGCGACTATTGTTGCTGTTCGTCAAATGGCAAGAGCCATGGAACGGATGTTTAACCGTATGAATCAATAAGAGAATGCTGCTCCTACTCCCTCTACTGCTGAGGTGGTTGAGCAAGCCCGCTTCAGCGAGTTCCGCAAGGCAAACCCGCCTATGTTCTGAGAGGTGATGGACCCCGACAAGGCTGACGAGTAGATCAAAGACGTGGAGAATATCTACTCTGTCGTTACCTGCTCAGAGGAGTAGAAGGTTACGTTTGCTACCTTCATGATGAAGTCTGACGCTGAGTTCTGGTGGAACGACACGAAATGACTACTGGAGGCTTCAGGAACCCCTATCGACTGGGAGCTGTTCAAGACCTATTGCTATGAGAAGTACTTCCCAGAGTCTGTGAGGAACGCTAAAGACATTGAGTTTACGCAGTTGACCGAGGGAGGGTCTATTGTGGCCCAATACACTGCTAAGTTCGAGGAGCTGATCAAGTTCTCTTAGGTGTTCCAAGGGAACTCCGATGAGGTTTGGAAATGCATCAAATATGAGGCCAGTCTGAAGGCGGAGTTGAACTGCGCTGTGGCCCATATGGAGATTAGGGACTTCCTGACCCTAGTCAACAAGTGCCGGATCCTTGAAGAGGGACAACAAAAGCTTCACACCATGAGGACGGAGCAAGCTAAGGGGTCAGGTCCTTAAGGCCCAAGGTTCAAACCTCAAGGAACTACCATAATCCGTATCAAAGCAACCAGTTCCAACCACAACAACCACAGCAACAACCAAGAGCACCAGCATATAAGCAATCCAAACAACAACAAAGGCCATCGTTCCAACATAACAGCCTGAGGAACTTCAACAACAACCAACCTCGAGGATTAGGTGGTCCCTAGAACAACCAAGGAGGGCCAAGTGGGGCCAAGAACAAGGCACCACAAGGAGCCCCTGCTGCTCAACCCAGAGCCACACCTGCTGACGTCTGCCCCCGATGTGGGAAGAACCACAGTAATCACCCCTACATGGCTGGGCAAGGAGTTTGCTTCTAATGTGGCAAGCATGGCCACTACGCCAACAACTGCACCAATGGAGGGCCATCGAATCAAAACCCTAGGCCACAACACCAAGCACGGGTCTTTACCCTCAACGCGGAGGACGCACGAAAGTCCAACAACCTCATTGAAGGTAAGTGCGAACTTAACAGTAGAACCTTAACTGTACTTTATGATTCTGGCGCTACCCATTCTTTTATCTCATATGCTAGTGTCGAGTCTTTGAATTTGCAAGTTTCTAAACTTCCCTTCAATCTTATTGTTTCTACTCCCACAAATCGCCCTGTTAATACTTGCAAATGTTGTTTGAATTGTCATCTTGTTGTAGAAAATAGGCCTTTTATCATAGATTTAATCTGTTTACCCTTGAAAGACATAAATATTATTCTAGGCATGGATTGGCTTCACGCCAACTGTGTGTTGTTAGATTGTGGAACCCAGTCTATAATTTTTCCCTCTCCCCCTAGTTCAGTTAGTCAACCCTTAAGACTGTACCTAAACTCCATAGAGGTCTTCTATAGTAGGGAAAAGACTAAGGGATATATTCTCCTAGCTGCTTGTGAGGTAGATTTTGAGCAAAACCAAGGTGATATACCTGTGGTGAGAGACTATCCCGAGGTGTTTCAGGATGAAATACCTGAGTTCCCTCCCAAAAGAGAAGTAGAGCTTTCCATAAAGTTAGTTCCTGGAACGGGACCTATCTCTATAGCCCTATATCGGATGTCACCCCTAGAGTTGGCCGAGTTAAAAACTCAATTAGGACGAGTGGTTCTCCTTGGGTCGCTCCAGTCTTATTTGTGAAGAAGAAGGACGAAAGCATGAGATTGTGCATCAACTATAGGCAATTGAACCGAGTAACCGTGAAAAACAAGTACCCGTTGCCTAGGATTGATGATCTTATGGACCAGTTAAAAGGAGCAATAGTGTTTTCCAAGATTGATCGGGATGCCACCAGATAAGGGTTAAAGATCAAGACATTCCTAAAACCACCTTTACAACTTGGTATGGACACTTTGAGTTCAATGTGATGTCATTCGGTTTGATGAATGCTCCCACAGTTTTTATGGATTACATGAATAGGATCTTTAGACCCTATTTAGATCAGTTTGTGGTTATGTTCATAGATGATATACTCATCTATTCGAAAACCCACGAGGAGCATGAACGTTATTTAAGGTTAGTTTTAGATATTCTAAAGGAAAAGAAGTTGTACGCGAAGCTTTCTAAGTGTGAATTTTGGTTGGATGAGGTGAAGTTTTTAGGACACGTTGTGTTAAAAGGTGGCATAACTATTGACCCTAGTAAGATTGAGGTTGTAAAGAATTGGGATAGACCAACCTCTGTGACCGAGATAAGGAGCTTTTTGGGTTTAGCTGGCTATTACCATAGGTTTATCAAAGGATTTTCCCACATCGCCCCACCCTTAACCAAGCTCACTAGGAAGAATGCCCCATTTGTACGGAATCCCGAATGTGAGAAGAGTTTCCTAGAGCTTAAGGATAAGCTAACCTCAACCTCGGTTTTAGTATTACTCGATCGCAATGTACCTTTTGAGGTATATTGTGATGCTTCGGGCAAAGGTTTAGGTTGCGTGTTGATGCAAAACAGGCAAGTGGTAGCCTATGCATCCAGACAACTCAAACCTCACGAGGTAACCTACCCCACCCATGACCTAGAGTTACCAGCCATAGTGTTCGCCGTTAAGATGTGGAGACACCATTTAGATGGTGTAAAATTCAAAGTTTTCTGCAATTACAAGAGTCTCAAGCATCTCTTTGATCAAAAGGAGTTAAATATGAGGCAAAGAAGGTGGATGGAGTTCTAAAAGGACTATGACTTTAGCTTAAGTTACCACCCCGGCAAGGCTAATGTAGTCACCAATGCCTTGAGTCAAAAGTCATTACTTTTGTCTTATATGATGGTTAATGAAGTTGGGCTAATAGAGAAGTTTAGAGATATGAATCTTAGGATGTCGTTGACCAAAGAAAGGATAGAGATATGTCACCTTCGAGTGACCAGTGGGTTTAAGTTGAGTGTTATGCTCGCACAAATAGAGAATGAGGAGTTTTTGGAAACCATAGAAGCAGTTAAGGCTGGAAAGTTGAAAGGTTTTAAGCAAGGCCCCGATGGTCTGTGGAAGTTCGAGGGGTGAATCTGCATGCCACGGGATGGTGACCTCCAAGAAAAGATCTTGGAGGAGGCCCACAAGAGCCACTTTGCCATTCATCCTGGTACAACCAAAATGTATCAGGATTTGAAGAAGATGTTCTGGTGGCCCAGATTGAAGAAGGATGTAGTCGCTTGGGTGAGTAAGTGCCTCGTCTGTCAAAAGGTGAAGATCGAGCACCAAAAACCTTCAGGCATGTTATTACCCCTGTCAATCCCCGAATGGAAGTGGGAGAGAATATCGATGGATTTTGTGACAGGATTGCCAAGGACCCAAGCTGGCCATGATGCCGTATGGGTAATCATGGATTGACTAACCAAGTCAGCCCAATTTCTGCCTATTAGAGTCATGTACTCATTGGATAGATTAGCTCAGCTATACATCCAAGAGATCATAAGGTTGCATGGAGTGCCGTTGACTATAATCTCAGATCGAGATCCGCGGTTTACGTCACGTTTTTAGGGATCCTTTCAAAAGCCGTTTAGTTCAAAGTTGTGCTTAAGCACTGCTTACCACCCTCAAACAGATGGCCAATCAGAGAGGACAATCCAAACCCTAGAAGACATGTTAAGAGCTTGTGTCTTAGACTAAAAAGGAAGTTAGGATAAGTACATGCCACTAATCAAGTTTGCGTATAACAATAGTTATCACGCAAGCAACGGTATGGCACCATACGAGGCACTGTATGGAAGGAAGTGCCAATCACCTTTGTGTTGGTACGAACCCAGAGAACAAAGTGTGTTAGGACCCGATGTAGTAAGGGAAACAACGGAGCAAATTAAGAGAAATAATGATAGAATCTTAACCGCTCAAAGTCAACAGAAAAGCTATGCGGACAAAAGGCGTAAGCCTTTGGAATTCCAAGAAGGCGAACATGTATTCCTTCGGATCACTCCCACTACAAGAATAGGATGACCCATGAAAGTCAAGAAGTTAAGTCCTCAATTTCTCGGTCCTTTTGAAATCATTCACAGAGTCGGGTCTGTAGCCTGTAAAATAACCCTACAGTCAAATCTTTCCAATCTCCATGATGTCTTCCATGTCTCTCAGTTGAGAAAATATGAGTCCAACCTTAGCCATGTTTTAGAGCCAGAGCACGAATAGTTAAGGGAGGACCTAACTTTCAATCTGCCACCTACGAGGATCGTGGATCACGGCGTCAAGCAATTGAGGAATAAGTCTGTTCTTTGGGGAAAGTAGGGTGGGGACTTGGCAAGACCGAAGAGTTCACATGGGAGCTTGAATCCGACATAAGGCCGAAGTACCTTGAGCTATTCTAAGGTATGAATTTCGAGGGCAAAATTCTTTTTAAAGAGGGGAGTAATGTAACGCCCTGATTTTCTGTTAGAGTGAAAATGACCGAAATGCCCCTGAGGTCATTTTGGCCCGGAACTCGAGGATAGCCGACCCGGCGTCCTTGAGGGGTTAACTCAATGTTTGAAGGGAATTAGTGGACTTGTGAATCTTTCCAGGATTGAAAATCTCGTTTTATGAGATTTCAGGTCAAATGACCAAACTACCCCTATTGTGTTTGACACGGGTACGAGCACCGGATGGGCTCGAAACTTCTTCAAATGGTTTTAAAACATGTTTTTATGTATTCTGTGACCTCAGTTTTAGTTCTGGTGGTCCCGGGCAATTTTTGTGCAAAATTACGATTTTGCCCCTAGTTTTGTGCTTTTAATCGCGTGATTAAGCAAACCTAAGCAATATTAGGCTCTAATCGAAGATTAATTAATTTCTATAATTAATCTAGAGTCAAAATAATTTATTAAAGTTAATCAAAACCTAAAATTTCTTAGATTAAACTAAAATCTCATTTTAAATTCAAGATTCCTAGTCATCGAATCTTGAATGGTGTTTTCTCTCTCTAATTCCTTAAATCATATAATTGTGTCCACGTGGTTTACTCATAAAATGAATTTAAAATCCTCAAAATGTGTATGAGCACTCCTTAATCGTGTCATAAAATTCCTAATCACATTCTTAGTTACCTAAACACATATTTAGCAATTCCTAATCTTGCACATGATCGAATACACACCTAAACACATCCCTAAACCATCATTAAACAAAAGAAACCTCTCCTCCTCTCTTCTAGAAGTGCACGGCCACTCCTCCCCCCATGCCTCAAATATTTGAAATTCAAATGCAATTTCAAGTCCACACCAAGCCATGCTTAGACCATGCTTAGCACCTTACCTCCTATACTTTCATCCATACTCCTCCATGCTTCAAAATTTCAATCTCTCACCTCATGGAATATGAGGATGCACACGGTTTCTTCCTTCCCTCCATGAGCTCTCATTTGTTTTGTTTTTATATAAATACCTTGCTTACTTCAGCTTGGTTACTCTTTAGATTATTGGGCAAGTTTAAGCTTTCAAGCATTCTTTGCAAGTACTTTCCTTTTTCCTCTCAAGTTCTTAGGAACTTTCTCTCATCTTCATCTTCTTCATCTTCTCTTTGCATCATCACCTCACAACCTCAAACCACAACCTTGAATCATCCTCTAAACACTTAAACACTCAACCTCAAACACAAGCTCACCAAGAACACATTTCCTTTCTTTTCCTCTCCACAAGGCCGAAGCCACATCTCCACTTTAGGAGGAGTTGCTCTTCTCATTTCCTTTCAAGATCAAGTATTTTCATCTTCTAACTTGGTAGGGAGTTGCTCTCTAGTTTTTATTTTACTCAAAAATGAGATTTCCTTGAAGTTTCTCCTAGTTTCTTTTTAAGTTCTTCCTTGCCTTTCTTTTTCTTTCCATTTCGGCCTCAAGGCCCCATTTTGAGCATGATAGCTTGATGATGTGTATTCCTAGATGATGACTTGTGTTCATCTCAAAGGAACCTCTAAAGTTTGAGTTTTTCTTTTCCTTGAACTTTATCTATGTTACTTAGCTCACATGGTTTTGAACTTAAGAAAAATTAATCTCAAGGTTTTCAAAAAGCCCAAGCCCACCCTTGTCAACCTTAAAGTTGGCTGGTACGTTCTAGAGTTTTCTCTAGATAGGGGTTTTGGGTACTTAATAAAGAATATGACATAGTTTCCTTCTCATTTTCTTTTCTTGTTTGGTTTCGGTTTCCTTAGTTTCTTTTCCTTTAAAGTAATGTTTTAAGTTGATTTCTTGAGCTTGATGATGATGTTCAAGAGCCACGTAGTTTCCTTGAAACTTTGGTTCAAGAACTCTAAAGCTCACTTTATTGTTGAGATAAGTGTTGGGTTGAGATTTTTTATTCTCTCTAAAAGTCTTATATGAGCTCTAAGTTAAGATAAAAAGGACTTGCATCCATATTTACTTTTATGTCATCACTAAATACTCAAGATTAAAGAATGAACTTGCATCTTCATATTTATGTTTATGTTCTCACTAAATCTCCAAGATAATAATGGATTTGCATAGCATTTTTATTTTATGGTCTCACTTCCTAATAAAGACTAAAACAAAGTGCATTACATATTTATTTTTATGTCAATCACTTAAGAGATTTAGAGCTCATGGACTTACCTATTATTATCTTGAACAAAGTTGGAAAGTATATGTCTTTAACTCCTTTGATTTCGGCCTTGTGATGATGTTGATTCTTAGAATGAGATTTGTAACGTCCCGATTTTTCTGTTAGAGTGAAAATGACCAAAATGCCCCTGAGGTCATTTTTAGCCCGAAATTCGAGGAAAGCCGGTTCGGCAGTACTCAAAGGGCAAACTCAATGTTGGAAGGGGATTAGATAACTTGTGTACCTTCCCGGGATCGAAAATCTCGTTTGTCGAGTTTTCGGGTCAAAATGACCAAAACGCCCCTGTGGTGGTTTACATGTTTGCAAGTGCCAGATGAACCCGAAACTTTTCCGGATGATTTTAAAAGGCGTTTTTATGTAATCTGTGACTTTAGTTTTGGTCCCGAAAGTCCCGGGTGAAATTAGTGCAAAATTACGATTTTGCCCCTAGTTTCGTGTTTTTACGCTTAATAACGTGATTAAGCAAACCTAAGCAATATTAGGCTCTAATCAAAGGTTAATTAATTTCCTTAATTAATCTTGAGTAAAAATAATTTATTAAAGTTGATTAGAACCTAAAAGTGCTTAATTACAATTTAAAATCATATTTTAATTTCAAGACTCCTAGTCATGGAATCTTGAATAGTGTTTCATCTCTTCAATTCCTTAAATCATGGAATTGTGTTACACATTGTTTATTCATAAATGAGTTTAAAATTCTCTAATGATGTATGAGCACTCCTAACCTTGTCATAAAATCCTAATTACTCATTCTTAGTTACCTAAACTTAAGCTTAATTACTCCTAACCTTGTACCTAAGCTAACGTACACTTAAACCCACCATTAACACCCAATTACATGATTAAATCATCCTCCCCACTCTGCTGCCAGGTCTGGCCGAAGCCTCACCCCCTCCATATGCATCACATGTTCAATTTTCTAACACTCCAAAGCCATACCTCAAGTCACATACACCATACCTTGTCATATTTTCCATCACACTTGATTTTCCAATGAAATAACCAAGCAAAATAAATTATTTCCTCCATTTATTTATGGCTGAAAATGTTCTAGCCATGTTGAGTTTCTAGAAGGGTGATTTATTGCAAAATTAAAATAAAAGCGCACTCAAAAACCCATGCTTTGTGTCATGAACTCCATACCTCAAACCATGCTTGAATGACACCATGTAAGAGATATTTTTCTCTTCCCCTCTCCCTCCAAAAGCTACGGCTAGCCCCTCCCCTCACTCCCCCATGGTTTTATTTTTCTATAAATAGGATGCTTGTGATAGCCTTATTGCACCTTGAAGCATTTGCTAAGTTTAGAGTTTTAGAGTTGTCTTGCTAAGTTTTTCTTTTCTCTCAAAGTTCCAAGAGTTCTTTCTCTTCATCTTCATCTTTCTCATCCTTCCCTCACATAATCACCTCATAGTCTCAATCTACCACCTCATAACCTTAAATCATTCTCTAAGCTCTCAAATACTCAACCTCAAACACAACTTAACCCGAGACACATTTCCTTTCTTTTCCTTCCTCTTTGACCGAATCATCACCACCATCCTAGGAGCTGTTGCTCATCTCATTTCCATCTTCAAGTCCAAGCTTTTACCTTCATCACTAGGTAGAGATTTTCTTTTCAAACTTGTTTTGCTCAAGAATATGTTTTTCTCTAGTTTCCTCTTGGATTCTTTTGAACTTTCCTTTGTTTTCCTTTTCTCTTGCATTTCGGCCATGAGGCCTTGAGAAGCACATGATAGCTCAATGATGAGGACTCCTAGAGAATGATTATGTGTTCATCTCAAAGGAACCTCTAGAGCTTGAGTTTTTTTTCTTCTTTTCCTTTAACTTCATCTATACTATACTTAGCTCACATGGTTTTTTTTCAACTTAAGAAAATTAATCTAAGGATTTCTAAAAGCCCAAGCCTACCCTTGTCAACCTTAAAGTTGGCCGGCACGTTCTAGAGATTTTTCTCTAGATAGGGGTTTTGGGTATTTAATAAAGAACTTGACTTAGTTTCACTTTCTTTCTCCTTTGTAAGACTTTCATTTTTTTTTTTGTGTTTTGATCTTTGAGATATTGTATTGGGTTGTTATCTTGTTAAAGTCTTGAATGAGCTCTAGTTAACCATAAAATGAACCTTGCATCATGTTTACTTTATGCTTTGCATACCATGTTTACTTACTTGCTAAAACTTAATACCAAGATAATGAATGAACTTGCATTATCATGTTTATATTTCAAGTTCTCATACCAAGATAATAATGAGTTGCATTCATATTTACTTTGTGCTATCATTTTACTTTCTAATGGAACCTAAAATAAGTGCATGAGCATGTTTATTTTTATGTCATCACCTAAATGAACCTAGAGCTCAAAGACTTGCCCACTGTTGTCTCAAACAAAGGTCTAAAAATATTTATTTCCCTTGGTTCATATTTCGGCCCTAAGGGGTCTTGAAGTTTCTAAGTATTTAAGACTATGTTTTATAATTTTCCCAAGCTTATATGAGTTTAAGGAATGCATAGAACTAAGTTTTACGAATTTAGGACCTCTTGAGACAAAGATGAATTGGTCACTGCCCTCTTAAATATTCTTATGATTTTAGATGTTAAAATTGTTTATAAATGAGTTTTGAAAGTTTAGAAAGAGTTCCAAGAGAAACTAGTATTTTATGTGCTTTAGAAATTGTGTTTTATGCTTTATGGAGAAGTATATTTTTGGTTCTTCCTTGCTCTTTACTGCCACTGTATGTGCTGTTTTAATGATGATGATGTGCCTATGTTTGAGTAAAGATAATGTTAAGACTCATATGTGAAAGATAGGATAAGTTAGGAACTAGAAAAGAATTAATTTGAGAGTTCTAGATCCTTTAATTATGTAATTTTCTGGATTCTGTCCAGCAAGGTTTAGATTTAATAATCATGGTTTTTAATTAGTTTGAATGTGTAGGACTTAATCTTGAAGCCTTAGGAGCAAACCGAACTTAGAAAGGGTCATTGTTGTGACTTCTAGGTACCCATAAAGTTAGGATTTCAAATTCTGCACCCTTGAGGTTTAGAGATGTTCTTGACCATAGTGTGAGGTGAGAAATACTTAGTTATAACCTCATAGGTTCCCAAGAGACTAGGTTTTGATGATCAATAACTTAGAATGTGAGTTAAGGACTTTAAGGGTCTAAACCGTAATTTCTAGAACCCCGTAATCACACAAATATAAAGCTGTCCAACTCTGCATAGTGCTGTTTGGATAGGTTCTTGAGCATAAAAATTAGTAAAACTTATTAGTTGTGAACCTATAAGTGTGTAAGAGGTTAAGGATAATACTAGAACAATTAGTTTACAAGTTAAGACTCAAAAGAACCAAAGCATAAAACACTATGGGTTTATAACATAATAAGCTTGTGAGTTTGTGTGAATAATTGTCTAAAGATATGTTTATGTGATGATGCATATGCTATGAAGAAGTTTTATGTATACGCTATGAAGAAGTTTCATATGATGATGTATATGCTATGAAAATGTTTTATGTGAAAATAGGTTATAGTTTTATATATGATTATATGATGAGATGCATACTATGAGAAAGATTTATATGATGTCTAATGATGTATCTATGAATTAACACTTTATGAAAACTTAAATGTGACACAACACTGAGACGCTTTCTTGGGTGACACCGGTTTAGCTGAGCACCCCCAAGAAAACAAATCCGTGAGGGTATTGACATAGAGCTTGCCAAAGCGGACAATACTACGATGCACTAGTTGCTAGTAGAGCGTTTCAAAGAGGAAATGACCCTAAGAGGTGATCCTTAAATTGCCCCCTAGCCCGTACTTTAAGTCGGGATTATGTTACGCTTATTATAGGATAAGTAAGAGCTAGTGATGACTAGTTAAGGTATGAGCTCATAACCTAGAGATGTTTTAGGGAGGCCCTATGAGATGAAAGTTAAAGTTTAAAATGTCACATGTGCTATACCTATCACCTTATGCCAATGTTATAATGCTTCGTAGTTATTTTATTGATTAGCTTACCTTTATGATGCATTCATGTCATTAATACATTCCATGCTTAGTCATAAGACGCATTATAAAATTTGACGGACGTTGGATAAATAATACTTTAGAAAACTAACTTAAAAGGAGTTTATACGCATGAACACCTTTTTATAAATAAAACCCAAGGTTCCTGAGGATGTGATGATGACACCTAGGTAGGGATTACCCTGCTGAGAATTCTTTTAGAAAGATTCTCATTCCCTCTCTCTTTTCTTCCGTCACATCTTCAGATGGTGACCTTCGTACTCTTCATCGACACCCCGACGTGGGAGCTGCACCATGACCCAGCACTCGGGTCATACCATTTTGAGGGTCGCTGCACAGTTAGAGTGTTCATGTTTATAGGACGACCCTTCGCGCACCCAGTCCCAAGTTACCATTTCACCCCGACTGCTCCTTACCATCATAACGGGATTTTTGAGCGAGCTAGACCACGCGATGAGCAGATTCTCCGCATGCAGCCCGAGATGTCAGCCGTACGCGACTACCCAAAGTACGTGCCCCGGACTCAGTATTCGGAGACGGATCCATCCGAGGACCCGCCATCGCACATGTACAGTTGGAGCTCCAGCCCCGCTCCCCACAGACGAGAGCCGGGAGTGAGGAGACGGTGGTTCAGCTGAGGTTGGCTCGTCAGCCATCTATGCGCCCTCGCCGCAGTGGACACGCTCCGATGATCCGCACGACCACTCCCGCCGAGATCCGCCAGTGGATTGATTCCACCCCTCAGTACTCGGACCAGCAGGAGTAGGCGCATGGGACGGGTAGTAGCTAGTGCACACACGCCACATAGTCGAGGACAATCCTTCTTTTGTATATGAGGTTGTCTACTCTAGGTGCACATGGGTATGGGTGTTGCTTTTATGATTTCCCTGTATTTGTTTTCCTTGTATTTGTTCTTCGGTTGTATTCCGTTTCCCGATGTATCGAATAGTCCTGCCCTTTGGGTAGGCACATTATATATATATATATATATGTTTCAGTTGATGTTTCCATGATATGATGTGTTTCTTTACGCTTTACTTATATGTTTCGTTATGCTTTCTTTTAAAGATTCGTGCGTGGCTCTCACTTTGATTTTAATTCTAAAAAGAAAAATTTTATCCATATTTCCGCTAAGTATTTTCTAAGTAAAAGATGAGACCAAGAGGTAATATTCTAAAGATTAACCTAAGTACATACTAGTAGTCTTAGGTTAAGATTTAGGGTGTTACAAGATTCTTCTAGTTACAAGTGCTAAAACTCATGTTTCATGATTTTCTTAAGTTTAGATGATCTCAAGAAAAGTCTTGAGCAAGATTTTATGTTTTAAAACCCCCTTGAAATTATTTTAAATTAGCTACTGCCCTCATGTTATTTTATGATGATTTTAATGAAATAAAAAGTGTTCTAATGAGCTTTAAAATCCTTGAAAAGGTTCCAAGAGGAACTAGTAACTTATGTATTTTGAAAATGAAGCTCTATGCATTACTTGATGGAGATGTTTTTGGTTCTGCCCTGCTTGATTGTCCACTACATGATGCTGTTTTGATGATGATAATATGAGTATGTCCATGTATATTATATGTTAGAATTAAGATGTGAAGGCTAAGACAAGTTAACAACTAAGAAGGAATTAAAATGAGACTTTTAGATCCCCTAGAAATGTAATTTTCTGGATTATGTCCAGCAAGGATAAAAATGAGAATTAATGGTTTATAATTAGTTTAAATGTGTAGGAACTACTCATAATTGGTTTAGGAATTGATCTTGATGTTTTAAGAATAAACCGAACTTAGAAAGGGTCAAAGTTGTGACTTCTATATACCCGTAAAGTATAATTATGGATTCTGCACTCTTGAGGTTTAGAATTGTTTATGATCATAGAATTGAGTGAGGAATACTTAGATATGAGTCTATAGGTACCCGAGAGCTTAAGTTGTGATGATTGACAACTTAGATTTCAAGTTAAAAGACCCTAAGGGTCAAATCATAAGACATTAAGAGACTTTGATGCTTTGAGTTTATTTTATGAAAGTATGATGTGATGATATGGATGACATGATAAGTATATTGATGTGATTTCATGTTAAGCATGATTAGAGAATTTGATTGAGGAAATATATATATGAACTTGTGGCATAAAGTTGATTTGAAGGAAATTCGATACACAGCTGTTATGCTGCCAAATTTTCATCATATCTAAAGGACTTGAGAATGTTTTTGAAGTATGATATGAGATTTAAAACCCTGGGTGACACCGGTTTGACCGAGCACCCCCGGGAGATTTTTATGTGACATAGCACTGAGACGCGCTTTCTTGGGAGACACCAATTCGGTTGAGCACCCCCAGGAAAGACAAATCCGTGAGGGTATGAGTAGATGCAGCCTACCAAAGAGGGCAAATTATCGTGGCAAGATGCCCGCAAAGCATTTCAAAGAGGGTATATCCTAAGAGTGGTGATCCCTAAGCCCCCTAACCCGTACTCAAGGAGTCGGGATTTTATTATATTTCACTTATTCAGATAATAAGTAAGAACTAGTGATGACTAGTTAAGGTATTAGCTCATAACCTAGATGTTTTAGGGTGGCCCATAATGCTTGAGCTTAAGTTCCTAAGTCACAAGTTGAGAAAAGAGAAAAGTTCCACTTGAAAGAATATGCCACTTGTATGCGTCTTGATGTGATGAATTATCGAGTATTTGTTTAAAGTAGTACCATGCATTCATGCTTTGATATGTTGCATTCATGATATCAAGATGCATTCTAAAATGAACGAACCTTGGATAAATTAGTTTTATGAACCTAAAGAATGAATTTATATGCATTCTCACTTTTTAATAATAAATCCAAGGTTCTTAAGGATGTGAACAATGTAACCTTAGATAGGAGATCCCTACTGAGATTCTTTAGTAAGATTCTTACTCCTTTCTCTTCTTTCTTTCTCCCTAATCACATCTTCAGAGTTCGATGGTGACTTTCATGCTGTTCGTTGATACATCGGTTTGGAAGGTGCATTACGACCCAGATCACCGCTCCTACCACTTCGAGGGTCGATGTGCCGTATGTGTTTTTGTGTATATGGGACGACCTTTTGCTTACCCTGTGTCCAGCTACCGTTTCACTCCCACTGCCCCATTTGGCGATGATGATCTGATCTTTGAGCGCACACACCTCCGTGATGAGCAGACTCGTCGTGCTTGTCTATCCGCCTCGGCTGTACGTGACTATCCCGAGTACTTTCCCCGTTTGCAGCGATCAGAGACTAACCGCTCCGAGGACTCCCCGACACATGTCTATTCAGAGGGCTCTGCTCCTGCAGTCCCGATGGACATTGGTGGCCGTAGCAAGGATACGGTGACTCAGCCTCGTCGAGCTTGGCGACTAGAGATGCGTCCACGCCGTGGAGGCCATACCTAACCCCCGTTCCGTTTGTTCACCTCCGAGGAGCTCGTGCAATTTCCCAGATACATACCTCCATCACCCGAGGGTTCTCACCGCCAATAGACTTTTTGGAGGGCTATTCAAGTGCTCGAGCCGTCATGATGATTTCCTCTTCTGCAGTATCTTTTGATAGGGGTATTCAAGTTTAGCACCCATAGCTTTAGTGGGAGGGTAGTGGAGTTGGTTCTTATTTTGCCTTCATACCATGTCCTTTACTGCTTTTGTATTTTCCTATTATTTTCTTTGTATCAAAAGCTCAGCCCGATTCTATAAGAGTGTGACTTTATGAACCTTTAATTATGATATTAATGAAAATATTCCTTTGGTGTGCCATTGATTTGTTATGTGTTTATTTTGTATGAAGTGCAATTTACTATTTCATTAATTCGGCTCTCACTTTGCTTTTATATTTCAAAAAAAAAATTTATCTGTATCTTCCGCTAAGTATTTTATTAAAAGAATGAGACTAAGAGGTAATAACCTAATGGTTAACCTAAATATGTTCTAGAGTATTGGGTTAAAAATTAAGATGTTACACTGGGTGACACCGGTTCGGCCGAGCACCCCCAGGAAAGACAAATCCGTGAGGGTATGAGTAGATGCAGCCTACCAAAGCAGACAAATTGCCATGCACTAGATGCCGGTAAAGCGTTTCAAAGAAGGTATATCCTAAGAGAGGTGATCCTTAGCCCTCTAACCCGTACTCGAGGAGTCGGGATTTTATTATGTTTTTCGCTTATCCAAATGATAAGTAAGAACTAGTGACGACTAGTTATAATATGAGCTCATAACCTAGATGATGTTTTAGGGTGGCCCTATAATGCTAATGTATGATGTTCTAAGTCACAAAGTTAAGAAAAGTTCCACTTGAAAGTTATATGCCACTTGTATGCTTCTTGATGTTATAATTTGTTGGGTTATTTGTTTATGGCATTACCATGCATTCATGCTTGATATATTGCATTCATGACATTAAAATGCATTCTAAAAGGAACAAACCTTGGATAATTTAGTTTTATAACCCTAAATAAGGAACACTAAATGCATGCTCACCTTTTGAAAATAAACGCAAGGTTCCTGAGGATGTAAATGATGTAACCCTAGATAGGAGGTCTGTACTGAGATTCTTTAGCAAGATTCTCACTCCTTTTTCTTTCTTTCTTTCTCTTCTGTCACATTTTCAGAGCATGGCGACATTTGTGGTCTTCATCAACACTTCAATGTGGGAGGTGCACTATGATCTGGAGCACGGATCGTATCATTTTGAGGGACGTTGTGCTGTTCGTGTCTTTATGTTCGTGGTACGTCCTTTCACGCATCCTATACATAGTTACCGCTTCTCCCCTATGTCTCCCTAAGGTGATGCTATGGTTTTTGAGCATGACTGGACGCGTGACGAGAGGATTCTTCGGACGTACACCGAAGGACTGGCTGCCTTTGACTTCCAAGACTATGTACCCCGATCTCCAGGCTCGGAGGACGACCCTTCAGAGGATCCATTGACTCACATGTATAGTGAGAGCTCCACCCCTAATCCTCAGTTCGCGAGGGGAGGGAGCGAGGAGACAGTTACACAGTCAAGGTTGGCTAGGCGAGTCGAGATGCACCCCCACCGAGGAGCACATGTTCAGCCACCACGCGTGTCTACTCCTACCGCACTACGTCCATGGATCGGTTTCATCCTGCCATATCCTGAGTTCCAGTAGCAAATGTTTTAGGGAGGTCTAGTGCACACACTCACTCGTAGAATAGGATAAACCTTCTTTTGTTTGAGGTTATCCATCTTAGGTGCACTAGGGTATGGGTGTCGTTTAGTATGTTTTCCTTGTACTTTTCTATTTCCGCTGTATTTGCTTTTCTTGTGTATTGTTTTCCCTTGTACTAAACTAAGTCCCACTATTTGGTGGGCATATGGTAATATTAATGAAGTATTTCCCTATTTATGCCATTGATTGTTTCATTTGATATATGTTCATTTACTTCGTGTTTATTCTTTATGATTTATAATGTATGATTAGTTCACTTTATTGTCTTACGCGGCTCTCACTTTAATTTTATATTTCAAAAAAAAATTTACCCATATTTTCTGCTAAGTATTTTAACAAAGTATGAGACTAAGAAGTAATAACCTAATGATTAACCTAAATATGTTCTAGAGTATTGGGTTAAAAATTAGTATGTTACATAGACTACTCATACTGCATGAAGGAACTGATCAAGTCAAGGAGACAAAGATCAGCATGCTGGTCCATCAATACGAAATGTTTAAAATGACATATCAAGAGAGTATTGATGATATGACCACAAGGTTTATGCATATCGTAAATTAACTAAAAGGTCTCGGCAAAAGATATTCTAACTCTGAGTTACTTAGAAAAATCTTAAGAAGTCTCCGTGCAAAATGGCTGTCCAAAGTAACAACTATTACTAAAGCTAAAGACCTTCAAACTGTAGGCTTGAATGCACTTATTAGGCCTCTCAAAACCCATAAGGTAGTACTGGTAGAAATTCATGGTGACTTTATGAGAAAAAACAAGTCCATAGCCCTAAAGTCATCCCATCAGAAGTCAAGTAAAGGGAAACAATGAAAATTACTAAAACCTCTAATGACGAGGATGAATCTAATTATGACTTTGAAAATGATGACTGAGATGAGATCTCCATGCTTGTAAGGAAAATGTCAAGAGCCTAGAAAAGCAAGCTAAAATGAAGAAGATACATCAACCTAAAAAAGGACAAGAAAGGCAAAGTAAAGCTAGAAAGCATTACTTGCTTTAATTGTGGAGAGAAATGTCACTTTAGACTTGATTGTCCCAAACTAAAAGGTCCACAGAAGAATTTCTACAACAAGACAAAAGGAATGCTGGCAACATGGAGTGACTCCGATGAAGAAAAAGAAGGAACAGAAAACCTAGATAAACAAGAAGACATAGCCAACCTTTGCTTTATGGCCGGCTATGATTCAGAAGATGAATCCAAATCACTCTTATGATGAATTAATGGCATTATATGAAGAATTGCTTGAAAATTCTCAAACAATTTCCTCTCATTACCTTAATCTAAAGAGAAAACATCAAAAGGCTGTAACACCCTAATTTTTAACCCAATACTCTAGAACACATTAGGTTAATCATTAGGTTATTACTTCTTAGTCTCATTCTTTTATGAAAATACTTAGCGAAAATACAGGTAAATTTTTTTTTGAAACATAAAATCAAAGTAAGAGCCACATATGACGTAAAGAAGACTAGCATATAGGAAAGAGATCTCATATCATTCATAGTCACAAAACACAAATGTTGTTCATTACATCACAACATAATCATATTACCATAGATACATAGTTTACGACTATCATAGTCCTATTATCACATTAAAAGAAATACACATCCATATGCATATAAATCCAAAGCAGCATCTCCGCGCTTCTGTTGCATCCCACTTATTTGACTCGTAGCGCATGCCCTCTGCCCATGCCTTAGTAAAGGTCACGAGATACACCATCATCTTCATCTGGAGATGACACAGGAGATAACGAGAGAGGGACGAGAAACTCATTCAAGATTCTCAGTAGGGATTTCCGACTCTAACACACATGTCATCATCATCGTCCCCAGCCACTTCGGTTTTAATTATAAAAAGATGGTCATGCATAAGGTTTAACTTTTAAACTTCTCAAATCTATTTATCCGAAGTGGGTGTCTTTTAGTATGGATCTTAATGATATGAATGCAACAGATATTGGATGAATGCATGACAATACTTTATGCAAACAGTCGATAGAACGCATAATCAAGATAAACATTAACATGTAAGTGGCATATAAAACTCTTTCTTTTCTCATAACTGTGTGACTTTAAAAACATCATATCTCTTTCTCATGCTTGAACTCTTAAGTTCTTTTTCTCAAAGACCACCCTCTTAAACATATCCACCAAAATCCAACCGACATACCGCCTCGGTGATTTTTATCATGGTCCCCAAACTCCGTCTCACCTAATCACCTAGGAATGAGCTCAATCCTAACTAGTCGTCGCTAGATTTAATATGGGGAAAAATAGAGGGGGTAACACATCACTAGTTTCCAACTTATTATCTAAATAAGCGAATCATAAAAAAATGATATCCCGACTACTAGAGTTTAGGTCAGGGGCTTAAGGGTCACCTAATACACTGACTCCCAGAGTGCGGGTTAGGGACTTAAGGATCATCTAATACACTGACTCTCAGAGTGCATGTTAGGGTTATTTCCTTCTTCGAAACACATCTACGGCATCTAGTGCACAGTAAATTTGTCCACTCTGGTAGGCTGCATCTACCATACCTTCACGGTTTTGTTATCTCCTTACTGAGGTAGGAGAAATGCGTCTCGGTGTGTCATGCAAGAATGCATCATAAACACATGCCCTCAACTATCATTATGGAATTTCATGCAATATGCATTTCATGCTCATCAATTCATGCAATTCATCATAGAATGCCACATCAACTCATAATGCATGTACTTACACATTCAATTTCACATTTCATAATCCATTTCTAAAGTCATATAAACAGTTTCATCCTAGCACATGCATTCACACATCATCATAGCATTATCATAAAAAGAATTCACATCATCATAACTCATATATCATCACATCATGCATATCAACATATCATACTTACATTAACAAACTCAAAGCAATAAATTCTCTTAACGTCTTATGCTTTGATCCTTAGGGTCCTTTAAATTGAATTCTAAGTTGTATATCATCAAAACTTAAGCTCTCAGGTACCTGTAGGCTCACGTCTAAGTATTCCTCACTCAAATCTATGATCATAAATATTTCTAAACCTCAAGAGTGCAGAATCTATAATTCATACTTTACGGGTACCTCGGAGTCACAACTTTGACCCTTTCTAAGTTTGGTTTGCTCTTAAGGCATCAAGATCAAGTCCTAAACCAATTATAAGTAGTTCCTACACATTTAAACTAATTATAAACCATGATTTCTAATTACTAACCTTGCTGGACAGAATCCAGAAAAATCCACTACTAAGGGATCTCAAAGTCTCAAATTAATTCTTTTCTAGTTACTAACTTCTCTTAGCTTTCACATATTAATTTTAGCATAAAAAATACATGAACATACTCATATCATCATCATTCAAACAGCATAAAACAGTGAGCACAACAAGCAAGGCAGAACCGAAATTGTCTCCATCAAACAAAGCATAAAACTTGATTTCTAAAACACATAAAATGCTAGTTTCTCTTAGAACCTTTCTAAAACTTTCAAAACTCATTAGTAAACATTTTTATCATACTAAAATCATCAAAATACTTGCAAGGGCAGTAGCTACTTTATTTCATTCTCAAGGAGTTTTAATAAATAGAAACATAATGATATCTCATGCTAGTTTCAACTAGACTCAAGAAAATCCTTAAAACATAGTTTGTTGGTCTTTGTAGCTAGATGAAACCCATACTAGGCTCACCTATACTACATGGCCGAAATCTTTGTACACGAAACACCAATCATTTTCTCACTTTACTCAAGATAAAATGGGCAAGTCTTTGAGCTCTAGGTTCTCTTAAGTGATGACCTAAATTTAAACATGCTTATGCACTTATTTTATCTTTTATTGGAAAAATAAAGTGAGAGCACAAAATAAATATGAGATGCAACTTGTTATTATCTTTAATATTTAGGTGAGGACTTGATAATATAAACATGATAATGCAAGACCTGAAATATATATATATATGATAATGCAAGTTTATTTATTATTCTTGACATTTAGTGATAGCAAGGAAAGTAAACATGATGTGCAAAGCATGAACATAAACATGGATGCAAGATTCATTTTAATCTTTGCTAGAGCTCTCACAAGAAACATATCTTAACAAAGTAAAGCAAGCTCTAGTGTTCATGAACCCATGATTTCAAAGAGACCCATGGTTTGAACAACATCATCAAGCTTTAAAGGAAATGATCTAAAAGAACCAAAACAACATTATTTCTTGATACAAAATAAATATAGAGACACTTGATAATTTTTAACAAAATCTTTGAAGGGAAACATATAGTGGCCAAAGCCATGTAAGATAAGAAAAGGAAAGAAAAACCAAAACTTTGCTAGATCAAGAACAAAACTCAAGCTTTAGAGGTTTCTTTGAGATGAATACAAGGTCATCATCTAGAAACTCTCATCATCAAGCTATCATGCTCAAAATCAAGGCCTTGAGCCCGAAATGAAAAGAAAAGGAAATACAAAGAAAAGCTTGAGAAAATCATATTTTGAGTAAAAAAAAAGTTTGAAAGCAACTCCCTACCAAGTTTGAAGACAAAGGCTTGATCTTTGAGGTGAAAATGGAAGGAAAAACTCCTTCTAAAGTGATGATAGTGCTTCGGCCTTGTGGAGAGAAAAAGAAAGGAAATGTGTTCTTGATGAGCTTGTGTTTGAGGTTGAGTGTTTAGGGGCTTTGATGATGATCTAAGGTTGTGATGTGGTGGTTTGAGGTTATGAAGTGTAGTTCTTTGAAGAAGATGATGAAGATGAAGAAGATGAGATGCAAAGAACTCAAGAGTACTTTGAGAGAAAAGAAAAGAAACTAGATAAGCTTTCAAGACAAAGACTTAGCAAATGTGTAAAATGGAACCAAGTTCTTCTAACACATGTATTTATAGAAATTTGAAACATCAAGGAATGAGAGGAGGAGGTGCTGGTCATGAGTTCATGTGACCTTGGAGAGAAGAAATATCTCTTTTGGGTGGTCATTCAAGGTATGGAGGAAAGCATGGAAAGCATGGTGCAAAGTATGGGCTAGGTAAGGCTTGTCATGGACTTGAAATTGCATTTGAATTTCAAATATTGGAGGCATGGGAGGAGGAGTGGCCATGAGCTTCTAGAAGAGAGGAGGTGAGGTTTCTTTTGTTTAATGATGGTTTAGAGATGTGTTTAGGTGTGTCTTAGATTAGGTGCAAGATTAGGAATCTCTAAGTATGTGTTTAGGTAACTAAGAATGTGGTTAGGAAATTCTATGACATGATTGAGGAGTGCTCATACACAATTTAGAGGATTCAAATTCATTTTATGAATAAACAATTGTAGACACAATTCCTTGATTTAAGGAATTGGAAAGAGAAAATACTATTCAAGATTCCTTGAAAAAGAATCTTGATTTATAAAAAGAGATTTAGGTTTAATCTAAGCAATTTTAGGTTCTAATTAACTTTAATAAATTATTTTGACTCTAGATTAATTATGGAAATTAATTAACCTTCGTTTAGAGCCTAATATTGCTTAGGTTTGCTTAATCGCATGATTAAGCTTAAAAGCACAAAACTAGGGCAAAATCATAATTTTGCACAAATTTTGCCTAGGAGAGGTCACAAAATACATAAAAATGCCTTTTAAAACCATCTGGAGAAGTTTTGGGTTCATCCGGCATTTGCAACTAGGTCAAACACCACAGGGTATTTGGGTCATTTTAACCTGAAAACTCGAAAAATGAGATTTTCGATCCCAGAAAGGTACACAAGTCAACTAATCCCCTTCAAACATTGAGTTAGCCCCTCGAGGATTGCCAAGTCAACTATCCTCGAGTTCCGGGCTGAAAAGGACCTCAGGGGCATTTTGTAACACCCTAAGTCTTAACCTAATACTACTAGTATGTATTTAGGTTAATCCTTAGAACATTACCTCTTGGTCTCATTCTTTACTTGAAAATACTTAGCGAAAATATGGGTAAAATTTTTCTTTTTGTAATTAAAACTAAAGTGAGAGCCACGCATGATTCTTTGAACGGGAATTCATACAAGTCATATGAGTAAATCATAATAAAACACATAAATAACATGGATACATCAACTGATTATATATATAGATAATGTGCCTACCAAAAGGTAGGACTATTCGGTACATAGAAGAACGATATACAACTGAAAAGCAAATACAAGGAAATCATAAAAGCAACACCCATACCCATATGCACCTAGAGTAGACAACCTCATATACAAAAGAAGGTTTGTCCTCAACTATGTGGCGTGTGTGCACTAGCTACTACCCATCCTATGCACCTACTCCTGCTGGTCCGAGTACTGAGGGGTGGAATCGATCCACTAGCAGATCTCGGCGGGAGTGGTCGTGCGGATCATCGGAGCGTGTCCACCGCGGCGAAGGCGCATGGATGGCCTACGAGCCAACCTCGGATGAACCACCGTCTCCTCACTCCCGGCTCTCATCGGTGGGGGAGCGGGGCTAGATCTCCAACTGTACATATGCGAGGGCGGGTCCACTGATGGATCCGTCTCCGAATACTGAGTCTGGGGCACGTACTCCAGGTAGTCACGTACGGCTGACGCCTCGGGCTGCATGCGGAGGATCTGCTCGTTGCGTGGTCTGGCTCGCTCAAAAATCATGTTATGATGGTAGGGAGCAGTCGGGGTGAAGCGGTAGCTCCGTACTGGGTGTGCGAAGGGTCATCCCATAAACATAAATACTCTGACTGTGAAGTCGGGGTATCGATGAAGAGTACGAAAGTCGCCATCTGAAGATATGATGGAAGAAAAGAGAAAGGGAATGAGAATCTTCTAAAAGAATTCTCAGTAGGGTAATCCCTAACTAAGTGACATCATCACATCCTCAGGAACCTTGGGTTTTATTTCTAAAAAGGTGCGCATGCAGGTAAACTTCTTTTAAGTTAGTTTTCTAAAGTACTAATTATCCAAGGTCCGTCATATTTTACAATGCGTCTTATGACTAAGCATGGAATACACTAATGACATGAATGCATCATAAGGATAAGCTAATCAACGAAGTCATAGAAACGTTATAATAGTGGCATAAATTGACAGGTATAAATCTCATAATAACTTGGTTTTTCATAGCATATGTGACATTTTAACTTTTAACTTTATCTCATGGGGCCACCCTAAAACATCTCTAGGTTATGAGCTAATACCTTAACTAGTCGTCACTAGTTCTTACTTATCCTATGATAAGCGTAACATACATAATCCCAACTTAAAGTACGGGCTAGGGGGCAAATTAAGGATCACCTCTTAGGGTCATTTCCTCTTTGAAATGCTCTACTAGCAACTAGTGCATAGTAGTATTGTCCGCTTTGGCAAGCTCTGTGTCAATACCCTCACGGATTTGTTTTCTTGGGGGTGCTCGGCAAAACCGGTGTCACCCAAGAAGGCGTCTCAGTGTTGTGTCACATTTAAGTTCTCATGATTTTCAAAAAGATCTTTTTCTAAGTTTCTCAAATTTGATGGAAATTGGCAAAGATGACGGCTGTAGACCGAATTTCCTCAAATTTGCTTATGCCATGAAAACATATAGGACATACAAACATTTCTAGCATCTCATCATATAAAACTTCTTCATAGCATATACATCAAACTCTTCATAGATAAAGCTCATGTATCATATATCATATTTACATAATTTAAGCATCATAAACACTCAAGACTTCTTAATGTCTTATGCATTGACCCTTAAGGTCCTTAACTCACGTTCTAAGTTATTAATCATCAAACCTAATCTCTTGCGTACCTATGAGGTTATAACTAAGTATTTCTCACCTCACACTATGATCAAGAACATCTCTAAACCTCAAGGATGCAGAATTTATAATCCTAACTTTACGGGTACCTAGGAGTCACAACAATGCCCCTTTCTAAGTTTAGTTTGCTCCTAAGGCATCAAGATCAAGTCCTAAACCAATTATGAGTCATTCCTACACATTTAAACTAATTTAAAACCATGATTATCAAATCTAAACCTTGCTGGACAGAATCCATAAAATTCAATAATTAAGTGATCTAAAACTCTCAAATTAATTCTTTTCTAGTTTCTAACTTATCTTATCTTCCACATAAGAGTCTTAACATTATTTTTACTCAAACATAAGCATATTATCATCATTAAAACAACACATACAGTGGCAAATAAGTAGCAAGGCAGAAGCGAAATGGGCATCTCCATAAAAGGCATAGAACACAATTTCTAAAGCACATAGAATACTAGTTTCTCTTGGAACCTTTTTAAAACTTTCAAAACTCATTTATAAACACTATTATCCTTTAAAATCATAAAAATACCTAAGAGGGAAGTGGCTAAATCATTTTCATCCCAAGAGGTCCTAAATTCATAAAACTTAGTTCTACATATTTCTTATACTCATATAAGCTTAGGAAAATTATAAAACATAACTTTCAATACTTGGAAACCTTAAAACCTCTAAGGGCCGAAATCTCAACTATGGAAAATAAATATTTTAGACCTTTGTTTGAGACAACAATGGGCAAGTCCTTGAGCTCTAGGTTCATTAAAGTGATGGCATAAAGATAAACATGCTTATGCACTTGTTTTAGCTTTTGTTAGAAAGTAAAGTGAGAGCATAAAATAAATATGAGATGCATCATATTATTATCTTTGATATTTAGGTGAGAACTTGAAATGTAAACATGATAATGCATAGCTTGAAATATAAACATGATAATGCAAGTTCTTTTATTATCTTGGTACTTAGTGATAGCAAGGAAAATAAACATGATGTGCAAGACATAAAAGTAAACATGATGCAAGGTTCATTTTATGGTTAGCTAGAGCTCACTCAAGACTTTAACAAGGTAATCAACCCAACACATATCTCATTACAAAGAGAGCTTTACAGTTCTTAAACCAAGTTCTCAAAAGAACTATGAGGTTCTTGAACAACATCATCAAGCTCAAGTAAACCAACTTCCAAAACAAAACCAAACAAAATCTCAAGGATCAAAATACCAAAACCGAAAACCTTACAAGAGAAAAAGAAAGTGAAACTAAGTCAAGTTCTTTATTAAATACCCAAAACCCCTATCTAGAGAAAGATCTCTAGAACGTGCCGGCCAACTTTAAGGTTGACAAGGGTAGGCTTAGGCTTTTAGAAATCCATAGATTAATTTTCTTAAGTTGAAAAACCATGTGAGCTAGATATCATATAGATGAAGTCATAAGAAAAGGAAAACTCAAGCTTTAGAGGTTTCTTTGAGATGAACACAAGGTGATATCTAGAAACTCTCATCATCAAGCTATCATACTCATAATCAAGGCCAAGAGGCCGAAATGAAGAAGAAAAGAAAAACGAAAGAAAGTTCAAAAAGAATCCAAGAGGAAACTAGAGAAAAACACATTCTTGAGCAAAACAAGTTTGAAAAGCAAATCCCTACCAAGTGATGAAGATGAAAGCTTGAACTTGAAAAGGAAAATGAGAAGAGAAACTCCTCCTAAGGTGGTGTGATGGCTTCGGCCAAAGAGAAAGAAAAGCAAAGGAGATGAGTTTTGAGGAAGCTTGTGTTTGAGGTTTAGTGTTTAAGAGATTTGATGATGGTCTAAGGTTATGATATGGTGGATTGAAGTGGTGAGGTGATAATGTGAAGAGAGGATGAAGATGAAGAGAATTCTAAACTTAGCAAATGCTTCAAGGTGCAACTAAGCTATCACAAGCATCCTATTTATAGAAAAACAAAACAATGAGGCTCACCAAGGGGGGGTGGGAGTGGCCGTGGCTTTTGAGGGGAAAAAGGGAGAGAAAAATATCTCTTACACAAGGTCATTCAAGCATGGTTTGAAGTATGGAAGCTATGCTACAAAGCATGGCTTGATGTGAGTTAATTTCCTATCAATTTTTGATGAAATTAGGCTTCTAGAAACTTGACATGGCTGGAACTTTTCCAGCCACAAATAAATGGGAAAAATGGGTTGTTTTAATTATTTATTCATGTGGAAATTCAAGCTTGATTGAAAGTTATGACAAGGTATAGTGTATGTGACTTGAGGTATGACCTTGGAGTGTTGAAAAATTGAACATGTGATGCATATGGAGGGAGGAGGGTACACGGCCAGACCTGGGCAGCATGGAGGGAGGGAGATTTGATCATCTAATTGTGTGTTAATGATAGGTTTAAGTGTGTATTAGCTTAGGTACAAGGTTAGGAATAATTAAGCTTAAGTTTAGGTAACTAAGAATGTGTTTTAAGGATTTTATGACAAGATTAGGAGTGCTCATACATCATTAGAGAATTAAAAACCCATTTATGAATAAACAATATGTAACACAATTACATGATTTAAGGAATTGGAAAGAGAAAACACTATTCAAGATTCCATGACTAGGAGTCTTGAAATTAAAATATGATTTTAAGTTGTAATTAAGCACTTTTAGGTTCTAATCAACTTTAATAAATTATTTTGACTCAAGATTAATTAAGGAAATTAATTAACCTTCGATTAGAGCCTAATATTGCTTAGGTTTGTTTAATCACGCGATTAAGCGTAAAAACACGAAACTAGGGGCAAAACCGTAATTTTGCACTAATTTCGCTCGGGACCTCCGGGACCAAAACTAAAGTTACAGTCTATATAAAAACGCCTTTTAAAATCATCTGGAGAAGTTTTGGGTTCATCCGGCACTTGCAAACAGGTAAAACACCGCAGGGGCGTTTTGGTCATTTTGACCCGAAAACTCGAAAAATGAGATTTTCTATCCCGGGAAGGTACACAAGTCATCCAATCCCCTTCCAACATTGAGTTTTCCCTTCGAGTACTGCCAGACCATCTTTCCTCGAATTTCGGGCCGAAAATGACCTCAGGGGCATTTTGGTCATTTTCACTCTAACAGAAAATCGGGGCGTTACACATTTTAGTCATTTTCACTCTATCAGAAAAATCAGGGCGTTACATTACTCCCCTCCTTAAAAAGAATTTCGCCCTCAAAATTCGTTACACGCACCAGGGCTTATGAGATTCCCGCACCATTATATGCCGTAACCGAAAATCCTATCATCTATGCTTACCCTGATCGTCAGAGCGGGAGGTGTCCTCGGCATTGATCGTGAACACTCACCCTTGGCATTGGTGCCTAAAAGCGGCGTTCAGTTGTGGAGACTTCACATTGCAATCTCGAACCATGTGGCCAGGCTTACCACACCTAAAGCATACTCGTTGACCGACTAAACAGTGGTGGTTACCATGATTCTTTCCGCACTTTGGACAAATGATGGCGAGGTTACTATGAGATGCCTCGTTCCTTGGGCCGTTTGATGCTTCAAGTTGAAAGTGATCCCCGGGGCCTTGTGGCCTGAACTGCAGCCCGGATTGTGACTTAAACTGCGATATGAACTGCTGATCAAGCCGCGGTTTGAAGTGTGTGATGGATTGATGCTTGTGCTGCGACTTGAATCTTGGGGCTTGAGGTCTTAGCCCTCGATGGCGCTCCGCTCTTGCGGCGCTCAGCTTCTTATGGCCTTCTTCTAGAATGCGACACTTGTTGACCAAGGTAGGGAAGTCCCTAATCTCCATATGTGCAACAGCAATGTTGAGTTCTGCCTTCAATCCGGCTTCGTACTTAACGCACTTCCAAACTTCGTCGAGGTTTCCTTGAAACACCCTCAAGAACTTAATCAGCTCCTCGAACTTTGCAGTATATTACGCAATGCTCATCTCGCCTTGAGTCAGCCTCATGAATTCCATATCCTTAGCATTCCTCACAGATTTTGGGAAGTACTTCTTGTAGAAGTAGGCCTTGAACAACTCCCAGTTGATCAAGGTTCCAGATGCCTCCAACAGCCTTTGGGTGCCAATCCACCAAAACTCGGCATCCGCCTTCAACATATAAGCAGCGAAAGTTACTTTCTGCTCAGAGTAGGCGATCACCGAGTAGATTTTCTCCATGTCCTTAATCCACTCGTCAGCCTTGTTGGGATCCGTAGTTCCTAGAAAAGTTGGTAGGCTCGCCTTGCGGAATTCCCCAAATCGATCTTTCTCCAATACTTCAACAACAGGGGGTGCAGGTACAGTGTTTCGTTGTTGGTTCATGCAATTGAACATGCGTCCCATGACCTTTGCCATTTCTCGAACAACTGCTGCAGCCTCATTGTCTTGGTTACCTCCACTTAGAGTCCTAGTCTGTCATCATGGTGCCATCAGTCCCTAAGCCCACAAAACAAGAAATACCAAGGCTGTTGGACTAATGCTTGGTGGATAGAGGCCATACTTTTAAAAAATCGGGTTAGGATATGAAGAAGTGGAAAATGAAAAAGGAAAGGCAATTTAGCTAAGAAAAGTGAGAGACAAAATCTCTTGCACTATCTATTATAACAAGGGACGTCTACTTGACAAGTGCTTCATGAAAAGAAAGTCAGTCAAACGGGTTAAAAAACCTTTTTTTTACACCACTAACCCAAAAGGACCCAAGAAAGTCTGGGTACATAAATTAAAAAATGTGTTTATTGCAGGTGTGCCTAAGAACACATATGGAATCTGACAACAAGTGGTACATGGACAATGGACGCTCCAAACACATGTGCGGATCTAGAAAATGATTCAAGAATTTGAGACCAAAGAATTCTGGATCAGTAAAATTCACTGATAGAGGAAAAGCAAAAGTCACAGGTATTAGAAATGTTGGTAAGAATGATTTTCACTAAAGCTCTGATGTATTGTTTGTTGATGGTCTGGCTCACAATCTATTAAGCATAAGCCAGTTTTGTGATCAAGGTTTTAATGTTATTTTTGATGCACATGCTTGTAAAATAGTTAGTCCCATCTCAATACAAGTTATATTATCTAGCAAAAGGCATGATAACATGTATGTGTTATTTTCGGATGATCTTTAAGATCAGGGTGTAAAATGTCTAGCATCCTTTTTGGATGAAAAGTGGTTATGGCATAAGAAGCTTGGGCATGCTTATATGAAGCTTATCTCTGAGCTATCTCCGAAAGAGCTTATTAAAGGACTATCAAAAATCAGATTTGACAAGGATTCAACTTGTGATTTCTTTGAGAAAAGAAAGCAAACCAAAGCTTCTTTCCATAATAAACATGTGGTATCGACCCCTAAACCACTAGAACTATTACATATAGATCTCTTTGGTCCAAACCAGACTACTAGCCTTGCTAGAAAAATATATTGTCTTGTCATTGTAGATGACTTCACCAGATTTACATGGGTGATCTTCCTAGCCTCTAAGGATGAGGTGATTGAAATATTCAAAATTTTTGCAAAACGTATTTGTATTGAAAAGAATTCACAAATTGTCTCCATCAGCTTTGATCAAGAGAACTTGAAAATCATATATTTAAAGAGTTTTGTGAAAAACATGGCATTCTTCATGAGTTTTCTGCACCTAGAACTCCCCAACAAAATAGGGTTGCTGAAAGGAAAAATAGAACCTTATAAGAGATGGCCAGAAAATTTTAGAAAGTAGCTTATCAAAAGGTTTTTGGGCAGAGGCTATGAACACCTCTTGTTATATACAAAAATGAATCTTTCTAAGACAAATCCTCAAAAAGACCCCCTATGAGCTATGGAAGGGTAGAGAACACAACATTTCATATTTTCACATATTTGGCTCATCATGCTTTATATTTAACAACAGGGACGAACTTGTAAAGTTTCATCCTAAATATGATGATGGCATTTTCCTAAGATATTCTTATATCTCTATAGCTTACAGGGTATATAACAAAAGAATGTTATGCATTGAAGAGATTGTTGGTAAAAGAGTGCACAAGAAGGGGGGGTTGAATTGTGCTACAATCTTCTCTTAGATTCTTTTCACTTTCTGAACCTGTTGAAACAGAGTTCTATCAAGCTGAAGCTTGAAGTGTAGTGGAGAAGTTATTAGTTAGTTTAGAAAGTAAATCTTTAAAACATAACAACATAGATATTAATTTAATGAATACTTAATCAGTAAGGAATATAGAATGATAACGTAAAAATAAAAGTTCAAGGAAGAGAACACAAGGGTTTTTATACTGGTTCGGCCAACTGCCTACATCCAGTACTCAACACATGTTGAAATTTCACAAACAACAACTTTCTCAACCTGAGAAAGTAAAACGAATAGTCTTTACAATAACCTTCCCAAGCTATAACTTGCACAGTGGCCAACCCCAACTGCGACTTGTAACGCCCCGATTTTCTGTCTGAGTGAAAATGACCAAAATGCCCTTGAGGTCATTTTCCGCCTTGAATTTGAGGATAGCCGACCCGGAAGTCCTCGAAGGGCCAACTCAATGTTTGAAGGGGATTAGATGACTTTCGAGTGATTCCGGGATCAAAAATCTCGTTTTCTGAGGTTTCGAGTCAAAATGACCAAAATACCCCTATAGCGTTTTTACGCGGGTATAAGTGCCGGATGAACCTGAAACTTCTCCAAATGGTTTTAAATGATGTTTTTAGGTTTTTGGTAACATCATTTTAAGTCCCGATGGTCCCGGACAATTTTGTGCAAAATTACGATTTTGCCCCTAGTATAGTGTTTTTGAGCTTAATCGCGTGATTAAGCAAATCTAGGCAATATTAGGCTCTAATCGAAGATTAATTCATTTTCATAATTAATCTAGAGTCAAAATAATTTATTAAAGTTAATTAGAACCTAAAATTGCTTAGATTAAACCTAAATCTCTTTTTTTAATTCAAGATTCCTAGTCATGGAATCTTGAATAGTATTTTCTCTCTCCAATTTCTTAAATTAAGGAATTGTGTCTACAATTGTTTATGCATAAAATGAGTTTTAATTCATCTAATGATGTATGAGCACTCCCTAATCATGTCTTGAGATTCCTAATTACATTCTTAGTTACCTAAACACTTGATTAACAATTCCTAATCTTAAACCTAATCTAAGACACATTACACATCATTAGCACACAAGTAAGCAAAAGAAATCCCTCCCTCCATGGCCTAATGAAATCGATGCCATCTCTTTCCCCATTTTCTATCACATGTTTGAATTCTTGCACACAAATGCTCATGCTTGAAGCCATACCTTGCACCATGCTCACCATATCTCCAACCATGCTTAAAAGAATAAATCTCTCACCTCATGGAACGTGAGGCAAGCCCATGGTTTCCCTCCCCCTCCATGCACCTCCATTGTTTTGATTTTCTATAAATAGCTACCTTGGATGAACTTGTATAAGTTTTGTTCATTTGCTAAGTTTAAGTTTCAAGCTTTCTTGTGAGTCCTTTCTTTTTCCTCTCAAGTTTCAAAGAGCTTCCTTCTTCTTCTTCATCCTCTTCATCCTCCACCTTGAGCCACCATATCATCATCTCAAAACACCATCCCCACCTTTTTTCAAAGAGTTTTTATTTCACTCAAAACTAGTTTGTTCTTGAAGGAAAAATGTTGTTTCCATGAACTTCTCTTGGTTCACTTTTCAGTTTCTTCTTTATCCTTTCCTTTTGATTTTTGGCCTTCAAGGCCTATTTTGTTCTTCATGATAGCTTGATGATGAGTGGCTCTAGATGATGACTTTGTGTTCATCTCAAAGAGACCTCCAAAGCTTGAGTTTTTCCTTTCTTCAAGTTCTTTATATACTACTTAGCTCACTAATGATTTCAACTCAAGAAAATAATTATAAGGATTTCAATAAACCCAAGGCCTACCCTTGTCAACCTTAAAGTTGGCTGGCACGTTCTAGAGTTTTGCTCTAAATAGGGGTTTTGGGTACATAATAAAGAACTTGGTTTATTTTGCTTTCTTTCCTTTGGAATTTTGTTTTAAATTCATTTTCTTAAGCTTGATGATGATGTTCAAAGGATTATGAGGTTTCTTTGTAACCTTGGTACTTAGAACTCTAGAGCTTGCTTTATGTTGATGAGATTATGATTGGGATTGTGATCTTGATTTCCGTAAAGTCTTGTATGAGCTTTAATGACATATAATAATGGACTAGCATTCATATTTAAATTTATGCCTTGCATAGCATATTTATTTCTTATGTCATCACTAAACCCTCAAAGATAAAGAAATGAACTTGCATTATCATGATTAAATTCAAGCTTTGCATTTCATGTTTACTTTTCAAATCATCACCTAATCTTAAAGATAAAAATGAGTTGCATCTCATATTTATTCTAAGCTCTCACTTTACTTTCTAATAAAGATAAAATGAAGTGCGTAGCATGTTTATATTCTTGTTATCACCTAAGAATATTAGAGCTCAAAGACTTGTCCCTTATTATCTCAAGTAAAGATTAGAAATGGAGGAGTTTGATGGACCAAAATTCGGCCATGTTATGATGATGAGCTTGGTGTGAGTTTCATCTAGTCACAAGTGCCAAAACCTATGTTTTTATAATTTTCTTAAGCAATGATGATCTCAAGGAATAGTTTAAGCATGATTTTATGATTTAAATCCCTCTTGAGATTATTTTGAAATAGCTACTGCCCTCATTGGTTTCATGATGATTTTCATGAAATAAATTATCTTCAAATGAGTTTTAGAAGCTTTAAAAAGGTTCCAAGAGAAGCTAGTAAGTTATGTGTGTTAGAAATGAAAATTCTATGCATATGAGGTTTATGTTTTTGGTTCTGCCTTGATAATATGCTCACTGTATATTGATACTTTTATTGTGTTAGAATGTGTATATTCATGTATACTTGATGTTAGAATTCATTTGAGAAAACTAAGATAAGTTAGTAACTAGAAAAGAATTAAAATGAGATTTCTAGAACCCTTTGAGGTGAAAATTCTGGATTCTGTTCTAGCAAGGTTAACATTAGTTATAATGGCTCATAATTAGTGTACATGTGTAGGAATCACTCATAATTGGTTTAGAAATTGATCTTGATGCTTTAGAAGAAGATCGAACTTAGAAAGGGTCAAAATTATGACTCCTACGTACCCGTAATTAGCAAAACATAGATTCTACACTCATGAGATTTAGAATTAGTCATGATCATAGAAATGAGTGAGGACTACTTAGTTATGAACCTTTAGATGCCCGAGAGGTTAAGTTGTGATGATAGAGAACTTAGAATTCAAGTTTAAGGCCCTAAGGGTCAAAGCATAAGACACTATAGGTTCTTTGATGCATAAGTTTGTTAATTCAAGTATGTTGTGATGATGCATGTGCTATGATGAGTGTGATTATATGGAATTAAGTTTATTGCAATCATAGAAGTTGAATGAGAAATGTGCATGCATTATGAGTTAGAGTGGCATAAAGGAAATTTGAAAGAAATTCGGTATACAACTATTATGTTGCTGAATTTCCGTCAAATTAAGGACTTGAGAATGTTTTTAAAAAAGTATGTGGGATAAAGTCCTGGGTGACACCGGTTTGGCCGAGCACCCCCAGGAACTGAGTCCTAATGTGACGTAGCACTGACACGTACTTCTCCCGCTCTGGTGGGGAGGAGGCAAATCCATGAGGGTATGAGTGGATGCAGCCTACCAAAGCGGACAATTCGTTGTGCACTAGATGCCAGTAAAGCGTTTCAAAGAAGGAAATATTCCTATGAGAGGTGATCTTTAAGCCCCCTAGCCCGTACTCTAGTAGTCGAGATTATTTTTATGATTTTCGCTTATCAGAGGATAAGTAAGAACTAGTGACGACTAGTTAAGATATGAGCTCATAACCTAGATGATGTTTTAGGGTGGCCCCATGATGCTTAAGTACGAAGTTCTTAAGTCACAAAGTTGAGAAAAGAGAAAAGTGTCACTTAAAAGTTAATATGCCAATTTATGCCACTTATATGTTGTTTGATGTTATGATTTATTGGATTGCTTGCATAATGTATTGACACGCATTCATGCCTCACTATGTTGCATTTATGCATTAAGATTCATTCTAAAAGGAACGAACCTAGGATAATTATGCTTATAAACCTAATAACAAACTTTATATGCATGACTCACCTTTCTATAATAAACCTAAGGTTCCTGAGGATGTTGATGATGTAACCCTAGATAGGAAGTACCCTACTAAGATTCTTTAGTAAGATTCTCACTTCCTTTTTTTTCTCTTTTTCTCTCCCGTCACATCTTCAGATCATGGCGACGTTCGTGGTGTTCATCGACACTCCCACCTGGGAGGTGAATTTTGATCTAGACCACGGATCATATCATTTTGAGGGATGATGGGTCGTTCGAGTCTTCATGTACATAGGATGTCCCTTCGCATATCCTGTACAAAGCTACCAATTCTCCCCAACGTCTCCCTTCAGTGATGCCTTGATCTTCGAGTGCACCTGCCCCCGTGACGAGCAGACCCGGCACGCTAGCCGTTCACCTCAGCCGTACGTGACTACCCATAGTATGTGCCTCGATCGAGGAGGTCAGAGACGGATCCATCCAAGGACTCGCCAATGCACATCTATTCGGAGAGTTCTGCCCCTACTCCCCCGTTTAGGCGGGAAGGGAGTGAGAAGACGATGATGCAGCCAAGGTTAGCGAGGAGAGTCGAGATGCGCCCCTGTCACGGAGCACACATCCAGCCGCCTCGTATCTGTTCCCTCATACGCCTTTTTACGTCCGAGAAGCTCGAGCAGTTCCTTGGTTACATACCTCCATCGCCCGAGGATCACCGCCATCAGTAGTAGGGTCTCTTAGGGAGAGCTAGTGCACACACACCACATATAGATGGGATAAACCTTCTTTTGTTATGAGGTTATCCACTTTAGGTGCACTAGGGTAGGAGTGTTTTATTTACGCTTTCCTTGTATTTAGGTTTCTGTTGTATTTCCTTTCCTGTTGTATTTGCACCATCTTATACTAAACTAAGCCCCACCTTTAGGTGGGCATGTTATGAATATTAATGAAGTATTTCCTTTTATGTGTTATTGATTGTTCCATTTTCTTTCATGCCTTGTTATTCCATGATTTTATTTTCCTGTCTTAGGATGTACGCGGCTCTCACTTTGCTTTATGTTTTCAAAAAAAAAATTTATCTGTATTTTCCGCTAAGTAATTTAAAGAAAGATTTTAAAAAGTGAGACTAAGAGGTAATTACCTAATGATTAACCTAAATATGTTCTAGGGATATTGGGTTAAAATTAGGATGTTACACGACTTAACCAAATAGTTCTATACCAGCATCTCCAAGTTAAACCTGCACAGCAGACAACCCCAACTACGACTTAACCGAGTAGTCTTGAACCAGCCTCTCCAAGTTGAACCATGACCTGCTAACACCTTCTACTACCACGTTGTAAGTAGTCTTTCAAACAGCCTCTCCAAGCTGAACCGTGAAATACAAATACATTTGCACTCAAATTGTAAGTAGTCTTTCCAACAGCCTTTCCAAGCTGAACCATGATAAGCAAATACCTTTGCTAACATGTTGCAAGTAGTTTTACCTTAGCCTCTCCAAGTAATGCCTCACATTGATCACTAACAGATCAAGGTTACAAAGGTTATGAGTTTGGGATGCCACTCAAACTAACTTACACTCAAGTTTCCTTAAAAATGCTAGCTAATACAAACTGGGAATCTTAGAGTGACTCTTTTCTCTTATCTCTTCACATGAAGAGCATACAAATACAAATACATTTTAAAACCAAGAAAGAAGATTTTTACACTTCATGATTGATTATATAAATTGATGAACAACATAGGAAGTGTAGGGAGATTTTTTTAGAGATTCTGCACTAAAGCTTTCAATTCTCTCATCGGCTTTCAAGCTTGGCATCTCTATTTATACAGGTCTATCTTTATGATCGTTACCTCTTTGATCAAATCTCCAAGTGACATGTGTATTTCATTATATGTGCCTTGGAACGTTAGTCTAGATAGGTAGGTTGACAACTTATCCTATCGTTGCAGAAGCCGTTGTAATGTAGAGGTTTCTGAAGTCCTCATTTTTCCTTTTACTTTTAGCCCGTGGTTTCTGAACTCCACCTTCTAGGATCTTGAATCATTTAGGCAAGAGAGATGACGTACTAGTTATAACACTGGATCTGATTTGAGATTTGAAATTTGAATTTCAAAACTCCTTCCATTTTTCCTCAGCTTTCTTTGCTCCACCCTTCATTGAGCTTTCTGACATTGTAATCAATCATGTTGATTTTTCTCTGATATTCTAGTCTTCAATCTTGATTGCTTAATGATGATTTCTCTGCCATTATAGTGATTGATGACTGAGTAACACGTTGCTCTTGGACATGAATTGATTTCTTCATCATGAGTATTCTTTCTGATGTCCCGTGCTACTTTATGAAAATCCTTTCCTTGGTTTCTTGATTTCTAACTTGATCAGCTTCAGTCCTCCAGCATTTGTGCTTTCTATCCTCGAGATAATATTCACCTTTTAAGCTTGATCTCCTCTCTTAAGATAAACATGATTTCTCATGTGTTGTGAACTTTTTCCCGATTCAAGTTTGCTTCAATGCCTTTGGTCTGTGAACATGAATACATTCTTTGCTTGAAAAAACATTCACTTTCTGATTATTTTAATCTCTTCCCATGAGATATATATCATGCTTGCACATGCATAGTGAAACATTATTCTTGCATTGAGTCTGTATCATGCCTTAATCTGTACACTTACTTCACTCGACTTCATATTCACTTTCCAATTAATTCAATCTCTTTCCACGAGATATAACATGCTTACACATGCAAAGTGAAATATTAATCTTGCTTAGGTTCGTGTAATACAGATCGGATCTACCTGTTTAAACTTAGTCAAGAAACTCAAGGTAATCATTAGTCATTCTTCAAAACATTTTCTCTAAATTGGCTTTGTTGTCGTTCAAAACCTTTTAAGCTTCGTACTTTTTGAGTACTTTCTGAAGGGTTCTCGAATTTATAGAGATAAATCATATCGAGTTTAAGGAGCTCATGAAAGACTTTGAACATGACTTGGAAGAAGTTCTTGAAAGATTGAGTCTTAAACAAGACTTAGAAAACAAGTAGATGAAAGCTTCATCATCAGAGAGTAGACTCCAAAATTCAAACTCTTCATAAAGTATGCTTAGGACACCAAAGCCATCAGACAGTAAAAACTCTAAACATGAAAAAGAGCAACCTGAAGATGAAAGAGAAGCTAAAGGATATCATAAGTACAAAAACTATAAAGGACTTTCTGATCTTAAAGTAGTTTCTCATAATAAAGTTATTGGAGATATTTCTAAAGGAGTGAAAACTCGATCATCCCTAAGAAATATGTCAAATTGTGCATTCATCTCCACCATTGAACCTACATGCATTGAATAAGATTTGAGTGATCAAGGTTGGGTGGAGGCCATGCGAGAAGGACTAGATCAATTTGAGAAAAGCAAAGTCTGGACTCTTGTGGAAAAGCCTGAAGAAAAAATCATTTTAAGGACAAAATGGGTGTTTAGGAACAAATTGGATGAAGTGGCAAAGTTGTCAAGAATAAAGCAAGATTAGTTGTACAAGGTTATAATCAACAAGAGGGAATTGATTATGATAAGATCTTTGCACTAGTAGCTAGGCTAGAAGCCATAAGAATGCTACTAGCTTTTGTTGGCTTCAAAGGATTCACTCTTTATTAGATGGATGTTAACTCTCCCTTTTTCTAAGTAATTTCCTCTATGAGGAAGTATATGTGAAGTAGCCTCTAGTTTTTGAAAGTGAAGACCATCCCAACCATGTCTTCAAGCTAACAAAAACTCTGTACGGCCTGAAACAAGCTTCTCGAGCATGGTATGAAAGATTGAGCAACTTTTTGTTGAAGAATGGGTTCAAGAGAGGTAATGTTAATACTACTCTATTTACTCTTGAATTAAACAATAATTTTCTAATAGTTCAAATATATGTTGATGACATTATATTTTGCGCCTTTGATCATTCTCTCTATGAAAAATTTTCAAAACTAATACAGAGTGAGTTTGAAATAAGCATGATGGGTGAACTCAAATTTTTTCTTGGTTTGCAAATAAAAACCCAAAAAGATGGAACCCTAATCCATCAAGAAAAATATACAAAAGAACTTTTGAAGAAGTTTCACATGGATCAAGCAAAACCAGTGATTACTCCCATGCATCCATTTCAAATCATTGATACTGATAAGAATGGTGAAAATGGCTCAGAAAGTAATAATAGAGGAATGATTGGATCACTACTATATCTTACAACCAATAGATCAGACATTTAATTAAGTAAGGGGATTTGTGCTAGATTTCAATCAAACCCAAAGCAATCACACTTAAATGTTGTTAAAAGAATCTTTGGATATTTATCAAGTACTACTAATCTCGACTTATGATGTGAGAAAGGTACATCTTGTGAAATTGTAGGTTACTGTAATGTTAACTTCGCAAGAGATAGAGTAGAAAGAAAAAGCACTAGTGGTTTTGCTGCTTCTTTGGAATAGCCTTATCATGTGGTCTGTAACACCCTAATTTTTAACCCAACTTTCTAGAACACATTAGGTTAAACATTAGGCTCTTACTTCATAGTCTCATCCTTTCATTAAAATACTTAGCGGAAATTACGGGTAATTTTTTTTTTTTTTGAAAACATAAAACAAAGTGAGAGCCGCGAGCTTAACCAATCGAATGACAGAAACATAAAGCACGCGTAACAATCATAAACAACCATGTAAAATAAAACATACATCAGAAGAAGATAGATCATGAAGATAACAGCAAACATTTCATTAATAATAAAGTAGTTAAAGTACATAACTAGTCATACCTTTATAGAAACGGTCAGAGCTTGAAATACAATGGAAAAGGAAATACAACAAATAGCAAAGTACATGGTACAACGTAAAGATAAAAACCCAAAACACTACCCTCCTACTATGCTATCAACACTAAACTACATCCCCTCCTAAAAGGTACGGCCGAAAGGAAGATCCTCGCGAAGCTCGAGTACTCGAAAGCCCTCCAATGGAATCTAGTGGCGACGGGGATCCTCGGGTGATGGAGGCAAGTAGCCGGGGAAACGCTCTAGCTCCTCCTGAGTGGCGCAATGCAACGTGAAAGGCACACAAGGTGGCTGAACGTGGGATCCTTGATGCGGACACATCTCGGCTCTCCTCGCCAGGCGCGGCTGCACCACAGTCTCCTCACTCCCCACCCGTCGGGATCGGGGAAAAGGGGCTGAACCCTTCGAAGGAACATGCGTCGGCCAATCCTCGGATGGGTCAGTCTCGGATCTCCTCGAAAGAGGTACGTACTCCGGGAAATCTAGGACGGCGAAGACAGAGGTATGGGCACGTCGCAACTGCTCCTCACGCGGGCGGGTGCGCTCGAAGATCATGTCGTCACTACCAAAGGGCGCGGTAGGAGTGAACTGGTAGCTCGAAACTGGATAAGCGAAAGGTCGTCCCATGTACACAAAAATGCGGACGGCACAACGACCCTCGAAGTGATACGAACGGTGGTCTGGGTCGTAATGCACCTCTCAAACTGGCGTGTCAACGAAGACCACAAACGTCGCCATCGCTCTCTGAAGATGTGACGGAAGAAAGAAGAGAGAGGAGTGAGAAATCTTGCTAAAAAAATCTCAGTAGGAGTCTCCTATCCTAGGGTTGCATCATACACATCCTCAGGAACCTTGGGTTTATTTATAAAATAATGAGCATAGATATAAGATTCATTATTAGGATTTGTAAAACCAACTTATCCAAGGTTCATTCCTTTTATCATGCTTCTTAATGTTATGAATGCATCATAATAAGTATGGATGCATGGCAATACTCAAGCATATAAGTCAATAGGTCATAGCATTAAGAAATCATACAAGTGGCATAAAAGAACGTAAATCTTTCAAGTGAATCTTTCCTCAACTTGTGACATTAATCATGGTGCTTTAGCATAATATGGCCACCCTAAAATATAACTAGGCTATGAGCTCATACCTCAGCTAGTCGTCACTAGCTCTTGCTTATTATCTGAATAAGCGAAACATAAATCATGATATAATCCCAACTATGCAAGTACGGGTAGGGGGCGGGCAGGGATCACCTCTCTTTAGGATATACCCTCTTTGAAACGCTTTGCTAGCCACGCATGGCCTCGCAATTTGTCCGCTTTGGTAGGCTGCATCTACTCATACCCTCACGGATTTGTCCCCTCCTGGGGGTACTCGGTCGAACCGGCACCTCCTCGGGGGAAGCGCGTCTCAGTGCTTTGTCACATAAAAAAAATCTCCTGGAGGTGCTCGGCCAAGCCGGTGTCATCCAGGGTTTTAAACTCATATAATTCTTTCAAAAACATTCTCAAGTCTCTTTTTGATTTGACGGAAATTCGGCAGCATAACAGCTGTATACCGGATTTCCTTCAAATTCTCTTTATGCCACAAGCTTACACACATACATATTCTTCATTTAAACCTCATGCTATGAAAAGCTCATAACTCAAACAATCAATTTTCATGCATCACAAACATCTCAACTCATCATTGCATCATATGAACACCATAGCATTAACAACTTCTTAATGTTTTATACATCGACCCTTAAGGTCCTTAACTCACATCCTAAGTTATAAATCATCAAACTTAGACTCTCAGGTACCTATAAGGTTATAACTAAGTATTCCTCACTTCACACTATGATCAAGAACATCTCTAAACCTCAAGAATGCATAAATCATAATCCTAACTTTACGGGTATCTAGGAGTCACAATAATGACCCTTTCTAAGTCCAGTTTGCTCCTAAGGCATCAAGATCAAGTCCTAAACCATTTATGAGTCATCCCTACACATTTAAACTAATTTAAATCCATGATTAGCATTACTAAACCTTGCTGGACAGAATCCAGAAAATTCAATCATTAAGGGATCTAGAACTCTCAAATTAATTCTTTTCTAGTTACTAACTTCTCTTATCTTTCACATATGAGCCTTAACATTAATTATACTTAAACATAAGCATATTATCACCATCAAAACAGCTCATACAGTGGCAAAACATAGCAAGGCAGAACCAAAACAAACATCTCCATTTAAAGGCATCAAACACATTTTCTAAAGCATATAAAATACTAGTTTCTTTTGGAACCTTTTTAAAACTTTCAAAACTCATTATAAACATTTTTATCATCTAAAATCATAAAATTATGTAAGGGGGCAGTAGCTAAATCATTTATACCTCAAGAGGCCCTAAATTCATAAAACTTGGTTCTACAAATTCCTTGTACTCATATAAGCTTAGAAAAATTATAAAACATAATTTTCAACACTTGGAAACTACAAAACCCCTTAGGGATGAAATGTGAACCAAAAGAAATAAATATTTTAAACCTTTGTTTGAGACAACAATGGGTAAGTCTTTGAGCTCTAGGTTCATTAAAGTGATGACATAAAGATAAACATGCTCATGCACTTGTTTTAGCTTGCATTAGAAAGTAAAGTGATAGCATAAAATAAACATGAGATGCAACTCATCATTATCTTGATATTAAGTGAGAACTTGAAATATAAACATGACAATGCAAGGTTCACTTATTATCTTGATACTTAGTGATAGCAAGGAAGTAACCATGATGCAAGGTTCATTTTATGGTTAGCTAGAGCTCATCCAAGACTTTAACAAAATAACAACCCAACATATATCTCATTACAAAGAGAGCTTTAGAGTTCTTGAACCAAGTTCTCAAAGGACCTATGAGGTTCTTGAACAACATCATCAAGCTCAAGCAAATAAACTTCCAAAACCAAACAAAACAAAATCTCAATGATCAAAATACCAAAACCGAAAACCTTACTAAAGAAAAAGAAAGTGAAACTAAGTCAAGTTCTTTATTAAATACCCAAAACCCCTATCTAGAGAAAAATCTCTAGAACGTGCCGGCCAACTTTAAGGTTGACAAGGGTAGGCTTAGGCTTTTAGAAATCCTTAGATTAGTTTTCTTAAGTTGAAAAAACCATGTGAGCTAAGTATAGTATAGATGAAGTTAAAGGAAAAGAAAAACTCAAGCTCTAGAGGTTCCTTTGAGATGAACACATAGTCATCCTCTATGAGTCCTCATCATTGAGCTATCATGTGCTCCTCAAGGCCTCATGGCCGAAATCACAAGGGAAGAAAAACAAAGGAAGTTTCAAAAAGAAAATCCAAGAGAAAGCTAGAAAGAACTCATTTTCAAGAAAACAAAGTTTAGAAAACACTCCTACCTAGAGTGAAGGCACAAAGCTTGAACTTTTGAAAAGAAAAACAAGATGATGAGCTCCTCCTTTGGGCTTGATGGTTTCAGCCAAGAGGAAACAAGAAGGTTGGAGTTGTGTTTCAAGTGAGGTTGTGTTTGAGGTGTGGTGTTTGAGAGGTTTGATGATGGTTCAAGGCTATGGGGTGGTTTTTCAAGGTTGAGAGATGATGATGAGATGAAGAGATGAAGAAGATGAAGATGAAAAGAAAGGAAGAACTCTCTTGAAACTTGAGAGAAAAAGAAAGAACTCAAGAAAGCTTAGGAAAACTTGAAACTTACCAAATGAACTCAAGTGTTTGCATATGTTTCTTGTAATGCCCGGGGACGAGGACGAGGAGTGATCGCCAGTGCAAAGAGGGCACGGACAAGGAGCGGCTCCTCGCAAGGTCCTCTAAGCGGAGGGGTACATGAATGAACCGATTACACACCCGAATGAGAGGGATCCTGAGACTGTATAGGTATGGGACTATACAGTTGAGGAGGGCTTATATGAATTGATTTGTACTACCTATACCAACAAGATGCATCTTCTTTTCGGTAGCCTAAACTGAAAGAACTCCACAATTAAGCGTGCTTGACTTGGGGTAATTTTGGGATGGGTGACCTCCTGAGAAGTTTTCCCAGGAAGCATGTGAGTGAGGACAAAGCATGCTAAAAAGACCCGTGTTGGTTTGTGGGGATAGTCGTCAATCCATAAAGCAGCAGGGGATGTTACAAATAGTATCAGAGCTTGCACCTCTCCCAGTATGGTGTGGTTCGGGGACGAACCAAGCGGAAGCTGGTGGGCATGTAACGCCCAAGGACGAGGACGAGGAGTGATCGCCGGTGCAAAGAGGGCACGGACAAGGAGCGGCTCCTCGCAAGGTCCTCTAAGCAGAGGGGTACATGAATGAACCGATTACACACCCGAATGAGAGGGATCTTGAGACTGTATAGGTATGGGACTATACAGTTGAGGAGGGCTTATATGAATTGATTTGTACTACCTATACCAACAAGATGCATTTTCTTTTCAGTAGCCTAAACTGAAGAAACTCAATAGTTAAGCGTGCTTGACTTGGGGTAATTTTGGGATGGGTGACCTCCTGGGAAGTTTTCCTAGGAAGCATGTGAGTGAGGACAAAGCATGCTGAAAAGACCCGTGTTAGTTTGTGGGGACAATCGTCAATCCATAAAGCAGCAGGGGATGTTACATTTCTAGGCAAGGTATTTATAGAGAATGAAAACAAATGAAGGCTCAAAAGGGAGGAGGGCTGGCCGTGTGGTATTGGAGGGAAAGGAAGAGAAAATATCTCTTACACAAGGTCATTCAAGCATGGTTTGAAGTATGGAAGCTATGATACAAAGTATGGCTTGATGTGAGTGAATTTCCTATCAATTTTTGATGAAATTAGGCTTCTAGAAACTTGACATGGCTGGAACTTTTCCAGCCACAAATAAATGGGAAAAATGGATTGTTTTAATTACTTATTCACTTGGAAAATCAAGCTTGATTTAAAGTTATGACAAGGTATAGTGTATGTGACTTGAGGTATGGCCTTGGAGTGTTGAAAAATTGAACACGTGATGCATATGGGGGGTATGGAGCTTCGGCCAAACCAGACAGCATGGAGGGAGTGAGGTTTTGATCATCTAATTGGGTGTTAATGGTAGGTTTAGATGTGTATTAGCTTAGGTACAAGGTTAGGAGTAATTAAGCTTAAGTTTAGGTAACTAAGAATGTGATTTAAGGAGTTTATGACAAGATTAGGAGTGCTTATACATCATTAAAGAATTTAAAACTCATTTGTGAATAAACAATATGTAACACAATTCCATGATTTAAGGAATTGGAAAGAGAAAACACTATTCAAGATTCCATGACTAGGAGTCTTGAAATTAAAATATGATTTTAAGTTGTAATTAAGTACTTTTAGGTTCTAATCAACTCTAATAAATTATTTTGACTCAAGATTAATTATGGAAATTAATTAACCTTCGATTAGAGCCTAATATTGCTTATGTTTGCTTAATCACGCGATTAAGCATAAAAACACGAAACTAGGGGCAAAACCGTAATTTTGCACTAATTTCACCCGGGACCTCCGGGACCAAAACTAAAGTCGTAGTCTACATAAAAACACCTTTTAAAACCATCTGGAGAAGTTTCGGGTTCATCCGGCACTTGCAAACAGGTAAAACACCGCAGGGGCGTTTTGGTCATTTTGACCCGAAAACTCGAAAAACGAGATTTTTGATCCCGGGAAGGTACACAAGTCATCCAATCCCCTTCCAACATTGAGTTTGCCTTTCGAGTACTACCGGACCAGCTTTCCTTGAATTCCGGGCCGAAAATGATCTCAGGGTATTTTGGTCATTTTCACTCTAACAAAAAATCGGGGCGTTACATGGTCATGTAAAAAGCAAATTATCATTGCTCTCTCTACTACAAAAGCAGAATATGTAGCAACTGCAAACTGCTATACTCAGATATTGTGAATAAGAAATCAGTTAGAAGATTATCACATTAGGTATTCCAAAATTCCCATCTTTTGTGATAACACTAGTGCTGTAAATCTTGCTAGGAATCCTATTCAGCACTCTAGATCCAAGCATATTGATATAAAGCATCATTTCATTAGAGATCACGTTCAAAAAGGAGATGTTGAATTAATATTTATAAATACTGAAGACCAAGTGTCTGACATATTCACTAAATCATTAGCTGAAGATCATTTTTGTGCTCTAAAAAATCTTTTAAGCTTCAAGTCCTTTTAATCTGGATAAAACATTCACATACATAAACTTCTCTGGGTATTCTACCTTCACAACTCCAAGCTGAAGCCAAAAGAGAAGCAACAAGTAGATTTCAAAGCTCAAAAAGTAACATTATCCGAAAGAGACACAACTTTTGAAGTTATAGCAATAGATGCTGAAGATGATTCTATGAAAAATAGAGATAATTGAGCTTTGAAGGAAATGAAGAAAGCTAAAATGCTGAAAAATGTTTTCCTCGACATTTCTGTGAAGTCTTTCTTTTTTGTTTTTGAGTTTCTTTGTTCATTAAAATCTTCTTTCTAAGTTCCTAGATTGTTCACATGTTCTTCTTAGGAAGAATCAGTAGAAAAATGCCACTCAAGTTATCTCAAAATTATCACTTATATACACTTGTAAAGAAGCTTGAGTGCATGTTAGTTTGAGCTGCAAACCAAACACTAAACCTCTGTATCCTCGATCTAGTAGTGATCGACATGAAATACCTTAAAGAGGCTATGGCAAAACTACTTGTTATGTGATAGTAGGTGTTGTCTACTTGTCACTGGTGAAAGCTTAGAAAGGCTATTGTAAATACTATCCAGTTTTTCACTTTTTTAGGTTGAGAAAGATTAGTGAAACTCAGTGGTTACTGAGAACTGGATGTAGGCAAGTGTTAGACGAACCAAAATAAAACCCTTGTCCAGTATCTTCTTATCCTTCATCTTTTTATTTTCAGTGTCTAACGTCGCCTAATACATCTTTATTATTATATATCATTTCAATCAATTTACTCTAATTGCTTAATTCAGAAAGTTACTTTCTGAATCATTTAACAGTGTTTCTGCTGCACTTCAAGCTCCACACACTTGATAGTTTTTGTTTCAAAGTTTTAGCTCCAAAAGGTTTTGAAAAGAGAAGCATGATTCAACCCCCCTTTCTCGTGTACTTTCTTATCTACATCATGTCTGCACCTTAAAAGTATAGCCATATGAATACTTAGCATGATGCTTACAAGTACTAGGTAGGCCATCTACTTTTTGCTATGTGTACGGATAGAGTTGTTTGATTTCCAAGCATGATGCTCATGTAGAAAATAGGGGAGTTCAGAAACCGAGTATAAGTCACCACATTATCAATCAATGTAGGATGTAAAGGAAAAAAATTGAGTATAAATAGAAATGAAGCTTAGCACCTTTTATTCTTGAGAGCTCACACAAGCACAATGTGGCGAGGTTATCTACCTAGGTCTTGCACTGTGGAAAAGGCTGTTCTTAGAAGTGAGTTGCCTAATGTAAGTGTCATGATAGGAGCCTTTGTCGCCTCAATAGGAAAGGGTTGCCCTTGGAAATAGAGTCGCCCAGGTGTGATAATTGGCACCCTTAGCCAGAGTAACAGAGCATTGGCTATTAGGATGCCATTGTCTCCTAGAGTATCACCTAATATAGCCAGAGTATAATGACAGAGTGTTTCGAGCTTTCAAGCCCATCCTTAAAATCCCACGTGGGTTAAGTATTCCATTTCTTTGATCTTCTAAATGCAAGGTTCAGATTTAGGGACCAAATCTTTTTAAGGGATGATGTATGTGATGCCTTAGGTCCATGTGTCTAGGGCTAGGCTTAACATAACTTTCAAGGTGCTTGGGAACCCTTGCTACCTCGAAGGCCATATTGATGCAGAAGTCGGCAACATTATGCCGAATAGTTTCGCTGCATCAAGAAATCATTGTTGTAGCGAGCAGGCAAGCAAGTGAGCATAGCTAGTGCCAGCTAGGCTTGCTATTGCAACCATTGGTTCAATTGGCTTGCTGCAATAAGGACCCCCGATGTCAACACAATATAAAATGACACAGTTTTGATAAATGACACACCCACCCCCTTTATATGGCCCAAACACGGGTTCTTCCTCCATTTTCAAAACCCTCACCTTTCCAAGCTCCTCCTAACCATTTTCTCTAAATTCCACTCTAATTTACTCCTTTCAAGCTTCAAGGTGAGTTTAGTTGTTGATTTATGTTTCTTCCATCTCCATTCTTTCATGTTCTAGAGTATGGGTCGTCATTGTTCTCCATTGTTGTCAAGTGGGAGTGCTCCCTTAATGTTGTTAGAGTTGTCTTAGAGTTATCTACATGGTAATATAGATTGATCATGATTCCATACTGCTCTATCGCAGTTTTTGGTGCCATTCTAAGCTTCTAAGGTCTGTTTGGTAGCATACACATGCTCCCGACTCCAAACGGTGAGTGGGTTCAAACTCATAACCTTATTTTCTTGTCATTATGAGTATGTTATGCATTATGATTTCTAATTATGAGACAAAGGATGATAGTATGAATAAATATGATTTTTGTAAGTTATAGTAAGCTAGCAAAGATTATGATAGACTATAGCATGAAAAATGTGACTTAGAAAACCATGGGACCATGATTGGATTGTTTCATGCCAGATGTGTTATATGTCTTGAAGAGATTTCATTAGAGAATACATGATTTAGCAATGTTTACTAAAGTTTCCAAATGCATTTTATGGATTTAAGATATTACCAAGTTTGCTAAACTTAAAATTTTCTATTATGTTTTTAGAGTATCAGTGGATATATTTTGGGAAAATGTTGAATAGAGTATGCTTTCAATTTTTAAAGTATAATTTCAAAGTTTTCATGATTTTGACCCTATGGGTTTTGAAGTATGATATTTGAGTTTTCTAAATTATGAAAAATATGTTAACTTGAAAGATGACTTAGAAATTCAGTCAAAAGATTTTAGAGCATAAATCCTCACATGATTCATGATAGTTAGCGGCTATATACTCTGTGGGTTTTGGAAATCACAATGTCTATAAATGGGTGATCCATTAGACATTATTTCATAGCCACAATTATGTTAAGGTTAGACTATTATAGTTACATGGATTCATAGCTCTCAGAGTACTACAAGTTTTTAAGAGCTTTCATGAAACTATGAAGTATGGAATTTAGTATGATTCATAGCAACTGCTAAATATATATTTTGTTGGCTCTTGAAATCACAATGCCTACAAGGATCCTTTGGGCATGATTTCATTGTTAGCTCCAAAACCCTTCAAAAGAATTGAGAATAAATGTTTTGAGTGATGACATATCAAATCTTCAAAAAATATTTTGAAGAATGATTGATATTTTCCCTTCAGTTTCTTGAGAAAGCAAATGGGTCTTCTGGATTTCATAATATGGCTTGAATTGAATAATAAATTCACTTTACATGTTTTATCTCGTGTAAAGAGATAAAAGCTTAATAGAAGTTTAGATCGTGCAAAGAACATTTACATGATCAACAGATCAAATCATAAACAAGAAACCAAGGCTGGGATCTTCATAAAGTAGAACATGATTTCAGAAAGTACTCGTGGCATGAAGATATCAAGCCAACTCTGAAGCAAGGATGTTCTACAACCTTCAATCATCATTATCGTAATTGTTTTAATCATATACTTGCTCTGATTGAAGATTAGAAGATCGTTTCTTCATCATGGAACAATGCGCTTTACAAGAAAAATAGGGAAAGTTGAGATTGAAATTTAAAATCAAACCCAGTGGTAGACTGGCGTGCTATCTCTTCTGCCAACTTGGTCAACTACCCTAATTTCTAGAAGGAAAAGTTTAGAAACCATGTTGAGAAAGTAAAAAGTAGTTTTTGAAGGGTCATAAAAAACGTCAACTTTACAACAGCTTCTGCAATAGATCTAACAAACAATCAAACTACTCTTCTAGACTGCATGTCCAAGATACAAACAGATGATCAACACTCGTCACTTGGAGAACTGATCATGGGCAACTGTCATAAATGGAGACCATCTATAAATAGAGATGTTGTGCTTTGAAAAGAAGAAGATTTAATGTTGTACAAGTGTTGAAACTCTGTAAAAATTTCTCATCATCTCTTGTAAAGTTCATTACATCTTCTAATAAGTTTCCTTGTATGTTAAAATCTTCTTTCTACATTCCCCAATAGTTTATATGTTCTTCAAATGAAGAATCGTTAGAAAGAATTCATTCAAGTTATCCTATGTTATTCACTGTCTATTTTAAGGAAACTTGAGTGTAGGTTAGTTGGAGTTGCAAACCCAAACACAAACCTTTTGTAACCTCGATCTAGTAGTAATTGGCATGAGATAGCTTACAGAGACTAAGGTAAAACAACTTGCAACATGATAGTAAGGTGTTCTTATTGGTCACAGTTTAGCTTTGAAAGGCTAGTACATTACTACTCGAGTTAGCTTGGAGAGACTAGTACAATACTACTCAATTTAGCTTGTAGAGGCTAATACAAGACTACTCAGCATTCAACTTACTTGATTTGTGATGGTATGGGTTGTCTACTTGTAACACCCTAATAGAACCCCACTGTTCTTAAGTTCACATTTGGATTCTATTAGTTGTCATTTTTGCCTTGTATTTATTTTCTTTTGAAATTAACTTAGAAAAATAGTGGAAGTTTTTTTTTCTTTAAATAAATTAATTTTTTGAAAACTTAAGCCTGTAACGAGAAGTGAAATACATAGCGCTTTTATAGATAATAATCAAGTTACATTGCGTACTTAATTAAATAAGCGGAATAAGAGACTAAGTGTAGAACTATTATCACATAAACTGGAATATAATCACTTAATACATAAGTCACAACATGGCATATATCATACTGATAAGTTATTACAAATAACAATATAAGTTCTACTATTACTAATTGTTTCTCACAAACTATAATGTAACTAAAGCTCGGAATGCTCCTACTTGAACGGTTTGAAATCTTCACGTGCTAACTCCTTCCTCAGCTACAGCTTCGTTGCTTTAGGTGGACATGTTTGTCTCTGGTAATGACAACGGAAAATAAACATAGGAGTGAGAAATACATGATTTCTCAGTAGGAGTTCCTACTTGTACTAAAAGTGTCATCGTTGTCATCCCAGTCACTTCGGGTTTATTATAAAAAGAAATTATCAAACTTTCACAAACGTGATTAGCCGAAGTACAGTTACTTTTAAACTAATCTTGAACATTAGCAGAAATATCCATTCAGTATTTCATCAAGCATACATATAAGCATATAATGTAAAACCACTAATAAGCAATAATCATTTAGGAGCTGCATGCATTTCATGATTACTCATCCTCAACATTCACTTGTTTAGTGATCAACATATTTCTTAATTACTCACAGGATGAATGCATCAATGCCTTAGACCACCCTAAAAGGGTAATGAGCTCATACCGTGGCCGTCGCCACAACCTTTTTTGGTTTCCTTTCCGTTGCCGTGATCTCAACGGTTTAGGGGGTTAAGCCGTGAGTTTAGCTCAAGTCCACTTTTCCAGACTTTCATTGCTACTTTTTCAAACTTTACTTTTATTATTTCCTTTGAAAATGAATGTATGCATATCATCATGTAATCACAATAAATCATGGGCAATCAATCATTCATCTTCATCATTTCATAACTCATCACCATACATTCACTTTACTATAATTCGCTTCATGAAACATGGATAATATCATGTAAATCTCATAGTAAACATTTTCATAAATGATTCATTTTAAGCAACCAAAGTTATCAAGTTGAGTTCCTAGTGTTCCTAAGAGGTAATGGATGTCTTAGTATTATCTTTTTCTCTTAGTGTTCTTTGTACTCTTAGAATTCCATTAATACATTAATGCACTTCAAAATATTATTATAGGTTCTTTATATATTTTTATTATGGTTTTCATATAACTCTTGAAGATTATTATTCTACTTAAATTCTTAAAATTCTCTTTTTACAAGACTTGATTCTTTTATTTATAGTTTTGACATCTTTTAGAAGAAAGTTTATAATTCTCTGTATACTTGTTATCTCAGCTTAGTAAAGGTAGTTCCAAATTCCTAACTCATCAAATTTTAGCATTTACATCTTTGGAATAGTGTAAATCCATTGTAAACCATGCATAGGAGGGTTCCCAGGAAAGAGAGGTGGGTCACAATGGACATGCTTAAATACCAAGTCTTTCCTTAGCTTAACCTTTCCAAACTGCACTTTCACAATACACTATCCCGAAATTTATTTCTCATTATGTATTTACGTGGTACAAAGCTTTATACATAACATACATGGGTGTATTCTTATATGTGTTAGCTCTCCAACAAAGTTGAAATCAGTCCATTTGCATTTTTCTAGAGTGAGTTACACCTATTTTACTACTATAAGGTCAAATTTAAAGTTTCAGTCTTAGGCTCTACTTTAAAAATTTATATCTTGAGCTAGAAAACTCCATTTTGGGTGATTCTTTTTTGAGAGTGTTTTATGATGCGTCTAGTTTATGGTAAAAAATATTTTTATTTCAAGATACTTCATATTTTATGAGTATTAAATTTCAGAACACCTACTGCAAGAAATAGCCAAAAATCCAGCACTTACCATTTTCATGTTTTATGTCACTTATTTTAACACAAGGATCACACAACATATTTCAAGCATCATTTGAGCATGAAAGCAACATAATATCACTTTGGAAGCAGAATGGAACAAGGGGTTTCACAAAATATTTATACAATATCCCCTTGAAACATTTTTATCAACAAACATAAGCTTGATGGCATCCTAACCATGAGCAAGGTTAGATGTTATCATGGCTTACACAACCAAAGTGAGGGCTCCTACCTCTTGTGTAGGGTCTAAAAAAAGGTCCTTCTCTTCTTCCTTAAGCTTGAACAAGAGTCCTTGGAGTGGATGACCCTCCTTGAATCTTGGCTCTAGAACTTGAGTTCTTAAGAAAATATTTCTCACTAGAGTTAAAGATTGTAACTCTTGTGAGGGCTAGTGAAAGTTTGGACTTAGGATTTAAGTGTTTGGATGAAGTTTAGAGGATCAAGAGAAGTCTAAGAAGAATGATAGAATAAGAAAGAAAGAACACTTAGGGAGTTTCTGAATTGAAGAGAGTTTGAGGAGTATTTATAGTGGAAAGATTAGAGAAAAAAATAGAAGAAGGAAAGCACTTGGAGCATGATTTATGGAAACATGTTGGCTGAATTTTGGGATGAAAATGCTCCTTGTTTTGTGCAAACATGTTTCCATGTTTTGTGCAAACACGTTTCCATGTTTTGTGCAAACATGTTGGATGAAAATGCTCCATGTTTTATGCAAACATGTTTCCATGTTTTGTGCAAAGATGTTAGTGGATATTTTCTAACCTTTAGTGCATGTATATGATTCAGAAATGTGTATGATGTATGTGGTTAAATTATTGTGTTATCATCTTAATCCAATGGCTTAGATTCATTCTTGTCTAAAGACAAGTCTAGGGATTTGTGTAAATGGCGTTGTAGTAATTTCTTTAACTAAGACAAGGATATTTTTGTAATTAGACAATGATAGTGGTATTCTTGTAATTCCATTCATAGAGTAAGGGTATCTTTGTCATTTAATAAGGAAAGGGTAGTTTGGTAATTTCCTTTACATAGCAAGGGCATTTTCGTAATTTCTACTAAGTGATGGCATTTTCGTAATTCTTTGCATTTTTCTCTAGACATACTTAAGTAGACTATTTGTTGTGTTTCATAACATTTGTCCAGATTCTCTTGGTTTTGCTATCGCTAATTAATATTTATCTTAGTTATAAATTTGGGGATGTTACATTTCTCCCCTTCTTATTAAAAATTTTGCCCTCAAAATTTGATACCTGTGAATAGGTTCGGAAATTCTTTTTGCATATCTTCCTCGAGCTCCCATGTGTGCTCTTCCATTCCATCTTGTCCCCAGGCTACTCGGACCAGAGATACAGATTTGTTTCTCAGCTGCTTGATGCCATGATCCACGATCCTCATCGGTGGTAATTCAAAAGTTAAGTCATCTTTTAATTGTATAGTTTCTGGCTCAAACACATGACTGGGGTTTGACTTATACTTTCTCAATTGGGACACATGAAAAACATTGTGTAGGTTAGACAAATTTGGAGGTAATGCAATTTGGTAGGCGAAGGGACCTACCTTTTTGAGGATTTGGAAGGGTCCTAAGAATCTAGGGCTTAGCTTTTTGACTTTCATTGCATGACCTATACCTGTGGTAGGAGTAATTCGCAAGAATATGTGTTCTCCTTCTTGAAATTCAAGAGGTTTCCTTCTCTTGTCAAAGATAGCTCTTCCGCCTACTCGAGCAAAGGAGGATTCTTTCCCTAATTCTCCTTATTTGTTTGGTTGTCTCTTCTACCAAATCAGGGCCCAAAATACTTTGCTCTCCCAGGTCACACCAACAAAGTGGTGATTGACACTTCCTACCATACAAAGCCTCATAGGGTGCCATCCCAATGCTAGTGTGGTAACTATTATTATATGCAAACTCAATCAATGGAAGCTGTTTGTCCCAACTTTTTGGCTGGTCTAAGACACATGCTCTTAGCATATCCTCAAGGGTTTGAATTGTTCTTTCTGATTGTCCATCAGTTTGAGGGTGATAGGCAGTGCTTAGACACAACCTTGAACCAAACGCCTTTTGCAAAGCTCCCCAAAATCTTGAGGTGAACCTTGGATCCCTATATGAGATAATGGTTTTGGGTACTCCATGGAGCCTTATTATCTCTTGGATGTATAGCTGAGCTAACTTTTCCAAAGGGTAATTTGCTCTAATGGGTAAAAAGTGAGCAGCTTTGGTCAATCTATCCACAATTACCCATATGGAGTCATGTCCGGTAAGCGTTCTTGGCAATCCCATCACGAAATCCATGGATATTCCTTCCCACTTCCATTCGGGGATTTCGAGAGGTTGCAGCACTCCGAAGGGTTTTTGATGCTCTATCTTCTCTTTTTGGCATACTAAACATTTTTGCACTATATTTGCTATATCTGCTTTCATCTTTGGCCACCAGAACATCTTTTTTAGGTCATGGTACATCTTGGTTATACCGGGGTGTACACTAAATTGACTCTTATGGGCTTCTTCCAAAATGCTAGCTCTCAGTCCTTCTTTTGTAGGTACACAGATTCTCCCTTGGTATCTCCACACTCCTTCCTTATCCTGGACAAACTCTTTCAACTTTCCTGCTTCGACAAGGGTTAAGGTTCTAAGGAAATCCTCATCTTCCCTTTGGGCTTGAATTATTTGATCCTTAAAGCTACTGGTTACACTTAGCTGGCTTAACCAAATTTGTTCTGAAGTCCCCCTATATCCTAAGTTGAGGTTTCTAAAATCTTCTATCAGCTCATTTTCTTTCACCATGAGCCAAGCGGCATGCAAGGACTTACGACTCAAAGCGTGTGCTACCACATTTGCCTTTCCTGGGTGGTAGTTCAACCCAAAGTCATAGTCCTTGAGAAACTCCATCCAACGCCTTTGTCTCATATTGAGTTCCTTTTGGTTGAAGAGGTATTTCAGACTTTTGTGGTCAGAAAAGACTTCAAACCTTACACCATAAAGATGATGTCTCCAGATTTTTAAGGCAAAGACAATAGCCGCTAGCTCTAAGTCATGGGTTGGGTAATTAACTTCATGGGGTTTGAGCTGTCTAGAGGCATAGGCTACTACATTCCTATTTTGCATCAAAACACATCCTAGTCCTCTTCCCGAGGCATCACAATACACCTCAAATTTTTCTTTTGGGTCAGGTAGGATTAGGACAAGGGTAGTGGTCAACTTCTTTTTTAGTTCTTGGAAACTCTCTTCACATTCTGGGCTCCATATAAAAGCTGAATTCTTCCTTGTTAGCTTGGTGAAGGGTAAGGCAATTTGGGAAAAACCTCTAATGAACCTTCGGTAGTAACCGGCTAGCCCTAGAAAACTCCTAATCTCCTTCACAGTGGTAGGGGTTTCCTATTGTTGCACCGCTTCTATCTTACTTGGGTCTACTACTATTCCTCTATGTGACACTACATGACCTAAGAACTTAACTTCCTTCATCCAAAATTCACACTTGGACAACTTTGCATAAAGTTTCTTGTTCCTCAACACCTCCAACACCACTCGTAAGTGTTCTTTGTGCTCTTCTTCAGTTCTAGAGTAAACTAGAATGTCATCGATGAATACTATTACAAACTTGTCCAAGTATGGTCTAAATATCCTATTCATGTAGTCCATAAACACTGCCGGTGCATTGGTTAACCCAAACGACATCACATTAAATTCATAATGTCCATATCTAGTCCTAAAGGCTGTCTTTGGTATGTCCTCCTCCTTCACTCAAATCTGGTGGTATCCTGATCGCAGATCTATCTTGGAAAACACTTGGGCTCCTCTTAATTGGTCCATGAGGTCATCTATTCTAGGCAAAGGGTATTTATTCTTTATGGTCACTTGGTTTAGCTGCCTATAATCCACACATAACCGCAAGCTCCTATCCTTCTTCTTGACAAATAACCTTTGGAGCTCCCCATGGTGAAGCACTAGGCCTAATGAATTTCTTCTCTAGTAGCTCCTCTAATTGCTTCTTCAATTCTGTTAACTAGGCCAGTGGCATCCTATAAGGAGCTATAGATATGGGTCCCGTTCCCTTACTCAAATCTATAGAAAACTCAATCTCCCTTTTTGGAGGAAATTCAGGTATGTCATCGGGAAAAACATCTGAGAATTCCTTTACTACAAGGATCTTTTCTAGAGCTTGCTCCACTTCCCTCTCACTTGTCATCAGGAAAACATATCCTCGCTCTTCATTCCTACTATCCCCCATGATAATGGAGTTTAGGTATAGTCGTACCTTTCTATCAAATTTAGAGGGATTGGGTAAAGATGGTTTGGGAAGAAATACTAGTGACTTATTTGTACAATGTAGTAACACACTGCAGTTGGCAAAGCCAATCTACGCCCAAGATTACATCAAAACTAGACAAGGGTAGACAAACTAAATCATGATGAAAAATCCTATCAGCTACCTCAAATTCACAATTTAGGCAGGCTTGATCAGTTCTAACAAAGATTTATAGTGGGTGTAGAGACAACTAAGATGATTTTTAAGTCAGATATATACAACCTCAACTTATTAGCACAATCATATGAAATGAATGAATGTGTTGCGCCAGAATCAAACAATACAATTAAGGATTTTCCATTAATTATACACTTACCTTGAATTAGATCATCGGATTCTGAGGGCATCTCAGCAGTGATAGCAAACACGCGTCCCTGTGCCTTAGGCTTGAGTGTAGAGGACTGATTGAACTTTAGGCACTCTCTAGAATAGTGTCCTGCCTGTCCACACTGATAACAAACATTTTTACGAAATCTGCATTCCCCTCCATGTATCTTTCCACAAGTGGCACAAGGGGGTCTAGTCATAGGTTCAGGGACAGCAGCCATCCTAGGTCGATTAACAGCTTGTGTCCTAGGTTGATTCATCATAGGGTGTTGGGGTTGTTTCCCTTTAAATCCACCTCCTTGGTAGGGTTTCTTGTGAGGGGGTGGGAACCCTCGGTGACCTTGTTGAGCAGACCTCTTCCTATTCTCTTCAACTCGGTAGGCAACTAGCTGGCAATTGCAACTCTCAGCCACTTGGCTTTTGCTGACTAAAGATGCATAGTCAGTGACCTCCAGAGGAGCCACAGATGCCAAAATGTCTGGCCTCAAACCACTCTCATATTTCATGCATTTCCAAGCCTCGTTGGGATCCCTTTGGTAGCTAGTTGAGTGTTTGATCGCTTCTTCAAACTTAGCCGTACTCACCACACTTCGATTTCTGTGTCAAAGAATGTAAATTCTACTTCCTTTGCCTTCTTAACCGGATCTGGAAAATATTTCTTATGGAACGTGGCATAGAAGACCTCCCACGTAATCTGTATGTCAGCACTTTCGAGCAAGCCCTTTGCACCCTTCCACCACGCGGCAGCCTCTCCTTTCAGCATATAAGTAGAGAATGCCACCTTTTGTTCATCAGAGCATTCTACCACTGAGAAAACCTTCTCCATCTCTTGAATCCATCCATCAGCTATTTCGGGGTTAGTTGTCCCTTTGAATTCTGGAGGTCCAGCCCTCTTGAATTCTGAGAATTTTCCATGTTCTTGGTTCCCAACTGATTCCTCTGACCTCCTATTCATCTGCTCCATCATCACTGTTGCTTGTGCTTGCATAGCCCTAGCCATCTCCTGGAGTGCATTTGCCAGTTCATCACGATTACCTCCACCGCGTGCCCCATGCGTACGTCTGTTTGCTGCCATTAGTTCCTAGACACACCAAACAACAGTCATCGAGTTGATCAGGCTCAATACTATAGCTAAGCATGGTAGCAACTATGGCAGTATCACAAGACGATCATGCATTTCTAAATCCTATATCCCATCATACGTATAAGATTAATAGCATGATATCATAGACGAAGCATAGTCAGCCCATTCCTCAGGCTTAAATAGGATGAACTGCTCTGATACCATAATGTAACACCCTAATAGAACCCCACTGTGCTTAAGTTCACATTTGGATTCTATTAGTTGTCATTTTTGCCTTGTATTTATTTTCTTTTGAAATTAACTTAGAAAAATAGTGGAAGTTTTTTTTTCTTTAAATAAATTAATTTTTTGAAAACTTAAGCCTCAGAACGAGAAGTGAAATACATAGCGCTTTTATAGATAATAATCAAGTTACATTGCGCACTTAATTAAATAAGCGGAAAAAGAGACTAAGTGTAGAACTATTATCACATAAACTGGAATATAATCACTTAATACATAAGTCACAACATGGCATATATCATACTGATAAGTTATTACAAATAACAATATAAGTTCTACTATTACTAATTGTTTCTCACAAACTATAATGTAACTAAAGCTCGGAATGCTCCTACTTGAACGGTTTGAAATCTTCACGTGCTACCTCCTTCCTCGCTCTGACCGTTGCTTTAGGTGGACACGTCTGTCTCTGGTAATGACAACGGAAAATAAACAAAGGAGTGAGAAATACATGATTTCTCAGTAGGAGTTCCTACTTGTACTAAAAGTGTCATCGTTGTCATCCCAGTCACTTCGGGTTTATTATAAAAATGTGAACAGATAAGGATTCAATTATCAAACTTTCACAAACGTGATTAGCCGAAGTGCAGTTACTTTTAAACTAATCTTGAACATTAGCATAAATATCCATTCAGTATTTCATCAAGCATACATATAAGCATATCATGTAAAACCACTAATAAGCAATAATCATTTAGGAGCTGCATGCATTTCATGATTACTCATCCTCAACATTCACTTGTTTAGTGATCAACATATTTCTTAATTGCTCACGGGATGAATGCATCAATGCCTTAGACCACCCTAAAAGGGTAATGAGCTCATACCGTGGCCGTCGCCACAACCTTTTTTGGTTTCCTTTCCGTTGCCGTGATCTCAACGGTTTAGGGGGTTAAGCCGTGAGTTTAGCTCAAGTCCACTTTTCCAGACTTTCATTGCTACTTTTTCAAACTTTACTTTTATTATTTCCTTTGAAAATGAATGTATGCATATCATCATGTAATCACAATAAATCATGGGCAATCAATCATTCATCTTCATCATTTCATAACTCATCACCATACATTCACTTTACTATAATTCGCTTCATGAAACATGGATAATATCATGTAAATCTCATAGTAAACATTTTCATAAATGATTCATTTTAAGCAACCAAAGTTATCAAGTTGAGTTCCTAGTGTTCCTAAGAGGTAATGGATGTCTTAGTATTATCTTTTTCTCTTAGTGTTCTTTGTACTCTTAGAATTCCATTAATACATTAATGCTCTTCAAAATATTATTATAGGTTCTTTATATATTTTTATTATGGTTTTCATATAACTCTTGAAAATTATTATTCTAATTAAATTCTTAAAATTCTCTTTTTACAAGACTTGCTTCTTTTATTTATAGTTTTGACATCTTTTAGAAGAAAGTTTATAATTCTCTGTATACTTGTTATCTCAGCTTAGTAAAGGTAGTTCCAAATTCCTAACTCATCAAATTTTAGCATTTACATCTTTGGAATAGTGTAAATCCATTGTAAACCATGCATAGGAGGGTTCCCAGGAAAGAGAGGTGGGTCACAATGGACATGCTTAAATACCAAATCTTTCCTTAGCCAGAACCTTTCCAAACTGCACTTTCACAGTACACTATCCCGAAATTTATTTCTCATTCTGTATTTACGTGGTACAAAGTTTTATACATAACATACATTGGTGTATTCCTATATGTGTTAGCTCTCCAACAAAGTTGAAATCAGTCCATTTGCATTTTTCTAGAGTGAGTTACACCTATTTTACTACTACAAGGTCAGATTTAAAGTTTCAGTCTTAGGCTCTACTTTAAAAATTTATATCTTGAGCTAGAAAACTCCGTTTTGGGTGATTCTTTTTGGAGAGTGTTTTATGATGCATCTAGTTTATGGTAAAAAATATTTTTATTTCAAGATACTTCATATTTTATGAGTATTAAATTTCGGAACACCTACTGCAAGAAATAGCCAAAAATCCAGCACTTACCATTTTCATGTTTTATGTCACTTATTTTAACACAAGGATCACACAACATATTTCAAGCATCATTTGAGCATGAAAGCAACATAATATCACTTTGGAAGCAGAATGGAACAAGGGGTTTCACAAAATATTTATACAATATCCCCTTGAAACATTTTTATCAACAAACATAAGCTTGATGGCATCCTAACCATGAGCAAGGTTAGATGTTATCATGGCTTACACAACCAAAGTGAGGGCTCCTACCTCTTGTGAGGGCTAGTGAAAGTTTGGACTTAGGATTTAAGTGTTTGGATGAAGTTTAGAGGATCAAGAGAAGTCTAAGAAGAATGATAGAATAAGAAAGAAAGAACACTTAGGGAGTTTCTGAATTGAAGAGAGTTTGAGGAGTATTTATAGTGGAAAGATTAGAGAAAAAAACAGAAGAAGGAAAGCACTTGGAGCATGATTTATGGAAACATGTTGGCTGAATTTTGGGATAAAAATGCTCCTTGTTTTGTGCAAACATGTTTCCATGTTTTGTGCAAACACGTTTCCATGTTTTGGGCAAACACTTTTCCATGTTTTATGCAAACACGTTTCCATGTTTTATGCAAATACGTTTCCATGTTTTATGCAAACACGTTGGATGAAAATGCTCCATGTTTTATGCAAACATGTTTCCATGTTTTATGCAAACATGTTTCCATGTTTTGTGCAAAGATGTTAGTGGATATTTTCTAACCTTTAGTGCATGTATGTGATTCAGAAATGTGTATGATGTATGTGGTTAAATTATTGTGTTATCATCTTAATCCAATGGCTTAGATTCATTCTTGTCTAAAGACAAGTCTAGGGATTTGTGTAAATGGCGTTGTAGTAATTTCTTTAACTAAGACAAGGATATTTTTGTAATTAGACAATGATAGTGGTATTCTTGTAATTCCATTCATAGAGTAAGGGTATCTTTGTCATTTAATAAGGCAAGGGTAGTTTGGTAATTTCCTTTACATAGCAAGGGCATTTTCGTAATTTCCACTAAGTGATGGCATTTTCGTAATTCTTTGCATTTTTCTCTAGACATACTTAAGTAGACTATTTGTTGTGTTTCATAACATTTGTCCAGATTCTCTTGGTTTTGCTATCGCTAATTAATATTTATCTTAGTTATAAATTTGGGGATGTTACACTACTGGTCACAGATTAGAGCTTGGGAAGGCTACTACAAAGACTATCCTGTTTCTTTCTCAGGTTGAGAAAGGTTTAGTAGAACTCATCAATTGCTGAGAACTAGATGTAGGCAAGATTGGCCGAACTGGTATAAATTATCTATACAGTATTGCTTTTTTCTCTTCATCTCCTTTCCTTTTCTTTGACTACCTTGTGACTACTATTTTGTGTTTTATGCATTATTCTCATATACAAGGAATAATTGCTTTTGAGAAATTCAAAATTAAGTTTTCTGAAGCTACTAACATCTTTTCTACAACACTTTAAGCCTAAAGCTTGATAGTGTATAAGCTTTCAGAGAAAAAAAAAAGGAAGCAAAGAAAGAGATAAGCACAATTCAACCTCCCTTTTTCGTACTCATTTCTACCTATAAGTAGCATAAGAGCTCAAATCTCTAAGGGGTTGAACAATCTAATGACTGCAAAGGACAAAAGATCTCAGGAAAATGGCACAAAATATTCATATAGTAGAAGAACACTCCATTAACAAACCACCATTTTTTTATGGTGGGGATTATGCCTACTGGAGGGATCGCATGGAACTATTTATAAAGCACACAAGTCTTGACTTATGGGAAATAATACAAGAAGTTGATTATGTTCCAATAGAAGAGGTTCCAAGATCTGATGATGCACCCTCAACATCAAAAGAAGTCCCAAGGAGTAAGTGGAAAGAATAGCAAAAAGCCAGAGTTCAGTTGAACTCTAAAGCTAAGTATCTGCTCACGTAGGCAATATGCAAAGCTGAATATGACAAAATTATTGCCTGTGACACAGCAAAGGAGATATAGGATAGACGGCACATGTTGCATAAAGGTACTGATTAAGTTAAAGAAACTAATATCAGTATACTGGTTCATCAATACAAGATGTTTAAAATGGCAGATCAAGAAAGTATTGATGAAATGACCATGAGGTTTATGCATATCATAAACCAACAAAAAAGTCTTGGAAAAGAGTATTCTAACTCAAAATGGTTAGAAAAATACTAAGAAGCCTTCAGAAAAAATGGCTGCCTAGAGTCACAGCCATTACTAAAGCCAAAGATCTTCAAACTCTTGGCTTGGATGCTCTTATTGGATCTCTTAAAACCAACGAAGTCATGCTCTTTGAAATGCATGATGAATTCATAAAGGAGAGCAAGTCTTGGGCCCTATAGCCATCCCATCAGAAGCAAAATAAAGTTAAAGCAATGGAAATTACTAAAACCTTTTATGAAGAGGAATAATCTGAGGATTAAAATGGAGATGAGATATCTATGCTTGTGAGAAAGATGTCAAAAGCCTGGAGAAGAAAAGCTAAGAAAAGAATAGACATCAATCTCAGGAAAAACAAGAAAGGCAAGGAAAATCTTGAAAATGCAACTTGCTACAACTATGGTGAGAAGGGACACTTTAAACCTGATTGTCCCAAGCTCAAGGTACCACCAAAAAGATTCGGCTCCAAGAAAAAGGGCATGCTGGCTACCTAGAGCGACTCTGAAGAAGAAAATGATGGATAACAAGGTCATGATAAGTAAGAAGATGTTGCAAACCTATGTTTCATGACTGGCTATACTTCAAAAGAAGAATGTCAGGTAAATGCATCTAAACTTGACTTTTTATATGATGAATTACATTCATTGTATGATGAGTTACTAGAAAACTCTCAAACTCTTTCCTCTCAATATTTTAATATTGCCTTGGAACTTGAGATGATCAAGTCTGACGCTGAGAATCTTAGGCTTGAGAAAGAAGAAATACAAGGAGAAAACAAGGTTTTAAATATCAAGTTCAATACCTTTGATACTGAAGCCTCTAAGAGAAATAAAAAATCTCATAAAGTTATTTATGAACTTGAGAGGACTTCACGGCTTCTAAAATCTTAATCTTATGCTAAAAGGTTAGAGGCCATATTTTCAGAAAACATGATTGGGATATGAAAAGGAAATAAATGAAAAAAGAAAAGCAACCTCATATAACAAAGTAAAGAAGAAAGTTTGTTGTACTTTCTATCATAAGAAGGGACACCCACCTAATAAATGTCTCTTGAGGAAGAAATCTATCAGAAAGGATAAGAAACCTCCCCCTCAAAAAACTAACCAAAACGGACCAAAGGAAGTCTAGGAACCAAAATCAAAAACTATTTTTTATTGTAGGTGTGTCTGAAAAGGCCCACTAATTAAGGTACCAAGGGACACATGAATAGTGACTACTCTAGACACCTATCTGGATCCAAAGGATGGATCAGGAGTATGAAGCCTAAGAACTCTGGATGATTCAAGTTCGATGATGGAGAATGATCAAGAAGAACTTCACTGGTGATCTTGAAGAACTGGAAGAAAATCTTGAGAAAATGAGTCTCAAGGAAGCCTTAAAAAGCAAGCAAATGAAAGCCAATCCTTCATAAAGTAGGCTCCAGAACATCAACTCTTCAAAAAGTCTACTCAGAAAACCAAGGCAATCAAAACGTAGTATGTCTGAACATGAAGAAGAGCATTCTGAAGATGAAGGTGAAGCTAAAGAATCTGAAAGATATAGAAACTACAAAGGAGTTTTTTTATTTAAAGGCAGTTTCTCATAACAGAGTTATTGGATACATTTCCAAGGCTATGAGAACCAGATCATTCCTTAGAAATATGTCAAACTGTGCTTTCATCTCCACCATCGAACCTGACTACATTGAATAAGCTTTGAGTGATCAAAGTTAGGTGGATACTATGTGTAACGCCCCGATTTTCTGTTAGAGTGAAAATTACCAAAATGCCCCTGAGGTCATTTTCAAATTGACCGAGGAAAGCCAAGCATGGCAAGACTCGAAGGGCAAACTCAATGTTGGAAGGGGATTAAAAAACATATGTACCTTCCCGGGATCGAAAATCTCGTTTTCGAAGTTTTAGTCAAAATGACCAACACGCCCCTGTGGTGTTTTACCCGTTTGCAAGTGCCGGATGAACCCGAAACTTCTCCAGATGGTTTTAAAAGGCATTTTTATGTATTCTATGACCTCAGTTTTAATTTTTGAAGTCCCGGGCAAAATTAGTGCAAAATTACGGTTTTGCCCCTAGTTTCGTATTTTTACGCTTAATCACGCAATTAAGCAAACCTAAGCAATATTAGGCTCTAATCAAAGGTTAATTAATTTCCTTAATTAATCTAGAGTCAAAATAATTTATTAAAGTTGATTAGAACCAAAAAGTACTTAATTACAACCTAAAATCATATTTTAATTTTATGACACCTAGTCATAGAATCTTGAATAGTGTTTTCTCTTTCCAATTCCTTAAATCATGGAATTGTGTTACACATTGTTTATTCATAAATGAGTTTTAAATTCTTTAATGATGTATGAGCACTCCTAAACTTGTCATAAACTCTCTAAATCACATTCTTAGTTACCTAAACTTAAGCTTAATCATTCCTAACCTTGTACCTAAGCTAATACACATCTAAACCTACCATTAACACACAATTAAATGGTCAAATCATCCTCCCATTCTGCTGTCCCAAGCTGGCCGAAGCCTCACCTCCTCCATATGCATCACATGTTCAATTTTTCAACACTCCAAGGCCATACCTCAAGTCACATACACTATACCTTGTCATAACTTTCAATCAAGCTTGAATTTCCACATGAATAAATAATTAAAACAACCCATTTTTCCCATTTAATTGTGGCTGGAAAAGTTCCAGCCATGCATTGTTTCTAGAAGACTAAATTCATAAAAATGTGATAGGAAATTAACTCACATCAAGCCATGCTTTGTAGCATAGCTTCCATACTTCAAACCATGCTTGAATGACCTTGTGTAAGAGATATTTTCTCTTCCTTCCTCCCTCAAAGGCTACGGCCAAGCCCTCCCCATTCACTCCTCCATGGTTTTGTTTTTCTATAAACAGGATGCTTGTGTTAGCCTTGTTGCACTTTGAAGCATTTGCAAAGTTTAGAGTTTTGGAGTTGTCTTGCTAGTGTTTCCTTTTTTTCTCAAAGTTCCAAGAGTGTTCTTCCTTTCTTTCATCTTTATCTTCTTCATCTCTTTATCTCATCATCACCTCTCCACCATCAAACACCACCCCAAAACCTTGAACCATCATCAAACCTCTCAAACACCACACCTCAAACACAACTCCACTTGAAACACATTTTCTTTCTTTTTCTCTCATCAAGGCCGAATCATCATCACCATCCTAGGAGGTGTTGCTCATCTCATTTCCATCTTCAAGATCAAGCTTTTATCTTCATCACTAGGTAGGGATTTGTTTTCAAACTCTATTTTGCTCAAGAAAGTGTTTTTCTCTAGTTTTCTCTTGGATTCTTTTTGAACTTTCCTTTGTCTTTCCTTTCCTTTCATTTTCGGCCATGAGGCCTTGATTTGAGCATGATAGCTTGATGATGAGAGTTTCTAGATGATGACATTGTGTTCATCTCAAAGAAACCTCTAAAGCTTGAGTTTTCCTTTTCTTACAACTTCATCTATATGTTATCTAGCTCACATGGTTTTCCAACTTAAGAAAAATTAATCTAAGGATTTCTAAAAGCCCAAGCCTACCCTTGTCAACCTTAAAGTTGGTCGGCACGCTCTAGAGATTTGTCTCTAGATAGGGGTTTTGGGTACTTAATAAAGAACTTGATGTAGCTTCACTTTCTTTCTCTTTTATATGATTTTCGATTCTTGTGTTGTGATCTTTGAGATATTGTATGGGGTTATTATCTTGTTAAAGTCTTAAATGAGCTCTAGTTAAACATAAAAATGAAACTTGCATCATGTTTACTTTAAGCTTTGCATATCATGTTTATTTCCTTGCTATCACTAAATCCCAAGATAATGAATGAACTTGCATTATCATGTTTATGTTTCAAGCTTTGCATTATCATATTTATATTTCAAGTCCTCACCTAAATATCAAAGATAATAATATATTGCACCACATATTTATTTTATGCTCTCACTTTACTTTCTAGCAATAACTAAAATAAGTGCATGAGCATGTTTATTTTTATGTCATCACTTTAATGATTCTAGAGCTCAAAGACTTGCCCAATGATATCTCAAACAAAGGTCTAAAACATTTATTTCCTATGGTTCATATTTCGGCCCTATGAGGCCTTAATGTTTTCAAGTATTGAAAACTATGTTTTATAATTTTTCTAAACTTATATGAGTATAAGGAATGTGTAGAACTAAGTGTTATGAATTTAGGACCTCTTGAGATGAAAATAATATAGCCACTGCCCTATTAAGTATTTTCATGAGTTTAGATGATAAAAGAGTTTTGAAGGTTTTAATAAGGTTCCAAGAGAAACTAGTATTTTATGTGCTTTAGAAACTATGATTCAATGCCTTTAAATGGAGTTTCTGTTTTGGTTCTGCCTTGCTATGTTTGGCCACTGTATGAGCTGTGTTAATGATGTTAATATGCTTATGTTTGGGTAATAATTATGTTAAGACTCATATGTGAAAGATAGGATAAGTTAGGAACTAGAAAAGAATTAATTTGAGAGTTCTAGATCCCTTAAAGATTCATTTTTCTGGATTCTGTCCAGCAAGGTTTAGATTCAATAATCATGGTTTTAAATTAGTTTATATGTGTAGGAATGACTCATAATTGGTTTAGGACTTAATCTTGAAACCTTAGGAGCAAACCGAACTTAGAAAGGGTCATTATTGTGACTTCTAGGTACCCGTAAAGTTAGTATTTTGATTTCTGCACTCTTGAGGTTTAGAGATGTTCTTGACCATAGGGTGAGGTGAGAAATACTTAGTTATAACCTTATAGGTTCCCAAGAGACTAGGTGTTGATGATCAATAACTTAGAATGTGAGATAAAGATCTAAACCGTAATTTCTAGAACTCCGTAATCACATAAACATAAAGCTGTCCAAATTCGCTTAGTGCTATTTGGATTAGTTCTTGAGCATAAAATTTGTATAACTCATTAATTGTCAAACTATAGGTGTATAAAGAAGTTAAGGATAATTAATTTGCAAGTTTAAGACTCATAAGAATCAAGTTTAAAACACTATGAGTTATAACATAACATGTCTATGAGCTTATGGGGATGATTGTTAGATATGACTATGTGATGATGTTTGTGCGAAAGTTTTATGTGACGAATGTTATGAGAAAGTTTCATGTGATGATATATATGTTATGAAAAAGCTATATGAGAATGCATGGTAAAAATGAATATGATAAATGATGAGGTAATTGTGATTTAATACTTATGAGAATATAAATGTGACACAACACTGAGACGCGCTTCTCCTGGGTGACACCGGTTCGGCCGAGCACCCCCAGGAGGAGACAAATCCGTGAGGGTATGTGTAGATGCAGCCTGCCAAAGCGGACAAATTGCGAGGCCCACGTGGCTAGCAAAGCGTTTCAAAGAGGAAATGATCCTAGAAAGGAGATCCTTAATTTGCCCCCTAGCCCATACTTTAAGTCGGGATTATGTTACGCTTATCATAGGATAAGTAAGAACTAGTGACGACTAGTTAAGGTATGAGCTCATAACCTAGAGAAGTTTTAGTGCGGCCCCATGAGATGAAAGTTAAAGTTAACAATGTCACATAAACTATACTTATGCCAACGTTATAATGTTTCCTAGTCATTCTGTTGTTTGGTTTACCTTATGATGCATTCATATCATTAGTATATTTCTGCTTAAGTTATAAAGACGCATTATAAAATATGACGGACCTTGGATAAAATACCTCTTTGGAAAACCAACTTAAAAGGAATTTATATGCATGCACACCTTTTAGAAATAAACCCAAGGTTCCTGAGGATGTGACGATGACACCTAGGTAGGGATAACCCTACTGAGAATTCTTTTAGAAAGATTCTCATTCCCTCTCTCTTTTCTTCCGTCATATCTTCAGATGGCGACGTTTGTACTCTTCATCGACACCCCGGTATGGGAGCTGTACCATAACCCGGCACTCGGGTCATACCATTTTGAGGGTCGCTGCACTGTCAGAGTATTCATGTTCATTGGACGACCCTTCGCGCACCCCGTCCCGAGCTACCGCTTCACCCCGACTGCTCCTTACCGTCATAATGGGATTTTTGAGCGAGCGAGACCACGCGATGAGCAGATCCTCCGCGTGGAGCCCGAGACATCAGCGGTACGTGAGTACCCCAAGTATGTGCCGCGTCCCCAATACTAGGAGACGGACCCATCCGAGGACCCGCATCCCACATGTACAGTTGGAGCTCCAGTCCCGCTCCTCCACCGATGAGGGCTGGGAGTGAGGAGACAGTGGTCCAGCCGAGGTTGGCTCGACGGCCATCTATGCGCCGCGGTGGACATGCCCCGATGATGCGCTCGACCACTCCCGCCGAGATTCGTCAGTGGATCGACTCGACCCCACAGTATTCGGACCAGCAGGAGTAGCCATAGGAGGGGTAGTAGTTAGTGCACACACACGCCACAAAGTAGAGGACAAACCTTCTTTTGTATATGAGGTTGTCTACTTTAGGTGCACGTGGGTATGGGTGTAGTTCTTCTTGTATTTGCTTTTTATGATTTCCTTGTATTGCATTTCAGTTGTATTTTGCTTCATGATGTATCAAATAGTCCTGCCTCTTTGGGTAGGCACGTTATATCTATATATATATCTATGATTCAGTTGATGTTCCCATGACATGATGTGTTTCTTATGCTTTGCTTATATGTTTCGCTATGATTCCCCTTAAAGTTTCGTGCGTGGCTCTCACTTTGATTTTAAATTCCAAAAAGAAAAATTTTACCCATATTTCCGCTAAGTATTTTCTAAGTAAAAGATGAGACCAAGAGGTAATATTCTAAAGATTAACCTAAGTACATACTAGTAGTCTTGGGTTAAGATTTAGGGTGTTACACTATGCAAGAAAAACTAGACCAATTCGAGAAAAGTAAAGTCTGGACTTTTATTGAAAAACTCAAGGGGAAGATCATTATTGGGACAAAATGGGTGATCAGAAATAAGCTCAATGAAGCCAACAAAGTCATCAGGAACAAATCAAGATTAGTTGCACAAGGTTATGATCAACAAATGGGGAATTGATTATGATAAAACCATTGCACCAGTAGCTAGGCTAGAAGCCATCAAAATGCTACTTGCTTTTGCTGCCTTCAAAGGATTCACTTTTTACTAAATGGATGTTAAGTCTACCTTTCTAAATGGATTTCTCTCTAAGGAAGTATACTTGAAGTAGCCCCCTGATTTTGAGAATGAAGACCTTCCTAACCATGTCTTCAACCAAACAAAGGCTCTCTTTGATATGGAACAAGCTCATCGAGCTTGGTATGAAAGAATGAACATTTTCTTGCTGAAGAATAGGTTCAGAAGAGCTAATGTTGATACTACTCTTTTTACTCTTGAATAAGATAATCACTTTCTGGTAGTTCAAATATATGTTGATGACATTATTTTTGGCGCTTCTGATCATTCTCTCTATGAAAAGTATTCAAAATTAATGCAGAGTGAATTTGAGATGAGCATGATAGGTAAACTCAAGCTTTTTCTTAGTTTGCAAATAAAACAACAAAAAGATGGAACCATAATTCATTAAGAAATGTATACAAAAAAGCTCTTGTAAAAGTTTAATATGGATCAAGTCAAACCAATGAGTATCCCCATGCATTCATCTTAACTCATTGATGCTGATGAGAATGGTGAAAAGTTCTCAGAAAGTAATTATCGTGGAATGATTGGTTCACTGCTGTATCTTACAGCTAGTAGACCAAACATTCAATTTAGTATGGGAATTTGTGCTAGATTTCAATCTAACCCAAAGCAATCACACTTAAATATTGTTAAGAGAATTTCAAATATTTATCAGCCACTACTAATCTTGGCTTGGGGTATAAGGTACATCTTGTGAGATTGTAGGTTACTATGATGCTAACTTCATAGGAGATAGAGTGGATAGAAAGAGCACTAGTGGTTGCTGCTATTTCTTTGGGAAAGGCTTGATCACTTGCTCGTGCAAAAAGTAGAACACCATTCCACTCTCCATTACCTAAGCAAAATATGTAGCTGTTGCAAATTATTGTACCCAGATGTTGTGGATAAGGAACTAACTAGAAGGTTATCACTTGAGGTATTCCAAAATCCCTATCTTCTGTGATAATACTAGTGTTATTAATCGTGCTAAGAATCCTATCCAGCACTCTAGATCCCAGTACATCAATGTAACAGATCATTTTCTTCGATATCATGTTCAAAAAGAAGGTGTTGAGTTAATATTTGTGAATACTGAAGATCAAGTATCAGATATATTCACAAAACCATTAGCTGATTACTGCTTTTGTGTTTTGAAAAAACTTTTAAACTTAAAGGTTTTTAAATCTGCATAAGCATTTATGCACAAATATCTCTGAGCATTCTCCCTTCATAACTCCGAACTGAAACCCAAATGAACAAATTAGTTTGCAAGACCATAGATCAAATTGAAGACCAATTTATCAATTCGCAAGCTCAGAAAGAATGAGGGATGATAAAAAAGAAGGGTTAAGGATCAGAAAATAGGAATATATGGCCTCATCAAGTTTAGAATATGAAGATAAGTGTATGGCAAAAACATGATAAGACTCCGATGGGTCAGAAAGTGAAATGCAAAACTCAGAAAGTAACATCCTCAAAAAATTATCTCAAGAGTTAGAAACCACTTTTTCTGAAGAAGGATGAAAAAAGCGAGATAATTCCCACTCTTTTAGGTTTCTCTCTCTCCACGTCGCTTCACCTTTAGTCATAAATGTCCCATCATTTAACTAACCTCCTACTCCTTACATGTCACACGTTTGCCATCATCTTTTACTACATGCTTCTTCAACCATTTCATATTCTTTTCCTCTTAAAACCTCATCCCTATCACCTAAACTGCTTCCATTTCACACAAACTCTCTCAAATCCCTACCTCTTAACCTTTTCAAAACTCAATCTTTCTTCTTCAAAGTCACATACACTTACCTATAATGGCTGAACGAAAAGAACTTAACCATTCATCCACAAAGGGGACATTTCGTTATGTTTAATGAACCCCATATGTAGGAGATTTATGAAGAAGTTTCTCACAAAGAACTATAACTTCAGGAAAGAGGCTAAACAACTCCTTGTTGAACCAGGTCCAGGTACTCAGAGAAGTGTTTACTTCTCAGGGATGAGAATACTTTCTGGACATCTCAGACAGGGTGTTTCCAGGGATGGTAACTGCTTTCTATGCTTTTCTTGGGGCAAAGTACCGAACTACTCTCAAGACCACCATATAGGACACCTATATCGAAATTTGGATGTCTGACCTATCTACAGTAATTAGGGCATCCACCGCAAGAGTAAACTGCCTGGCACAAGAATAATGGTTCAAGTCATTTAGGGTGAGTACAGAGGAAATATCTAAGTGTCATACAGATTCAACAAAGCACTAACATGGGGACATTACAACCTCTATGCTCAGTTCAGGGGCTAGAAAAGTTTTAACTGTTGTCCAATTTACCATTCTTCCCAGGTGAGGAAGTATAGATGTTCTACTAGGCATGGATTATATGCTACTTTTCTGCTTGTTGTCCAAAAGAAAAGTAATTCTGCCCAAAATTATAATGGACTACATGCTTTGTGCCATTACTAAGGAAAAAAGAAGAACTGCTGGAGTTCTCTATAGAATGTTGCTGACAAAAATCTTTCAACATGACAGATGCCCTCTCGCTGAAGAGTGGTTTGAATATCTTACTGGGATATACTATTCCATAAACTCCTTCAGAACAATGAAGAAGTCTCAGTCTATACCTGTGAAGACAAGCTCTAGAAAGAAAAGCTCCCTAATCAGGGATACTAAAGTTTTTGCTGTTGAGAACAAGAAAAAAAAAAGAGTAGAAAAAGAAAGTGACAAAAAAGAAGTTTATTTTTCCTGAAGAAGAAACATCATAGAGGACTATCACTGAAGAAACATAAGCAAGCAAAAGTCCCAAAACTTTTTGAACTATCAGAAACTAGGGCTAAGTCCTTTGAGAGTGAGCTACCACAAGGTGTACCTGACAAACTTCCCATTCAAAGAAAAGTCACTAAGCTTAAACACAAAAATCTACCCAAGGGAGTTAATAAAGCAGCACTCATTCTGAGATATATGTGTGATGGTGCACAAATAGGAGCTGCTATCAAAGTCACTGAATCTTCAGAGGATTAAAAATAGGAAAAACAGATTCTCAAATAGTAGAGAATTCTTCAAGAGAAGAGGAAGCTAGAAGAAGCTAGAGAACTGCAAACACCCAAAGGGATAATGGCCCATGTTTAAGTAGTTTAGGTTTACCTTATTTGCTATCTCTGTTGCACCTTCTCGGAGGATAATGGCTTTTGAAACAAGCTCCACTACTGAATTAGCCACTGCTCCCACAAAAACAACCACAAATGAAGCTAAAATGGCTTTTCTATGTGACCATCAATTAGATGCTAGGATCCAAGTCAAAGTCCATTGCTTCAGAGTCACAGCCTAAGGAAGAAATAGTGGATGAACTAAATTTCTTTCGAGGAACCAGTTGAGCAAGTCTATGAACTAGAATCTTAGTACTTCAACCTCCTCTTTCCATTCATATAACTCCAATAGAAGAGGAAGATGACAAGACCTCAGAAGTTGATACTCATTTTGCTGAAGAAGCTGCTGCTTCTACCTCAGCTCAAATGCTTGACATTGTTACTGCTCCTATCTCTGAGCCTGCTTCTGCTCATGCTGCCTTTACTATTGATATACCATCCTCTCCACCTCTCGTTAATGCACATGTATGGTACTTTTTTCTTGTTGTCCAAAAGAAAAGTAAATCTGCCCAAAATGATAATAGACTACATCCTTAGTGCCATTACTAAGGAGAAAAGAAGAACTATTGGAATTCCTTACAAAATGTTGCTGACAAAGATCCTTCAACATGACAGATTCCCTCTCGTTGAAGAGTGGTTTGAATATCTTACTAGGATAAATTATTCCATAAACTCCTTCAAAACAATAAAGAAGTCTCAGTCTATACCCGTGAAGACAAGCTCCAAAAAGAAAAGCTCCCTGATTAGGGATGCTAAAGAATCTACTACTGAGAATAAGAATAAAAAGAGTGAGCAGAAAAAAAGAGTGACAAAATGGAAGGTTGTTCTTCCTGAAAATAGTTATGAAAGCTTTGAGGCTGCAAAAGAAGCATCCGAGAAGACCATCACTGAAGAAGTTCCTCTCAGTGTAACGCCCCGATTTTTTCTGTTTGAGTGAAAATGACCAAAATGCCCCTGAGGTCATTTTCAGCCCGGAATTCGGGGAAAGCCAGTTCGGCAGCACTCGAAGGGCAAACTCAATGTTGGAAGGGGATTAGATAACTTGTGTACCTTCCTGGGATCGAAAATCTAGTTTTTCGAGTTTTCGGGTCAAAATGACCAAAAAGCCCCTGCGGTGTTTTACCCATTTGCAAGTGCCGGATGAACCCAAAACTTCTCCAAATGATTTTAAAAGGCGTTTTCATGTATTCTATGACCTCAGTTTTAATTTTTGAAGTCTCGGGCAAAATTAGTGCAAAATTACGGTTTTGCCCCTAGTTTCGTATTTTTACGCTTAATCGCGTGATTAAGCAAATCTAAGCAATATTAGGCTCTAATCGAAGGTTAATTAATTTCCTTAATTAATCTTGAGTCAAAATAATTCATTAAAGTTGATTAGAACCAAAAAGTACTTAATTACAACCTAAAATCATATTTTAATTTCAAGACACCTAGTCATAGAATCTTGAATAGTGTTTTCTCTTTCCAATTCCTTAAATCATGGAATTGTGTTACACATTGTTTATTCATAAATGAGTTTAAAATTCTCTAATGATGTATGAGCACTCCTAAACTTGTCATAAACTCCCTAAATCACGTTCTTAGTTACCTAAACTTAAGCTTAATCATTCCTAACCTTGTACCTAAGCTAATACACATTTAAACCTACCATTAACGCACAATTAAATGGTCAAAACTCACCTCCTCTCTGCTGACTTGAACCTGGCCGTGTACCCTTCTCCCCCATATGCATCACATGTTCAATTTTTCAACACTCCAAGGCCATACCTCAAGTCACATACACTATACCTTATCATAACTTTCAATCAAACTTGATTTTCCAAGTAAATAACTAATTAAAATAGCTCATTTTCTCCATTTATTTGTGGCTGGAAAAGTTCCAGCCATGCATTGTTTCTAGAAGCCTAATTTCATCAAAAATTGATAGGAAATTAACTCACACCAAGCCATACTTTGTAGCATAGCTTCCATACTTCAAACCATGCTTGAATGACCTTGTGTAAGAGATATTTTTCTCTCCCTTTTTCCCCTCAAAAGCCACGGCCACATCTCCCCTTGGTGAGCCCCATGGCTTTGTTTTTCTATAAATAGGATGCTTGTGATAGTTTAGTTGCACTTGGAAGCATTTGCTAAGTTTAGAATTCTAGAGTTGTCTTGCTAGTTCTTTTCTTTTCTCTCAAAGTTCCAAGAGAGTTCTTCCTTTCTTTTCATCTTCATGTTCATCCTCTCTTCATCTCATCATCATCTCTCAACCTTGAAACACCACCCCATAGCCTTGAACCATCATCAAACCTCTCAAACACCACACCTCAAACACAACCTCACTTGAAACACAACTCCAACCTTCTCATCCTCCCTTGGCCGAAGCTATCTTGCCTCTTGGAGGAGCTCATCATCTCATTTTCCTTTTCAAAAGTTCAAAGATTTCATCTTCACTCTAGGTAGGAGTGTTTTTCTAAACTTTGTTTCTTGAAAAATGAGTTTCTCTAGCTTTCTCTTGGATTTCTTTTGAAACTTTTCCTTGGTTCTTTGTTTTCCTTTCATTTCGGCCATGAGGCCTTGATTATGAGCATGATAGCTTGATGATGAGAGTTTCTAGATGATGACCTTGTGTTCATCTCAAAGAAACCTCTAAAGCTTGAGTTTTCCTTTTCTTATAACTTTATCTATATGATATCTAGCTCACATGGTTTTTCAACTTAAGAAAATTAATCTAAGGATTTTTAAAAGCCCAAGCCTACCCTTGTCAACCTTAAAGTCAGCCGGCACGTTCTAGAGATTTTTCTCTAGATAGGGGTTTTGGGTATTTAATAAAGAACTTGACTTAGTTTCACTTTCTTTTTCTTTTGTAAGACTTTTGGTTTTGGTATTTTGATCTTTGAGATATTGTATTGGGTTGTTATCTTGTTAAAGTCTTGAATGAGCTCTAGTTAACCATAAAATGAATCTTGCATCATGTTTATTTTATGCTTTGCATATCATGATTACTTCCTTGCTATCACTAAATACCAAGATAATGAATGAACTTGCATTATCATGTTTATATTTCAAGCTATGCATTATCATGTTTATATTTCAAGTTCTCACTAAATATCAAAGATAATAATATGTTGCACCTCATATTTATTTTATACTATCACTTTACTTTCTAATGGAACCTAAAATGAGTGCATAAGCATGTTTACTTTTATGTTATCACTTAAATGAACCTAGAGCTCAAAGACTTTCCCATTGTTGTCTCAAACAAAGGTCTAAAAATATTTATTTCCTTTGGTTCATATTTCGGCCCTAAGGGGTCTTGGTGTTTCTAAGTATTGAAAACTATGTTTTATAATTTTTCCAAGCTTTTATGAGTTTAAGGAATGCATAGAACTAAGTTTTATGAATTTAGAACCTCTTGAGACAAGTTTGATTTAGCTACTGCCCTCATAAATATTTTGATGGTTTTAGATGTTAAAAATGTTTATAAATGAGTTTTGAAAGTTTTAAAAAGGTTCCAAGAGAAACTAGTATTTTATGTGCTTTAGAAAATGTGTTTGATGCCTTTAAATGGAGATGTTTGTTTCGGTTCTGCCTTGCCATGTTTAGCCACTGTATGAGCTGTGTTAATGATGATAATATGCTTATGTTTAAGCATAATTAATGTTAAGACTCATATGTGAAAGATAAGAGAAGTTAGAAACTAGAAAAGAATTAATTTGAGAGTTCTAGATCCTTTAATGTTCGAATTTTCTGGATTCTGTCCAGCAAGGTTTAGTAATGCTAATCATGGATTTCAATTAGTTTAAATGTGTAGGAATGACTCATAAATGGTTTAGGACTTGATCTTGATGTCTTAGGAGCAAACCGGACTTAGAAAGGGTCATTGTTGTGACTCCTAGGTAGCCGTAAAGTTAGGAATATGAATTCTGCACTCTTGAGATTTAGAGATGTTCTTGATCATAGTGTGAGGTGAGAAATACTTAGTTAAGACCTTATAAGTTCCCGAGAGATTAGGTTGATGATTTATAACTTAGAATGTGAGTTAGGGACCTTAAGGGTCAATGGATAAGACACTAAAAAGTTGTTAATGCTATGATGTGTTGTTTGATGCAATGATATGATGAGACGTGCTTGATGCATGAGAAAATGATTGATGAAATGTTAAAGTTTATCATAGCATGAGATTTCATGAGAACATGATGTGTGGATTAGATTGTGGCAGTTTGAAGGAAATTCGGTTTAACAGCTGTTATGCTGCCAAATTTCCGTCAAACCTTAAAGGGTTGAAAGAAATGATTTATGAGTACCATATGAGTTGAAAACCCTGGGTGACACCGGTTCAGCCGAGCACCCCCAGGAGATTTTTATGTGACAAAGCATTGAGACGCACTTCCCCCGAGGAGGTGCCAGTTCGGCCGAGTACCCCCGGGAGAAGACAAATCCATGAGGGTATGAGTAGATGCAGCCTACCAAAGCGGACAAATTGCGAGGCCATGCGTGGCTAGCAAAGCGTTTCAAAGAGGGTAATCCCAGAGAGAGATGATCCCTGCCCCCTACCCGTACTTGTGAGTCAGGATTATTATTTATGTTTCGCTTATTCAAGATAATAAGCAAGAGCTAGTGACGACTAGTTAAGGTATGAGCTCATAACCTAGTTATTTTTAGGGTGGCTTATATAATAGAGTACCATGATTGATGTCACGAAGTTGAGGAATGATTCACTTGGAAGTTATATGCCCTTATGCCACATGGATTATGTTTATGTGCTTTGATATGTTGTCTTATATGCTCAAGTATTGCCATGCATCCATGATATAACATGTTGCATTCATAACATCAAGATGCATGCTAAAAGGAATGGACCTTGGATAATTAATTTGAGAAACCCTAAATTGAACCTTATATGCATGATCACTATTTTATAATTAAACCCAAGGTTCCTGAGGATGTGTACGATGTAACCCTAGGGTAGGAGACTCCTACTGAGATTTCTTTAGCAAGATTTCTCACTCCTCTCTCTCTTTCCTTCCGTCACGTCTTCAGAGAGCGATGGCGACGTTCGTGCTTTTCATTGATACGCCAGTATGGGAGATACACTTCGACCCGGACCACCGTTCATATCACTTTGAGGGTCGATGTGTCGTTTGTGTTTTTGTGTACATGGGACGACCTTTTGCTTATCTAGTTTCGAGCTACCAATTCACTCCTACTGCGCCCTTCGGTAGTGACGACATGATCTTCGATCGCACCCGTCCGCATGAAGAGCAGTTGCGACGTGCCCGTACCTCTGCCTCCACCGTCCGAGATTTCCCAGAGTACGTACCTCATTCGAGGAGATCCGAGAATGACCCATCCGAGGATTGGCCGACGCATGTTCCTTTGGAGGGTTCAGCCCCTTTTCCCCGATCTCGACGTATGGGGAGTGAGGAGACTGTGGTGCAGCCGCACCTGGCGAGGAGAGCCGAGATGCATCCGCATCAAGGAGCTCACGTTCAGCCACCTCGTGTGCCTTTCACGTTGCATTGGCCCACACAGGAGGAGATAGAGCGTTTCCCCGGTTACCTGCCTCCATCACCCGAGGACCCCCGACGTCACTAGTTCCCGATGGAGAGCCTTGCGAGTACTCGAGCTTTTATGAGGATCTTCCCCTTCGGTCGTACCTTTTGGGAGGGGTGTGTAGTTTGTACTCATAGCCTAGTAAGGGGGTAGCGTTTGGGTTTTCTATCTTCATGTTGAACCATGTACTTTGCTACCTGTTGTATTTCCTTTTCCGTTGTATTTCAAGCTCTGCCCATTTCTATAAGGGTATGACTAGTTATGTATTTTAACTACTTCATTATTAATGAAATGTTTCTGTTGTCTTCATGATATATGTTCTTCTGATGAATGTTTTATTTTACATGGTTGTTCTTGATTGTCACGCGTGCTTTATGTTTCTATCGTTCGACTAGTTAAGTCCGTGGCTCTCACTTTGTTTTATATTTCCAAAAAAAAAAAAAAAAAATTTACCCGTAATTTCCGCTAAGTAATTTAATGAAAGGACGAGACTATGAAGTAATAGCCTAATGTCTAACCTAATGTGTTCTAGAAAGTTGGGTTAAAAATTAGGGTGTTACACTCAGGACCAAGAGAAAAGGGAAAAGAAAGTAATATGAGAAATAAAAGCAAGCAAAAGGCCCAAACACAAAAATTTACCTAAGGTAGTTAACAAAGCAACACTCTTTTTGAGAGATATATCTAATGCTGTACAAATAGGAGCTATTGTCAAAGTCACTGAATCTTCGTAGGATAAAGAAGAGGAAGAACAAATTTTAAAAGGGTAGAGAATTCTTTAAGAGAAGAAAAGGCTAGAAGAAGCCAAAGAACTGCAAATGGCTAAAGGGACTCAAGGTTCAGTAAACGAAGAAGAAGACCTACAGTACCTGAACCTTTTGTTGTAATTAAGGAACAGTCAACAAGGCCCATGTCTCAGCAATTCATGTTTACCTTATTTCCTATGTCTGCTGCACCTCCTTAAAGGACAATGGCTTCTAAAACAAGCTCTACCATTGAATCAGCCACTCCTCCCACAAAGACAACCACAAATGAGGTTGAAGTGGCTTCTCTAGGTAACAGTGATGACTTCATGACCATCAATCAGATGTTAGGATCCAAGTCGAAGTCCATTGGTTCAAAGTCATAGCTTGAGGAATAAAAAAGTGGATGAAATAAATTTCTTTGCAAATGAACTCTTTTCCACTCTCAAGCCAATCTACAAAGAGACACGTGTGTAGCCCATCATCGAGGAACCAGTGGAGCAAGCCCGTGAACTAGAATCTGCTATCACCCTGATAGTGCCTCAACCTCCTCCTCCTATTCGTATAACTCCAGTAGAAGAGGAAAATGACAAGACCTCAGAAGCTGATATTCATTTTACTGAAGAAGTTGTTGCTTCTACCTAGGCTCAAATGTTGGACACTACTGTTGCTTAAATGCCTGCTTCTGCTCCAGCTACCTTCACTATTGACATGTCATTCTCTCTACCTCATACTATGCACATCCTGAAACTGTGGTGGAATCGTCAAAGTCAGGGGAGACTGCTGTAACACCCTAAGTCTTAACCTAATACTACTAGTATGTATTTAGGTTAATCCTTAGAACATTACCTCTTGGTCTCATTCTTTACTTGAAAATACTTAGCGGAAATATGGGTAAAATTTTTCTTTTTGGAATTAAAACCAAAGTGAGAGCCACGCATGATTCTTTGAACGGGAATTCATACAAGTCATATGAGCAAATCATAATAAAACACATAAATAACATGGATATATCAACTAATTATATATATAGATAATGTGCCTACCAAAAAGCAGGACTATTCGGTACAAAGAAGAACGATATACAACTGAAAAGCAAATACAAGGAAATCATAAAAGCAACACCCATACCCATGTGCACCTAGAGTAGACAACCTCATATACAAAAGAAGGTTTGTCCTCAACTATGTGGCGTGTGTGCACTAGCTACTACCCATCCTATGCACCTACTCCTGCTGGTCCGAGTACTGAGGGGTGGAATTGATCCACTGGCGGATCTCGGCGGGAGTGGTCGTGCGGATTATCGGAGCGTGTCCACCACGGCAAGGGCACATGGATGGCCTACGAGCCAACCTCGGCTGAACCACCGTCTCCTCACTCCCGATTCTCATCGGTGGGGGAGCGAGGCTAGAGCTCCAACTGTACATATGCAAGGGCGGGTCCTCTGATGGATCCATCTCCGAATACTGAGTCCGGGGCACGTACTCCGGGTAGTCACGTACAGCTGATGCTTCGGGCTGCATGCGGAGGATCTGCTCGTCGCTTGGTCTGGCTCTCTCAAAAATCGTGTTATGATGGTAGGGAGCAGTCGGGGTTAAGCGGTAGCTCCGTACTGGGTGTGCGAAGGGTCGTCCCATAAACATAAATACTCGGCGGTCTGGTGACCCTCAAAATGATATGACCCGAGTGCTGGGTCATGGTGCAGCTCCCACGTCAGGGTATCGATGAAGAGTACGAAAGTCGCCATCTGAAGATGTGACGGAAGAAAACAGAGAGGGAATGAGAATCTTCTAAAAGAATTCTCAGTAGGGCAATCCCTAACTAAGTGACATCATCACATCCTCAGGAACCTTGGGTTTTATTTCTAAAAAGGTGCGCATGCAGGTAAACTTCTTTTAAGTTAGTTTTCTAAAGTATTAATTATCCAAGGTCCGTCATATTTTACAATGCATCTTATGACTAAGCATGGAATACACTAATGACATGAATGCATCATAAGGATAAGCTAATCAACGAAGTCACAGAAATGTTATAATAGTGGCATAAGTTGACAGGTATAAATCTCATAATAACTTCCTTGGTTTTTCACAGCATATGTGACATTTCAACTTTTAACTTTATCTCATGGGGCCACCCTAAAACATCTCTAGGTTATGAGCTCATACCTTAACTAGTCGTCACTAATTCTTACTTATCCTATGATAAGCGTAACATACATAATCCCGACTTAAAGTATGGGCTAGGGGGCAAATTAAGGATCACCTCTTAGGGTCATTTCCTCTTTGAAACGCTCTACTAGCAACTAGTGCATAGTAGTATTGTCCGCTTTGGCAAGCTCTGTGTCAATACCCTCACGGATTTGTTTTCTTGGGGGTGCTCGGCTGAACCGGTGTCACCCAAGAAGGTGTCTCAGTGTTGTGTCACATTTAAGTTCTCATGATTTTCAAAAACATCTTTTTCTAAGTTTCTCAAATTTGATGGAAATTCGGCAGCATGACGGCTGTAGACCGAATTTCCTCAAATTTGCTTATGCCATGAAAACATATAGGACATACAAACATTTCTAGCATCTCATCATATAAAACTTCTTCATAGCATATACATCAAACTCTTCATAGATAAAGCTCATGTATCATATATCATATATCATATTTACATAATTTAAGCATCATAAACACTCAAGACTTCTTAATGTCTTATGCATTGACCCTTAAGGTTCTTAACTCACGTTCTAAGCTATTAATCATCAAACCTAATCTCTTGGGTACCTATGAGGTTATAACTAAGTATTTCTCACCTCACACTATGATCAAGAACATCTCTAAACCTCAAGGATGCAGAATTTATAATCCTAACTTTATGGGTACCTAGGAGTCACAACAATGCCCCTTTCTAAGTTTAGTTTGCTCCTAAGGCATCAAGATCAAGTCCTAAACAAATTATGAGTCATTCCTACATATTTAAACTAATTTAAAACCATGATTATCAAATCTAAACCTTGCTGGACAGAATCCAGAAAATTCAATAATTAAGGGATCTAAAACTCTCAAATTAATTCTTTTCTAGTCTCTAACTTATCTTATCTTCCACATAAGAGTTTTAACATTATTTTTACTCAAACATAAGCATATTATCATCATTAAAACAGCATATACAGTGGCAAATAAGTAGCAAGGCAGAACCGAAATGTGCATCTCCATAAAAGGCATAGAACACAATTTCCAAAGCACATAGAATACTAGTTTCTCTTGGAACCTTTTTAAAACTTTCAAAACTCATTTATAAACACTATTATCCTTTAAAATCATAAAAATACTTAAGAGGGCAGAGGCTAAATCATTTTCATCTCAAGAGGTCCTAAATTCATAAAACTTAGTTCTACATATTTCTTATACTCATATAAGCTTAGGAAAATTATAAAACATAACTTTCAATACTTGGAAACCTTAAAACCTCTTAGGGCCGAAATCTCAACTATGAAAAATAAATATTTTAGACCTTTGTTTGAGACAACAATGGGCAAGTCCTTGAGCTCTAGGTTCATTAAAGTGATGGCATAAAGATAAACATGCTTATGCACTTATTTTAGCTTTTGTTAGAAAGTAAAGTGAGAGCATAAAATAAATATGAGATGCATCATATTATTATCTTTGATATTTAGGTGAGAACTTGAAATGTAAACATGATAATGCATTGCTTGAAATATAAACATGATAATGCAAGTTCTTTTATTATCTTGGTACTTAGTGATAGCAAGGAAAATAAACATGATGTGCAAGACATAAAAGTAAACATGATGCAAGGTTCATTTTATGGTTAGCTAGAGCTTGTTCAAGACTTTAACAAGGTAATCAACCCAACACATATCTCACTACAAAGAGAGCTTTAGAGTTCTTAAACCAAGTTCTCAAAAGAACTATGAGGTTCTTGAACAACATCATCAAGCTCAAGTAAACCAACTTCCAAAACAAAACCAAACAAAATCTCAAGGATCAAAATACCAAAACCGAAAACCTTACAAGAGAAAAAGAAAGTGAAACTAAGTCAAGTTCTTTATTAAATACCCAAAACTCCTATCTAGAGAAAGATCTCTAGAACGTGCCGGCCAACTTTAAGGTTGACAAGGGTAGGCTTGGGCTTTTAGAAATCCTTAGATTAATTTTCTTAAGTTGAAAAACCATGTGAGCTAGATATCATATAGATGAAGTCATAAGAAAAGGAAAACTCAAGCTTTAGAGGTTTCTTTGAGATGAACACAAGGTCATCATCTAGAAACTCTCATCATCAAGCTATCATACTCATAATCAAGGCCAAGAGGCCGAAATGAAGAAGAAAAGAAAAATGAAAGAAAGTTCAAAAAGAATCCAAGAGGAAACTAGAGAAAAACACATTCTTGAGCAAAACAAGTTTGAAAAGCAAATCCCTACCAAGTGATGAAGATGAAAGCTTGAACTTGAAAAGGAAAATGAGAAGAGCAACTCCTTCTAAGGTGGTGTGATGGCTTCGGCCAAAGAGAAAGAAAAGCAAAGGAGATGTGTTTTGAGGAAGCTTGTGTTTGAGGTTTAGTGTTTAAGAGATTTGATGATGGTCTAAGGTTATGATATGGTGGATTGAAGTGGTGAGGTGATAATGTGAAGAGAGGATGAAGATGAAGAGAAGGAACTCTTGGAACTTTGAGAGAAAAGAAAAGGACCAGCAAGATAACTCTAGAATTCTAAACTTAGCAAATGCTTCAAGGTGCAACTAAGCTATCACAAGCATCCTAGTTATAGAAAAACAAAACAATGAGGCTCACCAAATGGGGGGGAGTGGCTGTGGCTTTTGAGGGGAAAAAGGGAGAGAAAAATATCTCTTACACAAGGTCATTCAAGCATGGTTTGAAGTATGGAAGCTATGCTACAAAGTATGGCTTGATGTGAGTTAATTTCCTATCAATTTTTGACGAAATTAGGCTTTTAGAAACTTGACATGGATGGAACTTTTCCAGCCACAAATAAATGGGAAAAATGGGTTGTTTTAATGATTTATTCATGTGGAAATTCAAGCTTGATTGAAAGTTATGACAAGGTATAGTGTATGTGACTTGAGGTATGGCCTTGGAGTGTTGAAAAATTGAACATGTGATGCATATGGAGGGAGGAGGTTACACAGCCAGACCTGGGCAGCATGGAGGGAGGGAGATTTGATTATCTAATTGTGTGTTAATGATAGGTTTAAGTGTGTATTAGCTTAGGTACAAGGTTAGGAATAATTAAGCTTAAGTTTAGGTAACTAAGAATGTGTTTTAAGGATTTTATGACAAGATTAGGAGTGCTCATACATCATTAGAGAATTAAAAACCCATTTATGAATAAACAATGTGTAACACAATTCCATGATTTAAGAAATTGGAAAGAGAAAATACTATTCAAGATTCCATGACTAGGAGTCTTGAAATTAAAATATGATTTTAAGTTATAATTAAGCACTTTTAGGTTCTAATCAACTTTAATAAATTATTTTGACTCAAAATTAATTAAGAAAATTAATTAACCTTCGATTAGAGCCTAATATTGCTTAGATTTGCTTAATCACGCGATTAAATGTAAAAACACGAAACTAGGGGAAAAACCGTAATTTTGCACTAATTTCGCCCGGGACCTCCGGGACCAAAACTAAAGTTACAGTCTACATAAAAACACCTTTTAAAATCATCTGGAGAAGTTTCGGGTTCATCCGGCACTTGCAAATGGGTAAAACACCGCAGGGGCGTTTTGGTCATTTTGACCCGAAAACTCGAAAAACGAGATTTTCGATCCCGGGAAGGTACACAAGTCATCCAATCCCCTTCCAACATTGAGTTTGCCCTTCGAGTACTGCCAGACCGGCTTTCATCGAATTCCGGGCCGAAAATGACCTCAGGGGCATTTTGGTCATTTTCACTCTAACAGAAAATCGGGGCGTTACAACTGCACCCCGAGACATACCTGAGCTTTCTCCGAAAGCTACTCCATCAACATTGACATTTATTAATTTACCACATCCATCCTCAACTAAACATTCACCAAGCTCTCTGTTCAATCATTTTATCTTGAGACATCTAAGAGAGATTGCCTCCGGACAAGACAAGCTTGAGGCGACGATCATAGAGCACGACGCCTAACTCAAACGTCATGAAGAATTACAACTTTAGATTCTTCAAACCTCTCAAGAGCTTCTTCAAGAGATAAAGCACCAAGGCTGATGATGGTATTCTTTGTTTCCTGCACACCTCCTATTTGCTAATGTTAAAAGGGGGAAAAGAAAAGACATGAAGAAGATCCAGTGCTATGGAACTCAGGGGAAGCCTATGCTGAGGGGGAGCTTAGAGATTTTTTTTTTTTGTTTTTCAGCATATATTTTTTTGTTTTGAGCTATTAGTTTTCTTTTATGCTTTGACAGATATTTTGTTTGCTCTTGAACAATTTCTTTATGCATATGATATATGCATATATCTAATTCATTATATTTGTCCAAGATATCATGATTATGCTTTCTTTTAGCTTTGATACATATCCATTTTTAGCTTTGATACATATCTATTTTTAGCTTTAATACATATATGTTTCAAGCTCTGATACATATTGATGCCTACTTATTATGCTTAGCTAATTGAGTATCATGCTTGAAATATTTGCTTCTTGTCTCTTAGTGTTTGCTCTGATTCATTTATTCATTAGCACGTTATGATACTTAGCTCATATGTGTATCTATGATTAGCACTAGTAGGTATCTGTTAAAGCACAAAATTGTTGCTCTGATACTTATATCTATCTGCTATGATTCGATATGTATGTCATGTTTTCATGCTTGAAGTGTTTTTCATTAAACATATATTCTCTGACACACATATAAAATGATTCATTAGCTCTGTATAACTTGATCAAATACAGTTGTGTATAGTTTCTAACGATCTTCAAAAACTTGTTCCTACATGCTTTTTATACAATTGAGATCAGTTTGTGAGCCTCAAAACTCTCTCAAATGTGACGCGTTTACATGTTACATATGTTTTTATGCACAAAATTGCATCACATTTTAAAAATACGCTTAGGTATATTATGCTGAATAAGAAATCTAATCAAAAGAAAATATCACAGTGTTACTTGTTTCTTCTTCATGCTCGTGTATTTTAAGAGAGATCCCTATTGACAAAATCAAGTTGTTTTCTGTCAAAAAGCTTAAACGATCACATTCCTTTAATAGTGTTCTGTTACCACTCAGAGAGCAATCAGAGTAACTTTAGAAATCTCATGGAAAACCAAAACAGCTTTGATTTTAGTCACTTAAGGCTAAAAAGTTTTTTACTACAATCATATCATGCCTTAAGAAAATGACTTCTTGAAAAGCACATGTGATGATGTTTTGAAACAATACCTATTATCACAATATATTCCATTTTATTTCTTTCTTTTTTCAAAATTGGTTTGTCATCATCAAAAAGAGGGAGATTGTTAGCTCCAGAACCCTTCAGAAGTGTTAAGAATACATGTTTTGAGTGATGACATAACAAATCTTCAAAAAAATATTTTGAAGAATGACTAATATTTTCACTTGAGTTTCTTGAGAAAGCAAACAGGTCTTTTCAAATTTCATAATACGTCTTGAATCAAAAAATAAATTTATTTTGCATGTGCAAACATGTTTTATCTCATGTAAAGAGATAAAAGCTTAATAGAAGTTAAATGTATATTGTGCAAAGTATGTTTACATGATCAACAGATCAAATCATAAATAAGAAACCAAGGCTGGGATCTTCAAAAAGTAAAACATGACTTTAAAAAGTACTCTTGGAATGAAGATATTAAGCCAACTTTGAAGCAAGGATGTTCTACAACCTTCAATCATCATCATTATCACAATTGTTTTAATCTTATACTTTCTCTTATTGAAGATTAGAAGATCATTTATTTATCACGGAACTAGCTCTGCACCTCAGAAAGCTCACTTAACAGTGAAATAGTGCACTCTACAAGAAAATGAGGGAAATTTGAAATTGAAATTTAAAATCAAACCTAGTGACAAACTGGCGTGCTATCTCTTCTACCAGCTTGGTTAACTACCCTAGCTTCTAGAAGGAAAAATTTAGAAACCATGTTCAGAAAGTTAAAAGTAGCTTCTGGAAGGTCATCAGAAACCTCAATCTTACAACAGCTTCTGTAACATATCAGACAAACAGTTAAGTTACTCTTCTAGACTGCATTTCCAAGACACAAATAGATGATCAACATGTGTGACTTGGAGAACTGATTAAGAGCAATGTTCATAAATGAAGGCCATTTTTAAATAGAGATGTTGTGCTTTCAAAAGAAAAAGATTTGATGTTGTACAAATGTTGAAACTATGTAAAAGTTTCTTCTCATCTCTTGTAAAGTTCATTACATTTTGTAATCAGTTTCCTTGTCTATTAAAATCTTCTTTCTACATTCCTCAATAGTTTATACGTTCTTCAAAGGAAGAATCTTTAGAAAGAAGTCATGCAAGTTAACGCAAGCTATTCACTGTATATGTGATATCCCAAATACGAAAGTTATTGATATGTGAACTACTACTACTACTACTACTACTACTACTATTATTATTATTATTATTGTTGTTGTTGTTATTATATATAAATAATAAGTAATGATACAAGCAATATATATATAAGTAATAGTTTGCACAATGCATCATCACATTTTATTTATATATATATAATGGCTTGCTCTCAGATGCAAAATAAGCTTAGGAAATTGGGATAGAATTTACTTCTAGCTCTTTGGAAAAGGATCGAACTCAGGTAACTAAAGAAAGAAATCCTATAGCTTGAGTGAAGCCCATTAAAATTCAATCTTCTTGAGTGATTGAGTTAACAATCAATCAACATCATTCCTCTTACGAGCATCTTCAAACCTCTCCTTTACAGTCAAGTTACTTCGTTTCTCATATATGATATACATCGTTCTTCGTATCCTATACCCGCTTCAATAGGCTATTCACTAAGACTATAGTAGGTTAAGAAGGATAGGCTGAAAGTGCTAGAGCATAATTGAGAGAGATTTAATGGCTGGGGGCAAAGCCCTATCCATTGAATCTCACAAACGGCCGTCAAAGGGCAGGCTTGAAATATCCTTCTTTCGTAACCAAGAATAGTAGTCTTTCTAATAGGAGCAATTCCAGGATGAATTAGTACTTCCTCATATTGAAAAAGAAAGTCAGAAAAGAAAATCCCTTAGGAAATAGTTGACACAGGGACGAGTGGAAGAAAACATTCGATCATCGGGACCATACTCTACCTGCCTAACCACTACATAAGGAGCAAAAACCGGAAGTGAAGACGCTTTTCAGAATAGATTCGGTCTCAACTTCTTCACCGGACACCTCGGAAGCCAACTCAAACTAAAAGCATTAGTGATCACCGCCTTTATGATGAGTTTTCCGCATTCGATTGAAATGAACTTTCTCTTTATATAGGAAATTGGATTTTAGTTGAATGGCACCTATATCTAATTGAATTGATATGGTCGTGTACTAGACTAGATACATAGCGGACTCCCTTCAGCTTGACAGCTTAGACAGAAAGCTATAAGAAATAAAGAAAAAGCATAAAAAAAAGGTCCGTTCTTCGTTCACTTCAATGGTCTAAGGGGGCAGGGTGCATAACCATGAAAGCCCTTTGAGTAAAACAGCATACAGCCATTGCATTTGGATAGTATATGTGTAAAATGAAAGTAATCACATCGGGAAATCTATTTTTTAATAGAACCAAGTGAAAAGGGAGATCGGCCAGCGAGGAATTTGCTATATATAAATAAGAAAGAATCCCAACCCAAGCACGTGCAACCTTTAGTTTTCTATCTTAAGCTAAGACACTGCTATTGATGAAGCTGGTCTCACTGGAACTTTTCAGGGTTGAAAAAAGACGGAAGGCCTACTATAGACTAGAATGGGGGCGTTCTCATACGTAGTTAACTTATTTAAGGGAAAGTCCTAGAGCGGAGAAAGCGATCTTACTTATGAATGAAGCAAGGGGAAGAGACTGACTATCTTGCCACTGCTAGTCTATTTTGGGAGAGTAGTTTGTTTATTGAATGCCTTGGTACTGGTATTAGTACTAGAACAGGCATTCATACTCTTTGACTTACCGACTTAAGGCACTGAATGATGCTGAATAAAGGCCGACTAAAGGAAGGACTTTCTATCACTGTATCGCCACCTATGCTGGGCGAGATTGAACCACCTTGAAGAACAGAACAGCAGCACTGATTGGCTTACTTACTTGCTAGAACCATACTGCTTTTATTATCATTGAAACCACCATATCGTATACAACCCCCTAGCATAACCTTATTTATACCATTCCAACCCTGAAAGGGGAAAGAGCAAGAACATTGTTGTATCGTTCGCCCTTTATTGCCAGTAAACCCCTCACTGACTTACTTAGCTCCGCTCGGACCCTTTCTAGTGCTAGTAGCATTAGTAGTCTAAGTTCTTTCTTTGCAAGAATAGGGCATGAAATAGAAATTGCACCAATAGGTTGTCACCATTCGATATCCCACTTCTCATGGAGGAAGGATGAAGTCATTTTGTATATAAAGAAAGATGTGGATTGAAGAGTTGGGATTGAGGTCAATATGCTTAACACATCATAGTTAGGCAGCTTATGGAAGGGCAGGAAAGGAAGAAATAAATGGAGAACTGGTGCCCCTTCATATGGGAGTTGATGGCGGCATTCAATGGTTCCCAAAATGGGGAGTTCATGCTTTAAGTTTCTTTCTTTTTAGGTTGGTTACTCTTTCCTTTCTCCCTAATCCATGATAGGTGATAACTACTCTGATACAGAAAGAAGGTTATCCCTCTCCGTTGACTTTTCTTTTCTGGCTAAAGACTTTTCTCAATCAGAAAGGCAAGAAGGTACCATAAGAGGTTATGTTAATCACATGCATTTTCTGTTCCCGCTACTACCTAAGAAATGAGATCGGGGCTACCAGTCATAGGCTTCACTCCTGGTATGCCTTTGGAAAAGGGCAGCTCTTTCCCTGCTTTCCCGAGAAGAGAAGACGACTCAATGCTCGAAGTTCAAGTCTAGGTCTAATGGATAAAGCTCGTGTATCTGTTCCAAAGCAAAGTTAAAAGCCCCTCTTTCTTCTCCGTTTCCTGTCCTAATTTGAACATTAACCCATAACCCACTACTCTTTCGTGCTTTTTCCTTTGAAAAAGCATCTTCGCTCCTCCTCCTGAAATGCTCTAAGCTGTACGTCAAGTGATTGATGTCATTCCCCCGACTCCTATCCTTGAAGGCATTCCGTTAATGAAGGGCGGTCCTAGTCATCTATCAAGAGAATGGGAGACCTACTACCTAAGAAAGGATCTCAGGTTCTAAGTCAAGACTGTTCTTCCTTCCCTTCTTCTCTAGTTGGACCTCTGATTGCTAATCAAGAAATTTTGTCTATAACTACAAGAGAAGGGGATCCGTACTAGAATAAAGAAGATAAGGTTCATCAATCAGACAGGACAGATAGAATCTCGAGGAAGACCTAATGCTTTGAGTGCGCCCTTGCTGTGCTTCTATCTGGAAACCGGCCTTCAAAGGCTACGAACTGAGATATAGTAGGAGCCTCTGTCTTGTACTTGGGCTTTCCTTCCCGCTTCTCCCAAACTCTGATCTCGAATCCCTTCTATTATATTAGTAAGTTTTTCCTTTGTCGGAACTCTTTGCCATGAGTCCACTCCTCCGCCTTTAATCGAGATTAAGTTGGTCTTCAGTGTACTTGCCAAAAAGAAAACGATATCTTATCCCTTTTGGTGCTATCATCATATAATAGAATAGATCATGCCTCTAATTTAACTATCAATTTCTATATATAAAGAAACCCAATGAGAACACAAGCGAGTTCTATTTCTATTCCGCGTCTCACTTTGAGGTTTTTCATCCTATACTGCTAGTATATTTTTGACATATCATAATACTCTCAAATATTTTCCTAAGAACCCTAGCCACCCAAGGATTTTTCTATAGAGACAAAAACTTGGTTTCTCTCAATTTTCTCCGATCAATCTCTTCCGGTAAATGATTTTCATGGCATTTAGCCAATTCTTTCCCTCTTTTTTATCTAGTATATGAGTTTGGATACTGTTGGGCACAGTTTTCTCTTACTATTCTTCCTCCCTATCATTTGGGCAATTAAATCAAATTGTTTATATTTTCTTTATATTGTTTGTTAGTTACTAGTGTCATTCCTGCTCCCTAAGGTCAAGTTGTTAATGAAAGCACACCCCCCGGCTACCAACAATGAGTGGGTAGTTGCTCATGGCTATAATTTAGCCATTGAAAATGTTTTATAAATTGATTATTATCATATTTTAGAAAACTCATGAGACCATTATTTGTTGCATGATTGTTAAACGGTGTCAACAATTCAAGGTATATTATATTTCAAGAATATATGATTTTATATGGCATAATATGAATCTTCTTATCAGAAAAATATAATTTAATTATCAGATGTGAACAGCAAGTAAGACATCATAGAATAATTTATACGAATATTAGATTTATACGAATATTAGAAAATATTATTATTATCTATTTAGCATGATATGATTCAGTTAGCGATTATAAAACAATTAAGAAGATAAAACATTTCATAACTATTTAATAGTTACCATATGGATAACAGTTAGAATAGCAAGAACAGAATTGATGTTGTGCAAATTTTAATAATACATGTAGACCTAGCTTGATATTAGAACTCAATTAAATAACTAGTACATTGCCCAATTAAAATATGAAATAATAATGTTTAGCATGATAAGATTTAGACAATTGATGGAGAGTAGATAATAGCTAATTATATAAATAGATTAAGATATATATATATATATACTTATACTTTATTATATGATTGACATCCAGAATAATAAGAATGTCTAAGTGATAATTAAATTTTTATTTAATAATTATTCATAACATAACTTAACCAATTAATAGAAATTAATCAATAGCTTTTGTAGCCTCTATGATTAAATTATGAATTAATTATTAAAGTATAATAAGTGTTCAGTATAGCAAGATTAGTTTCAAGTTTATAGATAGAATTTATCTATTGTCAGTTCCTAAAATTAATTTGTTTATATAGTATGAGAGAATCCAATATTTTTTAACAATAATAAAATGGACAAATAACAATTAAAAGTTCGCAGTTAAATCCTTATTATTATTCTTAGTATTGCTATTATTGTTGCAAGTGGAACAGCTTCTATGATGAAATATTTAGTGATGAAATTGTTATTTCATTAGTTATAAGTAGAAAAAAAGGAATAAGTTGCATTGTTTGAATTTATTGTTAATTCAGTTAGCTTATGTATGTTGAGATTAGTATAGTAGAATTATAGCATGTCTTGGAAATGTTGTTAATTTTGGTACACCTGGCTGCCAAGGAGGTAGTGTACCAAGCAGCCATGGAGGTAGTCTTATGAGATTTTAACCTTGGTATATCTAGTTGCCAAAGAGGTGGTATACCAAGCGACTATGGAGGCAATCCTATAAAACTTTACCTTTGGCATACCTAGCTGCCATTAAAGTTGTATATCAAGCCGCCATGGAGGCAGACTTTTCAAAGACTAGAGAAGTTTAGAACCTAGTGAAGTGCCCAAAGAGAAAAGAGTTACTTACAGATAGCTATTATCATTCTTATGTATATACATTCATCATGTTTAGAGTACTGTTATTTACAATTCAAATATACCACAAGATACGATCCTTAAGAGGACAATCCCATAAGTAAGTGTTTATGATACAAGTGAATGCGTATTAAATATGAATTTAGTTTTAAGTTAATTCACTTTAAGTTGGATTTTACTTAGTTAGGATGAGGCTCGATTTTAACATCTACAAATAGTATTATTATATAATTATCTGCATATCTATATTGTATGTATTATTGATATGTAGTTTGTAACACCCTAATTCTTAACCCAACTTTCTAGAACACATTAGGTTAATCATTAGGTTATTACTTCTTAGTCTAATCATTTTATTAAAATACTTAGCAGAAATTATGGGTAAAATTTTTTTTTGAAAACATAAATCAAAGTGAGAGCCGCATTCTTATCTAATTGAGAGACATAAATATCAATCATAAGGAACACAAAAGTTAAAGCATGTAACAAAAGAACAATGGTCATCACAACAAAGGAAACATTTCATTAATAATATAGTTAAGGTACATAAGTAGTCACGCCCTTATAGAAACAGGCTAAGCTTGCAATACAGAAGAAAAGGAAATACAACAGAAACAAGAAAGCATAAATAAACCGCGACTACCCGAGTGCACCTATGATGGATAACCTCAAAACAAAAGAAGTTTTATCCCATCTATATGAGAGTGTATGCACTAACCTTCCCCTATGACGTCGGCTACTGGAAACTAGGGTATGGTGGGACATAACTAATCCACGGACGCAGTGCAGCAAGAGTGGACACGCGCGAAAACTGAGCTTGAGCTCCTCGATAGGGGCGCTACTCGGCTCGCCAAGCCAGTCTCGGCTGTGTAACAGTCTCCTCGCTCTCGCCTAGCACGAACTGAGGTGTAGGAGCAGAGCTCTCGCTATACATATGCGTCGGCGGGTCCTCGAAAGGGTCGTCCTCCGAACTAGGAGACTGAGGTACGTAGTCCTGGAAGTCTCGAGGCATCGATCCACCAGTGTACGTCCGTAGAATCCTCTCGTTGCGCATTCGGGCGCGCTCAAAAACCATGGCATCGTCATAGGGAGACATCGGGGAGAAACGGTAGCTCTGTACAGGGTGTGCGAAGAGGCGTCCGATGAACATGAAGACTCGCACTATGCACTACCCCTCAAAATGATATGATCCGTGGTCCAGATCATAGTGAACCTCCCAAGTCGGCGTGTCGACAAAAACCACAAACATCGCCATCACTCTTTGAAGATGTGACGGAAGAAAGAGAAGGAAGAGAGAGGAGTGAGAATTCTTACTAAAGAATTTCAGTAAGAGTCTCCTATCCTAGGGTTACATCGTTCACATTCTCAGGAACCTTGGGTTTAATTATAAAAAGGTGTGCATACATAGAAGGGTTCATTATTAGGGTTTATAAAACCAATTATCCAAGGTTCATTTGTTTTAGCATGCATCTTGATGTTATGATTGCAACATATTAAAACATGAATGCATGGCAATACTTGAGCATATAAATCAACAAATCAAATCATATAGAAACAATCCATGTGGCATAAGGGCAATAACTCTCAAATGAAACTTTCATCAATATGTGTGACATCATTCAAGGTACTTTAGCAATGTAGAGGCCACCCTACTAATAAAACTAGGCTATAAGCTCATACCTCAGCTAGTCGTCACTAGCTCTTGCTTATTATCTGAATAAGCGAATAATAAAATAATACACCCGACTACTTAAGAGTACAGGCTAGGGGGCTAGGGAACTCCTCTCTTAGGATATACCCTCTTTGAAACGCTCTACTGGCCTCGAGTGCACAGCGAATTGTCCGCTTTGGAAAGGCTCATGTCCAGACCCTCACGGATTTGCTTCCTCCTCACCGTAGCAGAAGAAGTACATCTCAGTGCTTATCACATAAAAATCTCCTGGGGGTGCTCGGCCGAACCAGTGTCACCCAGGGTTTTCAACTCATGTGGTACTTTAAAACATTTCTTCAACCCTTTTAGGTTTGACGGAAATTCAGCAGCATAACAGCTGTTAAACTGAATTCCCTTCAAACCGACATTTATGCCACAAGCTAAACACACAACATATTTCTTATGCAATTCTCATGTTCATAATAAACTCAACATCTTAAACAATCATTTCCTCATGCATCATATACATCTCAACATCTTATTACATCATCATAAAATTCAAGACTTCTTAGTGTCTTATGCATTGACCCTTAAGGTCGTTAACTCACAATCTAAGTTATAAATCATCACAACTAAATCTGTCGAGTACCTATAGGCTCATATCTAAGTATTCCTCACTCAACACTATGATCATAAATATCTCTAAACCTCAAGAGTGCAGAATCTAAAATTCTAACTTTACGGGTACCTAGGAGCCACAACAATGACCCTTTCTAAGTTCAGTTTGCTCCTAAGGCTTCAAGATCAAGTCCTAAACCAATTATGAGTCATTCCTACACATTTAAACTAATTTAACACCATAATTATCATTTCTAAACCATGCTGGACAGAATCCAGAAAAATCATTCATTAAGGGATCTAGAACTCTCAAATTAAATCTTTTCTAGTTACTAACTTCTCTAATCTTTCACATATGAGTTTTAACATTAATTATGCACAAACATACTCATATTATCATCATCAAAACAGCATAAACAGTGATCAATCATGGCAACGTAGAACCGAAAATCCATCTCCATAAAAAAGCATAGAACTTGATTTCTAAACACATAAAATACTAGTTTCTCTTGGAACCTTTTTAAAACTATCAAAACTCATTTATAAACATTTTTATCATCTAAAATCCTCAAAATATTCTCAAGGGCAGTAGCTAATCTAAATTGATCTCAAGAGGTTTTAAAATCATGAAACTTTGTTCTAAACATTTCTTGGACTCATATAAGCTTAGAAAAATTAAGAAACATAGGTTTTGATGCTTGTAACAAACAAAACTTCTCAAGGCCAAAATCAAGGCTAAAGAACACATATTTTTAAGCCTTTGTTTGAGACAACAATGGGCAAGTCTTTGAGCTCTAGGTTCTCTTAGGTGATGACATAAAAATAAACATGCTCATGCACTTATTTTAGCTTTCATTAGAAAGTAAAGTGAGAGCATAAAATAAACATAAGATGCAACCTATTATTATCTTTGATATTTAAGTGAGGACTTGAAATGTAAACATGATAATGCAAGGCTTGAAATATAAATATGATAATGCAAGTTCATTCATTATCTTGGTACTTAGTGATAGCAAGGAAAATAAATTTGATGTGCAAAGCATAAACATAAATATGAATGCATAGTTCATTTTTAATCTTAGCTAGAGCTCTTACAAGACTTTAGAGATCAACATAACCCAACACTTATCTCATCACAAAGAGAGCTTTAGAGTTCTTGAACCAAGTTCTCAATAGAACTATGTGGTTCTTGAACATCATCATCAAGCTCAAGAACAAGCTTTTTAAAGGAGAGCAAAACTTTTTTTTAAAAAAAAAAAAGAACCAAAACGCATTCTTTTATGACATAAAATAGAAATAGAGACACTTTAAAAATTTTAACAAAACCTTTGAAGAGAAACTATGGAGGTTGAAATGCTTAGGAAAAGGAAAAAGAAAGGAAAATAAAAAACTTCACCAAATAAAAAACAAGACTCAAGCTTTAGAGGTTCCTTGGAGATGAACACAAGGTCATCATCCATGAACTCTCATCATCAAGCCATCATAGTCATGAACAAAGCCTCATGGCCGAAATAGAGAGGAGAGAAAACAAAGAGAAATTTCAAAAAGTAACCAAGAGAAAACTAGAGAAAAACACATTTTCAAGAAAAGCAAGTTTTAGAAAAACACTCCTACCTAGAGTGAAGATGAAAACTTGATCTTTTAAAAGGAAATGAGATGAACAACTCCTCCTTGAAGGATGATGATGATCCGGCCAAGGGAGAATGGAGAGGATGGAGATGTGTTTTAAGTGAGGTTGTGTTTGAGGTCAAATGTTTGAGAGGTTTGATGATGATTCAAGGTTATGAGGTGGTGTTTAGAGATTATGATGTGATTATGTGAGGAAGAGATGGAGAGGATGAAGATGAAGAGGAAAGGAAGCTCTCTTGAAACTTGAGAGAAAACAAAGAACTCAAAGGAAGCTAGGAAACTTGAAACTTTGCAAATGATCTAAAGTGTTTGCAAGCTCAAGTAAGCAAGGTATTTATAGAAAATGAAAACAAATGAGAGCTCAATGGGAGGAGGGGCTGGCCATAGCAATGAGGCAAGAAGGAAGAGAAAAATATCTCTTACAAGTGGTCATTCAAGCATGGTTTGAGGTATGGAAGTTATGGTGCAAAGCATGGCTTCAAGTATGGTGATTTGGAGTGAATTTTCTTTCAAATTTGAAATGAAATATTTCTTCTAGAAGCAAGGAGGGCTGGCAGATTTTGAGTCACAAAAATGAAGGAAAACAGCTTAATTTATCTAGTCATTCACTTAGCAAATCAAGCATGGATGAAAGTGTAACAAAGTATGGTGTAAGTGAGGTGGAAGCATGGCCTTTGGAGTGCAAGAATTTGAGCATGTGATGAAAAATAGGGGAGGAATGGCTTCGGCCAGAATGGACAGCAAGGAGGGAGGAAAAATCTTGCATGTAATTGTGTGTTAATGATAGGTTTAAGTGTAGATTAGTTTAGGTACAAAGTTAGGAATCATTAAGTATAGGTTTAGGTAACTAAGAACGATGTTTAGGAATTTTTATGACCAAATTAGGAGTGCTCATACATCCTTAGAGAATTTAAAATTCATTTGTGAACAAATAATTGAAAACACAATTCCATAATTTAAGGAATTGGAGAGAGAAAACACTATTCAAGATTCCATGACTAGGAATCTTGAATTTAAAATAAGATTTTAGGTTGTAATTAAGCATTCTTAGGTTCTAATAAACTTTAATAAATTATTTTGACCTTAGATTAATTATGGAAATTAATTAATCTTCGATTAGAGCTTAATATTGCTTAGGTTTGCTTAATCACATGATTAAGCTCAAGAACACGAAGCTAGGGGCAAAATTATAATTTTGTACTATTTTTGCCCGGGACCTCCGGGACTAAAACTGAAGTCACAGAATACATGAAAATGTCTTTTAAAACCATCTAGAGAAGTTTCGGGTTCATCCGGCACTTGCAAATGGGTAAAACACCACAGGGGTATTTTGGTCATTTTAACCCGAAAACTAGAAAAACGAGATTTTTTATCCCGGAAAGGTACACAAGCCAACTAATCCCCTTCCAACATTGAGTTTGCCCTTCGAGTACTGTCGGATCGGCTTTCCTTGAATTTCGGGCCGAAATGACCTTAGGGGTATTTTGGTCATTTTCACTCTAATAGAAAATCAGGGCGTTACATAGTTCCTTGTTGTCCCATGTGAGCTGTGGGTGGCTATCTACTTCCCATCCTTTTCCTCCCCACAAATATAGCTACAAGCCCAGTTACATCACAGGGTCCACTTCAATAGTGTTGCAACATCTTTGGTGAGTTTTGCTTCAAAGTGAAGCTTATTGTACGTTATGTTAGTTTAGTAGTGCTGTAGTAGTTATGTAGGTAGGATCCAGGACATGCATAATATGGTTCTATTTATTTTATAGATAATAGCTATTCTATTTAATTATGTTTGGCTTCGACCCAAATTAAGGTTATTAAGCAGTTCTATATTCCAGATTTAAGTTTTGGAACATTTTTAGGATTATGGAATTTAGCAATATTTGAGATATTTGGAATATATTTTTACTACTTATACATTTTAGCTAGTCATGTTATCAGAGTTTTCTGTGGAGACCCAATCCCTCACATGCTAGTCACAAGTCACGTTCCCTAGGTGGGTCGTGACAAAGTGGTATCAGAGTCATAGGTTTCCCCACATATTACTAGAGCAAGTGTCCACAAATAACATGACATCTATGTAAATGGAAGCATTGATATAGTGCTATTTGAGGCCTTTAGAAAAGAGTAAGTCATGCCTAGGTTTAGTAAGAGTTTGTCTTTTCTCAACACTTATGATCTTGTTATATGTCCTCCCTTTCACAGGTGTAACCATGCCACCTGTACATCTTTCATGCCTTCGCGGTCGCCATAGGAGCAACACATCCAGTGACAATGTTTGCCTTAGAGCTTTTGAATATATGGTAGCAAACTTGATAGATGTGATGACTAAGCAACTAAAGGTGACTACACAGCCACCTCCAGTCAGAAATACCGATGACTCAGCCTTGGAGCATTTTAAGATAATAGATCCACCCATCTTAAATGGTCATGTGACGATAGAGGACCCTCAGGAGTTCCTTAGGCATGTAGAAAAGATTGTTCAAGTCATTCGCTGTTCTTCAAATAGGGCAGCAGAGCTAGCTGGCTTCTAACTGGGAGGCCAGTGGAGTTATGGTATTAGGAGTTCCTGCAAGGCGTGGGGCCTTAGACCCATCCTCTTGGGAGCAGTTCAAGGAGGCCTTCATGTAGAGGTTCTTGTTAGAAAGTCAAAAGGCTCAAATGATAGAAGAGTTTCTAAAGCTTCGGCTAACCCTAGGCATGACAGTAACTAAGTATGATATGTGTTTCACCTACTTATCATAAGCAGCATCAAGCATGTTACCAACAAAGACAGCTAAGGTAAGATGTTTTATTCAAGATCTGCCTAAAGACATGTTCCTCAGTTTGCAACCTTATGTCGGGACCATGGATTATGCTCGAGTTGTAGACACAACAATTGGTCTTGAGAATGGATTATCAGAGTGCAACACGATGTCAAAGGCTAACAAGAGGGCCAAGCTTCATGGCTCCTTCTCAGGTAGAGTAGGTTCGAGCAGAGGTCACCATCAATAAGGCTAGCAGCAAGGTCGATTAGGTAGGGTCGCTTTCTCAGAGCCCACCCCAATCGACCCCGCTCCATTACAGACTCAAAGTAAGGGAGATAACTAGTCAGGATGGCAAAGTTTAATGCAAACCGATCAGTCACATCCAGCCTGTTAGACATGCGTGAAGCGCCATGGAGGCCAATGCTTACTGGGCACATTCATGTGCTACAATTATGGCCAACAGGGTCATAAGCGGAAGGATTGTCCATTTAAGCATAAAAGTTTAGATGTCATAGCAGAGAAAGTAAGTTGTTCATAAGAACCATAAGCAGTGATAGGTGTTGATGAGATTTGGGGACTAAATCTCTTTTAAAAGGGGTAGTATATGATATCCCAAATACGAAATTTATTGATATGTGAACTACTACTACTACTACTATTATTATTATTATATACATATATATATAAGTATTATTATTGCTATTATTTTATTTATATATATATATATATATATATATATATATAAAAGAAACCCAACGAGAACACACACCCTTTCTGTCTCCGTTCCATGTCTCGTTTCGAGTTCTTTTTATCCTATATTGCTGGTATATATTTGGCATATCATAATACTCTTAAATATTTTCCTAAGAACCTTAGCCGCCCAAGGATTTTTCTATATAGAGAAAAACATGGTTTCTCTCAATTTTCTCCGATCAATCTCTTTCGGTAAATGATCTTCATGGAATTTTGCTAATTCCTTCTTTCTTTGTCTAGTCTGTGAGTTTGGGTATTGTTAGGCATGATTTTCTCTCACTATTCTTCCTCCCTATCATCCCAAACTCAGTTTGGGTGATTAAATCAAATTATTTATATTTTCATTATATTGTTTGGCAGTTACTAGTGTCATTTCTACTCCCCAATATAAAGTTGTCAGTGAAAATGTAACACCTTAAAAGTTATTTAAAAATTAATTTGAGCTTTACTAGTTATAATTTCAAAAATCTAACAGACGTAGCAATGATGAGGACAGTTCAAGGGATTTGTAAAAAAAAAAGTGGATAGTAATTTGCGAGCCCTGCAGACCCGCCAGGACAGGCGAAACCCTAGAATTAGGGCCCGGAGATACTCAAATTGAGAAATTATAGGACTAAGATTAGACATGGGTAGGAGTAAAGGTTTTATATCTGGAATTAATTTCCGGGCAATGTTTGATTACCTGGGTATGGTGTTTTACCCGTTCGGTAAAATTTTGGTATGTGATTTCTAATACTGAAAGATAATTTAATTTCTACAAAAGGATAATGTGTATCCTTTTGAGGCCAAGTGTAAGGCTAATATTTAATCTTGATAACAAGATTAAATCCTAACCATTCCTTTTGTTTAGAAAAGACAAAAAAATCAAACTTTATCTCATTTTTACACAAGCTTATCTAAGAAGCCTTAAAAAGCCACCAAACTTGTCATCGAAGCCTTGCATTCTCAGCGAAGAAGAGAGACATACAGCCACCTCCATTTTTCTTCACAAAAACCATGAAAACTTGATTTCAATCCTCCATTTTCCTAGCCTAGACTCGATAAAACACCAAGATCCTTTCACAAAACTTGTTCTACTCCTCATAATCTTTCAAACTAACCAATTGGAATTTCAATCCCTCACTGTTTCTCATCTTGAACTATCATTCTTTGCTATTTAAATAAGGTCTTGGAGCTGTTTTGAAAGTTTTGAAGTAAAGGAAACCATTGTTGGTTCATTCGTTGGAGCCAAGATCCTTAAAGCCACCAAAGTAGGGATTTTGAACCTTTTTTGCTTCAAAATTCATTTTTCTATTTTACACACTGATTCAATTTTTTAGTTGTGTTGGTTGATAATATATGGATATTGATGTATTAATTTTGGTGAAGTGTTTGAATCATGTTAGAAAACTCATTTTGGCAAAACAAGTTTTGAATCATGTTGCTAGAATTCTCGGATTTATACTGATAGGTTATGGTTCACAAATTCTCTGATGTATTTGTAAATATTTTTATGAGTTAGAAAAATTATATGTTGAAGCTAACACCCTAAGACAACTTCATGATTTTTCTTAGGTCTTAAAAATGAACTTTACTATTTTCTAAAAATATAAAGCTGAGATTAATTGTTGAGTTGTCTAGACAGCCAATTCTGAAGCTTTGAGCTTGTCTAATTTCATTATCACAGTAAATGATTGATTTTACCTTTGAAATTTTTACAGAGGATTGGCAACATCTAGAAGTTCAATCGTGAATTTTATTCTGATTAATTCAGTCATTTTCTAAGGTTAAAACTTATTGAATTTTGGCTATTGGCTGTAAATAGGGGGCTTCTGACCTCTAAATTTGTCTAATTTTGTTAGCATAGTTAGGAGCTCTTTTTTCTCTAAAATGTTTATGGAACCTTGTCCACACATTGAAGTGTCTTAAATAATTGTATAGCCTCTGAATTGATTCTTTGATGTGCAAGTTAATTGGTGCTACAAGGATGTGAAATATGCCCATATGTTGCATTTATGCTAAGGCCTTATATTGGTGACATAATGACATTTGATTCAAATATGATGTATATGAATGCATGCTAGTGACTTTAATGATTGGTTTGAGGCATGATTGGAATCATATTGTGAATGAATGTGTATATGTACTTACACATGCATTTGGAAAAGAAAAGTGAATGATGCATATATGTCGCAAAAAAGAATATATGAATTTCAATCGTGCATGTTCTGACATATGAAGAAAACAGAAACAAGACGTAAGTTGAATAAGGGGAAGGCAAAAGTGGAACTTCCCTAGAGATATTATGAGTCAGTAGACGTATCGGCTGGGAATAGAACTATATGTGATCCAAAAAAGGAAAAAAGGAAGTTCGATGATCACGTATAGGAATGAACTCAGTCCTGATAAGCAGCATATTTCCTTTGTGTGGTGTTATATACTATAAATACCAATTGATATAAACTAAGTCTTTCATTTGTCGATGAAAAAAGAAAAATGCACTTAATTAAGTTTTGAGGCCACACGAAGATCCAAAAGAAAAGTCCTCTTTAGTATACAAGGGGACATGGAAAAGATTACCACATTTATCATATGCATATGCATATTTTATTAAATTATTTGTCTAGAGTGAATTACTGTGATCTTGAATGTTATGAAACATATGTTCTAAGTGATTAATTATTAAGAGCTATCCATTTCAGAAGAATGATTTTAGAACTTTAAAATGAAACTTTAATATATATTGCATGATCACATTTTCTTGATAAACCAAAGTGGTTAGGGCGATAACAATGACATTATGATTATGTATTTGGGGAGTTGCTCTATTGAGAATTGTATAATTCTCACCTCTGTGTTTTTGTGTTCCTGTCTTGTCTCTAAGTTGATCTAGAGAATAATGGGGTTATTATACAAAGAAACTTGGGATTGCAGTAGTTTAGTAGCTAATATTTTTATTTTACTGTACTTAGTTGGAGTTAATATGCATGTAAATATAACATAGAACGTATATGTATTAAAGCTCATAGAAGAGCTTCCTTTTGCACTCAACTATATATTAAATAAATGTTGTGTTTCTTTGTTGTATATTTTAATAGAATTACGTTTAGTTATTACATGCATTAATCAAGCTTGCTATATGCATACGATAAATTGATTATTATCATGAAAATCATATTTTAGAAAACTTATGGGACCATTATTTGTTGCATAATTGTCAGAAGGTGTCAACAATTCAAGTTATATTATATTTCAAGAATATATGATTTTATATGGCATAATATGATTCTTCTTATCAGAAAATAGGTTGACAATTATCATGATTTCACAGTTAAAAGTATAATTTAATTATCAGATGTGAACAACAGGGAAGACATCATAGAATAATTTATACGAATATTAGGAAATATTATTATTATCTATTTAGCACCATATGATTCAGTTAGCTATTATAAAACAATTAAGAAGATAAAACAGTTCATAACTATTTAATAGTTACCATATGGATAACAGTTAGAATAGCAAGAACAAAATTGATGTTGTGCAAATTTTAATAATACATGTAAAGCCCAGCATGATATTAGAACTAAGTTAAATAACTAGTACAGTGCCCAATTAAAATACGAAATAACAATGTTTAGTATGATAAGATTTAGGTAGTTGACAGAGAGTAGTTAATAGCTAATTATATAAATAGATTAATAGATATACTTATAATTTATTATATGATTAACATCCAGAATAATAAGAATGTCAAAGTGATAGTTAAAATTTTATTTAATAATTATTTATGACATAACTCAGTCAATTAATAGAAATTAATCAATAGCTTTTGCAACCTCTATGATTAAATTATGAATTAATTGTTAAAGTATAATAAGTGTTCAGAATAACAAGATTAGTTTCAGTTTTATGGGTAGAATTTATCTATTGTCAGTTCCTAAAATTAATTTGTTTATATAGTATGAGAGAATCCAATATTTTTTAACAGTAATAAAATCGACAAATAATAATTAAAAGTTTGTAGTTAAATCCTTGTTATTATTATTAGTATTGCTATTATTGTTGCAACTGAAACAGTTTCTATGATGCAATATTTAATGATGAAATTGTTATTTCATTAGTAGCAAGTAGAAAACAAGGAATAAGTTGCCAGTGTTTAAATTTGTTATTGATTCAGTTAGTTTATATATGTTGAGATTAGTATAGTAGAATTATAGCATGTATTGAAAATGTCATTAACCTTGGTACACCTGGCTACCAAGGAGACGATGTACCAAGTAGCCATGGAGGTAATCTTATGAGATTTTAACCTTGGTATATCTAGCTGCCAAGGAGGCGATATACCAAGTAACCATGGAAGCAATCCTATACAACTTTAACCTTAGCATACCTGGCTGCCATGGAGGCAGTATGTCAAGTGGCCATGGAGGCAGGCTTTTCAAATATAAAAAAGGTTCAGGACCTAGTGAGGTGCCCAAAGAGAACAAAGTTACTTACAGACAGCTATTATCATTCTTATGTATATATATTCATCATGTTTAGAGTACTGCTATTTATGATTTAGATATACCACAAGATATGATCCTTAAGAGGACAAATCCATAAATAAATGTTTATGATGCAAGTGAATGCGTATTGAATATGAATTCAGTTTTAAGTTAATTCCCTTTAAGTTAGATTTTACTTATTTAAGATGAGGCTCGATTTGAACATCTACAAATAGTATTATTATATAATTATATGCATGTCCATGTTGTATGTATTATTACTATGTAGTTCCTTATTATCCCATGTGAGATGTAGGTAGCTATCTACTCACTGAATTTTGATGAACTCACCCCTTTCTTTTCCTCCCTCATAGATACAGCTACAAGCCCAGTTGAGTCACATGATCCACTTCATTAGTGTTGCAGCATATTTGGTGAGCTTTACTTCAGTGTAAAGCTTATTGTAGGTTATGTTAGTTTAGTAGTGCTCCAATAGTTGTGTAGGCAAGATCTCGAACATGCATAATATGGTTGTATATATTTTATAGATAACAACTATTCTATTTAATTATGTTTGGCTTTGGCCCAGATTAGGGTTATTAAGCAATTTTATATTCAAGATTTAAGTTTTGGAATATTTTCAGGAGTATGGAATTTAGCAATATTTGAGATATTTAAAATATATTTTTTACTACTTATGCATTTTAGCCAGTCACATTATCAGACACTTCCGTGGGGACCCAATCACTCACATGCCGGTCACATTCCTTAGGTGGGTCGTGGCAGTATATTTTAAGGAAACTTGAGTATAGGTTAGTTTGAGTTTCTACCCACGCACAAACTTTCTGAAACCTCAATCTAGTAGTGATCGGTGTGAGATAGCTTGGAGAGGCTAGTACAATACTAGTCGGGTTAGCTTATAAAGGCTAATACAAGACTACTTAAGGTTCAGCTTGGAGAGGCTGGTGAATAACTACTTGATTTGTGATAGTAAGGGTTATCTACTAGTCATGGGTTAGACCTTGGGAAGGCTACTGCAAAGACTATCCTGTTTCTTTCTTGAGTTGAGAAAGGTTTAGTGGAAGTCAGCAGTTGTTGATAGCTAGATGTAGGTAGGATTTGTTTAACTAGTATAAATTATATCTGTGAAATATTCCTTTTTTCTCTTCATCTCCTTTCTTTTTCTTTTACTGCCTTGTGACTACTATTATGTGTTTTATGCTTTATTCTCATATAAAGGTTTAACTATTTCTGAAAAATTCAAAATTAAGTTTTCCGAAGCTATGAATGTCTTTTCCGCTACACTTCAAGCATAAAGCTTGATAGTAACTTGTTTAAACATTCAAAAAGAAAAGGAAATAAAAAAAGAGATAAGCACAATTCGACCCTCATTCTTGTGCTCATTTCTACCTATATTCATAGCCACATTTATGCTAAAGCTAGGTTGTTAGAGTTATATGAATCCAGAGCTTCCTGAGAATAGAGTAATATAGGACCTAATAAGGTGCCCCAAAGAACAGAGAATATATTGTTATGGCATATCTATTATACATAACCAGAGAATAGAGAATATATTGTTATGTCATATTTATTATGCATAACCAGAGATCAGAGAAATTTGGGACCTAGTTAGGTGCCATAAAGAGACCAGAGAAATATATTGTTATGTCATATTTAATATGCATAACTAGGGAAATTCAGAGGCTTTTGCTATTATACTATATATATAGCTATTCGAAGTTTATGAATTTTTGAGGATTTACTACACCTTCAGTTACAATGATCTCATGATAGATTTTTAATTTAAAGACGTTTTCTTGAATGATGACCTGGAATGAAGAGTGTTTTGTCCCATGTGGGTGATGGGTGATAATCCACCCACTGAGTTTGCAGACTCACCTATCTCCCTTCCTCCTTACAGTTGTAGATCAAGTGGTCACTCTGCCACCGGTTCAGTCAGCGCGGCTAATCTAATAGTGAGCTTTACATTGCTATAAGGCCTAGATTAGGTTTATGCTAGAGTTAGAGTGCTCTACTAGATTTCTAGGCAAGATCCAAACCATGCATTATTTTGAAATTATGTATTTAATTTCAGAGTTAGAGACATCAATATATATATATATATATATATATATATATATATATATGTTTACAAATTTCAAGAAGGGATTTGAAATTGTAGACTTTGAGTAGAATTTATGTAGTGAGCTAGAGATGAATTTATGTTTTAGTTTTCAAAGTGATAACCAAATTTTTAGATTATGATTAAAATGTTTTGATAGATATAGCTATATGCTAAATACTTCAGTTTCCTATAACTTTGAATATTATGTTTTAAACAGAACAATTGGTATTGGAAAAAAAAAAATTCACATTTCAAGTATGAAATGATGATAAAATATGCATTAGAGGGATATGTCACCCAATAGGCATATATGACGATAGGATTCCTCACGTGTCAATCATGTTCCCAAGTCGGGTCATGACATAATTAATGTAGTAATTGGCCTAAGTTATTCTTTAAGTTATGTACCAAGTGAATGACTTTATTGTTTGTATTGAGACAAGTATGTTTAAGTTTCAATTTGATAATATATGCTCTAAATGATAGTGCTTGAATAAAATGATTCTGATATTGTGTTTATGCATGGGATGTAACAACCTAATTCTTAACCTAACTTTCTAGATCATATTGGGTTAATCATTAGGTTATTACTTCTTAGTCTCATCATTTTATTAAAATACTTAGCGAAAATTATCAGTAATCTTTTTTTTGAAAACATAAACCAAAGTGAGAGACACATTCTGATCTAAACGAGATACATAAACATCAATCATAAAGGACACGAAGGTTAAAGCAAGGAACAATAGAACAATGATCATAACAACAAAGGAAACATTTCATTAATAATAATATAATTGAGATACATAAGTAGTCATACCCTTATAGAAACACGCGGAGCTTGTAATACAGAAGAAAAGGAAATACAACATGATACAAGAAAGCATAAATAAACCACAACTACTCAAGTGCACCTATGATGGACAACCTCAAAACAAAAGAAGGTTTATCCACTCTACATGTAGGTGTGTGCACTAAGTCTCCCCTAGGACGTTTGCTACTGGAATCCGAGGAAAGGTGGAGTGTAACCGATCCATGGACGCATGGTGGCAGGAGTGGGTACACGTGAAGACTGAGCGTGAGCTCCTCGATAAGGGCGCTTCTCGGCTCGCCTAGCCAGCCTTGGCTGCGTAATAGTCTCCTCGTTCTCGCCTCGCATGAACTGAGGTGTAGGAGCAAAGCTCTCGCTATACATATGCATCGGCGAGTACTCGGATAGGTCATCCTCCGAACTCGGAGACCGAGGCACGTAGTCCTGGAAGTCTCGAGGCATCGAACCACCAGTATACATCCGCAGAATCCTCTCGTCTCGCGTCCGGGCGCGCTCAAAGACCATCATATCGTCGTAGGGTGACATTAGGGAGAAATGGTAGCTCTGTACAGGGTATGCAAAGGGGCGTCCGATGAACATGAAGACTCACACGATGCACTGCCCCTCAAAATGGTATGATCCGTGTTCCGGGTCAAAGTGGACCTCCCAGGTTGCGTGTCGACAAAAACCATGAACGTCGCCATCGCTTTCTGAAGATGTGACGGAAGAAAGAGAAAGGAGAGAGAGGAGTGAGAATTCTTACTAAAGAATCTTGGATTTAATTATAAAAGGTGTGCATACATAATAAATAATCCTAGGGTTACATCTTTCACATCCTCAAGAACCTTGGATTTAATTATAAAAGGTGTGCATACATAAGAGGTTCATTATTAGGGTTTATAAAATCAATTATCTAAGGTTCATTCCTTTTAGCATGCATCTAGATGTCATGGATGCAACATATTAAAACATGAATGCATGGCAATGCCTCAATCAATTAACTCAATGAATCACAACTTCAAGAAAGCACACGAGTGGCATAAAGGGCATATAACTTTCAAGTGGATCTTTCCTCAACTTTGTGACATCAATCATGGTACTTCAGCATAATAAGGCCACCCTAAAATAACTAGGTTATAAGCTCATACCTCAGCTAGTCATCACTAGCTCTTACTTATTATCTGAATAAGCGAAACATAATAAATAATCCCGACTACGCAAGTGCGGGTAGGGTGTTAGGGATCACCTCTCTTAGGATATACCCTCTTTGAAATGCTTTGCGGGCATCAAGCCATAGCAATTTGTCCGCTTTGGTAGGCTGCATCTACTCATACCCTCACGGATTTGTCTTCCCTGGGGGTGCTCGGCCGAACCGATGTCACCCAGGGTTTTCAACTCATGTGGTACTTTAAAACATTTCTTCAACCTTTTTTGGTTTGACAGAAATTCGGTAGCACAACAGCTATTAAACCGAATTTCCTTCAAACCGAAACTTATGCCACAAGCTATTCACATAACATATTCCTCATTTAAACCTCATGCTATGATAAACTTCACATCTCAATTAATCAATTCATCATGCATTATAAACATCTCAACATAGCATTGCATCATATACACATCATAGCATTAACAAATTCTTAATGTCTTATGCATTGACCCTTAAGGCCCTTAACTCACAATCTAAGTTATAGATCATCAGAACTTAAACTCTCAGGTACCTATAGGCTTGTATCTAAGTATTCTTTGCCTCACACTATGGTCAAGAACATCTCTAAACCTCAAGGATACAGAATCTAAAATCCTAACTTTACGGGTATCTAGTAGTCACAACAATGACCCTTTCTAAGTCCGGTTTGCTCCTAAGGCACCAAGATCAAGTCCTAAACCAATTATGAGTCATTCCTACACATTTAAACTAATTTAAAACCATGATTATCAATTCTAAACCATACTGGACATAATCCAGAAAATTCATATATTAAGGGATCTAGAACTCTCAAATTAATTCTTTTCTAGTTACTAACTTCTCTTATCTTTCACATATGAGTTCTAACATTAATTATACTCAAACATAATCATATTATCATCATCAAAACAGCATATACAGTGGCCAAACACAGCAAGGCAGAACCGAAACATACATCTCCATAAAAAGCATAGAACTTGGTTTTTAAAGCACATAACACACTAGTTTCTCTTGGAACCTTTTCAAGACTTTCAAAACTCATTTATAAACATTTTTATCATCTAAAATCATCAAAATATTTATAAGGGTAATAGCTAAATTAAATTTATCTCAAGAGGTCCTAATTTCATAAAACTCGGTTCTAAATATTTCTTATACTCATAAAAGCATAGAAAAATTATGAAACATAGTTTTCAACACTTGTAAACAAATAAACCCTTAGAGGCCAAAAATCTCAAGCTAGGGAAATAAATATTTTCAAGCCTTTGTTTGAGACAACAATGGGCAAGTCTTTGAGTTCTAGGTTCCTTTAAGTGATGACATAAAAATATACATGCTTATGCACTTGTTTTAGGTTCCATTAGAAAGTAAAGTGAGAGCATAAATAAACATGAAATGCAACTCATTATTATCTTTGCTGTTTAAGTGAGGGCTTGAAATATAAACATGATAATGCATGCTTTTTTATTATTCTTGATACTTAGTGATAGCAAGGAAAATAAACAAAGATGCAAGATTCATTTTATTATAATCTAGAGCTCTTACAAGACTTTAGAGAATCAAACTCAACCCAACACTCATCTCATCATAAAGAGAACTTTAGAGTTCTTGAACCAAGTTCTTAAAAGAACTATGAGGTTCTTGAACATCATCATCAAGCTTAAAAGAAACAAACTTTCAAAGAAACACAAGACTACAAAGAAAAGGAAACCAAAACCGAAATATTAAAGGAAAGGAAATGAGGAAACCGAAACCAAAATAGCAAAACAAGTAAAGGTGTTCTTAAGCAAAAATCATTTTGAGTTAGAAAATAAAGAAGAGACTTAAAGAAAATAAAAGCTCAAGCTTTAGAGGTTCCTTTGAGATGAATACGTAGTCATCATCTAGGAGCTCTCATCATTGAGCTATCATATATCCATCAAAGCCTCATGGCCGAAAACAAGAAAACGAAAGCAAAGAAAGTTTCAAAAAGAAAGTCCAAGAGAAAGCTAGGAAAACGCATTTTCAAGAGAAACAAATTTAGAAAAACACTCATACCTAGAGTGGAGATAAAAAGCTTGAACTTTGAAAAGGAAAACAAGATGAAGAACTCCTCCAAGGTGGCAAGATAGCTTCGGCCAAGGGGGGATAAAAAGGTTGGAGATGTGTTTCAAGTGAGGTTGTGTTTGAGGTGAGGTGTTTGAGAGATTTGATGATGGTTCAAGGCTATGGGGTGGTGTTTGAAGGTTATGAGATGATTATAAGATGAAGAGATGATGAAGATGAAAATGAAGAACAAGAGAGAACTCTCTTGGAATTTAGAGAGAAAAAGAGAGAACTTTGAGAAAGCTAGGAAATCTAAAAGGTTACAAATGAGCTAAAGTGTTTCCATGTGTTTCTAGGCAAGGTATTTATAGAAAAATGAAAAAAAAATGAAGTCTCATTGAGGGGAAAGGCTGGCCGTAGCAATGGGAGGGAAAAGAAGAGAAAAAATATCTCTTACAAGGTGTCATACAAGCATGGTTTGAGGTATGGAGGTTATGATACAAAGTATGGCTTCAAGTAAGGTGATTTGAGTGAGTTTTTCTTTTAATTTTGAATGAAATAAGTCTTCTAGAAACTAAGCATGGCTGGAAGTTTTTAAGCCACAAATAAATGAGGAAAATAGCTTAATTCTTTTAGTTATTCACTTGGAAAATCAAGCTTGATTGAAAATATGACAAGGTATGGTGAGTATGACTTGAGGTATGGCTTTTGAGTGTCAAAAATTTGAGCATATGATGCATATGGAGGAGGAGTGGCTTCGGCCAGACTAGAGGCAGCAGAGAGGGAGAGAAATTTGATCATCTAATTGTGTGCTAATGATAGGTTTAAGTATGTATTAGCTTAGGTACAAGGTTAGGAATAATTAAACTTAAGTTTATGTGACTAAGAATAAGGTTTAGGGATTTTATGACAAGATTAGGAGTGCTCATACATCATTAGAGAGTTTAAAACTCATTTAGGAATAAACAATTGAAAATACAATTCCATGATTTAAGGAATTGGAGAGAGAAAGTACTATTCAAGATTCCATGACTAGGAATCTTGAATTTAAAATAGGATTTCAAGTTGTAATTAAGCATTTTTAGGTTCTAATCAACTTTAATAAATTATTTTGACTCAAGATTAATTATGCAAATTAATTAGCCTTCGATTAGAGCCTAATATTGCTTAGGTTTGCTTAATCACGTGATTAAGCGTAAAAACATGAAACTAGGGGCAAAATCGTAATTTTGTACTAATTTTGCCCAGGACCTCCGGGATCAAAACTAAAGTCACAGAATACTTAAAAATGTCTTTTAAAACCATCTGGAGAAGTTTCGGGTTCATCCGACACTTGCAAACGGGTAAAACACCACAGGGGTATTTTGATCATTTTGACCCGAAAACTCGAAAAACGAGATTTTCGATCCCGGAAAGGTATACAAGCCAACTAATCCCCTTCCAACATTGAGTTTGCCCTTCGAGTACTGCCGGATCGGCTTCCCTAGAATTCCAGGCCGACAATGACCTCAGGGCATTTTGGTCATTTTCACTCTAACAAAAAAATCGGGGCGTTACATGGAAAGTGTGTAACACCCTCCCAAGTACAACATCATCCTTAAGTCATGACATTAGACTTGAGAGTTGTCACTTATAAATTAGCGGACCTTACTTAAGTATCTATAGCAAAATTGATCAAATAATGAAGTAACTAATTTGTAATTCTATTAAAATATATAATAAGAAAAAAATATTTTTTAAATACACGTTCAAATACAAGAAAATCTCTTCTATGAGCTCCAAAATACATTTGTTCTCTATTACATTTACAGACATATACATACAACTAAGTACAATTAATAAAAGCCTCAGATACTAAACTACAGTAAATCCGATTATTTCATGTAGTAGCCTCATTGTTCTCTAGATCAATCTGGAGACGACATAAGAACACAAAATATAGGGGTGAGAATTCAGTAGAGCATCCCCAAAATGCATAATAAAAATCCATGTAATCGTTTTAACATCCTAACTTTTAACCTAATACTCCTAGAATGTATTTCGGTTAATCATTAGTTTATTACCTTTTAGTTTCATTCTTTCTTTAAATACATAGTGGAAAATACAAATAAATTTTTCTTTTGAAACTTGAAAACAAAACATGAGTCACATGCTAAAATAAAATCTAACGTTTACCGCAAACATAACATATAAGAAAGTGAAATCATAATATTCATAGCCACAAAATACAATTGTTATACATAACAACACAACACAGTTATATCATCATAGATACATCAACTATTACTAACATAGTTTCATTGTCACATAAAAAAGAAGTACACACACACACACACACACACACACACACACATATATATAGCGGCATCTACGTGCTTCCATTGCATCTCTCTAAACTAACTCGTAGCTTGCGCCCCATGCCCATGCCTTAGTAGAAGTCACGAACCACATCATTATCTTCGTCTGGAGACGATACGGAAGCAAAGAGAAGGATGAGAAACTCATTCAATGTTCTCAGTAGGGATTTCCGACTCTAACACACATGTCATTGTCATCGTCCCCAGCCACTTCAGTTTTAAATATGAAAGAGGTGTTCATGCATAAGGTTTGGTTTTAAACTTCTCAAATCTATTTATCTGAAGTAGGTGTCTTTTAGTATGAGTCTTAATGACACAAATGCAACAAATATTGGATGAATGCATGACAATATTTTATGCAAGTAATCAATAGAACGGATTATCAAGAAACATCAGCATATAAGTAGCATAAAGTGGCATATAACTTCTCATGTAAAACTTTTCCTCTTTTCTTAACTGTGTGACATTAAAATATCATACTTGAACTATTAAGTTCTTTTTCTTAAAGACCACCCTCTTAACATAGCCACCAAAAACCAACCGACATACTGGTCCTAGCAATTTTATCATGGTCACCAAAACTCCATCTCGCCTATCACCTAGGAATGAGCTCAATCCTAACTAGTCGTCACTAGATTTCATATGGGGTAATAGAAGGAGTAACTTATCATCTCTAAGGATCACCTAATACACCGACTCCCGGAGTACGGGTTAGGGTTATTTCCTTCTTTGAAACGCTATACTGGCATCTAGTGCACAGCGAATTGTCCACTTTGGCAAGCTCAATGTCAATAGCTTCATGGATTTGCCTCCTCCCCACTGGAGCGGAGCAATGCGTCTTAATGCTATGTCACATTTAAAAACTCATTTTCTGGGGATGCTTGGCCGAACCGGTGTCACCCAGGACTTATCTCATATGATTTTCAAAAACATTCTCAAGTCCTTTAAATTTGACGGAAATTTGGCAGCATAATTACTATATACTGAATTTCTTTCAAATTTACTTTATGCCACAAGAATCTAAAATGCACGTACTCTCATATTCAATTTTCTATAATCATGATAAACTTTAAATCACATAAGCATACTCATCATAGCACATGCATCATCTCATCGTACTTGAATTAACAATCATCATTGTATCAAAGAACCTATAGTGTTTTATGCTTTGACCCTTAGGGCCTTAAACTTGAAATCTAAGTTCTCTAGCATCTGATCTTAACCTGTTATACACCTATAGGTTCACAAATAATTATTCTCACTAATTATCATAATCATAACCTATTATGAACATCATTAGTGTAGAATCTATATTTTTACAATTACGGGTATCTAGGAGTAACAACTTTGACCCTTTTTAAGTTCAGTTTTCTCCTAAAGTACCAAGATCAATTCCTAAACCAATTATGAGGGATTCCTACATATTTACACTAATTATAAACCATTATTACTAATATTACTTATGCTGAAACAGAATTCTAAATTCTTATTTCTAAGGGTTCTAGAAGTCTCATTTTTAATCATTTTCTAGTTACTAACTTATCATAGCTTTCTCAAATTAATTCTAACATCAAACATACATGGATATACTCATTCTAACATAATAAAATCATCATCATACAGTGAGCAAAATAAACAAGTCAGAACCAAAATCATTATCATCATATCATGCATAGAACTTCATTTCTAACACACATAAATTGCTAGTTTCTCTTGGAACCTTTTTAGAACTTCTAAAACTCATTTGAAACCACTTTATTTCATTGAAATCTTTATAAAATAAATAAGGGCAGTAGCTAATTTAAACTTTTCATGGTTATCATTTAAAACATAAACTCATGCTTGAAATACTCTTTAGGTTCTCCTAAGCTTAAGAAAATTATAGAACATAGGTTATTGGCACTTGTGACTAGATTAGACTTACATCAAGCTCATCATCATTACATGGCCGAATTTTGCATTCAAGAGAATGCTTCCATATCCAACTTTTCTTTGAGATAACAAGAGACAAGTCTTTGAGCTCTAATATTTTTAAGTGATGACAAGAATATAAACATGTTGTGCACTTCATTTTATCTTCATTAGAAAAGTAAAATGAGGACTTAAAAATAAATATGAGATGCAACTCATTTTTATCTTCAAAGATTAGGTGATGACTTGAAAAGTAAACATGGAATGCAAAGCTTGAATTTAAACATGATAATGCAAGTTCATTTCTTTATTCTTGAGAGTTTACTGATGGCATAGGAAAGTAAATATGCTATGCAAGGCATAAATTTAAACATGAATACTAGTCCATTTTTATATATCATTAGAGCTCATACAAGATTTTAAAGAACCAACATCTCAATCCCAAACATAATCTCACCAAGATAAAGTAAGCTTAAGAGTTCTAAGTACCAAGGCTTCAAAGAAACCTCATAGTTCTTTGAACATCATTATCAAGCTCAAGGAAATGAATTCAAAACAAAACTTCAAAGGAAAAGGAAAGGCCAAAAGCTATATAAGAAGGAAAATACACCATATTTTTTATTATGTACCCAAAATTCTCACATGCCGGCCAACTTTAAGGTTGACAAGGGTAAGCTTTGGGCTTTTTGAAATCCTTGTAATTATTTTCTTAAGATGAAATCATTAGTGAACTAAGTAATATAAATAGAACTTGAAGAAAGAAAAACTCAACCTTTAGAGGTCTCCTTGAGATGAACACAAGGTCATCATCTAGAGACACTCATCATCAAGCTATCATGAGGAGTAAACTTAGGCCTCGAGGCTGAAAATGAAAAGGAAATAACAAAGGAAAACCGAAAAGGGAAAATCCAAGAGAAGCTCATAGAAACAACATTTTTCTTCAAGAACAAAACATATTTAAGTAAAAGAAATATTTTAGAATAACTCCCTACCTAGTGTGAAAATGAAAGATTGATTCTTTGAAGTGAGAATAAAATGAAAAACTCCTCCCAAGATGGAGATGAAGATTCGGCCAAGCTAAGAGGAAAGGAAAGGAACATGTTTTGTGTGAGCTTTGTGTTTGAGGAAGGAAGCTTTGGTGTTTGAGTGGTGGTTTGAGGTGGTTGTGTGCTGGTTTGAGGTTGTGATGTGGTGGTTTAAGGAGGAGGATGAAGAAGAACTCTTAGAACTTTGAGAGAAAAAGAAAGAACTTGCAAGAATGCTTTGGAACTTAAACTTAGCAAATGATCTAAAGATTCTTACAAGTTCATTTGCATGTGTATTTATACAAAAACAAAAAAATGGAGGTGAATGGTGTGTGTGTGGTCGTGAGCTTCATGGCTAAGGGGAGAGAAAATATCTCTTTGTTGTGGTCATTCAAAGCATGGTGAGGTATAGTTCAAAGTATGGTCCAAGTAAGGTGCAAAGCATGGCCTTTGTGTGTGATTTATTTCAACACGTGAAGAATATGGGGGAGGGGTGGCTGGTTGCTTATCATGCCATGGGAGAGAGATTTGTCTCATTTAATTGTGTTCTAATTATGTGTTTAGGTGTATCTTAGATTAGGTTTATGATTAGGAGTTGCTAAGCAAGTGTTTAGGTAACTAAAAAAGTAATTAAGGATCTCAAGACATGGTTAGGGAGTGCTCTTGCATCATTAGAGAGATTTAAACTCATTTTAATGTATAAACAATTGTATACACAATTCCTTAATTTAAAGAATTAGAGAGAGAAAACACTATTCAAGATTCCATGACTAGGAATCTTGAATTTAAAAAGAGGTTTTGGTTTAATCTAAACAATTTTAGGATCTAATTAACTTTAATAAATTATTTTAACTCTAGATTAATTATAAAAATTAATTAATCTTCGATTAGAGCCTAATATTGTTTAGGTTTGCTTAATTACATCATTAAGCTCAAAAACACTATGCTAGGGGCAAAATTGTAATTTTGCATAAAAACTGCCCGGGACCACCGGGACTTAAACAAATGTCTTAGAACACATAAAAACATCATTTAAAACCTTCTGGAGAAGTTTTGGGCTCAAACGGCACTTGTACCCACGTAAAAACGCTATAGGGGTATTTTGGTCATTTTGACCCGAAACCTCAGAAAACGAGATTTTCATTTCCGAAATCATTCAAAAGTCATCTAATCCCCTTTAAACATTGAGTTGGCCCTTCAAGGACTGTCGGGTTGGTTATCCTCGAACTCTGGGCGGAAAATGACCTCAGGGGCATTTTGGTCATTTTCGCTCAGACAGAGAAATTAGGGTGTTACAATCATCATTGTCCCAACCATCACATAACAATGGCTCATTTTTAAAGTTCAAAATCATTATTTCGAAATGGGTTTCTTTTAGCATTCAATCAGTTAATATACATATGTCATAGTACTCAACATCATGGTAATTCAATCTAGACAAATAATTTAATAAAATATGCGAATGCAAATGATAAAATGCAATTATCTTTCCGTGGCCTTAACAAATCAAAGGGGATCTCATCTATACCATTCTCATCATTACATGCCTGACAAGTTGAAGAGGATCTCATCTATACCATTCTCATCATTACGTGCCCTTGGTACATCGAAGGGGATCTCATATCTTTCTTATATTTCTATGCCCTTGACAAGTTGAAGGGGATCTCATATTTATCTTATGGCCATAGAACTCAATTCCATGCATTTTTCTCTTTTCATCAACATTGGGAAGAATTAGTTCACACCAAATGATATTTGCAGTGCATAACACCACACATGGGTAATAGACTACTTATCAGGACTGAGCTCATTCCTATACATGATCATCAGATTTCATTTTTCCATTCCGAATCTCACACTAATCTACTCCTAGCCGATGCGTCTACCGACTCATAATATCTCTAGGAAGTTTTTGTTTTTGACTTCTCTTCAGTCAACATAATTCTTGTTTCTATTTTGCCCATATGTTAGAACATGCATGATTGAAGTTCATGCATTCTCTTGTCAGATATATGCATAATTTACTTTTCTTTTTCGAAATGCATGTATAAAGTACATATATGCATTCATTCACAATGTAATTTCAATCATGCCTTATAAACCAATCTTTACTTCCTCTAGCATGCATTTATATATCACAAGTCACATGCTCAAATATTCACAATCAAGTATTCATGTCATACTAGAACCAAATGTCATTATATCATCAATTCAAAGCATTAGTACAATTCCAGCACTTTGGCAGATTTCACACCTATGTAGCAAAAATTAGTTCACATATCAAACAATCAAATTCAAGGCTACAAAAATTATCTATGACACTTCAATGTTCCACAAAGTCCTTAAAAATTTCAGGACAAAACAAGCTTTCTAGCTATGTTAACTAAGTTGCATAAATTCGGAGGTAAGAAAACCCCTGATTACAGCCAATAGCCTAAATTCCCAATTATATTACCATACCAAATGAACATATAAAATCCTACAAAAATTTAAGATTGGACTTCAAGATGTCTTCAACATTCTGTAAAATTTTCAAGTTAAAATTTGATCATTTGCTATGGTAACAAAATTAAACAATTTCAAAGCTTCAGAATTGGCTGTTTAGACAACAACCCCAACAGTCTCGATTTTTATTTTTAGAAATTAATAAAAGTATCAAAATGACCCAAAACAAATACTGAAAATACTTAAACATGTTAATTTCATCATATAAAAATTTCAACTCAAAAATCCATCACAAATACTGATGAAAAATCGTGAACCGTACTTTGCCTGTGAAAATCCAAGAATTCTAGCAACTTAGGTTAAAACTTATGTTTCCAAAAAGAGTTTTCTAATATCATCCAAAAATTCCACCAAATTAGACACATAAATATCTATATATTATCAATCAATACAACAAAAAATATCAAGTTAAATCAAAAAACAAATTGTATAAACAAATTTGAAACGGAAAGAGGTACAAAAGCCCTACTTGTTAAGCTTGAAGACTTCTAACTCCAAATGATCTTCTAGAAATGGTTCCTTTCACTACTAGCTCCTCAAATCAACTCCAATTACTTCCTTTAATAGTGGATTATGAGATCTCAAAGTGCAAAATGGTGATGGATTCACATTCTAATTGGTTGGTTTGATAGATTGTCATGAGTAGAACAAGTTAAGGAAGCTTGAGGTTTTGGTAACTTTGGGCTAGGGTTTTGAGAGTTTGAATCATGGTTGAGGTTCTTGATAAAAGCAACAATGGAGGGCTGTTTTGTTTTTATTTTGGCCGAAATTATAAGGTTGGAGTGATAAGGTTTGGTGGTTTATTTTTATCTTGTGTAAATATAGTCAAAGTGTGCATTTCTTCCTTTCTAAAGAGAAATAATCAAATGGATGGCTAGAATTTGGTTTGTTAGTCAAAGAATGAATTTTGGCCATCCACTTGGCTCAAGATAAGTGGCTCACTTTAACTTGGTGAACAAGTAGTTTTTTCGGTGTTAAAATTGTATACCGAAATTCTATCAAACGGATGAAATATTGCCCTTGGGTAAAATATAATAAATGAAATGCCAAGATTGAAACTTGCAAATCAATGCCATCAACTTGACATAAAGTGGTTAGTGAAGGTTACTTGGCCACCAAGTAACTTCTATGGTGTTAAAAATCAAAGATCAAAACTCTACTGAACGGATAAAATACTGTATTCGAGAAACTTAAAATATCTTTATGTGGGCACCAGGCCTAATACTCTATGTAGGTCTAATCCTAATACTCTATCTCAGTCCTCGAGTTTAGTTTCCTCTAGCCCCGAGTCATCCTTGGTCCTGATTCTTAAGTTACTATTCACCTACGGCTCGAAAATCACTATTCATGCTCAGCCCGAATTTTTTTTTTCAACTCATCTATTGGGCCATCCTCATCATTGCTAAGACTATCAAATTTTTGAAATTCTCACCAATAAAGTTCAAATTAATTTTTGAATAAATTTTAGGGTGTTATAGAATGCCCTACTAAGAATTTTATAATATTCTCATCCCTATGTTGCATGTACCTTGTGTTATCCTTGAATTTTGCATATGGCAACCCTATGGATCTTTGTTGACTTGTTATAGTAAGAGAAGAATTATGATATAGTTGCTCATTTGTACAGTTTGATTTTAGCACTTTTTACCATCTCTAGATTTCACATGATAGTGTGCCTCAGCTTCTAGCACACACAGTTTTATATTGTACCCCCATTTGCACCGCTAGCACCTTGTGGAAGATGTACCAACTTAGTCATCATCGTTTGACTTTGGTATTTTAGCATGAAGATGATGTTATGATTTGGATGGGCACATAGTTTTCCTTTAGAGAATTTAGGAAATATTAGAGATGATTGTACTTATCTGTTGACTTGTTAGGTTCTAGCTACTAATGTTCCACTTGACATATATATATATTGATGGCTATATTAGTATTTTGAACCGTCGATGCTAGGTTTATTTTATTTTGTTTTCATGCTTTATGACTAGTATAAGTTAGATAATATAGGTGACACATTTCTAATTATTGTGTTAATACTTGAATAGTACACGGTAGGTAGGAAGGTATTACACTCTTCCTCCTCTTCCTCCTGCGCCATTTGTTGTTGCCCAATTCACACTGCCACCGGAACCCTTGGTGGATCTCGACTTCAAGGCAATCTTGCTGTGGCCAAGTAAAAGCCTTTGAGAGTGTTGTTGGCGATAGGGAGCTTGGCGTTGTCAGTGATGAAGAGGCCGGAGGAAACATGAATGACATTGTACTAGACATCATTGTTTTTGTTAGAGTTTGAGAGATTGAGCATGAAGAAGATAGTGTCGTTGTTACTTTTGAAAGTTTTGTTAAGCGAAGGAAGGTAGAGGGAGTGGATGTAGCATTTGGGTAGATCAGTGCAGAGAATAGTAAGCCAGAAGGTGGGAAGGATGGAGGGGAAGATGGTGAAGATGTAGGCCCAATAGTTGCAAATGGTGTATGTTTCCTTCTTTGGCTCCACTCACAGTGACTCGTTGTTGGAGTCTGCCATTAGTGTCACACTGTGAAGGTATGATTTTTGGGAGGGTGGTTAGGATGATGGTTTTTGGCAAGGGTTGTTGGCACTAGTGGTGGAGCTTAACAAAAATTCTTGGGGGGGCCAAGAAATATAAACTAAAATCAAATGCAAATCGATTATATAAAATTAAATGCATATCATATATATAAATTCTAAAATTAATCACTAATGATATGATGGACCAATTTTAAAGAGAATGATTGAACAATACCTTATAACATTGCTCTCTGCTCTTTCAATGCCTTCAAGTCATCAATAATAGACTTAGAACTGAAACTTTCTGCAATTTCTCATTCAATGTAAATAACCATACTATCTGCAAGAAAGTCATCTTCCATCTTATTTCTCAACCTTGTCTTCATTATTTTCATTGCAGAAAATGATCTTTCTGTAGTAGCTATAGAAACTGGAAGAGTTAAGATAAGACGAATATCCCTATCAATCAAGTAGTAAGCTTCTGATTTTTTTGTTTCAACCAAACACCTACATAATTCCTGAATAGTAGATGAATTCTTTAATTCTGCATGTTGACGAGCATCAAGAATAAAATGCCAAAACTGAAAGGGCAAATTAATCTTCTCTTGTTCAGTGAAGTCCATGGGGTAATATTTGTCAACAAGAGTGCAAATACTGTCAATGTCAATATTTTTATAACCTTCCTTTGGAATCAAAACAAATCTCAGAGTTAACAAATTCATTGCTTGATCATAGAATATGCTATTCAACTCCTGTAATTGCTTATCTATTGTAACATAAAAAATTTCTACTCTGAAATGATGCTCAATTATGATGTTATCTTTTTGGTGACGTGAGTGTCCTTGTCTTGCAAAATAAGAATCACTAAAATCAGGAATTAGAATATCATGTTGCTCACAAATGATTTCATATTTTTAAACAAATCCTCCCAACCATCATCTCTTAAGCTTTGAATGAGTGCTTTTGTATATTGAACTAATTGCATAGCATTAACTATATCTTGAGATTGTTTTTGCAAAGCTTGACAAAGAATATTTGTTATACCCATAATATCTTTCATCAAATGCAATATCAATATAAAACTCAAATAAGATCAAAGCTTTGTAAGCACTATCAGCATCTCCTCGTTAGGAACAAGTTGATCCATCAATGATAATTTTTTGAAGAACAGAACAAGTTGCACTATACATATTTATCAAACTACAAATACAAGAGAAATGAAAACTCCAACGAGTATCCCCAGGTCGTTTCAAAGTGCCAACTTGATTTACTCCTTTACCAGTTTCAAGTTCATCAATCTCTAGTAAATGAGTAATTTCATCTATCTTTGCAGCTTGTAACTCATTGTGACACTTGCTAGAGGAACAAATAATATTTACAATAAAAGTCAATTTTGAAAAAAATTGTGAACTAGAATAGCTTCCCTTAATGCAACAACTAATGCAAGTTGTAACCGATGAGCATAACAATGGACATAATATACATATAGACAATCATTCAAAATTAATGCTTGCAATCCATTCCATTCTCCTTTCATATTGCTAGCACCATCATATCCTTGACCACAAATACTAAAAACATCAAGCCCAAGACAAGAAAGAATAGCACATAACTCTTTCTTAAGAGTTAATGATGTAGTGTCTCTAACATATACAAGATCAAAAGATCACTCTTGTATGAAGTCATTTTTATCAACAAATCTTAAAACAAGTGCCATTTGCTCTCTCTTGGATTCATCACGAGCTTCATCAACCACAACACAAAATTTTGAATCCCCAATTTCTTCACAAATATGTTTTTTCACCTTATTTAAAAGGATATGCAATATCTCTTTTTGAATTTGATGTGACGTATGCTTAGAATTATATGGAGCATTTTCTAACACAACATTTGCAACTTCATCACTGTAAGATGCTAAGAGTTTTAGCATTTCAAGAATACCTCTATTTTTCTATTTTAGAGTCTCATCATGGCCTCTGAAAGCACAAGCTTGAAATGTTAACCAACTAGTTGCATCAATAGAAGACTTGAGATATAAATGATTCCTTTGAATTTGCTCGGAGCTTTGCACATTTTGAATATGTTTGGCTTGATTCAACAAGTCTTAGCAAGTTCTAACTGCATTGTTATGAGGAGAGCAAGGATCATTTCCAATATGCTTGAGAAAAGAACAATTCTTTCCATCATTAACTTTTTTCCAACTTCTAAATCTCGAAAAAATAAAAATGTTTGACCCATGACGTCCACTGGGTTTTTGCTAAATAAAAAGCAAAGTAAACAATAAGTTGCATCGTCAGAAGGTGAATACTCTAGCCATGATGGAAAAATACCAAACCAAGCATATTGAAATCGTCTTGGATGATTTTTACCAAACAAAGGATAACTTTCAATATGTTTTTGATATGGACCACATTTTACATAAACTCGCCTAATTTCATCCATTTGATTTGGTTTATATTGCCAAATTTGAAGTCTCTTTCCAAGATCTTACTCCAAAGAATTAAGATCACATTCAGAAGATATGACTCTTTGAATCTTGAAAGGTTATTTCTCACTTTCTTCATTAATAATTAGAGTAGTAAAATTAACAAGTGATGATGGTGTTGAAGCTATATTTCCCCCCTCTTGTACAGTAGTATTTCTCTTAAAAATTGCATCAATTCTTTGATTCTTCATCGTTGGAAGTCACCTGATTTTTTTTTTCATTTGTTACAAAAAATTCAATACAACTGTAACCAAAATTTAATTCTCATGTAATGAACATAAAAATTAATAAACAATAAAAATAGTACCTTCTTGTTATGCGCCTTGGTTTTGATTTTACGATGTCTCCATTTTCTTCAAAGGATAGACTTTTAGTTATATCCAATAAATAATCAATATATGTAAAGAAATCAAGCCAATATTATACATAATATTTAACAAGACAAAAGCAATTATGATTAAATAATAAACACTATTATTTTGATTATTTTATTGTTATATTTATATTGAAATTTATTTCTCAAACTACTTGACTAAAAAGAGTAAAACAAATAATATATATATAAATATAGTTACCATTATCGGCTAAAAAGTAACGAACTCTAACAAAGGTGAAATGTTTGATATCATATATATATATAAGGAACTCAAACAAAACTCACCTTTGCGCACACAGTGGCAGCCTGTGCAGGTGGCACTAATGCACTTGCTCAATTTCTCTTCAAGTCATGTGGTCCACTTCTCCAACAAATAGTAGTGAGTCAGATACATTTCACAAGGGTCACACTCACACACTCACTTTTTCTTTTGAGTTTTTTAAACTTACAAGAGGAAAGAATAGAGAAACTAATAAAAGCTGAACTGAATGTTAAAGGAGAAAACTTGGAAAGTGACGTGTAGAAGAAGCTTAAATGGAGCTGTTGGTAATTTAGTGAGCCATCTAATATTTCGTTTCATTTCCTTTATTTACGTTTAATTTATTTTATTTAAGTTTTGAATTGAGCCGCATACAACAAGTGAACAAGGTCAGCTACTGAGCCACACAACAGTAACATATGAGCAATGTATACCAACAAGACCCACATATGACATATGTATGTCTTATTGAGTGAGTAATTGTCATATGCATATGATATATAAATATATGCATAAAACGAAAAAATTTTGGGGGTGCCATGGCCCCATTGTCTAAGTGAAGCCCTGCCATTGGTTGGCACCAATAGAGGAAGAAAAAGAGGGGGAAGCGGAAGGGTATAGCTAAGGTGGGATACGAAGGAGGGAGATGAGAAGTGGCGTTTTCGCAATGATTTTATTGGCTATAAACCGCATTTTACAAATGCATAAGGGTCATGTTAGGGTGGTCCAACACGTGTTTTGGACCTTGTCATGGTTCTCTATTTTAATTGCAAAACAATCCCCACAACAGAAGGATATTTTGCAACCGTCCTCTGTTCTCTACCACCACTGTGCCAGCTTCACCATCCCGGTGACCACACCACTACGCTCACCGTTACCGTACAGCAACACAGCGGCCTAGCCTAACCATTAACTTAACTGCCCACGCTGCACCATCGACGAACTATCGTTCAGCCATAGTCGAGCTGACCTGCCAATCACCACGACCGTTGGGTCGTGGCTTTATTCATGGTTGCGTAGCCGTCGTCCATGGCCACCCTTTCATTACTCTTTGCTTTTGCACCAACTAGAGATGATATTGCCCCTTTCTTTTAGTTAGGGTCATTTTTATTTCATTTCAATCCCTTCAGATTAGCAAGTCGATTTTCTCTTCAAGGTTGAGAAGGTCATGGCTTCCCATAGTGAAGTTCCACGATCCAATGCTGGAGCTTGTGGCACCGTCCTGCATCTTCCTTTCGAACTCACAAGTAGAGGAGGATGGCCATTCTTGTTTCGTTCTGTTCATATTTCTATTTATCATTTTTATTATTATCATGTTTTTACTTGTTTTCGTCGGAATCTTGGTCTTTTATGGCTATATCTAGTTCTTGTAACTTCTCACTTTTTCTCTTGTTGTATCTAATTTAATTATTGCCACCGGCATTGATATGATGTCCATTCACATTTGTATATTGATTGCTCTCAAATTGCTCCAATGTAAGCCATCCACTTGTTTTTGGCCTCTTCACATTCAGCATTGAACACAGCAAAATGTTGATATTTTTCCTTTTTTTTTTCAACATTTGTATTGGAATGATTGCAAGATAGAATGCTGGGGGTAAATAATTGCTTCGATATTTCATATTTTGAGCATTTATCGATGGGATGGGTAAAGGATTAAAGCTGGTTGGACATTGTTGGGTGACAGTAGATTGGTGTTGGAGGAAGGGAATGAAATGGAGGAAAGGGATGGTGGTGTAACGTCTGAACAACTGTTCAAAAATTGCAATGGACTAATCTGAAAAATTAAACAATGTTGGAGCTCTTATTTAATTTCAAAACAATGTAAACCAGGATATATCCTCATCCATTAGATTTTAGTGAATTCTAATCTAACGGTAATTATATGTGGACCATCATAAGGTCCAGAAGACATGCTGGACCAACTTAAAACGACCCAATGCATAATAACTCCAAGACTACAAACATGTGTCATTCACACGGCGCACCACATAGTCAACAATGCCATGTTCATTGACCAACAACAACACCAGATTATTTACCTATTGTACTTGGCGGTGATTTGATATTTATCCAGTGGGGCAGACCACAAGAAGTTACAAGACTCCCTGCAAGTCCCACCCACAGTGACGCACAAAACTCTCCCTCATTCCTTGTGAACTGACTCACGCGACCACGCGCATAATCTACCGTTCTTGTCCTGACAAACCTCGCATCTCTGCCGCTCTCGTGCATCCTAAAATTTCAGAGCCACGAAACGCGCGTGGGGGTTACTTCCTTAATAAATACTACGAGATTTTGGGGTTTCACCTTTGAAATAAAACGAGATTCTCGCTCATACTCATGTCCTTGCTCTTTCTCGCTCTATATCGTCCTTGTTTGGTTAGGGCATAAAAACCCCTTCTGGGATCGGAGGAGCGAAGCCTTGCCGGCGAGATCCCCGAGACTGTTCCGTCGGCTCTCGATTACCGGTTTAGGCGACGAAGATGAAGATTTTCGTGAAGACTCTGAAAGGGACGCACTTCGAAATTGAAGTCACTCCCTCCAACACGGTTTGCCCCCACTAATCAGTCTCGTTGTTTGGTCGAATTTCGGCCTTAATTCATAATTTTTTCCCCTTGGTGTGGTGAATTGTACTCCTCCCTTTGATTGTTCGAGCAGAAAGCCCTGAATTCGAGGGTTAGCTAGGGTTTTAATGTTTCCAGTTGCCAATTTGAAATTCCCTGACTAGAATTTTGTGTACTTTTTTTTCACTAATTGAGTGTGAAATTCAGGTTTTGAGTTGATTGGTTTGTGGATTTTCCAATATGATGGGGAAGGAATGAATGAACGAAATAGGGGGTGGTGGTTGGGAACACTAAATGGCATGCTAGCTTTTGTTGTTAATTTTATTTTTATTCTGAGCTGCCTCATATGTTGTTCGTTATTATCTGAGAGTGCTATTGGCTAATTGCTTGCTGATTTTGATGCATGGTGATGACGAAGTTTGGCACTGACATTGTTTGGAACTCAACTTATTGAAAATTTCAAACCAGTTCATACTGGGATTAAAGCCAAGTGATTGCTAGTTTTGACTGCTATTTGGACCTCATGGGCTTGCCTATTGGAACTTTAATAGTTGTGCGTGACTGACATGTCCACAACTGACACCTGGATGATTGTATCAATAGCCACGTGAACTGTGTAAATTATTAGAATTGACATTTTTGTATAACTTTGTCATTATGTAACAATGTGCATTTTCCAATGCTTGAAATTTTACAAACATTTTAAAGTTTAAACTACCCAGATGGCTGAAATGTGGATATAAACAAATGTGACAGTTGTTCATCTTTTAATTACTTGTTTCTCATTGTACATTACTTGTTTCTCATTGTCCTCTCTCTGATTTTTTTTCGACGTTTCTGTTCTTTCTGAACCATAATAATTAGACTACAATATTTGCTGTAACTGTGGATATTCTTTTCAGGTTTCTGAAGTTAAGAAAAATATAGAAATTGTTCAGGGTGCAGATGTCTATCCTGCAGCGCAGCAAATGCTTATTCATCAAGGAAAAGTTCTCAAGGATGGTACAACCTTGGAAGAAAATAAAGTAGCTGAAAATAGTTTTATTGTGATTATGCTATCGAAGGTAAAACTTTATTTATATGAAAACTGTGATGTTTTGTGCTCTATCGAAATATATTTCAGTGGTTTAAATTTTACGGACTGCATCTGTATAGCAATGTATTATTAATTATTTAACGAGCTTATGTTTGAAGTGATTGTTTATTTGTTGTTTGGAACCTGAGAGGATAATTGATAGACAATGCAACAGGGTTTCGGAGTTGTTAAGAACTGTGATAAATTCTGGTTCTTGTTGATGCCTATCTGACATCAGAATTGGTTTGACATGTTGTATTCATAAGACCGTTGCATGGTTTGGACTAATTAATTAATGGTTATGGGTAATTGAGCTGTAAGCAAATAGATGATCAAGAGCTATCTTCAATCCCAGTTGAGTGAATATGATCTGATTTTTGCTTTTGTACTAACTTTCAATATATCTCACAAGCACTCCATTCATTAAGTAAAAAGTGCAAAGCTTCTATAGTTTAATTTAATTTTTTATTGGGGACATTTTACTTTTCTGGGAAAACATGCTGTCAAAGCTTGTAGATAGAATTTTCTGAATTTAAAATGGTTTTCATTTGATAATGTATGTAGCCTAGCAGTATATTGAGTAAATTGTTAAAGGGAAGGCTACAGAAAAGAGCTGCAACAGCAATTCTCCATAGGAGATTTATGGGAGATACCTCCAATAATGATCATAAAATACTAAGCGACAAGAGAAGTCTGTATGAGTGAATATTAGTCAAACTAGAGGTCATGACAATGTGAGGCCTTACTTAGCAGTTAGCCTATGCGATCAGAGAGGACATCCATGTACATACAATGTGTGAGTGTTTTGTTGCTGGCATTTCAGAATTATGCTGCGTTTGACATTTTTCATTTATTGTAACCTTAAGCCATTATAAGAAAATTATAATCTATGCTATCTAAATGCCTAAGCACAAACCAATGTTTTAGTTCAATGGTGTTATGTATCAAAAACTTTTTAACTGGTGTTAAAAATGAATATTTTCTGTCTAGCCTTTTTTTTCCCCTATTCCAAGCTTTATCCATCATCATAAATTCTGCATTAAGTTTCTTCCTTTAGTTTTTTGTCCTTTATTTAAAGAAGGTGATTAATAACATTGTTGTCAAATATCGGCCATGGCATGGTGGAATTTGAGGCGGCTGCCATGGGAAAGTGAGTGGTGTGGCAAAATGGCATTGCAGGCATGGTGGCCGCAATGTTGATGGTGCCACGGCAGAAGTATTGTTAGGAACCTACATATTATTAGATTGCATGAAAGAAAGGGCAAATGGGGAAATAGACATAGAGAATATGCAGTAGTGGACCGTACAATTGTATGGGGAGTGAGGTGTGGGACTATATGTATTAGAGGGAGGGTGTGTGAAAGGGGAGGCTGAATTTTTGCTTAGGCTTTGGGAGAGTTGGACTGCTTTAGTGTCCGGGCTTTCTCCTCTTGCTCTGCGTTTTGTTTTCTCTATATTTTCTCTTCAGTGAAATTTCAGTTTCTTCTTCCATTTTCTGTTTCTGTTTTTGTGTGGTTTATGCAGCAGATGGGAATCAATTGCTGATCTTATTTATGCTTTTTTGACTTGATAGATACTTACTTCTAGTTATATGGATGTATACTTTTACCTTTCTTATTGCAAATGATTAAAACTTGAAGGAACACTCGCACCCTAAATTGACTGGAGTCATATTGACTGAAATCAATGAGAATTTATTTTTTAATGTTTGGCACATCAACTGATTTGGTACTGCCTTGCAATCTATTTGCTCATATATTGCTAGACTAAGAGCTCATCTGGTGAAGGATCATCTACAACTACACCTTCAGCTAAGGTGAGAACAACATACTATGTTAATGAACTTGTCGTCAATGTGACTATTATCTGGCTGTTCCTTTTTTAGGAGCTGTGTCACTCACTGCCTGGATTTTATTATTCATTTATTGTTTTGTTTTGAATTTTAAGTTAAAGTGTTAAACTTTTGTGGATAGGTGGATCTATAATGAGACTGGAAAATGTCATGTTAATTCCTATTGGTCTATCTAAACATGTCACAAATGCAAGCATGAAGCACCCCTAAAAAAATAACCGCCCAAAAATTTCCTTCCACTGGTATCTGGCGTTATTTTTGTTTTAATACTGAAATTTTTTGGCTTTCATTACTTAAAGTGAATGTCCTTTAACCATTAAGGATTAATGATTTAAGTAAACAAATAGTTGCTGCTGAATACATTCAGTGACTGCCTATGCGTTGAATGCTTGTATGTATTCAACATTTTTTATTTAACAACAATTCATCTTCGTTTTGTGTTGAACAAACACTGCTAATTCATTAAATACTGAACCTGTTGAATTACATGCTGACGGAGTGACATGATATCAAACAGATAATATGTTGAGGATTAAGATTTTCTTCATGGACCACAATGTTAATTTATGGGCAATGTACCCCATGCCTCAGTTTTGAAAATGAACTGGATATCAAATTGTCAAAGCCAGTGCTTTGACTCTGCTAGTCAGATTGAATATAATAGATTTTTTTTCTCTTCTTTTTTTTTTTTTTTGGGGGGGGGGGTAGTCGAAGTAAATTATATAAAAATAAAAGTTAAATAGCTAATATTTAATTAAGTTCATCTATGAACAAACTATTTAGAACTCAAGAATTTAGGTTTAAAGTGATAGACATTGAACAAATTTCTATGTTAAGTTTTGACCATGATCCTGCTTAGGGATTCACTGCACTGGAAGCCAGGCTGATCAAATGACTACCTTTACTGTGCTGGTCCAATTTTAAAACACCTCGACTATTGCTAGGCTGGTGGTTTATGTGGAGTCACTGAAATTTTATCAGGCCCTCCTGGGCCTATTTAGTGGCTATTGGCTGAGTTTTCTTTGCTGCTGCCTTTTTTCTAATCTCTTTTTTCCCCCACTTGTACCAACTGGATGAAATTCTATATAGGTACTTTTTTGGCTACTTTGGGGTTCAACTCACTAAGACCTTGGGCGAGTCTTCTTTTTTTGACCATTTTGACTTCTTGTAAAGGCATAATCTCTTTATAGTTTGTATTTAGAGTTAGCTGATGCTGGAATACTGAAGTTGACATCTTTAATTTGAAATGTATTTTTGCTATTTGTATGTATTGTATTTTAATATGAATAAACTCCATATGGGTTGTCTCATATTGATTGAATATGTTATAAAATTTTGTAATGAAGAGAGAGCAGGAAAAGGAAAAGGGAGAAAAAGAAGGAAAGATTAAATAAAATGAAGATTATGCTATAAAGTGGTTGAGGACAATGTTAGTATATTATCTCTTCTGATTTCAGAAATATAATCCAACCATTGTTTCTTTATTGCAGGCACCGCAGACAAGTGCAACTCCTACTTCAGTCTCTATGTCAACGGTGCAAGCTCCTGTAGCAACTGGGGCGTCGTGAGTTGTTGCTTTTTTCATCGGGGTTCTAATTACATCTATTTTGCTGTCAGACTTACTCTTTCTGCAACTTCGTTTCATTTTGATAGGCTTGCGGCTGGTACTTCACCAGAACCATCACCTGCTCCTGCTCCTACTACTGCTTCTGCTCCTGCTCCTGCTCCTGCACCTGCTCCGTCAGTGGCTTCTTTATCTTTGGGCTCTGCTGCGTAATATTTCGTCTGCTCTGATTGTTGGATTGCACATCTAACAGTTTTTTCAATGTTTTCATTTTTGAAATCGAACAATCTTTCAATTTCTATTATTTCACCCTTTCTAAATTTGTTGTTGAAGAAAGCTTTGTTGAAGCAGTGCAGGGTCTGATATATATGGCCAGGCAGCATCCAATCTTGTTGCTGGAAGCAACTTGGAGGAAACAGTTCAGCAAATCCTTGATATGGGTGGAGGGAGCTGGGATAGGGATACCGTTGTTCGTGCTCTTCGTGCTGCTTACAACAACCCTGAAAGAGCTGTTGAATATTTGTACTCGGTACGTAACTTCATATGATTAATTTCTTGCTCAAAGATAAGCTTTCTTTTCAGTGGCAGGTTTTGCTACAGTTTGGTTTTGTTGCTTTTTTGATGGAAACTACCTTTGGATTAGTTGTTTGGAACTGATAAGAAAACCCTGGGAAACCACACCACTAAAGCTGATTGACAGCCCAAGGCTTCATCTGCCGCCATGGGAATCCATACTTTGGATGTGGGATTCAAGTCTCATGCCTTGCAATTGGATCTTAACAGATACTTGCATTATATTATCTTGCACTCTTCTTAATTAAAATATCCTTCATGAATGTTAGGGGATTCCGGAGCAAGCTGAAGCTCCACCTGTGGCCCGAGTGCCTGCAAGTGCGCCTGCAAGTGCACAACCTGTAAATCCTTCAGCTGGTGCTCCACAAGCAGCCCAACCATCACCTGTTACGTCCAGTGGGCCTAATGCTAATCCTTTAGACCTCTTTCCGCAGGTAGCTACCTAATCATGTTCTGTCAAATAAAGATGATATAGCTTTTTTGGCTGTGTAAATAATATTGTGTAACAGGGCCTTCCCAATGTTGGTTCGGGTGCTGCCGGTGCTGGCTCTTTAGATTTTCTGCGCAACAGTCAACAGGTATTCTTGATCTTTTCTTGCTGCGCGCACCACTTGCACTTTTACATCCAAGGCATGCCCAACTAAATTCTTTTTGTTTGCGTTTCAGTTCCAAGCCTTGCGAGCTATGGTCCAGGCTAATCCACAAATATTGCAGGTTTTTTTCACCCTTTGCTTAGTAGTATACAATCTATTGTTGTGTGTAAGAAAACACTGAAAGATGTACAAGAAAATGAAGAAATGTGTGTAGGTTATTCACTTCCAACATTGATATCAGTGTGATAACAGCTTGGTTGAAGAAGAAAATGGAATGGAAATGCAGAAACAGAAAGAGCAAGTGTGGCGCGCTAATCAGCCTCTCTCTCCAGCCTAATTCCAAATGATAGTCCAAATCCTCTTACTCCCTTCCCCCAAATTCCCTTACAAATATCCCCTATTCCATAACAATCACACGGCAGGCACCTTACACACACACACACCCCTCTGCTACCTCAGCAAGTCAGTTAGGATGAGGGGGCCCCACATGATTTCCCCATCCCATGATTTTCTGTTCCTACTATATCCCTGTATTTCTTTCTTTTGTACACTTCAATCCCTTTAGTGACTTGATCTCTACCTTAACATTCTATTGTCTTTTACAAGGTTCCCTAAATTATGTTATTGTTGCAGCCTATGCTTCAAGAGCTTGGCAAACAAAATCCTCATCTTATGAGATTGATTCAAGAGCATCAAGTTGACTTCCTTCGCTTAATAAATGAGCCAGTGGAAGGTGGCGAGGGGTGCGGGATAATCTTACGTTATTCTTTGATAGTATTTTGTTTTGTTTTGTATTTTTCCTCTTATGGTTGTTATTCTTTTCAACTACCAATTGATGTCAGTGATTTTTTTTTTTAATTATTATGCTATAGGAACATATTAGGACAGCTGGCTGGTGCCATGCCACAGGCAGTGACTGTCACTCCTGAGGAGCGGCAAGCAATTGAACGGGTAAGTTTAATGTCTATCCATATAAAGCATTAAATGGTGATTACAGTAGGAATTTGAACTAGCTAGCTGCATTTTCTTGGGGGGAGCCCGTAGTGCTAAAAGTATGAAGTTGAATGGTTTTATGCATGCTTTCCCATTGTTTTGATGGTCTACAATTCAATCATCAGATGTGATAGGAATTTGAGCACAAGTCTTTTAGGAGTAATGGTAATTGTACTACCCAAACTGATATCAGTAGCAGGTAGCTCCATTCAAGATGCCTCCTCTTAACTTTTCCTTTTGAACCTAGATGTTGACCAAGTCTCTGTCTATTGCACTAGTTTGTGAACATAAGCTACTCACAATTAGAATTTCACATTTTTTAAACAGTTTAAATATAATGTTTATAAGTTTGAATCACCTGCTGTTCCTCAGTAATGGTAGGGGTTACTGTTACAAATTTGAGCCCATCTTTCTATGTGTTGTTTGGCCTCAAAATGTTGATATCATTTTGGTTTTAGATATAAATAGTTAAAACAGCACTCCTGTTTTTAAGGGATAGCATGGGGAATATCTTAAAAGCACGTTCCTTTGTAGTTTATAATGCCTATGGGTTATGACCTGATCTTTTTTCTACCCCAGCTTGAAGCAATGGGTTTTGATCGTGCACTTGTATTGGAGGTGTTCTTTGCTTGTAACAAAAACGAGGAACTGGCTGCCAACTACCTTTTAGATCACATGCATGAGTTTGACGAATAATTAAGTTTTCTTTCGCAATTTTTAAAAATATTTCTTGTTATATTTCCTTTCGATGGGTCTCTGTTACATGTAATGAGGTAATGTTTGACAGTGACGAGTTTCGAATGGACAAGGAATATGCTTTAACCGCCACCGCATCGTTCATGTATTCATCATTCTCTCTCCTCGGGACTCTTCTCAATATTTATATACCTAGTTGCTTGCCTTGTATTATCGTTTGTGGTGCATCATTTAGCATATCGAATGATATAGTTGTCCTAATCGATTCGGAGTTGGTGCTGCGTTGCGAGCCTTTAATTTAATTAGTTCTATTCATTAGGAAAACAAATTTTAAGAAATTATTATCAAGCGGCTTAAATAAGTTAGGCTTCTATGACTGACTTTGCAGGGGTGGTAACATTTTATGTAATCTGTAATTAGAAACAGTGCCTTTTTTCTTTTCACTCATTCATGTATTTATTAAAAAAAAAAACCCTATCATCCAGCGTTGTTTTAAAATTAATTTTGGAGCTGTTAATCATATTTTTCTTGAGAATTTGAAATCAAAATTGTGCCACGGGGCCTGATTGGAAAGGATTTGGGCTCTCTTAGTATGTATTGCGGGCTTTATCTTGGCTTTAGGTATGTGACAAGGAAAACAGTTTATTTGTGCTCAAGGAAATGTCAAAGCTTATTCATTCTTGTATGTTGATGATCTTTTGATTACTGGAAACAGCACTCAATTTCTCAACAGTTTCATTCAAGTAATATCAACTTGGTAGGCAGTCCACATTAGTTTTTGGGTGTCGAATTAATCCCTATATCATCTGGTCTAACTCCATTGTTGAGACATTCTTGAGCATTTGGACATGACAGGAGCCAAGTCAGCTCCAACTCCATTGTCATGTACTGCGATCTTGGTTAGTTCATCATAATGGTTCGACTTTTACATTTCCAACCTATGATTGGCAAATCATCGTTGCTCTAGAATACTTCAACTTCACAAGACCGGATGTTTCACTTGCCATGAACAGGTTGTGTCAGTTCATGCATAAGCCAACCGTGCTATTTAAAGCACACCACAAAGTACTACCTTAAACACAAAATCATATTCATTTTCCTTGCTGAAATTTACGGATGATGATGGAAAAATGGGGTTGTGTGTGTGTGTGTTTTTTTTTGTGAGGTGTGTGGGTGTGGGTGTGGTTTTTTTTTTTTTTTGTGAGATGTGTGGGTGTGGGTGTGTGTTATGTTTCCTTAGCTTTAGCTATCTCAACAAAATCGAGTAGATCAGGATCTCATCCTATTATTTATATCGTGTACAATGGTTGCATAAATTATCAATACAATTCCATATCTTTGTTGCCACTTTAATTGAGAGGAGGAGCTTATCTGTGAGAGCTTATCAGAGCATCTCCAATGGAGGGACTCAATTTGGTCCCTCTTTTGGGCCCTACTAAGGACACATCATCAACATGTCATAGTAGCCTTCTCCTCTCCAATAGTAGGAACCAACTTTGGTCCCCATTTGGATGCCACATGGTTTTTTTTAAATTTAGAAAAGAAAATTAATATTATTATGAAATAATTTATTTTAATATCGTATATTATGCAATTTTATTTTTTGATTTTAAAATATAAAATAACATTTTTAACTATTTTAAATTTTAAATAATTTTTTACTAAATTAAATTCCAAATAAATCTTGTGTAAATTTTTTTAAAAATTAAAATGTAAAAATTTTAAACAAACATTATTGAAACTAAAACAAGCCTTCGATATGTTTAAAAAAACATTACATGATTAATAACAATAATGCATAAAAATAAAACAACGCATAGTTGAAACACTATATTACCAAAAACTATACTTGACAACCATTATGAAATTGTCATATATGTTTCACTAAGTCTGTCTTTAGTTGTTGATGTGTCTGTTTATCACGAAATTGGATATTCATTTGGATAAACCTCTCATACGAAGCAAAATTTTTCTCTCTTAACTCTGGTTGTGATATGCCATTATCCACATTGTCATGAGAGGAAAGCTGAGCAAAGTTACCTGAATACATGTCTTTTTAATTCTCAATAATCATATTATGTAATATGATGCAGGCTCTCATTATGCGTTCAAGCTTATTCTTCTCCCAAAATCATGCTGGGCCACGTATAATTGCGAAGTGAGCTCGTAATACTCCGAACGTTTGCTCTACATCCTTTCTTTATGATTCTTGATATTGTGCAAATAATTTTGCTTATCACCTCGTGGTCACTGAATTGTTGTGACAAATGTTGCCCACTCAGGATATATACCATCTGCTAAATAGTAATCCATAGTATAATTGTTGCCATTAATAGTGTAATTTACCTTTAGAGCACGATCATTCAGAATTTCATCAAACATTGGTGAATGGTCTAACATACTGATATCATTGTTCGAACTGACAACTCCCAAAAACACATGCCATATCCAAAGATCAGACAAAGCCACAATTTCAAGCACTATAGTTGTGACCCCACGGTAACCACTCACATACACACCTTTCTATGCTTTTGAACTATTTTTTAATTGCTAACGTATAACATCCTAATTTTTAACCCAATACTCCTAGAACATATTTAGGTTAACCATTAGTATATTACTTCTTAGTCTCATTCTTTTAAGATCTTTCTTTAAATTACTTAGCGGAAAATACGGATAAATTTTTTTTTTGAAGTATAAAAGCAAAGTAAGAGCCACGTACATTGTAAGACAGGAAAATAAAACACAAGATAACAAGGCGTAATAGAACATGGAACAATCGATAACACATCAAAAGAAATACTTCATTAATATTCATAATTTGCCCACCTAAAGGTGGGACTTAGTTTGATACAAGATGATGCAAATAAAATAGAAAAGGCAATACAACAAAAAAGGAAATACACGAAAAGCGTAAATAAAACACTCCTACCCTAGTGCACCTAAGGTGGATAACCTCATAACAAAAGAGGGTTTATCCCTACTACGTGTGGTGTGTGTGCACTAGTTCTCCTCAAGATGCTCTACTGCTGGCAGCAGCGATCCTCGGGGGATGGGGGTATGTAACCAGGGAGCTGCTCAAGCTCCTCGAGCATAGGCTAGTGGAGTGGGGATTGGATGCGTGACGGCTGCACGTGCGCTCCACAACGGGGACGCATCTCAGCTCTCCTCGCCAATCTCGGCTGCGTCACCGTCGCCTCATTCCCCTTTCGCATGAATCAGGGAGTGGGGGCAAAACTCTCGCTATACATATGGGTCGGTGGATCCTCCGAGGGGTCGTCCTCCGAATGTTGAGAGTGAGGCACATAATCTGGGTGGTCGCGGGTGGCGGATCCAGCAGTGTAAGTACGCATAATCCGCTCATTGTGTGTCCTTGCACACTCGAAGACCATATCGTCGCTATAAGGAGATGTCGGGGAGAAGCGATAACTCTGTACAGGATAAGCGAAGGGACGTCATGTGTACATGAAGACTCGGATGGCGCAACGTCCCTCAAAATGGTATGATCCATGCTCAGGATCAAAGTGCACCTCCCATATGGGAGTGTCGATGAACACCACGAACATCGCCATGATCTGAAGATGTGATGGGAGAGAAAAAGAGAAAGAAAAGGAGTGAGAATCTTGCCAAAGAATCTCAGTAGGGTATCTCCTATCTAGGGTTACATCGTCAACATCCTCAGGAACCTTGGGTTTATTATAAAGGGGTGAGCATGCATATAAAATTCATTATTAAGTTTACAAATATAATTATCCAAGGTCCATTCCTTTTAGAATGAATCTTAATGCATGAATGCAACCTAGCAAATCATGAATGCATGGGTATACATTATGCAACACAACAATCAATATAACATCAGGGAACATATAAGTGGCATATAGTGGCAATATAAACTTTCAAGTGAAACTTTTCTCTTTTCTCAACTTTGTGACTTAAGAACTTCGTACTTAAGCATCATGGGCCACCCTAAACATCATCTAGGTTATGAGCTCATACCTTAACTAGTCGTCACTAGTTCTTACTTATCCTCTTGATAAGCAAAATCATAAAAATAATCCCGACTACTAGAGTACGGGCTAGAGGGCTTAAGGATCACCTCTCATAGGAATATTTCCTTCTTTGAAACGCTCTACTGGCATCTAGTGCACAACGAATTGTCTGCTTTGGTAAGCTACATCCACTCATACTCTCATGGATTTGCCTCATCCCCACTGGAGCGGGAGAAGTACGTCTCAGTGCTACGTCACACTAGGACTCAGTTCCTGGGGGTGCTCGGCCAAACCGATGTCACCCAGGACTTTATCCCATATAATTTTTAAAAACATTCTCAAGTTCTCAATTTGATTGCAATTCGGCAGCATAACAACTGTATACTGAATTTCTTTCAAATTTTATTTTATGCCACGATAACTTTTAATACATGTACTTTCGCATTCAACTTCTATAATCATGACAAATTTAAAGCCACATAAACATACTCATCATAGCACGTGTATCATCACAAACATACTTGAAATAATAAACTTTAACCATTAAGGATCCTAATCATGTCTTATGCTTTAACCCTTAGGGTCTTTAAACTCGAAATCTAAGTTCTCTATTATCATGACTTAATCTTTCGGGCACCTAAAGGTCCACAACTAAGTAGTCCTCACTCAATTCTATGATCGTAACTAATTCTAAACCTCAAGAGTGTAGAATCTATGTTTTGCTAAATACGGGTACCTAGGAGTCACAACTTTGACCATTTCTAAGTTCGGTTTTCTCCTATATCATCAAGATCAATTCCTAAACCAATTATGAGTGATTTCTACACATTTACACTAATTATAAACCATTATTACTAATATTATCCTTGCTGGAACAGAATCCAAAATTTCCATTTCTAAGGGATCTAGAATTCTCATTTTAATTCTTCTCTAATTACTAACTTGTCTTAGCTTTCTCAAATTAATTTTAACATCAAATATACTTGAATATACACATTCTAACATGATTAAATCATCATCATACAATGAGCAAACATTTAAGGCAGAACCGTGAGCATCATCATCATACTATGCATAGAATTTCATTTCTAACACATATAAATTACTAGTTTCTCTTGGAACCTTTTCAAGCTTCTAAAACTCATTTGAGAACAGTTTATTTCATTAAAATCATCATGAAACCAATGAGGGTAGTAGCTATTTCAAAATAATTTCAAGAGGGATTTAAATCATAAAACTATGCTTAAATCATTTCTTGAGATCATCTAAACTTAAGAAAATTATAAAACATAGGTTTTGGCACTTGTGACTAGATGAAACTCACACCAAGTTCAACTTCATCACATGGGCGAGAATCAAGAGAATAAAACACATTCATTTCCAAACTTTGCTTGAGATAACAATAGGCAAATCTTTGAGCTCCAAATTTCTTAGGTGATGACATAAACTAAAATATGCAATGCACTTTGTTTTATTCTTTATTATGAGGTGATAGCATAAAATAAATATACTATGTAAGCTCATTATTATCTTAGAAGTTTAGTGGTGACTTAAACATAAACATGAGAATGCAAGTTCATTCTTTAATCTTGAAAGTTTAGTGATGACAAAGATAAATATGGATGCAAGTTCTTTTTACTTAACTTAGAGCTCATACAAGATCTTTAAAGAAATATAATTTCAACCCAACACTCATTTTAACCAAGTAAAGTGAGCTTTAGAGTTCTTGAACCATGACTTCAAAGAAACTTCATGAATCTTAAACATCATCATCAAGCTCAAGGAAATAGACTCAAAACAACACTTTAAAGGAAAAGGAAAGAAAGGAACCGAAACTTAACTAAGCAAAAGAGAAGGAAAATACATCATATTCTTTATCATGTACCCAAACCCCTATCTAGAGTAAAACTCTAGAATGTTCCGGCCAACTTTAAGGTTGACAAAGGTAGGCCTTGGGTTTATTGAAATCCTTGTGATTATTTTCTTAAGTTGAAATCATTAGTGAGCTAAGTAGTATATAAAGAACTTAAAGAAAGCAAAAACTCAAGCTTTAGAGGTCTCTTTGAGATAAACACAAAGTCATCATCTAGAGACACTCATCATCAAGCTATCATGAAGAACATACTAGGCCTTGAAGGCCGAAAAAGGAAAAGGAAATCCAAGAGAAATCGAAAAGAAAAACTCAAAGAAGCATCATAAAATCAACACTTTTTCTCAAGAACAAAACATATTTGAGTAAAATAAAAACTTTAGAACAACTCCCTACCAAGTATGAAGATGAAAAAGGCTTGGTCTTTGAGATGAAATGAGAAGAAAAGCTCCTCCCAATGTGATGATGATGATTCGGCCTAGAGGAGAGAAAAGGAAAGGAATGTGTTTTTGAGTGAGTTTGTGTTTGAGAATGAGAGTTTTGGTGCTTAGATGATAATCTAAGGTGGTGGGGTGGTGTTTTGAGATGACGATATGGTGGCTCAAGGTGGAGGAAGAAGAAGATGAAGAAGAAGAAGAAAGCTCTTTGAAACTTGAGAGGAAAAAGAAATGACTCACAAGAAAGCTTGAAACTTAAACTTAGCAAATGAACAAAAGTGATACAAGTTCATCCAAGGTAGCTATTTATAGAAAATCAAAACAATGGAGGTGCATAGAGGGGGAGGGAAATTGTGGGCTTGCCTCATGTTCCATGAGGTGAGAGATTGAATTTTTGAAGCATGGTGAAGCATGGTTGAAAGTATGGTAAGCATGGTTCAAGGTAAGGTTTCAAGCATGGCTCAAAGTATGGCCATTGTGTGTAAACAATTTTAACATGTGGAAAATGGGGGAGGAGTGGCCGGCGGTCCTTAAGCCATGGGGGAGGGATTTCTTTTGTTTAATTTGTGGTTTAGGGATGTAATAAAGTGTACCTTAGGTTAGGTTTATGATTAGGAATTACTAAGCAAGTATTTAGATACTAAGAAGGTAATTAGGAGTTTTATGACATGATTAGGGAGTGCTCATACAACATTAGAGGAATTAAAACTCATTTTATACATAAACAATGTAGACACAATTCCTTAATTTAAGGAATTGGAAAGAGAAAATACTATTCAAGATTCCATGACTAGGAATCTTGAATTTAAAAAGAGATTTAAGTTTAATCTAAGCAATTTTAGGTTCTAATTAACTTTAATAAATTATTTTGACTCTAGATTAATTATGGAAATTGTAACGCCCCGATTTTTCTGTTAGAGTGAAAATGACCAAAATGCCCCTGAGGTCATTTTCAGCCCGGAATTCGAGGAAAGCCGGTTCGGCAGTACTCGAAGGGCAAACTCAATGTTGGAAGGGGATTAGATAACTTGTGTACCTTCCAGGGATTGAAAATCTCGTTTTTCGAGTTTTCGGGTCAAAATGACCAAAACGCCCCTGCGGTGTTTTACCCGTTTGCAAGTGCCGAATGAACCCCAAACTTCTCCAGATGGTTTTAAAAGGCGTTTTTATATATTCTATGACCTCAGTTTTAATTTTAGAAGTCCCGGGCAAAATTAGTGTAAAATTACGGTTTTGCCCCTAGTTTCGTATTTTTACGCTTAATCGCATGATTAAGCAAACCTAAGCAATATTAGGCTCTAATCGAAGGTTAATTAATTTCCTTAATTAATCTTGAGTCAAAATAATTTATTAAAGTTGATTAGAACCAAAAAGTACTTAATTACAACCTAAAATCATATTTTAATTTCAAGACACCTAGTCATAGAATCTTGAATATTATTTTCTCTTTCCAATTCCTTAAATCATGGAATTGTGTTACACATTGTTTATTCATAAATGAGTTTAAAATTCTCTAATGATGTATGAGCACTCCTAAACTTGTCATAAACTCCCTAAATTACATTCTTATTTACCTAAACTTAAGCTTAATCATTCCTAACCTTGTACCTAAGCTAATACACATCTAAACCAACCATTAACACACAATTAAATGGTCAAAACTCACCTCCTCCCTGCTGTACCAGACCTGGCAGTGAGCTTCCTCCCCTATTATGCATCACATGTTCAATTTTTCAACACTCCAAGGCCATACCTCAAGTCACATACACTATACCTTGTCATAACCTTCAATCAAGCTTGAATTTCCACATGAATAAATAATTAAAACAACCCATTTTCCCCATTTATTTGTGGCTGGAAAAGTTCCAGCCATGCATTGTTTCTAGAAGCCTAATTTCATAAAAATTTGATAGGAAATTAACTCACATCAAGCCATACTTTGTAGCATAGCTTCCATACTTCAAACCATGCTTGAATAACCTTGTGTAAGAGATATTTTCCTCTCCCTTTTCCCTCCAAGACCACACGGCCACTCCCTCCCTTTGTAAGCTCCATGGCTTTGTTTTTCTATAAATAGGATGCTTGTGATAGCCTTGTTGCACCTTGAAGCATTTGCTAAGTTTAGAGTTTTAGAGTTGTCTTGCTAGTTCTTTCTTTTTCTCTCAAAGTTTCAAGAGTGTTCTTCCTTTCTTTTCATCTTTATCTTCTTCATCTCTTCATCTCATCATCATCTCTTAACCATCAAATACCACCCCAAAGCCTTGAACCATCATCAAACCTCTCAAACACCACACCTCAAACACAACTTCACTTGAAACACATTTCCTTCCTTTTTCTTTCATCAAGGCCGAATCATCATCACCATCCTAGGAGGTGTTGCTCATCTCATTTCCATCTTCAAGTCCAAGCTTTTACCTTCATCACAAGGTAGGGATTTGTTTTTAAACTTTGTTTTGCTCAAGAAAGTGTTTTTCTCTAGTTTCCTCTTGGATTCTTTTTGAACTTTCCTTTGTTTTTCCTTTCCATTTCATTTCGGCCTCTAGGCCCTAGCTTGATGATGAGAGTTTCTAGATGATGACATTGTGTTCATCTCAAAGAAACCTCTAGAGCTTGAGTTTTCCTTTCCTTATGACTTCATCTATATGATATCTAGCTCACATGGTTTTCAACTTAAGAAAATTAATCTAAGGATTTCTAAAAGCCCAAGCCTACCCTTGTCAACCTTAAAGTTGGCCGGCACGTTCTAGAGATTTTTCTCTAGATAGGGGTTTTGGGTATTTAATAAAGAACTTGACTTAGTTTCACTTTCTTTTTCTTTTGTAAGACCTTCGGTTTTGGTATTTTGATCTTTGAGATATTGTAATGGGTTGTTATCTTGTTAAAGTCTTGAATGAGCTCTAGTCAACCATAAAATGAACTTTGCATCATGTCTACTTTATGCTTTGCATATCATGTTTACTTCCTTGCTATCACTAAATATCAAGATAATAAGTGAACCTTGCATTATCATGTTTATATTTCAAGCTATGCATTATCATGTTTATATTTCAAGTTCTCACCTAATACCAAGATAACAATGAGTTGCATTCATATTTACTTTGTGCCATCACTTTACTTTCTAATGGAACCTAAAATAAGTGCATGAGCATTTTATTTTTATGTCATCACCTAAATGAACCTAGAGCTCAAAGACTTGCCCATTGTTGTGTCAAACAAAGGTCTAAAAATATTTATTTCCTTTGGTTCATATTTCAGCCCTAAGGGGTCTTGGTGTTTCTAAGTATTGAAAAACTATGTTTTATAATTTTTCCAAGCTTTTATGAGTTTGAGGAATGCATAGAACTAAGTTTTATGAATTTAGGACCTCTTGAGACAAGTTTGATCTAGCTACTGCCCTCATAAATATTTTGATGATTTTAGATGTTAAAAATATTTATAAATGAGTTTTGAAAGTTATAAAAAGGTTCCAAGAGAAACTAGTATTTTATGTGCTCTTTGAGATATTGTATTGGGTTGTTATTTTGTTAAAGTCTTGAATGAGCTCTAGTTAATCATAAAATAAACCTTGCATCATGTTTACTTTATGCTTTGCATATCATGTTTACTTCCTTGCTATCACTAAATACCAAGATAATGAATGAACTTGCATTATCATGTTTATATTTCAAGCTATGCATTATCATGTTTATATTTCAAGTTCTCACTTAATACCAAGATAATAATGAGTTGCATTCATATTTACTTTGTGCTATCACTTTACTTTCTAATGGAATCTAAAATAAGTGCATAAGCATGTTTATTTTTATGTCATCACCTAAATGAACCTAGAGCTCAAAGACTTGCCCATTGTTGTCTCAACAAAGGTCTAACAATATGTATTTTCCTTGGTTCATATTTTGGCCCCAAGAGGTCTTGAAGTTTCTAAGTATTTGAGACTATGTTTTATAATTTTTCCAAGCTTACATGAGTTTAAGGAATGTATAGAACTAAGTTTTAAGAATTAAGGACCTCTTGAGATAAAGATAAATTGGTCACTGCCCTCTTAAATACTCTTATGATTTTAGATGTTTAAATTGTTTATAAATGAGCTTTGAAAGTTTAAAAAGAGTTCCAAGAGAAACTAGTATTTTATAAGCTTTAGAAATTATGTTTTATGCCTTTTATGGAGAAGTATATTTTCGGTTCTTCCTTGCTCTTTACTGCCACTGTATGTCCTGTTTTGATGATGATAATGTGCCTATGTTTGAGTAAAAATAATGTTAAGACTCATATGTGAAAGATAGGATAGGTTAGGAACTAGAAAAGAATTAATTTGAGAGTTCTAGATCCTTTAATTATGTAATTTTCTGGATTCTGTCAAGCAAGGTTTAGATTTAATAATCATGGTTTTAAATTAGTTTCAATGTGTAGGAATGACTCATAATTGGTTTAGGACTTAATCTTGAAGCCTTAGGAGCAAACTAAACGTAGAAAGGGTCATTATTGTGACTTCTAGGTACCCGTAAAGTTAGGATTTCAAATTCTGCATCCTTGAGGTTTAGAGATGTTCTTGACCATAGTGTGAGGTGAGAAATACTTAGTTATAACCTCATAGGTTCCCAAGAGACTAGGTTTTGATGATCAATAACTTAGAATGTGAGTTAAAGACTTTAAGGGTCTAAACCGTAATTTCTAGAACCTCGTAATCACACAAATACAAAGCTGTCCAAATTTGCATAGTGCTGTTTGGATAGGTCCTCGAGCATAAAAATTAGTAAAACTTATTAGTTGTGAACCTATAGGTGTGTGAGAGGTTAAGAATAATACTAGAACAATTAGTTTACAAGTTTAAGACTCAAAAGAACCAAAGCATAACATACTATAGGGTTATAACATACTAAGCTTGAGAGTTTGTATGTATGATTGTCAAAGGTGTGATTATGTGACGATGTATATGCCATAGTTTTATGTACTATGAAGAAAGTTTCATGTGATGATATATATGCTATGAAAAAGATGTATGTAACGAATAATGATGTATCTATGAATTAACACTTTATGAGAATTTAAATGTGACACAACACTGAGACGCCTTCTTGGGTGACATCGGTTTAACCGAGCACCCCCAAGAAAACAAATCCGTGAGGGTATTGACATAGTGCTTTCCAAATCGGACAAAACTACGATGCATTAGTTGCTAGTAGAGCGTTTCAAAGAGGAAATGACCCTAAGAGAGGTGATCCTTAATTGCCCCCTAGCCCGCACTGTCATAGGATAAGTAAGAACTAGTGACGACTAGTTAAGGTATTAGCTCATAACCTAGAGATGTTTTAGGGCGGCCCCATGAGATGAAAGTTAAAGTTAACAATGTCACATATACTATACTTATGCCAAATGTTATAATGTTTCTTAGCTATTCTATTGTTTGGTTTACCTTTATGATGCATTCATATCATTAGTATATTTTCTGCTTAAGTTATAAGACGCTGTATAAAATATGACGGAACTTGGATAAATAACACTTTAGAAAACTAACTTAAAAGGAATTTATATGCATGCACACCTTTTTAGAAATAAACCCAAGGTTCCTGAGGATATGATGATGTCACCTAGGAAGGGATAACCCTACTGAGAATTCTTTTAGAAAGATTCTCATTCCCTCTCTCTTTTCTTCCGTCATATCTTCAGATGGTGACATTCGTACTCTTCATCGACACCCCGGTATGGGAGCTGCACCATGACCCGGCACTCGGGTCATACCATTTTGAGGGTCGCCGCACTATTAGAGTATTCATGTTCATGGGACGACCCTTCACAAGACTTCGTCTCGAGCTACCGCTTCACCCCGACTGCTCCTTACCGTCATAACGAGATCTTTGAGCGAGCTAGACCACGTGATGAGCAGATTCTCCGCATGGAGCCCGAGACATCAGCCGTACGCGACTACCCGGAGTACGTGCCTCGCACCCAGTACTCGGAGACGGACCCATCCGAGGACCCGCCATCACACATGTACAGTTGGAGCTCCAGTCCCGCTCCCCCACCGATGAGAGCAGGGAGTGAGGAGACGGTGGTCCAGCCGAGGTTGGCACGTCGGCCATCTATGCGCCCTCGCCGCGGTGGACACGTCCTGATGATGCGCTCGACCACTCCCGCCGAGATTCGTCAGTGGATCGACTGACCCCCACAAGACTGCACTGCCAGGAGTAGACATAGGGGGGGTAGTAGTTAGTGCACACACGCCACATAGTTGAGGACAAACCTTCTTTTGTATATGAGGTTGTCTACTCTAGGTGCACATGGGTATGGGTGTTGTTTCTCTTGTATTTGCTTTTTATGATTTCCTTGTATTGTATTTCAGTTGTATTCTGCTTCCCGATGTATTGAATAGTCTTGCCCTTTTGGGTAGGCACAGTATATATATATATATATATATATATATATATATATATATATATATACCTATGTTTCAGTTGATGTCTTCGTGATATGATGTGTTTCCTTATGCTTTGCTTATATGTTTCGCTATGCTTCCCCTTAAAGATTCGTGCGTGGCTCTCACTTTGATTTTAATTCCAAAAAGAAAAATTTTACCCATATTTCCGCTAAGTATTTTCTAAGTAAAAGATGAGGCCAAGAGGTAATATTCTAAAGATTAACCTAAGTACATACTAGTAGTCTTGGGTTAAGATTTAGGGTGTTACATTATGGTATCAGAGCAGTTCGATTCTCATGGAGCCTGAGGATTTGGCTGACTATGCTTTATAAGCATGATGCGATAGTTATGTCATGTGTAGTGCTTGATAGAGATAAGCTGTAGGACTAGAGATGCATGACTTCTGTTGCTTGCAAGTGCCATGGTAACTAGCTCATTTTGCATGGATATTGAGCCTGATCAACTTGATGTTCATTGTTTCATGTGTTTAGGGACCAATGGCACCGCGACGACGGCCTAGGACTACGCTCGATGCTGATCAAGACAATGCGACTGCTGCTGCTGTCCGTCGCATGGCGCAAGCCATGGAACGGATGTTCGACTGGATGGACCAACAAGCAAACGTTGTTCCTGTTCCCCCTCCTCCCCCTGCTGCTGAGACGGTGGAACAAGCCCGCTTTGGCAAGTTCCGGAAGGCGAACCCGCCAGTGTTCTGAGGGGTAATGGACCCCAACAAGGCTGATGAGTGGATCAAAGACATGGAGAAGATCTACTCTGTCGTTACCTGCTCAGAGGAGCAGAAGGTCACATTTGCCGCTTTCATGCTGAAGTCTGACGCCGAGTTCTAGTGGAACGGCATGAGGCATCTGCTAGAAGCCTCTGGAACTCCCATTGACTGGGAGCTGTTCAAGACTTACTTCTACGAGAAGTATTTCCCGGAGTCCGTAAGGAATGCAAAAGACATTGAGTTCATGCAGTTGACCCAGGGAGGGTCTCATCAGCCCAAAGATAATCGCCAAGTTCGAGGAGCTGATCAAGTTCTCTCGGGTGTTCCAAGGGAACCCCGATGAGGTTTGGAAATGTGTGAAGTATGAGGTCGGCCTGAAGGCGAAGATGAACTACGCCGTGGCCCATATGGAGATCAGAGACTTCCCGACTTTGGTCAACAAGTGCCGGATCCTTGAAGAAGGACAAAGAAAGATTCAAATCACAAGGGCGGAGCGAGCTAAGGGGCTCGGACCTCAAGCCCCGAAGTTCAAACCGCAGTACCCTTCAAGGAATCACTACAACCCCTACCAGACTAACCAGTTCCGACAACAACAACAACAACCACCAAGAGCTCCTGCTCACCAACAATCCAAGCAACACCAAAGGCCGCCATTTCAACATCAAGGCCCGAGGAACTTCAACAATCAACCCCGTGGACCGGGTGGACCCCGGAACCACAATGGAGGACCAAGTGGAGCCAAGAACAAGGCACCACAAACCCTCGCCGCTACCCGAGCAACATCCGCCGACGCTGTCCCCAATGCAGAAGAACCACGGAATCGCCCATGCTTAGCCTGGTCGTAATGTATGCTTCAAGTGTGGCAAGCTCCTGGCCACTATGCAAAGGATCGCACTGCATAAGGGACATCGAACCAGAACCCCCAACCATAATACCGAGGAAGAGTCTTTACCCTTAATGCGGAAGACGCCAAGAAGTCCAAAGATCTCATTGAAGGTATGTGCAAAGTAAACGGTAAACCCTTAACTGTACTATATGACTCTGGTGCTACTCATTCTTTTATTTCACTTGCTAGTGTCGAATCCTTAAATCTAAGAGTCTCTAGACTTCCCTTTGATCTTATTGTTTCTACTCCTACAAATCGCCCTGTTAATACTTGCCGTTGTTGTTTAAACTGTCATCTTGTTGTAGAAAATAGGTCTTTTATCATAGATTTAATTTGTTTACCCTTGAAAGACATAGGCATTATCTTAGGCATGAATTGGCTTCACGCGAACCGTGTAATGTTAGATTGTGGAGCCCAAACCGTAGTTTTCCCTTCTCCTCTCGAAAACATCACTCAACCCATTAGGCCGTACCTAAATTCCGTAGAGGTCTTCTGTAGTGGGGAGAAAGCTAAGGGATATGTTCTCCTAGCCGCCTGCGATGTAGACTTTGAGCAAAACCTAGGTGAGATACCTGTGGTAAGAGACTATCCCGAGGTATTTCCGGATGAAATACCCGAGTTCCCTCCCGAAAGAGAAGTTGAATTCTCCATAGAGTTGGTTCCTGGGACAGGACCAATCTCTATAGCCCCGTATAGGATGTCACCCTTGGAGTTGGCAGAGTTGAAAACCCAGTTAGAAGAGCTATTAGAAAAGAGTTTTATAAGGCCGAGTGCTTCGCCTTGGGGCGCTCCGGTCTTATTTGTGAAGAAAAAGGACGGAAGTATGAGGATGTTCATAGACTATAGGCAGTTGAACCAAGTAACCATAAAGAATAAATACCCATTGCCTAGGATTGACGATTTTATGGACCAATTAAAAGGAGCAGTAGTGTTTTCTAAGATTGATTTAAGGTCCGGTTACCATCAGATTAGGGTTAGAGATTCGGACATTCCTAAAACCGCCTTTTGAACTCGGTATGGACACTTTGAGTTCAATGTAATGTCGTTTGATTTGACGAATGCTCCCACAGTTTTTATGGATTACATGAATAGGATCTTTAGACCCTATTTAGATCAGTTCGTGGTTGTGTTCATAGATGATATTCTCATCTATTCGAAGACCCACGAAGAGCATGAGCGTCATTTAAGGTTGGTTTTAAAGGTATTAAAGGAGAAGAAGTTGTATGCTAAGTTGTCTAAGTGTGAATTTTGGTTAGAGGAAGTAAAGTTCTTAGGACATGTTGTGTCAAAAGGTGGCATAGCTGTCGACCCAAGTAAGATAGAAGCTGTGATGCATTGGGATAGACCAACCTCTGTAAATGAGATTAGAAGCTTTTTGGGTTTAGCTGGATATTACCGTAGGTTTATCAAAGGATTTTCCCAGTTAGCCCCACCCTTAACCAAGCTCACTAGGAAGAATGCCCCGTTTGAGTGGAGCCCCGAGTGTGAAAAGAGTTTCCTAGAGCTTAAGGAAAAGCTCATCTCAACCCCGGTTTTAGTTTTACCTGACCCCAGTGTACCCTTCGAGGTGTATTGCGATGCTTTTGGCAAGGGTTTAGGTTGTGTGTTGATGCAAAACAGGCAAGTGGTAGCCTATGCGTCCAGACAACTCAAGCCTCACGAGGTAACCTACCCCACCCATGACCTAGAACTAGCAGCCATCGTGTTCGCTCTAAAGATGTGGAGACACCATTTGTATAGTGTAAGGTTTGAAGTCTTCTCCGATCATAAGAGTCTCAAGCATTTCTTTGATCAAAAGGAGTTGAATATGAGGCAAAGGAGATGGATGGAATTCCTCAAGGATTACGATTTTGGCTTAAGTTACCACCCCGGCAAGGCTAATGTAGTTGCCGATGCCTTAAGTCGAAAGTCGTTACGTTTATCTTGTATGATGGTTAACGAAGTCGGGTTAATAGAGCAGTTTAGGGATATGAATCTGGGGATGTCAATAACGGAGAATGGCATCATGATGAGTCATCTCACGGTGACCAGTGGGTTTAAGCAAAGGATTATGCTTGCCCAAAGAGAAAATGAGGACTTTATGGAGACAATCGAGGCAGTTAAGGCCGGTTGTACCTAAGCTAATACGCATCTAAACCTACCATTAACACACAATTAAATGGTCAAAACTCACCTCCTCCCTACTGTACCAGACCTGGCCGTGAGCTTCCTCCCCTATTATGCATCACATGTTCAATTTTTCAACACTCCAAGGCCATACCTCAAGTCACATACACTATACCTTGTCATAACCTTCAATCAAGCTTGAATTTCCACATGAATAAATAATTAAAACAACCTATTTTCCCCATTTATTTGTGGCTGGAAAAGTTCCAGCCATGCATTGTTTCTAGAAGCCTAATTTCATAAAAATTTGATAGGAAATTAACTCACATCAAGCCATACTTTGTAGCATAGCTTCCATACTTCAAACCATGCTTGAATGACCTTGTGTAAGAGATATTTTCCTCTCCCTTTTCCCTCCAAGACCACACGGCCACTCCCTCCCTTTGTAAGCTCCATGGCTTTATTTTTCTATAAATAGGATGCTTGTGATAGCCTTGTTGCACCTTGAAGCATTTGCTAAGTTTAGAGTTTTAGAGTTGTCTTGCTAGTTCTTTCTTTTTCTCTCAAAGTTTCAAGAGTGTTCTTACTTTCTTTTCATCTTTATCTTCTTCATCTCTTCATCTCATCATCATCTCTTAACCATCAAATACCACCCCAAAACCTTGAACCATCATCAAACCTCTCAAACACCACACCTCAAACACAACTTCACTTGAAACACATTTCCTTCCTTTTTCTTTCATCAAGGCCGAATTATCATCACCATCCTAGGAGGTGTTGCTCATCTCATTTCCATCTTCAAGTCCAAGCTTTTACCTTCATCACAAGGTAGGGATTTGTTTTCAAACTTTGTTTTGCTCAAGAAAGTGTTTTTCTCTAGTTTCCTCTTGGATTCTTTTTGAACTTTCCTTTGTTTTTCCTTTCCATTTCATTTCGGCCTCTAGGCCCTATTATGAGCATGATAGCTTGATGATGAGAGTTTCTAGATGATGACATTGTGTTCATCTCAAAGAAACCTCTAGAGCTTGAGTTTTCTTTTCCTTATGACTTCATCTATATGATATCTAGCTCACATAGTTTTCAACTTAAGAAAATTAATCTAAGGATTTCTAAAAGACCAAGCCTACCCTTGTCAACCTTAAAGTTCGCTGGCACATTCTAGAGATTTTCTCTAGATAGGGGTTTCGGGTATTTAATAAAGAACTTGACGTAATTTCACTTTCTTTCTCCTTTATATAACTTTCGGTTTTTGTGTTGTGATCTTTGAGATATTGTATTGGGTTGTTATTTTGTTAAAGTCTTGAATGAGCTCTAGTTAATCATAAAATAAACCTTGCATCATGTTTACTTTATGCTTTGCATATCATGTTTACTTCCTTGCTATCACTAAATACCAAGATAATGAATGAACTTGCATTATCATGTTTATATTTCAAGCTATGCATTATCATGTTTATATTTCAAGTTCTCACTTAATACCAAGATAATAATGAGTTGCATTCATATTTACTTCGTGCTATCACTTTACTTTCTAATAGAATCTAAAATAAGTGCATAAGCATGTTTATTTTTACGTCATCACCTAAATGAACCTAGAGCTCAAAGACTTGCCCATTGTTGTCTCAACAAAGGTCTAACAATATGTATTTTCCTTGGTTCATATTTCTGCCCCAAGAGGTCTTGAAGTTTCTAAGTATTTGAGACTATGTTTTATAATTTTTCCAAGCTTACATGACTTTAAGGAATGCATAGAACTAAGTTTTAAGAATTAAGGACCTCTTGAGATAAAGATAAATTGGTCATTGCCCTGTTAAATACTCTTATGATTTTAGATGTTAAAATTGTTTATAAATGAGCTTTGAAAGTTTAAAAAGAGTTCCAAGAGAAACTAGTATTTTATAAGCTTTAGAAATTATGTTTTATGCCTTTTATGGAGAAGTATATTTTCGGTTCTTCCTTGCTCTTTACTGCCACTGTATGTGTTGTTTTGATGATGATAATGTGCCTATGTTTGAGTAAAAATAATGTTAAGACTCATATGTGAAAGATAGGATAGGTTAGGAACTAGAAAAGAATTAATTTGAGAGTTCTAGATCCTTTAATTATGTAATTTTCTGGATTCTGTCCAGCAAGGTTTAGATTTAATAATCATGGTTTTAAATTAGTTTAAATGTGTAGGAATGACTCATAATTGGTTTAGGACTTAATCTTGAAGCCTTAGGAGCAAACTAAACGTAGAAAGGGTCATTGTTGTGACTTCTAGGTACCCGTAAAGTTAGGATTTCAAATTCTGCATCCTTGAGGTTTAGAGATGTTCTTGACCATAGTGTGAGGTGAGAAATACTTAGTTATAACCTCATAGGTTCCCAAGAGACTAGGTTTTGATGATCAATAACTTAGAATGTGAGTTAAAGACTTTAAGGGTCTAAACCGTAATTTCTAGAACCCCATAATCACACAAATACAAAGCTGTCCAAATCTGCATAGTGCTGTTTGGATAGGTCCTCGAGCATAAAAATTAGTAAAACTTATTAGTTGTGAACCTATAGGTGTGTGAGAGGTTAAGAATAATACTAGAACAATTAGTTTACAAGTTTAAGACTCAAAAGAACCAAAGCATAACATACTATAGGGTTATAACATACTAAGCTTGGGAGTTTGTATGTATGATTGTCAAAGGTGTGATTATGTGACGATGTATATGCCATAGTTTTATGTACTATGAAGAAAGTTTCATGTGATGATATATATGCTATGAAAAAGATGTATGTAATGAATAATGATGTATCTATGAATTAACACTTTATGAGAATTTAAATGTGACACAACACTGAGACGCCTTCTTGGGTGACACCGGTTTAGCCAAGCACCCCCAAGAAAACAAATCCGTGAGGGTATTGACATAGAGCTTGCCAAAGCGGACAAAACTACGATGCACTAGTTGCTAGTAGAGCGTTTCAAAGAGGAAATGACCCTAAGAGAGGTGATCCTTAATTGCCCCCTAGCCCGCACTATTAAGTCGGGATTATGTATATGTTACGCTTATCATAGGATAAGTAAGAACTAGTGATGACTAGTTAAGGTATGAGCTCATAACCTAGAGATGTTTTAGGGCGGCCCCATGAGATGAAAGTTAAAGTTAACAATGTCACATATACTATACTTATGCCAAATGTTATAATGTTTCTTAGCTATTCTATTGTTTGGTTTACCTTTATGATGCATTCATATCATTAGTATATTTTCTGCTTAAGTTATAAGACGCAGTATAAAATATGACGGACCTTGGATAAATAACACTTTAGAAAACTAACTTAAAAGGAATTTATATGCATGCACACCTTTTTAGAAATAAACCCAAAGTTCCTGTGGATATGATGATGTCACCTAGGAAGGGATAACCCTACTGAGAAATCTTTTAGAAAGATTCTCATTCCCTCTCTCTTTTCTTCCGTCATATCTTCAGATGGCGACATTCGTACTCTTCATCGACACCCCGGTATGGGAGCTGCACCATGACCCGGCACTCGGGTCATACCATTTTGAGGGTCGCCAGACTCGCCGAGTATTCATGTTCATGGGACGACCCTTCGCGTACCCCGTCCCGAGCTACCGCTTCACCCCGACTGCTCCTTACCGTCATAACGGGATCTTTGAGCTAGCTAGACCACGTGATGAGCAGATTCTCCGCATGGAGCCCGAGACATCAGCCGTACGCGACTACCCGAAGTACGTGCCTCGCACCCAGTACTCGGAGACGGACCCATCCGAGGACCCGCCATCACACATGTACAGTTGGAGCTCCAGTCCCGCTCCCCCACCGATGAGAGCAGGGAGTGAGGAGACGGTGGTCTAGCCGAGGTTGGCACGTCGGCCATCTATGCGCCCTCGCCACGGTGGACATGCCTTGATGATGCGCTCAACCACTCCCGCCGAGATTCGTCAGTGGATCGACTCGACCCCACGATTTCGGACGGCAGGAGTAGACATAGGAGGGGTAGTAGTTAGTGCACACACGCCACATAGTTGAGGATAAACCTTCTTTTGTATATGAGGTTGTCTACTCTAGGTGCACATGGGTATGGGTGTTGTTTCTCTTGTATTTGCTTTTTATGATTTCCTTGTATTGCATTTCAGTTGTATTCTGCTTCCCGATGTATTGAATAGTCCTCGCCTTTTGGGTAGGCATAAAGATATATATATATATATATATATATATATATATATCTATGTTTCAGTTGATGTCTCTGTGATATGATGTGTTTCCTTATGCTTTGCTTATATGTTTCGCTATGCTTCCCCTTAAAGATTCGTGCGTGGCTCTCACTTTGATTTTAATTCCAAAAAGAAAAATTTTACCCATATTTCCGCTAAGTATTTTCTAAGTAAAAGATGAGGCCAAGAGGTAATATTCTAAAGATTAACCTAAGTACATACTAGTAGTCTTGGGTTAAGATTTAGGGTGTTACAGAAATTAATTAATTTTCTATTAGAGCCTAATATTGCTTAGATTTGTTTAATCACACGATTAAGCTCAAAAACATTATACTAGGGGTAAAATCATAATTTTGCACAAAAACTGCCCAGGACTTAAATTGATATTGCAAAATACATAAAAACATCATTTAAAATCATCTGGAGAAGTTTCGGGCTCATCCGGCACTTATACCCACGTCAAACACTATATGGGTATTTTGGTCATTTTGACCCGAAACCTCAGAAAATGAGATTTTTGATCCTGGAATCACTCAAGAGTCATCTAATCCCCTTCAAACATTGAGTAAACCCTTCGAGGGCAGCCAGGTCGGCTACCCTCAAATTCCGGGCAGAAAATGACCTCAGGGGCATTTTGGTCATTTTTACTCGTACAGAAAATTGGGGCATTACACAGTGCATGTAATTGATGCTAGCCATCTTGACAGGGAAACCACAGATCTCCACCGATTAAAGCGGGCGTTGTACATCATTTGGATTAGGTTTTCACAAATATTCAGTCTTAAAAACCAAGATCACACCCTGGACAAATTTCTCTAAGCACTCAATTGTGGTGGTTTCACCTGTTCACACATAATCATTAACTGCATCAGCTAATACTCCATACGTTAGCTTATGAATGGTAGCTGTGCACTTTTGTAGTGGAGATAAGCTTAAACTCTAAGCTTTTGCAATGGGGATAAGCCTTTTTCTACCAGTAGCATCAACCTTCATTTAGAAATATGGATCAAGATTAGAAAATGCCTCCACTATGGCAAGGAAGACATGTCTTCCAATTTGAAACCTTCATTGAAATGTCTCACAAGGATACACCGAATTAAGTGCAAAGTAATCACAAAAAAGACGTTCATGTCTTGAATCACGATCTCTATCTATCCACCTATGAGAAGTGGAGGAAGAGCTTTGCCTATACTTTTCCTGAATGAGTTGTTGTAATTCACGCTTGTAATACCCCTAATTTTAAATTAAAAAGGGTTAGAAAAAATTTTTTCAAACAAAAAGGATGACAGTCATTGTTACCTGTCGTTTCGAGTCCCGAATTCTGCTAAGTCTGGGCCCTACATCTCCTTGGAGGGCCATATGATAGTAATATTCTTGGGACCAAAAGTCCCGGTAATTGTTCCTTAGAGAAGAATAAGTCAAAGAGTGATTTTTAATTAATTTTATGAAACCTTTAAACACTCTATTTTTGATCCCTAAGTTTATAAAACCGTGAGAATTGCCAGATTTGAACTAAAACCCAAAATTTGGTTTTTGATTTGTTAGGATTTTGATTTTTCTAATATTTTATTTGAATCCAAATGGGGGGGTATTCCCTTATTTACATTTATGTTAATAAGTGAGTGCTTAGATGATATAGTCCAATACATACCAGCACAGGAATTGTAGCTTAATGATGATAGAAAAACCATTCTGGTGAGCGCTGCAGTGGTCAAGTGAATAGTAAGGTGGTGCTGGGATGAATTTTTATGATCTGTGGTGAGCACTGTAGCACTAATGCAGTGGTCAACAGAGTTTATAAAAACCCTGGTTATAGGTCCAAAACATTCCCATACACCACCAAAACACATCCCCACCCTTTTTCTCAGTAGAGACCGTGATTTTTCCCCCCCTCTACACCTCATTTCTTCACCTTTTCATTATTTAAACTTCATTTTCTTCCTTCTAAGGATCTAAGGTATGCTTAGCTTATGGATTTATCTCATTCTCTTCCAATTTCTCATGTTCTAAGAGGTTAAATCTAGGGTTCTTAATGCTTTTGTGCCATGAGGTTCTTCTACCATGAATATGGTGAAGTTAGGCTATTTAGAGATTTATTTAGAGATATATTGCTTCCATGTCAGATATTATGGTCGTTTCTGCTTCCAAGAGTCCTATTGCTATTGTGTCTATGCATCTTGCCCCTACAGGTGAGTGGATTCGAATATGTAATCTTTATGTTGTGCATTAGAAGCTATTTTCATGAAAATATAACTTACTGTTTGATTTTAAAGATTACTGTATAAGGATTTGAGATTTGTTATTGGTTATTGTGTTTTAAACTGATGGTTTAAGAGCATGAAAACATGTTTTTGATGAAAACTCATGGGACCATAGTTGCTATACTGATTTTATGCAGAACTGATGATATATGTACAGTTAGAGACTTTATGATTATCTCATTGGATTCTAGAACTGATTTATATATGTGTGAAGTAGTTTTATATTAGATATGCAAGTTAGAAGAGGAAATAGAGTTGGATGATAAACTTTGCTATTGAAATCATGATGTGGAGTTTCTAGTAATGAAAAACTGGATGGTTTAAATTATGTCTCAGATGATTAATTAAATGATTTTTGAGCTTGAATTTTCATGAGAATCAGAATAGTTGGCGGCTACATACCTATGGAGGCTTGTAATCGCAATGTCCATGTGAGTGACCATTTGGGTGTGATTTCATAGCCACCGGTATGCCAAGGTTAGACTGTTGGTGTAACCCCCCGATTTTTTACTAGAGTAAAAATGACCGAAATGCCCCTAAGGTCATTTTCGGCCCGGAACTCGAGGATAGCCGACCCAGCAGTCCTCGAGGGGCAAACTCAATGTTTGAAAGGGATTATTTGATTTGTGAATCTTTCCGGGATTGAAAACCTCATTTTCTGAGATTTCAGCTCAAAATGACCAAAATACCCCTGTTATGTTTGACACGGGTACGAGCGCTGGATGGACCCGAAACTTCTCTAGATGGTTTTAAAAGGTGTTTTTATATATTCTGTTACCTCAGTTTTAGTCCCGGTGGTCCCGGGAAATTTTGTGCAAAATTACGATTTTACCCCTGGTTTAGTGTTTTTGAGCTTAATCGCATGATTAAGCAAACCCAAGCAATATTAGGCTCTAATCGAAGATTAATTAATTTACATAATTAATATAGAGTCAAAATATTTATTAAAGTTAATTAGAACCTAAAATTGCTTAGATTAAACTAAAATCTCATTTTAAATTCAAGATTTCTAGTCATGGAATCTTGAATAGTGTTTTCTCTCTCCAATTCCTTAAATCATGGAATTGTGTTAACATTGTTTATTCATAAAATTAATTTAAAATCCTCTAAATGTGTATGAGCACTCCTTAATCATATCATAAAATTTCTAATCACATCCTTAGTTACCTAAACTCATGCTTAGCAATTCCTAACCTTACACCTAAACTACTACACACCTAAACACATGATTAGCACACAACTAAACAAAAGAAAACCCCCCTCTCTTCTAGAAGCTCACGGCCACACTCCTCCTCCATGCCTCAAATTTTTGAAATTCAAATGCAACTTCAAGTCCATGACAAGCCATGCTTGAACCCATACCTATCATACCTTCAACCATGCCTTGAATGACCACTTGTAAGAGATATTTTCTCTTCCCTCATGCCTCCATGTGCTACAACCAGCCCTCCTTCACTTAACCCTTCATTGTTTTGTTTTCAATAAATAGGTTCCTTAGATGAACTTGTGTCACTTTTGATCCTTTGGTAAGCTTGAGCATTCTAGCATTTCTTGTGAGTTCTTTCCTTTTCTCTCTAAGTTTCAAGAAGCTTTCCTTTTTCCTCTTCATCTTCTTCATCTTCATCTTCTTCATCTCCTCTTTACATCCTCACCTCACAACTTCAAACCTCCACCTTGAATCATCCTTTAAACACTCAAACACTCAACCTTAAACACAAGCTCACCAAGAACACATTTCCTCTCCTTTTCCTTCCACAAGGCCGAAGCCACACCTCCACATTAGGAAGAGTTTTCCTTCTCAACATTATCTCAAAGATCAAGCCTTTGTCTTCATACTTGGTTGGGAGTTGCTCTCTAGTCTTTGTTTTGCTCAAAAATGTGATTTCCTTGAAGTTTCTCTTGGATTCTTTTTAAGTTTTCCTTGCTTTTCCTTTCTTCTCATTTCGGCCTCAAGGCCTCATATGGATCATGATAGCTTGATGATGAGTGTTTCTAGAGGATGACTTTGTGTTCATCTCAAAGAACCTCTAAAGCTTAAGTTTTTCCTTTTCCTTGAACTCTATCTATGTTACTTAGCTCACATAGTTTTTAACTTACGAAAAATTAATCTCAAGGTTTTCAAAAAGTCCAAGCTTAACCTTGTCAACCTTAAAGTTGGCCGGCACGTTCTAGAGTTTACTCTAGATAGGGGTTTTGGATACTTAATAAAGAACATGGCATAGTTTCATTCTCTTTTTCCTTTCTTATTTGTTTTTGGTTTCTTGTTTTCTTTTCCTTTATATTTCGGCCTTGGTTCCTATTTTTTCCTTGTCGTTTTGTTTATTTCCTTTGAGCTTGATGACGATGTTCAAGAACCATGTAGTTCCTTTGAGAACTTGGTTCAAGAACTCTAGAGCTCACTTTGTTTGATGAGATAAGTGTTGGGTTGAGATTTTTGGTTCTCTCTAAAAGTCTTCTATGAGCTTTAAGTTAAGATAAAAGGGACTTGCATCCATATTTACTTTTATGTCATCACTAAATGCTCAAGATTAAAGAATGAACTTGCATCTTCATATTTATGTTATGTTCTCACTAAATCTCTAAGATAATAATGGATTTGCATAGCATATTTATTTTATGCTCTCACCTCCTAATAAAGACTAAAACAAAGTGCATTGCATATTTATTTTTATGTCAATCACTTAAGAGATTTAGAGCTCATGGACTTACCTATTATTATCTCAAACAAAGTTGGAAAATATATGTCTTTTACTCCTTTGATTTCGGCCTTGTGATGATGTTGAGTCTTAGAATGAGATTCATCTAGTTACAAGTGCTAAAACTCATGTTTCATAATTTTCCTAAGTCTAGATGGTCTTAAGAAATGTTTTGTGCTAGATTTCATGATTTAAACCTCTTTTGAGACTAATTTAAAATAGCTACTGCCCTCTTTGGTTTTATGATGGTTTTAAAGAAATAAATTGTTTTTAAGTGTGTTTTATAAGTTTTAAAAAGGTTCCAAAAGAAGCTAGTAATTTATGTTCTTTAGAAATGAAATTCTATGCATTATTTGATGGAGATGTTTTCGGTTCTGCCATGCTTGGTTGCTCACTATATGATGCTGTTTTTATGATGATAAAATGAGTATGTTCATGTATATTTGATGTTAGAATCAAGTTGAGAAAGTTAAGACAAGTTAATAGCTAGAAAGGAATTAAAAATGAGACTTTTAAATCCCTTGGAAAATGAATTTTCTGGATTCTGTCCAGCAAGGGTAAAATTAGTAAATTATGGTTTATAATTAGTTTAAATGTATAGGAACTACTCACAATTGGTTTAGGAATTAATCTTGGGGCCTTAGGAGTAAACTGAATTTAGAAAGGGTCAAAGTTGTGACTCCTAGATACCCGTAAAGTATAAATTATGGATTTTGCACTAATGGACTTTAGAATAAGTTATGATCATAATAATTAGCAAGAATAATTACTTTTGAGCCTATAGGTGCATAAGACATTGAGATTGGATGATTAGAGAACTTAAGTTTCAAGTTTAAGACATGAAGGGTCAAACACAAAACACCTTAGGTTTTGTAATCAAATGAGATTATTTTATGCAAGTATGATGTGAAGATATGGATGATATGATGAGTATATTAATGTGATTTCATGTTGAGCATGATTAGAGAATTTAATTGAGGATATATATATGAGCTTGTGGCATAAAGTTGATTTGAAGGAAATTCGGCACACAGTCGTTATGCTGCCGAATTTCCGTCACATCTAAAGGACTTCAGAATATTTTTGAAGTATGATATGAGATTTAAAACCCTGGGTGACACCAGTTCAGCCGAGCACCCCCAGGAGATTTTTATGTGACAAAGCACTGAGACGCACTTTCCTGGGTGACACCAGTTCGGCTGAGCACCCATAGGAAAGACAAATCCGTGAGGGTATGAGTAGATACAGCCTACCAAAGCGGATAAATTGTTGTGGGTAAATGCAGGCAAAGTGTTTCAAAGAAGGTATATCCTAAGAGAGGTGATCCTTAGCCCTCTAACCCGTACTCGAGGAGTCAGGAATTTTATTATGTTCGCTTATCCAGATGAGAAGTAAGAACTAGTGATGACTAGTTAAGGTATGAGCGCATAACCTAGATGATGTTTAGGGTGGCCCTTTATGATGTCCTAAGTCACAAAGTTGAGGAAAGTTCCACTTGAAAGTTATATGTGACACTTTATGCCACTTGTATGCTTCTTGATGTGATGAATTATTGAGTTATTTGCTTAAAGAAGTACCATGCATTCATGCTTTGATAAAGAAGTACCCTTTATGATATGTTACACTCTAAAAGGAACGAACCTTGGATAAATTAGTTTTATAAACCTAACGAATGAACTTATATTCATGCTCACCTTTTAATAATAAACCCAACGTTCCTGAGGATATGAACGATGTAACCTTAGATAGGAGATTCCTACTGAGATTTTTTAGTAAGATCCTCACTCCCTTCTCTTTTTTCCTTCTCTCCCGTCACATCTTCAGAGCTTGATGGCGACATTCGTGGTTTTTATCGACACCCCAACTTGGGAGGTGCACTTTGATCCAGAGCACGGGTCGTATCATTTTGAGGGACGTTGTGCTGTTCGCGTCTTTATGTTCGTCGAACATCCCTTAACACATCCTGTACGTAGCTACCACTTCTCCCCCATGTCTCCCTACAATGATGCTATGGTTTTTTAGCGTGCCCGAATGCGTGATAAGAGGATTCTTTGGACGTATACTGGAGGTTTGACTACCCGCAACTTCCAAGACTACATGCCTTGATCTCCCGGTTCAGAGGATGACCCCACAGAGGATCCGCCGATGCACATGTTTAGTGAGAGCTCTGCCCCCACTCCTCAGTTCATGAGAGGCGAGAGCGAGGAGACAGTTACGTAGCTAAGGTTGGCTAGGTGGGCTGAGATGCACCCCCACCGAGGAGCACATGATCAGCCACTACGCGTGCCTACTCCTGCCGCACTACGTCCGTGGATCAGTTACATCCTACCATACCCTAGGTTCCAATAGTAGTTATTTTAGGGGAGATCTAGTGCACACACTCACTCATAGATATGATAAACCTTCTTTTGTCATGAGGTTATCCTCCTTAGGTGTACTAGGGTAGGAGTTTTTATTCACGTCTTTCATCTATGTCCATTTATGTTGTATTTCCTTTTCATTGTATTCGTATTACCTTATACTAAACTAAGTCCCGCCTTCGGGTGGGTATATTACGATATTAATGAAGTATTTCCTTGGTGTGTTATTAACTGTTCGTCTGTTATGTGTTTTTCTACTTTGTGTTCACTCCTTATGAATTGCAATGTATATTTAATTTACTATTTCATCAACGCGGCTCTCACTTTGCTTTTATATTTCAAAAAAAAATTTACCCGTATCTTCCGCTAAGTATTTTAATAAAAGAATGAGACTAAGAAGTAATAACCTAATGATTAATCTAAATTGGGTTAAAAATTAGGATGTTATAGTTGGAAGATGGATTCATAGCTTATAAAGCAGAGATATGCGAAGCCAATCTGACACCAAGGTTGGCAGAGCCAGTCTCCAACCCTATAGATTCATAATTCATAAAGCAGAGGTGTACGAAGCCAGTCCGACACCAAGGTTGGCAGAGCTAGTCTCCAACCCTATAGATGCATGTATATGATTATGCTATGATTGATGGGCATCAATGTTTCTCTAGAAATTATTACACGATGAGCTTGTATGATTTCAAATATGAAAGTAAATTGAAAATTTGGTTGTTGAAGCTGTGGCATGATGAATTGAGTATGTGTGTGTGTGTGTGTGTGTGTGTGTGTGTGTCTGTGTGATACATATAAATATTAGACATAATCAGAAATTACTACTTTTCTATTGGGGCATTGATGATCTTAATTATGGGAAATGATGATTTTGATTATATATATGTATACATGAAATGTTTTATAAGTGTTATAGTTTTATTTTGATTTTATGCATTGTTCTTAACGTCCCATGAAGGAGGCTACAGGTGGGGATTCACTCACTGAGTTTTGGTTACAAAACTCACCCCTTTCTTCCTTCTCTTATTTTTACAGATAGAGCAGTTGTTGTGAACCTCCCATCAGTCATAGATTCCAGTCAGTGAGTCTGTAAGTGAAGCATATAATGCTTGGGTTAGAGTGGTCCAGTACAGTACAGGCAGGGTCCGAACCTTAGATCATATATTGCATTTTGCATCCCACTGTAATAGCATATTTATGTTTTGTTCTTGATAACTTAATGGTATTAGCCCATGGAACATTTTGAAAAGAGAATGTTATATGTAAAGATTGAATTATGACTCCGGACTTTAGAGATAGATTAAGAAACTACAGACTTGATTATTTTTATCATTAGGATTTTGTTGAATTTAAAGAATAGGTGAATTATATGTAGAAAAGAAAATTTCTGTTATAAATGAGTTTTTATCAACAGAACATGCATGTAGAGACAGTTAACAGATCATGAGGCTTGCGTGAGAATAAAATTCCTCACGTGCTGGTCACATGCCCAAGTCGGGTCATGACAACGCTCCTTTGAATCATTGAACAATAATTCTTCCATCCAATCATCCAAAGATGTTTTATCGGGTTTGTCTAAATCATTGTACAAAGCATCATTAAACATGTCGTCAAAAGACATGTTGTTATAAGGGTTAGAGTTTTTGTCCATTTGTATTAATGGATATTTCGGTGATGGTTACTGGTGGAAAAAATATTTTTTGACAGATATGAGTGAGTGGAGATGAGATTTAAGGCTTTTGATAGCAAGAAGAGGAGATGTTGTGAGCAATTATGGAAAAGTGGTGAATTTATAAGTCAACCCACAACTGCTAGTTTTACAACAACTTGTTTTGCAATGGCTTGTTTTGCAATGACTAGTTTTGAAATGGCTAGTTTTGGAACAGTTACATTTCGATAAGCTTGAATGATTTTTAAAATTAAATAATAAAATTATAATTATAAAATACAGTACATTACTACAATCATAACAAATTAAAACAAACATCCACTCTACCAATACAATCGACATTTAATTAAAAACATAAAACATGATTAACAGATTTGCATAATTTGAAATAAACATTGACCAAACCAATACAATCAACACTTAACTAAAAATACTTTGCCATAATTTTCTCCACAAGCTTGTCATGAATAGGTCGTTGTTTGTCAGTCATTGTAGATGTATCCTTATAAATTATTTCCATGCTCTTTCTCTTTCTTTATCCATTAGCTCATTTTCCTTGATTGTTTTCATCTCACGCTTAAACTCCTTATCTTTTTCTCTATCAACTAACTCCATTTCCTTAGTACTCACATGTCTCTTTATAAGGGATAGTCTCCTAGCAGTAACGGTTTTGAGCACATTAACTTTTTCATCTATATCCTTGAGTGCCTTCAATTTACTTTTTCCTTGCGGATGAATTGGAGTGTCACGACCTAACTTGAGGACATGATCGGCACATAAGGAATCCATCCCCACGTAAGCCTTGTGACCTTAGAGTCTCTTTAAATGCTTAATTTATCATAATATAATATCTAAAATATAATCTCTTTGAAATATTAGCATTTTCTCTAGTTAAAACATAATATTTAATTTCATAAACTAAATGTATTTAATAATCCAAGCTCAGAAAACATCTTAATCATATCTGCTGGTCTAAAAATCATAACTATTTCAACATATAGTATTACCTAAACCTGAAAATCTTAATAGTTGAAAACTAAACTACAAATACATCTCTAGTTCATTACATAAATCTCTAACCACAATTTACATTTCAATTACATACTTAATCTCTGAAAATACTATAATATATCAAAATACATGCGTGGCTAGGATCCTACCTGCACATCTATTGGGGCACTCTACTCTAACATAATCCTACTCAAAGCCTTACTCCAAAATAAGACTCACTATTAGAAATACTTGTGTCTACTAAAATGGAGTTTGAACCACCTTGTACCTGCAACTATGAGAAGGAAGGGAAAAGGTTGAGTCAATGGACTTAGTGAATAAGCTCTTACCCATCATCCACATGGGACAGCCACCAAAATGTATAATAATAATAACAATAAATAAACAAATTCTAAAACAATTTCAGCATATACACACAAACATTGTAAAATAAAACCATTAAGCTATTCTGAGTCGTAACCAATATTACCCTGAAATTGATACACATATATATACATATAAAGGAATGTTCGTAGTTATTCAAAATTTATCTCTATTCTCTATGGGCACCTCAGTAGGTTCTGATTTGCTCTATTCTCTAAAAGCTCTACTTTCGTGGCTGTAAAATGGGTGTGCCTCCATGGTTGTTTACAAATATTGCCTTCATGGTTGTTTAATACTATCGCCTCCCTGGCCATTAAATTAATATTGCCTCCATGGCTGTTTACTATAAGGGATCATACATAACTCAACACAAAATAAATAGAATCAACAATACTGAAATTCCATAATTAAATGATGGGTGCTCAGTCCTAAGTGAACAAGAGCCCCTAAATTCTTAGTACTCTGAGAGCTCTAGATTCGTATAACTCTAACAATCTGACTTTAGCATAATTGTTGCTATGACAATCGTGCCTAAGGGATCACCTGCTTGTAGGCATTCATATTTCAAGCCCACAGAATATGTATCTGGCAGTTGCTACAAATCATACTAAGTTTCGTACCTCTTCGTACCATAAAGCTAAAGTTCTAAATTCATATATCAAGCTAACATACTTTTCATATACTTCGATAATTCTAAAATTCATGGTTCAAACTTGGGGGGTTTATAATTATAATAACCCTAAAATCATAACAACATATTTCTTTATAAATCTAAATCATACTCTAATCAACATAATCAACTCAACACTTCACTGAAATGATTTATGAAATTCCAAGTCTTAAAATATGGTAATACCATAAATCTATAGTGCATATTTTCATAGTCTAGATAACTTTAATTTCGTACTCCAAAACCAATAGGGTTCTAAAACTAAATCATACTTTGCTCTATATACATTTATTTTCTCTAAAACTTTGTGTTAAGCTCTTCTCTGCTTTAAACTCTATCATATATGCATACTCTACTCTTGAAATCATCATGATAATTCATAAGTCTCTAATATAATCATATTCATAATCTAGCTCTTTATCAAAAGTCATTTTAGCAAAAATAGTCCCATGAGTCTCTTAAAACATATAATTCATGCTCTTGAAAACCAAAATCTCATAAACTTAACTAAACCAATAGTAGCTTATAATCTTTTCATAATCATTTCTAAAATCATGTAATAATGCCATAATGTGAAGACAATAGCTCTAATGATAAAAAAAAATAAAGGTCATAAGATTGAACCTACTTACCTGGAGGGGAGGAAGTGATGGTGTCAACACCAATAGAGCTCTGGGGAGGAGGGATGACACCAACATCTACCATTAAAGCCACAAACTCTAGATTAAACTCTAACAATCTCTAGAGAGCTCTAATCTAACTCTAACAACATTGGGAGAGTACTTCCAATTGACAACAATAGAGAAAAACAACAACCTATAACATGGGGGAGGGAGAACATGGAAGAAACTAACGTAAACCAACAACAATCACTTACGTTGGATCTTGAAGGAAGAGGATTTTATGTTGGATTGAGTGGAAGAGAGTGGAGAAGGGTTTGGAAAGGGAGGGTTTTAGGTTTCTGCTTCTAGGAAGAAAGAAGCTCGAGTTGGGGTATATATTGGGTTCATTAAATGAAACTGTATCATTTTACATTGTGCTGACATTATGGATAAGCAATTTTTTGACAACCTCTTTGGATAAGCAATTTAATAACCTTGCTTTACTTTCTGAAGGATTCTACTTCTAGAGCTTCGTACGAACCAAAGGTTCCTTAGAGAGCCACAAAGGAGGGATGAACTTATCTGACAATTCTCCCAAAGTGAAGAATTTTCAAGATATCTTTGTGTAAACTTTTAGACAGAGAAATGAGGAGGAGAATGTCTAAAAAAAAATATTAATACTTTATGCAAAAATTTGAGAGGGCAAATTTTAAAAATAGATAGATATGCCTATCATTAAGAAAGTGAAATATAGATTTTCAACGCTAGAAGAGACTCTTCTAATCAGAATCAAATACCATTATTATTGAAGGGTTCTGGACATACCTTTTAATATGATGATTTGTCTAGTTCCTTATGCGCAGCATCTAGGTGCTTGATGGATTCAATCTTCCATTTTCTCCTTACTCTTTCTTGCATAGTCAGAAGACTCTAAGTCTTCTGGACACTTTGGAGATTCTCAATTCCCTAATAATTTCATTTGATTTTCAAGTATTCAAGCTTTGCATTTTCCAGTTCGAATCATCATTTGCAAATAGTTCTTCACCTAACCTTTATGGATCATAGCCTTTTTATGAAAAGTCTTTACAGGTGAAGATGGAAGTCTAAATTTCCAGAATTTCAGATTGCTTTAGCTTATTGCTCAGAATTGTTTTTTTTATTTTATTTTCATTGAAGTTCCTTAGCATGCTTTCTGAAGTGATGATTTCCGGAGTTTACTTTTTGGGGATGCAGCTTCGATTCCTTTTTGCTGCTCAACAGTCTTTTTGAGACTCCTTTTAGTAAAGTAGTTCTTGAATACTTTTCATTGGCAAACATAGATTATTTGGAAACCTAGATACCCTTGCTTCATTTTTGTCCCTTTGATCTTTGACCTCTGCAATCGTCAGACTGCTCAACCCCTAGAGGACTAGCTTTGATACCACTTGTTGGTAAAAGAGTGCACGAAAAGGGGGGTGAATCGTGCTTCTTGAAAACTTCTTTCTGACCTAAAACATCAAATAAATCCATCAAGCCCGAGGCTTGAAGTGCAGCGGAATAATGGTTAGTAGGTTCAGAAAGTAAGTTTCTGATGTATGATTAATTCACCCATGGTTCATTAAAATAATCAGTGCATAATCTAAAGTGATTGACAATAAAAATAAAAGTTTAGGGAAGAAAAAAATGAACATAAGAATTTTTATACTGGTTCGGCCAACCTGCCTACATCCCATACTCAACACATGTTAAGATTTCACTAACAACAACTTTCTCAACCTGAGAAAGTAAAATAGATAGTCTTTACAATAGCCTTCCCAAGCTCTAACTTGCATAGTGGCCAACCCCATTGTGACCTAACCGAGTAGTTATGTACCAGTATCTCCAAGTTGAACCTGCACAGTGGACAACCCCAATTGTGACTTAACCGAGTAGTCTTGAACCAGCCTCTCTAAGTTGAACCGTGACCTACAAACACCTTCTACTACCACGTTGTAAGTAGTCTTTCAAATAGCCTCTCTAAGCTGAACTGTGAAGTACAAATACCTTTGTACTCACATTGTAGGTAGTATTTCCAACAACCTCTCCAAGATGAACCGTGATAAGCAAATACCTTTGCTCATACGTTGCAAGTAGTTTTACTTTAGCCTCTTCAAGCTATGTCTCACACTGATCACTAACAGATCAAGGTTACAAAGGTTATGTGTTTGGGTTGCCATACACTCAAGTTTCCTTAAAAATGCTAGCTAATATAGACTAGGAAACTTAAAGCGACTCTTTTCTCTTATCTCTTCACATGAAGAGCATACAAATACAAATACATTTTAAAACCAAGAATATTTTTACACATTGTGATTGATTACATAAATTGATTAATAGCACAGAAAGTGTAGAGAGATTTTTCCAGAGATTCTGCACTAAAGCTTTCAATTCTTTCATCAGCTTTCAAGCTTGGCATCTCCATTTATACAGGTCTATCTTTATGATCGTTGCCTCTTTGATTAAATCTCCAAGTGACATGTGTTTTTCATTAGATGTGCCTTGGAACATTAGTCTAGAGAGGTAGGCTGACAACTTTTCCCATCATTGCAGAAGCCGTTGTAATGTAGAAGTTTTTGAAGTTCTCATTTTTTCCTTTTATTTTTACCCATGGTTTCTGAACTCCACCTCCTCGGATCTTGAATCATTTAGGCAAGAGAGATGACGTACCAATTATAACATTGGATCTAATTTGAGATTTGAAATTTGAAATTTGAAACTCCCTCCATTTTTCCTCAGCATTCTTTGCTCCATCATTCATGAGCTTTCTAACATTGTAATCAATCACATTGATTTTTCTCTAATATTCCAGTCTTCAATCTTGATTGGTTGATGATGATTTCTCTGCGATTGTAGTGATTGATGACTGAGTAACATGTTGCTCTTGGACATGAATTGATTTCTTTATCATGAGTGTTCTTTCTAATGTCCCGTGCTACTTTCTGAAGATCCTTTCCTTGGTTTCTTGATTTATGCCTTGATCAGCTTCAGTCTTCCTGCATTTATACTTTCTATTCTCGAGATAATATTCACCTTTTAAGCTTGATCTCCTCTCTAAAGATAAATATGATTTCTCATGTGTTGTGAACTTCTCCTGATTCAAGTTTGCTTCAATGCCTTTGGTCCATGAACATCAATACGTTCTTTGCTTGAAATAACATTCACTTTCTGATTATTTTAATCTCTTCACATGAGATATATATCATGCTTGTGCATGCATAGTGAAACATTATTCTTGCATTGAGTCCGTATCATGCCTTCATCAGTATACACTTACTTCGCTCGACTTCATATTCACTTTCTGATTAATTCAATCTTTTTCCATGAGATATAACATGCTTACACATGTAAAATGAAATATTAATCTTGCATAGGTTCGTGTAATACAGACCGGATCTACCTATTAAACTTTGTTAAGAAACTCAAGATAGTCATTAGTTGTTCTTCAAAACATTTTCTCCAAATTGGCTTTGTTGTCATTTAAAACCTTTTAAGCTTCGTACTTTCTAAGTACTTTCTGAAGGGTTCTGAAATTTACAAAGAAGTTTCATAAGAAGTTAGGAGATTTTTTATTAGAAAATCTCATAAGAATTTAGAAGATTCTGAAAAGAATATCTCATAAGAAATTTAGGATATTTTAAAGAGAAGAGTCTTATAGAAATTTAGGAGACTTAAAAGAGAAAATCTCATAAGATTTCTGGAGATTTTCAAAGGAAAGTCTCACAGTAATTCAGGAGATTTAACAGAGAAAATCTCATAAGAGTGGAGAAGATTTCAAGGAAATCTCAAAGCAAAAGTATGAGAAATAAAACTATTAAAATGAGACTTTACTTAATAATCATAAGATTTTCTTAAATAAGTGTTAAACATTTTTATGAAGAAAGAAAGCTTAAGAAATTAATGCATAAATCAGCTTTATGTAATATCAATTGCTTGATTGTAAGCTCATGGATTCAAAGAGATCGTAGTAGCCGTACTACACCAATTGAACTATATAAGGTTGTAACATAATGGTGTTACATTATTGATAGTATTGTAGGTAAAAGATTGCACGAGAAATGGGGGTTGAATCGTGCTTTTTGAAGCTTTCTTACGAATCTGAAATATTTAACACAAAAGATACTATCAAGCATAAAGCTTGAAGTGTAACGGAATAATGGTTAGATGTTTTAGAAAGTTGCATTCTAAAGCTTAATTATAATAGTGCAACTTTAATGAAACTGAATTCGTTATTAACAAAAAGTTCATAATATAAAAACAAAAGATCAGGGAAGAGAGAATTGACACAAGTATTTTTATATTAGTTCAGCCAACCTACCTGTATCCAGTACTCAATACATGTTGAGATTTCATTCAACAACTTTCTTAACCTAAGAAAGTAAACTAGATAGTCTTTTCATTAGCCTTCCCAAGCTCTCATAGTGAATAATGAACGACCCTAATTGTCACAAATGGATTAGTTCTGAACCAGTCTCTCCAAGCTGAACTGAGTAGTTCTGAACTAGCTTCTCCAAGCTGAACCGTGACCTGCCGATAACTTCTACTCCACATTGTAAGTAGTCTTGAACTAGCCTCTCCAAGCTGAACCGCAATGAGCAAATACCTCTACCATCACATTGCAAGTAGTTTTAACTTAGCCTCTCCAAGCTATATCTCACTCTAATCACTAACGGATCAAGGTTACAAAAGTTGTGTGTTTGGGTTGCCACTCAAACTAACATACACCCATGTTTCCTTAAGAATATTCAACAATACAGACCTGGGAAACATGAGCAACTTCTTTCTCACATCTTTTCCTAAGAAGAGTATACAAATTATTACAAAACATTGAAAGAAGATTTTTATCCTTCAAGATGACTGATTACATATTATGATGAACAACACGAGAAGTGTAGAGAGATTTTTCCAGAGTTTTCACTCTTATGTCTTCAACTCTCTCATCGGCATTCATGTATGACATCTCTATTTATACAAATTCTTCTTCATGACCATTACCTTTGATCAGATCTCCAAGTGACACGTGTAGACTATTAGGTGTGTCTTGGAATGTTAGTCTAGAGAGGTAGGCTGATAGACTTGTCACATCAGTTGCAGAAGCCGTTGTAGTGAAGAGGTTTTTGATGTCCTCTATCCTTTTACTTTCTGATTGTGGTTTTTGAACTCCTCCTTCTAGAAGCTAGCATCATGAATCAATCGAGCAAATCACATATCAGTTGTAACACTGTGTCTAATTCGAGATTTGAAATTTGAATTTCAAATTTTCCCTCCATTTCCTTTAGCGTTCTTTACTCCACAGTCAAGTAAGCTTTCTGACAGCGTAATCAATCTGTTTAATTTTTCTTCGATCTTCCAATCTTCAATCTTGGCTCTTCGGTTAAGATTAACTTGCGATTGAGATTATTGTTGATTGAGTAACATGTAACTTCCAAAGTCGGCATGATTTCCTCCTTCTTTAGTGTACTTTTTGAAGTCCCGGTTACTTTCTGAAGATCGTTTCCTTGGGCTTCTTGCTCTTGACTTGATATGCTTTAGTCCTTAATGTTCTTTGCATGAGATAATATTCACCTCTTTTAAGCTTAATCTCCTCCTTAAGATAAAACATGATTGCTTATTTGTAGTGAAATTATTTTCGATTCAAGTTCATTTTTATGCTTTTGATTCATAAGCATGAATAAATTCTTTGCTTGAAATAATATTCAATTTCCTTTTAGGCTCAGTCTTTTCCCATGAGATAAATTATGCTTGCGCATGCAAAGTGAAACATTAGTCTTGCTTTAAGTCCGTATTATGCTTTAATCTGTATACACATTCTTTGCTCGACAAAATATTCACTTTCTATTCAGCTTAATCTCTTCCCATGAGATAAAACATGCTCATACATACAAAGTGAAATATTAATCTTGCTTTAAGTTCATGCGATACAAATTGAATTAACCTGTTATACTTTGTCTAGAAACACAAGGTAGCCATTAGTCATTCTTCAAAGTATTTTCTTTAAATTGGCTTTGTTGTCATTCAAAACAATGAAGCTCATGCTTTCTGAAGGGTTCTGGAGTTTACAATCTCCCCGTTTTTTATGATGACAACCCAATTTGAAGAAAATATTTTGAAGAGGGATTGAAAGAAATAATACAGAATATAATATGATGAATCACATTTTCTTCCAACACACCATAATTCTTAAATCGTAGTAAGTCATTTTCTTAAGGCATGATTAGATATGATCAAATAATACTTGCGATATTGTTTCTTGATAGAAAATCTTATTCAGCACTTTCTTTTCCTATGCTTCTTTTCTAACAAAGAATTTGATACTCAAAGATGTGTGTGTGTATATATATATATGAATGATAAAAACTTTTGAGCATGATATAATAAAAGCTTAATAGATACATATGAAGTTCTTGTGAGCTTATTTTTCATGAGCTAGGAAACTTTATAAGTATCAGATGATGAAATAGTTTTCGAAATCCTTTACTCAAAATGGTTTATGCTTACTGATACATATTGATTAAGAATGTAACTCATTGTTAGTCAAATAAGCTTAGCATATTTGACATGATCCTCAGATCAATTTATTGATCATATTTGAATTTGAGACATTTAAAAGCAGGTTTCTGAAGGTCCTCAGAAACTATTTATAACTAAGTTTGATCAAATTTAAATAGAGCATCTCATGCACGTGTCAATAAAAATGTGTTCTATAATTATAGGCATTTCAAGCAGTCTCATACATATCTATGCACATCAATAAAGTTTGAGCATCCAGATATTGATAGAAAGAATTTGCATTTCTTAAGGATACTTGCTAAAGCTAATCAAGGATAAGTGTGTGCTTATTTCTCTAGCCTGTTAATGATTGAACAGTTCAAAATGAGTGCTTAAGAGAATATACCATACATAGGCAAGTCATGATATATGATTAGCTGAGCATGATGGATTAGGCATTGATATGTATCAAAGCTTAAGATAATCTTCTATGTATCAGAGCAATATATATATAAGGGCGCATATCCTTTAAGTGAAAGTATAATCCAAACATAGACACGATAAATACGGCATTTTATCATATATTAAGTATTCATGATATAAAGATGAATGGCCAAAATATAACTAGGTTTTAGAGAAGAAAAAAGAGGTTTTGTGCATCATAATATATATATATATATATATATATATATATTTTGGGCTCCCTCTCAGCATGGTCTCCTTTTGAATTTTCTAGCATCCCCCCACTGAATTTAGCACATATTTTCTTCACATTTTCTCTTCTCCCCCTTTTGTCATCATCAAAAGGAGGTGTGCTAGGAGTTATGGCTCATTCTATTAATCTTGATGCTTTACTTCTTAGAGAATCTCCATCAGAAGGCTTCATGTCTTCTTGATTGAGCTTCCAATCGATCCAATCTTTCAAGGATATGCCTTTGCTGTGCTACTAACTGGTGCAGATTCTATGTAAAATCAGCATCTGGAGTGACAGCAGGATTGGAAGTAGCCATAGTTGGAATTGGGAGATTTTCTGACTGTGAGCTTGATCTAGGTTTGACAATTTTTGGATTATTTCTTAGAAAAGTCTTAGATGTAGATCTAGAAATGAAGAAGTCTAAACTTGTTTCTTCTTCAGACTCGAAATTCATGCTTGTTCTACTGGGTGAACCCCCATATCTGATGATCACCTCTGGATTTTTGCTCTCATCAAAGCTATCCACAATGATTCTTCTTTTTCTTTCTCTTCCTTCATCTAACTCAGTTGCCTTCTTCATTGCAGCTTCTCTTATCCTTATATTTCTACTTGAGGCTCCTGTTGTAGGAGCACCAGTTGGTTTTCTTAGGGTTCGAAATGAGTTGAGGGTATACAAGGTGCTTTCCATGTATTCATACCATCAGTTGCCAAAGGGTATTTCAGATATTGAAGGATTTTTATAAGAAGAATGCCGTAGGGAACAGAGGCGTTTTTCCCGATTTCAGGAGAGAGGGCTTGGAGCATGTAATCAAAGATTAGTCTAGGTAAACTCACTTTTCCTTTTGCTAGTAGACAATACAGGAGCATGCAAGCCATCCCTACTAGCTGATATGTATATTCTTGTCTGGGCAAAGGAGTCAACTGGATGAGAGTGAGAGTTTGACGAGCTTTCGAGTTTAGCATTGTAGATGTTATATCATTAGGATGGTGTTTGGGAGAATCTATGAGACATCTTGACACGTGTTCTACAGGAACCCCAATAGTCACGAACCAGTTCTTCTTAGATGAGCATCGAAGTCCTTCATTAAGGGCTTGTGAAATATTTGAAAAGTCATTTAGATTGAGTTCCAAGTTCGTATTTCTGATGTAAGAGATTAGCACGAAATCAAACATTTGTGCTAGTCTAGAATAGAAGACAGTAACCATTCCCATGAAAACCCTGTCAACAAGCTTTATAAATCCTTCCCATCACTTAAATGAGATAATTTCCCATAGGTTAAAGACTTGCATCATCACTTCCTTTGAAAGAGTTTTTCCAAGAGATACTGGACGCTAAGCGAAGTTTTCAGCATAGTGTCCCTGACGAATGGGTTCATTGAACATGTGAAGAATTCCTATGCCGCAGGAGTGAGAGCTTCTTTTCCACATTCAAATACCTCTTCTTGGTGCTGAGAATTATTTCTTATTTGTACGCTCCTCATCACTGAGCTTGAGTCATTTTGAGATCTTAACCATCTTGCTTATGTTTTTCTTCTAAACTGGGGAATCATGTTTAAGATAGTCACTATTTGTTAAGCTTGAAGGAACCTTAATTTGTAGCAATATTCAGATGTACCAGCAATAAAAGAATTTTGATTTTGGTATTCAACTTTTTTGAGTCCACTTGAGTTAGTTGTTTAGGAAGAAGTTTCCATCCTTTCTAGCCGATTTCTTCTTTAAGTATCTTTTGTCAGATGGATGTTTCTTCTTAAAAGAAATATGATGGTAAAATTTAGATGAGGCTGCATTTCATTCTCTCCTATTTTCTCTTCATTTCTCAACCTTGTTTTCTCAAACAATAGTTTTTGACCTCTAAGCATAAGTTTAAGATTTTAAGACCTTTTTCTCATGAGCTTTGAGTCAAATTTTCAAAGTCATGAAGTTTTCTCGAATTAAAAAATAGCTTTCTGAGATCTTTCTAATTCAGTTCTAAGACTTTAGCTTCTAAGGCTTAGAGTTTGAAAAAAATTATATTTTCCTTATGATTTTCTTAATCAAACTTAAGCTATTTAGATTGAGAAATTTTGAAGAAAATGTAAACTACAAGACCCTTCAGAAAGTTGAACTAAAATTGTTTTGAATGACAATAAAGCCAATTGAAAGAAAATTCTTTGAAGAATAACTAATGGCCAACTTGAGCTTCTGTTGTAAGGATACTAGATATTTCTTTAAGACGCACAATCAGAAAGCATGAGAAAGTGATCTCATATCACAAAACTTCTGGTCTTGATCGTGAAAAGAAGATAAAATGAGAAGAAGCAAGAAGTGCATCAAGCAAGATATTGTCATATACATCAAAGAAATCGGTCTGATGAAATAGAATCAAGAAATGGTCATTAGAAAGTAAGACCAAGCTTCAGAAAGAAAGGCTACAATGACGATAACATACAAAATATTGGAGGCAAAGTATTACTTAATCTTCAACCATCATAATCATGGGATTCTCATCATCCAAAATCAAGATTGAAGACAAACAGACTAATAAGGAACTAGCAGCGCTCATCAGAAAATCCAACTCATAAAATGGAGGGAAAAAATGGCTATATTTGAAATTCAAATCAAATGTCAAATCAGTTTCTCGAAGTCAAGATATCATCTCTACAAGCACCCTAGATCAAATGACAAAAGGACTTAGCAAAAAGTTCAGAAACCATGATCAGAAAGTGGAAAAATAGTTTCTAATATACTTCAGAAACCTCAACTCATCAACGGCTTCTGAAAAAGGAACTCTGACACTAAACGAGTTACACACCTAGATTATATTTCTAATGCTTGATCAGATGTTAAACATGTGTTGATTAAGTGGAAGATCAAGGGGCAACGGTAAAAAGAGGAAAATCATCTATAAATAGAGATGACTGAGCCTTCATAGAACAATAAATATAAGAGAGAAAAATTACGCTAAAAACTTCTCGTTGGAAATATTCATTGCTAAAATCCTTTGTATATCAAAATCTTTTTTCTACATTCTCTGTTGATTATTTGTTCTCCTAAGGAAGAATTACTAGAAAGAAGTCACTTAAGTAGAATCAATTTTGATAGGTCACATTCAAAACTTGAGTCTTGGGCTGTACGATCGTATCATCAATCTCTGTCTAATTGTAATCCTGATCCAGTAGTGAGCAAAAGGAAAAGAGCTTGAAGAGGCTACTATAAAACTACTTGTTATTGTGAGTCAGTAAAGGTTGTTTATTGACAGAAGTAAGAGCTTGAGAAGGCTACTGTAAAGACTATGATGTACTTGTGATTCATCGATGAGGAAGTTTATTGGAACTCAGTGAGTACTGAGAACTGGATATAGGCAAGTGTTGGCTGAACTAGTATAAATCTTCTAAGTCAAGTATTCTCTTTCCCTTCTCTCTTTTGAATTTATTTTTCAACTCAACAAAAATATTTAGATTATTTTCTTTCACTGGTAGTTTATCTATTCAAATTGCTTCATTCAGAAAGTTACCTTCTGAACACACTAACCATACTTCCATTGTTCTTCAAGTTCTAAACTTGATAAGATTTTGCTATAAAAAGTTTTTCAATTTGAAGTTTAAATTACCAAAAGCACGATTCAACCCCCCCATTCTCGTGCATTTTCGTACCTACAATTGGCATCAGAGCTTGTCCTCTAAGGGGTTGAGCATTCTAACGACTACAGAGGAAACAAAAAGATCCAAAAAACAATGGCACAAAGCTTTCATATAGCATAAGGACACTCGATCAATAGGCCACCGTTCTTTGATGGTGGAGACTATGCTTATTGGAGAGATTGCATGGAATTATTCATAAAATATACAAGTCCGACATGTGGGAAATAATCCAAGAAGGCGACTACATTCCAACAAAAGAAGTCACTTCAACAGATGGTTCACCAGAAGTAGATGGACAGAGCAACACAAGGCCAGAATTCAATTAAATTCTAAAGCTAAGTATTTTCTCGCTTGTGCTTTAAGCAAAGCTGAATATGATAAAATCATTGCCTATGACACGGAAAAAGTAATAGGGGATATATTGCTCATGTTGCACGAACTAACTAATCAAGTCAAGGAAACCAAGATCAGTATGCTGGTCCACCAGTATGAAATGTTTGAAATGACTGATCATGAAAGCATTGAAGATATGACCACAAGATTTATGCATATCATAAATCAGCTGAAAGGTCTTGGCAAAAGATATTCAAACTCTGAGCTAGTTAGAAAAATCTTAAGAAGTCTCCCTACAAAATGACTACCTAAAATAACAGCCATTACTGAAGCCAAAGATCTCCAAACTCTTGGTTTGGATGCCCTTATTGGATCTTTAAAAACTCATGAAGTAGTACTGGCAGAGATTCATGGAGAATCCATAAAAAAAAAAAAAAAAACCAAGTCTATTGCTCTAAAATCCTCTCATCTTAAATCTAGCAAAGCAAAGGCAATGAAGATCACAGAAACCTTTGATGAAGAGTATGAATCTGATGATGTCAATGAAGATGATGATGGAGATGAAATCTCCATGCTAGTAAGAAAAATGTCAAAGGCATGGAGAGGCAAGTTCAAAAGGAGAAAAGACTTGAAAAGAGACAAAGAAAAAGGCAAGATAAAGCCAAATAGCATCATATGTTTCAACTATGGAGAAAAAGGTAACTTCATACCTAAATGTCCAAAACAAAAAAGACCACAAAAAAGGTTTCTAAGCAAGACAAAGAGAATGCTGGCAACATGGAGTGACTCAAATGAAGAAAATGAGGGAACAAAAAGCCAGGAAGGACAAGAAGATATAGTAGATTTATGCTTCATGGCTGGCTACAACTCAGAAGATGAGTCCGAGGTAAACAACTCTGACCAAAATCTATCCTACGATGAATTAGTAGCTCTGTATGAAGAACTACTTGAGAATACTCAAATCATTTCCTCCCATTATCGTAATCTAAAGAAAAAATATCATAAAGTTGTTTTAAAACTTCATTCAATCAAAATGGAATTTGAAAATGTAGAAAGTGAAAAAGAAAAATTGCATGAGGAAAACAATGAACTAAATTTGTTAAAAATCAAGATTTCAAAAGATAATGAAGACTATTAGAAAAATATATCTGAATTAGAGAAAACATTTATTCTTTTGAAGACTGATATAGAAAAAATGGTAAATGGTTCAAAAAATCTTAAACTAATACTTAGAGGACAAAGGCCTTACTTTCAAAGAACTGGGTTAGGATATAAAGAAGTTGAAAAAGGAAAAGAAAGCATTTTCCAATTAGATAAAGTAAGAAAGAAGCTATTCTACACTATCTATTATAAACAGGGACACCCTCCAGATAAATACTTCATGAAAAGAAGGGTAAGAAAACCCTCATTTATTGATACTAACTCAGAAGGACCCAAAAAAGTCTGGGTACCTAAATTGAAAAATGTGTTTGTTGCAGGTATGCCTAAGAACACATGTAGAATCTAACAACAAGTGATACATGGACAGTGGCTGCTCTAAACACGTGTCCAGAACAAGGAAATGGTTCAAAGCCCTCAAACCAAAGAATTCTGGATCAGTCAAATTTGCTGATGGAGGTAAAACAAAAGTCATAGGTATCGAAAACATTGGTAAGGATTATTCTCACCAAATTTCTGATGTATTATTTGCAGATGGTCTGACTCACAATCTTCTGAGCATAAGTCAATTTTATGATCAAGGCTTTGATGTTGTCTTTAATGCTCAAAATTGAAAAATAATTAATCTTGTCTCAAGAAGAGTCATACTACCTGGAAAAAGGCATATGATAACACTTATGTATTGCTATTAGATGATCTTCAAGATCAAGATGTTAAATCTCTAGCCTCCCTCACAGATGAAAATTGGTTATGGCATAAGAAGCTCGGGCATGCTCACATGAAACTTATCTTTAGTTATCTCAGAAAGAGCTTGTTAAGGGATTGCCAAAAATCAAGTTTGAGAAAGATTCAACTTGTGACTTCTATGAAAAAGGCAAACAAACTAGAGCTTCCTTTCAAAATAAACATGAAATGTCTACCACTAAACCTCTAGAATTACTTCATATGGATCTTTGCGGTCCAATTCAAATAGCTAGTCTTGCCGAAAAGAGATATTGTTTAGTAATTGTAAATGATTTCTCAAGGTTTACCTGGGTGTTTTTCTTAACTTCCAAGGATGAAGTTTTTGAAAAATTGAAAATATTTGCAAAACGAGTTTGCACTGAAAAGAAGTAACAAATAATCTCTATCAGATCTGATCATGGAGGAGAATTTGAAAATCATATATTCAATGAGTTTTGTGAAAATCATGGCATTCTTCATGAGTTTTCTGCACCCATAACTCCCTAACAAAATGGGGTTGCTGAAAGGAAGAACAGAAGCTTATAAGAAATGGCTAGAATACTCATTTTAGAGAATGATTTATCAAAAGGTTTTTGGGCAGAAGCTGTTAATACCTCATGTTACATTCAAAACCGAATCTTTCTTAGACCAATTCTTAAGAAAACCCCTATGAGCTATGGAAAGGTAGAAAACCCAACATATCATACTTCCATATATTTGGTTGATTGTGTTTTATACTTAACAACAGGGACAGATCCGAAATCTGATGATGGTGTTTTCCTAGGATATTCATATGTCTCTAAAGCTTACAGTATATATAATAGAAGAACTAAATGTGTGAAAGAAACAATTCATATCAAATTCAAAGAGTTCAGGAAAGATTTTGAAGATGAGGCAGTTGACCTGGAAGAAGCTCTAGAGAGACTAGATCTCAGAGAAAACTCAAAAACCAAAATGATCAAATCATTAGAAAGCAAACTCCAGGATTCATATTCTTCAAAAAGTATGATAAACTCATCAAGGACATCACAAGAAAATAGTGAACGGGAAGAAGAACAGCCTGAAGATGAAAAGGAAACTTAGGAAAGCTATAAACACAGGAATTACAATAGAGTCTCTGATCTTAAAACTGTCTTGCAAAACAATGTTATATGAGATATTTTTAAAGAAGTGAAAACTCGATTCTCCTTAAGGAATACCTCAAATTATGCTCTAATCTCCACCATTGAACCTGCATGCATTAAAGAAGCATTAAATGACAAAGGGTGGGTGGAGGCTATGCAAGAAAAGCTGGATCAATTTGAGAAAGACAAAGCCTAGACTCTCATGGAAAAACCTAGTGAAAAGACCATCATCGGGACCAAACGGGTATTCAGAAACAAATTGGATAAAGCAGGAAGAGTTATTAGAAACAAAGCGAGACTGGTTGCACAAGGCTACAATCAACAAGAAGGAATTAATTATGATGAGACCTTTGCACCAGTTGCTAGATTAGAAGCCATAAGAATGTTACTTGCCTTTGCTGCTTACAAAGGATTCACTCTCTACCAAATGGATGTCAAGTATGCCTTTCTAAATGGATTTCTCTCTGAAAAAGTGTTTGTGAAGTAACCTCCAGGTTTTGAGAGCGATGATCATCCAAATCATGTCTATTAACTATCAAAAGCTCTCTACAGTTTAAAACAAGCCCTTTGAGCCTGGTATGAAATGTTAAATAGTTTTTTATTACAAAACGGGTTCAAAAAGAGGTAATGTCGACACAACCTTATTCACTCTTAATTCAAAAAATCATTTCTGATAGTACAAATATATGTTGATAACATTATATTTGGTGCATCTGATCTTTCTTTGTGTGAAAAATTTTCAAAGTGAATTTGAGATGAGTATGAGGGGAGAACTAAAATTCTTTCTCAGTTTACAAATAAAACAAAAAAAGGATGGAACTTTGATCCATCAAGACAAATATGCTAAGGAGCTTTTGAAAAGATTTCACATGGATCAAGCAAAACCAATAAGTACTCCTATGCATCCATCTCAAATCATTGATGTAGATCAGGATGGCGAAAAAGTATCAGAAAGTACCTATAGAGGAATGATAAGATCACTACTGTATCTTATAGCCAGTAGACCAGATATCCAATTAAGTGTAGGGATATGTGCTAGATTTCAATCAAATCCAAAACAATCCCACTTAAATGCTGTCAAAAGAATCTTCAGATATTTATCAAGCACTACTAATCTTGGTCTATGGTATGAGAAAGGTACATCATGTGAGATTGCATGTTATTGTGATACTGACTTCGCTGGAGACAGAGTAGAAAGAAAAAGTACCAGCTGTTGTTGCTGCTTCTTTGGGAATAATCTGATCACATGGTCCTATAAAAAGCATAATACCATTGCTCTTTCTACTGCTGAAGTAGAATATGTAGCAGCGGCAAATTGCTGTACACAAATGCTTTGGAACAGAAATCAGCTATAAGACTATCACCTAAGGTACTCCAAAATCCCAATCTTTTGTGATAACACCAAAAATCCTATTCAGCACTCCAGATCAAAGCACATTGACATCAAACATCACTTTCTTAGAGATCATGTTCAGATAGGAGATATTGAGCTAATATTTATAAACACTGAAAGTCAAGTATCTGACATTTTCACAAAACCTTTAGCTGAAGATCATTTCTGCACTCTGAAAAATCTGTTAAATTTAAAAATCTTCTAAAGGCTCATATGACTTTCATTTACTAAAATATCTCTGAAAAGTAAATACCTCCTGCTCACTCCTCTTTGCTAATGACAAAAGGGAGAGAAGTGAAATGAAAATCTCATGCCTCAATTGAAGGGGAGATAGATACTAAAAAACTGAGGATAGATACTAAAAAAAATGAGCATCTATAATCTATCTCTAGACATCTATGAGAGAGGGCAAAATTGAAGGGGAGATAGATACTCAAAAACTGAGGATAGATGCACAAAAAAAAAAAAGATCTATAATCTATCTCTAGACATATATGAGGGAAGGCAAAATTGAGGGAGAGGTAGATACTCAAAAATTGAGGATAGATACTCAAAAGATGAGCATCTATAATCTAGTTCTAAGCCTCTATGAGTAAAGCTCAAAAAATTCTTCTTAACATAAATCAAGCTGCTTGCAAACAAATGCTTTAATGATCATATCTACTTAAGTATCATTGTGATACTTAACAAAAGGATTCTAACATAGTTCAGAAAATTTCATAATAAATAAATCAGCCTTGATTTAAGTTACTTAAGGCTACAAAATGTTTTAATCATCAATATCGTGCCTTAAGAAAATAATTTACTGAAACTCATAAGTTATGATGTTTGAAAGATCACTTTGTTATGTATTTATCATTTCCATTTCATTCATCATTTCTTCAAAAGATTTTCTTCAAATTGGTTTGTCATCATAAAAAAAGAGGAGATTGTAAACTCCAGGACCTTTCAGAAAGTTGAACTAAAATGGTTTTGAATGACGACAAAGCCAATTCAAAGAAAATGCTTTGAAGAATAACTAATGGCCACCTTGAGCTTCTGTTGTAAGGATACCAGATATTTCTTTAAGATGCACAATTAGAAAGCATGAGAAAGTGATCTCATGTGACAAAACTTCTGGTCTTGATCGTGAAAAGAAGATAAAATGAGAAGAAGCAAGAAGTGCATCAAGCAAGATATTGTCATATACATCAAAGAAATCAGTCCGACAAAACAGAATCAAGGAAATGGTTATCAGAAAGTAATATCAAGCTTCAGAAAGAAAGGCTACAATGATGATAACATACAAAATACTGGAGGCAAAGTATTACTCAATCTTCAATCATCATAATCATGGGATTCTCATTATCAAAAGTCAAGATTGAAGACAAATAGATTGATAAGGAATTAGCAGCGCTCATCAGAAAATCCAACTCATAAAATGGAGGGAAAAATGGCTATATTTGAAATTCAAATCAAATATCAAATCAGTCTCTCGAAGTTAAGATATCATCTCTACAAGCACCCTAGATCAAATGACAAAAGGACTTAGAAAAAAGTTCAGAAACCATGATCAGAAAGTGGAAAAATAGTTTCTGATAGACTTCAGAAACCTCAACTCATCAACGACTTCTGAAAAAGAAACTCTGACACCAGACGAGCTACACACCTAGATTATGTTTCCAATGCTCGATCAGATGTTCAACATGTGTTGATTAAGTGGAAGATCAAGGGGCAATGGTAAAAAGAGGAAAATTATTTATAAATAGAGATGACTGAGCCTTCACAGAATAAGAAATATAAGAGAGAAAAATTACGCTGAAAACTTCCCATTGGAAATATTCATTGCTAGAATCCTTTGTATATCAAAATCTTCTTTCTATATTCTCTGTTAATTATTTTTTCTTCAAAGGAAGAACTACTAGAAAGAAGTCACTCAAGTAGAATTAGTTTTGATAGGTCACATTCAAAAACTTGACTGTTGGGCTGTACAATCATATCATCAATCTCTATCTAATTGTAATCCTAATCTAGTAGTGATCAAAAGGAAAAGAGCTTAAAGAGGCTACTGTAAAACAACTTGTTATTGTGAGTCAGTAAGGGTTGTTTACTGACAAAAGTAAGAGCTTAAGAAGGCTACGATAAATACTATCCTGTACTTGTGATTCCTCGATGAGGAAGTTTATTGGAACTCAGTGAGTACTGAGAACTGAATGTAGGCAGGTGTTGGCCGAACCAGTATAAATCTTCTGAGTCAAATATTCTCTTTCCCTTCTCTCTTTTGAATTTATTTTTCAACTCAGCATAAATATTTAGATTATTTTCTTTCACTGTTAGCTTATCTTTTCAAATTGCTTCATTCAGAAAGTTACCTTCTGAACACACTAACCATACTTTCGTTGTTCTTCAAGTTCTAAACTTGATAAGATTTTGCTATAAAAAGTTTTTCAGTTTGAAGTTTAAATTACCAAAAGCACGATTCAACCCTCCTTCTCGTGCGTTTTCATACCTACAGAAAAGTGTGTAAATTATATGGAACCTCATCATATGATTTCAAGGAATATAAAAAAGAATAAGTTTGAGTATTCTTACCTTGTATTCTTCTATAAAATCACACTCATGTCATAAAATATAGAAATTTTGTACTTTCAACCTTATCATGACTTACTGACTCATTTCTTTCATCTTCAGAGTTGCTCTTTCAGGATTTTTCTTACCCCATTTCATCTTCATATGGGATTGATGCTTCTACCATTCTTGGCTTAGCTTTATCAGGCTTTTGACATTTTCTCCACAAGCAATGAGATTCCATCTCTACTTTCAATCTTAGATCTTCCATCAGATTTTGGAGTCTCATCAAAACGAAATGGTCAGTTGATGAAGTGATCTTCTATTAAGCAAATGATTTGTGCCATTTTTGTCCCTTCATTCTTTGTCCTCTGCAATCATTGGATTGGTCAAACCCTCAGAGGCTTGCTCTGATACCACTTGTAGGTAAAAGAGTGCACGAAAAGGGGATAGTTGAATCGTGATTTAGTACTTTCTTCAAATCTGAAACATTAAACAAAAATATTATCAAGCTTTAAGCTTGAAGTGCAATGGAATCATGGTTAGTTGTTTCAGAAAGTAGATCTTTGAAACATCTTAATAATAACGCATCTTTGATCGTATTTCAACAATTATTAAATCAATTGCATGCAACATAAAAATAAGAGATCAGGTAGAAGACAGATGGCACAGATATTTTTATACTGGTTTAGCCAAACCTGCCTATATATTGTACTCAACATATGTTGAGATTCCACTAAACATCTTTCTCAACCTAAGAAAGAAAACTGGATAATCTTTACAATAGCCTTCCCAAGCTCTTACCAGTGACCAGTAGACAACCCCTACTGTCACAAATTGAGTAGTTCTGTACCAGCCTCTCTAAGTTGAACGTGACTAGTAGACAACCCCTACAGCCACATTACAAGTAGTTCTTCCCAGCCTCTCCAAGCTTAACTGTAATGAGTAGAATGCCCCTACCATTACGTTGCAAGTAGTTATTTCTAGCCTCTCCAAGCTGAACCATGATGAGTAGAATGCCTCTAACACCATGTTGCAAGTAGTTTTACCTTAGTCTCTCCAAACTATGTCTCATTGATCACCACCAGATCAAGGATACAAAAGGTTAAGTGTTTGGGTTGCTTCTCAAACTAACCTACACTCAAGTTCCTTTATAAATATTCAATAAAACAAACCTGGGAAACATGAGCGACTCCTTTCTAACATCTCTTCCTAAGAAGAGTATACAAATCATTAAGAAACATAGAAAAAAGATTTTTACACTTCAATAAAACTAATTTTATGACATGAAGAACATCACAGGAAGTGTGGAGAGATTTTTCTAGAGTTTCCACTCTTATGTATTCAACTCTCTCATCAATATTTGAGCACAACATCTCCATTTATAGCAGTCTTCCTTCATGATCATTACCTTTGATCAGATCTCCAAGTGAAACGTGTAGATCATATGTTGTGTGTTGGAAAGTCAATCTAGAAGAGTAGGTTGACAATTTGTTACATCGGTTGCAGAAGCTGCTATATAGTTGAGGTTTCTAATGTCCCTTCAGGACCTTCTTTTCTACTTTCTGAACATGATTTCTGAACTCCTCCTTCTAGAAGCTACAATGATTGGCCCTTTAGGTAGAAGAAATGACATACCAGTTATGATACTAGGTTTGACTCGAGATTTGAAATTTGAATTTCAAATTTTCCTTATTTTCCTGTAACATTCAATGCTCCACAATGAAGTGAGCTTTCTGACGAGCGATATCAGTTCCTTGATGATTCTTTGGCCTTCTGATCTTCAATCTTGGCTTTATGATGATGAATGATTTGTGGTTGTGATGATTAAAGATTTTGTAACACGTGGCATTCAGATTTTGCATGATATCTTTATTCTCAGCTTACTTTCTAATGTCCCGTGCTTTTTTTTTTTGAAGACCCTTTCCTTAGTTTCTTATTCTTGCTTTGATTTGCTTCATTCCTTGATGCATGTAAGCATACTTTACACAACACAATATTCACTTCATTTAAGCTTAGTCTCTTAACACGAGATAAAATATGTTTGCACATGTAAAGTGAAATTATTTCCGCTCAAGTCCGTGTCATGCACTTTGGAAATACCTGTTTTGCTTAGTCAAGAAACTAAAGGTGGACATTAGTTGTTCGTCAAAATATTTTCTTTAGATTGGTTTTGTTGTCATTTAAAACATTATAGCTCATACTTTCTAAAAGGTTCTGAAGCTTATACTAAATGGACTGGGTCGATCCACATACCCAGCTCTATACACAGATATGCACAATAAAGTTATAAAAACATAGTATTTGCCACAATTCAAATTTAGTAAATTAACATTTAATAATATATTAAATGTAGAAAAGTTAAAGAATTACCAAACATTTGTAGGTCCCCTCTGGGTGCTCGACCCACCTATATGTAGTAACTCACCTTTTTGTGAAAATCAGTTTGTCTTCCCTTTGTTCAACTTATCCTTGAATGCGGGGTCACTGGCCTAGTGGCGCGGCAGCTTACTGAAGGTGGCATCATTCAACCACGTGTTGTTCTTGTGCCCCTTGCGGACATCATGAAACATGTCCTGCAATCGCTTGGAGGAACTGATCCTACAAGCCTTCTTAATGTGGGCTCATGCTCGAGCAAAATGTAGAGGGTCCTCTGCATACACAAAACTAACACATAAGTGTAAATAATATAAACCATATATATATATATATATATATATTTGCTTTTGTCAAGAGTGGAAGGCAATTCTATAAGTCAACAAAAGCAAATAAATCATAGAATTACCTTCCGCTCTTGTCACCATATCCCCTTGACATCTCTCAGGATGTCAGTTCAAGTAGGTCATGGACGGTTATACATACTTTGTATAACCTCCATGATCTGATGGTGACCATCAGCAAATGGATCAAAGCTATTACATAGATGAAATAAATTAAAAATAATAAAAATATTTTAAATATCATATGCATTGTAAAATTAGAATGGCATAGAAAACATATTTAAACTTACCTATCTTTACGACCTAATCTAGCAGAGTGGTCTACCATCAGGCCCAAATGGCCTACCATCTAGGCTAAGGGGCCTCATATCCGAGTCCCATGTCTATGACCCACCCGACAAAGCAAGAGTCCAATGAGATGTAGGGCTAGGAGTTGGGGCAGTGGTAGGGTTGGGGGAGGGATCACCACTACAAATGGGCTGTAAGTAAGAATCAAGGGGAGGTGCGGGGCCAATATACCCAAGAGTGGGCATCATCCTAAAAGGAAGGGTAGTGGTGGCAGGGATGAAGATGGAGGTAGTGGAAAGGGAGGTGGTGGAAATGGTGGGAGGGGCAATGGCAGAGATGGTGGGATGGGCAGTGGCAAAATGAGTGGTGGGTAAATTGACCTTTCAAGGTCGGTCTCTGCGTCTACAGGCATACTGAAACAATTAAAAAGTACACAACAAACATAAACTACATCGGGAAAGTTCAAGTAATTTCAAAACAGTATTGTATATAACACCACTATAAAATTCTGGTTTAAGCCCCCTCTATTAGGATGCAAGCTATGGTAAATCCATGACTAGTTTGAATGAAACATTAGGCATGTGTGTAAGCATAGAATCTACAATTTGTTAAATATGCCAAATTATTACTTTAAATATGTTTTTCCTAATAAAAATTTAAAAAATTTCAATAGCATCTCCGCTCAAATTAGGAGATTTCATCCTTATATATTTCAAAATTATTACTTTCAAACATATTCAATTGATCTTTTAATTTTTTTAATATAATTACGTTTAATCTTTTTTTCCTAAAAAATTTTTTAAAAAAAAATTTTGACAATATCTTCGCTTAAATTAGTAGACTTTGTCCTCATATATTTCAAGTTATTACATTCAAACAAATTCAATTTGGCTTTTAATTTTTCTAATACAGTTACTTTTAATCTTTTTTCCCTAACAAAGATTTAAAACTTTTTTTATAGTATCTCCACTTAAATTAGGAGGTTTCGTCCTCATGTATTTCAAGTTATACTTTCAAACACATTCAATTGGTCTTTTAATTATTTTTAATGCAATTACTTTTAACCTTTTTTTCCTAACAAAAATTTTAAAAAAATTTCAATAGCATATCTGCCTAAATTAGGAGACTCTATCATTAGATATTTAAAGGCATTAAAAAATCATAAATATTATTAAAGGTTAATAACATGAAAATCATAGTTAACATAGTTACATAATCATAATTACATACAATTCACATAATCTGAAAAATTGGTCTACTGTGCATTCCCCTATAACTCCACAACATGCATTCTGTAATCTCTGCAAACACAAAGAATTCCATAGGAAATAATGCAAACAAGTCAGGGAAGGACCTTATGCTCTTCCCCCGGTCATGCAATCCCCATTTCCTACAACTCTATCCTGGAAAACATAAGTCTCTATCCTACATATATATTAAACCATATAAATAACAATAATTTTATTACTAACCTTTACGGTAGTAAAAAACACAGAATGTGAAAGCTCTCTGCACCTAACCAAATCTAATCTTGAAAATCCAATATGAAGAAAAATTTAACTTAACACACTTATAAACTTCTACACATACAAAACATAAAATAAAAAAAGGAAGTAGAATGACAAACCACTCTCAATGTCAGTAAGTCACTGCCACCCTAAAACACAACTCCTACATTAACCAAATAACAACAATAATTATTCTCCAATGCAACAAAACACAACATTATGGGCACCCATAAACGAACGGGAAAACTAAACTAAATCAAAAAACTAAACCGATTAAAATACTCGCCAAAGCTCCTAGATTGCAATGGAGGCCTCTGTTTCTCAAACATAGCTCCAGTAGTGGCGCACAATGGAAAAGAAGACGATTGCGGCAGAGGCCAAGAGAGAGAGAGAGAGAGAGAGAGAGAGAGAGATGAAATCGAAATGAGAAGAAGAAGGTGGTCCAGTTTAAAATGACGTGTTGCCGACGGGGTGGACCCGTTAAATAGTTAATAAAATGGTGCGTTTCACATCCCACTAATTATTTATGGGTGTAGGAATCCATAGAGTTGCGCACCAACGTACAAAATTTTCAAAAACTCATCGGCAAATCCATCAATAATAAAGAAAATAAATAAAAATTAAATATTAATCAGCCCATCGACAAACCCAACAGTAATTTAAAAAAAAATAAAGATAAAATAATAAGCAACCCATCAGCACTCCCGTTGGCAAAGTTCTCACACCATGTGAAGTGCATGCAATTACTGATAGGTTACCAACGAGTCTAAAATTACTGTTGGACCAATCGATAACACCGTCAGTAAACCCATCAGAAATTGTGCATGCCAAATGGCGAACAGTGGTGCCATTAATTATCGAGTGGTTTACCAACAGTCTCTCATACAAGTTGAGAATTCAATAACCCATAGTAATTATCGTTAATATTCCACCGATTTCTAGTAGTGGTTATAGATATGATGCAATCTTCAAATCTTATCCAAATCTTTTTAATTCTTCAAATCCATAACAAATCTCCTTTTCAAATCATTAAATGATATTGCTATCTTTTTGTTGTATAACACAAATAAAAATTGTGAGAATATCTATCAATTAAATCCAATTCAAATCAAAAGATAGTCTCACTTATGGCAAAATCAATCTAAATTTAGCCAAAAAGATTGGAAGATATGGAAAAAAAAAATATGAATTAGCTAACAAATAAATGTGAGAAAAAAAGGATAATAATGCGGTTATCATAACCCGGCTGTTTTTTTTCTAAAAAACTAGTAACCGCTAGTTCATAAATTTTCACTTCAAAAATCCTGAAACTCAAAAGCAGACCTCAATTTCTTTGGGCCCAATCAATGAACTCCTTAAGCCCATTTCTCAAGCATTAAAACTTGGCATTCTAAGAATTGGAAACAGCAGGCGGGGCTTAGATGGCAATAGTATTTGCCTCATACGATGTGCACCCCAAGGTTCAAAGCTTGCCAGTAGAGCTAGTGGCTGTTTTTATACTAGAACCACTCAACTTTTACTGGCTAATTCCATCGATGTGGGACTTTTACCCTGTGGGAATCACAAATGAACATTGGTGTGGCACATTAGCAGTTCCCATTGCTTTAACATATATTTATTAAAGTACTAAAGAATAGCTTGGATTGATATTGAAACTAAATGGTGCAGAAGGCGTAGTTTTGAATCGAGATGATTGTAGTGAAAATTGATGAATCCATGAGATAAAATCGTGATTGGTGGCATAGGTCTGAAAGTTGCATGGTATCAAAGTTCAGCATAGAAGACATTGGAAAAATCATTATCTTCTACATTCATTCATTCACATTCTATAATACTTTTCAAAGGTCAAAATTTTATTATACATTTTATTTATATTATTTAATATTTTTTTTTATTTTAAAGTATATGATTAATTATAGTATGCATATTTATACTTCTTAATTTTTATATATTTATTTATTTGTATCTAGTTTAACCAATGACTCACTGGTTGAATCAGTGATCCCGCGCCTTGGCTGAGTTAAGCATTGTGTTGAGTTTGAAAATTATGGTCATATCTCAAGCATGCTACAATTTTCTATTTATAAACAGTACTAGATAAGTTATTGGTTCCTTACAAAAGATTTTTTAAGAAATTGGTCTATTATTATTCAAAAATACAATGTTACATCAAGAAGCATACAGAGCCAAGTGTGGCTTCTGAAAGATGTTGGAGCTTACAAAATAATTACACCATTAATAGTGAGTTGTTTTGTGAAATCGTTAAAAGTGTATTCACTATTCAAATCATACTTTCCTTTTTATAATTACTAGTCGTTTAACCTTTGTAATACATGGGATGATAATAAAAAATAGTTTATTGACCATTACTAAAAATAAATGATAATTTATGCAAATATATCTTATAGAAAATTGAGTATATAAATTTATTTTAAAAATAAGTTAATAGGATACAAATATATATTTTGTGCTCCATCATAATTAAAAATATAGGATAAATTAGATTCTCTTCTATATTTTAGAAATAAATTTAGGATAAATTGATTCTTATCGATTTATAAAATGGTTATAATTATATTACTCAACATGAAATATAAGTGTATCAAAGTATTGAAGCGGAACTAAATCTATAATCTATATTATTAATATTTAAGACTCACTATATTGAAAGTTTTCTATGTGTCATTTATAGAGAAAATATGCCCTACCATTTTCATGATCTTAATAAGTAAAGTAATTTTTTAATTTAATTTATCTTATAATTATTAATTAAAATTTTCAATCATACCTTCATATCTCTCTTCCATTAACACAATAAAAATACCCTACAAAATATCTCATTCAAAATTATTTAATATGAAAATAATAATAAATAATATAAACAAATGATAATTGAACATATTATTAAATTATTAAAATTTTGTACATATGATTATTATAGTATTAGCTAATGATAACAAAACCATTATAATTAATGATAATTTTATTGACCTTACGTAACTATTATATAATTATAAAAAATTATTATATAAAAAAAGATTATAATAATTCTTACAATTTTTAAAAACACACACCAAATTACAAATTTTAAATATTAATGGATATCGTTTAGATTTAATTTTAACATGATATCACATATCATCAAATGATATTAAGAATACCTTCTAATTTTTTTTAAAAAATCATATATTCTATATATTTTATTTCTTTTTCAATACTATTAATCTATTGTAGAAGAAAACATCTATAAAAGAAAATACTACATGTCTTAATCTTTATATCACATCTAACATAACAAAATGCAACAAATGAAGGATAATCACATTTTATAAAGTGATAACTCTAAAGAAAAATGTAATGGTGATGATTTATAATATTTGGCATAATTTATTGTTATCTATATGTTTTCTAACTCATTCCTTAAGTTTGAAAGCTGAACAAATTAGTCACATCAAACTAGAAAATGTGAAGCTAGTGCATAGACTTTGAATTGTTAGTCTTCCTAGCAAATTTTCACCAAGTATATGTCAATCAAGTGTAAAACTTTCAAGTGATGTCATTTTCAATAAAGCCGATTTTTTCAAAATTAAGTATAATTTTAAATTTAGAATTTTTCTCCTTTTTTTTCTTTGGAGGTTTAAACACAGAAGATTATGAGCAGCGTTTTTTTTATGTTTGTGGCATGACTCCTAAATGTGGAAAAAGAAATTTAAAATCATGGACACTTTTATTTGGCATAAATATTGATTGTTCACTTTTTTGTATTCTAACCCGTTTCTTAAGTTAGAAAATTATGTAAATTAGTTACATCGAATTGGAAAAATGATAATGGATTAGTATGTATAGTAATTTCTCATCGATGATTTATCAATCAAGTGGTGAGACTTCCCCAAACACTACCAAAAAAAACGTGGGATACCGATGGAAACTACCGAGGGGTTGTCACATTTTGGGAAATAATTATGGTTGTTATTGGTGTATATGACATACCCGTCGGTAAATGCTAGCGCCAGTACGTGCCACATGACGCGCATAATATCCGACGGGTTTACCAATGGGTATATTCAATAATATTTTATTTTTTTATTTTATTATACAAGCTAACGGGTTAACCTACGGGTATATTTAACATTTTGATTTTTTATATTTTATTAATATACCGACGGGTAATTATTATAATTATAATTATATTTATTAATTATGTTATCGATGGCTAACCAATGAGCATTCACTACAAGAAATGCACGGGAAACCAACGTTATTACCGACGGGTTTTTCGACAAGCATTAATATTATTGACGGGCACAGGGGATCTATTTCCAAGCCGTCAATGATTATTACTGACGATTGAACAAAATCCATCGATAGTTATCGACATGTGTACCGACAGTTAATAAAATAAAAGACCATTGGCACAACTAGATAAAAAGGCGTCACCATGTCGTCAGTGACGCATACTTACCGATGGTTATAGGTATTTTTACAACGGAAATTTAATTTAAAAATAATTCTTTTTATTAATTTATCAACAGATTTGCCGACGGGTGTAAAATAATTTTATTTTATACAATTTACATGTTACCAATGGGTGCTTACCCGTCGGTAATCAGCTAATTTTTTTTTTTTGAAAAATTCCTGTTTTATCATTAAATGTTTGGTAATTTATTATTTATTTATGTAGCAACCAAATTATCAAAGAAACTGATATTAAATAAGAAAATAATAAAATGAATAAATTAAATTGATTAAATTAAAATATCAAATTATCACAATAAAAAATATACAAATTACAATAAATGTAAAGAAATTCTAGAATGGGAATAAAAAAAAGAAGCTAAATAAAAACTAGTTAAACTCCTGGGCGTCGTCGACGACATTATCATCATCATCATCATCATCATCTGGACCATCGTCATCCGCGCTGTCTGATAGCGAGTGGCCCTCAGAGATGGAAGGGAGTAGGATATGGGGGAATGAGGGCTGGGGGAGCATCTTAGCGAAGCTGGAGGATCATGAAGCTTGCATGTCCTGGAACAAGCTCATCATATCTGCAGTGATTTTCTACTGCATCTTTCGAAGCTGAGTCTTCTCCTTCTTTGTTTTCTACTATTGCTAGCGCTTCAAAAAGAGCTTAAGCTCTCAGATATCTCTCAACTCCTGCTCTACAGCTATTCGACCAACCTGTTGCTCTTGGAGCTGCTAAAGGAGATGTGCTTGCTGCTCCTGCTACTACTGGATCAGTTGTGCCTGCTACTACAGCTCCTAGTTGAGCACATGCACATGCTCCCACAGGGCATCATCCCTAGTAGCAGACCCAATGGCAGAGGATATGAGCTAATACCTCATCCCATATATGTGGCCCTTGTAAGGGCTGCCAACCACCTGTGCCCAGACATCCTCTTAATTCAGAGAAAGAGGAATGTCAACATCGCGCCCAGCCTTAGCCACCTGGGTCTGGTACTGGCGCTATGCCTGCTCCCAGAGGTCGGAGAACTGGCACTATAAATGAAAAAAAGATAAAACACACTGTAAGTAATAATTTTGATATAAATTAAATGATAATAAAACTAAGTAAAGATATGTCTAAAATAAAACTTACATAGGTCGTCTCAGAGCGATGGTCTACCTGGACCTCTCCGGACTCCCCCCTACTCACCCCTTTGGGTGTGCGTCTCCCGAAAAATCTCACCCTGGGTCAGAGGGCGGCTCAACTCCCTGACTTGCACAAATAAGCACAATAAAGTCATAAAAGTATAGTATTTGCCACAATTCAAATATAGTAAATGTTATTATAAAATTTTAGAAATGTTAAAGAAGTACCAGGCGCTTCAGTGTCCCCTCCTAGGTGCTCGATCCACCCTTATGCAGCGACCTGCCTTTTTGTGAGGCGTGCTTTGTTTTTCCCTTGTCCAATTTACCCTTGAAGGTCAGGTCGCTGGCCCAGTGGCACTGTAGCTCAACCAGGGTGGCATCATTTAGCCATGAGGTGTTCATGTGTCCCTTACGGACATCATGAAACATACCTCGCATTCGCTTTGAGGATCTAATCCTCCAAGCCCTTTGAACTACTAACTCATGCTCGGGCTAAATGTAGAAGGATTTCCGCATACACAAATTCATAATGTTTAGGGCATATATATAAGCATATAATTAAATAATATAAACATATATTTTAACAAAAGCAACTAAATCATATAATTACCTTCCATTCCTTCCACCATGAGTCCTTGACATCAGTAGGGATGTTGGACCATGTAGGCCACAGATGGTTATACCGGCTCTGTGTAACCTCCATCATCCTGTGGTGAGCCGGCACAAATGGCTGAAAACTAACACAAATGAAATATATAAAAAATAATCAAAATTACTTAAATATCATAAGCAAAGTAAAATTAAAATGTAATAAGAAAAAACATGTTTCAACTTACCTGTCTTTACCGTCCAGCCTAATCTGCCATAGCAGTCTACCATTAGGCTTGAGTGGCCTGCCATCTGGGCCAAGAGGCCTCCCATCGACGACCCATGCCTGTGACCCTATCAATGAAAAATGACTCTGGTCAAATACATGGCTGGGAGTCGGTGCAGTGGTAAGGCTAGAGGCTAGGGGCAGCGGTAGGGTTAGGGGCAGCAGTAGGGCTAGGGGAGGGGTCATTGATGCAAGTAGGCTGTGAGTGTAAATAAGGGGGAGGCGGGGGCCCGGAATACCTAGGAGTGGGTATCATCCTAAAGCCTAGGGTGCTAATAGTGGGGACTGAGGTGGAGGTGGTCGAAGGGGCGGTGACGGAGGTGGTCGCAGGGGCTGTGGCGAAGGTGGTGGGAGGGGCTGTGGCGGAGGTAGTGGCAGGGGCTGTGGCGGACATGGTGGTGGGTAAACTGACCTTTCCAGGTCGGCCTCTGCCTCTACTAGCAATACTGAAACAATTACAATAATAAGGTTTATATAATAAAACTTCAATTGATATAATAATCTTCATAATTAATATTGCATCATTATAATTTATAATACTATATCCTCAAATTTTAACTTAAGTATTTGACATGAATTTTTATATATAGTACAATATCATTACAAAACTATTACAATGTTTTCGAGGCAGAGGATATAATTTATGTCCCTATTCCCACTAATCCCAGGCTAGCTTTTATCCTTATCCCCGCCTCAACAAGGAAAAATTCCCCAAAAATAGGAATCTAAATACCTCAATTCTCAAGGATATATCCCATGAATAGTTTTCCATTATCATCCCTAATATATAATAGTACTGTTTTGACTACTCATAATTATCAAGGAAGATTAATTTGACCAAGGAAAATTAATGATGATTAAGCTCATTTTGTAAGCATACTATCTATTCTATGCAATCAATTACTGTACAAGTTAGGATCAATTGACACACATGACTACAGACACATGATCACAATTGTACTCAAGTTTCATTGCAATAATTTCTCTTTCCTTTTTTGAAAAAAAAAAGAAATTGTTTAACAAATTATGAAATTTGTACATTACGAAATTATGAACACAGGGTTGGTTGACATATAGGGTCCTTGTGAAGTTTAGATGTTGTGGTCATAGAGATGGAAATTAGAAAGATTGTATAAGTCCCCTTTGATGAGGAGGGACCCATGACAGAGACCTTAATTGCATATGTTTCACGTCAAATACTTGAGTCAAATCCTTATCTTTGGTACCTTTTGCATGGAATATCTTTTGTGTGTCATTTAGTATTATCCTAAGAAGTAAAATATGACTAAATGTTGTTACAGAAGAATATATATGACTAAATTAATTTTAAAAAGGGTTTTAAAGTTTGAAGTATATATATTAACATATAATATTAGAATCCACAAATGTTATCAGATTATTTAATCTATTATTCCTACAAAAATATTTTAACAAAATTTTGACAATATCTCTCTTTAAATTATGAGCTTCCATCGTTAGATATTTCAGTCAATACAACAATTATGGATATTATTATAAAGAAAAACAATAGAATAGATTAAACAATTACATTTTAATAAAAGAATATATATGACTAAATTAATTTGAAAAAGCGCTTTAGAGTTTGAAGGATATATTTTAGCAGATAATATTAGAATTCAAAAATGTTATCAGATTATTTTATCTATTATTCCTACAAAATATTTTAACAAAATTTCAATAGTATCTCTCCTTAAATTATGAGCTTCCATCATTAGATATTTCAATCAATACAACAATTATGGATATTATTATAAAGATCAACAGTAGAATATATTCAACAATTACATTGTAATAATATAGTATAATTCACATAATTCTAAAAACCGTTCTATTGCTCATCCCCTTATAACTCCACAATATGCATCCTGCAATATCCACAAAAACAAAGAATCCCACACTAAATAATGCAAACAAGTCAGGGAAGGACCTCTACACCCTTCCCCCCAGTCATGCAATCCCCATTTTCTACAACTTTATTTTACAAAACATAAGTCTTTATATATCCTACATATATATTAAACCAAACAACCATATAAACAACAAGGATTTAGTTACTAACCTTTATAGCAATAAAAAAAATCTACAGAATGTATGTAGGGAACCTCTCTACATCCAACCGAATCCGCACGTGAAAAAATTAATAACAACATACTAAAATAATTTATAAGATATAAATATTTAAAGAATTTAATTTTTATTAAATTACTAAAGAAGATCATGAAAAAAATTAGAATAATAATTACATACATACAAATACACACACACACACAAAAACTAAACAAGGTTAATTCAAACTAAGTAAGTATGACAACACTACAATCATGTCTTGAATTGCTAAACACTTGATTACTAACTCAAATACTTAATTACCAATTCCTAAACTTGTGCTTAACCAAACTTACCCCTAGTACACCTCCTAATTCACTTGAAATGAAATAAAATTTCCTCCCAAACCCCCAATGTGGCCGGCGGCCACACTCCCTCCATTCCCTCATATTTTATTTTTTTTACTACTTACAAACACATGCCAACAAACTGAAGCCCTCATTTTCTACCACTAGTTTTTTTTGTTGAGAAACTTGTAACAAAAAAAACTCTCATATTCTCTCATCTTGTGTTCTTCCTCCTCCTCCACTCTCAAGGAAGAACCACCACTCCCCACCTCCTATAAATCCCAAACCACCACACCACCACCCTAAACCACCTCCAAGATATACAATATTTCCATTCTAAGAGACAAAATCTCAAGAAAAACTCCCCACCCTCTACACCTTGTCTTGGCCGAAACTTTGAAGGCTTCAAGAGAAGATTTTTGTCTTCTTATTCTAACTCACAAAGACCAAGTTTTCTTCCTTCCATCAAGGTAACATCTTTGGTAGGGTTTTGTTTTGAGTTACTTTACTTTTCTTGCTTCATTTTCAGATTTTATGTTGGATGGATGAGCAAGTTCTTCTTGTTTTCTTTTCTTTATTTTTGGGTTTGGGCCTTCCTCTCTTGCTCTATGTTTTCGGTTTTGATCCTCCTTTCTTCTTATGTTTTTCAATTTTGGCTGTAAATAAAGTGTGGGAACCATAGCTTGATTATGAGAGCCCTTGATGGTGGTTTTGACATCACCATGTTTATGGCCTCTAAAGCCAAAGGCTTGGTTCCTTAGTTCTTTCATTTTGGTTTTGATATCATTTTTCCCCTTAGGTTTTCGGTTTGGTTGTTGGTAGAAGTTTAGAACCATGGTTTGATGATGATGGATCTTGAATAGTGGTTGTGAAACCACCATGTCTTGAATCTCTAGAGCTTAGGGTTCAATTTTGGTCTCAAGGAAATATAAAGATTAAATGCTTGTTAGTTTCTTGGATGAGTAAGAAAATCATAGCTGGATGATGAGTGTCTTTGATGGTGGTTTGACACCACTAACCTTAAGATCTCTAAAGCCTAAAGTTTTGGTTCCTTGGTCCATTGTGTTTTTTTCAATTTTCATATTTTATTTTTCTTTGTTTTCGGTTTTGTCACAAATAGAATAATGAAACAATAGCTTGATGATGAGAGCATTGGATGGTGGTTTTGACACCACCAAAATAATGGTCTATTAAGCTTAAAGATTCATTCCTTGGTTCTTTTATTTTCGATTCCTTTTTGTTGAACATGAGAAATGAAATGTTGTTAGTTGATCTATTCTCTTCATCCATTTCTTTGAGCTTGATGGTGAGTCCAAGAGATAAGGTTCTTGGAACCATGATGTAAAGGACTCTAAAACTCACTTCTATTTTGCTAAGATAAGTTTGGGGTTGAGATGGTATTCTTTGAAGTCTTGATATGAGCTCTAGTAAGAAATAAAATGGACTTGCATCATGTTTATGTTTCAATGCTTTGCATAGCATGTTTATTTTGAGTTGACACATAATCTTAAAGACTAAAGAAATGAACTTGCATTTCCATGTTTAAATTTCAAGATTTATATCTCATGTTTAAATTTCAAGTTGTCACTAAATTTTAAAGATAAAAATGAATTGCATCTCACGTTTATTTTCAAGCCCTCACTTTATAATGTTAAAGAGTTAAAATGAGAATGCATAGCATGTTTAAGATTCTTGTCATCACTTAAACCCCTTAAGCTCAAGACTTGCCCCTTGCATCTCAGATGTATATTTTGGTCACATAATGATGATGAGCTTAGACGGAGTTGCATCTAGTCATAAAGACCAAAAACTTGTGTATTGACCGCACAATGATTTGGGTTTTGAGGTTAGTTTTATTTTTTTATTTTGAATTTAGGATTTTGCTCCTATGTTGAATAAAAATCAAATTGTCTCTAACAAAGTAGTTCTTTCGATTTGGGAAAACATGAGTACGAATTCAAGAGAAGTGTTGAAATGATATTCTTAGAATAAGGAAGCAACTTACCTTGTGATTTTCAATTTCGGAGCTTCTGGTAATCGATTAGTTACACCATGTAATTGATTACCAGGGTGTTCTTTTATACCCAGAACATGATTTCAGCTCTAGTAATCGATTACACCTACCATGTAATCGATTACCAGCACCTATGACCATTGCCTGTTTTGAGAATTTGAACCATGTAATTGGTTACTAGCTTATGTAATTGATTAAACAAACCTGGAACATGAAAATGTGTTTGTTTCTTTGGGAAATAACATGAGTTAATGACTAAGTATGATTGATTTGAATCATGCGATCGATGACCCCTAGTATGTTGAGTATATACATCCTAATTAAGTATATCATTTGCACTAGCTGAATCCGATATGTGATTCCAACATACTGGGTAGGAGCATATTTATTTTTCTCTAAGATGTTGATAGCGGCATGCCTACGTGGATCATTATGTGATTATTGCAATTATGATTGAGATGTTTGAAATGCATAATGGTGGAATTTATGGGCATGAAATGTTATGTGATAAGTTTTAATGATATTCGAAAATTATGTGCTCATGCATGCATCTCGAATTAATACATGAATATTAAAGGTGACATAAAACACATGAAAATGATCCTCTAGACTCTAGGGATTAATAGTTATGAGAGGTGATCCCAAAAAGGACCCTTTGGACTCCAGGAATTAATGGTTATGAAAAGTGTTCCTATGCCCCCTACCCTACACTCTAGGAGTCGGGAAATTGCTTATCATAGGATAAGTATGGACTAGTTAGGTATAAGCTCATGACCTAGAACTCTCAAAAGAGGAGAGTATTAGGGTGGCCTCATAGAGGAAAAGAATAACGAATTTAAGTCACCTAAGGAAAAGAGTAAGGAAATATTTCATGTGAAATGATTATGTATGTCATGCTACATTTAATTAGTATCACTCTCGTATTGTATTGCACATGGTATTATCATGCATTCATGATTTAGTATGATGTATCCATGACATCAAGACTCATAACTAAAAAAATGAACCTTGCATAATGGTATTTAGAACATAATAAATGAACTATGTATGTATGCCCACCATATTCATAATGAAACCCAAGGTTCCTAAGGACGTAGATGATGACATGCATTAGGAGGAGAGTACCTTACTGAGATTCCTATTTAAGCTTCTCATCTCCTCTTTCTTTCTTTTCTCCATCACGTCTTCAGAGGCTGATAGCATGTTTGTGATTTACGTTGACACTCCCACCTGGGAGTTTCACTTCAACTCTGCGCACTAGTCCTACCATTTTGGGGGTCGATGTTCAATTCGCCTTTTTGTGTTCATGAAGCGCTTGTCCTCACACCCTGTTACCAGCTTTAGGTTTTCTCCTGCTGTCCCATTCGCCGAGGATATGATTTTTGAGCGCGCTCGTCCTCACAGAGAGAAAATTTGTCTTGCTTATACCTCTGTTTCGTCTGTTCGAGCTTACCCCAAGTACGTTCCCCGTTTTCCACCTCGCTTGTCCGAGCGCCAAACAGACCCATCGGAGGAGTCACTATCCTAGCACTCTTCCAGAGGCTCTACCCTGACCATTCGCATGGAGATCGGAGGAGACTACTACGGAGAGACCACGGTCAAAAGCCTAGTGAGAGGAGTTACTCACCTTCATCGAGAAGCCCATGCCCGTCCAGCTTTGTGTCTTACAGAGACACCATCGCATTCTTCATCTTCGTCTCCATGGCCTTTTCCGGTGTAGAGGACCACCGGCTACCTCTTGCCACAATTGGTCCTCATCAATCGGTGGGCACTCCTCACCAGCTATGATCCTCTGCTCTTGCTAGGTCATAGCCTCCTGACAGCACTATTCATAGACATGCTATAACAAAATAAAATTAATTAAACCTCTATATCAAATATATGAAATAATAAATTAAATATATATACAAACAATAAGTACTCAGAACATATATACCCAAACCCAATAATCCTTTATAAAATCGTCCTTATATAGGTGATACTTAATGGTGCCCATATCAAAATATTTCCTACATTTGCACTTGGCACGAGGACACCTGACTTTTTGCTCATTCAAAAATTGCACTATATGACAAGCCATCCTTATAAACTGTTCAACTCACGTATAAAATTCAGGTTTGATTCTCCTTCGACTAGGGTGCACCCTATTATACATCCATAGTTTGTTTGCAAGAATTATGGTTCTTGAATGTGTAATTTAACCTAGCAAATTCATTTAAAGTTTTAGAAATTAAAATTTTATTTAATTATAAATATCTTTCAATAAACCATCTTCTAAAAATAAGAGTCTTTAAGTGAATAGATTGTGCTCTTTAACTTAACAAAATTTCGACTAAACTTCCCCTTAAATTAAGACTCAATCCTTGAAATTAAAAAATAAAAATCGGCAGCACCTCCCCTTAAACTAAGACCTCCTAAGAAGTTGATTTCATGATTTACATATATCAATTCAGTCAAATAAAATTCACAATACAATCAAATAAACATTTAAATATCCTAAAACCGTTCTAGCGCACACCCCCTTATAACATTACAACATGCATATCCTGTAATCTCTTGAAACACAATCAATCTCCATAGCAAACAATGCGTATAAGTCGGGGAAGGACCTATACACTCTTCCACCCAGTCATGCAATCCCAATTTTCTACAACTCTATCTTATAAATCATAAGTCTTTGCCCTAACAAAAAATGTAATTAAATAAGCAGAAATAGTAACTTACCTTAAAAGAGACAAAATAAATATACTCTCCACCAAAGAAATGCTCCAAGTGGATTTGATGTTCTCTACAAAATCAATTATTTAAATTAATAAATCAAGTAATCAGAAAACCCTCAAATATTCAAATTGCACATTTATGTGAATATTTTAGCCAACCATTGATGCTTCCACTACTCTATCACTGCTACTTAAAAGTTAGTATTTAAAAAGATTTACTCTTATAAGTATTCTTATACAATATACTTGACTGGTTGACTTAAATAATAATAAGTCATGCTTATGCACATTTTGATTAATTGTTTGATTATTGTTAATTTCCAAAAATGTAGATTTGGTTAAATACCAAATGGATTTGTTTTCTTTCAAATTCACCATTTCATAGTAAAATGCCCCTGTTAAATCATCATTGCACATGTTAAATGTATCTATTGCAACTCTTTGCTTATCCCAAACAAACATAGAATTTGTTATGGAAGCCATTCATAAGGAAAGCAAGATTATAAAATACCAACTTCAACAAGTAATTTGGCACTTTGAACAGAAACTAAATATACTAATCAAAGTTATTTGTTTCACAAGTATATCAAAAGATACATGGCCAATTAAACAAACATGGGACTGTATCAACCAAAATGCCATTTGTATAAAGCAAAAAGCACCTGTGTTAACTTGACAACCCACATGGGACCAAACCAAAAAATATACAAGTATGCAAAGAGATATGGAAGGTTGAAAGGACTCATAGTAGCAAGAGTGACATGATGGTTTAGAAGTCCTCACCAATGCTCTGTTTCAATTTCAAGGGTTTAATAGTGGCAATGTTATACATGTCCAAGGTAAGATTTCTTTAAGCAAGTGAATGAGAAAGAGGAAAAAAAAAATTGGAATCACACTGAAAAACAGTTTAGGAAAACAAAAAAGACCTATGTTCATACAATAGAAATTCACATTGGTGTTTCTCTTCTTTATCCACAAATATACAATCAAACTCCACATCTGATCAATGTCCCAAACAAAATACAATAAGATTTTATTATCATTAGACATACATACCCCTTAGATCCTCTTGCCAGTGTCAGAGGACTTAGGTCCGCCTACTTTCTTCTTGGTGCTCTGGTACACCAACTTCCCACTTAGTAAACACCCATTTCTTTTTCAAAGGTTAGTCAAACATACTTAGACAACATTCACAATCCAAATACAAAATCAGAAAGCTTTGAACTTCAAAATCCAGTCGCAATAAACAGATCAGGAAAAAAAAAAGATACGCAAATATTGTGCCAAAATGAGACATGATCATAATCTTATATAAAAACAAAAATGAACATTGATTTTGATTATATTTCATCGAAAACACAAACTACAAGTGAATTAGGAGGGAAGGCGTGTTCCAAGGTGAAAAAATAAAATGAAATGCCCATGAATCACAAAAAGTAAAGGAAATCGAAATTCAAATGGTTGTGTTGCAACTCAAAAATCTTATATACAGAATTGACAAAAACAAAATCTGGAAATCAAACAGATATAATTAAAAACTGCAAGTGAAGATTGAGGAAGGAGAAGAAGAAAAGGTTACCATGATGAGTGGCTCAGCAAAATGACGCATGAACAGCTACGATGGGTGCAATGGACTTTCATAGCATCACAGTAGTGGTAAAAATAAGTCAAAGAAGAAGCTACTCGACTGGGACGCGTGTAGCTCCTCCTTTGTCCTTTGGCCGCACATGGCTCTTCCTTCCTTTAACAGTGGCGCACATGCTTAGGGCGCAGCGCGGGGTGCAAGGGCTGGTGGCTGCATACTTGGGGTGGCCAGATTTTTCTATCGGTAATTATTTTAAAAAATTATTTCTGAAATTAATGTTATCGATGAAAAAATCCATTGGTAATTTTTTAAAATTAATTTAAAGATTAACATTACCGACGAAAAAATCTATCGGTAAAATTAATTTTGAAATAAAAAAAGTTTAAGATAATTACCGATGGAAAAATTGATCGGTAATATTAATTTCTTTATAAATAGTAATTCATAATAGTTATCAATAGAAAATTCTGTTGGTAATTCACATGCCATGTTCATCTAAAGTTGGCATGAATTATACCGATAGAAAAATCTGTCAGTAATGATTGAAATTCAAAATTCTTATTTTCTGTCGATAAATCCATCAAGATACCGATGTAAAAAATCCATCAGTAAAATCAGTCGATAACTCTCGTGTTTCTTATAGTGTACATCTATTTGGCATAATTTATTGTTATCTACATGTTTTCTAACATATTCCTTAAGTTTGAAACTTGAATAGATTAGTCACATCAAATTGGAAAATTTGAAGTTGGTGCATAGACTTTGAATAGTTAGTCTTCCTAGCAATTTCTCACCAAGTATATGTCAATCAAGTGTGAAACTTCCAAGTGATGTTATATTCAATGGAGCCAATTTTTTCAAAATTATGTATAGTTTTAAATGTAAAAATTTTCTCCTTTTTTTCCTTTGGAGATTTAAATGCAGAAGATTATGAGTAGCATTTTTTTACGTTGTTGACATGGCTCCTAAATGTAGAAAAAGAAATTTAAAATCATAGACACTTTTATTTGGCATGAATATTGATTGTTCTCTTTTATGTATTCTAACTCATTTCTTAAGTTAGAAAATGATGTAAATTAGTCACATTAAATTGGAAAATTGATTCTGAATTAGTCTATTAGTAATTTCTCATCGATGATTTATCAATCAAGTGGTGAGACTTCTCCCAACTTAATATATGAAAAAAATAACATCAAACAAAATGGTTTCCTCAAGAATAAAAATATATATTTTGTGTTCCGTTATAATTAAAAATATAGGATAAATTAGTCATTTGGAAATAATTTTGAAAAATTTTATGACAAATTGATCCTTATCAATTTATAAAATAGTTGTAATTATATTACTCAATAAGAAAAATAAGTATATCAAAATCTTGAGGGGGAACGAAATCTATAATCTATAATCTATAATACTAATATTTAAGACTCATTACATGGAAAGTTTTCAATGTGCCATTCATAGAGAAAATTGTGCCTTATCAGTTTCATAATCTTAATAATTAAAGTAAGTTTTTAAATTTGTTTATCTTATAATTATTAATTAATTTTTTTAATCATACCTTCATATCTCTCTTCCATTAACACAATAAAAATACTCTACAAAATATCTCATTCAAAATTATTTAATATGAAAATAATAACAAATGATATAAATAAAATGATAATTTAGCATATTATTAAATTATTAAAATTTTATATGTATAATTATTACAATATTAGTTAATGATAGCAAAACTATTATAATTACCCTACCACAAAAAGAAAACTATTAAAATTAACAATAATTTTATTGACCATGTGTAACTATTATATAATTATAAAAAGGCTATTATATAAAAAAAATTATAATAAATCTTACAGATTTGAAAAACACACACTAAATTACAAATTTTAAATATTAATATATATAGTTAAGATTTAATTTTAACATGATGTCATATATCATCAAATGATAGTAAGAATACCTTGTAATTTAAAAAACAAATCATATATTCTATATATTTTATTTCTTTTTCAATACTATTAATCTCTTGTGGAAGAAAATATCTATAAAATAAAATACTACATGTCTTCATCTTCACATCTAACCTAACAAAATGTAACGAATAAAGGATAGTTGCACTTTATGAAGTGATAACTCTAATGAAAAATGTAATGATGATAATTTATAATATTTGACATAATTTATTGTTATCTATATGCTTTATAACTCATTCTTTAAGTTTAAAAATAGAACAAATTAGTCACATCAAAATGGAAAATATGCAGCTGGTGCATAGACTTTGAATTGTTAGTCTTCTTAGCAATTTCTCACCAAGAGTATTTCAATCAAGTGTGAAACTGTCAAATAATATCATTTTCAATGGAGTCGATTTTTTTAAAATTATGTATAGTTTTATCATTAATTATAATTGTTTTCTTTTTATGGTAATGTAATTATAATAGTTTTGTTATCGTTAGTTAATTCTATAATAATTATACATATAAAATTTTAATGATACAATAATACGTTCAATTATCATTTTGTTTATATCATTTGTTATTATTTTCATATTAAATAATTATGAATAAGATATTTTGTAGGGTATTTTTATTGTGTTAATGGAAGAGTGATATGAAGGTATGATTAGAAAGTATTAATTAATAACTATAAAGTAAATTAAATTTAAAAACTTAATTTAATTATTAAGATTATGAAAATGGTGGGACATAATTTGCTCTATGAATGACACATAGAAAACTTTCCATGTAATAAGTTTTAAATATTAGTATTATAGATTTTATTTTAATTATTTTATTTTTATAATTATTCTTTAAATTTTTTATGAAATTAATTTTGATATATTATCGTGTAAAATTTTTTCTACTATTATCCAATTATATGGTATACATAATATATGTGACTTTGAGATAATATTTTGTAAGAGTCATTTTTAATGATATCAAAATTAAATTAGATTGTTAAATTCTTCTTAATAATAAGAAAATGTATAAAAAAAATTTCCCCAACATTGCATCAAACTTAGTTTTGTTTCATATAAATATTTTTTTAAGAGTTTAATTTTAATATACTGATAATATAAAATCTTTTACTTGGTCATCTAATCACATATATCACCACATTGGCAAAACATGTTTGACCTCACCCCACTACTTTAAAAAATCATGCATATAAGAGGATTTAATTGGATAATAATATAATAAGTTTTATACTATTAGTATGTTCAAATTAAATTTATTTTTAATATCAATTCTATAATTTTTATATATTTTATATTAAAATTCTAATGATAAATTATTGTTTTAATTTATATATATACACATAAATTTATGAAAATATAGTATATAAACAATTTATCCATGCTTTGCACTGAACCCGTTCACGCACCATTAAGATAATAAGTTAGTTATTAGAATGTTAAGAAGTAACTAGAAATGCAAGTGAAGTCTAACATAGGTGCATGTTTATAAAAGATATTCAGGATAGCTTAATGCAAATTTCTCTAAATTATTCAGTATTAATGATTATATATATGTATGTACACGTATCACAATTAAATCAACAAATTCTTATTGACATGGTCGACTACTAAAAACCAACAACTACCACTATAATTGTTGTGGTAGTCGTCATCGCCGTTGTGGTTGTCGTCAATATTATTAATTATTGTTATCATTATTGTTATTGTTATTGTTATTATTGTCTCTCAAATATTTGATTTATTTTTAAAAGAATTAGAATATATTTAATAGTGTTTCATTCTCAAATATAAATTAATTCAAATACATAGTTTGACTGTAAAACCAAGAACCTATATTTATAGATAAAATAATAAAACAACGCGTACAGCTCACAGAAATGATAACCTGTATTCACTATTTTTATCATTTGAAAAATAATAAAAATGGAAAATGATAATTGTTAGTTGTGTTTTTCTAGCTAGTGCCTTTAGATTATGGTGGATTTTACGGTGAGTCTCTTATGTTTGGGTTTATCATGAACCACTTATTTATTTATTATTAAATTGAATCATCTAACAAAAATGATAATCATCCAATGATTAATAATAAGAGTCCATAATTGACCCAAATATATAAGATTTACCTTATAATTTGCCATAGAATATGGTCAAAGTTTTCAATAAAGTAGGTTTTTCATGAAAAAAATGTGATTTTTAAGTTTTCAAGACACGGGGTCCATTCAAATGTTTATAAATTTACTTTTATTGGAAATCTATCAAGTGTCCGAAATACCCTTATTAGTTTAGTAATTATTTATTTTAATTCCTAACTTTATACTTGTGATTTGTAAGTCATTTTAGTTCATAGCTTTTAAAATAAGGAAAATTATCCCTAACATTATAAAATATAAGTCATATTAATTTCTCATCCCAATTTTATTGAACATTCAACCAAATAAATTATGATGTATAACATTAAGTGATAATTTAACCCACCATATGTTATCTAAAATAGAATTAAGTTTAATAAGCCATTTAAATATCCTTTAATTTTTAAATAATAAAATAATTTATTTTGTATAATTTTAGGCACAAAAATGAGTTATTTTCAATTTTATTATATTTTAGATGACATATAATATGTTAAGGTATCACTTAACGTTATATATCATTATTTAATTGATAAAATGGTAAATAAAAATGTATTAAGAGACTAATTTAACTCATATTTTGTAATGTCAATCATTAATTTGATTTATTTTATAAATTAGTGACTAAAATGATTTATTAATGTAAAATTAGGAACTTATTAGTTAGTGAACTCTGACGGCATCGCAGCTTGGTGCCGATAATTGCAACCAATTGTGTAAGTTGCGTATGTGTCTCAACTGCTACTAGTACTTACTGTCCAACTTGCATTGATGCAAAAATAGTTTCAATTATCTGGTGTCTCATATTTTTTATGTTCCACCCTTTCTGCTATTAAAATTGAAAGGACTCCAGCTGGCTACAATTGTGAATAATTGAAATAAAGTTTGAAGCAAACACAAACTCCAGTCAGTCGATCAACATGACAATTTAGTTTCTTTTTAAGGTTCACTATATCTTTGTCGCCTTTCTTTGTTTTCTTTCAATAATATTACCACGAAGAGGTGCGATATGTACATGATCTGTATATGTGCAATAAGAAATTAAAATATATATACACTGATATGATTTATGTGGAGCTGATAGTTAAGTTCGTCGCTCGCCCTCTCAATCCCTTCATGTAACCTTATACCCTCTTATGGCTAGGTGGGTAATACTGCAAATAAAAGGGTCCTTAATATAGTGAACTATATATTATATTCCTCAGCACTTCGGAAAAAGATTCTGTTCTCTAGACGACACAACTAAAGGGACAACCGACTATATTATATCGTCTTTTGATATGGCTCTTACTAGTGACCACTTACGGTTTCATCTGCAAGACTAGCTTGTCTCTCGAAAATTCTCTGATAAAGGTCCCCAACTTTCCAAATGCATGGTGCACAGCGTCACGCCTCATACAAATTATTTGTAGATCATTTTAGTTAGGGACCTCCGTTCCAATCTCAAAGAACAATTAGTATTCAACTCACATGGCCTTTGAAAGGACGCGCATGATCGGTCTTTCAGCTCGTTATTGTCAAGAGTGCGGCCACGGCTCATCAACCCTTTTGGTCCCAATTACCACATCATCACTACTCTTCCCTGACATAATTTACACGATAACTTTCCATCGAAACAAAGTCACAAACATCAAATCAGAGCATATGGGGATGTGTATGTAGATAGTGGGTTAGTCATGCTCAGTTCTAAAGGACAATTGGCTGTTCTCAGAGGACCCACCTACCTAGCCAAGTAACCAACCCCACTTAGCCTAGGTGCTAAAAATCACGTACGGCGGACAGATAAAGAGTGTGTTTTTCATGCTAGTGAATGAGAGGGAAAGGCGAGTCCGGAAAGGATAGGTAACCGAAGTTACATTAAAGATAACCCAATTTCATGCACCAAAATTCAACAAATAAAATAAACACAAGTAGTCATGTTCATGTGCAAAAAGCACAGACATATGGTTAGGCCATATCACCCGCCTTTGTTAGTGCTTGTACAATCTTTGAAAGGAAGATTTGTAGCAGATCTTATAGCAATTCGGAATGGGACGGTAGACGATCACATTTTGGTGTTACTCACTGATGTAAATTGACCTAAAATTGTAGGTGGCGTTGGGTGCTTCTGCAGTTTTCTTGCTTGCATCATCCATCACGTCAACCCCAAATAGATGAGGTCCATGCTTGCAGCCTTGATACTTTGCGATGTGCTTGTTCGTTTGTGGTCAATTGATCATCTACGCGACACCTATTAAGTGCCAGTAAAACATTCTACAAATTAGCAATTAGCAATGGTAAAGTCAAACATATGGTTAATCTTTAAGGAGTCAACTTTTTCTGATGGCGTCCTCAAACTTTCTCGTATGAACCACTGTCTTCAATAAGCCTACAACGTCATAAGTTAATTAGTGGCAGTTTTTCGAATCAAGACAAATAATATTTATTGTGAATTTCTGATATATATAAGATTGATAGGAAAAGTTTGTTTTCAAAACTAGAAGGTTGTTTATCGTATACTTCATCAAATGTGAAATTATTTAAAAAAAGCTAATTTCACTTTCATCTGATATACTACAAAACCTCTGTAAGCGGCATACACCAGCATCATTTTGATAGTTTCAAGTGTTGTCGCCGGAGCGAATTAAGGTTTTGTTGAAGGCGACGCCTTCTCCTTGATTGTATTCTTAAGCAACAAGTCTTGCTTTGTTTCTGACTAATTTCTCATTCTCATTTAGCTTGTCTACGTACTCATCTAGTTCCAATCAGTGATTGTACTTTAGGCAGTGGAACTAGATCCTCAGACTTTGTTCTTGTCGTAGGAATTTTAAATATCAAGAGATATCAACAACATGTCAAATTACTACATCCCAAAGATTAATTTTAATATGGTATGTGCAAGATCAATTAGGAGATTAGGTTAGAGTTATCTAAAAGGATTAAGGACAAGGACAATCTATTTGTAGTCATCTACTAACCTAATTGATAAAACAAAAGCACAAGAAATAAAAAAGAAATTCAATAATAGGTTTTAGGAGATTTACTCCTATTTCACAAAAGGTATTTTGTGCATGGTATCAATAGGGCAGTCAAACACCCTATATATATGGCTAAGTAGTGGACCTTTCTGTGTGTTAATAAAGTGATCGGCTAAGCCGCCTATCATAGTGAAACTCATACACAATGACTCGCAAACATACCCACAATGAGTAGTGTTTAACAATAATTAGTCCAATAACAATAATGATCACAAATTATTTGACTTAAACAATAAACACTAATTATTTTGACACATCTAATTGATTTGCATCCAAAATCAATTTAACATAGATTTATGTCAGTCTACAAAATTATTTCAACACTTCTCGAATTGATTTAGCTCATGTTTCATGGCATTGACTTGAAAAGCCTCATCAATGCATTCCAACTAAATTTCAGTAATTAGAGCAATGTTGGACTTTGTTCTGAAAGAAGGTCTTCATTCTTTGAGAAATTATACGAGTTTAGAAGGGCAAATTGGATATTTTAGAACTGGAGAAAAAGATGAGAATTGAAACATGCCATGGAACTTTTCATAAGGGTGTCAGCTAAGAGATTCAAGACAATTTTGAAAATTTGACTAAATCATTTGTTGAAGAAATATATCGAGAATTAGTCAAGACACCTATTGACAATTATGGATAGCCTAAAATATTATTATTAGTGAATTTTCATTGACAATATATTTTGGCCATGTTAGGTCAAATCTAATTTATTTAGTTTATGTTTTAAATTATTTCAAGTCTTGTTTTTATTTTTTATGCTTATTAAGCTTTATTATAATGTAGAAATTTGAGCCTATTCTAGTAGGGTTAGGAAATAAAATTAACTTAAATAAGAGGTATCAATACCTTTAAACCTGGTAGCCATTTTTCGTTTTTGTTTTGGAATGAAATTTCTTTGGTTTCTTTTAAGGAACTTTGTGTGTGCAAGAGAGATTCAACGATTCCTTTAACTTGTTGCATCAAGAAGCTAAATAGACAACTACAATGTAAAATGATTCACTTGTAGTATTTTATTCAGTTTCAATCATATCCCATTACTTGTTCCATATCAATTATGTATTGGGGATTTTGGATTTTTATTATCCATAGGGTTCCGCATTAGTTGGTATCAGTTTCAAGCAATAGATAAATTCCTATTTATCTGTTTTTAATTCTTTCATTCCCAGTTCTACCATCGGTCTTGTCATTTTTTTCTAGTCCAATATCCTACAATTTATTTCATTTTGTTTTAGTTTCAACTTAAAAAAGAAATCCTTACCTTGTCGCATCATTGATTCATGTTCAGTTTCTACCTTCAATTTCAATTCAAGTTCCTTCTCTTTTCTTTCACAACTTGTAGCACACATTTAAAAAAAAAAACTCAAATTCCTTTGGCTTGTGTCATTGGGTTTTTTTTATTTTTTCTTCTTCTTGTTGTGCCATAGCATCAGTCGACTTTCTTAGTATGCTTTAGCAGAAAAAAAAAACTTACCTTTTCATGTAGTTGATCACGTCTAGCTACTGCAACCACATCATAATATATGTGCAAACCATAACATAACATGACACAAACCATATTAACAAATAATAACCATAACATAATAGTAATGTCCTAAAAATATAAAGCGCATCCTAAGATACTAAGCTCACCAATAAAGCTTGAGCATACAATAGTCTAAAGCTAAACATAATTATAGTTTAACTCATCCAATTGCTGGTATATATCCATCAAAAGACTAAGCTACAAATGGGTATAATGAATATGACAACACTTAAGCTAATGCACAAAGGAAAGCTATCTCCATGCTTTTGTTGTCACTCCCTAGTCCAGTTCATAGTGCTACTCCCACATTCACGTCTTAAGGAAGACCACAAGCAACGCCATCATCCTCGTCTAAAGACAATATGGAAGAAAGGAGAAGGATGCGAAACTTATTCAAGATTCTCAGTAGAACTTCCCGACTCTAACACAAGTGTCATCGTCGTCATCCCCATGCACTTCGATTTTCATTATGAAAGAGATGTACATGCATAAGGTTCAATTTTAAACTTCTCAAAATTATTTATCCGAAGTGGGTATCTTTTAGCATCTGTCTTAATGTCATGAATGTAGCAGATATCTCACGTATGCACGGCAATGCCTCAAGTGCATAAGTAACACATGTAAATAATATAACCATGCATACTCACAACATACATGAGTTTGTAGCATTCAAACATAAAACACAAGATAAGGCTAAGTATATAAGCATGAGATAAGGTAAAGAACTAAAGCCACTTAGCACATAAAACAAATGATTAAGCACACCCATAGAGCAATAATTCATGTGAATTGACATTCAAATTATGTGATTGAGTGACAAGTGAATGAATGCATGATAAGATAAGAATGATGAGTCTATAACATTTAACATGCAATGGAAGGCAAGAGAATCCATGATACTTTACTTTCTCTTAATTGAACTCTCAAGTTCTTTACTTAATAACCACCCTCTTACATAACCATCATAAACCATCCATCTCACATTCCCTAGAGATTTTACAATAACTAACACAACTTCACCTCATCACTTCATTGCATTAACTTAACTTATTTCTTATCATGAGCATACAACTCCCTTGGATCACCTTACATCGAGCCTGACCCTTTTTGGAAGGGTCATTATGAGTATCTTATGTCACCTTTATCATTAACATGCCATTTAGATATGCAAATGTGAGCATTTATTCACAATTATCATTATAACTTAACATTCAACATTTTCATGCTCATAAGCCTCATGATTTCTCTAAGTTCACAAATTTGATGAAAGTCTAGCAACGTAATAGCTAGGCACGTACAAAGTTTCCCCAAATTTGCTTCATGTTCATTATTCATATAAATCATGCATCTCAAGCATCCATGTACATAACCATGACATGCTACAATCATCATTTCATTAGTCACATAAGTATGCTATTTACACTTGCATATATCCACAAGCATGTTATAATCAACATCTTAGTGAAAGGTAAATATGCTCCTATCTAGTTGCCGAAAATTAAGGATCGGACTTAGTTGATACACATGCTATGTTCAACAGGATATATACAATATAAACAGGAATCATGAGTCATATGATCCGAATATCAAGCATGCATAAACATCAATACATAACTTCACATAATCACTTTAATAATTCAATTTCCAAACAATTCACATGACAATAGTCCACATAGCGTACCATCGTATTCATATCATCAGGTCATTAATATTTATACTTTAGCCCCAAAAAGGGGTCGAAACTGAAATTTCTAAAAGTATGTGGCTCAAAGTATAAATTTATCTTTTTAACACTTTTCTCAAAACTAATTATTCCCAAAATTATTGTACACTTTTAAGAGATCAATACCACTTAGATATCATTTTTAAACATCATAAAAATGACTTTGGGTCATTGGCTAATTTTGTCAGGTTTTAGGGGTTAAAGCACAAAGTTCCACTTTTTGACACTTAAGAAGTGTCAACTGTAAACTCCAGAACCCTTCAGAAAGTACGAAGCTTAAAAGGTTTTGAATGACAACAAAGCCAATTAAGAGAAAATATTTTGAAGAACGACTAATGGCTACCTAGAGTTTATTGACAAAGTTTAACAGGTAGATCCGGTCTATATTACACAAACCTAAGTAAGATCAATATTTCACTCTACATGTGTAGACATGTTATATCCCGTGGAAGAGATTAAATTAATCAAAAAGTGAATATGAAGTCGAGCGAAGTAAGTGTATACAGATTAAGGCATGATACAGACTCAATGCAAGAATAATGTTTCACTATTCATGCATAAGCATGATATACATCTCATGATAAGAGAATAAAATAATTAAAAAGTGAATGTTATTTCAAGTAAAGAATGTATTCATATTCACAGACCAAAGGCATTGAAGCAGGCTTGAATTAGGAACAATTTCACTACACATGAGAAATCATGTTTATCTCATGAGAGGAGATCAAGCTTAAAAGATGAATATTATCTCGAAGATAGAAAGCATAAATCCTGGAGGACTGAAGCTGATCAAGTCAGAAATCAAGAAACCAAGGAAAGGATCTTCAGAAAGTAGCACAGGACATTAGAACACTCATGATGAAGAAATCAATTCATGTCCAAGAGCAACGTGTTACTCAGTCTTCAATCACTACAATCGCAGAGAAATCAGCATCAAGCAATCAAGATTGAAGACTAGAAGATCAGAGAAAAATTAATGTGATTGATTACAACGTCAGAAAGCTCACTGAAGAGTGGAGCAAAGAACACTGAAGAAAAATGGAGGGAATTTTGAAATTCAAAATTCAAATCTCAAATAAGATCCAATATTATAACTGGTACATCATCTCTTTTGCCTAAGTGAGTCAAGATTCTAGGAGGTGGAGTTTGTAACACCCTAAATCTTAACCCAAGACTACTAGTATGTCCTTAGGTTAATTTTTAGAATATTACCTCTTGGTCTCATCCTTTGGAAAATACTTAGCGGAAATACGGGTAAAATTTTTCTTTTTAAAATCAAAGTGAGAGCCACGCGCGAAACTTTAAGGGGCAACATAGAGAAACATATAAGCAAAGCATAAGAAACACATCATGTCATGGAAGCATCAACTGAAACATAGATATATATATATAACGTGCCTACCCAAAGAGGCAGGACTATTTGATACATCATGAAGCAAAATACAACTGAAATGCAATACAAGGAAATCATAAAAAGCGAATACAAGAGAAACTACCCCCATACCCATGTGCACCTAAAGGAGACAACCTCATATACAAAAGAAGGTTTGTCCTCTACTATGTGGCGTGTGTGTGCACTAACTACTACCCCTCCTATGACTACTCCTGCGGGTCCGAGTCGATCCACTGGCGAATCTCGGCGGGAGTGGTCGAGTGCATCATCGGGGCATGTCCACCACGGCGAGGGCGCATAGATGGCCGTCGAGCCAACCTCGGCTGGACCACCGTCTCCTCACTCCCAGCCCTCATCGGTGGAGGAGCGGACCGAGCTCCAACTGTACATGTGGGATGGCGGGTCCTCGGATGGGTCCGTCTCCGAGTACTGGGGACGCAGTACATACTCGGGGTACTCGCGTACAGCTGACGTCTCGGGCTCCATACGGAGGATCTGCTCATCGCGTGGCCTCGCTCGCTCAAAAATCCCGTTATGACGATAAGGAGCAGTCGGGGTGAAGCGGTAGCTCGGGACGGGGTCCGTGTAGGGTCGTCCCATGAACATGAATACTCGGACAAGGCAGCGACCCTCAAAATGGTATGACCCGAGTCTTAGGGTCATGGTGCAGCTCCCACACCGGGTGTCGGCGAAGAGTACAAACGTCGCCATCTGAAGATATGACGGAAGAAATGAGAGAGGGAATGAGAATCTTTCTAAAAGAATTCTCGAGGGTTATCCCTACCTAGGTGTCAGCGTCACATCCTCAGGAACCTTGGGTTTATTTCTAAAAGGTGTGCATGCATATAAGTTCCTTTTAAGTGGGTTTCCCAAAGAGGTATTTTATCCAAGGTCCATCATATTTTATAATGCGTCTTTATAACTTAAGCAGAAATATACTAATGATATGAATGCATCATAAGGTAAACCAAACAATAGAATAACTAGGAAACATTATAACATTGACATAAGTAAAGTTTATGTGACATTGTCAACTTTAACTTTCATCTCATGGGGCCGCCCTAAAACTTCTCTAGGTTATGAGCTCATACCTTAACTAGTCGTCACTAGCTCTTACTTATCCTATGATAAGCGTAACATAATCCCGACTTAAAGTACGGGCTAGGGGGCAAATTAAGGATCTCCTTTCTAGGATCATTTCCTCTTTGAAACGCTTTGCTAGCCACGTGGGCCTCGTAATTTGTCCGCTTTGGCGGCTGCATCTACACATACCCTCACGGATTTGTCTCCTCCTGGGGTGCTCGGCCGAACCGGTGTCACCCAGAGAAGCGCGTCTCAGTTGTGTCACATTTATATTTTCATAAGTATTACATCACAATTACCTCATCATTTATCATATTCATTTTTATCATGCATTCTCATGTAGCTTTTTCATAACATATATATCATCACATGAAACTTTCTCATAACATTCATCACATAAAACTTTCACACAAACATCATCACATAGTCATATTTAACAATCATCCAGAGGCTCATAGACATGTTATGTTATATCTCATAGTGCTTTAAACTTGATTATTATGAGTCTTAAACTTGCAAATTATTCTTAACTTCTTTATCGCCTATAGTTTGACAATTAATGAGTTATATAAATTTTATGCTCAAGAACTAATCCAAATAGCACTAAGCATTTGGACAGTTTTATGTTTATGTGATTACGGAGTTCTAGAAATTACGGTTTAGATCTTTATCTCACTTTCTAAGTTATTGATCATCAACACCTAGTCTCTCGGGAACCTACAAGGTTATAACTAAGTATTTCTCACCTCACCATATGGTCAAGAACATCTCTAAACCTCAAGAGTGCAGAAATCAAAATACTAACTTTACGGTACCTAGAAGTCACAATATTGACCCTTTCTAAGTTCGGTTTGCTCCTAAGGCTTCAAGATTAAGTCCTAAACCAATTATGAGTCATTCCTACACATATAAACTAATTTAAAACCATGATTATTGAATCTAAACCTTGCTGGACAGAATCCAGAAAAATGAATCTTTAAGGGATCTAGAACTCTCAAATTAATTCTTTTCTAGTTCCTAACTTATCCTATCTTTCACATATGAGTCTTAACATAATTATTACCCAAACATAAGCATATTAACATCATTAACACAGCTCATACAGTGGCCAAACATAGCAAGGCAGAACCGAAACAACAACTCCATTTAAAGGCATTGAATCATAGTTTCTAAAGCACATAAAATACTAGTTTCTCTTGGAACCTTATTAAAACCTTCAAAACTCTTTTATGAATACTTTTATCATCTAAACTCATGGAAATACTTAATAGGGCAGTGGCTATGTTATTTTCATCTCAAGAGGTCCTAAATTCATAATACTTAGTTCTACACCTTCCTTATACTCATATAAGTTTAGAAAAATTATAAAACATAGTTTTCAATACTTGAAGACATTAAGGCCTCATAGGGCCGAAATATGAGCCATAGGAGATAGATGTTTTAGACCTTTGTTTGAGATATCCTTGGGCAAGTCTTTGAGCTCTAGAATCATTAAAGTGATGACATAAAAATAAACATGCTCATGCACTTATTTTAGTTATTGCTAGAAAGTAAAGTGAGAGCATAAAATAAATATGTGGTGCAATATATTATTATCTTTGATATTTAAGTGAGGACTTGAAATATAAATATGATAATGCAAAGCTTGAAACATAAACATGATAATGCAAGTTCATTCATTATCTTGGGATTTAGTGATAGCAAAGAAATAAACATGATATGCATAGCTTAAAGTAAACATGATGCAAGTTTCATTTTTATGTTTAACTAGAGCTCATTTAAGACTTTAACAAGATAATAACCCTACACCATATCTCAAAGATCACAACACAAGAATCGAAAATCATATAAAAGAGAAATAAGGTGAAACTACATCAAGTTCTTTATTAAGTACCCAAAACCCCTATCTAGAGACAAGTCTCTAGAACGTGCCGGCCAACTTTAAGGTTGACAAGGGTAGGCTTGGGCTTTTAGAAATTCTTAGATTAATTTTCTTAAGTTGGAAAACCATGTGAGCTAGATAACATATAGATGAAGTTGCAAGAAAAGGAAAACTCAAGCTTTAGAGGTTTCCTTGAGATGAACACAATGTCATCATCTAGAAACTCTCATCATCAAGCTATCATGCTCAAATCAAGGCCTCATGGCCGAAAATGAAAGGAAAGGAAAGACAAAGGAAAGTTCAAAAAGAATCCAAGAGAAAACTAGAGAAAAACACTTTCTTGAGCAAAATAAAGTTTGAAAACAAATCCCTACCTTTTGATGAAGATAAAAGCTTGAACTTGAAGATGGAAATGAGATGAGCAACACCTCCTAGGATGGTGATGATGATTCGGCCTTGATGAGAGAAAAAGAAAGAAAATGTGTTTCAAGTGGAGTTGTGTTTGAGGTGTGGTGTTTGAGAGGTTTGATGATGGTTCAAGGTTTTGGGGTGGTGTTTGATGGTTGAGAGGTGATGATGAGATGAAGAGATGAAGAAGATAAAGATGAAAAGAAAGGAAGAACACTCTTGGAACTTTGAGAGAAAAAGGAAAGACTAGCAAGACAACTCTAAAACTCTAAACTTTGCAAATGCTTCAAAGTGTAACAAGGCTAACACAAGCATCCTATTTATAGAAAAACAAAACCATGGAGGAGTGAATGGGGAGGGTGCTGGCCGTAGCTTTGAAGGGCAAAGGAGAGAAAAATATCTCTTACACAAGGTCATTCAAGCATGGTTTGAAGTATGGAAGCTATGCTACAAAGTATGGCTTGATGTGAGTTAATTTCCTATCACATTTTTATGAAATTAGGCTTCTAGAAATAATGCATGGCTGGAACTTTTCCAGCCACAATTAAATGGGGAAAATGGGTTGTTTTAATTATTTATTCATGTGGAAATTCAAGCTTGATTGAAAGTTATGACAAGGTATAGTGTATGTGACTTGAGGTATGGCCTTGGAGTGTTGAAAAATTGAACATGTGATGCATAATGGAGGGAGGGCAGCTTCGGCCAGCTTGGGGCAGCAGAATGGGAGGATGGTTTGACCATTTAATTGTGTGTTAATGGTAGGTTTAGATGTGTATTAGCTTAGGTACAAGGTTAGGAATGATTAAGCTTAAGTTTAGGTAACTAAGAATGTGATTTAGGGAGTTTATGACAAGTTTAGGAGTGCTCATACATCATTAAAGAATTTAAAACTCATTTATGAATAAACAATGTGTAACACAATTCCATGATTTAAGGAATTGGAAAGAGAAAACACTATTCAAGATTCTATGACTAGGTGTCATAAAATTAAAATATGATTTTAGGTTGTAATTAAGTACTTTTTGGTTCTAATCAACTTTAATAAATTATTTTGGCTCTAGATTAATTAAGGAAATTAATTAACCTTCGATTAGAGCCTAATATTGCTTAGGTTTGCTTAATCGAGTGATTAAGCGTAAAAATCTGAAACTAGGGGCAAACCGTAATTTTGCACTAATTTTGCCGGGACTTCAAAAATTAAAACTGAGGTCATAGAATACATAAAAACGCCTTTTAAAACCATCTGGAGAAGTTTCGGGTTCATCAGACTTGCAAGCGGGTAAAACACCACAGGCGTTTTGGTCATTTTGACCAAAACTTCAAAACGAGATTTTCGATCCCTGAAGGTACATAAGTTTTCTAATCCCCTTCCAACATTGAGTTTGCCCTTCGAGTACTGCCGCCTTGGCTTTCCTCGGTCCGGTGAAAATGACCTCAGGGCATTTTGGTCATTTTCACTCTAATGTAAAATCGGGCGTTACATTACTCCTCCTTAAAAGAATTTCGCCCTCGAAATTCGTACCTTAGAAAAGCTCTGGATATTTGGACTTCATCTCTGATTCTAGTTCCCACGTGTATTCTTCCGACTTGCCTTGTCCCCACGCCACTTTTACCAAAGGAACGGACTTGTTCCTTAACTGCTTAACTCCGTGATCCACTATTCCCGTAGGCGGTACATTGAAAGTGAGGTCCTCCCTTAACTGTACATGCTCTGGTTCTAGGACATGGCTAGGGTCGGACTCATATTTACGTAACTGGGAGACGTGAAAAATATCATGAAGGTTTGACAGATTGGGTGGTAAGGCTATTTTGTAAGCTACGGATCCGACTCTTTGAAGAATTTCAAAAGGACCGAGAAATCGGGGACTCAACTTTTTAACTTTCATGGCTCTCCCTATTCCTGTAGTGGGGCTGATTCTTAGAAATACATGTTCTCCCTCTTGGAACTCCAAGGGCTTGCGCCTTTTGTCCGCGTAGCTTTTCTGTCGACTTTGAGCGGTTAAGATTCTATCCTTGATCTTCTTGATTTGTTCCGTCGTTTCCCTCACTACCTCAGGTCCTAAGACACTTTGCTCTCGGGCTCGTACTCAACACAAGGGTGATTGGCACTTCCTTCCGTATAATGCCTCAGACGGTGCCATACCGATGCTTGCGTGATAACTGTTGTTATACGCAAACTCGATCAAAGGCATGTACTTATCCCAACTTCCTTTTTGGTCTAAGATACAGGCTCTCAAAGATATCTTCCAGGGTTTGGATTGTCCTCTCGGACTGACCATCCGTTTGTGGGTGGTAAGCAGTGCTTAAGCACAACTTGGAACCAAACGCCTTTTGAAAGGCTCCCCAAAAACGTGACGTAAACCGCGGATCTCGATCCGAGATTATCGTCGATGGTACTCCATGCAACCTTACTATTTCTTGGATGTAAAGCTGGGCCAACTTATCCAACGAGTACGTGACTCGAATAGGTAGAAAGTGAGCCGACTTAGTTAGTCGATCCACGATTACCCATACGGCATCGTGGCCAGCTTGGGTCTTTGGCAATCCTGTCACGAAGTCCATTGATATACCTTCCCACTTCCACTCGGGGATCGACAGGGGTTGCAGCATGCCAGAAGGTTTTTGGTGTTCGATCTTGACCTTTTGGCAGACCAAACACTTACTCACCCAGGCGACCACATCCTTCTTTAATCCGGGCCACCAAAACATCCTCTTCAAGTCCTGATACATCTTGGTAGTACCAGGATGGATGGCAAAATGGCTCTTGTGAGCCTCCTCCAAGATCTTCTCTCGGAGGTCACCATCTTGTGGCACACAGATTCGCCCCTCGAACCTCCATAACCAGTCGGGGCCTCGTTCAAAACCTTTCAACTTTCCAGCCTTAACTGCCTCGATTGTCTCCATAAAGTCCTCATTTTCTCTTTGGGCAAGCATAATCCTTTGCTTAAACTCCACTGTCACCGTGAGATGACTCATCACGATGCCATTCTCCGTTATAGACATTCCAAGATTCATATCCCTAAATTGCTCTATTAACCCAACTTCATTAACCATCATACTTGACAGACGTAACGAGTTTCGGCTCAAGGCGTCGGCTACTACATTAGCCTTGCTGGGGTGGTAACTTAAACCAAAATCGTAGTCCTTGAGGAATTCCATCCATCTCCTTTGCCTCATATTCAGCTCCTTTTGATCAAAGAGATGCTTGAGACTCTTATGATCGGAGAAAACTTCAAACCTCACACCATACAAATGGTGTCTCCACATCTTCAGAGCGAACACGATGGCTGCTAGTTCTAGGTCATGGGTGGGGTAGGTTACCTCATGAGGCTTGAGTTGTCCGACGCATAGGCTACCACTTGCCTGTTTTGCATCAACACACAACCTAAACCCTTGCCAGAAGCATCGCAATATACCTCAAAGGGTACATTGGGGTCGGGTAAAACTAAAACTGGGGTTGAGGTGAGCTTTTCCTTAAGCTCTAGGAAACTCTTTTCACACTCGGGGCTCCACTCAAACGGGGCATTCTTCCTAGTGAGCTTGGTTAAGGGTAGGGCTAACTGGGAAAATCCTTTAATGAACCTACGGTAATATCCAGCTAAACCCAAAAAGCTTCTAATCTGAGTCGCAGAGGTTGGTCTATCCCAATTCATCACAGCCTCTATCTTACTTGGGTCGACAGCTATGCCACCTTTTGACACAACATGTCCTAAGAACTTTACCTCCTCTAACCAAAATTCACACTTAGACAACTTGGCGTATAACTTCTTCTCCTTTAATACCTCTAAAACCAACCTTAAATGACGCTCATGCTCCTCGTGGGTTTTCGAATAGATGAGAATATCATCTATGAACACAACCACCAATTGATCTAAATAGGGTCTAAAGATCCTATTCATGTAATCCATAAAAACTGCGGGAGCATTCGTCAAACCAAACGACATTACATTGAACTCAAAGTGTCCATACCGAGTTCGAAAGGCGGTTTTAGGAATATCCGAATCTCTCACCCTAATCTGATGGTAACCAGACCTTAAATCAATCTTAGAAAACACTATCGCTCCTTTCAATTGGTCCATAAGATCATCAATCCTAGGCAATGGGTATTTATTCTTTATGGTTACTTGGTTCAACTGCCTATAGTCTATACACATCCTCATGCTTCCGTCCTTTTTCTTCACAAATAAGACCGGAGCGCCCCAAGGTGAAGCACTCGGCCTTATAAAACTCTTTTCTAACAACTCCTCTAACTGGGTTTTCAACTCTGCTAACTCCGAGGGTGACATCCTATACGGGGCTATAGAGATTGGTCCTGTCCCAGGAACCAACTCTATGGAGAACTCCACTTCTCTTTCGGGAGGGAACTCGGGTATTTCATCCGAAACACCTCGGGATAGTCTCTCACCACAGTATCTCACCTAGGTTCGCTCCAAGTCTACATCACAAAGTGACTAGGAGAACATATCCCTTAGTTTTCTTCCCACTACAGAAGACCTCTACGGAATTTAGGTACACCCTAATGGGTTGAGTGATGTTTTCGGGAGGAGAAGGGAAAACTACGGTTTGGGTTCCACAATCTAACATCACACGATTGGGGTGAAGCCGTTCATGCCTAAGATAATGCCTATGTCTTTCAAGGGCAAACAAATTAAATCTATGATAAAAGACCTATTTTCTACAACAAGATGACAGTTTAAACAACAACGGCAAGTATTAACAGGGCGATTTGTAGGAGTAGAAACAATGAGATCAAAGGGGAGTTTAGAGACTTTTAGATTTAAGGACTCGACACTAGCAAGT